>CM057351.1:355454383-358017885 GCA_030015575.1 Agapanthus africanus
AGGAAACCCTAGATTTGGGAAGGAATTGGGGAAGGGCAGTTTAGTAATCTTACCTTGGCGTCCGCCATGGAAGCGTTGAGGGGAGAGAGAGGGGGAGAAAGAAAGAGATGCAGTGGTTTCAGCAAGTGGGTTTGAAGAGGTAAGGGGTGACAGCGAGGCCATGTGAACGCTTCCGACCCAAAATTACCGCGCAGTCCTTTTTTATTTTTACCTGTTTTTTTAACTTGGCTTGACTATTGACTAAATTTGGAATTTGAACGAGATAGCACATGGGTCCAAAAAGTCCTAGATTTTTCTTATTTAATTTGCAGCTAAATAGTAGGTTGATTTGATGTCTTGACTTTGACTGTCTGTAAAAAGCTGTGATTCAGAATTTATTATTTATTTTATTTTTTCTTAAAAGAAAAGGATTCATTTATTTATTTACAAGAAAATTATCTACTTTGTTAGGTGTTTATCAGTGCTTATTCTATTGTCAACCTACATATATATCTGCCGCAACATATATATCTGCCGCAACCAACTGGTCTTGGCTCAGATGGTACCAATTTACTTTACAATATAAGAGATCACAAGTTCAATCCCAAAAAGGATTCATATATAAATAAATACATATATAATTACAATTCAAGAGTTTTATTACACGTGTCTTTTTCTTAATTTTTCCATATAAAAATCAATTTTCAGAAAATTCTATCACGCACTCAGATGGTTCACATTATCAGAAGATATCTCTCTCTCCCTCTCTCTCTCTGTATAGAGAGAACAATGAAGAAAAGAGACTCTAGAAGACTTTTTCGTAAGGTGGCGTTAAAAATGTATATCTTGCACCATTTTTTTCGACGGTCGGCATTCATCATCCTCATCTTTACCATCTAAGATGGGGATACACCAATTTTCATGTGATTCTACCACTTTTTCAACATTGAATTAACGTATAAAAAGTTCTATTGTTGGTAAACCGTTAAGTTTGCACACACTAAATCAACAGTGAAAAATTGATAGAACCACATGAAATTTGGTGTATCCACACCTATGATGGTAAAGATAGAGATGATGGAGACCGACCGTCAAAAAAATTCACGGAGGATGTACTTTTTCGACGCCTACGGAATTTTTCCTCCATCATCCTCGTATACACGTGTGTTTTCTCAAAGAGAGAGAGAGAGAGAGAGAAAACAACTGGTTAATAGAGCCCGCCGTTTTAAATGCTTTGTATGTTTATTGTCTTTATAAAATATGCCTAACATATACATGTGGGGGGAGGTATCTATTGAAAACTGGTCCGTGTTTTTAAAAACGAGAACTCCCGATCTCTAACATATTTTAACAATCCGATCCGTTCAAGTAGATCACCTTACCCTCAAATATATATATATATATGAAAAATCAAGGGATTTAAAAACCTCTAACTTATGCATTGGATGACGTTTATGTTGCATTATCGAAAAACATTCATTTTTGTACTCATCGATGTATAAACTAGAGATCTTTAAATCTCTTGATTTTTCATACACATTGTTCTCCGCCGAAAGACGGGAAGACAAATGTCTTGCCTGAATTTGGGGGCAGATGCTATTTTGTTTTATCCGTCTGCCACGCCCCGCTTCCCAGAGTGCGCTAAGATAGGCACGTGACAGAGCCAACCATGCTACCTGTGGATAGAAAACATCCCTCCACAGTCACATTACGGCTGTCAAGAGATATCAAGAACATGAAAGTAAATAAACTATCTAGTACATGTCCACGAGCCAGAATAAAAAAGTCAAGAAATAATATGCGGAAGCAATAGATTCAATAAACAATAACAATCTGGAAAGTAAAATTGGATACTAACTGGATCCTCACTGCTTGGCTTAACAGCAGAAGTACTCCTGACCAGCCTGCGACAAAGGTAGAGGATCTGGGCCATACAAAACCCAGACGTCAGTGCGTCATAATATCAATAATAATGTAATCAGGGGGTAACAATACATGCAGGCATGAATATGCACAGTAATAAAAATATAACAGTAACACGAATAATAAACAGTGAAGGGTATAAGCACATGTGACGTGCGGTGAGTAATCTGAACTAAACTACTGTGTTAACTACTCTCAAGTCTTTGAAATCAATTTAATGAATCGTCGATGTAACTCAATAGTATCTCGTGCATGCCCGGGACCACGGTCAAGATTCTCGGGCTGAATCCGAGACGTGCCGCTAGGCAGTAAACAGATAACATGTACAGATGAATGATGTCAATAGCAGCATCCCGGGGCTGGTCTAGCCCGTAAAACTGATCAGTATAAGTATCGAACTGTCGAGTTACAAGTCAGGTTTCATCATTGATTTCCCCATGCCCCCAAATTATATGTTCAAGTCAGGTATTGATAAATCTGAGACTAATGCCAACACAGGATCAGGCAGGAACGGGTTTGTCTATACAGACAACAGGATATGTCCATCGGGACAACATGTCAGGATTGTCGGCATTAGAAACAGGATCAGGTAACATGTCAAGTAGTGATATATCAGGTCATGCCAGGTAGTGTACATGTATCAAGTCATGTCAAGTAGTGGTGTATCAGGTCATGTCAAGTAGTGCACAAGTATCAAACGGGTGCTCATAATCAAACTGTAACAAGTACAGTGCACAAATAAAAGTATGGATGCACAATTATCGATCAGGGTTACATCATAACTAAGTAGGATGCACATTATCAAGCATGTAGTACTAATATAACAATAAAAATAAAATAATGTGACATGGTATGCGAATAAATATAAAATTAATAGTATGGATGCATAAATGTCAATTAGGGGTTACATTTATAGTTCCAATACTAATTAGGATGCACTTTATTAAGTATGGGGTGTTACTACAATAATAATATGAATTAATATGATCTATAGATGCATCTATATATATATATATATTAAATGATATGGATGCATACGGGTATCCGAAAACAGTAAAACTTTGATATGGATGTATAATACAATCAACATGTGATATTTTTATTCATATGGATGCATAATGATATAGATAACATGTAGCAAGATGATTTAGCATGCGACTAGACATGTAAATAATGATACGGATGCACACAGACGTCATATAATAGTAGAATGATAAACTGGTAAATGCAGAATGCACAACTAAAACAATATGAGATGTAAATATTCCATTGGATGCAATATATTGTAATATAATATGTAACAAGATAGGTTTGCACGCGCTAGATATGAAATAACTTGTACGGATGCATACGGATGTCGTAAAACTGTAAAACTAAACATGGGATGCATGATTTGAAATACAAGTGTTATATTTATTTAAATAGATGTAAATACAGTAACGTAGCATGTAGCAAGATAAACTTGCATCGATGGATCACGATATGGATACGCCCGGCACGTCCGACGTCGGTAAAACGTCGCAACGCACGCACGGCACGTGGGACGGGTCCAAGCAAAGCAAGAGGGCGATCACGCAGGTAAGGTGCGTCCACTGGGTCGTCTGGAAAGGCAGCGACACGACTCCGGCGACTTCTGCAATTCCAAGATTCAAGAACAAGTGTAACACCCGAGCCCAATAATACTATTTCTGTTACTGGTTGAGTGTTTGGCATTACTCATTTCATTTATCTTGCTTGTTTGGTTCTTATTGCAAAATTTTAACCGGCTAAGTCATTCTGCATATAACAAATTTTAGCACCTAAAATAAAATTGAAAATATTCTTCTTGGCCTACTTGACACCCTTAGCCTCGTGGTAGCGTCCGTGCATTGTATTCTCGTCCCGTTCAGTGAAACGGGCGAGTTTGGATGGCTACGTGCACGTGCGTGTGTCCGTTTTGGGAGTATGCTTTTTAATCATAAAACATTTCATTTTAAAATTTGGAACCCGCTTAAAATCCTATTATTTGAATTTCGAATTTTTAGACCCAACCCGGGCGCAATTTGGAAATGTTTTATTTGGCGCCAAAATCCCAAATTTTAATATTATTAAAACCATCGCATATATTTTTTTTCTAACTAACCTGATATCTTACTGTTCATTACCTATCTTTTAAATCTTTAAGTTAACCATATAATATTTTTACAATCTTTTATATCCTTCTTAATTTATTCTCTCAGCCAATCGCAACCTCCTATTTAACCCTGTGGGCCCCACTTTCTCTCTCTCTCTCCACCTTTTTCTCTCTCTCCCTCTCCCTCATATATTCTCTCGTACTTCTCTTTATCATTCTTTCTCTTCTTGCTTCATGTTCCGTTTTTCATTTTTTTAACTGTTCTTTTGTTGCCGGAATTCCGTCGTGCCGGTGACGCTTCTCGACGTTCCAGTGAGGTACCCCGACCCGTGTGGTTCCTTTGTTCGTCGTTTGGGTTCATTCCGTGAACCGTGCGCCCGTCGCGAGTTTTCCCCGCCGACGGTTAACGTTCCGTTTTCCCGATTCGCGACCCATCGAGGCAAGTTAATCTTGCTACATGCTATATACTTTTATAATCTTCATTTTATAATGTTATACATTTGAAAATCTTATACTTTACACATGAAACGTCGTTGAAAAATCGGATATGACAAATCTGAAATTTACTGTACACCTTATCTTATAAAATTCATTATAAATCATAGAAAAATCATTAGTATACGTTCTTTAGTTCGTTACGAAGCTAATTCAGAATACTATAACTCTATGAAGTATTTACTGGCAAAATAAATTGTTTAAATAACGTAAAATGCAAATAAAAATGCCTTTAAACTGCTGTCCAGGGAAATTCCAGCAGCAAACTTTCAACTTCGAATATTCATAACTTTTTGTAGGGATAACCTGAGATGCTTATACTTATAAAAATGAAAACCTTATTGAATTATCTTTGTTTTGGTATAAGATACGTCTCTTTTGGAGAACATTTGTTATTTTTAAGCTATTTTACAAATTAGGGTGACGCTGAATTTCTGAACGGAACCTTCTTGTGCGTGGTTAATCAATACCACTTTTATAGTTATTAATCGCTTTGAATATGCTATCCATATTAATATTATTATATCAATATTTATATCACATATTGCTTAGTTGTGCATCCCACATTACCATTTTATAGTTTTATAACCTTTCGGATACCCGTTTGCATCCATCGCATTTAAGTTGCATATAATTGCATCCATGAAGTCTTAAACTTATTAACATGATTAAATGACTATAATTGTCTTACTGCATTCTTGTAATGTTGAAATCCTCTCTGTGACACAACTAATAACTGTACTGCAAACTGAGTGCATCTGCCTATTGCTTAATTCATTGCTTATATCATGTTGTTGATGACCATACTTGATTCTATAACTGACTGTGAATTCACATATGATATTGTTCACAACTTGACCTGACTTACTACATGTATATGGATCTACCCGACATGGTACCGTATACTGTTTGACTTGACCCGTTACCTGATCGTGTGTCTAATGCCAACAAACCTAACATGTAGTCCTCATGGACCATTCCTGTTGTCTACCCAGACAAACCTGCTTTTACCTGATCCTGTGTTGGCATTAGTTCTTGATTACTGAATACCTGACCTGACATACATAACTTGGGGGTATGGGGAAATCAAAGGTGAAACCGACTTGTAACTCAACAGTTCGATACCTGTTCTGATCAGTCTTACGGGCTTGGACAGTCCGGGAGTGATGATGCTGACATCACTCGTCCATCCTGCTACCTATTACTGCCTAGCGGCACGTCTCGGATTCAGCCCCGAGGGTCTTGACCGTGGTCCCGGGCATGCACGGGATACTATTGAGTTACATCGACGAGTCATCAATTGATTTCAAAGACTTTAGAATAGAAAACCTGATAGAACAGTTTAGTTACCCACTGCACATTACCCTGCACTGTTGTTTCATATTATTGCTTTATTCATGTTTATCCCTGCATTGCTTATTACCATGTTCATATTATATTATTGGTTGACATGACGCGCTGACGTCTGGGTTTTGCATGGCCCAGATTCCTTACCACTGTCGCCGACCGAGCAGGAGTACCTCAGCCAGCAGGCTGATTTGTGAGTTCTGTAGTGGTTAGTTCATTTATTGCATTTTATTTCCAGGTGCGATCCCGCATTATGGGACGTACCTTTCTATTATTGTATTGGATCATTTGCTTCCGCACTTGTTTTTCATTGACTCTTATTATTATGGATTTGGACATGTGTTAGATAGTTTATTTATCTTGTTCTTGATATCTCTACAGCCGTAATGTGACTGTGGATGGATACTTCCTACCCACAGGTAGCATGGTTGGCTATGTCACGTGCCCAATCTTGCGTACTCTGGGAAGCGGGGTGTGACATGGTTCTTTTAGTATCAGAGACATAGGATAGTCGGGTTAATTCTTTTGTAGTTGGGTATTGTACCCAATACACGAATCAGAATACCCGTGTTTAGGAAACATGTCCTGCCACCTTGACCGTTTTACCATTCTTGAATCACATTCTTCCTGATTATATCTTTTACGACGTGCAATCTTACTTTGCATGTCGACTCGAAAACCTGATTTCTTGTTATCCCTAGGACTTAGGCGACTTGGGTGGAGTTAAGTAATTGTGGCTATGATACCGCGGCATAGTTACAATGCGGTACTCTATTTAAGTATCTTGGAGTTCTAGTCTTGATCTATATTCAGAATCTATCATCATGCTAATGTTGGGTGTTTTGAGTTCAGGATTATGGCAAGTAAGAATGTGAAGACGTACCAGAGGCGTGTAGATGAAGCCGCCATGCTTGGAGTGATAAGAGGAATGCTGAAGAATCAAAGAAACAGACCGAGCTGATCCAGCAGCAAGCGGACTCGTTTCGGGAAGGTTGCAGATCGTTCAGTAGTCTGTGAACAATATTGGAGCTAGACTAGTTGACCGAGTAGGGACCGTAGCAGATTTCAGGCGGTTGGGTCCGTCTACATTTACTGGTTTAAAGGAGCCATTGCCAGTGGAGCAGTGGCTAGTTGACACAGAGAACTTGCTTTTTGCGGCACAGATTCCAGATGACAAAAAGTTGTTGTGGTACACATTCAGCTAGTGGACTACGCCCGAGAATGGTGGCTTGTTGAGGAGACCCGCTTGCCCAAGCCGATCAAGTGGGCGGATTTTTCTAAGAGTTTCCTGGAGAAGTTCTTCCCGCGGACTGCACGGGAGGAAATGGAAGAGAAGTTCATCGGACTAAAGCAGAAGGGAGCACCCGTAGATGTGCATGTAGCAGAATGGACGAGACTCAGTAGTTTCGCTGGACCTTAGTTGCCAACGATGCAGACAGGGCACGGAGGTTCATGCGCAGGCTGGACGTGGACATCCAGAGGCAGAATGTCTCTCTGGGTTTGACCACTTTCTCATAAATACTTGCAGCAGCCAAGAACAGCAGAGTTTATCTGGGATGAAAGGGAGTTTGCAGCAGACAGCAGTTGCGTTAAGGAAGCAGTTCTATCGGGCCGGTCGAGTTTAGGGCTAGGCCGACTAACAATGTTCTTGCAGCAATGGAAGTTGATAATAGTGAAGAGCCGGCGGTTGTTCACGATTTTATGGATGTGTTTGAAGATATATCGGGCTTGCCGCCGAAGCGAGACGTGGAGTTCGCGATTGACCTTATTCCTGGTGCAGCGCCAGTATCGAAATCATATTATCCGATGACACCAGTGGAATTGGAAGAAGTTAAGAAGCAAGTTGGTGAATTACTTGAGAAGGGTTGGATTCGAACCAGCAACTCGCCTTGGGGAGCTCCAGTTCTTTTAGTAAAGAAGAAGGATGGCACGAGAAGGATGTGCATTGATTATCGAGAATTGAACCGGGTGACTATTAAGAACAAGTACCCGATCCCTCGCATTGGAGAACTTTTGAGCAGCTTATTGGCGCGAGAGTATTCTCGAAACTGGATTTGCGATCCGGATATCATCAGGTCCTGCAGATGTTGAGACAGGAGAAGCTTTATGCGAAAATGAGTAAGTGTGAGTTTTGGCTGGAGGGAGTGAAGTTTTCGGGGCATGTTGTGTCGGGCGATGGAATCGCCGTCGATCCCGAAAAGATTGCAGCAGTTCGAGATTGGCCAATTCCAAGAAATGTGGCTGAGATAAGGAGTTTCCTTGGTTTGGCCGGATACTACAGGAGATTTGTGGAGAACTTCGCTCGTTTAGCAGAACCGTTGGACAAGCTTACGCGCAAGGAAGTACCTTTTATTTGGACGGATGGATGTGCATTGGCCTTCGAGACGTTGAAGCAGAAGTTGATAACCGCCCCTATCCTGACCGTACCAGACAATTCAGGAGGACTAGGTGATTCATAGCGACGCATCTGGAAAAGAATTGGGATGTGTCTTGATGCGGAATGGGAAGGTCGTAGCTTACGCATCAAGACAACTGAAGACCCATGAGAAGAATTATCCGACTCATGACTTGGAGCTTGCGGCCGTGATCTTCGCCTTGAAAATTTGGAGACACTACCTTTTGGGCGAGAGAGTCGAAGTCTTTACAGATCACAAGAGTTTGAAGTATGTGTTCACTCAGAAGGAGTTGAACATGAGGCAACGCAGACGGTTGGAGCTGATGGCCGACTACGACCTTGATCTTAAGTACCATCCGGGGAAAGTTAACGTCGTGCCGGATGCGCTTAGTCGGTTACCAGCAATTCAAGTTTCGACTACATAGAGGTAGATCATTGCGGATTTTCGAAGATTTGACTTGGAAGTTGTGCTACCACACCCCACGGGACAGTTGATGCAATTGCAAGTACAGCCGTCCTTAGTGAGAAGATTAAAGCGGCACAATCGCAGGATCCTAGGCTGCGAAGGCTTCGAGAGCAGGTTGAAGCCGGACTGCGGACAGATTTACTGGTCCACGATGATGGTTCGTTGAGGTATGGTAGCCGTGTGTGTGTGCCAAAGGGGGATGTACGTGAAGAGCTCATGAAGGAGGCACACAGTTCAGCATACTCTGTACATCCAGGAGGGACAAAGATGTATCGAGATATTCGACAGCACTTCTGGTGGGAAGGTATGAAACGGGAGATTGCTCGCTTCGTGGCTAAGTGCTTGGTGTGTCAGCAAGTCAAGGCTGAACACCAAAGGGTTGCCGGTTTGTTGCAACCACTTCCGATTCCTCAGTGGAAGTGGGAACATATAACCATGGATTTCGTGACGGCTTTACCGCGAAGTCCAAAGGGCAACAATGCAGTATGGGTGATTGTCGATCGATTGACCAAGGCAGCTCACTTTATTCCTTTCCGGGTTGGTCAATCAACGGAGACTTTAGCAGAGCGGTACATGCAGGAGATTGTAAGATTGCATGGCGTACCGGTGAGCATCGTGTCCGATCGGGACACTCGGTTCTTATCACACTTCTGGAGGAGTTTACAGGAAAGTTTGGGGACTCGATTGAAGTTTAGCACAGCTTATCATCCTCAAACTGATGGTCAGTCGGAGAGAACGATCCAAACTCTTGATGATATGTTGAGAGCATGCATGTTGGACTTCAAGGGTTCGTGGGAGGATCATCTACACTTGGTGGAGTTTTCTTACAACAACAGTTTTCAGGCAACTATCCAGATGGCTCCGTTTGAAGCTTTGTATGGTCGTAAATGTCGTTCACCTATTTGTTGGGATGATGTCGGTGAACGAAAATTGTTGGGACCAGATTTGGTGATGCAGACAGTTGAGAAGTTTAACACTATCAGAAATCATATGAAGGCAGCACAAGACAGACAGAAGAGTTGGGCTGACAAGTCGAGAAGACCTCTAGAATTCACCGTGGGTGATTTGGTGTTCTTGAAGATATCACCGACTAGAGGGGTGATTCGTTTTGGAAGTCGAGGAAAGCTTAATCCTCGATTCATTGGACCCTTGAGATCGTGGAGCGTGTTGGTGAGATAGCATATCGTTTGGCGTTACCGCAGTCCTTGGCAAATGTGCACGATATGTTTCACGTATCTCAACTCCGTAAGTATGTTCGAGATGAAACACACGTTTTGGATCATTCGGAGCTAACAGTACGAGAAGACTTGACTTTTGAGGAGCGACCGATTGAAATCGGGGATCGAAGGGAAAAGGTTCTTAAGAACAAGGTTATCCCCCTTGTGCTAGTCTCTTGGGGTAATCGATCGCATGGAGAATCCACTTGGGAGCGAGAAGACGAGATCCGGCAGAAGTTTCCTCACCTTTTCCTGTAGTTATCTATCTTGAATTCTTGGAATTTCGAGGACGAAATTCTTTTTGTAGTTGGGTATGATGTAACACCCGAGCCCAATAATACTATTTCTGTTACTGGTTGAGTGTTTGGCATTGCTCATTTCATTTATCTTGCTTGTTTGGTTCTTATTGCAAAATTTTAACCGGCTAAGTCATTCTGCATATAACAAATTTTAGCACCTAAAATAAAATTGAAAATATTCTTCTTGGCCTACTTGACACCCTTAGCCTCGTGGTAGCGTCCGTGCATTGTATTCTCGTCCCGTTCAGTGAAACGGGCGAGTTTGGATGGCTACGTGCACGTGCGTGTGTCCGTTTTGGGAGTATGCTTTTTAATCATAAAACATTTCATTTTAAAATTTGGAACCCGCTTAAAATCCTATTATTTGAATTTCGAATTTTTAGACCCAACCCGGGCGCAATTTGGAAATGTTTTATTTGGCGCCAAAATCCCAAATTTTAATATTATTAAAACCATCGCATATATATTTTTTCTAACTAACATGATATCTTACTGTTCATTACCTATCTTTTAAATCTTTAAGTTAACCATATAATATTTTTACAATCTTTTATATCCTTCTTAATTTATTCTCTCAGCCAATCGCAACCTCCTATTTAACCCTGTGGGCCCCACTTTCTCTCTCTTTCTCCACCTTTTTCTCTCTCTCCCTCTCCCTCATATATTCTCTCGTACTTCTCTTTATCATTCTTTCTCTTCTTGCTTCATGTTCCGTTTTTCATTTTTTTAACTGTTCTTTTGTTGCCGGAATTCCGTCGTGCCGGTGACGCTTCTCGACGTTCCAGTGAGGTACCCCGACCCGTGTGGTTCCTTTGTTCGTCGTTTGGGTTCATTCCGTGAACCGTGCGCCCGTCGCGAGTTTTCCCCGCCGACGGTTAACGTTCCGTTTTCCCGATTCGCGACCCATCGAGGCAAGTTAATCTTGCTACATGCTATATACTTTTATAATCTTCATTTTATAATGTTATACATTTGAAAATCTTATAGTTTACACATGAAACGTCGTTGAAAAATCGGATATGACAAATCTGAAATTTACTGTACACCTTATCTTATAAAATTCATTATAAATCATAGAAAAATCATTAGTATACGGTCTTTAGTTCGTTACGAAGATAATTCAGAATACTATAACTCTATGAAGTATTTACTGGCAAAATAAATTGTTTAAATAATGTAAAATGCAAATAAAAATGCCTTTAAACTGCTGTCCAGGGAAATTCCAGCAACAAACTTTCAACTTCGAATATTCATAACTTTTTGTAGGGATAACCTGAGATGCTTATACTTATAAAAATGAAAACCTTATTGAATTATCTTTGTTTTGGTATAAGATACGTCTCTTTTGGAGAACATTTGTTATTTTTAAGCTATTTTACAAATTAGGGTGACGCTGAATTTCTGAACGGAACCTTCTTGTGCGTGGTTAATCAATACCACTTTTATAGTTATTAATCGCTTTGAATATGCTATCCATATTAATATTATTATATCAATATTTATATCACATATTGCTTAGTTGTGCATCCCACATTACCATTTTATAGTTTTATAACCTTTCGGATACCCGTTTGCATCCATCACATTTAAGTTGCATATAATTGCATCCATGAAGTCTTAAACTTATTAACATGATTAAATGACTATAATTGTCTTACTGCATTCTTGTAATGTTGAAATCCTCTCTGTGACACAACTAATAACTGTACTGCAAACTGAGTGCATCTGCCTATTGCTTAATTCATTGCTTATATCATGTTGTTGATGGCCATGCTTGATTCTATAACTGACTGTGAATTCACATATGATATTGTTCACAACTTGACCTGACTTACTACATGTATATGGATCTACCCGACATGGTACCGTATACTGTTTGACTTGACCCGTTACCTGATCGTGTGTCTAATGCCAACAAACCTAACATGTAGTCCTCATGGACCATTCCTGTTGTCTACCCAGACAAACCTGCTTTTACCTGATCCTGTGTTGGCATTAGTTCTTGATTACTGAATACCTGACCTGACATACATAACTTGGGGGTATGGGGAAATCAAAGGTGAAACCGACTTGTAACTCAACAGTTCGATACCTGTTCTGATCAGTCTTACGGGCTTGGACAGTCCGGGAGTGATGATGCTGACATCACTCGTCCATCCTGCTACCTATTACTGCCTAGCGGCACGTCTCGGATTCAGCCCCGAGGGTCTTGACCGTGGTCCCGGGCATGCACGGGATACTATTGAGTTACATCGACGAGTCATCAATTGATTTCAAAGACTTTAGAATAGAAAACCTGATAGAACAGTTTAGTTACCCACTGCACATTACCCTGCACTGTTGTTTCATATTATTGCTTTATTCATGTTTATCCCTGCATTGCTTATTACCATGTTCATATTATATTATTGGTTGACATGACGCGCTGACGTCTGGGTTTTGCATGGCCCAGATTCCTACCACTGTCGCCGACCGAGCAGGAGTACCTCAGCCAGCAGGCTGATTTGTGAGTTCTGTAGTGGTTAGTTCATTTATTGCATTTTATTTCCAGGTGCGATCCCGCATTATGGGACGTACCTTTCTATTATTGTATTGGATCATTTGCTTCCGCACTTGTTTTTCATTGACTCTTATTATTATGGATTTGGACATGTGTTAGATAGTTTATTTATCTTGTTCTTGATATCTCTACAGCCGTAATGTGACTGTGGATGGATACTTCCTACCCACAGGTAGCATGGTTGGCTATGTCACGTGCCCAATCTTGCGTACTCTGGGAAGCGGGGCGTGACAACAAGAAAAGAAAAAGAAAAAGAAAAAGAAAAGAAGAAGAGGGAAGGAAGAAGCTCACTGTGGTCTTAGGTGTACATGGGTCAGAAGAGGGGTGATGGTGTCGAGGAGATAAACGGCGGTGAGGTGCGCCGGTGAGGGGATTTTGAGGAGTTAGGGTTAGGTTAGGGTTGTTGTTGTTGGCTGGGGTTTGGGTGCAGGGGTTTGGTGTAGGAGGGAGAAGGGAAGAAGAGAAAGAGAAGGTGATGAAGGTGGAGATGAGAGGAGGAGGTGATCGATGGCGATGGAGTTGTGCAGAGTGGCGGTTGCTCGGGGTTGAGGGTGCAGGGTGCTCGGGAAGGAGAAAGAAGAAAAGAAGATGACGAGGAGGAGGTGGAGGCTCGGTTGAGGTGAGGAGGTAATGAAGAGATGAAGTTTTAGGGTTAGGGTTTGAGGAGCTGCAGTGGGTTGATGGGTTTCCTCGTGGGGCTCGGGGGTTTAAAAGAGAGAAGAAGAAGAAAAGAAGGAAGGGAGGTGAGTGTAAGGAGGAGGCGGCGACGCGATCCTTTTTCACCGCGAGAGGAGAGAGAAAGGGATGCGAGAGGAGAGAAAGAGAGTAGGCGAGAGGAGAGAGAGAGAGGGAAGAGGAGAGATGAAGTTGTCTCGTAGTGAAAGAGAGAGAGAGAGAACAATGGAAGAGAGAGAAAGAGATAGGAAAGAGGAGAGAGAGGGAGTAGGGCTGGGTTAGTTAAATAGGTTTAGATTTTAATTTTAAAAGATTTGTTAGTTTTATAAATTTAAACTGTCGATTTATTTTAAATATTATGTTATAAAATTTGATTTTCCGGTAAATACAAACTTGGTCCAAAACACGCCCGGGTCGGGTCTAAAATTTAGTTTCAAAATATGAAAAATATATGCGACGACCAAAACTAAAAATGAATGTCCGGGTAACGAAAATGCATACCCCCAAGAACGGATGCACGTACGTGCGCGTAGCCATCCAAACAAGTCCGTTTCACTGAACGGGATGAGAACAAAATGCGCGGATGCTACCACGGGGTTAGGGGTATCAAGCAGGCAATGCAATATATTTTTAGAATATTTTATGTGACTTAAAAATGTTATATTGTAAAATGCAATTGCTAGATAAAATGCGAGTATGCAACATTCATGAAAGTGCACAAGTCTACATAACAACTCAGGATAAACCATAAATATGTATCAAGACAGGTTTCAAGCATGCAGGTAGGGTCGAATGCAAATACAAATGTCAAATATACTATTCGCACCCAAAACACAATAAATCAAGAAAATGCCATAAATAAGTAAATACTTGAACCAGAATTGGTATAAATAAACTAGGGTGTTACACCGTCCACCTCTCCGAAGATGCCAAGTTGATTTATGGCACCATGTATCGGAGGTTTAGACGGATGCGGCCGATATAGCAGACTTCGTCAGATCCCCCTTATTGTGAAGGTTTTTTTATTGTGGGGACGCTCTTCTCTGCAGGCGCAAGCCCCTGCAGTTAATTACGCAACCGCATCGCGGTAACCACTTTCTCTTTCTCCAGATGGTCACTTCGTGTCGTGCGTATTTGTTTTGTTTTTGGTTTCCCGTGGATTGTATATGGAGACTAATTTATGTTGTCGCCCGTAGGGCGTGGATTAGTCCGAATCCGTATTTTCTTAGATTTGAGTTTGGTTTGGATTTAAAGATCGTTAATCTCATTGAGATTAAGATCAACTTAAACGTTGTTAAGGATACATTAGTCTAATTTTAGACTAAGATCTACTTAACTGGGGTTTGGGATCATTTAAATCCAACGACAGAGAATTTGGGCTCTATCATCTTAGTTTAGGGACGTTGCGGTCCAGTGGGTTTAAGGATTGTTGATCTCATTGAGATTAAGATCAACTTAAACGTTTGTTAAGGATACATTAGTCTAATTTTTAGACTAAGATCTACTTAACAGGGTTTTGGGATCATTTAGATCCAACAAAAGAGTATTTGGACTCTATTGTTTTAGTTTATGGACATTGCGGTCCAATGGGTTTAAGGACATCATAGTCCATATCAGTTTAGAGACATCATAGTCTGTAAAGTTTAAAGACATCATAGTCTATGAGTTTAAGGATCTCATAGTCCATAAAGTTTAAGGATATCATAGTCCATAAAGTTTAAAGACGTCATAGTCTGTGGGGTTCTGGTTTAATCAGTTTGGGAATGCGCCAAAATTTTTTGGTTATTGGGGCCCTCCATCTCTCTGAAGACGTTGAAGGATTACAACGACAAGTATCAGAGGTATGAAGAGATGTACCCTTGAACCAATATCCCGATTTGGGGAAGTGGGATAAATATCAGTTTAGATGTCATCTGTTGGGAGCTTATTAGCTGTCTTGAGATCGGCTTTGGAAACCCTGAGCATGAAGGGCTCAATTGATGGTCCTTGAAACATTTGGTCTGATTCTGGCTAATGTTAGCCCTTCATAGTGTTCAACACTAACATATTTATTCAGTGCTCACATGCTCCCACGTGATACTCTGAGGCAGTGTTAAACACTGGAATTTGAGAATGCTCACGTGTCGCATGTGATGCATATAAGTGTTAAACATTTTAGCCCCGCGGCCGTCACGTGTAGGCACATGAGGCATTTTGAAATAGTATTAAACTTCAAGAATTTGAAGCGCTGCTTCTTGGGTTTATTCTTTTGTTCTCTTCTGAGCGCTAAGCGCTGTTTGGGTCACGTGAGATCACGCGAGGCAACCTAAAAGTGGGAACTGCCTCCCCTTGCTTATTTTGTAAGTGTCAAGCATTACCATGGGGTCACGTGTGATCACGTGAGCCCATCCCGATTATTCCCTTTTGTTCATCAAAGGTGCTCATGTGGGAGCACGTGATCGGCTATTATCATGTTGGGTGCCAATCCTTTTACGTGCATGGAGATCCTGAGTTTCGAGACTTTCAAGCCCATTGTTTTATGAGAATTGGATTCTTAAGACTTAGTTTTTCTCTTACATTTGGGATCTGTATGACAGAATCTCCCTGATGAGAATTAAATTTTCAACTTGTGAGGAGATCTGCTTCTACAGATCTTTGCCATAAGGGAGAACTAAGTTCTCATATGAAGGGTTAAACCCTTATTCATCAGAGGAGTTAAATTCCTATATAATTTTTGGGAGAATTAAATTCTATGAACTTAGATCTCTCTCTAGGTTTTGGATCTGCATGGCAAAATCTCCCCGATGAGAATTAAATTCTCAACTTGTGGGGAGATATGCTTTTGCAGATCTTAACCAGAGGAAGAACTAAGTTCTTTTTAGAAGAGTTAAACTCTTATGGAGGTGAAACAGATATGAGAGAATCTCTGTTTTGTTTTCTCCTTCTTTTACCTCGGATTTTTGTTTTAACTCAAAGTTGATGGGGGGTCCTTCTCTCTTTCTTTCTTTCTCTTTCGTCTATATCTCTCTCTCTCTCTCTTTTTCTATCTTCCTCCTTCTCTGTTTGTTTCTTTGCTCTTATTTATAGGAGAAAGAAGGGAATCAATTTGTTTAGCAAATCTCTCGTTGAAAGATTTTGATTGATTTTCTAATCAACCAACATGATCTTTTTGATCGCTGGATTTTTTAATCCAAGGACTTCTGTTTTACAGAAGATATTTCTTTTATCGTTCTTAACAAATTGAGGAAAATATTCCCTTACACGGAATTTTTCTGTAGATTGGTGATTTTTAATCACCATTGGATTTTTAATCCAACGGCGCTCTGTTTTACAGAGCGTAATCTTTCTTATTTAGAAATATCCAAGGAAATATTTTCTAAATAAGGCTTTTAATCCCTTTTAATTAGAATTTGTTTTTATCAGTCCAGAAGGCATAGGAGTCTATCACGTGCACGTAACCCCACCAAATTTGTAACAACTCCAATTTTAGTGTACAAAAATTTGTTTAAAAATTAATGTATACTTGGGGTATTTCCATTTTCTGTGAGTACCATAAATATTTGTTTTGCTTTTTAATAGTAAGAAATAGCTTGTAGCTCATTGGTAATACCTTGCACTACTGAACCAAACCACCAGAGTTCAAATCCCATCCCCCACATTATTTTTAATATTGTTTTATTTTAGTATTTTTAGAATACCAAGGGTCTACACGTGCATAACTCGTAAAAACCCCACCACACATTAAAAACAAACTGGACCAGGGTGAAGACCAAGAGACGACGGACCCACGGCGACCGACCCCGGCCTGATTCGGCCCGAGTCGGCCGGCGACTCGGCCGCCGCCACCGGCCGGAATCGGCCGGACCGCCGATCCATCAACACAAAAGTTGTGTCTTTTCCTCTCCCCATCATCCCTGTATAGTTTAATTTTTCTGTAATTTAACAGAGCCCTCTTAAATCCCATTAAACCCTATTATTATTACATTTTAATACAATTTTCAATGCACCCTTTCACCTACCCTAAACCCTAGCCTTACCCTATAAATACAACCCCTAAACACATACCCCTCACTCCAAAATTTTGCTAAAAAACTCTCAAGAAATCCCTAGAGGTTTAGTGTACTTTTGGAGTTAGCGAAGGGCGAAGCTCCGGCGATTTTCCGACTAGGAGTTCCCGGCGACGAAACGATGCACCGACGCCTTCTCCCGATTCCTCTTCCTCATCCCTAACCTCTAAGCGAGTAAGTCCCACCTCCCTCTTCTCCTTTCTTTTTCTAAAAGTACGTAATTTCAAAACCCGACGGAATCGGAGTTAATCCGATTTCCGATTCGGTTCTTTCTAAAAATTCAACATTTTCTTAAATACAAATATATCAAATCATTACATGTTGACTATTAATTATTAACAAACATGTTGAACAAGTTTCATGACAATCTATATTATTTTGTAACTTTTATCGCTCCTTTTCAGTAAAATACCATATAGTTTCATTTTGATATTAAAACATCACAACTTTACTATACCTTTAAGTAGATCACGAGGTAATAACCTATCTCCTCACAATACTCATATGCAACATAGCACAATATCTTTCGGGAACATAGAATACGGGAAAACGAAACCTTTTAAATAAATACCATTTACTAATAAAACCGTTTTCTAAAAGATTAAGTATTTTACAAATCTTTGCAAAGCGCCGCTATAACCCATTTGGGAAACCCGTTCAGGATGGTGCGGATTATCGCACATCCTCGGGCTTAGTAGTGCGAGATGCAGACCTCCGCAAGGAGCATTTGGTCTCGAGAGATTTAAAATACGAATATCTTAAGAAATGAGATTTCTAGAAATATAATATATATATTAAAATTATTTATATATATATATATATGTGTGTGTGTGTGTGTGTGTGTGTGTGTGTATGTGTATGTGTGTGTGTGTGTGTATCATCAAAATATCTATTTTGTGATAATATAAATATTTCAACTTTTTCTAAAATCACAAGGAACACTTTACATTAAATACCATGAATTCCATATAAATTCAATATTACAGTTAAATACCATGTATTATGAAAAATAGGTTTACTCACTAGAAATGTCACAAATATAAAATCTACAACTATGAAAACTCTAAAGACGATAAATAAATACTTGGGGAGTATTTTGAAAAGTATACAAATTATTTTTACATAAAACCTTCTCAAGTTTTATAAATTACCCTAAGGACCCTAGTAAATATAGGTTTACGCGGGATCAGTCTCTTGAGCCTCAGGGAGCCGGAGATATGGGTGCTTGCCTATATAAGGTAGACAACTGAACAACGGTGTTATCAATACGGTAATCGTCTTTGAAAAAGACACAAATCCTGCCGTCCATGTGCAGCAGTTACCGATAACATCAAAACAATCAGGACTTTAATTTCTTTTTCTAATTGTTCCGACTCAGACTGAGTCTCATTATAATCAATCTGACTTCAATATGATTCAAGTACAATCTACAATACTACAATTCAATATGATTCTATGAATCTATATAATCAATCTGTTCAAACTATACAATCTATATTGACTGAACCGAACCATGGATATACTTCTATTTACATGATTCTCCAGTTACATTCATGATTCTCCAGTTACATCCATTTACTGATATCATGGTTTCGGCAAGTCATCCAATTATACAATTTATATTACAAGACAATACAAGTTGCAATACAATACAAACAATACCAACAATACAAATAATACTTCGCGGGGTTTAAGGGGTAGATTGGTACGGAAGGTATTAGAAGTGGCACGAGACTGTAAGATTTAATACACCTAACCTATATTCCATTGCTGTTGTACCGTGGCATAAACGGTTCCTTGTACTACATATGCCTCTAGTCTCTGGCATATAGAGACTCCTCTCGTATACACTGGCATTCTTCTATACCAAACTACAAACAACAGCGTTAACACCAAATACTCATATAATACAACTTTAAAAGCTATCTTCTCTTTCTGTCTATTCTATTTCTCTCTTATTTTTGGGACTTACCGAGCGATTGTTCGCTGACGACATTCCTTCTCTTTCTTCTTTGGAATGTTGTCAGGTGATCTGGACATCAGGAGATCGAGCCTACTAGTGAGGACTTGGACCAGCTTTTCTACGACCCAGAGCTCTAGCTTCATTATACACATTTTTATTTCAGTAATTTTCATTTCTGTTATGCCACTGTTCAGGCATCTCTTTATTCCATGTATTTACTTTTCCATGTATTGTAAAAAGAATGTGAATAAATAAAGTTGCTGTTTTATTATATCTTGTTGTATAGTGTTTTTCATCACACCATTGAGATGGGAATACGCGTGCACTTGTCTGGCGCATTACAGATTCCCCCTGCTTAGGGTAGGCTGGGGTTTATTGATTGTGGGGATCCGAATCTCCGGCAGCCGCGAACTAAGCTGCCGTTAATTACCTATCGCCTTTGGAGCGAGAGAACCTCCGATTGACGGGTCAAACAGGTCATGCGAACTCAATGTGCAGTGTTGTATTTTGAAGGGGTTTTGGATGTATCGGGGGACCCACAGAGTTTTTACGGGGGTCCCGCTATCCGGATAGCCGGCTGGGGGTCAAGGGGGCTAGCAGCCTCCTTAAGAGGTGCGGGGCAGCGCCCCGTTAGAAATTTTTCCTAATGGGGGAAGTATATTTAGTGTGGAGTGCATATAAAAAATAGGGGGAAGCGTCTTAAAGACGCGTGCGTGGCACGTGGGTGCATGGTGCCCGGGGTCACGTGCGCGCACATGGGCGCTTTAGTGCCGGGGGTTACGTGCGTGTACGTGACTATTGGGCACCTTAGCGTCCGGGGTGACGTGGTGCACACGTGACAATTGGGCGCCTTAGCGCCCCGGGGTCACGTGACGCACACGTGACTATTGGGCGCCTTAGCGCCCGGTGTCACGTGGCGCACACGTGACCATTGGGCGCCTTAGCGCCCGGTGTCACGTGGCGCACACGTGACCATTGGGCGCCTTAGCTTCCCGGGGTCACGTGGCGCACACGTGACCATGGGAGACATCCACAGGAAGGGGCCTAACCCCTAGGTTGGGGAGTTGAACTCCCAAGGGGTTTTTAGAGTTGAACTCCTAACAAAAACTACTTTATGGAGTTAAACTCCAACAGATCTAGAAAGGAGTTAAACTCTTAAGAATCTTTGGCTCTTCTTTTGAGCCTTGGATCTGTCCAAAGTTAGATTGTTTTGGAGATGGGTCTCCTTCTTCCTTCTCTTGATCGACGGGATCTTGGAGAAAAGGGGGTGAGACTTAAAAGTCTCCCCTTTTCGAGATCTGATTGGAGATACGAGCTCCCCTTCATGGGTTTTGTGGTGAAAAACTATTTATTTTTTAGAAAGGAAGAGTTAAACTCTTGATTTAATTCAAAAAAGAGGAAGAGGGTTTTAGACCCTTGAGAAAGGGGAAGGAGGCACAGACCCTACTTTTTGGGGAGAATAAAAAGTGTATTTTTATTCATCATCATGTTGCCTTATATAGGCTTACATATTTACATATAGCCCCTTGGGCTTTACAAAATGGCATTTTGCCCATCCCATGGCTTATGTGCCATTTCTTTTTGAACATAAGCCATGGTCTTTACAAAAATTTGGCTTTATGCCCATTCATGCATAAAAAATTACATAAAAATTATTTATTACATGATTTCATTTTGGCATAGGGGGGCTGGCCGCGGGCTCGACTTGGGCATGGGCCCGCTTGACCTGGGCTTAGGCCCACCTGGCTTGGGGTGACCTTGACTTTGACTTGGTCAACCGGGGTGCAAATTTTGACCCCAACAAAGTGTCCCCCATCAATAAATGCACACCGCACATTTGAGTTGTGTGCATGAAATTGATGGATCTTGAAGCTGGATTTCGAGGTAGAACATCATTCCGGGGGCGGAGCATCCCTCGGGGCGCATGATTCCCGGGGATCGGACCATCATTCCGATTTGCGGAGAATAATTCCAGAGTCGGAGTATCATTCCGAAGAGTCAGAGCATAATTCCGAGGGTTGGAGCATGATTCCAGGGATCAGAGTATCATTCCGAAGAGCGGAGCATGATTCCAAGGATCGAAGCATCATTCCGAAGAGCGGAGCATGATTCCAGGGATCGGAGCATCATTCCGAAGAGCGGAGCATGACTCCAGGGGTCGGAGCATCATTCCGAAGAGCGGCAGATATTCTGATTGAAGCATAATTTCGATGCAGAGGTTGATTCCCAGGAGAAACATAATTCTGACAGGGAAGGTAAATACTCCGAGGTAAAGCATGATTTCGACATGTGGTGCACATTCTGAGACAAAGTATGATTCCGACGCAGAGCTTGCTGGTTGACTTGATTTCGAGGTGGAGCATAATTCCGACGAGGAGGTCGCTGGTTGATTCCGAGCCGAGGCATAATTCCGACAGGGAAGGCAGATACTCCGAGGCGAAGCTTGATTTCGACACGGGGTACACTCTGAGACGAAGCATGATTCCGACGCAGAGCTTGTTGGCTGACTTGATTCCGAGACGAAGCATAATTTCGACAGGGAAGGCAGATATGCCGAAGCGAAGCATGATTTCGACACGGGGTACACTCTAAGACGAAGCGTGATTCCGGCGCAGAGCTTGTTGGCTGACTTGATTCCTAGACAAAGTATAATTTTGACAGGGAAGGCAGATACGCCGAGGCGAAGCATGATTTTGACACGGGGTACACTCTGAGACGAAGCATGATTCCGACGCGGAGATTGTTGATTTGATTTGATTTGGGTTGACTTCAGCATCGCTACACTGGAATATGGTACCATGTGCGAATCATCATCTGTCATGAAAGGATTTGGGAATTTGATTTTTTTGGGTGGCATCTGTATTGCTGCACTGGAATAATGCCAGGAGCAACTCATTATTTGCACCGAGAGGATTTGGGAATTGGTTTATGCTTGGCATCAATATCGCTACACTGGAATATGGTACCAGGAGCGAATCATCATTTGCGTTTGCCCGTCGGGGAGCGATAGCTTAGGAGACAGGTTTAGGTCCCTATCATATAAGACTTTTCAATTTTATGAGCCGTAAGGGTCCTATAAAAGCATTTTCTCCCTACGAGTCGAAAAGATCTCGTAGGTGTGTTTTCTCCTTAGGAGTCGTGGGGACTCCTAAGTGTGTTGCTCCTTTGTGAGTCGTAAGGATCTCACGCAGCAATTTTCTCCTCACAAAGTCGAGAGGACTTTGCGAGGGCATTTCATCTCTTTTTCATGAGTTTGCGCCCTTTCGGGTTTTCACAAACTCGCCGGCAGTCCTGCTGTTTTTACTCACGGAACCCTTTCGGGTTTTCATCCATGCCCATTTTGCTTGTGGACATACCTTTTTTTTTTGAATCTTCATCGCCGGTAGGACTTTGAATATGGTCTCGCCGGTAGGACTTGGGAGAGATTAGGATCGTTTTACGCCCGTGGATTGTATACGATTTTGCAGGATGTATGATCAAGACCGTAGGGCCGGAAAATTTTTGGGGCTTTGTTGGCGTCTGCATCGCTGCACTGGAATATGGTACCAGGAACGACTCATCATTCGCCGTTCGGGTATGGAATTTGGAATTTGGTTGGCGTCTGTATCGCTGCACTGGAATATGGTACCAGGAGCGACTCATCATTCGCCGCTTGGGGATTTGGATTTTGGTTGGCGTCTGCATCGCTGCACTGGAATATGGTACCGGGAGTGACTCATCATTCGCCACTTGGGGATTTGGATTCTGGACGGCGTCTGCATCGCTGCACTGGAATATGGTACCAGGAGCGACTCATCATTCGCCATTGCCTATTGGGAAGCGATGGCTTATGCGACAGGTTTAGATCCCTATTACCTAAGGCTTTTCAATTTTATGGGCCGTAAGGGTCCCATAAAAGCATTTTCTCCCTACGAGTCGTAAGGATCTCGTAGGTGTACTTTCTCCTTAGAAGTCATGGGGACTCCCAAGTGTGTTTTTCCTTTGTGAGTCGTAAGGATCCCACGAAGTTATTTTCTTACGAGTCGTGAAGATCCCGTAAGTTTTGTTCTCCTCATGCATCGTGAGGACACATGAGTGGGTCTCCCCAAATGAAGCATAATTCCGAGGGCGGAGACCGGCCGCGTAATTGGTGATTGCGGTGGGGCATGGGTGTGATAAGAATTATTTGAGCCCGTGGATTGTATATGGTAGTCAACTTGGGGACCAACCGTAGGGCTGGGAGAATTTTGGGAGATTAGATTTTGGTTGGCGTCTGCATCGCTGCACTGGAATATGGTACTAGAAGCGACTCATCATTCACTGTTTTTTTTGTTTTACCGCGATTGCTCTATCATTTCAGCTTTTCTTCACGAAGGTCACGATTGCCCTATCATTTCGGCTTTATTTTTCATCTTTATTTTACTCGTTGATTTTTATTGCGAGTTGCCCCATCATTTCGGCTTTTCTTTTTTTTCTTTTATTTACACATTTTTTTGTTTATTTACATATTCTTACATTCCCAGTTTGACGACTTAGAGGTCGACTGTTCCCAGTTTAATGACGTGGTGGTCGATTGTTTTCAGAGAAAGGAAGATGTCTGAGAGAATCAGTTTCACGAAGAACTTCGGTCTCCGTTTGTATGAAATTGGCGGTCGCAGCTGGACTGTTTGTTAACACGCCTTTAGATAGTTCTATCTCTCCTGCCTTGTATTGCTTTTCGACCCAATCTTTGAAGACGAAGCAGTCCTCAATGGCATGACCTATCACTCTGTGATAGGGGCAATATTTGGGGTCGTCGGTCATATTCGCTTCCTGCGGTCTTTTTGACTCTGGCAGTTGTAGACCGTTCCTCAGGGCGTCTTTGAATATTTTACGGATTTTGTCCCTTCTGAAGGAATAGAACTTATATAGCTTCTCTTGCAGTGGAGATTCTCCTCCTTCTCCGAACACTGGCTTCCGAGGCTGGTTGGTATTAGGCCCGCTCATCCCTTGCTTATTTCGGTTAGCCGAAGTATTAAAAGATTCAGAATCGTCGGAATTTCCGCCTTTGCGATTATCGTCCTTTCGGTTTCTCCAGGACCTATTGTTATTTTGGGAATCCGAAGAGGACTCCCGCTTTGAGCACTCCAACATCTGGACTTTTCTGGTCAGCTCTTGGAATGTTTTGAGACCCGTGGTGCAAAAAAACGGGGCCATCCAATTGTTGAGATTTCCGACGAGGAGACTGACAGATTGGTCCTGCTCTATCGGCGGTTCATATTTGACGAAGAGATTGCGCCATCGGATTATACACTCCGTGCTGCTTTCGTTGTTCTTTGGCTTGGTCCTTACGAGGTCGGCGATGGTGATCTTATCGCTGATTCTCATGAACCTCTGCCGAAACAGAGACTCCATTTGGACGAAAGTTGTGACGGAGCCATCCGGTATGCTCGCGTACCAGTCAAAAGCAACATCGGCCAAGCTATTAACGAACTGGCGGAGGAGAAGCACATCATTACCCCCAGTATTCCCGCACGAGGCTTTAAAGTGGGGGATGTGCTGCTTCGCATTTCCCGTCCCATCGAATCTTCCGAATTTAGGGATAACATAGCCACTAGGAAATTCTACCAGATCATACTGAGCAGGATATGGTCTCCCGCTACTGCTAACATCTTTTTGCGCTACAGCTTCGGCTACCAATGTTTTGACTTTGTTGGCAACCAAATCCATGATTTGATCTTGAGTTAGCGGGCTACTTTCATCGGTAGCCAAGACATTTCCCGAGATAAGATGCGGCTGACTTTCATGCGGTCCGCTCACCTTTGGATTTGAGGGAATAGGTGTTGGCTGCCTTCGGACATCATTTTCCGGTTCATGAGCAGAGCCTTGTGCTTGATTGGGCGGCTGAGAGGCAAGTCGGGCCGTGAGCTGCATCACGACATTCGTCAAGTCATCAATTTTTGAGTATAGCTTGGCCATCTTCTTGTCTTTACTTCTGAGCTGTTTTCGGAGCACTTGTAGAAGTTGCTACTCTGCGTTCTTGGGATGGAAGATTGGCTCATCTTCGCTTTCCGAGCTCGACTCCTCATGAACCGAGGGATCTCTCCGCTTATCAGCTTCACTGGGAGGATTTTCATTATCTTCCGGAAGATGCTGGTCTTGGGAGGTGACAGCTACATTCACACCAGATTGGATTTGAGATGTAGCGGGGTAATCCTGTTCTTCGGACCTCATGAGGTTTAGCCTAGCAGGAGCCCTAGCCCTTCTGTTGGCTCTATATCTGAGCCTTTTCTGTCTTGGCTTCTCAATTTTAAGGGCTTGGCGGGCATATGTTTCCTGGGAAGCCACCGTGAGTCGATTAGCGGGGAGCTTAGAGAAGACACCCGGTCGAGCAGTTGTCAGGGGCACCGCCGGAGCTTGCTCGAGACGCCTTGTTGCTTTGTTGGTGTTGATGGCCTTGGCCCCAACTGGGGCCAAGGAAAGTCGTTCAAACACCGACTTGCGTTTGAGTTGGGGCGCCTTCGAGACCACCACATTTGGTCTCTTACCTTTCGAGACCGGTTTGTCTGTCACCGGGGCTTGAGGAGCCGGGATGGCGTTAGCTGACACGAACAGAATGGAGCCAAATGGTAGCGGCGACTCTTCCCATTGTCACCCGAGACTAGCCGGAAGGACCGTTTTGGCATCCATCTTCATCATGTAGGAGATGGGAGCTGTGTCGAGAGTTGAGCTTGTCCTTGGAGACATTTTTGCTGCATTCGGAGATTGCGATTTGAAATTTGTTAACCTGCACAAAGAAGCATGATTTCAGTACAGGCAATCGATATGTATACTGATTGAGTTCGCATGAACGTTTAACCCGAAATATGAGAGGAGAGATAGGTCCAACCGGGCGTGCAAGAATCTGTAGAGTGTTTTTCGTCACCCCATTGAGATGGGAATACGCGCGCGCTTGTCAGGCGCATTACAGATTCCCCCTGCCAAGGGTAGGCCGGGGTTTATTGATTGTGGGGATCCGAATCTTCGGTAGCCATGAACTAAGCTGCCGTTAATTAGCTCTCGCCTTTGGAGCGAGAGAACCTCCGATTGACGGGTTAAACAGGTCATGCGAACTCAATGTGCAGTGTTATGTTTTGAAGGGGTTTTGGATGTATCGCGGTCCCCGTAGAGTTTTTATGGGGGTCCCGCTATCCGGATAGCGGGCGGAGGGTCAAGGGGGCTAGCAGCCCCCTTGCGGGATGTGGGGCAGCGCTTTGTTAGAATTTTTTCCTAACGGGGGAAGTATATTTAGTGTGGAGTGCATAAAAAAATGGGGAGAAGCGTCTTAAAGATGCGTGTGTGGCACGTGGGCACATGGTGCCCGGGGTCACGTGCGCGCACATGGGCGCTTTAGTGCCCGGGGTCATGGGCGGGCACGTGACCATCGGGCGCCTTAGCGCCCGGGGTCATGTGGCGCATACGTGACCATTGGGCACCTTAGCGCCCCGGGATCACGTGGCGTACACGTGACCATTGGGCGCCTTAGCGTGGCGTACACGTGACCATTGGGCGCCTTAGCGTCTCGGAATCACGTGGCACACACGTGACCGATGGGTGCCTTAGCGCCCAGGGTCACGTGGCGCACACGTGACCACGGGAAACACCCGCGGGAAGGGGCCTAACCCCTAGGTTGGGGAGTTGAACTTCCAAGGGGTTTTTGGAGTTGAACTCCAAACAAAAACTAATTTATGGAGTTAAACTCCAACAGATCTAGAAAGGAGTTAAACTCCTAGGAATCTTTGGCTCTTCTTTTGAGCCTTGGATCTGTCCAAAGTTAGATTTTTTGGAGATGGATCTCCTTCTTCCTTCTTTTGATCGGCGGGATCTTAGAGAAAAGGGGGTGAGACTTAAAAGTTTCCCCTTTTCGAGATCTGATTGGAGATCCGAGCTCTCTTTCGTGGGTTTTGTGGTGAAAAACTATTTATTTTTAAGAAAGAAAGAGTTAAACTCTTGATTTAATTCAAAAAAGAGGAAGAAGGTTTTAGACCCTTGAGAAAGGGGAAGGAGGCACAAACCTTAGATTTTGGGGAGAATGAAAAGTGTATTTTTATTCATCATCATGTTGCCTTATATAGGCTTACATATTTACATATAGCCCCTTGGGCTTTACAAAATGGCATTTTGCCCATCCCATGGCTCATGTGCCATTTCTTTTTGCACATAAGCCATGGGCTTTACAAAAAATTGGCTTTATGCCCTTTCATGCATAAAAAATTACATAAAAATTATTTATTACATGATTTCATTTTGGCAGGGGGGCTGGCTGCGGGCTCGACTTGGGCATGAGCCCGCTTGACCTGGGCTTGGGCCCACCTGGCTTAGGGTTGACCTTGACTTTGACTTGGTCAACGGGGGTGCAAATTTTGACCCCAACACTTGTCTCTTGTGCATTTATATTTATATTGCTTAGATATGCTTAGCGTATGTACTTCTGAGTATATACGTAGCGGTCTCGTCGTGTCCCCTTCGCCGTACACCGGGAAGCGGGGCGTGACAGGTTTTGTTGGTGGCCCATACAGGTCAGAACTGTATGAAACTCTACCATGCAGTTCTGTTCTGCGTGAACAATCTAAGCAATATAACACAAGAACCAGCAACTAAAACATTCTTTATAATTCAAATTCTTTGAATCTTATCATTTCATATACTTTGAATCTGTCCTAATCTAAATTTTTCTTTCAAGGTTATGGATTTCTCGAACAACACCAACACCAACTTCAACAATACTCCACCTCCACTACTAATCACACCTGCCGTCCCTGCTCCACTCAACGAGCAAACGGTTCTGCTTGAGGCAATCCGCAGCCTCCTCGAGAGACAGAAGCAACAGACCGCTCTTTTAATGAACCGTCCCGAGGCAGAAGCACCTGGGGTGAAGCAATTCAGGGCTTTGCACCCCAAACAGTTCTCAGGAAAAGAGAGCCCACTAGAAGCTGAGGAATGAGCTAAGAGCAGAGAAGATGATCTGGCAGCAGCATAAGTGCCAGAAATAGCTTGGGTTCGTGTTGCAAAATTACAGCTCACGAACAATGCACGGAACTGGTGGAAGGCGGAAGAAAGCCGTCTTGAACAACCCATCGAATGGAAGACTTTCCGAGATATGTTCGACGCAAAGTACTTCCCTGAGTATGCCAGGTTCGACATGGAACAGCAGTTCATCCATCTGCAATAAAGTTCGATGTGGATCAAGTTGGTAGATGAATATGACGCTGAGTTCACCATACTTAGTTGGTAAGATATGTCTCAATAATTCGAACTGTTCAATATATCACATACTACACAGCTAACACAATCCTTTAACAGATTTGTGGGACACCTGATACCGACGGATGAGATCAGAGCCTGTCGATTTCAACAAGGATTGGATTCGGAGATCCAGGCTGCACTGGCCACAGGAGATTTTCCGACTCATGAATCGGCTCTGAAAGCTGCCCGCCATTATGAGGCAGTGGTAAAGGCGAGGGGCAGACCTCAGTTTGCAGGAGTTAAGCGCCCTGTCAACCAGATGACAGGAGGAGCCTCGTCAAGGCCACCTTTTATGCCAAGGAGACCCGGAGTACCGAACAACCGTCCTAGCCCACCTTTTTGTAACTACTGTAAGAGAAATGGGTATATATTGCAAGACTGCCGGCGAGCCAACCGTCTTTGCTTAGTCTGCGGCTCAGCTGCTCATGATATTGGGTCTTGTCCTCATAGACAAAATCCAATTACTACACCCAGGCCAGCAATCACTTACCAGCAGCGACCAGCCCTTCAAGCAACTGCTCCAAGACTTGCACTACCTGCTCCACCACCTAGAGGACCACAAGCTGCACCTTCTCCTCGTCAGTTCCATCAAGCTCAAAGGAACGTTTCGAGGAATGCTCCTCAGGCCAGGAGGAATGTACCACGGCGCCAGGCTTTCACGATGACAGTGGAAGAAGCTGAGGCCACTGGCCAAGTTATCACTGGTACAATCTTAGTAGCCTCACTACCTGCACTAGCACTGTTTGATACTGGAGCATCTCACTGCTTTATATCGCAACGGTTCGTTCGAACCCATGCGATTCCACTCACACCGCTTGTATCCAGCTGGAATGTCAGTTCAGGAAATGGCGTTCTAAAGGCAACAATGGGATACAACATATGTCCAGTAGTCGTCTGCAGCAGAGAATTCTATGCTGACTTCAAAGTGCTGGACATACCGAACTTCGATATGGTTCTAGGTATGGATTGGCTCAGAACCTTCTATGCTACCATCGACTGTCGCCAAAGGAGGGTAGTATTTGAGATTCCAGATCATCCGGTCTTTTATTTCAAAAGTGGAGACCGTACCCTGGAGCCAGGCACATACAAAGCGAAGCCAAGGGAAGCAGTGATTGCAGCAACACAAGCAGAGGAAGAATCAAGGCCAGAAGTGGTTCGAGAGTTCGACGACGTGTTTCCTGACGATATATCAGGTTTGCCTCCCGATCGAGCTCTTGAATTCAGCATTGATTTAGTACCAGGAGCACAACCGATGATCAAAGCACCTTATCGATTAAGTCCGGAAGGTTTGAAGGAAGTCCGAACACAGTTGGACGAATTATTGGCGAAAGGATGGATTCGTCCCAGCACTTCAAGTTGGGGATCACCAGTACTGCTTGTGAAGAAGAAGGAAGGTTCATACAGAATGTGCATTGATTACAGAGCCTTGAACGAAGTCACGATAAAGAACAAGTAGCCACTCCCGCGCATCGACGATTTATTCGATCAGTTACGTGGATCTTCTGTTTTCTCTAAATTAGATCTTTGTTCAGGTTATCATCAGGCGAAGGTCAAGGAAGCTGATATTCATAAAACGACTTTCAGAACTCGTTATGGTCATTACGAATTTCTAGTGATGCCATTTGGAGTGACCAACGCACCAACAATATTCATGAACCTGATGAATCAAGTTTTTCGGGAGTACTTAGACAAGTTTGTTGTCATCTTCATCGACGACATCCTGGTGTATTCCATACGAGTCGGAAAGAGTATGCCGAGCACCTACGAATTGTCTTGGAAACTCTACGACAACATCAATTATATGCCAAGTACAACAAATGTGAGTTTTGGCTAAATCAAGTTGGTTTTCTTGGACACATCGTATTAGGTGAAGGAATCTTTGTATATCCAGCGAAAGTTTCAGCAGTAAGCGAATGGCCGACACTAAAGTCAGTGAAGGACATTCGGAGTTTCTTAGGTCTAGCTGGATATTACAGAAGGTTTATTGAAGGTTTTTCTAAGATAGCAACACCTCTGACCAAACTCACACGTAAAGATGAAGAATTTGTGTTGTCAGAAGCATGCGAACAAGTTTTTATAGAACTCAAGTCAAGGTTGACATCAATGCCTATTCTCGTTATACCGAACTAATCTGGGGGTTTCGAAGTGCACTGTGATGCATCCGGTAAAGAATTAGGATGTGTTCTACATCAGCACGGTAAGGTTGTGGCCTATGCTTCGAGACAGCTGAAGACTCATGAGCGCAATTATCCGACGCATGATTTGGAATTGGCAGCCGTAATATTTGCTCTTAAGATTTGGCGCCATTATCTATTTGGAGAACGAGTGAACATATACACAGATCATAAGAGCCTGAAATATGTGTTTACTCAGAAGGAGTTGAATATGCGGCAGGAGCGATGGTTAGAACTCATGGCTGACTTTGACATCAACTTGCAATATCACCCAGGGAAGGTAAATGTGGTTCTAGATGCTCTTAGTCATCAACCATTAGCAATGCATCTCACCGCTCAGTGGAAACTTCAACAAGACTTGCATCAGATGGAGATTGAAGTAGTCATGTCAGGTAATGCTTCAAGTTTGATGAATTTACAAGTTCAATCAACAATTGTCAATCAGATCAAAGTAGCTCAAGCAAGTGATGTTAAGTTGCAAAAGATCAGAGAATAAGTGGAGAATAGACTCAAAACTGACTTCATCATCCATGAAGACGGATCTTTGAGATACGGCAGCAGATTATGTGTACCAAAAGGTTCTGTTCGGGAAGAGTTAATGAAAGAAGCTCACAGCTCTCCTTACTCAGTACACCCTGGAGGTACAAAGATGTACAAAGATCTACGTCAGAATTACTGGTGGCATGGAATGAAGCGTGAAGTAGCCAGAAGCATCGCTAAATGTTTGGTGTGTCAGCAAGTAAAGGCTGAACATCACAGGACTGCTGGATTACTCCAACCGTTACCTATCCCAGAATGGAAGTGGCAATACATCATGATGGATTTTGTGACTGCTCTTCCTCGCAGCACAAAGGGTAACGATGCGGTATGAGTCATTGTGGATCGACTCACAAAGTTGGCTCACTTCATCCCATTTCGAGTTGGTCAATCAACTGAGATATTAGTAAAGAAGTACATGGAGATAATAATCTACTTAAGATTTAAACTTTTTAAATATGTACTATCTCTGATACCCATGAACTCATACAGGAAATTGTGAGACTTCATGGAGTACCGGTCTGCATTGTTTCCGATCGTGACACCAGGTTCAGATCGTAATTTTGGCAGAGTCTGTAAGCGAACTTGGGAACAAGTCTGAACTTCAGCACAGCTTATCATCCACAAACAGATGGTCAGTCTGAGCGAACTATTCAGATCTTGGAGGATATGCTCAGAGCAAGTATGTTAGACTTCAAAGGATCGTGGGAAGATCACCTACATCTTATGGAGTTTTCGTACAACAACAGCTACCAAGCAGGCATAGGAATGGCACCTTTTGCAGCACTATATGGAAGGAAGTGTCGATCGCCATTACGTTAGGACGACATTGGAGATAGGGAACTTCTTGGACCTGAGATGATAGTAGCGAATGTTGATGCGGTTCGTACTATCAGAGAAAAGATGCGCATAGCCCAAGATCGACAGAAGCACTGGGCTGATGCAAAGCGACGTCACTTGGAGTTCCAGCCAGGAGATTACGTATTCTTAAAGATATCTCCGAACCGCGGAGTGATCCGATTTGGAAGACGGGGAAAGCTAAGTCCAAGGTACATTGGACCGTTCGACATACTCGAACGAGTCGGTGAAGTGGCATACCGCTTAGCACTTCCACCTTCATTGGAAGGAGTGCATAATGTTTTCCACATATCCCAACTCAGAAGGTATGTGAGTGACTCCAGCCATGTACTTGATCATTCCGAGCTCACTATACAGCCCGACTTATCTTGTGAGCAACAACCTGTGGAGATCCTGGATAGGAAAGTGAAGTCACTTCGGAATAAGGAAGTCAACTTGGTTCGAGTGATGTGGAGAAAAGACACTCCAGGAGAATTAACTTGGGAAAGAGAAGATGAGATGCTTGCGAGATATCCTCACTTCTTTGTAAACTAGTCCTTAAAATAAAAGTTGTAAATTTCGAGGACGAAATTTTTGTAAGGAGGGTAGACTGAACTCCAATTTTAGTGTACAAAAATTTGTTTAAAAATTAATGTATACTTAGGGTATTTCCATTTTCTGTGAGTACTATAAATATTTGTTTTGCTTTTTAATAACAAGAAAGAGCTTGTAGCTCATTGGTAATACCTTGCACTGCTGAACCAAATCACCAGAGTCCAAATTCCATACCCCACATTATTTTTAATATTGTTTTATTTTAATATTTTTAGAATACCAAAGGTCTACACGTGCATAACACGTAAAAACCCCACTATACACTAAAAACAAACTGGACCAGGGTGAAGACCAAGAGACGACGGACCCACGGCGACCGACCCCGGCCTGACTCGGCCCGAGTCGGCCGGCGACTCGGCCGCCGCAGCAGGCCGGAATCGGCCGGACCGCCGACCCATCAACACAAAAGTTATGTCTTTTCCTCTCCCCATCATCCCTGTATAGTTTAATTTTCCTGTAATTTAACAGAGCCCTCTTAAATCCCATTAAACCCTATTTTTATTACATTTTAATACAATTTTCAATTCACCCTTTCACCTACCCTAAACCCTAACCTTACCCTATAAATACAACCCCTAAACACACACCCCTCACTCCAAACTTCTGATAAAAAACTCTCAAGAAATCTGTCACGCCCCGCTTCCCAGAGTACGCTAACGTGGGCACGTGACATAGCCAACCATGCTACCTGTGGGTAGGAAGTATCCATCCACAGTCACATTACGGTTGTAGAGATATCAAGAACAAAATAAAACTATCTAAAATATGTCCATAATCCAAGATAACATGAGTCAAGAATAAATAAATGCGGAAGCGAAAGATCCAATACAAAATAACTGGAATGTATGTCCCATAATGCGGGCTCACACCAGGAATAAAATGCAGTAAAGAAAAGCTAACTACTGCTAACACTCACAGCTCAGCCTGTCGGCTGAAGTACTCCTGTTCGGACTGCGACAGTGGTACAGAATCTGGGCCATGCAAAACCCAGACGTCAGCGCGTCAAATCATCAAGTAAAACATAATAAACAGGCAATGCGAATATAAACATGAATAAAGCAAGGGTAACAATAATATGAATCAGAGCAGTGCAGGGTAGTGTGCAGTGGGTGAACTGGACTGTTCTATCAGGTTCTCTATTCTAAAGTCTTTGAAACCAAATTGATGAATCATCGATGTAACTCAATAATATCCCGTGCATACCCGGGACTACGGCCCCAATATTCTCGGCTGAAACCGAGACATGCCGCTAGGCACCAAACAAGAATATCCCATACATACCCGGGACCACGGCCACAATATTCTCGGCTGAAACTGAGACATGCCGCTAGGCACAAAACAGGAATGTGTACACTCAATAGTATCCCGTACATACCCGGGACCACGGCCACAATATTCTCGGCTGAAACCGAGACATGCCGCTAGGCACAAAACAGGAATGTGTACACTCAAGACAGGTAGTGAACTGTTGAGTTACAAGTCAGGTTTCACCTTTGATTTCCCCATACCCCCAAGTTATATGTGTAGGACAAGTCAGGTATCCCAAAATCAAGAAACTAATGCCAACACAGGATCAGGTAAACAGGTTTGTCTGGATAGACAACAGGAACGGTCCATGAGGACTACAAGTCAGGTTTGTTGGCATTAGACACACGATCAGGTAACGGATCAGGTCATGGTACATCAGGTCAAGTCAAGCAGTGTACGGTACCATGTCGGATCAATCAATATGCAGGTAGCAAGACAGGTCAAGAAGCAAGCGATATCATAGGTGTACTCACAATCAGTTATATAATCAAGCATGGGTATCAACAACATGATATAAGCAATGAATTAAGCAATGGGAAGATTCATTCGATTTGCAATACAGTTATCAATTGTGTCACAGAGATGATTTCAACAATATAAGAATGCAATAAGACAATTATAGCCATTTAATCATGTTAACAAGTTTAAGACTTTATAGATGCAATGTTATATGTGTATATAGGTTCCACGAATGAAATCACAGTTTAAGCAGGTTAAATGTATACGAGTGTCCGAATGAAGTAAAATGGTAGAAAAGGTGCCATAGGCTACATCATCAGTGAAAGTGTAATTAAAACATGTAAATGTGATTATTAGATTCCAAATTAGAAATTACAACAGGTAGGTTCCAAGTTTTGAAAGATAAATGATATTTAACAATAATGAACATGAAAAATGGGAAATTATAATACCAAAGTTAAATTGCGGGTTTTAGGGTGTCATTAATTATAAGTAAATATTGTTTAGCATGTAGCAAGGGTTACTTGCCTCGACGGGTCGCGAACCGGGAATACGGAACAATAAACATCGGCGGGGAAAACTCGCGATGGGCGCACGGTTCACGGAATGAACCCAAACGACGAACAGTGAAGCCACACGGGTCTGGGTACTACGCTGGAACGTTGGGACACGTCGTCGGCATCGTTGGATTCCGGCCAAGAAATGAACAGTGAATGTCAAGACATGTAATCAAGAAGAGAAAAGAAAAACAGAGAAGAAAGGAAGGAGGATCTGAGAAGGGGTGCTCACGATGATCCGTAGGACGGATGGTGACGGTCGCGGCGTCGACGAACTCCGGCGGACCTCCTGCAGGGGACAACGGAGACCAAGAACCGTGAAGAGAAAGAAAGAAAAAGAAGGAAGGAGAAGAAGGAGAGGAGGGGCAGCGATGCTCACCGAGTGCGCACGAAGGTTGGGGGCGGATTGAGATCGCCGGCGGCGACTCCGGCGGCGCAGACGCGTGCAGGGGGTTGCTGGTGGCCGCGGCGCGAGTGCAGGGGCACGGGAAGAAGGGAGAAGGAGGAGGGAGGTGGTGTGGATCGGTCGAGGGCGAGGAGGCGAGGATGCTGGTGACGGTGGTATCGGCGTTGGGGCTGCGGCGACGAGGGAGACGGTGGCTAGGGTTTGCGCGAGGTGGGTGCTGGGTTTTCTACTGAAGAAAAGAAATATACGTGGGGGAGAGAGAGAGATATAGGAGTGAGAGAGAGAGATGGAAGCGGGGAGAGAGAGAGGAGAGAGATAGAGAGGTAAGGGGCCCACGGGTTAAGGAAGGTTTGATTGGCTGAGGGAATAGTTGTTAGGGAAATTTTTATTAAGGATTTTAATAACAGTAAAATTTTGTATGGTTAAGAAAAATATACGACGTTTTAAAAATAATAAAATTTTGGATTTTGGAGCAAAGTGAAACATTTCCAAATTGCGTCCGGGTCGGGTCCAAAAATTTGAAATTGAAATAATAGAATTTTAAGCGGGATCCAAAAGTTAAAATGAAGTGTTTTATGATAAAAAAGCATACCCCCAAAACGGACACACGTACGTGCACGTAGCCGTCCAAACTTGCCCGTTTCACTGAACGGGACGAGAACACGATACACGGACGCTACAATGGGGTTAGGGGTGTCAAGTAGGCCAAGATGAATATTTTTAATTTTATTTTAGATACCAAAAATTGTTATATGCAGAAATGAATTTGCCGGGTAAAATTACAGTAAGTAACAATCAAGCAAGATAAATGAAATGAGTGCCACACTACGTTCAAACGGTAACTGAAATTAGTAGTATTGGGCTCGGGTGTTACACTATACCCAACTACAAAAAGAATTTCGTCCTCGAAATTCCAAGAATGCAAAGACAAGAAATAACTACAAGAAAAGATGAGGAAACTTCTGCCGGATTCATCTTCTCGTTCCCAAGTGGACTCTCCAAGCGAGCGATTATCCCAAGAAACAAGCACAAGAGGGATCACCTTGTTCTTAAGGACCTTTTCCCTTCGATCCACGATTTCAATCGGTCGCTCCTCAAAAGTCAAGTCTTCTCGTACAGTTAGCTCCGAATGATCCAATACGTGCGTTTCATCTCGAACATACCTTCGTAGTTGAGATACGTGAAACATATCATGCACATTCGCCAAGGACTGCGGTAACGCCAAACGATACGCTACCTCACCAACACGCTCCAAGATCTCAAAGGGTCCAACGAATCGATGACTAAGCTTTTCTCGACTTCCAAAACGAATCACCTCTCTAGTCGGTGATATCTTCAAGAATACCAAATCACCTACGGCGAACTCTAGAGGTCTTCTTGACGTGTCTGCCCAACTCTTCTGTCGGTCTTGTGCTGCCTTCATATGATTTCTGATAGTGTTAACTTTCTCAACTGTCTGCACAACCAAATCTGGTCCCAATAATCTTCGTTCATTGACATCATCCCAACAAACAGGTGAACGGCATTTACGTCCATACAAAGCTTCAAATGGAGCCATCTGGATAGTTGCCTGAAAACTGTTGTTGTAAGAAAACTCCACCAAATGCAGATGATCCTCCCAAGAACTCTTGAAATCCAACATGCATGCTCTCAACATATCCTCAAGAGTTTGGATTGTTCTCTCCGACTGACCATCGGTTTGAGGATGATAAATTGTGCCAAACTTCAATCGAGTCCCTAAACTTTCCTGTAAACTCCTCCAGAAGTGTGATAAGAACCGAGTGTCCCGATCGGACACGGTGCTCACCGGTACTCCATGCAATCTTACAATCTCTTGCATGTACTGCTCTGCCAAAGTCTCTGTTGATTGACCAACCCGGAAAGGAACGAAGTGAGTTGCCTTGGTCAACCGATCAACAATCACCCATACAACATTGTTGCCTTTTGGACTCCACGGTAAAGCCGTCACGAAATCCATGGTTATATGTTCCCACTTCCACTGAGGAATCGGAAGTGGTTGCAATAAACCAGCAACCCTTTGATATTCAGCCTTAACTTGCTGACACACCAAGCACTTTGCTACAAAGCGAGCAATCTCCCGTTTCATGCCTTCCCACCAGAAATGCTGTCGAATATCTCGGTACATTTTTGTGCCTCCAGGATGTACAGAATAAGCTGAGCCGTGTGCCTCATTCATAAGCTCTTCACGAATATCTCCCTTTGGCACACACAAACGGCTACCATACCTCAACGAACCATCTTCGTGGATCAATACAACTGTTCGTAGTCCGGCTTCAACCTGTCCTCGAAACTTTTGCAATCTAGGGTCCTGCGATTGTGCTGCTTTAATATTCTCGATCAACGATGATCGTACTTGCAGCTGCATCAACTGTCCCGTATAATGCGGTAGCACAACCTCCAAGTCAAATCTTCGAAAATCTGCAACGATGTCCTTCTGCGTAGTTAACACCTGAATTGCTGGTAACCGACTAAGCGCATCCGGCACGACGTTAACCTTCCCCGGATGGTACTTAAGATCAAGATCGTAGTCAGCCATCAGCTCCAACCATCTATGCTGCCCATATTAAGTTCTTTCTGTGTGAACACATACTTCAAGCTCTTATGATCAGTAAAAACTTCTACCCTTTCGCCCAAAAGGTAGTGTCTCCAAATCTTCAAAGCGAAAATCACAGCCGCAAGTTCCACGTCATGAGTTGGATAATTCTTCTCATGGGTCTTCAACTGTCTCGATGCATACGCTACAACCTTCCCATGCCGCATCAAAACACATCCCAATCCTTTCGCAGCTGCGTCGCTGTGAATCACCAATCCTCCGGAATTGTCTGGCATGGTCAGAATAGGGGCGGTTATCAACTCCTGCTTCAACGTCTCAAAAGCTAACGCACATTTGTCCGTCCATACAAAAGGTACCTCCTTGCGCGTAAGCTTGGTTAACGGCTCCGCCAGACGAGCAAAGTTCTCCACAAATCTCCTGTAATATCCGGCGAGTCCAAGAAAACTTCTTATCTCCGCAACATTTCTTGGAATCGGCCAGTCTCGAACTGCTGCAATCTTTTCTGGATCGACGGCAATTCCATCGCCAGACACAACATGCCCCAAAAACTTTACTTCCTCCAGCCAAAACTCGCACTTACTCATCTTCGCATATAACTTCTATTGTCTCAACGTTTGTAGTGCGATCGTCAAATGCTCCGCATGCTCTTCAAAACTCTTCGAGTAAACCAGAATATCGTCAATAAAAACCACGATAAACTGGTCCAAGAACGGTGAAAAGATTCGGTTCATCAAGTCCATGAATACTGCCGGCGCATTCGTTACTTCGAAGGGCATCACTAAGTACTCGTAATGTTCGTACCGAGTTCGGAACGCCGTCTTGCAAATATCTTCTGTTTTCACTCGGACCTGATGATATCCGGATCGCAAATCCAGCTTCGAGAATACCCTCGCGCCACTAAACTGCTCGAAAAGTTCGCCAATGCGAGGGATCGGGTACTTGTTCTTAATAGTCACCCGGTTTAATTCTCGATAGTCGATGCAAATCCTTCTTGTGCCATCCTTCTTCTTTACTAGAAGAACTGGAGCTCCCCAAGGCGAGTTACTGCTTCGAATCCAACCCTTCTCAAGCAATTCAGCAACCTGTTTCTTGACTTCTTCCAACTCTATTGGTGCCATTGGATAATATGCTTTGGATACTGGCGCTGCACCAGGAATAAGATCAATAGCGAACTCCACGTCTCGCTTCGGCGGTAATCCCGATATATCTTCAAATACGTCCATAAAATCACGAACAACAGCCGGCTCTTCACTTTCATCACTTCCATTGATGCAAGAATATTGTTTGTCGGCTTAGCCCTAAACTCGACTGGCCCGACAGAACTGCTTCCTTACCGCAACTGCTGTCAGCTGCAAACTCCTTTTCATCCCAGATAAACTCTGCTGCTCTCGGCTGCCGCAAGTACTTGTGAGAAAGTGGTCAAATCCAGGGAGACAATCTGCCTCTGGATGTCCACGTCCAAGCTGCGCATGAACCTCCGTGCCCTGTCTGTATCGTTGGCAACTAAAGGTCCAGCGAATCTACCGAGTCTCGTCCATTCTGCTGCATGCACAGCTACGGGTGCTCCATTCCGCTTTAGCCCGATGAATTTCTCTTCCATTTCCTCCCGTGCAGTCCACGGGAAGAACTTCTCCAGGAAACTCTTTGAAAAATCCGCCCACTCGATCGGCTTGAGCAAGCGGTTCTCCTCTACAAGCCACCATTCTCGGGCGTAGTCCATTAACTGAATGCGTACCACATCAACTCTTTTCTCATCTGGAATCTGTGCCGCAACAACCAAGTTCTCTGTGTCAACTAGCCACAGCTCTGCTGACAACGGCTCCTCCAAACCAGTAAATGTAGACGGACCCAAATGCCTGAAATCTGCTACGGTCCCTACTCGATCAACTGGTTTAGCTCCAACACTGTTCACAGACTGCTGAACGATCTGCAAACCTTCCTGAAACGATTCCGCTTGCTGCTGGATCAGTTCGGTCCGTTTCTCTTGATTCTCCAGCATTCCTCTTATCACTCCAAGCATGGCGGCTTCGTCCACACGCCCTTGGTACGTCTTCAAATTCTTATCGGCCATAATCCTGAACTCAAAACACCCAACATTAGCATGATGATAGATTCTGAATATAGATCAAGGCTAGAACTCCAAGATACTTAAATAGAGTGTCGCATTGTAACTATGCCGCGGTATCATAGCCATAATTACATAACTCCACCCAAGTCGCCTAAGTCCTAGAGATAACAAGGAATAAGGTTTTCGAGTCGATATGCAAAGGAAGTTTGCACATCGTAAAAGATATAACCAGGAAGAATGTGATTCAAGAACGGTAAACGGCAAGGTGGCAGGACATGTTTCCTAAACACGGGTATTCTGATTCATGTATTGGGTACAATACCCAACTATAAAAGAATCAACCCGACTATCCTATGGCTCTGATACCAAAAGAACCATGTCACGCCCCGCTTCCCAGAGTACGCTAACGTGGGCACGTGACATAGCCAACCATGCTACCTGTGGGTAGGAAGTATCCGTCCACAGTCACATTACGGTTGTAGAGATATCAAGAACAAAATAAAACTATCTAAAATATGTCCATAATCCAAGATAACATGAGTCAAGAATAAATAAATGCGGAAGCGAAAGATCCAATACAAAATAACTGGAATGTATGTCCCATAATGCGGGCTCACACCAGGAATAAAATGCAGTAAAGAAAAGCTAACTACTGCTAACACTCACAGCTCAGCCTGTCGGCTGAAGTACTCCTGCTCGGACTGCGACAGCGGCACAGAATCTGGGCCATGCAAAACCCAGACGTCAGCGTGTCAAATCATCAAGTAAAACATAATAAACAGGCAATGCGAATATAAACATGAATAAAGCAAGGGTAACAATAATATGAATCAGAGCAGTGCAGGGTAGTGTGCAGTGGGTGAACTGGACTGTTCTATCAGGTTCTCTATTCTAAAGTCTTTGAAACCAAATTGATGAATCATCTATGTAACTCAATAGTATCCCGTGCATACCCGGGACTACGGCCCCAATATTCTCGGCTGAAACCGAGACATGCCGCTAGGCACCAAACAAGAATATCCCGTACATACCCGGGACCACGGCCACAATATTCTCGGCTGAAACCGAGACATGCCGCTAGGCACAAAACAGGAATGTGTACACTCAATAGTATCTCGTACATACCCGGGACCACGGCCACAATATTCTCGGCTGAAACTGAGACATGCCGCTAGGCACAAAACAGAAATGTGTACACTCAAGACAGGTAGTGAACTGTTGAGTTACAAGTCAGGTTTCACCTTTGATTTCCCCATACCCCCAAGTTATATGTGTAGGACAAGTCAGGTATCCCAAAATCAAGAAACTAATGCCAACACAGGATCAGGTAAACAGGTTTGTCTGGATAGACAACAGGAACAGTCCATGAGGACTACAAGTCAGGTTTGTTGGCATTAGACACACGATCAGGTAACGGATCAGGTCATGGTACATCAGGTCAAGTCAAGCAGTGTACGGTACCATGTCGGATCAATCAATATGCAGGTAGCAAGACAGGTCAAGAAGCAAGCGATATCATAGGTGTACTCACAATCAGTTATATAATCAAGCATGGGTATCAACAACATGATATAAGCAATGAATTAAGCAATAGGCAGATTCATTCGATTTGCAATACAGTTATCAATTATGTCACAGAGATGATTTCAACAATATAAGAATGCAATAAGACAATTATAGCCATTTAATCATGTTAACAAGTTTAAGAGTTCATAGATGCAATGTTATATGTGTATATAGGTTCCACGAATGAAATCACAGTTTAAGCAGGTTAAATGTATACGAGTGTCCGAATGAAGTAAAATGGTAGAAAAAGTGCCATAGGCTACATCATCAGTGAAAGTGTAATTAAAACATGTAAATGTGATTATTAGATTCAAATTAGAAATTACAACAGGTAGGTTCCAAGTTTTGAAAGATAAATGATATTTAACAATAATGAACATGAAAAATGGGAAATTATAATACCAAAGTTAAATTGCGGGTTTTAGGGTGTCATTAATTATAAGTAAATATTGTTTAGCATGTAGCAAGGGTTACTTGCCTCGACGGGTCGCGAACCGGGAATACGGAACAATAAACTTCGGCGGGAAAAACTCGCGATGGGCGCACGGTTCACGGAATGAACCCAAACGACGAACAGTGAAGCCACACGGGTCTGGGTACTATGCTGGAACGTTGGGACACGTCGTCGGCATCGTCGGATTCCGGCCAAGAAATGAACAGTGAATGTCAAGACATGTAATCAAGAAGAGAAAAGAAAAACAGAGAAGAAAGGAAGGAGGATCTGAGAAGGGGTGCTCACGATGATCCGTGGGACGGGTGGTGATGGTCGACGGCGTCGACGAACTCCGGCGGACCTCCTGCAGGGGACAACGGCGACCAAGAACTGTGAAGAGAAAGAAAGAAAAAGAAGGAAGGAGAAGAAGGAGAGGAGGGGCAGCGATGCTCACCGAGTGCGCACGAAGGTTGGGGGCGGATTGAGATCGCCGGCGGCGACTCCGGCGGCGCAGACGCGTGCAGGGGGTTGCTGGTGGCCGCGGCGCGAGTGCAGGGGCACGGGAAGAAGGGAGAAGGAGGAGGGAGGTGGTGTGGATCGGTCGAGGGCGAGGAGGCGAGGATGCTGGTGACGGTGGTGTCGGCATTGGGGCTGCGGCGACGAGGGAGACGGTGGCTAGGGTTTGCGCGAGGTGGGTGCTGGGTTTTCCGCTGAAGAAAAGAAATATACGTGGGAGAGAGAGAGAGATATATATATATAGAGAGAGAGATGGAGGCGGGGAGAGAGAGAGGAGAGAGATAGAGAGGTAAGGGGCCCACGGGTTAAGGAAGGTTTGATTGGCTGAGGGAATAGTTGTTAGGGAAATTTTTATTAAGGATTTTAATAACAGTAAAATTTTGTATGGTTAAGAAAAATATACGACGTTTTAAAAATAATAAAATTTTGGATTTTGGCGCAAAGTGAAACATTTCCAAATTGCGTCCGGGTCGGGTCCAAAAATTTGAAATTGAAATAATAGAATTTTAAGCGGGATCCAAAAGTGAAAATGAAGTGTTTTATGATCAAAAAGCATACCCCCAAAACGGACACACGTACGTGCACGTAGCCGTCCAAACTCGCCCGTTTCACTGAACGGGACGAGAACACGATGCACGGACGCTACAATGGGGTTAGGGGTGTCAAGTAGGCCAAGATGAATATTTTTAATTTTATTTTAGATACCAAAAATTGTTATATGCAGAAATGAATTTGCCGGGTAAAATTTACATTAAGTAACAATCAAGCAAGATAAATGAAATGAGTGCCACACTACATTCAAACGGTAACTGAAATTAGTAGTATTGGGCTCGGGTGTTACAAAATCCCTAGAGGTTTAGTGTACTTTTGGAGTTAGCGAAGGGTTAACCTCCGGCGATTTTCCGACGACAACCCTACGAGCTCCCGGCGACGAAACGACGCACCGGCTCCTCCTCCCGATTCCTCTTCCTCATCCCTAACCTCTGAGCCAGTAAGTCCCACCTCCTTCTTCTCCTTTCTTTTTTCTAAAAATACATAATTCCAAAACCCGACGGAATCGGAGTTAATCCGATTTCCGATTCGGTTCTTTCTAAAAATTCAACCTTTTCTTAAATACAAACATATCAAACCATTTTATGTTGACTATTAATCATTAACAAACATGTTGAACAAGTTTCATGACAATCTATATCATTTTGTAACTTTTATCGCTCTTTTTCAGTAAAATACCATGAAGTTTCATTTTGACATTAAAACATCACAACCTTGCTATACTTTTAAGTAGATCACGAGATAATGACCTACCTCCTCACAACACTCATATGCAACATAGCACAATATCTTTCGGGAACATAGAATACGGGAAAACGAAACCTTTCAAATAAATACCATTTACTAATAAAACTGTTTTCTAAAAGATTAAGTATTTTACAAATCTTTGCAAAGCGCCGCTACAACCCATTTGGGAAACCCGTTCAGGATGGTGCGGATTATCGCACATTCACGGGCTTAGTAGTGCGAGATGCAGACCTCCGTAAGGAGTATTCGGTCTCGAGAGATTTAAAATACGAATATCTTAAGAAATGAGATTTCTAGAAATATAATATATATGTTAAAATTATTTTTATATAAATATATATATGTATGATTAAAATATCTATTTTGTGATAATATAAATATTCCAACTTTTTCTAAAATCACAAGGAAAACTTTACATTAAATACCATGAATTCCATACAAGTTCAATATTACAATTAAATACCATGTATTATGAAAAATATGTTTATTCACTTGAAGTGTCACAAATATTACAACTATGAAAACTCTAAAGACGATAAATAAATACTTGGGGAGTATTTTGAAAAGTATACAAATTATTTTTACATAAAACCCCCTTAAGTTTATATATTACCCTAATGACCTTAGTAAATATAGATTTACGCGGGACCAGTCTCTTGAGCCTCAGAGAGCCGGAGATATGGGTGCTTGTCTATCTAAGGTAGACAACTGAATAACGGAGTTATCAATACGGTAATCGTCTTTGAAAAAGACACAAATCCTGCCGTCCATGTGCAGCGGTTACCGATAACATCAAAATAATCAGGACTTCAATTTCTTTTTCTAATTGTTCTGAATCAGACCGAGTCTTATTATAATCAATCTGACTTGAATATGATTCAAGTACAATCTACAATACTACAATTCAATATGATTCCATGAATCCATATAATCAATCTGTTCAAACTATACAATCTATATTGACCGAACCGAACCATGGATATACTTCTATTTACATGATTCTCCAGTTACATTCATGATTCTCCAGTTACATCCATTTACTGATATCATGGTTTCGGCAAGTCATCTAATTATACAATCTATATTACAAGACAATACAAGTTGCAATACAATACAAACAATACCAACAATACAAACAATACTTCACGGGGTTTAAGGGAAGGTGTTAGAAGTGGCACGAGACTGTAAGATTTAATACACCTAACCTATATTCCGTTGCTGTTGTACCGTGGCATAAACGGTTACTTGTACACGTGCCTCTAGTCTCTGGCATATAGAGACTCCTCTCGTATACACTGGCATTCTTCTATACCAAGTTACAAACAACAGCGTTAACACCAAATACTCATATAATACAACTTTAAAAGCTATCTTCTCTTTCTGTCTATTCTATTTCTCCCTTATCTTTGGGACTTACTGATTGATGTGATTTAAGTGTGGTAGTTAACCGTAATCAATAACGGTGTCGCGTGTAGCTAGACCGAGATGAGTACGGATCGTCATCTGGGAAACGTTGAATCTTTTAATCTTACTTTAGGCGTGTTGAGAAAGAAATGAGGAAGAATAAAGAATGGTGAAGAATGGTTGTATGTTCTAGATCTACGTTAAACACGGATGCAAAATATAGATCTAGATTAGCTACGGATGTAGGTTTATATAAAAAGGGGGCTTGTAGGGTTCATTAAGATTTAGTAGTCATGGATGATTAATTAAAAATTACTCTTTTTATCCTTTAATAGATTTAAAACTAGATCGACAGTGATGCATGTAGATTAGGGTTTCTGGAGGGAAAAGGGTTCCCACTCTTAACCCCTATCTTGACATGGATCTCCGTTCATTTCTAGCCTTTATCAAAACAATTGTTAATCTAATCTCTAATTATGGTCGTGATTATCAATGAATTGATAGCGCGCCCAATAGGATGTTAACTATTCTTTTGATAAAGTTTATAAACTTTATAGGATGTAAAAAGAGTTTAAGGATCTTCATCATCCATTAATCTACCCTAATCCTATGAACCCTAACAAGCAAAGAATTACTCGTGCATGTTGGGAGAAGAAAAGATAGAAAGGGAAATCATACTACAAAGAAATAGAATAAGAAAAACTACCTTTATTAATCAACAGAATCAATTACACTTTGTTCTCTTAGAAAATGATTACAAAATGCTAGTTTGCTTCTCGATCTCTTCTAAGTAGGTAGATGAACCGTTGATGATCAACCAGGATTCTTGAGCCGTCGTGGACTTCGTGATCTCGTCGGTGTGATGGTTTTTTCAAGAGGCACTCGGTCCTTATTTATAGTCACGGAGTCAGAATCTCTAGTTTCCTAATAAGGTAACTATATATTGAGATCCTACCCAAAAAATCCAGAATCCCAACTCCCCAGAAGTGCAGCGGAACCGCGGCCAATAGGTGGGTTTGGCCGCGGATCCGCAATTAGTTAAGGAGATCTTGGGCTCATTTCTCATGTGGCTTCTTCTGGTGACACATGATGATCTTTTGAATATCTAGACTTTGAAAATATTCCCTACGTTTCTGCCATAATTGGTTTCTTCAATTTACTTGAATATCTTCGGCAGATTTGATTTCGCCAACTTGGATTTCATTGATTTCAGTCATGATATAATTCCTGCACAATTATCTCAATAAATGATACTAGTAGAGTTTGTTTTTATTAAGATATTATCTTAACCATTTGTCATAATATTTTAGTTTTAAGAGAATTGGTCATAGATATTTAATAAGGTAAGCATATTTAAATAGGTCAAATATTACATGAATATTATATGCTTACATTTCGCTTCATAATGTTAATTATAATATATAAACACATGAAAATAGTATTTTTACGGATAAACCCTTATATGTGTCATATTTATAATAAATATCTTTTATTATATATAAATAGTAAGGAAAATATCATATTAAAAGTGCAGTTTTATCAACTGAACAAATACCCCCAAACTTATCTTTGATAATCCCGAGCAAACTAGTTTTTCAAGAGAAGGAGAAAAGGAAAGGAGAAAGCTAAGCACACTTTCGTAGGCAACACGATTGCACCGAGCACGTGCAACAAGCCGTTAAATCTCTATGTGTCCCTAGTAGGAGGAGTGTTGTCTCCTGAGGGTTTTCAGCGGATTACACCCATAAAATCCTATAATAAAAGAGAGATGGTGAAAGTTACATATAAAGATAAAAACTATAAAAGAAAGAACTTGAAAATAAGAGTTTTCAACTACACCAGTTTTTCAGTTGCCATGAGCCCTATCTTAATGGTCGTGAAAAGATATTAGAAATCAGATCATCCCTCAATAAAACATAGCTTTTAGTCTTCCTCCCTATCTTTCTTCCAAACATTGATCATATACCCCTACGTGTGTGTAAAACACATTCTTACACTTAGAGAATTCAATTCAAGCTATCATACTCTTGTCCATCTTCCCAAAATACTTTTTTAGTGTGTGAATATATATATATATATATATATATATATTTAAATTGATCACACATCCTTCATGCGACCGTTAATACTTCTTGAGATACTAACCGACCGATTATTAACTGTGCTTGCGCATTAAGGTGCAATTCCTCGTCTTGTACACCTAAGGCTTAGCTGTGGCTCCCAAACCAGTTGGTCTAAGGCATTAGGTGATAAGGCACCCTCGCTATATTTTTTTATGCTGCCTTGGTAATTACAAAACCAATGTTCATTTTTTTTGCTTCTCCACCACTTATATTTTATTTTATTTTCCTTCATACTAAGGCTTTTAGACAAGAGCATTTTAAGGTATCCTCTACTATCCCAAGTTTTAAGATGTGTGTAAGTGCGTATAGTAGGGTATCAATGTTCAAATGTTTGGCCTCAAGAATAGGGACTATTTTTCAGAATTATTTTTATCCTCAGATTAGCAATTTCCTTCATCTTACTAACCCTTGGGACAACAGCTCAAAACTACTTATTACTAGTTTTGTTTAAGAAAATATCTAATTTTCTTGCTTTTCTCAAACTAATTCTATCTTTCATGTGTAAATTTTCACTTTCTAACTTTCATTATCAAATTTTTTTTGTGCTTATATATAGTATAATGCAAAGTAACGCGTAAATAAGCACAAACCTCCACCAAACCTGTTTGCAGCAGTGTCCTCACTGTTGTCATCTTTTAAATCTCAAAATCTGTAGACTTGGGAGGAAAAGTTATCAAAAGGGACAAGAAATAATAAAAGTGAAATTCTCCCTGAAACTATTTTTTTTTGGCTCGTAATTTTATAAAATTTTTCTTAATATCCCCCCCCCAAATTTGAGTAAAATCGTATTAAGCATTTAAAATTATGAGGGGGGTTAAAGTGATTGGTCAAAATAAAGCCTTATAAAGACCAAAAGTCAATACCAACCACTCAAAAATTTTATCGATGAAGCACCAAGGTTGGTGGAAGAACATGTCGCCTATTGATATGAATAAGTGGGGAGGAGATAAGAGGTGTAATGGAAAATGTTTACGTCTCGATTTGTAGAGACGAAACAATGATGATGGATTACTCGCATTCTCAGTCTTGATAAGAAGAAGATGTGGCGGTTCAACTTCTTTGGGTTGGGATTGATTCATCACAACGCCCATGTATTCTAAGAATGCGAGTTCTTCAACGAAGATTTCTTTAAAGCTTTCATCGATATCCCGAATAATAATCTCATCGGAAAGAATGGGATGATACTCGAACTCCAAAAAAGGTTCACATTTAGCGTTAGATGTTGACTCGGACAACAACGTAATAGCGGAGTCGAAATCAGTATCGTGAAGCTCTTCAATTTCGCTGCTGTCGGAATCTATTGTTTCGACAGAACACACATGAGCATAGGGTTCGGAGGGTTCACTTCCCAACTTGTAAATGTTAAGCTCAATTGACATCTTCCCGAAGGATAGGTTCATAGAGCCGTTACGGCAATTGATTACAGCGCTGGAAGTCGCAAGAAAAGGTCGACCTTAAATCACCGGAATTTGGTTTCGTGGGTTCGCTACAGGTTGTGTATCTATAACGATAAAGTTCACAGGAAATATAAATTCCCCGACTTTGATTAATATATCCTCTAACTCACTCCTAGGTTGGGTGATAGATCGATCGGCCATTTGAAGAGTGCAATGCACCGGTTTTAACTCTCTGATCCCTAATTGCTCATAAACAGAATACGAAAGCAAGTTAATACTAGCACCTAAATCGAGTAGAGCACGATTGATATTTTTACCTCTAATAGAAATAGAAATTGTAGGACTTCCGGGGTCCTTTCGTTTCTTAGGTAGTTGTTGTGTAAAAGCAGTGCTCACATTATTCGCAAAGAAAACTTTTTTAGGTACTTGAATTTTTCTCTTCCTAGTGCACAAGTCCTTTAGGATTTTCGCATAAGACGGAACTTGTTGAATAGCATCTAGGAGAGGAATGTTTATGTTAACTTGCTTAAAAATTTCCACAATCTTCTCCATCTGTGGACTTGGTCTGTTTCCCCTTAACCTGTTTGGATAAGGTGCTTTATCAATAAGGGCTGGGTCCAACATTGGAGAGAATTGTGGGGATGGAATGGATCTCAGAATTGGAGTGGAGATCGTTTTAGATAGATTTGTGGAAGTGGGCTAAGGGTTCGAGCCTTGGGGAAAATGGAGAATAGGCTCGGAAGAAGGTGGGAGACTAGACGAATTAGAGGAAGAAGTAAAAGCCGGGGTATCATTGGTATCACTAACGTTATCAACTTGTTCACTCACTCGGTTATCCAGCACTCTTCCCAATCTCAATGTAGTAACGACACTCACATTATAACTTTGTGAGTGGCCAGGATTTGGTAGGGTTGAGACGGAAGTTTCCCTTTCTCTTTAGCACTCATTCCGGCGTTTAATCGTGCAATTTGGGCTTCTATTGATTTAATACTTTCACCATGGGAGGCGGAGTCTTTCTTTATGGTATCAATAGAAGACCTCATATCAGCCGACATTTGGATGGAATGTTTCATAAACAAATCCAAAGTCTGTGCAAGTGAAGATGAGTTATCTGTACCGGTCATTTGGAAAGAATTATTAGCCGGGTTTTGAAAATTTTGTGATTGAAAGGGGTGCTGACTCTATTGTGGTAGTTGCTGTTGCTGTGGAGGAGGTCTTTGGTAATTGCTTTGGAACTGATTTTGATTTTGGGGTTGGTTTTGGTTCCAAGCAAAATTAGGATGACTCTTCCATCCCTGATTGTACGTGGAAGAATAAGGATCGTTTCTAGGTCGCTGCTGAAAAGCAGCATTAGTTTGCTCGTGACCTTGAAACGGTGCATTCATAGGATATTCTTCCGTCAAGTGTGATGGATCAGAACAGCAACCACACACGGTTTTGGGGAGCGTTACCTGGTTTAGGGAGACTGATGAGAATTTGTTTTCAATAGCGTCGAGTTTCTTTTGCATCGCTGCCATTTCGGCTTTTAAGGCGATGGAAACATCGAGCTGATGAATACCTCCCCTAGATGAAGGTGGTCCAACGCTTTCCCACTGCAAAGTGTTTTCAGCGAGATCTTCCAGATATTTCCAGGCTTCACCATTATCTTTGGACATGAAATTGTATCGACACATTGTTTCAAGCATCTGCTTTGTTGTTGGATTAATGCCCTCATATATAATTGTAGGGTTCCTAGGCACACTAATGAGGTCTTACAAGGTATCAACCATGCCAATTTCAAAAATTACAAGTGCCGAGAAACCCTAATACGGATCGTTAACTAGAATTTTAGGCGAAAGATGCAACTAGTTAACAACTTAACTAAAAGAACAGAAATACAACCTTTGTAGATCCGGTCCTCTACCTCCATAGCTCCGCAATGAAGTCTCCTCGCTGTCCAAATCGAATCCCGGGCTCTAGCGTCGGCTTCATCGGAAAAATGGGTGGGCTAGGTCGTCGACTTCGATGCCGAAGATGATCTACGTCGAGGCATCACAAGATCAAGCTCCCACTTCACCAAGTCATGAAACTTGTGAAGAAAACACCCTATACTACTTGGCAAGAGATAGAGGATGAAGAAATAGGAGGTGGGTTCATTTTAGAATTGGATTTCTCACTCTTTACATCAAGTTACCATTGATGAAGCAAGGTTTTCTTCAAGTGAAGAAGAAGAAGAAGATAAAGATAATATTATGATGAGTTAATTGAATAGAAAAGAATAATCAACCTTATCATAATATAACCATGGTCAAGTGTAGAGAATGAATCATGGTTAAGTGGAATGGTTAGGGTTAAGCATGAGACAAAATGGTCACTTGGTCAAAACTTCATGAAGCTTCAATATCAAACAAAGAAAGCCACCATTTTCTCTCATTATCTTCATTTGCCAAAAAGAAATAAATAAATAAATAGATAAATGAATAAGTAAAGGAAATGAAACCCTAACCATTCTTATAACCATGGTTTAATTCTTTACATAAACCCAAGTGAGCATGTATCATCAAACATGATACAAACAAGTGCACAAAAGTATATCACATATACAACTTGTGAACTTCAAGTGAGAAAATCCATTTAAAGTGAACCAATACTAGTTAATGCAAAGTAATATATCAAATATATAATTATGCATTAAATCATTAAATCAACACTTGATTTAATGATCCGGTCATGTCGCACACAACCGACTAGTATACAATGTATCGTTTTATCGAATCAATCCTTGATTCGAATACTAGGTTATATCGCATACAACCATTCGACACATTCATCGCGAGAATAGAATACAGTATCACATACACGCATTATTCTCGGTCTCGCACATATCTCATATACGCTCCTATTTCATTTCGCTTGAGCCAGGAAACCTCTGTGTAGGACTCTAAAGACTCGTCAATACGCCGGCAGCAGATGATGATCATATCAAGCACCCACAAGCCGCAAGCGGTCTGCTAAACGTAACGGCCACCCGGGTATTGAGTGATCAGAAGATCGACGAGCAAGCCCGCTCACACTCCTGTGAATCCAACCAGTAACACTTACCGTACAGTCCGGTCTCGTCGTCTGATATGTCGCATATCTTGCCTAGGGGTGGTAAATGTCAGACCCCAGTAGCTCGATAAGTCGTGTCGATATGAGGTCTATAACAGTTCGAGAAACTACAGGTAACACTTACCAGTAAATCTCAGCAACCCTGGCCAGGGATTTCCGGTTATAGCCAATCGAACACAGCGCAACATCAACTCCCTATACCGGGAGAGACGAATCCGCTCCTATCGCTCATTGCCTCCATGTGATTCGGGACTGTACCCAAAAACCACCGTTTTGCATGCCCTCTTGGACGTGGTAAGGTGGAAATCAAAGCACAGTGGGAACCACACAAGACTCTATGACAATCTCGGGTCGACAGACTACTCTGTACCAGTGTCACCAGAGAACTGCCATCTGACGTAAGGTATAATACCATCTGGGAGTTCTCGGCGAGTCCGTCCAGTGTACCCAGTCTCCACTGAGCACCCGTATATCATCTCTGATGTCAAACACCAATGGATATGGGATCATCCATCGCCCATCTGTATGGGTCGAGAAGGTATACGCTAGTCTACTCTGGTATATCGATGCCCTGTCTCGATACACCCACGACTAGGGACCTTGAAGGATGTACTTATGGACTACCATGTCCCCACTAGTATGATCCGCATCATAGTCCAGGTAGTCAAGTACACATCCTAAGAGCTTTACCAACATGTAACAGAGAGACAATCAATGTACACGTTAAGGTAAAGAGCAACCAGATAGCATACTATCATGTCGAGCAAGAAAGTCCTCCCTATATATGTCCAAGCATCCACTACAATATACATCCTATGTATATTAATGACCTCTAGGGCATACATATAACTAACAATCTCCCACTTGCACTAGGGCCATCTGATAGCAGTGGTTGAAGTATCTCATACTCAACCATCCCATAAAAGTCTCTCTCTGGGAAAATGCCTTTGTGAGTGGATCCGCCGTGTTGTCCTCTGAGTCTACTCTCCTAACCTCGATCTCCTTGGAGATCAACCATCTCCATGATCAGGTGATACTGCCTTAGAATATATCTGGATCATTGATGGGACAGACGTTCCTTGGCATATGCCACAACTCCATTGTCACACAATAGGAGGAACTCAGTTCATCTCATGAACAAATATACATCCAGACTGCCTCTTTGGTAGCATCTTAAGTTGCGATGTATCCAGCCTTTATCGTCTAGTTAGCCACGGTATTTAGCTTGGAACTCTTCCAACATACCGTCCCTCCACTGAGGGTAAAGACAAAGCCTGTGACTGACATTCAGTCGTCCTTATCACTCTGGAACACTTCCAGTGATTCTCCCCAGGACCAATTGATACCATCTCACTACAACTAGTGAGAATCCTAACATCCAATTAGATCTATCTCATAGATCCAAAACCCAGGATTTAGGAGGTATCACTTTGATCCTTTATGGAGAATCATTGTGACAAGCGGAGATTGATCGAGCGTAGCATAGGAAACTTCTTCCCTATCAAGAGTATGTCATCCACGTACTCTACGAGGATCATCACCATACTCCCTACTACCTTTTTGTATATACAAGGTTCATCTACCATTTTGATGATGTCAAACTGTTTGACTACTTCATCAAAACAGATGTTCCAACTCCGCGATACCTGTTTTATCACATAAAACATCTTGCACACGTTTCCGCTGCTCCCACTGTCTACGAGGTCCTCCGGCTGTGTACTTATAGACGCTTTCTTCTAAAACATCATTTAGAAAAGCTGTCATGACACCCAACCACCAGATATCGTAGTCATGGTATGTAGCCGTGGCAAGTAGGATCTGGATGGACTTAAGCATAGCCACTGGAAAAAGGTTTCATCATTATCCACGTCTGGTCAATGACGAAAACCTTTAACAAGTCTAGGTTTGAAAGTCTCAACTTTTCCATGTACACCAAGTAATCTTCTCAAGATATACTTACTCCTGATGGGTATTTCACCCTTCAGATATAGTAACCAAAGTCCATACTTTGTTGGTGTATAAGGATTCCATCCCAGATTGCTAAGCATCCATCCATTCTTATAGAGTCTTACTCCTGATGGCCAGCTCGAAACTAGTTGGGTCATCTTCTCATGATGCAATCCTCGCTCCCACTGACATAGAGAAACCGAAGTATCTCTCAGGTGGGTGAGGAACTCTACTAGATCGGCGGAGAGGCTGAGGTTTGTTGGTAACTATTGAATCCTTTGGTTTTATCAAATCATCTGCTGTAGTTTGTATAGCTGGAACCTTTCCAGTTCTACATAACTGACCTTGCCTCGAGCTTGTCCGGATTTTGCTTTTAGACATAGGCCGGACAACCCCAAATCTTAACCATCTTAAGATATGGGGAAGTGGTAGGCAACTGATTTGATTTGAACCCTATTCAATAGGTATGCAGCTTCTCAAGTGCATAACTCCCAAAAAGGAAATAGGTAACTCAGTAGTACTCATCATAGAGCACACCTTATCATATAGGGTGTGATTGCTCCGCCCCGATATACCATCGTGCTATGGTGTATACGGAGGAGTAATGCTGAGAGAGAATCTCATTCTCCTTTAGAATAATCCAGGATTTTCGTGCTCAAGTATTCTCCTCCTTGATCTCATTAAAGGACATAATACTTATACCCGTATTTTGGTTCTCTACTTCTAAATCATATTCTGTGAATATCTCAAAAGGTTCGGACTTGTGTTTCAACAGGAACATAGGTCTGAATCTCGAAAGATCATCAGAGAATGTAATGAAGTACAAAGAACCAGTCCTGGCATATGTAGACAGGGGACCTTACATACATCAACATGTATCATCCCAAGAGTTCACTAACTCTTTCTCTATTTCCAATAAACAGAGCTGGTGTCATTATATCTTTGTGACATGACTGGCAAGTTTCACAAAATGTAGATTCAAACTAATTTAAATATGCATCTTTATGTAACTTCAGCTAGTCGGGTCGCATTGATATGACCTAGTCTACAATACCTCAAGAAGGATTCGTTCATTTCTGGACTCTTCCTCTTGTGTGTGTTCTGTATACTAAAGAACTGTAGTTTGATTTAGAACATCAATGCTTTTAGATAACGTGCCTGAACCGATCAACTTTTGATATAGGAAATGTTCAAAACATTATCCAACAATACAAAATTTTATCATTTCTTTACCGATAAAGAGACTGATATGATTTTGTATATCAGGTTTGGTATCTATTAACATTCGTTCAGAATCAATGTATTGGTAATACAGGGTGACAGTGACCAACAGACTTGGCTGCAACACTTGCCCCGTTTTCTGTCTCATGAAACTTATCACCCATTCTCAGTTCTTTACCTTTCTGTAGCCCTATGTAACAGATTACATATCTGGGATCCTGATCTGGTATCACATCCCCAGGACGTAAAGGATACTGAGAAACAGTTCTCTGTAATGAACACACCCAAAGATGATGCATCAGCATGCACTCTCTTCGTTTGGGTGGCACGGGAATTCTGGTAATCCCCTATTTCCTGCTCTGTCTTATAACAATTATAAGTTGGAGCGGGACCAACGTTCCCCAGCTCAGTATAACAAGCGGGTTCGGTCAAATATCCGTATTATTATCTTGATTAAGGCGTGATATGGTCGCTACCTGGAGAGAGAGAGAAGAAAACACTCAGCGTATGCTCTTGCAAGAATAGATTGGTTTTTATTTTATCTAATCAGGATGGCTCCCACTGTTTTTATCAAATCTTCCTTCAAACCCTAAAAGGAAAGACTAGCCGGGATTAATTACACACTATAAGTTCGCCAATTTTTCAGCCAGGCCAGTGTCGGTACTTTGAGGGAGGTGCCCTGTGCTTTCGCACGAACCAAATTAATGTAAACCTCGTTTTCCCAGAGGCGTAACCTCGTTAACACCTTTCTAGACACCTACTTGATCGGCTAATTGTAATGTGTAAAACTCTCCCAGGAGTAACAATTACTCGCAGCGGGTATCGGGATCCAACTATCTTATAGAAGGTATGCAATCTCATTGCAAATTTCAACACTTGAAATTCCTGATAATTTTGCCCCTAGCACCCTATGACCTTGACGGAGGTCAACAAACCATAGACTACTAGTCAAGTTCAACCCGTCATTTCTTGATCAAATTAAACCCACCCGCACGACCCTTGACGGAGGTCAACAAGGCCGCACGACTACCCTAATCCAATCTGCATCATATGCATAAGCAGATAAATACTAGTTAGCTACCGCACACTACGCCTTGACGGATGTCAACAAACGTAGCACGAATACTAAATAGGACTTATCTGAAATGACGGAGGGCTACGACAGGTTTTTCTGAAAACCTATTGCTTAATGAACTTGATATCGTTGTAGAATCAAATGAATTTTTGAAATGGAGTGCTTTTGAGGCTTTTTCTAGTTTTGCTAAAGGGGTCACTCCCGTTGAAGGGATCGTCGGCCCTTTCCTCGTCGAATGAGGTGCGGGATATATCATATATATCACTGTGCAAAGCAAAAACTCTTAAAAGCAATCAAAAGACAAACCGAGTGTGTAGCATCTGCCAGTTATTGCTAAAGGAGTCACTCCCGGTGAAGGGATCTCGGTCCTTTCCTTATCGAATAAGGTGCAGGATATATCACATATACCGCTGTGCAAAGCAAGAACTGTAGCTACCCCTTTTATTTTGAAATTCGATTCTACAACATCTTAGGTTTCTTTTATTTCATTAATCACATTAATGAAGTCCCATCATTTAAATACCTAAACATTACAGATAAATACGACGTACACTTATGCCATCCGCATTCGCCTCGATGTCCCCCCGTGCACCGTTAGGTTAGGTAACTAACGGCAGAGCGGGGCAGGGCTAGCGCGAGTGCAAAACATAAGTAACGTCTATATAATATATCATATATACTATATACTGTATCTATCACAAAACATCTCACATGATCACATCACAGATATTGCAGCAGAAGAATCATATGAAATATTGGATATACTAGGACGTCCGTGTTTTTAATACGAGCCAGTATAAAACACGGATTCCACGGTCGTGATGAATAGCCAAATCCACACCCCTAGACCCCTACGAGAGCGGCAAGAAACCCTACCAATTCTGGAGTTAGGAGACCCGGACTCGACTCCTCGAGTTGGTCTCCCACTGGACTCCAGAACCCGGTTACTTGTGCTCCCCTCCTTGGGTCCATCCTAGTGCGGAAAAGTAAATAATATACAAATGGTGACATCATCCGCAACCTGGAAGTGCCCCAATAAAAGAATATTACATACAGATTTTTACATGAATGAAAATGAAAAACACTCATTTCACATAAAAACCCCCGGCTATTCAAACACAACGATCCAATATAACATATCCAGCAACACATAACATCACATGTCATCAACGTAAGTAAATATGCGCATCCCAATTGTCGTTGACATATAGCAACGAAACCGGCGATATCACATATTACACTTACGGTCACAGAAAAGAAAGTGTAAAACTACAACAATTGGAATCCGCAACCTGCATAGACATCGCATGCCTAATCAAATGAACTCCTTAGACATCGCATGCCTAACAATTATAAACCCCGCATTTTAGTCTCATTATCGAAAACTCTTTTCAATATCAAGTCAGATAATTCAACAAGATTCCCGACATCCCGATCGAATGCTCGTTGCAAACTTTAGTAGGCGGCCGTACCCCCGATACCGTCGACGAAGTGCACCAAGGCGGAACACCGCTGCCGCGAGCACCAAAACGGATGCTTTCGGCGACGGGGTTCTCCTACAGTCACTTGGTCGGGGCTATGGAGTGAGGCCGTCTATTAAGTTTACCCGGCGAGTATCCGCGTACGCTACGTGATTGCGACGGACTTTTGATCACATCAAAATTCCGTGGCAACCGATCAAGTGAGACTAAACCGCTAGATTTATAACATTCATTCAGTTATCTCATAACTTTTTGTGAATTCCAATTGTTGTATCACATTCCGGATAAATAGAAAATGTTAAACTTTCCGATCGAACAATCGAACACCCAAGTTTTCCCGATACAGCTCAACACATGAAATAAGTCTAAAAACATTCAGTTCGTGCCTCAGTACCAACGGTCCAGCCGTAGAAGGGTCAAGCCAACGCCTCACATGTGGCACGCCGTACTGTCCCAAACTCTAAGGTTCAAAGGGCAGTTCAAGACGGTCACATAATCGAGTTAAGGTTTGTTGTCTTCTAGAGGGTCCATCGCGTTACTTGCACTACTTAGAACGTCTCTAAACCACGGAAAAATCCAACACATGGAAATTTTTCCGGCTGGGGAAAAGTTAGGTATTTATATCCGGTCGAACTTTTTAACATATTCAAAATTACCCGGAAAAACACACTGACAAAATTAGACAATCCGATCGATACACCGAGTCCCCAATACATCCCAGAAAATTCAACTCTTGAATAAATATTAAAAATTCCCAGGAAAACCAGCACTACAAAATAGGAATTACTGTGCAATTTTTAAAGCCTAATGTGACAACTTGGCCGCGGAACCGCCGCAGAAGGCAGGCTTCTACCGCGGTTCCGCCGCGACTTAGTCGAATTGGACACTCGTGTTGCACAGTAACTCTTAGATATTCCTGCTGATTTTTCTGCATATTTTTAATATCGAAAAACTCCATATTTCAGAAAAATTACAGAGAGCATTTTGAGAATTGGGGTTTCGGTTCGATCGGACTTCTAACTCCGTCTACGCATCGCCTAAGGCTCTAGCTAGGCTCTGATACCACTGTAGGGTTCCTAGGCACACTAATGAGGTCTCACAAGGTATCAACCATGCCAATTTCAAAAATTACAAGTGCCGAGAAACCCTAATACGGATTGTTAACTAGAATTTTAGGCGAAAGATGCAACTAGTTAACAATTTAACTAAAAGAACGGAAATACAACCTTTGTAGATCCGGTCCTCCACCTCCATAGCTCCGCAATGAAGTCTTCTCACTGTCCAAATCGAATCCCGGGCTCTAGCGTCGGCTTCATCGGAAAAATGGGCGGGCTAGGTCGTCGACTTCGATGCCGAAGATGATCTACGTCGAGGCATCACAAGATCAAGCTCCCACTTCACCAAGTCATGAAACTTGTGAAGAAAACACCCTATACTACTTGGCAAGAGGTAGAGGATGAAGAAATAGGAGGTGGGTTCACTTTAGAATTGAATTTCTCACTCTTTACATCAAGTTACCATTGATGAAGCAAGGTTTTCTTCAAGTGAAGAAGAAGAAGAAGATAAAGATAATATTATGATGAGTTAATTGAATAGAAAAGAATAATCAACCTTATCATAATATAACCATGGTCAAGTGTAGAGAATGAATCATGGTTAAGTGGAATGGTTAGGGTTAAGCATGAGACAAAATGGTCACTTGGTCAAAGCTTCATGAAGCTTCAATATCAAACAAAGAAAGCCACCATTTTCTCTCATTATCTTCATTTGCCAAAAAGAAATAAATAAATAAATAGATAAATGAATAAGTAAAGGAAATGAAACCCTAACCATTCTTATAACCATGGTTTAATTCTTTACATAAACCCAAGTGAGCATGTATCATCAAACATGATACAAACAAGTGCACAAAAGTATATCACATATACAACTTGTGAACATCAAGTGAGAAAATCCATTTAAAGTGAACCAATACTAGTTAATGCAAAGTAATATATCAAATATATAATTATGCATTAAATCATTAAATCAACACTTGATTCAATGATCCGGTCATGTCACACACAACCGACTAGTATACAATGTATCGTATTATCGAATCAATCCTTGATTCGAATACTAGGTTATATCGCATACAACCATTCGACACATTCATCGCGAGAATAGAATACGGTATCACATACACGCATTATTCTCGGTCCCGCACATATCTCATATGCGCTCCTATTTCATTTCGCTTGAGCCAGGACACCTCTGTGTAGGACTCTAAAGATTCGTCAATACGCCGGCAGTAGATGATGATCATATCAAGCACCCACAAGCCGCAAGCGGTCTGCTAAACGTAACGGCCACCCGGGTATTGAGCGATCAGAAGATCGACGAGCAAGCCCGCTCACACTCCTGTGAATCCAACCAGTAACACTTACCGTACAGTCCGGTCTCATCGTCTGATATGTCGCATATCTTGCCTAGAGGTGGTAAACGTCAGACCCCAGTAGCTCGATAAGTCGTGTCGATATGAGGTCTATAACAGTTTGAGAAACTACAGGTAACACTTACCAGTAAATCTCAGCAACTCTGGCCATGGATTTCCGGTTATAGCTAATCGAACACAGCGCAACATCAACTCCCTATACCGAGAGAGACGAATCCCCTCCTATCGCTCATTGCCTCCATGTGATTCGGGAATGTACCCAAAAACCACCGTTTTGCACGCCCTCTTGGACGTGGTAAGGTGGAAATCAAAGCACAGTGGGAACCACACAAGACTCTATGACGATCTCGGGTCGACAGACTACTCTGTACCAGTGTCACCAGAGAACTGCCATCTGACGTAAGGTATAATACCATCTGGGAGTTCTCGGCGAGTCCGTCCAGTGTACCCAGTCTCCACTGAGCACCCGTATATCATCTCTGATGTCAAACACCAATGGATATGGGATCATCCATCGCCCATCTGTATGGGTCGAGAAGGTATACGCTAGTCTACTCTGGTATATCGATGCTCTGTCTCGATACACCCACGACTAGGGACCTTGAAGGATGTACTTATGGACTACCATGTCCCCACTAGTATGATCCGCATCATAGTCCAGGTAGTCAAGTACACATCCTAAGGGCTTTACCAACATGTAACAGAGAGACAATCAATGTACACGTTAAGGTAAAGAGCAACTAGATAGCATACTATCATGTCGAGCAAGAAAGTCCTCCCTATATATGTCCAAGCATCCACTACAATATACATCCTATGTATAGTAATGGCCTCTAGGGCATACATATAACTAACAATAATTCAGCACAGATCCCATCTATATATTCCATGATGGGGACATTGGACAAGCAGATCTTTGAAACGTTCAAAGCACTTCCAAAATGGTTCGTTGGGAAACTGGGTAAACTGGTTGATCTCGCTCCTAACACGGGCAGTCTTATGATTTGGGTAAAACTTCTTAAGAAATGCTATTACTAATTCATCCCAATTAGTGATAGAGTGTGCAGCAGTATTATAAAGCCATTTTTCTGCCAAGTCGCACAAAATGAATGGGAGAAGACGCAAGTGCATAGCATCCACAGTCAGTTGTGAGGTACCCATCATTGCGCACACGTTTTCGAATTTAGTGATGAAAACGTATGCATCTTCAGATTCAAGCCCGTGAAATTTTGGCAACAGATTAATGTGGTGGGGTTTAATTTCAAAATTATCCGCGTTGGCAGGTGGAATGGATAGACAAGTAGGAAGGGTACCACGGATAGGATAGTATCTCTCTTGGAGAGAGATGCACGGTGGATTCTGCTCACCTACTAGCGGTGGCAGAGTGGTGTTATAATTTGATGGAGTACCGTCCATCTCGGTCGATGTGGTGGGTGGCGGGGAAAAAGAAAATGAAGAAGCACCGACTTCGGAATCAATAGCAGGAACGGGGACAAGACGGGCACTAGAATCCCGTGTCCAGCCAAGCATGCACTAAGCGGGTTTAGCGTAAGTGGCAGCGTGTGTGTTATTTAGAAATTGGTTTGTTTTGAAAAATTGGGACTTAAGACAAATCACACAAAAATGCACAAACAACCCTAGAACTAAGCTTACCTAGATCAAATCTCTAGACCGCTCTTAGACTTCCAAAGGACAAGCCGTAGGATCAATCCTCTACCATCTCTTTACTACTCTTGTGGCCAGGTAAATGCTAGGTAAGTGGGAGGTATCCGCTATACGAATCACCGAAAATAGCAGGCCTTAATTAAATAACCACTTACCTTAGACACACTTGCCTAGGCACCACAAAAGTAATGTGGATAAGCGATAAATTACCCACGACCTTCCTATGTCCTTATTGAGCACGACAGTCCTTGGTTTCTTGTCTAGATATTTTTTAATTAATGTAGGGTTGATGCAGATGCTCGTTTTGTGATTTGTGGGGCTTAGAAAGGGTGATAAAATCCCTACCTAATTTGAATTTGGTCTTTGCCCCTTAAAAATCCATATTAAAATATAAATAATCAAACCAATTACAAAAATTTGCAAAAAGATTTTTGAGCGGCAATATTTTGCAAAGAATTCTGCAGAAAAGATATTTTATTGGATTTCAGATGAGAGAGAAAGAGTTGAGAAACTTACCAGAGAAGTTTGGAACCTTAATTCTCCAATCCCGCCGCGCTTCCGCCGTGAAGTTGCTTTTTTCGTCGCGCTTCCGCCGCAAGAAAGAAGAATCAGTTGATGAATTTCGCTACGTGGCCTCTTGTACTCCTCTGGATCTTGATGAATGTCTCTGGCTCTCTGTTTCCTCTCGTTTGTGACTTCAGATCTTCTTGCAAAATTCACACACAAATTGTTAAATATACAATTTGCAGTTTTGTTTAATTTATGATATAGATCGAATAAAAATTCAACACAAATAGTAAGAATTAAAAATTACGCACGTATCCTCGGCAACGGCGCCATTTGATTGATGTGATTTAAGTGTAGTAGTTAACCGCAATCAATAACGGTGTCGCGTGTAGCTAGATCGAGATGAGTACGGGTCGTCCTCTGGGAAACGTTGAATATTTTAATCTTACTTTAGGCGTGTTGAGAAAGAAATGAGGAAGAATAAAGAATGGTGAAGAATGGTTGTATGTTCTAGATCTACGTTAAATACGGATGCAAAATATAAATCTAGATTAGCTACGGATATAGGTTTATATAAAAAGGGGGCTTGTAGGGTTCATTAAGATTTAGTAGTCATGTATGATTAATTAAAGATTACTCTTTTTATCTTTTAATAGATTTAAAACTAGATCGACGGTGATGCATGTAGATTAGGGTTTCTGGAGGGAAAAGGGTTCCCACTCTTAATCCCTATCTTGACATGGATCTCCGTTCATGTCTAGCCTTTACCAAAACAATTGTTAATCTAATCTCTTATTGTGGTCGTGATTATCAATGAATTGATAGCGCGCCCAATTAGGATGTTAACTATTCTTTTGATAAAATTTATAAACTTTATAGGATGTAAAAAGAGTTTAAGGATTTTCATCATCCATTAATCTACCCCAATCCTATGAATCCTAACAAGCAAAGAATTATTCGTGTATGTTGGGAGAAAAAAAGATAGAGAGGGAAATCATACTACAAAGAAATAGAATAAGAAAAACTACCTTTATTAATCAACAGAATCAATTACACTTTGTTCCCTTAGAAAATGATTACAAAATGCTAGTTTGCTTCTTGATCTCTTCTAAGGAGGTAGATGAACCGTTGATAATCAGCCAGGATTCTTGAGCCGTCGTGGACTTCGTGATCTCGTCGGTGTGATGATTTTTCCAAGAGGCTCTCGGTCCTTATTTATAGTCACGGAGCCAGAATCTCTAGTTTCCTAATAAGGTAACTATCTGTTGAGATCCTATCCAAAAAATCCAGAATCCCAACTCCCCAGAAGTGCGGCGGAACCGCGGCCAATAGGTGGGTTTGGCCGCGGATCCGCAGTTAGTTAAGGAGATCTTGGGCTCATTTCTCATGTGGCTTGGTGACACATGGTGATCTTTTGAATATCTAGACTTTGAAAATCTTCCCTACGTTTCTGCCATAATTGGTTTCTTCAATTTACTTGAATATCTTCGGCAGATTTGATTTCGCCAACTTGGATTTCATTGATTTCAGTCATGATATAATTCCTGCACAATTATCATAATAAATGATATTAGTAGAATTTGTTTTTATTAAAATATTATCTTAACCATTTGTCATAATATTTTAGTTTTAAGAGAATTGGTCATAGATATTTAATAAGGTAAGTATATTTAAATAGACCAAATATTACATGAATATTATATGCTTACATTTCGCTTCATAATGTTAATTATAATATATAAACACATGAAAATAGTATTTTTACGGATAAACCCTTATATGTGTCATATTTATAATAAACATCTTTTATTATATATAAATAGTAAGGAAAATGTCATATTAAAAGTGCAGTTTTATCAACTGAACACTTACCGAGCGATTGTTCGCTGTCGATATTCCTTCTCTTTCTTCTTTGGAATTTTGTCAGGTGATCTGGACACTCAGGAGATCAAGCCTACTAGCGAGGACTTGGACCAGCTTTCCTACGACCCAGAGCTCTAGCTTCATTGTACACATTTTTATTTCAGTACTTTTCATTTCTGTTATGCCACTGTTTAGGCATTGCTTTATTCCATGTATTTACTTTTCCATGTATTGTAAAAAGAATGTGAATAAATAAAGTTGTTTTATTATATCTTGTCTCTTGTGCATTTATATTTATATTGCTTAGATACGTTTAGCGTATGTACTTTTGAGTATATACGTAGCGGCCTCGTCGCGTCCCCTTCGCCGTATATCGGGAAGCGGGGCGTGACAAAATTAAGCCAACCCAAGGGTGTCACGTGAGTTTCTTTTTTTCCTACTAGTTTGCTTTATTCAGGCACCTGTATACTTTGCTTATAGAGGTCACGTGTCTGCACGTGAGGTTCAGTTTTGGCTTAGTTTTGTTAAGCGCAGCGCCTATCATGTGTGGGCACGTGATACTCCACTTGGGGACTTTTTCCGTTGCTTTATTTATTTATTTATTTTCCGTGAGGGAACAAATGCCCCCACAACGTTGTTCTCACGTGGTTTGAATGTGAGTGCAACGCTGTCACTTTTATAGCCGTTGGATTGTCTAAGAAAACGGGAAGATGAACCGCCATAGTTTCGTCTTATAAATGCAAGGGTTTGGTTCCTTAGGCAGCCACTGTTTCTTCATCTCCTTCCTTTTTTATTTTCTTCGAGAATTTAATTCTCTTCCTCAGTGCTTAGTTCTCTGCCATTGCAAATCCAGAGTTAAACTCTGTCAAAAGAAACCCTTTTTCAGGTAACGCTTTGTACATCAGAAAACTTTCCTTCTTTGAGAAAGCCTCTGGATTTTAAATCCATTATGAGAGCTTTGCTCTCCTCAGAAACCCATCCTCTAAAGATGTGATCTTTGAGAAATAACTTCCATATCTCGAACATTTCCCTCTGAAAGATCAATGGGACCCTTCGGGAATTTTATTCCCTGGTGTTCTTGAAAATCTTTTCATAGGGTTTTACCCTTATTCGCACAAATTTGAATTTTGTTGGTAGCTTAATAGAACTTGTCTTTCCAAGAATTTGTTTAAATCCCAATGTTTGTTTAATGAGGGTCTTCTTTATTCTCGTAATGATTCCCTTATCTCATTATTGGTGAGCCGCCCTATTGATTTTGTGGGGTCCGTGTGTCTTGTAGGCAGTGGTCCTGCAAAATAGATATCTTGTCGTTTTCTTTTGTTATTATATATATATATATATATATATATATATATATCTTCACTGATGGTTTTTCTTTCCCTTGTTTCAGGACCAATGGCTTCTCTTCCTTATTTCCCGTTTACTCGCTCAGATGCTGGTTTTCCACAATCACCGTCGGATGAAGAAGCATTGGCGATGATTCGGGCTCATGACAAGGACTGTACCAATTTGCTTTTGTGGGGAACTTGGTATGGGCATATCATTCGGGGCCGCCGTAGCTTTCTTTGCGAAGTGCCAACAGATCCTCTTCGCCCAGTCTTGCCGATGGAGCATCCGCAGACTGCTTTTGCAGTGGAGGCGGTTGACTGGACTCCTACAGGCCAGCTTGAGCCGTCGACAACTGGGAAACCAAACCAGCCTTTGCCAGCTATAGACATCTTGGGCCATCGCATTTGCCAAGGCGAAGCCCAACCCTGGGGACAGGTCTACAAGATAGGGCTTACTCCTCGCCATCCAATCGGCTATCTTCCTTGGGCTCGATATGTCCTCTCCGCCCATCGTGAACGGTTGTAGAAGGTCAGGCTTTATCAGGCGGTGTACGTGTCTCTTTTTCACTATTCGGCTCCTCATGTCTGGTGGGTTAAAGCTTTCTTGAATCAATGGAATCTTCCTACCAACACTTTCTTGCTAGGGGATCGTGAGGTCTTGATTTCTCTGGAAGAGTTCCGTGAGATCTCTGGATTGCCGATCAGGGGAGAGCACTATGAAGAGTTGCTACCTCCCGATGAGTATGTATTCACGACCGTGCCTGCTATGCTTAATGTCTTAACGAACGAAAATGCCGTCCGTCATAAGTACCCTAGTCTAATCAAGACTCTGGGTATTTTTGAGAAGCTGTTTGTGGAGTCAGAGGGACAGGGCGTCACTTTTAAGAACTTCATCGCCTGCTTCCTTCGTGAAGATGTCTTATCAAAGGAGGCTCCGAAATTTGCGAATATTAATGACCCCTTTGGGTTTGGGCTGGATAAGATGCCGGCCAAAGAAGAAGACTTGCCACAGTTTTACATTCCAGTTTCATCGGCCATGCCCTTTGACTCAATTGCGGCCCATGGCATGGACGATGAGACCTTGTTCATCGGCTTCATCAGTCTTTGGCTCAGTTGGTTTGCCATGCTGACGCATCGTCGCTTTATGAGAGCTTTTGTCTTTTACCCTTCTCATCGCGTAGCCGAAGGGGCACGACTAGCCGTTGGCATTGCAGGGCTATCACAATTATACCATGGGCTGAGCACCGCGGCCAATACCTCGAACCCGGGTGTGGGTGTGGTGAGTTTTTCCCTCCACTATTTTACGTCGTGGATTGAGATGCACGTATTGGGGGAATTCACCAGAGGCCGGATTTCTATGATGCTTACACCTTCCCGTGGCTCATGAGGTTGGTGGACGCCTCTGCCCCTGACCCGACTCAGCTAAGGGCTCTTCGTGTGCTGCTTAACCCGTATGCTAACGAAGGTGGGATGGTATTTAATGACCGAGTCCTTTCTGCTCCTTCGGGTCCTGTTCAACAGCTGTTCGATTTATCGAAAGGGGGAGCACCTTCCTTAAAGCCCAAGGAAATCATGCACTTGTATTCGATTAGGTCGGGTTATTTAGTGTTTCGTCGAAATGATACGGTTCTTTTCATGCGGTATAATCCGCATCGCTTTGCTTGGCAGTTGGGTTATAACTAGGGCGTTCCCTTCGAGGCATTTTTGGTGGAGCCCAGCTCGTCTTTGGGAGCTGTCCGTGACGTCACCCATTATTTCATGCGGCTGAACACCGACTCTCGCTTCGTGATCCACGAGGCCGACTACATTCCAAGGTGTGTGGAGGCTATTACGGGTTGGTACCGCCACCGAGTTGGTCTCATCATTGCCGATGAGAAGCGGATACTCTTCGGACATAGAGCTCCCGCCCTGATCCAGGATATGGAAGTCCCGCCGTGACCGCGGATAGTGGTTCGCCTTCCCTTGAGGGGTACTGGTGCCTTACCTATCCCTGAGGTGGCGAATGTGGAACCGATTCCTCCCACAGTTGGTATGCCGATGTGCACTAGAGCTCAGGCAAGGGCTTCTGATAAGGTGCCAGTGGTAGTTTCATCAGTCGCGGTGTCATCAATGGCAGTGTCATCGTCGGTAGCACCGCCGAAAGAGGATACTGGAGTCGAGGTTGGGCAGCGCCGTATCAAAGCACTAAAGGGGAAGAAGCGATCCTCCTCCTCTAGAGTCAGCTCTGGCTCGAAAAGGAGGAAGAAGACGGTTACCGGTCTGCTCGATTTCTTGGTCGAATCTGAAGCTGTTTTTCAAGACGAACCCATATCCATGCAAGAGCCGGATGATGGTCTTCTCTTTCCGGGTTCGTCTGCCGAGGAAGCAGCACAATTGGCTGAGGCTATAAGGCGCTCACAAGACGAAACTGAGAATGTGTGTGTTTCGAGGAACCCTTATCCTCCCGTCATATTCTACGAAGATCCCCCATTAATACGGAGAATAGTTATAGGTCCCTTGCAATAGGGAGGCGAGATAACCCTCAAGCAACCTATCTCAGCCGCTTCCGAAGATGAGCTGTCATTGAAGACCGGTGGCCACGGATCTACATTTGAACCCCGGTAAGCACATGTTCTAAGGAAAGAACGACGGCTTGAAAAAGCCATATTAGAAGCATCCTGGCGCACCGGTATGTGTGCTCTATGTATATATACTTTCTTTGTAGTAATTTGCATCGTTTTTATATATATATATATATCCTTATCTTTGCGAAAACTTTGCAGGGACTTCAATAACGGCAGAGAATCTGAGTTCAAGTCGTGCCCTGACTGTAGGCTCTATAAATATCTCCGATGAGATGCCAGTAGGTGCGGAGGAGGTCGTTACAGCTGCTATTCCTGCTACGGAGATTCCTTTGGTGGTCTCTGTTCCCTCGGTGTCCGTTCTCCCAGAAGGGATACCTTTACCGGCCGTAGATTTAATGGACCTTTCCGGTGACGGCTTGGAGATTGTGGAACTGGTAATTAAGACTGTCGTCCCTTCATTGGAGCCCGAAGTGGCGGCCGTTGCCCCTCAACTAGAAGCTGTCACACTAGCAAATGTCTCCGGTGATGTTCCTGAGGGAATGGAGGAGGCTGCCGAAGCTGCTATCCCTCTGGCTCAAGGTGGGAAGAGTATCGAAGGTAGTCTCCTTGTTTTGCTTTGATGACCTCTCTATTATTTGACTCTTTCTGTCTTTTCAGAATTGCGAGGATTGGCGGCGTCCATTGTGAATTTATCTCCCAGAAAGTCCTTTCAGCGTTTGCTCGAGATGGCCGCCCCACAGGCAATATCCCCGCAAAGAATCGTCCTCTCTTCTGGGCAAGGTTGGTGTTATTTGACCCCTTCATTGTATTATTATTATTTCGTATGCTGATATGTCTTCTGTAGTTCTGTAAGCCGATGACGAAGTTGAGATCCTTGACGGGCCTGGGGATCTGTCCAATCCTCCTTGCATGACTGTGGGTAAGTAAGATTTTGAGATTGCTTTATATATCCTTTGGGCATAAATCTCATAGATTATTCATGGATCTTGACAGCCTTGCCCGCTCTTGTCCCGCTGGAGTCTCGCATCATTATGCCACTAGGCCCTTATGCCTTACGTGCATCTGAACGGATGGCGAAGCAAAGCCTTCATTCCTTGTCGGCTCTCATCGAAGATCTTCATGCTGGTAGATCGATCACAGCCGAAGAATTGGCTACCGAAGCCAGCATTTCTCTGCCCTTTCTTGCCGCTTACCATGATGAAACATTGGTGCATGTCTGGGTCGAGTTTTGTCGTCGAGTGGAGGCCTGTTTACATGATCTCGAGGGCACATGCCTTCCCTCAGAGGTTGTGGCTGCAAAGACGAGCTTGCGGGGGCTGATCGAACGGTGCGCCGCAAATCTACAATAATGTGAGAAGAGTCTTAACCGGAAATTCTCGGAGAGGGAACTGGCCTCGAATGCTTTGGGGGGACTTCAAGCTGAGCTCACTGCTAAGACTAACCGTGTGTATGAATTTTGGCGGGTGCTTCAAGAAGCTATCAGGGAAGTGGTCGCTCTTGACAAAGCCGTCATCTTTACCCGGGAGATGGTTGAAGCTCACAAAGTTGCCGAAAGGGAGCTTGAGATTCGGCTTGTCTCGTATCAGGCTCAACAGTCTCAGGCGGAGACCCGTCTCGTGGCGATAACCAAGCTTGAAGCCGAGGCCCAGCGGAAGAGCGATGAATTGAGGAGCTTATTGTGCCATCCGCTGGCTTAAAGGATTTTTATAAATTTTTTCTTTTCTTGTATCCACTCCTGAATGAAAGGGCATTTTGTATTCATTTTGATTCTTTTTACGATATGTATCTTGTATTCACTTTGAATTCATGAATAAAAGACATATATTTTCATTATCTCGTGCTTGCATGTAGCTCTGATGGATGTGGTCCATATGTAGTTTATCTGGATCTTTTTGCAGGGTAGTGATGGCTTAGGCGACAGGGTTAGGATTTCCCACCTAAGACTTTTCAACTTTATGAGCCGTGAGGGTCTCATAAAGATTTTTCTCCCTATGAGTCGAGAGCATCTCATAGATGCAATTTCTACTTAGGGGTCGTGAGGACGCCTAAGTGCCTTTTTCTTGTGAGAGTCGTAAGGGATCTCACAAGAGAACTTTCTTTTTATGGGTTGTTAGGTTTATGTGTTGATTTATTTCCGAGTTGAAGCATTGCTTTACGACAGGGGAATCATGGGTTGATGTATTTCCGAGACGGAGCATTGCACCGGCAGGGGGGTTAGGAGTTGGCATGTATCCGAGTCGAAGCGTTGCTTTACGACAGGGAGGTCAAGGGTTGACATGTATCCGTATCGAAGCGTTGCTTTACGACAAGGAGTTCAGGGGTTGACATGTATCCGAGTCGAAGCGTTACTTTACGACAAGGAGGTCAGGGGTTGACATGTATCTATGTCGAAGCGTTGCTTTACGACAAGGAGGTCAAGGGTTGACATGTATCCGTGTCAAAGCGTTACTTTACGATAAGGAGGTCAAGGGTTGACATGTATCCGAGTCGAAGCGTTGCTTGACGACACGGAGGTCAAGGGTTGACATGTATCCGAGTCGAAGCGTTGCTTGACGACAGGGAGGTCAAGGGTTGACATGTATCCGTGTCGAAGCGTTGCTTTACGACAAGGAGGTCAGGGGTTGACATGTATCCGTTTCAAAGCGTTGCTTGATGACATGGAGGTCAAGGGTTGACATGTATCTGTGTCGAAGCGTTGCTTTACGACAAGGAGGTCAGGGGTTGACATGTATCCATGTCGAAGCATTGCTTTACGACAAGGAGGTCAAGGGTTGACATGTATCCGAGTCGAAGCATTGCTTGACGACAGGGAGGTCAGGAGTTGGCATGTATCCGAGTTGAAGCGTTGCTTGACGACAGGGAGGTCAGGAGTTGACATGTATCCAAGTTGAAGCATTGCTTGACGACAAGGAGGTCAAGGGGTTGACTCTAGGTTATCTGTGAACCGTAGAGTCTCGGAACTGGAGGCTTTGCTGTGGCTCTGATTGGTGGCGTCGCGTCCATGCCCTGCTGGCGTGATGAGGAACGCCTTTGTTGGTCTCTAGGCTGCAGATGTTGCTTGTCGAGATTTGGTATCAGGGACTTTGCCATGGCTCCACTTTGTTACGACCTTGAAATCGGTTATTGATGTTACATTTGCATCCTGTCAGAGTTGAGAAAGAACGCCGGGTTGCCCTTCTGGGATGCAGACGTCGCCGTCAAGATCTGACCCTCCCTTTGACAGAGTCTGGTGAGGAAATACAGTTCCCTTCTCATTTATGCCCATGGATTGTATACAGGGGTTAGTATGGACTTACCTGTAGGGCAAAAGTTTCATTCTTTTATTTTTTTATTTCTTTCCACGATACTCTATCATTTCAGTTTTTTATATCGCGAAAATCACGATTGCCCAATCTTTTCGGCTATTTTTTCGTGGTGCCCAATCATTTCGGCTATTTTTCTTTTTACTCGCTGCTTTTTATTGCGAGTTGCCCAATCATTTCGGCTGTTTTTGTATGCATATAGTTTACTTGCTGATTTTGTTGCAAGTTGCTCTATCATTTCGGCTGTTTTGAATGCATATAGCGTTTGCTGGCTTTATGCTGCGAGTAAGGGACTTGGGCTCTGATACCAATTTGAGGCATCAGCGTCGCTACAACTGGGATATTGCCAGGAGCGAATCATCATTTGCCTTTGTCGGTTCGAACAAAGGTGGCTTAGCAAACATGGTTAAGATCTCGTCGATTAAGGCTTTTGACTTCATGAGCCGTAAGGGTCTCATAAAGATGTTTCTCTTTACGAGTCATGGGGATCTCGTGAGTGTGCTTTCTCCTTAAGAATCGTGAGGATTCTTAAGTGTATGGTCTCTTATAAGTCGTAAGGATCTTATAAGAGTGTTTTCTCCTTATAAGTCGAGAGCACTTACAAGTGTTTGTTTACCGAATAGGGGAATTTCACGCTATTGAAGGAACTTGGTGGGAGAGACAATTATTTGTGCCCGTGGATTGTATACAAGGGTCAGTATTGAACCGCTTGTAGGGCAAATTGGGGTGTATAATGGCTTAAGAATAGGTTCAGAATCTTATAGCTTAAGGCTTTCGAATCCTATGAACCGTGAGGGTCTCATAGGGGGAATTCTCCTTACGAGTCGTGAGGATCTCGTAAGTGTGTTTTCTCCTTAGGAATCGTGAGAATCCCTAAGCGTGTTACTCCCTGGTGAGTCGTAAGGATCTCACGCATGTATTTTCTCCTTACAAGATCGAGATGACCTTGCAAGTGTTTTTTAACGAGATTGATCCCTTTCGGGTTTTCACAAACTCGCCAGCAGCCCTGCTGTTTTTACTCACGGAGCCCTTTCGGGTTTTCATCCGTGCCTATTTCGCTTATAGACGTACCGTTCTTTTTTGCGTCAGCCCTTAGATGCTGTGGTTTGCTGTTGTTTAAGGACGTTACGGTCCATAGCTAGTTTAAGGACATTACGGTCCATTGTTAGTTTTAGGACATCTCGGTCCGTAGCCTTGGAGGCGAGGTTTCGTTGGGCACTACTTATAGAGTTTGGACTCAGGAAGATAGCGAGCGGACATAGGCATCGTCATCTATCATTGACCTGGTTCGTGACTCATCAAGCATAGGATTTTTTAGGAACCGGCCGTTTATTGGCCTGAAGGGTCTTTCGCCATGCATATCCATGAGCAAGTAAGCCCCACCTTGGTAGACCTTGTTTATGATGTACGGGCCTTCATAGTTCGGCTCGAATTTCCCCCGTTGGCACTATTGGAGATCATAAGTCTTTTGACCACCAGCACGAGTTTGCCTTGGCGAAATGTCCTCGGCCTAGTCAATCTCTCGTATGAGCGCGTCATCTTTGCTTTGTAAGCCTCCAAGTTTTGTTTCACCATGAGTCGAGTTTCGTCAAGGGCATCGAGCTCCTTAAGCCGAATATGAGCATTCTCTTCGTCTGTTAGCTCGTAATGAACCGCCACTCATAGGGAGGGTAGCTCTATCTCCAAGGGGAGTACTGCTTCAGTGCCGAATACCAATGCATACGGCGTTGTATTCGTGGCCGTTTTGAATGTGGTCCGATATGTCCAGAGAGCTTCATGCAGTCTCTCGTGCCAGTCCTTTTTATTTCTGGACACCGTCTTCTTTATGATCTTCGTCAAGGTCTTGTTGAAAGCCTCAGCTAAACCATTAGCTCGGGAATTATAGACCGAAGAGCATCTCCAGTCTATGCTATGCCGTTGTGCGAAGTGGCTGATTTTGTGACTTCTGTAGGTTGGCCCGTTATCGGAGATAATACGTCGCGGAGTGCCGAACCGATAGATGACGCGTGTCTTGAAGAAATGGAGAATATTCTCCATCTTCACTTCTCTTAGCGGTACTGCTTCTGCCCACTTAGAAATGTAATCGGTTGTTACCAATATGAACCGATGTCCTCTAGATGATGCTGGTTCGATGGGCCTGATTATGTCAGTTCCCCACATTTCGAACGGCCGGCTAGCCACCATTGGGTGTAGCGGATTTAGATGCTGGTGGATGAAGTCCCCGTGAATCTGGCACGAGTGGCACTGCTTTGCATATTCGAGGCAGTCTTGGATCATCGTGGGCCAATAGTAGCCTATCCTTTTGATCTTCAGCTTCATCTTTGGCCTGGCTTGGTGAGAACCGCAGAGTCCGTCATGAGTTTCTTGGACGACTCTCCTTGCTTCTTTCGGTCCCAGGCATCTTAGCCACAGAGAGTCGAATGATCTCTTATATAGAGTATCATTGACGAAGGCAAAAGACAGAGCTCGTTTCATGAGCTGCTGTCTTGAGGATGCATCTTCAGGTGTTCGACGGGATTTGAAGTAGTCTATAAAGACTTCTCTCCAATCCTTAACCTTTTCCTGGTCCTCCATTTATAGGGCTATCTCCTCGGTCTCTTCCTTTTCTTCAGATGACTCCGGAGATATTTCGGCTGGTGCAAGAATTTGATGGCTTTGTACAATGATCCTTACGTCGTCGAGGTTTTCGTCAGCCAGTTCTTTAGCGAGTTTGGCTAACGCATCCGCTTTGCTATTCTCCGTACGCGGAATGCTTTCTAGAGTATAGGAGGGAATTTGAGTCAGCAGTTGCTGCACTCTCTCGCCATACTTTAGCAACTCTGGTTTGCACGTTTGATAGTCGCCGTTTACTTGGCTAACGACCAGTTGGGAGTCTCCGTATATAAAGAGGTTTTCGATTCCCATGTCGACAGCGATCTCAAGCCCTGTTATCAAAGCTTCGTATTCTGCCTCATTATTTGTCCTCGGCTCTGTTAAGGAAAAGGCAAAGCGCATTATCCCTCCTTATGGAGTTACGAAGATAAGGCCTACCCCAGATTTGATTATGGGGGAGCTGTGCTTTCGTTTCTTCTTGAAAGATGCCCCATTGAAGTAGAGTTCCTATCGGGTATCGCACCCTCCCCTTTCCCCATGGATCGTGTCAAACGCTTGCTCGTCTGGCAATTCACAACTTAAGGGTGAATCAGCCGGTATCGGATGCTCAGCGAGGAAATCGGCTATGGCCTGGCCTTTCACTGCCTTGAGGGGATGATAGGTTATCGAGAATTCCATCAAGAGTAGGGCCCATTTAGCGAGCCGTCTCGTTAATATGGCCTTTGACATAAGGTATTTGAGAGAATCCACCTTTGATATGAGATGGATCTCGTGCGCCAAAGCATAGTGTCTGAATTTCGTTATCGCGAAGATTAATGCCAGGCAGTGTTTTTCGATGGCGGAGTAGTTGTTTTCTGCCCCCATGAGAACTCGACTCAAATAGTAGAGGGCTCTCTCCTTCCCTTAGTCGTTCTCTTGTGCCCATAGCGTGCCTAAAGAGCCTTCAAGGGTTGTTGTGTACAGGATGATGGGCTTTTCTTTGACTGGAGCGGTCAGTGTTGGGGTAAAAATTTACACTCCGGTTGACCAAGTCAAAATCAAAGTCAACCCCAACCCAAATGGGCCCAAGCCCAGATCAAGTGGGCCCATGCCCGGGTCGAGCCCAAACATGAAGCGACCGGCCTCCCCCATGCCAAGATAAAAATTTTGTAATAAATAATTTTGTTGTATTTATTTTATTTTATTTTATGAATAAATATAAGAAAAATAGGCATAAAACCAAATTTTTGTAAAGCCCATGGCTTATGTGCAAAAAGAAATGGCACATGAGCCATGGGATAGGCAAAATACCATTTTGTGAAGCCCAAGGGGCTATGTGTAAAGTGTATAGCCTATAAAGGCAAGGATAATGAAAATACCCCAACAATTTTTTCTCTCTCCAAAAAGCAAATCTAGATCTGAGATCTTTCTCTTTCATCAAGGTTCTAAAAACCTTCTTCTTTCTTGAATTAAATCAAGAGTTTTACTCTTCTTTTTAAAAAACTAAGTAGTTTCTCACCACAAAACCCACAAAGGGGAACTCAGATCTTCCATCAGATCTCAAAAAGAAGAGATTTTTAAAATCTCACACTTCTTGATCTTCAAGAACCGGCCAACAAAGGAAGAAGAAGGAGACCCATCTTCAGAAACCCCAATTTAGGGAAGAGCTAGGGCTCAAAAGAAGAAACCCATCATCAGCTTCAAAACATCTTCGGAGTTCAACTCCACTCTAATTTCTTTTTTGGGAGTTTCTGGGGCTAAAAGCCCCTTTTTCTTGTCGGCGCCCAAGCGCCCTAGCTCCTTGCGCTCAAGCGCCCAGCGCCCACGTGCCGACACGTGGCGCGCTAGCGCTCGAACGCCTAGCGCTCAAGTGCCCAGCGCCCACGTGCCGACACATGGCATGCTAGCGCTCGAGCGCCTAGCGCCCAGCTCTCAAGCGCTCAGCGCCCACGTGCCGACACGTGACACGCTAGCGCTCGAGCGTCTAGCGCTCAAGCGCCAAGTACCCACGTGCCAACACGTGGCACGCTAGCGCTCGAGTGCCTAGCGCTCAAGTGCCCACGTGTCGACACGTGGTGTGCTAGCGCTCGAGCGCCTAGCGCTCAAGCGCCCAGCGCTCAAGCGCCCAGCGCCCACGTGTTGAACACATAGCGCGCTAGCGCCAAAGCGCACAGCACCTAAGCGCCCAGCGCTCAAGGTGCTGGCTCCACGCGTCCTTTGGACGCTTTTTCTCCCTTTGACCCCCAGCCCGCTATCCGGGTAGCGGAACCCTCGTAAAAACTCTGCGTGGCTCCCGAAATATCCAAATCCCCCCTCCAAAACAAAACACACGTACACTGCACATTGAGTTCGCATGACCAGTTTAACCCGTTAATCGGAGGTTCTCTCGCCCCAAAGGCGAGGGGTAATTAACGGTAGCTTAGTCCGCGGCTGTCGGAGATTTAGATTCCCACAATCAATAAACCCCCGCCTACCCTAGGCAGGGGGAATCTGTAGTATGCCTGACAAGTGCGCGTGTATTCCCATCTCAATTGGGTGACGAAAAACACCCTACAGATTCTGGTACGCCCGGTGGGACCTTTCTCTCCTCCCATATTTCGGGTTAAACGTTCATGCAAACTCAATCAATATACATAGCGATTGCCTATACTGAAATGATATTTTTTTTCCGTGCAGCCATCAACTTTCGACGACAATGTCTCCCAAGACGAATTCAGCTTCCAACGCGACCCCGATCCCGTACGTGGTCAAGGTCAATGCTCGTGTAGTTCTCCCCGCAAGCCTCAGTCGACAGTAGGAGGAACTGCCCCGCCAGTTTGGCTCCGTCATCATCTATCCTGCCGGAAGCGCTCATTTGGTAGAAATCCCGGCAAAATAGGTGGCCAAGCCGGTCTCAAGGGGCAAGAGGCCGAATGTTGTGATCGCTAAGGCACCACAACCGAAGCTTAAGACGGTGTCTGAACGACTCTTTGGCGCTCCGGCTGGGTGCAAGACTTCCGGTACAAAGGGCAACATCAAATGTTGCGGACGAGCTCAGGCGATGACTCCAATAAATGCACAATCGAGCGTATCTCCAAAATCTTCCATCGCCCGGTCTACGATGTCTTCCCAAAGAGCCGAAGTCTGCCAGGTGCTTAGAACAGAAAAGTTAAGGCAAAAGAGGCTCAGGTATCGAGCCAACAAGAGGGCCAGGGCTTCGGCCAAGTGGAATCTTATGAAGTTCCAAGAGCAGGGTTACTCTGTGACGACGGCTGAGTCGGCCGTAAAGATCAGCAATTCCTTCGAACCTCTGAAGTGGGTTCAGAAAAATGCCATGACCGCCAGAATCAAGAAGACGGCGGTCCGAACGTCGCTACAAAGAGACGTGTCCCGGCCCCAACAGAAAAAGTATGACACTGTCTCTTCAAGAGTCTATCAGGCGCTCTGTACCGTGCGAAAGCAGCGGGGCAAATCCAGAAAAGAAGCGCCGGCACCATTCAAGAATCCGGCCAGGCCATCCGCCTTCAATCGATTGCCCGCTACTGAAACAGGGGGGTCAAGACAGCGATCCGTGGAATCAGCCGCCAATAATAAAAAGACAGCTAGATATATTACCCATATGGTCTATATGGCGGGCGGATGCCACAGCGACAACCTTCGCAGCAAAAGCAAGGATGGGGCCACCACATCCCAAGCCTAATCTGGCTTGAATGTGGTTGCTACTGCCCAAGAACAGCCGCCTCCGCTAGATGAAGAAAACCTTCTCGATGAGGATGATAGGCAGAAAGAACCCTCGGTCCATGCAGAGTCAAGCTCGGACAGTGAGGAAGAGCCGACTTTCCGCCCCAGGACCGCGGAGCAAGAGCTGCTTCAAGAGCTTCGAAAACAGCTCAGGAGCAAAGATAAAGAGATGGCCAAGCTCTATTCGAAAATTGACGACCTAACAAACGTTGTGATGCAGCTTACGGCTCAAATTGCTCGAGCGCCTCCCAATCAAGCACAAGTCGCTACTCATGAGCCGGATGATGATAATCCGAAGCGGCCGATGCCTGTCCCTTTGGGTCCAAGATTGGTCGAGCCGCATGAAAGCCGACCACATTCTGCTTCTGCGGACGCCTTGGCCCCAGATAACACTATCCCGCTAACATGAGACCGGATAATGGATTTGGTCACCAGCAAAGTTAAAACATTGGTGGCTGAAGCTGAAGCTCAGAAAGAAATTGGCAGTAGTGGGCGGCCATATCCCGCACAGTACGATCTGATCGAGTTCCCGAGCGGCTACGTCATCCCTAAGTTCGGAAGATGTGACGGAACGGGAAATGCAAATCAGCACGTCGCCCACTTTAAAGCATCATGTGGAAATACATGGGGCAATGATAAGCTCCTTCTTCGTCAGTTTGTCAACAGCCTGACCAGTGTCGCTTTCGACTGGTACGCGAGTATACCAGACGGGTCCGTTATTACCTTTGCCCAAATGGAGTCTCTGTTTCGGCAATGAGTGTCAGTGATAAAATCTCCATTGCTGACCTTGTGAGGACTAAGCCGGGGAAGAATGAAAGCAACACCGACTTTATCGCCCGATAGAGTAATCTCACAGTCAAGTGCGAACCGCCGTTGGAGCAGGACCAGTCCGTCAGCCTTCTCATTGGGAACCTCAGCAATTGGATGGTCCCGTTCTTGTGTACAGCAAACCTCAAGACGTTTCAAGAGCTAACCAAGAAAGTCCAAATGCTGGAACGCTCAAAGCAAGAGTCTACCCCGGACTCTCAGAGAGACAAAACTTGGAAAAGCAAGCGGGACGACAACCGTAGAAGCGGGAGTTCCAGCAGTACCAATGTCTTCAATGCGCCCGACAATGAAGAAAAGCGAAGGGCGTGCGAATCCAAAACCAACCGGTCTCGAAAGCTATTGATGGGAGGAGATGGGCCTTCCCTAGAGGAGAAAAAGAACAAGGTTTACTCTTTCAGAAGGGACAAGGTTCGCAAGATATTTAAAGATGCCCTGAACAACGACCTACAATTGCCGGAGTCGAAACGACCCCAAGAAGCAAAAATGACCGACAATCCGCTGTATTGCCCGTACCACCGAGCAGTGAGCCATGCGATTGAGGATTGCTATATCTTCAAAGACTGGGTCGAGAAACAGTACAAGGCTGGAGAGATCGAGCTGTCCAAAAGCGTGTTGGTGAACAATCAAGTTGCAACCACCAACTTTATACAGACAAAAGCTGAAGCCTTCTGGGAGCAGACAGCCGAACCCGCTGTCCTTAGAAATGGAACGGACTCACCGCAGCCTCTGTGGAGTACGCACATATCTAATAAGACGAAGAAGATGATGAAACTACTTCGGAAAGTGCCCAGGACGGAATGGGAAGGGCAGAAGAAGCCTACCATTCCAGCTGCCAATGCGGCTCCATCAGGCTCAAAATCCAAAAAGCTCAAGAAGAAGAAAAGTGCAGCTCGGCGTGAAAAGGAGTCTGCAGGGAGATTGACCATTCAAAAATATATCGATTCCCTCGAAGAATATAAACAGAAGGAAAGAACTCTGATTCAATTGAAGGAGTTCCTCCTTGTACGAGCGGCTGAAATTCTGGAGGAGTTAGAAGAAGACTCCAATGAAGAGATCCCAGTAGTGACCTGCTAGGCCATCCATCTTGGCAGCGACTCTGAGGAGGAGCTCTGTTTTCCCGAAGAGGACGAGGAGCTCACCACAAAGGCCAACCAAATCCAGCTCAGAAGCGGCAGGGCTCTACCGCCAAATCAGGGTAACGCCCCCAAAGGAAAGGAAAAACAAGTCGCTAATGAAAAAGATGGCAGAGAACTTGCTCATGAAGATTCGAGTCCTTCACTAGTTGACTATAATGTCTTGGCTCATCTCCGATAGCTTCCGTCTCTCCTTAGCATCTATGATGCCTTGGTTCTATCTCAAGAGCTTAGAGATGTTCTCATTCATGCTCTACAAAATCCTGAGCCGTATCAGGCTCGCTTTGCGGAAATTAATATGAAAGAAGCTCAGTACACTTTGCAAGCTGCTGCAGTCACGTTTAAGGATGAAGACTTGCTACTGGGAACGGCTGAGCATAATCGGCCGCTTTACGTGACCGGGTACAGCGACAGAGATCGGATTAATCGCATATTGATTAATCCAGGGTCCTCAGTGAACATCATGAACTTGCGGACACTGAAGAGTTTGTCAATGGATGTCCGACACCTGTCAAGGGAAATGATTGTTATTCAAGGCTTCAATCAAAACCGCCAGCAAGTTCTGGGGTCTATAGCTTTGCCGATCAAATTTGGGGATCTACAAACTGAAGCTAAGATATACGTGATCGATTTTGACACGTCTTATAAGATTCTCTTGGGACGGCCGTGGCTCCACGATTACGGCATCATTCCGTCAACTCTCCATCAATGCATGAAGTATACTAAAAATGGCGAAGAAAGACGCATTGACGGAGACATCCAGCCGTTCGGTGTGCATGAAGTCCGATATGAAGATTCTCGATACTTCATGAACCACCAAAATGCTGAGCCATAGCTGACCAAAGACAGAACATCCCCGAAACTCAAAAGCAAGTCTGAGCCGGCTGTTACTTTCAAAAGAAGAAACCCCTAAGTGCGTCCGCGTTTCGGTAGTGACACTGATGAATCCGATGCTGGAAGTCCGTCCTCCTATAAAACTCGCCCTCATTTCGGTAGCGATACGAACGAATCTGATACTGAAGGCCCATCCAACGGCAAAATCCGCCCTCGTTTAGGCAGTGACACTGAACAATCAGAAGAAGAGGATCCGTCTTGCAACAGCTGTGCAAATCGGGCTATCGTGCGAACAACGAAGCTACAAGAGACCTTCGAAGTTACAGAAGGGTCCCTAACCATCACAAGGGTACCAGAGCAGATGTGCAAAGAGCTCGATGCATTGTCAGTCTCTACTGTGGACCAGCTGAAAACTTTCTACGTTCCCGGAAGGAAGAATGGACAGAAGGGCATCCTGTTTTATGGTTCAAATCCTGTTGTGTACCTGGACGATTTGTCTGTCGCGTGCTTTCCCTATGAGAGGGGCATAATAGCTGTCCTCAATCCCAGATACTATGCACCCGAGATGCGGGAATATTTCAAAAGGTGCGGATGCCGGCTATATCAAACAGAGTCCGAAGCAATGTTTTATGAAGGACTATGGCATCCACCCCAGGTCTGAGCACTCATTGATGGACGAATTCCAGATAGACGGGGCATAGGCTTCATTCAACCTGATTCCAAAGCATGCTACATGATCCATATTAGTGAAGCCGACGAAAGATCAAATGATGATGACGAGATAGCCGAACCAGAAGAAGCTCCTCAAGAGCTCGAAGATGGCGGAAAAGCAACCTTTGATGAGCTAACCGAGATTGACTTAGGAACGCCCGATAATCCAAGGCCGACCTACATCAGCTCGCTCTTGTCAGAGAAAATGAAAGCGCAGGTAATCGCCCTTCTGCATGAGTTCGTCGACTGCTTCGCGTGGACGTATAAAGAAATGCCTGGACTTCCCCCTGAAGTGGTCGTGCATAAACCGGCTATATCTCCTGAAGCTAAGCCAGTCAAACAAGCTCCTCGAAGAATGAGAAGGGAACTAGAAGAAAAGGTCATCGAGGAAACCAAGAAGCTCATCGATGTCGGCTTCATCAGGGAAGAGAAATATGCAGACTGGATCGCATGCATAGTCCCAGTGAAGAAGAAAAATGGGCAGATCCGAGTTTGTGTCGATTTCAGGGACCTCAACAAGGCATACCCTAAAGACGACTTCCTGCTACCGGTCATGGAAATGATGGTCGATGACACCTCAAATTATGAGTTGTTCACCTTTATGGATGGCTCGTCTGGGTATAATCAGATCAAGATGTCGCCTGAGGATGAGAAGCACACAGCATTTCGAACCTCGATCGGAATATACTGCTACAAAGTGATGCCGTTCGGACTTAAGAACGCAGGTGCTACATATCAAAGGGCAATGACTAATATCTTTGATGACCTAATTCATAAAGTCGTCGAATGCTATGTTGATGATCTGGTCGTCAAAACTAAAGCCAAGGCCGACCACATCCAAGATCTTAGGACCGTTCTCACCAGACCGAGGGAATACGATCTGAAGATGAATCCTCTGAAGTGCGCTTTTGGCGTGTCATCGGGAAAATTCCTAGGCTTTATAGTCCGGCATCAAGGGATCGAAGTTGACCCATTAAAGATAAAGGCCATCATGGAGATACCCCCTCCAAAGAGCCTGACGCAGCTGAGATCATTTCAAGGCAAGCTCGCTTATATACGGAGGTTTATCTCAAATTTATCGGGAAGATGTATGCCCTTCTCAAACCTCATGAAGAAAGGAGCTCTTTTTATCTGGGATGCCGAATGTCAAGCAGCGTTCGAAAGCATCAAACAATACTTGTTGCACCCTCCAGTGCCGGCCGCTCCCATTCCAAATAAACCGCTGATTCTCTACACTGCCGCGCTAGATGAGTCACTAGGTGGGCTCCTTGCCCAGAATAACGAGGAGGGAAAAGAAAATGCTCTATACTACTTCAGTTGAACTCTAGTCGGGGCGGAACACAACTATTCCCCAATCAAAAAGCAATGCCTGGCTCTGATATTTACTGTGAAGAAGCCGAGGCACTATCTGCTCACTCATCGGGTTATGCTGATCTCCAAGGTCGACTCGCTCAAACACTTGATGACCAAAGCAAGCCTAGCCGGCAGAATGGCAAGATGGACTGTCATGCTACTTGAGTTTGACATAGTTTATACTCCTCGGAAAGCAGTAAAAGGGCAAGCTCTTGTAGACTTTCTCGCTGCTCATCCCATACCAGAAGGGTCACCACTCAATTGCGAGTTACCCGACGAACAAGTGCTGCACCTCGAGAATGACGATCCATGTTGGGAGCTCTACTTCGATGGGGCCTCATCGATAAGGACCTCCAGTAAATCAAGCGTCCCGGGGATAAAAGCAGGAATAGGATTGATGTTCATCACGCCATCAATGGGAACCCTACGGCGTTCTTTTGCCCTCACCGAGCCTCGCACAAACAATGAGGCCGAGTATGAAGCTCTGATAGCTGGTTTGGAGCTCGCCATAGAAATGGAAATCCTTCGGCTACGGGTTTACGGTGACTCCCAGCTTGTCGTCAACCAAGTAAGCGGTGACTATAAGATATACAAACCCAAGTTAGCTCGATACAGAAGCCGGGTGGTGGAACTCATGAAACGGTTTTCTCACATTGAACTAACGAGAGTTCCTAGAGCGTTGAACGGAAAAGCCGACATACTCGCTCGCTTAGCTAAAGAGCTGGCTGATCCTGACATGGACGAAATTCTGATCATAGTCAGGAGCCGGCAAATTCTACCCCCTATCTCTCTACGAGAAGAGGAAAGCGCGGAACAGAAGAGCAGTCCCGTCGAAGAAGCTTCGATCGTTCAAGACGAGCCCGATTGGAGAGAACCCTTCATAGAGTACTTCCGATACGACAAGCTGCCCGAAGGAAGGTCTGCGAAGGTTCAGCTGAAGAAGAGAGCTCTCCGATACGTGTTTGTAAATGACATGCTATACCACAGGTCATATGACCAACTCTAGCTCAGGTGCCTGTCATCGGTTGAAGCCCAAAAAGTCATGAAAGAAATTCACTCAGGCGTTTGCGGTGCTCACCAATCTGGCCCCAAGATGCGACTTCAATTAAACGGCTTGGGTATTACTGGCCCACCATGATACGGGATTGCGGAGAGCATGCAAAGAAATATTATATCTGCCAAATTCACGGTGATTCCATTCACAAGCACCCCAATCCGTTGCATCCTACGGTGGCGTCGTGACCCTTCGAAGTCTGGGGAACCGACATAGTTGGTCTAATTGATCCTCCGTCATCCAAAGGCCACCGGTTCATACTGGCTGCAACAGACTACTTCTCCAGATGGGCTGAAGCTGTCCCGCTAAAAGAAGTCAAGACAGAAGATATTCTGACATTCTTCCAGCATAATATTCTATACCGCTTCGGTACACCAAGAAGAATCATTTCTGACAACGGGCCTTCTTTCAAGAGCTTCAAAGTCTCAAGGTTCGCTACTCAATACAAGATAGACTGGAGATATTCCTCCATCTATAATCCAAGAGCCAATGGACTAGCCGAAGCCTTCAATAAGACTCTATGCAAGCTCCTGAAGAAAAATGCTTCAGCCAACAAGAGAGACTGGAATCTCAAGCTTCACGAGGCGTTGTGGGCATATCGTACCACGCACCTGTACTCCAACTCAGTCCACTCCATACTCATTGCTCTTCGGAGTGGAGGCGGTCCTCCCCCTCGAAGTCGAAGTTCCAAGCTTAAGAATGGCCATTCAGCACGAATTGACGGAGGAGGAAAACGTGCTCCTTCGGCTTGAAGAGCTCGACGCCCTCGAAGAAAAGAGGCTCGCGGTGCAGCAAAATCTGGAGCTATACCGAGCCCAAATGTCACGGGCCTATGACAAGATAACCCGTCTCCGTGCTTTCAAGAAAGGTGAACTGGTGTTGGTGCTCAAAAGACCGATTATCCCCAATCGACATGCCAAGGGAAAATTCGAGCCAAACTGGGAAGGACCATACATCATCGAGAAAGTGTTCGACGGAGGATCCTACCAATTAATAAGTGCCGAGGGAGAAAGGTCCATGCCACCCATCAATGGCCGATATCTTAAGAAATACTACGTGTGAATGCTCCAAGTCGCAGGCAAATTGAGCACACAAGCCCTACGGTCTGGATCATACATCCTGCAAAACCGTACACAATCCACGGGCGTAAACGACCCCTATCTCTCCCAAATCCTGCCGGTGAGACTACTTTTAAAGTCCCACCAGCGGCAAAAAAACAAAAAAAAAACGGTATGTCCACAAGCAAAATGGGCACGGATGAAAACCCGAAAGGGCTCCGTGAGTAAAAACAGCGGGACTACCAGTGAGTTTGTGAAAACCCGAATGGGCGCAAACTCATGAAAAGAGGTGAAATACACTCGCAAAGTCCTCTCGACCTTGTGAGGAGAAAATCCCTGCGTGAGATCCTTACGACTCACAAAGGAGCAACACACTTAGGAATCCTCATGATTTCTAAGGAGAACATACACTTACGAGATCCTTTCGACTCGTAAGGAGAAAATGCTTTTATGAGACCCTTACGGCTCATAAAATTGAAAAGTCTTAGATGACAGGGACCTAAACCTTTCTCCTAAGCCACCTCTCCCCAACGGGAAATGGCAAATGATGATTCGCTCCTGGCGTTACGCTTCAGTGTCAGCGGTGCTGATGCCGACCAAAACCCAAATCCCAAGTCCTCCCGAGGCAAATGATGAGTTGCTCCTGGCATTGCTCCAGTGCAGCAATGCTGATGCCGACCAAAACCCAAATCCCAAGTCCTCCCGAAGCAAATGATGAGTTGCTCCTGGCATTGCTCCAGTGCAGCAATGCTGATGCCAAATAAGATCCAAATCCCAAGTCCTCCCGAGGCAAATGATGAGTTGCTCCTGGCATTGTTCCAGTGCAGCAATGCTGATGCCAAACAAGATCCAAATTCCAAGTCCCCAAACGGCGAATGATGAGTCGCTCCTGATATTATATTCCAGTGTAGCGATGCAGACGCCAACCAAAATCCAACTCCTCAAAATTCTCCCGGCCCTACGGTTAGTCCCCAAATTGATTGCCGTATACAATCCACGGGCTCAAATAATTCTTAGCATACCCATGCCCCACCGCCACTACTACAAATAAGGGTTGCCCCTACGGATATATACGTAGGGGCGAAAAAATACCCCGTAGGTGCAAAGGCCGCAAGTGCAAGTTGAGGCCCTGAGCTTGCCCCTACGGGCAAATTTTTGCTCCTACGGATTTATGGGTAGGTCCTGTTGCCCCTACGGATTACGCCGTAGGGTATAAGATTTTATATTATTTACGGTTTATTTTAATATATTACTTGTACCTACGGATATGTCCGTAGGGGCATATACTACCCCGTACGGATATGTGCGTGGGTACGTTTCCGTAGGGGCAAAATATCAGGAATCCTGATATTTTGCCCCTACGGATAACTCCGCAGGGGAGTGGCAGTGGCCCCTACGGTTATGTCCGTAGGGGCTTTCCCAACCCCCTGGCACTGAGATCAGGGGGGAAATATCAGTTACTGCTGATATTTTGCCCCTACGGATATATCCGTAGGGGCAATATGTTTGCCTACAGATTAATCCGTAGGTACATATTGTCTGTATTTTTTTTTAAAAAATGGGCTGCTCGATTTTTTCCCGCCCTGTGCACAATAATATATACATCAATCAAATCATATATTGTAGTATTCATAATCACATCTCACGCATATATATAATATACAAAAGAAACACAAAAACTGAATATGATATAAATACAAACCAATATCAATATCGTTTCAAAATGTAGTACAATGTGTATGATATAAATAAATACATGTTTCAAAAAATAAGAACCAAAAATCTACCCTAGCTCTGTCCAGCTCCACCTCTGAATAACGATAGAATAACGCGCGCCTGCTCCTTGGTCAATAAACTCTGCAATTCGTCGCGAGCGGGAGTCTGAGCGGCATGTGGAGCCGGCGATGTGGTCTGCGCAGCCGCCGTCGAGGTAGTCGCTTGCGGAGCCGCGGCTGCGGGAGTCTGAGTGGGCGGTGGAGCTACAGGAGCTGTCTGCGGAACCGCAGCCGATGTAGTGGCTTGCGGAGTCGCAGCCGAAGGAGATGCATGTGGAGGCTCGGCTGATCTACCCTGTCGCGTCTGGACATAACGTGTGTAAGAAGCGTGTAAGAACTGTGTATTATTCGAATTCGTATCATTATTAAGTTATTTCGAAACCCTGTTTGGATATCTAGTTTGGAAAAGCGTTGTTTATTTTAATTACATATGTATGTATGATCAATCAAACTTAAGTCTAAAACCAAATAAGCTCAAGCTACGTACTAATTATGGATATGTTGATATGTATATAATATGAAATGATATTTTACTATAAAGTAGTATACATACCAGCATCTCCTTCAACTCCTGAACGCTGGCCCTCAAGCTATCCAGTTCCTGATGGACATGCCGGTCACTGGAGACGGAGGAAGTAACCGCCGGGGTGGAGTCCAACCTCATATGGGCCCTGCTAGGGCCCAATCCCCGGCCTCTCTCCCAACCTCCGTGGTGCCCTCCGTATGCGGCGTCCAGAACTGGGGTCAGCAGCCTCGGATCGTTCTGTCCGGTAAAATCGATCCCCGAGGCCTGGGCCTGCTCAACCACCCGCTCCTACACCCACATTAAGCAGTAAAGTATAAGTATAAAATTTAAACTTAAACCTTCCAAAACTAAAATTTCAAATTTAGGTAGAAAAATATTAACACTTACACAGTACTCCTGGGTAGCGACGTCGGGATATCGAAGCTCTCCCGTGGCGGGATCTGTCGAGGTGCCGTGGACGGCAAGATATGCGGACAGCACGCTCGGTGTACCACCTGACGCCACGGTCCGAGATGTCTGCAATATTAGAAAGTAACTCTTAATATTAGAAATATTAGAGAATAACTCTTAATATTGCAGAATATTAGAGAATAACTCTTAATTTACCGATAACTCCATGGCTCGAGTAATGTTTCTCGAGCCACCTGTGTAAGTGGGGCGACCCCTCTTCGCCGACTTCCTGTTCTCCGTATTCTGAGCGGCCTGTTTCTGCACAACGCATTAACATTTAGTTTTCTAATTAAGAAACACAAAGATATAAATTATATCATAAATAATGAATTAAATTTAAAATACGTACCTGTTTGCGTTGGGAGTCGAAATAAGCGCACAATAGAGGCCATGTCTCTACGTCGACTCTCGCAAACGCCGGAGTAGATAGGAGGGCCGCTCTCTCTGCCTCGGGGGTCGCCATCCACAGGGAGTAGCAGTCGGCCTTCAGCTCATTCCTGTTGTATCGGACCTTGGCCTGCATGTTCTTCATCAGGCCATTGTACAGAGCATGAAGGTCGAGCACCCTCCCCGGGTGATCAGGGTCGGCTACAGGCTGAAAATCGTAATCCAACTGAAAATACAAAAAAAAATATTGTTATTAGATTGCAAGTGTTAATAATAAATATATTGGATAGATCAAATGAAAATATATATTAATACACACCCGAGCCTGATCAAAGAAGAGGGCGAATGAGCGCTGGTGCTGCTCGCCCCACTCAACGTGAAGTGGATAGTTCTTCACGATCCGGCTCTTGTCCCCCAAATACCGGCCGAACCTCTCGGCATGAGGACCGGTATAGCGATAGTCAAGGGTAAAAAATAGGGGGAATGCTGCCTCCCCCCTAGCTCTATCAGGCCTCAGCCTATGGGACTAATTCGGGCCTCGAGTCCCCCTCTGGGGATGGAGAGGCCCTGCGTCTGCACGAAATATCAAGACAATCAATAATAAGACAAAGTTGTATTAAGAAATCAAGGTTAAACAAAAATTCAAGTGTGATATATACCTCCGGTGACTAGCGCACGAGCCTGGGCCCGAGCAGCAGCACGAGCGGGACGATAGTTCCTCCGGTGAGGAACAACCGGGGTCTCGGACCCGGACGCATCCCCTCCAACTATAAAATAAACATCGACGCTAAATTTCCATGAAGTTCATATTTATTCTATAGAGTATATGTAAAATGAATAAATATTTTAAATTTATTCATACTAACCTGCAGACGATGCGGAGGGTATGGAAGCGGCAGGAGTGGGCCCTGTGGAAGGTGTGGACGCACCACCTATAATTAGACAATTAAAAATAGATTATATAAGTAATTGCAAAAAGAATGTGTAGATCAATAATATAACGTTCTAAATCAATATGCATGCACTATAGGATATATAAACATACCCGCAGGTGCGGTGGTGTCACCACCTACAGCTAGACAATAATAAAAATTGCTAAGTAAGAGCAAAAGGAATGTGTGTATTTATGATATAGCATTCTAAATCAATATACATACACTATATGATATATAAACATACCTGGAGGAGCGGGGGTGGCCTCTGTCCCAGATGTGGACGCATCACCAACAACTAGACAATCAAACATTGACAATATAAGTAATTTTGACATAAACATGCATGAATATCTGTAATATTACATTCAAAATGGATATACGTGCAGTATACCTGGAGGTGTGGCCAAATCAACACGGAAGGAGGCATCCGAAAGGGTCTCCGATCTGGGTGCAAGACCAGCCCTCTGAAGCTCCCTACGGAGCTCTCCGGGCGGCAGAACCGCTCTGCCTCTGCCTCTGCCTCTGCCTCTGCCTCTGCCGCGGCTGGAGCTCCTGCCGCCCCTCGCTGCTCCCGACATCGTCATCAAATCTAGATAAACGGTTCGTGGACGCATTAGACAATCATTAAAAGTATCGACTATATATGATCTAGAGCGTAAAATGTGAAGTAATAATATAACATTACTGATAACCTTTTTCGTTTCGTGGGCGCATCATACATATCTACTTGGATTTCATCGTCGATATCATTTCTAACCCACGTAACTTCATGATCGGTCGAAGAAAACCCGTCCTTCGAAACAGACGGTCGGAGCACTTTAAGCCTTCTCTCTTCTTCGTCCTCATCGCTGTCCTCGTATTCTGGGATATCGTAGACATCTCTAGGTTTCCATCGGCATACAACACTCCACCCCGCATGCTTCAAACACTGTGAGTAGTATACTTGGAACGCTTGGTTCGGAAAGATAAACGGATCGTCCTGACCGTAAAATTGAAGTGTGTTCACACTGGTCAATCCATATTCATCTTTCCAAGTCCCAAGACTGCTTCTCCACCTGTCCGTATCGGTTCGCGGATCGTACCAAGTACACTGGAATATATAAAAGGGTTCTGATCGTCCGGGATAGTGGATGCCGAGTATACAATTTAAGTACCCATAGTAAATCACACCGTCCGATCCTACCGTCGCAATCCCACTATTCTGAGTAGTTCTAGATGTTTCTATGTCCTTAACTTCAAATTTGTATCCAAGGACACCAAATCCTTTGTAATATGCAACCTCCATACTAGGAAATTGAGCTAAACATCTTGAATCACTCTCAAATGATGCAGACAAGTTCGGATCGTGGATCTAACAAAACAAATTTTACGACAAAATATATAACGATACAAGTTTAGATTAAAACTGATAGCAATAAAATGTTATTCGAATAACTTACATGAGCTGTGACCCAATCACAAAAATTATCCTGATGGTATTTTTCCAAACGTTCTTCGTTCCAATCAGGATGCCCCTCACGTACCTCGTTAAAATGAGTTCTGTTTTCGACAAGTAATTGTGACATTAATATTATGTCATTTCATACAAACACAAACACAGATATAACAATTAATCCAAAAAAACTTACTCTCTAATTTGTTCAAGATATGCGCAATTAAGCAAGATAAACCGGTATATCTTGTTGATAAACATAGCGTCTACCCTCTTATACTCGGCTTTACCATATGGCCCGTCTTGAATTCTTCGTGGTCGGTTAAGCCTTGTCTCAATGTTCTCGTCCAGATAGCGGGAACAAAATGTGGTTGCTTCATCAAGAAGATAACCTTGCATGATAGAACCCTCTGGTCGATTTTTATTGCGTATATACTTCTTAAGAGTGTAGAGGTACCTAATGAGAATATGTTGAATAAATAAATACGGGCATACATGACAACAATAAATTTATAAATTGCGCGAAACGAAAAATTACACGTACCTCTCGACGGGATACATCCATCGATATTGTACTGGTCCGGCTAACTTCGCCTCAGTTGCAAGATGAACCGTCAAGTGTATTATGATATCGAAAAATGACGGAGGGAAAATACGCTCAAACTTGCAAAGTATCAACGCAATAGAATTTTCTAATTTATCCAGCGTCGCAACCTCCAGTGTTTTAGCACACAACTCCCTGAAAAAACAACATAGGTCGTTGATTACTAGACCAACCGAGTCGGGGAGAGAAGTCCGGAGGGCTAATGGAAGAAGGTGCTCCACGATAACATGGTGATCATGACTTTTCAGCCCATCGATCTTGCCCTTCACAATTTTTATTTTCTTGCTGAATGATCCTGAGAAACCTGTGGGCACTTTCAAATCATGCAACACCTGCAGGAATCTTTTCTTCTCCGGTTGTGACATATGATAAGCGGTATTGGGAAGTACAAACTTGCCCGGTTTACCCGCTACCGGTCTAGGGTGCAATTCACTTCTTATTCCCCACTCTTGTAGATCCATCCGAGCATTCATGTTGTCTTTCGATTTCCCGTCTTTACACAGAAGCAAGTTAAGTATGTGCTCTGATACTCCCTTCTCTATATGCATGACGTCCAGACAATGACGCACTGAATTTGTAGACCAGTACGGAAGCTCGAAGAAAATGCTTAGCTTGTTCCAATATTATGGTTTGACCTGTTTCGTCGGATCCATCCCGAAGGTCACGTTATTGTAACCATCCCATTTAGCAGTCATGTCTTCTCCGGATAATGGGGATGGAGCTCCAAGAAGCTCCTGATGACCATTAAAGTGAACCGTGTCTAACCTATAGGGGTGGTCTGGAGGCAGAAAACGTCGATGGCCGCAATAACAAACCTTCCTGCTAAAATTCAAAAATTTTGATGTTGTGTGTTCATGGCAATGAGGACATGCTTTGTGACCATGTACAGACCAACCTGATAGCATTCCATACGCAGGAAAATCATTAATTGTCCACATTAAAGCCGCACGCAGTATGAAGGTTGTATTTGTGTTTGAATCATATGTCTCTACACCAGCAATGAACAAAGTTTTCAGCTCCTCGATTAGAGGTCGGAGATAGACGTCGATATTGTTCCCCGGTGAGTTTGGTCCGTCGATAAGAAGAGGCATCATAAAGTATGATTGGTCCATAGCCAACCAAGACGACAGATTATAAATTATCATTACAACGGGCCATGTACTGTGACTTCCAGCCATATAGTTGAATGGGCAGAAGCCATCGGTAGCCAGTCCGAGCCGGACATTGCGAGGATCGCTACTGAATATTGCGTGCCTCCTATCGAAATCCTTCCATGCCGGTGAATCTCTTGGATGGCTCATTTTTCCATTTTCGCTTGGAGGAGCACGGTGATGCCAAATCATTGCCTCGGCTGTTTTCTTGCACCTGAATAGCCTCTGTAGCCTCTGTGTTATGGGAAAATATCGTGCTATCTTCACAGGTATATCAGGCTTCTTATCAGAATCTTTCGGCTTATACCTGGCCTCTCCGCATGTTGGACACTTTTTCAAATCTGAATTCTCTTTCCGGTACAACACGCAATTTTTAGGACATACTTGAATCTTCTCGCACTTTAGACCCAAATCAGACATCATTTTCTGGGCTTCGTACCAGCTTTCGGGCACATTATTTCCCGGAGGCATAGAATCTTTCAAGAACGAAAGAAGCATCGTGAATGACTTGTTGCTCCATCCATTTAGGCACTTAATTTGGAAAAGTTGGACGAACCATGAGAGGGTGGAATACTTCGCATTCTCATAAATTGGTTTCCTAGCATCATTCATGAAATTTTCATATTTATCCGCACGCGGTCCTTGACCGGAAGGAATGTCATCTTCGGTACGAATAGATTCACCTAGGGCAGCCTCTACCATATCCTCCATTTCTTCTGATGGAAATAAATTTCGTCTCCTGCCGTATTACCGAATTCTTCTTCTTCTCCTGCCGCATTATCGTGTTCTCCTTCTTCTTCTACCGCAGTACTGCATTCTTCTCCTTCCCCGTGATATTTCCAAGTTGAATAAAGTCTAGTAAACCCATGTTTTACAATATGAAGCTCTGCCAATTCTACCTTCTGCCAGTACTTATTGCCACATCTATCGCGCGGACAGAGAATCTTCTCTATTATGATCTTATTATGTGCTCGTGCAAATTCAAGGAAAGCAGCAACTCCTGCGACAAACTGAGGTTGCATACGTTGTTTCCAATCCACATACATCCAGTCCTTAACTCTGACGTACTCATGGGCCATGTTAGACCGAATAACATATAAATTGTAGGTTATGCTGACTATATTGAGAAATATAAGAACGGGATAGTTACTGACAAAGGAGAAAATCCATGTATATGCTTTTTGTGTGCGTTTGTCGTTGAAAAGAATAAATTATCGCACGTTATGTTAACCGATAGACGGGGACTAAGTGGCGCTTTTAGTTTCATATATGAGTATCGATGGGAATATGAAGGTTTCATATTATAATATATTGGTTTTAACCCGAACATCTCGAATCGCTCTCTAATTATGCGTTTGTATGTATGTGTTCCGGCTGTCGGGGGTAGGCTTCTATCCCATTAAGAATGTATAAAGCGAACGCCCATCACTTGTGCTTTCAACCGTTTCGAGTAAATTTCGGCAGCACCTCCCCGCTGTTCTCCGAGTACACTGTAATAGAATAGATAATCATTTCAAAGCTGTGAAACAACGTTGAAATGAACATCTAATCTATCTTTGTACACAGAGAACCAGCGGAAAGTTACCGACGAAATATCTCGAAACGGATGAAAACATAAGTGAATGAAGGCGTTTGCTTTATACATTCTTAACTTGTCCACACGGGACAAATCTATGGGTTACCATACGATTGAATTTTCTCGTCGCGTAGACTATACGACGGTTGTTAGTATCGAGTTATACTGTCCGATATTTAATAACCTTCGTATAGTTCTAGGTCACGACGAGCATCGCACGTATGTTAACCGATAGACGGGGACTAAGTGGCGCTTTTAGTTTCATATATGGGTATCGATGGGAATATGAAGGTTTCATATTATCATATATTGGTTTTAACCCGAACATCTCGAATCGCTCTCTAATTATGCGTTTGTATGTATGTGTTCCGGCTGTCGGGGGTAGGCTTCTATCCCATTAAGAATGTATAGAGCGAACGCCCATCACTTGTGCTTTCAACCGTTTCAAGTAAATTTCGGCAGCACCTCCCCGCTGTTCTCCGAGTATACTGTAATAGAATAGATAATCATTTCAAAGCTATAAAACAACGTTGAAATGAACATCTAATCTATCTTTGTACACGGAGAACCAGCGGAAAGGTACCGACGAAATATCTCGAAACGGATGAAAACACAAGTGAATGAAGGCGTTTGCTTTATACATTCTTAACTTGTCCATACGGGACAAATCTATGGGTTACCAAACGATTGAATTTTCTCGTCGCGTAGACTATACGACGGTTGTTACTATCGAGCTATACTGTCCGATATTTAACAACCTTCGTATAGTTCTAGGTCACGACGAGCATCGCACGTATGTTAACCGATAGACGGGGACTAAGTGGCGCTTTTAGTTTCATATATGGGTATCGATGAGAATATGAAGGTTTCATATTATCATCGAGTATCATATATTGGTTTTAACCTGAATATCTCGAGTCGCTCTCTAATTATGCGTTTGTTGTGCATTCGTGTTGTATGTGTAACATGATTTTAAACCATTGAGATCAAGATTGATAGAACTGATCATCCTACATTGCAATAGCATTCATCAACCAAAAACTATTATTGCAATGGTATACATCTATAACAATCAACAATTAAAACTACAAATATATGATACTGATATCATAAAGCGTTATGAGACACGTCATCTGCCACGTGTCGTGATCATGGAAATCGCTAATATTGAGCATCATCAAGATTAGATTATGGTTTTGAAGCAAGTTATTGAGCATCTTGGATTGATTGTCAAGTGTTGATTTTTATTTCAACACTTGACAGAATGAAAATCATAAATACAGTTGCAAAATGTGTTCCTCAGCCCCATAAAGTGGATCTTAACAATCCAGACAAGACCATCATTGTTCAAAGTGTAAGTGGGTAGACATAATCTCAGCAGTTATTTACGGTTGCTAGCTTGTATTGCTTGTTGCTATTCTTTTTTTTCCTTGCCCTTTCTTTCTTTCTTTTTTTTTGGGGGGTGGGGGGGTTGTGTTTGAAAGGTTTTAACCAACTCACTGCTATTTCTAGGCAATGCAGGAATATAACTAGTTTTATCCCCCAAAAGAAAGAGCTTCAGGCTTCATGCGTCAATTGATGTGTATAATTATAGGATTTTCTTGCTAGCGGTTCATTTACAACTATTCTTTAGTCTATATGCCTAGCATCTGCTACTAGATATTATATCTTGCATCAACACCCCGCATGTTAAAATCAAAATCGATTATTTTTTTCTTGAGCTTTTTCTGATTTTCTACTATCTGTGTCGAGTAAATTATGATTACCTGAAATTTCAGATGGTATTGTGGTACTAGGATGGCATCTCTAGCTCTACTATTATAATGCAAAGTCCCAAGGGGGTGTGTAGCTAAAGGCCATCAATTAATGGCCTCCTTTATTGTAAAAGAATTTTAAAAAATGAGAAAAGCCCTCCAAACTACTCTTATGAAGTCACCCGCATCATCAACATATTTAAATATTTTTAACATTAAATTCATGTCCCCCCCACACACATCTAGGCACCAACATCCATGCCTTGTTTCAATTTGAGTGATATATATATTTAAATAACAGTATTTGTTCGATGCAGTATTAACTATATATTTACGTGCAAAATACTAGTGATGAATAACCCTAGAAAATTACTCTTTGTGAGAAAAAATAAACCACATAGGGTAAATGTGAACCAGGGTTGGAAGGATTGCTTGGATGCAAATGTTCTTGTTCTATGTAAACCGCTGCCCTGGCCAAAAAAAATGCAGTATTAAAGGATTGCAGTAGAACCTCATAGCTTGAACTAATTGTAACATATCCATTTCCTGTAATGCAGGTAACGGGGTAATGCATCATCAATATTTAGTCTTTGTTAAGCTAGATGGAACATTCAGTTGTCTATATCTTTTGGCAGGGAGTTATTAAACTAAAACTGGCATGGTGTTTCCATAAATTTGAATTTTAAGACAGAGCCTTGCTCTGATTGGGGGAAACAGAAGCGTTGCTTCATTTTCCGTCTTGGAATTTGAACAGAGCTTTGCTCTGATTGGGAGAAACAATTTTATTTAAATAATTTTTATTTTTTCTAAAACCTATTTTGCCTTGCACATCTACATAGCATCTAGACCAATTGGGCATAAGCTCATGCGGTCAACTTTCCTCTTCAAAGTGAGAGGCCGCCGGTTCTATCGCATCCATTAAAAAAGAAGGATAAATAGCATCTAGACTCTTCTAAGTCCTCCCAGGTTGCCTTATTGGTAGAGTTGGCTTGAAATTTAGAATGGTACCTCAAAAATTACTGTTTAGCAATTGTAGGTGAACCAGATGCATAGTTAACAACATACGGTTTAGTTAACCACATACGGTTTTTTCTGGTTATCGAGACTTCTTTTATGTTTTGCGGATTATACTGAATTAGGATTTATTCCTCGTTTGTATTTTCGTGATGTGCATATGAGTAAAAAAATTATAATGACGAGCAGGGACCCCTCATTTTCATGATGAACACATTTGATATGTTTGACACTTGCAGCAGTTCATTTAGTAACTGAATAATATAATATCTGGTAATCTGGATTTGTGCCTAATCAAGGATTTCCTCAGAAGATTCCATCATTACACTCTTTTGAATCGAATACTTCATCTGAGGGAAATTCAGGTTGCAACAAAATTTATTTCATGGATGAACCCCAGCCCCACCGTAACCCTAACCCCAGCCCCACCCCAGCAGCAGCCGAACCCCAACCCTAACCCTACCCCGACCCTGACCCCGACCGCCACCGCGACCCCTGCCCAACCCCAACTCGCGCGCGCAACCTAGACCCAGCCATGAACCCTAAGCCCAAAATAATCCAAAAATGCTTTAATTTACCTCGAGATTTATACCTGAACGGCTGCTGGTGGGCTGGAGAGACGACGGTGGCGATTTGGCGATGAAACCGGCGGTGGCGACGAAATCGGCGGTGGCGACGACGGTGGCGACGGTGGCAACGACGGCGTGGCAATTTGGGGTTTTTTCTCGCGCGCGATTGAGAGAGAGAGAGAAAGTGAGCGTAGGCGATCGATCTGGGCTTATGTTAAAACGATATTTACTTGCCCCTACGGACATACCCGTAGGTCTTTTGTTTGCGGCTCCGTAGGGGCAAACACCAAATTAAGAATTAATATTTTTATTCTTGGACGTCTGTGCCCGTAGGGGCAACCTTTTAGCCCTACGGATTAATCCGTAGGGCCAAGTTAAATCTGCCCCTACGGATTGCAATATCCGTAGGGGCAACCCTTATTTTACTAGTGCGCAATCACCAGTCCAGCGGCCGGTCTTCGCCCTTGGACTTATGCTCCATTTTGGAAGACCCACTCATGTGTCCTCACGATACATGAGGAGAACCAACTTACGGGATCCTCACGACTCGTAAGAAAACACCTTCGTGGGATCCTTACGACTCACAAAGGAAAAACACACTTAGGAGTCCCCACGACTCCTAAGGAGAAAGTGCACCTACGAGATCCTTTCGACTCGTAGGGAGAAAATGCTTTTATGAGACCCTTACGGCTCATAAAATTGAAAAGCCTTAGGTGATAGAGACCTAAACCTGTCTCCTAAGCCACCGCTTCCCAATAGGAAAAGGCAAATGATGAATTGCTCCTGGTACATGTGCTTCAGTGTTAGCAACGCTGATGCCTATCCTAATCCCAAAATTCCAAACTCCAGTCCAAATGACCCCTAAATCGTTAAACTGGGAACGAGGGAAACTTCCTCATGGCAAATGATGATTCGCTCCTGGTACCATATTCCAGTGTAGCGGTGCTGATGTCAATCCAAATCACATCAAATCAGCAAAAACAACCAATGACCTCCCTGGCAGAATCAAATTCCACCTCAGAAACAAGTCAACTTCATCCCCGACACCGCAAGAAGCGGAGCAAGTCAGATCTAGAGCCGACCGTCCACGTCACAAAAAGGGCAGCATAGACCGTCCAAGTTGCTAAAAGGGCAGCACCGACCGTCCAAGTCGCAAAAAGGGCAGAACCGACCGTCCACGTCGCTAAAAGGGCAGCACCGACCTTCCAAGTCGCAAAAAGGGCAGAACCGACCATCTACGTCGCAAAAAGAGCAGCATCGACCGTCCAAGTCGCTAAAAGGGCAGCACCAACCGTCCAAGTCGCAAAAAGGGCAGAACCGACCGTCCACGTTGCAAAAAAGGCAGCATCGACCGTCAAAGTCGCTAAAAGGGCATCATCGACCGTCCAAGTCGTAAAAAGGGCAGAATCGACCGTCCATGTCGTAAAAAGAGCAGTGTCAGCTTCCACGTTGGTAAAAGGGCAGCACCGACCGTCCAAGTCGCAAAAAGGACAGAACCGACCGTCCACGTCGCAAAAAGGGCAGCATCGACCGTCCAAGTCGCTAAAAGGGCAGCACCAACCGTCCAAGTCGCAAAAAAAGTAGAACCGACCGTCCACGTCGGAAAAAGGGTAGCATCGACCGTCCAAGTCACTAAAAGGGCAGCATCGACCGTCCAAGTCGCAAAAAGGGCAGAATCGACCATCCATGTCGTAAAAAGGGCAGTGTCAGCTTCCCAAAAGCGGGAACCAAATCAAGTCACCTCCACGTGAAAGAAGATCCATCAATTCTATGCACACGACTCACATGTGTGGTGTGCATTCATTGATGGGGGGGGCAATTTGTTGGGGTAAAAATTTACATCCCGGTTGACCAAGTCAAAATCAAAGTCAACCCCAAGCCAAATAGGCCCAAGCCCAGATCAAGTGGGCCCATGCCCGGGTCGAGCCCAAACATGAAGCGGCCGGCCTCCCCTATGCCAAGATAAAAATTTTGTAATAAATAATTTTGTTGTATTTCTTTTATTTTATTTTATGAATAAATGTAAGAAAAATAGGCATAAAGCCAAATTTTTGTAAAGACCATGGCTTATGTGCAAAAAGAAATGGCACATGAGCCATGGGATAGGCAAAATGCCATTTTGTGAAGCCCAAGGGGCTATGTGTAAAGTGTATAGCCTATAAAAGTAAGGATAATGAAAATATCCCAACAACTTTTTCTCTCTCCAAAGAGCAAATCTAGATCTGAGATCTTTCTCCTTCATCAAGATTTTAAAACCTTCTTCTTTCTTGAATTAAATCAAGAGTTTTACTCTTCCTTTTAAAAAACTAAGTAGTTTTTCACCATAAAACCCACAAAGGGGAATTCAGATCTTCCATCAGATCTAAAAAAGAAGAGATTTTTAAAATCTCACACTTCTTGATCTTTAAGAACCGCCCAACAAAGGAAGAAGAAGGAGACCCATCTCCAGAAACCCCAATTTGGGGAAGAGCTAGGGCTCAAAAGAAGAAGCCCTTCATCAGCTTCAAAACATCTTAGGAGTTCAACTCCACTCTAATTTCTCTTTCGGGAGTTTCTGGGGCTAAAAGCCCTTTTTTCTTGCCGGCACCCAAGCGCCCGAGCGCCTTGCGCTCAAGCGCCCAGCGCACACCTGCCGACACGCGGTGCGCTAGCGCTCGAGCGCCTAGCGCTCAAGTGCCCACGTGCCGACACATGGCGCGCTAGCGCTCAAGTGCCCACGTGCCGACACGTGGCGCGCTAGCGCTCGAGCGCCTAGCGCCCAGCGCTCTGTGCCCACGTGCCGATACGTGGCGTGCTAGCGCTCGAGCGTCTAGCGCTCAAGCGCCCACCGCTCAAGCGCCAAGCACCCACGTGCCGACACGTGGCGCGCTAGCGCTTGAGCGCCCAGCGCTCAAGCGCCCATCGCCCACGTGTCGACACGTGGTGCGCTAGCGCTCGAGCGCCCAGCGCTCGAGCGCCCAGCGCCCAGTGCCCAGCGCTCAAGGCGCTCGCTCCACGCGTCCTTTGGGTGCTTTTCCCCCCTTTCTTTATATATATGTATACATGTATATATATGTATAGATACACACACTCCACAACACTGTCCCTCCCAAAAAAATATTTTGGGCCTGGGCGCTGCCCCGCACCCCGCAAGGGGGCTGCTAGCCCCCTTGACCCCTAGCCCGCTATCCGGGTAGCGGAACCCTCGTAAAAACTCTGCGTGGCTCCCGATATATCCAAATCCCCCCTCCAAAACAAACCATACGTACACTGCACATTGAGTTCGCATGACCAATTTAACCCGTTAATCGAAGGTTCTCTCGCCCCAAAGGCGAGGGGTAATTAACAGCAGCTTAGTCCGCAGCTGCTGGAGATTCGGATCCCCACAATCAATAAACCCCCGCCTATCCTAGGCAGGGGGAATCTGTAGTATGCCTGACAAGCGCATGCGTGTTCCTATCTCAACGGGGTGACGAAAAACACCATACAGTCAGTACCGGTGGATTCTGCAGGTATTGTTTGATTTCGTCCAGTGCGCTCTGGCATTTACGATCCCAGACGAAAGAGGTCCCCTTCTTCATTAAATGGCTGTAGGGAAGGCATTTGCCGGAGAGGTTGGCTATGAACCACCGGATATATGCGAGCTTCCCTTGGAGAGACCGCAATTGCTTGAGAGTTCTTGGCGAAGGCATTTCCATGATCGCCTTGATCTTTGACGGGTCTATCTCAATCATCGAGGGTGATATCTCCAGGGACTTTTTCCTTCCCTTTATCTTTTTTATTCGATCCGTTGTTCATAGGTCCGAGATTTTTTTCGGGCAACGTACGGTTGCGCAGCTGAATATTCTCACAGTCCTTCATCTTTTCTTCTTCGGAGGTGGGTTCTTTGAAGAGAGGGCCGAGGGCTATTTTCTCGTCAGAACGCTTCCGAAGGTGAGAACTTGCGATCTCCCGAAATCGACCATGTAACAGTTACCGACAGTTCTTTTGTGCTCATCTGTTGCATTTCTCTGCTCCCGACGAGCCTTGCGCTTCAATCGCTTGACGTGTTGTCGGTGGGCAACATATTTCTGCCACCAGTTTTTAAAGGCGTTGCACTCTTCGGTAGGGTGCACAATCCTTTGATGGTATAAGCAATAGTTTTGATGTGCATCCGGTTCATCGGGACTTGTACTCCCTGAAGTATCTTCTTTGAGAGATGGCAATTTCATTCCCATTGACAGGGCTTTGGCGAACCACTTCCTTGTCTTAAGCCTGTTTTTGCTGGTGGCAGGAGTGCTTTGATCCGGTTGGGGTACTTCAACCCTCTCGTTCAATCGCCGACGTTTGGCTCTTTCGTATATGGCGATTCACGCTCTCGGTCAGCTTTGCTTTTCTGAATAGCTTCGTTCAGGAATATATCAATCATCTCGTCTAACGGTTCCAAGAGTTCTGGTTCTGGATCTGCCCCCAGTTTATTTGCATCAGGATCTTCTTTACCATCGATTGACGAATGAGAGGTCGCGTGGCAGCTTCTTATATAATCCTCGGGCTCATCTGACGAGTCGTCCTCCTCGTCATTGTCGTCATATCCGTCCTCAAGGATGTGGTTGAGAAACTCTTGGAGTGTGACCGGGGCTCGTTCCTTCTAGTTGTATCCTTCCAGCGCGTCAATGTGCTTCTGCAGCTCCGTACGCTTGTCATCAGGCTTCACGGGCTTTTTGGTCTTCCTATTCTTCTTCTTCGAAGACTTTGATGGCTGGGCCTGAATGTTTTGTCCACCATCACCAACTTTCGGCATTGGGCGCGGCTTCAGCATCCCTTAAATAATCTCGGGCTCCAGCGAGCTCTTCCACCTAATCGCCGGGTACGTTTGGAGATCCTTCAACATTCGTTTTGTTTTGGCTGAAAGAGCGACTTCCCATGGAGCTTCTTCTATAAAAGAGCATGACGCCTCTGGCGTGTCCATCTTTTTAGGAGTGTGTGGCTGGGGCGGGCTCACCTTCCAATTCTCAGACAGCGCGAATTTGCCCTGTTGGTATTGGTCCTCAATCCAGCCTTTGAAGACGAACCAATTTTCGATTGGATGGATTACTGCTCGGTGGTAGGGGCAGTAAGTAGGATTACTGGCGACGCCTGGCTATAGTGGACGTCTTGGATCTTGCAGATTGATGAGCCTGTTGCGCACCGCCAGCTCGAATAGTCCCCTTGTTTTATCCCGGGGAAACGAATAAGGGCATTTCAGCTTCTCATTGAAGAATCGCTGTCTCTCGTTTTGGCGATCGGCTGGTTTTGGACCACTGGGCTGCTGCTGAGTGATTGTTAAAGGAATAATGAAATTCTCGTTGTGTAGTAAAAGCAAGTATCGAATCAATTGTTTCCCGATAACGGTTTCATTTGATCGATAACAGTATCTTGTATCAGTATTTAGAAAATTGTATAAAGAAATCACAACCAAAGAATTATATTTGACCTCAATCAACTACGGTGTCAGTTGTAGATCGTAAGCGAGTGCGGATCGTCCACAGGGATTGTGCGATTCGTTTCAATGTTCTATTTGTTTGAATTGAAAAGTTAATTGCGAAGAAAAGAAAACATGATTCAAGATTTATCAAATGTTTCAAGTGTAACTATTCTTAATCAAGAATCAAGAAACTGATAAACATCAAGAATCGAGTTTCTTTGAATTCCAATCACTTAAGGGTTTCAAGATTTGAAGTAAAATGCTCGTAGGAATCGATTAGATTGTAGATGTGATGAAGATTCAAGAATACGATTTCTTATCCATTAGCGAATTGATACTAACTCGATGTCGATTGATCGAGGTTTAAGGATCTTGCGAAGAATTAGGGTTCTTCGTCCTATCCTTTGTCCTTTCGATGAATCACATTCGCTAGATAGCTTCTTGAAGACACAATGATCGATTCTTGAATTTCTAGATCGTGCGAAAAGAATCAAGAACCCATTTCACATCAATCTAGATCATCGATCATTCTATTTTCAAGAATTTATAATTGCTATAAGACTTAAGAAAATGTTTAAAGATTCGTCAACACCATCATTCTACAATCATCTCGATTCCTCCACGAGCGGAGTTTATTCACACATCATCACAAAGAATATATTCAAGAATCGAAATGAAATCATGATGCTAGAATTGAAATGTCAACAAGTTTAAAGAATCTTCACCTTTATTATATCAACAAGAAGTTACAACTCTCAAGAATTACAAGAGGAAGGAACATCGCTCGTTGAATCTTGCATCGCTCGGCTTCTTGAGTCTTGGATCGCTTCGACCTCGTGCTCCGATGAAGTCCGGCTTTGCTTCTAAAGGGTTGTAGAAGACTTGCTTGCCTTGAACTCCATGAATCTTGAAGTGGGTATTTATGGATTGGATTAGGGTTAGGGTTTGGAGGTGGTTGTTGTTGGGTAGAAGAAGAACTAGGGTTTCTACCCAACAACAATGAATGAATCAATGAATGGATCAATTGAATGGATCAATTGAATGAATAATTTCCTTCAATGAATAATCCCCCCTTACAAGTGAGCCTAGGGTCCTATTTATAGATTTCCCAAACCCTAGACCTTGAGTTTGAAATAGAAGTTCCCTCCAAAAGTTTGTTGAAAGACTTCTAGAAGTAGTTAGTTAGGCTTAGCTCAGGGTTTAAGCTAGGGTTTAGGGAGAAGTTTCTAGAATGATAGGCTAGTTTAGTGTAGATCCAAGTGTTTGCTGATCTGGCAGAGGGTTCTGGGGTCTTCTGGAATTTGACATGTCTTGCTGAAGTGTGGGCCCTGAGAGAAGCATTTTGCACCAAAAATTTAGGGCTGACGTGGCATAACTGCCGCAGTTCCGCGGCAATTGATGGCTTAGGCCGCGGAACCGCGGCCAAGTTGGCTCTTTGAGGCTTCATTTTTCTGGTGTTGGCTTCTGATATCTTCTTCTGTATTTTCTGACATGTTGAATTCCTGAATACCCTTTAGATCATTACCAGATTCCAAATCCTTGAGTTGGCGTATCTTTTAGAGGTGTAAATTTAAGCAAGCTTCTGATTTTCCTGCACGGATTTCGAAACACAAGTTGCGATATATAGGAATGATGCCATGATATGAAATGCAGTCAATTTCCCTAGAAATGCCGGTTTTAAGGTCTAACACATGCAATCTGATATTTTACGACTGTTTTGCTAATATGTGAAATATGAATGCCGAACACTTCTATATGAATGCAAATGATGAGGAAATTGCCGGTTAGAAGATACAATATTTTCGACTAATCAAATTCCCCCAAACTTAATTTCGATCGTCTCGAGCGAACTTTTTATTAAAAAGAGATGGAGAAAATAAAGAAAGAGAAAAACTAACTAGCACACTTTCGTAGGCAACACGATTGCACTGAGCACGTGCAACAAGCCTTTAAACCTCTAGGTGTCCCTAGTAGGAGGAGTTTTGTCTCCTGAGGGTTTTCAGCGGATTGCACCCACAAAATCCAATAATAAAAGAAAGATCATGAATATTATATTTAAAGAAAAGAATTGTAAAAGAAAAGCCTTGAAAATTAGGGTCTCCAACTAAGCTAGCTTTTCGGTTGTCATGAGCCCTATCTTAATGGTCATGAAAAGATGTCAGAAATCACGTTCTCCCTCAATAAAACATCGTCTTATTCTTCATTCCTATCTTTCTTCCAAACATTGATCATATAACCCTGCGTGTGTGTAAAGACATCCCTACACCCGGAGAATTCAATTCAAGCTATCATACTCTTGCCCGTCAGCCTCAGTACTTTTTAATTAATGAATATTTAGCTGAATTTGCTCACACACTTTCATGCGACCGTTAATACTTCTTGAGGTACTAACCGACCGATTACTCATGTGCTTGCTTATTTGGTGTATTTTCCTCGTCTTGCACCACCTAAGGCATAGCAGTGACTCCCAGACCAGTTGGCCTTAGGGCACTAGGTGAAGAGGCACCCTCACTATACATTTTTATTGCCCTCGGCGATAACAAAACCAGTGTCCATTTTTCTCACCACTTTATATATTTTTTTCTTTCTTTTTATTTCCTTCATACATCGGTTTTAAGACAAGAGCATTTCAAGGTATCCTCTACTATCCAAGGCTTCAAAACGTGTGTAAGTGCGAATAGCAGGGTATCAACGTTCAAAATGTTTGGCTTCCAGAATAGAAACTATTTTTCAGACTTAGTTTTATCCTCAGATTAGTGACGTCCTTCATCTTACTAACCCTTGGGACAACGGTTCATAACTACTTATTACTAGTTCGTATAAGAAAACTTCTAATTTTCTTAGTTTTCTAGAAATTTTCTAATCTCATGGATGTCATTGTTCATTATCTAAACTTTTATCATCTTATTTATGTAAATATTAAAATATTTTTATATTTGAATTTTTTTTTAAATTTTTGTGGGTTTTGATAGATTTTTAAAAGAAATGTTTTGTGCTTATGCAGATGATATGCAAATGATGCAAAAATAAGCACAAACCTCCCCCAAACTTGTTTTCAACAGTGTCCTCACTGTTGCCAATCGCTATACCTACAAAAACTGTAAGCCTGGGGGGAATTATTAGTGGGGGCAAAATATATAAGCGAAGAACTTCCCCCAAACTTATTTTTTCACTCACCTCTATCCAAAAGATGATGCAATGATATATAGGATATGAAGGTGAGACGGAGGAATTTTAATCCAAATAAACTGGCTCTTGTAAGAACAAGAGCTCCTCCGTGGGGTCAGTGGAAAAATACGGCTTTAGTCTATGTCCATTCACTTTGAAAAATGTGCCGTTTTTAACATTTTCTACTTCTACTGCCCCGTGCGGGTATACAGACCGTACAATAAAAGGTCCCTTCCACCGAGATCGAAGCTTACCTGCGTGAAGGTGTAATCGTGAATCGTAAAGAAGGACTTGTTGACCAGGTGAAAATGTTTTCCTCAAAATGTTTTTATCATGAAAAACCTTGGTCCTATTCTTTATAGTTACAGCGTTATCATAAGCTTCATCGCGGGGTTCGCTTAGCTCATTTAGTTGCATCTTCCGAAAGTTGCAGGCTTCTTTTAGATCAAAGTTTATTTCCTTTATAGCCCACAATGCTTTATGCTCTATCTCTACGGGTAAATGACATGCCTTCCTAAACACTATCCTATATGGAGACATCCCTAGGTCGGTTTTATATGCAGTTCTGAATGCCCAAAGAGCATCCGTCAGTTTGGTCGACCAGTCTTTTCTATTCTTAGCAACAGTCTTCTCCAGGATAAGTTTGATCTGTCTGTTCGAAATTTCAGCCTGCCCGCTCGTTTGGGGATGATAGGGTGTAGAAAGTCGGTGGTTGATTGCGTATTTCCGCATCAGAGTCTCGAAAGCTCTGTTGCAGAAATGTGTCCCATTATCGCTAATGATAGCGCGTGGGTGTCCAAATCGCGAAAAGATATTCTCTTTCAAGAACTTAATTACAACTTTCTTGTCATTAGTGCGACATGAAATGGCTTCTACCCACTTGGAGACGTAATCAACTGCCAGCAGTATGTATAAATTCCAAAAGGAGTTGGGAAAAGGACCCATAAAATCAATGCCCCAAACATCGAAGATTTCAACAACCGGAATGGGTTGCTGAGGCATTTCATTTCTCCAGGAGATTCTACCCGTGTACTGACACTGTGTACAGGTTTTGCAATGCTCAAATGCGTCCTTGAATAAGGTCGGCCAATAAAATCCACATTGCAAAACCTTTTCCGCCGTCTTTTTAGGACCGAAGTGACCCCCACAGGCCTGATCATGACAAAAAGAAAGAACACTCTTGAACTCTTCTTTCGGAACACACCGGCGAATGATCTGATCAGGACAATATTTAAACAGATAGGGATCATCCCAGTTAAAGTGTTTTACTTGGGATAGAAAACGGTATTTGTCATGTTTTGACCAATCGCTGGGAATAAATCCCGTGACAAGATAGTTCACAATATCCCTGAACCATGGTTCAGCGGATATGTTCAAGAGTTGTTCATCAGGGAACGAATCATTGATCGGCAGGGTCACAGGGGAAGAAATGATGCGTGAAAGATGGTCGGCTACTACGTTTTCACATCCTTTCTTATCTTTGATAACAAGATCAAATTCTTGTAACAGAAGGATCCAACGTATTAGTCGACCTTTTGCATCTTTCTTCGCCAGAAGATATTTTAAGGCGGAATGGTCAGTGTACACAACTATAGGAGAGCCAATTAAGTAAGGCCTGAATTTTTCTAATGCAAATACAACAGCTAAAAGTTCTTTCTCGGTGGTTGTATAGTTGATTTGTGCATCGTTCAGGGTCTTACTTGCATAGTAGATCACGTGTGGCATCTTTTCAATGTGCTGTCCTAAGACTGCACCTACTGCAAAGTCGGATGCGTCACACATCAGCTCAAAAGGGTAGTCCCAATTTGGAGACGATAGAACGGGGGCTGAAGTGAGTGAGTGTTTAAGTGAGTCAAATGCTGCTTCACTATCCGAGTCAAAATGGAAGGTCGTATCCTTGGCCAGGAGAAGAGTTAAAGGTCTAGCAATTTTGCTGAAGTCCTTAATGAATCTCCTATAAAAGCCCGCATGGCCAAGGAATGATCGAATATCTTTGACGCTTTTGGGATGAGGGAGGTTTTGAATGACATCTATTTTAGCTCTGTCAACCTCAATGCCTTTCTGTGAAATAACATGTCCAAGTACAATTCCTTCTTGGACCATGAAATGGCATTTTTCCCAGTTCAAAGTTAAGTTCTTCTCTTTGCAACGAGTAAGAACTGCGTCAAGATTCGATAGGCAATCAGAAAAAGAGTCTCCAAAAATCGAGAAATCGTCCATAAAGATCTCCAGAAAATTCTCTACCATATCAGAGAATATCCCCATCAAACACCGCTGAAAGGTAGCGGGAGCATTGCATAACCCAAAGGGCATGCGACTGTAAGCAAAGGTACCAAAAGGACAAGTAAAAGTGGTTTTATCTTGATCCTTTTTGGCGATGGGGACCTGATTATAGCCTGAGTATCCGTCCATAAAGCAATAATACTCTCGTCCCGCTAAGCGTTCCAGCATTTGATCAATGAATGGTAGAGGAAAGTGGTCTTTTCTTGTGGCAGCATTGAGTTTTCTATAATCAATACATACACGCCACCCAGTTTGGGCGCGTGTCTGAATCAACTCATTTGCCTCATTGGTAATAACAGTGATGCCGGATTTCTTAGGAACGACATGTATAGGACTCACCCATTGGCTATCGGAGATGGGGTATATAATACCATTATCTAGGCATTTGACGATCTCTTTCATCACCGCTTCCTTCATGACGGGATTTAACCGTCTCTGTGGTTCTCGGGTTGGTCTGGCATCATCCATCACAAGTATATGATGTTCAACAATCAAGGGACTAATCCCTTTGATGTCCGCCATAGTCCAACCAAACGCCTCTTTGTTAGATCTCAATACCGATAAAAGTGCATTCTCTTGCTCTGATGCAAGAGATGCAGAAATGATAACCGGTAAAGACTCATTCTCACCTAAATAAGCATATTTAAGGTGAGAAGGTAAAATTTTGAGATCTAATGTGGGCGGAGAAATAATAGAAGGTGGGATCATCGAGTGATTTTTTGAATTACAAAGAAGCTCAGAGCCTATGAAGGATACAGACTCGGGTGGAGAAAAGTCAGGAGTGCAAGACTCAAGTGTAGGAAAAGTGTCCTCACTAAGATCATGTGTAAGATCAAGCAGAGATGTGGTAATGTCGTCGAGATCTAGAAAGCAAAGATCCTCAGCTCCACAACTATCGGGAGCGATCTCGTGGACAGAGCACACATCTAGAATATGAACAGAGGGTTCTGATGGCTGACTTCCAACTTTGTAGATGTTTAGTTCAATGGTCATATTTCTAAATGATAAGTTCATTGAACCATTTCTACAGTTTATAACAGCGTTGGAAGTGGCAAGAAAAGGACGACCCAGAATCACCGGAATTTGGCCCCGGGGGTTTGCTACAGGCTGTGTATCGAGTACAATGAAGTCTACAGGGAAAACAAATTCCCCGACCTTTATCAACACATCCTCTAGTTCACCCCTTGGTTTGGTGATTGAACGGTCTGCCATTTGGAGAGTGCAGTGAGCAGGTTTCAACTCTCCAATCCCTAATTGCTCATATACAGAATATGAAAGTAGGTTAACACTTGCGCCAAGGTCTAAAAGGGCACGATTTATGTTTTTACCCCCAATAGAAATCGATATCGTAGGACATCCTGGGTCCTTATGTTTCTTTGGTAGCCGTGGGATAAAAGCAGTGCTGATATTATTAGACATAAAGACCTTCTTCGGCACTTGGGTCTTCCTCTTCCTAGTGCACAAGTCCTTAAGAATTTTCGCATAAGCGGGGACTTGCTGAATCACATCTAGGAGAGGGATATTGATGTTAACCTGTTTGAACATTTCTATAATTTTCTCCATATGAGGACTTGTTTTATTACCCCTTAACCGATTCGGGTAAGGTGCTTTCGCAATGAGCGTCGGGTCCATCATAGGAGAAGGAAGAGGGGGTAGACGAGATCCCAAAAGAGGTGTGGGGACCGTCTGTGGAGAACTAGAAGGGCTATACTGAGGTGTCGAGCCTAGTGGGAAATGGAGAATAGGCTCGCGAGACGGTGGTGGGGTAGAAGAACAAGGATCAGAAGGAGAAGTGTGTGTGTGTGGAAAGGTCTCAGCCGGGGCGTTGATATGATTTTCAGTATCATCAACTTCTTCCCCAACATGGTTGTTCAGCACTCTTCCCGATCTCAACGTTGTGACGGCATTTACATTGTAATGCCCAGGATTCTGTAGGGGTTGAGAGGGAAGTTTCCCTTTTTCTCTCGCACTCATTTCGGCTTTAAGTCGTGCGATTTCAGCTTCCATCGTTCTGATACTCTCAGCTTGGGACGCTGAGTTTTTCTTTATCTCACCGACGGAAGATCTAACCTCAGCCGAAACCTCTATGAAATTTGACAAAAGTGATTTCATGGTTTGAGTGAATTGAGAGAACTCGTCAGAACAGGTCATAGGATTAGACTGTGCAGGAGTGTTGACCTGATTTTGGAAGTTTTGTGACTGGTAGGGGTGCTGAGTGAGTTGAAGGGGTTGCTGTGGTAGAGGAAGAGCCCTTTGAATTTGATTCGTGTTTGGAACCGTGTTTTGAGATTGGTTTTGGTTCCAAGCAAAATTCGGGTGATTCCTCCAACCCTGATTGTACGTGGAAGAATATGGAGCATTTCGAGGTTTTTGAAATGTGGCATTAGAATGCTCGTGACCTTGAAATGCAGAGTTTAATGGACATTCTTCCGTTAAATGAGACGGATCAGAACAGCACCCACAAACAGTTTTGGGGAGCGACATTGGGTTTAGGGAGGCTGCTGCAAATTTGTGTTCCATAGCGTCGAGCTTCTTTTGCATTGCTGCCATCTCAGCTCGAACACCTATGGACACATCTATTTGGTGTATGCCACCCCTATTCAATGGTTGGGTTCCACTCTCCTACTGTAGTGATTTTTCAGCGAACTCTTCTAAATACTTTCAAGCTTCCCCATCATCTTTGGTCATAAAAGTACATTGACACATGTTTTCAAGGCTCTGTTTAGTGTTTGGGTTAATGCCCTCATAAATGATTCGGCAAAGCTCCCATCTCGGGATGCCATGATGAGGACATTGAACCAATAGATCCTTGAAACGTTCAAAGCATTTAGAGAATGGTTCAGTAGGGAGCTGGGCAAATTGATTCAGTTCGCTACGGATTCGAGCTGTCTTTTGTATTGGGTAAAATTTCTTAAGGAATGCAGCGACGAATTCTTTCCAATTCGTAATAGAGTGTGTGGTAGTGTTATATAGCCACTTCTCGGCTCTATCGCACAAAGTAAATGGAGGAAGTCGTAGACGCATAGCATCCACTGAAAGTTGTGACGTACCCATCATTGCGCATACGTTTTCAAATTTGGTAATGAAAACGTAAGCGTCCTCAGTCTCGAGTCCGTGGAATTTGGGTAGAAGATTGATGTATTGGGGTTTAATTTCAAAATTATCCCCATTGGCTGGTGGTGTGGATAAGCAGGTCGAAAGAGGGCCTCGAATAGGGTAGCACCTCTCCTGGAGAGAGATGCGGGGTGGATTCTGCGCACCAACGGACGGCGGCAGATTAGGGTTAAAGAAGTTCGATGGATTCGGATCCATCGGTGTGGGTGTGGTAGTGGGTAAAGGAAAGATAAATGGAGAAATATCGACTTCGGAGTCGATAAAGGGTACGCGGACTAAACGGGCACTAGAATCCCGTGTCCAGCCTATCTTGCACTAAAATGGGTTAGTACAAGTGGCAGCGTTGACTTAGAATTAGGGGTATGAATGAATGCGGTGTTTGCTTTTGAAAAAGGGATGGATTTTTGAAAAAATGATGCGACAAAACAAATGCAGCACACTAAAACCCTAGAATCTAGTGGTCACCTAGGTCTGGCTCTAGACCGCTCCTAACTGCCAAAAGACAAGTCGCAGGATAGAATCCTCCACTGCCTCCTTGTCCCCCTGTGGCCGGATAAGTGCCAGGTAAGTGGGAAGGTACTCCACTACGTAAGTAGTGGGCCTAATTAAAAACCACTAGCCTTAGACACACTTGCCTAGGCACCACAAGAAAACGCGGATAAGCAATGAATTACCCACGGCCTTCTTCTGTCCTAAGTGAGCGCGACGGTCCTTAGAGTCATCTCTAGATATTTTTTAGTTAATGTGGGTCAATGCGGATGCAAGTTTTGTGATTTTCGGGGCCTAGGAAGGGTAATGAAATCCCCACCTAATTTGGATTTGGCCGTGCCCCTTAATATCCGTATTTAAAATGCAAACAACCAAGAAACAAAATCACGCACAAATTTAATTTTGCAATTTGCGAGCTGCGATTATTTGCAAAGAATCCTGCAGAAAATTATTAGTTGGAGCTAAAAAGAGAAGAGAGGAGAAGGTAAGAAACTTACAGAGAAAGAATGGTGCAGTGAAGAGATCATATCACCGCGGTTCCGCCGCAGTTGCAGTCTAATGCCGCGCTTCTGCGGTCTCGTGATGAGATCACTCCACCAAAATTTTTCAGAGAGGCTCTGTAGACTCCCTCTGCTCTCTGGTATATTCAATTTTTTTTTTCCAATTTCCAGCAATTTCCAGATCTCCTTGCAATGAATCACAACAAATCGTTTAGGGTTGCACGAATTTTGATCTCAAAAATCACAATGGAATAAATCTTTCAATTCAACTTTAATATGAATCGAATTAGCGCGCGATCCCCGGCAACGGCGCCATTTGATTGTTAAAGGAATAATGAAATTCTCGTTGTGTAGTAAAAGCAAGTATCGAATCAATTGTTTCCCGATAACGGTTTCATTTGATCGATAACAGTATCTTGTATCAGTATTTAGAAAATTGTATAAAGAAATCACGACCGAAGAATTATATTTGACCACAATCAACTACGGTGTCAGTTGTAGATCGTAAGCGAGTGCGGATCGTCCACAGGGATTGTGCGATTCGTTTCAATGTTCCATTTGTTTGAATTGAAAAGTTAATTACGAAGAAAAGAAAACATGATTCAAGATTTATCAAATGTTTCAAGTGTAACTATTCTAAATCAAGAATCAAGAAACTGATAAACATCAAGAATCGAGTTTCTTTGAATTCCAATCACTTAAGGGTTTCAAGATTTGAAGTAAAATGCTCGTAGGAATCGATTAGATTGTAGATGTGATGAAGATTCAAGAATACGATTTCTTATCTATAAGCGAATTGATACTAACTCGATGTCGATTGATCGAGGTTTAAGGAACTTGCGAAGAATTAGGGTTCTTCGTCCTATCCTTTGTCCTTTCGATGAATCACATTCGCTAGATAGCTTCTTGAAGACACAATGATCGATTCTTGAATTTCTAGATCGTGCGAAAAGAATCAAGAACCCATTTCACATCAATCTAGATCATCGATCATTCTATTTCCAAGAATTTACAATTGCTATAAGACTTAAGAAAATGTTTAAAGATTCGTCAACACCATCATTCTACAATCATCTCGATTCCTCCACGAGCGGAGTTTATTCACACATCATCACAAAGAATATATTCAAGAATCGAAATGAAATCATGATGCTAGAATTGAAATGTCAACAAGTTTAAAGAATCTTCACCTTTATTATATCAACAAGAAGTTACAACTCTCAAGAATTACAAGAGGAAGGAACATCGCTCGTTGAATCTTGCATCGCTCGGCTTCTTGAGTCTTGGATCGCTTCGACCTCGTGCTCCGATGAAGTCCGGCTTTGCTTCTAAAGGGTTGTAGAAGACTTGCTTGGCTTGAACTCCATGAATCTTGAAGTGGGTATTTATGGATTGGATTAGGGTTAGGGTTTGGAGGTGGTTGTTGTTGGGTAGAAGAAGAACTAGGGTTTCTACCCAACAACAATGAATGAATCAATGAATGGATCAATTGAATGAATAATTTCCTTCAATGAATAATCCCCCCTTACAAGTGAGCCTAGGGTCCTATTTATAGATTCCCCAAACCCTAGACCTTGAGTTTGAAATAGAAGTTCCCTCCAAAAGTTTGTTGAAAGACTTCTAGAAGTAGTTAGTTAGGCTTAGCTTAGGGTTTAAGCTAGGATTTAGGGAGAAGTTTCTAGAATGATAGGCTAGTTTAGTGTAGATCCAAGTGTTTGCTGATCTGGCAGAGGGTTCTGGGGTCTTCTGGAATTTGATATGTCTTGCTGAAGTGTGGGCCCTAAGAGAAGCATTGTGCACCAAAAATTTAGGGCTGACGTGGCATAACTGCCGCGGTTCCGCGGCAATTGATGGCTTAGGCCGCGGAACCGCGGCCAAATTGGCTCTTTGGGGTTTCATTTTTCTTGTGTTGGCTTCTGATATCTTCTTCTGTATTTTCTGACATGTTGAATTCCTGAATACCCGTTAGATCATTACCAGATTCCAAATTCTTGAGTTGGCGTATCTTTTAGCGGTGTAAATTTAAGCAAGCTTCTGATTTTCCTGCACGGATTTCGAAACACAGTTGCGATATATAGGAATGATGCCATGCTATGAAATGCAGTCAATTTCCCTAGAAATGCCGGTTTTAAGGTCTAACACATGCAATCTGATATTTTACGACTGTTTTGCTAATATGTGAAATATGAATGCCGAACACTTCTATATGAATGCAAATGATGAGGAAATTGCCGGTTAGAAGATGCAATATTTTCGACTAATCAAATTCCCCCAAACTTAATTTCGATCGTCTCGAGCGAACATTTTATTAAAAAGAGATGGAGAAAATAAAGAAAGAGAAAAACTAACTAGCACACTTTCGTAGGCAACACGATTGCACTGAGCACGTGCAACAAGCCTTTAAACCTCTAGGTGTCCCTAGTAGGAGGAGTTTTGTCTCCTGAGGGTTTTCAGCGGATTGCACCCACAAAATCCAATAATAAAAGAAAGATCATGAATATTATATTTAAAGAAAAGAATTGTAAAAGAAAAGCCTTGAAAATTAAGGTCTCCAACTAAGCTAGCTTTTCGGTTGTCATGAGCCCTATCTTAATGGTCATGAAAAGATGTCAGAAATCACGTTTTCCCTCAATAAAACATCGTCTTATTCTTCATTCCTATCTTTCTTCCAAACATTGATCATATAACCCTGCGTGTGTGTAAAGACATCCTTACACCCGGAGAATTCAATTCAAGCTATCATACTCTTGCCCGTCAGTCTCAGTACTTTTTAATCAATGAATTTTTAGCTGAATTTGCTCACACACTTTCATGCGACCGTTAATACTTCTTGAGGTACTAACCGACCGATTACTCATGTGCTTGCTTATTTGGTGTATTTTCCTCGTCTTGCACCACCTAAGGCATAGCAGTGACAACCAGACCAGTTGGCCTTAGGGCACTAGGTGAAGAGACACCCTCGCTATACATTTTTATTGCCCTCGGCGATAACAAAACCAGTGTCCATTTTTCTCACCACTTTATATATTTTTTTCTTTCTTTTTATTTCCTTCATACATCGGTTTTAAGACAAGAGCATTTCAAGGTATCCTCTACTATCCCAGGCTTCAAAACGTGTGTAAGTGCGAATAGCAGGGTATCAACGTTCAAAATTTTTGGCTTCCAGAATAGAAACTATTTTTCAGACTTAGTTTTATCCTCAGATTAGTGACGTCCTTCATCTTACTAACCCTTGGGAAAACGGCTCATAACTACTTATTACTAGTTCATATAAGAAAACTTCTAATTTTCTTAGTTTTCTAGAAATTTTCTAATCTCATGGATGTCATTGTTCATTATCTAAACTTTTATCATCTTATTTATGTAAATATTAAAATATTTTTATATTTGAATTTTTTTTTTAAATTTTTGTGGGTTTTGATAGATTTTTAAAAGAAATGTTTTGTGCTTATGCAGATGATATGCAAATGATGCAAAAATAAGCACAAACCTCCCCCAAACTTGTTTTCAACAGTGTCCTCACTGTTGCCAATCGCTATACCTACAAAAACTGTAAGCCTGGGGGGAATTATTAGTGGGGGCAAAATATATAAGCGAAGAACTTCCCCCAAACTTATTTTTTCACTCACCTCTATCCAAAAGATGATGCAATGATATATATGATATGAAGGTGAGACGGAGGAATTTTAATCCAAATAAACTGGCTCTTGTAAGAACAAGAGCTCTTCCGTGGGGTCAGTGGAAAAATTCGGCTTTAGTCTATGTCCATTCACTTTGAAAAATGTGCCGTTTTTAACATTTTCTACTTCTACTGCCCCATGCGGGTATACAGACCGTACAATAAAAGGTCCCTTCCACCGAGATCGAAGCTTACCTGCGTGAAGGTGTAATCGTGAATCGTAAAGAAGGACTTGTTGACCAGGTGAAAATGTTTTCCTCAAAATGTTTTTATCATGAAAAACCTTGGTCCTATTCTTTACAGTTACAGCGTTATCATAAGCTTCATCGCGGAGTTCGCTTAGCTCATTTAGTTGCATCTTCCGAAAGTTGCAGGCTTCTTTTAGATCAAAGTTTATTTCCTTTATAGCCCACAATGCTTTATGCTCTATCTCTACGGGTAAAAGACATGCCTTCCTAAACACTATCCTATATGAAGACATCCCTAGGTCGGTTTTATATGCAGTTCTGAATGCCCAAAGAGCATCCGTCAGTTTGGTCGACCAGTCTTTTCTATTCTTAGCAACAGTCTTCTCCAGGATAAGTTTGATCTGTCTGTTCGAAATTTCAGCCTGCCCGCTTGTTTGGGGATGATAGGGTGTAGAAAGTCGGTGGTTGATTGCGTATTTCCGCATCAGAGTCTCGAAAGTTCTGTTGTAGAAATGTGTCCCATTATCGCTAATGATAGCGCGTGGGTGTCTAAATCGCGAAAAGATATTCTCTTTCAAGAACTTAATGACAACTTTCTTGTCATTAGTGCGACATGAAATGGCTTCTACCCACTTGGAGACGTAATCAACTGCCAGCAGTATGTACAAATTCCCAAAGGAGTTGGGAAAAGGACCCATAAAATCAATGCCCCAAACATCGAAGATTTCAACAACCAGAATGGGTTGCTGAGGCATTTCATTTCTCCGGGAGATTCTACCCGTGTACTGACACTGTGTACAGGTTTTGCAATGCTCAAATGCGTCCTTGAATAAGGTCGGCCAATAAAATCCACATTGCAAAACCTTTTCCGCCGTCTTTTTAGGACCGAAGTGACCCCCACAGGCCTGTTCATGACAAAAAGAAAGAACACTCTTGAACTCTTCTTTCGGAACACACCGACGAATGATCTGATCAGGAAAATATTTAAACAGATAGGGATCATCCCAGTAAAAGTGTTTTACTTGGGATAGAAAACGGTATTTGTCCTGTTTTGACCAATCGCTGGGAATAAATCCCGTGACAAGATAGTTCACAATATCCCTGAACCATGGTTCAGCGGATACGTTCAAGAGTTGTTCATCAGGGAACGAATCATTGATCGGCAGGGTCACAGGGGAAGAAATGATGCGTGAAAGATAGTCGGCTACTACGTTTTCACATCCTTTCTTATCTTTGATAACAAGATCAAATTCTTGTAACAGAAGGATCTAACGTATTAGTCGACCTTTTGCATCTTTCTTCGCCAGAAGATGTTTTAAGGCGGAATGGTCAGTGTACACAACTATAGGAGAGCCAATTAAGTAAGGCCTGAATTTTTCTAATGCAAATACAACAGCTAAAAGTTCTTTCTCGGTGGTTGTATAGTTGATTTGTGCATCGTTCAGGGTCTTACTTGCATAGTAGATCACGTGTGGCATCTTTTCAATGTGCTGTCCTAAGACTGCACCTACTGCAAAGTCGGATGCGTCACACATCAGCTCAAAAGGGTAGTCCCAATTTGGAGACGATAGAACGGGGGCTGAAGTGAGTGAGTGTTTAAGTGAGTCAAATGCTGCTTCACTATCCGAGTCAAAATGGAAGGTCGTATCCTTGGCCAGGAGAAGAGTTAAAGGTCTAGCAATTTTGCTGAAGTCCTTAATGAATCTCCTATAAAAGCCCGCATGGCCAAGGAAAGATCGAATATCTTTGACGCTTTTGGGATGAGGGAGGTTTTGAATGACATCTATTTTAGCTCTGTCAACCTCAATGCCTTTCTGTGAAATAACATGTCCAAGTACAATTCCTTCTTGGACCATGAAATGGCATTTTTCCCAGTTCAAAGTTAAGTTCTTCTCTTTGCAACGAGTAAGAACTGCGTCAAGATTCGATAGGCAATCAGAAAAAGAGTCTCCAAAAATCGAGAAATCGTCCATAAAGATCTCCAGAAAATTCTCTACCATATCAGAGAATATCCCCATCATACACCGCTGAAAGGTAGCGGGAGCATTGCATAACCCAAAGAGCATGCGACTGTAAGCAAAGGTACCAAAAGGACAAGTAAAAGTGGTTTTATCTTGATCCTTTTTGGCGATGGGGGCCTGATTATAGCCTGAGTATCCATCCATAAAGCAATAATACTCTCGTCCCGCTAAGCGTTCCAGCATTTGATCAATGAATGGTAGAGGAAAGTGGTCTTTTCTCGTGGCAGCATTGAGTTTTCTATAATCAATACATACACGCCACCCAGTTTGGGCGCGTGTCTGAATCATCTCATTTGCCTCATTGGTAATAACAGTGATGCCGGATTTCCTAGGAACGACATGTATAGGACTCACCCATTGGCTATCGGAGATGGGGTATATAATACCATTATCTAGGCATTTGACGATCTCTTTCATCACCGCTTCCTTCATGACGGGATTTAACCGTCTCTGTGGTTCTCGGGTTGGTCTGGCATCATCCATCACAAGTATATGATGTTCAACAATCAAGGGACTAATCCCTTTGATGTCCGCCATAGTCCAACCAAACGCCTCTTTGTTAGATCTCAATACCGATAAAAGTGCATTCTCTTGCTCTGATGCAAGAGATGCGGAAATGATAACCGGTAAAGACTCATTCTCACCTAAATAAGCATATTTAAAGTGAGAAGGTAAAATTTTGAGATCTAATGTGGGCGGAGAAATAATAGAAGGTGGGATCATCGAGTGATTTTTGGAATTACAAAGAAGCTCAGAGCCTGTGAAGGATACAGACTCGGGTGGAGAAAAGTCAGGAGTGCAGGACTCAAGTGTAGGAAAAGTGTCCTCACTAAGATCATTTATAAGATCAAGCAGAGATGTGGTAATGTCGTCGAGATCTAGAAAGTAAAGATCCTCAGCTCCACAACTATTGGGAGCGATCTCGTGGACAGAGCACACATCTAGAATATGAGCAGAGGGTTCTGATGGCTGACTTCCAACTTTGTAGATGTTTAGTTCAATGGTCATATTTCTAAATGATAAGTTCATTGAACCATTTCTACAGTTTATAACAGCGTTGGAAGTGGCAAGAAAAGGACGACCCAGAATCACCGGAATTTAGCCCCGGGGGTTTGCTACAGGCTGTGTATCGAGTACAATGAAGTCTACAGGGAAAACAAATTCCCCGACCTTTATCAACACATCCTCTAGTTCACCTCTTGGTTTGGTGATTGAACGGTCTGCCATTTGGAGAGTGCAGTGAGCAGGTTTCAACTCTCCAATCCCTAATTGCTCATATACAGAATATGAAAGTAGGTTAACACTTGCGCCAAGGTCTAAAAAAGAACGATTTATGTTTTTACCCCCAATAGAAATCGATATCGTAGGACATCCTGGGTCCTTACGTTTCTTTGGTAGCCGTGGGATAAAAGCAGTGCTGATATTATTAGACATAAAGACCTTCTTCGGCACTTGGGTCTTCCTCTTCCTAGTGCACAAGTCCTTAAGAATTTTCGCATAAGCGGGGACTTGCTGAATCGCATCTAGGAGAGGGATATTGATGTTAACCTGTTTGAACATTTCTATAATTTTCTCCATATGAGGACTTGTTTTATTACCCCTTAACCGATTCGGGTAAGGTGCTTTCGCAATGAGCGTCGGGTCCATCATAGGAGAAGGAAGAGGGGGTAGACGAGATCCCAAAAGAGGTGTGGGGACCGTCTGTGGAGAACTAGAAGGGCTATACTGAGGTGTCGAGCCTAGTGGGAAATGGAGAATAGGCTCGCGAGACGGTGGTGGGGTAGAAGAACAAGGATCAGAAAGAGAAGTGTGTGTGTGTGGAAAGGTCTCAGCCGGGGCGTTGATATGATTTTCAGTATCATCAACTTCTTCCCCAACATGGTTGTTCAGCACTCTTCCCGATCTCAACGTTGTGACGGCATTTACATTGTAATGCCCAGGATTCTGTAGGGGTTGAGAGGGAAGTTTCCCTTTTTCTCTCGCACTCATTTCGGCTTTAAGTCGTGCGATTTCAGCTTCCATCGTTCTGATACTCTCAGCTTGGGACGCTGAGTTTTTCTTTATCTCACCGACGGAAGATCTAACCTCAGCCGAAACCTCTATGAAATTTGACAAAAGTGATTTCATGGTTTGAGTGAATTGAGAGAACTCGTCAGAACAGGTCATAGGATTAGACTGTGCAGGAGTGTTGACCTGATTTTGGAAGTTTTGTGACTGGTAGGGGTGCTGAGTGAGTTGAAGGGGTTGCTGTGGTGGAGGAAGAGCCCTTTGAAATTGATTCGTGTTTGGAACCATGTTTTGAGATTGGTTTTGGTTCCAAGCAAAATTCGGGTGATTCCTCCAACCCTGATTGTACGTGGTAGAATATGGATCATTTCGAGGTTTTTGAAATGTGGCATTAGAATGCTCGTGACCTTGAAATGCAGAGTTTAATGGACATTCTTCCGTTAAATGAGACGGATCAGAACAGCACCCACAAATAGTTTTAGGGAGCGACATTGGGTTTAGGGAGGCTGCTGCAAATTTGTGTTCCATATCGTCGAGCTTCTTTTGCATTGCTGCCATCTCAGCTCGAACACCTATGGACATATCTATTTGGTGTATGCCACCCCTATTCAATGGTTGGGTTCCACTCTCCCACTGTAGTGATTTTTCAGCGAACTCTTCTAAATACTTTCAAGCTTCCCCATCATCTTTGGTCATAAAAGTACCTTGACACATGTTTTCAAGGCACTGTTTAGTGTTTGGGTTAATGCCCTCATAAATGATTCGGCAAAGCTCCCATCTCGGGATGCCGTGATGAGGACATTGAACCAATAGATCCTTGAAACGTTCAAAGCATTTAGAGAATGGTTCAGTAGGGAGCTGGGCAAATTGATTCAGTTCGCTACGGATTCGAGCTGTCTTTTGTATTGAGTAAAATTTCTTAAGGAATGCAGCGACGAATTCTTCCCAATTCGTAATAGAGTGTGTGGTAGTGTTATATAGCCACTTCTCGGCTCTATCGCACAAAGTAAATGGAAGAAGTCGTAGACGCATAGCATCCACTGAAAGTTGTGACGTACCCATCATTGCGCATACGTTTTCAAATTTGGTAATGAAAACGTAAGCTTCCTCAGTCTCGAGTCCGTGGAATTTGGGTAGAAGATTGATGTACTGGGGCTTAATCTCAAAGTTATCCCCATTGGCTGGTGGTGTGGATAAGCAGGTCGAAAGAGGACCTCGAATAGGGTAGCACCTCTCGTGGAGAGAGATGCGGGGTGGATTCTGCGCACCAACGGACGGCGGCAGATTAGGGTTAAAGAAGTTCGATGGATTCGGATCCATCGGTGTGGGTGTGGTAGTGGGTAAAGGAAAGGTAAATGGAGAAATATCGACTTCGGAGTCAATAAAGGGTACGCGGACTAAACGGGCACTAGAATCCCGTGTCCAGCCTATCTTGCACTAAAATGGGTTAGTACAAGTGGCAGCGTTGACTTATAATTAGGGGTATGAATGAATACGGTGTTTGCTTTTGAAAAAGGGACGGATTTTTGAAAAAATGATGCGACAAAACAAATGCAGCACACTAAAACCCTAGAATCTAGTGATCACCTAGGTCTGGCTCTAGACCGCTCCTAACTGCCAAAAGACAAGTCGCAGGATAGAATCCTCCACTGCCTCCTTGTCCTCCTGTGGCCGGATAAGTGCCAGGTAAGTGGGAAGGTACTCCACTACGTAAGTAGTGGGCCTAATTAAAAACCACTAGCCTTAGACACACTTGCCTAGGCACCACAAGAAAACGCGGATAAGTAATGAATTACCCACGGCCTTCTTCTGTCCTAAGTGAGCACGACGGTCCTTTGAATCATCTCTAGATATTTTTTAGTTAATATGGGTCAATGCGGATGCAAGTTTTGTGATTTTCGGGGCCTAGGAAGGGTAATGAAATCCCCACCTAATTTGGATTTGGCCGTGCCCCTTAATATCCATATTTAGAATGCAAACAACCAAGAAACAAAATCACGCACAAATTTAATTTTGCTATTTGCGAGCTGCGATTATTTGCAAAGAATCCTGCAGAAAATTATTAGTTGGAGCAAAAAAGAGGAGAGAGGAGAAGGTAAGAAACTTACAGAGAAAGAATGGTGCAGTGAAGAGATCATATCACCGCGGTTCCGCCGCAGTTGCAGTCTAATGCCGCGCTTCCGCGGTCTCGTGATGAGATCACTCCACCAAAATTTTTCAGAGAGGCTCTGTAGACTCCCTCTGCTCTCTGGTATATTCAAATTTTTTTTTCCAATTTCCAGCAATCTCCAGATCTCCTTGCAATGAACCACAACATATCGTTTAGGGTTGCACGAATTTTGATCTCAAAATCACAATGGAATAAATCTTTCAATTCAACTTTAATATGAAACGAATTAGCGCGCGATCCCCGGCAACGGCGCCATTTGATTGTTAAAGGAATAATGAAATTCTCGTTGTGTAGTAAATGCAAGTATCGAATCAATTGTTTCCCGATAACGGTTTCATTTGATCGATAACAGTATCTTGTATCAGTATTTAGAAAATTGTATAAAGAAATCACAACTAAAGAATTATATTTGACCGCAATCAACTACGGTGTCAGTTGTAGATCGTAAGCGAGTGCGGATCGTCCACAGGGATTGTGCGATTCGTTTCAATGTTCCATTTGTTTGAATTGAAAAGTTAATTGCGAAGAAAAGAAAACATGATTCAAGATTTATCAAATGTTTCAAGTGTAACTATTCTTAATCAAGAATCAAGAAACTGATAAACATCAAGAATCGAGTTTCTTTGAATTCCAATCACTTAAGGGTTTCAAGATTTGAAGTAAAATGCTCGTAGGAATCGATTAGATTGTAGATGTGATGAAGATTCAAGAATACGATTTCTTATCCATTAGCGAATTGATACTAACTCGATGTCGATTGATCAAGGTTTAAGGATCTTGCGAAGAATTAGGGTTCTTCGTCCTATCTTTTGTCCTTTCGATGAATCACATTCGCTAGATAGCTTCTTGAAGATACAATGATCGATTCTTGAATTTCTAGATCGTGCGAAAAGAATCAAGAACCCATTTCACATCAATCTAGATCATCGATCATTCTATTTCCAAGAATTTACAATTGCTATAAGACTTAAGAAAATGTTTAAAGATTCGTCAACACCATCATTCTACAATCATCTCGATTCCTCCACGAGCGGAGTTTATTCACACATCATCACAAAGAATATATTCAAGAATCGAAATGAAATCATGATGCTAGAATTGAAATGTCAACAAGTTTAAAGAATCTTCACCTTTATTATATCAACAAGAAGTTATAACTCTCAAGAATTACAAGAGGAAGGAACATCGCTCGTTGAATCTTGCATCGCTTGGCTTCTTGAGTCTTGGATCGCTTCGACCTCGTGCTCCGATGAAGTCCGGCTTTGCTTCTAAAGGGTTGTAGAAGACTTGCTTGGCTTGAACTCCATGAATCTTGAAGTGGGTATTTGTGGATTGGATTAGGGTTAGGGTTTGGAGGTGGTTGTTGTTGGGTAGAAGAAGAACTAGGGTTTCTACTCAACAACAATGAATGAATCAATGAATGGATCAATTGAATGAATAATTTCCTTCAATGAATAATCCCCCCTTACAAGTGAGCCTAGGGTCCTATTTATAGATTTCCCAAACCCTAGACCTTGAGTTTGAAATAGAAGTTCCCTCCAAAAGTTTGTTGAAAGACTTCTAGAAGTAGTTAGTTAGGCTTAGCTTAGGGTTTAAGCTAGGGTTTAGGGAGAAGTTTCTAGAATGATAGGCTAGTTTAGTGTAGATCCAAGTGTTTGCTGATCTGGCAGAGGGTTCTGGGGTCTTCTGGAATTTGACATGTCTTGCTGAAGTGTGGGCCCTGAGAGAAGCATTGTGCACCAAAAATTTAGGGCTGACGTGGCATAACTGCCGCGGTTCTGCGGCAATTGATGGCTTAGGCCGCGGAACCGCGGCCAAGTTGGCTCTTTGGGGCTTCATTTTTCTGGTGTTGGCTTCTGATATCTTCTTCTATATTTTCTAACATGTTGGATTCCTGAATACCCTTTAGATCATTACCAGATTCCAAATCCTTGAGTTGGCGTATCTTTTAGCGGTGTAAATTTAAGCAAGCTTCTGATTTTCCTGCATGGATTTCGAAACACAAGTTGCGATATATAGGAATGATGCCATGCTATGAAATGCAGTCAATTTCCCTTGAAATGCCGGTTTTAAGGTCTAACACATGCAATCTGATATTTTACGACTGTTTTGCTAATATGTGAAATATGAATGCCGAACACTTCTATATGAATGCAAATGATGAGGAAATTGCCGGTTAGAAGATGCAATATTTTCGACTAATCACTGAGCATTGGCGACGAAGGTCGCTTTCCCTTTCCCTTTTTCGTTTTGGGGCTCCATCTTCGAGGAAGACGGTCTATGGCCCATCTGATCCATTTGGGCCAGCTTGTCAATCAAGGCCTGGAAGATAGTCAGCTTGAAAAACATCATGAACTGGGATATGGTCGCCTGCGGATCGAGGGTACCCATGAACATGCTTACTGCGGGAGCTTCTTCAATGCGTTGTTCGCATTTCGACCATAGGTCCCGCCACCGGATTGCATACTGAACCCACGTTTCTCCTGGCTTCACCCTGGCATTGATCAATGCCGTGATTAGGGTGCGTTCACTAGCGCTTACGAAACGCTGAGTGAATTGCAATTCCATCTCCGTAAAAGTTTTGATGGAGTCGTTGGGAAGCTCTGAATACCATTCGAATGTCGTCTCTGCCAAGCTGTCGACGAATTGGCGAAGCAGTAGCTTATCGTCACCTCCAGTATTTCCGCACAAAGCCCTGAACTGAGCGACATGTTGATGGGGATCGCCTGTCCCCTTGTATACGTAGAACTTAGGAATCGTGTATCCTGGCGGGTACTTAATTTGATCGTACCTGCCTGGATATGGTTGCCCGGTTCTGACGACTTGGCCAGTTGCTTCATTTGCCTGATGTTCTCGTATCTGTTGAGTGATATAGTCATCAAGTGCAGCTTTAGAAATCGTTTCTTCCTTGGCTACTGATAGAGCCGGAGGAGGGTTTGATGTCTCCCATCTATCGTCTTCAATTATTACTGGAGGGTCTTCAGCTGGAGGGTCCGGCTGGATCATCATGCTGACCATATCTTGAAATAGAAGGGCCATTTGTTTTATGTTGGCCGCTTGTTCCGCGACCTCTTTGTCTTTCCTCTCGAGCATTCTTCGGAGGAATTCGGCATCAGTTTCCTGTTCTTGGCACTGCTCCGACGATGACTCCGGGCTTGCTTTTGGCCCAGTGAGTGCGGCCATGGTTGTCAGCATCTCCTGGAGCTTTTGCTGTTGTTGCTCCTGAGCCTTTGTCATAGACCGCGTAAGTGGTCGATGACCCATGGAGATATGGCTATCCTCTTTCCTGGAAGCCATGTAAATGGTGTGCACTACCATGCCCCCAGACTTGGGGAGTTTGGACTCAGTGCCTTTGAGCTTTGTCATGGAAACGGGGTTTTTCTCCGGCCTTCTTCTTTTGTAGGTGGTCGAAGTTGAGGGGGCCGTTGCAGCGGGCACCCAAGTAGATGACACTTTCTGTGGTACGACAGGGTGGTCCTTCTCTTGTCGAACCTTCATCTTCTTTGGTTGGCGAGAGTAGTCTTGGTTAACCACAAAGTCTTGGACCCTCCGCCAGACCTTATGGATTTTGGAGGACATCCGCTGAGAGGGCTGCTCCGTCATCGCCTTTGTAGCGTTCTCCACAGCTAGGGGAGATTTTTTTAGCACAGCGATTGGAGAGTTCTTATGCACCCTGCTGAGTGGTTCAAAGCTGTTCCCAGTTGGAACAACAACATTAATTTCCACCGTTGGAGCTGGCGGAGTTAGTCCAGAAGAGGAACTGCCCCCAGCTTTTCTCACTTGGCGCCCGTGGCGACGTCGAGCACGCCTCGCAGATGGGATCACCTCCGTTGTCGGGGTATCTTCGTCATGTCCCCTGATCTGATTAGAAGTTGTCGTCGGTGTCAACCTATCGAAGACGGACGTCCGCTGAGAAGGGATGGCCAACCTGTCGAAGGCAGACTTTTGAGCAGGGGAAGCAGCCTTGGTGATTTCGCCCGAAGCGGGAGTTGGAGCGGACAGTCTAGCGAAGACCGATCCCTTAGCAGGAGAAGTCTCTCTGATGACTTCATTTACTGGAGCAGGGATGGCTATCCGTTTCGGGATAACCCTTTCAGGTATTGCGGGCTTCTTCACGGGCCATTGGAGCTTTGGCCCAGTCTGTTAAAGACCGAGGCATTGGATTTCGGCGACCCGTTGAGAGGGGCTACGGTAGTTGTAAGCCGATCAAAGATTGACTTCTTTAGAACTTCTTGCGATGGCAGGGGGCGTTGAAGCTCTTTGGTGGGAGCATGGTCCCAAGAACAGCTCAGTTGTGGCTTGCGTCACCTGTTCCACTGGCATGGCAAAAATAGAGGCCGTTTGAGGCCCATAGGTCACTCCTCCAGCGAGGACGAAGTGAGAATTGTTGCAGTTGTTGCAATTGATGCAAGTAGAAGCCACTGACGCCATCTTCTCTTCTCTGCACGGAGCAAGACACCAAATCTTATTACCTTGAATCCAAGGGCAACCATAGCAAACCGCGATTCGTTCGCAAAACACGACACACAAAGTATGGAGTGGAAAGAGGAAAAGGTCCCACCAAGTGTGTCAGAATCTTTTCTCCGCCGAAAGACGGGAAGACAAACGTCTTGCCTGAATTTGGGGGCAGATGCTATTTGGTTTTATCCGTCCACCTCTCCGAAGATGCCAAGTTGATTTATGGCACCATGTATCGGAGGTTTAGACGGGTGCAGCCGATGTAGCAGACTTCTTCAGATCCCCCCTCATTGTGAGGGATTTTTGATTGCGGGGATGCTCTTCCCTGTAGGTGCAAGCCCCTGCAGTTAATTACGCTACCGTATCGCGGTAACCACTTTCTCCTTCTCCAGATGGTCACTTCGTATCGTGCGTGTTTGTTTTGTTTTTGGTTGCCTGTGGATTATATACGGAGACTAAATTATGTTGTAGCCCGTAAGGCATGGATTAGTCCAAATCCGTATTTTCTTAGATTTTGGTTTGGTTTGGGTTTAAGGATCGTTAATCTCATTGAGATTAAGATCAACTTAAACGTTGTTAAGGATACGTTAGTCTAATTTTAAACTAAGATCTCCTCAATGGGGGTTTGGGATCATTTAAATCCAACGACAGAGAATTTAGGCTCTATCTTCTTAGTTTAGGGACGTTGCGGTCCAGTGGGTTTAAGGATTGTTAATCTCATTGAGATTAAGATTAACTTAAACATTTGTTAAGGATACATTAGTTTAATTTTTAGACTAAGATCTACTTAACAGGGTTTTGGAATCATTTAGATCCAACAAAGAGCATTTGGACTCTATTGTTTTAGTTTAGGGACATTGCGGTCCAATAGGTGTAAGTACATCATAGTCCATATCGGTTTAGAGACATCATAGTCTGTAAAACATCATAGTCTATGAGTTTAAGGATCTCATAGTTCATAAAGTTTAAGGACATCATAGTCCATAAAGTTTAAAGACGTCATAGTCTGTTGGGTTCTGGTTTAATCAGTTTGGGAATGCGCCAAAAGTTATTGGTTATTGGGACCCTTCATCTCTCTGAAGATGTTGAAGGATTACAACGACATGTATCAGAGGTATGAAGAGATGTACCCTTGAACCAATGTCCCAATTTGGGAAAGTGGGATAAACATCAGTTTAGATGTCATATGTTGGGAGCTTATTAGCTGTCTTGAGATCGGTTTTAGAAACTCTGAGCATGAAGGGCTCAATTGATGGTCCTTAGAACATTTGGTCTGATTCTGGCTAATGTTAGTCCTTCATAGTGTTCAACACTAATATGTTTATTCAGCGCTCACGTGCTCCCACGTGATACTATGAGGCAGTGTTAAACACTGGAATTTGAGAATGCTCACATGTCGCATGTGATGCATATAAGTGTTAAACATTTTAGCCCTGTGGCCGTCACGTGTAGGCACGTGAGGCGTTTTGAAATAGCATTAAACTTAAAGAATTTGAAGTGCTGCTTCTTTGGGTTTATTCTTTTGTTCTCTTCTGAGCGCTAAGCGCTGTTTGGGTCACGTGAGATCACGTGAGGCAACCTAAAAGTGGGAACTGCCTCCCCTTTCTTATTTTGTAAGTGTCAAGCATTACCATGAGGTCACGTGTGATCACGTGAGCCCATCCCAATTATTCCCTTTTGTTCATCAAAGGCGCTCACGTGGGAGCACGTGATCGGCTATTATCATGTTGGGTGCCAATCCTTTTATGTGCATGGAGATCCTGAGTTTCGAGACTTTCAAGCCTATTGTTTTATGAGAATTGGATTCTTAGGACTTAGTTTTTCTCTTAGGTTTGAGATCTGTATGACAGAATCTCCCTGCTGAGAATTAAATTCTCAACTTGTGAGGAGATCTGCTTCTGCAGATTTTTGCCATAAGGGAGAAATAAGTTCTTATATGAAGGGTTAAACCCTGTTTCATCAGAGGAATTAAATTCCTATATATTTTTTTGGGAGAATTAAATTCTCTGAACTTAGATCTCCCTCTAGGTTTTGGATTTGCATGGCAAAATCTCCCCGATGAGAATTAAATTCTCAACTTGTGGGGAGATCTGCTTCTGCAGATCTTAACCAGAGGAAGAACCAAGTTCTTTTTAGAAGAGTTAAACTCTTATGGAGGTGGAAAAAAGATGAGAGAATCTTTGTTTTGTTTTCTCCTTCTTTTATCTCGGATTTTTGTTTTAACTCGAAGTTGATGTGGGGTCCTTCTCTCTCTCTTTCTTTATCTTCCGTCTATATATCTCTCTTTTTTTCTATCTTCCTCCTTCTCTGTTTGTTTCTTTGCTCTTATTTATAGGAGAAAGAAGGGAATCAATTTGTTTAGCAAATCTCTCGTTGAGAGATTTTGATTGATTTTCTAATCAACCAACATGATCTTTTTGATCGCTGGATTTTTTAATCCAAGGACTTCAGCTTTAAAGAAGATATTTCTTTTGTCGTTCTTAACAAATTGAGGAAGATATTCCCTTGCACCGAATTTTTCTATAGATTGGTGATTTTTAATCACCATTGGATCTTTAATCCAACGGCGCTCTGTTTTACAGAGCGTAATCTTTCTTGTTTAGAAAGATCCAAGGTATATTCCAAATAAGGTTTTTAATCCCTGTTAATTAGAATTTATTTTTATCAGTCTTGAAGGCATAGGAGTCTATCACATGTAGCACGTGACCCCACAAAATTAAGCCGACCCAAGGGTGTCACGTGTTATCACGTGAGTTTCTTTTTGTCCCACTTGTTTTCTTTATTCAGTCGCCTGTATACTTTGCTTATAGAGATCAGGTGTCTGCACGTGAGGTTTAGTTTTGGCTTAGTTTTATTAAGCGTAGCGCCTATCACGTGTGGGCACGTGATGCTCTACTTGGGGACTTTTTCCGTTGCTTTATTTATTTATTTGTTTTCCGTGAGGGAACACACATATATGATAGCTATAACATTTCAGAAAATGGAAAAAATATTATTTTAGAATTTAAATAATAATATAATAAGTTTTACGGATATTATACCAAGTATGAATTTGAATTTTCATAAATTGGTATAATTATACTCTATTTTGGAAAATATTTGGAATTTAAAACGAGTTATTATTTATGAAAGCATTTATTTAATTGGGATTTTCCTAAATTAGTGTATAATTATATTCATACAGGTTTAAGGTTAAAATTAATTAATGTTTTACTATTTACTATATTAAACCAAGTTTGATTTGTGTTAGCCATGTTCAAGTGACATGACATGTTAGTGATATATTGTTGACATTTTTACATTTGTGTATTATGGTTTTATGTTTTTATAGAAAAAGGAAAAGAAGAGAGAGAAAGAGAGAGAGAAGGAAGCATGGGCAAAATTATACGCGAGGTATGGGTGTGAGAGAGAGGGTTATGGCTGGAGACACCATTCCCTTCTTCATATCATTATCATCATTCTCTTCTTCTTCCTCTCCTCCATTCCTTTCTCCACTTCCTCCACTATTATCTTCAACCACAAAACACCCACACATCTCTCCAAAACATCATGAAACCTTCACAAAACATGTTCCAATTCTCATTCTACGCATGAAGATGTGATCAAGTCTTCAACTTAAGATCCTTTGTAAGCTTGAAGCTTCTCCTAATCACTCTTATGAGGTAAAAGTCCCACTTTTTGATAAGTTTCATAACACTTACTATGACACAACTAGTTTAGAGTTAAAAGTTTATGTTTTCTGTCACGTCCCGCTTCCCAGTGTACGGGTACTACGTATTTACTCAGAAATAAACACGCTAAGCGTAACAAAGCAATATAATGTAGATATACACAAGAAGACATGAAATGTAAATGAATAGCAACTTTTATTTATTGAACATTTCTTTACAATACAACTGAAAAGTAAATACAATGATGAAAGCAATGCTTAAACAATGGTATGAACATGAAAGTAAAGTATATATAAGAGTCTAAAACTCGGGGTCCTCGCTGAACTGATCCAAGTCCTCTGAACTGGGCTCTATCTCCAGTGAGTTGGATCCACCTGACAACATTCCAAAGAAAGAAGAGAGAAGGAATGTCGTCAGCGAACAATTGCTCGGTAAGTCCTAAAGAAAAGTAGGAATAGAATAGACAGATGGATAGACAGATATGAGAATATAAGTAGTGTATTGTGAGTTTTTTATGTTAACGCAGTTGTTTATAGTTTGGTACAGAATATACCAGTACATACAAGAAGAGTCCAACTATTCCATGGACTAAGGTATATGGAGCATAAGAAACCGTTAAGCCACGGAACAACATCAATGGATATTCAGGTGTAGTCATGCCACTTCTAACACATTCCATACCAGTATACTCCTTTAAAACCCCGTAATGTATTTTGTATTGATTTGTATTATTTTGTTTAATAGATGTACGACTTGCCAAAACCATGATATCGGTAGTTCATATAAATGGAAAGGATATAGACGGATAGTCATGTAGACCAGTCAAATGTATATCTATGGTTCGGTCAAATCATATTCATGTTGATATAGACTGAATTCTGGTATAAATGGATTCATGTTGAATAGGAGTTATACTTGAAACATATTCAAGGATAGATTGATTGATTTCAGATTAGACTGAGACTCTGCCTGAGTCAGACACTTAAACAGAATTGAAGTCTTGAATTAGTTTTGATGTTATCGGTAACTGCTGCATATGGACGACAGGATTTGTGTCTTTTTCCAAAACAATTACCGTATTGATAACACCGTTTTTATGCTGTCTACCTTAGGCAGGCAAGCACCCATATTCTCCGGCTTCCTGAGGCTCAAGAGAACTGGCACCGCTTAAACCTATATTTATTAGGGTCCTTATTGTAAATTAATATAACTTGAGGGATTTTATGAAAAATAATTTTGATATATTTTCAAAATAAACCTCAAGTATTTATTTTTCGTCTTTAGGGTTTTCATAGTTGTAATTTTTATAAAATGAAATGTTCTAGTGGATATAAACCTAACTTTGAAGAGTATATGGTATTTTCTTGTAATTTGACTTGTGATGGTATTTTCATGATCTTTTGTGGCTCTGCTGATTTAAAAAAAACATGGAATATATAAAATATATTTAAAGTAGATATTTTGATAATATATATATATACATTTATAAAAAATAGAATTTATTTATTAATAGAAATCACGTTTTTCTTAAAATTGTAATACAAATTCCATCGAGATCGTATGCTCCGTAAGGAGGTCTGCATCTCATCCTATTAGTCCGATGGATGTACGATAACCCATCCCAACCAAGTCAGATTCCCCAAAATGGGTTGTAAGGACTTAATCGTATGGAATTTAAATAAGACAATTTAAAGAATACGGTTTTGTAATAGTTTAGAATATTTTATTGTAAACTTGTAATTATCCTACAAACTAATGTTCCAAAAGCTATCGTGCTATGTCAAGAATGAGTGTTGTGATGAGTTAGGTCATTACCTTATGAGTTTTCTAAGGTAATACAAAAGAATATGATGAAATATATAGAATGTAAAGTTTGTGGTATTTAATCGTAAAAATGTGATAAAAGTTGCATAACATATTATTTTGAGATGAAACTTGTTCTAAAGTGTTTGGTTATGATTGTTAAATAATATATGAAGAATTTGTAGGTTTTTTATTAATAAAAATTTGGGTTTTTAAAGAAAAGAGAATCGAAAGTCGGAATAACCCTGCTTCCGATGAGTTTTGAAATGAGAAAGTTGTAGATTAGAATGTGGGGAGGGAAGAAGAGACTTACAGATTGAAAGGAAAGGGGAGAGGTAGAGGGAACTTTTGAAGGTGTCGGGGAGTCACGGTGTCGCCGGATTCTTCCCGAAACGTCGTCGGAACTTTGACCTTGGCTAACTCCACTTTTATAACTTTTGGACTTAGGAATTTTAGAGAGTTTTGGCAATAGATTTCAGAATGAGGAGGGCCAAAGTATAGGGTGATATTTATAGGATGGAATTAGGGTTTTGTGAGTGAAGAGAGAATTAAAAATGCATTAAAATTAGAATTAAAGAGTGAAATTACACTATTTGGATAATTGCAGAGTAATCAAACATAATGGGAGTTAAGGGGGGAGGCTAAGAGACTAAGGCACAAAAATTGGGGGTATTACCTACGGGGGGGCCCGGCGGCGCCGGTCCCATGAAGAATCTCGCTGGTCCAATTCGAGGGGTGGGGCTTTGGATCTTGGCCACGTGTCCTAGTCGCTTCATATAACATTTTTCACATGTTTGTTTAATCTGACTTTTCATTTTTACGTGTATTGCATATGTAAACTTTTGGGCTTCTAAAAGTTTAAAAGAAAAATTATTAAAAATAATATGTGGCTGGGGGATTTGAACACAGGGGCTATGTCACAGCAGTGCAAGGCTTTACCAATGAGCTACAAGTGCTTTCTTGCTGTTCAAAAGCAAATTAAATACTTATAGCATACACAGAATTGCAAATACTCCATTTGTACATTAACTTTTAAACAAATTTTCTGTACATTAAAACAGAGTCATTACATTCTACCCTCCTTACAAAAATTTTGTCCTCGAAATTTACAATTATTTAAAAGACTAATTTACAAATAAGTGAAGGTATCTTGCATGCATATCGTCTTCTCTTTCCCATGTTGATTCTCCTGGCGTATCTTTTCTCCACATCACCCGGACCAAGTTTACTTCCTTGTTTCGAAGTGATTTCACCTTTCTGTCCAGGATTTCAACGGGTTGTTGCTCACAAGATAGATCCGTCTGTACAGTGAGCTTGGAGTGATCAAGAATGTGACTGGGGTCACTTACATACCTTCTCAGTTGGGATATGTGGAACACATTGTGCACTCCTTCCAATGAGGGTGGAAGTGCCAAGCGATAAGCTACTTCTCTGACTCGTTCAAGTATGTCGAACGGTCCAATGTATCTCGGACTTAGCTTACCCTGCCTTCCAAAGTGAATCACTCCACGGTTTGGTGAGATCTTCAAAAAGACATGATCTCCCGGTTGGAACTCCAAGTGACGGCGCTTTGCATCAGCCCAGTGCTTCTGTCTGTCTTGGGCTATGCGCATTCTTTTTCTGATAGTGCGAACCACATGCACTGTTGCTACTATCATCTCAGGTCCAAGGAGTTCTATATCTCCGATGTCATCCCAACTTAATGGTGAACGACACTTCCTTCTATATAGAGCTGCAAAGGGTGTCATTCCAATACTTGCTTGGTAGCCGTTGTTGTATGAAAACTCCACAAGATGTAGGTGATCTTCCCACGATCCTCCGAAATCTAGCATACAAGCTCTTAGCATATCTTCTAAGATCTGAATCGTTCGCTCAGACTGTCCATCTGTTTGTAGATGGTAAGCTATGCTAAAGTTTAGACTTGTTCCCAAGCTAGCTTACAGATTCTGCCGAAATTGCGATCGAAATCTGGTGTCACGATCGGAGACAATGCAAACCGGTACTCCATATAATCTCACGATCTCCTGCATGAGTTCATGGGTATCAGAGATAGTACACAATGAAGAGTTAAATCTTACTTAGATTCAAACCTACCTCCATGTACTTCTTTGCTAGCGTCTCGGTAGATAGGCCAACTCGAAATGGGATGAAGTGAGCCAACTTTGTGAGTCGATCCACAATAACCCATACCGTATCGTTACCTTTCGTGCTGCGAGGAAGAGCAGTCATGAAGTCCATGGTGATGTGTTGCCACTTCCATTATGGGATAGGTAACGGTTGAAGTAAACCAGCAGTCCTGTGATGTTCAGCTTTTACCTGCTGACACACCAAACATTTAGCGACGCTTATGGCTACTTCACACTTCATTCCATGCCACCAGTAATGTTGTCGCAGATTTTTGTACATCTTTATACCATCAGGGTGTACTGAATAGGAAGAGCTATGAGCTTCTTTCATCAATTCTTCTCGAACAGAACATTGTGGTACACATAATCTACTGCCGTATCTCAAAAATCCGTCTTCATGGATGATGAAGTCTGTTCTAAGTCCACTTTCTACTTGTTCTCTGATCTTTTGCAACTTGGCATCACTTGCTTGAGCTGCTTTGATCTGATTGAAAATTGTAGACTGAACTTGTAAGTTCATCAAACTTGAAGTGTTACCTGGCATGATCACTTCTATCTCCATCTGATGCAAATCTTGTTGAAGCTTCCACTGTGCGGTGAGATTCATTGATAGTGGTTGGTGACTAAGTGCATCAGGAACTACATTCACCTTCCCTGGATGATATTGTAGGTTGATGTCGAAGTCTACCATAAGTTCTAACCGCATATTCAACTCTTTCTGAGTAAATACATATTTCAGACTCTTGTGGTCTGTGTATATGTCCACTCGTTCTCCAAGAAGATAATGACGCTAAATCTTGAGTGCAAAGATAACGGCTGCCAACTCCAGATCATGCGTCGGATAGTTGCGCTCATGAACCTTCAGCTTTCTTGATGCATAAGCTACAACTTTACCGTGCTGATGTAGAACACATCCTAATTCCTTACCGGATGCATCGCAATGCACTACGAAACCTCTAGATTGGTCCGGTATGACGAGAATAGGCGCTGATGTCAATCTTGACTTAAGTTCTATGAAAGCTTGTTCGCATGCTTCTGACCACACGGATTCTTCATTTTTACGTATAAGCTTGGTCAGGGGTGTTGCAATCTTTGAAAATCTTTCAATAAATCTTCTGTAATATCCTGCTAAGCCCAAGAAACTTCGAATGTCCTTCACCGACTTCGGTGTCGGCCATTCGCTTACTGTTGATACCTTAGCTGGATCTACAGAGATTCCATTGCCTGATGCAATATATCCGAGAAAACCGACTTGATCTAGCCAAAACTCGCACTTTCTGTACTTGGCATAGAGTTGATGCTGTCGTAAAGTCTCTAGGACAATTTGTAGGTGCTCGGCACGTTCTTAACGACTCTTAGAATACACCAGGATGTCGTCGATGAAGATGACAACAAACCTGTCTAGGTACTCTCGGAAAACTTGATTCATTAGGTTCATGAATATAGCTGGTGCGTTGGTCACTCCAAATGGCATCAAAAGAAACTCATAATGACCATAGCGAGTCCGGAATGCCGTCTTCGGAATATCAGACTCTTTGACCTTCACCTTATGATATCCCGAACGAAGATCTAACTTGGAGAAAATGCAAGACCTACTTAGCTGATCGAACAGATCGTCGATGCTCGGAAGTGGATACTTGTTCTTTATAGTTACTTTGTTCAGAGCTCTGTAATTAATGCACAATATGAACCTTCCTTCTTCTTCACAAGCAGAACTGACGATCCCTAACTTGAAGTGCTGGGATGAATCCATCCTTTCTTCAATAATTCGTCCAACTGAGTTCGGATCTCTTTCAAACCTTCGGGACTCAAGCGATATGGAGCTTTGATCACCGGTTGTGCTCCAGGTACTAAATCAATGCTGAATTCAAGAGCTCGATCGGGAGGCAAACCTGATATGTTTTTAGGAAATATATCGTCGAACTCTCGAACTACCTCTGGCATATCTTCTCCCGCCTGTAGAGTTGCAATCACTGCCTTCTTCGGTTTCGCTTTGTATATGCTTGACTCCAGGGTACGGTCTCCACTTTTGAAATAAAAGACTGAATGTTTTGGAATCTCGAGCATTACCCTCCTTTGACGACAGCCAATGGTAGCATAGAATGTTCCTAGCCAATCCATATCCAAAACGACATCGAAATTCGGTATGTCCAGCACCTTGAAGTCAGCATAGAATTCTTTGCTGCAGACGACCACTGGACACAGGTCGTATCCCATTATTGCCTTTAGAACGTCGTTCCCTGAACTGACATTCTAGCTGGATATAACTGGTTTGACTGGAATCGCATGAGTTCGGACGAACCGTTGCGACATAAAGCAATGAGATGCTCCAGTATCGAAGAGTGCTAGTGCAGGAAGTGAGACTACTAAGATCGTACCTAAGTTATGTGGGATAGGTTTTAGGTATAAGAAAAGGATATATGGGTATGTATAAAGATTGAAAGAAAGTTTGAAAGAAAAAAGTTACCAGTGATGACTTGGCCAGTGGCTTCAGCTCCTTCCACAATCATTGTGAAAGCATGTCGCATCGGTACATTCCTCCTTGCTGGAGGAGCATTCCTCTGTCCGTTCCTCTGTACTTGAGGTAAGCTCCTTTGTGCTTGATGGAACTGACGAGGAGGAGGTGCAGTCGGTCCACGAAGAGGTAGAGCTGGGAGAGCAAGACATGGAGTAGGTGCCTGGATAGCAGGCCACTGCGGATAGGTAATTGCTGGTCTGGGTGCAGCTTTTGGATTGAGTCTATGAGGACAAGACCCAATATCATGCGTGGATGAGACACAAACTAAGAAAAGGCGATTAGCACGCCTACAATCCTTCGCCAGGTGTACATCCCTCCGCAGTAGGTGCAAAAGGCTGGACTGGGCCTGTTGATTGGTACTCCCGGTCTCCTGGGAATAAAAGGTGTCCTTGAAGAGGCTCCTCCTGCCATCTGAGTGGCAGGGCACTTCACTCCGGCAGATTGGGGTCTGCCCTTCATCTTTACTACTGCCTCATATCGACGGGCAACTTTCAGAGCCAGTTCGTGGGTTGGAAAATCCCCTGTAGCTAAAGCAGCTTGGATCTCCGGATCTAACCCTTACTGAAATCTTCTGGATATGATCTCAGCAGTCGGAATGAGATGTGCCGCGAACCTGTTATGGTCTTGTGTTAGCTGTGTAGTATGTGATATAAGAAAATCGAATATTTGAGACATATCTTTACCTGCTCAACATAGTGAACTCGGCATCATACTCATCCACCGATTTGCTCCACATAGAGCCTTATTGTAAGTGAATGAATTGCTGCTCCATATCGAATCGGGTAGTCTCGGGAAAATACTTCGTGTCGAACATGTCACGAAAAGTTTTCCATTCGATAGGCTGGACAAGACGGCTTTCTTCCGCCTTCCACCATACTCGGGCGTTGTCGGTGAGTTGCAGTTTTGCAACCCGTACCCAAGCGATCTCTGGCACTTATGCTGCCGCCAGATAGTCCTCAATGCTCTGAGCCCATTCTTCAGCTTCCAAAGGGCTCTCTTTCCCAGAAAATTGCTTCGGGTGCAATGCCCGGAATTGCTTCACTCTAGGTGGTTCCGCTTTTGGGCGGTTCAATAAGATAGCAGTCTGCTGCTGCTGTCCTTCCAGGAGACTTCGGATTGCCTCAAGCAATACCGTTTGCTCATTGATCGGAGCTACAACGGTAGGCGTAAGTGGAAGAGGTGGTGGTGGTGTGTTGTTGACGTTTGTGCTGGTATTGTTTGGAGAATCCATAACCTTGAAAGAAAAAAATAGGGTTGGGATAGATTCAAAGAATATGAAATTGTAAGGTTCAAGAAATATGAAATGTAAAGAATATTTTTAGTTGCTGATTCTTGTATTATATTACTTAGGACTTCATGCAGAACTGACCTGCATGTCCATGCAGAACTGACCTGCATGGGCCGCCAACAAAACTTGTCACGCCCCGCTTCCCAGTATACGGATAAGGAGACGTGACGAGGCTCGCTATGTATTTACTCAGAAATAAGCACGCTAAGTGTAACTAAGTAATATAATATAGATATACACAAGAAGGCATGAACTGTAAATGAACAACAACTTTTATTTATCGAACATTTCTTTACAATACAACTGAAAAGTAAGTACAATGATGAAAGTAATGCCTAAACAATGGCATGAACATGAAAGTAAAGTATATAAAAGAGTCTAAAGCTCAGGGTCCTTGCTGAACTGATCCAAGTCCTCTGAACTGGGCTCTATCTCCAGTGAGTCGGATCCACCTAACAACATTCCAAAGAAAGAAGAGAGAAGGAATATCGTCAGCGAACAATTGCTTGGTCAGTCCTAAAGAAAAGTAGGAATGGAATAGACAGATATGATAATATAACTGGTGTATTGTGAGTTTGTTATGTTAACGCAGTTGTTTGTAGCTTGGTACAGAATATGCCAGTATATACGAAAGGAGTCCAACTATTCCGTGAACTAAGGTATACAGAGCACAAGAAACCTTTAAGCCACGGAACAACAGCAATGGATATTCAGGTTAGGTGTATTAAAGTGACCATCTCATGCCACTTCTAACACATTCTGTAACAGTCTACCCCTTTAAAACCCCGTAATGTATTTTGTATTGATTTGTATTGTTTTGTTTAATAGATGTACGACTTGCCGAAACCATGATATCGGTAGTTCATGTAATGGAAAGGATATAGACGGATAGTTATGTAGACCAGTCAAATGTATATCCATGGTTCGGTCAAATCATGTTCATGTTGATATAGATTGAATTCTGGTATAAATGGATTCATGTTGAATATGAGTTATACTTGAAATATATTCAAGGATAGATTGATTGATTTCATATTAGACTGAGACTCTGCCCGAGTCAGACACTTAAATAGAATAGAAGTCCTGAATTAGTTTTGATGTTATCAGTAACTGCTACATATGGACGGCAGGATTTGTCTTTTTCCAAGACAATTACCGTATTGATAACACCGTTTTTAGGTTGTCTATCTTAGGAAGGCAGGCACCCATATTCTCCGGCTCCATGAGGCTCAAGAGAACTGGTCCCGCTTAAACCTATATTTACTAGGGTCCTTATTGTAAATTAATATAACTTGAGGGGTTTTATGAAAAGTAGTTTTGATATATTTTCAAAATAAATCTCAAGTATTTATTTATCGTCTTTAGGATTTTCATAGTTTGTAACTTTTATAAAATGAAATATTCTAGTGGATATAAACTTAATTTTGAATAGTATATGGTATTTTCTTGTAATTTGACTTGTGATGGTATTTTCATGATCTTTTGTGACTCTTCTGATTTAAAAAAACATGGAATATATATAATATATTTAAAGTAGATATTTTGATAATATATATATATATATACATTTATAAAAAATAGAATTTATTTATTAATAGAAATCACGTTTTTCTTAAAATTGTAATACAAATTCTATCGAGATCGTATGCTCCGTGAGGAGGTCTGCATCTCGCCCTACTAGTCCGATGGATGTGCGATAACCCGCACCAACCAGCCGGATTCTCCAAAATGGATTGTAAGGACTTAATCGTATGGAATTTAAATAAGACAATTTAAAGAATACGGTTTTTAATAGTTTATGGTATTTTATTGTAAACTTGTAATTATCCTACAAACTAATGTTCCAAAAGCCATCGTGCTATATCAAGAATGAGTGTTATGATGAGGTAGGTCATTACCTTATGAGTTTTCTAAGATAATACAAAAGAATATGATGAAATATGTAGAATGTAAAGTTTGTGGTATTTAATCATAAAAATGTGATAAAAGTTGCATAACATGTTATTTTGAGATGAAACTTATTCTAAAGTGTTTGGTTATGATTGCTAAACAATATATGAAGAATTGGTAGGTTTGTTATTAAGAAAAATTTGGGTTTTTAAAGAAAAGAGAATCGGAAGTCGGAATAACTCCACTTCCGACGAGTTTTGAAATGAGAAAGTTTTAGATTAGAATGGGAGGAGGGGAGAAGAGACTTACTGATTGAAAGGAAAGGGGAGAGGTAGAGGGAACTTTTGAAGGTGTCGTGGAGTCGCGGTGTCGCCGGATTCTTCCCGAAACATCGCCGGAACTTTGACCTTGGCTAACTCCACTTGTATAGAGTTTTGCAATGGATTTCAGAATGAGAAGGGCCAAAGTATAGGGTGGTATTTATAGAATAGAATTAGGGTTTTATGAGTGAAGAGAGAATTAAAAATGCATTAAAATTAGAATTAAAGAGTGAAATTACACTCTCTGGATAATTGCAGAGTAATCAAACATAATGGGAGTTAAAAGGGGAGGCCAAGAGACTAGGGCACAAAAATTGGTGGCATTACCTATGGGGGGCCGGCGGCGCTGGCCCTAAGAGGAATCTCGCTGGTTCAATCCAAGAGGTAGGGCTCTGGATCTTGGCCACGTGTCCTAGTCACTTAATATAGCATTTTCCACATGTTTGTTTAATCTGACTTTTCATTTTTACGTGTATTGCACTTGTAAACTTTTGGGCTTCTACAAGTTTAAAAGAAAAATTATTAAAAATAATATGTGGCTGGGGGATTTGAACACATGAGTTATGGCACAGCAGTGCAAGGCTTTACCAATGAGCTACAACTGCTTTTTTGCTGTTCAAAAGCAAATTAAATACTTATAGCATCCACAGGATTGCAAATACTCCATTTGTAAATTAACTTTTAAACAAATTTTCTGTATATTAAAACAGAGTCGTTACATTTTCTGGACTTCGGATTTCAAAGGTGAGTTTTTGATGGATATAACTTATAGTAGTGGTGTAGTAGAGGTTTAATAGTGATTGCAACCTAATTAGTAATAGATGAGCGTGTTTTAGTGCAAGTATTATTGGTTTAAATGAATTTTGAAGTTTTAAAATAAGGTTTTCAGTGAGTTTTTGACATTTGATTGGAATCTGGAGCAACTAAGAATCTCTGAAAATTATTTAGAGGATACAGTGAGATGCTAGGACCCGTAGAAGACCACTGTAGAAGCCCGAGCCTATATCCCCGAACCAAAACCCTAATTTTATTGCAATTGGCCGCAAATTGCGGCCATGTTGATGGCTTAGGGTGTAGGGTTTGTTCTGTAGCCCACTCACTCGATAACTAAGCCTATTTTATATGCTAAATAGTCCCAGATCACCTGAGTAAAAATCTGGGAGCATTTTGACTTGGTTTTGGCGATGTTTTTCGATATTTGAAACTTGGATTTTGGATTTCGATGTTTTGACTCGATCGTTTTACGTTTGTACGTCGACGTCGGGGGTATTTTGTCGTTTTAGCACGCGTTGACCATAAGTTCTAATCTATGTGCGCTTCGCTCATCGTATCGGTTTTGATATGGATTTTTATGCAATTCGATATGTTTTCGATTGTAGGTATGATCGCAGGAACTTCCGAGACGACGAAGAAGGGCAACGCATCCGTCGGCTTCGACTGGGGCGAGGCGTTTAGGTGAGTAGATGTATATCTACGGGGGAAGTCCGGTGGATAGCGTATAGCACCCCCGTAACTGTAGAAATAGGATGTTATTTATAGTAGAAATGTAAACCTAGCCTATAGGGTTATTAGAACACCATATACAGATATTCATATACTTAGTAGAAAGATATATTCATAATTTTTATTTCTTAGCCATTGAGCTATATATATATATATATATATATAAGTACTTTATATGATATAAGTTTACTCGTGACATAAGTATACATGATATTGTATGGTATGAGATGATATGATATGATATGAGATGAGATGATGTACGCAACTATAGATCCGTACCATATTGATTGGATGATATTATATGAGAGATATTCCGTACGTTATATGATGAGGATTGATTGTCGACTACGGACGATATTTATTTCGACTCGAGGAGTCTTTTTTAAAATCACAAAAAGGAAAATTCATGAGATATTTAGAGCCATACCTACTTTCCAAAACTAACGATTCATTATGTATTTTTAAATGATAACGTCAAGAGTGCGCTACGACTTTTTAAACGATATTTATTTCAAAAATATCATAGTCCCTTATTTTCAAAATAACGTTTCGTGCTATTTTAAATTATAACTGTATCGCTCATACGTAGTTGGATATTTTAATATTTGTTCACGTTACGATTTCATTATTCTGTATACGCTTGAATTCCGCTTTCCTTATTACTGCATACGCTCGCGCTTCGATTATTTAAAATATATACAACGTTTATACCTTTAACTCTACTTAACTTCATGAGATAGGACATGCGCACCATTACCGATGATTCATATTGCACTTGCACGTAAAAGTATGTTACACCTACACCTCATCGGTAATTACCATGCCACGTACACATATAGAACTTTCTATGTCACCCGTATCGCACCATACCCCGTGTTCATATCAGATTTTTGCATTTTTATACCGCCCAATTTTTATCACATTGCTTATCGGCAGGTACTCTTGAGCCGTGTTTGCTAGTCAATTGCAGGATACATGTTCTCGGCTCTAAACGGTGAAATTCATGAAAAAGCACGACAAAATCCGGATTACTGCCAACCACAGATAAAACACGGGTCTCCGCTCTCTATCCGTATGTTGCCGCACACCAGTTTAAGAGACAAAATGGCAAATCAATGTCATTTTCATGCACAAAGCTCAATGGCAACACAAGATCCAACATATCTACGCGGAGCTCGAGAAAATCATGGTAAAAGATCCACATCAAATCACCTTTTGACCTGCTGCAAATCTGGAAGAAATGTGGAGAGATTCTGAGAAAAAAAGTGTACCAAACTGATCCAAACATCAACACTAAGAAGCACAAAAATTCCGAGGAGCCAACTCCTCTAAACGGCCGCGTTTCCGCGGCATAAGCATGCTTAGGCCGCGGAACCGCGGCCGTACGGCCTCCTCAGTTGACTATTTTCCAGGGGTAGTTTTGTCTTTTCATGAAAGGTCAGAATGTTGCCCTAGATTTTCAGTTCCCTTCCTGTAAATAGTCCAGAACTTGCCAAAGCCAAGAGTGCTTATTCTTGTATTTAGGTTTTAGAATACATGTTGTTCTTCTTCCTCTTCTCATCTCTTCTCCATTAAAACCTTGTAGTTAGCTTTTGTGAGTGAAGGATGAATAAAGAGTTCTTTTGGTTACCATGCTTGTCTTATTATTAATTATAATTGCTTGTATTTTTCTTTTGCTAATCTAGTTGTTGTTATTTGTTGTTGTTTCTTTCTTGTTCTCTTTTTCTTTATCCTTAAACAACAATGATGCTTACGCTTGATCCTTGCTGAGGTGAGGTCGCAAATAGCTAGTTGTAATCTTCTAATCTTTTTCTTTCTATCTTCCTCCTTTGTTTTATTTTCCTTTTTCTTGTAATGGGTGAGTAGTTTTCATACTTGTTAGGGTAAGATAAGGAAAGATTGAGAGAAGGAAATCTCTCTCACTCATTCCTTGCCCAACATCTTAATTCGGACTCCCGTTAATTGAACCACAACCGCTCCCTACGGCACCCTATCCTACATGATAGCGGTGATTCCTTAGTGAGACCGGTTGTGGTTGAATTAACCGGAGGTTAAGGCTAAGAGCCAAGAACGGACGGACAAGCACCAAAAGGAAGAACTTAAGCGTTGGAAAGCCTATCTTATACTCGCAAGTTCCTTCCTAGTCGGGCTAATCCCCGTTGTTGCCGATTACCGTAACACCGATATTAAGAGTGGCAACGAAAGAAGTGAGCGACTCCTAACTCAAACTAACCTAATCCTAACCCTAACAAGCTCTCTTTACATATCATTTTAGCACATAGTTAATCTCAAAACAAACCTGGACATTTGGACCTAACTCGTTAAAGCACATAGAAAAAGATTCGCATCTCCCTGCGGACGACCCGTACTCAACCGGCTAGCTACAAGCGAAACCGTCTTGATTATGGTAATAAACTTGAACACGCAAAACCATAACAATCAAATGGCACCGTTGCCGGGGAGACGGTAGTTTATTTCTTTGTGTAATTTCGGGTTAATTTGTGAATATAAAGCTAACCGAAAAAACAAAACAAAAAAAATACATTGTAAAAAAATCATCTTGTTATTTTTGATTAGTTTTTGTGCAAGTGTGCAGGATAATACGAAGGTCGAGTTCAGTGCCAAAGACGTGGGAAGTTAGACCCATATCTCGTGGCTACACCGCGACGGATCAAGACAAGAGCCAACGATCTACTGTAAAAATCTGGAGCAGATATAGTGAGCAAATCAAGATTCAGGAAATCCAGACAAGCAGAGTGTTAGTTATATGTATGCCCTAGAGGCCATTACTGTACATAGGATGTATATTGTAGTGGATGCTGGGACGTATATAGGGAGGACTTTCTTGCTCGACATGATAGTATGCTATCTGGTTGAACTTTACCTTAACGTGTATGCTGATTGTCTCTCTGTTACATGTTGGTAAAGCCCTTAGGATGTGTGCTTGACTACCTGGACTATGATGCGGATCATACTAGTGGGGACAAGGTAGTCCATAAGTACATCCTTCACAGTCCCTAGTCGTGGGTGTATCGAGACGGGGCATCGATATACCAGAGTAGACTAGCGTATACCTTCTCGACCCATACAGATGGGCGATGGATGATCCCATATCCATTGGTGTTTGACATCATAGATGATATACGGGTGCTCAGTAGAGACTGGGTACACTGGACGGACTCGCCGAGAACTCCCAGATGGTATTATACCTCACGTCAGATGGCAGTTCTCTGGTGACACTGGTACAGAGTAGTCTGTTGACCCGAGATCGTCATAGAGTCTTGTGTGGTTCCCACTGTGCTTTGATTTCCATCTTACCACGTCCAAGAGGGCGTGCAAAACGGTGGTTTTTGGGTACAGTCCCGAGTCACATGGAGGCAATGAGCGATAGGAGGGGATTCGTCTCTCCCGGTATAGGGAGTTGATGTTGCGCTGTGTTCGATTGGCTATAACAGGAAATCCCTGGCCAGGGTTGCTGAGATTTACTGGTAAGTGTTACCAGTAGTTTCTCGAACAGTTATAGACCTCATATCGACACGACTTATTGAGCTATTGGGGTCTGACGTTTACCACCCCTAGGCGAGATATGCGACATATCAAACGATCAGACCGGACTGTACGGTAGTGTTACTGGTCGGATTCACTGGAGTGTGAGCGGGCTTGCTCGTCGATCTTCAGATCGCTCAATACCCGGGTGGCCGTTACGTTTAGCAGACCGCTTGCGGCTTGTGGGTGTTTGATATGATCATCGCCTGCTGCCGGCGTATTGACGAGTCTTTAGAGTCCTACACAGAGGTTTCCTGGCTCAAGCGAAACGAAATAGGAGCGCATATGAGATATGTGCGGGACCGAGAAGAATGCGTGTATGTGATACCGTATTTCATTCTCGCGATCAATGTGTCGAATGGTTGTATGCGATATAACCTAATTATCGAATCAAGGATTGATTCGATAAGCCGATACATTAGATACTAGCCGGTTATATGCGATATGACCGGATCATTGAATCAAGTGTTGATTTAATGATTTAATGCATATTTATATATTTGATATATTGCTTTGCATTAACTAGTATCGGTTCACTTTAGACGGATTTTCTCACTTGGTTCGTGCGCATTGCATATGCGATATGTTTTTGTGCACTTGTATGTATCATGTTTGATGATGCATGCTAACTTGAGTTTGTGTAAAGATTAAACCATGGTTATTCAAATGGTTAGGGTTTTGTTTTTCATATCTATTTATTTATTTATTTATTTATTTTCTTTTTGGAAAATGAAATGAGAAGAATGGTGGCTTTCTTTATTTGTAATTGAAGATTCATGAACCTTTGACTTTGTCCACCATTCTTATCTCATGCTTAACCTAACCATTTGATTTAACCCTAGTTCAATCTCTACACATAACCATGGTTAAGTTATGATAAAGATTGGATTATTCTTTTCTTTTTAATTGAACTTATCATAACATTTCTTCTTCTTCTTCCTTGCTTCAAGTGAAGAAAAGCTTACCTCATCAATGGTGATTGATGTTTTTGAGTGAGAAATCCAAAACTAAAGTCTACCCACTTCCTATTTCTTCATCCTCTACCTCTTGCCAAGTAGTAGAGTGTGTTTACTTCACAAGTTTCTTGACTTGGTGAAGTCGGAGCTTGATTTAGCGATGCCTCGACGTAGATCATCTTCGGCATGGACATCGACGACCTAGCTTGCCCATTCTCCGACGAAGCCGATCCTAGAGCCCGGATTTGACTTGGACAGCGGAGAGGACCTCGTTGCGGAGCTATGGAGGTGGAGCACCGGATCTACAAAGGTTTTATTTCCGTTTTCTCATTAGTTAAGTGTTAACTAGTTCTTTTTAGCCTAGCTAGAGCCTTAGGCGAAGTCCAGACGGAAATTGAAGTCCGAACGAACCCGAAACCCCGAACCAATATTGCTCTCTGGACTTTTTCCTAAAATGCGGATTTTTGTGAATTAAAAATTTCTAGAAAATACATAAAATAAAACTAAGAATTACGGTGCAAACTCAGGTGAGTAATTCGTTTGAACGGCGGCGGAACCGCGGCATAAGCACTGCTTATGCGGCGGTTCCGCGCTACATTGGTGACGTCATCGTACCTGCTCTGCACAGTAATTCCTATTATTTTATGCTGAGTTTTCTGGGAATATTTAAAACTTATTCCAGAGTTGAAATTTCTGCAGTTGTTTTGGGGATTCGGTGTTTCGATCGGGGTATCAAATTTTGTCTGTTTGGCTTTCCGGATAAATCTTAGAATATGTTAAAAAGTTCGACCGGATATAAATACCCAATTTTTCCCCTGTCGGGAAATTTCCAAGTGTTGGATTTTTCCGTAGTTTAACGACGTTCTAAGTAGTGCAAGTAACGCGATGGTCCCTCTAGAAGACAACAAACCTTAACTCGATTATGTGACCGTCTTGAACTGCCCTTTGAACCTTCGGGTTTGGGGCAGTACGGCGTGCCACATGTGAGGCGTTGGCTTGACCCTTCTACGGCTGGACCGTTGGTACTGAGGTACGAACGGAATGTTGTTAGACTTATTTCATGTGTTGATCTGTATCGGGAAAACTTGGGTGTTCGATTGTTCGATCGGAAAGTTTAACATTTTCTATTTATCTGGAATGGGATACAATAATTGGAATTCACAATGAGTTATGAGATAACTAAATGAATGTTATAAACATAGCAGTTTAGTCTCACTTGATCGGTTGCCACGGAATTTTGATGTGATCAAAAGTCCGTCGCAATCACGTAGCGTACGCGGATACTCGCCGGGTAAACTTAATAGACAGCTTCACTCCATAGCCCCGACCAAGTGACTGTAGGAGAACCCCGTCGCCGAAAGCATCCGTTCGGGTGCTCGTGGTAGCGGTGTTCCGCCTTGGTGCACTTCGTCGACGGTATCGGGGGTGCGGCCGTCTACTTAAGTTTGCGACGAGTATTCGATCAGACTGTCGGGAATCTTGTTGAATTGCCCGACTAGATATTGAAAAGTGTTTTCGATAATGAGACTGAAATGCGGGGTTTATAATTGTTAGGCATGCGATGTCTAAGTAATTCATTTGGTCAGGCATGCGATGTCTGAGGTGATTGCGGATTCCAACTGTTGTAGTTTTACACTTTCTTTTCTGTGACCGTAAGTGTAATATGTGATATCGCCGGTTTCGTTGCTATATGTCAACGACAATTGGGATGGACATATTTACTTACGTTGATGACATGTGATGTTATGTGTTGCTGGATATGTTATATTGGATCGTCGCGTTTGAATAGCCGGGGTTTTTTATGTGAGATGAGTGTTTTTCATTTTCATTCATGTAAAAACTTGTATGTAATATTCTTTTATTGGGGCACTTCCAGGTTGCGGAAGTTGTCACCGTTGTTGTATATTATTTACTTTTCCGCACTAGGATAGACCCAAGGAGGGGAGCACAAGTAACCGGGTTCTGGAGTCCAGTGGGAGACCAACTCGAGGAGTCGAGTCCAGGTCTCCTAACTCTAGAATTGGTAGGGTTGCTTGCCGCTCTCGTAGGGGTCTAGGGGTGTGGGTTTGGCTATTCATCACGACCGTGGAATCCGTGTTTTATACTGGCTCGTATTGAAAACACGGACGTCCTAGTATATCCAATATTTCATATGATTCTTCTGCTGCGATATCTGTGATGTGATCATAAGATGTTCTGTGATAGATACAGTATATAGTATATATGATATATTATATAGACGTTACTTATGTTTTACACCCGCGCTAGCCCTGCCCTGCTCTGCCGTTAGTTACCTAACCTAACGGTGCACGAGGGGACATCGAGGCGAATGCGGATGGCATAAGTGTACGTCATATCTATCTGTGATGTTTAGGTACTTAAATGATGGGACTTCATTAATGTGATTAATGAATTAAAAGAAACCTAAGATGTTGTAGAATCGAATTTCAAAATAAAACAGGTAGCTACAGTTCTTGCTTTGCACAGCGGTATATGCGATATATCCTGCACCTTATTCGATGAGGAAAGAACCGAGATCCCTTCACCGGGAGTGACTCCTTTAGCAATAACTGGCAGATGCTACACACTCGGTTTGACTTTTGATTGCTTTTAAGTGTTTTTGCTTTGCACAGTGATATATATGATATATCCCGCACCTCATTCGACGAGGAAAGGACCGACGATCCCTTCACCGGGAGTGACTCCTTTAGCAAAACTAGAAAAGCCTCAAAAGCATTCCATTTTTAAAATCATTCGATCCTACAACGATATCAAGTTCATTACGCAATAGGTTTTCAGAAAAACCTATCGTAGCCCTCCGTCATTTCAGATAAGTTGTATATAGTATTCGTGCTGCATTTGTTGGCTTTCGTCAAGGTGCAGTGTGCGGTAGCTATATGCTGCTTATCTGCTAGCATACGATGCGATTGGATTAGGGTAGTCGTGCGGCTTTGTTGGCTTTCGTCAAGGGTCGTGCGGGTGGGTTTAATTCGATCAAGAAATGTATGGGTTGAACTTGACTAGCGGGCTATGGTTTGTTGGCTTTCGTCAAGGTCATAGCACGTTAGGGGCAAAATATTATCGGGAATTTCAAGTGTTGAGATTTGCAATGAGATTGGATACCTTCTATGAGATAGTTGGATCCCGATACCCGCTGCGAGTAAGAGTTACTCCTGGGAGAGTTTTATACATTACAATTAGCCGATCAAGTAGGTGTCTAGAAAGGTGTTAACGGGGTTACGCCTCTGGGAAAACGAGGTTTACATTAATTAGGTTCGTGCGAAAGCACGGGGGACCTCCCTCAAAGTACCGACACTGGCCTGGCTGAAAGATTGGCGAACTTGTAGTGTGTAATTAATCCCGGCTAGTCTTTCCTTTTAGGGTTTGAAGGAAGATTTGATAAAAAGCAGTGGGAGCCATCCTGATTAGATAAAATAATAACCAATCTATTCTTGACAGAGCGCACGCTGAGTGTTTTCTTCTCTCTCTCTCTAGGTAGCGACCATATCACGCCTTAATCAAGATAATAATACGGATTATTGACCGAACCCGCTTGTTATACTGAGCTGGGGAACGTTGGTCCCGCTCCAACTTATAATTGTTATAAGACAGAGCAGGAAATTGGGGAATACCAGATTTCCCGTGCCGCCCAAACGAAGAGAGTGCATGCTGATGCATCATCTTCGGGTGTGTTCATTACAGAGAACTGTTTCTCAGTATCCTTTACGTCCAGGGTATGTGATACCAGATCAGGATCCCAGATATGTAATCTGTTACATAGGGCTACAGAAAGGTAGAGAACTGAGAACGGGTGATAAGTTTCATGAGGCAGAAAACGGGGCAAGTGTTGCAGCCAAGTCTGTCGGTCACTGTCACCCTGTATTACCAATACATTGATTCTGAACGAATGTTGTTAGATACCGAACCTGATATACCAAATCATATCACTCTCTTTGTTAGAAAAGAAAGGATATAATTTTGTATTGTTGGATAATGTTTTGAACATTTCCTATATCAAAAGTTGATCGGTTCAGGCACGTTATCTAAAAGCATTAATGTTCTAAATCAAACCACAGTTTTTTGTATACAGAACACACACAAGAGGAAGAGTTCAGAAATGAACGAATCCTTCTTGAGGCATTGTAGACTAGGTCATATCAATGTAACCCGACTGGCTGGAGTTACATTTAGATGCATATTTAAATCAGTTTGAATTTACATCTTGTGAAACTCGCCAGTCATGTCACAAAGATAAGATGACCATAGCTCCGTTTACTGGAAACAGAGAAAGAGTTAGTGAACTCTTGGGATAATACATGTTGATATATGTAAGGTCCCCTGTCTACACATGCCAGGACTGGTTCTTTATACTTCATTACGTTCTCTGATGATCTCTTTAGATTCAGACATATGTTCTTGTTGAAACACAAGTCCGAACCTTTTGAGATATTCACAGAATATAAGTTAGAAGTAGAGAACCAAAATAAGGGTATAAGTATTATGTCCTTTGATGCGATCAGGGAGGAGAATACTTGAGCACGAAATTCCTGGACTATTCTAAAGGAGAATGAGATTCTCTCTCGGCATTACTCCTCCGTATACACCATAGCACGATGGTATATCGGGGCGGAGCAGATACACCCTATATGATAAGGTGTGCTCTATGATGAATACTACCGAGTTTCCTATTTCTTTTTGGGAGTTATGCACTTGAGAAGCTGCATACCTATTGAATAGGGTTCCAATCAAATCAGTTGCCTACCGCTTCATATGTGATATGGAAAGGGAAGAGCCCATGTCTTAAGCTAGTTAAGATTTGGGGTTGTCTGGCCTATGTCTAAAAGCAAAATCCGGACAAGCTCAAGGCAAGGTCTGTTATGTAGAACTGGAAGTGTTCCAGCTATACGAACTACAGCAGATGATTTGATAGAACCAAGGGATTCAGTAGATACCAACGAACCTCAGCCTCTCCGCCGATCTAGTAGGGTTCCTCACCCACCTGAGAGATACTTTGGTTTCTCTATGACAGTGGGAGCGAGAATTGCATCATGAGATGATGACCCAACTAGCTTCGAGCTGGCCATCAGGAGTAAGACTCTGTAAGAATGGCTGGATGCTTATCGATCTGAGATGGAATCCTTATACACCAGCAAAGTATGGACTTTGGCTGCTATATCTGAAGGGTTAAATCCCCATCAGGAGCAAGTATATCTTGAGAAGATTACTTGGTGTAGATGGAAAAGTTGAGACTTTCAAAGCTAAACTTGTTAAAGCTTTTCGTCATCGACCAGGCGTGGATCATGATGAAACCTTTTCAAGTGACTATGCTTAAGTCCATCCAGATCCTACTTACCACGGCTACATACCATGACTACGATATCTGGTGGTTGGGTGTCTTGACTGCTTTTCTAAATGATGATTTAGAAGAGAGCGTCTATAAGTACACAGCCAGAGGGCTTCGTAGACAGTGGGAGCAGCGGAAACGTGTGCAAGATGCTTTATAGGATAAAGCAGGCATCGCGGAGTTGGAACATCTGTTTTGATGGATAAGTCAAAGAGTTTGACAACATCAAAATGGTAGATGAACCTTGTATAAACAAAAAGATAGTAGGGAGTATGGTGACGATCCTCGTAGAGTACGTGGATGACATACTCTTGATAGGGAAGTAGTTTCCTATGCTACGCTCGGTTAATCTCCGTTTATCACAAGGATTCTCCATATAGGATCAAAGTGATACCTACTAAATCCTAGATTTTGGATCTATGAGATAGATCTAAATGGATGTTAGGATTCTCACTAGTTGTAGTGAGAAGATATCAATCGATCCTGGGGAGAATCACTGGAAGGGTTCCAGGGTGATAAAGACGACTGAATGTCAGTCACAGGCATTGTCTTTACCCTCAATAAAGGGACGGTATGTTGGAAGAGTTCCAAGCAAGATACCGTGACATACTAGAAGATAAAGGCTGGATACATCGCTACTTAAGATGCTACCAAAGAGGCTGTTTGGGTGTATATTGGTTCATAAGATGAACTATGTTCCTCCCATTGTGTGACAATGGAGTTGTGGCTCATGCCAAGGAACGCCCGTCCCATCAGTGATCCAGACATATTCTAAGGCAGTATCACTTGATCATGGAGATGGTTGATCTCCAGGGTGATCGAGGTTAGGAGAGTAGACTCAGAGGACAACACAGCGGATCCACTCATAAAGGCCTGTTCCCAGAGAGAGACTTTTATGGGATGGTTGAGTATGAGATACTACAACCACTGCTATCAGATGGCCCTAGTGCAAGTGGGAGATTGTTAGTTATATGTATGCCCTAGAGGCCATTACTGTACATAGGATGTATATTGTAGTGGATGCTGGGACGTATATAGGGAGGACTTTCTTGCTCGACATGATAGTATGCTATCTGGTTGAACTTTACCTTAACGTGTATGCTGATTGTCTCTCTGTTACATGTTGGTAAAGCCCTTAGGATGTGTGCTTGACTACCTGGACTATGATGCGGATCATACTAGTGGGGACAAGGTAGTCCATAAGTACATCCTTCACAGTCCCTAGTCGTGGGTGTATCGAGACGGGGCATCGATATACCAGAGTAGACTAGCGTATACCTTCTCGACCCATACAGATGGGCGATGGATGATCCCATATCCATTGGTGTTTGACATCATAGATGATATACGGGTGCTCAGTAGAGACTGGGTACACTGGACGGACTCGCCGAGAACTCCCAGATGGTATTATACCTCACGTCAGATGGCAGTTCTCTGGTGACACTGGTACAGAGTAGTCTGTTGACCCGAGATCGTCATAGAGTCTTGTGTGGTTCCCACTGTGCTTTGATTTCCATCTTACCACGTCCAAGAGGGCGTGCAAAACGGTGGTTTTTGGGTACAGTCCCGAGTCACATGGAGGCAATGAGCGATAGGAGGGGATTCGTCTCTCCCGGTATAGGGAGTTGATGTTGCGCTGTGTTCGATTGGCTATAACAGGAAATCCCTGGCCAGGGTTGCTGAGATTTACTGGTAAGTGTTACCAGTAGTTTCTCGAACAGTTATAGACCTCATATCGACACGACTTATTGAGCTATTGGGGTCTGACGTTTACCACCCCTAGGCGAGATATGCGACATATCAAACGATCAGACCGGACTGTACGGTAGTGTTACTGGTCGGATTCACTGGAGTGTGAGCGGGCTTGCTCGTCGATCTTCAGATCGCTCAATACCCGGGTGGCCGTTACGTTTAGCAGACCGCTTGCGGCTTGTGGGTGTTTGATATGATCATCGCCTGCTGCCGGCGTATTGACGAGTCTTTAGAGTCCTACACAGAGGTTTCCTGGCTCAAGCGAAACGAAATAGGAGCGCATATGAGATATGTGCGGGACCGAGAAGAATGCGTGTATGTGATACCGTATTTCATTCTCGCGATCAATGTGTCGAATGGTTGTATGCGATATAACCTAATTATCGAATCAAGGATTGATTCGATAAGCCGATACATTAGATACTAGCCGGTTATATGCGATATGACCGGATCATTGAATCAAGTGTTGATTTAATGATTTAATGCATATTTATATATTTGATATATTGCTTTGCATTAACTAGTATCGGTTCACTTTAGACGGATTTTCTCACTTGGTTCGTGCGCATTGCATATGCGATATGTTTTTGTGCACTTGTATGTATCATGTTTGATGATGCATGCTAACTTGAGTTTGTGTAAAGATTAAACCATGGTTATTCAAATGGTTAGGGTTTTGTTTTTCATATCTATTTATTTATTTATTTATTTAATTTCTTTTTGGAAAATGAAATGAGAAGAATGGTGGCTTTCTTTGTTTGTAGTTGAAGATTCATGAACCTTTGACTTTGTCCACCATTCTTATCTCATGCTTAACCTAACCATTTGATTTAACCCTAGTTCAATCTCTACACATAACCATGGTTAAGTTATGATAAAGATTGGATTATTCTTTTCTTTTTAATTGAACTTATCATAACATTTCTTCTTCTTCTTCCTTGCTTCAAGTGAAGAAAAGCTTACCTCATCAATGGTGATTGATGTTTTTGAGTGAGAAATCCAAAACTAAAGTCTACCCACTTCCTATTTCTTCATCCTCTACCTCTTGCCAAGTAGTAGAGTGTGTTTACTTCACAAGTTTCTTGACTTGGTGAAGTCGGAGCTTGATTTAGCGATGCCTCGACGTAGATCATCTTCGGCATGGACATCGACGACCTAGCTTGCCCATTCTCCGACGAAGCCGATCCTAGAGCCCGGATTTGACTTGGACAGCGGAGAGGACCTCGTTGCGGAGCTATGGAGGTGGAGCACCGGATCAACAAAGGTTGTATTTCCGTTTTCTCATTAGTTAAGTGTTAACTAGTTCTTTTTCGCCTAGACATCTAGTTATCGATCCGTAGTTTAGGGTTTCTCGGCACCATATCATTTGAAATTGCCATGGTTGATGGCTTGGGAGACCTCACTAGCGTGCCTAGGAACCCTACACAGAGGACTCCCAGACCAGCACGTGCAAGAAATTTGAAGGCCCAACTCCCCCTTACTGCCGCGGAACCGCGGCATAAGCAAGCTTAGGCCGCGGAACCGCGGCTGTTTGGTGCCTTCAAGGTGCCAAATTGTCTGTAAGTCTCTCTCTCCTCTCCCCCACTCCTCTGGACTCCACTGAATTGTGTTTTCTGCAGCATTCTTTGCGCAAATTCTTTTCCCCCTTCCAATAAATTGTTCTTGTGCAGGATTCTTTGCGCCGCGCTAAAAAAAAAAAATTGATTGCAGTTGATTGTTACTGCTTTGCATTTATTAATACGGACTTTAAGGGGCTTGAAACCAATCCAGATTGGGTGGGGATTTCATCACCCTTCCCAGGACCCCAGAAATCACAAAAAGCATATGCATTGACCATTGTTAATTAAAAAATACTAGACTCAGCCCTAAAGACTTCGCGCTCATTAGGACAGAGGACTAGTTACAGACATCGGTTGTTTATCCTATCCTGACTTTGTGGTGTCTAGGAAAGTGTGTCCAAGGCAAGTGGTTACTTAATTAGGACCACTACTTACGTAGTGGGGAGCCTCCCACTTACCTGGCACTTACCTGGCCGCAATTGGCGGAGAAGAGGCGGTTTGAGGTCCTATTTCTAGCACTTTGGAACAGTTAGGAGCTGTCTAGCTGACCTAGGTGACCCTAGATCTAGGTGTGATTGTGCATATCTTGTTTGTGATTTCTTAAAGCCGTAAGTCCGTACATATTTCTGTAAAGCTCTTTCTAGAAAAAAAAAGGGAAAAAAATCAAAAACTTTTATAAAAACTTGCCCTTTGACACCAAAATCCCATTTTTTTTAACCCACCACCCGTCGTATTTCTCCATTGACGTTTTCTTACCCTCACCTTCTCCACTTTGACTATACTAAACTCGTTTAGTGTATGTCCGCTTGGACTCGGGACACTAGCGCTCGCCTAGTCCATGTTACGTTAGTCGCTACCGACTACGCGATCGACTCAGACGTCGAAACTCCGTCCACGCCTCTTTCACCCTTACCTTTGCCGGCCAACTCCGACGTTGACCGGAATTATGTTCATACATCTTCACCTTCACCATCACCAACCTCTTCTTCCGCGATGTCAAGATTTAATCCCAACATCCCTTTGACTCCCCCAGGATTGATTCCGCCACTTATGGATGCGAATAACCCACCACCACCGCCTGTTGTAGCGCCGCAGCGAATCGCGCTCCAGGATCGTTTCTATCCCACCCGCTCTGCGCTTCCCACCTGTCTTTCTCTTCCACCGGCCAATGGGGATAATTTTGAAATTAATCCCCACTTCATTAACATGCTTCCGAAATTTCATGGGCTTGAATCTGAAGATGCCTATATCTTCATCAACAAGTTTTAAAACGTTTGTGCCATGATGAAAACCACCCAGCTGTCGGACGATGCTATACGGCTATGGGTCATTCCGTTCACTTTATGCGATCTTGCTGAAAAATGGCTGTATAGCACCGCCTCCCACTCCATAACCAGTTGGGACGAGTTTGTGAAAGCGTTTCTCAAGAAATTCTATCCGAATCATAAAACCGCAAGGATCCGTAACGAAATCAACCAATTCTCTCAGCTTCCTACTGAACCCTTCTGGAAGTGCTTTGACCGGTATAAAGACCTTCTTGTTCAGTGCCCTCACCACGGTATCGAGAAATGGCAACTTTGCCAAACCTTATACGAGGGCCTGAACCCAGCAACCAAACAGTTGTTGGAAACCATTTGTCAGGGCCACTTCCTATCGAAATCTGACGAGGAAGCGTGGCAATTCTTCGACGACCTTGCGGAACAAACGCTTCAATGGGAGAGCACTAGACCAACTTCTTCTTCTTCTTCCTCCACTTCTACTGGTCAGTCTAGGATAGGAATTCACCAACTTGATGTCTCTATTGCGATGAAAGCTGAAATGGCTGCAATAACGAGAAAACTTGCAGCGATAGAGAGCAAATTTTCATCTCCTGCTCCTGCCCCTGTTCTTCCCCTTCGTACCATTTGTGCTTGTTGTTCCGATCCTTCTCACTTAACCGAAGAGTGTCCTTACAATCCACCATCTCAAGGACAGGATCAGGTTAATGCTGCATTTCAGCAAAGACCAAGAAATGATCCATACTCTTCCACCTACAATCCCGGTTGGAGGAACCATCCCAATTTCGTCTGGAATCAGAATCAGCATCAATTCCAAGGCAACAATTTCCAGAGGCCCCCTCCTCCGCAGCAACAAGCGCAACAACAAACTCAACATCAGTTTCAGCAGCCCTTTCAACCCCAACCTTTTCAAAATCAGACGAACAACTTTGCACCCAACAATTCTTTTCCTCAAAACAACTTTGTTCCGTCAAACAACGATAAGGTTTCCTCGCTAGAACGAAGTCTGGAGGCGTTCGTTAAACAATCGACACAATCCACCGCCAACATCCAATCTTCCATTCAGTCGTTGGTGCAACACACTGCCGCTCACGGGCAAAGCATCAAGACCATCGAGGCCCAGATTGCACAGCTGAATGCGGCGTTAAGCAAGCGAGAGAAGGGAAAGCTTCCATCTCAACCACTCCCAAATCCCGGTCACCCACATAATGTACATGTTGCTCTTGAACAACAGAACCATAATGTGAGTGCCGTAACTACATTGAGATCGGGAAGGATGCTGCACAACAACATCGGCACAACAATTGAGGATCATGACACCCCGGCCGCTTCTTCTTCTTCTTCGTCTTCTGAGCCTATTCTCCATTCGTCAAAAGGCTCTTCTTCCGCTTCTTCTTCTTCTGCTCTGAACGGACCCACTTCTCACTCCACGAAAACACCAGCTCTGGGATCTGTTCCAGCTCCACAATCTCCTCCACAAGCATTGGACTCAACCAATTTTAAAAACGCTCCATTTCCAAACCGGTTGAGGTCCAATAAACAAAATCCACAAATGGAGAAGATTCTGGAGTTATTTAAGCAGGTTAACATCAACATTCCCCTTTTAGATGCTGTCCAACAAGTCCCGTCCTATACGAAAATCTTAAAGGACTTGTGCACGAAAAAGAGGAAGTCTCAGGTACCCAAGAAAGTTTTCTTGGCTAGTGCTGTGAGTGATGCTCTTACCCAATCTTTACCGCAAAAACGGAAGGACCCTGGCTGTCCTACGATTTCTATTACCATTGGGGATAAGAACATCAACCGCGCACTATTAGATCTTAGTGCCAGTGTTAACCTACTTCCGTACTCAGTATATGAGCAATTAGGTGTAGGAGAGCTGAAACCCACACACTGTACTCTCCAAATGGCCGACCAATCGATCACCCATCCTAGGGGTGAGCTAGAGGATGTGTTAATCAAGGTTGGGGACTTCATATTCCCCGTGGACTTCATTGTATTAGACACACAGCCTGTAGCTAACCCCCGGAATCAAATTCCGGTGATACTCGGTCGTCCATTCCTTGCGACCTCAAATGCTGTGATCAATTGTCGAAATGGTTCGATGAACCTATCTTTTGGAAATATGATAATTGAACTCAACATTTTTAGGTTGGGGAATCAGCCCTCCGAACCTAATGCTCATATACTAGACGTTTGCTCGATCCAGGAGATCGCCCCAGAAGAGTGTGAATTCGAGGAGTTTTTGTTCGATCACGATAACCTTAACGCCACTAGTGCGTTCCTCTTCGAACCTGCTGTTGTTTCTGCGCCCTACAATGACTACGAGTGCTTCACTTTCTCGAACGATCTTAGCCACTCACCACCCGAGTTTGAATCCTTCGAATTTCCGAATGAGTTACCTGAACCATCCAACTCGGTCGCTTACACTCGTTTTGAACCTTTGCTGGAATCCTTTGAGTTCGAGACCTTTTCACCAATCTTGCCTTCAATCGTTTCACCTCCAACGCTCGAACTCAAGCCTTTGCCGTCTCACCTTAAGTACGCTTACTTGGGTGAAAACGAGACCCTCCCTGTTATCATCTCGGCTTCTCTAGCTCCCGAGCAAGAGAGAGCCCTTCTCGCGGTCTTGCACAGCAATAGGCAAGCTTTTGGCTGGTCCATGGCGGACATCAAGGGGATTAGTCCTCTGATCGTTGAACATCACATTCATATGATGGATGATGCCAAACCAGCCAGGGATCCACAAAGGCGACTCAACCCAGTCATGAAGGAGGCTGTGAAAAAGGAAATCGTAAAGTGTCTGGATAGTGGTATCATTTACCCTATCTCTGATAGCCAGTGGGTTAGCCCCATTCACGTTGTCCCCAAGAAATCAGGCATAACGGTCATCACTAACGAGGCGAACGAGTTAATCCCTACTCGCACCCAAACTGGGTGGCGAGTATGCATCGATTATAGAAAACTCAACGCCGCAACGCGGAAGGACCACTTTCCGCTGCCTTTCTTTGACCAAATACTTGAACGATTGGCCGGACACGAGTACTACTGCTTTCTTGATGGCTACTCCGGCTATAATTAAATTCCCATCGCTGAAAAAGACCAGGACAAGACCACATTCACTTGTCCTTTCGGCACGTTCGCATATCGTCACATGCCCTTTGGGTTATGCAATGCGCCCGCTACCTTCCAGCGGTGTATGATGAGAATCTTCTCAGACATGGTGGAAAAATTCCTGGAGATCTTCATGGACGATTTCTCCATCTTCGGCGATTCCTTCAATGAGTGTTTGCTGCATCTCGACGCTGTCCTTACCCGATGTAAGGACAAGAACCTCATTTTGAATTGGGAGAAGTGCCACTTCATGGTGCGCGAAGGTATTGTCTTAGGACATATCATTTCGCAAAATGGCATAAAGGTTGACAAAGCGAAGATTGAGGTCATTTCCAATCTCCCTCCTCCCAGATGCGTTAGAGACATCCGAGCCTTTCTTGGCCATGCCGGTTTCTATAGACGGTTCATCAAGGACTTTAGCAAGATTGCTAGGCCCTTGACTCTTTTGCTGGCCAAGGACACGCCATTCGACTTCAACTCGAGCTGTGTGACTGCATTCGAGTCATTAAAAAGCTCACTCACTTCTGCTCCCGTTCTTTCTTCACCTGACTGGACGCACCCATTTGAGATTATGTGCGATGCATCCGACTTTGCCATTGGTGTTGTCCTTGGACAACACATCAACAAGATGCCGCACGTAATCTATTATGCTAACCGAACCCTGAACGACGCCCAACTGAATTATACAACAACTGAGAAGGAATTCTTGGCTGTTGTATTTGCTTTAGAAAAGTTCAGGCCCTACCTCATCGGCTCTCCAGTCATTGTCTACACAGACCATTCTGCTCTGCGCCATCTTTTTGCGAAGAAAGATGCAAGATCTCGGCTGATACGTTGGATCCTCTTGCTTCAAGAGTTTGACCTTGTCATCAAGGACAAAAGAGGATGTGAAAACGTAGTAGCCGACCATCTCTCACGACTTCCTTCTTCGCCTTCGCTTCATATTCCGATCAACGAAGTTTTTCCGGATGAACAGCTCTTGACAGTATCTTGCGAACCCTGGTTCGCAGATATTGTGAACTATTTGGCCACAGGGCTACTACCGACTGAATGGTCAAGTCAGGACAGACTTCGCTTCTTATCCCAAGTAAAACACTTTTACTGGGACGAACCCTATCTGTTCAAGTACTGTCCCGACAGATTATTCGTCGGTGTGTACCTGACGATGAATTCAAGAGTGTGCTGTCATTTTGCCACGATCAAGCATGTGGCGGGCATTTTGGCCCCAGAAAGACAGCTGAGAAGATCTTGCAATGTGGTTTCTACTGGCCACAACTCTTCAAAGATGCTCATGACTATTGCAAGACTTACTCCCGGTGCCAACACTTGGGCCGGATATCCCGGAGGAACGAGATGCCGCTCCAACCAATCTTGGTTGTGGAGATTTTCGACGTTTGGGGGATCGATTTCATGGGGCTGTTTCCCAGCTCTTTCGGGAACTTGTACATCCTTCTCGCTGTTGATTACGTCTCTAAGTGGGTCGAGGCTGTGCCCAGCCGGACTAACGACAACAAGGTTGTCGTTAGGTTTCTTAAAGAAAACATTTTCTCCCGTTTTGGGCACCCCCGAGCGATCATTAGCGACAATGGAACTCATTTCTGCAATAAGACTTTCGAAACCTTGATGCGGAAATATTCCATTAATCATAAGCTATCTACGCCCTACCACCCCCAAACCTGTGGGCAAGCCAAAGTTTCAAATCGGCAAATCAAGCAGATACTGGAGAAGACGGTTTCCAACAACCGTAAGGATTGGTCACTGAAACTCACTGATGCCCTTTGGGCATTTCGAACGGCTTATAAGACCGATCTTGGCATGTCTCCCTATCGGCTTGTGTACGGAAAGGCTTGCCACCTCCCTGTCGAAATAGAGCATCACGCATTTTGGGCGATAAAGGAGCTGAATCTGTCTCTCGAAGATGCGGGCAGCCATCGGAAGCTGCAGTTGAACGAATTAAGCGAGCTTAGGGATGAGGCTTACGACAACGCGGTTTTCGTTAAGAACCGAACGAAGTTGTTTCACGATAAACACCTTTTGCGCAAAACTTTCGTACCTGGTCAACAGGTACTGCTTTACGACACCCGGCTACACTTCCATCCAGGAAAGCTCAGATCTCGCTGGAAAGGGCCGTATTTTGTGCGGAATGTGTATCCGCATGGCGCTGTGGATTTGGAGAATCCAAAGGACGGTTCATTTTTCAAAGTAAATGGACACCGACTTAAACCGTACCTTAGCGCCGAACCAACAGAGGAGCTCCTGGTCTTACAGGAGCCGGTTTACCCTGCATAATCTTCCTCTGCCTACCACCAAACTTCGGTTATCCAGCTAAGAATAGTGGACACTGTTCCAAATAAGTTTGGGGGTATGTATATACCATTTTGTATATATTTGTAGATATTCTTTTCTATTTTTGCTATTTTTTTCTCTTTTCTTTAAAAACAAAAACAACAATTTTTTTTTTGTATATCTAACCGCCAATTTTGACCCTTCAAATGATCTCTTCATGCAATGACAGTGAGGACACTGTCCAGTCTAAGTTTGGGGGTACGCTCGGTACGCGCTTCTAACCTTCGCATTCATATGTATATTTTGCATCTGCATACTAAAATCCATAAAATCCATAAAAATCAGAAAATTTTCTAAAAACATAAAAACTTTTCTGTCAAGTTAGCTAGTGGGAGAACTCTGATTCAACATTTCGACGGTTTTGTTTGATAAGATAAGAATAACTAAATCTTATTTTTAGATTTTGAAAACCTGAAAGATAACTCTTCTTTGAAGTTAACTATAGCTGATATACGTCTTTACATTACACTACACGTGTCGTGAGTTTTGGAAATTAGATGACAAGTCTTTTGTGTCTAAAAACTTTTAAATGGATAAATGATTTTCTGAGGATCAAATAGGTTTGCTCTGAAATAAGTAATATCAAGAATAGTTTATGAAGTGAAGCGAAAATGAAGGAATGTTATTGATGCCTTAATTGGAACTAATTCTGAAAAATAACCCATCTGGAACTTGATTGGAATGATTACACACCGAACCCACTAAACACGTCTTTTATCCAAAAAATAACTGAACTACCAGTTATATCTCCGTTCGCATTGAATCATCATGATTTTCACGCTAAATTGTCTTTTGTTTTTGGGCCTAGGTAACTTGAATAATTAAGTCCGCTGGGGTGTCTCTACACCTAATGCCCTAAAGCCAACTGGTTTGGGTGCATTGGCCCAAAGCTCGTTAAGAAGCCTAGAAAGTCCAGATTAAAACAAAGTCAAGCAAGTGTTCTCTTCGAGTTAAAATTCCTAACGGTTCTTTGTGTGAGAATAATCTTGACAAAAGACGAGTTTTTATAAAAAAATATTTCTAGCGAAGATATGAAGGTTTTATTCTATGATAAAGACTATTGCACGTTCACAGAGGTGTGTATGAAATGAAAACAAGAAAAAGATGGAGTGAAAAATAAAACCTAGTTTCCTGTTAAGGAAGATAGAAATTCTGAAGTTGAAACCTTACTGGAAAACGAAACTTGAAAAATGCTTAACTCTTTATAAAACTTATGTGATCCTTTAAAAAAATTTATCTGGGCTTTATTGTATGACACGATGACTTTATTCGACCCTTCTGGAACTTAACGACACTATTTGCACTGCACGTAAAGACATATAAAATCTTAAGTTAAATAAGATGCGAGATGTGAAAAATAAAGGTTCGATAGTCTAGACTTAGGATAATAGAATTGTTATTTTCTGAAACAAAACTTTAGGGTTTGAATCATAGTTATTTTGCAAAACTAGCTTGACCGGATTTTGTGAGTAGTATCCGCTGAAAACCCTCAGGAGACAACACTCCTCCTACTAGGGACACCTAGAGGTTTAACGGCTTGTTGCACATGCTCAGTGCAATCGCGTTCCCTGCGAAAGTAAGGTTAGGAAATTTTTTGTGAATAAATTGGATTTGCTCGGGACGAGCAAATGATAAGTTTGGGGGTATTTGTTCATATCAGATTTTTGCATTTTTATACCACCCAATTTTTATCACATTGCTTATCGGTAGGTACTCTTGAGCCGTGTTTGCTAGTCAATTGCAGGATACATGTTCTCGGCTCTAAATGGTGAAATTCATGAAAAAGCACGACAAAATCCGGATTACTGCCAACCACAGATAAAACACGGGTCTCCGCTCTCTATCCGTATGTTGCCGCACACCAGTTTAAGAGACAAAATGGCAAATCAATGTCATTTTCATGCACAAAGCTCAATGGCAATACAAGATCCAACATATCTACGCGGAGCTCGAGAAAATCATGGCAAAAGATCCACATCAAATCACCTTTTGACCTGCTGTAAATCTGGAAGAAATATGGAGAGATTCTGAGAAAAAAAGTGTACCAAACTGATCCAAACATCAACACTAAGAAGCACAAAAATTGCGAGGAGCCAACTCCTCTAAACGGCCGCATTTCCGCGGCATAAGCATGCTTAGGCCGCGGAACCGCGGCCGTATGGCCTCCTCAGTTGACTATTTTTCAGGGGTAGTTTTGTCTTTTCATGAAGGGTCAGAATGTTGCCCTAGATTTTCAGTTCGCTGCCTATAAATAGTCCAGAACTTGCCAAAGCCAAAGATGCTTATTCTTGTATTTAGGTTTTAGAATACATGTTGTTGTTCTTCTTCCTCTTATCATCTCTTCTCCATTAAAACATTGTAGTGAGCTTTTGTGAGTGAAGGATGAATAAAGAGTTCTTTTGGTTACCATGCTTGTCTTATTATTAATTATAATTGCTTGTATTTTTCTTTTGCTAATCTAGTTGTTGTTTCTTTCTTGTTCTCTTTTTCTTTGTCCTTAAACAACAATGATGCTTACGCTTGATCCTTGCTGAGGTGAGGTCGCAAATAACTAATTGTAATCTTCTAACCTCTTTCTTTCTATCTTCCTCTTTTGTTTTATTTTCCTTTTTCTTGTAATGGGTGAGTAGTTTTCATACTTGTTAGGGTAGGATAAGGAAAGTTTGAGAGAAGGAAATCTCTCTCACTCTTTTCTTGCCCAACATCTTAATTCGGACTCCCGTTAATTGAACCACAATCCGCTCCCTACGGCACCCTATCCTACATGATAGCGGTGATTCCTTAGTGAGACCAGTTGTGGTTGAATTAACCGGAGGTTAAGGCTAAGAGCCAAGAACGGACGAACAAGCACCAAAAGGAAGAACTTAAGCGTTGGAAAGCTTAGCTTATACTCGCAAGTTCCTTCTTAATCGTATCCCCATTGTTGCCGATTACCGTAACACCGATATTAAAAGTGGCAACGAAAGAAGTGAGCGACTCCTAACTCAAACTAACCTAATCATAACCCTAACAAGCTCTCTTTACATATCATTTTTGCACACAGTTAATCTCAAAACAAACCTGGACATTTGGACTTAACTCGTTAAAGCATATAGAAAAAGATTCCCATCTCCCTGCGGACGACCCGTACTCAACCGGCTAGCTACAAGCGAAACCGCCTTGATTGCGGTAATAAACTTGAACACGCAAAACCATAACAATCACCCCGTTAGTATTATAGATTTCTATTTAGTAACCAGCACCACGTACTGTTCCGGATATTGTACTTCTTTACATTGCTTATACGAACACACTTGCCATACTATATTTCTGCCAGTACCTTAGATTGCTGCTCAATTCACATCAGCATACATCATATTATTGATCTGTGCCTTTACGTGTTGTTCCATTATTGACATGCTTTATGAGATAGTGTTTTCATGGGATTTCTGAGATTTGAGAAACCACCAATACGATTTTATAAAACTTGTGAATGTTTTAAAAATGCGGTTTTCTCTTGATATGATATTTCGGCGTCCACCATGTGTTTTCTCGGTTCTGAGTTATGAGTATTATCCGATTCAAGAAGTGAGGAGTCACCGTCTGCGGATACACGGTGGACCCGGTACGGTATTCAGGGGCGAGAAAATCATATAGAAAGACGTTGAGTCTGGCTGGGAACACTACCTACCTGTGATAGTATGGGACTCGGCGGATATCCGGAGGATACCGACCGGAATAATATGAGACAAATGGATATGAGGGCCGATACGATGAGATGGCGTCTGAGAAAGGGCCGGTCCGAGAGACAGCGCCTGAGATATGAGAATTTTACGTATCGATATTGGACACGGGATTTATGAGGATTTCGAGTGTCGATATTGGACACTCAGTGTTTTATGATAATTTTGAGTGTCGTTGATGGACACTCATTAGATGATATACATATAACATGCTATGGATATCGTTTTACCTCGTATTGGTATAAACACGATATTATACACACACGTACGTACACATTCGTTATCGCATAGTATGATATTATTTACACAGTATGATCTAGGTAGATCGTTATGCATTTGATTTCTATCTGATGATATCTTCTACTCACGAGTTGGAAACCCACCTCCGTTGTGCCATAGTTTTCTTACAGGATCGACCGCTCGGATCAGTAGCGGTTTGGTTGCACGTTTCTTCTTTTGGGTAATTACTTGATAGGTGGGTTACATTACAGATCATAACCGCTGCTTGTATATGTATATTCATTTGTAATCTTTTTAAAAACTTTATCAACCAGACTTATATATTTTGTGGACCTAGAAACCAAACTTGTATATTCTTTTGGACTTAGAGACGAGACTTATGTATTATATCATTTATGTTGAGTTGATGATGATATAGCTGCGTTTTGATGATATTTTGGTACTTCTTTTACTTTTTTCTTGTGTTGATCTTCGCATTGGGCATCGTATATAATGCGTGGTTGTCTTTCCACCATTGAGCGATTTGATAGCTCCTGATTGGGGATACGGATTATATTTATTTATATGTACCGGTTTTATCAAAATTTACAAAGGAGGCGCTACCCAAATTTTCAATGATGAAAATGTTTTCAAATCTTAGTCTAAATGTAACGACCCTAAAATTCCTATATCTTCGCGTATCATTTCTTTAATAAAATATTGTAATTATTTATTTTTGGTATTTTTTATTTTCTAGTAAATATATTATTTTATCACTTCATCTATTTTATCCATTCTATAATTTTTCAAAGCTCAAAACTCAAGCCAAGACAATTCCATTTGATTTCTCTCTTTTCCTTTTCTAAGCCACTTTCTTTTCAAGTTACGGCATATATTTAATTCTTGTTAAATATATGCATGAACAATTTCATAGCTCATTGGTTAAGTCCTTTCATTGTTATTCTATAAATCATATGTTCAAATCTTTATTCTTGTAATTATTTTTATCATTTTTTTAAACCCTCTCATGAGATCTTTCATTTTCTTCAACTCCCAAATGAATGGTCACCCTTCCAATTTCTTTTAACTCTCAAAATAAATCTATCATAAATTAGAATTATAGTGAACATTATATGTTTTCTCCCTCTCTTTCATTTTCTTCAAAAGCTCCACTCACAATTCTATCACTTTCTTGTGTGCATTTCATCATTATTTGTTTTTCTCTTCTTCTTTTTTTCATACAAAAAATTCAGAAAAGATAAACCCTAAATAAAATCTAGCCACCTTCATTCTCAGAGCTATCATAATTCTGGCATTTTTGGAGTACTTCTGTTCGCTAGGATTCGAGACGAGGCGAATCGAGTATAATTACCGCTTACAACTTTGTCATCAAAATAAATCGCTTTTCACCAAATCAAATCAGTGAACCGGTTGCTATACCGACTTACACATTCTGTAAGTCTTTTCTCTTCCCTTCGTTTCTAGTTTTCTCGTTCTTGGACCCATCACCTTACCTTGTCGTAGTCCCTAATTAAATATATATTTATATATGTATTTCATTAAATATAGTTGTACATGTAGCAATTAGTTGTATGTTCTTTTCATATTTTTGTGTTGTAGTTTATATCATGTTCATATTAATTTATTGATTTGTGTAAACTATTGATATTAGCATATTATTCATATATTCCACTGCTATTCCATAGATCACATATTCAAAACTCCAGATCTCGTAATTATTTAAATAAAAACCGTAGTTTTGTCATTCTCAAATACGACCTTAAAATACCTTTATCGTTAATATAATTTTTAGAAATTAATTTCAACTTCTAAAAATTCTTATAATATTAGGATAAAATAATAGATAAAATTCCAAATCTACAATAAAAATTTCATATCAAGCCGAATAACGGTTTAGGAGTTGCGTAGTTTTTTTTATTCACTGTTTTTTAAAACCAGAAAACTGCCGTTAAGGGTCTTCTTAGAGAGACCATAACTCTATAATTCTTGATCCAAATTAAGTGTTTTCAGATATTTTAAATATCTACATAGAAAGAGATAGATTTTTTTAGTTTTAAGTTTTTACTGAAAAATGACGTAAAATATAGAAAATTGTGTTATAATATTAAGCGACGAATCTGGACAGATGCTGTCCTGATTCGCATACTGTTTTTAAATAGGACATAACTCGAACTCACGATGTCCGTTCATGAAAAAATTTAGATGTATAGATGCACAATGGATAGAGATATAATTTTCTATATATCATATTACTTAGAAATACATGAAACAATCCGATATAGGCTTTGCAATATAACATATAGTTGCGGTCCAGAAATCTGAATTTCTGTTTTAAACGCTGATATTAAAATGATCATAATTAGAGTTTCAGAAATCCAAATTGCGAATCTTAGTGTTTTGGATAAGTATATCGAACGATATACAATTTTATAATAATTTTTGTAACTTAAAATCTGATGGAAATTGACCCAAACTATATTTTAAAAATATGCGACGGTGCTGGACAGATTCTGATCTGTTCTGTGCGATGAAACGAAAATGGGTATATCTCCCAAACCGGTAGTCGTATTTAGGCGTGATTGAAACTTACGCGTGCAAAACTATCACGTCCCACTTCGCAGTGTACGGGCAGAGGACGCGACGGATCACGCGACGTATCTACTCAGAAATAAACAAGCTAAGCGTATCTAAGCAATATAAAATGACATGTACACAAGAGATATGATGTAAATGAACAACAACTTTATTTATTAACATTCTTTTTACAATACAATGAAAAGTAAATACATGGAATGAAAGCAATGCCTAAACAGTGGCATAACAGAAATGAGAATGAAATATACAAGTAAACTAGAGCTCCGGGTCAAAGGCTAGCTGATCCAAGTCCTCGCTGGTGGGCTCTGTCTCCAGAAGGTCCGATCCACCAGATAACATTCCAAAGAAAGAAGGAAAGGAATGTCGTCAGTGAACAATCGCTCGGTAAGTCCCAAAGAAAGTAAGAAGTAGAATAGACAGAGAAAAGAGTATATCTAGTATAATATTTGATTGTTAGGTTAACGTAGTATTTGTAGCTTGGTACAGAAGATGCCGGTGTATACGAGAGGAGTCCAACTTATACCGTGGACTTTTGTAACCCGTAGTACAAGGCTCCGTTGATAATACCACAGAACAACGACATGGATGTAATTACGTGACCACCTTGTGCCACCTTTAACACCTTCTGTACCAGTCTACCCCTTTATAACCCCGTAATGTTATGTATTGATTGTATTGATGGTATGGATTGTATTGTCTTGTCTTGTATTATAGTTTGTATAGATGGATGACTTGCCAAAATCATGATATCAGTAAATGGAACGGATATAATGGATGAACATGTAGATGGAGTATATCTATGATTCGGTTCAGTCAACTGGTATAGATTGATATAGATTGAATATATGGATTCATATTAAATTGGATTTTATACTTGAATCATATTCAAGTCAGATTGATTATATTTAGACTCAGTCTGAGTCAGACATTTAGAAAAGAAATTGAAGTCCTGAATTAGGTTTTGATGTTATCGGTAACTGCTGCACATGGACGACAAGATTTATGTCTTTTTCCAAGACAATTACCGTATTGATAACACCGTCTGTTAGGTTGTCTACCTTAAATAGGCAAGCACCCATATCTCCGGCTCCCTGAGGCTCAAGAGACTGGTCCCGCTTAAACCTATGTTTACTAGGGTTCTTATTGTAATTTAGTATAACTTGAGGGGGTTTATGTAAAAATAGTTTTGGCATAATTTCAAAATACACCTCAAGTGTTTAATTATCGTCTTTAGGGTTTTCATAGATGTATATTTTATAATTGTGAATTTCTAGTGAATAGAACCTAGTTTCATAGTATGTGGTATTTATTTGTAATATGAATATTGTTTTAAATTATCATGGTAGTTTCATGTAATATTCTTGAGTTTTGGAAACATGGAATAATATATATATTTAAAATAAGTATTTTGGTAATATTTATATATACATATTTAACGAAAATAAATTTATTTATTTTCTTGTAAAAATCTCATTTTTTAAAGAAAAATGTATAAAAACTCCATCGAGATCGAATGCTCCTTGCGGAGGTCTGCATCTCGCTCTACTAAGCCTGAGGATGTGCGATTTTCCACACCATCCCGAACGGGGTCTCTAAAAGTGGGTTGTAGAGGCGCAATTGCATGGAAAGTTAAATACACTTTTTAAAGAAAAACGGTTTTATAAGTTAAAGGTATTTATTTGTAAAGTCGTATTTCTCGTATTCTATTATCCCAAAATTCACCGTGCTATAATAGATATGTGTGTTGTTATGAGGTAGGTCATTACCTCGTGAACTATCTAAAGGTATAGCAAGAATTAAGGTTAAAAGGTCGAAATGAATAGTTTGTGGTATTTTTATGTAAAAATGCAATAAATATCACAAAAATGATTATTTTGATATGAAACTTGTTTTTATTGAGTTTGTTAATGTTTAATAATATGAGAATATGGTTTTATCTTGTTAACGAAAAGTGTAGTTTTTAAAGAAAACCGAATCGGAAGTCGGACTAACTCCGCTTCCGTCGGATTTTAGTTTTGAAAGTTTTTAGAATAGAGAAAAGAAGAGAAAGAGGGACTTACTGGTTTGTTGGACTAGAGAAGAGAGCGGGGGTCCTAAAGAAAACTTCGGGGCGTCGACTCGTCGTCGGAATCTCCTCGGAAGTTCGTCGGACTTTCGCCCTTCGCTAACTCCACTTGTACACTAAAAGACTTAGGATTTTGGTATAGTTTTTGTAGAAAAATTTTGAGTGAGAGGGGTGTAAGATGGAGTGGGTATTTATAGGAAAATTTAAGGTTTAGGGGTGATGAATATTGCATTTAAATTTGCATTAAAATGGAATTTAAAGGGTTTTATTAATCTCTGTAAATGTGCATAAAATAAACAATACTGGAGTTATGGGGGTAGTCCAAGGGTCTAGGGTTTATAAAAAAATTTGGGTTTGGGCTTGGAAAATCCGGCGGTGCTGGGCCATGGGGGATTCTCGCCGATCGGATTCGAAGGTTTAGGGTCTGGATTGGCATGAAGAGGCAAAAGCAAAACACCCCCATAATCAAAACCGTGGTGGGCCTTATCTTCGTGACTCCGCAAGGAGGGATATTGCGTTACGCCCTCTCCTTAACGGAGCCAAGGACTAATAACAAAGATGAATATAAAGCCTTGATAGCAGGCCTCGAGATCGCTATCGACATGGGAATCAAAGACCTCATAATATATGGAGACTCCCAGCTGATCGTCGGCCAAATAAATGGCGACTATCAGACGTGCAAGCTGGAGCTGATAAAGTATGGCGAAAGAGTGCAGCAACTGCTGACACAAATCCCCTCCTACATCCTGGAGAGTATACCGCGTGCAGAAAACAGCAAGGCGGATGCATTTGCCATATTGGCTAAGGAATTGGCCGACGAAGATCTCGACGACGTAAGGATCATTGTGCAAAGCCGCAGGGTTCTCGCGCCAAAAAATATATCTTCGAAAGACTTAATAGAGCTATCCGAAAGAAAAGAAACAATCGAACAAGTAGCCCTTCAAATTGAGGATGAAAAAAAGGTCAAGGATTGGAAGGAAGTCTTCTAGATATCAGCTCATGAAACAAGCTCTGTCCTTCGCCTTCGTCAATGATACTCTATATAAGAGATCGTTCGACTGTCTGTGGCTAAGATGCCTGGGACCAGAAGAAGCGAAGAAAGTCGTCCAAGAAACTCACGACGGACTCTGCAGTTTTCATCAAGCTGGGCCAAAGATGAAGCCGAAGATAAAAAAATGGGTTACTATTGGCCCACAATGATTCAGGACTACCTCAAATATGAGAAGCAGTGTCACTCGTGCCAAATTCATGGGGACTTCATCCACCAACATCCAAATCCGCTACACCCAACAGTTGCTAACTGGCCGTTCGAAATGTGGGGAACCGATATAATTGGCTCATTGAACCGGCATCGTCCAAAGGACATCGGTTCATACTGGCAACGACTGACTATTTTTCTAAGTGGGTAGAAGCAGTACTACTAAGGGGGGTGAAGACGGAGAATATCCTCCATTTCTTCAGGATGCATGTCATCTATCTATTCGGCACTCCGCGACGAATTATCTCGTATAATGGACCAGCTTATAGAAGCCATAAAATAAGCCGCTTCGCACAACAGCATAAAATAGATTAGAGATACTCTTCAGTCTATAATTCTCGTGCCAACGGTCTAGCTGAAGCCTTCAACAAGAACTTGACAAAGATTATAAAGAAAACAGTGTCCAGAAACAAAAGAGACTGGCATGAAAGGCCGCACGAAGCTCTCTAGGCGTCCCGAACAACGTTCAAAACGATTACGAATACAACACCATACACGTTGGTATTCGGTACGGAAGTAGTGCTTTTCTTGGAAATAGAACTCCCTTCTCTGCGAGTAGCGGTCCGATACGAGCTGACAGATGAAGAAAATGCTCATCGTTAGCTTGAGGAGCTTGATGCCCTCGATGAAACTCGCCTTATAGCATAGAAAAATCTGGAAGTTTACAAGGCGAGGATGACGCGGTCAAACGAAAAACTGACCAAGCCGAGAACATTCTGCCAAGACGAACTCGTGCTAATCGTCAAAAGACCCATGATCCCCAATCGTGCAAAAAAGGGGGAAATTCGAGCCGAACTATGAAGGTCCGTATATCATAGACAAAGTCTACCAAGGTGGAGCCAACCTGCTCATGGATATGCATGGCGAAAGACCCTTCCGGCCAATAAACGACCGATTCCTCAAAAAATACTACACTTGATAAGTCACGACTTAGGTCAATGATAGATGAAGACGCTCGTGTCCGCTCGCTATCATCCTGAGTCAGAACTCTGAGAGTAGTATACGAAAAAAACTTTGTCCGCCCCAAAAAAACGGCGATATCGAACCGAGAAGTCCTTACACTAATTATTCGCCTCAAGCATGGCGATATCGAACTGAGAAGTCCTTAAACTAATTATCCGCCTCAAACATGGCGATATCGAACCGAGAAGTCCTTACACTAATTATTCGCCTCAAGCATGGCGATATCGGACCGAGAAGTCCTTAAACTAATTATCCGCCTCAAATATGGATATATCGGAACGAGAAGTTCTTAAACTAATTATCCACCTCAAACATGGCGATATCGAACCGAGAAGTCCTTAAACTATTTGTCCGCCCCAAAAACGGCAACAACGGACCGAGAAGTCCTTAAACTAATAATCCGCCTCAAACATGGCGATAATGGACCGAAAAGTCCTTAAACTAATAATCCGCCTCAAACATGGCGATAATGGACCGAAAAGTCCTTAAACTAGAAATTCGCCTCAAACATGGAATGGACCGGAACGTCCCTAAACTAGTGCATCGGCTCAAATACGGCGATATGCTCCCTTGAGATCTCTATTGCAACCGAAGTCCTAGCGGCAAAGGTTGCAACTCAAGTCCCATTGGCTACACAGCTACTCCAGCGATGAAGCCACCCCTAAGTCCTACCGACAAATTGATGGGCACCTGCGGCGAAACTACTCTCGGGTATTCCATCGTTAAAAAAAAGGTATGTCCATAAGTGAAATGGACACGGATAAAAACTCAAAAGGGCGCCCTGAGTAAAAACAGCAGGACTACCGGCGAGCTTGTGAAAACCCGGAAGGGCGCAATCTCGTTAAAAAACGGTATGTCCATAAGAGAAATGGGCACGGATGAAAACCCGAAAGGGCGCCGTGAGTAAAAACAGCAAGACTACCGGCGAGCTTGTGAAAATCCGGAAGGGCGCAATCTCGTTAAAAAAAGCGGTATGTCCACAAGCGAAATGGGAATGGATGAAAAACCGAAAGGACGCCGTGAGTAAAAACAGCAGGACTACAGGCGAACTTGTGAAACCCGGAAGGGCACAACTCGTAAAGAAAAATAATACACTTACGAGATACTTACGACTAGTAAGGAGAATTCCCCCTATGAGACCCAAAGGCTCATAGGATTCAAAAGCCTTAAGTTACAGGGATCTGAACATGTTCTTAAGCTGTCATATCCCCCAAGTTGTCCTACAGGCGGTCCAATATTGACCCTTGTATACAATCCACAAGAACAAATAAATATTCCCTTACCAAGTTCTACCAATGGCGAGAAATGTCCCCATATGGTGAACGACGCTTGTAAGTCCTCTTGACTTATAAGGAGAAAACACTCTTGGAAGATCCTTATGACTTACGAGAGAAAATATCACTTAGGAATCCCCACAATTCCCAAGGAGAAAATACACTTACGAGATCCTCTCGACTCGTAGGGAGAAATGCCTTTGTGAGACCCTTACGACTCATAAAATCAAAAGCCTTTGTCGACAGGATCCTAACCTTGTCTACTAAGCCATCTTCGTTCAAATTGACAAAGGCAAATGATGATTCGCTCCTGACAACATTCCAGTTGTAGCGATACCGATGCCTAAACAGGTGTCAAATTTTAAGTCCTCTTAAGGCAAATGATGATTCGCTCCTGGCAACATTCCAGTTGTAGAGATGTTGATGCCTAAACAGCTGTCAAACTTCAGGTGCTCTCACGGCAAATGATGATTCGCGTAATATTCTAGTCGCAGCGATGCTAATGCCAAAATTGGTATCAGATCTCAAATTCCTAACTCGTAATAAAACTCAGCGAGTCGCAAAAAATGCGTATGAGAAAGCCGAAATGATTGGGCAACTCTCAATAAAAAAAAACGAGTAAAAATAAAAAAAATACATAGCCGAAATGATTGGACACCGCGAAAAATAGTCGAAATGATTGGGCAATCGCGACTTTCGTGATATGAAAAGCTGAAAAGATAGAGTATCGCGGAAAAGTAAAAAAATATATATATAAAATGAAATTTCCTCTGCCCTGCAGGTGAGTCCACACTGACCCCCGTATACAATCCATGGGCACAAATGAAAGGGGAACCATATTTTCCCACCAGGCTCCGTCAAAAGGAGAGCCAGATCTCGACGGCAACATCTACAACCTAGAGATCAACTCGACGTTTTTCTCATTCCAACAGGGTGAAGACGTGACGTCAACAAAGCTCCAAAGAGCCAAATCAAAACAGAGCAATGACAAAATCATAGCTCCAACCCGGCGTTCTTTCTCATTCTAGCAGGATGTAGACACAACGTCAACAAAAGACCCAAGGGTCAAAAGCAAAAATAGAGCCATAGCAAAATCCTAGCTCCAAGTCTTAACGGTACATATACAACCTAGAAACTATCCCAGCGTTCCTTCTCATTCCAGCAGGATGCAGATGCAATGTCACCATCAAATAAGAAAGACCCAAGGGTCAAAGCAAAAAAAGGGGAGGAGTAATGGCAAAATCCAAGCTCCAAGTCTTGACGGTATATATACAACCTAGAGACTATCCCGGCGTTCCCCCTCATTTCAGCAGGATGCGGACGCAATTATCAGATTAAAAATGGAGCAATGGCATATTCCTAGCTTCAGACTTCAACTGCAATACATACAGCATGGAGGTCCTACAGATGTCTACCCTACTTCAGCAAAGAATTGGCGTGACATCGTCAAAGCAAAAAAACGAAGTGACGGTATATTCTCAGCTTCGGGTCTTGACGGCAACTCATATAAAGCCTAAAAGACCATTAGAGATCATCGCACGCCAGAAAGGTGCGGTTATGACTCATCAGGGCTCCAAACTGAGCCTAACTTCAGGTAAAAAGAGTCATGGAAAATTCCTAATGCTTGCTCTTCCGACGGTAATATGACCTAAGGAGATTACTTGAAGACTTCTTGTCCAGCCCCCGAAGGGATCAGAGACACGACAGTCGCGGGGCTACTCGAACAGCAACTTAAAGATTGCATATCGAGAAATACATCAGCCAACGTGACAGTAGCACGGACGAAAACCACAGTACCATAAACCTAATGGACCTCTGTCGTAAAAAGAATGGGGGTTATCTACATACAACGTTAGGACAAGTTTGCCTATAAACCCAAGGTAGGTAAACTAAAGATACTCCGAAATGAGTGAATAAACTACAAACTCCGAAACGAGTACATAAACTAGAAACTCCGAAATGAGTGAATAAACTATAACTCCGAAACGAGTACATAAACTTGAAACTCCGAAACGAGTACATAAACTATAAACTCCGAAATGAGTGAATAAACTACAAACTCCGAAACGAGTACATAAACTTGAAACTCCGGAACGAGTGAATAAACTACAAACTCCGAAACGAGTACATAAAATACAAATTCCGAAACGAGTACATAAACTAGAAACTCCGAAACGAGTGAAACGAGTGAATAAATTACAAACTCTGAAACGAGTACATAAACTACAAACTCCGAAACGAGTGAATAAACTACATACTCCGAAACGAGTACATAAACTACAAATTCCGAAATGAGTAAATAAACTACAAACTCTGAAATGAGTACATAAACTGCAGAATCTGAAACGAGTACATAAACTACTCCGCGCCAGATCAAGACATCAAGAAACAGAAAGGCGCAACTCATAGGCTTCGGGGCTCAGAACTATATTTCTTAAGGATTGAGATCTGAGTTAACGATAGATGATGTCGCTTGTGCCCGCTCGCTATCTTCTCAGGTCAAAATTCAAAAAGAAAAATCGTGTCTGACATGCCAACTAGAGACCAGCCATATGCTATGCATTACTTCACTTACGGGTATACCACCGTGAGCAAGGTGGTAGGAGGAAGCATTTGTTCGCATCAGTCCAGTGTTCACCTATGTCTAGATGCATGCATCAGAAACTTCTAAGGTTAAAATGCAAAGTAAATGTGCAGAGGCAAGATGCCCATATGGATATGTGCTGTGGTGAAACGTTCAGCGGTCAATAATTTTTTTTATTCCACAGAAAAAAGATCACCAAATATGGGACCAGTGATACAGGGATTAATAAACAAGAATCTCCAATTCCCTCTCTGCCTTCTCCACTATGTCGAAGCGGCGATCTTCGCGAGGAGTCGCTCCCTATCGGTCAGCACCGTGTCCATTAGCGAAAGCGGACATGACGGCCCGCTGAGCCCGCATCTGACTTAGCAACTGAACAGAACGGTCTATGATATACGGGCCCGCATCTGACTTACCTACTGAACAGAACGGTCCTTCAGAGGCTGGGTAATCAGATGTGCCTCATAAAATCACTCGATCTTGTCCTCCGCTGCGTCGAGCATCGCCGGAGTCATCTCTGCTGGATGAGAGAGGATGTCAGCAAGCACAGACAGGAAGATCATCCGGAGCTAAATGGAGCTAATAGGAAGAGGAGAGCCTCTACGAGCCAGAAGCTCATACATCACCGTGTCACATTGGTCATTTATGAGAACGGGACCCACTAAACGCGCAGCAAAACGAGGAACAATTCCCTCGATAGGTACCTCCCACGGTTGCCGACGAGCATGCAGATGATTGCAAGCCATAACTCTTGGTTTGTTAAAAATGGTTCTCTCCTTGTGAAGAAGAAGCAAAACATAGATTCAGATTATAAAGAAAGGTATTCAAGTCTAGGCACAGAAAATGTTGTGCATGGTGGAGCTATATCCAAATCCTGATAAAAAGGGCATGGGAAAAGAAAAAGTTGACTCATGAAAATCAGAGCAAGAAGGTGAAATGATTCCCTCAGCAGCGCCACACGTGCATACACGTGAGCGTCGGCGCCGATTCTTTACAGGATTATAACATGTAGCGGCACCTCACGTGCATAACATGTGAGCGCCGGCGCTAGTTTAGGATTAAATCCTGTAGCAGCGCCTCATGCGCATGACACGTGAGCGCCGGCATTAGTTTATATATATATATATATAATAACACTTCACGTGAGGCACATATGAGCATTAGCATAAAGAAAAGGGGGAGGTTTGTCATTCATACTTCGAAGAAATTTATACATTGGTGATAAAAAAAGGAAACATCATCAAAATGTTTACAACGGCAAAATGCTGAACTCCGGATAAGAATTCTCAAACTCAAAAGCAAGTTTGAGCAGTGCGCCTTCTGCTTCATCGACCATTTTTTTATGCATTTTCTCTCGGATGCAAGCGTCAGGGTCACCATTGATGTCCTCCACTCTCTGATATGCCGATACTATTTCTTTCTGCTGAAAGACGCGGTGCAAGATGGTGACGAGATTATCTCTCTGTTCTTTGAGATCAACCCCATCAAGTACACTGAATGGACCTTATCCTCAGCGTCATCGAGCACTTGAAGCGGCATAACCTCAAGGCGCCCGGGTATAGCTTCCCAGATCGACCCAACGGCGATCTTCAAAAGAGTAGAACGGCGGGGAAGCAATCGACCGTTGTAGTCATCGATGCGACGCATCACCGCGTCGCACTGGGCGTCAGTAAACTCTTAGCCCTGGCAGCGGCCTTAAATACGAATCTCTTTGTAAGAGATAATCTCTTAAAGATCGTACAGATGACCAGCCATGGTATCTAAAAAAAGGGTTGAGAGTTAGCGATTAGTATATTAAAATCACTACAGTGGGCCCCCACAAAATCAGGGTGACGCCTCATCAATGATGAGACATGCACACATTGTGAGAATCCAAAAGGACTCTCATTAAATAAGAAATCTCATTAAGTGGTGGAGTCCAAGACTTTCAATGTTCTTGAAGAACGTATTCTATACCAGATCCAAATCTGTAAGAAAAATCTACAGCAAAAACCCTAAAAAGAAAAGTGGGACGAGGAATAAAATTCCTAAAAGTTTTCAAGATTCCTCAGAGCTAAGCTCTGTCATATAAACCGGAATCAAATTCCTCCGATGAGGGTATTAAATCCCAGAAATCCCCATGAGAAAGATACTGGAATTAAATTCCAGAGAACCCTCAAAAATTAGAGTTAATAATAAGGTAAAACCCTGAGACCTCTAAGACCCATGGTCTACCTAAATAAAGTTTTTTTAGAGACCATTTCAAGAAAAAGAGCCGAGCACTGTTAATGGGTTAAAAATCCAAAACCAAAAGAGTATCTTTGAAGAGTTTTTAAAAAAAAATGGGTCATAATCCTTACCAATTTTCTTAAACAGAGTTAAACTCTACGAGTTTCTTTGGGCAAAGATCTAAACTCTGATAAGAGAATTAAATTCTCAAGGAAGAAGAAGGAAGATGACGAAACGGCAGTCATCTTAAGGGCTAAAGGCCCTATTTATAAGATATGAAAGGACGGTTCAACTCTCTAGAAGATCCAACGGTGGATAAAGGTAACATCGTTGCACCCACGTGTAAGCCACGTGAGAGCAACGGTGGGGGGCATTTGTTCCTCCAATATTTAAATATATTAAAAGAGCAAAACTCTGTTAAAATTTAATGGGGCAGCGCCTCACGTGCTTTTCATGAGGGCGCCAGCGCCAATGTGCAAAGTACAAAAACGCTGTCTGAATAAGAATTAAATTCTTATACGGCGTCGCACGTGCTCATCACGCGGGCGCCACTGTGCAAAGCACAGAAACGCTGTCTGAATAAAAATTAAATTCTTATACGGTGTCACACATGCTCATCACGCGGGCACCAATGTGCAAAACACAGAAACGCTTTCTGATTAACAATTAAATTCTTATATGGCACCGCACGTGCTCATCACGCGGACGCCGATGTACAAAGTACGGGAGTACCCATCATAAGAATTAAATTCTTAAGTAGCGCCATCATGCATATAACACGTGAGCGCCGGCGCCCAAGTAGAATTAAATTCTACGATGCTTTCTGTTAAACAGAGCCGTTGGATCAAAGATCCAACGGAGATGGTAAATCATCAAAATATAAAATTAAATTATATTAGGAGAAAATATCTCCCAAATCTTTCTAAATAAGAAAGAAACTCTCGGTTGGATCAATGATCCAATAGTAGAATAAAATTCTATTTTGGGAATATATTCCCGCAATCTTTCTGAACAAAAATATTGCTCTCTGTAAAACAGAGAACCCTTGAATTAAAAATCCAATGGTGATTAAAAATTATCACTTGATATAATAAATTCTGTATATAGGAAAATATTTCCCCAATCTTGTTAAAAAACAAGAACAACATATTCTGTAAAAACAGAAGTCCTTGGATCAAAGATCCAACAGTAGGTAAAATTCCCCAAATCAATTTTGAGACCAATTAAATCAATTGGAAGCTCTCAATGAGAGATTTTTTTCAAAACCAATTAACTATCCGCCTTCACTATATAAAAGACCCGAGACTTCAAGTTTCTCACATACAGGGAGATAGAAGGAACCCCCTATAAACTTCTGCAGAAATACAATGAGCTCTCAAAAAAAAAAGAACAGAGAATTCAATTCTCAAAGTAGAAGACCTTCCTTCCCAAAACCCTAGATAAAAAAAAAAAAAGACCAAAATATCTCTATCACATCTAAGGGTTTAACTCTTTTAAAAAAACTTAGTTCTTTCTCTGTATCTGAGATCCACAAGACAAGTCTCCCATAAGTTGAGAATTTAATTCTCATCGGGAAGATCTTATTCTTGAGAATCAAACATTCAGAGAAAAACAAATTTAAAAAGGAGAAATAGAGTCCATAATTCTTCAAGTCAAGAACTTAGTTCTTTAAAAAGTCAATCTAATATCCTCAAAAATAGTGATTTTGGTGAGCGTTAATGGTCAAAATACCATTGACAGAGATTTAAGCTCTCTGAAAATATCAACAGAGATTAAATCTCCATAAAAAAAACTAGCGCCTCACGTGCTTCCCACGTGGGTGCCCCTTTTAACAGCGCCTAGCGCCACACGTGAAAACACGCGAGCGTCCAAAATAGAAGACCAGTGCCTCACGTGAAACACACGTGGGCGCTGAGTAAAGTGCTCAGCACTCCATATACAGCCGAAGACAGTTAAGTGTATAGTACTGATTGGGCAGCGCCCAGCGCCGCATGCGCTCTTCACATGGGCGCCATATAAGAAGTGTTTAGCACTTCATATGTAGCCAAAACGGCTGAGTGCTTAGCATTAATTGGGCAGCGTCCAGCGCCGCACGTGCACCTCACGTAGATGCCATAGAAGTGCTTAGCACTTCACATTTAGTCAAAATGATTAAAGTGTTCAACATTTATTGGGCAGCGCCCATGACTGAATGCTTAACATGACATATATGTGAGCATCAGAGCTCAAATAAGTGCTTAGCACTTTTACATAAAAAGAAAGGGCTGAACAAACAGAGCCCAAATAAGTGCTTAGCCCTTTTGAATAAAAAAAAGACTAAGTAGACTAAGCCCAATTGGCTAAGTCTCTGAAGTTTTCTTGCAGCTGAGCCCAAATGCTCTTTTGTTGGATCTCAAATAAAAATAATCCTAAAATGTTGTTAAGTTGATCTTAGTCTCAAACAAGACTAACGTATCCTTAGCGAAGACAAACTGAGCCCAAATACTCAATTATAGATTTAAGTTGATCTTAATCTCAAACTGGATTAACAGTCCTTAAATCAAACAAAAATATTTCTGAATTGTAGGAATATACAACCTAAGTTCAAAACCACATCAAGGAAATCCTTACCCATACCCAAATCTTAAAATATACGGATTTGGACTGATCCGCGCCCTATGGACGACAACACAAACCAGTCTCCGTATACAATCCATGGACAAACAAAACACACACTGTCACTTTCAAAAGCAAAGACCACCATGTGCGTTCGCGTTTCGGCAGTGACACTGATGAGTCCGACGCTGGAAGCCCGTCCTTCCGTAAAACTCGCCCTTGTTCCTTTATAAAAAAAAGGGGAGAGGGGGAAAAATTCCCCACTATTCAAGTCTCACGTGTTAAACACGTGAGCGCCTATATGCAAAACATATAAACGCTGCAGTTAAAATGACTCAGGGGCTAAATAAGCCTCATGTGTTAAACATGTGAGCGCCTATATGCAAAGCATATAGGTGCTGCAGTTAAAAACAAATGGGCTAAAAGAGCCACATGTGTTAAACACGTGAGCGCCTATATGCAAAGCATATAGGCGCTGCAATCAAATAATTGGCAAGCCAAACAGGCCTCACGTGTTAAACACGTGAGAGTTTATATGCATATGAGCGCTGAAAATAAAGCATACTGAAACCCATGTTAGGGGTCACGTGTTAAACACGTGAGTTCTTCTGCTGCACTCTTTGGCAAGATAAAATTAAATTCTATGTGGGAAATATTTCCTTTATCTTTCTCAAATTAGAAAGATCTTCTCTGTTAAACATAGGACCTTTGGATCAAAGATCCAACGGTGATTATAAAATCACCCACCGATCATCTGATAGAATAAAATTCTATCTTAGGAAAAGATATTTCCTATCTTGTTAAATAAACAAGAAAACTTCTCTATTAAACATAGAGCCTTTGGATTAAAAATAATGGTGAATAAAATTCACCAAGTGATCCGAAAGATCATTTTGGATTGATTATGAAATCAATCATGATCTCTCAATTAGAGATTTTCCTAACAAGTTGATCTTTTCTCTTATCCTATAAATAGAAGAGAAAACGGAGAAAAGAAAAAAAAGAGAAAGAAAGGGAGAGAACTCCACACAAGCTTCTGCAAGAAAAAATATACAGTGAGCTCTTGAAAAAGAAAGAGAATTTAATTCTCAAAAGAAGAAGAAGACTTGCCTCATTGAAACCCTAGGTAAAAAAAACACAGAGATCATAATGTCTCTTCTTTGCCTATCTAAGGGTTTAACCCTTTACATAAGAATTTAGTTCTTCTTCTGGTTGAGATTTGCAGCAAATCTCCCCACAAGTTGAGAATTTAATTCTCATCGGGGATATTTTGTTCTGCAGATTCAAAACTTAGGAGAAAAGAACGAGGTTATAAAAGAAAAAGAAATAACAGGAGCATGTGGAAGTTTAATTCCTCAAAAAATTATGGTTTAACCATATATAAATAACTTAGTTCTTCAAATGATGATGATCCAAGATCCTCGAAACCGAAATCTTGATGATCATCAATGACTAAAAATGTCATTAACAGAGATCAATTCTCTAAGAAAACACAAGAACGTCTTGGTAACTCGTTAGTGATTAACACTATTTTGAAGCCTCACGTGTTTCCCACGGGAGTACTTCAAACGAACAAAAAGAACAACCAAAACCGCCTCACGTGTTTCCCCACGTGATTGCTTAAAAAAGGGAAACAAGCAAAAGAAAAGACAAAGCTGCCTCACGTGATTCTCACATGGGCGCTTAAAAAGTAAAGAAAAACTTCTTTATCAATTAGGTAGCCATCCCAAAAGAAAGCAGTCACGTGAAATGTATGTGAGCTCTATCCAAGTGCTTAGCACTTCTGTAAAAATAGGGAAACGAACAAATAAAGCCCAAAGCCTAGAACTCACGTGCTTCCCACGTGAGTATCATGCAGAGTGCTCAGCACTCCATGATTAGTCAAAAATGACTTAAAAACGCTCACATCTGAACACCTCACGTGTTTCACACGTGAGTACCACAGGACTCTAGTGCTTAGCACTAATCCAGCACTCCACGTGTTTCATACGTGAGCACTGTACGTCCCAGTGATCAGCACTGTTGGGTAATTATGGAAACTCAATCTTAGTCCAAAATTGGCTAAGTTTTCTGAGGTCAAATATCTTTGTTTTTAAATCAACCGAGCTCATATTGCTCATGGTTTCCCAAAACTGATCTTAGTCTCAAAAATGGCTAGTGGTTTCCCATTGATGATATCCAATATGATATTCATCCTATGTCTCCTAAAGTTCTTAGTCTCAAATACGACTAATGATTTTTAGGTCCACAACAGCCCAATTCCCTCAAATACGGGATTTGGTTTAAGAGTACATCTCTTCACACCTCCGATACATGTCGTTGTAATTTCTCAACATTTTCATAGAGCTGGCTGGTCCCGACAACCAACAACTTCTTTCGTTAATGCACTTCTAAACTGACGTGCACTCCTCAAATCGGATCGTGCCCCAAATTGGGCACATTCCATATCTCCATTGTTCACTCTACCACGTAACAAATATACGTGCGCACAGGATGAATGATGGACCAAAATGTCCCTAAACTAATATTCGCCCCTAAATACGGCGATAATGGACCAAAATGTCCCTACACTAATACTCTCCTCCAAATACGGCGACAAAGGACCGAAACGTTCTTAAACTAACATTTCGCCTCAAACATGGCGATAATGGACCGCGATGTTCTTAAACTAAAATAATCTAGCCCAAATGCTCATATGTTTAAGCCAATCTTAATCTCAAACCAGATTAACGATCCTTAAATCAATCCAAACCCAAATTTAAAAATATATGGATTTGGACTAATCCACGCCCTACGGACGACGACATAAATTAGTCTCCGTATACAGTCCACGGGCAACCAAAATAAAACAAAAACACACACGACACGAAGTGAACTTCCGAAGCAGGAGAAAGTGGCTATCGCGATGTGGTAACGTAATTAACTGCAGGGGCCTGCGCCTACAGGAAAGAGCGTCACCACAATCAAAAAATCCTTCACAAACGAGGGGGAATCTGATGAAGTCACGCTATAACGGCCGCGTCCGTCCAAACCTCCGATATACGGTGCCATAAATCAACTTGGTACCTTCGGAGAGGTGGAGGGATAAATCCAAATAGCATCTGCCCCCAGGATTCGGGCAAGACGATCTATCCCAGTTCGTCTCTGTTTCCTACGGTGAACAGATTTTGGCACGCCTGGTAGAACCTTTTCCTCTTTCCACTCCACACTTCGTGTGTCGTGTTTCGCGAACAAAATCGCGGTTCGCTGTGGTTTCCCTTGGATTAGAGGTACTGAGATTTGTTGTCTTATTCCTGTGCAGAAGAAGAGAACATCAATGGTTTCCAACTGCACAACCTACAACAGCAACTCCCGCTCCGCCCCAACTGGAGGAGTGACTTACGTGCCTAATGCGGCCTCCATCTTTTCAATGCCGGTGGGGCAGGTAACTCAAGCTACTACCGGATTGTTCTTCGAGACCATCTTCCCACCAACGAGTTTCAGCGCCCCAGTACTGCAAGACGAAGCTCCTAAGAAGTTGGTCTTCGATCGACTTGCAACTACAACGGCCCCATTCAACGGGTCGTCCAAGTCCAATGCCTTAGTCTTCAACAGGTTGAGCCGAAGCTCAGACGTCTCAGTCTTCAACAGGCCGAGCCAGAACCAAAACGGGCTCACAAAGAGGCTCATGATTTCCGAAGGGGCTACCCCGAAAAGGATAGCCCTCCTATTTCCTGCTATGAATGAAGCCGTCAAAAGTGCTTCACCAGTCAGGCGATCTGTCTTCGAGAGGCTGACCATCTCCAATCAAATCTTGCCAAGGACGTCGATCTTTAACAGGATGGCAATTGCTGGAGCTCCTCAACAAAACCAGGGGCAAGCTGCAACCGCTTCCAAAATTGAGGCGGTCCCCTTCAGCAAGGCACGCTCGACGTTGCCACTGGCGCCGAGTAAGAAAAGCCGGGGGCAACTCCCCTTCTGGACTTACTCCGCCAGCTCCAATGGTAGAATTCGATACTGCTGTTCCAACTAGGAACAGTTTTAAACCACTGAAGAGGGTGCGCAAAAACTCCCCCATAGCGGTACTGAAGAAATCACCTCTTCCTGTTGAGGTCCCTGTGCAGGAAAAATAGGAGCGGGCCCATTAGCGGCTCTCCTCCCAAATTCACAAAGTCTGGCAAGAATTCCAGGACTCTGTGATCGATAAAAAATACTCCCGCCGACCTAAGAAATTGAAGGCTCGGCAAAAGAAAGATCATCCCTCCGTCATACAGCGTGGGACTTCTTCTACAGAGGTGCCTGTCATAACGGCTCCTTCAACTTCAACCTCCTACAAAAGGGTGAGGCTGGAGAACATCACATCGCCTGTGGCAAATTCCAAAGGCGCTGGACCCAAACACCCCAAGTCTGTGAGCATGATCGTGCATACAGTCTACATGGCTTCCTGAAAAGAAGAAAGCCGCGCTTATGTAGGTCACCGACCGCAAACTCGGTCGTTAACAAAAGCTCAGGAGCAATAACAAAAGCTCTAGGAAATGCTGACCAAAATGGCAGCACTCACTGGGCAGAAAGAAAATCCGGATGCAACAGCTGAACAGCGCCAAGAGCAGGAGACCGATACAGAGTTCCTGCTAATGGTGCTTGAAAGAAAAGATAAGGAAGCTGTTGAGCAAGCCACCAACATAAAGCAGATGGCGCTCTTGTTCCAGGATATGGTTGGAATGATGATTTAGCCAGAGCCTCCAGCCGAGGATCCGCCGATAATCATTGAGGATGACAGAAGGGAAACTTCAAACCCTCTTCCGGCTCTATCAGTAGCCAGGGAGGAAAAATCTCTAAGGCTGCTCTTGATGATTATATAGCTCAACAAATACAAGCCCATCAAGCAAATGAAGCGGCTGGTCAAATCGTCAGAACTGGGCGGCCGTATCCAGGCTGGTATGACCAAATCAAGTACCCGCCGGGATATACGATCCCCAAATTTCATGTGTACAAGGGGACAGGCAACCCACACCAGCACGTCGCGCAGTTCAGAGCTCTGTGCAGCAACACTGGAGGCGACGACAAACTATTGCTTCGCTAGTTCGTTGGTAGCCTGTCGGAGACAGCCTTTGAATGGTACTCGGAGCTCCCAAATGACTCCGTGAGAACATTCACAGAGATGGAGCTGCTGTTCACACAGCGGTTCGCTAGCGCAAGCGAGCGCACCCCGATCACAGCATTAATCAATGTCAGGGTAAAACCGGAGAAACCTGGGTCCAATATGCGATCCAGTAGCGGAACCTGTGGTCTAAGTGCGAACAACGCATCGAAGAATCTCTCGCAGTAAGCATTTTCATTAGGACCCTCGATCCTCAAACGACCGTATCCCAGTTCATGACGTTCTTCGAGCCCACAACGTTCCAGGCTCTGATTGATAAACTGGCCCAAATGGACCAGATGGGCCACGGGCCTTCCTCCTCAAACAAGGACCCTTCAAATGCCAAGGGTAAAAGGAAAGCGGCCTTCATCGCCAACGCTCAACAACAATCGAGCGACCTAAAACTGGCGGCTCGCCAAAACAATGCACGTCCACGCCTGTCCCTGGAAGAAAGGCTAGGACGCACTTACTCGTTTCCCCACGATAAGACGAGAAGACTATTTGAGTTGGCAATGCATAACAAACTCATCACATTGCCAGACCCACGGTGTCCACCGCAACCCGGCGACGTCAACAACCCCAACTACTGCTCCTATCACAGAATAATGAGCCACCCAATTGAGAATTGCTACGTTTTCAAGAACTGGGTCGAGGATCAGTATCAACAGGGGAAGTTCGCGCTTTCTGAGAACTGGAGGGTGAACCCGCCACAGAAACACATTCCCAAAACGGTGGATGCACCGGAGGCATCATGCTCGCTCGTGGAAGAAACTCCATGGGAAGTTGTTCTTTTAGCAAAGACCAAAAGAATGCTGAAGGATCTACAGGCATGTCCAGCAATCAGGTGGAAAAGCCCACTTGAACCCGAAATCATCGAAGAGATGTTGAAACCACGTCCCGTACCGAAAATTGTTGACAAAGAGCAAAATCCCCAAGTCAAGCTTTCAAAGTCTTCGAAGAAAAAGAAGACCAAGAAGCCTGTGTAGCTTGCTGAGTATGACGACAAGTGCACAAACTTACAAAAGTACATCGACGCACTGAAGGAATACAACCAGAAGGCGTGGACACCGGTCACCCTCGAAGAGTTCCTTAAGCATATTCTTGAGAACGAAGATAGGGACAACGATGAGGAAAACGCCTCATCAGAAGAAACCGAAGACTATGTAGCGAGTTGCCACATGGTATCCCATTCGTTGTTAATGACGAAGAAACTCTCTCAGCGTCAGAAAACAACGCAGAGAAACTAGGGGCAGAATTTGCGCTAAAATCCCCGGAACTACCAGAAGACCCGATCGATAGGCTGTTAAACGAAGCCTTTCGAAAAAGCAAAGCTGACCGAGAACGCGAAACAGCCATATACGAGGCTAAGCGTCAATATCAGGATAAAGAAGCTGCGGCGAGAATGAGTCGTAAAGTACTCCAACCAAACCGAAGCATACCTGCCACAAATAAGAGCAGTACCAAGGAAGAAAAGCGATTCGCCAAAGCCCTATCAATGGGAATGAAGCTGCCACCTCTCATGAGGAACACTCCCGGGGTTATATGCCTCGTCGGAGAGGATTCACATCCAAACTACTGCCTATATTATCGGAGGGTTACCCATCCCATTGAAGAGTGCGGTGCTTTCGAGAAGTGGTGGCAGGGATATATTGCCCATCAAAAACACTCCAAGAGGATGAAGCGCGAAGCTTGTTAACAACAAAAAGGTCTGACAAGTACGCGTAAAAAAACGACTGGCGACTGGCAACTGTCATATGGTTGATACCGGTCCGGAAAGGAAAAAACCTCAAGTTCTTACCTTCGGGAGCGATTATAAGGACGAAATGACCTTCAGCCCTCTCTTCAAAGACTCCACCTCCGAAAAAGAAGAGGGGAGAAGAACTGTGAGAATATTCAGCTGCGTAGTCGTACGCTGCTTGAAAAGAACCTCGGACCTACAAATAAGAGTTCAAGCAAAAAATTCAAAGGGAAAGAAAAAATCCCTGAGGAAATTGCCCTCGACGAAACTCGCCTTATAGCACAGAAAAACCTGGAAGCATATAAGGAAAGGATGACACGGTCATATGAAAGACTGACCAGGCCGAGAACATTCCGCCAAGGCAAACTCGTGTTGGTCATCAAAAGACCAATGATTCCCAATCGTTCCAAACGGAGGAAATTCAAACCGAACTATGAATGCCCGTACATCATAGACAAAGTCTGCCAAGGTGGAGCCTGCCTGCTCAAGGATATGCATGGTGAAAGACCCTTCCGGCCAATAAACGTCCGGTTCCTCAAATAATACTATGCTTGACGAGTCATGACCTAGGTCAATGATAGATGACGACGCTCGTGTCCGCTCGCTATCTTCCTGAGTTAAAAACTCTGAGAGTAGTATGCAAAGAAGCTCCGTCGCCTAAAAAATGGCGATAATGGACCGAGATGTTCTTAAACTAAAAATTCGCCTCAAACATGGCGACAATGGACCGAGATGTCGTTGAACTAAAACATATCGCCTTAAATATAGCGACATCGGACCGAAATGTTTTTAAACTAAATATTCGCCTCAAATATGGCGACAATGGACTGAGATGTTCTTAAACTAAAAATTCGTCTCAAAGACGGTGATATCGGACCGAGATGTCCTTAAACTAGAACCTCGCCTCAAATATGGCGACATCAGACCGAGATGTTCTTAAACTAAAATTTTGTCTCAAAAATGGCGACAACAGACCGAGATGTCCCTAAACTAGCACATCGCCTCTAAAACGGTGATATGCTCCATTGAGATCTATATTGCAATCGAAACCCCAACGGGGAAGACTTGTAACAACTTAGTTCATTTATACTAATTCCAGTTCCCGTATTTTATTATCTGTGGTATTTTCTTGATTTATCGTGTTTAGGTGCGAATGGTATTTTACATTTTACATTGCATTCGACCCGACCCGCTTGCTTGAAGTTGTTTGATTCTTATTTATAGATTACTCTGGCTTGTTACATAGACGCGTGCATCTAATGTAAACTGCATACTGGCATTTCATCTAGTATCGCATATTTTACATATAACATTTTAGGTCATGTATAATAAATTAAAATTGCATTACATGGCCTGCTTGATACCCCTAACCCCGTGGTAGCGTCCGCGCATCTTGTTCTCGTCCCGTTCAGTGAAACAGACGTGTTTGGATGGCTACGCGCACCTACGTGCATCCGTTCTTGGGGGTATGCTTTTTCCTTACCTGAGCCTCCGTTTTGAATTTTGAAAGTCGCATATATTTTTCATATTTAAAATCTGAATTTTTAGATCCGACCCGGGTGTATTTTGGACTACATTTGTATTTACCTAAAAATCCAAATTTTTAATTAAATATAATCTACGATTTATAATTAAAATAACTAACCAAAATATTTTTTTAAAATCTACAAATCTTTCTAAAATTTTAAATCTTTTCCTGACCAATTTCAGCCCCTCCTCTCACTGGCCCATGGCCCCAGCTCTCTCTTTTTCCTTCTCTCTCTCTTTTCTCTCTTTCCTTCTCTCTTTCTTTCTCTCTTTCTCTCTCCCCGCTAACCTACAAAATTCTTTCTCCTCACTACTCACTCCCCCCTCTCTCTCTCCTCTCGATCTCTCTTTTCTCTCTACGTCTCTCCTCTCGGTTTCTCTCTCTCTCCTCCGCCTACTCTCTCTCTCACAATTCTCTCTCTCTCTTTCTTTATACATATATAATTTTTATATATATTATTTTAAAACCCTATTCATATACCTCTCTCTCTCTCCTTTCTTCTTCGTTCTCTCCTGCCTTGCGAAAACCACACCCGAGCCCTTGCCACCCCTCGCCGTCGTCGCCACCATCCCAATCTCGTCACCATTTCCTCAACTACATCCTCATCAGCTTCTTCTCATCCTCCTTCACCTCAATGAGGCCCCTGCATCCACAACCCCCGAGAACCCACAACGAAACCTAACCCTAGCCTCGTCGCCGACCTCCTAACTTCGTCCCCTCGCCGTCGTCACCATCCCCTAGACCTTACCTCCTTTCCTTCCATTATCTCCGAGAACACCCTGCAACTACGACCCTGTAACTCCCCGAGCAACCCAAGAAACCCAAGAACCCCCTCACCGTCGGCCACCCTCACCTCGCCGTAGGCACCCTCGTCGACCTTACCTTCATCACCTCTCATCCCTCTCCTCCTTCTCCTCACCTCTCTCCAACCCCGACACCACTATCACCCAAGAACCCGCAACCCCTGCAGCTGCCAAGAAACCCATTGCTGACGCCGGTACCTCTCATCGCCGGATATCACTCTGACCCCTTCGTCATCCCCTCTGTCCCCAGAAGCCATACCACAACTCCTTCTTCTCCTTCTTCCTCTCCTTTCTTATTCTTTTTCTTCTCCTTCTCTTTCTTGATCCGTATTTCCCGACGATCGCCGGAACTCCGACCCCGTCGCCTCCATGACTTGTCGTCACCATCTCTTTCCTTGCCTCTGTCCCAAACCCCAGAGCACCAAATCCCAGCTTCTTCTTCTTCTTTTTCTTCTTTTCTCCTTTGTCTTCTTTTCTTGATTTCTTGGATTCGCGTGTTTCCGATCAACGCCGGAGCCGTGCTCGCCGCCGCTGATCCGGGCAACCCAGTGGACGTTCCCTATCTACGCGGTTACATTCTTGCATTGCCTGGTTCTGTTCTGTATTTGTGCACGCAAAGTGTTCGACGAAATGCCCCAATGGAGATTTTCCGTCGTTTTCTCGCATTCTTGCTGCGTGCCGTGCATTTGTGGATCCCCGAGGCAAGTTAATCTTGCTACATGCTACATTACATTTTATGCATCTATTTTAATAAATATAAGAATCGAATTTCAAACCGTGGATCCAAAGTACTTGTTTCACAGTTTTACAATGACCGTATGCATCCATTCTTATCATTACATATTTAGCATGTGCAAACCGATCTTGTCACATATCATACTATAGTATACCGTATCAAATTAACCATTCACATTGTTTAATTGAACATCGTGCATTAACTAGTTTATCATTTAAAAGTTATATGATATCCATTCGCATCCATATCGAGTAGAACACATATAGCTGCATTTACCGATCTCATTTATAACCTAATTCTGTTGTTGTAACACCCCATGTTTAATAAAGTGCATCCTAATTAGTAGTGGAACTATAATTGTAACTCTAATCGATAACTGTGCATCCATATCTTTGAACATATACCTATTTGCATACCACATCACATTATTCCATTTTATTGTTATATTGGTATCCCATACTTGTTTTGTGTACCCATGCTTATTATAGTTTGATTATGAGCACCCACGTGATACTTGTGCACCCCCTGATATGACTTGATACACTACTACTTGACACGACTTGATATTGTGCACCACTTGACATGATTGGATCCATATACACTACCTGACATGACCTGATGTACCACAGCTTGACATGTTACCTGATCTTGTTACTAATGCCGACAATCTTGACCTGTTGTCCCTACAGACATTTCCTGTTGTCTATCCAGACAAACCTGTACTTGCCTGATCCTGTGTTGGCATTAGCTCCAGATTTATCAATACCTGACTTGAACACATAACCTGGGGGTATGGGGAAATCAATGATGAAACCTGACTTGTAACTCGACAGGTCGATGCCTTTACTGATCAGTTTTACGGGCTAGGCCAGCCCCGGGATGATGCGGCTAACATCATTCATCATTACATACTACTTTTTACTGCGTAGCGGCACGTCTCGGATTCAGCCCGAGAATCTTGACCGTGGTCCCGGGCACGCACGGGATACTATTGAGTTACATCGATGATTCATCAAATTGATTTCAAAGACTTGAGAGTAATTAACCCAGTAGAACAGTTTAGGTTACTCACTGCACATCACCTATGCCTTACCCTTCACTGTCCTTATTTATATTACTGTTATACCTGTCTTACTGTTCATACTTGTCACGACCCGAAAGAGCACGTGACTGGCCCTTGAATCCTATGAAGTCTACAGGACTCCATCTGATCCAAGTAAGCCAAAAGCCCAGAGATCTAAAACCATTTTTAAGAATAATTAAAGAAACTGGTTTTAAAAGGTAAAGAAAACATGTTTGAAAATCGAGTTTTTTTTAAATAACTAAGCCGAATATGAATTTTAAAAACAGTACAGTCTTTTCTAAAAATTTCGGCAGAGCTTCTTTTGTAAAACTGGCCCCGAATGGGGTACAACAAGGATAACAATATATGCAATGATAAAGGCATCCCCAAGCGGGAGCTAGCTCTTCGTCAATCGACGGTCACAACCACACAAGCAATGATAATATACAACGCCAAAAGGCGAGGATCAAACTCAAAAGAAACTCAAAACAGCCAGAAAACCGCAAAACTACTAAGCGCGACTCTATGGTCGAAATAATACAACACTGTTTTCTAAGTCTGAAACAATAAACAAGTTTTGGTTGATGGACAATTCTAGATACAATGAATAATACAAATACAATAGCGGTTCTGATACAAAAGAACCCACCTATCCAAGCAAGTCACCCATAAGGAAGCAGTGTGCCAGAAATGCCGCTATGGAACTGTACTGCAAACCTGCAAGAACTGGGGCACAACGGGGGTGAGTTGCCAACTCGTAAATAGAAAGATAACTACAAGCAGAGATCGAATGCATGACCCATCCTAGGTCAATACGATCAGATATATAAATAAATCTCAATATGAATAAAGCTGAAACATGCTAAACTGGCAATATAATCTCTATACATGAGTGTAATGCCAGGTGCTCGTGCTAGTGCCTCAGGTAATAGCATGTCATGAATACGAGGTATAATCAATGAAATCAATCTGCATGTACGTGGATCCCGTCCACTCGTCGTCCAATGACAAAACCATCATGCATGTAAATATCATCAGTATATGCATGGAAAGTATGAGGATATAAACAAAAGCATGGAACCTGAGTGCCTAACATCGACACTCGAAAACATCATGAAAACCTGTGCCCAGCATCGGCACGTAAATCCTCACATACCGGGCATCCGTCAGTCCGGGTCAGCCCTTTCTCAATCCATCGGGCATCCGTCATTCCGGGTCAGCCCTCTCTCAAAGTATATATCGGGAATCCGTCATTCCGGGTCATCCCTCTCTCAATCCATCGGGCATCCGTCATTCCGGGTCAGCCCCCTCTCAAAGTATATATCGGGAATCCGTCATTCCGGGTCATCCCTCTCTCAATCCATCGGGCATCCGTCATTCCGGGTCAGCCCTCTCTCAGTATATCGGGCATCCGTTAGTCCGGGTCAGCCCTCTCTCAAAACCAGAAATATCATAGAAACCAACTATCTCAATGCGCAAATCAGAAAGCAAGATGAATGTGACAATATAGGTGAAATGCAAGTAACAATATATATCCTGCAGCATAGAATAATAGTATGCGCATATAAACATATGCAAGCAATGCGAATAGCATGAATGTGCGGAAATGAACAATCAACGCAAAAGTAAAGAATCTACACCAATCTGAACATGTCATGCAGGGGTGCCATTTAAAATAAGACGAATCAGGGCTTTTGGTAAAACAAGGGCTACGGTGTTTTAAGAGAGATACATCATTTGAAAATATCCGTATGACCCTTCTGCCTATCTTTAAAATATCCCCGATTCGTTAGTTTGAAATAGGTATGACTCGGTCTAGTCTCATGTCTACTAAGTAATCTAGACGGGAGGGGTATGAAACCACCTAATCTGAGTCAATGTATATAGATATGATAGTCGGTGATCCCGCCTCAATGTCATATCATAAGATATCCTCGAGTTATGAGTGCGGATCTATCATCAATATCGGCTCGTACGGTAAATCGTCGTACGGCATCCCCATCTATAAAATGTGAATGCGGGTAAAGCACATGTCCAAAGGCCCGCTAAAACTATCATATCGCACCTCAAAGCCACTATGTCACATCGCCGATCCCACGGCCTCACATCAAGTATCATCTCAAACTCACGTATCACCATCAACCCGTATATGAACACATAGTCCCATACCCATGTGTAGATATACGCACCATCCAATGAAGGAATATATGCAAGTATGTGTGTAAGTATAGGTATGAGTGCAACCACTACACTAGGGTTCGCACTACACTAAAACCATATATTCTTATCATCAATAATATCATTATTGCAACAATGATCCTAAACAACACATAGTAAATATACGTGTGTATACGTATTCGTATACCACACCACGGACTGCGGGGGTGCTATACGCCATCCACCCGACTTCTCCCCGTAGATATAAATCTACTCACCTTGTTTCTCGTGTGCCAAAGCCGATGTCGCCATCTTCATCTTCTTTGCCTCAACCTCTCGTAGGGTACCTACAAGTATATCAAACACGCTAAAGCACATGAAAATCACATCGGAAACTAAAACAGCACACGCTACGCGCATAGGTAGAAACCTATCGCTTCGCATGTCAACACGATCAATATCCACCCGTCGTTGACGTTCAAACGCCACCCGACAGGAATGAATCACCAAAAACCAAAATCCATGCTAAAACAAGTCTCAAATCATGCACCAACATAGGAAAGTCATCCCAGATTTCACCCTAGATGGAATCTGTCAAAACTAGATATACCCAAGACCAAGAATAGAGGAAATGGGGCCATGCACGAATTTCGAGGCAAATCCCCCCTGCTCTGGCCGCAAATTGCGGCCAGAATGGGAGAATTGGCGGCCGTACGGAGGAGTTGGGGGCTAGGGTTTGGGGTGTTGGTCCATGGGTGCCTGCACATCTCACTGTCAACTCAATTTTATTTTTAGGGTCTCAGGGTGCTAGCAGATTCCATATAACAGTCCCAGATTTCCTGTTTTCCCCGATATCGATTCCAAAATTCCGTATTCTGTTTTCCATTTCAGGTTTGGGTTCAATTTAGCATCACACCAGGGTTTCTAGGGTCTAAACAAGCCTCAATTTCATCTTAAGTTTCAGTTTTACCCTAAACCCTAACTTGAAATCTCAAAAGTCCACAAAATGACACGATATCGATACTAAACTAGAATTGATGCATAAGGAAATTGAAATGCTACAAGAGGGTGCAGAAATTACCTCCTTTGGCAACTCAAGAATTTTCTTGAGTTGCTCAAAGTCCTCCAAATCCAAATCTTGTAAGGTCAAAGGGTAGCTAGTGAGCTTGGGATCATTTTTTGTGAAGTGAGAATGGGGTTTTAGCTTTGTTTTCTTGATGGATCTAGGGTTTCATGAAGAGGGTGAGTGAGGGAGAGAGGGAGCAGCAGCAGCTCACCAAGGAGAGAGGGGGGAGAGAAATGAAAAGGGAAATGATGGAGTATGGTTCAAAAAAAAGAAAGGTTGACTTGTCTTCTCTCTCTCATCATTACTTACTTTTTCCTTTTCCTTTTCTTATCTTCTCACTCAAATAGTGCTCCCAAAAAGGAAACCATGGCAACAAAAGAAGTGTAACACAAGTGTAACAAGTGTGGAAAATGATTTGTGCACATTTTGCTCAAAAGTGCTAAAAATCCAATTAGCGATTTTTAATCGCGATTAACACTAAATTAGCATATAAATGATCACAAACACTTAAAAATGGCATAATTCCAATAAATAACCCATTTTAGAATTTTCCATAATTTTTCTCCATTTAATTGCATATAATTATTAATTTAATATTAAAATAATCAATAAAATAATATTAAATTATAAAAATTCCTAAAAATAATATTTTATTATTTTGGAAATGTTACAATACTCGTGCCTGCATGTCTTGCTACCCCCTGATTGTATTATTATTGATGTTATGACGCACCGACGTCTGGGTTTTGCGTGCCCCAGATCCTCTACCTTTGTCGCAGGCTGATCAGGAGTATTTCCGCCGTTAGGCCGAGCAGTGAGGATCCAGTTGGTATCCAGTTTTACTTTCCAGGTGTTTTGTTTATTGGATCTTTTGCTTCCGTATATTATATTATTTCTTGACTCATTTACTCTGGCTCATGGACATGTACTAGATAGTTTAGTTTACTTTCCTGTTCTTGATAACTCTACAGCCGTAATGTGACTGTGGAGGGATGTTTCCTATCCATGGGTAGTATGGTTGGCTCTGTCACGTGCCTATCTTAGCGCACTCTGGGAAGCGGGGCATGACAAGACTGCAACTCAAGTCCTACTGGCTACACAGCTACTCCAACGGTGAAGTCACCCCAAAAGTCCTACTGGCAAACAGATGGGTTATTAAAAAAACGGTATGTCCACAAGCAAAATGGGTACAGATGAAAACCCGAAAGGGAGCCGTGAGTAAAAACAGCAGGATTATCGCGAACTTGTGAAAATCCGGAAGGGCGCAATCTTGTAAAAAAACGGTATGTCCACAAGCAAAATGGGCACAGATGAAAACCCGAAAGGGCGCCGTGAGTAAAAACAGCAGGATTACCGGCGAGCTTGTGAAAACTCGGAAGGGCGCAATCTCGTAAAAAAAATTTACACTTACGAGACCCTCTCGACTCGTAAGGAGAACTCCTCCTATGAGACCCTCACGGCTCATAGAATTCAAAAGCCTTAAGTTATAGGAATCCAAACATGTTCTTAAGCCGTCGTATCCCCCAAGTTGTCCTAAAGGCCGTCCAATATTGGCCTTTATATACAATCCACGAGCATAAATAAACGATTTCCCCGCCAAGCTCCACCAATGACGAGAAATGTCCTCATATGGTGAACGACACTTGTAAGTCTTCTTGACTGATAAGGAGAAAACACTCTTATAAGATCCTTATGACTTATAGGAGAACGCACGCTGGAATCCCCACGATTCCTAAAGAAAAAATACACCTACGAGATCCTCACGACTCATAGGGAGAAATACCTTTATGAGATCCTTACGGCTCATAAAGTCAAAAAGCCTTAGTCGACAGGATCTTAACCCTGTTTGCTAAGCCACCTTTGTTCAAATCAACAAAGGCAAATGATGAATCGCTCTTGGCAATATTCAAGTCGCAGCGATACTGATGCCTAAAAAGGTATCAAACTTCAAGTCCTTTCAAGGCAAATGATGATTCGCTCCTGGCAATATCCCAGTTGCAGCGATGTTGATGCCTAAACAGGTGTTAAACTTCAAGTCCTCTCACGGCAAATGATGATTCGCTCCTGGCAATATTCCAGTCGTAGTGATGCTGATGCCAAGGTTGGTGTCAGATTCTAAACTTGCGATAAAAATAGCAACAAGTAAAATAATATGAATATAAAAAAAAATATAGCCAAAATGTTTGGGCAGCTCGCAATAAAAAGCAGCGAGTAAAAATTTAAAAAATAGCCGATATGATTGGGCACCGCGCATAAAAAAACCGAAATGATTGGGCAATCGCGACTTTCGCTATAAGAAAAGATGAAAAGATAGAGTATCGCAGAAATCAAAAATAAAATAAATTAAAAGGAAAATTTCTTTGCTCTGCAGACGAGTCTACACTTACCCATGTATACAATCCATGGGCACAAATGAAAAAGGGAACCATATTTTCCCACTAGGCTCCATCATAGGGAGAGCCAGACCTCGACGGCAACATTTATAGCCTAGAGATCATCCTGACATACCTTCTCATTCCGACAGGATGCAGACACGACGTCAACAAAGACCCAAGGGTCAAATCAAAAGTGGAGTCACGGCAAAACCCTAGCTCCAAATCTTGACGGTCCATAGACAACCTAAAGACTACCCTAACATACTTTCTCATTCCGACAGGATGCAGACACGACGTCAACAAAGACCCAAGAGTCAAATCAAAAGTGGAGTCACGGCAAAACCCTAGCTCCAAGTCTTGACGGTCTATACACAACCTAAAGACTACCCCGACGTTCCTTCTCATTCCGACAGGATGCAGACACGACGTCAATAAAGACCCAAGGGTCAAATAAAAAATGGAGTCACGGCAAAACCCTAGCTCCAAGTTTCGACGGTTCATATACAACTCAGAGACTATCCCGGTGTTCCTTCTCAGTGCAGATGCAACGTCAACAAAAGACCCAAGGGTCGAAACATAAAAATGGAGTAATGGCAAAATCCTAACTCCAAGTCTCGACAGCGCATATACAATCTAGAGACCATCCCGACGTTCCCCCTCATTTCAACAGGATGCGAATGCGGTTATCAAATGAAATTGGAGCAATGGAATATTCCTAGCTCCGGACTTCAACTGCGATACATACAGCATAGAAGTCTTACAGATGTCTACCTTACTTCAGCAAAGAATCGGCGCGACATCGTCAAAACAAAAAATGAAGCAACGGCATATTCCCAGCTTCGGGTCTTGAAGGCAACTCATATAAAGCCTAAAAGGCTATCGGAGATCATCCCATACCAGTGCGCAGTGGTTATGACTCATCGGGGCTCCAAATTGAGCCTAACCTCAAGTAAAAAGCGTCATGGAAAATTCCAGACGTTTACTCTTCCAACGATAATATAGCCTAAGAAGATTACTTGAAGACGTCTTGTCCATCCACCGAAGGGATCAGAGACACGGCAGTCGTGGGGCTACTCGAACAACGGCTTAAAGACCGCATATCGAGGAATATATCAGCCAAAGCGATGGTACCACAGACCAAAACCCTAGTACCACAAAACCTAACGGACCTCTGTCGTAAAGAATGGAGGTTATCTATATATAACGTTAGGACAAGTTTTCTTGTAAACCCAAGGGAGGTAAACTAAATAAACTCTGAAATGAGTACATAAACTAGAGACTCCGAAACGAGTGAATAAACTACAAACTCCGAGATGAGTACATAAACTAGAAACTCCAAAATGAGTGAATAAACTACAAACTCCGAGATGAGTACATAAACTAGAAACTCCGAAACGAGTGAATAAACTACAAACTCCGAGATGAGTACATAAACTAGAAACTCCGAAACGAGTGAATAAACTACAAACTCCGAGATGAGTACATAAACTACTTTACGCCAAGTCAAGACATCAAGAAACAGAAAGGCGCAACTCATGGGCATCGGGGTTCAGAACTACATTTCTTAAGGATCGAGATCTGAGAAGACACTTGAATCCGCTCGCTATATTCTCAGATCAAAATTCTAATAAAAGTCATGTGTGCCAGCTAGAAACCGGCCAAATGCTATGCATCACTTCAGTCCAATGTTCACCTATGTATAGATGCATGCATCAGAAACTTCTAAAGATTAAAATACAAAATATGTGTACAGAGGTAGGATGCCCATATGAATATGCACTGGGGATGAAATGTTCAGTGGTCGACATTATTTTTATTATGGGAATCAGAGCAAGGAGGTGAAACGACTCTATCCGCAGCGCCTCACGTGCACGATACGTGAACGCCCACATTGATTCTTTCCGGGACTAGAGCGGCGCCTCACGTGCATAACATGCGAGCGCCGGCGCTAGTTCAGGATTAAAATCCTCAGCAGCGCCTCACGCGCATGACACATGGGCGCCAGCAACAGTTTTTATATATGTATAACAACACTTCATGTGAGACACATATGAGCATTGGCATAAAGAGAAAAGGGGATTTTGTCATTCATACTTCGAAGAAATTTATACATGGGTAAAAAAAAATCAAAGTGTTTACAACGGCAAAACGCTGAATCCCGAACACGGATTCAGGAACTTGGAAGCAAGTCTGAGTAAAGTGCTTCCGGCTTCTTTAGCCATTTTCTTATGCATTTTCTCGTGAATGCAAGCGTCGGGATCCCTACTAATGTCGTTCGTCCTCTGGTATGCGGATACTATCTCCTTCTGTTGGAAGACGCGATGCAAAATATCGACAAGATCATCTTTTCGCTTCTTTGAGATCAGGCTCATCAGATATACTGAATGCACCTTGTTTTCGGCATCATCAAGCGCCTCGAGTGGCATAGCCTCGTCAAGCCCAGGAATTGCTGTCCAGATCGACCCAACGATAATGTTCAAGAGAGCAGAACGGCGGGGGAGTAACCGACCGTTGTAGTCGTCAAAACGACGCATCATCTCAGCACATTGGGCGTCGGTAAATTCTTGGCCTTGACAACGGCCCTGGATGCGAATGTCCTCATAAGAGATAATCTCTTCGAGATCATAAAGACGAGAAGCCATAATATCTGGAAAGAAAAATCAGTAAGGGGTTAGCAATCAAAATGTTGAGGAAAGCACTCATTGTAAGAATCTAAAAAGATTCTCATTTAATGAAGAGTCTCATTAAACTGTGGAGTTAAACTCCCAATACCCTCACAAAATATGTTCCACAATAGATTCAAATCTGTGAAAAGGGTATTAAAACCCTAAAAAATTCTCAAGAACAGAAGGGGAATAAAATTCCCAAAAGTCTCTGGGTCTTTTAGATCTAAGCTCTGTAATATGGAATTAAATTCGTTTGATAATGTGATTAAATCCCAGAAACCCCTATGGTGGAGAGACAAAGAAAATGGAATTAAATTCCAAGGATCCTCAAAGATCAACGATAGGGTAAACCCTGAGAGGAGAACTAACAATTCTCAAGACCTCAGAGTCTTCTTAAAAAAAGGGGTGTTTTTTTAGATCTCTAAGAGATCGGTTCAAGATAAGAGCAAACCTCTGTTGATGGATTTGAAATACAAAGAAAAAAAGGGGGGTTTCCCTAAGGGGTAAATGTCGTTCAAGATTCTTACCCAAAAAGAGAGTTTTTGCAGAGTTTAACTCTGAGAGATCTATGGACAGAGAGCTAAGCTCTGAGAGGAGAATTAAATTCTCAAGAAAAGATTAACGAAGAAGATGAAGAAACAGTGATCATCTAAAGAGCCAACCTCCCTATTTATAAGACGTGATGATGTAATTCTACGGTAGCGCCCTAGTCGTCAATCCCAGGCCAAACACGGAAACAAAAACATTTTACGAAACTGGCGCTAACGCAGACTTTTACCCGGATCGTACCATTAACCTATACTAGCTATCTACAAGAAGTTAGAATGGCTATACCGATCGATCCGTGTCTTTCGGTCTTTAGCCACCATCCCGAGCTTCTCGCGGCATCTCCAATCTTGCTCGATCTCCGGTCTCCTCGTCGAAAAGGGCACCACATCTAGAAGTCTTTTTATGGGATCCCGCTTCAAACCGAAGCAAATCGGACAAGAAGTTTGCTAGCCGACATGTCCAAGATGATGTAGAGAATGTGTGTGATAACTTTGTCTCAAGCATCCATTGATTCTCAACTCATGAGATTGTATGGATGGAGGTTGAAGAGGATGCCATTGATAAGGAGATGGTGAGCTCAAGAGAAGAAAGAAGAAGGAGAACTTTTTCTTTTGTTATTGTGTTGGAATAAAAATGAGAGCACTAGAATAATAATCCAAGAGCAAACCCCAAGCCTATGGCTGCCCTCTCTCTCTCTAACTATCATTTCAACACAATAATCAATCACTAATGTGACATTTGCACAAATAAAAAGACAATGAGTCATCACCCATGCACATGTCACAATTAATGCTCCTAATGATGACTTGAGCTCACAATTTCCACTTGTAAACATTAATCCAAATGTTTACAACAATAAATAGAATGGCAACTACTAAAGTAAACCCGTGACGGATCACAAGAGTACCCCTCACCTGTATATACATACCTGCATCCGCATTCCGACTGAATGCGAATGCAATGAGACTAAAGTAATCCAACAAATCTAATACTAGGATCCGGCTTAAACCAAAGCATACTAGTATGATCCTTCCGATCATGATCCGTGCACAAGTGCATGTATATGATCGAACCCTGCCATAAAACAATACGGCCTCTACAACATTTCGCCCGAAACTTGGGAAAACTGTCTGTGGGAGACTCTAAAGACTCTTCAATACTCTAGCTGTGGATTTAACCACTAGCTTGTCAGTGGCACTAGCTGTGCGTAACGGCTGCCGAGGTATTGACCAAAAGGGAGGCCGATGAGCGAACTCATCCAGTAACCCCACTGAGCCTATCAGTGATAATATCCGTACAGTCCGGTCCGTTTGTCTATGAGTATCACATGTCAGGCCTAGGGGGCTGGTAAACGTTAGACCCCCAAAAGCTGTACAAGTCATGTCGGAGTGTAGCCCAGAACACCCTGAGATAGTGCTGGAATACCTACCAGTAAATCTCACTTGCCTTGGCCAAGGACTTTGTGTAATGGCTCTTCTAGACACAGCGCGATCTCACCCCCAATACCGGGAGAGACGAATCCCCTGCCGATCTGCTTACTGCCTCCATGTGGCTCGGGACTGTACCCAACTAAAACCTGTTTGCACGACTCCTTTGAGCCGTGGTAGGGTAGTAATCAAAGCACAGTAGGAACTCACACGAGAAAAATGACGATCTCAGGTCGATAGACTAACCTGCACACATGTCACCAGGGAACTGCTATCTGACGACATGTATAATACCAACTAGCAGGTTCCCGGCGAGTCCTGTCCGGTGTACTCATAATCCAATGAGCACCTGTATAAATCTTAGGTGAACCAACTGACACCAATGGCTTGTGAGACCGTCCACCGCTCCTCTTCGGGGTCTCGACTGTACACACTAGTCTACTGATGGAGTATCGATGCCCAGTCTCGAAACTCCCATGACTAGGGACACTTTAAGGATTTGCTTATAGACTACCCAACTCTCACGTATATGATCGCCATCATACTGTTGGTAGTCAAGATAGAATCCCAAGGGCTCTATTAACGTGTAATAGTGATCTGTAATATCAGCTAAAGCATGTACACGATGATGAAGATAAACAAGATAGCAGACTATCATCTCGAGTAAGACTGTCTTACCGGTATAGATCATCCCTCAATCATTGAAATCACGTGCGGCCGATCCAATAATTGACTCGAGGGTTCTATATCCAACAATCTCCCACTTGCACTTAAGGCCAATTATTGCGATGTCGCATACTCACAGCCCGTGTGATACCGAACACCCTGTTCCCCTCTGAAAGATGGCGCAAGACGGACTGTCTCGCCTGAAATTCAGGGCAGATGCTAATTGGTTTTATCCGTCTACCTCTCCGAAGATGCCAAGTTGATTTATGGCACCGTGTATCGGAGGTTTAGACGGATGCGGCCGATGTAGCAGACTTCGTCAGATTCCCCCTCGCTTGAGGGGTATTTGATTGTGGGGACGCTCTTCCCTGCAGGCGGAAGCCCCCGCAGTTAATTACGCTACCGCATCGCGGTAACAACTTTCTCCTTCTCCAGAAATTTCACTTCGTGTCGTGTGTGTTTGTTTGTTTGTGGATGCCCGTGGATTGTATACGGAGACTAAGTTATGCCGTCGCCCGTAGGACGTGGATTAGTCCAAATCCGTATTTACTTAAATTTGGGCTTGGTATTTTAGTTTAAGGATACGTTAGCCATATTGAGGCTAAGATCAACTTAAACGTTCGTTAAGGATACGTTAGTCCTATTTGAAACTAAAATCAACTTAACGGAAGAGCATTTAGGGGCTCTAATGTTCCAGTTTAGGGACGTAGTGGTCCATTTAATATATGGCCGTCGGGACCCGTCACCTCTCTGACGACGTTGAAGGATTACAACGACAGGTGTCAGAGGAGTTCGGAGATGTGTTAGTGTATATGCCCTAGAGGCCATTACTGTATCATACTAGTTTGTATATTACTTAATGGAAGCTTGGGATATTCACAGTTGTATATACAATCTTGCTCGAAATGGTAGTATGCTACTTGGTTTGTCTCTGCTTTAATATGTGCATGTGTTTCTTTTAGCATATTGCTGGTATACATATTAGTAGAGCCCTTAGGATCTTTGCTTGATTACCAGCGTTGTGATGGCGCTCGCACTCGTGGGAGCTGGGTAATCTATAAGCACATCCTTATACAGGTCCCTGGTCGTTGGACTATCGAGACAGGGCATCGATACTCCGGAGTAGACTGGCGTATGCGCTTCTCATCCCAGTGTGGGAGACGGTCTGTCCCACAGCCGTTAGTACGTCGTACTTGGGATAGTATGCGGGTGCTCGTTAGGTTACGAGTACACTGGACAGGACTCGTCGGGAACTGTTGGTTGGTAATATACCTATCGTCAGTTATCAGTTCCCAGGTGACATGAGTACAGCTTAGTCCGCTGACTTGACACTGTCACTTCGCCTCGAGTGTGTTCCCACTGCACTTTGATTACTACCCTACCACGGCTCAAAGGAGCTGTGCAAACAGGTAGTTTTTGGGTGAAGTCCCGAAGCACTTGGAGGCAGTGACGGTTAGACAGGATTCGTCTCTCCCGGTATTGGGGGTTGACATCGCGCTGTGTCCAGGAGAGCCATTACACGAGTAGTCCCTGGCCAGGGCAAGCGAGATATACTGGTAGGTTTCCAGTGTTATCTCAGGGTGTTCTGGGCTACACTCCGACACGACTTGTACCGCTATTAGGGGACTGACGTTCACCGCCCCCCTAGGCCCGCCATGCGATGTATCAGACGAACAGACCGGACTGTACGGAGACTGTCACATACAGGCTCAGTAGGAGTGCAGATGGGGTTCACCTCGTCAGTCTTCTTATCGACATCTACCTGGGGACCGTTACGTACAGCTAGTGCCGCTTGCGGTCTGTGGTTAAACCCACTGCCAGCGTAGTGTCGAGTCTTTAGAGTCCCACACAGAGAGCTATTCGCCTTTAGGCAAAATGAGTAGAGGTCGCATGGTTTTGCGACAGGGTTCGTTCGCATCCGCACACTTGTGCACGTTTGCTGTCCGGACAGTTTATACTAGCGGGCTTTGGTTTAAGCCGGATCCTAGTATATGATTTGAGATTGGTTTTTCTCAGAGTATTCGTGTTCCTCGGATCATGAATGCGGGTGCGTATGCACAGTTGCTTGAGATTGGGGGAGAGGACCTTGTTTAGGGTTAATGGCTTTTGTCATTTTGTTAACCCTATTGATTTTGTGTGGATTATAGTTAATTGATAATTAGCTTAATAATTGTGCATGGTTGTTGTTGACAATTTGACTTCATTGACTTGTTGACCTTGTTGACAACTTGACCATAATCATTTCATTTGGAAGATGCTCTTTGATCTTTGCAAAATTGAAATGATAATGGTCATGTCATGATTTATCATGACAATTTTCAAGCTAATTATCCAATTAAAATTATCCACACATATTAGTGAGAATGGCTCACTAATAATTCATTCTCTCATATTATTTCTCTCTCTTGCTCATCCTCTCCCTCAAGCTCTCTCCCTCTCATGTGTTGAGAAACAAAAAGCTTGAGAAAAACCTTCACTTGATCCTCTCTACTCTCTTCTAGGGTTCAAGTCTTAGCATTTCTTGCACTCTAGTTACTCCTAGCTTGGAGTTGAAGCTAAAGGTGGTGGCTTTCAAGTGGATCCTTCTTTGACGGGAGAAGACAAGCAAGGTGAACTCTCTCAACCATTCCAAGGAGCAAGGAGAGAAGGACTTTGAGCTCAAGGTATAACCTTTCCATCACTTAGCTACTTTGTAGTTAGGGTTAGCAAGTTTATGTTTAGCAAAGATCCTTAAAGCATAGTCCATGTTGCCTATAGTTGATAAAAATCAAATTTTTATTATGTTTTCCGCCTCCCCGTAAGCACCGGGGTGGGCAACACGGACTTACAAGATGTACCCTTGAACCAAAGTTGAATAGGGAATATGTAGTCCGATTGAATGTTTAAGGATATGTTAGCCAGATTTGAGGCTAAGCTCAACTTAAACGGGATCGTTTAGATCCGACAAAAGTGCGTTTGGAGGCTCTATTTTTCCAGTTTAGGGACGTAGTGGTCCATAGGTAGTTTAAGGACATTGCGGTCCATTACCAGTTTAGGGACATGGTGGTCCAGCGTTCCCGTTTTAGGGACGGATATTAGTTTAAGGACATTTCGGTCCATGGGTTTAAGGACCCCATAGTACATATAGATGTGTTTAAGGACGAATTAGTCCATGAGTTTAAGGACCCTACAGTCCGTATGGGTGTATTTAAGGACGCATTAGTCCATTAGTTCAAGGACGCATAAGTCCATGGGTTTAAGGACCCCACAGTCCGTATTTTGGTTTAAGGACACATAAGTCCATGGGTTTAAGGACCCCACAGTCCGTATTTTGGTTTAAGGACGCATAAGTCCATGAGTTTAAGGACCCCACAGTCCGTATCTTGGTTTAAGGACGCATAAGTCCATGAGTTTAAGGACCCCACAATCCGTGTCGATGTGTGGTTATCGGGACCCGTCACTTCTCTGACGTCATTGAAGGATTACAATGATAGGTGTCAGAGGAGTTCGGAGATGTATCCTTGAACCGGATGTAAATTGATTTAAGAAAGCAGTCTTGCTCAGTCAATTTAATTTGAGGACTTACGGCCATGATTGGGCTAAGTCCAGTTGAGAATATTCAACGTTTTTATCTTTGGCCTATTAGGCTTGTGCCAGGGCTTTGCCCCTGTTTGATAATGCACTGCATTTCATTCTGGCCTGCTAGGCCTTTTTGATTTGGGCTCTGTCCCTTTATAAATGATGCAGAGCATCTGTTTAGGCTCTGCCCTTCTTTAAAATAATGCATTGCATTTAATTTGGCTTGTTAGGCCTTTTTTAATTGGGCTTGGCTCTTCTGTAAATAATGCAGTGCATTAATTGTCTGACATTGGCTTGTCAGGCGCTTTGCGCCAATTATTGAGCGCAAGCGCATGTGGAAGTGACACGTGTCACGCTCTGGTGAGCGCAAGCGCAGTGCGCTGCGCCGTTGTGCTACTGACACGTGGCGCGCTCTGATGAGTTGCGCCAATTTAAAAGAGCAGTGCTCTATTTTAAAAGCGCATAGCGCAACTTGTTCTGGTGCTGACACGTGGCGCTCTCTGGTGGCTTGCGCCAACCTAGAAGCGCAACAGTGCAGATCTGCAAGTGCAAGGCACTGTTTCAATAACTTGATCCAATTTTGGATTCAAGAAAAGAATCTTTAAGATTCTAGAACCAATAGTTCATAAAAAAGTGCAAGGCACTGTTATTATTTATTTTTTATTGAAAATCATTGATCTTGTTCATAGATCAATGATCTATTCAGAAGAAATTCTTCTTTTTTTTTATAAAGGTTTTTACCTTTTTTCTCTTCTTGAGTTTTTCTCAAAATTCTTCAGAGTTCTCTCTATTCTCTGTGCTGTTGTTTTTTATCTTGATGTTGATGATTCTTGAATTAGGGTCTAGGGGCCTTTATATAGTGCCCATTAATTTGTTAAATTTGTTAAAGAGATCATTTTTTGAGTGATTTGGGGAATTTTCCCCACCGTCGGATCTTTGATCCAAGGGCTTCTGTTTTACAGAAGACAATTTTCTTGTTTTAACAAGAACAGAAAGATCTTACTGGAATTTTAATTCTGTTTGGCGCAGATGCACCAACGCTTGACACGTGTCGCGCAGGGCACAGCGCAGCGCAACTGCGCTGACACGTGTCGTGCAGCACAGCGCTTGCGCAACTGCGCTAGCGCAACTGCGCTGACACGTGTCGGGCAGCACAAAGCATAGCGCAACTGCGCTGACACGTGTCGCGCAGCGCAGAGCGCAGCGCGTCTGAAGCGTTGTGCGCTGACACGTGTCGGGTAGCGCAGAGCGCAGCGCAACTGCGCTGACACTGTCGCGCAGCGCAAGGCCTAGCGCAACTGCGCTGACACGTGTCGCGCAGCGCAGAGCGCAGCGCGTCTGAAGCGTTGGTTCTTCTAATTTTGTTTTTAAATAGAGCCTTGCTCTGATTGGGCGCGCTGCGCTGGCGTGTCAGCTTTTGACATGTGGCGCGTTGCGCGCAGCGCAAGAAATCTGAAGCGTTGCTTCAATTTTCAATTAAAATTTAAATTTTCAAAGTAGTGTTTTGCTCTGATTGGGGGAATCAGAAGCATTGCTTCATCTCCCGCCTTGGAATTTGAGCAGAGCTTTGCTCTGATTGGGGTAAACAAATGCCCCCCCACCGTTGCACTTACGTGGCCCCAAACGTGAGCGCAACGGTGGCAGAATTCCAAACGTTGCGGCAACTTTTGGAAGTTGAAAGGGCGTTTGATGCTTATAAATAGGACCTTTGGTCCTCAACAGATGATTATCATCATTAGAATTTTTACTTTCAAAACTTCAGAGCCTTGCTCTTGCCTTCAAGAACTCCCAGAGTTAAATTTTTCTTTTAAAAGAAACTTTTTAGGTAGAAATTAATCTTGAATTAAATCAATTTTAATTAATAGAGTCTTGCACTCATAGATCTTTGATCTAAACAAAACCCCTTTGGGGTTTCACCAATAGAGCCTTGCTCTCAAGAATCTGCTTCAGGGTTTCTTAACCCATGAACAGAGCTTTGCATCTTTGACAAAACATAGATCTTTTGATCTAAAAATGACGAACTTTTGAGAGTTTAATCATGTATAATGAAGATTAAAAATGGAGTTTTATCTTTAATGGATTATATCATCTTTTAATAGTAAGGATCTCAGAGTTCTCGGGGAATTTCTTTAAATTCCCCTTATTATTGGATTTTGATAGGTATCACTCCTGTTACCAGAGCATTGCTCTCGAGGATTTTAACTCCCTATGTCTTTTTATTTGCTAATCTCCCCGTACTGTTTCCTTCAGGCATTATGGCGGTGCGTCTATACAGTCTGCACGAGTTCATCACCTATGAGGATATCCACGCACAGGGCCGTCATCAACACCAGGAGTTTACAGATGCCCAGTGTGCGGAGGTTATGGGTCGCCTTAACGCAAGCGTCGGTTGGCTGCTTCCTCGTCGTTCAGCTCTCTTGAAAGTCGTGCTGGGAGCAATTTGGAGAGCACTCCCGGGGTTCCACGAGGCCATGCCGCTCAATGCGCTGGATGACGCCGAAGACAAGGTGCATTCAGTGCACCTGTCGGGGCTAATCTCGAAGAATCGACGGGACAGCCTCGTCGACATTCTTCATCAAGTTTTTCAGCAGACGACGATAATCACTGCTTATCGAAGGATAGGGGGCCTTGCCGAAGATCTTGGAACACGCGAGCGCGAGAGGCCGCGCACGAGAATAATCAGAAAGGCCAGAAGAACTCTAGATGGCCTTACTTTTGAATTCCTCAATCCGTGCCCTGGATCTGAGGTTGTACCTTTGTAATAATTTGAATAATGTTTTTGCTTATTTCTTTATGATTGTAAGAACCCTTTGTAATGAAAAATTTCTCCTTTCAGCTTGTCTTATTTCTCGCTCTAAGTCTTTTGCACATGCATGAATGAGTGTGTCTCGAGTGCTTGATCAAACGCCAATCAGATGTTCTTTCTGCCGCTTTCTTCTTTCTTTTATTATCGGCATGCTGTCTTGATAAATATGGTTGACAGATAATAGAGTAAGCATCTTGGTTTCTTCAAAAGATAGCGATGGCTTAAGCCGCAGGTTTAGATCTGCTGCCTAAGACTTTTCAACCCTATGAGCCGTGAGGGTCTCTTAGAGACTTTTCTCCCTACGGATCGAGAGGATCTCGTAGGTGGATTTTCTCCTTAGGAATCGTGAGGATCCCTAAGTGCGCTTTCTCTTATAAGTCGTAAGGATCTTATAAGATAATTTTCCCTCTTACGAATCGAGAGGACTCGTAAGCGGTTGTTTCCCTCCTTGTCGAGATTCTACTTTGGAGAGTGAGACCCGTGGATAGTATGCAAGAGACCGTTTTAGACCGATTTGCAGGATCCCAGTGCTTAAGAAATAAGTCTTTTAATCCCTGCTGCCTAAGGCTTTATCTTCCAAGTCGAAACGAATCGGGAAGTCCTCGCGAAGACACTAATTTCCTCACGGGTCGAGACGAATCGAGCAGTTCTCGTCAAGGGCACTAATTTTCCTGAGTTGAAGTATTTTGCCGAGGACGCTGGTTTCCTCGGGGTTGAAACGAATCGGAGTATTCCTGCAGAGACACTGGTTTCTCTGCGAGCTGACGCGAATCAGGAGGCTCTCATCAAGGACGCTAGTTTTCCTGAATTGAGGTATTTGCCAAGGACACTGGTTTCCCTGGGGTTGAAACGAATCGATGTATTCCTGCAAAGACGCTAGTTTCTCTGCGGGTCGACGCGAATCGAGGTGTTCTCGTCAAGGACAGTGGTTTCCCTGAGTCGAAGTATTTTGCCGAAGACACTGGTTTTTTCGGGGTTGAAATGAATCGGGGTGTTCTTGCGGAGACACTGGTTTCTCTGCAGGCAGAGGCGAATCAAAAGGCTCTCGTCAAGGACACTGGTTTCCCTGAGTCGAAGGATTTTGCCGAAGACACTGATTTCTTCGGGGTTGAAACGAATCGATGTGTTCCTGCAGAGACACTGGTTTCTCGGCGGGCCGACGCGAATCAGAAGGCTCTTGTCAAGGACACTGGTTTCCCTGAGTCGAAGGATTTTGCCAAAGACACTGGTTTCTTCGGGGTTGAAATGAATCGATGTGTTCCTGCAAAGACGCTAGTTTCTCTGCGGGTCGACGCTAATCAGGATGTTCTCGTCAACGACACTGGTTTCCCTGAGTCGAAGGATTTTTCCGAAGACACTGGTTTCCTCGAGGTTGAAACGAATCTGAGTATTCCTGCAAAGACACTGGTTTCTCTGCGGGCTGACGCGAATCAGGAGGCTCTCATCAAGGACGCTAGTTTCCCTGAATTGAGGTATTTGCCAAGGACACTGGTTTTCCTGGGGTTGAAAAGAATCGATGTATTCCTGCAAAGATGCTAGTTTCTCTGCGGGTCGACGCGAATCAAGAAGTTCTCGTCAAGGACACTGGTTTCCCTGAGTCGAAATATTTTGCCGAGGACGCACGTTTCCTCGAAGTTGAAACGAATCGGAGTATTCCTGCGGAGACACTGGTTTCTCTGCGGGCCGACGCGAATCAAGAAGCTTTCATCAAGGACGATGGTTTCCCTGAGTCGAAGAGGTTGCCAAGGACACTGGTTTCCCTGGGGTTGAAACGAATCGATGAATTCCTGCAAAGACGCTAGTTTCTCTGCGAGTAGACGCGAATCAAGAAGTTCTCGTCAAGGACACTGGTTTCCCTGAGTCGAAATATTTTGCCGAGGATGCTAGTTTCCTCGAAGTTGAAACGAATCGGAGTATTCCTGCGGAGACACTGGTTTCTCTGCGGGCCGACACGAATCAAGAAGCTCTCATCAAGGACGCTAGTATTCCTGAGTTGAGGAGGTTGCCAAGGACACCAGTTTCCCTAGGGTTGAAACGAATCGATGAATTCCTACAAAGACGCTAATTTCTCTGCGGGTCGACGCGAATCAAGAAGTTCTCGTCAAGGACACTGGTTTCCCTGAGTCAAAGTATTTTGCCGAAGATACTGGTTTCTTCGGGGTTGAACTGATCTGTGGTGGTCTTTCAGGTTTTATATAAGTTACCGTCAAAACCGTGAAGCTAGGAATTTGATCTTCGCTTCGTTTGCTGGCATTGCGTCTGCTGCATCAAGACGAATGCCGCGGTTGTCTCTAGGCTGTTAGTGAACCATCGAGATTTGGCTTTGCTTTCTAGCGGAGCCTGTTGGGAAGGTATGGTTCCCTCTTTGTTTGTGCCCTTGGATTGTATACAGGGATCGATGTGATCTCAACTGTAGGGCAAAAGGTTTCATATATTTTTTTTTATTGTTTTATTTCCGCGATGCTCTATCATTTCAGCTTTTATATCGCGAAGGTCGCGATTGCCCAATCATTTCGGCTATTTTTCGCGGTGCCCAATCATTTTGGCTGTTTATTTTATTTTTACTCGCTGCTTTTTATTGCGAATTGCCCAATCATTTCGGCTATTTTGTGTGCATACGTTTTTACTTGCTGCTTTTTTATTGCAAGCTGCCCCATCATTTCGGCTATTTCGTATGCATGTGCGGCCTACTGGCTTTTCGCTGTAAACCTGAAATTAGACACCGTTTTCGGCATCAACACCGCTACAACTGGGATATTGCCAGGAGCGAATCATCATTTGCCTCTGTCGATGTCGAACAAAGGTGGCTTAGCGAATAGGGTTAAGGTCCTATAGACTAAGGCTTTTGACTTCATGAGCCGTAAGGGTCTCACAAAGGTATTTCTCCCTACAAGTCATGAGGATCTTGTAGGTGTATTTTCTCCTTAGGAATCGTGAGGATTTCTAAGTGTATGTTCCTCTGTAAGTCGTAAGGATCCTACAAGAGGGTTTTCTCCTTGTAAGCCGAGAGGACTTACAAGGATTGTTCATCATGCGAACATATCCCCAGTCACGGATAGGACTTGGCTAGGGAAATGTTTATTCGCGCCCGTAGATTGTAAACAAGGGTCAGTATTTGTCAGTATTGAACCACTTGTAGGGCAATATCGAAGGTTGTGGGGGGTTTGCTTAAGTACAGGTTTAGGTCTCTGTAACTTAAGACTTTCAAATCTTATGAACCATGAGGGTCCCATAAGAGAGTTCTCCTTACGAGTCGCGAGGATCTCGCAAGTGTATTTTCTCCTTAGGAATCGTGAGGATCCCTAAGTGTGTTGCTCCCTTGTGAGTCGTAAGGATCTTACGCGGGTGGTTTCTCCTTATAAGGTCGAGAGAACCCTGTAAGTGTCTCTTAACGAGGTTGTGCCCTTTCGGGTTTTCACAAACACTCGCCGGTGGCCATGCTGTTTTTACTCACGGAGCCCTTTCGGGTTTTCATCCGCGCCCATTTTGCTTATGGACATACCATTTTTTTTAAGTTATTCTTTTTATTCTTTTTTCTAACGAGATCGCGCCCTTTCGGGTTTTCACGAACACTTGCCGGTAGCCCTGCTGTTTTTACTCACGGAGCCCTTTCGGGTTTTCATCCGTGCCCATTTTGCTTATGGACATACCGTTTTTTATTATATATATATATATATATATATATATATATATTTTATTCCTTTTTTTTATTCATCTCGTCAGCCCAAGGATGCTGCGGTAGTAGTTTAAGGACGTTTTGGTCCGTCATTAGTTTAAGGACGTTTCGGTCCGTCATTAGTTTAAAGACGTTTCAGTCCGTTCAGGAGAAGGTCGGCTACTACTTACAGAGCTTGAGCTTAGGAAGATAGCGAGCGGACATAGTCGTCATCATCTATCATTGACCTAGGCTGTGGCTCATCAAGCGTAGTATTTCTTCAGGAAGCGACCGTTTATTGGCCTGAAAGGCCTTTCACCATGCATATCCATGAGTAGATAGGCTCCACTCTGGTAGACCTTGTCTATGATGTACGGGCCTTCATAGTTCGGCTCGAATTTTCCCCGCTTAGCGTGATTGGGGATCATAGGTCTTTTGACAACTAGCATGAGTTCGCCTTGGCGGAATGTCCTTGGCCGGGTCAATCTTTCGTATGAGCACGTCATCTTTGCTTTATAAGCTTCTAGATTTTGTTGCGCTATGAGCTGAGTTTCATCAAGGGCATCAAGCTCCTCAAGCCGAAGGTGAGCATTTTCTTCGTCCGTCAGCTCGTAGTGGACTGCTACTCGTAGAGAAGGTAGCTCTATCTCAAGGGGGTACTACTTCTGTACCGAAGACTAACGCGTACGGCATTGTGTTTGTGGCCGTTTTGAACGTAGTTCGATACGCCCAGAGAGCTTCTTGCAGTCTCTCGTGCCAGTCCTTCTTATTTCGGGATACCGTCTTCTTCACGATCTTTGTCAAGGTCTTGTTGAAGGCCTCAGCTAGACCGTTAGCTCGCGGATTATAAACTGAGGAATATCTCCAGTCTATATTATGTTGTTGCGCGAAGCGACTGATCTTGTGGCTTTTGTAGGCCGGCCCGTTATCGGAGATGATCCGTCGCGGGGTTCCAAACCGATATATGACGTGCGTCTTGAAGAAATGGAGGATATTCTCCGTCTTCACTTCCCTTAACGGTACTGCTTCTGCCCATTTAGAGAAGTAGTCAGTCGTTGCCAAGATGAAACGATGTCCTCTAGACGATGCTGGTTCGATGGGGCCGACTATGTCAGTTCCCCACATTTCGAACGGCCAGCTAGCCACCGTTGGATGTAGTGGATTTGGATGCTGGTGGATGAAGTCCCCATGAATTTGGCATGAGTGGAATTGCTTCGCATATTCGAGGCAGTCCTGAATCATCGTGGGCCAGTAGTAACCCATCCGTTTAATCTTCAACTTCATCTTCGGGCCTGCTTGGTGAGAACCACAGAGTCCGTCATGAACTTCCTGAACAACTCTTTTCGCTTCATCACGTCCCAGGCATCTCAACCACAGAGAATCAAGCGACCTCTTATATAGAGTATTATTGATGAAGGCGAAAGACAAAGCTCGTTTCATAAGCTGATATCTTGAGGACGCATCTTCAGGCGTTCGACGGGACTTGAAGTGGTCTATAAAGACTTCTCTCCAATCCTCAGCCTTTTCCCGGTCTTTTATTTGCAGGGTCTTCTGCTCAGCCGCTCCTTTTTCTTCGGATGATTCCGGAGATATTTCTGCTGGAGCAAGTACTCGACGGCTTTGTACCATGATTCTGACGTCGTCGAGGTTCTCGTCAGCCAGTTCTTTAGCGAGTTTGGCTAACGCGTCCGCTTTGCTGTTTTCCGCACGCGGTATATTTTCCAAAGTGTAGGAAGGGATTTGGGTCAACAGTTGTTGCACCTTTTCGCCGTACTTTACCAGTTTGGGTTTGCACGTTTGGTAATCGCCATTTACTTGACTGACGACCAGTTAAGAATCTCCGTATATGAGGAGGTCTTCAATTCCCATGTCGACGGCGATCTCGAAGCCTGCTATCAAAGCTTCATATTCGGCTTCATTGTTCGTCCTTGGTTCTGTTAAGGAGAAAGCAAAGCGCATTATCCCTCCTTGTGGAGTCACGAAGATGAGGCCTACCCCCGATTTGATTATGGGCGTACTTTGTTTGCGCCTCTTCATGGAAGATGCTCCATCGAAATAAAGCTCCCATCGGGTATCACCACTGTCGATAGCGTCAAACGCATGTTCGTCTGGAAGATCGCAATTCAGAGGAGAATCGGCAGGTATCGGATGCTCAGCGAGGAAGTCAGCGATAGCCTGGCCTTTCACTGCCTTAAGAGGCTGATATGTTATTGAAAACTCCATCAAGAGTAGGGCCCATTTAAGGAGTCACCCTGTCAATATAGCCTTCAGCATCAAATACTTAAGGGGGTCCACCTTCGAAATGAGACGGACTTCATGCGCCAACGCATAGTGCTTGAGCTTTGTTATCGCGAAGGTCAACGCTAGACAGTGTTTTTCAATGGGGGAATAGTTGCTTTCTGCCCCCAGTAGAACCCGACTCAAATAGTAGAGTGCTCTTTCTTTCCCTTGGTCATTCTCTTGTGCCCATAATGCGCCTAAGGAACCTTCGAGGGCGGTTGTATAAAGAATGAGAGGCTTTCCCTTAACCGGAGCAGCCAAAACTGGAGGGTTCTGCAGATATTGCTTGATTCCGTCTAGCGCGCTCTGGCATTTGTGATCCCAGACGAACGGGGTTCCCTTCTTCATCAGGTGGATGTAAGGACGTCACTTTCCTGAAAGATTGGCTATAAATCTCCGGATATACACGAGCTTCCCTTGGAGAGACCGCAATTGTTTGAGAGTCCTTGGCGGAGGCATTTCCATGATCGCCTTGATCTTTGACGGATCTATCTCGATACCTCGGTGTCGGATGATGAATCCTAGGAATTTGCCCGAGAAAACTCCGAATGCGCACTTGAGAGGGTTCATCTTTAGGTTGTATTGCCGAAGGCGTTGAAATACGGTCTTCAGATGCTCTAAATGCTCCTCGTATGATTTGCTCTTAACCACGAGGTCGTCTATATATCATTCGACGATTTCGTGTATAAGGTCATCGAAGATCTTTGTCATGGCCCTTTGATAGGTGGCACCGGCATTCTTTAGACCGAAGGGCATCACTTTGTAGCAGAATATGCCTAGCGGAGTCCTGAAGGCGGTGTGCTTCTGGTCTTCGGGATGCATCTTTATCTGATTATATCCTGATGAGCCATCCATGAAGGAGAAGACTTCGTGAGTAGACGTATTGTCTATCATCAATTCGGTGACTGGCACTGGGAAATCGTCCTTCAGGCAGGTTTTATTGAGATCTCGGAAGTCCACGCATATGCGCACTGTCCCATTTTTCTTCATCACCGGGACGATGTTGGCGATCCATTCAAGATATTGAACCTCCTGGATAAAGCCAGAGTCGATTAGCTTCTTGACCTTGGCATTGATACTCATCTCAAGCTCAAGCCGCATTCTTCTCGGCGCCTGTTTGACTGGCTTGACGTCCGGGGATATCGCCAATTTGTGCACAGCAATTTCTGGATCTAGTCCCGGCATTTTGGAATAGTTCCATGCGAAGCAATCTCTATGCTGTACAAGCACATCTTTTAACGCGGCCACCCTTTCTTCAGATAGCAGCTCGCTGACAAATGTCGGTCGTGGGTCGTTCACCGTCCCCAACTCAATTTTCTTGAGGTTATCTGCAGTGGTATGTATTCCATCTTCCAGCTCTTTCGGTACCGGTGGAAATTCTGAGTTCACCTCATCATTGCTGTTTCCGAAGCACCAGGGCAGGTCATCCATGTTCTCGGGCTCTTCCTTTGATATCGTTATCATGTGACAAGTACGAATTCGCTTCCAAGACCAATGTGGAGCTGGTTCTGCTCTCGTGGCTTTGGGTTCGTGCTTCTGTGGCGGCGTTACCCTCCAGATGTCAGACAGAGCAAACTTGCCAAGCTGATAATGATCTTCGACCCAATTCTTGAAGGTGAAGCAGTCTTCGAGAGGGTGTCCTATTACTCGATGATAAGAGCAATAGTTCGGGTGAGAGACTTCGCCTGCTTGTTCGGGGTGTTTAGACTCCGGCAGTGTAAGCATCTGATGTTTTAGAGCGAGGTCAAATATCCTTTTTGTCTTGTCCCGAGGAAAAGAGTATGCTCTACTCATTTTCTTCAAAAGGGATAGATCGGAACCGCTCGATTCCTGCTTGCGTGGCTTCTTAGTCCTGCTTTGTTGCTGTTGAGAGTCTTTTCCGCGTTTCGACTTGTTTCTGCCTCTGCGTCGAGCCTTTTTTATAATAGGTTGACAGGGAGTGGCATTTTCATCTTTCACGGCCTGTTGGAGGAGGCGTTGCGTTTTAGCTTTCTCGTAGATTGTCATTTCGCGGTTGTGGTCATCTCGAACTTTTTGACCAGCTTCCCTTATAAGCTTGTCCATTTGTTTTTCGAACGACGGACTGTACACCTTTGCATCAGGAACTTTTACTGGTTCAGTATTAACGTCCTCCCATTGAGCATCCGCTTCTTCATTGAAGTCATGTTCGACGTAACAGTCGAGGAGCAACTCTCGTTTCTTGGACCGAATGTATCCGAGCCCGATTGTTTCCATCCTCCCACTAGGCAGCTTGTGCTGAGTTCCGGGGACGTTCCAGACCCTGTCATAGAATTTGGCTTTTCGAGCGGTCTGTTTGAAGGATATCCCCTGGCGCTTCAACAGCCTTTTCAAGCCTTCTGTATAATATCTGGGTAGACGGATGGGCTGAAGCCTGTCAAGCGTAGGATCCGCACCGTTCCAGATTTCTTTCTCCACTTTGGTCTCTTTAGAGCGGTAGAATAGAATTGCCTTTTCACCCTCTCACCTAGGAGGGACATAGAGCGTCCGCAGCTCCTCTACACTATAGGTATCGAGCGCGTCCAGTTCTTTATAATGTTTAAGTGGCACCATGGCGACTTGCAGATTTTGCTCTTCTTCAGCGGACGTTTGTATTGAAGGCCGAGCAGAGAATACAGCATGGACCTCATCTTCCGAGTCGCTACCAAAGATCAACGTAGAAACGAATGGTCCTGGCTTGTTGTATTGGGGCGGACCCGAATAAACTATCTCCTCTTCCTCCTCGGTATCACTCCCGAAAACAGGGATGGTGGCGTTAGCTTTGTTCTCCGGCTTGTGACACCTTTCCGTGTCTTCGAAATCCGGTAAGAAGTATTTGACATCTTCATATTTGCGGACTTCGTTCACGGAAAACGGATTCAGTTCTCCCATCACGGTATACTCGAAACCATCCCTAAAATATTTCATACACTGATGCTGTGTAGAAGGGATGATGTTGTACTCGTGTAACCATGGTCGGCCGAGCAGAGCATTGTAGCATGTCTTGGCATCTATGGCGTGAAATTTAACATCTGTGACGAGCAGCCCAAAGCGTAGCGTCAGTATCACAGATCCAAGAGTTCGTGATGATTGAGAATCGAACCCGGAGATGGTGATCTTATCCCGAGCAAGATGCTGGACGCTCATGCAGATTTCCTTTAACACCCGCACATTAAGGAGATTAACGGAAGATCCATTGTCGACCAGGATTTTTCCTATCTTTATATCATGGCAATACCCTGAGACATAGAGAGGGCGATTGTGTTCGCACGTCCCAAGGAGAAGGTCCTCGTCACCAAAAGTGACATCGGCCGTGTGTACTTCCTCCAGCTCGTCCTTCATCTTTTCTTCGGTGAGAAAAGCTTGGAATTGCTCGGGCTCTTGCAATGCTTTGATTAATGAATCTCTTGCCTCTTTTGATAATAAAATGGCGTCAAGAATGCTGAGCTGCGAGGGTAGCTTCCTCAGATGCGCTAGAACGTTGTAATCCGCCTTATTTTTCTTGGGCGGGTCCTTAGCAGTTAGCTCTTCCATGACTTGGTCATTTACGGCAATATCCTCCGAGACCTTTTCTTTCCCTTTATCTTTTTTATTTGAGGGTCCGAGATTCTTTTCAGATAGCGTACGTGTAGGGTTGCTAGGCACGCGCACAAGGGTCTACGAAGCATTAACCATGCCCGATTTAAAAATTAGTCGTGCCGAACAACCCGAAGCTGGATCTTTAAACTAGGGTTTAGGCGAAAACTAGCATGTTAAACTCTTTAACAGTAAGTGAGAGGGATTACAACCTTTGTAGATCCGGTCCTTCACTTCTTAAGCTCCGTGTTGAGGTCCCTTCGCTGCGATCATCGTGTTCTGGACTCTCGAGAGGTTCCATGAAGAGAAAGATGCAAGCTTGCTTCCGATCTTCGATACAAAGATGATCTACCTTGAAGTTTCATTAACACAAGCTAACACTTACTAAATGAAGTGAACACTCTCATCTAAAGGGCAGGGATAGATGAGAATGATGAAGTAGGATTTTTACTCTCATTTATAATCTTTTTCTCATATATTTTCATCACTTGGAAAAAGCTAGTAAGCTTTTTCCATGAAGGAACTAAGAAGGAAGAAGAAGATGAATATCATAGAATCCTTTTGTGATGAATAATGAAAGGATAAATATGATGATTAATGCAACCATGGTCAACTAAACCCATGTAGAGAATTAACTAGGGTTAGGGTTTGGCTTGGGTTAAAGCATGAGTCATAACAAAATATCTTTCACAAAACAAAAGAAAAGCTTCTAGAATCAACTAGAAGTCTTAACCCTAATCCAAACCCTAATCATGTTTAAACTCCACTAAACATGTTGCATTAGTTATCATATCATGTTACAATATTAAATATCACATATATAATATTTATTGTAATAAAATAAAATAATACAATTAACATATATCGCATATATATCAATGTATTACCCGAGTGAGAAAAAGAATCTTTTAGTGAGCTAATATTAGTTAATATAATTTAATATATCATATATATTATTATACATTAAATTATCGAATCAACACTTGATCCGACAATCCGGCTATATCGCATATAACCGACTAATACGATGACCCGGCTATATCACATATACCCGGCCGATATCTCATATCGCGAGAATCCAATACTATATCACATACCGCATTATCTTCGGTCCCGCACATATCACATATGTGCTCCTACTCCGTTTTTGCCTGAGCCAAGAAAGCTCTGTGTAGGACTCTAAAGAATCGTCAATACGCCGGCAGTAGGTGATGATCATATCAAACACCCACAAGCTGCAAGCGGTCAGCTAAACGTAACAGCTACCCAGGTATTGAGCGCTCAGAAGATCAACAAGCAAGCCTGTACATTCTCCTGTGAATCCAAACAGTAACACTCCCGTACAGTCCGGTCTCGTCGTCTGATATGTCACATATCTCGCCTAGGGGTAGTAAACGTCAGACCCCAGTAGCTCGATAAGTCGTGTCGATATGAGGTCTATAACTGTTCGAGAAACTACTGATAACACTTACTAGTAAATCTCAGCAACCCTGGCCAGGGATTTCCGGTTATAGCCAATCGAACACAGCACAACATCAACTCCCTATACCGGGAGAGACGAATCCCCTCCTATCGCTCATTGCCTCCATGTGATTCGGGACTGTACCCAAAAGTCACCTTTTTGCACGCCCTCTTGGACGTGGTATGATGGAAATCAAAGCACAGTGGGAATCACACAAGACTCTATGACGATCTCGGGTCAACAGACTACTCTCTACCAGTGTCACCGGAGAACTGCCATTTGACGTGAAGTATAATACCATCTGGGAGTTCTCGGCGAGTCCGTCCGGTGTACCCAGTCTCCACTGAGCACCCGTACACCATCCTTGATGTCAAACACCAATGGATATGGGATCATCCATCGCCCATCATATGGGTCAAGATGCGTATACGCTAGTCTACTCTGGTGTATCGATGCCCTGTCTCGATACACCCTCGACTAGGAACAATTATAGGATGTACTCGTCAACTACCGTGGCCCCACTAGTATGATCTCATCATAGTCCCAGTAGTCGAGTACATATCCTAAGGGCTTTATCAATATGTAACATAGAGATAATCAGAGTACATGTTAAGATAAAGTACAACCAGATAGCATACTATCATGTCGAGCAAGAAAGTCCTCCCTATATATGTCCCAGCATCCACTACAATATACATCGTATGTACAGTAATGGCCTCTAAGGCATACATATAACTAACAGTACAACTACACAACCGGATATTTTCGCAGACCTTCGGCTCTTCTTCTTTTCCCGAGGTGGACTCTTTAAAGAGGGGGCTAAAAGCCATTTTCTCGTCAGGGTCGCTCCCGAACGTGAGAACTTGTGATCCCCCGGCGTTAACCATGCAACAATTGCCGGTAGTTCTGTTAAGCGCCTCGGTCGTACCTTTCTGCTCCCGACGAGTTTTGCGCTTCTCCCGCTTAAAATGTTGTCGGTGAGCAACATATCCCTGCCAAGCTCTGCACTCTTCGGTGGGGTGCGAAATTTTCCGATGATACAAGCAGTAGGAAGGGTGCATTTCCGCTTCACCAGCAACGTTTCCTTCAGAGGGTGGTAGCTTCATACCCATTGATATGGCTTTAGCAAACCTTTTCCTCGTCTTGAATCTGCTTTTATCTGCGGTGGATGTATTTTGCTCCAGCGGGAGTGTCTCAACTCTTTCGTCAAGTCGCTGGCGCTTGGCCCTTTCAAATATGACCGCCTCGTGTTCCCGATCAGCTTTACTTTTCAACAGAGCTTCGTTGAGGAATGCGTCAATTGTTTCATCCGATGGCCCCAGAATTTCCGGTTTAGGATCTGCCCCCAGCTTTTCAATGCAAGGAGTTTCCTCATTGTCTGTAAATGAATGGGAGATCATATGACAGCTCGCCACGTATTCCTCAGATTCATCCGACGAACTGTCTCCCTCATCTTCCTCTTGAAAGACGTGGTTGAGGAACTCTTGGAGTGTAATGGGAGTCCGTGCTTTCTGGTTGTATTCCTCCAGCGCGTCAATTTCCTTTTGTAAGTCCATGCGCTTATCGCCAGGCTTCACAGGCTTCTTGGATTTCTTCTTCTTCTTCTTCGAAGATTTTGACGGCTGGTTGTGAGTGCTTGGGCCACTACCATCGGTCTTTGGAGTTGGACGCGGCTTCAACATCCCTTCAATGATTTGAGGTTCCAACGGATTTTTCCACCTAATTGCTGGGCATGTTTGAAGATCGTTCAACATTCTCTTTGTTTTGGCTGATAGCACAACCTCCCATGGAGCTTCTTCAACGAGAGAGCACGTTGCCCCTGGCGTATTCACTCTTTTAGGGGTGTGAGGCTGCGGTAGATTCACCTTCCATCTGTCGGACAACGCGAACTTGCCCTGTTGGTACTGGTCCTCAATCCAATTTTTGAAGACGTAGCAATCCTCGATCGGATGACCCAGTGCTCGATGATAGGGACAATAATTGGGATCATTGACGTCGTTTGGCTGCGACGGACGTCTTGGATCCGGCAGATTTATGAGTCGGTTGCGCAATGCAAGCTCGAACAGTCTCCTTGTTTTATCGCGAGAAAACGATTAAGGACGTCCTAGCCTTTCCTCAAGGGGTAGCGTGGACGCATATTATTTTGACGGACAGCCGGTTTCAAGTTACTCGGCTGTTGTTGAGCATTGGCGACAACGATTGCTTTTCCTTTCCCCTTCTCGTTTCGAGAGTCCGGCTTTGAAGGAGGCGGTCTATGTCCCATCTGATCCATTTGAGCTAGCTTGTCGATCAGGGCTTAGAAGGTAGTCGGCTTGAAGAACATCATGAATTGGGATATGGTCGCTTGCGGATCGAGGGTTCCCACAAACATCCCTACTGCCGGCGCTTCTTCAATGCGTTGTTCGCATTTTGACCATAGGTTCCTCCACCATATAGCATATTGGACCCATGTCTCGCCCGGCTTCACCCTGGCATTAATCAACGCCGTTATCGGGGTGCGTTCGCTGGCGCTTGCGAAACGCTAGGTAAACAGCAGCTCCATCTCCGCAAAGGTCTTGATAGAGTCGTTTGGGAGCTCGGAGTACCACTCGAATGCTGTGTCCGATAAGCTACCAACAAACTGGTGAAGCAACAATTTATCATCACCACCGGTGTTTCCGTAAAGCGCCCTGAACTGGGCAACATGCTGGTGGGGATTGCCCGTCCCCTTATAGACATGGAATTTCGGTATTGTATAGCCCGGCGGGTACTTGATCTGATCGTACCAGCTTGGATACGGTCGCCCCGTCTTGACAACTTGGCCGGCTGTCTCAGTCGCCTGATGAACCCGTATCTGCTGAGCTATATATTCGTCCAAGTCGGCTTTGGAGATTGTCTCCTCCTTGGCTGTTGACAGAGCCGGTGGAGGATTTGACGTTTCTCCCCTGTCATCTTCAAGGACGATCGGAGGATCTTCTGCAGGAGGATCTTGTTGGATCATCATACCCACCATGTCCTGGAACAGAAGGGCCATTCACTTTATATTGGCTGCTTGTTCCGCAGCCTCTTTATCCTTCTTTTCCAGTATCCCGTGAAGGAACTCAGCGTCAGTTTTTTGCTCCTGGTGTTGATCCGAGGACGCTTCGGGGCTTTCTTTTGGCCCAGCGAGTGCGGCCATCGCATTCATCATTTTTTGGAGCTTTTGCTGTTGCTTCTGAGCTTTGGTCACTGACCGTGTAAGCGGTCTATGACCTGTAGATGCACGGCTGTCCTCCTTCCCCGACGCCATGTATACAGTATGGACTACAATACCCCCGGACTTAGGGCGTTTAGGTTTGCCGGCGTAGGGACCTTCTCCGGCCTTCTTCTCTTGTGGGTCGTTGAAGTTGAGGGGGCCGTTGCAGCGGGCACCCTGGCGGTTGTTGTCCTTTGCTGTTTGTCAGGACGTTTCTTTTCTTCCTGCACTTTTGCCCTTTTCTGTTGGTGAGAGTGATCTTGGTCGATTACCAAGTTTTGAACTCTCCGCCAGACTTTATAAATCTTGGAGGACAGCCGTTGAGGGGCTGCTCCAACTCAGTTTCTGTAACTCTCTCTGCAGGTGGAGGAGATCTTTTTAGCATAGCAGTTGGAGAGTTCTTACGTACCCTTCTCAGCGGTTCAAAGCTGTTCCCAGTTGGAACAGCAGCATCAACTTCCATCATCGGAGCCGGTGGAGTCAGCCCTGAGGGGGAGTTGCCCCCGGCCTTCCTTACTCGGTGCCAGTGGCGACGTCGAGCATGTCGAGCCGTTGGGACTGGCTCGGCGATAGGAACAGCTTCTTCTTGCCCCCTGTCCGGATGAGGCGCTGCCGGTACCAGCCTCTTAAAGACTGATGTTATCTTTTGAGTGGCGGTGTTCAGTCTGTCAAATACAGACCCTCGGGTAGGAGCAGGAGCCGGAATAGTCAGCCTTGAAAAGACCGACTCTTTAGCAGGGGAAGCCGCCTTGGCGACTTCAGGAGCAGAGGTGGCTGTCTTCCTCGGGACGGCCATTTCAGGGGTCATGGGACTCTTGGCGGGCCCATCAAAGTTCTGGTTCAGCCTGGTAAAGACAGAGGCTACCGGTTTGATATTGGACGACCCGTTGAAAGGGGCCGTTGTAGTAGTGAGCCGATCGAAGACCGACTTCTTGTGCGCTTCTGGTGCGGGCACTGGGATGTTAACGTTCATCGGCGGGAGCATGGTCCCGAAGAACAGATCGGTGGTAGCGTGAGTTACTTGTTCCACTGGCATAGCAAAGATGGAAGTCGCTCGAGGCCCGTAAGCCACACCTCCAGGTGAGGCGGAGCGCTGGTTGCAGTTGCACTTGGAGCAGTTTGAGCAGTTGGATGCCATTGATGCTTGATTTCTGCGTCAGGCAAAAGACCAAATCTTAGTAACTTGAAACCCAAAGGCAACCATTAACAAACCGCGATTCGTTCGCGAAGACGACACACGAAGTGTAGAGTGGAAAGAGGAAAAGGTCCCACCGGGCGTGCCAGAATCTGTTCCCCTCCGAAAGACGGCGCAAGACGGACTGTCTCGCCTGAAATTCGGGGCAGATGCTAATTGGTTTTATCCGTCTACCTCTCCGAAGATGCCAAGTTGATTTATGGCACCATGTATCGGTGGTTTAGACGGATGCGGCCGATGTAGCAGACTTCGTCAGATTCCCCCTCGTTTGAGGGGTTTTTGATTGTGGGGACGCTTTTCCCTACAGGCGCAAGCCCCTGCAGTTAATTACGCTACCGCATCGCGGTAATAATTTTCTCCTTCTCCAGAAATTTCACTTCGTGTCGTGTGTGTTTGTTTGTTTGTGGATGCCCGTGGATTGTATACGGAGACTAAGTTATGCCGTCACCCGTAGGACGTGGATTAGTCCAAATCCGTATTTACTTAGATTTGGGTTTGGTATTTTAGTTTAAGGATAAGTTAGGCATATTGAGGTTAAGATCAACTTAAACATTCGTTAAGGATACGTTAGTCCTATTTGAGACTAAGATCAACTTAACGGAAGAGCATTTAGGGGCTCTAATGTTCCAGTTTAGGGACGTAGTGGTCCATTTAATATATGGCCATCGGGACCCGTCACCTCTCTGACGACGTTGAAGGATTACAACGACAGGTGTCAGAGGAGTTCGGAGATGTACCCTTGAACCAAAGTTGAATAGGGAATATGTAGTCCGATTGAATGTTTAAGGATACGTTAGCCAAATTTGAGGCTAAGATCAACTTAAACGGGATCGTTAAGATCCGACAAAAGAGCGTTTGGAGGCTCTATTGTTCCAGTTTAGGGACGTAGTGGTCCATAGGTAGTTTAAGAACATTGCGTTCCATTACCAGTTTAAGGACATGGTGGTCCAGCGTTCCCATTTTAGGGACGGATATTAGTTTAAGGACGTTTCGGTCCATGGGTTTAAGGACCCCATAGTACATATAGATGTGTTTAAGGACGGATTAGTCCATGAGTTTAAGGACCCCACAGTCCGTATGGGTGTGTTTAAGGACGCATTAGTCCATTAGTTCAAGGACGCATAAGTCCATGGGTTTAAGGACCCCACAGTCCGTATTTTGGTTTAAGGACGCATAAGTCCATGAGTTTAAGGACCCCACAGTCCGTATCTTGGTTTATGGACGCATAAGTCCATGAGTTTAAGGACCCCATTGTCCGTGTCGATGTGTGGTTGTCGGGACCCGTCACCTCTCTGACGTCGTTGAAGGATTACAACGATAGGTGTCAGAGGAGTTCGGAGATGTACCCTTGAACCGGATGTAAATTGATTTAAGAGAGCAGTCTTGCTTAGTCAATTTAATTTGAGGACTTACGGCCATGATTGGGCTAAGTCCAGTTGAGAATATTCAACGTTTTTATCTTTGGCCTATTAGGCTTGTGCCAGGGCTTTGCCCCTGTTTAATAATGCACTGCATTTCATTCTGGCCTGCTAGGCCTTTTTGATTTGGGCTCTGTCCCTTTATAAATGATGCAGAGCATCTGTTTGGGCTCTGCCCTTCTTTAAAATAATGCATTGCATTTAATTTGGCCTGTTGGGCCTTCTTTAATTGGGCTTGGCCCTTCTGTAAATAATGCAGTGCATTAATTGTCTGACATTGGCTTGTCAGGCGCTTTGCGCCAATTATTGAGCACAAGCGCATGTGAGCGTGACACGTGTCACGCTCTGGTGAGCGCAAGCGCAGTGCGCTGCGCCAGTGCACCGCTCCGTTGCGCTGCTGACACGTGGCGTGCTCTGATGAGTTGCGCCAATTTAAAAGAGCAGTGCTCTATTTTAAAAGCGCATAGCGCAAGTTGTTCTGGTGCTGACACATGGCGCTCTCTGGTGGCTTGCGCCAACCTAGGAACGCAACAGTGCAGATCTGTAAGTGCAAGACACTGTTTCAATAATTTGATCCAATTTTGGATTCAAGAAAAGAATTTTTAAGATTCTAGAACCAATGGTTCATAAAAAAGTGTAAGGCACTGTTATTATTTATTTTTTATTGAAGATCATTGATCTTGTTCTTAGATCAATGATCTATTCAGAAGAAATTCTTCTTTTTTTTATAAAGGTTTTTACTTTTTTTCTCTTCTTGAGATTTTCTCAAAATTCTTCAAAGTTCTCTCTATTCTCTGTGCTGTTGTTTTTGATCTTGATGTTGATGATTCTTGAATTGGGGTCTAGGGGCCTTTATATAGTGCCCATTAATTTGTTAAATTTGTTAAAGATATCATTCTCTGAGTGATTTGGGGAATTTTCCCCACCGTCGGATCTTTGATCCAAGGGCTTCTGTTTTACAGAAGACAATCTTCTTGTTTTAATAAGAACAGAAAAATCTTACTGGAATTTTAATTCTGTTTGGCGCAGATGCACCAGCGCTTGACACGTGTCGCGCAGCGCACAGCGCAGCGCAACTGCGCTGACACGTGTCGCGCAGCGCAGCGCGCAGCGCAACTGCGCTGACACGTGTCGGGCAGCGCAGAGCGCAGCGCAACTGCGCTGACACGTGTCGCGCAGCGCAGAGCGCAGCGCATCTGAAGCGTTGCTTCTTTTAATTTTGTTTTTAAATAGAGCCATGTTCTGATTAGGCGCGCTGCCTTCGGCGCTGCGCTGGCGTGTCAGCTTTTGACACGTGGCGCGTTACGCGCAGCGCAAGGAATCTGAAGCGTTGCTTCAATTTTTTATTAAAATTTAAATTTTCAAAGTAGAGCTTTGCTCTGATTGGAGGAATCAAAAGCATTGCTTCATCTCCCGCCTTGGAATTTGAGCAGAGCTTTGCTCTGATTGGGGTAAACACACCCAACTCCTCTACTAATCAGTTTCACAAAGCTCGTTTGTAAAACTATTGCGTTCGAGAAATAGCCTCAGTGAGTGGATCCGCTCTGATGTTTCTTTCTATGTCTCTCTTAATCTCAAGTTCGCGGAGAAAGCCATCTCTCGAAATGAGCAATACCTGCCTTAGAATATGTCTGGATATCTGATGGGACCCAGTTCACAAACAAACTCCAAATCTAGAAAACTTCTTAGACTGTATCGTTAACTGAATTTAATCAGTATCCTGCATCATGCCTCCCTCAGTATCCACTTGGATCACCTGTCCAAACTACTGCCCCTCGTCAAAGAGAAAACTAGAACTCTGACAGTCACTCTGTCATCCAGGTCACCTTGAAAGCCTAGAATGATAATCGTCTCCTAAAGGAGGCTGCCATCATCAAATCCGTAGAACATCCACTTATGTTCTAAAACTGCTTCCGAATGTTTCTGCAGGATTGGATTAATATCAACTTATTGCATCTTGTGCAAAAACAATATCTGGTGTGGTACTTGACATCTCATGATTGACTCAATTGCCTAAGCAAGTGATATGCCAATCATGCACATCCCTCTCCCCTTTAGTCTGTAAGACATCTTTAGAGAGGGTGACTCCATCACCTACAGGTACACCACCATGCCAGGAGTCATCCATTCTAAATACCTTTAGAATACTGTCTAAGTATCCAGATTGGGAAACTTCCCAAATATAGATCTAAAACCATAGATTTAGTAACCAGAATGCCTGATATAATATCCATATCCTATGTGGAGAAATCACTGTGTGACAACCAAAGTATAACCGACCATAGTATAGGAATTTCATTTCATACTCTGTGTATGTTATCCAAATACCAGGACATCACACCCTACCACCTTCTTAACAGATCCGTCCTCTATTCTGATGAAGTCAAAGCCCATGACTGTCACATCAAAAATAGACGATCTATCTCCGCTATATCTGCTTTAGTCTATAAATAGACACAAGATACTTGTCCACTAAGCTTCCGCTGCTCCCACTGACCACGACAACTCTCTGGAAGAATAATATATACGTGCACTTCTAAAGCTGGTTTAGAACGACGCTATACTCATCCTCCTGCCGGGTCTTATAGCCTGGAACAATAGTAGTATCAAGTCTGGGTAAACAAGAACCTCCCTGTCACCGTCCTTGAGGATACCGGAGTATCTCTTGAGTGCCTGAGGTTACCCACCATATCTGCGGAGTGGCTAATGGAATGTCAAACCTGATTGAATCTTTAGGTCCTATTAAATTTTCAGTAATCGTCTGTGGTTCTGGAACAGTTCTACCATACTCCCACTTCTGTTTTTTGAAAAAGTCCATTTTATTAAAACTGTGGCGAGTCAAGAACAATATCACTGTTGATCTTCCAGATGGTAGAAAGTCAACCCTCATCATAGCCCGGGTCAACCCATAAACAGCCATTACAGAAACGTGCCTTGAGTTATGAAGAGTCTGGTTTTAAGCATAAATCGGACAACTCCATATACCTTAATATCGTTAAGATATGAAACATTCTATATCTAATATAGAAATAGAAACACTGATTTAATTGGAACCAGATTCAAATCATGCAACTGTCTCCAGTGCATGTTAACTAAATAGAGAGAGGCCGATCAGCATTACTCAACTTAGGAGTGCATCCAAACATGAGTAACCTGAGAGAGAAACAAGTTTCTCAAAACCATTACTATCAACTGAATACCATACACAAGCATCTACATCTTCGATTACCTTGAAGAATCCTGATACTTGTAACACGTGGTTCTCTACTTTACTCTTATACCTATAACTTCTCAAAACTTAGACCTTTTATTTCTACAAAACACTTGTCTAAAACTAGAGAAGTCACAAGTAAACAAAATATAGTATGAGGACCAACCCCTCTGTCATAATGGACACTGGACAACATACAATACTTTGTATAAGTCCGCTGAGTTGAATAACTCAAACCCTGTGCGTTGTAGGTTGAAAACTGTACTATGGTTATGAAGAATTACACCGCTGTTGAATGCTCCTTACCTAACCATCAACTGATATAGGTAAATGTCATGGACATAATTTCAAAAAGTTATATCTCATTTTATAAAAATAAACGTACAGATATATCAGTTTGAAATTGGTGCATAACAACGGATATTCAAAACCAAATATTTGCCGTCCGGCAAAAACCCAGATGATTTCCTCAAATATCACCAATTACAACGAATTCTGATATAATGAGGATGATCACCTAATTCCTAATAACTTACTCCCACTCATCATCTGTAAAACCATACAGATGTGAGAATTAAACCTGGTAAATACATACCCTGGAGTAAGGGCTTATTGGGAAATCAGTTTTCTTTTAACAATACACAGTGAAACTGAATCATGTAAATGTTTTGAAGGGGTATCCGGGTATTCCTAGTAATGCCTCTTCCATTATCAGATTCACAACTGTAATTGTATATTTCTTTGTCACCTCTCCAAATCCCTTTATATGTCTTTAGTCATTACCTTCTGTACACCACCTTTAGGCCAAATGGTTTTCTTCCTTCCCTACCGCTCAGCACCAGCCTATGGTTTGGAAGAAGACTATCCAATAAGCATAACGGGTAGCACTCGCAACGCGAGAGAAGGTAAAGATAAAAGACAACTGAATAAACCTTATTCCTATTTCTCCTGAAGTAGAATCCATCCCCGAAGTGGAACAAGTTCCTTCGAGTTCGTATATAACCATACGATGGAGTATCCAATAACTGTGGATCTTCGTAGTGATACGGAGTATTCTGGGGAAATACAAAGGTGAAATAGAAGTGGCGATGAAATACTTGGTTTGGTCGTGAATGATAGCGGTCGTAATTTACTTTGCCCTCTTACTAATCCTTTTATTTGTATTTACTTATTAGTTTCTGTACACCACACTTAGGCTAATCGGTTTTCATCATTCCCTACCTTTCGGCACCTGCCTATGATTTGGAAGAAGACTATCCAATTAGCGTAATGGGTGTACCCTCTCCTAATCCTAGGAGCCCTCGCAACCTGAGAGAAGGTAAAAGGAACAGACAATTGAATAATCCTATTTATTTTCTCTAGAACCGGAAACCATCCTCGAATCTGGAACAAGTTCCTTCGAGTTCGTATATAACCATACGATGGTTTTATCCAATGGAAGTGGATGTTCGTAGTGATACGAAATGTTCCGGAGAAAAAGGGTAAAAGTAGGAGTGGCAATGATGTATGCAACTCAGACAATCTAAAAGCCAGTGTTTTAAGAAAGTTCGGTTAACTTGGTCACTGAGTTATAGTCTAGGGTCGGGCCATGGTTGCTGCCAAAGAGAGAGAAAAGAAACACTCTGCGTGCACTCTAACCTAGATAAGAATGGTTTATCAATTTATCTAATCAGGATGTCTCCCACTGTAACATCAAATTCTCCTCCAAACCTGAAAGAAGAATTAGTCGGGATCACCGAGGAGTAAACCAACTCATCAGTGGGAATCGGGATCCAACTATCATCGCAAGATAACGTGATGGAATCCACTCACGTTATCACACTCCAGAAGGTATGCGCATGCCTGGCAAGTTTCAGTTTCTTTAGAAACTCCCGATGTGATTTTTACTCCATGCTCTTATGACCTTGACGAAGGTCAACAAATCATAAGTCACATGTCAAGTTCTACCCGTCATTGTCCAGGTTAATTTGAACCCACCCGTACAAGCCCTTGACGAAGGTCAATAAGGCTGTACGACTGTCCCAAACCAACGCATCTATCTATGCAGCAGAAAGGTAACAAACAGCTACCATATACTATGCCTTGACGAAGGTCAACAAATATAGCATGAATACTAAATGCTACCCGTCTGAAATGACGGAGGGCTACGAATGGTTTTTGGCGAAAAACCTTTAACGTAATGAACTTGATATCGTTGAAAGATCCGGATAGCTTTTTACAAATATATAGTGGCGAAAACCTTTGCTAAAGAGGTCATTCCCGGTGAAGAGATCTCGGCTCTTTCCCCGTAGAATGAGGTGCAAGATATTCTAAACTGAATACCGCGATGCAAAGTAAGAAGTAATCGACTATAGTGAAGTTATTACCCTGACGTAAACGTCTACCCAAGGGGTCACTCCCGGTGAAGGGATCTCGGCCCTTGCCTCATCGACTGAGGTGCTGGATATTCATAACCGAATACTACCGTGCAAAGCAAATGAAAACGTCCTTGTAATAACAGCTTTTTGAAAAATGTTTCAACAACATCAAACATGTTTGTTTTCCTTGCATTAATCTGAATCAACGCAGTCCCATCAATTAATCACACCAATAAAGAACGAAAATATGATGTACGTATATGCCATCCGCATTCGCTACTGGGTCCCATCATCACCCGTTAGGTTACTTCACTAAAGACAGAGCGGGGACTGGACTAGCGCGGGTGTAAAACATATACAACATCTACTAGTATATAAATATAACAATATATAATAATCGCTACAGGCGTGATAAATGCATCACAGAAAGTAATAAGCATCATAGAACAATACAGATAATCTGGGAGCCCCGGGTTTCCTTTGAGCCGCAATTGAAACCCGATGTTTCCCTAGTCATGTGGATAGCCTGTGCAATGAAAACCTAGACCCCTACGGACGCGGCAAGTTACCCGCCAAAACCATAAGCGAGGCAGCCCTCTTCAGCAAAGTGAATGGACCACCCAACACTTCACTGAATCCGGTAACTTGAGCACCCTTCCTTGGGTCAACCTATACCCCATACGAGTGCGGCGAATAGCCCGCCAATCCTAGATTGAAGCCCCTTCCGTCTCAAAGCCATGAGATGCGGGCCCGTTGCCCTCTAGAATCCGGCTATCAGTGCACTCCACCGCGGGGTAATCCTAGTACAGAAAAGAAAATATGTACAACGGTGACATTGATCTCAACCCGGTCGTGCCCCATAAGAATAATATACAAATAGGCAGTGATGGCAGTCCACATGTCGGACGCTTGCCCCACAATATAAAATGTACAAATATAACTAAACCGCACTAACATTGCACCAAGCTATCCACCACGACAATCCGCAACAATAAAGCACAACACAGAACATCAATGTGAATGTTACGTTCGCAGATCCGTCTAAAATGACTATAGCGATTAGACAAGATTTACCGATCAAATGACATTCACGGTCGCAGATAGAAATGTAATGTACTGCATATTTTAAACAATGTTAGAAAGTATCGACTTCGAAATAACCCCCGAATAGCCCCAAACAAACTGATAAAACCATATCCAAAATGGGCTAAACAAATAATACCACTGCACCAACTTTACAGAGACCTGACTGCACCCAAAAATAAAACCCCAAAACCCCTAACTAGGCCGGCCTCCTCAGTTTTGGGAGCTATATGCCTGGCCAAAAACCGAGGGGCGGGTGTCGTTTTTCGGGTGCAGGCTTTTGGTCTCTCCAGTAGTCTTCTGCACATGTTTAAATAATTTTTCGAGAACATTTCAAAAGCAACAGAAACTGCAAATTCAGTAGCAATGTTTGGGTTTTGTTTCGGTTTCGATACTTTTATATTGTCTAAACAAGCTAGCAAATTGTTAATGGCGTGGATCTGATACCATGTAAGTCTACGGTAGTGCCCCGGCCGTCAATCTAAGGCCAAACGCGGAAACAAAAACTTTTTACGAAACTGGCGCTAACGCAGACTTTTACCCGGATCGTACCATTAACCTATACTAGCTATCTACAAGAAGTTAGAATGGCTATACCGATCGATCCGTGTCCTTCAGTCTTTAGCCACCATCCCGAGCTCCTCGCGGTATCTCCGATCTCGCTCGATCTCCGGTCTCCTCGTCGAAAAGGGCACCATATCTAGAAGTCTTTTTACGGGCTACCGCTTCAAGCCGAAGCAACTCGGACATGAAGTTTGCTAGCCGACATGTCCAAGGTGATGTAGAGAATGTGTGTGATAATTTTGTCTCAAAAATCCATTGATTCTCAACTCATGGGATTGTATGGATGGAGGTTGAAGAGGATGCCATTGATAAGGAGATGGTGAGCTCAAGAGAAGAAAGAAGAAGGAGAACTTTTTCTTTTGTTATTGTGTTGGAATAAAAATGAGAGCACTAGAATAATAATCCAAGAGCAAACCCCAAGCCTATGGCTGCCCTCTCTCTCTAACCATCATTTCAACATAATAATCAATCACTAATGTGAAATTTGCACAAATAAAAAGACCATAAGTCATCACCCATGCACATGTCACAATTAATGCTCCTAATGATGACTTGAGTTCACAATTTCCACTTGCAAACATTAATCCAAATGTTTACAACAATAAATAGAATGGCATCTACTAAAGTAAACCCGTGACGGATCACAAGAGTACCCCTCACCTGTATATACATACCTGCATCCGCATTCCGACTGAATGCGAATGCAATGAGACTAAAGTAATCCAACAAATCTAATACTAGGATCTGGCTTAAACCAAAGCCCGCTAGTATGATCCGACCGATCATGATCCGTGCACAAGTGCACGTATATGATCGAACCCTGCCATAAAACCATACGGCCTCTACAACGTTTTTCCCGAAACTTGGGAAAACTGTCTGTGGGAGACTCTAAAGACTCGTCAATACACTGGCTGTGGATTTAACCACTAGCTCGTCAGTGGCACTAGCTGTGCGTAACGGCTGCCGAGGTATTGACCAAAAGGGAGGCCGATGAACGAACTCATCCAGTAACCCTACTGATCCTGTCAGTGACAATATCCGTACAGTCTGGTCCGTTTGTCTATGAGTATCGCATGTCGGGCCTAGGGGGCTAGTAAACGTCAGACCCTCAAAAACAGTCCAAGTCATGTCGAAGTGTAGCCCAGAACACCCTGAGATACTACTGGAATACCTACCAGTAAATCTCACTTGCCTTGGCCAAGAACTTTGTGTAATGGCTCTCCTAGACACAGCGCGATCTCACCCCCAATACCGGGAGAGATGAATCCCCTGCCGATCTGCTCACTGCCTCCATATGGCTCGGGACTGTACCCAACTAAAATCTGTTTGCACGACTCCTTTGAGCCATGGTAGGATAGTAATCAAAGCACGGTGGGAACTCACACGAGATAAATGACGATCTCAGGTCGATAGACTAACCTGTACACATGTCACCAGGGAACTGCGATCTGACGACAGGTATAATATCAACTAGCAGGTTTTCGGCGAGTCCTGTCCGGTGTACACATAACCCAATGAGCACCTGTATGCATCTTAGGTGAACCAACTGACACCAATGGCTTGTGAGACCAGCCACCGCCCTTTGTCGGGGTCTCGACTGTATACACTAGTCTACTGATAGAGTATCGATGCCATGTCTCGAAACTCCCATGACTACAGACACTTTAAGGATGTGCTTATAGACTACCTAACTCTCACATATATGATCGCCATCATACTGTTGGTAGTCAAGCAAGAATCCCAAGGACTCTATCAATGTGTAATAGTGATCTGTAATATCACCTAAAGCATGTACACGATGATGAAGATAAACCAGATAGCATACTATCATCTCGAGTAAGACCGTCCTACCGGTATAGGTCTTCCCTCAATTATTGAAATCACGTACCTGCGATCCAATAATTGACTTGAGAGCACTATATCCAACAGATGAGGAGCGGTTCATCACCCTGTTCCCCTAGGCAATCCAACGGTTGTGTGGGTGGACAGCATTGCACTCACGTGCAAGCCATGTGAGAGCAACGCTATGGGGCATTTGTTCCCTCCTAAAAAGGGGGAAAGGGGGAAAATTCCCCACTATTCAAGTCTCACGTATTAAACACGTGAGCGCCTATATGCAAAGCATATATGCGCTGCAGTTAAAACGACTCCGGGGCTAAATAAGCCTCGCGTGTTAAAAACGTGAGCGCTTATATGCAAAGTATATAGGCTTGCATATAGGCGCTGCAGTTAAAAACAAATGGGATAAAAGAGCCACACGTGTTAAACACGTGAGCGCTTATATGCAAAGCATATAGGCGCTGCAATCAAATAATTGGCAAGCCAAACAGGCCTCACGTGTTAAACACGTAAGAGTTTATATGCATATGAGCGCTGAAATAAAGCATACTGAAATCCATGCTAGGGGTCACGTGTTAAACACGTGAGTTCTTCTGCTGCACTCTTTAAAAAAATAGAATTAAATTCTATGTGGGAAATATTTCCTTGATCTTTCTTAAAGTAGAAAGATCTTCTCTGTTAAACAGAGGACCCTTGGATCAAAGATCCAACGGTGATTATAAAATCACCCACCGATCATCTGATAGAATAAAATTCTATCTTAGGAAAAGATATTTCCTAAACTTATTAAATAAAGAAGAAAACTTCTCTGTTAAACAGAGAGCCTTTGGATTAAAAATCCAATGGTGAATAAAATTCACCAAGTGATCCGAAAGATCATTTTGGATTGATTATGAAATTAATCATGATCTCTCAATCAGAGATTTTCCTAACAAGTTGATCTTTTCTATTATCTTATAAATAGAAGAGAAAATGAAGAAAATAAAAAAAGGAGAAAGAAAGGGAGAGAACTCCACATAAGTTTCTGCAAAAAAATAAATACAGTGAGCTCTTGAAAAAGAAAGAGAATTTAATTCTCAAAAGAAGAAGAAGACTTGCATCATTGAAACCCTAGGTAAAAAAACACAGAGATCATAGTGTCTCTTCTTTGCCTATCTAAGGGTTTAACCATTTACATAAGAACTTATTCCTTACTCTGGTTGAGATTTGCAGAAGCAAATCTCAACACAAGTTTAGAATTTAATTCTCATCGAGAAAATTTTGTTCTGCAGCTTCAAAACTTAGGGGAAAAGAACTAGGTTATAAAAGAAAAAGAAATAACAGGAGCATATGGGAGTTTAATTCCTCCAAAATTAAGGTTTAACCCTATATAAAGAACTTAGTTCTTCAAATGATGATGATCCAAGATCATCAAAACCGAAATCTTGATGATCATCAATGACTAAAAATGTCATTAATAGAGATCAATATTTCAAAGAAAACACAAGAACATCTTGGTGACTCGTTAGTGCTTAGCACTATTTTGAAGCCTCACGTGTTTCCCACGTGAGTGCTTAAAACGAACAAAAAGAACAACCAAAACTGCCTCACGTATTTCCCCACGTGAGTGCTTAAAAAAGGGAAACAAGCAAAAGAAAAGCCAAAACTGCCTCACGTGATTCTTACATGGGCGTCTAAAAAGCAAAGAAAAACTTATTTGTCAATTGGGCAGCCGCCCCAAAAGGAAGCAGTCACGTGAAATGCACGTGAGCTCTATCTAAGTACTTAGCACTTCTGTAAAAAGAGGGAAACGAACAAATAAAGCCCAAAGCCCAGCACTCACGTGCTTCCCACATGAGTATCATGCAAAGTGCTCAGCACTCCATGATTAGTCAAAAATGGCTAAAAACGCTCATATCTGAACACCTCACGTGTTTCACACGTGAGTACCACAGGACTCTAGTGCTTAGCACTAATCCAGCACCCCACGTGTTTCATACGTGAGCGTTGTACGTCCCAGTGATCAGCACTGTTGGGTAATTATGGAAACTCAATCTCAGCCCAAAATTGGCTAAGTTTCCTGAGGTCAAACCTCTTTATTTTTTAATCAACCGAGCTCATATTGCTCATGGTTTTCCAAACTAATCTTAGTCTCAAAAATGACTAGTGGTCTCCCATTGATGATATCCAAAATGATATTCATCTTATGTCTCCTAAAATTCTTAGTCTCAAATACGACTAATGATTTTTAGGTCCACAACAACCCCTTTCCCTTAAATACGGGATTTGATTTAAGGGTACATCTCTTCACGCCTCTGATACATGTCGTTGTAATTGCTCAACGTCTTCAGAGAGGTGGCGGGTCCCGACGACCAACAACTTCTTTCGTTGATGCACTTCCAAACTGACGTGCACGCCTCAAATCGGATCGTACCCCAAATTGGGCACATTCCATATCTCTATTTTTCACTCTGCCAGGTAACAAATACACGTGCGCACAGGATGAATGATGGACCGAAATGTCCCTAAACTAATATTCGCCCCCAAATATGGCGATAATGGACCGAAATGTCCCTAAACTAATACTCGTCCCCAAATACGGCAACAAAGGACCGAAATGTCCTTAAACTAACATTTCGCCTCAAACATGGTGATAATGGACCGCGATGTCCTTAAACTAAAATAATCGAGCCCAAATGCTCATATGTTTAAGCTGATCTTAATCTCAAACTAGATTAACGATCCTTAAATCAACCCAAACCCAAATCTAAAAATATACGGATTTAGACTAATCCATACCCTACGGGCGACGACATAAATTAGTCTCCGTATACAATCCACGGGCAAACAAAATAAAACAAAAACACACACGACACGAAGTGAACTTCCGGAACAGGAGAAAGTGATTATCGCGATGCGGTATCGTAACTAACTGCAAGGGCTTGCGCCTGCAGGGAAGAGCGTCCCCATAATCAAAAAACCCCTCACAAACGAAGGGGAATTTGATGAAGTCAGGCTACAATGGCCGCGTCCGTCCAAACCTCCGATATACGATGCCATAAATCAACTTGGCATCTTCGGAGAGGTGGACGGATAAATCCAAATAGCATCTACCCCCGGGATTCGGGCAAGACGATCCATCCCGGTTCGTCTCTATTTCCGGCGGTGAACATCCCTCATTTCGGTAGCGATACAGACGAGTCTGATATTGAAGGCTCATCCGGCAGCAAAATTCGCCCTTGTTTAGGCAGTGACACTGAAGAATCAGAAGAAGAGGATACGTCTTGCAACAGCTGTGCAGATCGGGCTCTCATGCAAAAAGCGAAGCTAAGAGAGACCTTCGAAGTTACGGAAGGGTCCCTAGCCGTCACAAGGGTGCCAGAGCAGATGCGCAAAGAGCTCAATGCATTGTCAGTCTCCACTGTGGACAAGCTGAAGACCTTCTACGTTCCCGAAAGAAAGAGCGGATAGAAGAGCATCCTATTTTATGGGTCAAATCCTGTCGTGCATCCGGACGATTTGTCCGTCACGTACCTTCCCTATGAAAGAAGCATAGGAATCGTCCTAAACTTCAGATATTATGCACCCGAGATGCGGGAATATTTTAAAAAGTGCGGATGTCGGTTATATCAAACGGACTCCGAAGCGAAGTTTTATGGGGGGCTGTGGCACCTGCCTCAGGTCCGAGCACTCATCGATGGACGAATCCTAGATAGACGGGGCATAGGTTTCATTCAACCTGACGTCAAGGCATGCTACATGATCCATATTGGTGAAGTCGGCGAAGAGTCAAATGATGAAGACGAGCTAGCCGAGCCAGAAAAAGCCCCTCGAGAGTTCGAAGATGGCGGACAAGCAACCTTCGACAAGCTAACCGAGGTGGATTTGGGAACACCCGATAATTCAAGGCCGACCTACATCAGCTCACTTTTGTTAGAAGAAATGAAAGAGCAGATAATCGACCTGCTACATGAGTTTGTCGACTGCTTCGCATGGACGTACAAAGAAATGCCTGGCCTTTTCTCTGAAGTGGCCGTGCATAAGCTGGCTACATCTCCTGATGTCAAGCAAGTCAAACAAGCTCCTCGAAGAATGAGAAAAGAACTGGAAGAAAAGGTCATTGAGAAAACCAAGAAACTAATCGATGCCGGTTTCATCAGAGAAGAGAAATATGCGGACTGGATCGCATGCATTGTCCAAGTGAAAAATAAGAATGGGCAGATCCGAGTCTGCGTCGATTTCAGAGACCTTAACAAGGCATGCCCTAAAGATGATTTCCCGCTACCGGTCATGGAAATGATGGTCGACGATACCTTAAATTGCGAGCTGTTCACCTTCATGGATGGCTCATCTAGATATAATAGGATCAAGATGTCGCCCGAGGATGAGAAACACACAGCGTTTCGAACCCCGATCGGGATATACTGCTACAAGGTGATGCCGTTCGGACTGAAGAATGCGGGCGCCACATATCAAAAGGCAATGACCAAAATTTTTGATGACTTAATCCATAAGGTCGTTGAATGTTATGTTGATAATTTGGTCGTCAAGACAAAAGCCAAGGCCGATCACATCCGAGATCTCAGGACCGTTTTCACCCGACTGAAGGAATGCGGTCTGAAAATGAATCCTCTGAAGTGCGCTTTTGGCGTGTCGTCGAGAAAATTCTTAGGCTTCATAGTCCGACATTGGGGGATCGAAGTTGACCCATCAAAAATAAAAGCCATCATGGAGATGCCTCCTCCGAAGAATCTGAAGCTGTAACAACCCTAATTTTCTTATACACTTTTTCCTATACAAATTTTTTTCAAAATATTTTTAAAATCCACAAAGGGGTATTTTAGCCTGAGCAAAAGATTTAGGTAATTATTTTTGTTTTTAATTACAAGCTACAAGAATGAAATAACTCCATTTTTAGTATACAAGAAATTACTTTAAATTTAATGTATACTAGGATTATTTATTCTTGCTGCTGTCAGTTTAAGTAATTAAAAACCACAATAATTACAAGAAGGAGCTTGTAGCTCATTGGTAATATCTTGCACTGCTGAACCAAGCCACCGGATTTCAAATCCCATGCCCCACATTATTTTTGTATTTATTTTGTTTTAATTTTTTTTGGAAGTCAACGGTAAAAAGGCCATAACTCCCAAAATATGTACTGGACGACAAAAAGTAAATATACCAAATTGTACCCCCAGAAAATCCCCGGCCACTGGAACCCTGACTCGGCCCGACTAGGCGCCTCCGGCCGGCGAATCGGCCGACTCGGTCCGGCGCCGCCGGCCGGACTTGGCCGGACGGCCGAGTCACCAACTGAGAAAAGTTGGCTCTTGACTTGGTCAACCCTCTTGCACACTTATTATACCTGGATCGGTTTTAATTTGGCCATTAAATCCCTTTTACTCCTAGGTTTAATGATTTTTAATGTTTTTATATATTTTTTTTAATTAAAACCCTAACCCTAGCCTAGCCCTATATAAAGACCCCTACCCTCTACCATTTGACCTCACAACTCTAAGTCCACTCTCCCAAATTCTCGAGAACTCGGTACAAAGAGCGAGAAGCGAAGCGCTGCCGAAACCGACGACGGATTCCGGCGACCGGACTAGAACCTTCACGACGTTTTCAATGCATCGACCACCACCACCTTCCCTAGTCCCCTTAGCTTGTCCAAACCCGTAAGTCACGTCTCTTCTATCTCTCTTTTCCTTTAATAGAAAATACGACTTTTGGGAACCCAACGGAAATCGGAACAAAACGATTTCCGATCCGGTTTTTCTGTAAATTTCCACTTGTCACCTAATACATAATACCTACCTATATTCATATTGACTATTAATCACCCATAAACCAATTTAAACAAACTTTCTCATATGAAATGATAGCTTCTTTGCAAAACCATATTCTTTTCATAAAAATACCATGAAGTTCATTTTTCTATGTTTAATCAATTCCTTCACTCCTAAATATGTTTATCTTGATCACTAAACTTGTAGAAATCAATTTGAATGAAATTTCACACATGAAATGATAACGTTTTCAAATACCGTATTCTTGCGCTTTAATACTTTCAAGTTTAATATATCATGTTTAACCTCTAAACATCATTAAAACTTAAAATAAGTCACGAGGTAATGACCTACCTCTACACACACTCAATTATAACCCTAATTGATATATGTCAAAACATAGAATACGAAATTACAGGACTTTTCACTAAAATACCATAATCTTTATTGAAAGCTTTAAGTTGTAAACATTTCTAAATAAAATCTTTTATAAAATGAAAGCACGATTGGTCATGGACATCGATCGTTTATCTAAACTGACTTTGTGGTGTTTAGGCTAGACAAGTGAGCTTGGGTAACTTTAAAAGGCCCGTCTCACGATTCGTGAGCGGATCCCTCCCTCCTCACTTGTACTTACCTGGCCTCAATTGGCGGTGAAGGGGCAATTTGAGGCTTCTAATGACTTGTCGTTTAGACCCTTAGAAATAAGCTAGTTGGCTTAAGAAACCCTAGAAATTAAAATACAGAAAACTATACTCTTTTACAAATAAATACCTTTTATTTATAAAACCGTTTTTTCCTAAATGAAAAATATTTATAAAACCTAAGCAAAGTGCCGCTACAACCCACTTTTGGGGAACCCGTTAGGGATAGTACGGTTCATCGTGTACTCGCGGGCTAGTAGTGCGAGATTCAGACCTCCGCAAGGAGCATTCGGTCTCGAAAGGTTTAAAATACGACATTTGAGAAAAAAATGAGATTTTGGAGATTAAAATATTTATTTAAAATTATACTTGTGTTAATATATATATATAATTATCATTTAAACACCTATTTTATTATAATATAAAGTTTCCACTTTTTCCTAAAATTACAAGATTAAAAGTTACATTAAAATACTATGAATTTCAGATAAATCAATTAATACTTTTATTAGGATATATTCACTAGAATAACACAAATAAAATTGACACTCATTATAACAATAAAGACGATTATTAAATACTTGAGGTGTATTTTGAAAACTATACAATAGTACTTTTTACATAAAACCCTCTCAAGTTTTATAAATTACAATAAGGCCCCTAATAAATATAGAACTTCAAATTATCTTTCTTTTAGTCTGACTCGGGTTAGAGTCTGACTATTTCTGATCTGAATATGAATCAAGTCAATCTATGTTCTTTATATTTCAACTCAAGATGAATACATGAATCCCAGAATCCAGTTCACAATCTATATAACCTGACTGAACCGAACCATGGATATTCCTTTTACATGTTTCCCAGTATTCCATTTACATGACTCCACGGTTATAACCGTTTCCTGATATCATGGTTTCGGTCAGTCGGTCAGTCAATCATGCAATCAATACAATTTTACAAGATAACAATACAAACAAGACATCGCGGGGTTTAAGGGGTAGATTGGTACGGAAGGTGTTAAAGGTGGCACGAGATGGTAAGATAAAGACACCTAACCTGAATTCAATTTCCGTTGTTCCGGGTTGTATAACGGAGCCTTGTACTTCCATTTGCCCTGGTCTCTAGCATACTGAGACCCCTCTCGTATACACTGGCATCCTTCTGTACCAAGATACAACAACAGCGTTAACACCATACTACTATAATATAACAATATACTACAACTCTAAAAGTCACTCTCTCTCTCTTACTCTCTGTCTATTTCTCCCTTATCTTTGGGACTTACCGAGCGACCTGTTCGCTGACGACATTCTGTTTCTCTCTTCTTTGAATGTCGTCAGGTGCGTTGGACCAAGCTGAGATCGAGCCTACCGGTGAAGATTTGGAGCAGTTCCACGAAGACCCCGAGCCCTAGATATTGTACCTTGTTCTTTCCAGTATTTTCATTTCCTGTTATGCCACTGTTTAGGCATCGCTTTTCATTTCAGTTGTATTTCCTTTTCATGTATTGTACAAAGAATGTTATTAATAAAAGTTGCTGTTCTTTTTCTATATCATTCGTCTCTTGTGATTTACTTTATATTGCTTAGTTACGCTTAGCGTATGTACTTCTGAGTATATACGTAGCGGGCCTCGTCGCATCCACTTCACCGTACACTGGGAAACGGGGCGTGACAGAAGCAGTTAAGATCCTTTCAAGGCAAACTCGCTTATATATGAAGGTTCATTTCAAACTTATCAGGGAGATGTCGGCCTTTCTCAAAGCTCATTAAGAAGGGAGCTCCTTTTGTCTGCGATTTCGAATGTCAAGAAGCGTTCGAAAATATCAAACAGTACATGTTGCACCCTCCAGTGCTTGCTGCTCCTATTCCAAATAAACCATGATTCTCTATATTGCCGCACTAGATGAGTCACTCGGTGCGCTCTTTGCCCAGAACAACGAGGAGGAAAAAGAAAATGCCCTCTACTACCTCAGTCGAACTTTAGTCGAGGCGGAACATAACTATTCCCCGATCGAAAAGCAATGCCTGGCTTTGATATTCGCTGTGAAGAAGCTGAGGCACTATCTGCTCACTCATCGGGTCATGTTGATCTCCAAGATCGACCCGCTTAAACACTTAATGACCAAAGCAAGCCTAGACGGTAGAATGACAAGATTGGCTGTCATGCGGCTTGAATTCAAAATAATCTATACTCCTCAAAAAGCAGTAAAAGGGCAAGCCCTTGCCGACTTCCTTGCTTCTCATCCCATACCAGAAGGGTCACTGCTCAATTGCGAGTTACCCGACTAACAAGTGTTGTACCTCGAGGATGATGAGCCATGTTGGGAGCTCTACTTCGATAAAGCCTCATTAATAAGGACCTCCAACAAATCAAGCGTCCCGGAGATAAAAGCAGGGATAAGATTGGTGTTCGTCACGCCATCAGGAGGAACCCTACGACGTTCCTTTGCTCTTACCGAGCCTCGCATAAACAACGAGGCTCAGTATGAAGCTCTGATAGTTGATCTGTAGCTCGCCATAGAAATGAAAATCCTTCGGTTATGGGTTTACGGTGACTCCCAGCTTGTCGTCAACCAGGTGAGCGGCGACCACAAGATCTATAAGCTCAAATTAGCTCGATACAGAAGCCGGGTGGTGAAACTCACGAAATAGTTCACTCACATTGAGCTAATGAGAGTCCCTAAGGTGTTGAACGGAAAAGCCGACGTACTCGCTTGCCTAGCCAAAGAGCTGGCTGATCCCAACATGGAATAAATTCTTATCACGGTCAGGAGACGGTAAATTCTGCCCCCAGTCTCTTTACGAGAAGATAAAAGCGCAGAACAAAATAGCAATCCTGCCAAAGAATCTCTGACCATTCAAGACGAGCCCGATTGGAGAGAACCCTTAATAGAGTACCTCCGATACAACCAGTTGCCCGAAGAAAAATCTGCAAGGGTTCAGTTGAAAAAAAAGCCATCCGATATATGTTTGTAAATAATACGCTATACCGCATATCATATGACCAACTCTGGTTCAGGTGTCTGTCATCGGCCGAAACCCAAAAAGTCATAAAAGAAGTTCACTCAGGCGTCTGCGGAGCTCACCAATCTGGCCCAAAATGCGGCTTCAAATCAAACGACTTGGGTATTACTGGCCTACCATGATAAGGGATTGCGAAAAGCATGCGAAGAAATGTCATCTCTGCCAAATTCACGGTGACTTCATTCACAAGCACCCCAATCCATTGCATCCTACGGTGGCGCCATGGCCGTTCGAAGTTTGGGGCACTGACATAGTTGGTCCAATTGATCCTCCGTCATCCAAAGGCCACTGGTTCATATTAGCCGCAACTGACTACTTCTCCACATGGGCTGAAGCTGTCCCGCTAAAAGAAGTCAAGACAGAAAATATTCTGACGTTCTTCCGGCATAATATTCTATACCGCTTCGGTACACCTATAAGAATCATTTCTGACAACAGGCCTTCTTTCAAGAATTTCAAAATCTCAAGATTCTCTACTCGGCACAAGATAGACTGGAGATATTCCTCTATCTATAATCTAAGGGCCAATGGGCTAGCCGAATCCTTTAATAAAACTCTATGCAAGCTTCTGTGGAAAAATGCTTTAGTCAACAAGAGAGACTGGAATCTCAAACTTCACGAGGCGTTGTGGGTATATCGTACCACGCACCGCAGTCCAACTCAGTCCACTCCATACTCATTACTCTTCGGAGTGGAGGCGATCCTCCCCCTCGAAGTCGAAGTTCCAAGCCTCAGGATGGCCGTCCAGCATAATTTGACGGATGAGGAAAACGTTCTCCTTCGGCTCGAAGAACTTGACTCCTTCGAAGAAAAGAAGCTCGCGGTACAGCAAAATCTGGAGCTGTACCGAGCCTAAATGTCACGGGCCTATGACAAAATGACCCGTCTACGTGCTTTCTAGAAGGGCGAATTCGTGTTGGTCCTCAAAAGACCGATTATCCCCAATCGATATGCCAAGAGAAAATTCGAGTCAAATTGGGATGGGCCATACGTCATCGAGAAAGTGTTCGATAGAGGATCCTACCATCTAATAACTGTCGAGGGAGAAAGGCCCATGCCACCCATCAATGGCCGATATATCAAGAAATACTACACATGAATGCTCTAAATCGCAGACGAATTGAGCACACCAGCCATACGGTCCGGATCATACATCCTGTAAAACCGTATACAATCCACGAGCATAAACGACCCCTATCATTCCCAAGTTTTACCGGCGAGACTACATTTAAAGTCCCACCGGCGATGAAACTCCACCAATGTAAAAAGAAAAAGAAAAAAAAGGTATGTCCACAAGCAAAACGGGCACAGATGAAAACCTGGAAGGGCTCCGTGAGTAAAAATCAGCAGGACTGCCGGCGAGTTTGTGAAAACCCGAAAGGACGCAAACTCGTGAAAAGAGATGAAATACACTCACAAAATCCTCTCGACCTTGTGAGGAGAAAATCCCCACGTGAAATCCTTACGACTCATAAAGGAGCAACACACTTAGGAATCCCCACGATTTCTAGGGAGAAATACACCTGTAAGATCCTCTCGACTTGTAGGGAGAAAATACTTTTATGAGATCCTACGGCTCATAAAATTGAAAAGCTTTAGGTGATAGGGATCTAAACCTGTCTCTTAAGCCATCGTTCCCCAACGTGCAACGACAAATGATGAGTCACTCCAGGCATTACGCTTCAGTGTTAGCGGTGCTGATGCCGACCCAAAACCCAAATCTCAATTTTTCCCAACGGCAAATGATGAGTTGCTCCTGGCACTACGCTTCAGTGTTAGCGGTGCTGATGCCGACCCAAAGCTCTTGATTTTGTGTGTATGAGTAAATTTGGATTTAGAAGCAGTCAACGAGGAGTATTTTCATCTCACATCTCAAGTGAACGAATAGTTTGTTCATCTTCGCGGTTATTACAGCTTTCCTTTTATTATACCACAAGTTTAGACTCTTTACCTTCATCTTATGTTTATTGTTCAGACATATTGTATTAGTTGAAAATTATGCAATCTTGAATGTAATAAATCCAGATTGGATTTCATTTTTTTGTTTATTTTTGTTATTTTATATTGCTTATAGACGCTTAGCGTATTTATTTCGAGAAATAACCTTCTCGGAATAAATACGTTACGGGCTTCGTCACGTGTCATTACCACTCTTTTAGGAAGCGGGGCGTGACACTAAAACTCGCTTGTATTTTCGAATGAACTTTACTTATACTTTAAAAAAAGGAACTTGATTTCATTTATATGCTTTTTCCAAAACTTCACCTCTGCTATTTTCTTAAAAGATTTAGATCCCTGGTTTTTGGCTTACTTGGGTTACAGTGGGTTCCTATAGACTTCACGTAATTCAAGTGCCGATCACGTGCCGTTTCCGGGTCGTGATAATAGCTTATGGATTTCGTTGATCCATTTATTTAGTTTTGATGATAGCTTAAATATGAATAGTTCGTTTAGTGTCACATGCTTATCTTGTTTATCATATCGACACTAAACTCGTATACACTTGATACTTAGCTTGCTTATCCTATATCTTGTGTATACCGAGTAATATATCAATATCTCATACTATACTTTTGTTATATTCTTGATATCGATATATTACTTTCATTCATTGTTTTGATAATTCACAATATGAATTTGTATATACATGTGATCTAATATCTTGCTCTTCATATAACATGTATATATGTTTGGTATATCAATATCCCATGCTTTCCTTTCATTTTTATCTTGATGTTGATATACTATTCATAGTTGTGATATCGAAACAATGAATGGTCATATATGTAATACCCGGTTCTTTTGCGCACTAATATTGGTATTTTTATAAAATGCTACTTACAAGTTTAATTATTTATATTTAAAATTGTTTTGTTTTGTTTTAACCCTTTTACTTTCTTCCTTTATTCTTTACCCCAACCACCCTAATTCCTTTTTCCTATTCCCATCAATAAAAGTTTTCCTATTTTCCTAGTTCCCCGATGTTCCCTCTCCCCTCGTAAATTTTTGTGTGAAACCGTTGTTAGGTTTTTCAGTATTTAAAATCTTCCTGAACCCTTAAAACCTAAGCAAGCCCAAGCAATTAATTAAAACTCAAAACAAAATAATTTCCCTTTTATATCCCCAGCCCGTTTCCCCTTTAAAATTAAACCCTAGCCCATCTTCTTTTTTTGCTTTTCTGATTTACCCTCAAAGCCCGGCCCAGACAAATATATTAATTAAACCGATTCCTTTCTTCCTCTGGCCCAAGGAAATTAAAATTTTATTAAAACTTCTCCTTCGGCCCAGCCCAAGCTCCCACGTCCCGCGACCTCAACCAACCCAACCCGACCCACTTCTTCTTACCATCTTCCCCAACGTCCCCATTCTTTCCCGCTCGAATATTTTTCCCTTCCACCCACGTCGCCCCCTCGCGCGCCCACGTCTCCGCGCTATTGCCCACAAATTACGACCCCGGCCATGACTCCCGCATCCTCTTCTCAACTCCCTCAAACCCCTCGTCTCCCTCTCACTCTCCAACTCCTCCTCATCTCTCTCTATCTACAAAAAATCCAACTCGAGCTTCCATCACTCGCCACTCCCTCCAACGACGACGACTGCCACTCTCTCCTCCTTCCTTCCTCCTCCTCCATCAATAGAGCCCCTCCTCACCTTCTTCTCCACCACCGAGCTCTCTCGCCGACCCACCAAGCTCCCCAGCACCCGAGCTCGACCACTCCCTCGCACTCGACGTCGGCGAGCCCCCATTGCACTTGAACCGCCTCAGTCGACACCACTTCACCCCAGCAGCATCACCACCTCTTCCAAACCCGAGCCCACTGCCCTCTCTCTCTCTCTCTCTTTCAAACCCTAAAATCCAAGCTCCGACACCCACTGTGCACATCGCCGGAGCGACGCCGCCGACCATCGTCGACCCCAGCACCTCCCTGGAGATCCGCAGCACCCCACTCCGCCTCCGGTGATCGCGAGACATCTCCAGGCAACTCCGACGTCGAACCCGAATCGTGAGCCGAGGCCGTGAATCCAAACCACGCCGTTCGTCGCGCGTTCGTGCCGTTGCCGCTGCCGTGCATCGCTAGAACGTCTCCAGGCAAGTACCCTACTTGCTACATGCTATATTATTCCCGTTATAAATCAAACCGCATTAATCCCCTGTTTGCGATTCATGAAAACTTTATATAATACAAGTGTTCGACGCAAGATCTGAATGAAAACCTTTCCTTAATTTGACGGAACTTGTATGCATATTGTGTCCCGTCTGGCAATGAACCTGGTGTAGAAATTTCACTGAAAAATATAACTATTAACGACTTAAACGAACACCCCCAAATACTCCCGTAAAAACTGGGAATTTCCCGCACCTGAAACTTGCTTAAATCATAATTAATTGTATAAATATTGAAATAGGGAATTCGAGGACTCAAATCGAATCCGACTCGATGACCTGTAACCCTATGTAAGTTCCTAATTGTTTCTGTACTGAAATTATGACGAGAAGTGGTTCGGAGAGCGGCTCTGGACCGCAGTCCAGGGCGACTCTGGTTATTATTTTCTATCCCGTAATCTTTACTACCTTTCTTTCTGAACTCGTATGTTGAGGAACCCTACACATTATTGAAGATGAATCTGTTGACTAAATAACGCAAGTGATTTCACCCGGTTTTATCGTCGTTTACTATTTAAACTGCAATTTAAAAGATCGGGACGTATAGCAGTCCCAAACAGAACCAGAACTGATACCCTAGTGTTGAATAGTACATAACTTCTGACGTACAGGCGCGATTGAGAATCCGTCTATTGCGTTGAAAACCTTATTGAAAACTATAAATTTCATTCAACTGTAGCATCACTAACTTCTGATCCCAACTAGAATTAAAATGCGTTACGGAACGGAATTCCGATTCTGAAACCGGATTTCCAGCAGTGGACGCTTAAAATGAAATGGCCATATCTAGTGGTCCCGAAACCCGATTGACGTGAAATCAAATTTGCTGGTTAGACAATCGAACATACTACTTATCCCCTGTTCATAGTTTCACTAAATTGTGCATACCTGATTTATGATAAATTATGCAAGTGGTAGGATACCGACTTATGACATCTTAATCATGCCTTACATACTGTTTTCTCATCACATCATATATATGTCATTGCATTGGTAACCTAGTGATCATGTGCATTGCCCAGTGTTAGGTTGTAGCGGTGATTGTGGCAAGTACGTCAGTGTTTGAGCATGAATGGATAAGTGAAAGTGACACGTACTTGTACACAATCAGTGGACCCTATTGTTCTATTGCATTGTTGACGTCTGTGGGACGTGTATAAGTGTGACTATAAGTGGTATGGGACACTTATGGAAGCACTTGTATGGGTGTCACAGGTAAGGCACCAGACACTGTCCATCTATCTCGGGTATCAGTCAGGACGTGCTTGATGGAGATCCTGTCTTCAGTTCTTACGCAGACTTGTCACGGACCGACCGGTATTTGAGATTATGGTTGGCGTTTGATGTAGACCACGGGGTGTGGGGTAGTTTGAGTGTGAGTTCAACAGAATCTCGGGAGTCCCATGCCTGCATATATATATGGAGATATATGGAGATTTACAGGGATATTACGTGATTATTACCGTGCGTTATATTTTGGGCCCGTGGTCCCTTGTCCTTGGGTCCTACCCTTAGATGGGGGATACTCACGAGTGGTTGACTCTCACAGTTGGACTGACGATAGGCTTAGTGACCTGTACAGTGAGACTTAGAGACTGATAGGGATAATGACATTGGCATGCATTACTTACTGTATTGACACACCTGACATACTATTTTACTGCTTTACTGTTCACCTGCTCTATTAGACACCGCATTGGCTACTCCATGTTCACATATTTACTATCTTGATTTACTGTTATATATCCATTATCATTGTTCGAGTTACCACTTGCATCTATATGTATATATATTGCTATCGCGTCGCTCTAACGACCTGAGTATGCATGCTCAGAGTGAGAGGCGGATCTAGCTTGGACTAGGACCAGACGTACGTCGCGGACATCTTAATCAGCTATCCAGAGCTTTACTCTTTTGACCTCCATCAGGTTAGTTCTTTGTATCTGTTTGTGTTATTTCAGTTACTGCATTTCTCATTACCTGTGTATTGTTTGCTGATTACCACGTAAAGCTAGAAGCCGAAGTGTGACTACGGAAGGATCTTTCCTCGACCGTAGGAGCATGGCTGGCCTTGTCAACCCCTCGTATTCCGTATTTTGGGAAGCGGGGCATGACATGGTTTTGTTGGTATCAGAGCCAGATTTTGATATGATTGGGATTGCAGTTTCCGGGTAGAGCTTGACAATTTGAGTCGCTCTTTGGGCCCAGATTGTGAACTGTTATCTTTGACTTGAATCTTTATTATTCATCATGCCATATTTTGACTCCATCCGCTAGAGTGTCGGGTAACTTGGCAGAGTTACGTGGTTGTAATTGTGAACTACATCGTAGTTACAATACTGTACTCTGTTTAAGTGACTTAGAGTCCTACAGTTGATTTCCACTTGTAATAAATTTCATCACACCCGATATTCTTGATTCCTTGCCTAATCCATTTTATATCTTAATTCTTATAGCATGTGCCTTATATCGTCCTCAAAATTGTTGTTTCAGGATCATGTCTTCCAACGACTCTTTCCCTATCTCCACTTCCCAGAATCAGACCGTTGAGATTCTGAATGTACTGCAAAGTGTGAAGGAAGCCCAGGAGCGAACAAACGACCTGTTAGCTGAAAGATTGAGAAGGCAGGTGAATCAGGCACCAGCGGAAGTCTCCAATCGTAAAGGGATCCCTGTTAAACGAGGAAAAGAGAGGAAGATGAAGCGTCCACTTGTTCCCCCGCGACAGAAGCAGCAGAAGACCCAATGTTGTGGGTACTGCAAGAGGCCAGGACATCTTCAGAGGGATTGTCACCGCGCCCAAGGGAAATGCCTGATCTGCGGATCCAGCGAACACTTTGTCAATGGTTGCCCTGACAGGAAGGAGCTACAAGGAGGAGGTTCGTCCACACTCCCCACTCCTGCTATGTAATGGTTATTTCGTAGTTCGAGCTTCGAGGATGTGCAGACCCCGCGCAGGATTCAACTCGCGAGACAGGGATGCAGCAGTCCAGAAATCAAAGAAGAATTATCACGTTCTCTACTTTCAATAAAGATGTCACTCTTTTGTAAATATTTCTTTTCGTTTGAATCTTGTATCCGTCGAACTTTTAGCTGAATGCAATAAAACTTTGAGTTGTGATGTATGTATCGTCCTATTGCTTCTCACTTTCTTCATACTATTCATTGCATCAGCATTTTTACATTTTAATTTTTCCGTCCTTGGCTCCAGCATATCCTCCCTGTGCCACCGTATCCTTGGATATCTTCCTAATGTTTCCCACTGCCTAATCATGACTCCCTCTTTTCAGGTCATGGCCTACTTTGGAGAAGCGCCGCCTCTAGATGAGGACACACGGTCGTGCGTTTCCTCGGACTACATGCTGGTAGGATCAGATGACGAGATCAACGGCCCACAGATTATTTCGGGAACAGCGATTCCGAGGGTGAGGGATTCGCAGCCCCAGAAGTTAACTTGATCAGCGACTCGGACGACGAAGAGGAGGACCTCGGAGAAGACCCATTAGAGGAAGATTCGGAGGAGGACCCGATAGAAGAAAATCCAGAAGAGAAAAACCTTGGGGAGAATCCAGTGGAAGAAAATCCTATGGAAGAGGATCCAGCAGAAGAAGATCACGTAGAATTAGACCTCGATGAAGAAGCTTCAGCCGAGGAAGAAGGGCCAGAAGAAGAAGACACCATGGCAGAAGAACTTCCAGTGGCGATCCCTGCGAGGCTATATGGGAATGGACGCCCCTATCTGAGCGCGCGAGCCTACCGTAACCTGCTGAACTTCCACAACCGCGACTGACGTGTTTGAGCTTTCGTTTTCCCTGGCCGAATAAAATCCATGTATAGTTTAAGGCTATCTTTTATTCGTCGTAGATGCCTTGTTCGGACTTTTTTGAAGTGAAATAAATTTGCTGAGTTCGCTAGTCTTTTTATCTTTTTGGTTCACATGATGCTTGACTGTTTCCCCTATACATTTATTTTCCTCCTGAGATCCCTGACTGTCCACCCCTGCACCTTATGCTGTTTTGACCCTCGCTCAGATTAAAAGGTACCGCACCCCGATCTTTTGAATAGGCCACCATCCATCCTTCGTATGTGCCTCGTTTGTGATCCTTCTAAGGGAGAAATTGATAGTGAAATTTCCGAGTTCGCTAACCCTTCGGATTTTTGATTCACATGATGTATCGACCGTTTTCCTTCCCATACATCCCTTCCCCTCCTGTGGTTCATTACTGTTCATCCTTACACCCTAGGCTGACCCGACCCCAGCCTCTTTTGACCTTCAGTCTAAAGTGTCACACTCCGACCTTTTCAGTGAGCCATATTCCATCATAATCTCTACCTTGGCTAGCTCAATACATCTTGTGCTATTTCCTGTTACCCTAACTATATTTAGGAACATCGTTATTCAAAAATTTAGTTTTTATTATTTTGTGTTTATCGAAAAGTGCGTGTTATTAACTACTCTCGTTTTATGCATTTTAAGTACACTACTATTCTTCCCATTTTTCCGGTAGCGTAACCATATATTGCACATATTATTTTGGGCTATGTTTCTTATTTTCACCATGTGGTCTTCTAAGTTACGTTAAAATTGGTTGATTGATACGTATTCTAAAATGTTTTAACCAACCGACAAATCCTTCACTATTTCATTTTGATTATGTCTTATACTTATTATTTTAGCTGCGCTACTTTTTATGTATGTGTGCACATATTTAGGATTTCGATTTTATCTAGCACGTCTCGAATGTTATTATTCGTTATTGCTATGTTATTCTTTTGTACGTATAGGTGGCCCTTATAATTGTTGCTGCCTTATACTTATTGAGACTTATCCTTTTAGTTGTGTTATTCTTACATATGTAGACCTTCAGAATTTTATCCACCTGTTTTATGTAAATCACTATGTGTTAGTGTTCGAGGTGGTAGCCTTTCGCTTATTAGTTTGTAGCTTATCGTTTACTTTAAATTTCGAGGACGAAATTTTTGTAAGGATGGTATGATGTAATACCCGGTTCTTTTGCGCACTAATATCCGTATTTTTATAAAATGCTACTGTCACGTCCCGAAAGTACGGAATATGACCGGCACTTAAACTACGAACGTCTCGAGGCGTACGTAATCTAAGTAAGCCGAAAACCCAGAAATCCAAACCAAGAAATATAGTAGAGTGAAGAAAACCCAATTAAAACAAGTGGTTTCAATAGCATAAGCCGAATTATACGGTTTATAAAAAAAACATCAAACATTTCCCGAAAATTTCGGCAGAGTCTCCTTTGTAAATACTGGCCCCCAAACGGGATACAACATGAATAGTATACGAAATCAAAAAGGCATCCCCAAGCGGGAGCTAGCTCTTCGTCAATCGACGGTCACAACCACACAAGCAATATAATATACAACGCCAAAGGCGAGGATCAAAACTCAAAAGGAAACTCAAAACCACCAGAAATCCACAGAAATATAACGCGCGACTCTAAGGTCGAAAGAATAAACATCACTGGTCTCTATCTCTAAAATAAATACATGTTTGGTTGATGGAACTTCTAGATACAACAGAATAATGATATACAAGATATATAATGGGGGTACGATACAAGTAAACCCACCTACTAGCAAGTCACCCGGAAATGGGAAGCAGTGCCAGCAAAGCCGTAATGAAACCTGTACGGCAAAACCTGCAAGAAACTGGGGCACAACGGGGGTGAGTTGACAACTCGTGAATAGAAAAACATCTACGGAAAGAAATCGCATAAATAACGCAACCTAGATCACTGATCATAATATATCCTCAATTATATGTATAACATGCAGCCTATAACAATGGCTAGGGTAATAACTAACCGAGTGTAATCCCATGTGCCCGTGTCAGTGCCTCTGGTAGCGATATATCATATGGATGATGTATGAATGCATGAAACAGAATGCATGTACTGAATAAAGCTACTTTCATAAATCAGTGAGATTTCTGTATTTTAAATAGGAGGTACCATAAATGAAATCAGCATAAAACAGTGCCCAGCATCGACACAAAACAAGTATCCAAATATATCGATATCTCTGTGTCACAATCTCTGTACCTCAATATCTCAAAATCTCAATGTCTCAATCACAATATCTAGGGCGTCGTCAGTCCAGACCGGCCCCTACCATCCATCTCAGACCACGATGGTATCCTCCGGATATCCAACGCGTCGGGAAAAATCACCGGTCGGTACTGCTCCCCTGCCAGGCTCAACGTCAACAACACGATCCTCTTGCCCCGGGGTACCGCACCGGGCCCACCATGTACCCGAAACGGTTCCTCCACTCCTCGAATCGGGTCTCGAAATCCATCAGCAAACTCATGGTGGACGACTCATACATCATGGGAAAACCGCACTTTTTATTTAAAAGAGAGGGAAGAAGCTTATACAAGTTTTGCGGTTTTCCCCCAAATCCAGAAAATCTCATAGAAATCCGAATCCAAATCATCAATAGCATATAAACCCATGAATATAGGCATAAGAATCCATGAATACGGCATAACAATGAATAACAGTATGCATGAAGTGACAAGTAATAACTACAATATCTAAGCTGGCATATAAAGTAAGTACACTAATATTATGTCAAACTGCTAGCTATCAAGCTAAGTTAAGCAATAATATTTTCTAAGGTGTACGTGACATGGCAATTACCGATGAAGATGTGTGTGAGCCGGCAAGTAAGTGTACGTGGTACATACGCATCATCGGTAATGGTGCTGGTGTCCTAACAGCATAATGTCAACAATGCAATATGAAATAACAATGTAAGTATGCGATGCGGAGCGAGCAACCAAAATGAGCGGGAGCAAATATTAAACAATGGTGCCATTTGAAATAACACGAATCGTGGGGTTTTGAAAATAGGGGCTACGGTGTTTTTATGAAACGTCTTTTGAAATATCCGTAGGATCCCTTGGGCTGTCTTTTAAAATACCCACGATTCGTTAGTTTTTGAAATAGGTAAGAATCGAATCTAATCTAACAACTAAACTAAACTAAAGGGCTAAGCTAACAAGCTGGACTACAGGTAAGGAAACCGCCTAAAATCTGAGTCGATACATATACATACCTGTATATATATTAGTCGGTGATCCCGCCTCAATAATATCATATCTGATACCATATCTATAATCAGACATCCCAAGTCAAGAGTGCGGATCAATCATCAAAATATAGCTCGTACGTAAATCCGTCATACGGCATCCCCAAATCTGGGTACGGGTTAATATCATATTCATCACACTATTCATCTGGTATCCTCTTTATCCAAGATCATAGTCCAGGGTACTGACCTATGTCTAGTACAATACTAATATCATCAATATAGTCATGATCTGACTACTGATCGACAGTCCCGTACAAACCGATATCATCAGCACATATCATCATCAAGGGGTATACATCGCCCAATACGGCCTAGTATCAATATCCTAGCATATCATATCTCATATCACGATCACATGTCGACCATTTTATTTATAGCACTATTCACCCGTATCGTCGTTCAAAGACCCGCTATAACATCAGGACGTATCTCAAATACGAATCCTGCCATATCACCGATATCACAACCTCAACACAAATCTCATCGACTCATCTCAAACCCAAGTATCATTCTCAAATCCGTATGTGAACACATAGTCCCATACCCATATGAACACATAACTATATATTCCCGAATAAGCACAAATAAAAGAAGAAAGTATGCAAGTATGGGTGGTTGTGTGCATGTGTGGTGCGACCGCTACTCTAGGGTTTCGCGACACTAAATCATCCAAGAACACCAAATATCCATATTATCATCAATATACTCAAACAAAATATAATCAATATATATATGTGTGTATACGTATTCGTATACATCACCACGAACTGCGGGGGTGCTATACGCCATCCATCCGACTTCTCCCCGTAGATATAAATCTACTCACCTGGTCCTCGCTCGTCGGTGCCGACGTCGCCACGCGCTTGCTTGTCGTCTCGAAGTCCACATGGGTACCTACATATCATAACGCACCGTATCGCATTAAAATCCGACTCATGATCAAAACGACACACGAAACCCACATAGGTCAAAACCTATGGTTGCTTTCACAAAAAACCCAAAATTCACTTTAAAAGCCATTTTTCCGAAAATCTAGCAAGCACAAATTACCCGTTTTAGTACAAAACTCGACGTTTGAACAAATTTAATGGCCATAATACTTATTAAACAACTTAAATAAGTCATAAAAACCATTTCCATTATTTAATCTCATTAAATTTCTTTAGCCCCAAAATTCTAGTTTACAATATACCCAAATTTTAACAATTTTATAACAAAATGCACAAACAACAATTTAGCTAGGATTTTCATGAACTAAAGACATTAAACCACACTTAATAATGTTAATGAAGTTAAGAAAAACCTAATTACATTTTTCTCTTAATCAAATTCAAGGTTTACAAAAACCCAGTTTGCAATTTAAGCAATTTGGACAAATTACATATAACAAGTGCAATTTAATCAACCAAACTAGGTTTTACATACATTAAGATGTTAAACTAAACCTTGCATCCCTAATGATATGATAAAAACCCTAATTGAAATCACAAACCCTTACTATATTTTTCAAAACATTCAATTAATCCCAAACTATTAACTAATTATGCTAGATTTAAAGTATTCAAACAACAATTAGACATAAGGTTAAGAATTTACCCCCACAATCATCTTGAAATCTAGCACAAATCTAGCCTCCCAAACATGCTTCCCTTCACCAAGATCCATACTAGAATGGTCAAGTAAAAATGGGTAGGGATTAGATTTTGATTTTGTGGAATTTTTGAAGTATTTTGGATGATTTTTTGATGGAATTTTGAAGAGAAAAGAGAAGAAGAAATGGAGGGGGGGCTGCTGCTGCTGGTTTCAGCAGAGGAAGAGGGGGGAAAAGGTGAGGGGATGATGCCAAAAGATCCAAGTCAAAGCCCCTCCCAATTACCATAATACCCCCACCTACTTTACTATATATAAAAACCTTATTTTAACCCATTTCTCACATGATTTAAGGTCAAAAAGAGGGAAATAAAATTATTGGGCTGCTACAATAGTGTGGGGCCGGCCAAGGGGAGTGAGGGTGAGTGTGAGAGACTTTACCAAAAAAATCTATGCAAAAAGACCCCCCACAATACCATATTTGCAAGTTTTAGTTCAAAATAACTATATTTTTGTTTTCCATAAAATAAATCAATTAAAACTTGAAATAAAATACTAAAAAATTATATTACAACTAGATTTTAATTAACATGATTTTAAAGATTAAAATTAGCCCATTTAAATTTGTATTTATCGCTAATTTAATGTATTTTCTTACCGGCTTAAAATAATATTAAAATAATTAATTTCGGAAAAAATTTCAGAAAATTTGAAATTTCAGCAGTGGCTCAATAAACACCAAATACTAGCAATTACATAGCTAAAATATGTATATTTAATTTTATAATAAAGATATTTGCATTTTGATTTTTTACAGAAAACCCCCTTATTTTACCGTTTTTTCGAAATTTCACCGAAACGATTTTCAAAACGTTACAATTTTCCCCCCTTAAAGAAATTCGGTCCCCGAATTTAAATTAAAACTCCCCCCAAATACTAAAACATCTATGCAAAACTATCAAGTCGTCGGGGCTCCGAAATCGTAAATACATAAAACAAATCGTAGCGCAGCGCATGCGCATGAAAAATGAGCATATAACTCAAATCAAAACTCCGTCAAGCATCCCGCAATTATCGGAGTCATGGGGAAGACATCAATGCCAAATCCAAAGCAAAACCAATATGATATAACTCGAAACTATACATGTAAATATCGAATCTATATATGTAAGTATCTGAAGGAAATGCATGCCAAATCTCTGTAAGTCGCTGTGCAACGCGTATAACACTGCACAGTGGCGGACGTCTATCATAAGAAAATAACTATATACATATATACCTTTGTTTGAAATGTACGTTCCGCCGTTTTGGAAACAATTTAGAAGGGTCTCCTTGTTTTAAACATTTCGTGTCATATCAGACACGTAGGTAAATACTGAGGCTATAGCTCGCTTTTTGGAAATCTCTTCAATAACTATAAATGCATGCAAAATATATTCAGGTACTGTCCTCTGACTAGTCCTGCTTAGTACGAAAACACATCGCAATTATCATAAAAAAAACGTACTGCTCTATAAGAAATCAATCCCAAAATACGCGTATGAATACTACGTGCGTCTGGTGAGCACGACAATCAAAATCCATATACGTGCCATATAAGTGCATAGAAACAAGATCTAAGTGCATCGGGTGTGCACAAAGCATCTGTCGTAGGCAACGTGTGTGCCTGACAGCAAAATCAGGTGCATCTGACATGCACGAAAAAAAATCTCGATTTAGTGCATCTGGTGTGCACCAAAATCGCATCTCAAGACATGCGCTCAACATGCGCGAAAACCCAAAACCAGGGGTATCCATCATGCACGAAATCATGAAATCCAATATCAAGCGCCGAACATGTGCAAAATCAAATCAGGTGCACAAAACAAATATCGAGTATCACAATCGAAATCGAAGTCCAGTGCATCTAAGTGCACAAAAGGCGTATCACTGCACTGCAAGCATATATAAACTATACAGAGTGCAGGAACCAAATCGTGTGCGTGCATACGCACAAAATCAACTCAAATGTCTAAAACCGTAAAATCACAAACATGTGAAACCAAAGCACGAAGACGATATCAAGTGCAACACTGTGCAAAGATCGTAAATCCTCAATCATCAAAATCAAATCATGCGAATAAATCACCCAAAATATCAAAATCAATAATGGCGGAATAGTACCGCTCAAGTGCATCCCTCTAAGAATCTCGGGCCAACTGTCGCGGTCACTAGTGGGACGTCTCGTCGATGATCATGAACTCTGGCCTGCTGGTGTGCGTAACAATGACCACTCCTGGGTCAAGGTCTTCACTGTGAATTACCAATCTCTCGGTCCATCGGCTCATCGGCCCTGTCAGGTGTGCTAACGGGGATGATTCCATTCTGGCACTTCTCTGGTCATCTCTCGATCAATCATCGCGACCACTCGTAGGACAGAATATCACTGGCGTCGGCCTCTGGCTCTCTGAATGTACGTGACACATCTGATTCTGGATGCAAGTATCATTGCAGCAGTGTCCTGGAAAGAATCCTGCTCACGGTCTCTTTCATGTCTAGTCTCTGCCAACTGTCCGGAAGTCATCGTCCTTTCCTATATCTGCATCTTGCTCTGGAACGACTGCATACTCATCGCGACTCCTTCTGGAAGGTAAATCCAAGTACCATGCCCCGGCATGCGCATCGCATCTCTGATGTCGGCGGAGTGGAACGTCATCTCATCTAGATCTGGTACGAACCTCTTACTTCACTTTTCTCTAATGTCGTCTGCTTTGGACTCGTCTCGTCGCGGCTGCATGGACCGAGCTCCAACGGCTATCCTCGTATCGGGAGTCTCCCAAGAAATGCATCTCACCACCTAGCATCCGAATTAAGTCGAGCCATCCGATCGAGTCATCAAAACCTCATAATCCCCCAAGAGCTCAACATCTTGGGCACAGTTTAATAGTATCGAGTACATACCACAGCATCGGTGGTCCAGCCGTAGAAGGGCAAACCCAAGCCTCACTAATGGCGCCGTAGAACTGCCGCAAACCCGAAGGTTCAAAGGCTTTCACACGGTCATTAAGTCGAGTTAGGGTTTCATTCTTCTAGGGGGTCCATAGAATTGCCTGCATGTCTTTCCGAATACTTTAAACTTGGAATAATAGGTTTCTGACATTCGATCGTCTCTGTCGACTCTCAACGTCTCCGCGTGAAGTCGTCTCTTGCTGGAATCAATCTATTTGATGACCTCTCATCGGGTAGGCGAACGAACCACATGTCCTAGTCATTCATCCTCGGGTGACTAGCGACCTTCTATCATCTCTTAGTACAACCTGTACTGCAATAGCTCCAACATATGGGGCGATATCTCGTCGCTCGCAGCAACAACTGGCTCACTCGTCTGCACGCTGAACAGTGCCTCAATCATCATGAGTAAGTAATACACCAACGGTCATCAAAATCTGGCTGGCCTCTATCATTGTCTCAATCCTCTAATGTCGATCAGCACATCCGAGTAACCTCATAAAGGCGATCCGTCAAACGCTCGTGGCGCGGAAACACAGTAAAAAGACACACCTCCGCAATCGTGTGTCGCCGGAATTTCGCCCTGGTCAGTCCTCGTTCGTGACGAGCTCGTGCTGACCGCAACTCTAGCTGTAGCTCTCCCTGCCTGTAATCGTGGCAGCAAACCGCAACTGGTACCGATAAGGCTAGATCAGGAATGAATATGATACTGAGCAAAGAAATGTATATCCTAAGGCTCCTTAAGTGGAGTAGCGTATCGTAAGTATGCCGCGGAACATACCTACGGTACGTCACTCTACTTTAGTCACCCATTCCATCAACCAAGGCTCATCCTACGCTCCGAAGGTAAAACCTAACACTCTGATACTAACTTTGTCGCGTCGCGAAAGTACAGAATATGACCGGCACTTAAACTACGAACGTCTCGAGGCGTACGTAATCTAAGTAAGCCGAAAACCCAGAAATTCAAACCAAGAAAAGTAGTAGAGTGAAGGAAAACCAATTAAAACAAGTGGTTTCAATAGCATAAGCCGAATTATACGGTTTTTAAAAAAAACATCAAACATTTCCCGAAAATTTCGGCAGAGTCTCCTTTGTAAATACTGGCCCCCAAACGGGATACAACATGAATAGTATACGAAATCAAAAAGGCATCCCCAAGCGGGAGCTAGCTCTTCGTCAATCGACGGTCACAACCACACAAGCAATATAATATACAACGCCAAGGACGAGGATCAAAACTCAAAAGGAAACTCAAAACCACCAGAAATCCATAGAAATATAACGCGCGACTCTAAGGTCGAAAGAATAAACATCACTGGTCTCTATCTCTGAAATAAATACATGTTTGGTTGATGGAACTTCTAGATACAACAGAATAATGATATACAAGATATATAATGGGGGTACGATACAACTAAACCCACCTACTAGCAAGTCACCCGGAAATGGGAAGCAGTGCCAGCAAAGCCGTAATGAAACCTGTACGGCAAAACCTGCAAGAAACTGGGGCACAACGGGGGTGAGTTGCCAACTCGTGAATAGAAAAACATCTACGGAAAGAAATTGCATAAATAACGCAACCTAGGTCACTGATCATAATATATCCTCAATTATATGTATAACATGCAGCCTATAACAATGGCTAGGGTAATATCTAACCGAGTGTAATCCCATGTGCCCGTGTCAGTGCCTCTGGTAGCGATATATCATATGGATGATGTATGAATGCATGAAACAGAATGCATGAACTGAATAAAGCTACTTTCATAAATCAGTAAGATTTCTGTTTTTTAAATAGGAGGTACCATAAATGAAATCAGCATAAAACAGTGCCCAGCATCGACACAAAACAAGTATCCAAATATCTCGATATCTCTGTGTCACAATCTCTGTACCTCAATATCTCAAAATCTCAATGTCTCAATCACAATATCTAGGGCGTCGTCAGTCCAGACCGGCCCCTACCATCCATCTCAAACCACGACGGTATCCTCCGGATATCCGACGCGTCGGGAAAAATCACCGGTCGGTACTGCTCCCCTGCCAGGCTCAACGTCAACAACACGATCCTCTTGCCCCGGGGTACCGCACCGGGCCCACCATGTACCCGAAACGGTTCCTCCACTCCTCGAATCGGGTCTCGAAATCCATCAGCAAACTCATGGTGGACGACTCATACATCATGGGAAAACCGCACTTTTTATTTAAAAGACAGGGAAGAAGCTTATACAAGTTTTGCGGTTTTCCCCCAAATCCAGAAAATCTCATAGAAATCCGAATCCAAATCATCAATAGCATATAAACCCATGAATATAGGCATAAGAATCCATGAATACGGCATAACAATGAATAACAGTATGCATGAAGTGACAAGTAATAACTACAATATCTAAGCTGGCATATAAAGTAAGTACACTAATATTATGTCAAACTGCTAGCTATCAAGCTAAGTTAAGCAATAATATTTTCTAAGGTGTACGTGACATGGCAATTACCGATGAAGATGTGTGTGAGCCGGCAAGTAAGTGTACGTGGTACATACGCATCATCGGTAATGGTGTTGGTGTCCTAACAGCATAATGTCAACAATGCAATATGAAATAACAATGTAAGTATGCGATGCGGAGCGAGCAACCAAAATGAGCGGGAGCTAAATATTAAACAATGGTGCCATTTGAAATAACACGAATCGTGGGGTTTTGAAAATAGGGGCTACGGTGTTTTTATGAAAAGATACGTCTTTTGAAATATCCGTAGGATCCCTTGGGCTGTCTTTTAAAATACCCACGATTCGTTAGTTTTTGAAATAGGTAAGAATCGAATCTAATCTAACAACTAAACTAAACTAAAGGGCTAAGCTAACAAGCTGGACTACAGGTAAGGAAACCGCCTAAAATCTGAGTCGATACATATACATACCTGTATATATATTAGTCGGTGATCCCGCCTCAATAATATCATATCCGATACCATATCTATAATCAGACATCTCAAGTCAAGAGTGCGGATCAATCATCAAAATATAGCTCGTACGTAAATCCGTCGTACAGCATCCCCAAATCTGGGTACGGGTTAATATCATATTCATCACACTATTCATCTGGTATCCTCTTTATCCAAGATCATAGTCCAGGGTACTGACCTATGTCTAGTACAATACTAATATCATCAATATAGTCATGATCTGACTACTGATCGACAGTCTCGTACAAACCGATATCATCAGCACATATCATCATCAAGGGGTATACATCGCCCAATACGGCCTAGTATCAATATCCTAGCATATCATATCTCATATCACGATCACATGTCGACCATTTTATTTATAGCACTATTCACCCGTATCGTCGTTCAAAAACCCGCTATAACATCAGGACGTATCTCAAATACGAATCCTGCCATATCACCGATATCACAACCTCAACACAAATCTCATCGACTCATCTCAAACCCAAGTATCATCCTCAAATCCGTATGTGAACACATAGTCCCATACCCATGTGAACACATAACTATATATTCCCGAATAAGCACAAATGAAAGAAGAAAGTATGCAAGTATGGGTGGTTGTGTGCATGTGTGGTGCGACCGCTACTCTAGGGTTTCGCGACACTAAATCATCCAAGAACACCAAATATCCATATTATCATCAATATACTCACACAAAATATAATCAATATATATATATGTGTGTATACGTATTCGTATACATCACCACGAACTGCGGGGGTGCTATACGCCATCCACCCGACTTCTCCCCGTAGATATAAATCTACTCACCCGGTCCTCGCTCGCCGGTGCCGACGTCGCCACGCGCTTGCTTGTCGTCTCGAAGTCCACATGGGTACCTACATATCATAACGCACCGTATCGCATTAAAATCCGACTCATGATCAAAACGACACACGAAACCCACATAGGTCAAAACCTATGGTTGCTTTCACAAAAAAACCCAAAATTCACTTTAAAAGCCATTTTTCCGAAAATCTAGCAAGCACAAATTACCCGTTTTAGTACAAAACTCGACGTTTGAACAAATTTAATGGCCATAATACTTATTAAACAACTTAAATAAGTCATAAAAATCATTTCCATTATTTAATCTCATTAAATTTCTTTAGCCCCAAAATTCTAGTTTACAATATACCCAAATTTTAACAATTTTATAGCAAAAATGCACAAACAACAATTTAGCTAGGATTTTCATGAACTAAAGACATTAAACCACACTTAATAACGTTAATGAAGTCAAGAAAAACCTAATTACATTTTTCTCTTAATCAAATTCAAGGTTTACAAAAACCTAGTTTGCAATTTAAGCAATTTGGACAAATTACATATAACAAGTGCAATTTAATTAACCAAACTAGGTTTTACATACATTAAGATGTTAAACTAAACCTTGCATCCCTAATGATATGATAAAAACCCTAATTGAAATCACAAACCCTTACTATATTTTTCAAAACATTCAATTAATCCCAAACTATTAACTAATTATGCTAAATTTAAAGTATTCAAACAACAATTAGACATAAGGTTAAGAATTTACCCCCACAATCATCTTGAAATCTAGCACAAATCTAGCCTCCCAAACATACTTCCCTTCACCAAGATCCATACTAGAATGGTCAAGTAAAAATGGGTAGGGATTAGATTTTGATTTTGTGGAATTTTTGAAGCATTTTGGATGATTTTTTGATGGAATTTTGAAGAGAAAAGAGAAGAAGAAATGGAGGGGGGGCTGCTGCTGCTGGTGTCAGTAGAGGAAGAGGGGGGAAAGTTGAGGGGATGATGCCAAAATATCCAAGTCAAAGCCTCTCCCAATTACCATAATACCCCCACCTACTTTACTATATATAAAAATCTTATTTTAACCCATTTCTCACATGATTTAAGGTCAAAAGGAGGGAAATAAAATTCTTGGGCTGCTACAATAGTGTGGGGCCAGCCAAGGGAAGTGAGGGTGAGTGTGAGAGACTTTACAAAAAAAATTTATGCAAAAAGACCCCCCACAATACCATATTTGCAAGTTTTAGTTCAAAATAACTATATTTTTGTTTTCCATAAAATAAATCAATTAAAACTTGAAATAAAACACTAAAAAATTATATTACAACTAGATTTTAATTAACATAATTTTAAAGATTAAAATTAGCCCATTTAAATTTGTATTTATCGCTAATTTAATGTATTTTCTTACCGGCTTAAAATAATATTAAAATAATTAATTTCGGAAAAAATTTCAGAAAATTTGAAATTTCAGCAGTGGCTCAATAAACACCAAATACATAGCTAGAATATGTATATTTAATTTTATAATAAAGATATTTGCATTTTGACTTTTTACAGAAAACCCCCTTATTTTACCGTTTTTTCGAAATTTCACCGAAACGATTTTCAAAACGTTACAGCTACTTACAAGTTTAATTATTTATATTTAAAATTGTTTTGTTTTGTTTTAACCCTTTTACTTTCTTCCTTTATTCTTTGCTCCAACCACCCTAATTCCTTTTTCCCGTTCCCATCAATAAAAGTTTTCCTATTTTCCTAGTTTCCCGATGTTCCCTCTCCCCTCATAAATTTTTGTGTGAAACCGTTGTTAGGTTTTTCAGTATTTAAAATCTTCCTGAACCCTTAAAACCAAAGCAAGCCCAAGCAATTAATTAAAACTCAAAACAAAATAATTTCCCTTTTATATCCCCAGCCTGTTTCCCCTTTAAAATTAAACCCTAGCCCATCTTCTTTTTTTGCTTTTCTGATTTACCCTCAAAGCCCGGCCCAAACCAATATATTAATTAAACCAATTCCTTTCTTCCTCTGGCCCAAGGAAATTAAAAGTTTATTAAAACTTCTCCTTCGGCCCAGCCCAAGCTCCCACGTCCCGCGACCTCAACCAACCCAACCCGACCCGCTTCTTCTTACCATCTTCCATAACGTCCCCATTCTTTCCCGCTCGAAGATTTTTCCCTTCCACCCACGTCGCCCCCTCGTGCGCCCACGTCTCCACGCCATTGCCCACGAACCGCGACCCCGGCCACTACTCTCGCATCCTCTTCTAAACTCCCTCAAACCTCTCGTCTCCCTCTCACTCTCCAACTCCTCCTCATCTCTCTCTATCTACAAAAAATCCAACTCGAGCTTCCATCACTCGCCACTCCCTCCGACGACGACGACTGCCACTCTCTCCTCCTTCCTTCCTCCTCCTCCATCAACGGAGCCCCTCCTCACCTTCTTCTCCACCACCGAGCTCTCTCGCCGACCCACCGAGCTCCCCTGCACCCGAGCTTGACCACTCCCTCGCACTCGACGCCGGCGAGCCCCAATTGCACTTGAACCGCCTCAGTCGACACCACTTCACCCCAGCAGCATCACCACCTCTTCCAAACCCGAGCCCACTGCCCTCTCTCTCTCTTTCAAACCCTAAAACCCAAGCTCCGACACCCACCGTGCATATCACCGGAGCGACGCCGCCGACCATCGTCGACCCCAGCACCTCCCTGGAGATCCGCAGCACCCCACTCCGCCTCCGGTGATCGCGAGACATCTCCGGGCAACTCCGACGTCGAACCCGAATCGCGAGCCGAGGCCGTGAATCCAAACCACGCCGTTCGTGCCGCTGCCGTGCATCGCCAGAACGTCTCCAGGCAAGTACCCTACTTGCTACATGCTATATTATTCCCGTTATAAATCAAACCGCATTAATCCCCTGTTTGCGATTCATGAAAACCTTATATAACACAAGTGTTCGACGCAAGATCTGAATGAAAACCTTTCCTTAATTTGACGGAACTTGTGTGCATATTGTGGCCCGTCTGGCAATGAACCTGGTGTAGAAATTTCACTGAAAAATATGACTGTTAACGACTTAAACGAACACCCCCAAATACTCCCGTAAAAACTGGAAATTTCCCGCACCTGAAACTTGCTTAAATTACAATTAATTGTATACATATTGAAATGGGGCATTCGAGGGCTCAAATCGAAGCCGACTCGACGACCTGTAACCCTATGCAAGTTCCTAATTGTTTCTGTACTGAAATTATGACGAGAAGTGGTTCGGAGAGCGGCTCTGGACTGCAGTCCTGGGCGACTCTGGTTATTATTTTCTATCCTGTAATCTTTACTACCTTTCTGTCTGAACTCGTATGTTGCGGAACCCTACACCTTATTGAAGATGAATCTGTTGAATAAATCAAGTGATTTCACCCGTTTTATCGTCGTTTACTATTTAAACTGCAATTTAAAAGATCGGGACGTATAGCAGTCCCAAACAGAACCAGAACTGATACCCTAGTGTTGAATAGTACATAACTCCTGACGTACAGGCGCGATTGAGAATCCGTCTATTGCGTTGAAAACCTTATTGAAAACCCTAAATTTCATTCAACTGTAGTGTCACTAAATTCTGATCCCAACTAGGATTAAAATGCGTTACGGAACGGACTTCCGATTCTGAAACCGGATTTCCAGTAGTGGACACTTAAAATGAAATTGCCATATCTAGTGATCCCGAAACCCGATTGACGTGAAATCAAATTTGCTGGTTAGATAATCAAACATACTACTTATCCCCTGTTCATAGTTTCGCTAAATTGTGCATACCTGATTTATGATAAATTATGCAAGTGGTAGGATACCGACTTATGACATCTTAATCATGCCTTACATACTGTTTTCTCATCACATCATATATATGTCATTGCATTGGTAACCTAGTGATCATGTGTATTACCCAGTGTTAGGTTGTAGCGGTGATTGTGGCAAGTACGTCAGTGTTTGAGCATGAATGGATAAGTGAAAGTGACACGTACTTGTACACAATCAGTGGACCCTATTGTTCTATTGCATTGTCGACGTCTGTGGGACGTGTATAAGTGTGACTATAAGTGGTATGGGACACTTATGGAAGCACTTGTATGGTTGTCACAGGTAAGACACCAGACACTGTCCATCTATCTCGGGTATCAGTCAGGACAAACTTGATGGAGATCTTGTCTCCAGTTCTCGCGCAGACTTGTCACGGACCGACCAGTATTTGAGGTTATGGTTGGCATTTGATGTAGACCACGGGGTGTGGGGTAGTTTGAGTGTGAGTTCAACAGAATCTCGGGATTCCCATGCCGGCATATATATATGGAGACATATGGAGATTTACATGGATATTACGTGATTATTACCGTGCGTTATATTTTGAGCCCGTGGTCCCTTGCCCTTGGGTCCTACCCTTGGCTGAGGGATACTCACGAGTGGTTGACTCTCACACTTGGACTGACGATAGGCTTAGTGACCTGTACAGTGAGACTTAAAGACTGATAGGGATAGTGACATTGGCATGCATTACTTATTGTATTGATACACCTGACATACTATTTTACTGCTTTACTGTTCACCTGCTCTATTAGACACCGCATTGGCTACTCCATGTTCACATATTTACTATCTTGATTTACTGTTATATATCCATTATCACTGTTCGAGTTACCACTTGCATCTATATATATATATATATATATATATATATATATATATATATATATATATATATTGCTATCGCGTCGCTCTGACGACCTGAGTATGCATGCTCAGAGTGAGAGGCGGATCTAGCTTGGACTAGGACCAGACATACGTCGCGAACATCTTGATCAGCTATCCAGAGCTTTACTCTTTTGACCTCCATCAGGTTAGTTCCTTGTATCTGTTTGTGTTATTTCAGTTATTGCATTTCTCATTACCTATGCATTGTTTACTAATTACCACGTAAAGCTAGAAGCCGAAGTGTGACTACAGAAGGATGTTTTCTCGACCGTAGGAGCATGGCTGGCCTTGTCAACCCCTCGTATTCCGTATTTTGGGAAGCGGGGCATGACAATATACTTGTGTTTAGTAACTTATTTATATTTCTTAACACTGTATATGATGTGCTTGGTCTTTTTGATATTGCTTTTCAGGATATTCAGGGTATCTCACGACACAAAGCGTATAAAGGTGGATGGAGGTTATTGAGTGTAAAGGGATTTATCTAATGGAGATTGGAAGATACGGACGAGTGCTTCTCAATTTGTCAAGATCAAGCTACGAGTAGCTAAGAAGTGATGCAGCCCGAACTATCAAATCTTGTCCAATTCGCGTGTTCCACTAGCCAAATCGAAGACCTCGCAAAATCGTCTGGATCAATGGATATACCACAGGAATTACATTGATGTCTTTCGGAATCACGAAATTCCATCATTTAGAGTCCCAAAATCGCGTATCTCAAATGAAGGTTGCACCAAGAAACCAAGTCCTACTTTGAAGCATTATGAATCGAAGTAAAATTGAAAACTCATCGACCAATGCTTGTAAGTGACATGTCCAAGTTTGAAGCTATGAAGCCAAGTTCAAGAACACGTCAAATTTCGAGAACTCGAGACGACAAAGATTCAGGAATTCGAAGAATATGCGATACCGACATAGAAATCTTTGTAAGTACTCGATCGATTATAATTTATATCAATTAGAGCTCTTGAACACTCACACACCATTGTACAAAAGTTTTACAAACATCGAATTTTTCGTTTTCGAAGTTTTCATTTTTCAGAAAACCCCAAACTGTTATTTTTGTGCCAAGCCAGACGTCTGCCTCGTTGAAATTCAGACGTCCGTACACTGTTTATATCCGATATTCCAGATATGTTTTTCAAAATTGAGATGAGATAGACGTCTGAAGGTCAATGGACCAGACGTCTGATGAAGGGTTTCAAATGACATTTTTTAAACTTCAGACGTCTGGTTTTGGCTCTGTACTTCCCAGAAAGAAACACAGATGTCTGCAGCTCATCATGGCAGACGTCTGATATTATGTTTTTGCCAAAACTTTTTTTGCTTTAGATGTCTGCCTATTTGAATCAGACGTCTGTAATTAAGATTTTTTTTTCAAAAATATAGTCGTTGGGGTACTTTTTCTAAAAGGTCCGACGTCTGTCCCGATGTTCTTCAGACGTCTGCCGTGAGTATTTTCTGCTTAGTTTGACTCATAATGATTAGTTTTCTTTGGAGCTAAAAAAGGTTTTGTGTTGGCTTTTTTAGCATCAATCACTTAGAGATTTCAGTCGCTTATATTCTAAAGTTATTTTCAAAAGAAATATCTCATCTCTTGTGAGAGTTTAAAAGAGTTTTCAATTTGCTATCCAAATTTACTCATACACACAAAATCAAGAGTTTTCATTTGATTATCCATACTTGTAAGAGTATTAGAGAGAGAGCTTTGAGAGAAATTCCTAGAGAGTATTGTGCTTATTGTAAATTTCTTCTTTCTTTTTATTTGGGATCTTGAGTGTAAAATTGCCATTGTAAGAGAGTAGAGCATCATTGTAGAGAGAAAAGCGACGAGCTTGTAAGTAGTGTTATTCGTAGTGGCGAACAACGTGTAGTCTTTTGAAGAGACGTGTTGGTTTGACCTCCACCGGAAGCGGGGTTGTGGGTTGCTTGCGGACAACGTGTATGTCTCCGAGAAAGACATGTATGTCTCCGAGAAAGACATGTTTAGTGGAATATGCTCGTGTGCCTAAAGAAAGTGAACTAGGGAATCTCCCGAACCACTATAAACGATTCGTGTTTGCATTTGCAACTTCTTTCTTATTTTATATTGTTTATAAGCTTAGAAATTGCATACTTATGATCTTCCGTTTTATATGCTCATTGATTACTTGATTAGTATCCCTTGGTATTTGTTTATGCTATCACAATTGTAATTTTGCTTAACCACTTTTCATATTAGTATATCTATTGTCTAAGTTTAGCAATTATGATTTGTATTAGTCTAAGTTTAGCAATTATGATTTGTATTAGCAAGTATGATAGAATTTTTAATTTGGATATATCCGTTGCTTATTCCTGTTCACCCCAAGTACATGTGCCTCTAAAAAACCCTAGATAGAATAGCTTGGGCTTCTTGTTTTGGAGCAATTGATAAAGGGAGGTTTAATATAAAGTAGCCTCAGCTTCATCATCAGGAGACGCATTTGGATGACTCATAAGCACAAGAAATCAACTATGTCAGCTAGTTTGGTTCTCATACATAATCCATTACTCCTTTCATACCACAAACAAGCATGTTAATTCTATGAGAAACAGAACTCTATTCTGAAACTAGACTTGTTTTTCAACCAAATTTTTGAAACCAATCAAATTCAATTCAACTACCATCACCACCGAGAAGTGGAAATTTTATCTCTGTGACATATACGAACAAGTGAACACCAAAGAAGAGAAACTTTAGATTAAGAAGCCGCGGTTACATAAATTCCACTGATATATTACAGAATTAAGTCACCCTACACGACGATCACACCTAGCTAAACATAAGTTACTCCTCGAGTTAACTCTGCTCAAAGCACTAAATCAAGAAGTGGCTTTACCACATAAATCTGGGGTCGGAGGAGACTTGGGGGTGGGGGGAGTGGTGTGAAAGCTGGAGCAGCTGCCGACCTTTACTTTTGACGACTTGTGCTTCACGAGCGGGACCAGCGTCTGGACCACATCGGCCATTAGAGGCCTGTAGTCCGCCTCAGGCTGAACGCACATGGCCGCGATGGCAGCGACTTGAACGGCTTCTTTCACTGAATACTGCCCTTCCATTGCCGGATCCATTACCATAGCCACTTTATCCCTGTCCGTCAGAAAAGGCAGGGCCTGCAACAGCCACCATAACAAAAGAGAATATAAATAACTAGAACATTTTGGGTAAATTGTACTAAAACACCATCAACTTATGAATTAAATTGAACCACCATGAAGCATTCCTTGTTTGGTGTGCGAAAATACTAGTACACTGTAAAAGTTCATGATATTTAAGCGTAAATTACCCCTTTCTGTTCCTAGAAATGACAAATACAAGGATTGAGAGGGATTAGTTCTGAGTTTTTTTTTGGTTTTTTCAAGCAGAAGAAAGACAAACTGGTTGAATATGTAACCAAGTGAGATGACGATCCCAGTGAACTTCTCTAGCAAGCTTAATGGGGCTGCGGAGCTGCAGGCAACCTGTAACCCCATTAGTTGCGCCCAACAGGGGCAAATCAGGGGGTGGGGCCATGGGTTAAGTTGGGCGTGCACCACCCCCCAGGGCTTGGGTCACGCGACCGTAGCCCTGGGGCTTGGCTGCGGTCGACACCAGTCCTGTTAAGTTCTTTAGGAAAAATAAGAAAAATTGATACGAGGACTTAAGGGAATTCAAATCTGAAGTAGTAAAAATGAAAGAGAACGGATTTATATGCACCCCCTTCATATTCATTTTCCATCATTTGATGATAACTAAGTGCAAGCACTAGATAAGACTTGAAAGTTTTATCATCAAAAAAGGGCCTACAAGTCTCTCCGTTGTCTAATGGCTAAATTTCACTAAATACCAAGCAGCTTTGGCATTTCTGCTTTACAATTGGAAGTTGATCCCTTGAACTTAATGATTTCCAAATAAATACCATGACCTTTATAAAAAATTCAATTTAACACATACCCTGTTTTCGGTAATTGACAAAGAGGCATGCGTATAAAAGACAATGTTCTTGAAATAAACACCACGAGACATTAAATATAAGAAGGCTGAAAAGTCACGGTATATATGTGAAAATCAGCAAGTTCATGGAATAAACTTGCAATTTATAAGGAATTAGGTAGTTATTTACATAACGCTGAAACTTTCAGGGTGTTTTAGTGAAATTTAGCCTATCTGGCTAGAATTCTATGTGATCCTGGCAAACAAATATTTGGCTTTCCATATTACACAAGAATGCCGGGAAAACAAAAACGGAGCTCCAAAATATCAGGCAGAAAACAAATACCTACCCAAGTTACAAGAACACCTTCTCCATGAGGCCTCTTCATGTCCACTGGAACTCTTCCTGTAAGCAGCTCCAAAAGCACAACTCCATAGCTATACACATCTGATTTTGTTGTCAAATGCCCAGTCATCGCATATCTGTACAAATAAAAATCCAATCCATCATAAAAACATTCAAGAAATTATGTTAACGGCAAATAATCACAAAAGATTTAGATTTCTTGTTACTCTGGGGCAACATATCCTTGGGTGCCTAAAACTCGAGTTGATACATGGCCTCCAGCTTTGTCAGACCCAAGCTTGGCTAAGCCAAAATCTGAAACTTTGGCATGAAAGTTTCTATCTAAAAGGATGTTGCTGCTCTTGAAATCCCTGTGAATAACTGGAGGATTAACATGCTCATGCAAGTATTCTAGGCCTTTTGCAGCTTCAAGAGCTATTTTCATCCTCAGCTCCCAGCTCAACTTTGAAACACCGCCTTGGGAACCTGAAGGCCTAAAATAGTTTAGTAAATTTATGTGGAGATGTTACCAGCTTCTTTTACATCCGTGATCCATGTATCGTGTGTACTTTGTTTCACAGAAAGTTGATCATCATTCAATAAATAAATGCAGACCTATGTTATTTAATGCATTACCTCCTAGCACACAGCATTTTGGCATATGGAATTTAACGTTTTCATACCAGTTATTGATATGGACGTCATAATTTTAATGCACAATTAGGACATGATGATCCCAGAGCCTACAAAACATGTGTGCGTGCGTGCGTGTGTTTCAAATCTTAATAGAAGCATATAACTGTATCACAGTACGATGTAGCTTCGTGATGCATAAGACGATTAGAACATATAAACAAAAGATCTATCATTTCCAGAAGTATAAGATGTGCAACAAATGCATATTCCTTCTAAGCAAAAGAACAAATGTTATGAACAAATACAGATCTACAATAAGTCATCTTCGATGTAAGTGAATTATTTCAGATAGCCTTAAACATTACAGTATGAACTTCCGAGTTGAGGGCTTTGAAGCCTCAGGAATGACATTGCTAGTAGGGATTTTTTAGCAATGAGCTGGTGTGATAGGATGCAAGACAAACACAACATTCTCTCCATTTTCACAAATCTCACTGGGCAGGTACTGCATAAAGTATGTCAGTTCCAAGTAAAATCCAAAGTTCACTTTGATCCATATTTGCAGTGGTGTTATATCTCATCTCACCTGAATTAGAATAATGAAATTGAGGTGAAGCTGAACATGACAGAATCAGATATCTTGGCATGATGTTAGATTTCATTAGTTGTTGATAACCCCATTATAGTATATTTCCTTTGAACAGTATACAATTTGATGAAACCATATGAAATACCTTTATCAAGATTCTGCAATTTCCAAAGAACGCTACCAAGTCACAAAACTGTAATTGGTTAATGGTTAGAGGGTACCTGTTTGCTCTTTAATTGTCAGAATATAAAGTCATATCCCTCGACCCTCATCATAACTTTGGAGTTTTGCTGTCGAAGCACGGACATTTAAGATGGTACGAGAGCTAATCCATGTCCAAATCCAATCAGGATCATAATTTCCGAGTTTGGTTGTGTAGCCTAATCTAAACATATCTGGATACCCGCATCGGATTTCGCATATGATACGATACCCGGATCTCGCAGCGGAAACAAAAATTCATATGGTCTACACAACATAAGATAGATGAACTTATATCGATGCAGAAGAGGTGATGTAGTTCTAAATCTTTTGACCGTTGTCTTCTCCGCGATGATCAGTAGATCCAACCACTTAACACAGGAAGGACCTGATCCCATGGCAAACTATTGAACGAAGGAGAAACCCTAGAAGACTCTCAATCTCTTTTGGTGGCTAGCAAACCCTAGAAAACAAGCTCTCTTACCCCTCTATCTTCTCAACCCTAATAACGTATTGTACATATAAGCTAGGGGAGAAGCAATTGGACGGATAGGATCGTTTAGAGCCGGAACCCTAGTCTCACTAGGGTTCGGTGCTTAACTGACCCCATAGACCCGCATCAATTAGAGCGGGCCCCTCATGAAGCCGAGCCCCAACCCAAGCCTTAGTTGGCTCAGGTGCTCGAGTCGGGTCCCAACCCTAGTCGACCCGCCTACTTGATTGGGCGGGTTTGGGCAGGGTCGGGCCCAAAGTCCAACATGTTGCAATAGAAGGGACTTTAAGACTAATTTGATTTATATGATATTATTATGGTCTTTTTAAAAAAAGTACCTTATATTTTGCTAATTACTAGAAAGCTCTTCCATGCTTCATATTTACTTAAAAAGACTCCAAATACAATTAAATTGCACTCAAAAGCCCTCAACAGACGAAAAAGAGAATTTTTTTGCATCTTCCATCACTCTATTAGGAGGCTAATGATGAGTATTGGTTAGGGTTTTAAAATCTTCACATCCCCTCTTCTTTTCCCAAAATTTCTAAAATTTCCCCCAAATTGGCTTTAGCATTAGAGTTTCAATCAAAGATCTTTTAAACTGATCATGGAAACCGGCTCGTTTTTCTCAACCTTCTCCACCAACAAGTTTGTCGAGTGTCGTTGTCCCTCCAAATGCAAGCTTTGCGTTCGTGGGCAATCTCATTTGAAAGGAGAACGATTCTTTAGTTGCGCTAAATCCCAATCTTCAATCAAATGGGAATGTGAGTTCTTTTTATGAGAGAAACGCATACCTAAATACCTAGAAGGTAAGAGAACATCTCAAATACAAGCTCCAGTTCCATCTTTCCGACCAGATGCTGACTTTTGATGAAAAGCTAATGAGGATGGCTTTTTAGTGCAATTTAAATGTATGAGGGGACTTTGAAGTAGATATGAAGTGTGGGGTTTTTTTTTAGTAATTAGTGAAGTATAAGGGGGCTTTTTAGTAAAAAGCCCTATTATTATTAGTTGAAAAATTAAAAGGTAGTTCATAAAGCTTACTAGCTGAAACCTTGTGGTATAAGAAGAGCCCATATGTAGAAGTTTTTACTTCGAAGATAGATGTGCCACATGATATCATTTCCCGATAAATATCATTCAATGCCAACAAATTCTATCACTCATACTACACCAATGTTAACTCTGCAATGATATTCTAATATGTATAGTGTTTGCTTAAATAGGGCTTTTTGATAACTTTGGTTGTTAGTAAATGGAGTTGGGGAGCACGTAGCATATGCTGCAAAGATATATCCATTTTCCATGTTCAGCGACATTCTAACAAGAATACGAAAATAAGGTTGCAAAATATGAAAAAATTTACAATGTTTGTCGCAACCAATGACAATAAAATTGGTTCCAAGAACGTTGCAGCTTCAGTAAATATGATTATAGGCTTATAGCATTTGTTGAGGTGTCACATCATCTATTTACTTTCATTGTAAATTCGTAGCGCACTATCGCTAGTTTCACTATCACTAGTTTCTTCGACAAAATTCAGACCATATTTTGGATTTGGAATCCTGTAACAAAAGGTCAAAATAAACCAAACAATGATTTACAGTTGATTACTTGCGATAAATGTTGTATGCAGCTAATGTTTCATTTTCCATTGCAGCTAACCAAACAACTTTAAAATCTAGCTTAGGAGTGCTGAGATTGGTTTATTTGCATTCAAACAACTTGGACTTATTGGTGCATGTTTATCTAACACAAAGCATGTTCCGTATATAGGTTTAGCAACCCCGTGAATATTTACATTCTTCAGTAATACCGTTACTACTTAATACACAGCTATATGTTGTAACTAAATAAAACCATAGCCGAAATTTTGCTCGAAAACAAAAGCCGCAGACAACTAAAACCAAGAATGAAGTAAATTGCAAAAAAGGTTTTAATCGTGCATACCACTGGTAGGATACAAATGCTCCTGCAGGCCACCATTTGCCATATACTCATAAACCAACATCCTATGAGAATTATCAGAACAATACCCCACCAATCCAAGAAGATACGGCGATCTCAGCCTCGTCAACAACTCCACCTACAAATTAAAAACACCAGTCAAAAAAATCAATTCCCCCCCCCCCCCTAAAGAATCAAACATCAAGCACAAACAATCAAGAGAGCCAAACCTCCATCTTGAACTCCTCTTCCCCTTGCTTCCCCGCTCGATCCATCAGCTTCACAGCGATCTTCCTCCCATCGCTCAAAACCGCTTTGTAAACCGATCCAAAGCTCCCGTGGCCAACGACATTCCCCTTTCCAAACCCTAGCGTCGCCGAATGCAGCTGCTTGTAGCTGAAAACCTGCAGCCCTCTCTCTCCAACCGCCGCCGCAGCCTCCGTTTTGGCGCCAATCGGAGGCGGAGGCGGAGGCGGCGGTTGCTCGAGGTCTTGGGGGACATTTGGGGTATGCTCCTTGGATTTGAGGGATTTGCGGTGCTTGGAGACTTTAGCGCGGATGTAGCAGTAGTAGCTGAAGGCGACGAGGAGGGAGACGACGGCGAGGGATGCGAGGATGATGATGACGAGGAGCGCGATCGTCTCCTCTCTCTTCTCGTCCCCTTCCATTTTTCGAAACCCTAACCCTAATTTTTTTCGAAGTTTGATTGAGTTTTTAGAGAGAGAGAGAGAGAGAGAGAGAGGCAGGCGAGGGAGTGATGCTGGCGTGGGAATGATGGGACTTAAAACGGAGGGGAGAGAGAAAATTCAAAAAACATAATAAATTTTGCACAAAATTTTCTACTCTTTAAATTTTCGAAAAAACCCGTAAGTTTATTATAGGTTGGTTCCCAAGAAAGAAAAAGTTGATGATTTAATAATAATAATAGAAAAGCGTGGGGGATAAACAAAAAAAAATGGAGCTTAAAAGCCTCTGCAAGCGAGAGGGAAGTCCGATGCAATTTCAGAGTTCAAACGAGGTGCGTTTGGCTGTGGATCCCACACAGCAACCCCAACGCACCACTCCACGCCATGTGTCTCGATATATCTGGTGGTTCGATATGTGCGGCCTCTAAGAAATTATGCAGTGTATAGTGGTATCAGATACAATATAGTGAGTGATGTATATTAAAAATAAAAATCAACATAAATTGAAAAGGCAATGCAACATTGGTCTTGATGAATCGATCTGATCAATTTTTTAACCAGTAGAGATTTTTGCATCTGAATTATCAAAACAAATGGAAAAATGCGGATTATAAAATCTAATTAAGAAATTAAGTACACCAAAACAAATCCAAATAAAACAGAAAACAATTTCAAGCAGCTCTCCCTCCTACAAGAGCTGCATTCTACTACATTACACCCCCTCACAACTCTGCTCAACAATCTGAGTCTCATCATCACCAAATTTTTTTTCTCATCTTCAATCCCGAAACATCAAAAAGGTCAAGACGGAGGGAAAAAACGGTTGAGATTGAACGGTAAAGTGTAGAACTCCTCGTTCCGGCTATCTCCTTTAAATGTCCTGAATCTCACCCACCATGGCATTCCTCTATCTCTCGCCGCCTCCTTAAACTCCAAAGTGTTGTCCAAAAACACCGCCACAATTAGTGCGACGGTCGCAGACGATGAGAATACGGTGTTTATGTAGTCGTTGAACTGCGTAACGCCAATTTAAAATGGTTATATAGCATCTAACTATAAACTTTTTTATATACAAGTAAACACATAGTTGAGGGTAGTTTGGGGAAATTTATCCGAATTAAAGCGACTCGATTGTTGTAACTGAAACAAAGAAATAATCAAACATACCCAGCCAGCCGTAGTGTGAGCGGGCCCATGGTGAGCACTGCTGGTGTAGCTAAAGAAATATTGAGGAATGGAGAGTCCAAGGAACATGGAGACCCCAACGATGAAGAGGTTGCGCATCGAGTTCATGTTTGTGAATTGTAAGAAGGATAAACCTACCGCCGCTGTATTAACAAAAAAAGACTTAAATTTGTTCAGTTATTCCGGAGAAAACGCAAAGGGTCCGGAGAAGAAAGTCTACCAACGAGTCCGAACAAAATGCAATAGACTGCTGCAAAGATCGTAAATGGTATGGAGGCAAACAGTGCTCCAAATTTTCCTGCAACAAGAGATACTATTTTAGTTACTTATTCAGATATTAGTTGTAGGTAGTTTATGGAAATATCGGGTATTTACAAAGATAATCAGCACTTACCCAACATAGAGAAGAATATCATGAAGCCAGCTGATATTTGTACGACTCTACGGCTCCCGACTCTTGTGGATCCTAGAAGCCCCACATTCTCCCTGCATTTTTTTTCCAGCAATTAATTATATTTTGCGATAGAGACGATAAGAAACTATGAAAATATATACAACGAGACAAAGCGAGGATGAAACTAACACCGAGACTGTGGAGCCAGTCCCTGTGCCGAAAAGCCCATCTAACAAAATCCCAATCCCCTGTTTGTTTTAAAATTTCAATTAGATAACTATTTCACAATTGGAAGAAGAAAAAAGTTTTTCTGAATGCAAGAAATATTGCACCTGCCATCCAATGCCGCGGCTAAGTACATGAGCAGGAGGCGGAGTCGCGCTTGCGAGCCGAGCTGCAGCTTTGTAGGCTGCTGTTGACTGCAAGAAAAGAATAAAGTCACACACAAACAAAGAAAATGCAAATTTTTTTTTCATTTCCGGATACCTCAACAAAAAAAATGCTTACCTCAACCAAGGACACAAAAACAGCAGCCATCATGCCGAATGCATGGCCAGCATCGAAGGTCGGTGCTCCCCATTGCAATGGATATGGGATCTTAATCCTAATACAACACATTCCATAATTATCAACAATCAATAAGAAAATAAAATACAAAAGAAATTAACAGAACAATGAGATGTGCAAACCAAGGTGCGGAAGAGATTAGGTTGGCTCGGTCAGTTCGACAATTAAGCTGGGTCCGCAACGGCCTGTTCTTGTAGGCCCCTCCGACAGTCAGGATGTGTGCGTAGGCCCAAATGATGGCGATTGTTAGGAGCAGCGCAAATCTCTCCAACAAGGGCGTTCGTCGTGCATTTATATGCTTCAGATACTAGAGAGAGATCTTTCGATTAGTTGACAGTGGCTTGTTTTGTTTTAGAGGTTAAAGTAGTGGTTTGAACCTGAGAGGCTGCGACGAATAGGATGAGCATCGGAACACCAATCTCCACACATTGCCCCACCTGATGAATGGTGTAAAAAATAAAAAATAAAAAAATTCATGTAATTGCTTGAATGCAGGTAAATGTAGGAATTATACCACAGGGAATCCTCTCTCGAAAAGGCCGAAGCCTACCAATGCAACCACCGGAACCATCCCCAGTGGGCTAAAAAATCTACAATCATGCACAAAACAAATGAAATAGTATTAAAATTTTGAAATATTCTATAAACCAAGTAACATAATTACCAAAGAAGTACAAAAGAGTAATACCTAGAGCAAATACCCCACAACTGGCTAAAACCCAAAATAATCTGAATGCTTGACGAAACTATCAATGCTCCTTGTATGGCTCTCATGGTTTGAAGAAATCTCTGCAAGTTACACAAAAGTACAACAACGTTAATACGAAAACTAGTATTGAAATAAATCATGGTTTAATGCCGATCGCACTAACCTCATGTGGATCTGGCACATCCATAAGAGACGGGTCATGTATTATGCAGAGGATTGGAACTACGAAGGCGTAAGAGCCGCCTATTACGGTTGGAAGTCGAGTTCCGAATAGAGTTTGCAGCAATGTGTTGATTCCACTTACAAATAGCAATGTCTGGACCATTCTCACCTTATCGTTCTGCATTTTAGAATCATTATACAGTTTTAATGTTGAATTTCAATAGTTAAACTATTCTTTGTATTCAACAACTTCCCTTTAAAGTAGATAATATGAAGAAAAAGGATCTGAAGCAATAAAGGGATTTTTTGCAAATGCATTTTATTTTCATTTTTAATGATTTGGTGATTATGAATACAACTGCGATTGAGATTCCTAACATAATTAGAATTAAGATTCCAGCTAAGCCTCATAATATATTGGAGGAAGAATTTATGAGCTAAACGAACATGAACAGAGCCAATTAAAAAAAATATATTAATTGTTTGTTTAACATAGGTAATGACCTTTGGCAGAGCATAATGGAAAAGAAGGAATTATACAGTCGACCCAAAAAATTAGGGATGAATGCTTGTTGCTGCTGCTGCTGTTGAATTTATGAAACTTTAAAAGATAAAATGTTAATTTCACCTTATATGATAAAAGCCCTCAAAAAAGGACTATTGATGTTTGGTAGCATTCATCCATAAATTGACTATGACACTTCACCTCTCTTAACAGTAAATTTCTTGTACCATTTCAAGTGAACAAACCATATCCTGTTAAAATGGTCTTATACAAAATTATCAGGAACTGACATTAGTACAATGTTCTGTTTTTGTCATACCTACATATATCACTAAATTCCATTTTGTTTTATTGATAATAATAAAGTTAAAAGCACCTCTAAAATGCCATTTCTAAACATTCTAATTAAATTGTTTTCAGTAAAAGAGAGAAGTAAAGAGAAATTTCACCAAAAACATCCTTATTTACACATTTGCTGCGGTTAATTTCTTTTGTGAAATGACCAAAATACCATGCTATATAACAGATTGTTAAAAGGGGATGAAAGGTTATTTTTGGGGAAAAAATAAAAAATTTAACGGTAGGAGGGGGGTTGTGTGTAATGGAGGAAACGTTGGGGCTTTCAGTGCCAAAAATCATCGCTAGGATTGTTTTGGACATATAGCCCATGGTACATGCATGGCGGTTTTGACGAACTTTCCCCAACAAAAAAAAAAATTCTTACATCAGTTCCACCAATTGTCTGAATCAAAAGAGTAGGGATCATCACAGCAGTCCCTAAAGACAAAATATAATGCTGGAATCCTAAAGCAATTGCTTCCCCTGCAATCCAAAACATGGACACAAAAAATGATCACAAATCAAAGCTCAAAACGTTATGAAACAAGAAGAGACAACAAAATTCAGCACAAATCAAGCATACCCCAAGATGGGTTGGAATCAATACAGTACTCAAATCCCTGGAGCTGATCCATTGGTGGATGAGTGATCTCCTCTGGTTTAATATCACCCATCTCTTCTATCAACAAAACCACAAAGATTCAATCTCCACAAAGATTCAATCTTTGAGCTATCTCTCTTGGGTTTCTCAAGGAGATAAGAGAGACCCAGATTGGGATATGCAAAAAGCTTGAGAATTATTGGTGAAAGTTGAGAGCTTTGGAGAGAAAAGTTAATTTTGACAAAGGCAGTTGATGCCCACTCTCTCGTCTCCTTTATAGGTTCTCTTTATTTTTATTTTCCATCTTCTTTTTTTTAATCTCTCTACTTTTGTTTTGTTCTCATTCTCACTTCACTGTTTGAGGAATGAGCCGTTGGTATTTTTTGTGACGGAAATGCCCCTCAGGGGGTTTGAAAGATTAGTACATGTAAAACAAGGGGAAGAAAGGTTACCGTTGGGTTTGGCAGGTAGGGCCTCAGGGGTTAAAAAGGTCAGTTTGGGGATATTTTTATGAATTTTTGTTATGCTAATTCTAGATTTATAGGGTTTAATCAACTTGGTTTGTATCAGATCTAATTTCAGAATCAACCATGGGGGGGAGGGGTGGGGTGGCGTGGGGGGATAAAAATAAAGGTACTTCAAAATTAAGGAAAGCTCTTTGCTCTTGGCCTTTTTGGAAAAAGATTCTTTGCCCCCCTCCTACTCCATTTCAAAGCTTTATCCAGTTATTTTATAGAGTTAAGCTGGGTTGTGCTCGAGCGCAGCAGCCTGTTGGCGACGGTTGTCAGGACAAAAAAGAAGGGTGGAGCGTTGAAACGGCCCCACCCCAAGAGGCTAGGTCACGCGAGCAAGCCATGGGGTTACGCGCTCCACCGCAGCCGCATTTTCCTCTAATTTTTATGACCCTTTAGGCCAAGTTTAGTAACAAAGATTTTGAATCCAAGAACCATTCAAGTTAAAATGAAAATGCGATTTCCCTGCAAACCGTTGATTTTTAAAAAATAGATTTCACATGGTGTAGAGTTGTTTGACAAGATAGTCTTGAAACCAAGATATGTATGCAAACCCGTCGGTAAACGAGGCCTTATACTTCTTATAGAGCTCAGTATTTTTTTTTTTTCCCAACTTTGGTGCCTCACTGGCCTTCTTACTCTTTATTTCTTGATTCACTAGTAATTTCTAAATCTCAATCCATTAATGGCTTCTCTGGATGGTTGAGCAAAAATATCATGTTTTCTTTGATCTATATTGTATTTCCCCCCCTAGGAATATGTTCTCTCGCTTAGAATAATCCTCTTCCTACTCCCCATCCTTCTTCCTATTCTCCTCTCGCACTATGTCCATCGTCATACTGTCTCTTTCGATGGTCTTTTCTCGCCATCAATAACAATCTCTTTCAATTTTTTTTTAACATAGATGTTATAAGTATTATCCTCACGTAGCTTCTCCGTTTTTATCAAACTTGAAGGATAAGATTGTTTTGTTTGAAAATTTAGGGTTATTTCTTACAATTTATAATTTTTTATGAAGGGTAGGGATCATTCGATAATTTGTCCTTGAACAACATAATTAGATTAATTTCCAACATTTTTATCATTTTTAGCTTAATCGGTACCAATTTCCTTTCCAGTGTGAGAGATCGCAAGTTTGATATCCAAATGGGGTTGATTTTCAACACAAAAAAGCATTTTTATAATTTTCTTTCATTTTTATCTTTAATGAAACGCGGGGTTACTAACTTTCGTCTTTGCTGGAAAAGAAATTCTTTCAGTTTTTCAAAAAAGAGAAAGCGAGGAGCGGACGGGGTCGGTCGAGTTGAGTCAGCGCTGAGTGTGAAGAATCTAAACAGCTACTGCTATTCTTTCCTCTCTTTATCACCTGCTTCCAAAACACAAACCAGCCCCTATCTATCTCTCAATGCATAGCAACAGGGAAAAAAATTAAAAAGAAAAAACTAAAGATTTGATCAAATAGACCGGATTCGGAATGGGTATAGAAGTTATATATCTTTATCCGGTAGTTGTAGATAGATTTGATTACAGATACGGATATTTATCGAGATTGTAATTATTATCCGTATTTGTTCTTAGTGTAAGAATTCACATATAATTTTCAACCTCAGATACGGATACGGAATGTTTCTATTTCAGAACGCAAGCAACGAATATGAATAACCATAGAAATTGAAAATCTAATATGGATACGGATTCAACTCGAATTATCCGTGCCCATTACATACCTAATTATAACGCATAGACCAAGTATTACATATAAAACAATTTTTGGCAACTCTCAAGCTATTTTTAGTTTTTATTTTATTTTTCATATATTTCTATCTCTATCTCTATCATTATAAGGTAAAAGAAAGGGGGTCATTTACTTTTGAATTGTTTGGTGACGGGGCTTCCTATTTTTTTATATAAAAAAAACACAAACAAAAAACACCGTTTGTTTGATGAGAGTAACGCACGTAATTAAATGCCGATTCATTTTTATTTTACAAGTGCGACGCACATAATTAAATTGTCACGTCATTATTATTTTATAAATACATTGCTTATAGTTAAATTAATTAGGAAATTTATTATAAAAATTTCTACAATTGCGTGCTACAAATGAGCCAAAAATGCTGGCTAGTTATTTTAACCACAACAGAGGGGTAGAAAAACCAATGACTAAATTTAACCAACAAAGCCATATGAAATACTTCAAATACTTTTCATTTCTTTAAAAATAGAAGCTATCGGGTTGGATCCTTCACAAAGTAAGTAAAAAACAGTTATAACAGCAACAGAAAAAAATGTTTCCCATGGTGATTAGTAAAACGCAGAAGAGATGGATGGTTAATTTAGTCTAAATAAAAAAGAAAGTTGGTCCCACCATTATCTATTTACTTACCAAAATAAAATTTGCACAGGTTTGCTTTTACACTCCACTTCATAAATTTCATTATATATGTGTGTCGTATCATCCTTTACATAGTATGAAAATCCTATCTCTCTTCAACCACGGTGCAATTAAAAGGAGCCCAACGTGAGTATTGGAAAAGGACGGGCTGCATGTTGATACAAGCCCATCCAAACTTGTTGACATCTGATTACAAAATGACAAATTATTATGATTATCTGAAAACGATGAGCTTCAGTCACTAGATCCTTTTTCTACTGAATGATATTAGGAAAAACATATTGAGAACTAAAGGCAAAATTTTCCCCTCATATGAAGAAACACTTTTCCTATCACAGAGATTTCACATGCATTCTCAAGGGTCTATTTAGCTCTGAGCAAGCTCATGTATAGCCCAATTGCTCTACTCGATATAAATGCAACAAAATGTATCTAAAGTCCAGGCTGGAAATAAAGATCTGGAAGCCCATATGTGTGGCCCATATTGTATAAGCCCAATGGATAGTTTCGCTTACCCAAACTCTCCAAACCTATGCTATTATAATGCAAGCTCAAGGCACTTCCAACTTCAATTTAAAGGAAAAATTCGTAAAAGGAAAACGATTGCATGAATTTTAGACCGTACACATCTCCATAATTATTTTTGAAAATTAGCTTCAGGATATGGTAGTTTAAACCCTCTTAGCATGGCTACGAGAATCGCATGTGCCGAAAACCAGTTGTTTTAATTGAAACACATGCCGGTCCGAAATCTCTTAGCTAACTTTATACTAGCCTTCTAACATTCAGCCCAAACAAAGGAGCATAGATCTTGTCACGCCCCACTTCCCAAAATACGTAAACACTGTACGCGACAAAACCAACCATGCTATTTATGGCAAGAAAATATTCTTCTTCCATAGTCACATTACAGCTGTCAGCCAGTTATCAAGAACAGTAAAATAAATATCTAATTATTACATGTCCAACTGTCACAATAAATAACAACAAAAAAGATAGCGGAAACAAATAAATATCCAACAAGAAATAATATCCTATTCTCGTCCCTGATGAGATCACAACGTTAAAACCATAACTTGAAAATAATTCTAAAGTATCACTAAACTAAATCAACAAAGCTCCTCACTGTTCAGCTTGCCTGTCAAAATATTCTTGATCTTCCCGCGATAAGGTTAAAGGAACATGACCATACAAAACCCAGACGTTAGTGCGTCATATATATCATATAATAAAAACAATAACTGAACAATATGCTATATAAGGTGTCACATGCAAAATGAGATATAAATATAAATAAAACAATCACAGGGGTTATAACAGCAGATTATAAGTATGTCACGTGTATCCTAAATTCGGTGTTTCTAGGTTAACTATCTTACATGTATTTGAAACCAATGAATGTATTTCTCCATGTAACTCAGAAGTATATATCCCGTTACCCTTCGGAACCACGGATCAAGATGTATGAATTAAGAATGATTCTGTTCAGTTACCCCCGGAACAACGGATCAAGTAATAAGAATCACGAATGATTCTGTTCCGTTACCTCTCGGAACCACGGATCAAGTATTATCCTTTTAAATTACACTTCAGTTACACTTTTGATTTCCTCATTTCCCCAAGTTTCGTTTTTCAAGTCAGGTATGAGCAATATCTACTTAATACCAACACAAGAACAGGAAAATACAGATTATGTCTATCTAAACAACACATCACGTTCATCAGGACAACAAGTCACAGTTGTTAAGTATTACAGGTAACAGGTATATGCAATATATCAATACCAGTAGCAAGATAGCAGGTCGCAAGCGTGCCAAGTGTTGTGTACTAAACAGGTGAAGCTTTCAGGTAAAGTATTAATTGCACATCAAATCATAATAAATAATAAGATTATAGTTGTCACGGTTATCTAGCTGTGATACCGCATGTAACTAAATTAATGTGTCCAATATATATATATATATATATATATATATATATATATATATATATATATATATATATATATATATAACCGTACTTATAATAACTTTCACAATTATCTGGTATTATAAATTAAATGTATTAATTACTACGCTTCGATTAAACCATTGAGCCTATTAGATTAGTTTGCTATAATTTCGTATCGTCAATATAATTTAAATAATGTTATATACTGCAAATTATAAACTTATTATAGTTAATGATCTACATATAATAATAAAGATTAATATCACGATATCTAGATAAATAAAATATAGCATGTAGCAAGTCGTAACTTGTCTTAATTTGTATAAACTATGACGACGACGGAAACACGACGGCCGAATCAAGCTCGAAATCTCTGCTAGGTACCAAGGCTTGGGTTTGGTGCTGCAAAGGTATCGGCTGAGTTTGGCCTGATAGTTGGGCTCGGTTCAGTTGGTTTGGCTTTGGGTTGCTGCGACAAGGGTGCCTGGTGATGGGGTTGTCGCCGGCGATGGATCGATGAAGGGGTTGATGCGACGGTGATGGGGTTGGTCCCCGGCGGTACGAGATCGGCGAAGGAGAAGGGCGCAGTGAAGGAAGAGGATGCGGTGGCTATGAGGATGAAGGAGGTCGACGGTGAGAGGCGGCCGAAATTGAAGTTCTCGGAGGTTGATGGGTTGGTAGTTGTGATGGTGAGGTTAGGGTCAAAGAAGAGGAAGAAGAAGATGCAGGTGGTGCTCGAGTGATGAAGTTTGAAGACGATGACGAACTAAGGGATGATGGAGAAAGAGTCGACGGCGGGGTGAGATGAAGTGGGCACGGTGATGGGTTCAAAGGTGGTGTAAGGAGATGGGGACGGTGATGACGGCGAGATGAGGAAGGCGGGGGGAAGAGATGAGAGGGAGCGAAGGAGAGAGGGAGTTGGTGATGCAGACGAGGTGAGATGAAGGCGAGTGCGGAGATGATGGGTGGGTTAAGGCTCGGGAAGGTAAGGGAGAAACGAGAGGGGGGGAGAGAAAACAGAGAGACATAGAGGGTTTTGTATAATATAAATTATATATATTTAGTGTGCGTGTGTGCGCGCGCGCGCGTGTGTGTTAGTTTAGTATAACTAATAGTATAAAGATAATATCTATCTTCGATCCGTCTCAAGCAAAATCTCACTGAACTATATATTGGAAAAATAATTATATATATACGTAGCCTACTTAACCATAATGCAAAGGTTTAGAAAAGAATATATCTTAAATATCTTATAAACTTATTTAAGATTTAAAAAAGATTTAGATATATTCAAATCTAATAACTATCCGGTATCTAAGTTATATGAGATTTAGGTGTAATAGATAAATAGCAGTATAAAATATGAGATGCTGAATTAACCTGATGACAGTTAATAATATACAATATCCCTAACTTGTGGGCTAACAGAAGATATATACATATAATTCAATCTTATATATATATATATATATATATATATATATATATTCACCTGGATTTGGTTTACAGATAATATTTCAATATAATCTAGCACCATAACGGGTTTCACACAAGCGGGTCGGGTCGGATAAACATTTTTATTATTAAACCAATCACAACCCATACATTGATAAAAAATATAAAACAAGATTTAAAATACCAATTAATATCGTATGATCGTGCTAGGGTGTTACATTATACTCAAGTACAAAAGAATTTCGTCCTCGAAATTCACGAAATAGGAAAAGACAGAACAATGAAGATACAAATCTAAGGAAAGAGACGTGGAAACTTTTCTCGAACTTCATCTTCACGTTTCCAAGTAGATTCTCCATGCGAACGATTTTCCCATGAAACAAGCACTAAAGGGATCACTCTATTCTTGAGAACGTTTTCTCGTCGATCCACAATAGCCATCAGTTGTTCTTCATAAGTCAAATCCTCCCTCACTATCAATTCCGAGTAGTCAAGGACGTGCGTCTCATTTCGAACATACTTATAGAGTTGAGATATATGAAACACGTCATAAACACCTGCCAAGGATAATGATAAAGCCAACCGATAAGTTACATCTCCAATACGCTGAAAGGCCCTACGAATCGAGGACTAAGATTTCCTCGACTATCACACCAGATTACTCCCCTAATTGGTGATATCTTCAAGAACACATGATCACCAGCAGCAAACTTTAAAGGTCTCCTTCCAGTATCTGCCCAACTTTTTTGTCGATCTTGTGCGACCTTCATTTGATTCCGAATCAAGCTAACTTTCTCCACAGTTTGAACAATCAGTTCCGGTCCCAACAATTTTCTTTCTCTAACATCATCCTAACATACTGGTGAGCGACACTTCCGACCGTACAACGCTTCGAATGGAGCCATCTGTATAGTCGCCTGAAAACTGTTATTGTATGAGAACCCTACTAAATGTAAACGATCCTCCAACGAACCCATGAAATCTAACATATAAGCTCTCAATATATCTTTAAGAGTTTGGATCGTTCTCTCGCACTGTCCATCTGTCTGAGGATGATAGGCTGTACTAAACTTTAAGCGAGTTCCCAAATTTTCTTATAGACTTCTCCAAAAATGTGATAGGAACCGGGTATCACGATCAGAAACAATGCTCACTGGTACTCCATGCAATCTCGTAATCTCCTGCATGTAGCTCTCTGCTAAAGCCTCTGTCGACTGACCAACTTGAAATGGTATGAAATGAGCTGCCTTGGTCAGTCGATCGACAATCACCCAAACTGCGTTATTGCCCTTTGGACTTCGTGGTAAGGCTGTCATGAAATCCATGGTTATATGTTCCCACTTCCATTGGAAAACCAGAAGTGCTTGTAACAAACCAACCACCCTTTCATGTTTAGTCTTGACTTGCTGACACACCAAGAATCTCGACACGTAACGAGCGATCTCTTTTTTCATGCTTTCCTACCAAAAGTGTTGTCGTAAATCTCTATACATCTTCATACTTTCTGAATGTATCGAATATGCGGAACTATGAGCCTCCTTCATAACTTTTTCACGAACTTCTCCTTTAGGCACACACAAATAACTTCCATACCTCAAAGAACCATCTTCATGTATCAATAAATCCGTTCAGAGCCCTGCCTCTACCTGTCCTCGAAATTTCTGAAACCTAGGATCGTGCAACCGTGCTACCTTAATACTATCAATCAATGATAACTGTACTTGCAATTGCATCAACTGTCCCAAAAAATCTGGTAGTACGAGCTCCAACTCAAAATGCTGAAAATCTGCTATAATCTCCTTCTGTGAAGTCAACATCCGTATTACTGGCAACCGACTTAAAGCATTTAGTAATATATTAACTTTTCCTGGATGGTATTTTAGATCAAGATCATAGTCGGCTATCAGCTTCAACCATCTACGCTGCCTAATTTGTAGCTCTTTCTGTATGAACACATATTTTAGGCTCTTGTGATCAGTAAATATTTTGACCTTTGCGTCCAATAAGTAGTGTCTCTAAATCTTCAATGCAAAAATAATCGCTGCTAATTCTAAGTCGTGAGTTGGGTAGTTCTTCCCATGAATTTTGAACTGTCTCGACGCATAAACTACAACCTTTCCATGCTGTATCAAAACACATCCCAAGCCTTTCCCAGATGCGTTGCTGTGAATAACTAATCCTTCAGAACGATCCAACACTGCTAAAATAGGAGCGGTTGTCAATTTTTGCTTCAGCGCTTCAAAAGCCAACGCACACTTCTTGGACCAAACAAATGGTATCTCCTTTCGTGTTATCTTGGTTAAAGTTCTGCTATCCGAGCGAAGTTCTCCACAAACCTCCTATAGTATCTAGCAACCCCAAGGAAATTTTTGATCTCCCCACATTCTTTGCAATCGGCCAATCGAGAACAGCTGCAATCTTTTCGGGGTCAACTGCAGTTCCATCTCCGGATACAACATGACCCAAGAACTTCACTTCTTCAAGCCAAAACCCACACTTGCTCATCTTAGCATATAGCTTTTCTTGTCTCAATGTCTTAAGTGCAATTCTCAAGTGTTTTCACGCTCTTCTTTGCACCTCGAATAGACCAAAATATCGTTAATGAATACTACCACGAACTAATCTAGAAATGATGAAAAGATCCGGTTCATCAAGTCCATAAATATCGCTGGTGCGTTAGTAACTCTAAATGGCATAACTAGATACTCGTAATGCCCATATCGAGTTCGGAATGCTGTCTTGCAAATGTCTTTTGTTTTCACCTGAAGTTGGTGATACCCTAATCGCAAATCCAATTTTGAGAATATTCTCGCGCCACTATGTTGATCGAATAATTTGTTTATGCGAGGAATTGGATATTTATTTTTAATAGTCACCTGATTTAACTCTCGATAGTCGATGTACATCCACTGCGTGCTATCTTTCTTCTTGACTAAAAGAACTGAAGCTCTCCACGGTGAACCGCTGCTGTGAATCTAATCCTTCTTTAATAATTCAGAAACTTGTTTCTTTACCTCTTTTAGTTCCACCGGTAGCATGTGGCTGGGTAGACGGAAAAAATCACAAATCGCACTTCTTTTCTGATCTGATACGAAAGGCCTTTTCATAGGTACCATCCCCTGTCTATTAACCTGAATGCTTCTACGTCCAAGAGCTCTGATTGGTGCATACGGGGTCTTCCGCACCGCAACCTCTTGCTGTCGAGTACCCTTTACTCTCACTGATAAACTTTGTTGTTCCCTGGCCTCCTTGAGAACTTGAGAGAAGGTGGTCAAACCCAATGATATGATATGCCTCTGAATCTCCACATCCAAACTACGCATGAACCGCCTTGCCCTATCTGCCTAGTTGGCAACCAATGGCCCCGCAAATCGACTGAGCCGGGTCCACTCAGCTGCATGTGTATCGACAGATCCGCCATTCTGCTTCAAGCTAATGAACTTCTCTTCCATTTCCTCCCTAGCAGATCACGGAAAGAACTTCTCCAAGAAACACTGCGAAAAAGTCACCCAGCTAACCGGCTTTGTCAGACGGGTCTCCTCAACAACCCACCACTCATGATCGTAATCTACCAACTGGATATGCACCACATTCAACCTTTTCTTATCTGGAATCTATGCGGCAACTAGAATATTCTCTATTTCCACCACCCACTGCTCTGTCGGCGATGGCTCTCCCAATCCTGTAAACGTGGCCGGACCAAGCTTCCTGAAGTCCTCCACGGTACCCTTACGCTGTGCTGGTCAAGGAGCTGCCCTCTCTCAGCCGTGATAGCTGTCTATTGGGCCATCCCCAGGACCTCCTGAAAAGCCTCGGCCTGTTGCTGGTTCAGCTCCGTTTGACATTTCTGGTTCTCTAGCATACCACGTACGACCCCAAGTAATGCGGCGGCGTCTACACGCCTCTGGTATGCCCGTGAATCTCTTCCTGCTATGATTCTGAAGCCAAGAACACCGAAGAGAATTAGCAAAAGAAACATAATTCAATAAAACAAGATGTCGATAAACCATAGATTCAAGATTGGTAAGGTAGTAATCTCTTCCTGCCATGTTTTTTAGGCTTTTACTAGTTTTGCTAAAGAGGTCACTCCCGGTGAAGGGATCTCGGCTCTTTCTTTATCGAATAATGTGCAGGATATTTCACAAATATCACTATGCAAAGCAACAACTATAAAAGCAATCAAAAACAAAACCGAGTGAGTTGTACCATCTGCTAGTTTCGCTTAAGAGGTCACTCCCGGTGAAGAGATCTCGGCTCTTTCTTTATCGAATAAGGTGCTGGATATTCTACAAGGAATACCGCTATGCAAAGCAAAAACTAGAGTTACCCTTTTTGAAAATTTGATTCTACAACATCTTATAGGTTTCTTTCTTTTCATTAATCTCATTAATGAAATCCCATCATTTAATGCTTCCTAAGCATCACGGAAAATGAAACGAAAATATAACGTACGCTTATGCCATCCGCATTCGTCACAATGTCCCGTTATGTACCGTTAGGTTACTTAACTAACGGCATACCGGGACGGGACTAGCGCGGGAGCAAAACATAAGCAACGTATATTATATATCTCATATATAATATATAGCCATTCGTCTCAGAATCCACAGTGATCACATCACAGAATATCACAGCAGAAATCAACATATGAAATATTGGATATAGTAGGATTTCCGGGTTTTATATTAAGCCTGTATAAAACACGGATTCCACGGTCGTGATGAATAGCCAAACCCACATCCCTAGATCCCTACGAGAGCGGCAAGCAACCCTACCAATTCTAGAGTTAGGAGACCCGGACTCGACGCCTCGAGATGGTCTCCCACTGGACTTTAGAACCCGGTTACTTGTGCTCCCCTCCTTAGGTCTATCATAATGCGGAAAAGTAAATAATATACATCAACGGTGACATCTTCCTCAACCTGGAAGTGCCCCAATAAAAGAATATTACATACAAGTTTTTACATGAATGAAAATGAAAAACTCTCATCTCACATATAATACCCCGGCTATTCAAACACGACGATCCAATATAACATATCACAGCAACACATAACATCACATGTCATCAACGTAAGTAAATATGCGTATCCCAATTGTCGTTGACATATAGTAACGAAACCGGCGATACCCCACATATTTCACTTACGGTCGCAGAAAAGAAAGTGAAAAACTACAACAACTGGAATTCGCAACCACCTTAGACATCATAAACCTAATGTATCACATACTTTGGATTTCATGCCTAACCAATTGAATTCCTTAGACATCACATGCCTAACAATTATAAACCCCGCATTTTAGTCTCGATATTGAAAACACTTTTCAATATCCTGTCAGGTAATTCAACAAGATTCCCGATAAGCTGATCGAATGCTCGTCAGAAACTTTAGTAGACGGCCGCACCCCCGATGTCGTCGACGAAGTGCACTAAGGCGGAACACCGCAGCCGCGAGTACCCGAACGGATGCTTTTGGCGTCGGGGTTCTTCTACAGTCACTTGGTCGGGACTATGGGGCGTGGCTATCTAGTATGGTTACCCGGCGAGTATCCGCGTTGTCACGCCCCGCTACCCAGAGTAGGCAAGATTGGGCACGTGACATAGCCAACCATGCTACCTGTGGGTAGGAAGTATCCATCCACAGTCACATTACGGCTGTAGAGATATCAAGATCAAGATAAAACTATCTAACACATGTCCACAATCCAGAATAACAAGAGTCAATGATAAATAAATGCGGAAGCAAATGATCCAATACAATAATAGAAAAGTATGTCCCATAATGCGGGCTCACATCTGGAAATAAAATGCAGGAGATAAAACTAACCACTACAGAACTCACAACTCAGCCTGCTGGCTGAAGTACTCCTGCTCGGACAGTGACAGTGGTAAAGAATCTGGGCCATGCAAAACCCAGACGTCAGCGCGTCATGTCAACCAACGATATAATATGAACAGTGTAATAGGCAATGCAGAAATAAACATGAATAAAGCAATAGTATGAAACAAGCAGTGCAGGGTAGTGTGCAGTAGGTAACTAAACTGTTCTATCAGGTTTTCTATTCTAAAGTCTTTGAAATCAATTCGAGTAATCCTCCATGTAACTCAAAGGATATGTCCCGTTACCCCCCGGGACCACGGATCAAGAATATGGGAACCAATAGTGGTTCTGTCCCGTTGCCCCCCGGGACCACGGATCAGGAAAATGTAAGAGTCACGAATGGCTCTGTCCCGTTACCCCCCGGGACCACGGATCAAGTAATACCCTTTTAAGTTACACTTTAGTTTACACTTTTGATTTCCCCATACCCCCAAGTTATGTATGTCGAGTCAGGTGTTCAGTAATCAAGAACTAATGCCAACACAGGATCAGATAACAGCAGGTTTTGTCTGGATAGACAACAGGAATGGTCCATGAGGACAACATGTCAGGTTTGTTGGCATTAGGCACGAGATCAGGTAACAAGTCGGGTCAACAGTAAACGGTGCCATGTCAGGTGTAACAGTATATATCATGTGTAACAAAGTCAAGTCAAGATGTAACGATGTCATGGGTGTGCTCACAACAGATATATAATCGAACAGGAGATTAACAGCAGGAAATACGCAGTAAATTAAACAACAATAAGCAGTTCATTCAATCACCATAGTGCATTAATATAGTGCAGCTGTTTTATTATAGTAACAGGTTTTGAGCACCCCTTAGCGGTGCAACAGTTTAAGTAATGGTGCAATACAGTTATCAAGCCTTTGAATACAATATCCGAATGTAAAAGAACTATGTGGGAAAGTGCTACAATCTATTAAGCGGTAAAATGTGATTAACATGTAAACTTGGTTCTTAGGTTAAAAGTGACAAATTGTAATTTCTATGTTAACTGTAAAATGATATATGTCATATTGCAACCAAATGAGAAAATAACTATACCGAGTTAAGTTTTGCAGGTTTAATGAGTCAAAACATATATAATTGTATAGTATAGCATGTAGCAAGTGATACTTGCCTCGACGGGTCGCGAACCGGGAAAAACGGACGTAACGTCGGCGGGGAAACACGCGACGGACGCACGGTTCACGGATTGAACCCAAACAACGAACAGTGGGACCACGCGGATTGGGGTACCTCGCTGGAACGTCGGATCAAGTCGTCGGTACGGCCGGATTCCGGCGAGATGCAAAACAGCGACAACAAGTTCAGAAATTCTATGTACAGTCAAGGATAAACCAGAGGGGGAAAAAGGAAGGAGGAAGATGAAGGAATGCTTACTGGGATTGCAGAGGTTGTGACAGTGATGGGGTCGACGGCGGTGGGGCGCCGGCGAGGATGTCGCAGGCGATGGGTTAGGGTTGCGGGTATGTAACAGGGAAGGAAAGTGGAGATGGAGAGGAGGTGGTCGGGGCTGGTGCGTAGGTGAAGAGGAGATGCCGACGGTGGCGCGGGTGACGACGACGAGGGTCGCCGATGATGTCTCCGGCCAACCAGAGAAGGCACGGGGGCTGGCCGGGATTGCTGCGGTGGCGACGCGCACACGGGGAGAAGGAGAAGGTGCTGAGGTTGGGAAGAGGAGGCGGAGGCGACGGTGACGCCGGCGTCGGAGCTGGGGCGGCGACGGTGACGAGGCGGCAGGGTTAGGCCGTAGGGTTTTCTCGCGATGGGTTTTCTTCTCTGGAAAAAATTGTGAAGGGAGAACTGTATATATATTTATATGAGAGAGAGAGAGAGAGTTAGAGAGAGAGATCGATATAGGAATTAGAGGAGGGGCCCACGGAGAGGGAAGAGCCTGATTGGCTGAGGAGATTTCTTTAGTTGTAAAAAAATTATTTTAAAAGATTTAAATAACAGCAAGGTTTAGTGTAGAAACGATTTCTTTAGTTGTAAAAAATTATTTTAAAAGATTTAAATAACAGCAAGGTTTAGTGTAGAAACGAAATAACATAAGGTTTGAATATTTTATTAATTTAGGATTTTGGCGCTAAATGAAACATTTCCAAATCGCGCCCGGATTGGGTCCAAAAATTCGAAATTCAAATAATAGGATTTTAAGCGGGTTCCAAATTTTAAAATGAAATGTTTTATGATTAAAAAGCATACCCCCAAGTCGGACACCTGCACGCGCACGTAGCCGTCCAAACTCGCCCGTTTCACCGAACGGGATGAGAACTCGACGCACGGACGCTACCACGCGGCTAGGGGTGACGAGTAGGTCAAGATAGATATTTTTAATTTTACTTTAGGTGTTAAAATTTGTTATCTGCAGAAATGACTTAGCATGTTAAAATTTTACAGTAAGACCCAAACAAGCAAGATAAATGAAATGAGTAATATCTAACACTCAACCAGTAACAGAAATAGTAGTATTGGGCTCGGGTGTTATATTATACCCAACTACAAAAGAATTTCGTCCTCGAAATTCAAAGAATACAAGATAGAAAACTACAGGAAAAGGTGAGGAAACTTCTGTCGGATCTCGTCTTCTCGCTCCCACGTGGATTCTCCATGCGATCGATTACCCCAAGAAACAAGCACAAGGGGGATAACCTTGTTCTTAAGAACCTTTTCCCTTCGATCCATGATTTCAATCGGTCGCTCCTCAAAAGTTAGGTCCTCCCGTATCGTTAACTCCGAATGATCCAAGACGTGTGTTTCATCTCGAACATACCTTCGTAGTTGAGATACATGAAACACATAGTGCACACCTGCCAAGGACTGCGGTAACGCCAAACGGTACGCTACCTCTCCAACACGCTCCAATATCTCGAAGGGTCTAACGAATCGAGGACTAAGCTTCCCTCGACTCCCAAAACGAATCACCCCTCTAGTCGGTGAGATCTTCAAGAATACCAAATCACCCACGGTGAACTCCAGAGGTCTTCTTGACGTATCTGCCCAACTCTTCTGTCGGTCCTGTGCTGCCTTCATATGCTTTCTGATTGTATTCACCTTCTCAACTGTCTGCACCACCAAATCTGGTCCCAATAATCTTCGTTCACCAACATCATCCCAACAAACAGGTGAACGGCACTTACGACCATACAAAGCCTCAAACGGAGCCATCTGAATAGTTGCTTGGAAACTATTGTTGTAAGAAAACTCCACCAAGTGTAGGTGATCCTCCCATGAACCCTTGAAGTCTAACATGCATGCTCTCAACATGTCTTCAAGAGTTTGGATCGTTCTCTCCGACTGACCATCAGTTTGAGGATGATAAGCTGTGCTAAACTTTAATCTAGTCCCCAAACTTTCCTGTAAACTCCTCCAGAAGTGTGACAAGAACCGAGTGTCCCGATCGGACACGATGCTCACCGGTACGCCATGCAATCTTACAATCTCCTGCATGTACCGTTCTGCCAACGTCTCCGTTGATTGACCAACCCGGAAAGGAATAAAGTGAGCTGCCTTGGTCAACCGATCGACAATCACCCATACTGCATTGTTGCCCTTTGGACTCCGCGGTAAAGCCGTCACGAAATCCATGGTTATATGTTCCCACTTCCACTGAGGAATCGGAAGTGGTTGCAGCAAACCAGCAACTTTTTGATGTTCAGCCTTGACTTGCTGACATACCAAGCACTTAGCCACGAAGCGAGCAATCTCCCGTTTCATGCCTTCCCACCAGAAATGTTGTCGAATATCTCGGTACATCTTTGTACCTCCAGGATGTATAGAGTAAGCTGAACTGTGTGCCTCCTTCATAAGCTCTTCACGAACATCTCCCTTTGGCACACACAAACGGCTACCATACCTCAACGAACCATCTTCGTGGACCAGTAAATCTGTTCGTAGTCCGGCTTCAACCTGCTCTCGAAAATTCTGCAGTCTAGGATCCTGCGATTGTGCCGCTTTAATCTTCTCAACCAGGGACGACTGTACTTGCAACTGCATCAACTGTCCCGTAGAATGTGGTAGCACAACCTCCAAGTCGAATCTTCGAAAATCTGCAATGATCTTCCTCTGCGTAGTTAACACCTGAATCGCTGGTAACCGACTAAGCGCATCCGGCATGACGTTAACTTTACCCGGATGGTACTTAAGATCAAGGTCGTAGTCGGCCATCAGCTCCAACCATGTACGCTGCCTCATGTTCAACTCCTTCTGAGTGAACACATACTTCAAACTCTTGTGATCTGTAAAAACTTCGACTCTCTCGCCCAAAAGATAGTGTCTCCAAATCTTCAAAGCGAAGATCACAGCCGCAAGCTCCAAGTCATGAGTTGGATAATTCTTCTCATGGGTCTTCAGTTGTCTTGATGCGTATGCTACGACCTTCCCATGTTGCATCAAAACACATCCCAATCCTTTCCCAGATGCGTCGCTGTGAATCACCAGTCCTCCGGAATTGTCTGGTACGGTCAGGATAGGGGCGGTTATCAACTTCTGCTTCAACGTCTCGAAAGCCAACGCACATTTATCCGTCCATACAAAAGGTACCTCCTTGCGCGTAAGCTTGGTCAACGGTTCTTCCAAACGAGCGAAGTTCTCCACAAACCTCCTGTAGTATCCGGCTAATCCAAGGAAACTTCTTATCTCAGCTACATTCCTTGGAATAGGCCAATCTCGAACTGCTGCAATCTTTTCGGGATCGACGGCGATTCCATCGCCCGACACAACATGCCCCAGAAACTTCACTTCTTCCAGCCAAAATTCGCACTTACTCATCTTCGCATACAATTTCTCCTGTCTCAAAGTCTGCAGTGCGATCCTCAAATGCTCAGCATGCTCCTCCGAACTCTTCGAGTAAACCAGAATATCGTCAATGAATACCACAATAAACTGGTCCAAGAACGGTGAGAAGATTCGGTTCATTAAATCCATGAATATTGCCGGCGCATTCCTTACTCCGAAGGGCATCACTAGATACTCGTAATGTCCATACCGAGTTCGAAACGCCGTCTTGTAAATATCTTCTGCTTTCACTCGGACCTGATGATATCCGGATCGCAAATCCAGTTTCGAGAATACCCTCGCGCCACTAAGCTGCTCAAAAAGTTCTCCAATGCGAGGGATCGGGTACTTGTTCTTGATAGTCACCCGGTTTAATTCTCGATAGTCGATGCACATCCTTCTCGTGCCATCCTTCTTCTTTACTAGAAGGACTGGAGCTCCCCAAGGCGAGTTACTGCTTCGAATCCAACCCTTCTCAAGCAATTCAGCAATTTGTTTCTTGACTTCTTCTAACTCTACTGGTGCCATTGGATAATACGCTTTAGATACTGGCGCTGCACCAGGAATAAGGTCAATCGCGAACTCCACGTCTCGCTTCGGCGGTAAACCCGATATATCTTCAAACACATCCATAAAATCGCGAACAACCGCCGGCTCGTCATTACTGTCAACATCCATTGCTGCAAGAATAACATTGGTCGACCTAGCCCTAAACTCGACTGGCCCGACAGAACTGCTTCCTCCAGTGAAGGTAAACTCAGGATGTCCGGGAATCTGGAAAATTACCTTCCTTGCCCTACAGTCAATGTGAGCGTGGAAAGTGCCAAGAAAGTCCATTCCCAAGACGACCTCGTAGCTGCCCGTATCAATCACCAAGAAATCTGCTAAAAGCTCCCGTCCGCACACCACAACTGTACAGTCTTTACACTCCCTACTAGATACAATTTTCCCATTCCCAGTGTGTATGTCCCAGAAACTAGACAGGGTCATGCAGGCAATCGAGTGTGTAGTTATAAGCTTGGATGACATAAAACAATGGGATGCACCAGAATCAAATAATGCCACTGCGGGAAAACCATGAACGAGTAGAATACCTAAAACCACTTCTCCTGATGCCTTGGCCTCCTCAGCTGTCAAGGTGAAAGCTCGAGCCTGATTAAGTCCTTGAGTCAGCTGTTTCTGCCCTTGGAACGGTCTCTGCGGAGGCTTCTGTAAATCATCTCTCGTGCTAAGCTTCGACGGACAGGCACCAACTGCGTGATCAGCCGCTCCACAAACTAAACAAAGTCCCAGCTTCCTTCGACAATCCTTCTGCATATGCCCAGGTAAACGGCAGTAGTCACAAATCATGCTCTTTCTTCGATCAACGACCACAGGCTTCTTCATGGGTGCTACACCACGTCGATCCACTGGAATACCTCTGCGCCCATGATCTCGGTTAGGTACAAATGCGGGCTTCCTGGCCGCAACTGCTGTCTGCTGCAGGCTCCCTTTCATCCCCGATAGACTCTGTTGCTCCCGGGCTGCCGTAAGAACCTGTGAGAAAGTGGTCAAACCCAGGGAGACAATCTGCCTCTGGATGTCCACATCCAAACTGCACATGAACTTTCGTGCCCTGTCTGCCTCATTGGCGACTAAAGGTCCAGCGAAACGGCTGAGTCTCGTCCACTCCGCTGCATGCACGTCTACGGGCGCTCCATTTTGCCTCAGCCCAATAAATTTCTCTTCCATTTCCTCCCGTGCAGTCCGCGGGAAGAATTTCTCCAGGAAACTCTTAGAAAAATCCGTCCAACTGATCGGCTTGGGCAAGCGGGTCTCTTCCACAAGCCACCATTCTCGGGCGTAATCCACTAGCTGAATTCGCACCACATCAACTCTTTTGTCCTCTGGAATCTGTGCCGCAATCAGCAAATTCTCCGTGTCGACTAGCCACTGCTCAGCTGGCAATGGCTCCTCCAAACCAGTGAATGTAGTCGGACCCAAACGTCTGAAATCTGCCACGGTCCCTACCCGGTCAACTGGTTTAGCTCCACCGTTGTTTACAGACTGCCGAATGGCCTGCAAACCCTCCTGAAACGAATCTGCTTGCTGCTGGATCAGCTCAGTATGCCTCTTCTGATTTTCCAGCATTCCACGTATTACTCCTAACATGGCGGCTTCGTCCACGCGCCTCTGATACGTCTTGAAATTCTTATCTGCCATATTCCTGAAATCAAAACACCCAACATTAGCATGACGATAGATTCAATATATAGATCAAGGCTAGAACTCCAAGATACTTAAATAGAGTACCGCATTGTAACTATGCCGCGGTATCATAGCCACAATTACTTAACTCCACCCAAGTCGCCTAAGTCCTAGAGATAACAAGAAATCAGGTTTTCGAGTCGACATGCAAAGTAAGTTTGCACGTCGATATGATCAGGAAGAATGTGATTCAAGAATGGTAAAACGGTCAAGGTGGTAGGACATGTTTCCTAAGCACGGGTATTCTGATTCGTGTATTGGGTACAATACCCAACTACAAAAGAATTAACCCAACTAACCTAGGGCTCTGATACCAAAAGAACCATGTCACGCCCCGCTACCCAGAGTAGGCAAGATTGGGCACGTGACATAGCCAACCATGCTACCTGTGGGTAGGAAGTATCCATCCACAGTCACATTACGGCTGTAGAGATATCAAGAACAAGATAAAACTATCTAACACATGTCCACAATCCAGAATAACAAGAGTCAATGATAAATAAATGCGGAAGCAAATGATCCAATACAATAATAGAAAAGTATGTCCCACAATGCGGGCTCACATCTGGAAATAAAATGCAGGAGATAAAACTAACCACTACAGAACTCACAACTCAGCCTGCTGGCTGAAGTACTCCTGCTCGGACAGTGACAGTGGTAAAGAATCTGGGCCATGCAAAACCCAGACGTCAGCGCGTCATGTCAACCAATGATATAATATGAACAGTGTAATAGGCAATGCAGAAATAAACATGAATAAAGCAATAGTATGAAACAAGCAGTGCAGGGTAGTGTGCAGTAGGTAACTAAACTGTTCTATCAGGTTTTCTATTCTAAAGTCTTTGAAATCAATTCGAGTAATCCTCCATGTAACTCAAAGGATATGTCCCGTTACCCCCCGGGACCACGGATTAAGAATATGGGAACCAATAGTGGTTCTGTCCCGTTGCCCCCCGGGACCACGGATCAGGAAAATGTAAGAGTCACGAATGGCTCTGTCCCGTTACCCCCCGGGACCACGGATCAAGTAATACCCTTTTAAGTTACACTTTAGTTTACACTTTTGATTTCCCCATACCCCCAAGTTATGTATGTCGAGTCAGGTGTTCAGTAATCAAGAACTAATGCCAACACAGGATCAGATAACAGCAGGTTTTGTCTGGATAGACAACAGGAATGGTCCATGAGGACAACATGTCAGGTTTGTTGGCATTAGGCACGAGATCAGGTAACAGGTCGGGTCAACAGTAAACGGTGCCATGTCAGGTGTAACAGTATATATCATGTGTAACAAAGTCAAGTCAAGATGTAACGATGTCGTGGGTGTGCTCACAACAGATATATAATCGAACAGGAGATTAACAGCAGGAAATACGCAGTAAATTAAACAACAATAAGCAGTTCATTCAATCACCATAGTGCATTAATATAGTGCAGCTGTTTTATTATAGTAACAGGTTTTGAGCACCCCTTAGCGGTGCAACAGTTTAAGTAATGGTGCAATACAGTTATCAAGCCTTTGAATACAATATCCGAATGTAAAAGAACTATGTGGGAAAGTGCTACAATCTATTAAGCGGTAAAATGTGATTAACAGGTAAACTTGGTTCTTAGGTTAAAAGTGACAAATTGTAATTTCTATGTTAACTGTAAAATGATATATGTCATATTGCAACCAAATGAGAAAATAACTATACCGAGTTAAGTTTTGCAGGTTTAATGAGTCAAAACATATATAATTGTATAGTATAGCATGTAGCAAGTGATACTTGCCTCGACGGGTCGCGAACCGGGAAAAACGGACGTAACGTCGGCGGGGAAACACGCGACGGACGCACGGTTCACGGATTGAACCCAAACAACGAACAGTGGGACCACGCGGATTGGGGTACCTCGCTGGAACGTCGGATCAAGTCGTCGGTACGGCCGGATTCCGGCGAGATGCAAAACAGCGACAACAAGTTCAGAAATTCTATGTACAGTCAAGGATAAACCAGAGGGGGAAAAAGGAAGGAGGAAGATGAAGGAATGCTTACTGGGATTGCAGAGGTTGTGACAGCGATGGGGTTGACGGCGGTGGGGCGCCGGCGAGGATGTCGCAGGCGATGGGTTAGGGTTGCGGGTATGTAATAGGGAAGGAAAGTGGAGATGGAGAGGAGGTGGTCGGGGCTGGTGCGTAGGTGAAGAGGAGATGTCGACGGTGGCGCGGGTGACGACGACGAGGGTCGCCGATGATGTCTCCGGCCAACCAGAGAAGGCACGGGGGCTGGCCGGGATTGCTGCGGTGGCGACGCGCACACGGGGAGAAGGAGAAGGTGCTGAGGTTGGGAAGAGGAGGCGGAGGCGGAGGCGACGGTGACGCCGGCGTCGGAGCTGGGGCGGCGACGGTGACGAGGCGGCAGGGTTAGGCCGTAGGGTTTTCTCGCGATGGGTTTTCTTCTCTGGAAAAAATTGTGAAGGGAGAACTGTATATATATTTATATGAGAGAGAGAGAGAGAGAGTTAGAGAGAGAGATCGATATAGGAATTAGAGGAGGGGCCCAAGGAGAGGGAAGAGCCTAATTAGTTGAGGAGATTTCTTTAGTTGTAAAAAAATTATTTTAAAAGATTTAAATAACAGCAAGGTTTAGTGTAGAAACGATTTCTTTAGTTGTAAAAAATTATTTTAAAAGATTTAAATAACAGCAAGGTTTAGTGTAGAAACGAAATAACATAAGGTTTGAATATTTTATTAATTTAGGATTTTGGCGCTAAATGAAAAATTTCCAAATCGCGTCCGGGTTGGGTCCAAAAATTTGAAATTCAAATAATAGGATTTTAAGCGGGTTCCAAATTTTAAAATGAAATGTTTTATGATTAAAAAGCATACCCCCAAGTCGGACACCTGCACGCGCACGTAGCCGTCCAAACTCGCCCGTTTCACCGAACGGGATGAGAACTCGACGCACGGACGCTACCACGCGGCTAGGGGTGACGAGTAGGCCAAGATAGATTTTTTAATTTTACTTTAGGTGTTAAAATTTGTTATCTGCAGAAATGACTTAGCATGTTAAAATTTTACAGTAAGACCCAAACAAGCAAGATAAATGAAATGAGTAATATCTAACACTCAACCAGTAACAGAAATAGTAGTATTGGGCTCGGGTGTTACACGCGTACTCTACGTAATTACGACGGACTTTTGATCCATATCAAAATTTCGTGGCAACCGATCAAATGAAACTAAACTGCTAGATTTATAAAATTCAAACTAGTTATCTCATAACTAATTATGTAGATTCCAAATATTGTATCACAATCACAGATAGCTAGACGATATTAAACATTTCGATCAAATCAACGAATTCCCAAAAATTTCCAGAAAGCTCAACACTTGAGCAGTGTTAGAAGTATCTAGAACCATACCACAGTGCCCATGGACCAGCAGCTGAAGGCCCGTCCCAAGCCTCTCAAGTGGTGCCGCGGAACCACTGCCAAAACCATGTTTTGGCCGCGGTTCCGCGGTCACTTAGACAAGTTAGGGACTTGTTCTTCAGATGGGTCCATAGAATTTCCTGCATGATTTTTAGAGTATTAACATGAAAATTTCAAACTTTTGGAAAAATTTCCAGAAAGTGGGAAAATTTGGTTATTAGGAGTTCGTTCGTACTTTTAATTTCGTCTATGCAATGCCTAATGCTCTAGCTAGTCTCTGATACCACTGTAAGGTTCTTAGGCACTAGAACAAGGTTTTACAAGGCATCAAACATGCCGTATTTAAAATTTTCAAGTGCCAAACAACCTAAGCAAGGATCTTTACTAGAGAATTATGGTAAAAAACGACAAGTAAATATCTTTACTTCTAAGTGAACTAGGAATACAACCTTTGTAGACCGGTCCTTCACTTCAATAGCTCCGTGTAGTAGTCCTTTCGCTCCAAGTAGTGATCTTCCGGACTCTAGCATGGCTTCACAGGGAGAAAAGAACGAACTTTCTTGAAGTCTTCGATGCCGAAAATGATCTACATCGAGGAGACACTAACCCAAGCTACCTCTTCACTAATGTGAGATTAGTAAAGCTAACACCCTATACTAAAGTGCTAATCTATTAAAGAATGGTGAAGTATGATTTTTGCTCACTTTAGAATTGATTTTCTCACTATTTTTAAGCTCTCTCACAAAACCTAGTGAGCTCTCTCTTGAGCTTGAGGAAGAAGAAGATGATAATGGATGAGAGAGTGAATGGCAACCATGGGTGAGAAAATATCTAATATCATTAATGTAGAGATTTAACCATCAGTTTAGATAATGGTTGGGTTAACAAATATCTAGTGTAAGACAAAACTAGTGGACTAAGTCAATGGATCTCAAAGCTTCTCAAAGCTTCATGCCATGTGACAAATTTCCAACTAATAATTGAATTACCATAAATAAATAAACCTTACATTATCTTTATCCTGGTGTAAGTCTCATACACCCATGTTGCATGTATCAACAACCATGACACATAAATAAAACACAATTAATATATATCACATATATATTAAGTGTGCACATGCGAGAAAAATAAATGCTTAAGTGAGCTTATATTAGTTAATGTAAACTAGTATATCAAATATACAATTATACACTAAATTATCAAATCAACACTTGATTTAATAATCCGGTTATATCACATATAACCGACTAATATTATATGTACCAACTTATCGAATCAATACTTGATTCGATAACCCAGCTATATCACATATAACCGACCGATACGAATAAATCGCGAGAATATAATACGGTATCACATACTCGTATTAATCTTGGTCCCGCACATATCACATATATGCTCCTACTTCGTTTTGCCTGAGCCAGTAAAACCTTTGTGTAGGAATCTAAAGACTCATCAATACGCCGACAGTAGGTGATGATCACATCAAGCACCCACAAGCCGTCAGCGGTGCTAGCTGGACGTAACGGCTACCCGGGTATTGAGCGATCAGAAGATCAACAAGCAAGCCCTCTCTAGCTCCTGTAAAGCCTGTCAGTAACACTACCGTACAGTCCGGTCTCTTTATCTAAGATGTCGCATATCCAGTCTAGGGGTGGTAAACGTCAGACCCCAATAACTCGATAAGTCATGCCGATACGAGGCTCATAACGGGTCGAGAAACTACTGATAACACTTACCAGTAAATCTCTAAATCAGCCCTGGTCAGGGACTTCCAGTTATAGCCAATCGAGCACAGCACGACATCTACCCCCAATACCGGGAGAGACGAAATCCCCTCCTATCGATCATTGCCTCCATGTGACTTGGGACTGTATCCAAAAACCACCATTTTGCACGTCCTCTTAAACGTGGTAAGGTGGAAATCAAAGCACAGTGGGAATCACACAAGACTCTATGACGATCTCGGGTCTACAGACTAACATGTACCAGTGTCACCAGAGAACTGCTATCTGACGTTAGGTATAATACCATCTAGGAGTTCTCGGCGAGTCCGTCCAGTGTACCCAATCTCCACTGAGCACCCATATACCATCTCTGATGTCAAACACCAATGAATATGGGATCATCCATCGCCCATCTTATGGGTCGAGAAGCGTATACGCTAGTCTACTCTGGTATATCGATGCCTCGTCTCGATACACCCACGACTAAGAACATTAAAGGACGAACTTCTAGACTACCATGGCCCTACTAATATGATCTGCATCATAATCCTGGTAGTCAATTACACATCCTAAGGGCTTTACCAACATTTAACCATGAGACAGTATTAAGAGACAAGTATACATGTTAAGATAAAGTGCAAGCAGATAGCATACTGTCATGTCGAGCAAGAAAGTTCTCTCTATATATGTCCAAGCATCCACTATAATATACATCATATGTACAATAATGGCCTCTAGGGCATACATACAACTAACACATATACTGTTACTCGTAATATGTATATATATTCTACACTTGTCATTTTTACTCTTACTTTATATTTGGGACTTACCGAGCGCTGGTTCGCTGATGGGCATTCCACCCACCCTTATTTTTTGGAATGTTCGTCAGATACGGTCGAGACGGAGGAAGTGGAGGACACATAGGAAGACTATAACCGTATTGCTCCTCAGGATTAGCCTAGCTTCACTTTTTAATCAGCTTATGTATGCCACATGTTTAGGAATTTTCTTTATTGTATTTAATTTACAGTTGAAACTCATGTACTTGTAAATATTGAAAGTTGAATATATATAAAGATGTTTGTTGAAAAATTTTACAGTCTCCATTTATTCTTGCGTTGTATATTATTGTTTCAACACGCTTAGTATATTTATTTAGGGAATGACCTTCTCTAGATAAATATTCCGCGGGCTTGCCACGTCACCGTTTTCGTCTACTGGGAAGCGGGGCATGACAACTACCCGGCTTAGGATTAAACCAGATTATTAAATCAAATATTGATATAATACACACACACACATACACACTAATATTATGTTCACTATTCATTTTCTCTCTCTTGGCTATTCATAATTTTATACGGATATGCGTATATGTATTCGATACATATATTAGGACTGTATTCCGTATTTATTGTCACACCCCGCTTCCCAGTATACGGAAATGGAGACGTGGCAGACACGCGATGTATTTACTCAGAAATAAATACGTTAAGCGTAAATAAGCAATATATAAAATGCACAAGAAATAACAAGAGATACCAAATGAACAACAAGTTTTATTAACATTCATCTTTACAATACATTGCTTTGAAAAGGAAAGTATAATGATATAAAATAATGCCTAAACAGTAGCATATGAAATGAAAAGTAAATATAAGGAAAAACTAGAAGTCCTGCTGTTCGGTGAACTGGTCCACGTCCTCCTGGCTAGGCTCGACCTCGAGAGAGTCCGGTCCTCCTGAAGAACATTCCAATGAAAGAAAAGACAGGAATGTCGTCGGAGAACTAGCGCTCGGTAAGTCCCAAAAGAAAGACAGGAATATAGCAAGTATTGAGAATTGAACTGTTAAGGTGTACAAGTATAAGATTGCTATTCTAACGTAGTTGTTTATACCTTGGTACAGAAGGTATTAATGTATACGAGAGAAGTCCATCTTTTACCATGGACTATGGTAACATGTAGTACAAGACCCCGTCAAAACTCACGGGACAACGGCACGAGAGTTCATGTAGGTGTCTTTTAGTGATCATCTCGTGCCACTTTTAATACATTCCGTACCAATCTACACCTTTAACCCCGTAATGTGTTGTATAGATTATATTGCTTGCCGAGACCATGGATACAAGTTATTCAAGTAGTCAGGTTTAGGATATAAGCTTGTAGTCATGTAAAGTTATAACCATGGTTCGGTCAAGTCAAGTCTTGTATTCAGGTTTAATATCCAGGTTCTTGTTCATGTATACATGTCAGGGTTTTGGATTCATGTTTGATTTAGATTCTGGTTTGACTTTGGATTCAAGCTTGATTTAGACTCAGACTTGAGTCAGATACTTAGAACTGATTTGCATCCTGAATTAGGTTCGGGATTTATCGGTAACTGCTGCACATGGACGGCAGGATTTGTATCATTTTCCAAGACAATTACCATTGATAACACCGTTAAGTTTTTCTACCATAAATAGGAAAACACTCACTTTCTCCGGCTTCCTGAATCTCAAGAGAATTGATCCCGCTTAAACCTATATTTACTAAAGTTCTTAACCGTGTTTTATATAGCTCGAGGGGGTTTTATAAAAAATATTTTTAATATGTAGTTTCAAAATAACTTCGAAAAGTTATTTATATTATTTAGGGTCTTCATGGATATGAATTTTAAGGGTTTGAGGTATTTTAGTGATAATTACCTTAACTTGAATATTTCATGGTATTTTACTTAAAGCTTGACTTTCGTTGGTATCTTGATGAAACTTGTAATTCTTTCCTTTGAAAAATATAAGGTTATTATATTTTGAAAATATATGGATTTTATAATATTTATATAATTATTAAAAAAAATTAATTTTGATTATTAAGTAGAAAATTGCGTTTTTCTTAAAAATCGTATTAAAAACCTTTCATGACCGAATGCTCCGTGAGGAGGTCTGCATCTCGCTCTACTAGCCTAAGGATGTGCGATAATCCGCAACATCCAATAGCGGGTCCCCTAAAATGAGTTGTAGAGGCATATTTGCAAAGGGTTTTGAAATACAATTCAAAAGAAAACCGTTTTTATAATATATGGTATTTTAATGAAATATATTGTATTCGCCACAAAAATAGGTTCAAAGAAAATCATGCTATAGAACCATGTGTGTTTGTGAGAGGTAGGTCATTACACCGTGAGATTTTCTAAAGGTATGTTTCAATAAAGGAAAAAAATAAGATGACATATCTAAACTTCATGGTATTTTAATGTAGAAGTTGATTTAAAATTATGTTTTATGATATTTTTGATTGAAAATTTGTTCTAACCATTAGTTATATGATTACAAACATGGTGTAAGAATATGGAAGAAAAATATGTAAGAAAAAGTGAACTTCTTAGGATTTAGAATAAAATGTCGGTATTAACTCCACTTACCGAGATGTTTGAAAAAGAGACATTTTCAAGAAGAAGGAGAGAGATATGGAGGGACTTACTAGCTAGAAAGATGTAGAGAAGGTTGGAGTAGGAAGGGTTGTCGTCGGGGCGTCATGAGGTCGCCGAAACTTACTTTGATTCTCGCCGGAACTGGATTTCTTGCTAACTCCGCTTGTACTCTTCTTGTACTTAAAAAACTTTGAGAATTTTGATTATAATTTTCAGAATGAGGAAGGGCTAGGGTATGAGATAGTATTTATTATGTGGAATTAGAGTTTTGGAATTAAAAAATTGAATTAAAATGCATTAAAAAGATGATAAATGGAGAATTGAGGGGTCTCTGTTTGATTGCAGAGTAATCAAACAGTGCAGGGGAGTTAGGGGTAGGCCAAGAGATTTGTGTGCAAAACCCGGGGCTTATTGCCCATGGTTGGACTGTCGATACCGACTAAATAGGTAATTCCGCCGGTCGATTTGTATAGGGGAGCCGTCGAATTTTGGACACATGTACTCTCTTGTATTAATACCCTTTTGCACATGTTTATACTTTTCATTTTTATGTGCATTGCATGTGTAAACTTTTGGGTTTCCTAAAAGTTTAAAAGAAAAATTAGAAAATATATAATGTGTTTGATAGGGTTCGAACATAGGGCTATATTACAGCAATACAAGGCTTTACCAATGAGCTACAAGTTGTTTTTTGCTATTATTAAACAAAATTAACTTTTAAATTGTACTCAGGCTTGTAAACTCTTTTCTGTACATTAAATTGAAAATTTTCGTACAGTAAATTCAGAGTCGTTACATTTATCCATAATAATTCTAGAAGGGGGCACCTCATTAGGACATTCTTTTTGTTAAAAAGAAAAGAAATGAGGTAGGGGAGGGGGTATGGTAGAGAGCATGGTTGAAATGAATGGACATTATATTTTATTGTAAAATTCATTTAGATAAAACTATTTTTGTATGGCTCATTTATTTTGACATGGTTTTCTTTCTCTCATGCGCTCTCTATCTCTCTTCTCTTCTCCTCTTCCTTTTCTCTTGAGATTTTGTTCTCTTGGGTTAGAAATTTGAGAATAAATGATAGTGATAAATTCCAATATCTCGCGCACTCTATTCCTACCAAACTTAGAGTGTTTGTTCTCTTAGGTTAGAAATTTGAGAATAAATGATAGTGATAAATCCCAATATCTCGCACACTCTATTCCTACCAAACTTCGAGTGTCAGTTGCGTTCTCAAAGTTCGCTTTGGCTCGAAACTGGATTTTGGATCGATCGCTAGGTTCGGTTTCTTCGTACTTGCTTGAAATTTTTGTTTCGGTATTTCGCTTCCGCATCAGCCGCGAGCACTAGGGAACCCTTCAGATAAATCATTAAAATTCTCTAAAAAAACTCTCGTGATGATTCGTGCAAATATTCATGAGATATGGATTTTTGAGCGCCTCAAAAGGGGTATCGGTCATTTGAATGAATCTTGAACCATGCACTTAAATTGCCTCCATGTATATTAAACATTTATTTTTATGCAAAAATGAGATGAATGCAATGATGCAAATGTACTGGGCATGATGAGAATGCAAGGTTATGGTGCAAAACTGCAGGGGTAATAGAGTAAATTCGCGGATCACTGTTTCTTTAGGATGGGTACACTTGGGTTTACTTGGAATAGAATAGGGTTATTTTGGATGAATATACAGCGGGTACTAGGTATTCTAGCCATTGTCCTTTGGCAGCTGCATGATTCTTGAGTGCTGGATATATAATGGGCGTTAAAAAGCGTCTCAATTATATTCAGAAGGGCAATCAATACCAGACGACGAAATAGGCCAACGGTCTTAGAGGCACCCTTCATCCATGAGATCACACTAATAGAAACCCCTTGAACCCCTTGTTGCCCCCCATCCCCCCAAGCCCCCAACCCACCCATGCTCCCTTATGTAGTCGAGTGTGTCAATCATGATATATTCAAATGACATATAAAATAGAGCAAACAAAATATTTATTTGTGAATTTTTTAATAAAAGGGCCTTTGTTTTTTAATGCCAAAGCATCATCATTATACGATGAGTAGCTCGTCTTCTAATTGCTCGTCCTCCTCTATTTGGAAAGAGAACTTTGAATCATGTCTTAACATGATAGCTTGTGGATGTTACTATTGCTGATGTCATTGATGCATGAACAATATGAGAATATTGATCATGCTCCTCAATTACTCGAGATCTAACATACTCACAATTCACTTGCAAAATAAACCGTCTTCTTTTCTAATTGGCAAAATAGCTTTTCTAATTAATAATACCCTCATCATATAATAGGATTCTCAAGATGCTCTTGCATCAGTTATACACTTGCTCATCACCTATGGTCTATTTAATTAGTTGTTTCTTTAAGATGCCGGAAAAAGGACTTTATCTGCTTTGGATGCCTATGACGTGTTCTTTTTCGGATCAAGTTTTATGTTAATTGACCAAGAAAAAACTGTATATTTATTTATAAGAATAAGCATAGTTGAGTATATTTGTACAATACATGACAATTACTTATTTATAGTTTGAGATTGAATATTGTCTTAGTATTTCTTTTTTTGCTTTTGGGCTAAAAGACATCACAAAGCTTTAGAATCTCCCGAAACATGACATATTCAAAACAAAATGCATGAAGGGAAAAAGATTGTGTGAAATGTTGCATGTGTTTTTTGGCCAAAAATAATTTGTGAGAAATATTGCATGTGGACAAAGACCGCAATAGTAGTAGGTTTGTCCCAAGCCAATAATGCACATATCTTTGCATGTGATGAAAACAAACCTAATTTGTGGGGCATATCATTATATGTTTTTCAAACCAAAACTCCAATGCTTCCCACATGAAGAGATAATGAAATTGCAAACAATTCCTTGCTATCTGTGACCCTTTTAATTCATCGGTTAATATTGCAATGCAATTTCAAATATTTTTGAAACGGAAAAATGACGGCTGAAATTGCATTCAAATAAACAAATTTATTGTTGTTAGAGTTTTAAACCGTATTCAGGTTAAATAAGAGCTAGCCTATTTAATTGAAATAGTTGAATTTGTATATTTTTTTCTAATTTAATTGTCTAATTTTAATTATGCATTAGAGAAAAAAAGATCTTCAATGTAGGTGTGGGGGCCCAAGAGTACGAAATCAACGGAAGTGCAATATTCGGCCTCCCACAATCTGGGAAACATTCTATTCATGTGGGCCCATGTGTTAGCGGTAGGCAATCACCTGTCATTTTTTGCAAATTTAAAACATGTAAGATATGCTTATTAAATTGAGAATAACGAAGAAATGAGTACCGACAGGTACTTTCCTTAGTCGGCGTTGAAAAAATACCTCTTTCAACGTTTTATTCAACGATCGGCGCTCATCATCATCATCTTTATCGTCTAAGATGGGCATATATCTAATTTCACGTGATTCTACCACCTTTTCACCATTGTATTAGCAATGTAAAAATTTAATTATCGGTAAACCATTAATTTCGCACCACTAAATCAACAGTGAAAAAATGGTAGAATCGCATGAAATTTGATGTATCCACATCTTAGATGATAAAGATGAAGATGATGAATGCCGATCGCCGGAAAAAATGATGGAGGATGTATTTTTCCGACGCTGCAGGAGTACGTAAATTCCCTCCTATGAAATCTTCCATCCATTATTCTCTATTAAATTATTCACATAATACTTTCATAATCTAAGTTCTTATTTAAAATATGTCAAACATACATGCAATGAAAATGAAGGGGTGTGGTTAATTTCGCGAAAATGAAACTAACTTATGAGAAGATTAGATTAATTTCAGCTTTCTCCAATCCATTATCATCCAGCACGGGTATATTAAAAGATGGAAATGTCGTATTCAAATTTATTGTAGCACATACAAAACCTTCACAAATATAAGTATACTTTTAAATTAACGTTGAATGAGCTACATGACCTTATATTTCTCTACCCGTTAACCTCTCGAATATGCATGTTTTTTAAATTTTAATTTTCTCAGGCACCGATATTTAAATTATCAATTTATTTCTTTTTTGTAAAACTTATAATTAATTACCACAAATAATTGGCTGAAAAGAATTGTGATATCGATCAAAAGACTAAAATTTTTGAAAATCACCGGGCGAAATATATTTTTTGAATTTTAGAACCAAAGGTTTACTATAAGGCTATGCTTTTATATATTTAGAAACTTTATTCTTGTAAAATACATGGACCGATATTTTGTTAATTTTTTTTAAATTAATAAGGGCAGCAAATCGTAGATACCGAGAATGAGCATGGGGCCCAAGATGGAGACATCAACGGCAATGAACCTTTGTGACATGAAACTTTTCTTTAGAATATATATGGCAATCATAAAATTAAAGTTTAGGTTGGTAGATGATTGGTCTATTCTTGACATTATGCAACCCTAAGAAATTATTATTTATTATATGGTCGCTGTAGACCTCGTACCATTGGTACCTACCATCTTTCGGAAGCTTGACGATTATCAATGGACGAATAACTTATATAGAAATTGCCCTTATACAAAATAAATCAAATTTTTTCCGGGAGAGGCACTCCTCTCATTGAACCAGTGAATTTACATATTCGAGAGGGCTTATTTCACCAAACCATTTGTAGTTTGAAGTGAATCAAGTGATATCTAGAAACCCTCCTCAACTTCAACCGTTACCTACAAACCTCTATGAGTTTCAATTTGTTGGTCAATACCCGTGCCCTTAGTTACATGGAATGACCTAATTATGCTTTATCTTTCTCAAAACTAAAGCAAAATGATCACATTTTATTTCTATTATAATGCAAAAGCCAAGGGGTCTCCAATTTTGAAATCAATTTGAAGCTTTGGCTATCTAATTCGTAAGAGAAATTTAATAAAAAAATATTAAAAATTAAATCTTAAATTATAACCGCAACCAACATCATACATCTCTTTCAATGAGTAACCCCATACAGATTTTTTTTTACTTGCACAAGTATTTTTTTAATTACACTTGACTGCATCACACTAGCAAAACTCCAGTACATAAAGAACCAAAATCAAGCTGAGGATGTGCAAGGACTTCTTTCTCCTATTTAGTTTAAGAACTTAATATGAAATTGCAGTTAATCTCTGTATCCAAATTGAGAATAATGGAGGAAAAAGGCTATGGGAGGGGATTTTCTCCTATGGCGTCGGAAAAATACAACCTCCATCATTTTCCGACGATCGGCATCCATCATCATCATTGTTATCATCTAAGATGTACATACACCAAATTTCATGTGATTCCATCCCCTTTTCACCGTTGAATTAGCAATGTAAAAAGTTCTATTGTCGGTAAACCATTAATTTTGCACCAACTAAATCAACGGTGAATAAATGGTATAATCACATAAAATTTGGTGTATCCACATCTTTGATGATAAAGATGGAGGTGATGTATGCCGGTTGTCAAAAAAAATCATGAAAGATGTATTTTTCCGACGCCACAGAAGAAAATTCCCTCCTACGGCAACTTTCGTCCATTAACCTCATCCAATTTACTAAATCAAATGCTACATGTTGAGATTCAAATTCATGCCTTGATCTATTCCCCACAAATATTACACATACATCCTAACCAACAACTCTTGATCAGCTCCTACACATTAATCGCTGCTTTAGGTCAGGAATTAAACCGTAAAATCCGGCCCACTTGATTTTGAATGAAATCATCCAAATTTAGATGAAAAGGAGGAATGGTTATCGTTGTAAAAGAATATAAAAATCAATTTTCATGGTTTTTACGTGACTTGGTCATATTTATAAAAACCAATATTCTTGTGACTTTGTATTATTTATCCTTTTTAATATTCTATTATTGACAAACAATTAAATATGCATCTATTTGACTCGATAGCAAGATAAATTAAAACTACATGTTCTTTGGTGTGTGTATTCGTTAAGATCTGTTAATTAAGATGAACGGTGTGAGAGAATGGGAACATTCATGGGCTAGCAGTCAGAGAATGGGAGTAGTGTTTTATTTGGCAGATTTTCTTATTGGGTGTATGTAGTTACTGTATTCAAGAGAAAGTATACCAATAAATGAGAAGGGTTATAACCATGCATTTTTCCCTTTTTCTTTTCCCATTTGAGAGAAACTGATATTAAAAACTTATAAGATAACTGATGGTGCTCACAAGCGCCGATTCCTCAGATTACGATATATAGCGGATGACGTGTCATCCATATAAGCCCTCTAAATTCTTGAGGGCTACGGAGCCGAAATAAGTATGATACATTGGGGAAATTCCTTGAGGACTCGCCTCCGAGCTTACACCCGACCTTTTAGAACACCTCCACAGACTATGTTCCCTTCGGTTGACCGCCACCTGTAACGACTCTAAAATCTTTGTACAGAAATTTTCTGTTAATATATAAGAAATGAGTTTTACAGCCCGAGTTTGAGTTATAAGACAGTTTTGTTAAATAACAACAAGAAACAACTTGTAGCTCATTGATTAAGCTTTACATTCTTGTGACATATATAGCCCCTGTGTTTGATTCCTATAAAACATATTATTTTTTTCTGAATTTTTTTTAACATTTTGGAAGCCCAAATAATTGCACGTGTAATACACGGAGAAATGAAAAGTTCAGAAAAATCAAACATGTGGAAAATGGTTTAAACATAGGTTAATCAAGTGGCATGAATCTCGAGGCATTTGCCTCGAGATTGACCGGCTAAATGCCCAATAAAACCGGCACCGACGGTCAGATGAAGCCCATTGAAGTCCATGCCCTGCACACTTGTCTCTTCACCTACTCCCAACTCTTCTGCACTGTTTAATTTCCCTACAATCAAACAGAGATCTTTCAATTTATAATTTATCACAATTTTAATGTTTTTAATCCACACTTTTAATTCACAAACCCTAAATACCACCCCCTATCTTGGCTCAGCACCATTCTGAAAATTCTAGCGAAAACTCTCTAAAAATATTCATAATGCAAGTGAAGTAAAGAGTAGTTAGCAAGTAAGTTGGTTTCGGTGAAAACCGAAACTTATTCCGGAGCTCCCGCAACACTACGAAGCTCATCCCTTCTTCTTTAACCTATCTTTGAGTTTTCTAAACCGTAAGCCCCTTCCAAACACCTTTTCTCTTTCCATTTCAAAACTTATATCGGTAAGTGGAGTTAATACCGATATTCTTTTTTTAAACCCTAGAAACTCCTTCTCTTTTATTTTTTGATCAACCAAGTTTTTACACAATACTTATAACCTTAAACTCTAATGATTAGAATCAAATTTCATCAAAATTCTCATGTGAAACAAAAATAATAGAATTTTTCATTAAAATACCTTGAACTTTATAAACACCTCTTTTAGTATTTGTTAAAACAATAATTTTAGGAAAACTTTACGGGCTAACGACCTACCCTACATGCACATTTGGTTCCATAGCACGATATCTCTTTTGTATGAATTTTTGTTACGAAGAAAACCTTACAATAAAATACCACATAACTTTAAAAAACTGGATTTCTTTTAAGACGGTATTTCATATTCTTTGTGATTACGCATCTACAACCCTTTTTAGGGAACCCGCTTATGCATGGTGCGGATTATCGCACGTCCTTGGGCTAGTAGAGCGGGATGCAGACCTTTTCACGGAGTATTCGATCTCAAAAGGATTTAAATACGGATTTTAAGAATACGAACTTTCTAAATAAAATAAAATTATTTTAAAATTAAAATTATATAAAATTTTATAAATCCATATTTTCAAAATATAATAAATCTATAGTTTTCTCAAAATGAAAGATTAACAAATTTACCAATAAAATACCATCAAGCTACTAAAAAGGACAAGTTTTTTCAAGAAAATACCATGAACTTTCCAAGCTAAATAATTATCACTAAAATACCCAATACTTAAAATCCACACTCATGAAAACTCTAAGTAATACTAATAACCCTTGAGATTTACTTTTAACTATATTAAAATATTTTTTCATAAAACCCCCTCGAGATATATAAAACAATATTTAAGCAATTTAGTAAATATAGGTTTAAGCGGGATCAATTCTCTTGAGCCTCAGGGAGCCGGAGAAAGTGAGTGCTTGCCTATTTAAGGTAGAAAACTTAACAGAGTTATCAATAGTAATTGTCTTGGAAAAATACATAAATTCTGCCGTCCATGTGCAGCAGTTACCGATGACTCCCAAATCTAATTCAAGATTTAAATCAGTACAGGTGTCTGACCCAGTCTGAGTCCAATTCAAACCTGAATCCAACCTCAAACAGAACTTGAATATTTGAACATGAATAAGAATACTTGAATCCAAACATCAATATCAAACATGTATACTTGACATGACTTGACCGAACCATGCTTATAACTTGACTTGACTACATGACTACATCCTGAAAATGACTATTTGAACATTTTGTATTTATGGTTTCGGCAAGACTTATAAACAAAATCTATACAATACAATACGCAGGGATATAGAGGTAGATTGGTACGGAACGTATGTCGTAGCACGAGAGGTCACTTAAAAGACACCTATATGAATTCTCGTGCCGTTGTCCCGTGGGTTATGATGGGGCCTTATACTACATGTTATCATAGTCCACGGGGTAAGATGGACTCCTCTCGTATACATGAATACCTTCTTTACCAAGCTACAAACAACCACGTTATAATAACTATCATATACCAGTAATCAGTCATATACTTTACCCGTTCATTCTCACTTTATATACTATCTTCTTGTTTTTCTTTTGGGACTTACCGAGCGCTAGTTCGCTGACGACATTTCTTTCTATTTCTTTCTTTGGAATGTTCGTCAGGAGGACTAGACTCTCAGGAGATCGAGCCTAACCAGGAGGATTTGGACCAGCTCACCACTCAGTCTGACTACTAGTTCATCTGCACTTTCATTTTGTATGCCATTGTTTAGGAACTGCTTTTTTCATTGTATCTTTTCTTTTCAAACAGTTGTATGTAAAGATAAATGTAAATAATGTTGCTGTTTTATTTTATATCACTTGTCATTCTTGTACATTTTTTTATTGTTTAATTACACTTCAGGTATTTATTTCTTAGTAAATACGTTGTGTCCTGCCACGTCACCATTTCCGTATACTAGGAAACGGGGGGTGACAGGTTTTATTGGCGGCCTATGCAGGTCAGTTCTGCATGAAGTCTTAATGTCACGTCCCGAAAGTACGGAACAAGACCGGCATTTAAACTACGAACGTCTCGAGGCGTACGTAATCTAAGTAAACCGAAAACCCAGAAATCCAAACCAAGAAAAGTAGTAGAGTGAAGGAAAACCAATTTAAAATCAAGTAGTTTTAATAGCATAAGCCGAATTATGCGGTTTTAAAAACATCAAATATTTCCTGAAAATTTCGGCAGAGTCTCCTTTGTAAATACTGGTTCCCAAACGGAATACAACATGAATAGTATACGAAATCAATAAAAGGCATCCCCAAGCGGGAGCTAGCTCTTCGTCAATCGACGGTCACAACCACACAAGCAATATAATATACAACGCCAATGGCGAGGATCAAAAACTCAAAAGGAAACTCAAAACCACAAGAAATCCACAGAAATATAACGCGTGACTCTAAGGTCGAAAGAATAACATCACTGGTCTTTATCTCAAAATAAATACATATTTGGTTGATGGAATTTACTAGATACAACTGAATAGTATTATACAAGTAATATGATGGGTACGATACCAATAAACCCACCTACTAGTAAGTCACCCGAAAGAAGCAGTGCCAGCAAAGCCGTAATGAAACCTGTACGGCAAAACCTGCAAGGAACTGTGGCACAACGGGGGTGAGTTGCCAACTCGTGAGTAGAAAAACATCTACGAACAGAAACCGCATGAGCAACGCAAAGCTAGGTCAACGATCATAATATATCCTCAAATATATATAACATGCAGCCTATAACAATGACTAGGGTAATATCTAACCCGAGTGTAATCCCATGTGCCCGTGTCAGTGCCTCAGGTAGCAATATATCATATGAACGAGGTATGAATGCATGAAAACAGAGTACATGTAAATGAAGAAACTGTTTTCATAAATTAGTGAGATTTCCTTTGTATTTTTAAAATGAGGTATCATAAATGAAATCAGCATCAACAGTGTCTAACATCGACACAAAACATAAATCTCAATGTCTCAAAACCTCAGGCTCCGGCTATCCGGACTGGCCTGTATCATCAAATCTCAGTACCTCAATATCTCGAAATCTCAATGTCTCAATCTCAATATCTAGGGCGCCGTCAGTCCAGACCGGCCCCTACCATCCATCTCAAGACCACGACGGTATCCTCCGGATATCCGACGCGTCGGGTAAAATCACCGGTAGGTAGTCTCCCCCTGCCAGGCTCATCGTCATTACCACGAGCTTCTTGCCCCGGGGTACCTTACCGGGTCCACCATATACCCGAAACGGTTCATCCAACTCCTCGAATCGGGTCTCGAAATCCATTAGCAAACTCATGGTGGACGACTCATACATCATGGGAAAAACCGCGCTTTTCATTTAAAAAGAGAAAGAAGAAGTTTGTATATGTTTTGCGGTTTTCCCCAAATCCAGAAAATCTCATGGAAATCTGAATCCAAAACCTCAATAGCACGTAAAAAGTGAATATATGCATGAGAATCCATGAATGCGGCATAACAATGAATAACAGTATGCATGAAGTAGCAGGTAATAACTACAATGTCTAAACTAACATATAAGGCAAGTACACTAATATCATGTCAAAACTACTAGCTAACAAGCTAAATGAAGCAATAATATTCTCTAAGTGTACGTGACATGGCAATTACCGATGAAGATGTGTGTGAGCCGGCAAGTAAGTGTACGTGGTACATACGCATCATCGGTAATGGTGCTGGTGTCCTAACCACAAGATATCAACAGTAGAATATGAAGCATAATATAAGCATGTGATGCGGAGCGAACAACAATAATGAGCGGGAGCTGAATACTAGACGCAACGATAACTAATCTGCATTAACCTAATATAAGTCCTACAATAGTGCCTTTTGAAATAACACGAATCGCGGTGTTTTGAAAATAAGGGCTACGGTGTTTTTAAGAAAAGATACGTCTTTAGAAATAACCGTAGAATCCCTTGACCTGTTTTTTTTTAAAATACCCACGATTCGTAAGCTTTTGAAATAGGTAAGAGTCGAATCTAATCTAACAACTAAACTAAACTAAAGGGCTAAGCTAACGAGCTGGACTACAGGTAAGAAAACCGCCTAACCTCTGAGTTGATACGTATACATACCTATATATATATATTAGTCGGTGATCCCACCTCAATAATATCATATCAGATACCATATCTATAATCAGACATCCCAAGTCAAGAGTGCGGATCAATCATCAAAATTTGGCTCGTACGTAAATCCGTCGTACGTCATCACCAAATCTGGGTACGGGTCAATATCATATTCATCACCCTATTCATCTAGTATCCTCTTTATCCAAGATCATAGTCCAGGGTACTGACCTATGTCTAGTACAATACTAATATCATCAATATAGTCATGATCTGACTACTGATCGACAGTCTCGTACAAACCGATATCGTCAGCACATATCATCATCAAGGGGTATACATCGCCCAATACGGCCTAGTATCAATATCCTAGCATATCGTATCTCATATCACGATCACATGTTGACCATTTTATTTATAACACTATTCACCCGTATCGCCGCCCCAAGATCCGTTATAACACCAGAACGTACCTCAAGTACGAATCCTGCATATCACCGATATCACAACCACAAAACAAATCTCATCGACTCAGCTCAATCCCAAGTATCATCCTCAAATCCGTATGTGAACACATAGTCCCATACCCATGTGAACACATAACTATAAAGAATCCCATGAGCACATATAAATAGGAATGTATGCAAGTATGTATGTGTGTATGTGTAGTGCAACACTACCCTAGGGTTCGCAACACTAAAATAATCCAACACTCCAATATCCATCCTAAACATCGTTATTAATCCCAAATAATATATAATAATTGTTGGTGTGTATACACATCCGTATACACCACCACGGACTGCGGGGGTGCTATACGCCATCCACCCGACTTCTCCCCGTAGATATAAATCTACTCACCTGGTCCTCACTAGCCGGTGCCGACGTCGCCACGCGCTTGCTTGTTGTCTCGAAGTCCACATGGGTACCTATATCATAACGCACCGTATCGCATTATAATCCGACTCATGACCAAACGACACACGAAACCCACATAGGTCAAAACCTATGGTTGCTTTCACAAATCGACCCAAAAACTCTCGACGTCGGCGTACAAACGCCAAACCATCGAGAAAACTCCCAACACACTCATTTGTACAGTTACAATCACTAATTATAATATAAAATAGCTTAAAATTCACAAAAACCCCAATTTCACTTAAAAAGTCATTTTTCCGAAAATCTAGCAAGCACCAATCACCGTTTTAGTACAAAACTCGATGTATAAACGAATCTAGCGGCCACAATATTCACTAAATATCTTAAATAATTTATAAAAACAATTCCCATAATTTAATCTCGTTAAATTCCAAAACCCCTAAAATTCTAGTTTACAAAATACCTAAATTTTAATAATTTTATAGCAAAATGCACAAACAACAATATAGGTTGGATTTGCAAGATCTAAGTTGCTAAACAACAAATTAAGATGTTAATAATGTGATAAAAACCCTAACCATAATTTAATCTCACCTATATATGCATTTCATAAAAACCTAGTTTGCATAAAAAGCTTATTTATTGCAAATTTTAAATTAACAAATTGCAACTAGCAACTAGATTAGGTTTTACATTTCCACAAGATGATAATCTACACTTGATTATCCTATTAGTGATGGTTAAACCGAAATTAGCTTCAAACCATACTCTTGAATTCTCAAATTAGCAACAAGAGCAAAATTAACACTTTAATAACTTAGCTTTAAGAAATTAACTAACAAATTAAGCAAAAATGGTTAGAATTTATACCCAATAAATTGAAGATCCACAAGCACACACATAGCCTCCCAAATTGGAATCTTGTTCCCTAGATCCATGCAATTTTGGCTATAGAGAAATGGGTAGGAGTCAGATTTTGATTTTGTGAGGGTTTGTGTTGATTTTTGTTAATTTTTTGAAGGAAAATGGAGGTGAAGGAAGATTGATACTTGGAGAAAATGGGGGGGCTGATTCTGGCCGAGAGTGGGGAGGGTGAGGTGAGTGGGAGAGTGAGAGAGAGAGGGTGTTGGTTTCAAAGTCAAAGAAAAAGTCAAAAGCCCATTCTTATATATTCTTTTATCCTTTCTTTTCCTTTTCTTTTCTTTTGAAATTCAAGTGGGGAAAATTGATGGGGGCTGCTGAATTCAGCCAAGGGAAGAACTAAATGGGTGTGTGTGAGTGTGGGTATGGGTGTGGGGTGATGGAAAATGATAAATACAATACCCCAAACATCCATTTACACTAAAAAAAAGCCTTTTTTTCTTCAATAATTTCTAAACCGTTTTGGCAAACGATTTCGTTTCAAAAACCACATGATAAAATTTTATTTAATGTTTTATGATGCACAAAATTTGTTTCAACTCATTCCAATTTGTAATTTTCCCTAATTAAATGTATTAGTGACGGCTTAAAATAATAATAAAATAATTTTCTTTTCAGAAAATTTGAAATTTCACCAGTGGCTCAATAAACACCAAATACTAGCAATTACATAGCTAGAATATGTATATTTAATTTTTATAATAAGATATTTGCATTTTGACTTTTTACAGAAAACCCCCTTATTTTACCGATTTTCCGAAATTTCACCGAAACGATTTTCAAAACGTTACACTTAAGCAATATATATCACAAGAATTATAAGAATCAGCAACTATACATTCTTTACATTTCAAATTCCTTGAATCTATCGCAACCTTTCCTTTAACTATCAAGGTCATGGATTCTCCCAACAACACCAGTACCAATGTCAATGGAAATACCCCACCGCCTACTCTACCACCAACACATACCATTGCAGCTCCTATCAATGAGCAAACGGTACTAGTTAAGGCGATCAAGAGCCTCTTGGAGGGTCGGCAGCAGTAAACTGTTATCCTCATTCATCGCCCCGAAGCCGAGGCACCCGGAGTCAAGCAGTTCCGGGCACTGCATCCAAAACACTTCTCGGGGAAAGAGAGCCCACTGGAGGCGGAAGAATGGGCTCAATCGATTGAAGATGATATGGCAACAGCTCAAGTGCCAGATATTGCATGGGTGATAGTTGCGAAACTGCGACTGACTGACAACGCCAGAGTCTGGTGGAAGGCTAAGAAAAGCCGACTCACTCAACCCATAAAATGGAAGACGTTTCGCGATCTGTTCGATGCGAAGTGCTTCCGTGAGACTGCCCGTTTTGACATGGAACAACAGTTCATTCATCTACAACAAGGCTCGATGTGTGTCAAGTCTGTGGATGAATACGATGCTGAGTTTACCATGCTTAGCAGGTTCGCTGCACACCTGATTCCTACTGCTGAGATCCGGACACGACGATTTCAGTACGGGTTGGACCTGGAAATCCAAGCTGCACTCGCTACACGGGATTTCCCAACCCATGAACTTGCTTTGAAGGCTGCCCGACGCTATGAGGCAGTTATAACGAAGAAGGGCAGACCGCAAACTGCCGGTATGAAATGCCCTGCCACACAGATGACAGGAGGAGCCTCTTCTAGGCCAACTTTTGCACCCAGGAGACCTGGAGGATCGTTTAACCGTCCCAGTCCAAACTCTTGTTTTTACTGCAAAAGGACTAGACACCTGGTGAAAGACTGCAGGCGTGCAAATGGCCTGTGTATGGTTTGTGGCGCATCCACTCACGCCATAGGTGCATATTCATATCGTTTCAACACAGCTCCAGCACCCAATCCTGCAATCAAAGTTCCGCAGCGGCCAGCCATTCAGGCTCCTGCAGCTCGCCTAGCTCTCCCTGCACCAGCCCCACGTAGACCTCCTGCACAGCCTCAACGTCAATTCCAGCAGGCACAGAGAAACATGCATCAAGAGCAGAGAAACATGCCCCGAGAACCGAGGAATGTGCCTCCAGCAAGAAGGAATATACCACGACGTCAGGCTTTTACAATGACGGTCGAGGAGGCCGAAGCCACAGGCCAATTCATCACTGGTAATTCCCAATCCTTTCAAATCTTTTCAATCCTTGTATATCACTATACTTTTTCCTATATCTAAACCCAACCTCACATAACTTAGGTAGTATACTAGTACCCTCTTTTCCTGCTCTAGCACTCTTCGACACTGGATCATCACATTGCTTCATATTGCAACGGTTCGTCCAAACTCATGCGATTCCAGTTAAACCGCTCGTATCCAGCTGGAATGTCAGTTCAGGGAACATCGTTCTAAAAGCAATTTTGGGATACGATCTGTATCCGGTGGTTATATGCAGTACAAAATTTTATGCGGATTTCAAGGTGCTGGACATACTGACTTCGACGTAGTCTTAGGAATAGACTGGTTAGGAACTTTCTTCGCTACCATCGACTATCGCCAAAGGAGGGTAGTGTTAGAAATACCAGATCATCCAGTGTTCTATTTCAAGAGTGGAGATCGTACCTTGGAACCTAGCGTCTACAAGGCAAAACCAAAGAAGGCAGTGGTTGCGGCATTGCAAGCGGAAGAATCGAAGCCAGAGGTAGTTCGAAAGTTTGAGAATGTATTCCCTGAAGATATCTCAGGTTTGCTTACCGATCGAGCTCTTGAGTTTAGTATCGATTTGCTACCTGGTGCGCAGCCTGTAATCAAAGCTCCGTACCGGCTAAGTCCAGAAGGATTGAAGGAGATCCGCATTCAGTTGGACGAACTCCTGAAGAAAGGTTGGATTCCTCCTAGTACTTCAAGATGGGGATCTCCAGTATTACTTATGAAGAAGAAAGAAGGTTCATACAGGATGCGTGTGGATTGTCGAGCTCTAAACAAAGTGACTATCAAGAACAAGTATCCACTACCATGCATCGATAATTTGTTCGATCAGCTAAGTGGGTCTTGTGTATTTTCGAAGGTAAATCTTCGTTCGGGTTATCATCAGGTGAAGGTCAAAGAGTCCGATATTCCGAAGACGGCGTTCAGGATTCGATATGATCATTATGAATATCTCGTAATACCATTTGGAGTGACCAATGCACCTGCCATCTTTATGAACCTGATGAATCAAGTTTTCCGTGAGTACTTAGACAGATTCGTTGTCATCTTCATCGACGACATCCTGATGTATTCAAAGAATCAGAAAGAACACGCCGAGAACGTACAGATTGTTCTGGAGACATTGCGACAACATCAGCTCTACGCCAAGTACAGCAAGTGTGAATTTTGGCTAGATCAAGTCGGATTTCTCGGACATATTGTTTCAAGCGAAGGAATCTCAATAGATCCAGCTAAGATGTCAGCTGTCAGTGAGTGGCCAACACTAAAGACGATGAATAATATACAAAGTTTCTTGGGATCAGCAGGATACTACTGACGATTCATTGAAGGATTTTCAAAGATTGCAGCACCCCTGACCAAGTTCACACATAAAGATGAAATATTCGTATGGTCAGAAGCTTGTGAAAAAGATTTTATAGAACCCAAGTCGAGGTTAATTTTTGCACTTATTCTTGTAATACTGGATCAATCTGGAGGATTCGTAGTACATTGTAATGCGTTCGGTAAAGGATTAGGATGTGTTCTACACCAGCATGGAAAAGTTATGGCTTTTGCATCAAGAAAACCGAAGGTTTATGAGCGCAACTATCTAACACATGATCTGGAGTTGGCAGTCGTTATTTTTGCACTTAAGATTTGGCACCACTATTTTCTGGGAGAACGAGTGGATATATATACTGACCACAAGAGTCTGAAGTATGTATTTACTCAGAAGGAATTAAACATGCGGCAGAGAAGATGGTTAGAACTCATGGCGGATTTCGACATCAACCTACAGTATCATCTTGGGAAGGTGAATATAGTTCCTGATGCACTTAGTCACCGGTCATTAGCAGTGAACCTCACCACTCAGTGGAAGCTACATCAAGTATTGCAGGGATTGGCGATTGAAGTAGTTATGCCAGGTAACGTTTCATATTTGATGAACTTACAAGTCCAGTCCACTCTTGTCAATCAGATCAAGGCAGCTCAAGTAAATAATACCAAGGCACAAAAGATCCGAGAACAGGTAGAAAGTGGACTTCGAACTGACTTCATCATTCACGAAGATAGATCCTTGCGATATGGAAGCCAATTATGTGTAGCAAACAACCCAGTTTGAGAAGAGTTGATAAAAGAAGCTCACAGCTCTCCTTATTCTGTACACCCCGGTGGTACAAAAATGTACAAGGATCTACGGAAACACTACTAGTAACATGGAATGAAGTGCGAAGTAGCAAGGAGCGTAGCCAAGTGTCTGGTGTGTCAGCAAGTGAAGGATGAACATCACAGAACTGCTGGTCTATTTTAGCCGTTACCAATCCCAGAATGTGTCACGTCCTGCTTCCCAGTGTACGGGGAAGTAGGCGTGGCGGTCACGCGACGTATTTACTCAGAAGTAAACACATTAAGTGTAAATAAGCAATATAAATAAATGCACAAGAATAACAAGAGATGTAATATAAACAACAACCTTTATTAATATCCATTCTTTACATTACAACTGATTTGAAAAGAAAATGTACAATGATAAAAGCAATACCTAAATAGTGGCATACAAATAAAAAGGCAAGTACAAGTAAAGACTAGAAGTCTGGCTCCTCTATGAACTGGTCCAAGTTTTCCTGGCTGGGCTCGGTCTCCTGAGAGTCGGGTCCTCATGACGAACATTCCAAAGAAAGAAGAGACATGAATGTCTTCAGCGAACTAGCGCTCGGTAAGTCCCAAAGATAAGGTGAAATAGAACAAGTAAAGAATATATGACTGGTAATTTGTACAGGTATATATTTGTTATACTAACATAGTTGTTTGTAACTTGGTACAGAAAGTATCAGTGTATACGAGAGGAGTCCAATTTGCTCTGTGGACTATAGTAACCCGTAGTATAAGGCCCCGTCAAAACCCACGGGACAACTGTCACGACCCGTAATTTAGCACGTGACCGACACTTAAATTACGCAACGTCAAAAGGCGTGACGTAAATCAAGTAAGCCGAAGCCCAGAAAATCTAAATCTTTTTGCGGAAAATAGTAGGGGTGCAGTTTTGAAATAAAGGTATAATGAATCCTGTTTTGTCTTTTAAAAATTTGGGCAGCACCTCCCTTGTATATTTTGATCCAAAAACATATACACAACAATATATAGGCATCTCCAAGTGGGAGCTAGCTCTTCGCCAAATAGAGGAATCATAACCACGCAAAAACATATATACGACGCCCAACGGCGAAGAATCAACCCCGAAAGAACTAATAAATAAGCAAGACATCAAAACTCAAGAAAAGCGATCAAAACCCATCGCTCCAAGTCTCGCACAATACCCAAGTCTGACTAGATCTACCAATATACAATTCTAGTCTCTGATTTGATATGATGGAGTTTATCTAGATACAATAGAATATAACAGTACGAGAGTGGGCACGATCCAACATGTGTCTCACCTACCAAAGCGAACACCCTAGAAAAAGCTGCGTGCTAGCAATACCGCAACTGATCCCAAGCGGTCAAACTTACAAGAACTATGGCACAACGGGGGTGGGTTGCCAACTCCTGAGTAGAAAACATCAACAAGTAGAAATCGAATAAAACAACGATTTCCTAGGTCACTATATCCTGAAGGTAATACTATGATATCTAGGGTGACCAAATATGCATATATGTCAACAATCGACCAATGCAATGACATATATAAATAAACATTGTTCCCTCATAAAATACAAGGAAAAACCACAATGGGGCATCACGTGCGCACATGTGATCGGGGGTCACGTGCCGACACGTGATGGCTTCCTGAGGGCTCTGAAATGATAAGAATTGAATCCTAATCAAATGGGGTCACGTGCCCGCACGTGATGGGCCTTTAAGCCCACTGAAGTATAATAAAACAGCAAGAAAAAACCCCAATGGGGCATCACGTGTTCACACGTGACCAAGGGTCACGTGCTGACACGTGATAAGTTCCTGAGTTCTTTAAAATATCAGAATTAAATTCTGGTTAAATGCTTAATCTGTGGGTCACGTGCCACCACGTGATAGGGTCTTAAAAACTCTCTGAGTTATAGGAAAGAAAATCCTAAATGGGGAATCACGTGCCCACACGTGACAGGGGGTCACGTGCCAACACGTGATGGGTTCCTAAAGATCTCTGAACTAATAGAATTAAATTCTAATTAAAGGAAATCAAAAACCCTAATTGGAAAAATATTTCCCTAGATCTTTCCAAACAAAAAGATGGCTCTTTGTAAAGTGAAGCACCGTTGGATTAAAAATCCAATGGTGATTAAAAAATCACCAATCTATAGAAAGATTCTATACAAGGAGATATTTCCCTGAAATTTGCCAGGAATAACAGATAAAATATCTTTTGGATTAAAATCCAATGGTGAATAAAATTCACCGAGTGATCTAAAAGATTATGTTGGTTACAAAATCAATCAAAATTTTTCAATGAAAGATTGACTAAACAAACTGATTCTTTTCTTTCTCCTAAAAATAGAAGCCAAGAAGAGAAGAGAGGGAAGGAACACAACAACAGAGAGAAAAAAGAAGAGAATTTAATTCCCCAGAAAGAAAAGAAGATTTCTTTAGAAAAGAAAGAAACCCTAGGTAAGAGAGAGAAAGAGATCATTCTATAAACTCGCATAACCCTATAAGAGAATTTAATTCTCAAACTAGGAGTTTAACTCTTCTGAATAAGAACTTAGTTCTTCTTTTGGTTGAAGGTTTGCAGAAGCAAATCTCCCCATAAGTTGAGAATTTAATTCTCATCGGGGAGATTCTGCCATGCAAATCTAAAACCTAAGAGAAGAGCTGAGTTCAGAGAATTATATTCTCCCACAAAGCATATAGGAATTTAATTCCTCCAACAAAAATAGGGTTTAACCCTTAATATAAGAACTTAGTTCTTCATATGGTTGAAGATCTGCAGAAGCAGGTCTCCACATAAGTTGAGAATTTAATTCTCATCGGGGAGATTCTGTCATGCAGATCCAAAACTTAGAGAGAGAATTGGGTTTAAAGAATTTAATTCTTCCAAATATATAGGAATTTAATTCCTCTAAATAAAATCAGGGTTTAACCCTATAAAAGAATTTAATTTTTAAACAAAGGACTTTTCATGCACGTAAAAAGATCAAGTATCCATCCTAATCACGTGGCAACACGTGACCCTCCTCTCAATGGTCAAAAAAGAATGAATGAGATTGGGTCACGTCCTCCCACATGAACCTTGAACAAACTTCTCAAAAATAAAGACAGAACAGACTTTGGGCGCCCTCACGTGTCCCCACGTGACCCCCAGAAAATCCTTTTAATATTCAGTGCATGGGTACCTATCACGTGCCCACACGTGATGGCCGTGAAGACTAAAGTGTTTAACACTTACCTGCATATCCTGAGAATAAAATAAAGGAAGTTTGGGCCCAACACTGTTTTGTGCACTGCATTCTTAATGTTCAACACTATTTTAAGTGCATCACGTGGGAGCATGTGATAGCCGAGTGTACTCTAGTGTTTAACACTATATCCAAGCCAATCTTGGCTTGAACTAGCCAAGTTTTTCCAGAGGCAGTACCCCCTTTTGACTGAACCTCAAACACACTTTTGTCTTCCAAAATTTGTCATCTCATATGACATTCAAAGTAGAACCCAGAGCATTTCAGACAACTTTGGTTCAAGGGTACATCTATCCACACCTCTGATACATGTCGTTGTAATTCTTCAACGTCTTCAGAGAGGTGGTGGGTCCCAATGGCCAATAACTATCTGGTGCATTTCTAAATCCATGTTGGCATCTGCACTTGGACCGTAATGTCCCTAAACTAAACAACAGAGCCCAAATGCTCTTTTGTTGGATCTAAATGATCCTGTTAAGTAGATCTTAGTCTAAAATTAGACTAACGTATCCTTAACAAACATTTAAGTTGATCTTAATCCCAAACGAGATTAACGATCCTTAAATCAATCCAACTACAGACCCCCTAACCAATATTGGTTCAAGGGTACATCTCTTCACTCCTCTGATATTTGTCGTTGTAACCCTTCAACGTCTTCAGAGAGGTGACGGGTCCCGACAACGAGCAAATCATATAGACTATGACGTCTCTAAACTGGACCGTGGGGTCCTTAAACCTATGGACTGTGATGTCCTTAACCATGGACTGTGGGGTCCTTAAACCCATGGAATATGATGTCCTTAACCTTTACAGACTATGATGTCTTTAAACTGGACCGTAATGTCCTTAAACTAACAATGGACTGCAAAGTCCCTAAACTAAAACAATAGAGTCCAAATACTCTTTTATTGGATCTAAACGATCCCGTTAAGTTGATCTTAGTCTAAAATTAGACTAACGTATCCTTAACAAACGTTTAAGTTGATCTTAGTCTCAAATGAGACTAACGCATCCTTAAACCCAACCCCAAACCCAAATCTAAGAAAATACGGATTTGGACTAATCCACGCCCTACGGGCGACAACATAAATTAGTCTCCGTATACAATCCACGGGCAACCAAAAACAAAACAAACACACATGACACGAAGTGACCATCTGGAGAAGGAGAAAGTGGTTACCGCGATGCGGTAGCGTAATTAACTGCAGGGGCTTACGCCTGCAGGGAAGAGCGTCCCCACAATAAAAAAATCCCTCAAATGAAGGGGAATCTGATGAAGTTTACTACATCGGCCGCATCCGTATAAACCTTCGATACATTGTTCCATAAATCAACTTGGCATCTTCGGAGAGGTGGGCGAATAGCACCAATTAACATCTGCTCTCGAAATCCAGGCCGGACGTCCCAACGTCCCGGTCACGTCTTTCAGCGGAGAACAGATTCTGGCACGCCCGGCGGGACCTTTTCTTCTTTCCACTCCACATTTCGTATGTCGTGTTCGCGAACGAATCGAGGTTTAATATGGTTGCCCTTGGGTTCGAGGTACTAAGATTTGGTTTAGTTCCCGTGCAGAAAAAAGAACATCAATGACCTCTAACTGCTTTAACTGCAACTGCAACTCCAGTTCCGCCTCATTTGGAGGAGTAACCTACGGGCCCCAAGCGGTCTCCTTTTTCACAATGCCGGTGGAACAAGTGACCCAAGCCACCACTGGGCTATTCGCGGTTCTTTTCTTTCTCCTTCGAAAAAGCGAGCTTTGCACTCACAAAATTGCCTCATTTCGGGACCATGCTCCCACCGATGAGCTTCAACGCCCCTGTAGCATCGCAAGAAGCTCAGAAGAACTCGGTCTTTGATCGGCTTACCACTACCGCGGCCCCTCTTAACGGGTCGTCCAAACCAAGTGCCTCAGTTTTCAGCAGACTGGGCCAAAGCTCTAATGGGCCTGTGAAGAAGCTCGCAATACCAGAAGGCATTATCCCGAAGCAGATAGCCATTCCTACTTCTGGAGTCACTAAGGCGGCTTCTCCGGCTAAAGGGTCGGTCTTCACAAGACTGGCCATCTCAGCTCCCTCTCCGGGTGAAGTAACCAAGGCCGTTTCCCCTGCACGAAAATCGGCCTTTTCAAGATTGGCCATTCCCTCTCAGCGAGCATCTATCTTTGACAGGCTGGCGCCAGCAACATACTCTCATCAGAACAGGGGGCATGGAAAAGCTGATCCAACAGTGGAGGTGATCCTGGCCGCACGACATGCTCGACGTCGCCACTGGCGCCGAGTGAGGAAAGCTGGGGGCAATTCCCCTTCTGGACTGACTCCGCCAGCTCTAATGGTGGAAGTTGATGCTGCTGTTCCAAATGGGAACAGCTTTGAACTACTTAACAGGGTGCGCAGGAATTCGCCGACTACTGTGCTGAAAAAATCTCCTCCACCTGTGGAGAATACCATAAAGGCGAAGCTCGAACAGCCCACTCAGCGGCTGTCCTCTAAAATTTATAAAGTTTGGCGACAGGTCCAGAACTCCGTGGTAGATCAAAACTATCCCCGCCGACAGAAAAAGATGAAGGTTTGGCGAGAAGAGGATCACCCTGTCAAACCACAAAAAGTGACAGCTACTTGGGTGCCTACTGCAACGGCCCCCTCAACCTCGACTGCTTACAAGAGGAGAAAGTTGGAGAAAATCCCGGTGTCTGCGACGAATCGCAAGAACACTGAATCTAAACGCCCTAAGTCTGGGGGGCATGGTGGTGCACACCATCTATATGGCATCCGGAAAAGAGGATAGCCGTATCTCCACAGGTCATCGACCGCTTACGCGATCAGTGACTAAGGCTCAGGAGCAACAACAACAAAAGCTCCAAGAGATGTTAACAGCTATGGCCGCACTCACAGGACCGAAAGCAAGCCCGGAGACATCCTCGGAGCAGCGCCGTGAGCAGGAAACTGATGCCGAATTCCTTCGGAGAATGCTCGAAAAGAAGGACAGAGAAGCAGCAGAACAAACGGCCAATATAAAACGAATGACGCTTCTCTTCCAAGACATGGTCGGGATGATGAGACAACCGGATCCTCCGACTGAAGACCCTCCAATTGTCCTTGAAGATGACAGAGGGGAGACATCAAACCCTCTTCCGGCTTGTTCAGCAGCCAAAGAGGAGACCATCTCAAAAGCCGCCCTGGATGATTACATCGCTCAGCAGATACGAATTCATCAGGCGAATGAAGCGGCTGGGCAAATTGTTAAGACTGGACGACCTTATCCGGGCTGGTACGACCAAATAAAGTACCCGCCGGGGTATACTATCCCTAAATTCCATGTATATAAGGGGACGGGGAACCCACACCAACATGTTGCTCAATTTAAAGCCTTGTGTGGCAACACCGGAGGTGACGATAAACTACTGCTCCGCCAGTTTGTTGGCAGCTTGTCGAAGACGGTATTCGAGTGGTATTCGGAACTCCTGAATGACTCTATCAAGACATTTGCAGAGATGGAGCTGCTATTCACCCAACATTTTGCGAGCGCTAACGAACATACCCCAATCACGGCGTTGATCAATGCCAGGGTGAAGCCGGGAGAAACTTGGGTCCAGTACGCAATATGGTGGCGGAATCTATGGTCGAAATGCGAACAGCGCATCGAAGAGGCTCCTGCGGTAGGCATGTTCGTGGGAACCCTCGATCCGTAGGCGACTATATCCCAATTCATGATGTTCTTCAAGCCGACCACCTTCCAGACCTTGATTGATAAGCTGGCCCAGATGGATTAGATGGGTCATAGACCATCTTCTTTGAAGCTGGAATCTCGAAATGAAAAAGGGAAAGGGAAAGCGACCTTCGTCGCCAATGCTCAACAGCAGCCCAGTGGCCCAAAACTAACTGATCGTCCAGACGAGAGACGGCGATTCTTTAATGAGAAAATGAAGCGCCCTTATTCGTTTCCCCGGGACAAAACAAAGAGATTGTTCGAGCTGGCGGTGCGCAACAGGCTCATCAACTTGCCGGATCCGAAACGCCCATTGCAACCCGGTGAGGCTAATAATCCTAATTATTACCCCTATCACCAAGCGATAGGCCATCCAATCGAAGATTGCTTCGTTTTCAAAGGGTGGATTGAGAACCAATACCAACAGGGAAAATTCGCACTGTCCGAGAATTGGAAAGTAAACCCGCCTCAGCCGCACGCTCTTAAAAAGGCGGACACACTGGGGGCATCGTGCTCTTTTGTCGAAGAAGCTCCATGAGAGGTCGCTCTTTCGACCAAAACGAAAAGAATGCTGAAAGATCTCCAAGCATGTCCAGCGATCAGGTGGAAAAATCAGCTAGAACCCGAGATCATCGAGGGAATGCTGAAACCGCGCCCGACGCCAAAGATTGGTAGCGATAATCAAAATGCTCAGGCCCAGCCGTCAAAGTCTTCGAAGAAAAAGAAGAAAACCAAAAGGCCCGTGAAGCCTGTTGACAAGCGCATGGACCTGCAAAAACACATCGACGCTCTGGGAGAATATAACCAGAAGGCGCGAACCCAGGTCACACTTCAAGAGTTTCTCAGCCATGTCTTTAAGAACGGAGATGATGACAATGGAGAAGACTCGTCAGATGAACTTGAGGATTATGTGGCAAGCTATCATGTGATCTCTCACTCGTCGATAGACGGTGAAGAAGCTCCTAACGCGGAGAAACTGGGAGCAGATCCCGAATCGGAGCTCCTAGGACCGTCAGACGAGATGATTGATGCATTCCTGAATGAATCACTTCTGGAAAGCAAAGCTGATCGAGAGCGCGAAATGGCCATATTTGAAAAAGCCAAACGCCGGCGACTGGATGAAAGGGTTAAGACACTCTAACCAGATAGGAGCACTTCGGCTGCCACCAAAAGCAGGTTCAAGACGAGGAAAAGGTTCGCCAAAGCCATATCGATGGGAATGAAGCTGCTACCCTCCGAAGGAAACACTTCTGATGAAATACACCTTAATGAAAATGATGTGCATCCTAATTACTGTTTATATTATCGAAGGATTGCACATCCTACTGAAGAATGCAACGCCTTTAAAAATTGGTGACAAGGGTATGTCGCTCACAGGTAGCACTTCAAGAGGATGAAGCGTGAAGCTCGTCGACAGCGGAAAAATGCGACAGACGATCGTGGAAGAGCTGCCAGCAACTATCACATGGTTGATAGCAGGGGATCGCAAGTTCTCACCTTCGGGAGTGATTCTGAAGATGAAATGTCTCTTGGCCCTCTCTTCAAAGAATCCACCTCAGGAAAAGAGGAAGAACCGAAGAGTTGCGAGAACATTCAGCTGCGCAATCGCACATTACCTGAAAAGAATCTCGGACCCGTAAACAAGGGGTCGAACAAAAAGGATAAGGGAAAAGAAAAGGTCCCTGAGGATATCACCCTCGATGACCATGCCGTCGAAGAGCTGACAGCCAAGGATCCGCCTAAGAAAAACAAGCTGGATTACAACGTTCTGGCACACCTGAGGAAGATACCCTCACAGCTAAGCATTTTCAACGCCCTTCTGCTATCTAAAGAGGTAAGAGATTCTTTGATCAAGGCACTACAAGATCCCGAGCAGTTCCAAACTTTCCTCGTCGAAGAAAAGATGAAGGATGAGCTGGAAGAAGTGCACACAGCCGATATCACCTTCGGCGATGAAGATCTCCTCCTCGGGACGCGCGAGCATAACCATCCCCTTTATGTCTCTAGATACTATCATGATATCAAGATAAACAAAATTCTGGTTGACAATGGGTCCTCCGTCAACCTCCTCAATGTAAGAGTGTTGAAGGAAATCTGCATGAGCGTTCAGCATCTCGCTCGTGATAAAATCACCATCTCCGGGTTTGACTCCCAGTTATCATGGACTCTCGGGTCTGTGATATTGACGTTACGCTTTGGGCTGCTCGTCACGGACATCAAATTTCATGTCATTGACGCTAAGACATGTTACAATGCTTTGCTTGGTAGGCCTTGGTTACACAAGTATAACATCATCCCTTCTACACAACATCAGTGTATGAAGTATTTCAAGAATGGCCTTGAGTATACCGTGACAGGGGAGTTGAACCCATTCTCCGTGAATGAAGTCCGAAAGTACGAAGATGCAAAATACTTCTTACCAGATTTCGAATACACGGAAAGACGTCACAAACCGAAGAACAAAGCTATCACCACTATTCCGGTCTTCGGGAGTGATACCGAGGAGGAAGAAGAAATGGTTTATTCAGGGCCACCCCAATGCAACAAGCCGGGACCGTGCACCCCTATTCTGGTCTTTGGCAGCGACTCAGAAGATGAGGTCAATGCCGTATTTTCTGTTCGGCCATCGATCCAAGCCTTCGCTAACGATGATTGGAGTTTGAAATTGCCATAGTTCCGCAAGAGCATTACAAAGAGCTTGATGCGCTTGGTACCTATAGTGTGCAGGAACTGCAAACATTCTACATCCCTCCCAGGTGAAGAGATGAAAAGGCGTTCCTCTTTTATCAATCCACGGAAACCAAAGTGGAGAAAGAAGTCTGACATTATGCCGATTCGACACTTGACAGACTCAGCCCATCCGACTGCCCAGATACTACACAGAAGGATTAAAAAGGCTGTTGAGGCGCCAATGCGTTCCCTTCAAATAGACTGCTCGACAAGCTCATTTCTACAACAGGATCTGGGACGTCCCCGGAACTCAGCGAAAATTGCCCAACGGGAGAATGGAAACGATCGTGTTTGGATATGTTCAATCCAAGAAACGGGAACGATTCCATGGCTGCTATGTTATACATGACTTTGACGAAGAAGGAGATATTCTGTTAAAAGACGCTAACCCTGAACCAAAATGAGGTCCTGCCATAAAAATGCCAAGTCCGTCATTTGAAGAACAGATGAACAAGCTGATAAGGGAAGTAGGTCAGAAGGTCCGGGACGACCATAGCCACGAAATGGCCATTTACGAGAAAGCCAGGGCGCAGCGCCTCCTTCAACAGGCCGCGGAGAATGATAATGCTCTTCGTCGCCAACCCGTTATACAAAAGACCCGGCGCAGAGGCAAAAATAAACCAAAGAACGGAAAAAAAACGTTCGACAGCGGCAAAGCGGGTCTGAGAAGCCACGCGATCGAGAATCGAGCAGCCGAGATCCGTCTCTTATAAAGAAGATGGGTCGAGCATATTCTTTTCCCCAAGACAAGACAAAGAAGATATTCGATCTTGTCATAAAACATCAGATGATGACGCTTCCGGAGTCCAAGCACCCCAGGCAAGCAGACGAGGTCTCTCACCTAGACTATTGCTCCTATCACCGAGCAATAGGACATCCTCTTGAAGACTGCTTCAGCTTCAAGAACTGGGTTGAAGACCAGTATCAATGATTGAAAAGAATTCTTGATGTGTAGTATGAAAATAGTAAAGAAATCACAACCAAAAATTATTTGACCGCAATCAACTACGGTGTCGGATGTAGATTGTTAGTGAGTGTGGATCGTCCACAGGGAAAGTGTAATCGTTCGTCTTTTGAATTAGATGAATTGAAACTTTAAAGAAAGAAAACAAAACAATTCAAGATTTATAGTTGAAGTTCAAGAATGAGAAAAAACTAGATCTAAGAAAGCATTAAAAGATAGAATCAAGAATTGATCGTTTGTTGATTTTTTCAAACCAAATCTCAAGAATCGAAATGAGGCTCGTAGGAATCGATCGGATCTATAGATGTGATGTAATCTTACAATTACGTATTCTTATCCTTCGATGAATTAATACTAGATCGATGATGATCGATGAGAATTAGAGACTTCTTGTGAAACTAGGGTTTCATCTTATCTCTTGTTCTTTCATTGATACCATTCATATTCTAGCCTCTAGTAAATTCAAGAAACGATCGTAGATCCCTAATTTCGAGCGATCACAATCAAGAAAGTATCGCTACGAAACTAGGTCATCGATTCTTGAACTTGCTAGGGTTTACAAAACTCGTAGTACTTAAAAATCGTATTAAGATTTGTTACATCATCATTCTACAATCGTCTCGACTCCTTTACGAGCGGAGTTTTACTCAAACATCACAACAAGAACAACAATTACAAATTGAGATCTAATCATGATGCAAGAATTAAAAGAAAGCAAGATTAAAGAATTTCACCTTTTATTTATATCAACAATTTCATTACATTCGCTCAAGAACTACAAGAGGAAGAATTCGATCGTCGACTTGGCTTCGCTCGTCTCCGTGGATCGCGGATCGGCTTGGATCACTTGCCCGATTGAAGATCGGCTCTGCTCCTAAACGGTTGAAGGCTTCTCGCTTGATTTGGTACTCAAGATCTTGGATTTGGAGTGGAATTAGGGTTAGGGTTTCGCACAAGCCTTGTCACTAGACTTGTGGAAGAAGATGATGTAGAATGAACCAATGATTATTGATTAGCCTTTAACCCTAGGTCTAGGTTCCTATTTATAGATAACTAACCCTAGATCTAGGATTTCAAATTCTAAGTTTCCTTCCTAAAGTTTGTTGAAGAAATTCAAATTTCCCTCCAAAAGTTAGTTAGGGGAGAAGCTTCTAGATGTGATTAGTTAGGAGGAGCTTCTAGAAGAGGATTAATTAGGAGCTTAATTGGGATTAGCCTTCCTTAATTTTCTTTGCTGATCTGGCAGTATCTTCGAGTGTATTCTGGAACTTGATGTATCACAATGAGGTGTGGGTCCCGCTGTGAGAATTCTGCACTGAAAATGAGACGATGACGTGGCAGAAGCGCGGCGGATCCGCGGCGCATGCAAGCTCCTGCCGCGGATCCGCGGCTAACTTGGAGTCTTGGGCCTTTGTTTCTCTGGTGCTCTCTTGGGCTGATGTATGGGCTTTCTTTTGATGTATAGAATTGTATAATTCCTTCTGAATTTCTACCAGATCTGAAATGATTGAATTGGCTTAATGTTGATCAGCTCTTGGGTTTTTTTTCTTCCGTATTTTTCCTGCACAGACTCAAGACAAGTGTTGCGCAAATACAGAAATGATGCGATGCCATGAAATGCGGTTAATTTTCTTTAAAGTGTCGGTTTGAAAGTCTAATACATGCAATCTCATATTTTGTGACAGATTTGCTAATATGTAGAATATGAATGTCGAACACTTCTAATTGTATGCAGATGATATGGAAATTGCCGGTTAAAATATGCAATATTTTCGACTGATCAAATACCCCCAAACTTAATTTCGATCGTCTCGAGCGAATGTTTTATTAAAAAAGAGAAGGAGAAAATAAAGAAAGAGAAAAACTAACTAGCACACTTTCGTAGGCAACACGATTGCACTGAGCACGTGCAACAAGCCTTTAAACCTCTAGGTGTCCCTAGTAGGAGGAGTGTTGTCTCCTGAGGGTTTTCAGCAGATTGCACCCACAAAATCCAATAATAAAAGCAAGATCATGAATATTACATTTAAAGAAAAGAATCGTAAAAGAAAGACTTTGAAAATTAGGGTTTCCAACTAAGCTAGCTTTTCGGTTGTCATGAGCCCTATCTTAATGGTCATGAAAAGATGTCAGAAATCACGTCCTCCCTCAATAAAACATCGTCTTATTCTTCATTCCTATCTTTCTTCCAAACACCGATCATATCACCCTGCGTGTGTGTAAAGACATCCCTACACCCGGAGAATTCAATTCAAGCTATCATACTCTTGCCCATCAGCCTCAGTATTTTTTTTTTCGATGAGCTCACACACTTTCATGCGACCGTTAATACTTCTTGAGGTACTAACCGACCGATTACTCATGTGCTTGCTTATTTGGTGTATTTTCCTAATCTTGCACCACCTTAGGTATAGCAGTGACTCCCAGACCAGTTGGCCTTAGGGCACTAGATGAAAAGGCACCCTTGCTATATATTTTTTATTTCCCTTGGTGATAACAAAACCAGTGTCCATTTTTCTCACCATTTTTTTTTTCTTCATACTTTTGGCTTTAAGACAAGAGCATTTCAAGGTATCCTCTACTATCCCAGGCTTTAAGACGTGTGTAAGTGCGAATAGCAGGGTAGCAACGCTCAAAATGTTTGGCTTCCAAAATAGAAACTATTTTTCAGACTTATTTTTATCCTCAGATTAGTGACTACCTTCATCTTACTAACCCTTGGGACAACGGCTCATAACTACTTATTACTAGTTCGTATAAGAAAACTTCTAATTTTCTTAGTTTTCTAAAATTTTTCTAATCTCATGGATGCAATTTTTTCACTATCTAAACTTTTATTATCTTATTTATGTACAAAAAATATTTTTATAGTTTTGAAAATTTTTAAATTTTTATAGGTTTTCAAAAATAAAATGTTTTGTGCTTATGCAAATGATATGCAAATGATGCGAAAATAAGCACAAACCTCCCCCAAACTTGTTTTCAACAGTGTCCTCACTGTTGCCATCTGCTAAATCTCGAAAAACCTGTAAGCTTGGGAGGAATTTATTAGTGCGGGCAAAATATTTAAGTGAAGAACCTCCCCCAAACTTATTTTTGGCTCAAAATTTTGTAAAAATTATTTTTTTCAAGAGCCAGATAATGTGCCCCCCCCAAACTTGAGTTATGCAATGTTAATCTTTTAAAATCACAAGTGGGGGTCAAAAATCATAGGTCGATGCCAAGCTTTGCAAAGACCAAATGTCAACACCAACCATTCGAAAATTTTATCAATGTAGTGCTCGGGTTGGTGGAAGAAGAAGTGGGGAAAAGGTAAGTGGTGGAAGAGAGTGTGTGTGCGTCTCATATTGGAGAGACGATGCAGTGTATGTGATGGATTACTCGCATTCTTCTTACAATTCAGAAAAAGGGGTGGAGGTTCAATTTCAGTGATTGGGAGATGATTCATCTCAACACCCGTGTCATTTAAAAATGCGAGTTCATCAGCGAAGATCTCCTCAAAAGTTCCATCTATACCCCGATGAATAATGTCATCACAAAGTGCGGGGTGATCTTCAGACTCTAAAAGCAGTTCATAATCAGTGTTAGTTGTTGACCCGGACATCTCGGTGGAAGAGTCCGTATGTGTATGATACATAGTTGGATCAAACAACAACGTATGAAAAGAGTCAAGATCAGTATAAAGAGGATCATCAAATTCGCTGCTGTCGACATCCATTAAGTCGACAGAACATACCTGAGCAATAGGTTCGGAGGGTACACTTCCCAACTTGTAAATGTTCAGCTCTATTGACCTATTCCCGAAAGATAGGGTCATAGAACCGTTACGACAGTTGATAATAGCATTGGAAGTGGCCAAAAAGGGGCGACCTAAAATCACCGGAATTTGATTCCGTGGGTTCGCTACAGGCTGTGTATCAATTACAATAAAATCTACCGGGAATATAAATTCTCCGATTTTTATTAACACATCCTCCAGTTCACCCCTAGGTTTGGTGATAGATCGGTCAGCCATCTGGAGAGTGCAATTGGTTGGCTTCAACTCTCCAATACCTAGTTGCTCATAAACAGAATATGGAAGCAAGTTAACACTAGCGCCAAGGTCTAGTAGAGCACGGTTAATGTGTTTTTCCCCAATAGAAACGGAAATAGTAGGATATCCTGGATCCTTACGTTTCCTCGGTAATTGTTGGGGGAAAGCCGTGTCTATTGTTTTTTCCATGAATATCTTCTTGGGCGCTTGAGTCTTCCTCTTCCTAGTGCACAAGTTCTTAAGAGTTTTCGCATAGGACGGAACTTGTTGGATGGCATCTAGGAGAGGGATGTTGGTGTTTACTTGCTTAAAAATGTTCATAATCTTCTCCATATGTGGACTCGGTGTGTTAGCCCTTAACCGATTAGGATAAGGTGCTTTAGCAATAAGCGCTGGGTCCATCATAGGAGAAGAAAGTGTTTGTGGAATAGATCCCATAATAGAAGTGGGGATCGTCCGTGGAGGGGTAAAAGAGGTGGGCTGTAATGGCGAGCCTTTTGGGAAACGAAGAATAGGCTCGGAAGAAGATGGTGGGGTAGAAGAACTGGGGTCAGAAGTGTGTGTGTGTGGAAAGGTCTCAGCCGGGGTGTTATTGATTGATTTATCAGTGTCATCAAATTCTTCCCCAAGGTGATGGTCAAGCACTCTTCCAGATCTCAACGTGATCTCATCCCCATGATGTGAATAGCCAGAATTGGGTAAAGGTTGAGCTGGAAGTTTCCCTTTCTCTCGTGCACTCATTTCGGCTTTTAGTTGTGCAATTTGTTCTTCCATCGATTTAATGTTCTCATTTTGAGAGGTAATGATCTTCATTACATTCTCGATGGAAGATTGCAAACTTGCCGTCCCTTGGATGGATTGTTTCATGAAAGTATCCAAGGTTTGTGTTAGTGCAGAGGTATTATCTGTACCGGTCAATTGCAAAAAATTTTCATGTGGTGCAAAAGTGTTGGCCGGATTTTGGAAATTTTGTGCTTGAAAGGGGTGCTGACTCAATTGAAGTTGTGGGTGCTGTTGTGGTGGAGGGGCCCCTTGGAAATTGTTTTGGTTTGGAACCGTGTTTTGAAATTGTGATTGGTTCCAAGCAAAGTTAGGGTGATTCCTCCAACCCTGATCATATGTGGAGGAAGATGTATCGTTTCTAGGTCTTTGAAATGCGGCATTGGTATGCTCAGGACCTTGAAACGGATATTCTTCCGTCAAGTGAGACGGATCAGAACAGCATCCACATACAGTTTTGGAGAGTGATATTTGACTTAGGGCGGCTAAGAATTTGTTTTCCATATTCTCAAGTTTCTTTTGCATAGCTGAAATGTCAGCTCTAACTCCTATGGAAATATCATTGCCATCCCTAGACGATTGACTCACACCCTCCCACTGTAAAGATTTTTCAGCGAAATCTTCTAGAAATTTCCAGGCTTCCCAATCATCTTTGGTCATAAAGTTGCCTTGACACATGGATTCAAGGGCCTGTCTTGTGTAAGGAGTAATGCCCTCATAAATGATTCGGCAAAGATCCCATCTCGGGATGCCGTGATGTGGACATTGGACTAGCAGATCCTTGAAACGGTCAAGACATTTTGAAAATGTTTCATTTGGAAGCTGGGTGAATTGATAGATTTCGCCACGGACTCGAGCTGTTTTGTGATGTGGGTAGAATTTATTAAGGAATGCTTTGACGAATTCGTCCTAATTTGAAATGGAATGTGCGGTAGTGTTATATAGCCACTTCTCGGCTAAATCGCACAAAGTGAATGGGAGAAGACGAAGACGTAAAGCATCCACAGACAACTGTGAGGTACCCATCATTGCGCATACATTTTCAAATTTCGTGATAAACACGTATGCGTCCTCAGACTCGAGACCGTGAAATTTTGGTAGAAGGTTGATGTATTGGGGTTTTATTTGAAAATTTTCCCCGTTGGCTGGTGGAATGGATAGACAGGTGGAAAGTGGGCCTCGTGTTGGATAGCACCTCTCTTGGAGAGAGATGCGAGGTGGATTCTGCGCACCAACGGACGGCGGCAGAGTAGTGGAAAAGAAGTTTGATGGATTTGGATCCATCGGTGTGGGTGTGGTGGTGGGTAAGAAAGGGTAAATGTAGAAATACCGACTTTTGGGTCGATGAGTGAAACGCGGACTAACGGGCACTAGAAACCCGTGTCCAGCCTATCTTGTACTAAAAAGGGTTAGTACAAGTGGCAGCGTGAATTTATAATTAGGGGAAATGATGTATGCGGTGTTTGCTTTGAAAATTGATACGGATTTTTGAAAATATGATGCACACAATAAATGCAACACACAAAAACCCTAGAATCTAGTGGTCACCTAGGTCCGGCTCTAGACCGCTCCTAACTACCAAAAGACAAGTCGCAGGATAAAATCCTCCACTGCCTCTTTGTCCCCCTGTGGCCGGATAAGTGCCAGGTAAGTGGGAAGGTACTCCACTACGTAAGTAGTGGGCCTAATTAAAAACCACTAGCCTTAGACACACTCGCCTTAGACACCACAAGAAAACGCGGATAAGCAATGAATTACCCACGGCCTTCTCTTGTCCTAATTGAGCGCGACAGTCCTTAGAGTCTTCTCTAGATTTCTTTTAATTAATGGGGGTAATGCGGATGCAAGTTTTGCGATTTTCGGGGCCTAGGAAGGGTAATGAAATCCCCACCTAATTTGGATTTGGCCGTGCCCCTTAAATTTCCGTATTAGAATGAAAACAACCAAGAAATCAAAATCACACACAAATTTAATTTTGCTTTGCGGCGCTGCGATTTATTTGCAAAGAAACCTGCAGGAAAGTGTTAGTTGGAGCTAAAAAGGAAGAGAGGAGAGAGCAATAAATCACCTGCAGGCAAAATTTTCCAGAGAGCCCTTGACCTAGCCGCGGATCAGCCGCAGATGGTGGGCAATGGCCGCGGAAACGCGCTCCTATGGTGGGAACACTGTACAAAATTTTTCCAGGGAGCTTCTGTTGGCTCCCTCAGCTCTCTGGTATATTCCAAAAATTTTTCCACAGCACAGAATGCTCCAGATTTCCTCGCAATCAAATCACAACACACGTATTAGTGTTTGCACGAATTTTGATCACAAAATTTAGATGGAATAAAATTTTCAACTCAAATTTCAAAATACGAACTATTAGCGCACTATCCCCGGCAACGGCGCCATTTGATTGAAAAGAATTCTTGATGTGTAGTATGAAAATAGTAAAAAAATCACAACCAAAAATTATTTGACCGCAATCAACTACGGTGTCGGATGTAGATTGTTAGTGAGTGTGGATCGTCCACAGGGAAAGTGTAATCGTTCGTCTTTTGAATTAGATGAATTGAAACTTTAAAGAAAGAAAACAAAACAATTCAAGATTTATAGTTGAAGTTCAAGAATGAGAAAAAACTAGATCTAAGAAAGCATTAAAAGATAGAATCAAGAATTGATCGTTTGTTGATTTTTTCAAACCAAATCTCAAGAATCGAAATGAGGCTCGTAGGAATCGATCGGATCTATAGATGTGATGTAATCTTACAATTACGTATTCTTATCCTTCGATGAATTGATACTAGATCGATGATGATCGATGAGAATTAGAGACTTCTTGTGAAACTAGGGTTTCATCTTATCTCTTGTTCTTTCATTGATACCATTCATATTCTAGCCTCTAGTAAATTCAAGAAACGATCGTAGATCCCTAATTTCGAGCGATCACAATCAAGAAAGTATCGCTACGAAACTAGGTCATCGATTCTTGAACTTGCTAGGGTTTACAGAACTCGTAGTACTTAAAAATCGTATTAAGATTTGTTACATCATCATTCTACAATCGTCTCGACTCCTTTACGAGCGGAGTTTTACTCAAACATCACAACAAGAACAACAATTACAAATTGAGATCTAATCATGATGCAAGAATTAAAAGAAAGCAAGATTAAAGAATTTCACCTTTTATTTATATCAACAATTTCATTACATTCGCTCAAGAACTACAAGAGGAAGAATTCGATCGTCGACTTGGCTTCGCTCGTCTCCGTGGATCGCGGATCGGCTTGGATCACTTGCCCGATTGAAGATCGGCTCGGCTCCTAAAAGGTTGAAGGCTTCTCGCTTGATTTGGTACTCAAGATCTTGGATTTGGAGTGGAATTAGGGTTAGGGTTTCGCACAAGCCTTGTCACTAGACTTGTGGAAGAAGATGGTGTAGAATGAACCAATGATTATTGATTAGCCTTTAACCCTAGGTCTAGGTTCCTATTTATAGATAACTAACCCTAGATCTAGGATTTCAAATTCTAAGTTTCCCTCCTAAAGTTTGTTGAAGAAATTCAAATTTCCCTCCAAAAGTTAGTTAGGGGAGAAGCTTCTAGATGTGATTAGTTAGGAGGAGCTTCTAGAAGAGGATTAATTAGGAGCTTAATTGGGATTAGCCTTCCTTAATTTTCTTTGCTGATCTGGCAGTATCTTCGAGTGTATTCTGGAACTTGATGTATCACAATGAGGTGTGGGTCCCGCTGTGAGAATTCTGCACTGAAAATGAGACGATGACGTGGCAGAAGCGCGGCGGATCCGCGGCGCATGCAAGCTCCTGCCGCGGATCCGCGGCTAACTTGGAGTCTTGGGCCTTTGTTTCTCTGGTGCTCTCTTGGGCTGATGTATGGGCTTTCTTTTGATGTATAGAATTGTATAATTCCTTCTGAATTTCTACCAGATCTGAAATGATTGAATTGGCTTAATGTTGATCAGCTCTTGGGTTTTTTTTCTTCCGTATTTTTCCTGCACAGACTCAAGACAAGTGTTGCGCAAATACAGAAATGATGCGATGCCATGAAATGCGGTTAATTTTCTTTAAAGTGTCGGTTTGAAAGTCTAATACATGCAATCTCATATTTTGTGACAGATTTGCTAATATGTAGAATATGAATGTCGAACACTTCTAATTGTATGCAGATGATATGGAAATTGCCGGTTAAAATATGCAATATTTTCGACTGATCAAATACCCCCAAACTTAATTTCGATCGTCTCGAGCGAATGTTTTATTAAAAAAGAGAAGGAGAAAATAAAGAAAGAGAAAAACTAACTAGCACACTTTCGTAGGCAACACGATTGCACTGAGCACGTGCAACAAGCCTTTAAACCTCTAGGTGTCCCTAGTAGGAGGAGTGTTGTCTCCTGAGGGTTTTCAGCAGATTGCACCCACAAAATCCAATAATAAAAGCAAGATCATGAATATTACATTTAAAGAAAAGAATCGTAAAAGAAAGACTTTGAAAATTAGGGTTTCCAACTAAGCTAGCTTTTCGGTTGTCATGAGCCCTATCTTAATGGTCATGAAAAGATGTCAGAAATCACGTCCTCCCTCAATAAAACATCGTCTTATTCTTCATTCCTATCTTTCTTCCAAACACCGATCATATCACCCTGCGTGTGTGTAAAGACATCCCTACACCCGGAGAATTCAATTCAAGCTATCATACTCTTGCCCATCAGCCTCAGTATTTTTTTTTTCGATGAGCTCACACACTTTCATGCGACCGTTAATACTTCTTGAGGTACTAACCGACCGATTACTCATGTGCTTGCTTATTTGGTGTATTTTCCTAATCTTGCACCACCTTAGGTATAGCAGTGACTCCCAGACCAGTTGGCCTTAGGGCACTAGATGAAAAGGCACCCTTGCTATATATTTTTTATTTCCCTTGGTGATAACAAAACCAGTGTCCATTTTTCTCACCATTTTTTTTTTCTTCATACTTTTGGCTTTAAGACAAGAGCATTTCAAGGTATCCTCTACTATCCCAGGCTTTAAGACGTGTGTAAGTGCGAATAGCAGGGTAGCAACGCTCAAAATGTTTGGCTTCCAGAATAGAAACTATTTTTCAGACTTATTTTTATCCTCAGATTAGTGACTACCTTCATCTTACTAACCCTTGGGACAACGGCTCATAACTACTTATTACTAGTTCGTATAAGAAAACTTCTAATTTTCTTAGTTTTCTAAAATTTTTCTAATCTCATGGATGCAATTTTTTCACTATCTAAACTTTTATTATCTTATTTATGTACAAAAAATATTTTTATAGTTTTGAAAATTTTTAAATTTTTATAGGTTTTCAAAAATAAAATGTTTTGTGCTTATGCAAATGATATGCAAATGATGCGAAAATAAGCACAAACCTCCCCCAAACTTGTTTTCAACAGTGTCCTCACTGTTGCCATCTGCTAAATCTCGAAAAACCTGTAAGCTTGGGAGGAATTTATTAGTGCGGGCAAAATATTTAAGTGAAGAACCTCCCCCAAACTTATTTTTGGCTCAAAATTTTGTAAAAATTATTTTTTTCAAGAGCCAGATAATGTGCCCCCCCCAAACTTGAGTTATGCAATGTTAATCTTTTAAAATCACAAGTGGGGGTCAAAAATCATAGGTCGATGCCAAGCTTTGCAAAGACCAAATGTCAACACCAACCATTCGAAAATTTTATCAATGTAGTGCTCGGGTTGGTGGAAGAAGAAGTGGGGAAAAGGTAAGTGGTGGAAGAGAGTGTGTGTGCGTCTCATATTGGAGAGACGATGCAGTGTATGTGATGGATTACTCGCATTCTTCTTACAATTCAGAAAAAGGGGTGGAGGTTCAATTTCAGTGATTGGGAGATGATTCATCTCAACACCCGTGTCATTTAAAAATGCGAGTTCATCAGCGAAGATCTCCTCAAAAGTTCCATCTATACCCCGATGAATAATGTCATCACAAAGTGCGGGGTGATCTTCAGACTCTAAAAGCAGTTCATAATCAGTGTTAGTTGTTGACCCGGACATCTCGGTGGAAGAGTCCGTATGTGTATGATACATAGTTGGATCAAACAACAACGTATGAAAAGAGTCAAGATCAGTATAAAGAGGATCATCAAATTCGCTGCTGTCGACATCCATTAAGTCGACAGAACATACCTGAGCAATAGGTTCGGAGGGTACACTTCCCAACTTGTAAATGTTCAGCTCTATTGACCTATTCCCGAAAGATAGGGTCATAGAACCGTTACGACAGTTGATAATAGCATTGGAAGTGGCCAAAAAGGGGCGACCTAAAATCACCGGAATTTGATTCCGTGGGTTCGCTACAGGCTGTGTATCAATTACAATAAAATCTACCGGGAATATAAATTCTCCGATTTTTATTAACACATCCTCCAGTTCACCCCTAGGTTTGGTGATAGATCGGTCAGCCATCTGGAGAGTGCAATTGGTTGGCTTCAACTCTCCAATACCTAGTTGCTCATAAACAGAATATGGAAGCAAGTTAACACTAGCGCCAAGGTCTAGTAGAGCACGGTTAATGTGTTTTTCCCCAATAGAAACGGAAATAGTAGGATATCCTGGATCCTTACGTTTCCTCGGTAATTGTTGGGGGAAAGCCGTGTCTATTGTTTTTTCCATGAATATCTTCTTGGGCGCTTGAGTCTTCCTCTTCCTAGTGCACAAGTTCTTAAGAGTTTTCGCATAGGACGGAACTTGTTGGATGGCATCTAGGAGAGGGATGTTGGTGTTTACTTGCTTAAAAATGTTCATAATCTTCTCCATATGTGGACTCGGTGTGTTAGCCCTTAACCGATTAGGATAAGGTGCTTTAGCAATAAGCGCTGGGTCCATCATAGGAGAAGAAAGTGTTTGTGGAATCGATCCCATAATAGAAGTGGGGGTCCATCATAAGGTGATGCCTTTCGGTCTAAAGAACGCCGGTGCCACCTATCAGAGGGCCATGACGAAGATTTTCGATGACCTCATACATGAAATCATCGAATGCTATAATGACGACCTCGTAGTTAAAAGCAAATCATACGAGAAACATTTAGAGCATCTGAAGATCGTGTTTCAGCGCCTTCGGAAATACAACTTGAAGATGAACCTCTCAAATGCGAGTTCGGAGTTTTCTCGGGCAAGTTCCTAGGATTCGTCGTCCAACACCGAGGCATCGAGATAGACCCGTCGAAGATCAAGGCGATCATGGAAATGCCTCCGCCAAGGACTCTCAAGCAGCAGCGGTCTCTCCGAGGAAAGCTCGCGTATATCCGGCGATTTATAGCCAATCTCTCCGTCAAGTGCCATCCTTACAGCCACCTAATGAAGAAGGGAACCCCGTTCGTATGGGATCGCAAATGCCAAAGTGCACTGGAAGAAATCAAGCAATACCTGCAGAATCCGCCAGTGCTGGCCGCTCCCGTCAAGGGAAAGCCCCTCATTTTGTATACAACTGCCCTTGAAGGTTCCTTAGGCGCGCTATGGGCACAAGAGAATGACCAAGGGAAGGAGAGAGCCCTCTACTATTTGAGTCGAGTTCTCCTGGGGGCAGAAAACAATTACTCCCCCATTGAAAAACACTGCCTGGCGTTGATCTTCGCGATAACGAAGCTCAGACACTATGCGTTGGCACATGAGCTCCATCTCATATCAAAGATGGATCCTCTCAAATATTTGATGTCAAAGGCCATATTAACGGGACGGCTCGCTAAGTGGGCCTTACTCTTAATGGAATTCTCGGTGACATACCGAACCCTCAAGGCAGTGAAAGGCCAAGCTATCGTTGACTTCCTCGCTGAGCATCCAATACCTGCCGATTCTCCTTTGAACTGCGAATTGCCTGACGAGCACGCATTTGACACGATCAACGGGGAGAGAAGAGGGAATGATACCCGGTGGGAACTCTATTTCGATGGAGCATCTTCCATTAAGAAGCGCAAACAAGGCACCCCTATAATCAAATCCGGGGTGGGACTCATCTTCGTGACTCCACAAGGAGGGATAATGCGCTTTGCCTTCTCCTTAACAGAGCCGAGGACAAAAAATGAAGCCGAATATGAAGCTTTGATAGCAGGTCTTGAGATCGCTGTCGACATGGGAATCGAGAACCTCCTCATATATGGAGACTCCCAGCTGGTCGTTAGTCAAGTAAATGGCGACTATCAAACGTGCAAACCAGAGTTGGTGAAGTATGGCGAGAGAGTGCAGCAACTGCTGACTCAAATTCCTTCCTACACCCTGGAAAGCATACCGCGTGCGGAAAATAGTAAAGCGGATGCATTGGCCAAACTCGCTAACGAACTGGCAGACGAGAACCTTGATGACGTAAGGATCGTTGTGCAAAGCCGTCGGGTTCTTGCACCGGCAGAAATATTTCCGGAGTTGTCTGAAGAAAAGGGAGCTACCGAGCAAACGGCCATACAAATAAAAGACCAGGAAAAGGCTAAGGATTGGAGAGAAATCTTTATAGACGACTTCAAATCCCGTCGAACACCTGAAGATGCGTCGTCAAGACATCAGCTCATGAAACGAGCTCTATCTTTTTCCTTCGTCAATGATACCATGTATAAGAGATCATTTGATTCTCTGTGGTTAAGATGCCTAGGGCCTGAAGAGGCAAGGAGAGTCGTCCAAGAAACTCACGACGGACTGTGTGGCTCTCATCAAGCTGGGCCAAAGATGAAGCTGGATCAAAAGGATGGGCTACTATTGGCCCATGATGATCCAGGACTGCCTTGAATACGCTAAGCAGTACCACTCGTGCCAAATTCACGGGGACTTTATCCACCAGCATCCAAATCCACTACATCCAATGGTGGCTAGCTGGCCGTTCAAAATGTGGGGAACCGACATAATCGGGCCTATCGAACCAGCATCGTCCAGAGGACATCGATTCATTTTGGCAACAACTGATTACTTCTACAAATGGGCAGAAGCAGTACCGCTGAGAGAAGTGAAGACGGAGAATATTCTCCATTTTTTTAAGACACATGTCATCTATCAGTTCAACACTCCGCGACGGATTATCTCCGATAACGGGTCGGCCTATAGAAGCCACAAGATCAGCCGCTTCGCACAACAGCATAACATAGACTGGAGATACTCTTCGGTCTATAATCCCTGAGCTAACGGTCTAGCTGAGCCTTTCAACAAGACCTTGACAAAGATCGTGGAAAAGACGGTGTCTCGAAATAAGAAGGACTGGCACGAGAGACTGCATGAAGCTCTCTGGACGTATCAAACTACGTTCAAAACGGCCACAAATACAACGCCGTATGCATTAGTATTCGGCACAGAAGCGGTACTCCCTCTCGAGATAGAGTTACCCTCTCTACGAGTGGCGGTTCACTATGAGCTAACAGACGAAGAAAATGCTCACCTTCGGCTTGAGGAGCTCGACGCCCTTGATGAAACCCGACTCATGGCGCAACAAAACCTGGAGGCTTATAAAGAAAAGATGACGCGCTCATATGATAGATTGACTAGGCCGAGAACATTCCGCCAAGGCGAACTCATGCTAGTGGTCAAAAGACCTATGATCCCCAATCGTGCCAAACAAGGGAAATTCGAGCCGAAATATGAAGGCCCGTACATCATAGACAGAGTTTACCAGGGTGGAGCCTATCTACTCATGGACATGCATGGTGAAAGACCTTTCAGGCCAATAAACGGTCGATTCCTAAAAAATACTACGCCTGACGAGTCACGGCCTAGGTCAACAATAGATGACGACGCCTATGTCCGCTCGCTATCTTCCTAAGCCCAAACTCTATAAGCAGTAGTCGAACGACGGACTGAAATGTCCTAAAACTAACAACGGACCGAAACGTCCCTAAACTAATGACGGACCGAAACGTCCCTAAACTAACGACGGACCGAAACGTCCTTAAACTAACGACAGACCGAAACGTCCCTAAACTAACGACGGACCGAAATATCCTAAAACTAACAACGGACCGAAACGTCCCTAAATTAACGACGGACCGAAATGTCCTAAAACTAACAACGGACCGAAACGTCCCTAAACTAACGACGGATCGAAATGTCCTAAAACTAGCAATGGACCGAAACGTCCGTAAACTAACGATGGACCACTATGTCCTAAAACTGGCTGTTGACCGAGACGTCTATAAACTACTACTGACCGCAGTATCCCGAGGCTAAAAAAAGGTACGTTCATAAGCGAAATGGGCACGGATGAAAACCCGAAAGGGCTCCGTGAGTAAAAACAGCAGGACTACCGGCGAGTTTTGTGAAAACCCGAAAGGGCACAATCTTGTTAAAAGACACTTGCAAGGTCCTATCGACTCTGTAAGGAGAAACCACCTGCGTGAGATCCTTACGACTCACAAAGGAGAACCACACTTAGGGATCCCCACGATTTCTAAGGAGAAATTACACTTGTGAGATCCTCACGACTCGTTGGGAGAACCCTCTTATGAGACCCCCACGGCTCATAAGATTCAAAAGCCTTAAGCTACAGGGATCTAAACCTGTTCTTAAGCCATTACAATCCCCAGATTGCCCTACAAGCGGTTCAATGCTGACCCTTGTATACAATCCACAGGCGTGAATAAATATTTCCCTAACAAAGTCCCACCCGCGACTAGGGATATATTTACACAGTGGACAACCTTTGTAAGTCCTCTCGACTTATAAGAAAACACTCTTGTAAGATCCTTACGACTTATAAGAGAATACACACTTAGGAATCGTCAGGAGAAATTACACCTATGAAGTCCTCACGACTCGTAAGGAGAAATACCTTTATGAGACCCTTATGGCTCGTAAAGTCAAAAAAGCCTTAGTCGACAGGATCCTAACCCTGTTTGCTAAGCCACCTTTGTTCGACATCGACGAAGGCAAATGATGATTCGCTCCTGGCAATATCCCAGTTGTAGCGATGCTGATGCCTAAATCGGTATCAAATCCCAAACTCGCAGTAAAATGTCAGCGAGCCACAAATGCATATGAAATAGCCGAAATGATGGGGTAACTTGCAATAAAATTAGCAAGTAAAATATATGCATACAAAATAGCCGAAATGGTTGGGCAACTCGCAATAAAAAACAGCGAGTAAATAAAACAAATAGCCGAAATTATTGGGCACCGTGAAAATATAGACGAAATGATTGGGCAATCGCGACTTTCGTGATATAAAAGCTGAAATGATAGAGTATCGCGAAATTTTTTTTTTTGCCCTACAGGTGAGATCACATCGATCCCTTTATACAATCCAGAGGCACGAACAAAGAGGGAACCATACCTTCCCCCAGGCTCCATCCGAAAGAGAGCCAAGTCTCGACGGCTGCATCTACAGCCTAGAGATCACCAACAGCATTCCTCCTCATTCCAGCAGGATTTAGACGCGACAATCAACCTTGGAGCCACGGCAAAGTCCCTGTTCCAAACCTCGACGGTTCACAGACAACCGAGAGAGCAAATCCTGGTCCCGTAGAACACGGCTAATGTCAATCTTGACCCCGTGGGAAACGCCCATAGCACCTCCTGGTCCCGTAGTACACGGCTAATGTCAATCTTGACCCCGTGGGAAACGCCCAGAGCACCTCCTGGTTCCGTAGAACACGGCTAATGTCAATCTTGACCCCGTGGGAAACGCCCAGAGCAAATCCTGGTCCCGTAGAACACGGCTAATGTCAATCCTGACCCCGTGGGAAATGCCCAGAGCAAATCCTGGTCCCGTAGAACACGGCTAATGTCAATCTTGACCCTGTGGGAAATGTCCAGAGCACCTCCTGGTCTCGTGGAACACGGCTAATGTTAATCTTGACCCCATGGGAAGCGTCCAGAGCAAATTCTGGTCCAGTGGAACACGGCTAATGTCAATCCTGACCCCGTGGGAAGCGTCCAGAGCAAATCCTGGCTCCGTAGAACACGACTAAAGTCAATCCTGACCCCGTGAGAAGCGTCCAGAGCAACCCCTGACTCTGTGAAATGCGGATAAAGTCAACCCCTGACCCCTTGAAATGCGGATAAGGTCAACCCTTGACTCCGTGAAATGCTGATAAGGTCAACCCCTGACCCCGTGAAATGCGGACAAGGTCAACCCCTGACCCCGTGAAATGCGGATAAAGTCAACCCCCTGACCCCGTGAAATGCGGATAAAATCAACCCCTGACCCCGTGAAATGCGGATAAAGTCAACCCCTGATCCCGTGAAATGCGGATAAGGTCAACCCCTGACTCCGTGAGATGTGGATAAAGTCAACCCCTGACCCCGTGAAATGCAGATAAGGTCAACCCCTGACCCCGTGAAATGCGGATAAGGTCAACCCCTGACTCCGTGAAATGCGGATAAAGTCAACCCTCGACTTCCCCGTCAAAGCAATTCTTTGGTTCGGGAGCAAGTCAACTCATCAATCACTTACGGGTTCTCTTGACTTGTAAGGAGAAAATTCTCTTGTGAGATCCTTACGACTCTTAGGAGAAAACGCATTTAGGAATCCTCACGATTCCTAAGGAGAAAATACACCTATGGGATCCTCTCGACCTGCAGGGAGAAAATTCTTTATGAGACCCCCACGGCTCATAAAGTTGAAAAGTCTTAGGTGGCAGATCCTAACCCTGTCTCCCAAGCCATCGTTGCCTCGCAGAGAGGTCAAGGTAGATTTTCTACGGGCCACACTCTCCGACAAGAAAGGAAACAATCACTTACGAGTCCTCTCGACTCGTAAGCAAGAAAAACTCTCTTGTGAGATTCTTGCAACTCTCAAGAGAAAATACACTTAGGAATTCTCATGATCCTTAAGGAGAAAATACACTTACGAGATCTTCACGACTCGTAAGGAGAAATACCTTTATGAGACCCTCACGGCTCATAAAGTTGGAAAGCCTTAAGAGGCAGATCTGAACTTGACTCCTAAGCCATCGCTGTCCTACAAGGAGATCAAAATAGATTATCCATAAAATGCATTTACTAAAAGGGACACACCACTATGAAGCAAAATATGTCTTTTATTCATGAATCAAAATGAATACAAATTACAATCTATGAAAGAACTAAAAAAAATACTCTCATTCAGGAGTATGTACAAAAAAAAACATATACATTGTCTTCAAGCCGGCGGATGATTTAATAGAGTCGTCAGTTCATCCTTCTTCTGCCGGGTCTCGGACTCATATTTTGTTATTGCAATAAGACGGGCCTCCGCTTAAGACTGTTGGGCCTGGTACGAGGAGAGCCGACTTTCAAGCTCCTTTTCGGTAACTTTGTGAGCTTCAACCATCTCGCGAGTGAAAACGACAGCTTTATCAATAGCTACTACCTCCCTGATAGCTTCTTGAATCACTCGCCAAAGTTCATATGCACGAGTGGTCTTGGCTGTAAGTTCAGCTTGAAGTTCCCCCAGCGCTTTGGAAGCCAGCTCCCTCTCCGAAAACTTTCGGTTGAGCCTCTTCTTGCATGACAGCATATTTGCGGCGCACTGTTCAATCAACCCCCGCAAGCTCGCCTTTGCAGCCACAATATCTGATGGAAGGCGCGTACATTCAAGACTATGCAAACAAGCTTCCACCCGACGACAAAACTCAACCCAGACTTGCACCAATGTTTCAATATGGTAAGCAGCAAGAAAAGGAAGAGAACTGTTGGCTTCGGCGGCAAATTCTTCGGCTGTGATCAAGCTACCAGCACGAAGGTCTTCGATTAGAGCTGACAAAGAGTGAAGGCTTAGTTTTGCCATCCGTTCAGAGGCACGTAGGGCATAGGGGCCGGGCGGCATGACGATGCGAGATTCCAGCATGGTAAGAACTGGCAAAGCTGTTAAGATTTATAAAACAATCAGCGAAACTTGCAAGCAAAGAGCAAATGGGACAACGTCGAAACTTTACTTACCCACAGTCATGCAAGAAGGGTCCAAAAGATCCCCAGGCCCGTCAAGAATCTCAACTTCGTCATCGGCTTCCAGAACAACAGAAGACATCAGTATCGTTATATGAAATAATAATAATGCCGTGAGAAGAAGGAAAATAACACTAACCTTGCCCGGAAGAGAGGACGATGCGTTGAGGGGATATTGCCTGTGGAGCGGCCATCTCTAGCAAACGCTGAAAGGATTTTCGAGGAGACAGATCAGCGATAGACGTCGCCAACCCGTGTAATTCTGAAAAGACAGAAAGGTTCAGATGATGGAGAGATTATTAAAATAAAATATAGAAGGCTACCTTCGATACTCCTCCCACTCTGAACAGGAGGAATAGCCTCTTCGACAGCTTCTTCCATACCTTCAAACGCATCATCGGGGATACGGGCCGGTATAACAGCTTCCAATTGAGGAGCAGCGGCCACAGCTGCAGGCTCTAATGAAAGGACGGCGGCCTCGACTACCTGTCCCACAATCTCCGGGCCGTCACCAGAAAGATCCATTGAATCTGCGGCCAACTAAGATGCTTCTTCCGGAAGAGAAAGCACCGGGAGAACGGAAGCCACCAATGGAAGCTCTGCAGCAGGAAGAACATCTGTATCGACCCCCTCCACACTTACTGATATCTCATTAGGGATATTTACAGAGTCCATAGTCAGGCGCGACTCGAACTCAGATTCTCTGCTATTGCCGAAGTCCCTGCAAAGTTTTCATGAAGATAAGGATATATATATATATATATATATATATATATATATATATATAAGCAGTGCAAAATACTACAAAAAGATATATAAGTATACCAATGCGCCAAGGAGCTTCTAGTATAGCTTTTTCAAGCCGACATTCCTTCTCAAGAATTTGTGCTCGCCGGGGTTCAAGAGTAGACTCGTGGCTACCAGTCCATAATGACAGCGCATCTTCGGCATCGGCCGAGATAGGCTGCTTAAGGGCTATCTCGCCCCCCTCTTCTAAAGGACCTATAAATATCCGCCGTATCGATGGAGGATCTTCGTAGAAGATGACGGCAGGATAAGGCCTCTTCGGGACCCTCGCATTTTCAGTTTCATCCTGGGAGCGTCTTATAGCCTCAGCCAATTGTGCGGCTTCCTCGGCAGATGAACCTGGAAAAAGAAGACCACCATCCGGCTCTTGCATAGCTATTGGTTCATCTTGAAAGATAGGCTCGGATTCCACTAAAAAGTCGAGCAGATTGGTGACTGTCTTCTTCCGCCTCTTTGACCCAGAGCTAACACCAGAAGACGATCGATTCTTTCCCCTCGGTGCTTTGGTGCGGCGTTGACCCACTTCACCTTTAGTATCCTCTCTCGGCGGTGCCACCGATGATGACACTGCCATCGCTGACGCCGGAGCCGATGAAATTGTTACCGACACCTTATCAGAAGCCCTCGCTTTAGCTCTAGTGCGCGTCGACAGCCCAACAGTAGGAGGAGTCGGGCCCGTGTCCATTGCCTCAGGAATAAGTAAGGCGCCAGTCCCCCTCAAGGGAGGGCAAACCATTACCCGCGGTCGTGGCAGGATTCCCGTAGCCAGGAGCGGGGCGGGAGCCCTAAGCCCAAAAAGTATCCTCCTCTCCTCAGCAATGATTGGACTAACCCGGTGGCGATACTAATCCGTGAAAGCCCCCACACACCTCGGAATGTAGTCGGCCTCGGGGATAATGAAATGAGAACCGGTGTTCAGCCTCATGAAATGGTGGGTGGCGTCATGAACGGCTTCCAAAGAAGAGCTAGGCTCCACCATGAATGCTTCAAAGGGAACACCCTGGTCATAACCTAATTGCCGAGCAAAACGGTGTGGATTGTAACGCATGAAAAGAGCCGCATTATTTCGATGGAACACCAGATAACCAGGTCTGATCGAATACAAGTGCATGGCTTCCTTGGGCTTCAAGGAGGGTGCTCCCTCTTTCGACAAGTCAAAATGCTGTTGAACAGGTCCCAAGGGAGCAGAGAGGATTCGATCATTAAATACCATTCCACCTTCGCTGGCATACGGATTGAGCAGCACACGAAGAGCCCCTAATTGAGTTGGGTCAGGAGCAAAAGCGTCCACCAACCTCATGAGCCGCGGAAAGGTATAAGCATCATAAGAGCTGGGTCTCTGGTGCGCAGCAAATGCCCTTAGCACGTGCATCTCAATCCATGATGTAAAATAATGAAGAGAGAAACTCACAACGTCTATGCCTGGGATTGAGGTATTGGCTGCAGTGCTTAGCCCATGGTACAGATGCGATAGCCCTGCAATGCCCACGGCTAGTCGCATCCCTTCGGCAATGCGATGAACAGGGTAAATGACCGAGGCTCTCATGAATCGACGGAGCGTTGGAACGACAAACTAACTGAGCCAAACGCTGATAAACCCGATGAAGAAAGTTTCTTCATCCATGCCAGAAGCTGCGATCGACTCGAAATATACAGCCGACAAGATTGGAATATAGAACTGTGGCAAATTCTCCTCTCTAGCCGGTAGCTTATTTAAACCAAACCCGAAGGGGTCATTAATATTTGCGAACTTCGGAGCCGCCTTTGATAAAACGTCTCCACGAAGGAAGCAGGCAATAAAGATTTTAAAAGTGACGCCCTATTCCTTCGACTCTGTGAACAGATTCTCAAAAATACCCACGGTCTTGATTAGACTCGGGTACTTGTGGCGGACAGCATTTTCAGTCGACAAGCCGTCAAGCGTAGCGGGTACAGTCTCGAAGACATACTCGTCAGAGGGCAACAACTCTTCGTAAGGCGCTCCCCTGATTGGTAAACCCGAGATCTCGCGAAACTCTTCCAAAGAAATCGAAACTTCGCGGTCCCCTGACAAGAAAGTGTTGGTGGGAAAATTCCATTGATTAAAGAAAGCTTTAACCCACCATACGTGAGGAGACTGATAATGGAAGAGAGACGCGTACACCGTCTGGTAAAGCCCGACCTTCTGCAGTCACGCACGATGGGCGGACAGGATGTAACGAGCCCAGAGAAGATAGCCCGTGGGATGGCGAGGGATAAGCCCTATCTTGTAAACTTGTCCCCAGGGCTGGGCTTCGCATTGGCAAATACGATGCCCCAAGATATCTATGGCCGGCGCAGGTTGGTTTAGTATCCCAACTGTCGACGGCTCGAGCCGGCCTGTAGGAGTCTAATCCGCTACCTCTACAGCAAAAGCAGTCAGTGGACGGTCCATCGGCAAGAACGGGTGGAGAGCTTCTGTTGGCACCTCGCAAAGAAAGCTTCGGCGACCGCGGATGATATGCCCATACCAGGTTCCCCATAAGAGTAAGTTGGCGCAATCCGGGTCATAAGCCCTGATCATTGCCATCGCTTCTTCGTCCAACTGTGATTGAGGAAAAGCCGCCTCCGAGCGAGTATAGGGAAAGTATGGAAGAGAAGCCATTGTTCCTGAAACAAAGGAAGGGGAAACTGTTAGTGAAGCCCATACGTGTACATATATATATATATATAAGAAGACGATGGAAGAGAATGACAAACAACTTATTTTATGAGACCATTTGTTACAAAACACATGGGCCCCACAAAATCAATATGGCGGCTCACTAATAATGAGGCTGAGCAATCATCATGAGAACAAAAGAAAGATTCTCAATAAATTCAAACAACTCTACACATTCCCCTAAGGAGAAAACCCATTGCAGAAACTCTGCGCAAATCGAGAAGGATCTCTGCAAGAACAACTCAGGATGAAAAACTCCAAGAAGTCTTCTTTTAAGAACTAAGTTCTTTAGAGTAATTAAATTCCTTTTGAACAGAGAAATTAAATTTCCAGAAAAAATTTCAGAGCTAAGCTCTTTAGAATAGAATTAAATTCCAGAGGCAGACAAGTATCATCATCAATCTCCTAAGATCAGAGAAACCCTAGCAAAAGGGGTTTATTATTTAAAGATTGGACATTCTTAAAGAACTTGGAAAGATGGGTTTTTGCTAAAGGGGAAAACCCTTGCTGTGGATTTGAAATCCAAAGAAAATTTCTACAAGAAGTTCCTCGGCCGTTCAAGATCCTTACCTGAAAAAGGAAAAAATTTGTTGACAGAGTTAAACTCTGAAAATTTTTGGAACAGAAAACTGAACACTAAGAAAGAGAATTAAATTCTCAAGACAAAAATAAGGAAGGAAGAAGATGAAGGAGTGGAGGCACTGCTGAAGAGACCCTTGAATTTATAGGACATGATGGGAAACGGTTCATCTTCCCTATTCCCTAGGCAGATCCAACGGCCACAAAAGTGACAGCGTTGCACTCACGTGCAAACACGTGAGAACAACGCAGTGGGGGCATTTGTTCCCTCATAAAATACAAGGAAAAACCCCAATGGGGCATCACATGCGCACACGTGATCGGGGGTCACGTGCCGACATGTGATGGCTTCCTGAGGGCTCTGAAATGATAAGAATTGAATCCTAATCAAATGGGGTCACGTGCCCGCACGTGATGGGCTTTTAAGCCCATTGAAGTATAATAAAACAGCAAGAAAAAACCCCAATGGGGCATCACGTGTTCACACATGGCTAAGGGTCACGTGCTGACACGTGATAAGTTCCTGAGTTCTTTAAAATAACAGAATTAAATTCTGGTTAAATACTTAATCCGTGGGTCACGTGCCACCACGTGATGGGGTCTTAAAAACTCTCCGAGTTATAGGAAAGAAAACCCTAAATGGGGCATCACATGCCCACACGTAACAGGGGGTCACGTGCCAACACGTGATGGGTTCCTAAAGATCTCTGAACTAATAGAATTAAATTCTAATTAAAGGAAATCAGAAACCCTAATTGGAAAAATATTTCCCTAGATCTTTCCAAACAAAAAGATGGCGCTCTGTAAAGTGAAGCACCATTGTATTAAAAATCCAATGGTGATTAAAAAATCACCAATCTATAGAAAGATTCTATACAAGGAGATATTTTCCTGAAATTTGCCAGGAATAACAGATAAAATATCTTTTGGATTAAAATCCGATGGTGAAAAAAATTTACCGAGTGATCTAAAAGATCATGTTGGTTACAAAATCAATCAAAATCTTTTAATGAAAGATTGACTAAATAAACTGATTCTTTTCTTTCTCCTAGAAGCCAAGAAGAGAAGAGAGGGAAGGAACACAACAACAGAGAGAAAAAAGAAGAGAATTTAATTCTCCAGAGAGAAAAGAAGATTTCTTCAGAAAAGAAAGAAACCCTAGGTAAGAGAGAGAAAGAGATCATTCTATAAGCTCCCATAACCCTATAAGAGAATTTAATTCTCAAACTAAGAGTTTAACTCTTCTGAATAAGAACTTAGTTCTTCTTTTGGTTGAAGGTTCGCAGAAGCAGATCTCCCCATAAGTTGAGAATTTAATTCTCATCGGGGAGATTCTGCCATGCAAATCTAAAACCTAAGAGAAGAGCTGAGTTCAGAGAATTATATTCTCCCACAAAGCATATAGGAATTTAATTCCTCCAACAAAAATAGGGTTTAACCCTTAATATAAGAACTTAGTTCTTCATATGGTTGAAGATCTGCAGAAGCAGGTCTCCACATAAGTTGAGAATTTAATTCTCATCGGAGAGATTCTGTCATGCAGATCCAAAACTTAGAGAGAGAATTGGGTTTAAAGAATTTAATTCTTCCAAATATATAGGAATTTAATTTCTCTAAATAAAATCAGGGTTTAACCCTATAAAAAAATTTAATTCTTAAACAAAGGACTTTTCATGCACGTAAAAAGATCAAATACCTAACCTGATCACGTGGCAACACGTGACCCTCCCCTCAATGGTCAAAAAAGAATGAATGAGATCGGGTCACGTGCTCCCACATGACCCTTGAACAATATTCTCAAAAATAAAGGCAGAACAGACTTTGGGCACCCTCACGTGTCCCCACGTGACCCCTAACAAATCCTTTTAATATTCAGTGCATGGGTACCCATCACGTGCCCACACGTGATGGCCGTGAAAACTAAAGTGTTTAACACTTACCTGCATATCCTGAGAATAAAATAAAGGAAGTTTGGGCCCAACACTGTTTTGTGCGCTGCATTCTTAGTGTTCAACACTATTTTAAGCACATCACGTGTGAGCATGTGATAGCCGAGTGTACTCTAGTGTTTAACACTATATCTAAGCCAATCTTAGCTTGAACTAGCCAAGTTTTTCCAGAGGCAGTACCCCCTTTTGACTGAATCTCAAACACACTTTTGTCTTCCAAAATTGGTCATCTCATATGACATTCAAACTAGAACCCAGAGCCTTTCAGACAACTTTGGTTCAAGGGTACATCTCTCCACACCTCTGATGCATGTCGTTGTAATTCTTCAACGTCTTCAGAGAGGTGGTGGGTCCCAATGGCCAATAACTATCTGGTGCATTTCCAAATCCATGTTGGCATCTGAACTTGGACCGCAATGTCCCTAAACTAAACAACAGAGCCCAAATGCTCTTTTGTTGGATCTAAATGATCCTGTTAAGTAGATTTTAGTCTAAAATTAGGCTAACGTATCCTTAACAAACATTTAAGTTGATCTTAATCCCAAACGAGATTAACGATCCTTAAATCAATCCTACTACAGATCCCCCAACCAATATTAGTTCAAGGGTACATCTCTTCACTCCTCTGATATTTATCGTTGTAACCCCTCAACGTCTTCAGAGAGGTGACGGGTCTCGACAACCAGCAAATCTTACAGACTATTACGTCTCTAAATTGGACCGTGGGGTCTTTAAACCCATGGACTATGATGTCCTTAATCTCGTACTGTGGGGTCCTTAAACCCATGGACTATGATGTCCTTAACCTTCACAGACTATGATGTCTTTAAACTGGACCGTAATGACCTTAAACTAACAATGGACCGCAAATTCCCTAAACTAAAACAATAGAGTCCAAATGCTCTTTTGTTGGATCTAAACGATCCCGTTAAGTTAATCTTAGTCTAAAATTAGACTAACGTATCCTTAACAAACGCTTAAGTTGATCTTAGTCTCAAATGAGACTAACGCATCCTTAAACCCAACCCCAACCCAAATCTAAGAAAATACGGATTTGGACTAATCCACGCCCTATGGGCGACAACATAAATTAGTCTCCGTATACAATCCACGGGCAACCAAAAACAAAACAAACACACACGACATGAAGTGACCATTTGGAGAAGGAGAAAGTGGTTACCGTGATGCGGTAGCGTAATTAACTGCAGGGGCTTGCGCCTGCAGGGAAGAGCGTCCCCACAATCAAAAACCCTTCAAATGAGGGGGAATCTGATGAAGTCTGCTACATCGGCCGCATCCGTCTAAACCTTCGATATATTGTGCCATAAATCAACTTGGCATCTTCGGAGAGGTAGATGGATAGCACCAATTAGCATCTGCCCTCGAAATCCAGGCCGGACGTCCCAACGTCCCGGCCGCGTCTTTCGGCGGAGAACAAACATCCGACAACATATGCATGTATGCATGTGGATATCATCCACGTGTCCATCAACGACCCAAAACAATATCATTGAACCTGAGTGTCCCACACCGACACTTGAACATCATGAAAACATATGCCTGTATATATATATAAGGATATCAACCAACATTTGTCCATCAACGACACATCAAAATCATGGAACCTGAGTGTCCAACATCGACACTCTAAATATCATGAAACCCATGTCCAGCATCGACACGAAAATCCTCATATCCCGGGCTCCGTCAGTCCGGATCGGCTCACGGGTTTCGTCATTTCGGATCGGCCTATATCATCTCACGACTCCGGTCGGTATCCTCCGAATAACCGCCGAGCCCAAATACTATCACCGGTAGGTAGTAGTCTATCTGCCAGGCTCATCGTCTTCTGCACAACATACCTTTCTTGCCCCGGGATACCATACCGGGTCCACCATGTACCCGCAAACGGTCTCATCCAGCTCCTCGAATCGGGTATCACATAACTCATAACCGAGAAAACACATGGTGGACGTCTCAAAATATCATATCAAGAGAAACCGTGTTTTTAAAACAATACACAATTTCCTTTGAATTTAAACTGTGGTTATCAAATCCAGAGATCTCATAAAAACAACATCTCAATGCATATAACTATAAAGTACAATGTATGCAACATAGAGTAGTAATATGAGCATATCGGGTATATCATGCAAGCATGTCAAGTGATAATACTGAACAATGAATGCATTTTTAGGGTTAAGAATAATATCATGATAGGGCAGTTCTCCTGTGTCAACGGCACGACAATTCTAGTGTATAAGTGGAATGGAAATTCTAATGTATAAGTGGCATGGCAATTACCGATGAAGAATGTGTGTGAGCCGGCAAATCTGTGTATGTGTAACATGCGCATCAACGGTAATTGTGCAGGTGTACTAGCAAATGATATCATATAGCATTAAATACCGGCACGTGGTATGTACATCACGAGGAGTAATATCCTACACAATATGAACAATAAATGGGTGTATCTATCTACACAAGAATCATACGGGCACTTTTTTTTTAAACGGTACACATCGTCGTTTTGAAAATAAGTATAGTACAGGTAGAAATCTTTATATCGGCGATCCCGCCCCATAACATCCTATATGACAATAATCATCGATCATCATCCTCAAATCACTAGCGCAGATCAATCATCTGGTACATCTCATCGCGTACGGTAATCCATCGTACGGGGTCATCAAACATAATAGGGAATCCATCGACCTATACAATAATGAGGGTACGGATCTAAAGTCTCGTACGACATATCCTCATTATACTCATAAATGTATACACATATATCTCAAATCACATTTGTATAAATGTCATATCTTATTAATTTCACAACACCTCTATCTCAATCTCATGTCGTGTTTATCGATCTCGATCTCATATCATACCATTATCAACCCATACTTGTCATCTTTCAATTCATATTTATCATAATTCACTTCTCATTTCATATTTTCATATATCGATCCGAGTCATCTATATCTACATCATGTTATTTATTATACCTATATCATATTATTAATATCCATTAGTGCCAACTTCTATCATATTATATTTACTAAATCCCATAATCATGTCCTTAAGTTCATAGCATATCCTTTATCAATTTAGAATTTATATCACAATCTTCCATATTAATGGTTGCAGGGGTGCTATACGCCATCCACCCGACTTCCCCCGTAGATATAAATCTACTCACCTGCTAAACTTCTCGCTTATCCAAAGTCGATGTGCTTCGTCGTCTCAGAAGTCTATGCAAAGGTACCTACAATCAATACACAATCGTAATTCTATTAAAACCAATATCCGAAAACCGATACGGCACACGGATTGCTTATAGGTTAGAACCTATAGCTTACGCATGCAAAAACAACCAAACAACCTTCATCCGTTGACGTACAAACGTCCAACGACGGAATCAAATCCAAATATAAAAACCACGCATTCCAAATATAAAACCAAGAATTCACATATCGGAAAATATAGCCAAAACACTCGCAAACCACTCCCAGATTTTGGCTCAGGTAAATAGGGACTAAACAAGCAAGTACATGGGATAGGTTATAGGGTAAGTGAGCTACAGGAAAAACCACAACACCAATTGTTGGATATAGTGCCCTCAAAATCAATTATTGGATCGTAGGCACGTGATTGCAATGATCGAGGAAGGACCTATACCGGTAGGACAACTTTACTCAAGATGATAGTATACTATCTGGTTTATCTTTATCATCGTGTACAGCTTTAGGTGATATTACAGATCACTATTACGCGTTGATAGAGCCCTTAGGATTCTTGTTTGACTACCAGCAGTATGATGGCGATCATATACGTGAGAGTTGGGTAGTCTATAATCACATCCTTAAAGTGGTCCTTAGTCATGGGAGTTTCGAGACTGGGCATCGATACTCCATTAGTAGACTAGTGTATACAGTCCAGACCTCGACGAGGGGCGGTGGCCGGTCTCACAAGCCATTGGTGTCAGTTGGATCACCTAAGATGTATACAGGTGCTCATTGGGTTATGACTACACCGGACATGACTCGCCGGGAACATGCTAGTTGGTATTATACCTGACGTCAGATAGCAGTTCCCTGGTGACATGTGCACAGGTTAGTTCATCGACCTGGGATCATCATTTGTCTCGTGTGAGTTCCCACCGTGCTTTGATTACTACCCTACCACGACTCAAAGGAGTCGTGCAAACAGGTTTTAGTTGGGTACAGTCCCGAGTCACATGGAGGCAGTGAGCGGATCGGCAGGTGTTTCGTCTCTCCCGGTATTGGGGGTGAGATTGCGCTGTGTCTAGGAGAGCCATTACACGAAGTTCTTGGCCAAGGCAGGAGATTTACTGGTAGGTATTCCAGTAGTATCTCAGGGTGTTCTGGGCTTCACTCTGACACGACTTGTACCACTTTTGGGGGTCTGACTTTTACCAACCCTCTAGGCCCGACATGCAATACTCATAGACGAACGGACCGGACTGTACGGATATTGTCACTGACAGGCTCAGTAGGGTGTCAGGATTAGTTCACTCATCGGTCTCCCTTTTGGTCAATAACTGATAGCCCGTTACGTACGGCTAGTACCACTGACGTGCTAGTGGTTAAATCCACAGCCAGTGTATGGACGAGTCTTTAGAGTCCCCCACAGATAGTTTCTCAAGTTTCGGGCGAAACGTTGTAGAGGCCGTATGATATTATGGCAGGGTTCGATCATATACGTGCAGTAGTGCATGGATCATGATCGGACGGATCATACTAGTGGGCTTTGGTTTAAGCCGGATCCTAGTATTAGATTTGTTGGATTACTTCAGTCTCATCACATTTGCATTCATTCGGAATGCGAATGCAGGTATTTATATACAGATGAGGGGTATCCTTGTGATCCGTCACGAGTTTATTTTGGTAGATGCCATTCTCTTTTTATTGTGGTAAAAATTTAGATAAATGTTTACAAATGGAAATAATGAGCTCAAAGTCATGACTAGGAGCATTAATTGTGACACATGCACAAGTGATGATTCATGGTCTCTTTATTTGTGCATATGTCACATTATTGCTTGATTTAAGTGTTGAAATGATAAGAGGAGAGAGAGGGAAGCCATATGGTTTGGGGTTAGCTCTTGTATTATCATTCTAGCTCACTCTCATTTTATCTTTACAACAAAAAGGAAAAAGAAAGCTCTTCTTCTTCCTCTTTCTTCTTGAGCTCACTATCTCCATTAATGGCATCCACTTAAACCTCCATCCATACACTCTTATGCGTTGAGAATCAATGGATGGTTGAGACAAAGTGATCACACACATTCTCTACTTCACCTTGGACACGCCGGCTAGCAAACTTCGTGTCCGAGTTGCTTCGGTTCGAAGAGAGAGCCCGTAAAAAGATTTCTAGATGTGGTGCCCTTCCGACGAGGAGATTGGAGATCGAGCGAGATCGGAGATGCCGCAAGGAGCTAAAGATGGTGGCTAAAGACCGAAGGACACGGATCGATCGGTATAGCTTTTCTAACCCTCTTTAGATTGCTAGTTTAATGTTAATGGTTCAATCCGGGTAAAAGTCTGCATTAGCGCCAGTTTCAAGTTTATGAAAAAGTTTTTGTTTCCGCATTTGGCCTCGGATCGACGGCCGGGGCGCTACCGTAGACTTACATGGTATCAGAGCCACGCTATTAACCTTAGCTAGCTCGTTTTAGAAAATGTTAATTTATCGAAATCGAAACGAACTCGAACAATCCCACTGCTGTCATGGTCTCTGTTGTTTTTAAAAAGTGTTCAGAAATTTTTTTAAACAAGTGCAGAAGACCACCCATAAGACCACATGACCACTGCCCAAAGACGAGCCCCTGCCATCGGAAAAAAACCGGCCACCTTTCATGTTTTTCCGGCCAGGCCGGCCATGGTGATGATTATGGGTTTCGTATTTGGGCTGTTGTCTGGTCTCTGGGATTTTGGTGCAGTGGTATTGTTTGTTCGGCCCAATTTGGATATGGTTTTATCAGTTTTTTTGGGCTATTCGGGGGGTTATTTCGGATTCGATATTTTATAATATTGTTTAAAGTTTATAGTGCATTACATTATATCTGCGACCGTGAATGTCATTTGATCTGTAAATCTTGCCTAATCGCTATAGCCCTTTTAGACGAATTTGCGAACGTGACATTCACATTGATGTTCTGTGTTGTGCTGTGATGTTGCGGATTTGTCGTGGTGGATAACCTGGATGCAATGGTAGTACAGTTTGGTTATATTTGTACATTTGATATTGCGGGGCGAGCGTCCAACATGTGGATTTCCGTCACTGCCTGTTTGTATATTATTCTTTTGGGGCACGACTAGGTTGAGGTCGATATACCCGTTGTACATATTTTATTTTCTGTACTAGGATTACCCCGCGGTGGGGTGCACGGATAGCCGGGTTCTATAGGGCAACGAGCCCCCATCTCATGGCTTTGAGACGGAGGGGGCTTTACTCTAGAATTGGCGGGCTATTCGCCGCACTCGTAGGGGGTATAGGTTGACCCAAGGAGGGGTACTCAAGTTACCGGATTCCGTGAAGTGCTGGGTGGTCCATTCACTTTGTTGAAGGGGGCTTCCTTGCTTCAGCTTTTGGCGGATAACTTGCCGCGCCCGTATGGGTCTAGGATTTCATTGCACAGGCTATCCACACGACCAGGGGAACGTCGGGTTTCACTTGCGGCTCAGAGGAAACCCGGGGTCCCAGATTATCTGTATTGTTTTGTGATGCTTATTACATTTCTGTGATGTTGCATTTATTACGCTATGAGCGATTATTATATATTGATATATATACTATTAGATGTTGTATATGTTTTACACCTGCGCTAGTCCAGTCCCCGCTTTGTCGTTAGTTAAGTAATCTTACGGGTGATGACAGCACCCAGTGGCGAATGCGGATGGCATATACGTACATCATATTTTCATTCTTTATTGGTGTGATCAATTGATGGGACTGCATTGATTCGGATCAATGCAAGCTAAACAAATCTGTTTGATATTGTTGGAACAATTTTCAAAAAGCTGTTATTACAAGGACGTTCTCATTTGTTTTGCACAGTGGTATTCGGTTATGAATATCCAACACCTCATTCTACGAGGCAAGGGCTGAGATCCCTTCATCGGGAGTGACCCCTTAGACAGAAGTTTGCGTCAGGGTAATAACTTCACTATAGTCGATTACTTTTTGCTTTGCATCGCGGTATTCATTTGGAATATCCTGCACCTCATTCTATGGGGAAAGAGCCGAGATCCCTTCACCGGGAGTGACCTCTTTAGCAAAAGGTTTTCGCCACTATATTTTTGTAAAAAGCTCTGCAGTTCCTTCAATGATATCAAGTTCATTACGTTAAAGGTTTTTCGCCAAAAACCAGCCGTAGCCCTCCTTCATTTCTTACGGGTATTATTTAGTATTCGTGCTGCGTTTGTTTATCTAGTCAAGACGTAGTGTTCGGTAGCTAAGTGGTGCTTTTTTGTTGGATAAATGGGATTGGTTAGGACAGTCGTGCGGCTTTGTTGACCTAGTCAAGGGCACGTACGGGTGGGTTTAATGCAGTCCAGAATAATGACGGGTTGAACTTGACTAGCGGTTTATGGTTTGTTGACCTAGTCAAGGTCATAAGCCGCTTGGGGTAAAAATCACAGCGGGAGTTTCTAAAGAAACTGAAACTTGCCAGGCATGCGCATATCTTCTGGAGTGTGGTGACTTGAGTGGATTCCATCAAGTTATCATGCGATGATAGTTAGATCCCGATTCCCATTGATGAGTTGGTTTACTCCTCGGGTGATCCCGACTAATTCTTCTTTCAGGTTTGGAGAAGAATTTGAGGTTACAGTGGGAGGTTTCCTGATTAGATAAAGTGATAACCATTCTGATCTAGGTTAGAGTGCACGCATAGTGTTTCTTTTCTCTCTCTCTTTGGCAGCGACCATGGCCCGACCCTAGACTATGACTCAGTGACCAAGTTAACCGAATCTTCTTAAAACACTAGCTTTTGGATTTTCTGAGTTGCATACCTCATTGCCACTCCTGCTTTTACCCCTTTTTCTCCGGAACATTTCGTATCACTACGAACGTCCACTTCCATTGGATAAAACCATCATATGGTTATATACGAACTCGAAGGAACTTGTTCCAGATTCGAGGATGGTTTCTGGTTCTGGAGAAAATGAATAGGACTATTCAGTTGTCTTTTCCTTTTACCTTCTCTCAGGTTGCGAGTGCTACTTGGATTAGGACGGTACACCTATTATGCTAATTGGATTGTCTTCTTCCAAACCATAGGCAGGTGCTGAACGGTGGGGAATGAAGAAAACCAATTAGCCTAACGATGGTGTACAGAAGGTAATAAGTTAAGACAAATAAAGAGATTAAAAAAAGGGCAAAGTAAACTGCGACTGCTATTCACGACCAAACCAAGTATTTCATCGCCACTCCTACTTCACCTTTGTATTTCTCAAGGACACCCCGTATCACTATGAAAATCCACAGTTATTTGGATAAATCTATCGTATGGTTATATACGAACTCGAAGGAACTTGTTCTAGTTCGGGGATGGATTCTGGTTCAGGAGAAATAGGAATAAGGTTTATTCAGATGTCTTTTATCTTTACCTTCTCTCACGTTGCGAGTGCTCCTAGGATTGGGGAGTACACCCATTATGCTTATTGGATAGTCTTCTTCCAAACCATAGGCTGGTGCCAAACGGTAGGAAAGGAAGAAAACCATTTGGCCTAAAGGTGGTGTACAGAAGGTAATGACTAAAGACATATAAAGGAATTTGGAGAGATGGCAAAGAAATATATAGTTACAGTTATGAATCTGATAATGGAAGAGGCATTACTAGGAATACCCGGATACCCCTTCGAAACATTTACATGTTTCAGTTTCACTGTGTATTGTTAAAAGAAAACTGATTTCCCAATTAGCCCTTGCTCCAGAGTATGTATTTACCAGGTTTGATTCTCACATCTGTATAGTTTTACAGATGATGAATGGGAGTAAGTTATTGGGCATTAGGTGATCATCCTCATTATATCGGGATTCGTTGTAATTGGTGATATTTGAGGAAATTGCCTTAGTTATTGCCGAACGAAAAATATTTGGTTTTGAATATCCGTTGTTATGCACCAATTTCAAACTGATATATCTGTACGTTTATTTTTATAAAGTGAGATATAACCTTTTGAAATTATGTCCATGACATTTACCTATATCAGTTGATGGTTAGGTAAGGAGCATTTAACAGCGGTGTAATTCTTCATAACCATAGTACAGTTTTCAACCTACGACGCACAGGGTTTGAGTTATTCAACTCAGTGGACTTATACAAAGTATTGTATGTTGTCCAGTGTCCATTAGGACAGAGGGGTTGGTCATCGTACTATATTCTGTTTACTTGTGACTTCTCTAGTTTTTAGACAAGCGTTTTGTAGAAATGCAAGGTCGAAGTTTTGAGAAGTTATAGGTATAAGAGTAAAGTAGAGAACCAGGTGTTGCAAGTATCAGGATTCTTCAAGGTGATCGAAGATGTAGATATTTGTATCCGATATTCAGTTGATAGTAATGGTTTTGAGAAACTTGTTTCTCTTTCAGGTTACTCATGTTTTGGATGCACTCTTAAGTTGAGTAATGCTGATCGGCCTCTCTCCATTTAGTTGACATGCACTGGAGACAACTGCATGATTTGAATCTGGTTCCAATTAAATCAGCGCATCTGTTTTTATATTAGATATAGAATGGCTCATATCTTAACGATGTTAAGGTATATGGAGTTATCCGGCTTATGCTTAAAACCAGACTCTGGATAACTCAAGGCACGTTTCTGTAATGGCTGTTTGTAGGTTGGCCCGGGCTATGACGAGGGTTGACTTTTTACCATTTGGAAGATCAATAGTGATATTGTTCTAGACTCGCCACAGTTTTGATAAAAATGGATTTTTTCAGAAAACAGTAGTGGGAGTATGGTAGAACTGGAAGTGATTCCAGAACCACCAACGATTACTGGAAACTTGATAAGAACCTAAAAATTCAATCAGGTTTGACATTCCATTGGGCACTCCGTAGATATGGTGGGTAACCTCAAGCACTTGAGAGGTACTTCGATATGCTCAAAGACGGTGACAGGGAGGTTCTTGTTTTTCCAGACTTGACACTACTGTTGTTCTAGGCTATGAGACCCGACAGGAGGATGAGTATAGCGTTGTTCTAAACTAGCTTTAGAAGTGCACGTGTATATGACTCTGCCAGAGGGTTGTCATAGTCAGTGGGAGCAGCGGAAGTATAGTGGACAAGTAGCTTGTGTATATTTATAGACTAAAGCAGATATAGCGGAGATAGATCATCTATTTTTGATGTGACAGTCATAGGTTTGACTTCATCAGAATACAGGATGGATCTGTTAAGAAGGTAGTAGGGTGTGATGTCCTGCTATTTGGATGACATACACAGAGTAGGAAGTGAAATTCCTATACTACGATCGGTTATACTTTGGTTGTCACACAGTGGTTTCTCCACATAGGATATAGATATAATATCAGACATTCTGGTTACTAGATCTATAGTTTTAGATCTAGATTTGGGTAGTTTCCCAATCTGGGTACTTAGACAGCATTCTAAAGGTGTTTTAGAATGGACGACTCCTGACACGGTAGTATACCTGCAGGTGATGGAGTCACCCTCTCTAAAGGTGTCTTACAGACTAAAGGGGAGAGGGATGTCCATGATTGACATATCACTTGCTTAGGCAATTGAGTCAATCACGAGATATCAAGTACCACACCAGGTGTTGTTTTTGCACAAGCTGCAATAAGTTGATATTAATCCAATCCTGGAGAAACATTCGGAAGCAGTTTTAGAACATAAGTGGATGTTCTATGGATATGATAACGACAGCCTCCTTCGGGAGACGGTTATCATTCCAAGCTTCCAAGGTGACCTGGATGACAGAGTGACTATCAGAGTTATAGTTTTCCCTCTGACGAGGGGCAGTAGTTTGGACAGGTGGTCCAAGCGGATACTGAGGGATGCATGTCGTAGGATACTGATTAGATTCAGTTGACGATACAGTCTAAGAAGTTTGGAATTGGAGTTCATTTATGAATTAGGTCCCATTAGATATCCAGACATATTCTAAGACAGGTATTGCTCATTTCGGGAGATGGTTTTCTCCGCGAACTTGAGATAAAGAGAGACATTGAAAGAAACATCAGGGTGGATCCACTCACCGAGGCTATTCTTCGAACGCAATAGTTTCGCAAACGGGCTTTGTGAGACTGATCAGTAGAGGAGTTGGGTGTTCGGTATCACACGGGCTGTGAGTATGCGTCATCGCAATAATTAGCCTTGAGTGCAAGTGGGAGATTGTTGGATATAGTGCCCTCAAAGTCAATTATTGGATCGCAGGCACGTGATTGCAATGATTGAGAGAGGACCTATACTGGTAGGACAGTCTTACTCAAGCTGATAGTATGCTATCTGGTTTATCTTTATCATCGTGTACAGCTTTAGGTGATATTACATATCACTATTACGCGTTGATAGAGCCCTTAGGATTCTTGCTTGACTACCAGCAGTATGATGGCGATCATATACGTGAGAGTTGGGTTGTCTATAAGCACATCCTTAAAGTGGTCCCTAGTCGTGGGAGTTTCGAGACTGGGCATCGATACTCCATTAGTAGACTAGTGTATACAGTCCAGACCCCGACGAGGGGCGGTGGCCGGTCTCAAAAGCCATTGGTGTCATTTGGATCACCTAAGATATATACAGGTGCTCATTGGGTTATGAGTACACCGGACAGGACTCGCCGGGAACATGCTAGTTGGTATTATACCTGACGTCAGATAGCAGTTCCCTGGTGACATGTGTATAGGTTAGTTCATCAACCTGGGATCGTCATTTGTCTCGTGTGAGTTCCTACCGTGCTTTAATTACTACCCTACCATGGCTCAAAGATGTCGTGCAAACAGGTTTTAGTTGGGTACAGTCCCGAGCCACATGGAGGCAGTGAGCGGATCAGCAGGTATTTCGTCTCTCCCGGTATTGGGGGTGAGATCGCGCTGTGTCTAGGAGAGCCATTGCACGAAGTCCTTGGCCAAGGCAGGAGATTTACTGGTAGGTATTCCAGTAGTATCTCAGGGTGTTCTGGGCTACACTCCGACACGACTTATACCGCTTTTGGGGGTCTCTTCGGATTCATCTATACCCAGTGCAGAACTATCGGTGCTCCACTCGTAGCGTACTCCACTCCTGCAGTGTTGCAGTTGGTTGATCAGAAGGGTAAGCTGGGTTTTCGTTGCCTCAAGCCTTGGCACTTAGCGCTGAGCCAAAGAGCGAAAAAGCCCTTGATCGCGAAAGGGCTTTCTTTTCTAGATACGAAGTCTCAGATGGTTGCTTCGTTGTTCGTTCCGTCGTTGACCCTATCTATGTTTCCACGATGGCCCAAGCAACTTACCGCTTCAAAGCCCTATCCTTGGCACCAGAGATGACTGACGTCTTTCAGCTAACAAAGAGGAACTAAAGCAGATGGGCCCATTGATAGATACAAAGCCAGGTAAAGCCCCTTCTTTCCATGGAAGAACATGGGTACATCTGACTGTAGTCAGATTCTGTTTTGATTACTGAAGCTAGTCGCCAGAAAGAAAAGAAGTGACGAGGAAGCGAGTTTTTCTTTTTTGTTTACGAAATGAGCCCCCTGGGAGTACCTTAAAAAGGAACCTCTCCTCAGCCATTTCGTTTCGGGTTAAGAAGATGTGAAAGCGCGTATGGAGAGGCAATAGAAGCAGTGAGTCGACCCGTTAGTCTAGTATCGGTGGTAGGGTTTAGACTTTTACCAACCCCCTAGGCCCGACATGCGATACTCATAGACGAACGGACCGGACTGTACGGATATTGTCAATAACAGGCTCAGTAGGGTGTCAGGATGAGTTCGCTCATCGGTCTCCCTTTTAGTCAATACTTGGTATCCCGTTACGTACGGCTAGTACCACTGACGTGCTAGTGGTTAAATCCACAGCCAGTGTATTGATGAGTCTTTTGAGTCCTCCACAGACAGTTTCTCAAGTTTCGGACGAAACGTTGTAGAGGCCGTATGATATTATGGCAGGGTTCGATCATATACGTGCAGTAGTGCACGGATCATGATCGAACGAATCATACTAGTGGGCTTTGGTTTAAACCGGATCCTAGTATTAGATTTGTTGGATTACTTTAGTCTCATCGCATTTGCATTCAGTCGGAATGCGGATGCAGGTATGTATATACAGGTGAGGGGTATCTTTGTGATCCATCACGAGTTTACTTTGGTAGATGCCATTATCTTTTTATTGTGGTAAACATTTAGATAAATGTTTACAAATGGAAATAATGAGCTCAAAGTCATGATTAGGAGCATTAATTTTGACACATGCACAAGTGATGACTCATGGTCTCTTTATTTGTGCATATGTCACATTATTGCTTGATTTATGTGTTGAAATGATAAGAGGAGAGAGAGAGGGCAGCCATATAGTTTGGGGTTAGCTCTTGTATTATCATTCTAGCTCACTCTCATTTTATCATTACAACAAAAAGGAAAAGGAAAGCTCTTCTTCTTTCTCTTTCTTCTTGAGCTCACTATCTCCATTAATGGCATCCACTTAAACCTCCATCCATACACTCTCATGCGTTGAGAATCAACGGATGCTTGAGACAAAATGATCACACACATTCTCTATTTCACCTTAGAACACGTCGACTAGCAAACTTCATGTCCGAGTTGCTTCGGTTCGAAGCGGGATCCCGTAAAAAGATTTCCAGACGTGGTGCCCTTCCGACGAGGAGATTGGAGATCGAGCGAGATCGGAGATGCCGTAATGAGCTAAAGATGGTGGCTAAAGACCGAAAGACACGGATCGATCAGTATAGCTTTTCTAACCCTCTTTAGATTGCTAGTTTAATGTTAATGGTTCAATCCGGGTAAAAGTCTGCATTAGCGCCAGTTTCAAGTTTATGAAAAAGTTTTTGTTTCCGCATTTTGGCCTCGAATCGACGGCTGGGGCGCTACCGTAGACTTACACCAATGCCCACAGGAAGTCCGGCGACATTGTCCCAAAATCCGGCCTCGCCGGCCTAAGTATGGTGGAATGAGTTCGTACTTCTGTGGTGGTCTTTTAGTGGTCTATCTAGCTTAATGGACTTGCTTGATTTTCTTAGAAATACCCCAGATAGCTCCAGATACCCTGTAGGCCTTTAGGTTCACAAAACCAACACGGAACAATTCTAACTTCGTGTATCGGGTTCTAAACTCATTTCTAGTCCAGTAAATCAACCTCTAAGGTCTTGAAAACACTCACTAAATCTCAATTAACCACTTAACAGTAACTTAGAATTTTCTAAGATCACATATCCTATTTACATCAATTTCTAAACTAAACTAGCATATTTAACATAAACACTAATTTAAAGTGTATGGATTACCTCATTAGCAACTTGGGAAAATTCTTGAGTTGCCCAAAGTCTTCAAAATCCAAACTTGAATGGTTTTAAGGGTTTAGGATAGGGTTGTACATGTTTATTGTGAAGGTGGCATATGGTTTTGGCAAGGAAATGAAGATGATGCATAGAGGTAGTGTGAAGGGAATGAAGCATGAAGCAAATGATGAAGAAAGCAATGGGGAATGGAGAAATGGGCAGCCAAGTCTCTCTCTTAGGCTCACTCTCTCTCACAAATATCTCGCTCTACACTCACTCTCTCATGAATATCAATTTTGTTTCTTTCACATAACTCATGGCATCAATTTTATGCCATTCACAGTCAAACTCATCTCATTTCCTTTTCTTTTCTTTTCTTTTTACTCATTCTCACAACTTCTCTTTGTTTTCACAAGCCACAAGTCACAAACACAAAAAAACCAACATGCACATGACATGGTGCACAAATCACGGAAAAATGTAAAAACATTGATTTGACCAAAAATCCGATAAATATCATTAAAATAAATAAATTATTTTAATCTCCGATTAATTTCCAAATATTTGTACATACTTATACCATTTTACGAAAAATCCCTATTCGCAAATCGAATAGTTTTCGCGAAATATATTATTTTAATATTAAATTTCCAAAAATAATATTTTATATTTCTGAAATGTTACAACAACGGCACAGGATATTCAGGTAGGTGTCTTTTAGTGACCATCTCGTTCCACTTCTAATACATTCCGTACCAGTCTACCCCGTTAAATCCCGTAATGTATATTGTATTGATTGTAGTTATCAAACTTGGCGAGACCATGGATACAAGCTGTTCATGTAATCAGGTTCAGGATGTATCAAGTCGTCAGGTAGTCAAGTCAAGATATAGCCATGGTTCGGTCAAGTCAAGTCATGTTTGCATGTTGATATTGTTCTGGTATTCAGTTTTAGGTTCAAGTATTCATGTTGGTATATTGAATTCATGTTTGAATTGGATTCTGATTTGGATTAGACTCAGATTGAGCCAGACACTTTAAAACAGATTTGGATCCTGAATTATATTCGATTGTTATCGGTAACTGCTGCACATGGTCGACAGGATTTGTTTCTTTTTCCAAGACAATTAATATTGATAACTCCGTTAAGTTTTTCTATCTTAAATAGGCAAGCACTCACTTTCTCCGGCTCCCTAAGGCTCAAGAGAATTGATCCCGCTTAAACCTATACTTACTAGGGTCCTTAATGTAATTTTATATAACTCGAAGGGGTTTTATGAAAAATATTTTATATACTTTCAAAATAAATCTTGAGTAATTATTTATGTTCTTTAGGGTTTTCATGGAGGTGAATTTTCAAAAGTGAGGTATATTAGTGAATATTTACATAGATTGAATAGTTCAATGTATTTTAGTGTAAGACTTATCTTGTATTGATACTTGATGGTATTTTAGTGAAACCTGTCATTTTTTTATTTTAAAAAAACATGGAATTTTATTATAACTTGAAAATATGTGGTTTGATAATATTTATATAATATTAAAAATTAATTTTATTATTAATTAGAAAATCTCGTTTTCTTAAAAATCGTATTAAAAATCTTTCAAGACCGAATGCTCCGTGAGGAGGTTTGCATCTCGCTCTACAAGCCCGAGGATGTGCGATAATCTGCACCATCCAATAGCGGGTTCCCAAAAATGGGTTGTAGAGGCATAATCGCAAAGAAATTAATAATACAATTAAAAAAAATCGGATTTTTATAGTCGATGGTATTTTAATGAAATATTGTATTTGCCACAGAAATATGTTTCTAAGAATATCGTGCTATATAAATATGTGTGTATGTGAGGGGTAGGTCATTACTCCGTGATGTTTTCTAGAGGTATGATTAAACAAAGTAATAAAATATGGTAGATACTAAATTCATGGTATTTAAATATAAAATTCAATTTAACGTTATTTAATATGATGATTTAGGGTGAAAGTTGTTTCTAATTATTACTTTTATGGTTATAAATATATGTTAAGAATATGGATGAGTAATGATTAATAAAAAGTGTGATTTCAAGGTTTTAGAATTAAAAGTCAGTGTTAACTCCACATACCGACATGTTTTGAAAAAAAGAACTTTTTATGTAGAAAGGGAAGAATGAGGTGGGACATACTAACTAGAAGGATATGAAAGAGGTAGAAGAAGATAATTTGATCGTTGCGGCGTTGCGGGGTGCCAGAACTTGCTCGATTCCTCGCCGAAAGTTGGTATTGGGCTAACTCCACTTCTACTCCAGTTGTACTTAGAAAAATTTGATAATTTTGGCTAGAGATTTCAGAATGAGGAAAGGCTACGGTATGGGGTTGTATTTATAGTTTGGAATTAGGGATTTGGAATTGAAAAAATAAATTAAAATGCATTTAAATTGGATTTAAAGGTGAAATTGAATTCTCTGTTTTAATTCAGAGTAAACAAATAATGCATGGGTAAAAGGGGTAGTCCAAAGGTTTTGTGGGCAAAACATGAGGACTTTTCCCTACGGACCGACCGTCGCCGCCGGCCCAAAGCTCCATCTCGTCGGCCACTTGGGGGAGTTCGGGGGTTGGATGCTTGACACGTATTCCTCTCTGTATTTATATCATTTTGCACATGTTTATTTTTCAGACTTTTATTTCTATGTGCATTGGACGTGTAAATTTTTGGGCTTCCAAAAAGTTTAATAAAAAATCATGAAAAATAATATGTGGCTGATGGGATTCGAACACAGGGGCTATGTCACAGCAGTGCAAGACTTTACCAATAAGCTACAAGTGCTTTCTTATTGTTCTTAAACAAGAATAACTTTTTAATTGTGCTCAGACTTGCAAACTCCTTTCTGTATTTTAAGAAGAAAAAAAATTTGTACAGAAAATTCAAAGTCGTTACAGAATGGAAATAGCAGCATATTACCATGGACTTCATGACCGCCTTTCCTCGCAGCACCAAGGGTAACGACGCAGTATGGGTTATTGTGGATCGAATCACTAAGTTGGCTCATTTTATTCTATTTCGAGTTGACCAATCAACCGAGACGTTAGCAAAGAAGTACATGGAGGTAAGCATAAATCTAAAGTAAAATTTAAACCTTCAAGATGTACTATATTTGATGCCTATGAACTCATGCAGGATATCGTGAGATTACATGGAGTACCAGTTTGCATTGTCTCCAATTGTGATACCAGATTCCGATCACAATTCTGGCAGAGTCTGTAAGCAAGCCTGGGAACAAGTCTGAATTTAAGCATGTCTTATCATTCACAAACGGATGGACAGTCGAAGCGAACAATTCAGATTTTGGAGGACATGCTAAGAGCTTGTATGTTAGACTTCAGAGGTTCGTGGGAAGATCGTATACACCTTGTGGAGTTTTCATACAACACTAGCTATCAGGCAAGTATTGGAATGGCACCATTTGTGGACGGAAGTGTCATTCACCACTAACTTGGGCCGACGTTGGAGATCGTGAGCTCTTTATACCAGATATGATCATGGCAACTGTGGACGTAGTTCGCACGATTAGGGAAAGAATGCGCATAGCCCAAGACCGACAGAAGCATTGGGCAGATGCAAAGCGACGGCATCTGAAGTTCCAACCTGGCGACCATATTTTTTTAAAGATCTTTCCAAACAGAGGAGTGATCCACTTTGGCAAGAGGGGTAAGCTAAGTCCAAGATACATAAGGACTGTTTGACATACTTGAACGAGTTGGAGAAGTGGCATACCTTTTTGCACTTTTACCCTCATTGGAAAGAGTGTACAACGTGTTCCACATATCCCAGCTACGACGATATGTGAGTGACCCCAGCCACATATTTGATCACTCAGAGCTCACAGTACAAATAGACTTAACTTGCGAGCAACAACCCGTTGAGATCCTGGACCGAAAGGTGAAAACACTTAGGAATAAGAAAGTAAATTTAGTCCAAGTAATGTGGAGAAAGGATTCGCCTGGAGAATCAACATGGGAACGAGAAGAAGACATGCGTGCAAGATACCCTTACCTATTTGAAAATTAGTCCATATGTAAATGTAAATTTCGAGGACAAAATTTTTATAAAGAGGGTAGAATGTAACGACTCTAAAATCTTTGTATGGAAATTTTCTGTTAATATACAAGAGATGAGTTTTACAGCCTGAGTTTGAGTTATAAGTCAATTTTGTTAAATAACAGCAAGAAACAACTTATAGCTCACTGGTAAAGCCTTGCACTGCTATGACGTAGCCCTATGTTTGATTCCCATCAGACACATTATTTTTTTCTGAATTTTTTAAAAACTTTTTGGAAGCCTAAAAGATTGCACGTGCAATACACGGGGAAATGAAAAGTTCAGAAAAATCAAACATATGGAAAATGGTTGAAACAGAGGGTTGATCAAGTGGCACGAGTCTCGAGGCAAATGCCTCGAGATTGACCGGACAAATGCCCAATAAAACTGGCATCGATGGTCGGATGAAGCCCATTGAAGCCCGGTCTCTGCACACTTGTCTCTTCACCTACCCCAAACTCCTCTGCACTATTTGATTTCCCTTCAATCAAACATAGATCTTTCAATTCACAATTAATCACAATTTTAATACTTTTAATCCACACTTTTAATTTCCAAACCCTAAATACCACCCTCTACCTTGGCTAAGCACCATTCTGAAAATTCTAGCCAAAACTCTCTAAAAAAATTCCTTGTGCAAGTGAAGTAAAGAGGAGTTAGCAAGCAAGTTGGTTCTGGCAAAGACCGAAGCCTATTCTGGAGTTCCCGCGACGCCACAAAGCTTATCCTCTCTTTTTCAACCTATCTTTGAGTTTTCTAAACCGCAAGTCCCTTCCAAACACCTTTTCTCTTCATTGAAATTCCATTTCAAAACTTATATCGGTAAGTGGAGTTAATACCGATATCCTTTTTCTAAACCCTAGAAACTCCTTCTTCCTTTATTCTTTGATCAACGAAGTTTTTACACAATACTTGTAAACTTAAACCCTAATATTTAGAATCAAATTTCATCAAAATTCTCATGTGAAATAACAATAGTAGAATTTTTTTCATTAAAATATCTTGAACTTTATAAACACCTCTTTTAGTATTTGTTAAAACAATACCTTTAGGAAAACTTCAAGGGGTAACGACCTACCACACACACACACTTGGTTCCATCGCATGATACCTCTTTTGTATGAATTTTTGTTACGAAAAAAACTTTATAATAAAATACCACATAACTTTAAAAAACCTGATTTCTTTTAAAGCGGTATTTCATATCTTTTGCGATTACGCATCTACAACCTTCTTTAGAGGACCCGCGAATGGATGGTGTGGATTATCGCATTTCCTTGGGCTAGTAGAGCAAGTTGCAGACCTCCTCACGGAGCATTCGATCTCGAAAAGATTTAAATACGGTTTTTAATACGAACTTTCTAAATAAAATAAAATTATTTTAAAATTAAAATTATATAAAATTTATAAAACCATATTTTGAAAATATAATAAATCTATATTTTTCTCAAAATGAAAGATTAACAAGTTTGCTAATAAAATACCATCAAGATACCAAAAAGGATAAGTTTTTTCAAGAGAATACCATGAACTTTCCAAGCTAAGTAATTATCACTAATATACCCAATACTTAAAATCCACAATCATGAAAACCCTAAGTAATACTAATCACTCTCAAGGTTTACTTTTAACTATATTAAAATATTTTTTCATAAAATCCCCTCGAGATACATAAAACAATATTTAAGGACTTTAGTAAATATAGGTTTAAGCGGGATCAATTCTCTTGAGTCCCAGATATCTGGAGAAAGTGAGTGCTTACCTATTTAAGATAGAAAACTTAACAGAGGTATCAATAGTAATTGTCTTGGAAAAAGACACAAATCTTGCCGTCCATGTGCAGCAGTTACCGATGACTCCCGAACCTAATTTAAGATTTAAATCAGTACAAGTGTATGACTCAGTCTGAGTCCAATTCAAACCTGAATCCAACCTCAAACAGAACTTGAATACTTGAACATGAACAAGAATACTTGAATCTAAACATCAATATCAAACATGTATACTTGACTTGATTTGACCGAACCATGTTTATAACTTGACTTGACTACTTGAATACATGAGTACATTCTAAACATGACTATTTGAACATTTTGTATCCATGGTTTCGGCAAGACTTATAAAAAAATCTATACAATACAATACACGGGGATAACAAGGCAGATTGGTACGGAACGTATATCGTGGTACGAGAGGTCACTTAAAAGACACCTACATAAATTCTCATGCCGTTGTCCCATGGGTTATGATGGAGCCTTGTACTACATGTTACCATAGTCCACGGAGAAAGATGCACTCCTCTCGTATACATGAATACCTTCTTTACCAAGCTACAAATAACCACGTTATAATAACCATCATATACCAGTAATTAGTCATATACTTTACCTGTTCATTCTTACTTTATATATTATCTTCTTGTTCTTCTTTTGTGACTTACCGAGCACTAGTTCGCTGACGACATTCCTTTCTATTTCTTTCTTTAGAATATTCGTCAAGAGAACCAGACTCTCAGGAGATTGAGCCTAGCCAGGAGGACTTGGACTAGCTCACCACTCAGTCTGACTACTAGTTTACCAGCACTTTCATTTTGTATGCCATTGTTTAGGCACTGCTTTACTCATTGCATCTTTTTTTTCTAACAGTTGTATGTAAAGATGATTGTAAATAAACTTGCTGTTTTATTTTATATCACCTGTCATTCTTGTACATTTTTATATATTGCTTAATAACGCTTAACGTATTTATTTCTTAGTAAATACGTTTCGGCCTGCCACGTCACCATTTCCGTCTACTAGGAAGCGGGGCGTGACACCAGCCAATAGCTCGTCTCCGAGCTATCCTATAGCAGAGACTCCTCAGCTCACTTGCTCGTTTCCGAGCTATCCTATAATGGAGACTCCTCAGCTCACTTGCTTGTCTCCGAGCTATCCTATATCTGAGAATCCTCAACATCCCTGTTTGGCAGGGAGCACGAAGCTCGAGCATCCCTGTAACGGCCCTATGTATCTCGTCACGATGAGATCTCCACCGCTCCATGTCCCGCATCCCACGCTAGCATATATCGCCATTAGTGGGAGTATCCTGCCACCAACGTGAACGTGACGCGGGGGGGAGGGGGGAGGGAGGGCGTAACGGACGACGAGAATCTCACATTGGATCACTCCAATGCGACCCCTATATAAACCCCTCCTCCAGACGATTCAGGTATCTCGAACTCATTTCCAATATGTCGCTACCGTGCTATTATTATTGCTCGGTACTTACTTGATCGTCGGAGAGTTCTACGGTGGTTTCCCACCTCGGGACTTCCCTTACAGGTAGCTCGGCGTCAACAACAACTCATTGAGATCCATACACTCAATTCTCATATCAAATCTCAACCGTTCAGCCCCGCTGGCATCAAGACTGATGGAGGACAGCATCTGAGGGAGATTCTGACCTCCATCAGTTGGCGCCGTCTGTGGGAAAGAAGAAGTTTTTTTGTCACGCCCCGCTTCCCAAAACAAGTAAACACGGCACGTGACAGAGCCAACCATACTACCTATGGTTAGGAATAATCCCTCCATAGTCACATTACGGCTGTCAATCAGATATCAAGAACAGTAAAAATAAAATCTAGCTAATACAGGTCCATCTGCCATAATAAATAAAATCAAGAAATGCATATATCGGAAACGAATCAAGATCCAATAAATGACAATAACTGAATCACGTCCCTTATGTGATCACATCAATAAAATAAAACTATGAAAATAAAAGAAACTAAGTATCTCTAAACTAAACATATAGCTTCTCATTACTCGGCTTGCTTGCTAAAGTACTCCTGATCTGCCTGCGATAATGTCAGAGAAACTGGGCCATGCAAAACCCAGACGTCAGTGTGTCATAATATCAAAATAATAGTAATAACCAGGATATGATGCTATGATTAAATATGAATGTAAATAAACACAAGTGTAAAACAGTGAGCTATATATATATGATGTGCATCCTAGAGTCCATGCTTCTAGCTTATCTATTCTACAATTCTTTGAAATCAATTTAATGGAATTGTCGATGTAACTCAATAGTATCCCGTGCGTGCTCGGGACCACGGTCAAGATTCTCGGGCTGAATCCGAGATGTGCCGCTAAGCAGTAAACAGGTAATATGTACAGATGAATAATGTCACCAGCATCATTTCGGGGCTGGCCGAGCCCGTAGACCGATCAGTATCTGGAGTATCGAACTGTTGAGTTTCAAGTCAAGTTTCATTATTCATTTCCCCTTACCCCTAAGGTTTTGTATTCAGGTCGGGTATTAATGATATAAATCTAATGCCAACATAGGATCAAGCAGGTACAGGTCTTATCTATGTAGATAATAAGTCACGTCCGTCAGGACAACAAGTCAGGATTGTCGGTATTAGTAAAAGATCAATTAACAAGTCTGGTAGTGTGTTGTAAACATGCCATGTAATATATATTAACCAGAATGGATACTAAATGTAAAACTATAACCAATATCAAACCACGGTAAACACAACTAATGCCAGGATGCATATGTATCTATCTGTAATAACTGTTATACGTCCATTACCACGTATATTGCAATCTAGATAACATATTGAACTATTATTGTATTATTATAATATCGTGATGTTCCAGCATGCAACTGGATAACCCATTATCAGAACAGATACAGACGGATACTATAAAATCGTAACTTGGTACTACTTACTGAATATTAAAACATGTATACTATCATTAATCATATAAATATAAATAAAGTAGCATGTTGCAAGTTTAAAATTTGCCTGATCGAATCTCACGTCGAGATACTGTAATTCGATGTTGCACACCCCACGCACTTGTGGGGATGCAGAATTTACAAAAAAAACGATTTTTCATACTTTTCAACACTGACCTAAACTTCAGGATCTTTACAGAAACCTTAACTAGCTATTCTACTTGGAGGATCTAACTACTCGGTAAGAGTTTTATACCTCCTTGTTTCTTGTCCTTTGGATCTTCTTCTCCTCTCCTTGTTGAGCTCCTCGAAGATCCGGACCGTGCTTGATCTTCGTCCTCCTCGTTTCAAAGATAATCCACCTGAGAGTCTATGCTTCATGCTCCAACCTCTAAACCGAGGTAACTAAGATACCTAGTTCGCTAATCTAGGTAGCTTAGAAGATGTAGAGTGTATTTTGGAGTATTTAATCTCAACAGACCTAATGGTTCATAACTCATGTGAGGGTTCTAGGTCTTGAGGAAGAAGGACAGAAAAATGGAGAGAGAAAGAAACTTTGCAAATGAGCTAAGAGTTGGCTTGGTGTAGGATGACTCATACTCATCTCACATGAAGCATGGATTTTTTTTCCAATAAAAAATAACAACCACGCTTCAATAGTAAACACAAACCAATAAACAATTCAAATGAGCCATGCTTCACCATGCCACAAATATCTCCATTTTCCACCTCATTAATCTATTTCCAAAATAGATAAATCCAAATAATGAGGTGTCCCCTTCTAGAAGCATTTCTTGTGAAATTACAAGAATGCCCTTACCGTATATATATACCCGTATTCATATTCTGAAAAATATGAATACAATGAGATAATAATAATCCAATAATATAATACTAGAATCTGGCTTAAACCAAATCCCACTAGTATTATCTGTCCGAACAACATCCATGTAGCCAGTACACGTATATGATCGGAACTCTGCCGTAAAACCATACAACCTTTACATCGTTTCACCCGAAGCAGGGAAACCCTCTGTGTAGGACTCTAAAGACTCGACAGTACGCTGGCAGTGGGTTTAACCACAAGTCCATCAGCGGCACTAGCTATGCGTAACGGCTACCTGGGTATCTGTCGATAAGAAGGCCGATGAGCAAACTCATCTGAACTCCTACTGAGCCTATCTGTGACAATCTCCGTACAGTCCGGTCTGTTCGTCTAAGAGTATCGCATATCAGACCTACGGGGTGGTAACCGTTAGACCCCTAATAATGCAATAAGTCGTGTCGGTGTAGAGCCTAATACACCCTGAAAAACTACTGGTGTATCTACCAGTAAATCTCGCTTGCCCTGGCCAGGGACTTTGTGTAATGGTTATCCGAACACAGTGCGATATCAACCCCCAATACCGGGAGAGACGAATCCTATCTAACTACTACTGCCTTCAAGTGTTTCGGGACTGCACCCAACCACTACCTGTTTGCACAACTTATTTGAGCCGTGGTAGGATAGTGATCTGAGTATAGTAGGAACACACTCGAGACGAATAGTGATATCAAGTTAATGGACTAATCTATACTCATGTCATCCGGGAACTGCTAACTGACGATATGAATAATACCAACAGGCAGTTCCCCCGCGATTCTGTCCAGTGTAACTCATAACCCAATGAACAACTATATACTATCTCCTGTATCGCATACCAATGGCTGCGGGACAGGCTATCTTCCGAACCGGGATGAGAAGCATATACACCGGTCTACTCTGTTGTATCGATGCCCTGTCTCGATAATCCTACGACTAGGGACAAGTATAAGGATGTGCTTATAGACTACCCAGCCCCCACTAGTGTGACTGCCATCACAACGCTGTTAGTCAAGCAAAGATCCTAAAGGTTCTATCAACATGTATTAGTTAATCTAGACAACCCAGTCGTCTAACCCAGTTACCACGTCACACAGCTGCTCAGCCAGGTCAAGTCTTGCGTGCGTAAGTTTTGCGTCGTGACTTTATTTCGGCGTCGGAATGTGACATTCATATCTGTTAGTGATATATGCCCTAGAGGCCATTATTGTATAGTACTGGATTGTATATTACATAATATATAATCACTAATGTCGGGTTACGTCTTGCGTGCGTAAGTTTTGTGTCATGACTTTATTTCGGCATCGACGACGTACGCAACTCCGGCGAGAACGATCGGAAAAGAACAGAAGAAAAGAAGAAAGAAGAAGGTGATGGCGGGGGTCTTCTGGTGTTCTGGAGTATGTGACGACAACAGAGATGGTGGCGGCGAGGTGGTGGGGAGGCCGACGAGGTGGGTGGCCATAAGGGTTAGTATGATAAGGGAATGAGAAGAGGAGGAGAAGAGGGTGTGGCGGTGGTGTTCAGGGGTTGCTGGGGAGACGAGGAGGTGATGGGGTGAGGGAGGTGGTCGGGTTTCGGCGATGAGGTCGAGACGAGGTGGCGGTTGATGGGTTCTTGGTGTCGGGTTACGGGGTTGGTATGGTGTTCGAGAAAGGAGAAGAGAGGGAGGTGATGGCAAGGTATAGGGGAAGACGAAGAGATGAGGACGGCGACGACGAGGGAGCGGCGACGAGGAGGGGCGTGAGTTAGGGTTCAGGGTTGGCGATGAGAAGAAAAGAAAAACGAGGGAGGAGAGAAAGGGAGAGGGTTTAAATATAATTATTATATAATATATATATATATATATATATATATATATATATATATATATATACAGGGGGAGAGAGGACGGGAGAGTTAGAGAGAGAGACAGAGAGAGATTTGAGAGAGTTTTATTTTAAAAAATAATTTAAATATATTATATATATAACTGTATATATCTTATAGTTATAATAGTATATTATACACACACACACACACACACACATACATACATACATACATATATCGTAGGATATTACAGATAATACCAGATTGCTCTTAATATTGCCCGTATCCCTCTAAAAATCTAGTTTTTAAATATAAAGAATATATATAAGGATTTTAACCTTAATGCAAATGTCTATAATTAAAAACATATACCCCCAAATAAAATCTATGTAAATATACATAGCGATCCAATAATCTGTCTGTCTAACTCTTAAGATACGAACATGATATATGGACGCAACCACCTGATATGGGGTAATTTGTCATGTAAGACTAGATTAGAAAAATATTATTTTGTTTTTATATTGTATTATAAAGAGATATGTAGATCTTAAAATATATTATGTATATATTTAGCACTCGATTCGCATGAATACACTATACTAGCAAATATTTGATATAATCTCGAACCATGTTGGGTTTCAACCATGCGGGTCGGGTCGAATAATAAGCAAATCTAGTTACATTATTCGCAACCCAATAGCAACAATAGTAAAGAATTTTGACGCAATATTTGAAATACCCAAAATATATCGTATAAAAGTATCATAGTGTTACATTATACCCAACAATAAAAGAATTTTGTCCTCGAAATTCAGAAAAAAAGAAAAAGACAAGAAAATACGGATTTAAGAAAAGAGGTGTGGAAACTTTTGTCGAATCTCGTCTTCACGTTCCCAAGTAGATTCCCCGTGCGAACGATTCCCCCATGAGACGAGTACTAGTGGGATAACTTTATCCTTGAGGACCTTTTCTCGTCGATCCACAATCGCCATTGGTCGCTCTTCATACATTAAATTTTCCCTTACTGTCAGTTCCGAGTGATCTAGAACGTGCATCTCATCTCGAACATATTTGCGGAGTTGATATACATGAAACACGTTATGAACACCTGCCAAGGATGGTGGTAAAGCTAACCGATAAGCTACTTCTCCAACACGTTCGATGATATCGAAAGGCCCCACGAATCGAGAATTAAGCTTTCCTCAACTACCAAATCGGATTACTCCTCTAATCGGTGATATATTCAAGAACACAAGATCACAAACAGCGAATTCCAGAGGTCTTCTTCCAGTATCAGCCCAAATTTTCTTCCGATCTTATGCCACCTTCATATAATTTCGGATTACGTTAACTTTCTCCACCGTTTGCACAATAATATCCGGTCCCAATAATCTTCTTTCTCCGACATCATCCCAACAGATAGGCGAGCAACACTTACGACCGTATAATGTTTCAAATGGAGCCATCTGTATGGTCGCCTGAAAACTGTTATGGTATGAAAACTCCACTAAGTGCAAATGATCCTTCTATGAACCCTTGAAGTCTAACATGAATGCTCTCAAAATATATTCAAGAGTTTGGATTGTTCTTTCACACTGGCCATCTGTCTGAGGATGATAGGCTGTGCTAAACTTTAAGTGAGTTCCCAAACTTTCCTGTAGACTCCTCCAAAAGTGTGATAGAAATCGAGTATCACGATCGGAAATGATGCTCACAGGTACTCCATGCAATCTCATAATCTCCTTCATGTACTGCTCTTCCAAAACTTCCGTCGACTGACCAACACGAAACGGTATAAAATGAGCTGTCTCGGTCAATTGATCGACAATCACCCAAACTACGTTATTGCCCTTTGGACTCCGTGGTAAGCCTGTCACAAAATTCATGGTTATATATTCCCACTTCCATTGAAGAATCGGAAGTTGTTGGAACAAACTAGCCACCCTTTGATGTTCAGCCTTGGCTTGCTGACACACCAAGCACTTCGATACATAGCGAGCAATTTCTCTTTTCATGCCTTCCCACCAGAAATGTTGTCGTAGATCTCTATACATCTTTGTGCCTCCTGGGTGTACTGAATATGCGGAACTATGAGCATCCTTCATGATTTCTTCACGAACATCTCCTTTGGGCACACATAAACAACTCCCATAACGTAACGAACTATCTTAATGAATTAACAAATATGTTCGAAGTCCCGCTTCTACTTGTTCTCAAAACTTTTGCAATCTTGGATCGTGCGACTGTGCTGCCTTAATGTTATCGATCAAGGATGACTGTACTTGCAACTGCATCAACCGTCCCAAAGAATTTGGTAGTACAATCTCCAATTTGAATCTCTGAAGATCAGCTATAATCTCCTTTTGTGCAGTCAACATCCATATTGCTAGCAACCGATTTAGAGCATCCGGCACTACATTAACTTTCCCCGGATGGTATTTTAGATCAAGATCATAATCAGCCATCAGCTCTAACCATCTACGCTGTCTCATGTTGAGCTCTTTCTGTATGAACATATACTTTAGATTTTTGTGATCGGTAAATACTTCTACATTTTCGCCCAATAAGTAGTGTCTCTAAATCTTCAGAGCGAAAATTATTGCTGCTAACTCCAGATCATGAGTTAGGTAGTTCTTATCACGAGTCTTCAATTGTCTTGACGCATAAGCTATGACCTTCCTATGCTGCATTAGAACACATCCTAAGTCTTTCCCAAATGCGTCGCTGTGAATAACCAACTCTCCGGAACCGTCTGACATTGTCAGAATAGGAGCGGTGATCAATTTTTACTTCAACGCTTCAAAAGTTGACTTATATTTCTCAGTCCATATGAACGATACCTCCTTTCATGTTAGCTTGGTCAATGGTTCTGCTATTCGAGTGAAGTTCTCCACAAACCTTCTATAGTATCTGGCAAGCCTAAGAACACATCTGATCTTCCCTGCGTTCTTTGGAATTGGCCAATCATGAACAGCTGCAATCTTTTCAGGGTCGACGGCAATTCCATCTTCGGATACAATATGACCCAAGAACTTTACTTCTTCAAGCCAAAACTTGCACTTGCTCATCATAGCATATAACTTTTCTTGTCTCAACGTTTGCAGTGTGATCCTGAAGTGTTCTGCATGCTCTTCTTTGCTTCTCGAATAGATCAGAATATTGTCAATAAACACCACCATGAACTGGTCCAGGTATGGTGAAAATATTCTGTTCATCAAGTCCATAAATATTGTCGGTGCGTTAGTAACTCCAAATGGTATCACTAAGTACTCGTAAATGCCCATATCGAGTTCGGAACGCTGTCTTGCATATATCTTCTGATTTCATCCGAACTTGATGATACCTAGATTGCAAATCCAATTTCGAGAATACCCTCTCGCCACTGAGTTGATCGAATAATTCGCCGATGCGAGGGATTGGGGACTTATTCTTAATATTCACCCGATTTAATTCTCGAAAATTGATGCACATCCTCTTCATGCCATCCTTTTTCTTGACTAGAAGAACTGGAGCTCCCCATGGTGAACCGCTGCTGCGAATCCAATATTTCTATAGTAATTCGGCAACTTGTTTCTTTACCTCTTCTAGTTCCAGCGACGCTATTGGATAATAAGCCTTTGAAATCGGCGCTGCTCCAGAAATAAGATCAATCGCGAACTCCACATTTCATTTTGGCGGTAAACTTGAGATGTCCTCGAACACATCCATAAAGTCCCAAACTACTGCTGGTGTTTTCTCCTTATTTACTTCCATCGATGAAAGAACGGTAATAGTCGTCCTAGCCCTAAATTCGACTCAGCCGCATGTGTATCAAAGGATCCACCATTCTGCTTCAATCTAATGAACTTCTCTTCCATTTCCTCCCGAGCAGATTGTGGAAAGAACTTCTCCAAGAAGCTATGCGAAAAAGTCGCTCAACCGATCGGTTTGGTCAGACGGTTCTTCTCTACGAGCCACCACTCGCGAGCGTAATATACCAATTGGATGCCTACCACACCCACCCTTTTCTCATCTGGAATCTGCGCGGCAACGAGCAGGTTCTCTGTATCAACTAGCCACTGCTCCGCTAGCAATGGCTCCTCCAATCCAGTTAATGTGGATGGACCGAGCTTCCTAAAGTCTGCCACGGTGCCCTCACGCTGGGTTAGCCTGGGTGCTGCTGCAACTTCGGACTGCTGGACCGTCCGCTGACCCTCTTGGAAAGCCTTGGCCTGCCGCTGATTCAGCTCAGTTTGCCGCTTCTGGTTTTCCAGCATACCACGTACAACTCCAAGCAATGCGGCGCTATCGATACTCATCTGGTATGACCGCAAATCTCTAACCACCATGATTCCAATGCCAAAAAACGGAAGGGGATTAGTAATGGTAAACATAATTCAATAAACAAGATATTAATAACTATGGATTCAAGACTGGCAATGTAGTAATGTGGCAGGACATGTTCCTAATTCCGGGTTTCCTGGTTAGTGTATTAGGTTCAATACCAAACTGCAAAAGAATCCAACCCGACTAACCTTAAATCCTAGGGCTCTGATACCAAACAAACCCTGTCATGCCCCACTTCCCAAAATACGTAAACATGGCACGTGACAGAGCCAACCATGGTACCTATGGCCAAAAAACCCCCTCCATAGTCACATTACGGTTGTCAATCGGATATCAAGAACAGTAAAAAAATAAAATCTAGCTAACACATGTCCATCTGCCACAATAAATAAAATCAAGAAATGCATATAGCGGAAACAAATCAAGATCCAATAAATAACAATATCTGAATCATGTCCCTTATGGGATCACATCGATAAAATAAAACTATGAAAATAAAAGAAACTAAGCATATCTAAACTAAACATCTCGCTCCTCATTGCTCGGCTTGCTTGCTAAAGTACTCCTGATCTACCTGCGATAATATCAGAGGAACTGTGCCATGCAAAACCCAGACATCAGTATGTCATAATATCAAAATAATAGTAATAATCAGGATATGATGCTATGATTAAACATGAATGTAAATAAACACAGGTGTAAAACAGTGAGCTGTATGTATGTAATGTGTATCCTAAAGTCTGTGCTTCTAGATTATCTATTCTACAATTCTTTGAAATCAATTTAATGGAATCGTCGATGTAACTTAATAGTATCCCGTGCGTAACCCGGGACCACGGTCAAGATTCTCGGGCTGAATCCGAGACGTGTCGCTAAGCAGTAAACAGGTAACATATACAGATGAATGATGTCAGCAGCATCATTCCCAGATTGGCCGAGCCCGTAGACCGATTGGTATCCGGAGTATCGAAATGTTGAGTTACAAGTCAGGTTTCATTATTGATTTTCCTTTACCCCTAAGGTTTTGTATTCAATTCAGATATTGATGATATAAATCTAATGCCAACACAGGATCAAGCAGGTACAAGTCTTGTCTATGTAGACATCAAGTCACATCCGTCAGGACAACAAGTCAGGATTGTCGGCATTTGTAAAAGATCCAAGTAACAAGTCTGGTAGTGTGTTGTGAACATGTCATGTAATGTATATTAACCAAAATGGTTACCAAATGTAAAACTGTAACCAATATCGAACCACGGTAAACACAACTAATGCCATGATGCATATGTATCTATCTGTAATAACCGTTAAACGTCCATTACCATGTATATTGCAATCTAGATAACATATTGAACTAATATAGTAGTATGATAATATCGTGATGTTTCGGCATGCAAATGGATAACCCATTATCAGTACAGATACAGACGGATACTATAAAACTTTAACTTGGTACTACTTGCTGAATATTAAAACACTTATACTATCATTAATTATATAAATTTAAATAAAGTAGTATATTGCAAGTCTAAAACTGTATATTGCAATCTAGTCACATATAAATACCTCATTGCATCATACTTCATACATGGTTTCTGGTTATACGTCGCATGGTATATACCATCGTATCATAGAAATTCATCATCACCGACATGTTTACATATTGTGATTCTTCTTGAGGATTTCAATGCTTATGAGATTTTTGGATTTTGGGGGAAAACCGCAAGGATTTTAAGAGCTTATTACCATTTAAAAAATGTAAGTTGCGGTTTTCTCGTAATATGATGTATGTGTCATCCACCATGTGTTTTCCTGATTTCTGTTGGTTTTCGAGACCCGATTCAAGGAGTAGGATGAACCGTCTCGGGTACATGGTGGGCCCGGTATGGTATCCAGGGGCAAGAAGCTCGAGTTGTAGACGATAAGCCTGGCAGGGGCAGACTACCTACCGGTGATGTCTAGCGCGGCGGATATCCGGAGGATACCGACCGTAGTCGTGAGATTTGATGATATGGGCCGATCCGGACTGACAGAGCTCTAGATATTGAGATATCGAGATATTGAGATATTGAGAAATTGAGATATTGAGATGTTGAAATATTAAGAAATTGAGATACTAGGATATATATATATATATATATATTGTGTCGATGCTGGACACAGATTTTCTGTTGATTTCATTGATAATACTTCAGTTTATTGCATAAATTCTTTTCTAAGATAAGAATAAAGGTTTTCTCATACCAGACATGTTCAGGTTTCGTGTTTGATTATGCATCCATGTTGCATTCATTCTAATGCGTCGCATCGTATTGATATATATAAGGCGTGACGCATTTGCATGCATGCTTACGATAGCCTTGTTAGATATTACTTACTACTCACGAGTTGGCAACTTACCCCCGTTATGCCACAGTATCTTGTAGGTTGACCTGTCAGTGCAGTAGCGGCGGGCGTACTTCCTCATTTTGTTTCATTGCTTGACTTGCGGTTTGCTCGTAGGTGGGTTTGCGAGGATATTTTATTTTCATCTTGTATTATTATTTGTATCTAGTATTCTCCATCTACCGCTTTTACTATTGTATATGCGACCTAAAGGTGTAACCGTGAGATTTGTATATGTGTTGTTTCTCTGGTGTCGAGCTCACTTGAGCCGACGTGATGCTTTCTTATTCTCGTGCTTTTACATGCTTATTTTGCACTATCATATATATATTTTGCGTGTGGTTGTGATTCCGCCTTTGGTGAAGAGCTAGCTCCCGCTTGGGGTTGCTTTTATTCTTTACTTATATGTATTCTCGTTTTGTATCCGTTTCGGGGTCAGTATTTACAAAGGAAACTCTGCCGAAATTTTCGGGAAATTTGATGTTTTAAAAATGTTTAATCCGACTTATTTTGCTAAAATCATTTTCTTTAAACAAGTTTTCTCTCACTCTATTTCTTTAAGTGGTTTAGATTTCTGGGCTTTGGCTTACTTAGATTACGATACGCCTTGAGACGTTTTGTAATTTAAGTGCTAGTCACGTTCCGTACCTTCGGGTCATGACAAAGTTGGTATCAGAGCGATAGGTTTTACCTTTCTGAGTGTAGGATGACCCTTGGTAGATGGAGTAGGTGACTTAAGCAGAGTGACAGAGCATGTGTATGTTCCGCGGCATGCTTACGATACGGTACTTCGCCTAAGTGATCTTAGGATATATGATTGCTTGTACTTCCTTCATTGATTCCATATGTCCTCTTGTTTCGATCGCAATATTCCTATCGATCATGTTTCTTGCTCCAGCCACTATGTCGCCGAAGACTACAAGGGCCAGAGGGCTGCCGCCGGGGATAAGATTGGAGCGGGCTCGTCTGAGACGAGGACCGATCAGGGCGGTACGCCTACCCCTCAGGGACAAATTGATCCGCTTTTTCTAGGCCCGATAGCTAGGCTGGAGTCGAGTATTCAAGACTTGCGACAGATGGTTGGATCGATAGTTGAGGCTAGCCGAGCTTCGTGAGCCGATGATGTCCCTCCTACTGCGGGGAATGTGATTGTACCTGCTGCTCAGGCAGCTGCTTTTGTTGTTACCGAGATTATTTCTGTATCCTTAAAGAGTTTTTGAGGCTGAAGCCTCCAGTTTTTACCGGCACAGATGCGGCGGAGGATCTGTAGACAATCCTCGACAGGATGGCTAGGATTGTCGTTCATCGAGATGTTCTGATGAGGTATGGGTTGAGCTTTCGAGTTTTAGTCTAGAGGATCTTGCTCAGACGTGGTGCGAGTCAGTTGAGAGAGGCCGAGCTATAGTTTTAGTTCACAGTTGTAATTCTTGCTTGTTTTCTTTTGGAGAGCGTTCGAGATGCTTGAGCTCGTAGTTTTGAGTCTTTGTGCAAGACTACAGGGATGACAGTGTCCGAGTATGATATCTAGTTTACTCAGTTGTCCCAGTGGACACTGAACGGAAACGCATAAGGTGGTTCGTGCGGGGACTAGACACGCAGTTATTTCTTGTTATTGGCACCCAACATTTTGACACGTATGCAGCTTTACTTTTGGAGGAGCGCATTTCTGAGACTTCGGTCGTTTATGGATCGAAGCGAAATTGTACCGGTATGCCAGCTTAGAGGCGGTTAGGTAGACGCCATGACAGGTTCTTTCCGGGAGACGGTGGAGACAGAGGTAGAGAACGACTAGCTACTAATGGGGGACAGGCCGAGGGTTCGCATTGACTCTTCTAGGTGTGCAGGCATCCAACGCCGTTGTGACAGGTATCCTTTTAGTGTTTTCTTCCAATGCGTATTTGTTTCTTGTATTGTTTGAAACAGTATCCACATATTTTTCTTCGAGGTTTAGCCAATAGTAGTCCTTGCTAAATCAGCCGCTTGTTGTGATTTTTCCCGTAGGCTAATCTTTTGATCGCTCGATGTGTTTTTCTGTATTTGTTTTGTTCGTATCGGAGATAGGGATTCTTCTATCGATTGATTTTTTCTCGATATGTTTGACTTCAAAGTTATTCTAGGAATAGATTGGTTAGCCACTTGTTATGCGTCCGTGGATTGCCGTGAGAAGGCAATCAGATTTAGTTTTTCGGGTGAGCCAGTTCTTGTTATTCAGGGAGACCGTAGCGTCGCCTTTCCCAGTTTTATTTCTTCTCTTCGCGCTAGTCAACTCTTGAGGAAAGGATGTCAGGGATTCTTGGCGTATGTTTGTGATGTTAGAGCCGTAGAGGTCCCGTTGGACCATATCACGTCCTGCTTCCCAGTATACGGGCAGAGGACGGGACGATGCCATTACGTATTTACTTAGAAGTAAACACGCTAAGCGTATCTAAGCAATATAAAATAAAATGTACACAAGAGATAAGATGTAAATGAACATCAACTTTATTTATTAACATTCTTTGTACAATACATCTGAAAGTAAATACATGGAATGGAAAGCAATGCCTAAACAGTGGTATAACGGAAATGAAAATGGAATAAGTACAAGTGGCTACAGCTCTGGTTCTTTGGTGTACTGCTCAAGGGCCTACTCCAAATGCTCCTGACTAGTCTCGCATTCCTCAGCGTCGAGTCCTCGTGACAACATTCCAAAGAAGAAGAGAAATAGGAATGTCGTCAGCGAAAAATCGCTCGATAAGTCCCAAAGATGAGGGAGAAGTAGAATAGATAGAGAGAGAGTATAGTTTTATAATGTTTTATTATAATGTTAGCGTTGTTGTTTGTAGCTTGGTACAGAAAATGCCAGTGTATACGAGAGGAGTCCCACTTACACCGGGGACTTTGGTAACCCATAGTACAAGGCTCCGTCGATAATACCATGGAACAACGATATGGAGGTAATTACGTCTTAAGTGACCACCTTGTGCCACCTTTAACATGTTCCGTACCAGTCTATCCCTTTATAAACCCTGCGATGTCTTGATTGTATTGATTGTACTGTATTGTATGGATTATATTGTCTTGTCTTGTATTATAAATTGTATAGATGGATGACTTGCCGATACCATGATATCAGTAATGGAGCGGATATAATGGAAGAACATGTAAATGGTATATATCCATGGTTCGGTTCGGTCAATACAGATTGATATAGATTGAATAGATGGATATATGGATTCATAGATTCATGTTGAATTGTAGTTTGTACTTGAATCACATTCAAGTCAGATTGGTTAGATTGAGACTTGGTCTGAGTTAGACAGTTAGAAAAGAAAATTGAAGTCCTGAATTATGTTTTGGTGTTATCGGTAACTATTGCACATGGACGGCAGGATTTGTGTCTTTTTCAAAGACAATTACCGTGTTGATAACACCGTTTATTAAGTTGTCTACCCTAAATAGGCAAGCACCCATATCTCCGGCTCCCTGAGGCTCAAGAGACTGGTACCGCTTAAACCTATGTTTACTAGTGTCCTTATTATAATTTAGTATAACTTGAGGGGGTTTTATGTAAAAATAATTTTGTATAATTTTCAAAATATACCTCAAGCATTTAATTATCGTTTTTAGGGTTTTCATTGATATATCTTTTATAAATGTGACATTTCTAGTGAATAAGACCTAGTTTTAAAGTATAGAGTATTTATTTGAAATATTGGAATTGTATGGTATTTTCTTGTAAATGAGGTGTTTTTCTTGAATTTTGGAAATGTGGAATATTATGAATATTAAAAATAGATATTTTAATATTAATTACATATATATTTATTTATTAAAAATATAAGTTTTATTTATAATAGAAATCATATTTTCTAAAGAAAAATGTTTTAAAATTCTTTCGAGATTGTATGCTCCTTGCGGAGGTCTGCATCTCACTCTACAAGGCCTGAGGATGTGCGATAATCTGCACCATACCGAACGGGTTCCCTAAAATGGGTTGTAGAGGCACAATTGCAAAGATTAGTTAAATACACTTCTTATAAAAAAATGTTTTATAAGTTGAAAATAGTTATATGTAAAGTCGTATTTTTCCAAAGCTATGTTCCCAAATTCCATCGTGCTATATTAGATATGTGTGTTGTGAGGAGGTAGGTCATTACCTTGTGAGTTTTCTAAGGTAATACGGTTTAAAAAGTTTAAGCATGTCGAAATGAAACATGAAGGTATTTTGATGTAAAAGTGGAATAAAACTTGCTACGGTTATTATTTTGATGTTAAACTTGTTCTATTGTTTTCGTTAATGTTTAATGGTTATGACATAAGAGTTTGGTATTATTATGTTTAAGATTGTCGGATTAACTCCGCTTCCGTCGGGTTTTAGTTTTGAATGTTTTTAGAATAGAGAAAAGAAAAAGAAGTAGGGACTTATAGGATGATTGGCTAGAGGAGAGAAAGAGGGATAGGTGGGAGTTGCCGGTACGTTGTTTCGTCATCGGAAACTTCTTGAGTTGTCGCTGGAAGTTCGTCGGAGTTTCGCCCTTTGCTAACTCCACTTGCACACAAAAGGATCTTGGAATTGTATTGAGAGTTTAGGCAGGGTTTTGTGAGTGAGGAGGGATGATTTGAGGGTGTTATTTATAGGAAAAATTAGGATTTAGGGTAGTGAATGGGTGTATTAAAAATTTGTAATAAAAATGGATTAAATGTGAGTTTTATTGTGCTCTGTAAATGTGCAGGGAAAACAAATAATACTGGAGTTAGGGGGGAGTCCAAGAGTCGCTAGGATTGAAGAAAATTGGGGTTTGGCCTCATTATAACCGGCGGTGCCGGCCTAACAACACTTTTCGTCGGTCCGATCTAGGGGTTGGGGGCTCGGATTGGGGCCACTTGGCACATGTTTGATTAGGCAGTGACTCTTGGTTTTACGTGTTGTGTACGTGTAGACTTTTGGACTTCTAAAAGATTAAAAGAATTTTAAATAAAAAGAATGTGTGACTGATGGGATTTAAACTCTGGTGCTTTGGTTCAGCAGTGCAAGGTCTTACCAATGAGCTTCAAGCTCCTTCTTGCTGTTCAAAAGCAAAACAAACTTATAACTCGTGTTCAGGTTTAGGTGACCCTTTCTGTATTTTTGAAAAAATTCAGTACAGAAAGTTTAGGGTTGTTACATTCTACCCTCCTTATAAAAATTTCGTTCTCGAAATTTGTAAAAGGAAAGTGTAACAGATTCAAAGAAAGTTTAGTGATAGAAGTACTGATAGTGTATGAAAAAAATAAAGTGGTACAAGGGTTTGAAAAGGTTGAAAAGAATTACGAGGATTACCTTGGTCTACGGCCTCTGCTTCTTCAGCCACTAAAAGGAATGCCTGACGTCGTGGTTCATTTCTCCTAGCTAGAGGTACATTCCTTTGTCTTTGGGGCATGTTTCTCTGCCCTCGATGCATGTTCCTCATTACCTGATGGAATTGGCGAGTAGGCGGTGCAGGTGGTGGAGCTGGGAGTGCAAGACAAGATGCAGGAGCCTGGATAGCTGGCCGCTATGGGTAGTTGGTGGGTGTGTGATCTGGGTTGCGTCTGTAAGGACAGTTTCCAATTCCGTGATTGGATGTGTCACAAACTAAGCACATGCCTTTTGCGCGCCTACAGTCCTTCCACAAGTGTCATTCCCTCTTGCAATAGAAGAAAAAATCGGGACTCGGCTGGTTATTGGTTTCTTCCGATCTCCTCGGTTCAACAGTTGGCCTTGAAGAGGCTCCTCCTGCTATCTGAGTGGCAGGGCGCTTCATTCTGGCAGATTGAGGTCTGCCCTTCCTCTTCACCACTGCCTCGTATCTTCGGACAGCCTTCAAAGCCATATCATGGGTTGGGAAATCCTCTGTAGCTAATGCATCTTGGATTTCCGGGTCCAACCCTTGCTAGAATCTTCTAGCCCTGATCTCAGCAGTCGGTATGAGATAGGCCGCAAACCTGCTGAGCATGGTGACCTCAGCGTCATATTCATCTACTGACTTGGCCCATATTGAACCTTGTTGCAGATGGATGAACTGTTGTTCCATATCAATGCGGACAGTCTCAGGGAAGTACTTTGCATCGAACATGTCACGGAAAGTCTTCTATTCGATGGGTTGATCAAGACGGCTTTCTTCCGCCTTCCACCAAACCCGTGCATTGTCCGTGAGCTGCAGCTTCGCAACACGAACCCAAGCTATCTCTGGCACTTGTGCCGCTGCCAGGTCATCCTCAATACTTTGAGCCCATTCCTCAGCTTCTAAGGGGCTCTCTTTTCCTGCGAACTGTTTAGGGTGCAAGGCTCTGAATTGCTTCACCCCAGGTGCTTCTTCCTCTGGTCAGTTAATCAGGATAGCAGTCTGCTGTTGTTGTCCCTCCAGGATGCTGCGGATTGCCTCAAGCAGAACCGTCTGCTCTTTGATCGGAGCAGCAACGGCAGGTGTGAGTGGTAGTGGAGGGGGAGTGTTGTTGACATTCGTGCTGGTGTTGTTTGGGGAATCCATAACATTGAAAGAAAAATTTGGGTTAGGATAGATTCAAACTATATGAAATGATAAGATTCAAGGAATATGAATTGTAAAGAATATTTTCAGTTGCTGGTTCTTGTGTTATATTACTTAGGTTGTCCACGCAGAACAGACCTGCATTGTAAGTCTACGGTAGAGCCTCGGCCGTCAATCCGAGGCCAAACGCGGAATAAAAACTTTTGAAAAACTGGCGCTAACACAGCCTTTAACCCGGATCGTACCATTAACCCTAAACTAGCCAACAACAAAGAAGTTGGAATGGCTATACCGATCGATCCGTGTCCTTCGGTCTTTAGCCACCATCCTAAGCTCCTCGCGGCATCTCCGATCTCGCTCGATCTCCGGTCTCCTCGTCGAAGTAACACCACGTCAAGGAACCTTTTTACGGGCTCCCGCTTCAAAACCGAAGCAACTCGGACATGAAGTTTGCTAGCCGACATGTCCAAGGTGAAGTAGAGAATGTGTGTGATAACTTTGTCTCAATACACCTATAGATTCTCAACTCATGAGAGGGATGGGTAGAGGTTGAAGAAGAAGCTATTAATGGAAGTTGTAAGCACAAGAAGAAAAGTAGTGAAGGAGAAGAAGAGCTCGCTTATTGTGTGGGATCAATTGTGAGAGCTCTCATAATAATCTCAAGACCAAGTCCCACTCTTAAGTGGCTGCCCTCTCTCTCCTCACACATCAATCCTACACAATAATTAATCAAGAGATTATATATGGCACAAAAAATAACACCATGACTCATCAACAAAGCACATGCGACATTTAATGCTCTTGATCATGACTAGCACTCACAATTTCCACCTAATAAACATTAATCCAAATGTTTAGAACAATAAATAGAACGGCATCCTCTAAAGTAAACTCATGACGGATCACAAGAATACCCCTCATCTGTATATACATACCTGCATCCGCATTCCAACTGAATACGAATGCAATAAGACGAAAGTAATCTAACAAATCTAATACTAGGATCCGGCTTAAACCAAAGCCCACTAATATGATCCGTCCGATCATGATCCGTGCACAAGAGCACGTATATGATCGAACCCTGCCATAAAACCATACGGCCTCTACAACGTTTCGCCCGAACTAGGGTAACTTTCTGTGGGGGACTCTAAAGACTCGTCAATACGTTGACAGTGAGTTTAACCACAAGCACGTCAGTGGCACTAGCTGTACGTAACGGCTGCCCATGTATTGACCAAAAGGGAAGCCGATGAGCGAACTCATCCTAAAACCCTACTGAGTCTATCTGTGACAATCTCCGTACAGTCCGGTCTGTTCGTCTATGAGTATCGCATATCGGGCCTAGGGGGATGGTAAACGTCAGACCCCCAATAGCGGTATAAGTTGTAGAGGAGTGTAGCCAAGAACACCTTGAGAAACTACTGGAATACCTACCAGTAAATCTCACTTGCCTTGGCCAAGGACTTTATGTAATGGCTCTCCAGACACAGCGTGATATCAACCCCCAATACCAGGAGAGACGAATCCTGTCTAACCGCCACTGCCCCCAAGTGCTTCGGGACTACACGCAACTACTACCTGTTTGCACGACTCCTTTGAGCCGTGGTAGGGTAGCAATCAAAGAACAGTGGGAACATACTTGAGGCAATGTAGCAGTGTCAAGTCAACGAACTAAGCTGTACTCATGTCACCTAGGAACTGCCCCTGACGATAGGTATAATACCAATCAGCAGTGCCCCTGCGAGTCCGTCCGGTGTACTCATAACACAATGGGCACCTATATACTATCTTAGGTGAACCAACTGACACCAATGGCTTGTGAGACCAGCCACTGCCCCTCGTCGAGGTCTCGATCCGTATACACTAGTCTACTATCGGAGTATCAATGCCCAGTCTCGAAACTCCCATGACTAGGGACACTTTAAGGATTTGCTTATAGACCACCCAACTCTCACGTATATGATCACCACCATACTGCTGATAGTCAAGCAAGAATCCCATGGGCTCTATCAACGTGTAATAGTGATCTGTAATGTCACCTAAAGCATGTACACGATGATAAAGAAAAACCAGATAGCATACGATCATCTCGAGTAAGACTGTTCTACCGGTGCAGGTCCTCCCTCAATCATTGCAATCGCATACCTGCGATCCAGTAATTGACTTGAGGGCACTATAGCCGACAATCTCCCACTTGCACTTAAGGCTAATTATTGCGATGTCGTATACTCACAGCCCGTGTGATACCGAACACCCAACTCCTCTACTAATCAGTTTCACAAAGCTCGTTTGTAAAACTATTGCTTTCGAGAAATAGCCTCAGTGAGTGGATCCGCTTTGATGTTTCTTTCTATGTCTCTCTTTATCTCAAGTTCGCGAAGAAAGCCATCTCCCGAAATGAGCAATACCTGTCTTAGAATATATCTGGATATCTGATGGGACCCAGTTCACATATGAACTCCAAATCCAGCAAACTTCATAGACTGTATCGTCAACTGAATTTAATCAGTATTCTGCGCCATACCTCCCTCAGTATCCACTTGGACCACCTGTCCAAACTACCGTCCCTCGTCAAAGGGAAAACTATAACTCTGACAGTCACTTTGTCAACCAGGTCACCTTGAAACCCTGGAATGATAACCATCTCCCAAAGGAGGCTGCCGTTATCAAATCCCTAGAACATCCACTTATGTTCTAAAACTGCTTCCGAACGTTTCTCCATGATTGGATTAATATCAACTTATTGCAGCTGGTGCAAAAACAACATCTGGTGTGGTATTTGACATCTCATGATTGACTCAATTGCCTAAGCAAGTGATATGCCGATCATGCGCATCCCTCTCCCTTTTAGTCTGTAAGACACCTTCAGAGAGGGTGACTCCATCACCTGTAGGTACACCACCATGCCAGGAGTCAACTATTCTAAAACGCCTTTAGAATACTTTCTAAGTACCTAAATTGAGAAACTACCCAAATCTAGATCTAAAGCCATAGATCTAGTAACCATAATGCCTGATATAATATCCTTTGTAGAGAAACCACTGTGTGGAAACCACAATATAACCGATCGTAGTATAGGAATATCACTTTCTACAACGTGTAAGTCATCAAATACCAGGACATCACACCCTACTACCTTCTCAACAGATCCATCCCCTATTCTGATGAAGTCAAAGCCCATGACTGTCACATCAAAAATAGATGATCTATCTCCGCTATATCTGCTTTAATCTATAAACAGACATAAGCTACTTGTCCACTATGCTTCCGCTGCTCCCACTGACTACAACAATCCTCTGGCAGAGTCGTGTACACGTGCACTTCTAAAGCTAGTTTAGAACGACGCTATACACATCCTCCTACCGGGTCTCACAAACTAGAACAGTAGCAATGGCAAGTCTGGGTAAACAAGAACTTCCATGTCACCGTCCTTGAGGTTACCGGAGTACCTCTCGGGTGCCTAAGCTTACCCACCATATCTGCGGAGTGGCTAATGGAATGTCAAACCTGATTGAATCTTTAGGTCCTATTAAATTTTCAGTAATCGTTTGCAGTTCTGGAATCACTTCCAGTTCTACCATACTCCCACTACTGTTTTCTGAAAAGTTCATTTTTCTAAAACTGTGGCGAGTCAAGACCAATATCACTATTGATCTTCCAGATGGTAGAAAGTTAACCCTCGTCATAACCCGGGTTAACCCACAAACAACCATTACAGAAACGTGCCTTGAGTTATCCAGTGTCTGGTTTTAAGCATAAGCCGGACAACTCCATATACCTTAACATCGTTAAGATATAATCCATTCTATATACAATATATAAATAGAGGCACTGATTTAATTGGAACCTGATTCAAATCATGCAGCTGTCTCCAGTACATGTCAACTAAATGGAGAGAGGCCAATCAGCATTACTCAACTTAGGAGTGCATCCAATTATGAGTAACCTGAAAAAGAGAAGTAAGTTCTCAAAATCAGTACTATCGACTGAATACCAAACACAAGTATCTACATCTCCGATTACCTTGAAGAATCCTGATACTTGCAACACGTGGTTCTCTACTTTACTCTTATACCTATAACTTCTCAAAACTTAGACCTTGTTGTTCTCCGCCGAAAGACCGGAAAGACAAACGTCTTGCCTGAATTTGGGGGCAGATGCTATTTGGTTTTATCCGTCCACCTCTCCGAAGATGCCAAGTTGTTTTATGGCACCGTATATCGGAGGTTTAGATGGATGCGGCCGTTGTTGCAGATTTCGTCAGATTCCCCCTCGTTTGAGGGTTTTTTGATTGTGGGGACGCTCTTCCCTGCAGGCGCAAGCCCTTGCAGTTAATTACGCTACCGAATCGCGGTAACAACTTTTTCCTTCTCCAGATGGTCACTTCGTGTCGTGTGCGTTTGTTTTGTTTTTGGTTGCCCGTGGATTGTATACGGAGACTAATTTATGTTGTCTCCCGTAGGGCGTGGATTAGTCCAAATCCGTATTTTCTTAGATTTGGGTTTTGGTTTGGGTTTAAGGATCATTAATCTCATTTGAGACTAAGATCAACTTAAACGTTTGTTAAGGATACGTTAGTCTAATTTTTAGACTAAGATCAACTTAACAATTTGTTAAGGATACGTTAGTCTAATTTTAGATTAAGATCTACTTAACAGGATCATTTAGATCCAACAAAAGAGCATTTGGGCTCTATTGTTTTAATTTAGGGACTTTGCGGTCCAAAAGTTTAAGGACATCATAGTCCATGGAGTTTAAGGATATCATAGTCTATACTTTAAAGACGTCATAGTCTGTAAAGTTTAAAGATATCATAGTCTATGAGTTTAAGGACCCCACAGTCCATGATAGTTTAGAGACATCATAGTCTGTAAAGTTTAGAGACATCATAGTCCATGAGTTTAAGGACCCCACAGTCCGTGAAATGTCTGGTTGTCAGGACCCGTCACCTCTCTGAAGACGTTGAAGAATTACAACGACAAATATCAGAGGAGTGAAGAGATGTATCCTTGAACCAATTTTGGTTGGGAGATCTGTAGTCCAATTTGGGACTAAGATCAAAGATTTGTGAGCATATGGGCTCAATTAATCTGAATCAGGGATCTGTGGCCAACTCGGGCTCGGCCCATTCAGTTAAAATGTTGGATATTTAATTAGGCTAAGTCCTTTTTCAATTAACAATGTTGAGCATTGGCCCTGACAACTTTTTGTCTTTTATTGAATGTTGAGCACTCATTATAGCTCTAGGCTTTATCATTTAAAGAACAATTTATGTTCTCTCAGCGCACACGTGAGGAGCACGTGGCGCGCTTGGCGCTGAGCGCCAATCAATGAGCGCAGAGCACTTCTATTAAGTAGCGCACACGTGAGGAGCACGTGGCGCGCTTGGCGCTGAGCGCCAATCCATGAGTGCAGAGCGCTTCTGTTAAGTAGCGCACACGTGAGGAGCACATGGCGCGCTTGGCGCTGAGCGCCAATCCATAAGCGCAGAGCGCTTCTGTTAAGTAGCGCACATGTAAGGAGCACGTGGCGCGCTTGGCGCTGAGAGCCCGTCAATGAGCGCAGGGCGCTCTGTTAAGTAGCACACACATGAGGAGCACGTGGCGCGCTTGGCGCCAGTCAATGAGCACAGAGTGCTTCTGTTAAGTAGCGCACACGTGAAGAGCACGTAGCGCGCTTGGCACTGAGCGCCAGTCAATGAGCGCAGGACGCTTCTTTAAATTTGGAGCGCTAAGGCTCTGCAGCGCTGTGCGCTAGATTTGGAGAGTTGAAGCGATTCGTTTAATTGGAGCGCTAGGGCTCTTTTTAGGCAACTCTGCTCTCTGAGAATTAAATTCTCTATTATAAGAGACTTTGTCTCATGGATCTAAGAACAAAGTTCTTATTTTATAGGAGATGTTTCAATCTCTTATGTTCTTGGTGAAAGGCTTTGCCTTTATGAATCTGTGATCTTAAGAGAATTGAATTATTCTCCCCCCTTTTATAATAAGATGTTATGATCTCCAATTTGTCTTAAAGATCTATGATCTGGCAAAAGAATTAAGTTTCTGATGAGATGCTTTGATCTTTATATTTTACCTTGAAGAAATTCTTCTTCTGCTGAGAGCTTGCTCTTCTCTCTGAAATTTCTCAAAGTTTATTGGGGGGGGTGTTCCTCTCTGTGAGACTTGAAGTCTTGGGTTCTTTATATAGTAGAGGTTGATTTGTTGAATCAGTTGAAGAGATCTTTTCTCTAATTGACTTGTGGATGTTTCCCACCGTTGGATCTTTGATCCTAAGGCTTCTGTTTCACAGAAGGCAATCTTCTTGTTTTTAACAAGATTGGGAAATCTTTTCCCCATACAGAATTTATTCTGTATTTTGATAATTTTTAATCACTATTGGATCATTAATCCAACGGTGCTCTGATTTTCAGAGCACAATCTTTCCTGTTTTGAAAGATTCTGAGGAATGTTTCCTTAACAGACTTTTATTCTAGCTAATTGATGATTTTTAATCATGTTCGTTAGATCTTTGATCCAAGGGCCGAGAATATTTTGTTTTATCGCTAGCGCTCACGTGCTTTGCACGTGGTGCGCTGCTTAAAGTGCAGCGCTCTTAGCTCTAGCGCTCACTGCTTTGCACGTGGTGCGCTGCTTAGAGTGCAGCGCTCTTAGCGCTAGCGCTCACGTGCTTTGCACGTAGTGCGTTGGTTAGAGTGCAGCGCTCTTAGCGCTAGCGCTCATGTGCTTTGCACGTGAGCGCTGCTTCAGAGTCCTTGACTTTTAGCGCTGGCGCTGCTATGAAGCGCTGCTATGTTTCAAATTTCAAAATTTGAACAGAGTTTTGCTCTGATTGAGGGAAACAAATGCCCCGCACCGTTGCGCTCACGTAGCCTACACGTGAGTGCAGCGGTGGCAGCATCTCTTCCATTGGATCAACTCAGAAGTTGAAACGGCTCTCTATGCCTATAAACCCTTGAGATGATCTCTGTTCATCTTCTTTCTTATTTTCTGAGAATTAATTATCCTTCAGAGCATAGCTCTTTGTCTTAAGAACTTTCTTAGAGACAGAACTCTATCAAAAATTTAAGGAAAGATTAAATCTTTGAAGGGATTAGTTAATAATCTAGTGTTTCACCCATTAACAGAGCCCTGCTCTTTTCAGATCATAGATTTAAGAAAACTTTTTTTTAGGGTTTTGTTAACAGAGCTTTGCTCTCATAGATCTAAAGAGATCTTTCTTAGGGTCTCTTAACCCATTTTTAAAGAGAACTGTTAGATTTCATCTTGCAGATCTTAAAGATCTCAAAGTTTTTAACTCAATAAAGCATTGCTTCTTAAAGTTTTTGATGGATTATTCCATCTTCAGAGCGTAGCTCTTCAAATTTTTTTTAGGGAATTTTTATTCCTTCATCATTAATTATGACAGATGTCATATCTGTTGAAGAGCACTGCTCTCAAGGGAGATTTACTCCTTGGCCCGAGGGGCCTTCATTAAATGAGAATCCTTTTAGGATTTTCTCATTTAATGACTGTCTCATCAAATGATGGGACTGTTTTATTAATGATGAGCCATCATCTAGATTGTGTGGGTCCCCTTTGGTCCCCTTTCACTGCATTGCAGTGTGGTACGAAATTAAAGTACCAAGTGCCATAACTTGAGCGCATTGACAGCTAATTTTTTGCTCTTTTTGCCTAGGTACTATGTCTTTTGACATTTCTTTCCCGTTCGTCCGTTCGGAAAGTGGATTCCCTGAAGCACCTGTTGATCGAGAAGTGTTTGCACTGATCAAAGATCATTATCCAGAACAAAAGAACCTTCATTTATGGGGAACGTGGTACAATCAGATCATCAGGGGGTGGCGTAGCTTCTCTTGCGCAACACCTTCGGAGCCTATTTCGGCGATCCACTATGCCGACCCACCCCCGGTGAACTATACCGTGGAGGAGGTCAACTGGACTTCAGAGGGTCTCCTTCAGCCTTCTATGGCTGCAATACCTGTACAGCCTCCAATGGCTTTGGATACCTTGGGGCGACGTATCTGCCAAGGCGAGTCGCGTCCTTGGGGACAACCATATATGATAGGCCTAACTCCTCGTCATCCATCTGGGTATTTGCCATGGGCCCGCTATATTTTGTCAGCCAAGAAGTCGCAGCTGCTGAAGCTCGGGTTGTATCCCGCCATTTACGCTTCTCTTTTTCAATATTCTATGCCTTCTGCCTGGTAGGTCAGGGCTTTTCTGGAGCAATGGAATATTCCGACCCACACCTTCCTTTTGTTGGATCGAGAAGTCTCAATCTCTTTAGAGGAGTTTGCAGAGGTTTCTGGCTTACCGGTTAGGGGAGAACACTACAAGGAGCTGCTTCCTCCGGATGAGTACGTCTTTGCTGCCAAGTTAGTGATGACAGGCCTTACCCTTGAGAACACCATTCAACATCAATTCCCCAGTTTGATTAAGGTGTTGAATATCTACGAGAGCCTTTTTCTCAAATCCGGAGGTCGTGGGGTTAATTTCACAGATTTCATCGCCCGTTTTCTCTGCTCAGAAATCCTGTCGAAGGAAACCACAAAATTTTCCAAACTTGATGATCCTTTTGGTTTTGGTTTGGACAACCAGCCGGCAGCGGAGGCGGACCAGAGGAGTTTCTTTCTCCCCAACACCCCGGTCATCTCTTTCGCAGAGCTTACAACTCCTGGGATCGACGAAGAAGCATTCTTTTTGGGGTTCCTCGAGCTATGGCTAAGCTGGTTTGTGCTTCCGATGCACCCTCGCCATATGAGGCCGTCTGTTTTTTTATCCAGCTCACCGAATGGTTATTGGGATGCAAGTGACCGTCGGGGTCGCTGGGTTAGCCCATTTGTATCACGGTCTCAGCTTGGCGGCAGACACTACTAAACCAGGGGTGCAGCACGTGAACTTCTCGATGCATTATTTTATGTCATGGATCGAGCTACATGTACTCGGCGCTTTCGGCGCTCATAAAAGGCCTGGCTTCTACGACAAGTATAACTTTCCTTGGATTATGCGGCCAGTTGACGCGTCCATTGTAAATCCGACACAGCGGGAAGCTAGGGGTTTGCTCCTTCGTCCGCGCACGGTTGGAGATGGCATAACCCTTACCGATAATGTTCTAACCATCGATAAAGAATCCGCAAAAACGATGCAGCCATTACGGGACATTTTAAAAAACGGGGCTTCTACCTTGAAAGCTCGGGAAATTCTTCATTTATACTCCATCAAGCCGGGCTTTCTCGTGTTTAGGAAGAATGATTCGACATTGTTCATGAGGTACAACCTGCATCGCTTGGCCCAGCAATTAAGCTATAATCAGGGCGTCCCACTCAAGGCCTTCTTGGCAGAACCGGTTGCTACTGAAGAGGGTATCTGGAGCGCGTTGCACCATTTTATGCGGTTGAATACCAGCTCCAATATCTTTATTAGTGAGCCGAGCTATGTTCCAAAAGCCCTGAACGTATATGTGGCATGGTATCAGCATTCGATGGGCGCCGTTATTAGAGAAGAAAAGCAATTGCTGCTTGATCGCAAGTGCACCGCTCCGGCTGGTAATCCAGCTGTTCCCTTGAAGTGACGGACATTCATCCGTCCTCCCTTGAGGGAAGCTGCTGCGGTTGTGGTACCACGTGTTACGCCTGAGCTGCCCCTACCCCATGTGCCTGTAGAAGCAGTGGCTATGGCATCTTCCGAGTCTGGCGTGGGTACTGAGATCGGGACTCGTCGCCCCAAATTGCCCGCCAAGCGCAAGCTCGTGCTGTCGGCTGCTGGCACTCGCTCACAGAAAAAGAAGAAGTCGATGTTTTCTGTCGACGTCGTACTCGACCAGGAGCCCAATGCTTCTTACAGCGAGGGCTTGAGCGAATACGGGACCAATGAAGGTTTATTCATGACGCCGGATGATATTGATTTGGAGGCTACTATCGCAGTTTCAGTGCAATTGGCTCGCGATGAGGCAGCGCTGATCACCATTGCTCAATCAGGTACACTTCAGTCTTATCTTTCTGTGGTCATTTTAGTTACTATTCTTTGACTAACGCTTTCTTCTTCAATAGGTATCTCCGCCGAAGAAGCTCTTGCAACTTCCCTCAAGACTTTCGAAGAGGAGGAAAGGCTTCGTGCTTCTTTGGGCCTCGGTACATTTCGGCTCACTGTGCCTTCATTCCCCTTTTTTATGGGTAAACTAACTTTTATTTTTCATCTTATTGCAGGGACTACCTCGACTCAGGTTATCCCAAGTGCAGTGCCGATCGCGAGTGGTGACGCAGCGGCATCGTTAGCGCCGGCTACTGTAGCCACAACTATCCCTAAGTCACCACCAGGGGTCTCGCAGAAGCAGCCGAGGATGGACATCGTAACGGCGTCGGAGGCAGAACTTGGTTCAGATGATGGTCTACCTTTATCGGAAGTCCTGAGGAGGTCAGCTCTCGCGGCTCAGGCTGAATGGAAGCGCAAGAGGCGTGCAGCAAAAGAACGTGATGCCGCCTTGGCTGTAGGTGCAGGCTCGAGTACTGCTTCCCCTATCCCTATTTCTCCAGAGGGTGCTCCGGCTGCCCTATCTACTGCTCATAGACAGGCGGTACGTACGGCTTAGGAGGCAATTGAAAGACTGTCCCATGGTGACGTAACACTGGGTCCTTTTATTAGAGCTTGATCTTTGGATTTTCATATATCATACCCTGTAGGGCCAAGTCCTGGTGAGGAGGTGGTAGGTGAGATGACGGCAATCACCGAGCCCGAAGTGGCCACTCTTTCTCAGGAGTCCGGGACTGCCCCAACTACCACTCTTTCCCCTTGCGGTTCCCTGCCATCGCCTGGCATTGCGAGTGTCATGACGGCTCTCTTAGAATAGGGAGATGAAGCCACGGGCGGAGAAACCCTTCCAATGGAGGAGAGCGAAGCAGTCGCTGCTCCTAGCGATGCTCTTGTCGCGATTTCGATTGGCGACTCATCAGGTAGATTTTGGGTCATTGTTTTCCTTTTAGTTCCGCAATCCCTTTCAATCCCTTATGACGGCATTTCTTTTGTTTCTAATGCAGGTGTGGTGAGCATTGAGGTCGTGCCACCCGAAGAAGTGTCACTGGTTGCTGCTCTGACGGTCGTCGACCCTTCGCCTTCTCTCGTGTCCTCTCAAATGCTGGAAGGTATGGGTTTGCGATTTGTCTAATTTAAATTGTGGATGTAATCATCCTTGTACTGACCATGCATCGTTGCAACCTTGTAGGAGTTCTTTTCGATAATCTGTGTCAAGTGTTGAACGTGCACTTCTCCTTCCAGTCGGAAGTTAGTCTTCCTGCTGGTGCCGGTGAGTATCATTTCTAACCGACGTCTTTTCTTTTCTTTAATGGGTGACCCTGCCATTGTTAACTTTGAACAGATTACAGCGCTAAAAATTGAAGGAGGGGACAAGAGAATTGTCGCGCCACCAGTACTCCCAGCTCTGCCACCTGTCGTAGCCGGTATAGTAGCCTTTATCGCTCTTGCATCTTCTTTATCTCTTAAACCAATATCTGACTATGATTTGTTTTGCAGCAATCACACCAACTCCATCTCCCTTCGAGTCTCAGATTCCTATGCCTGCGAATAGCTTGCGGATGTTAAGCGAGTTCGTCGAGGACCTTGACATCAAGGCCTTTCCATCTACTGCGGATTTTGCCGTTGAAGTTAATCTCATGTTGGCAATGCTCGTGCACTTCCATAGCGAGGGCGTCGTCGAGTCTTGCGTTAATCATTGCAGGAAGATTGAGGCCCGTCTGTATGAGATTGGGCTTAGGCGTCCTACTCCGGAGGTGTTGGCTTCGAACTCCTAGCGAGTTGCATGGGTTGAGCAGAGTGTTCTGTTCCTTCGCCATTTCGAACGAGAGGCGACCCTTAAGCGGAAGGAATATGAGGCGACTTCCGTTGAATCTGTCCAATTGCGTGCTGAGGTCGCAGCGAATGCTGCACAGCTGAACTCCATCTTTGAAAATCTTCAACGATGTATTTCTGACGGGCTGGTGCTGAGGAAGAAGCTTGATCTTAGGGAGCAGGTTGCGCAGAGTCAGGAGGCTGCTCAGCAGGAAATTGATGAGAAACTTTCATCCTGTCTGTTAGTTATTTATATGCCCTAGAGGCCATTGTTGTACATATGATATATATTATAATGGATGCTTGGATATATATAGAGAGGACTTTCTTGCTCGTCATGATAATATACTATTTAGTTTCACTTTATCTTAACATGTTGACTTGTATTAGTTTACTGTCCTACTCTCACATGTTGATAAAGCCCTTAGGATCTGTACTTGACTGCTGAGACTATGATGAGATCATACTAGTGGGGCCACGGTAGTCGATGAGTACATCCTATAACTGTTCCTAGTCGAGGGTGTGTTGAGACAGGGCATCAATACACCAGAGTAGACCAGCGTATACGCATCTTGACCCATATGATGGGCGATGGATGATCCCATATCCATCGGTGTTTGACATCAAGGATGGTGTACGGGTGCTCAGTGGAGACTGGGTATACTGGATGGACTCGCCGAGAACTCCCAGATGGTATTATACCACACGTCAGATGGCAGTTCTCTGGTGACACTAGTACAGGGTAGTCTGTAGACCCGAGATCGTCATAGAGTCTTGTGTGATTCCCACTGTGCTTTGATTTCCACCTTACCACGTCCAAGAGGGCATGCAAAACGGTGGCTTTTGGGTGCAGTCCCGAATCATATGGAGGCAATGAGCGATAGGAGGGGATTCGTCTCTCCCGGTATAGGGAGTTGATGTTGTACTGTGTTCGATTGGCTATAACTGGAAGTCCCTTGCCAGGGCTGATATAGAGATTTGCTGGTAAGTGTTACCAGTAGTTTCTTGACCTGTTATGGGCCTCACATCGACACGACTTATCGGTTACTAGGGTCTGACGTATACCACCCCTAGACTAGATATGCAACATATCAGACGAAGAGACCGGACTGTACGGGAGTGTTACTGATTGGATTCACAGGAGAATGTACAGGCTTGCTTGTCGATCTTTTGATCGCTCAATACCTGGGTGGCTGTTACGTTTAGCTGACCGCTTGCAGCTTGTGGGTGTTTGATATGATCATTACCTGCTACCGGCGTATCGACGATTCTTTAGAGTCCTACACAGAGTTTTCTTGACTCAGGCAAAACGGAGTAGGAGCACATATGTGATATGTGCAGGACCGAGGATAATACGATATAAGATACCGTATTATATTCTCGCGATATTTTGATATGAGCCAGATCATCGGATCAAGTATTGATTCGATGAATCGGTACATGATATATTAGTCGGTTATATTCGATATAGCTGGATTGTCGGATCAAGTGTTGATTCGATAATTTAATGTATAATTATATATATGATATATTACTTTATATTATCTAATATTAGCTCGCTTTATTGATTCATTTTCTCACCGGATAATACATTGATATATATGCGATATATGTTAATTGTATTATTTTCTTTTGTTACAAAAATATATTATATATGTGATATATAATATAGTAACAAGTTATGATTACTAATACAACATGATTAGTGGAGACTAAACCTAGTTATGGTTTGATTTGGGTTAGCTTTTTCTTGTAGCTTCTAGAAGCTTTTAGTTTGTTTCTAGCAAAGATATTATGCTTGATATTTTGCTAGATATTTCTAACCCAACCCAAACCCTTCACCCTAGGTTAAGTCCCTACATGGGTTAGCCTCTTCATATTCAACCATGGTTGCATTTTTAATCATTATGATATTTTTCATTATTCATCACAAAAAAGATTTCATTCTTCTTCTTCCTCCTTGAGTTTTGAAAAACCTTTCTAGGTTTTTCTTTAGTGATGATTTAGTGTGAGAATTTGATATTAAAATAGAGCATAAATCCTACTTCATCATCCTCATCTAATCTAGCCAATTAGATTAGGGTGTTCACCTCATTAGTGAGTGAGAACTTGAGTTAAAGAAACTTCGAGGTAGATCATCGGAGAATAGGAAGACTACAAGCAAGCATGAATCGTTCGGGTTTTGGAGCATCTCTTGAGTCCGGGAGATTATGGATCGCGGCGAAGGGACTTCTACTCGGAGCTTATGAAGCGAAGGAGCGGACTACAAAGGTTGTAATCCCTCTCTCTTAGTTGTAAAGATGTTTACTTGCATGTGTAACCCTAATTATCTAGCAAAGATCCCGGCTTTAGGTTGTTCAGCACGTCTAAATTTTTATTCGAGCATGGTTGATGCCTTATAGACCCTTGTAAGAGTGCCTAGGAACCCTACACTATTTGCAGCAACGGACCCAAGTCGAAGCAGAGCTGGCCGCGGCGGATGATCGTGAAAAGGAGTTGAGAGGAGCGCGCGAGCAACTGACTGATTTATTGAAAATGCATCCTTCTCAGTAGCTGCTTTTGTATCAATTAAACATTTGTAGTTTTTGAATAACATGTATCCAACATGTATCCAACATGTATCCATTTTTTTATTCTTTTATATGGTTCATCTTGTACTCTATTGAATTCATGAATAAAAAATACACATTTTTTCTCCCACTGTTGCTTTCTTCTCTTTGCTATGTTATTGCCATGTGATTTTAGCAGGTGTGGCCTGTGGATAGTAGGTAGCTGTCCATCTTGGACTCTTTGCAGGGTAGCGATGGCTTAGAAAACAGGTTCAGATCTGCCGCCTAAGACTTTTCAATTTTATGAGCCGTGAGGGTCTCATAAAGATTTTTCTCCCTACAAGTCGAGAGGATCTCATAGGTGTATTTTCTCCTTAGAAATCATGAGGATTCCTAAGTGTGTTTTCTCTTGAGAGTCGTAAGGATCTCACAAGAGAATTTTCTTTCTTACAAGTCGAGAGGACTCGTAAGTGATTGATGAGCTGACCTGCTCCCGAGTCTAAGCATTGCTTTGATAGGGGAGGTTGAGGGTTGACTTTGGCTATTTTCCACGGGGTTAGGATTGACTTTAGCCGTGTTCTACGGGGTCAGGGGTTGACTTTGGCCATATGGGGTCAATATTGACTTAGCCATACGGGGTCAGGATTCACTTTAGCCATACGGGGTCAGGATTGACTTTAGCCATATGGGTCAGGATTCACTTTAGCCATACGGGGTCAGGATTGACTTTAGCCATACGGGGTCAGGATTGACTTTAGCCATATGGGGTCAGGGGTTGACTCTCGGTTGTCTATGCACCGTCGAGTCCTGGAATTGGGAACTTTGCCGCAGCTCTGCTTTGCTGACGTTGCATCTACTATAATGAGACGAATGTCGAGGTGGTCTCTTGGTTGTCTATGAACTGTCGAGATTTAGAACTAGGGACTTTGCCATGGCTCCGATTTGCTGATATTGCAACTGCTGTAATAAGACGAGTATCGAGATGGTCTCTAGGTTGTAGATGAACCGTCAAGATTTGGAACTAGGGACTTTGCCGTGGCTCCGAGGTTGATTGTCGCGTCTGAATCCTGCTGGAATGAGGAAGAACGCTATTATGGGTCTCCAGGCTGTAGATGTGGCCATCGAGACTTAGAACTAGGGACTCTACCGTGGCTTCGAGATTGATTGTTGCGTCCGAATCCTGCTGGAATGAGGAAGAACGCTATTGTGGGTCTCCAGGCTGTAGATGTGGCCATCGAGACTTGGAACTAGGGACTCTGCCGTGGCTCCAAGATTGATTGTCGCGTCTGAATCCTGCTGGAATAAGGAGGAATGCTGTTGTGGGTCCCCAGGCTGTAGTTGTGGCCATCGAGACTTAGAAGTAGGGACTCTGCCGTGGCTCCGAGATTGATTGTCGTGTCTGAATCCTGCTGGAATGAGGAGGAACGCCGTTGTGGGTCTCCAGGCTGTAGATGTGGCCGTCGAGACTTGGAACAAGAGACTCTGCTATGGCTCCGTTGTTTTGACCCTGGGGTCAGTTGTTGACGTTGCATCTGCATCCAGCTAGAGTTGAGAAGAAACGCCGCTGTTGATCTCAAGGTTGCCTGTGAACCGTCGAGATTTGGAACTAGGGGACTTTGCCGTGGCTCCGCTTTGCTGACGTTACGACTGCTGTAATGAGACGAATGTCAAGATGGTTTCTAGGTTGTAGATGAACCGTCGAGATTTGGAACTAGGGACTCTGTCGTAGCTCCAAGATTGATTGTTACATCCGAATCCTGTTGGAATGAGGAGGAACGCTGTTGTGGGTCTCCAGGCTGTAGATGTGTCCGTAAAGACTTGGAACTAGGGACTCTGCCGTGGCTCCGAGATTGATTGTCCCATCCAAATCCTGCTGGAATGAGGAGGAACGCTGTTGTGGGTCTCTAGGCTGTAGATGTGGACGTCGATACTTGGAACTAGGGACTCTGCCGTAGCTCCGAAATTAATTATCGCGTCTGAATCCTGTTGGAATGAGGAGGAACGCTGTTGTGGGTCTCCAGGCTGTAGATGTGGCCATCGAGACTTGGAACTAGGGACTCTGCCGTGGCTTTGAGATTGATTATCGCATCCGAATCCTGCTGGAATGAGGAGGAACGCTGTTGTGGGTCTCCAGGCTGTAGATGTTGCCATCGAGACTTGGCTCTCTTTTTGATAGAGCCTGGTGGGATGGTATGATTCCCTCTTTGTTTGTGCCCCTGGATTGTATACAGGGATCGATGTGATCTCACCTGTAGAGCAAAAGTATTATGTTATTTGTACGATATATTTTTTGTTTTCTTTCCGCGATACTCTATCATTTCAGCTTTTTGTATCGCGAAAGTCATGATTGCCCAATCATTTCGGCTATTTTTCGCGGTGCCCAATCATTTCGGCTATTTTTTCTTTTTACTCGCGGTTTTTTATTACGAGTTGCCCAATCATTTCGGCTATTTTGTATGCATATATTTTTACTTGCTGATTTTGTTGCCAGTTGCCCCATCATTTCGGCTATTTCATATGCATTTTTAGTTTGCTGATTTTTTTCGCGAGTGTGGAACTTGGAATCTGGTGCCAATCTTAGCATCAGCATCGCTGCGATTGGAATATTGTCAGGAGCGAATCATCATTTTCCAAGAAAAGACTTAGGATTTGATACCGATTTAGGCATCAGCATCGCTACAACTGAGATATTGTCAGGAGTGAATCATTATTTGCCTTTGTCGGTTCGAACAAAAGTGGCTTAGCAATCAGGGTTAGGATCCTGTCGACTAAGGCTTTTAACTTCATGAGCCGTAAGGGTCTCATAAAGGTGTTTCTCCCTACGAGTCGTGAGGATCTCGTATGTGCGTTTCTCCTTAAAAATCGTGAGGATTCTTATGTGTATGTTCTCTTATAAGTCGTAAGGATCATACAAGAGTGTTTTCTCGTTATAAGTCGAGAGGACTTACAAGGGTTATTCACCGTGTGAGCATATCCCTAGTCGCTGGTGGGACTTTGTTAGGGAAATGTTTATTCGTGCCCGTGGATTGTATACAAGGGTCAGTATTGAACCGTTTGTAGGGCAAAATCGGGGTGTATGACGGCTTAAGAACAGGTTCAGATCCCTGTAGCTTAAGGCTTTTGAATCCTATGAGCCATGAGGGACTCAAAGGGGAATTCTCCTTACGAGTCGTGAGGATCTCGTAAGTGTTTTCTCCTTAGGAATCGTGGGGATTCCTAAGTGTGTTGCTCCCTTATGAGTCGTAAGGATCTCACGCAGGTATTTTCTCCTTACAGGGTCAAGAGGACCTTGCAAATTTCTTTTAACGAGATTGCGCCATTTCGGGTTTTCACAAACTCGTCGGTAGTCCTGCTGTTTTTACTCACGGAGCCCTTTTAGGTTTTCATCCGTGCCTATCTCGCTTATGGACGTACCGTTTTTTTTGCGTCAGCCTTGGGATGCTGCGGTCCATAGTAGTTTATAGACGTCTCGGTCAGGTGTAGTATTTCTTCAAGAAACGGCCGTTTATTGGCCTGAAGAGTCTTTCGCTATGCATATCCATGAGCAAGTAATCCATACCCTGGTAGACCTTATCTATGATGTATGGGCCCTCATAATTCGGCTCGAATTTCCCCCGTTTGGCACGATTGGGGATCATAGGTCTTTTGACTACTAGCACTAGTTCGCCTTGGCGGAATGTTCTCGGCCTAGTCAATCTCTCATATAAGCGTGCCATCTTTGCTTTGTAAGACTCCAAGTTTTGCTGCGCCATGAGCCGGGTTTCGTCAAGGGCGTCGAGCTCCTCAAGCCGAAGATGAGCATTCTCTTCGTCTGTTAGCTCGTAATAAACTGTCACTCGTAAGGAGGGTAGCTCTATCTCTAAGGGGAGTACTGCTTCAGCGCCGAATACTAATGCATACGGCGTTGTGTTTTTGGCCGTTTTGAATGTGGTTCGATACGTCTAGAGATCTTCATGCAGTCTTTCATGCCAGTCCTTTTTATTTTTGGACACCGTCTTTTTCACGATCTTCGTCAAGGTCTTGTTGAAAGCCTCAGCCAGACCGTTAGCTTGAGAATTATAGACCGAAGAGTATCTCCAGTCTATATTATGTTGCTGTGTGAAACGACTGATTTTATGGCTTCTGTAAGCCGGCCCGTTATCAGAGATAATCCGTTGCGGAGTGCCGAACCGATAGATGACGTATGTCTTGAAGAAATAGAGGATATTCTCCATCTTCACTTCTCTTAGTGGTATTGCTTCTGCCACTTGGAGAAGTAATCAGTTGTTGCCGGTATGAACCGATGTTCTCTGGACGTTGCTGGTTCAATGGGCCCGATTATGTTAGTTCCCCACATTTCGAACGGCCAGCTAGCCACCGTCGGATGTAGCGGATTTGGATGCTGGTGGATAAAGTCCCCGTAAATCTGGCACGAGTTGCACTGCTTCGCGTATTCAAGGCAGTCTTGGATCATTGTGGGCCAATAGTAGCCCATCCTTTTGATCTTCAGTTTCATCTTCGGCCCAGCTTGGTGAGAACCGCAGAGTCCGTCGTGAGTTTCTTGGATGACTCTCCTTGCTTTTTCAGGTCCCAGGCATCTTAGCCATAGTGAATCAAATGGTCTCTTATATAGAGTGTCATTAACGAAGGAGAAGGATAGAGTTCGTTTCATGAGCTGATGTCTTGAGGACGCATCTTCAGGTGTTCGACTGGATTTGAAGTAGTCTATAGAGACTTCTCTCCAATCCTTGACCTTTTCCTGGTCTTCTATTTGTAGGGCCGTTTGCTTGATCGCACCCTTTTCTTCGGACGGTTCCGGAGATATTTCTGCCGGTGCGAGAACCCGACGGCTCTGTACCACGATCCTTACGTCATCGAGGTTTTCGTCGGCCAGTTCTTTAGCGAGCTTAGTAATCCATCCGTCTTGCTATTTTCCGCGTGCGGTATGCTTTCCAGGGCGTAGGAAGGGATTCGAGTCAGCAGTTGTTGCACTCTCTCACCGTACTTTACCAACTTTGGTTTGCACGTTTGATAGTCGCCATTTACTTGACTAACGACCAGCTGGGGTCTCCGTATATGAGGAGGTTTTCGATTCCCATGTCGACAGCGATCTCAAGACCTGCTATCAAAGCTTCATATTCGGCTTCATTGTTTGTTCTCGGCTCTGTCAAGGAAAAGGAAAAGCACATTATCCCTCCTTATGGAGTCACGAAGATGAGGCCTACTCCAGATTTGATTATGGGGGTGCTGTGCTCTCGCTTCTTCATGGAAGACGCCCCGTCGAAGTAGAGTTCCCATCGGGTATCAATCCTTTCTTTCTCCCTGTCGATCATGTCAAACGCGTGCTCGTCTAGCAACTCACAACTTAAAGGTGAATCGGCAGGTATCGGTTGCTCAGCAAGGAAGTCGGCGTTGGCCTGGCCTTTCACTGCCTTGAGAGGTCGATAAGTTATCAAGAATTCCATTAAGAGTAGGGCCCATTTAGCGAGCTGCCCTGTTAGTATGGCTCTTGACATCAAATATTTGAGAGGATCCACCTTTGATATGAGATGGACCTCATGCGCCAACGCATAGTGTCTGAGCTTCGTTATCGCGAAGATCAACGCCAGGCAGTGTTTTTCAATGGGGGAGTAATTGTTTTCTGCCCTCAGGAGAACTCGACTCAAATAGTAGAGGGCTCTCTCCTTCCCTTGATCGTTTTCTTGTGTCCATAGCGCGCCTAAGAAACCCTCAGGACGGTTGTGTACAGAATGTGGGGGTTTCATTTGACCGGTGCGGTAAGTACTGGCGGATTCTGCAGGTATTGCTTGATTTAGTCCAGTGCGCTTTGGCATTTTCGATCCCAAACGAACGGGGTTCCTTTCTTCATCAAGTGGCTGTAGGAACGGCATTTGCCGGAAAGATTGGCTATGAACTACCGAATATACGCGAGTTTCCCTTGGAGAGACCGCATTTGCTTGAGAGTTCTTGGATGGGGCATTTCCATGATCGCCTTGATCTTCGATGGGTCTATTTCGATGCCTCGATGTCGTACGATGAATCCCAGGAATTTTCCTGAGGAAACTCCGAACGTGCATTTCAGAGGGTTCATCTTCAAGTTGTATTTCTGAAGACGTTGGAACACTATTTTTAGATGCTCCCAATGCTCCTCGTGCGATTTTCTTTTCACCACAAGGTCGTCGATATAGCATTCGACGACTTCATGTATGAGGTCATCGAAAATCTTCGTCATGGCCCTCTGATAGGTAGCGCCGGCGTTCTTCAGACCGAAAGGCATTACTTTGTAGCAAAATATCCCCAGCGGAGTCCGGAAAGTGGTATGCTTCTGGTTTTCGGGATGCATCTTTATTTGATTGTACCCCGATGAGCCGTCCATGAAGGAGAAAACTTCATGAGTGGACGTGTTGTCTATCATCAGCTCAGTAACCAGTACAGAAAAATCATCCTTTGGGCAAGCTTTGTTGAGTCTCGAAAGTCCACGCAGATGCGCACTGTCTCATTTTTCTTGATTACTGGGACAATGTTGGCAATCCAGTCGGGGTATTGAACTTCTTGGACGAAGCCGGAGTCGATTAGCTTCTTGACCTCGGCATTGATGCTCATCTCAAGTTCGAGCTGCATTCTTCTCTGTGCTTGTTTGACCGGCTTGGTGTCTGGAGAAATCGCCAATTTATGGATGGCTACTTCTGGATCTAGTCCCGGCATTTCGGAGTAGTTCAATGCGAAACAGTCTTTATACTATATGAGCACGTCTTTGAGTGTAGCCACCTGTTCTTTAAACAGCAGCTCGCTGACGAACGTAGGCCGTGGATCGTCTGCCGTCCCCAAGTCGATTTTTCTGAGGTTATCTGCAGTAGTATGTATCCCATCTTTCAACTCTTTTGGCACCGGTGGAAACTCTGACATCACCTCGTCATCATCGTTTTCGAAGCACCAGGAGAGGTCAGCCATATCCTCGCGTACTCCTTCTCCTGACAGCGTTATCGCGTGACAGGTACGAGATCGCTTCCAAGACCGTTGTTGATCTGTTTCTACTCTCGCTGCATACGTGGTTTTCGGTTCATGCGTTTGTGGCGGGGTTACCCTCCAACTGCTGGATAAAATGAACCTGCCTTGCTGATACTGGTCTTATACCCAGTCTTTGAATGTGAAGCAGTCTTCGAAAGGATGTCCTATCGCTCGGTGATAGGAGCAATAATCTGGGTGATAAACCTCACTTGCTTGTTCAGGGTGCTTGGACTCCGGGAGGGTAATCATCTGATGTTTAATGACAGGACTGAATATCTTTCTTGTCTTGTCTTGTGAAAAAGAACATGCTCGACCCATCTTCTTTATAAGAGATGGATCCTGGCTACTCAATTTTCGATCGCGAGGCTTCTTGGACCCGCTTCGCCATTGCCGAACATTTTTTCCGTTCTTCGGTTTATTTTTGCCTCCGCATCGAGTCTTCCGTATGACGGGCTGGCGACGAAGGGCATCGTCATTCTTCGTAGCCTGCTGAAGGAGGCGCTGCGTCCCGACTTTCTCGTAAATGACCATTTCGCTGTTATGGTCATCCCGGGACTTTTGACCCGCTTCCCTTATTAGCTTGTCCATCTGTTCTTCGAACGACGGACTTGGCACTTTCATGGCGGGACCTCGTTTTGGTTCAGGGTTAGCGTCTTCTAACAGAGCATCTCTTTCTTCATCAAAGTCATGTATAACGTAGTAGCTATGGAATCGCTCCCGTTTCTTGGATTGAACATATCCAAGCCCGATCGTTTCCATTCTCCTATTAGGAAACTTTCGCTGAGTTCCAGGGATGATCCAGATCTTGTTGTCGAGCAGTCTATTTGAAGGGTACGCCTTGGCGCCTCAACAGCCTTTTTAATCCTTCTGTGTAGTATCTGGGCAGACGGATGGGCTGGAGCCTGTCAAGCGTAGAATCGGCACCCTGCCAGATTTCTTTCTCCACTTTGGTTTCCGTGGATCGATAAAAGAGGATCGCCTTTTCATCTTTTCGCTTGGGAGGGACGTAGAACGTCTGCAGTTCTTGCACACTGTAGGTATTAAGTGCGTCGAGCTCTTTGTAATGCTCTTGCGGAACCATAGCGATTTGTAAACTCCGTTCATCTCCAATGAAGGATTGCACTGATGGACGAGACGAGAATACTGCATTGACCTCGTCTTCAGAGTCACTGTCAAAGACCAGAATAGGGATAGACGGTCCTAATTTGTTGTATCGGGGAGGTCCCGAATAGACTATCTCTTCTTCCTCCTCGGTATCGCTCCCGAAGACCAGAATGGTGGTGATAGCTTTTTTCTTATCCTCAGGTTTATGGCTTCTTTTCGTGTCTTCAAAGTTTTGTAAGTAGTACTTTGCATCTTCGTACTTTCGGACTTCGTTTACGGAGAATGGGTTCAGCTCCCCTGTCACAGTGTATTCAAGCCCATCTTTGAAGTACTTCATACACTGATGCTGTATAGAAGGGATAATATTGTACTCGTGTAACCAAGGCTGGCCGAGCAAAGAGTTGTAGCAAGTCTTGGCATCAATAACGTGAAACTTGATGTCAGTGACGAGCAGCCCAAAGCATAATGTCAGAATTACAGACCTGAGCATTCGTGATGACTGGGAGTCGAATCCGGAGATAGTGATTTTATCCCGAGCGAGGTGTTGAACGCTCATGCAAATTTCTTTTAGCACTCTCACATTTAGGAGATTGACAGAGGACCCATTGTCAACTAGGATCTTCCCTATCTTAATGTCATGGCAATACCCGGAGACATATAGGGGATGGTTATGCTCACATGTTCCGAGGAGGAGATCTTCATTGCCGAAAGTGATGTCAGCTGTGTGCACTTCCTCCAGCTCATCCTTCATCTTTTCTTCAGTAAGGAAAACTTGGAATTGCTCGGGCTCTTATAGTGCCTTGATCAAAGAATCTCTTGCCTCTTTAGATAGCAGGAGGGCATCGAGAATGCTTAGCTGCGAGGGTATCTTTCTTAGGTATGCTAGAACGTTGTAATCCACCTTGTTTTTCTTGGATGGGTCCTTGGCTGCCAGCTCTTCGACGACTCAGTCATCGAGGGTGATATCCTCAGGGACCTTTTCTTTCCCCTTATCCTTTTTATTCGATCCCTTATTTGCGGGTCCGAGATTCTTTTCAGGTAGCGTGTGATTGCGCAGCTGAATGTTCTCGGAGGTCTTCATCTCTTCTGTTTCAGAGATGGATTCCCCGAAGAGAGGGCCGAGGGATATTTTTTCATTAGAATCACTCTCGAAAGTGAGAACTTGCAATCCCTCGGAATTAACCATGTGACATTCACCGCTGTTCTTTTATGCTCATCTGTCGTGCTTCTTTGTTCCCGACGAGTTTTGCGCTTCATCCGCTTGAAATGCTGCCGGTGAGCAACGTATCCCTGCCACCAATTTTTAAAGGTGTTGCATTCTTCAGTAGGGTGTGTGGTCCTCCGATGGTACAAGTAGTAGTTTGGATGTGCATTCTCTTCATTAAGGTGTATCTTGCCAGGAGAATTTCCTCTAAAACAGGGCAACTTCATTCCTATTGACAGGGCTCTAGCGAATCGTTTCCTTATCTTAAGTTTGCTTTTGTCTACAGCGGACGTGCCTCGATGTGGTTGGAGTGCCTCAACCTTTTCATTCAGTCGTCGGCGTTTGGCTTTTTCGAATATAGCCAGTTCACGCTCTCGATTGGCTTTGCTTTTCTGAATGGCTTCATTTAGGAATACGTCAATCATCTCGTCTGACGGTCCTACGAGTTTTGGTTCAGGACCTGCCCTCATTTTCTCTATATCAGGATCTTCTTCACCATCTACCGGTGAGTGAGAGATCATGTGGCAGCTTACCACATAATCCTCAGGTTCATCTGACGAGTCTTCTCCCTCATCTTTGTCGCTATCTTCGTATTCAAGGATGTGGTTGAGAAACTCTTGGAGTGTGACCGGGGTTCACGCCTTCTGGTTATATTCCTCCAGCGCGTCAATATACTTTTGCAGGTCCGTGCGCTTGTCACCATGCTACACAGGCTTTTTAGTCTTCTTCTTCTTCTTCTTCTTCAAAGACTTTGACGGCTGGGCATGGGCATTTTGGTTATCGCTACCAATTCTTGGCGTCGGACGTGGCTTCAGCATTCCCTCAATGACCTCGGGTTCCAGTGGACTTTTCCACCTGATTGCCGGGCATGTTTGGAGATCTTTCAGCATTCTTTTCGTCTTGGCTGAAAGAGCGACCTCCCATGGAGCTTCTTCTATAAAAGAGCATGATACCCCGGTGTGTCCCCCCTTTTAAGAGCGTGCGGCTGAGGCGGGCTTACTTTCCAATTCTCGGACAGTGCGAATTTGCCCTGTTGGTATTGGTCCTCAATCCAACCTTTGAAGACAAAGCAATCTTCGATTGGATGGCCTACCACTTGGTGATAGGGGCAATAATTGGGATTATTGGCCTCACCGGGTTGCAATGGGCGTTTTGGATCCGGCAAGGTGATGAGCTTGTTGCGCACCGCCAGCTCGAACAGTCTCATTTTATCCTGGGGAAACGAATAAGGGCGCTTCAGTTTCTCATTGAAGAATCGCCGTCTATCATCTTGGCGATTAGTTGGTTTTGGACCATTGGGCTGCTGCTGAGCATTGGCGACGAAGGTTGCTTTCCCTTTCCCTTTTTCGTTTCGAGATTCCGACTTCGAAGAAGATGGTCTATGACCCATCTGATCCATTTGGGCCAGCTTGTCAATCAAGACCTGGAAAGTAGTTGGCTTGAAGAACATCATGAACTGGGAAATGGTCGCCTGCAGATCAAGAGTACCAACAAACATGCCTACTGCAGGAGCTTTCTCTATGCATTGTTCGCACTTCGACCATAGATTCCGCCACCGTATCGCGTACTGAACCCATGTTTCTCCTGGATTCATCCTGGCGTTAATTAGTGCGGTGATCGGGGTGTGCTCGCTAGCACTTGCGAATCTTTGTGTGAACAGTAACTCCATTTCTGCAAATGTCTTAACGGAGTCTTTCGGGAGCTCGGAGTACCATTCAAACGCTGTCTCCGACAAGCTGCCAACAAACTGGCGAAGCAGAAGTTTGTCGTCACCTCCGGTGTTGCCGCACAGAGCCTTAAATTGAGCAACGTGCTGGTGTGGATTCCCCGTCCCCTTATATACATGGAATTTAGGGATCGTATATCCCGACCGGTATGTTATTTTGTCGTACCAACCCGTAACAATTTACCCGGTCACTTCGCTCGCCTGATAAGCTCGTATCAGCTAAGCGATATAGTCATCCAGGGCGGCTTTGGAAATGGTCTCTTCCTTGGCTGCTGAACAAACCGGAAGAGGGTTCGATGTCTCCCCTCTATCGTCTTCAAAGATAATCGAAGGGTCTTCAGCTGGAGGATCCGGCTGTAACATTATCCCGACCATGTCTTGGAATAAAAGCGCCATTCGTTTTATGTTGGCAGCTTGTTCCGCTGCCTCTTTTTCCTTCTTCTCGAGAATTCTGTAGAGAAACTCAGCATCAGTTTCTTGTTCATGACGCCGCTCTGACGACGTTTCCGGGTTTTCTTTTGGCCCAGTGAGTGCGGCCATCTGTGTTAGCATCTCCTGGAGTTTTTGCTATTGCTCCTGGGCCTTTGTTACTGATCTGGTGAGTGATCGATGACCCGTAGAGATACGGCTATCCTCTTTCCCGGCTGCCATATAGACAGTGTGCGCTACCATGCCCCCAGAATTGCGGCGTTTAGGTTCAGTGCCCTTGAGATTTGTCGCAGACACAGGGATTTTCTCCGGCCTTCTCCTTTTGTGGGCGGTCGAAGTTGAGGGGGTTGTTCCAGCGGGAACCCAAGTAGGTGACACCTTTTGTGGTATGGCAGAAGAATGGTCATCCACTTTCCAAGCCCTCGTCTTCTTTGGTCGACGGGAGTAGTCTTGGTTGATCACCGAGTCTTAGACCTGTCGCCAGACTTTGTAAATTTTGGAGGACAGCCGCTGAGGGGGCTGCTCCGGCTTTGCCTTTGTGATCTTTTCTGTTAGTCTACAGTAGCGCCCCGGCCGTCTGTCCGAGGCCAAAATGCGGAAACAAAAACTTCTTCTAAACTTGAAACCGGCGCTATCGCGGACTTTAATCCTGGATTGAACCATTAACCTATAACTAGCAAACTAGAGAAGTGTTAGAAAAGCTATACCGATCGATCCGTGTCCTTCGGTCTTTGGCCACCAACCCAAGCTCCTCGCGGCATCTCCGATCTCCGGTTTTCTCGTCGGAAGGGCACCACATCAATGAGTCTTTTTACGGGCCCCCGCTTCGTCCGAAGCAACTCGGACACGAAGTTTGCTAACCGACGTGTCCAAGGTGAAGTAGAGAATGTGTGTGATCACTTTGTCTCAAGCATCCATTGATTCTCAACACACGAGAGTGTATGGATGGAGATTAGAGATGATGCCATTTGTGGAAGTTGTGAGCTAGAGGTAGAAGAAGAAGAAGGGAGGCTTTTGTTGTTGTGTTGCAATGAGTTGTGTGAGGGAGAGAATAATCTCAAGAGTTAACCCAAGCCTCTAGTGGCTGTCCACTCTCTCTCTCCCCCACTCATTTCAACATAACAATCAATCAAATAAATTGACATAGCATAAGAAAAGAGACCATGAGTCACCAATGAAGCACATGTCTCATTTAATGCACTAAATCATCACTTCCACTCACAATTTCCACCATCCAAATATTAATCCAAATGTTTGGTCCAACAAAAAGATACGACAACATCTAAAGTAAACTCGTGACGGATCACAAGGATACCCCTCACCTGTATATACATACCTGCATCCGTATTCCGACTGAATAAGAATGCGATGAGACTAAAGTAATCCAACAAATCTAATACTAGGATCCGGCTTAAACCAAAGCCCACTAGTATGATCCACCCGATCATGATCCGTGCACTACTGCACGTATATGATCGAATCCTGCCATATATCATATGGCCTCTACAACGTTTCGCCCGAAACTTGAGAAACTGTCTGTGGGGGACTCTAAAGACTCGTCAATATTTTGGCTGTGGATTTAACCACTAGCACGTCAGTGGTACTAGCCATACGTAACGGGCTACCAGGTATTGACCAAAAGGGAGGTCAATGAGCGAACTCATCCTGACACCCTACTGAGCCTGTCAGTGACAATATCCGTACAGTCCGGTCCGTTCGTCTATGAGCATCGCATGTCGGGCCTAGGGGGTTGGTAAAAGTCAGACCCCCAAAAGTGGTACAAGTCGTGTTGGAGTGTAGCATAGAACACCTTGAGATACTACTGGAATACCTACCAGTAAATCTCCTGCCTTGGCCAAGGACTTTGTGTAATGGCTCTCCTAGACACAGTGCGATCTCACCCCCAATACCGGGAGAGACGAAACCCCTGCCGATCCGCTCACTGCCTCCATGTGGCTCGGGACTGTACCCAACTAAAACCTGTTTGCACGACTCCTTTGAGCCGTGGTAGGGTAGTAATCAAAGCACAGTGGGAACTCACATAAGACAAATGACGATCTCAGGTCGATGAACTAACCTGTACACATGTCACTAGGGAACTGCTATCTCACGTCAGGTATAATACCAACTAGCATGTTCCCGGCGAGTCCTGTCCGGTGTACTCATAACCCAATGTGCACCTGTATACATCTTTGGTGATCCAACTGACACCAATGGCTTGTGAGACCAGCCACCGCCCCTCGTCGGGGTCTCGACTGTATACACTAGTCTACTAATGGAGTATCGATGCCCAGTCTCGAAACTCCCATGACTAGGGACCACTTTAAGGATGTGCTTATAGACTACCCAACTCTCACGTATATGATCGCCATCATACTGCTGGTAGTCAAGCAAGAATCCTAAGGGCTCTATCAATGTGTAATAGTGACCTGTAATGTCACCTAAAACTGTACACGATGATAAAGATAAACCAGATAGCATACTATCATCTTGAGTAAGGCTGTCCTACCGGCATAGGTCCTCCCTCAATTATTGCAATCACGTGCCTGTGATCCAATAATTGACTTTGAGGGCACTATATCCAACAATCTCCCACTTGCACTCAAGGCTAATTATTGAGATTTCGCATACTCACAGCCCGTGTGATACCGAATACCCAACTCCTCTACTAATCAGTTTCATAAAGCCTGTTTGCGAAACTATTGCATTCGAGGAATAGCCTCAGTGAGTGGGTCCGCCCTAATGTTTCTTTCTATGTCTCTCTTTATCTCAAGTTTGCGGAGAAAGCCATCTCCCGAATTGAGCAATACCTGTCTTAGAATATGTTTGGATATCTGATGGGACCTAGTTCATAAATGAACTCCAAATCCAAACTTCTTAGACTGTATCGTCAACTGAATTTAATCCGTGTCCTGCGTCATGCCTCCCTCAGTGTCCGCTTGGATCACCTGTCCAAACTACTGCTCCTCGTCAGAGGGAAAACTATAACTCTGACAGTTACTCTGTCATCCATGTCACCATAGAAGCCTGGAATGATAACCGTCTCCTAAAAGCGGCTGTTGTTATCATATCCCTAGAACATCCACTTATGTTCTAAAACTGCTTCCGAACGTTTCTCCAGGATAGGATTAATATCAACTTTTTGCATCTAGTGCAAAAACAACGTCTGGTGTGGTACTTGACATCTCATGATTGACTCAATTGCCTAAGCAAGTGATATGTCAATCATGCACATCCCTCTCCCCTTTAGTCTGTAAGACACCTTTAGAGAGGGTGACTCCATCACCTGCAGGTACACTACCGTGCCAGGAGTCGTCCATTCTAAAACACCTTTAGAATGATGTCTAAGTATCCAGATTGGGAAACTACCCAAATATAGATCTAAAACCATAGATCTAGTAAGCAGAATATCTGATATTATATCCAAGCTTTATGTGGAGAAACTACTGTGTGACAACCAAAGTATAACCGATCGTAGTATAGGAATTTCACTTCCCACTCTGTGTATGTCATCCAAATACCAGGACATCACACCCTACTACCTTCTTAACAGATCCATCCCCTATTCTGATGAAGTCAAACCTATGACTGTCACATCAGAAATAGATGATCTATCTCCGCTATATCTTCTTTAGTCTATAAATAGACATAAGCTACTTATCCACTATGCTTCCGCTGCTCCCACTGACTACGACAACCCTCTGGCAGAGTCATATACACGTACACTTCTAAAGCCAGTTTAGAACGACGCTATACTCATTCTCCTGCCGGGTCTCACAGTCTGGAACAACAGCAATGGTAAGTCTGGGTAAACAAGAACCTCCCTGTCACCGTCCTTGAGCATACCAAAGTACCTCTCGAGTGCCTGAGGTTACCCACCATATCTGCGGAGTGGCCAATGGAATGTCAAACCAGATTGAATCTTTAGGTCCTATTAAATTTTCAGTAATCGTTTGCGGTTCTGGAATCACTTCTAATTCTACCATACTCCCACTACTGTTTTCTGAAAAAATCCATTTTACTAAAACTGTGGCGAGTCAAGAACAATATCACTATTGATCTTCCAGATGGTAGAAAGTCAACCCTCGTCATAGCCCGGGTCAACCCACAAACAGCCATTACAGAAACGTGCCTTGAGTTATCCAGAGTCTGGTTTTAAGCATAAGCCGGACAACTCCCCATACCTTAACATTGTTAAGATATGAACTATTCTATATCCAATATAGAAACAGAGGCACTGATCTAATTGGAACCAGATTCAAATCATGCAGCTGTTTCCAGTGCATATCAACTAAATGGAGAGAGGCCGATCAGCATTACTCAATTTAGGAATACATCCAGATATGAGTAACCTGAAAGAGAAGCTAGTTTCTTAAAATCATTACTATCAACTGAATACCATACACAAGTATCTACATCTTCGATCATCTTGAAGAATCCTGATACTTGCAATACCTGGTTCTCTACTTTATTCATATACCTATAACTGTGTCTAAGAACTAGAGAAGTCATAAGTAAACAGAATATAGTACGAGTACCAACCCCTCTGTCCTAATGGATACTGGACAACATACAATACTCTGTATAAGTCCCCTGAGTCTAATAACTCATTCCCTGTGTGTCGTAGGTTGAAAACTGTACTTATGGTTAAGAAGAATTACACCGCTGTTTAATGCTCCTTACCTAACCATCCACTGATATAAGTAAATGTCATAGACATAATTTCAAAAAGTTATATCTCACTTTATAAAAATAAACGTACAGATATATCAATTTGAAATTGGTGCATAACAACGGATATTCAAAACCAAATATTTGCCGTCCGACAAACAACCCAGGCGATTTCCTCAAATATCATCAATTACAACGAATCCCGATATAATGAGGATGATCACCCAATTCTCAATAATTTACTCCCACTCATCATCTATAAAACCATACAGATGTGAGAATCAAACCTAATAAATACATACCCTAGAGCAAGGACTAATTGGGAAATAAGTTTTCTTTTAACAATACACAGTGAAACTGAAACATGTAAATATTTCGAAGGGGTATCCGGGTATTCCTAGTAATGCCTCTTCCATTATCAAATTCATAACTGTAACCGTATATTTTGTTGCCATCTCTCCAAATCCCTTTATATGTCTTTAGCCATTACCTTCTGTACACCACCTTTAGGCCAAATGGTTTTCTTCCCTCCCTACCGTTCGGTACCAGCCTATGTTTTGGAAGAAGACTATCCAATAAGCGTAAGAGGTGTACTGTCCTAATCCTAGGAGTACTCGTAACCTGAGAGAAGGTGAAGATAAAAGATAACTGAATAAAACCTTATTCCTATTTCTCCTGAACCAGAATCCATCCCCGAATTGGAACAAGTTCCTTCGAGTTCATATATAACCATACGATGGAGTATCCAAATAACTGTGGATCTTCGTAGTGATACGGAGTGTCCTGGAGAAATAAAAAGGTGAAGTAGGAGTGGCGATGAAATACTTAGTTTGGTCGTGAATAGTAGTCGCAGTTTATTTTGCCCTCTTTCTAATCCCTTTATTTGTCTTAACTTATTACCTTCTGTACACCATCGTTAGGCTAATTGGTTTTCTTCATTCCCCACCGTTCGGCACCTGCCTATGGTTTGGAAGAAGACTATCCAATTAGCGTAATAGGTGTACCGTCCTAATCCAAGGAGCACTTGCAACCTGAGAGAAGGTAAAAGGAAAAGACAACTGAATAGTCTTATTCATTTTCTCCAGAACCGGAAACCATCCTTGAATCTGGAACAAGTTCCTTCGAGTTCGTATATAACCATACAATGGTTTTATCCAATAGAAGTGGACGTTCGTAGTGACACGAAATGTTCCGGAGAAAAAGGGTAAAAGTAGGAGTGGCAATGAGGTATTCAACTCAGACAATCCAAAAGCCAGTGTTTTAAGAAGGTTCGGTTAACTTGGTCACTGAGTCATAGTCAAGGGTCGGGTCATGGTCGCTGCCAAAGAGAGAGAGAAAGGAAACACTCTGCGTGCACTCTAACCTAGATCAGAATGGTTATCAATTTATCTAATCAGGAAACCTCCCACTGTAACCTCAAATTCTCCTCCAAACCTGAAAGAAGAATTAGTCAGGATCACCCGAGGAGTAAACCAACTCATCAGTGGGAATCAGGATCCAACTATCATCGCATGATAACGTGATGGAATCTACTCACGTTATCACACTCCAGAAGGTATGCGCATATCTGGAAAGTTTCAGTTTCCTTAGAAACTCCCGATGTGATTTTTACCCCATGCTCTTATGACCTTGACGAAGGCCAACAAATCATAAGTCACATGTCAAGTTCTACCCGTCATTGTTCAGGTTAATTTGAACCCACCCGTACAAGCCCTTGACTAGGGCCAACAAGGCTGTACGACTGTCCCAAACCAACGCATTTATCTATACAACAGAAAAGTAAGAAATAGCTACCATTCATTATGCCATGACGAAGGCCAACAAACATAGCATGAATACTAAGTGCTACCGTCTGAAATGACAGAGGGCTACGAATGGTTTTTGGCGAAAAACCTTTAACGTAATGAACTTGATATCGTTGAAGGAACCGGATAGCTTTTTATAAAAATATAGTGGCGAAAACCTTTGCTAAAGAGGTCACTCCCGGTGAAGGGATCTCGGCTCTTTCCCCGTAGAATGAGGTGCAGGATATTCCAACTGAATACCACGATGCAAAGCAAAAAGTAATCGACTATAGTGAAGTTATTACCCTGACGCAAACTTCTGTCCAAGGGGTCACTCCCGGTGAAGGGATCTCGGCTCTTTCCCCGTAGAATGAGGTGCAGGATATTCCAACTGAATACCACGATGCAAAACAAAAGGTAATCGACTATAGTGAAGTTATTACCCTGACGCAAACTTCTGTCTAAGGGGTCACTCCCGGTGAAGGGATCTCGGCCCTTGCCTCGTCGACTGAGGTGCTGGATATTCATAACTGAATACCACTGTGCAAAACAAAAGAAAACGTCCTTGCAATAACAGGTTTTTGAAAAATGTTCCAACAACATCAGAATAGGTTTGTTTAGTTTGCATTGATCCGAATCAATGCAGTCCCATCAATTAATCACACCACAAAAGAACGAAAATATGATGTACGTATATGCCATTCGCATTCGCCACTGGGTTCCGTTATCACCCGTTAGGTTACTTAACTAACGACAGAGCGGGGACTGGACTAACGCGGGTGTAAAACATATACAATATCTACTAGTATATATATCAATATATAATAATCGCTCAAGGCGTGATAAATGCAACATCACAGAAATGTAATAAGCATCACAGAATAATACAGATAATCTGGGAGCCCCGGGTTTCATAGAGCCGCTACTGAAACCCGACGTTCTCCTGGTCGTGTGGATAGCCTGTGCAATGAAATCCTAGACCCCTACGGGTGCGGCAAGTTACCCTCCAAAACCTGAAGCGATGCAGCCCCCTTCAACAAAGTGAATGGACCACCCAGCACTTCACGGAATCCTGTAACTTGAGCACCCCTCCTTGGGTCAACCTATACCCCCTACGAGTGCGGCGAATAGCCTTCCAATTCTAGAGTAAAGCCCCCTCCGTCTCAAAGCCATGAGATGCGGGCCCATTGCCCTCTAGAACCCGACTACCCATGCACCCCATCGCGGGGTAATCCTAGTACAGAAAGTAAAATATATATACAACGGGTACATCGACCTTAGCCCGGTCGTGCCCCAAAAGAATAATATACAAGCAGGCAGTAACGGCAGTCCACATGTCGGACGCTCACCCCGCAATATCAAATGTAAAAATATAACCAAACTGTACTAACATTGCATCCAGGCTATCCACCACGACAAATCCGCAATATCACAGCACAACACAGAACATCAACGTGAATGTCACGTTCGCAAATCCGTTTAAAAGGGCTACAGCAATTAGATAAGATTTACCAATCAAATGACATTCACGGTCGCAGATATAAAGTAAGTACTGTGAACTAACATATTTAAAATTTTCGATCGACAAAATTTCCCGAAGTGGGCCCCAAGCACAAATGCAGCACTCAAAATAATCCGGGCCAAAACTAAAAATACCAGAAACCCCAATTCCAAGTTAGAGACCACTGTAGAAAATTTGGTGAAGTGAAGCTACAGTACTGCGGCGGAACCGCGGCCAAAACGTGGGTACGGCCGCGGTTCCGCGGTACTACGGTGAGATCATTCTACAAAATTTCTGCAGTGGTCTTAGAAAAGCCTGCCTGATTTTCTGACGTACCCAAAATAATTTTTAGACCACAAAAAAAATTTCGACAGAAACTTCATGAAATGGAATCGCGGTTTCGGAAATTTCGTTCGATCGATATTTTAAACACGTTAGAGCAAGCTAGTAAAGGTTAATGGCGTGGCTCTAATACCATGTAAGTCTACGGTAGCGCCCCGGCCGTCTGTCCGAGGCCAAAATGCGGAAACGAAAACTTTTTCTAAACTTGAAACTGGCGCTATCGCAGACTTTAATCCCGGATCGAACCATTAACCTATAACCAGCAAACTAGAGAAGGGTTAGAAAATCTATACTGATCGATCCGTGTCCTTCGGTCTTTGGCCACCAACCCAAGCTCCTCGCGGCATCTCCAATCTCCGGTCTTCTCGTCGGAAGGGCACCACATCAATGAGTCTTTTTACGGGTTCCCGCTTCATCCGAAGCAACTCGGACACGAAGTTTGCTAGCCGACGTGTCCAAGGTGAAGTAGAGAATGTGTGTGATCACTTTGTCTCAAGCATCCATTTATTCTCAACACATGAGAGTGTATGGATGGAGGTTAGAGATGATGCCATTTGTGGAAGTTGTTAGATAGAGGAAGAAGAAGAAGAAGGGAGCCTTTTGTTGTTGTGTTGCAATGAGTTGTGTAAGCGAGAGAATAATCTCAAGAGTTAACCCAAGCCTCTAGTGGCTGTCCACTTTCTCTCTCCCACTCATTTCAACATAACAATCAATCAAATAAATTGACATAGCACAAGAAAAGAGACCATGAGTCACCAATGAAGCACATGTCTCATTTAATGCACTAAATCATCACTTCCACTCACAATTTCCACCATCCAAACATATCCAAATGTTTAGTCCAACAAAAAGATACGGCAACATCTAAAGTAAACTCGTGACGGATCACAAGGATACCCCTCACCTGTATATACATACTTGCATCCGCATTCCGACTGAATGCGAATGCGATGAGACTAAAGTAATTCAACAAATCTAATACTAGGATCCGGCTTAAACCAAAGCCCACCAGTATAATCCGCCCGATCATGATCCGTGCACTACTGCACGTATATGATCGAACCCTGCCATATATCATACGGCCTCTACAACGTTTCGCCCGAAACTTGAGAAACTGTCTGTGGGGGACTCTAAACACTCGTCATTACTTTGGCTGTGGATTTAACCACTAGCACGTCAGTGGTACTAGCCGTACGTAACGGGCTACCAGGTATTAACCAAAAGGGAGGTCGATGAGCGAACTCATCCTGACATCCTACTGAGCCTATCAGTGACAATATCCGTACAGTCCGGTCCGTTCGTCTATGAGCATCGTATGTCGGGCCTAGGGGGTTGGTAAAAGTCAGACCCCCAAAAGCGGTACAAGTCGTGTCGGAGTGTAGCCCAGAACACCCTGAGATACTACTGGAATACCTACCAGTAAATCTCCTGCCTTGGCCAAGGACTTCGTATAATGGCTCTCCTAGACACAACGCGATCTCACCCCCAATACCGGGAGAGACGAAACCCCTGCCGATCCGCTCACTGCCTCCATATGTCTCGGGACTGTACCCAACTAAAACCTGTTTGCACGACTCCTTTGAGCCATGGTAGGGTAGTAATCAAAGCACAGTGGGAACTCACACGAGACAAATGACGATCTCAGGTCGATGAACTAACCTGTACACATGTCACCAGGGAACTGCTATCTCACGTCAGGTATAATACCAACTAGCATGTTCCCGGCGAGTCCTGTCCGGTGTACTCATAACCCAATGAGCACCTGTATACATCTTAGGTGATCCAACTGACACCAATGGCTTGTGAGACCAGCCACCGCCCCTCGTCGGGGTTTCGACTGTATAACTAGTCTACCAATGGAGTATCGATGCCCAGTCTCGAAACTCCCACGACTAGGGACCACTTTAAGGACGTGCTTATAGACTACCCAACTCTCACGTATATGATCGCCATCATACTGCTGGTAGTCATGCAAGAATCCTAAGGGCTCTATCAATGTTTAATAGCGACCTGTAATGTCACCTAAAACTGTACACGATGATAAAGATAAACCAGATAGCATACTATCATCTTGAGTAAAGCTGTCCTACCGGCATAGGTTCTCCCTCAATCATTGCAATCACGTGCCTGTGATATAATAATTGACTTTGAGGGCACTATATCCAACATTTTCAACAGGCGAAGGAGACTTTTTTAGCATGGCAGTTGGCGAATTTTTGCGCACCCTGTTAAGTAGTTCAAAGCTGTTCCCAGTTGGAACAGCAGCATCAACTTCCACCGTTGGAGCTGGTGGGGTAAGTCCGGAACGGGAACTGCCCCCAGCTTTCCTCACTCGGCGCTAGTGACGACGTCGAGCATGCCTTGCAGACGGTATTGGTTTAGCTATGGGGGTGACTTCATCATGCCCTCTGCTCTGGTGGAGGGTTGCTGCCGTCGTTAGCCTCTTGAAAACCGGCGTCCGTTGAGTGGGGATGGCCAATCTATTGAAAGCAAACTTTCACGCAGGGGGAGCAGTTTTAATGACTTGGTCTGGAACGGGAGTTGAAACGGTCAGTATTGCAAAGACCGACTCCTTAGCATAGGAAGTCGCTCTGATGAATTCAGGAACAGGAATGACTATCCGCTTTGGGATGGCTGCTTCAGGTATCACGAGCTTCTTCGCAGGCCTACTTGAGCTTTGGCCTAGTCCATTGAAAACTGAGGCACTGGACTCGGGTGACCCGTTGAGAGGGGCTGCGGTAGTTGTATGTCGATCAAAGACCGACTTCTTCAGAGCTTCTTGCGATGACAATGGGGCGTTGAAGCTCATTGGTGGGAGCATGGTCCCAAAGAACAGCCCAGTGGTGGCTTGCGTCACATGTTCCACAGGCATCTTAAAAAGGGAGCCCGCTTGAGACCCGTAGGTCACTCCTCCGGTGAGGACGGAGTGGGAGTTGTTGCAATTAGTGCAGTTTGAAGCCATTGATCTTCTGTTTTTCTGCACGAAGCAAGATACCAAATCTTAATACCTCGAATCCAGGGGAAACCATAGCAAACCGTGATTCGTTCATGAAACACGACACACGAAGTGTGGAGTGGAAAGAGGAAATGGTCCTACCGGGCGTGCCAGAACCTGTTCTCCGCCGAAAGACCGGGAAGACAAACGTCTTGCCTGCATTTGGGGGCAGATGCTATTTGGTTTTATCCATCCACCTCTCCGAAAATTCCAAGTTGATTTATGGCACCGTATATCGGAGGTTTAGACAGATGCGGCCGTTGTAGCAGACTTCATCAAATTCCCCCTCGTTTGAGGGGTTTTTTTATTGTGGGGACGCTCTTCCCTGTAGGCGTAAGCCCCTGCAGTTAATTACGCTACCGCATCGCGGTAACAACTTTCTCCTTCTCCAGATGGTCACTTCGTGTCGTGTGCGTTTGTTTTGTTTTTGGTTGCCCGTGGATTGTATACGGAGACTAATTTATGTTGTCGCCCGTAGGGCGTGGATTAGTCCAAATCCGTATTTTCTTAGATTTGGGTTTTGGTTTGGGTTTAAGGATTGTTAATCTCATTTGAGACTAAGATCAACTTAAACGTTTTTTGAGGATACGTTAGTCTAATTTTTAGACTAAGATCAACTTAACAATTTTCTAAGGATACGTTAGTCTAATTTTAGACTAAGATCTACTTAACAGGATCATTTAGATCCAACAAAAGAGCATTTAGGCTCTATTGTTTTAGTTTAGGGACTTTGCGGTCCAAAAGTTTAAAGACATCATAGTCCATGGAGTTTAAGGACATCATAGTCCATAGTTTAAAGACGTCATAGTCTGTAAAGTTTAAAAACATCATAGTCTATGAGTTTAAGGACCCCACAATCAATGATAGTTTAGAGACATCATAGTCTGTAAAGTTTAAGTACATTATAGTCCATGAGTTTAAGGACCCCACAGTCCGTGAAATGTCTGGTTATCGGGACCCGTCACCTCTCTGAAGACGTTGAAAGATTACAACGACAAATATCAGAGGAGTGAAGAGATGTACCCTTGAACCAATATTGGTTGGGAGATCTGTAGTCCAATTTGGGACTAAGATCAAAGATTTGTAAGCATATGGGCTCAATTAATCTGAATCAGGGATCTGTGGCCAACTTGGGCTCGGCCCATTCAGTTAAAATGTTGGACATTTAATTAGGCTCAGTCCTTTTTCATTTAATAATCCTGAGAATTGGTCCTGACAACTTTTTGTCTTTTATTGAATGATGAGCACTCATTATGGCTGTGGGCTTTATCATTTAAAGAACAATTTATGTTCTCTCAGCGCATACGTGAGGAGCACGTAGCGCGCTTGGCGCTGAGCGCCAGTCCATGAGCGCAGAGCGCTTCTGTTAAGTAGCGCACACGTGAGGAGCACGTGGCGCGCTTGGCGCTGAGCGCCAATCCATGAGCGTTGAGCGCTTCTGTTAAGTAGCGCACATGTGAGGAGCACGTGGCGTGCATGGGGCTGAGCGCCAATCCATGAGTGTAGAGCACTTCTGTTAAGTAGCGCACACGTGAGGAGCACGTGGCGCACTTGGCGCTGAGCGCCAGTCGATGAGCGCAGGGCGCTTCTGTTAAGTAGCGCACATGTGAGGAGCACGTGGCGCGCTTGGCGTTGAGCGCCAGTCAATGAGCGCAGAGTGCTTCTGTTAAGTAGCGCACACGTGAGGAGCACGTAGCATGCTTGGCACTGAGAGCCAGTTAAAGAGTGCGGGGCCCTTCTTTAAATTTTGAGCGCTAAGGCTCTGCAGTGCTGTGCGCTAGATTTGGAGCGCTGAAGCGATTCGTTTAATTAGAGCGCTAGGGCTCTTTTTAGGCAACTCTGCTCTTTGAGAATTAAATTCTCTCTTATAAGAGACTTTGTCTCATGGATCTAAGAACAAAATTCTTATTTTATAGGAGATGTTTCTATCTCTTATGTTCTTGGTGAAAGGCTTTGCCTTTATGGATCTGTGATCCTAAGAGAATTGAATTATTCTCCCCCCTTTTATAATGAGATATTATGATCTCTTTTGTGAAAGACAATTTATCTTAAAGATCTATGATCTGGGAAAAGAATTAAGTTCTTTTTCTGATGAGATGCTTTGATCTCTATATTTTACCTTGAAGAAATTCTTCTTCTGCTGAGAGCTTACTCTTTTCTCTGAAATTTCTCAAAATTTATAGGGGGAGGGGTTCCTCTCTGTGAGACTGGAAGCCTTGGGTCCTTTATATAGTAGAGGCTGATTTGTTGAATCAGTTGAAGAGATCTTTTCTCTAATTGATTTGGGGATGTTTCCCACCGTTGGATGTTTGATCCTAGGGCTTCTGTTTTACATAAGGCAAGTTTCTTGTTTTTAACAAGATTGGGAAATCTTTTCCCTATACAGAATTTATTCTGTATTTTGGTGATTTTTAATCACCATTGGATCATTGATCCAACGGTGCTCTAATTTTCAGAGCACAATCTTTCTTGTTTGGAAAGATTCTGAGGAATGTTTCCTTAACAGACTTTTATTCTGGTCAATTGATGATTTTTAATCATGTTCGTTGGATTTTTGATTCAAGGGCCGAGAACATTTTGTTCTATCGCTAGCGCTCACGTGCTTTGCACGTGGTGCGCTGCTTAAAGTGCAGCGCTCTTAGCTCTAGCGCTCACGTGCTTTGCATGTCGTGCGCTGCTTAGAGTGCAGCGCTCTTAGAGTGCAGCGCTCACGTGCTTTGCACGTGAGCGCTGCTATGAAGCGCTGCTTCATTTCAAATTTCAAAATTTGAACAGAGCTTTGCTCTGATTGGGGGAAACAAATGCTTCCCCACCGTTGCGCTCACATGGCCTACACGTGAGTGCAGCGGTGGCAGCATCTTTTCCATTGGATCAACTCAGAAGTTGAAACGGCTCTCTATGCCTATAAATAGGGCCTTTGGCCCTTGAGATGATCTCTGTTCATTTTCTTTCTTGTTTTCTGAGAATTAATTCTCCTTCACAGCATAGCTCTTTGTCTTAAGAACTTTCTTAGGGACAGAATTCTGTCAAAAATTTAGGTAAAGATTAAATCTTTGAAGGGATTAGTTAATAATCTAGGGTTTCACCCATTAACAGAGCCCTGCTCTTTTCAGATAATAGATCTAAGAAAACTTTTTTAGGGTTTTGTTAACAGAGTTTTACTCTTATAGATCTAAAGAGATCTTTCTTAGGGTCTCTTAACACATTTTTAACGAAGAACTTTTAGATTTATCTTGCAGATCTTACAGATCTCAGAGTTTTTAACGCAATAAAGCTTTGCTTCTTAAAGTTTTTAATGGATTATTCCATCTTCAGAGCGTAGCTCTTCAAAAATCGACAGAAACAGGGTAAAATGGAATTTGGATTTTGGGATTTTTTCTCGATCGATCTATTTTAACCATGTAAGAACAAGCTAGTATGGGGTTAATGGCGTGGCTCTGATACCATGTAAGTCTATGGTAGCACCCCTACCGTCAATCCAAGGCCAAACGTGGAACAAAAACTTTTGAAAAACTGGCGCTAACACAGCTTTTAACCCGGATCGTACCATTAACCATAAACTAGCTAACTACAAAGAAGTTAAAATGGCTATACTGATCGATCCGTGTCCTTCGGTCTTTAGCCACCATCCCAAGCTCCTCGCGGCATCTCCGATCTCGCTCGATCTCCAGCCTCCTCGTCGAAGTGGCACCACGTCAAGAAATCTTTTTATGGGCTCCAGCTTCAAAACCGAAGCAACTCGGACATGAAGTTTGCTAGCCGACATGTCCAAGGTGAAGTAGAGAATGTGTATGATAATTTTGTCTCAATACACCCATGGATTCTCAACTCATGAGAGAGATGGGTGGAGGTTGAAGAAGAAGCCATTAATGGAAGTTGTGAGCACAAGAAGAAAACTAGTAAAGAAGAAGAAGAGCTTGCTTATTGTGTGAGATCAATTGTGAGAGCTCTCATAATAATCTCACGACCAAGCCCCACTCTTAAGTGGCTGCCTTCTCTTTCCTTACACATCAATCCCACATAATAATTAATCAAGAGATTAGATATGGCACAAAAAATAACACCATGACTCATCAACAAAGCACATGCGACATTTAATGCTCTTGATCAGGACTAGCACTCACAATTTCCACCTAATAAACATTAATCCAAATGTTTAGAACAATAAATAGAATGGCATCTTCTAAAGTAAACTCGTGACGGATCACAAGAATACCCCTCATCTGTATATACATACCTTCATCCACATTCCGACTTAATACGAATACAATGAGACGAAAGTAATCCAACAAATCTAATACTAGGATCCAGCTTAAACCAAATCCCACTAGTATGATCCGTCCGATCATGATCCGTGCACAAGTGCACGTATATGATTGAACCCTGCGATAAAACCATACGGCTTATACAAAGTTTCGCCCGAACTAGGGAAACTTTCTATGGGGGACTCTAAAGACTCGTCAATACGTTGGCAGTGGGTTTAACCACAAGCATGTCAGTGGCACTAGCTGTACGTAACGGCTACCCATGTATTGACCAAAATGGAAGCCGATGAGCGAACCCATCCTGAAACCCTACTGAGCCTATCTGTGACAATCTCCGTACAGTCCGGTCTGTTCGTCTATGAGTATCGCATATCGGGCCTAGGGGGATGATAAACGTCAGACCCCCAGTAGCGCTATAAGTCGTGTCGGAGTGTAGCCCAGAACACCTTGAGAAACTACTGGAATACCTACCAGTAAATCTCACTTATCTTGGCCAAGGACTTTGTGTAATGGCTCTCTAGATACAGCGCGATATCAACCCCCAATACCGGAAGAGACGAATCTTGTCTAACCGCCACTGCCTCCAAGTGCTTCGGGACTGCACCCAACTACTACCTGTTTGCACGACTCCTTTGAGCTGTGGTAGGGTAGCAATCAAAGAACAGTAGGAACACACTTGAGGAAATGTAGCAGCGTCAAGTCAACGGACTAAGCTGTACTCGTGTCACCTGGAAACTGCTTCTGACGATAGGTATAGTACCAATCAGCAGTGCCCCTGCGAGTCCATCCGGTGTACTCATAACCCAATGAGCACCTGTATACTATCTTAGGTGAACCAACAGACTCCAATGGCTTGTGACCAGCCACCGGTTCTCGATCCGTATACACTAGTCTACTATCGGAGTATCGATGCCCAGTCTCGAAACTCCCACGACTAGGGACACTTTAAGGATGTTCTTATAGACTACCCAACTCTCACGTATATGATCGCCATCATACTGCTGGTAGTGAAGCAAGAATCCCATCGGCTCTATCAACGTGTAATAGTGATCTGTAATATCACATAAAGCATGTACACGATGATAGGGACAAACCAGATAGCATACTATCATCTCGAGTGAGACTGTTCTACCGGTGCAGGTCCTCCCTCAATCATTGCAATCACGTGCCTGCGATCCAATAATTGACTTGAGGGCACTTTAGCCAACATGCATGTCCATACAGAGCTGACCTGTATGCCCACACAGAGCTGACCTACATGGGCCGCCAACAAAACCTGTCATGTCTCGATTCCCAGTATACGGGCAGAGGACGCGACGAGGCCGCTACGTATTTACTCAGAAATAAACACGCTAAGCGTATCTAAGCAATATAAAATAAAATGTACACAAGAGACAAGATGTAAATGAACATCAACTTTATTTATTAACATTCTTTTTACAATACATCTAAAAGTAAATACATGAAATGGAAAGCAATGCCTAAACAGTGGCATAACGGAAATGAAAATGGAATAAGTACAAGAGGCTACAGCTCTGGGTCATCGGTGTACTGCTCAGGGGACTGCTCCAAATGCTCCTGATTGGTCTCATATTCCTCAGCGTCGTGTCCTTATGACAACATTCTAAAGAAGAAGAGAAATAAGAATATCGTCAGCGAACAATCGCTCGGTAAGTCCCAAAGATGATGGAGAAGTAGAATAGACAGAGAGAGAGTATAGTTTTATAATGTTTTATTATAATGTTAGCGTTGCTGTTTGTAACTTGGTACAGAAAATGCCAGTGTATATGAGAGGAGTCTCACTTACACTGGGGACTTTGGTAACCCGTAGTATAAGGCTCCGTCAATAATACCACGGAACAACGGTATGGATGTAATTACGTCTTAAGTGACCACCTCGTGCCACCTTTAACATGTTCCGTACCAGTCTACCCCTTTATAAACTCCATGATATCTTGATTGTATTGATTGTATTGTATTGTATAGATTATATTGTCTTGTCTTGTATTATAAATTGTATAGATAGATGACTTGCCGAGACCATGATATCAGTAATGGAACGGATATAATGGAAGAACATGTAAATGGTATATATCTATGGTTCGGTTTGGTCAATATAGATTGATATAGATTGAATAGATGGATATATGGATTTATGGATTCATGTAGAATTGTAGTTTGTACTTGAATCACATTCAAGTCAGATTGATTAGATTGAGACTCAGTCTGAGTCAGACAATTAGAAAAGAAAATTGAAGTCCTGAGTTATGTTTTAGTCTTATCGGTAACTGCTGCACATGGACGGTAGGATTTATGTCTTTTTCAAAGACAATTACCATATTGATAACATCGTTTATTAAGTTGTCTACCTTAAATAGGCAAGCACCCATATCTCCGGCTCCCTGAGGCTCAAGAGACTGATCCCGCTTAAACCTATGTTTACTAGAATTCTTATTGTAATTTAGTATAACTTGAGGGGTTTTTTTATGTAAAAATAATTTTGTATAATTTTCAAAATACAGCTCAAGAAGTTAATTATCGTCTTTAGGGTTTTCATTGATGTATCTTTTATAAATGTGATATTTCTAGCGAATAAGACCTAGTTTTAAAGTATAAGATATTTATTTGAAATATTGGAATTGTATGGTATTTTCTTGTAAATGAGGTGTTATTCTTGAATTTTGGAAATGTAGAATATTATGAATATTAAAAATAGATATTTTGATATTAATTACATATATATTTATTTATTAAAAATATAAGTTTTATTTATAATAAAAATCATATTTTCTAAAGAAAAAATTTTAAAAATCTTTCGAGATCGTATGCTCTTTGCAGAGGTCTGGATCTCACTCTGCTAGGTCCGAGGATGTGCAATAATCTGCACCATACCAAACGGATTCCTTAAAATGAGTTGTAGAGACGCAATTGCAATGATTTGTTAAATACACTTCTTATAGAAAAAGGTTTTATAAGTTGAAGGTAGTTATATGTAAAGCCGTATTTTCCCAAATGTATGTTCCCAAATTCCATCATACTATATTAGATATGTGTGTTGTGAGGAGGTAGGTCATTACCTTGTGAGTTTTCTAAGGTAATACAGTTTAAAAAGGTTAAGTACGTTGAAATGAAACATGAAGGTATTTTAACGTAAAAGCGGAATAAAACATGCTACAGTTATTATTTTAATGTCAAACTTGTTCTATTATTTTTGTTAATGTTTAATGGTCGTGACATAAGAGTTTGGTATTATTTTGTTTAAGAAAAATGGAACTTTTTAAGGAAAAACCGAATCGGAAGTCGGATTAACTCCGCTTTCGTCGGGTTTTAGTTTTGAATGTTTTTAAAATAGAGAAAAGAAGAAGAAGTAGGGACTTACAGGATGATTGGATAGAGGAGAGAAAGAGGAAGTGGTGGGAGTTGCCGGTACGTCGTTTCATCGTCGGAAACTCCTTGAGTTGTCGCCGGAAGTTCGTCAGAGCTTCGTCCTTTGCTAACTCCACTTGCACACAATAGGATCTTGGAATTTTCTTGAGAGTTTGGGCAGGGATTTATGAGTGAGGAGGGGTGATTTGAAAGTGGTATTTATAGGGAAAATTAGGATTTAGGGTAGTGAATGGGTGTATTAAAAATTTGCAATAAAAATGGATTAAATATGAGTTTTATTGTGTTCTGTAAATGTGCAGGGAAAACAAATAATACTGGAGTTATGGGGGGAGTCCAAGAGTCACTAGGGTTAAAGAAAAATAGGGTTTGACCTTATTAAAACCGGCAGCGCCGCCTAATAACACTTCTCGCTGGTCCGATCTAGGAGGTGGGGGCTCGGATTGGGGCCATGTGTTCCTGACGCTTGGTCTACCCTCATGCACATGTTTGATTAGACTGTGACTCTTGGTTTTATGTGTTGTGTACGTGTATACTTTTGGGCTTATAAAAGATTAAAAGAATTTTAAATAAAAAGAGTGTGTGGCTGATGGGATTTGAACTCTGGTGTTTTGGTTCAGCAGTGCAAGGTATTACCAATGAGCTACAAGCTCCTTCTTGCTGTTCAAAAGAAAAACAAACTTATAACTCGTGTTCAGGTTTAGGTGACCCTTTCTGTATTTTTGAAAATAATCAGTACAGAAAGTTTAGGGTTGTTACAGACCAGGTCTCGATTGTGAGGGAATTTCAAGTTGTCTTTCCTGACGAGCTGCCCGGTTTGCCGCCAGAGCGCGATATTGAGTTCTATTTTGACTTGATTCTCGGTACGGAGCCTTTTTCTATACCGCCATATCGGATGGACCCGACGGAGCGTAAAGAACTGAAGGATTGGTTGCAAGATTTGTTGGATAAAGGACTTGTTCATCCGAGTGCGTCACTTTGTGGGAGCTCATATCCTGTTCGTCAAGAAGAATGATGACAGTTTGTGTTGGTGCATCGATTATCGTCAGTTGAATCGGGTTACTATGCGGAATAAATATCCCTTACCTCGCATTGACGATTTATTTGATTAGCTCCAGGGTGCGGGACATTTCTCGAAAATATGCTTGCGGTCGGTTTACCATCAGTTGCGGGGTCCGAGAGGATGATATTCCGAAGATTGCTTTTCATACACGTTACAGGCATTATAAGTTCTTGGTGATGTCGTTCGAGCTCACCAATACCCCAACAGCTTTTATAGACTTGATGAACCGTATATTCAGGCCGTTTCTTGATCAGTCTTTATCATGTTTGTTGGTGACATTTTAGTACACTTTTGGAGCCGAGGGGAGCCTGGGTAGCATTTGAGGATTTGTTGCAGACCTTGAGGGAGCACCAGCTATTCGCTAAGTTATCCAAGTGTGTTTTCTGGTTGGATAGTGTTGACTTCTTGGGTCACGTAGTTACGAGAGATGGTAAGTATGGAACCGAAGAAGATCGAGACCGTTCAGCACTGGCCTAGACCTGTATTAGTGATGGAGGTTCGTAGCATTTTAGGTTTGGACGGATACTATCGACGTTTCGTACAGGATTTTTCTCATATAGCTGCAACGTTGACCAGGTTGACCCGGAAGAGAGTTCCTTTTCTTTGGACCGAGGCATGCGAGCAGAGCTTTCAGCAGTTGAAGACTCGTTTGACTACGGCGCCAATATTATTTTTGCCTTCACGATCAGGCGGTTTTGTTGGTTATTGCGATGCTTCTCGGCAGTTAAAGAAGCACGAGCAGAACTATCCTACGCATGACTTAGAAATGGCTGCGGTGGTTTTACACTTAAGGTCTGGAGACACTACAACTTTCAGCAGCGAGATTTGAAATTTAAACAGCGCCATTGGATGGGGCTAGTGAAAGACTATGACTGTGAGATTCTTTATTGTCCGGGCATGGCGAATGTTGTGGTAAATGATTTGAGTCGGAGGCCCGGAGGTAGCTTTTCTTGTTTGAGCACAGTTTAAAGACAGTCGACGGTAAATTGGCAGATTTTATATGACAACTGAGTACAATTCGAGTCTACTTCGACTAGGGGATAACTTTCCCATGTCCGTGCACGTCCACAGTTATTTGATTATATCCATGAGGCATAGTCCGATGACGTTTGTTGTCAGAGATCATGGAGCAGGTTCGACAGGGCATAGATTCAGAGTTCGTGATTAATGATTAGGGAATACTACGATTTGGGACCCGACTATGTGTGTCAGATTCCGGAGGACTGAGATGCGAGATTTTAGAGGAGGCATACTAGTCGACATATAGTGTTCATCAGGTTTCCACCAAGATGTATTATGATTTGAGAGAAGTCTACTGGTGTGAAGGGATGAAGATAGATGTCATTGATTTTGTTTCGGAATGCTTGACTTGTCATCCAGTCAAGGCCGAGCATCAAAGGCCAGCAGGAGAGATACAACCTTTGTCCATTTCGGAGTGGAAGTGGGAGCAGATCTCTATGGATTTTATCGTGGTTCTACCTAGGACCAGTCGAGAGTATGACTCTATTTGAGTGATCATAGACTGATTGACGAAAGAAGCTCACTTTCTGCCAGTCAAGACCATTTTCGGATACATTCAGTATGCTCAGATATATGTTGATGAGATTGTGCGACTACACGGCGTTTCGACTTGTATTGTGTCCGACAGAGGCACCCAGTTCACCAGCCGACGATGGAAGAAACTTTAGGAGGCTTTGGATACCAGATTGAGTTTCAGTATATCTTTCCATCCGCAGACCGACGGTCAATCAGAGTAGACCATTCAGATTCTTGAGGACATGCTCTGAGCTTGCATTCTAGATTTTGTGGCAGTTGGGATTGCCACTTTCCTTTAATAGAGTTCTCCTACAATGACAGCTTCTAGGAGACGATTCAGATGGCACCTTCGAGGTATTATATAGGAGGGAATGTCGATCACCAGTTTGTTGGACAGAGCTCAGTGAGAGCAGTATTTTGGGCCCGCAGATTGTGCAGAAGACGACCGAAAAGATTCAATTGATTCAAGATAGGATGAGAGCGGCCCAGAGCAGGCATAAATCTTATACTGATAAACGCCGTCGCAGACTTGAGTTCATCGTTGTAGATCATGTTTTTTTTAAGGTTTATCCGATGAAGGGCGTGTTGAGATTCGGAAGGAAAGGAAAGCTTAGTTTTAGATATGTAGTCCTTTTAAGATTCTTGAGCGTATCGGCACAGTTGCGTATCGTTTGGCTCTTCCACCCATTTTCCCAGATGTTCACCCCGTGTTTTACGTATCGATACTGTTCTCCACCGAAAAGACGCGACCAGGACGTTGGGACGTCCAGCCTGAATTTTGGGGGCAGATGCTATTTGGTTTTATTCGTCCACCTCTCCGAAGATGCCAAGTTGATTTATGGCACCGTGTATTGGAGCTTTAGACAGATGCGGCCGTTGTAGCAGACTTCGTCAGATTCCCCTTCATTGAGGGGTTTTTGATTGTGGGGACGCTCTTCCCTGCAGGCGCAAGCCCCTGCAGTTAATTACGCTACCGCATCGCGGTAACCGCTTTCTTCTTCTCCGGATGGTCACTTCGTGTCGTGTGTTTTTGTTTTATTTTTGGTTTCCCGTGGATTGTATACGGAGACTAATTTATGTTGTCACCCGTAGGGCGTGGATTAGTCCAAATCCGTATTTTCTTAGATTTGGGTTTGGTTTGGGTTTAAGGATCGTTAATCTCATTGAGATTAAGATCAACTTAAACATTTGTTAAGGATACGTTAGTCTAATTTTAGACTAAGATCTACTCAACGGAGTTTTGAGATCATTTAGATCCAATGAAAGAGTATTTGGACTCTATCGTTTTAGTTTAGGGACATTGCGGTCCATTGGGTTAAGGACATCGTAGTCCATGGAGCTTAAAGACATTATAGTCTGTGTTTGAAAGACATCATAGTCTAGTTTAAAGACATCATAGTCTGTAGGGTTTTAGTTTAGGGACGTTGCGGTCCAGTGGGTTTAAGGACATCATAGTCCATGGAGTTTAGAGACATCATAGTCTGTAAAGTTTAAAGACATCATAGTCTATGAGTTTAAGGACCTCACAGTCCATAATGTTTAAGGACATCATAGTCCATGAGTGTAAGGACTTCATAGTCCATGGGATTCTGGTTTAACCAGTTTGGGGATGCATCAATAGTTATTGGTTATTGGGACCCTCCATCTCTTCGAAGACGTTGAAGGATTACAACGGCATGTATCAGAGGTATGAAGAGATGTACCCTTGAATCAATGTCCCGATTTTAGGAACTAGGATGAACATCAGTTTAGATGTCATATATTGGGAGCTTATTAGCTGTCTTGAGATCGGCTTTGGAAACCCTGAGCATGAAGAGCTTAATGGTCCTTGGAACATATGGTCTGATTCTGGCTAATGTTAGCCCTTCATAGTGTTCAACACTAGCATGTTTATTCAGCGCTCATGTGCACCCACGTGATACTCTGAGGCAGTGTTAAACACTGGAATTTGAGAATGCTCACGTGGCGCACGTGATGTATATAAGTGTTAAACACTTTAGCCTTGTGGCCGCCACGTGTAAGCACGTGAGGTGCTAGCGCTGCTTCTTTGGGTTTATTCTTTTGTTCTCCTCTGAGTGCTAAGCGCTATTTGGGTCACGGGAGATCACGTGAGGCAACCTAAAAGTAGGAACCGCTTCCGATTTATTGCCCTTTCTTATTTTGTAAGTGTCAAGTATTACCATGGGGTCACGTGTGATCACGTAAGCCAATCTCGATTATTCCCTTTTGTTCATCAAAGGCGCTCACGTAGGAGCACGTGCTCGGCTATTATCATATTGGGCGCCAATCCTTTTACGTGGATAGAGATCCTGAGTTTTGAGACTTTCAAGCCCATTGTTTTATGAGAGTTGGATTCTTAAGACTTAGTTTTTTTTAGGTTTGGGATCTGTATGACAGAATCTCCCTGATAAGAATTAAATTCTCAACTTGTGAAGAGATCTGTTTCTGCAGATCTTTTACCATAAGGGAGAGCTAAGTACTTATATGAAGGGTTAAACCCTTGTTTCATTAGAGGAATTAAATTCCTAGGAATTAAATTCCTGTATACTTTTTAGGAGAATTAAATTCTCTGAACTTAGATCTCCCTCTAGGTTTTGGATCTGCATGGCAAAATCTCCCCAATGAGAATTAAATTCTCAACTTATGGGGAGATCTGCTTCTGCAGATCTTAACCAAAGGAAGAACTAAGTTCTTTTTGGAAGAGTTAAACTCTTATGGAAGTGAAAAAAAGATGAGATATTCTCTGTGTTTTGTTCCTTCTCTTACCTAGAGTTTCTTTTTCTCTTTTTCTCTCTGGAGAATTAAATTCTCTTTTCTTTTAGGCTTCCGAAGGGTTTCTCTTTCTTTTTTTTTAAATTTTCTCTTTTCTTTTTCTATCTGTCTTCTCAGAATTCCAAAAACTTCTCTCCTCCTTCTTCTTTTTTTTGTTTCTTTGCTCATATTTATAGGAGAAAGAAGGGAATCAATTTGTTTAGCAAATCTCTCGTTGAGAGATTTTGATTGATTTTCTAATCAACCAACATGATCTTCTTGATCACTTGGTGAACTTTATTCACTGCTGGATTTTTAATCTAAGGACTTGTGTTTTACAGAAGATATTTCTTTTGTTGTTCTTAACAAATTTAGGAAGATATTTCCTTGCACAGAATTTTCTGTAGATTGGTGACTTTTAATCACCATTGGATCTTTAATCCAACGCCGTTCTGTTTTACAGAGCGTAATCTTTCTTGTTTAAAAAGATCCAAGAAAGTATTTTCCAAATAAGGCTTTTAATTCCTTTTAATTAGAATTTATTTTTATCAGTCCAGAAGGTATTGGAGTCTATCACGTGTAGCACGTGACCCCACCAAATTAAGCCGACCCAAGGGTGTCACGTGTTATCATGTGAGTTTCTTTTTGTCCCACTTGTTTGCTTTATTCAGGTTCCTGTATACTTTGCTTATAGAGGTCACGTGTTTGCACGCGAGGTTCAGTTTTGGCTCAGTTTTTTTAAGCGAAGCGCCTATCACTTATGGGCACGTGATGTTTCACTTGGGGACTTTCTCCGTTGCCTATTCATTTATTTATTTATTTTCCGTAAGGGAACAAATGCCCTCACAATGTTGTTCTCACGTGGTTTACACGTGAGTGCAACACTGTCATTTTTACAGCCGTTAGATTGTCTAGGGGAACGGGAAGATGAACCGTCCTAGTCATGTCTTATAAATGCAAGGGTTTGGTTCCTTAGACAGCCACTGTTTCTTCATCTCCATCATTTTTTTAATTTTCTTTGAGAATTTAATTCTCTTCCTCAGAGCTTAGTTCTCTGGTATTGCAAATCCAGAGTTAAACTCTGTTAAAAGAAACCCTTTTTTAGATAACGCTTTGTACATCAGAAAACTTTCCTTCTTTTAGAAAGCCTCTGGATTTTAAATCCATTATGAGAGCTTTGCTCTCCTCAGAAACCCATCCTCCAAAGATGTGATCTTTGAGCAATAAACTACCATATCTCGAACATTTCCATCTGATTTTGAGGATTCATGGGATTTTTGTTTCTCATGTATTTTTATGAATTCCTGGAATTTAATTCCATTACATAAAGGAATTTAATTCCTCTGGCGAAGAGCTTAGCTCTGAAAGATCAATGGGACCCTTCGAGAATTTTATTCCCTCGTGTTCTGGAAAATCTCTTCATAGGGTTTTACCCTTATTCGCACAGATTTGAATTTGTTGGTATTTAACAGGACTTGTCTTCCCAAGAATTTGTTTGAATCCCAATACTTGTTTAATGAGGGTCTTCTTTTATTCTCGTAATGATTCCCTTGTCTCATCATTGGTGAGCCGCCATATTGATTTTATGGGATCCGTGTGTCTTGTAGGCAGTGGTCCCGCAAAATAGACATTTTGTCGTCTTCTTTGTTACTATACATACATACATACATACATACATACACATATATATATATATATATATATAGGGGGCTTCACTAATGGTCTTTTCCTTTTCCCTGTTTCAGGACCAATGGCCTCTCTCCCTTACTTCCCTTTTACTCGCTCAGATGCTGCTTTTCCGCAATCGCCGTCAGACGAAGAAGCAATGGCGATGATTCGGGCTTATGACAAGGACTGTACTAATTTGCTCTTATGGGGTACCTGTTATAGGCATATCATTCGGGGTCGCCGCAGCTTCCTTTGCGAAGTGCCAACAGAGCCTCTTCGCCCAGTCTTGCCGATGGAGCGTCCGCAGACTGCCTTTGCAGTGGAGGTGATGGATTGGACACCTACAGGCCGGCTTGAGCCGTTGACAGCTGGGATACCAAACTAGCCTTTGCCAGCAATAAACATCTTGGGGAGGTGAAGCCCAGCCCAGGGGACAAGTCTATAAGATATGGCTTACCCCTCGCCATTCAACGGGCTATCTTCCCTGGGCTCGCTATATCTTGTCCGCTCATCATGCGCGACTGCAGAAGGTCGGGTTTTATCAGGCGGTATATGCATCTCTCTTTCATTATCAGTCTCCCCATGTCTGATGGGTTAAACCTTTCCAAAATCAATGGAATCTTCCCACTAACACTTTCTTGCTATGGGATCGCGAGGCCTCGATTTCCCCGGAAGATGTTTTCTGATTTAAAATCAGGAAAACCTAAGGAGAAGGCATCACGTGCTAGCACGTGACCAGCGGTCACGTGTTGACACGTGACATGTAAAAGCGGCGGCACAAGGCACATTCGTTCCCTGAGTAAATCAAGAAAAAAGCTCTAGAAAAGGCATCACGTGTGCACACGTGACCAGTGGTCACGTGTTGGCACGTGATGACCAAGCAGCGGCAAAGAACAGAGCGCAGAAGGAAGGGAAGCCCATTCCAGGGAGGGTCACGTGCCTACATGTGACCAGGGGTCATGTGCGCACACGTGACTAACGGTCACGTGGCCACACGTGACCAGCTTCAAGAGCCTTATTTTTATGACAGAATTAAATTCTGTGAAAAGATCTCTCAAATCTTTCCAAAGGAGAACGATTATTTGGAACCGATTGGATTAAAGATTTAAAAGTGATTAAATATCACCTATCTATGGAAAAATCTTGAACTTGGAAAGATTTCCCCTTAAAATCTAACCGAAATAACAAAGGGAAATCTCTGGATTTAAAATCCAATGGTGAATAAAATTCACCTAATAATCCAAAGGACCAGATGAATGATGAATGCAAATCAGGTCTCTGAATGAATCCAAATCAAATCTCTCAATGAAAGATTCACTAAGACTAATTGATTCTGCTCCTTCCCCTATAAATAGGAGCCAACAGATATACAGAGGGAGAGAGAGGGATATACAGAAATAGAGAGATAGAAAAAGAGAAATATAGAGCCTTGAGACTTTGGAAGAATTGGATCTTCTGCAGAAGAAAATCTTAGGTAAGAAAGGGAAGGCCTTTAAAAGAGAATTTAATTCTCAAAAGAGTTTAACTCTTATATTAAAAGAAGAACATAGTTCTCTCTTTAGTAGAGGATCTGCAAAGTACACATCTCCCCATGAATTAAGAATTTAATTCTCATTTGGTTGAGATCCTGCCATGCAGATCCAAAGCATAGAGAGGGAATGGAAATTTGAGAATTTAATTCTCACAGAATTATAGGAATTTAATTCCTTTGACATAAAATTAGGGTTTAACCCTATGTTATAGGAATTTAATTCCTTCAGAATGAACAGAATCAGGGTTTAACCTTAGTTAAGAACTTAGTTCTGTCAAAATAACAGGAATTTAATTCCCTTAAGAAAGAAGAAATTAGGGTTTCACCCTATGACAGAATCTCATTCCTCAGAATATAAATTAGGGTTTAACCCTATTTAAGAATAATTCTCTAAAAGAGAATGGGAATATAATTCCTCTAAAGCTTTTATTAGGGTTTAACCATATGATAAAATTCAGTTCTTCACATATAGGAGGAATTTAATTCCTACAGGAAAATCAGAGTTCAACTCTGTCAGAGAATATAATTCTTCAGAGGAAAATGGGGATTTAATGAAGAATTTAATCAGAAATTGCAAAGAGGCAGGGTCACGTGCTACCACGTGACCCCCGGAAAGATCCACAGAGAAGGGCTTTTGAGGCAATGCCTCACATGACCCACGTGACCCTTGGCAGAAGCTTTAACACACAAACACTTAAATGCCCATCACGTGACAGCACGTGATGCTCCAAAGTATTCAATATTCTCAGCAGAACAAATAAAGGGAGGGCGCCCTCACGTGCTACTACGTGACCCCTCTTGCCTTAGTGTTTAACACTAAATTGGAACCTCTGAACCCAGTGTTTAACACTGTTTTGTCTTGGTGTTCAACATTAATTAAAGAGCTTTACTTGCGGTGTTTAACACTGAATTTTTGAGTGCATAACACTAAACTAAATCTCTGTTAACAGAGTTTAATATTAACTTTCTCAGTGTTCAACACTGATTGATCTTTAGTGTTTAACACTAACTTTAGCCCCATTGGCTAAGTGTCTAGAGGCAAAGCCTCTTCTCTAATGGACCAACAGAGGGCCAATATCCTAAATATGATTGGACTTAGCCCAAGATAGCCATCAGTCCTCAATTCAAATTCAACTGAGCCAATGGGCTCATAATATAATTAATTGGTCTTGGTTCCAAATTGGGCCAAAGACTGTTTAATCTACCTTGGTTTAAGGGTACATCTCTTCACTCCTTTGACACCTGGCGTTGTAATTCCTCAACGTCTTCAAAGAGGTGACGGGTCCCGATGACCACATATTGATACGGACTGTGGGGTCCTTAAACTCATGGACTATGAGGTCCTTAACCTTGACCGTGATGTCTTAAAACTAACGCCGGACTGTGGAGTCTTTAAATCCACGGACTATGAGATCCTTAACCTTGACCGTGATGTCTTAAAACTAACGCCGGACTGTGGAGTCCTTAAATCCACGGACTATGAGGTCCTTAACCTTGACCGTGATGTCTTAAAACTAACATCGGACTGTGGAGTTCTTAAATCCACGGACTACGACATCCTTAACCTTGACCGCAATGTCTTAAAACTAACACTGGACCGCAATGTCCTTAAACTACCTATTGACCGCAACGTCACTAAACTAAACAACAGGGCTCCCTTAATGGCTCTATTGTTGGATCTAAACGATCCCGTTAAGTCGATCTTAGTCTAAAAACTAGACTAACGTGTCCTTAACAAACGTTTAAGTCGATCTTAGTCTCCAATGAGGCTAACGTATCCTTAAACCCAAACCCCCAAACCCAAATCTAAGATAATACGGATTTGGACTAGTCCACGCCCTACGGGCGACGACATAATTCAGTCTCCTTATACAATCCACGGGCAACTAAACACAAAATAAACACACACGACACAAAGTGACCATCTGGAGAAGGAGAAAGTGGTTACCGCGATGCGGTAGCGTAATTAACTGCAGGGGCCTGCGCCTGCAGGGAAGAGCGTCCCCACAATCAAAAACCCCTCAAGCGAAGGGGAATCTGACGAAGTCTGCTACATCGGACACATCCGTCTAAACCTTCGATACACGGTGCCATAAATTAACTTGGAATTTTCGGAGAGGTAGATGGATAGCACCAATTAGCATATGCCCCGAACCTCAGGCAAGACGTCCATGTCTTGGCCGTCGTTCGGAGGGGAACAGATTCTGGCACGCCCGGTGGGACCTTTTCCTCTTTCCACTCCACACTTCGTGTGTCGTGTTCGCGAACCAAACACGGTTCGCTAATGGTTGCCCTTGGGTTTCAAGGTACTAAGATTCGGCGTCTTGCTTATTGCAGAAAGCAAAGAATCAATGGCTTCCGCTTGCGCGACATGCTCCAACTGCAATTGCAACCAACGCTCTGCCTCACCAGGAGGTATAGCCTACGGACCCCAAGCTGCTTCGCTATTCACAATGCCCATGGAACAGGTCACTCGAGCCACCACAGGGTTGTTTTTTGGGACCATGCTCCCGCCGACAAGCTTCACCGCTCCGGTGCTGACAGCGGAAGCTCCCAAGAAGTCGGTCTTCTCCAGACTAGGCCAGAGCTTCTGTGAAACCACGATGAGGCCTACAATCCCAGAGAAGGCTGCTCCTAAGAAAATAACCAGTCCCGCTCCTGAAGTCGTCAACGCGGCTTCTCCTTCCAAAAAATCGGTCTTTACAGGATTGACTATTCCAGCTCCCGCTCCTGCTACCCGAAGGACATCAGTCTTTAACAGGCTGGCACCAGCAGCGATCCCCCACCTACACAGGGGGCAGGATGAGGCTATCGCCATCACCGAGCCAATGCCATCAGCACGACACGCTCGACGTCGTTACTGGCGCCGAGTGAGGAAGGCCGGAGGCAACTCCCCTTCTGGGCTAACTCCTCCAGCCCCGACGACAGAAGTTAATGCTGCTGTTACAAGTAGGAACAACTTCGAGATGCTAAATAAGGTGCGTAGGAATTCTCCTACCGCGGTGCTAAAGAAGTCTCCCCATCCGCTGAAAAGGCCTATAGAAGTAAAGCCAGAACAACCCCAATCTCCTCAACGGCTGTCCTCCCGAATTTATAAAGTCTGGCGGCAGACCCGAGACTCGGAGATCGATCCAAATTTCTCCCGCCAGCACAAGAAGCTGAAAATCCAACAGGAAGTCAGTCACCAGGCTAAGCCACGAAAAGCAGTCTGGGTGCCCACCTCAACTGCCCCCTCAACTTCCACTGCTCATAAAAAGAGGAAGCCGGAGAAGACCCCCGGGCCTGCAACGAAAGCTAAAAGCGCTGAGCCCAAATGCCCTAAGGCTGGGGGCAGGATGGTCCATACTGTATACATGGCATCGGGGAAGGAAGACAGCCGTGCGTCTACAGGTCATAGACCGCTTACACGGTCGGTGACCAAAGCTCAGGAGCAACAGCAAAAGCTCCAGGAAATGATGATCGCAATGGCCGCGCTTACTGGGCCGAAAGAAAGCCCCGAGGCGTCCTCGGATCAGCAACAAGAACAGGAAACCGACGCTGAGTTCCTCCGGAGGATGTTGGAAAAGAAAGACAAAGAGGCTGCGGAACAAGCGGCCAATATAAAGCAAATAGCCCACTTATTTCAAGACATGGTTGGGATGATGATTCAACAGGATCCTCCCGCGGAAGATCCCCCGACCGTCCTCGAAGATGATAGAGGAGAAACATTGAATCCCCCACCGGCTCTTTCAACGGCCAAGGAGGAGACAATCTCCAAGGCTGACTTAGACGACTATATAGCCCAGCAGATCCGGGTTCATCATGCAACTGAAGCAGCTGGTCAAGTCGTAAAAACGGGGCGACCATATCTGAGCTGGTACGACCAAATCAAATATCCGCCGGGTTATACAATACCAAAATTCCACGTATATAAGGGGACCGGCAATCCCCACCAACATGTTGCCCAGTTCAGGGCCCTTTGCGGTAACACCGGCGGTGATGATAAACTGTTGCTTCGCCAGTTCGTGTGCAGCTTATCAGAAACAGCGTTCGAATGGTATTCGGAACTCCCGAACGATTCCGTCAAGACGTTCGCTGAAATGAAGTTGCTATTCACTCAGCGATTCGCATGCGCCAGCGAACGCACTCCAATAACGGCATTGATTAATGCCAGGGTGAAACCAGGCGAAACGTGGGTCCAGTATGCTATACGCTGGCGAAATTTGTGGTCAAAATGCGAGCAACGCATTGAGGAAGCGCCCACGGTGGGCATGTTCGTGGGTACCCTAGACCCTCATGCAACTATCTCCCAGTTTATGATGTTCTTTAAGCCAACCACATTCCAGGCTCTAATCGACAAGTTGGCCCAGATGGACCAGATGGGTCACAGGCTGCCTCCCCCGAAGCCAGAACCTCGGAATGACAAGGGTAAAGGGAAGGCAACCTTCGTTGCGAACGCACAGCAACAACCCAGTGCCCCAAAGCTGGTGGATCAGCTGGAAGAAAGGCGGCGGTATTACAACGAGAAGATGAAGTGCCCCTACTCGTTCCCGCGGGATAAGACGAAACGGTTATTCGAGTTGGCAGTACGCAACAGACTTATAAACCTGCCAAATCCAAGACGACCGCCACAACCCATTGAGGTGAACAACCCCAACTATTGCCCCTACCATCAAACGGTAAGCCATCCGATTGAGGATTGCTTCGTTTTTAAAGGATGGATTGAAGATCAATACCTCCAGGGCAAGTTTGCACTATCCGAAAAGTGGAAGGTGAACCCTCCACAGCCGCATACTCCTAAGAAAGCAGATACACCGGGGGCAACCTGTTCCTTTATTGAAGAAGCTCTATGGGAGGTCGTGCTGTCAACTAAAACCAAAATAATGCTGAGGGACCTTCAGGCGTGCCCGACGGTCGAATGGAAGGACCCGCTTGAACCTCAAATCATCAAAGGGATGTTGAAGCCGCGCCCAACTACGAAGACTCGTGGTGATGGCCCGAATACTCACACCCAACCGTCAAAATCTTCGAAGAAAATGAAGAAGGAATCCAAAAAGCCCGTGAAGCCTGGAGACAAGCGCACGGATTTACAGAAACAGATTGATGCGCTGGAGGAGTAGAATCAAAAGGCGCGGATTCCCGTCACACTGCAAGAGTTCTTCAACCACGTCTTTCAGGAGGAAGATGATGGAGAAAGCTCGTCAGATGAATCCGAGGGATATGTGGCAAGCTGTCATATGATCTCCCATTCGTTTACGGACGATGAACGAACTCCTGGCACTGAGAAACTGGGGGCACAGCCTGAGCCAGAACTTGTATGGCCAACAGATGAAATGATCGGCGCCTTTCTAGACGAGATTCGTTTGAAGAGTAAAGCCGATCAGGAGCGTGAGAGGGCCGCATTGGAAGGAGCCAAATGCAAGCGACCAAACGAAAGAGTCGGAGCACTCCCGCCAGATCAAAAGATATCCGATGCGAATAAAAACGTGTTCAAGACGAGAAAAGGGTTTGCCAAAGCCATGTCAATGGGGATGAAGCTACCACCTTCGGAAGAGAACACGTTCGATGGGGCGGAGAGGCGCCCTAATTATTGCTCATATCATCGGAAAATTTCGCACCCCACTGAGGAGTGCGACGCTTTTAAGATGTGGTGGCAAGGATATGTTGCTCACCGGCAACATTTTAAGCGCATGAAACGCAAGACTCGTCGGGAACGAAGAACACAAAAGAACTGCCGGCAATTGTTACACGGTTAACGCCGGAAGGTCACAAGTTCTCACCTTTGGAAGCGACTCTGATGAAGAAATGGCTTTGGGCCCTCTCTTTAAGGAATCCGTTTTAGGGAAAGAGGAAGAACCAGAGGCCTGCGAAAACATTCAGCTGCGCAATCGCACGCTCCCGGAAAAGAATCTCGGACCCGCGAATAGAAAAGATAAGGGAAAGGAGAAGGCCACTGAGGATATCACCTTAGATGATCATGTCACGAAGGAGTTGGCTGCCAAAGATCCTCCCAGGAAGGGTAAAATGGACTACAACATCCTAGCGCACCTAAGAAAGCTACCTTCTCAGCTCAGCATTCTCGACGCCCTCCTATTATCAAAAGAAGCGCGGGATTCATTAATCAAGGCGTTACAAGAACCCGAGCAATTCCAAGCCTTCCTCGCCGCGGAAAGGATGAAGGATGAAATGGAAGAAGTGCACACGGCCGACATCACTTTCGGTGACGAAGACCTTCTCCTCGGGACGTGCGACCATAACCGTCCCCTATACGTCTCCGGATACTGCCACGATATCAAGATAGGCAAAATCCTGGTTGATAATGGATCCTCCGTCAATCTCCTTAATATTCGGGTGTTGAAGGAAATTTGCATGAGCATGCAGCACCTCGCTCGTGACAAAATTACCATCTCCGGTTTCGACTCCCAGTTGTCACGGAATCTCGGATCCGTGATACTAACATTACGCTTTGGACTACTCGTCACGGACATCAAATTTCACGTCATTGACGCCAAGACCTGCTACAACGCCTTGCTTGGTCGTCCTTGGTTACATGAGTACAACATCATCCCTTGTACACAGCATCAGTGTATGAAGTACTTTAAGGATGGCTTCGAATATACCGTAACAGGTGAGCTGAACCCATTTTCCGTGAACGAAGTCCGCAAGTACGAAGATGCGAAGTACTTTTTGCCAGATTTCGAGGATACAGAAAGGTGTCGCAAGCCGGAGAACAAAGCCACTGCCACCATCCCTGTTTTCGGGAGCGATACCGAAGAAGGAGAAGACATAGTTTACGAGGGTCCGTCCCGACGCAACAACCCGGGACCGTCCGCCCCCATATTGATCTTCGGAAGTGACTCGGAAGAAGAGGTTAATGCCGTGTTCTCCAGTCGGCCGTCAATACAAGCATCCCCTGGCGATGATCAGAGTTTGCAAATCACCATGGTGCCGCGGAAACACTACAAGGATCTTGACGCACTTCAAGCTCACAATGTGCAGGACCTGCAGACGTTTTACGTCCCTCCCAGACGAAAGGGTGAAAAGGTGATCCTATTCTACCAATCCACAGAAACGAGAGTGGAGAAAGAGATATGGCATGGCGCGGATGTTACACTTGACAGGCTCCAACCCATCCGTTTGCCCAGATACTACACAAATGGACTAAAGAGGCTATTGAAGTGCCAAGGGGTACCCTTAAAACAGACTATTCGACAAGCTCGATTCTACAACAGGATTTGGGATGTCCCTGGAACTCAGCGCAAATTGCCCAACGGGAGAATGGAAACGCTCGGCCTTGGATACGTGAGATCCGGTAAATAGGAGCGAATTCACGGTAGTTACGCCGTATATAACTTTGATGAGGAGGAAAACGCCCTGTCCAGCAATGCCAACCCCTCGTCAAAACTGGATCCTACGAGCGAAATGCCGAGTCTGTCATTTGAAGAACGAACGGGCAGGCTTATCAGGAAAGCGGGTCAAACGGCTCGGGAAAATCACAATCGCGAGATGGCCATCTACGAGAAGGCCAGGACGCAACGTCTGTTTCAACAGGCTGCAAAAGACAAAGGTACTCCTCCCTGTCAACCCGTTGTACAAAAGGCCCAACGCAGAGGCAGAAGTAAGTCAAGAGGCGGAAAAAGAAGTCAACAATAGCGACGCAGGATTAGAGAGTCGTGTGATCAGGCATTGCGTGGTCCGGATTTGTCCCTCATGAAGAAGATGAGTCGAGCGTATTCCTTCCCTCGAGACAAGACGAAGAAGCTACTCGAGCTCGCTATAAGACATCAAATGATCGCCCTTCTGGAGTCTAAGCACCCTGAGCAAGTTAACGAGGTTTCTCATCCGGGCTATTTCTCTTATCACCAAGCCAAAGGACACCCTATCGAAGACTGCTTCACGTTCAAGAACTGGGTCGAAGACCAGTACCAGCAAGGCAGATTTGCTTTATCCAGCAGCTGGAGGGTAACGCCGCCACAAAAGCACGAACACAAAGCCGCAAGAGCAGAGCCAGATCCACATCAGTCTTGGAAGCGGATTCGCACTTGTCACATGATTACAATATTAAAAGAAGAGCCCGAGAACATGGATGACCTTCCCTGGTGCTTTGAGAACAGCAATGATGAGGTGATCTCAGAATTTCCACCAGCTCCGAAAGAACTGGAAGATGGCATACATACGACTGCAGATAACCTCAAAAAGATTGAGTTGGGATCGGAAGACGATCCGCGACCAACATTCGTTAGCGAGCTACTATCTGAGGAAAGGGTGGCGGCGTTAAGAGACGTGCTTCTACAGCATAGAGATTGCTTCGCGTGGAACTATTCCGAGATGCCAGGATTAGATCCAGAGATTGCTGTGCATAAATTAGCAATATCCCCGGATATCAAGCCAGTCAAGCAGGCGCCGAGACGGATGCGGCTTGATCTTAAAATGAGCATTAACGCCGAAGTCAAGAAACTAATCGATTCCGGGTTTATCCAGGAGGTACATTATCCTGATTGGGTCGCCAACATCGTCCCGGTAATGAAGAAGAATGGGACAGTGCGCATATATGTGGACTTCCGAGATCTCAATAAAGCCTGCCCGAAGGACGATTTCCCGGTACCGGTCACCGAGCTGATGATAGACAATACGTCCACTCATGAGGTCTTCTCCTTTATGGACGGTTCATCAGGGTACAATCAGATAAAAATGCATCCCGAAGACCAGAAGCATACCGCTTTTCGGACTCCTTTGGGTATATTCTGCTACAAAGTTATGCCCTTCGGTCTAAAGAACACCAGTGCTACCTATCAAAGGTCCATGACAAAGATCTTCGATGATCTCATACATGAAATCGTCGAGTGCTATATCGATGACCTCGTAGTGAAGAGCAGGTCATACGAAGAGCATTTAGAGCATCTGAAGACCGTATTTCAACGCCTTCGGCAATATAATTTGAAGATGAATCCCCTCAAATGTGCGTTCGGAGTCTCCTCGGGTAAATTCCTGGGATTCATCATCCGACACCGAGGTATCGAAATAGATCCATCTAAGATCAAGGCGATCATTGAAATGCCACCCCCAAGGACTCTCAAACAGCTGCGGTCTCTCCAGGGGAAGCTTGCGTACATCCGGCGGTTTATCGCCAACCTGTCAGGCAAGTGCCGTCCTTACAGCCACCTGATGAAGAAGGGAACCCCGTTCGTCTGGGACCAAAAATGCCATAGCGCGCTAGATGAGATCAAGCAGTACCTGCAGAACCTGCCGGTGTTAGCTGCTCCAGTCAAGGGAAAGCCTCTCATTCTTTATACAACCGCCCTAGAAGGTTCTTTAGGCGCATTATGAGCACAAGAAAACGACCAAGGGAGGGAGAGAGCGCTCCACTACTTAAGTCGAGTTCTGCTGGGGGCAGAAAGCAATTACTCCCCAATCGAAAAACATTGCCTGGCGCTAATCTTTGCGATAACAAAACTCCGGCACTATGCATTGGCACATGAAGTTCGTCTTATATCAAAGGTGGACCCCCTAAAATATTTAATGTCAAAGGCCATATTGACGGGGAGACTCGCTAAATGGGCCTTACTCTTGATGGAGTTTTCAATAACCTATCAGCCTCTCAAGGCGGTGAAAGGCCAAGCCATCGCCGACTTCCTTGCTGAGCATCCAGTACCTGCCGGTTCACCTCTAAACTGCGATTTGCCGGACGAACATGCATTTGACTCGATCGACGGTGGTGATACCCGATGGGAACTTTATTTCGATGGAGTATCCTCCGTAAAGAAGCGCAAACAAAGTACCCCATTGATCAAATCAGGGGTAGGCCTCATCTTCGTAACGCCACAAGGAGGGATAATGCGCTTTGCTTTCTCCTTAACGGAACCGAGGACAAACAATGAAGCCGAATACGAAGCTTTGATAGCAGGCCTCAAGATCGCCATTGATATGGGAATTGAAAACCTCCTCATATACGGGGATTCTCAATTGGTCGTTAGTCAAGTAAACGGCGACTACCAAACGTGCAAACCGGAGTTGGTGAAATACGGTGAAAAGGTGCAACAACTGTTGACCTAAATTCCCTCCTATACTTTGGAGAGCATACCACGCGCGGAAAATAGCAAGGCAGACGCGTTAGCTAAGCTCGCTAAAGAACTGGCTGATGAGAACCTCGACGACGTCAGAATCGTGGTACAAAGCCGTCGAGTGCTCGCCCCAGCGGAAATATCTCCAGAATCATCCGAAGAAAAGGGAGCGATTGAGCAGATGACTCTACAAATAAAAGACCGTGAGAAGGCTGGGGACTGGAGGGAAGTCTTCATAGACTACTTTAAGTCCCACCGAATTCCCGAAGAAGCGTCCTCAAGACATCAGCTCATGAAACGAGCTCTATCTTTCGCTTTCGTCAATGATACTCTATACAAGAGGTCATTTGACTCTCTGTGGTTGAGATGCTTAGGACCTGACAAAGCAGAAAGAGTCGTTCAGGAAGTTCATGATGGAATCTGTGGTTCTCATCAAGCAGGCCCGAAGATGAAGTTAAAAATTAAACGGATGGGTTACTACTGGCCCACGATGATCCAGGACTGCCTCGAGTATGCGAAGCAATGCCACTCATGCCAAATCCATGGGGATTTCATCCACCAGCATCCGAATCCACTACATCCAACGGTGGCTAGCTGGCCATTCGAAATGTGGGAAACTGACATAGTCGGCCCCATCGAACCGGCATCGTCCAGGGGACACCGTTTCATCCTGGCAACGACTGATTACTTCTCCAAATAGGCGGAAGCAGTACCGCTGAGGGAAGTGAGGACGGAGAATATCCTCCACTTTTTCAAGACGCACGTCATTTATCGGTTTGGAACTCCACGGCGGATTATCTCCGATAATGGGCCAGCCTACAGAAGCCATAAGATTAGCCGCTTCGCGCAACAACATAATATAGACTGGAGATACTCCTTAGTTTATAATCCACGAGCTAACGGTCTGGCCGAGGCCTTCAATAAGACCTTGACCAAGATCATAAAAAAGACGGTGTCCCGAAATAAGAGGGACTGGCACGAGAGACTACAAGAGGCTCTTTGGGCATATCGAACTACGTTCAAGACGGCCACGAACACGACGCCATACGCATTGGTATTCGGTACGGAAGCGGTAGTCCCCCTCGAGATAGAGCTACCTTCTCTACGAGTGGCAGTCCACCACGAGTTGACAGGCGAAGAAAATGCTCACCTTCGGCTTGAGGAGCTTGATGCCCTTGATGAAACACGGCTCGTAGCACAATAAAACTTGGAGGCTTATAAAGCAAAGATGACGTGCTCATATGAAAGATTGACCCGACCAAGGACATTCCGCCAAGGCGAACTCGTGCTGGTGGTCAAGAGGCCTATGATCCCCAACCGCGCCAAGCGGGGAAAATTCGAGCCGAACTATGAAGGCCCGTACATCATAGACAAGGTCTATCAGGGTGGAGCCTATCTACTCATGGATATGCACGGTGAAAGGCCTTTCAGGCCGATAAACGGCCGCTTCCTAAAGAAATACTACACTTAATGAGCCACAGCCTAGGTTAACGATAGATGACGACGACTATGTCCGCTCGCTATCTTCCTAAGCTCAAGCTCTATAAGTAGTAGTTGGCCCTCTCCACGACGGACCGAAATGTCCTTAAACTAACGACGGACCGAAACGTCCTTAAACTAACGACGGACCGAAACGTCCTTAAAACTACTACCCCAGCATTCTTAGGCTGATGAGATGAATAAAAATAAAATAAAATAAATAATAATTAAAAAAAACAAAAAAAAGGTATGTCCATAAGCAAGAAGGGCACGGATGAAAACCCGAAAGGGCTCCGTGAGTAAAAACAGCAGGGCTACCGGCGAGTATTCGTGAAAACCCGAAAGGGCGCGACCTCGTAAAAAAAATTAATAAAATAAAAAGAATAAAAAAAAACGGTATGTCCATAAGCAAAAAGGGCACGGATGAAAACCCTAAAGGGCTCCGTGAGTAAAAACAGCAGGGCTACCGGCGAGTGTTTGTGAAAACCCGAAAGGGCGCAACCTCATTAAAGGACACTTGCGGGGTCCTCACGACCCTGTAAGGAGAAACCACCCGCGTGAGATCCTTACGACTCACAAAGGAGCAACACACTTAGGAGTTCTCACAATCCCTAAGGAGAAAATACACTTGCGAGATCCTCACGACTCGTAAGGAGAACTCTCTTATGGGACACTCACGGCTCATAAGATTTGAAAGTCTTAAGTCACAGAGACCTAAACCTGTGCTTAAGCGAAATCCCCCATACCCTTCGACAATGCCCTACAAGCGGCTCATACTGACCCTTGTATACAATCCACGGGCGCGAATGAGCATTTCCCCAGCAAAGTCCCACCCGTGACTAGGGGTACGTCCGTATGATGAGCAACCCTTATAAGTCCTCTCGACTTATAAGGAGAAAGCCCTCTTGTAAGATCCTTATGACTTACAGAGGAACATACACTTAGGAATCCTCACGATTCTTAGGGAGAAAATACACCTACAAGATCCCCACGACTTGTAGGGAGAAATGCCTTTGTGAGACCCTTACGGCTCATGAAGTCAAAAGCCTTAGTTGACAGGACCCTAACCCTGTTTGCTAAGCCACCTTTGTTCAACATCGACAGAGGCAAATGATGATTCGCTCCTGGAAATATCCCAGTTGTAGCGGTGCTAATGCCGAAATCGGTGTCTACTTTCAGATTTACGGCGAAAAGCCAGCAAGCCACACATGCATACGAAATAGCCGAAATGATGGGGCAACTTGCAATAAAAACAGCAAGTAAAAATGTATGCATGAAAAATAGCCGAAATGATGGGGCAACCTGCAATAAAAAGCAGCGAGTAAGAATGAAATAAATAGCCGAAATGATTGGGCACCGCGAAAAATAGCCGAAATGATAGGGCAATCGCGACTTTCGCGATATAAAAGCTGAAATGATAGAGCATCGCGGAAAAAGAAATAAAATAAAAAAAGTTTTAATTTATGCCCTACAGGTGATGTTACATCACACCCTGTATACAATCCAAGGGCGTAAACAAAGAAGTGATCATACTTTCCCCCAGGTCTCATCAAAGAAAGAAGCTAAGTCTCGACGGGCCGCAAGCGACCTAGAGATCATCCCAACACCCGTCTCGTAACAACGGACACAACTTCAGACAAAGCGGAGCAGCGGCAACCCCTAGCTCCATGGCTCGGCAATATACATATCACCAACAGCAAAACCTCCCTTCCGTGAAATGCGGATACAATCAGCAAAATTCCTGGTTACGTGGAACGCGGATAACGTCACTCTTTGACCCCGTGGAAAACGTCCAGAACGGATCCTGGTCCTCGCAGAGCACGGCAGTGAACCCGTGTGAAGCATCCAGAGCGGAGCCTAGTCCTCGCCGAACACGGCAGTGAACCCGTGTGAAGCATCTAGTGTAAAATTCCTGGTTACGTGGAACGCGGATAACGTCACTCTTTGACCCCGTAGAAAACGTCCAGATCGGATCCTGGTCCTCGCAGAGCACGGCAGCGAACCCGTGTGAAGCATCCAGAGCGGAGCCTAGTCCTCGCCGAACACGGCAGTGAACCCGTGTGAAGTATCTAGTGCAAAATTCCTGGTTATGTGGAACGCGGATAACGTCACTCTTTGACCCCGTGGAAAACGTCCAGAGCGGATCCTGGTCCTTGCAGAGCACGGTAGTGAACCCGTGTGAAGCATCCAGAGCGGAGCCCAGTCCTCGCCGAACACAGCAGTGAAGTAGTGTGAAGCATCTAGTACAAAATTCCTGGTTACGTAGAACGCGGATAACGTCACTCTTTGACCCTGTGGAAAACGTCCAGAGCGGATCCTGGTCCTCGCAGAGCACGGCAGTGAACCCGTGTGAAGCATCCAGAGCGGAGCCTAGTCCTCGCCGAATACGGCAGTGAACCCGTGTGAAGCATCTAGTGCAAAATTCCTGGTAACGTGGAACGCGGATAATGTCACTCTTTGACCCCGCGGAAAATGCCCAGAGCGGAGCCTGGTCCTCGCCAAGCACGGCAGTGAACCCGTGTGAAGCATCCAGAGCAAACACCGGATTGTGGAGTCCTTAAAATCCACGGACTATGATGTCCTTAACCTCGACCGTAATGTCTTAAAACTAACAATCAACCACCCTGATTATGTATTGGTGCCATCTCGGTTTAGGGGTACATCTCTTCACTCCTTTGATACCTGGCGTTGTAATTCCTCAACGTCTTCAAAGACGTGACGGGTCCCCGCAACCACACATCGGACTGTGCAGTCCTTAAATCCACGGACTATGATGTCCTTAACCTCGACCGTGATGTCTTAAAACTAAACATCAGACTGTGGAGTCTTTAAATCCACGGACTATAAGGTCCTTAACCTTGACCGCGGCGTCTTTAAACTATGATATTTTGAGTAACCCTTGACCCCGTGAAACACGGATAAGGGTGACCACATCCAGCACTTGCAGTTCCTCACGACCTGTAAGGAAGAAAACTCTCTTGTGAGATCCTTACGACTCTCAAGGGAAAACCCGCTTAAGAATCCTCATGATTCTTAAGAAGAACTTACGCCTATGGGATCCTCTCGACCTGTAAGGAGAAAAACTCTTTATGAGACCCTCATGGCTCATAAAGCGCAAAAGTCTTAGGAAGCAGACCTTAACCCTGAATCCTAAGCCATCGCTGACCTACGAGAAGATCAAGATAAACTTTCCGCAAAACACATTCAATGAAAAGAGACACACCGTTGAGAAAGAAAAATGTATCTTTTATTCATAAACCAAAATGGATACAAAGTACAATTCATGAAAGGAACAAAAAGAAAATACTTTCATCCATGAGTATGTACAAAAAAAAAGAAAGGAAAAGATACAAATGTTTCAAGCTGGTGGACGATTTAGCAGCCTAGTCAGCTCATCCTGCTTTTGTTGGGCCACGGCCTCATGATTTAAAATCGCCAGAAGACGGGCCTCCGCCTGAGCCTGCTGGGCCTGATATGAAGCAAGCCGAACTTCAAGCTCTTTCTCGGTGGCCTTATGAGCCTCGACCCTCTCACGAGTGAACGTAGCAGCTTTATCAAGAGTCACCACCTCCCTGATAGACTCTTGAAGCACCCGCCAGAGTTCATACGCTTTGTTGGCCTTGGCAGTAAGACTCGCCTGAAGCTCGCTCAGCGCTTTAGAAGCCAGCTCCCTCTCTGAGAATTTGCGACCGAGCCTCTTCTCGCATGATACCATATTTTTTGCGCACCGCTTTATCAGCCTCCGCAAGTCCGCCTTTGCAGCCATGGCCTCCGAGGAAAGGCGGGAACACTCTAGGGCGTGCAAGCAAGCCTCCACCTGCCGACAGAACTCCACCCAAACTCGCACCACCTCTTCGCCGTGGTAGGTGGCAAGAAAAGGAAGAGAACCGTTAGCTTCGGCGGCAAATGCTTCAGCTGTGGTTGCGCTGCCAGCACGAAGCTCCTCAATTAAAGATGACAAGGAGACAAGGCTCAATTGGGCCAAGCGTTCTGAAGCTCGCAGAGCATAAGGACCGGGCGGCATGGCGATACGCGATTCCAACGCTATGGGGGCTGGCAAGGCTGTTCAGATTTGAAAAATGTCAGTAAAACTCTTAAGCAAAGGAACAAGTCAGACTATACCGAAATGTCACTCACCTACGGTCATGCAAGTAGGAGTTGAAGGTTCCCCTGGCCCTTCGAGGACCTCAACCTCGTCATCGGCCTCCAAAACTGTAGAAAACATCAATGTCAATACGCAAAATAACAACGATGCTATGAGAAATGATGGACGACACCAACCTTGTCCGGATGAGAGGACGATGCGTTGGGGAGATATCGCCTGCGGAGCTGCCATCTCCAGCAGACGCTGAAAGGATTGCCGGGGTGACAGATCGGCAATAGAGGCCGCCAGCTCGCGTAATTCTGAGAAAACAAAAGAGTTCAGACAGCGGAAAGGTTGCTAATTTAAAATTCAGAAGGTTACCTTCAACACTCCTCCCATTCTGAGCCGGGGGGATTGCAGCTTCAACGGCCTCCGCCGTGACATCGGGCTCCAACAAAGGGAGGGTAGTCCCGACTACCTCTCTCTCAGCCTCTGGGCCACCCTCAGGAAGAGTCATTGGGGCAGCAACCACCAAAGGAGCCTCCCCCAAAGGAGCAAGCGCTTCGTGATCAAGAACTGCTACTGGAGGCTCTATTGCAAGAGGAGCAGCCTCATCATCCCCCTCCACATGGAGCAACGCTTCATCGGGAATTTCGACAGGCTTTAGCTTCAACGAGCCCGTAGGGGCTCCCCCAGCGTCGAAGATTCTGCACAATTCACATAAGAATAAGGATACATATATACAGGCGTAAATAATCTGAAAAAACTACACAAAAGACAACAACGTACCGATGCGTAAAGAAGCCTTCAATATGGCTTCTTCAAGCCGCTGCTCCTTCTCAAGGAGGCGTGCTCGCCGGGGTTCAAGGGTAGACTCATGACCGCCGGTCCACAAAGAAAGTGCGTCCGCTGCGTCTTCTGAAGCGGCCTGCTTCAGGGCCCGTTCCCCCCATTCCTCCAAAGGACCGATAAACCGCCGCCGAATCCACGAGGGGTCTTCGTAAAAGATTACAGCGGGGTAGGGCTTCTTCGGAACCCTGGTGTTATGAGACGCGTCTTTGGAACGCCTTATAGCCTCAGCCGACTGTGCGGCTTCCTCAGCGGCCGAACCCGGGAAAAGTAGCCCAGCATCTGATTCCTGCAGGGCCAACGGTTCATCTTCAAGAGTGGGCTCAGACTTTATTAAAGAGTCGAGCAAGTTAGTAGCAACCTTCCTTCGACGCTTGGACCCAGATCCGGTCGCCGAGGACGACCGTTTCTTTCCCCGCGGAGCCTTAGTACGGCGACGACCCATATCGCCCTTAACACCCTCAACAACCTCAGCCCTGCCACCCCTACTCAGCGCCACAACTGGAGATGACATTGCCATCGTCGATGACACGGAGAGTGGTGATGCCTCGGGTGGTGGTACTATTACCGGAGCTTGTCTACCCCGCGATCGAGTACCCAGGGGCATACCAGCTATTGCAGTAAGATCTACTCCCGACTCTCCAAGAATAAGCGCAGCGCCGGTATCCCTCAGGGGAAAGCGGACCGGGGCACGCGGTCGCAGCGCAGCTCCCATGGCCGGAACCTGAATAGGGGCACCGTGGCCAAGAAGCACCCTTCTCTCCTCAATAATAATCGGGTTCACCCGATGGAGATACCAGCCCGTGAACGACCCCACGCATCGGGGAATGTAATCACCATCGGGGATCATGAACTGAGAACCGGGGTTCAGCCTCACAAAGTGGTGGGCGGCATCTCGGACGGCCTCGAGCGAAGGAACCGACGCGACTATGAAAGCTTCAAACGGGACGCCCTGATCATAGACAAACTGCCGGTCAAAGCGATGCGGATTGTACCGCATGAAGAGAGCCGCACTGTCCTGACGGAACACCAAGTAACCCGGCCTGATTGCGTATAAGCGTGCGGCTTCCCGAGGCTTCAAAGAGGGCGCGTTGTCTATCGACCGGTCCCAAAGCGGCTGGGCTGAACCCGCGGAAGAAGATAACACCTGATCATTAAATACCAATCCGCCAGCAGTAGCGTAAGGAGAAATCAACGTCCGAATAGCCCCGAATTGAGTCGGGTCAGTAGCAGATGCATCCACCAATCGCATAAGCCGCGGGAAGGTATAGGCGTCATAGAATGTGGGCCTTTGATGCATGGCGAAAGCACCTAAGACGTGCATTTCGATCCAAGACGTAAAGTAATGAAGCGAAAAATTTACCACATCTACACCGGGGGTGGAAGTCTTAGCTGCAGCACCCAACCTGTGGTAAAGATGCGCCAATACCAGGATGCCAATGGCCAACCGCGTTCCCTCAGCAATACAGTGAGCTGGATAAACGACCGAAACTCTCATAAAGCGGCGGTGCATAGGAATGACGAACCAGCTGAGCCAGACGCTGATAAACCCAACAAAGAACGTCTCCTCATCCATGCCGGGAGCTGCAATGGATTCGAAAGACGTCGGTGACATTATGAGGATGTAATATTGCGGTAGATCCGATTCATTAGTCGGCAGCTTCTTCGGACCAAACCCAAAGGGGTCTTTAATGTTTGCAAACTTCGGAGCTGACTTAGACAAGACGCCCTCGCGAAGGAAACAAGCAATGAAGCTCTTGAAAGTAACACCGTGCTCTTCAGATTCGGTGAACAAACGATCAAAGATACCCAGCACCTTAATTAAGCTGGGACGCTTGTGGCGGACGGCGTTCTCAGCAGACAAGCCGTCAAGCGGTGCGGGTTCGGGTTCAAAGACGTATTCATCAGAGGGCTGCAACTCCTCATAAAGCGCCCCTCGAATTGGTAGTCCCGAGATCTCATAGAACTCCCCCAAAGAGATCGAGACTTCCCTGTCCCCCAGAAGAAAAGTGTTGGTGGGAAGATTCCATTGATTCAAGAACGCCTTAACCCACCAGACATGCGGGGACTGATAATGGAAGAGTGACGCATATATTGCCTGGTAAAGCCCGACCTTCTGCAGCCGCGCACGATGGGTAGCAAGGATATAGCGAGCCCAGAGGAGGTAGCCCGTAGGGTGTCGAGGAGTGAGCCCTATCTTATAAATTTGCCCCCATGGGTGGGCCTCACCCTGGCAAATGCGTCGTCCCAAGATATCTATAGCGGGGATTGGATGGTTCGGGATACCGGTCGTCGAAGGCTCGAGCCGTCCCTTCGGGGTCCAATTTGGCATCTCCACAGCGAAAACCGTCCTCGGAGGATCCATCGGCAAAAATGGGAAAGTGGGCTCTGTCGGCACTTCACAGAGGAAACTCCGGCGACCCCGGATAATATGGCTGTACCAAGTTCCCCATAGAAGTAAGTCGGTGCAGTTCGGGTCATGAGCCCGGATCATCGCCATCGCTTCCTCATCAGATGGTGACTGAGGAAAAGCAGCCTCCGAGCGAGTGAAGGGAAAGCACAAAACAGAAGCCATCGCACCTGAAACAAAGTAAAGGAAAACTGTTAAAAGTGGAGCCAGCAATATGTATATATATGTGTATATATATACATATACATATACATATACATATATATATATATATATATACATATACATATATATATATATCCACACACACATATGAGCATAGATATATGAAGACAGTTGAAGAAAGCGACAGAGACTTGTTTGGTAGGACCATTAGTTACAAAACATGGGGGTCCCACGAAATCAAGATGACGGCTGGTTGATGATGAGACATAGCAATTATAATGAGACAAGGGGGATATTCTATTTAAATAAACGGTGGATATTAAATGACCCTACACATTCTCCTAATAAAAATCCACCTTGGACTCTGCAACAAATCACACAGGATCAAGAGAATTAAATTCCCAGACAAGACATCATTGCAAGCATCTTCTCCGTTGAGTACAGAAGGACAACCTAGGGCAAGAAAACCGTAAGAAGCCTCCATGTGAAGAAACTGAGTTCTTCATAAGAATTAAATTCCTTATTAAGAGAAGGGAATTAAATTCCCAGAAACATTTTCTTCAAACGGAATTAAATTCCTTAAAAAGAAGCAACGGATCTCATCATCTCCTTAAAAGCATCAAGTGAACCCTAGGAGATCCATTGTTCGAAGATTAAATGGTTCTCTATTTTCGATGATAAATTCGAAAAAAAATGGGTTCATATTAAAAGAGGTAAAACCCCTAATGTGGATTTAAAATCCAGAGAGTTCTTTTAAAATGAAGGCGCTTCGACCGTTCAACATCATTACCTGAGGAAAAAGGATCTTTCAACAGAGTTAAACTCTGGAAAATGCTTGAGACAGAGAACTAAGCTCTGGAAACGAGAATTAAATTCTCAAGGGAAAAAGTTCTCAAAGGAAGAAGATGAGCAAAGTGAAGGCTCTTCTGAAAAGGACATGGGCATTTATAGGATGTGATGGAAACGCTTCATCTCCCTGATTCCCTAGATGGATCCAACGGTCACAAAAGTGAAAGCGTTGCACTCACGTGCTGACACGTGAGAACAACGCTGTGGGGGCATTTGTTTCCTGATTGAAAATCAGGAAAACCTACGGAGAAGGCATCACGTGCTAGCACGTGACCGGCGGTCACGTGTTGACACGTGACATGTAAAAGCGGCGGCACAAGGCACATTCGTTCCCTGAGTAAATCAAGAAAAAAGCTCCAGAAAAGGCATCACGTGTGCACACGTGACCAGTGGTCACGTGTTGGCACGTGGTGACCAAGCAGCGGCAAAGAACAGAGCGCAGAAGGAAGGGAAGCCCATTCCGGGGGAGGTCACGTGCCTACACGTGACCAGGGGTTACGTGCGCACACGTGACCAGGGGTTACGTGCGCACACGTGACCAACGGTCACGTGACCACACGTGACCAGCTTCAAGAGCCTTATTTTTATGACAGAATTAAATTCTGTGAAAAGATCTCTCAAATCTTTCCAAAGGAGAACGATTATTTGGAACCGATTGGATTAAAGATTTAAAAGTGATTAAATATCACCTATCTATGGAAAAATCTTGAACTTGGAAAGATTTCCCCTTAAAATATAACCGAAATAATAAAGGGAAATCTCTGGATTTAAAATCCAATGGTAAATAAAATTCACCTAATAATCCAAAGGACCAGATGAATGATGAATGCAAATCAGGTCTCTGAATGAATGCAAATCAAATCTCTCAATGAAAGATTCACTAAGACTAATTGATTCTGCTCCTTCCCCTATAAATAGGAGCCAACAGATATACAGAGGGAGAGAGAGGGATATACAGAAAAAGAGAGATAGAAAAAGAGAAATATAGAGCCTTGAGACTTTGGAAGAATTGGATCTTCTGCAGAAGAAAATCTTAGGTAAGAAAGGGAAGGCCTCTAAAAGAGAATTTAATTCTCAAAAGAGTTTAACTCTTATATTAAAAGAAGAACATAGTTCTCTCTTTAGTAGAGGATCTGCAAAGTGCACATCTCCATATGAATTGAGAATTTAATTCTCATTGGGTTGAGATCCTGCCATGCAGATCCAAAGCATAGAGAGGGAATGGAAATTTGAGAATTTAATTCTTACAGAATTATAGGAATTTAATTCCTTTGAGATAAAATTAGGGTTTAACCCTATGTTATAGAAATTTAATTCCTTCAGAATGAACAGAATCAGGGTTTAACCCTAGTTAAGAACTTAGTTCTGTCAAAATAACAGAAATTTAATTCCCTTAAGAAAGAAGAAATTAGGGTTTCACCCTATGACAGAATCTCATTCCTCATAATATAAATTAGGGTTTAACCCTATTTAAGAATAATTCTCTAAAAGAGAATGGGAATATAATTCCTCTAAAGCTTTTATTAGGGTTTAACCCTATGATAAAATTCAGTTCTTCACATATAGGAGGAATTTAATTCTTACAGAAAAATCAGAGTTCAACTCTGTCAGAGAATATAATTCTTCAAAGGAAAATGGGGATTTGATGAAGAATTTAATCAGAAATTGCAAAGAGGCAGGGTCACGTGCTACCACGTGACCCCCGGAAAGATCCACAGAGAAGGGCTTTTGAGGCAATGCCTCACGTGACCCACGTGACCCTTGGCAGAAGCTTTAACGCACAAACACTTAAATGCCCATCACGTGACAGCACGTGATGCTCCAAAGTATTCAATATTCTCAGCAGAACAAATAAAGGGAGGGCGCCTTCACGTGCTACCACGTGACCCCTCTTGCCTTAGTGTTTAACACTAAATTGGAACCTCTGAACCCAGTGTTTAACACTGTTTTGCCTTGGTGTTCAACATTAATTAAAGAGCTTTACTTGCGGTGTTTAACAATGAATTTTGAGTGTTTAACACTAAACTAAATCTCTGTTAACAGAGTTTAATATTAACTTTCTCAGTGTTCAACACTGATTGATCTTTAGTGTTTAACACTAACTTTAGCCCCATTGGCTAAGTGTCTAGAGGCAAAGCCTCTCCTCTAATGGACCAACAGAGGGCCAATATCCTAAATATGATTGGACTTAGCCCAAGATGGCCATCAGTCCTCAATTCAAATTCAACTGAGCCAATGGGCTCATAATATAATTAATTGGTCTTGGTTCCAAATTGGGCCAAAGACTGTTTAATCTATCTTGGTTTAAGGGTGTATATCTTCACTCCTTTGATACCTGGCGTGGTAATTCCTCAACGTCTTCAAAGAGGTGACGGGTCCCGATGACCACATATTGATACGGACTGTGGGGTCCTTAAACTCATGGACTATGAGGTCCTTAACCTTGACCGTGATGTCTTAAAACTAACGCCGGACTGTGGAGTCCTTAAATCCACGGACTATGAGGTCCTTAACCTTGACCGTGATGTCTTAAAACTAACGCTGGACTGTGGAGTCCTTAAATCCACGGACTATGAGGTCCTTAACCTTGACCGTGATGTCTTAAAACTAACATCGGACTGTGGAGTCCTTAAATCCACGGACTACGACGTCCTTAACCTTGACCGCAACGTCTTAAAACTAACACTGGACCGCAATGTCCTTAAACTACCTATTGACCGCAACGTCACTAAACTAAACAACAGGGCTCCCTTAATGGCTCTATTGTTGGATCTAAACGATCCCGTTAAGTCGATCTTAGTCTAAAAACTAGACTAACATGTCCTTAACAAACGTTTAAGTTGATCTTTGTCTCCAATGAGGCTAACGTATCCTTAAACCCAAACCCCCAAACCCAAATCTAAGATAATACGGATTTGGACTAGTCCACGCCCTACGGGCGACGACATAATTCAGTCTCCGTATACAATCCACGGGCAACTAAACACAAAATAAACACACACGACACAAAGTGACCATCTAGAGAAGGAGAAAGTGGTTACCGCGATGCGGTAGCGTAATTAACTGCAGGGGTTTGCGCCTGCAGGGAAGAGCGTCCCCACAATCAAAAACCCCTCAAGCGAGGGGGAATCTGATGAAGTCTGCTACATCGGTCGCATCCGTCTAAACCTTTGATACACGGTGCCATAAATCAACTTGGCATTTTCGGAGAGGTAGACGGATAGCACCAATTAGCATCTTCCCCGAACCTCAGGAAAAACGTCCATGTCTTGGCCGTCGTTTGGAGGGGAACAGAAGAGTTCCGTGAGATTTCCGGATTGCCGATCAGTGGAGAGCACTATGAAGAATTGCTGCCTCCCGATGAGTATGCATTCGCGATTGTGCCTGCTATGCTTGACGGCTTATCGACCGAAAATGCTGTCCGTCATGAGTATCCAAGTCTAATCAAGACTCTGGGTATTTTCGAGAAGCTGTTCGCGGAGTCAGAGGGACAGGGCGTCGCTTTCAAGAGTTTTATCGCCTGCTTCCTCCGTGAAGATGTCTTATCAAAGGAGGCTCCGAAATTTGTGAATATTAATGACCCCTTTGGTTTGGGCTGAATAAGCTGCCAGCCAAAGAAGAGGATTTACCACAGTTTTACATCCCGATCATGCCGGTCGTGTCCTTCGATTCAATTGCGGCTCCCGGCATGGACGAGGAGACCTTCTTTGTTAGTTTCATCAGCCTTTGGCTCAGCTGGTTTTCAATTCCAACGCATCGACGCTTCATGAGAGCCTCTGTCATCTATCCCGCTCATCGTGTAGCCGAAGGGGCACGGCTAGCTGTTGGCATTGCAGGGCTATCTCAGTTATACCAAGGGCTGAGCACTTCGGCCAATACTTCGACCCCGGGTGTAGATGTGGTGAGTTTCTCCCTCCACTATTTTACATCGTGGATTGAGATGCACGTATTGGGGGTATTCGCAGCGCACCAGAGGCCGGATTTCTATAATGCTTACACCTTCCCGTGGCTCATGAGGTTGGTGGACGCTTCTGCTCCTGATCCGACTCAGCTAGGGGCTCTTCGTGTTTTGCTTAACCCGTATGCTAATGAAGGCAGGATGGTATTCAATGACCGAGTCCTCTCTGCTCCTTCAGGACCTGTTCAACAGCTGTTCGATTTATCGAAAGGGGAGCACCATCCTTGAAGCCTAAGGAAGCCATGCACTTGTATTCGATTAGGCCAGGTTATTTGGTGTTCCATCGAAATGATATGGTTCTTTTTATGCGGTATAATCCGCACCACTTTGCCCAACAATTGGGTTATAACCAGGGTGTTCCCTTCGAGGCATTCATGGTGGGGCCTAGCTCGTTTTTGGGAGTTGTTCATGATGCCACCCATCACTTCATGCGGCTGAACACCGGCTCTCGCTTCATGATTCCCGAGGCCGACTACATTCCAAGGTGCGTGGGTGCTTTTACGGGTTGGTACCGCTACCGAGTAGGTCCCATCATTGCCGAGGAGAAGAGGAAACTTTTCGGATATAGAGCTCCCGCCCTGACCCAAGCCACGGGCGTTCCGCCACGACCTTGAAAAGTGGTTCGCCCTCCATTGAAGGGTACCGGTGCTTTACTTATCCCTGAGGTGGCGGATGCGGAATTGACTCCTCCTATAGTTGGCATGCCAATGTGTACTAGAGCCCAAGCAAAGGCTTTCGATAAGGCACCAGCAGTAGTTCCATCAGTTGCGGCATCATCAATGGCAGTGTCATCTTCGGTAGTACCGCCAAAAGAAGACACTGGAGGCGAGGTTGGGCAGCGCCATATCAAAGCACCAAAGGGAAAGAAGCGATCCTTCTCCTCTGGTGTGATGGCTCGAAAAGGAGGAAGAAGACGGTCACCGGTCTGCTCGACTTTTTGCTGGAATCCGAGCCTATTTTTCAAGACGAGCCAATATCAATGCAAGAGCCGGATGATGGTCTTCTCTTTCCAGGTTCATCTGCCAAGGAAGCCGCACAATTGGTTGAGGCTATAAGGTGCTCATAGGATGAGACCGAGAATGTGCGCATCCCGAAGAAGCCTTACCCTCCGGTTATCTTTTACGAAGATCCCCCCTCACTACGGAGGGTACATATGGGTCCCTTGCGACCGAAAGATAAGATAGCCCTCAAGCAGCCCATTTCAGCCGCCTCCGAAGATGAGCTAGTAGAGAAGACCGGTGGGCATGAGTCTATGTTTGACGCCCGGCGAGCACATTTCCTGAGGAAGGAACGACGGCTTGAAAAGCCATACTATAGGCACCCTGGTGCATCGGTATACATGTTTTCTGTATTTTCGCTTGGCAAGTAATTTGTTTCGCTTTTTTTATGTCTTCTTATCTTCGTGAAAAACTTTGCAAAGACTTCGGCAATGCCAGAGGATTTGAGTCCAAGTCGTGCTCCGCCTGTGGACTTTACAAATATCTCCGATGAGGCACCGGCAGGTGCGGAGGAGACTGTTAAAGCTGCTATTCCTGCTATGGAGCTTCCGATGATAGCCTCTATTCCTTCAGTGTCAATTCCTTCAGCGGAGGTAGCCCCATTGGCCGTAGATTTAATGGATCTTTCCGGTGACAGCCTGGAAATCGTGGAACGGGTAGTTAAGACCACCGTCCCTTCATTGGAGCCTGAAGAGGTAGATGTCGTTTCGTGACTGGAAGCTTCTATGCCTGCCCACGTCCCCGGTGATGTACCTGAGGGTACGGAGGAGGCTGCCGAAGCTGCTATCCCTCCCGTTCAAAGCGGGAGGAGCATCGAAGGTATTCTTCTATATTTTGTTTTAATGATCTCTCCATTATCTGAATCTTTCTGTCTTTTCAGAATTACGAGGATTGGCGGCGTCCATCGTGGATCTATCCCCCAGAAAATCTTTTCAGCGTCTGCTCAAGATGGCCGCCCCACAGGCAATATCCCAGAACCGCATCGTTCTCTCTTCCGAGCAAGGTCGGTGTTATTTGACCCCTTTATTGTATTATAATTATTTCGTATAATGATGCTGATATGTCTTCTGCAGTTCTGGAAGCTGATGACGAAGTTGAGATCCTCGACGTGCCTGGGGTTCTGTCCAATCCTCCTTGCATGACCGTGGGTAACTAAGATTTCGACGTCGCTTTATATATTCTTTGGGCGTAAATCTCATAGATTGTTCATGGATCTTGACAGCCTTGCCCGCTCTTATCACACTGGAGTATCGCATCATTAGGCCACCAGGCCCTTATGCACTACGGGCATCTGAACGGATGGCGAAGCAAAGCCTTCACTCCTTGTCGGCTCTCATCGAAAATCTTTGTGATGGTAGCTCGATCACAGCCGAAGAATTTGCTGCTGAAGCCAACATTTCTCTGCCCTTTCTTGCCGCTTACCATGATGAAACATTAGTGCATGTCTGGGTCGAGTTTTGTCGTCGATTGGAGGCTTGTTTACATGATCTCGAGTCCACACGCCTTCCCTCAGAGGTTGTGGCTGCAAAGACGAGCTTGCGGGGGCTGATCGAACGATGCGCCGCGAATCTACAATCATGTAAGAAGAGGCTTAACCAGAAATTCTCGGAGAGGGAACTGGCCTCGAATGCTTTGGGGAAACTTCAAGCTGAGCTCACTGCTAAGACCAACCATGCGTACGAACTTTGGCGAGTGCTCCAAGAAGCTATCAGGGAGGTGGTGGTTGTTGATAAAGCCGTTATTTTTACCAGCGAGATGGTCGAAGCTCACAAAGTTGCCAAAAAGGAGCTTGAGATTGGGCTCTCCTCGTATCAGGCTCAACAGTCTCAGGTGGAGACCCGTTTCGTGGTGATAACCAAGCTTGAAACCGAGGCCCAGCGGAAGAGCGATGAATTGAGGAGCTTATTGTGCCGTCCTCCGGCTTAAAGAATTTTTGTAAAAATTTTCTTTTCTTGTATCCACTCCTGAATGGGAGGGTATTTTGTATTTATTTTGATTCATTTTACGATAGGTATCTTGTATTCACTTTGAATTCATGAATAAAAGACATATTTTTTTTATCTCATGCTTGCATGTAGCTTTGATGGATGTGGTCCATATGTAGTTTATCCGGATCTTTTTGCAGGATAGTGATGGCTTAGGCGACAGGGTTAGGATTTTCCACCTAAGACTTTTCAACTTTATGAGCCGTGAGGGTCTCATAAAGATTTTTCTCCCTATGAGTCGAGAGGATCTCATAGGTGCGATTTCTACTTAGGGGTCGTGAGGACTCCTAAGTGCTTTTTCTTGTGAGAGCCGTAAGGGATCTTACAAGAGAACTTTCTTTTTATGGGTTGTTAGGTTTATGTGTTGATTTATTTCCGAGTCGAAGCATTGCTTTATGATAGGGAGATTATGGATTGATGTATTTCCGAGACGGAGCATTGCTCTGGCGGGGGGGGTTAGGGGTTAACATGTATCTGAGTCAAAGCGTTGCTTGATGACAGGGAGGTCAGGGGTTAACATGTATCCGAGTCGAAGCGTTGCTTTATGACAAGGAGGTCAGGGGTTGACATGTATCCGAGTCGAAGCGTTGCTTTACGACAGGGAGGTCAGGGGTTAACATGTATCCGAGTCGAAGCGTTGCTTTATGACAAGGAGGTCAGGGGTTGACATGTATCCGAGTCGAAGCGTTGCTTTACGACAGGGAGGTCATGGGTTGACATGTATCCGAGTCGAAGCGTTGCTTGACGACAGGGAGGTCAGGGATTGACATGTATACGAGTTGAAGCGTTGCTTTACGACGAAGAGGTTAGGGTTGACATGTATCTGAGTCGAATCATTGCTTGACGACGAAGAGGTCAGGGTTGACATGTATCCAAGTCGAAGTGTTGCTTGACGACGAGGAGTTCAGAGGTTGACATGTATCCAAGTCGAAGCGTTGCTTGACGACGAGGAGGTCAGGGTTGACATGTATCCAAGTCGAAGCGTTGCTTGACGATGAGGAGGTCAGGGTTGACATGTATCCAATTCGAGGCGTTGCTTGACGACGACGAGGTCAGGGTTGATATGTATCCAAGTCGAAGCGTTGCTTGACGACGAGAAGGTCAGGGTTGACATGTATCCAAGTCGAAGCGTTGCTTGACGAAGAGGAGGTCAGGGTTGACATGTATCCAAGTCGAAACGTTGCTTGACGACAAGGAGGTCAGGGGTTGACATGTATCCAAGTCGAAGCGTTTCTTGATGACAGGAGGTCAGGGTTGACACTAGGTTGTCAGTGCACCGTAGAGTCTTGGAATTGGGACTTTGCCGTGTCTCCGATTGATGATGTCGCGTCCGTGCTCTGTTGGGCACGAGGAGGAACATCGTTGCTGGTTTTCTGGGATGCAGATATTGCCGCTGAGACCTGACTTTGCCTTTGATAGACTTTGTTGGGACATGTGGTTCCCTTTTTCGTTTATGCCCATGGATTGTATACAGAGGTAAGTATGGACTTACCTGCAGGGCAAAAAGTTTCATTTCATTTTTTTTAATTTTTTTCCGCGATGCTCTATCATTTCAGCTTTTTATATCGCAAAAGTCGCAATTGCCCAATCATTTCGGCTATTTTCGCGGTGCCTAATCATTTCGGCGGTTTTTTTTACTCGTTGTTTTTTATTGCGAGTTCCCCAATCATTTCAGCTATTTTTGTATGTATATATTTTACTCGCTGATTTTTATTGCGAGTTGCCCAAACATTTCGACTATTTCATATGCCCTTTTTCTTTGAGTATGGAACTCATGGTCTGACACCAATCTTGCATCAGTATCGCTGCGACTGGAATGTTGCCAGGAGCGAATCATCATTTGCCATGAAAGGAATTGGAATTTGATACCAATTTAGGTATCAGCATCGCTACAACTGGGATACTGCCAGAAGCGAATCATCATCTGCCTTTGTCGGTTCGAACAAAGGTGGCTTAGCAAACAGGGTTAAAATCCTATCGACTAAGGCTTTTGACTTTATGAGCCGTAAGGGTCTCATAAAGGTATTTCTCCCTACGAGTCATGAGGATCTCGTAGGTGTCTTTTCTCCTTAAGAATCGTGAGGATTCCTAAGTGTATGTTCTCTTGTAAGTAATAAGGATCTTGCAAGAGTGTTTTATTCTTGTAAATCGAGAGGACCTACAAGTGTTATTCCATCAAATGAGGGCATTCCTCGTCGTTGGTGGGACTCGGCAAGGAAATGATTATTTGTTCCCATGGATTGTATACAAGGGTCAGTATTGAACCGCTTGTAGGGCAATCTGGGAAAAGTGATGGCTTAAGAACAGGTTCAGATCCCTGTAGCTTAAGGCTTTTGAATTTTATGAGCCGGGAGGGTCTCATAAGAGGGTTCTCCTTACGAGTCGTGAGGATCTTGTAAGTGTAATTTCTCCTTAGGAGTCGTGGGGATCCCTAAGTGTGTTGCTCCTTTAGAGTCGTAAGGATCTCACGCATGTAGTTTTCTCCTTACAAGGTCGAGAGGACCTTGCAAGTTTTTTTTAACGAGATTGCGCCCTTTCGGGTTTTCACAAACTCGCCGGTAGCCCTGCTGTTTTTACTCACGGAGCCCTTTCGCGTTTTCATCTGTGCCCATTTTTCTTGTGAACGTACTCCTTTTTTTAACGAGTTTGCGCCCTTTTGGGTTTTCACAAACTCGCCGGCAGCCCTACTGTTTTTACTCACGGAGCCCTTTCGGGTTTTCATCTGTGCCCATTTTGCTTATGGACGTACCTTTTTTTTTACGCGTCAGCTCAAGGATGCTGCGGGTTTGTAGTAGTTTGAAGACGTTTCGGTCAGTACTTAGTTTTAGGACGTTTCGTTCCATTGTTAGTTTAGGGACGTTTCGGTCCACTATTAGTTTAGGGACATTTCGGTCCATAGCATGCTTTCGAGGCGAGGTTCCGCCGGATACTACTTATAGAGTTTGGGCTTGGGAAGATAGTGAGCAGACATAGGCGTCGTCATCTATCATTGACCTAGGCCGTGACTCGTCAGGCGTAGTATTTTTTTAAGAACCGACCGTTTATTGGCCTGAAGAGTCTTTCTCCATGTATATCCATGAGCAAGTAAGCCCCACCTTGGTAGACTTTGTCTATGATGTGCGGGCCCTCATAGTTCGGCTCGAATTTCCCCCGTTTGGCATGATTGGGGATCATAAGTCTCTTGACCACTAGCACGAGTTCGCCTTGGTGGAATGTTCTCGGCCTAGTCAATCTCTCGTATGAGCGCGTCATCTTCGCTTTGTAAGCTTCTAGGTTTTGCTGCGCCATGAACCGGGCTTCGTCAAGGGCGTCAAGCTCCTTAAGCCGAAGATGAGCATTCTCTTCGTCTGTCAGCTCATAATGAACCACAACTCATAGGGAGGGTAGCTCTATCTCTAAGGGGAGTACTACTTCAGTGCCGAATACCAATGCATACGGTGTTGTATTCATGGCCGTTTTGAACGGGTCCGATAAGCCCAGAGAGCTTCATGTAGTCTTTCGTGCCAGTCCTTTTTATTTTTGGACACCGTCTTCTTTATGATCTTCGTCAAGGTCTTGTTGAAAGCCTCAGCTAGACTATTAGCTCGGGGATTGTTGACCGAAGAGTATCTACTGTCTATATTATGCTGGTGTGCGAAGTGGCTGATTTTGTAACTTCTGTAGGCTGGCCCATTATTAGAGATAATCCGTCGCGGAGTGCCGAACCGATAGATGAAATGAAGGAAATTCTCTGTCTTTACTTCTTTTAGCTGTACTGCTTCTGCCCACTAAGAGAAGTAATCGGTTGTCGCCAATATGAACCGATGTCCTCTGGGCGATGCTGGTTCTATGGGCCCAATCATGTCGGTTCCCCATATTTCGAATGGCCAGCTAGCCACTGTTGGGTGTAGCGGGTTTGGATGCTGGTGGATGAAGTCTCCATGAATCTGGCACGAATGGCATTGCTTCGTGTATTCAAGGCAGTCCTAAATCATCGTGGGCAAATAGTAGCCCATTCTTTTGATCTTCAGCTTTATCTTTGGCTCGGCTTGATGAGAACCGCAAAATCCATCGTGAGTTTCTTGGATGACTCTCCTTGCATCTTCTGGTCCCAGGCATCTCAGCCATAGAGAGTCAAACGATCTCTTATACAGCGTGTCATTGACGAAGGCAAAAGACAGAGCTCGTTTCATGAGCTGATGTCTCGAGGATGCATCATCAGTTGTTCGACGGGATTTGAATTAGTCTTTAAAGACTTCTCTCCAATCCTTGGCCTTCTCCTTGTAGGGTTGTTTGCCCGGTCACTTCCTTTTCTTCAGACGACTTAGGAGATATTTCCGCCAGTGCAAGAACCCGACGGCTTTGTACAACGATTCTTATGTCATCGAGGTTTTCGCCAGCCAATTCTTTAGCGAGCATGGCTAATGCATCCGCTTTGCTATTTTCTGTACATGGTATGCTTTTCAGAATGTAGGAAGGAATTTGAGTCAGCAATTGTTGTACTCTCTCGCCGTATTTTACCAACTCGGGCTTGCACGTTTGATAGTCACCATTTACTTGACTAACGACCAGCTGGGAGTCTCCGTATATGAGGAGGTTTTCTATTCCCTTGTCGACAGCGATCTCAAGACCTGCTATCAAAGATTCATATTGGGCTTCATTATTTGTCCTCGGTTCTGTTAAGGAAAAGGCAAAGCGCATTATCCCTCCTTGTGGAGTCACGAAGATAAATCCTACCCCAGATTTGATTATGGGGGAGCTGTGCTTTCGCTTCTTCATGGAAGATGCCCCATCGAAGTAGAGTTCCCATCGGATATCGCTTTCTCTTCTCTCCCCGTCAATCGTGTCAAACGCGTGCTCGTCTGGCAATTCATAATTTAGGGGTGAATCGGCAGGTATCGGATGCTCAGCGAGAAAGTCGGCGATGGCCTGGCCTTTCACTGCCTTGAGCGGTCGGTATGTTATCGAGAACTCCGTCAAGAGGAAGGCCCATTTAACGAGTCGCCCCGTCGGTATAGCTTTCGACATCAAATATTTGAGAGGATCCACTTTCGATAAAAGATGGACCACATGGGCTAAAGCATAGTGTCTAAGCTTCGTTATCGTGAAGATTAACGCTAGGCAGTGTTTTTCAATAGGGAAGTAATTGTTTTCTGCCCCCAGGAGAACTCGACTTAAATAGTAAAGGGCTCTCTCTTTCCCTTGGTCATTCTTCTGTGCCCATAGCACGTTTAAAGAACCTTCAAGGGCCGTTGTGTACAGGATGAGGGGCTTTCCCTTGACCGGAGCGGTCAGTACTGGCGGATTCTGCAAGTATTGCTTGATTTCGTCCAGCGCGCTTTGGCATTTGCGATCCCAGACAAACGGGTTTCCCTTCTTCATCAGATGACTGTAGGGGCGGCATTTGCCGGAGAGATTGCTTATGAACCGTCGGATATATGCGAGCTTTTCTTAGAGAGACCGCAGTTGCTTGAGGATTCTTGGCGGAGGCATTTCTATGATCGCCATGATCTTTGATGGGTCTATTTCGATTCCCCAGTGTCGTATGATGAATCCTAGGAATTTGTCCGAGGAAACTCCGAACGCGCATTTGAGAGGGTTCATCTTCAAGTTGTATTTTCGAAGGCGCTGGAACACTATCTCCAGATGCTCCCAATGCTCCCCGTGTGATTTACTTTTCACCACGAGGTCGTCGATATAGCCTTCAACGATTTCATGTATGAGGTCATCGAAGATCTTCGTCATGGCCCTCTGATAGTAGCGCCGGCGTTCTTCAGACCGAAAGGAATCACTTTGTAGCAGAATATGCCCAGAGGATTCCGGAAAGCGGTATGCTTCTGGTCTTCAGGATGCATCTTTATTTTATTGTACCCTGATGAGCCGTCCATGAAGGAGAAGACTTCGTGAGTGGACGTGTTGTCTATCATCAGCTTGGTAACCAGTACGGGAAAGTCATCCTTCGGACATGCTTTGTTGAGGTCCCGAAAGTCCACGCAGATGGGCACCATCGCGTTTTTCTTCATCACTGGAACGATGTTAGCGATCCAGTGAGGGTATTGAACTTCTTGGATGAAGCCGGAGTCAATTAGTTTCTTGACTTCGACGTTGATGCTCATTTCAAGTTCGAGCCGCATTCTTCTTGGCGCTTGTTTGATTGGTTTGACGTCCGGAGATATCGCCAATTTATGCACCGCTATTTCTGGATCTAGCCCCAGCATCTCGGAATAGTTCCATGCAAAACAATCTTTATATTGCATGAGCACGTCCTTTAGCGTAGCTACCTGTTCTTCGGACAGCAGCTCACTGACGAACGTAGGCCTCGGGTCGTTTGTCGTCCCCAAGTCGATTTTTCTTAGGTTGTCCGCAGTAGTATGTATCCCATCTTCCAGCTCTTTTGGCGCCGGTGGAAGTTCTGAGATCAACTCATCTTCATCCTCATTTTCGAAGCACCAGGAGAGGTCATCCATATCCTCGCGTACTCCTTCTTCTGATAGCGTTATCGCGTGACAGGTACGAGATCATTCCAAGACCGATGTTGATCTGGTTCTACTCTCGCTATGTACGTTGCTTTTGGAACATGCTTCTGTGGTGGGGTTACCCTCCAACTGCTGGATAGAGCAAACCTGCCTTTCTGATATTGGTCTTCAACCCAGTTTTTGAATGTGAAGCAGTCTTCGAGAGGATGTCCTATCGCTCGGTGATAGGAGCAATAATCCGGATGAGAGACCTCGTCTGCTTGTTCGGAGTGTTTGGACTCCGGGAGCGTAATCATTTGATTTTTCATGATAAAATCGAATATCTTCTTTATCTTGTCTTGAGGAAAAGAATATGCTCGACCCATCTTCTCTATAAGAGACGGATCCCGGCTGCCCAATTCTCGATCGCGTGGCTTCTTGACCCGCTTTGCCACCGTCAAACGTTTTTTTCCATTCTTTAGTTTGTTTTTGCTCCATGTCGGGTCTCCTGTACAACGGGCTGGCGACGAATGGCATCGTCATTCTTCGTAGCCTACTGAAGGAGGCACTGCGTCCTGGCTTTTTCGTAAATGACCATTTCACGGTTGTGGTCATCCCGGGCCTTTTGACCCGCTTCTCTTATTAGCTTGTTCATCTATTCTTCAAACGACGGACTTGGCATTTTTACGGCGGGATCTCGTTTTGGTTCAATTGCAGTGTCTTTTAACAGAGCATCTCCTTCTTCATCGAAATAATATATAACGTAGCAGCCATGGAATCGCTCCCGTTTCTTGGATTGAACATATCCAAGCCCGATCGTTTCCATTCTCCCGTTGAGCAATCTTCGCTGAGTTCCGGGGACGTTCCAGATCCTGTTGTAGAACTGAGCTTGTCGAGTAGTCTGTTCGAAGGGTATGCCCTGGCGCCTCAACAGCCTTTTTAATCCACTTGTGTAATATCTGGGCAGACAGATGGGCTGGAACCTATCAAGTGTAGAATCCGCACCCTGCCAGATTTTTTTTCTCTACTTTAGTTTCCGTGGATCGATAAAAGAGGATCGCCTTTTCATCTTTTCGCCTGGGAGGGATGTAGAATGTCTGCAGCTCTTGCACACTATATGTCTCAAGCGCGTCGAGTTCTTTGTAGTGTTGCCGCGGAACCATAGCGATCTGCAAATTCTGATCATCTCCAATGAGGGCCTGCACCGATGGACGGACCGAGAACACTGCGTTGACCGGAATAGTGGTGATAGCTTTCTGCTTATTCTCCGACTTATGGCATCTTTCCATATCTTCAAAATGTAGTAAGAAATACTTTGCATATTCGTATTTGTGGATTTCATTCATGGAGAATGGGTTTAGCTCCCCCGTTACGGTGTACTCAAGACCATCCTTGAAATACTCATACACTGATGTTGTGTGGAAGGGATGATGTTGTATTCGTGTAACCAAGGCCTGCCGAGTAAAGCGTTGTAGCAAGTCTTGGCGTCAATGACATGAAATTTGATATCAGTGACGAGAAGCCCAAAGCATAACGTCAGTATCACAGACCCGAGCGTTCGTGATGACTGGGAGTCGAACCCGGAGATGGTGATTTTATCCCGAGCGAGGTGCTGGACGCTCATGCAGATTTCTTTTAGCACGCCCACATTTAGGAGATTGACAGAGGACCCATTGTCAACTAGGATCTTCCCTATCTTGATGTCATGGCAATACCCGGTGACATATAGGGAACGGTTGTGCTCACACGTTCCGAGGAGGAGATCTTAATCGCCGAAAGTAATGTCGGTTGTGTGCACTTCTTCTAGCTCGTCCTTCATCTTTTCTTCGGCAAGAAAGGCTTGAAACTGCCCAGGGTCCTGTAACGCCTTGATCAACGAATCTCTCGCTTCTTTAAATAGCAGAAGGGCATCGAGAATGCTTAGTTGTGAGGGAATCTTCCTCAGGTGTACCAGAACGTTGTAATCCACCTTGCTTTTCTTTGGCGGGTTCTTAGCTGCCAGCTCTTTGACGACTCGGTCATTAAAGGTGATATCTTCAGGGACATTTTCTTTCCCTTTATCTTTTTTGTTCGCTCCCTTGCTTGTGGGTCCGAGATTCTTTACGGGTAACTTGCGATTACGCAGTTAAATGTTCTCACAAGTCTTCACCACTTCTGTTTCGGAGATGGATTCCTTGAAGAAAGGGCCAAGGGCTATTTCTTCATCAGAATCGCTCCCGAAGGTGAGGAATTGCGATTCCCAGGAATTTACCATGTGACAGTCGCCAGCAGTTCTTCTGCGCTCCTCTGTCGTGCTTCTCTGCTCTTGATGAGTATCGCGCTTCATCCGCTTGAAATGTTGTCGATGAGCAACGTATCCCTGCCACCAATTTTTAAAGGCCATGCATTCCTCGGTAGGGTGTGTGATCCTTCGATGGTATAAGCAGTAGTTTGAATGTGCATCTAGTTTGTCAGGGAATGTATTTTCTGAAGTGTTTTCTTTGAAAGGTGACAACTTCATTCCCATCGACAGGGCTTTGGCGAACTGTTTTCTTGTCTTAAACTTGCTTTTGCTGGCGGCAGAAGTAGTTTCATCCGGTTTGGGTACTCCATGACTTCTCAATACCAGAGCTTCTTCAACGCGACGCCAAAGTTTGGCCCTTTCATATATGGTCGTTTCACGCTCTCAGTCAGATTTGCTTTTTTGAAGAGCTTCGCTCAGCAGTCTGTCAATCAATTCGTCCGATGGCTCCAGGGATTTTGGTTCCGGTTCTGGACCTGCCCCCAGTTTCTCTGCATCGGGAGCTACTTTGCCATTTATTGATGAATGAGAGATCATGTGGCAGCTTGCCACGTAATCCTCGGGCTCCTCTGAAGAATTGTCTCCTTCATCAGCGCCATTGACTTCATTCTCAAAAACATGTTTAAAGAATTCATCCAACGTGATTGAGGTCCAAGCCTTCTGGTTATATTCTTCCAGTGCATCGATGTTTTTCTGCAGACCTGTACGGCTGTCTTCGGGTTGGACGGGCTTCTTGGCCTTCTTCTTTTTCTTTAAAGACTTTGGAGGCTTGGCCTGAATGTTTTGTCCACCTTCACCAACTTTCAGCGTTAGGCGCGGCTTCAAAATCCCATCAATAATCTCGGGTTCCAACGGGCTCCTCTATCTAATCGCCGGACATGTTTGGAGTTCTTTCAGCATTCTTTTCATTTTGGTTGAAAGAGCGACCTCCCATAGAGTTTCCTCTATAAATGAGCATGATGCTTCCGGCGTGTCCACCTTTTTAGGAGCATGTGGCTGGGGTTGGCATACCTTCCATTTATCAGACAGCGTGAATTTTCCCTGTTGGTATTGGTCCTCCATCCAGCCTTTGAAGACAAACCAATCTTCGATTGGATGGCCTACTGCACGGTGGTAGGGGCAGTAATTAGGATTGTTGGCGTCGTGGGGCTGCGGTGGACATCTTGGATCTGGCACATTGATGAGTCTGTTGCGCACCGCCAGCTCAAACAGTCTCCTCATTTTATCCCGGGGAAACGAATAAGGGCGTTTTATTTTCTCGTTGAAGAATCGTTGTCTATCGTTTTGGCGATCAGCTGGTTTTGGGCCGCTGGGCTGCTACTGAGCATTGGCGACGAAGGTCACTTTCCCTTTCCCCTTTTCGTTTCGAGGCTCCATTTTCGAGGAAGACGGTCTATGGACCATTTGATCCATTTGGGCCAGCTTGTCAATTAAGGCCTGGAAGGTAGTCGGCTTGAAAAACATCATGAACTGGGATATGGTCACCTGCGGATCGAGGGTACCCACGAACATACCTACTGCAGGAGCTTCTTCGATGCGTTGTTCGCATTTCGACCATAGGTTCCGCTACCGGATTGCTTACTGAACCCATGTTTCTCCCGGCTTCACCCTGGCATTGATCAACGCCGTGATTGGGGTGCGCTCGCTGGCGCTTGCAAACCTTTGTGTAAATTGTTGGATATGTATGCCCTAGAGGCCATTATTGTATAGTACTAGTTTTTATAATACATTTTGGAAGCTTGGGATATATATATATATATATATATATATATATATATATATACGGGTTTACGACAGTCTTGCTCAATATAGTAGTATACTACTTGGTTTGTTTCTATCTTAATATGTATATATGTTTCTTTTAACATATCGCTAATACATATTGATGGAGCCCTTAGGATCTTTGCTTGACTACCGGCGTTGTGATGGCGATCACACTAATGGTGGTGGGTAGTCTATAAGCACATCCTTATACAGGTCCCTGGTCGTAGGATTATCGAGACAGGGCATCGATACTCCAGAGTAGACTAGTGCATACGCTTTTCGTCCCAGCATGGGAGATGGTCTGTCCCACAGCCATCAGTACGTCGTACTGGAGATAGTATGTAGGTGCTCGTTAGGTTACGAGTACACTGGACAGGACTCGTCGGAAACTGTTGGTTGGTATTATACCTATCGTCAGTTAACAGTTCCCAGGTGACAAGAGTACAGCCTAGTCCGTTGACTTGACACTGTCACTTCGCCTCGAGTGTGTTCCCACTGTTCTTAGATTACTACCCTACCATGGATCTATTGAGTCGTGCAAGCAGGTAGTAGTTGGGTGCAGTCCCAAAGCACTTGGAGGTAGTGACGGTTAGACATGATTCGTCTCTCCCGGTATTGGGGGTTGATATCGCGCTGTGTCTAGGAGAGCCATTACACAAAGTCGCTGGCCAGGGCAAGCGAGATTTACTGGTAGTGTTTCCAGTAGTTTCTCAGGGTGTTCTTGGCTAAACTCCGACATGACTTGTACCGCTATTAGGGGTCTGACGTTCACCGCCCCCTAAGCCTGACTTGCGATACTCTTAGACGAACAGACTGGACTGTACGGAGATTATCACATTCAGGCTCAGTAGGAGTTCGGATGGGTTCACCTCATCGGTCTTCTTGTCGGCATCTACCTGGGGACCGTTACGTACAGCTAGTACCACTTGCGACCTGTGGTTAAACCCACTGCCAGCGTAGTGTCGAGTCTTTAGAGTCCTACACAGAGGGTTGTTCACCTTTGGGCGAAACGAGATAGAGGTCGTATGGTTTTACAACAGGGTTCGTTCACATATACGTACTTGTGCCTGTTCAGTGTTCGGGCAGTTGATATTAGCGGGCTTTGGTTTAAGCCAGATCCTAGTATTTAGTTTTGGGTTGGTTCGGTCTCGTTGTATTCGTGTTCCTCGGAATACGAATGCGGGTGTGTATACACAGTTGACAGAGGTAGAGGAGCCTCATTAGGGTTTTGACCATTGACTTGATTAAAACCATAATGAGATGGTGGAAATTGATTAATGAGTTTTAATTAGAGATAATTGTATCATGGTTAATTGGTTTGACCATTTGACTAAGTTGACCCATGTTGACTTAGATATTTTTGTGAGCATGCTTAGCATTAATTGTGACATGATAATGGTCAAATCAACATCAACCATGACAATTTATCCTAATTAAAATTATCATTATTCTTTTTGTTGATATGAGAGCTATCTCCTCATTTTATCATGAGACATTCTCTCTCTTGCAAGCTCTCTCATCTTCCTCTCTCAAGGCTCTCTTGTTTCATGAGTTGAAAATCAAGAGCTTTGTGAGATCAAACCACCAAAACACATCTCTACTCGCTCTAGGGTTCTTAGTCTAGCAAGCCAAGCACTCTAGTTACTTCATTGTTGAGGTAGGAGCTCAAGGTAGAGGCCTTCGGGTGGATCTTTCTTTGGCAAAGAGAAGACGGTGAGGAGGAGCCATCTACACCACTCCAAGAAGCTCACAAGAAGAGGAAGCAACACAAGAAGAGAAGGAGTTCAAGACCAAGGTATAATTATCTAACCTAGTAGTTAAAAACTCTAAGTTAGTTTGTTAGTTTTTGTTTAGCAAAGATCCTTCATGGTTAGTCTATGTTTCCTTGTGAATTTTTTTTGATTTTTACCTATTCCGCCTCCCCGAAAGTACCGGGGTGGGTAACATAGACCTTTCATTAGTATCAGAGCCTAGCTAAACAACAACTAACATGTTAGCAAAGTCGTTAGAACTTCGATCACGGAAAAAATCCCGAAAACACACCAAAACTTGTATTTTCTGTCGATTTTAAAACATGCCTAAAAATATTTTCAGTGACATGAAAAATACAAGCAGGCTTTTTAGAGAAAACTGTAGAATTTTGGGCGCCTGAATCGCTCAGAAGACCGCGGAGCCGCGGCCGATCCATGCGATCCGCCACGGATCCGCGGCCGAGTGAACTCGACCGCGCACCAAAATTCTTCTGGGTTCTCTGTGTTGGTTATGTGTATTCTAAAAGTTTTGTTTCTACCCAGATTTGTCAGAGTACTGGATTTTACTTGGGGTAGATTCAAATACAATTTTTGATTGAAGTTCTATAAATTTTAGCTAATTGGATTATATCTGTAATGTGATATATGTACTGAACGTCTACTAACGCTATACATCGATTAGTGGGGGTTGTACATATCTGCGATCTGTGATGTTGGATTGTGTATATGAACTTGTTGGATCGTCGTGGATGAATAGCCGGGGATGTGAGATGAGTGTTTATTTATCTTTCTTTTGTTGTAAATTGTAAATTGATGTAATATTATTTCGTGGTCGCACATCCGGGTTGAGATTGTAGCCACCATTGTATATTATTTCTTTTACTATTTCTGCTCCTAGGATAGACCCAAGGTGGGGTGCACAAACTACCGGGTACTTTGAAGTGCTGAGTGGTCTACTCACGTTGTTGAGGGAGGCTGCTTCACTTCGGGTATTTGGCGGGTAGTTTGCCGCACCCGTAGGGGTCTAGGGTGGGGTTTGGCTATTCATCACGACCGTGTAATCCGTCTTTCGTTGCAGGCTTGAACGAAATGTGGATTCCTAGCATATCCAATGTGTTCATCTGTGATCTGGAATGACTATCATTGCGTCTGACGAATATATATATCTATATATGATATGCAGTAGACTTTGCTTATGTTTTGCATCCACGCTAGTCCAGCCCCCGCTCTGTCGTTAGTTAAGTAACCTAACGGGTGATGACGGGGCCCCGTGGCAAATGCGGATGGCATAAGCGTATGTTATATTTTCGTTGTTTTCTGCAATGGTAGGATTAATTGATGGGACGCATTATATTAATGCAAATAAAAACAAACCTAAAAGATGTTGTTGGAACCAAGTTTTAAAAACAGAAATTACAGACGTTCTCTTTTGCTTTGCACAGTGGTATTCAGTTTGGAATATCCAGCACCTCATTCGACGAGGCAAGAGCCGAGATCCCTTCATTGGGAGTGACCTCTTGAGTAAAAGTTTGCGTCAACGTAATAATTTCACTATAGTCGATTATTTTTGCTTTGCATCATGGTATTCGGTTTGGAATATCCTGCACCTCATTCGACGAGGAAAGAGCCGAGATCCCTTCACAGGGAGTGACCTCTGTAGCAGAATTTTTCGCCACTATATATTTTAAAAGGCAATCAAGTTCCTTAAACGATATGAAGTTCATTACGTTAACGGGTTTTTCACCAAAAAGCTCAGCCGTAGCCCTCCGTCATTTCTTATAAGTTATACTTAGTATTTATGCTGCGTTTGTTGACTGTGTCGAGGCGCGGTGAACGGTAGTTGAGTATTGCTTATCTATAGCATACAATGTGATTGGTTAGGACAGTCTTGTAAGCTTGTTGACTATGTCAAGGGTTATACGGGTGGGTTTAATGCAATCAAGATAATGACGGGTTGAACTTGACTAGGACTTTTTGATTTGTTGACTGTGTCAAGGTCACTTGGGTTCTAGGGGCAAAAACCGCATCGGGAGTTTCAAACATACAGGAAACTTGCAGATTTAGCATACCTTCTGGAGTGTGGTGACTAGAGTGGATTCCATCTAGGCCATCACACAATGATAGTTGGATCCCGATCCCACTGATGAGTTGGATTACTCTCGGGAGATCATTTCACTTAACAATCAATGCTATAAACCAAGTAGGTGTCTAGAACGGTGTTAGCGGGGCTACGCCTCCAGGGAAAAAAGGTTATGTAATTAAGGAACTTCGCGAAAGCATTGAAAAACCTCCCTCGAAGTACCAACACTAGCCTGGCTGAAAGGTTAAGCAAGTATTGTAACGTGCGATTAATCCTGACTAGTTCTTCTTTTAAGGTTTGAAGAAGAATTTGAGGAAACAGTGGGAGCCATCCTGATTAGATAAATTAATAAACCAATCTAATCTTGCAAGAACGCACGCTGATTTGTTTCTTTTCTCTCTCTCCAGGTAGTAACCATTTCACGCCCTAATCAAGATAATAAAATGTATCGCTTGACCGATCCGAATTCTTATTCGGGGCTGGGGAATGTCAGTTCGGCTCTAACTTACGACAACAGTCATAAGTATGAGCAAGGGAAAGAGGATTGTAAGGATTCCAAGGAGACCCAGTTGAAGAAGAAGTATAGTATTGCATCTACTTCAGGTGTTCTTGTAATTGAGAACTGCTTTTCGGTCAGCCCTACCTCCTGGGTACTTGATACCGGATAGAGATCTCATATCTGTAATTTATTGCAGGGACTGAGAAAAAGTTGGAAAGTTGCACCTGGTGATATGTCCCTCAGGGTAGGGAACGGAGCACAAGTTAATGCTGCAGCCGTCGGTGAATGTCACCTAGTGTTGCCAAATGGCAATACTATGATTTTGAACAATCGCTACTATGTACCTTCCTTGGTTTGCAACATAATATCAGTGTCTTTACTCGATAAAGATGGATATAACTTTGTTCTTGATAGAAATATCATGAACATTTACCTTGATAAGGTACTGGTTGCAGAAGGTACACTGTGTAATGGTATCTATGTTCTAAATCAGAATACAGTTCTCAATATACAAAACACACGCAAGAGGAAGAGTTCAGATACGGACGAATCCTACTTGTGGCATTGTAGACTTGGTCACATCGGAGAGAAAAGACTAAGTAAGTTGCATAAAGATGGACTCTTGAATACGTTCGAGTTTTCATCTTATAAAACTTGTCAGTCTTGTCTCAAAAGAAAGATGACCAAATCTCCGTTCACCGGACATGGAGAAAGAGCAGAAGAGCTCTTGGGATTCATACACAGTGATGTATGTGGTCCAATGTCTATACATGCAAGGGGAGGGTTCTCGTACTTCATCACATTCACTGACGATCTCTCTAGGTTCGGATATGTGTATCTCATGAAACACAAATCTGAAGATTTTGAGAAATTCAAAGAATTTAGAAACGAAGTAGAGAACCAGACTGGCAAAAGTATCAAGATCCTCCAATCGGATAGAGGAGAGGAGTACTTAAGCACGGAATTCCTAGAATACTTAAAAGAGAATGGAATTCTCTCTCAACTTACTCCTCAGTATACACCACAGCTCAACGGTGTATCGGAGCGGAGGAATCGTACCCTATTGGATATGGTTCGCTCCATGATGAGCAATACTGAGTTACCTCTTTCATTCTGGGGATGTGCACTTCAAACAGCAGCGCATCTTTTGAATCAAGTTCCATCCAAATCCGTGCCTAAGACTCCGTATGAAATATGGAGTGGTAAGAGTTTGTATCTTAAACGTATTAAGATTTGGGGTTGCCCAGCTTATGTCAAAAAGCAGAACCCAGACAAACTTGAGGCACGGTCTGTTTTGTGTAAGTTTGTGGGATACCCAAGAGATTCTAATGGGTATCTATTCTACCATGCAGAGGAACAGAAGATTATTGTTTCTAGGAATGCCACATTTTTGGAAAAATAATTTCTTGTTAAAAATATTAGTGGCAGCACGGTAGAACTGGATGAAATTCCAGAGACACAAACTATAACAGAAGATTTGGTGGAACCGCTAGATTCAGTTATACCAGACGAACCTCAGCCACTCCGCAGATCTGGTAGGATTTCTCATCCACCCGGGAGATATTGCGGTTTTCTCATAGACGGGGATCGAGAGGATTGCATCTTGGAAGAAGATGACCCTACCAGTTTCAGGCAGGCCATTATCAGTAGGGACTCTGATAAATGGCTGGATGCTATGCGATCCAAAATGGAGTCCATGTACACCAATAAAGTGTGGACCTTAGAAATTGCTCCACCTGGGGTATGACCCGTTGGATGCAAATGGATCTACAAAAGGAAACTTGGTATAGATGGGCAGGTGGAAACCTATAAGGCTAGACTCGTTGCAAAAGGTTTTCGTCAAAGACCTGGTTTGGACTATGACGAAACTTTTTCTCCAGTGGCTATGCTCAGATCCATTCGAATCCTACTTGCCATTGCTGCCTTCCATGACTATGAGATCTGGCAGATGGACGTAAAAACGGCTTTTCTAAACGACGGTTTGGAAGAATGCATTTATATGGATCAGCCAGAAAGTTTTGTAGACAGTGGGAGCAGCGGGAAGGTATGCAAGTTGCTTAAATCCATTTATGGATTAAAGCAGGCATCGCGGAGCTGGAACATCTGTTTTGATGAGGCAATCAAGGAATTTTATTTCATCAAGAACGAAGATGAACCTTGTATCTATAAGAAGATTGTAGGACGAACTGTCGTATTCCTAGTCTTGTACGTGGACGACATTCTTTTGATAGGAAATGATGTTCCTATGCTACAATCAGTTAAGCTATTCTTATCACAACGGTTCTCCATGAAGGACCTGGGTGATGCCACATGTATACTGGGGATCAGGATCTACAGAGATAGATCTAAGAGATTACTGGGACTTTCGCAGTCCAGGTACATAGAGACCATACTAAAGAGATTTAGTATGGAAGATTCCAAACGCGATAATATACCAGCATTGCATGGAATCACCCTCTCCAAGAAGATGTCTTCCAAGACTGACGAGGAAAGGGTTCGCATGAGCATTATACCCTACACTTTGGCGGTAGGATCTATAATATATGTGATGCTATGTACAAGGCTAGATGTAGCTTACGCACTAAGCGTGGTGAGCCGGTATCAGTCAAACCCAGGTGAGAACCACTGGACGGCAGTGAAGAACATTCTTAAGTACCTGAGAAGGACTAAGGAGATGTTCCTGGTTTACGGTAATGGAGACCTCAGGGTCGAGTCTTATACCGATTCAAGCTTCCAGAGTGACAAGGACGACAGCAAGTTTGTCTCGGGTTTTGTGTTTACCCTCAACGGAAGGACGGTATGTTGGAGGAGTTCCAAACATGATACCGTCGCAGACTCGACGATGGAGGCTGAATACATTACTGTAAGCGATGCCGCAAAAGAGGCGATCTGGATGAAGAAGTTCATTAGTGAAAATCAGGTGGTTCCGTCCATTGTTGACCCAATACTTTTGTATTGCGATAACAATGGGGCTATAGTTTTAGCGAAGGAACCAAGGTCCCATCAGAAGTCCAGACACATCTCAAGGCGGTATCACCTGATCAGGGAGATCATTGATCGCCAGGAGATCGAAGTACGGAGAGTGGACACAAAAGACAACCCGGCGGATTCATTCACAAAGGCCCTCCCTCAATCACAGTTCGAGCGACTTTTTGAGCTATTGGGTATGCGGTATGCCAGCAGCTGGCCATATAGCAGACGTTGGGTATGCGGTACACCAATTACTGGCCTTTAGTGAAAGTGGGAGATTGTTGGATATGTATGCCCTAGAGGCCATTATTGTATAGTACTAGTTTGTATAATATATTTTGGAAGCTTGGGATATATATATACGGGTTTACGATAATCTTGCTCAATATAGTAGTATACTACTTGGCTTGTTTCTATCTTAATATGTGTATATGTTTCTTTTAACATATCGCTAATACATATTGAAGGAGCCCTTAGGATCTTTCCTTGACTACCAGCGTTGTGATGGCGATCACACTAGTGGGGGGTGGGCAGTCTATAAGCACATCCTTATACAGGTCCCTGGTCGTAGGATTATCGAGACAGGGCATCGATACTCCGGAGTAGACTGGTGCATACGCTTCTCGTCCCAGCAGGGGAGATGGTCTGTCCCACAGCCATCAATACGTCGTACCGGAGATAGTATGCAGGTGCTCATTAGGTTACGAGTACACTGGATAGGACTCGTCGGGAACTATTGGTTGGTATTATACCTATCGTCAGTTAACAGTTCCCAGGTGACATGAGTACATCTTAGTCCGTTGACTTGACACTGTCATTTCGCCTCGAGTGTGTTCCCACTGTTCTTAGATTACTTCCCTACCACGGCTCTATTGAGTCGTGCAAGCAGGTAGTAGTTGGGTGCAGTCCCGAAGCACTTAGAGGCAGTGACAGTTAGACAGGATTCGTCTCTCCCGGTATTGGGGGTTGATATCGCGCTGTGTCTAGGAGAGCCATTACACAAAGTCGCTGGCCAGGGCAAGCGAGATTTACTGGTAGTGTTTCCAGTAGTTTCTCAGGGTGTTCTGGGCTACACTCCGACATGACTTGTACCGCTATTAGGGGTCTGACGTTTACCGCCCTCTAGGCCTGACATGCGATACTCTTAGACGAACAGACCGGACTGTATGGAGATTATCACATTCAGACTCAGTAGGAGTTCGGATGGGTTTATCTCATCGGTCTTCTTGTCGGCATCTACCTGGGGATCGTTACGTACAGCTAGTACCGCTTGCGGCCTGTGGTTAAACTCACTGCCAGCGTAGTGTCGAGTCTTTAAAGTCCCACACAGAGGGTTGTTCACCTTTGGGCAAAACGAGATAGAGGTCGTATGGTTTTACGACAGGGTTCGTTCACATATACGTACTTGTGCTTGTTCGGTGTTCGGGCAGTTGATACTAGTGGGCTTTGGTTTAAGCCAGATCCTAGTATTTGGTTTTGGGTTGGTTCGGTCTCTTTGTATTCGTGTTCCTCGGAAGACGAATGCGGGTGTGTATACACAGTTGATAGAGGCAGAGGAGCCTCATTAGGGTTTTGAATATTGACTTGATTAAAACCATAATGAGATGGAGAAAATTGATTAATGAGTTTTAATTAGAGATAATTGTATCATGGTTAATTGGTTTGACCATTTGACTAAGTTGACCCATGTTGACTTAGATATTTTTGTGAGCATGCTTAGCATTAATTATGACATGATAATGGTCAAATCAACATCAACCATGACAATTTATCCTAATTAAAATTATCATTATTCTTTTTGTTGATATGAGAGCTATCTCCTCATTTTATCATGAGACATTCTCTCTCTTGCAAGCTCTCTCCTCTTCCTCTCTCAAGGCTCTCTTGTTTCATGAGTTGAAAATCAAGAGCTTTGTGAGATCAAACCACCAAAACACATCTCTACTCGCTCTAGGGTTCTTAGTCTAGCAAGCCAAGCACTCTAGTTATTTCATTGTTGAGGTAGGAGCTCAAGGTAGAGGCCTTCGGATGGATCTTTCTTTGGCAAAGAGAAAACGGTGAGGAGGAGCCATCTACACCACTCCAAGGAGCTCACAAGAAGAGGAAGCAACACAAGAAGAGAAGGAGTTCAAGACCAAGGTATAATTATCTAACCTAGTAGCTAAAAACTCTAAGTTAGTTTGTTAGTTTTTGTTTAGTAAAGATCCTTCATGGTTAGTCTATATTTCCTTGTGAGAAAATTTTGATTTTTACCTATTTCGCCTCCCCGAAAGTACCGGAGTAGGTAACATAGACCTTTCATAAATAGTAGCTCCATTTCTGCAAATGTCTTAACGGAGTCATTCGAGAGTTCAGAGTACCATTCAAACGCTGTCTCCGACAAGCTGCCAACAAACTGTCGAAGCAGCAGTTTGTCGTCATCCCCAGTATTGCCGCACAGGACTCTGAATTGAGCAACGTGCTGGTGTGGATTAGCCGTCCCTTTATACACGTGGAACTTAGGGATCGTGTATCCCGGCAAGTACTTTATTTGGCCGTACCAACTTGGATAGGGTCGTCCAGTCTTGACGATTTGGCCAGCCGCTTCGCTCGCCTGATGAGCTCATATCTGTTGAGTTAAATAGTCGTCAAGGGCGACTTTGGAGATGGTATCCTCCTTGGCTGCTGAACAAGCAGGAAGAGGGTTTGATGTCTTCCCTCTGTCGTCTTCAAGGACAATCGGAGGGTCTTCAGCTGGAGGATCCGGCTGTATCATCATTCTGACTATATCTTTGAATAAAAGCGCCATTTGTTTTATTTTGGCCGCTTGTTCCGCGGTTTCTTTGTCTTTCCTCTCGAGCATTCTTCGGAGGAATTCGGCATCAGTTTCTTGTTTCTGACGCTGCTCCGACGATATTTCCGGGCTTTTTTTGGCCCAGTGAGCGTGGACATCTTCATTAGCATTTCCTGGAGCTTTTACTGTTGCTCCTGGGCTTTTGTCACAGATCGGGTGAATTTTCGATGTCCTGTAGAGGCAGGGCTCTCCTCCTTCCCGAAAGCTATGTAAATGGTATGTACCACCATGCTCCCAGACTTGGGGCGTTTGGATTCAGTGCCTTTGAGCTTCGTCGTGGACACGGGGATTTTCTCCGACCTTCTTCTTTTGTGGGCGGTAGAAGTCAAGGGGGTCGTTGTAGTGGGCACCCAAGTAGATGATACCTTCTGTGGTACTACAGGATGGTGCTTCTCTTTTCGAACCTTCATTTTCTTTTGTCAGCGGGAGTAGTCTTGGTTGATCACCGTGTCTTCGACCTTTCGCCAAACCTTGTGAATTTTAGAGGACAGCCACTGAGGAAGCTGCTTGTCACGACTCGAAATAGCACGTGACTGGCACTTGAATCATATGAAGTCTATAGGACCCAATCTAATTCAAGTAAGCCAAAAAAATCCTAGAAATCTAAACTATTTAAAAGAAGAAATAAGGAAAAGTTTAGTTTTAAAGCAAGTTGTTTAACAACATAAGCCGAAATATGCATTTTTAAAACCTCAAGTCTTTTCTGAAAATTTTGGCAGTGTATCCTTTATAAATACTGGCCCCAAACGGGTACAAGCATACATAATATGAATAAAGGCATCCCCAAGCGGGAGCTAGCTCTTCGCCAATTGGCGGTGACAACCACGCAAGCAATATAATATACAATGCCGAAGGGCGAGAATCAAAACTCAAAAGGAAACCCAATATCATCAAGAAAACTCATAATAATACAACGTGCGACTCTAAGGTCGAAAGAATAAACAACTGGTCTTCTAAGATTATAAAAATATACAAGTCTGGTTGATGGAGTTACTAGATACAACTGAATTTAAATAAAGTTACAATGGTGGTCACGATGCGAGTGAACCCACCTACCAAAGCAATCACCGGAATGGAAGCAGTGTGCCAGAAAGCCGCAATGAAACCTGTACGGCAAAAACCTGCAAGAACTGTGGCACAACGGGGATGAGTTTCCAACTCGTGAGTAGAAAACATCACTGAGCAGAAATCGTATGTATGACTCAATCATAGGTCATACGATCATAATATCCTCAAAAAATAATATGGCCTGAAGCATAATATAATGGCAAGGGTAAACATCTATGCATACGTGTAATCCCATATACTCGTGTCAGTGCCTCAGGTAGCAATATATCATAAATATGATGTATGAATGCATGAAAACAGAATGCATCTAAATGTGGAAACAGTTTTCTTATCTCAGTGAGATTTCTGTATAAAATCGAGTATCCTTAATTAAATCCTGTAGAAAATCAGTGTCAATCATCGACATAAAATATCAATCTCAAATCTCGATATCTCAGGTCCGGCTATCCGGACTGGCCTATATCATCAAATCTCAATGTCTCAGGCTCCGGCTATCCGGACTGGCCTGTATCATCAAATATCAATATCTAGGGCTCCGGCTATCCGGACTGGCCCAAATCCTCAAATAAAAGACCACGTCGGTATCCTCCGGATATCCGGCGCATCACAATAAAATCACCGTTCAGTAGTGCTCCCTTGTCTCAGGCTCAACACCATCATCTGCGACCTTCTCGTCTTGGGGTACGACACGGAGTCCACCATGCACCCACAGTCGGTTCCTCCTCCTCCTTGAATCGGGTGTATGTATCGCTCAAGAGCCGAGAAAACTCTTGGTGGACGTATCTCAATTCATATCAGGAGAAAACCGCAATTTTCTATCTTTTGAAAATGATAATCAGTTTATAAATCTTTGCGGTTTCTCTAAATCTAGAAATCTTAAGGAAATCCGAAATAACAATCTCAAGAGTAAATAATACTGAATACTGGGCTCCGGCAATCCGGACTGGCCCTATAATATTGCATGACAATGAATATATAAATGCGTCTGATATCAAGCAAAGAATGCAATAATTAAACTAGCGTATGAAAGCAATAACATATAGGAACTATCAGCTAGTAAGCTATTTCAATGAAATAATGTTCTCTAAAGTGTACGTGACATAGTAATTACCGATGAAGATGTGTGTGAGCCGGCAAGCGAGTGTACGTGGAGCATACGCATCATCGGTAATGGTGCTGGTGTCCTAACAACAGCTTTCATCATTACTAACGAAAATACATATAAGCATGCAATGCAATGCGAACAGCAGAATAAATGGCAAATGAATAGTAAATGCAGCAATAAAGAAATATACATTCCTATATATGAGTCATACAGTTTTTGGTATCTGAAATCGCACGAATCGTGGTGTTTAAAAAATAGGGCTATTGTGTTTTTATGAAAAAGTACATCCTTTGAAATATCCGTAGTATCCCTTGGCCTGTCTTTAAAATACTCATGATTCGTTAGTTTTGGAAAAAAGTATGACTCGTGCTCAGTCTAACATCTACTAAGTAACTATAGGACTAAACTAACAGACTAGTCGAAAGGGTAAGGAAATCCACCTAAATCTGAGTCGATATATATATATATATATAATAGTCAGTGATCTCGCCTCAATAGTATCGCGTACGATACAATATATATATCATATGACATCCTCAAGTAAAGAGTGCGGATCTATTATCATAATTATATCTCGTACGGTAAATCCATCATACGGCATCCTAAATCTGGGTACGGGTCGAATATCACATTTATCTCATTTTTCATCTGGTATCCTTATCATCATATATCATGAGCTGGGGTACTGATCTAAGTCTAGTACATATTGATACCAACAATACATATATATGTGTGTGTATGAAAACACATCGCCTAAAGATCCGCTATAATATCATGTCGTATCTCATAATACGAACCAAGTTCCATCACCGATCTCATGGCATCATGCCCAATCACATCGACTTATTTCCAAATACCATATTGATACGTACAAGAAGCAAAATGTATGCGAGAGTGTGTGTGTGCGCGCGTGTATGCAAATCATTAATCTAGGGTTTCGCGACTAAGAAGCTAAACTAAGTTACTTCTAATTACACTACACTGACCCATGAACACATAAACCTATCTTGGTAATCATAGTCTGACAATACACACCTTTATATATATAATATAATATATTCGTATTTTACACTACGAAACTGCGGGTGTGCTATACACCATCCACCCGACTTCCCCCATAGATATATATCTACCCACCTTGATCCTTACTTGCCGAAGTCGATGTCGCCATCCTCTTCTTCATCATCTGAAGTCCACGTGGGGGTGCCTACATATCACACATAGTATCGTAAACCGAAATCGCTCATAAAAACCAAATCGGAACGAATATAACACATAGGTTAAACCCTATAGTTTACGCATGCAAGAATATTCAAACAACTCCCGACATCGACGTATAAACGTCAAGTGATCGAGATAAAACACCAATACCAAAACTTTAAATCATGAACATCAAGAAATATAAGGCAGCAAGTCATGAAAATGGTCCCATATTTTGGTTCAGGTGAAAAAGGGGTAAATAAACAGTACTAGGGTGCTATATAGGGAGTATATGAGCTACAGAAGAAACCTGGGCACCAAATTCATCAATGTGGCCGGCCACAAGCCCCTGAAATCCGGCCTCCTCGGTTTTGGTTTTGTAGGATGGGTTCGTTTTCACAAGGTGGTCTCGTAGTGCCTAATCTATGTCTCTGAGGTTGTTTGTTTTTCTAGTAAAAGTCCTGGTTCACTCTAGATTCCCTGTAGGCCACCAAATCATACACAAACCGACATTTAAAAGTTTCAGGTTTGGGTTTTCATGTTTCAGTTAAGGTTTGGTCTGGGTTCTAGACAATATGAGGGGTTGTAAGGTCTCTACTAACCTCAATTATACTTTTGGATTCAAATCAAACCCTAATCCTCAACTTGGAATTTTAAAAGTTCACTAAACCATCCTAAAACACTTCTAAACATTCATGGACACTAAAGTGAATGTAAAACTATACTAATGGTGAAGAAAGTACCTCATTTGGCAACTCAAGAAAATTCTTGAGTTGCTCCAAGTGCCTAAAATCCAAACTTTCTTGGTCCAAAATGCTTGTAGTGAGCTTGTGCACATCTTTAATGAAGTGGAGATGATGTTTTAATGGGTTTTTGGTGTTGTTATGAGGAGGTAGAGGGAAGGGATGAAGAGGGCTGCCATGTTTGAGGAAGAGGGAGAATGAAGAGGAATCAATGAAGGGGAAACCAATTACCAAGTCAACACAAATCTCTCACCCTCTCTTCTCTCTCATGCCCATACCTCATTCTTTATCATTTTCTTTTTTTTCTTTTCTATTCTTTTCTTTTCTCTTTTCTTTTGTAAACAAGAATGCAAAACCCAAAAAGCAACTATACACAAAAAGAAATCATGGTAGAATTAAATGTAAAAATGTGAAATATGACATGGTGCATGTCATGTGCACAATTCAAGTTTAATGCATGATTAGTGATATTTAATCGCGATTAGCACTAAAATGGAATATAATTAATTATAAAGAATTTATAATTTGCTTAAATCATGTAAAACGCCCTCATTTCAGTAATTCTTATAATTTTCCAAATATTTCCCAATTTATCGGTATTTAATTATACCATTTCATAAAAATATTCATAATATTTATTATTTAATTATAAAAATTCCCAAAAATAATATTTTGTTTTTCTGAAATGTTACACTGCTCTGGCTTCACCTTTGTAACGTTCTCCATAGGCGGAGGAGATCTTTTTAGCACAGCGATTGGAGAGTTCTTACGCACCCTCCTAAGCGGTTCAAAACTGTTCCCAGTTGGAACAGCAGCATCAACTTTCACCGTTGGAGCTGGTGGGGCAAATCCGGAAGTGGAACTGCTCCCAACATTCCTCACTCGGCGCCAGTAACGACGTCGAGCATGCCTTGCAGACAGTATTGGTTCAGCTATGGGGGTGGCTTCATCATGCCCCCTACTCTGGTGGAGGGTTGCTGCCGGTGTCAGCCTCTTGAAGACTGATGTCCGCTGAGAAGAAACTTCCAACCTATCGAAGATTGATTTTTGAGCAGGGAAAACAGCCTTGGTGGTCTCTCCCGAAGCGGGAGTTGGAGCGGACAGTCTAGCGAAGACTGATCCTTTAGCAGGAGAAGCCTCTCTGATGATTTCGTTTATTGGAATAGGGATGGCTATCCGTTTCGGGATAACCCCCTCAGGTATCGCGGGCTTCTTCACGAGCCCATTGGAGTTTTGGCCCAGTCTGTTAAAGACTGAGGTGTTGGATTTGGACGACCCGTTGAGAGGGGCCGCGGTAGTTGCAAGCCGATCAAAGACCGACTTTTTCGGAGCTTCTTGCAACGGCATTGGGGCGTTAAAGCTCATTGGTGGGAGCATGGTCCTAAAGAACAGCCCAGTGGTGGCTTGCATCACCTGTTCCACAGGCATCGCGAAAATGGAGGCCGCTTGAGGCCCGTAAGTCACTCCTCCTACGAGGACGGAGCGGGAGTTGTTGCAATTGTTGCTGCTGGAGCAGTTAGAAGCCTTTGATCTTCTTTTTCTGCACGGAGCAAAACACCAAATCTTAGTACCTCGAATCCAGGGGTAACCATATTAAACCGCGATTCGTTCACGAATACGACACATGAAGTGTGGAGTAGAAAGAGGAAAAGGTCCCACCGGACGTGCCAGAATCTGTTCTCCGCCAGAAAGACGCGACCGGGACGTTGGGACGTCCGGCCTGAATTTTGGGGGCAGATACTATTTGATTTTATCCATCCACCTCTCTGAAGATGCCAAGTTGATTTATGGCACCGTGTATCGGAGGTTTAGACGGATGCGGCCGTTGTAGCAGACTTCGTCAGATTCCCTCTCATTGAGGGGTTTTTTTATTGTGGGGACGCTCTTCCCTGCAGGCGCAAGCCCCTGCAGTTTATTACGCTACCGCATCGCGGTAACCACTTTCTCCTTCTCCGGATGGTCACTTCGTGTCGTGTGTTTTTGTTTTATTTTTGGTTGCCTGTGGATTGTACACGGAGACTAATTTATGTTGTCACCCGTAGGACGTGGATTAGTCCAAATCCGTAGTTTCTTAGATTTGGGTTTGGTTTGGGTTTAAGGATTGTTAATCTCATTGAGATTAAGATCAACTTAAACATTTGTTAAGGATACGTTAGTCTAATTTTAGACTAAGATCTACTCAACGGGGTTTTGGGATCATTTAGATCCAACGAAAGAGTATTTGGACTCTATCGTTTTAGTTTAGGGACATTGTGGTCCATTGGGTTAAGTACATCGTAGTCCATGGAGCTTAAAGACATCATAGTCTGTGTTTGAAAGACATCATAGTCTAGTTTAAAGTCATCATAGTCTGTAGAGTTTTAGTTTAGGGACGTTGCGGTCCAGTGGGTTTAAGGACATCATAGTCCATGGAGTTTAGAGACATCATAATCTGTAAAGTTTAAAGACATCATAGTCTATAAGTTTAAGGACCTCACAGTCCATAAAGTTTAAGAACATCATAGTCCATGAGTTTAAGGACCACATAGTCTATAGGATTCTGGTTTAACCAGTTTGGGGATGCATCAATAGTTATTGGTTATTGGGACCCTCCATCTCTCCGAACACGTTGAAGGATTACAACGACATGTATCGGAGGTATGAATAGATGTACCCTTGAATCAATGTCCCGATTTTGGGAAGTAGGATGAACATCAGTTTAGATGTCATCTGTTGGGAGCTTATTAGCTATCTTGAGATAGGGTTTGGAAACCCTAAGCATGAAGAGCTTAATTGATGGTCCTTGGAACATTTGGTCTGATTCTGGCTAATGTTAGCCCTTCATAGTGTTCAACACTAGCATGTTTATTCAGTGCTCATGTGCTCCCATGTGATACTCTGAGGTAGTGTTAAACACTGGAATTTGAGAATGCTCACGTGGCGCACGTGATGTATATAAGTGTTAAACACTTTAGCCCTGTGGCCGTCACGTGTAAGCACGTGAGGCGCTAGCGCTGCTTCTTTGGGTTTATTCTTTTGTTCTCCTATGAGTGCTAAGTGCTATTTAGGTCACGTGAGATCACGTGAGGCAACCTAAAAGTAGGAACAGCCTCCGATTTATTCCCCTTTCTTATTTTGTAAGTGTCAAGCATTACCATGGGGTCACGTATGATCACGTGAGCCAATCTCAATTATTCCCTTTTGTTCACCAAAGGCGCTCACGTGGGAGCACATGCTCGGCTATTATCATGTTGGGTGCCAATCCTTTTACGTGTATGGAGATCCTGAGTTTCGTGACTTTCAAGCCCATTGTTTTATAAGAGTTGGATTCTTAAGACTTAGTTTTTTTTAGGTATAGGATCTATATGACAGAAACTCCCCGATGAGAATTAAATTCTCAACTTGTAAGGAGATCTGTTTCTGCAGATCTTTTACCATAAGTGAGAGCTAAGTTCTCATATGAAGGGTTAAACCCTTGTTTCATCAGAGGAATTAAATTCCGAGGAATTAAATTCCTGTATACTTTTTGGGAGAATTAAATTCTCTGAACTTAGATCTTCCTCTAGGTTTTTGATCTGCATAAAATCTCCCCGATGAGAATTAAATTCTCAACTTATGGGGAGATCTGCTTCTACAGATCTTAACAAGAGGAAGAACTAAGTTCTTTTTGGAAGAGTTAAACTCTTATGGAAGTGAAAAAGAGATGGGATATTCTCTGTGTTTTGTCCCTTCTCTTACCTAGAGTTTCTTTTTCTCTTTTTCTCTCTGGAGAATTAAATTCTCTTTTCTTTTATCCTTCCGAAGGGTTTCTCTCTCTTTTTTATCTTCTCTTTTCTTTTTCTATCTGTCTTCTCAGAATTCCAAAAACTTCTCTCCTCCTTCTTGTTTTTTTTCTTTCTTTTTGTTTCTTTGCTCTTATTTATAGGAGAAAGAAGGGAATCAATTTGTTTAGCAAATCTTTCGATGATAGATTTTGATTGATTTTCTAATCAACCAACATGATCTTCTTGATCACTTGGTGAACTTTATTCACCACTGGATTTTTAATCCAAGGACTTCTGTTTTACAGAAAATATTTCTTTTGTTGTTCTTAACAAATTTAGGAAGATATTTCCTTACACGGAATTTTTCTGTAGATTGGTGACTTTTAATCACCATTGGATCTTTAATCCAACGGCGTTCTGTTTTACAGAGCGTAATCTTTCTTGTTTAGAAAGATCCAAGGAAGTATTTTCCAAATAAGGCTTTTAATCCATTTTAATTAGAATTTATTTTTATCAGTCCAGAAGGCATTGGAGTCCATCACGTGTAGCACATGACCCCACCAAATTAAGCCGACCCAAGGGTGTCACGTGTTATCATGTGAGTTTCTTTTTGTCCCACTTGTTTTCTTTATTCAGGCGCCTGTATACTTTGCTTATAGAGGTCACGTGTTTGCACGTGAGGTTCAGTTTTGTTAAGCGAAGTGCCTATCACGTGTGGGCACGTGATGCTTCACTTGGGGACTTTCTCCGTTGCCTATTCATTTATTTATTTATTTTCCATAAGGGAGAGATACTCCGCAAGTACCTTTTTGACCCCTCTCACGCGATTCAGTACCGGATAATTTAGCTGGAGCACGACCTTTCCTTCACCGAGCAGCCGATAGTCACTCTAGATCGGCAAGCGAAGAAATCGAGATCGAAGGTCATACCGTCCATAAAGGTTCTTTGGCGTGGCCCGAACAGCGAAAAGGTCACGTGGGAAGCCGAGGACGAGATGCGGAAGAAATATACCCATCTCTTCGAGGGTACGCATAGTTAGATTTTAAATTCGGGGAACGAATTTCTTTAAGGGAGGAAGATTGTAACGTTTTAAAAATCGTTTAGGTGAATTTTCCGATAATCGGTAATATAACTTGTGTTTTCCGTAAAAACCAAGATATAATTATTTTTCCACATAGACTTAAATACACCTATTTTAGTTATGTAATTGCTAGTATTTGGTATTTAATTTGTCACTTATAAATTTCTAGTTTACTTAAATATTTTCCTTAATTAATTATTTTTAAATGTTATTTTAAGCTTTCACTTATACATTTAATTAGTGTAAATTACAAATTTGAATGGGTTAAGCACACAATAGAGCACCATGACAACTCAAAACCTAGTTTATAATATGTTCTTTCCATCTCAAATTTTCTCCATGGTTCTAGAGATTTCTAGGAAAATGTTAATTAGAAAATAAATTAATTAAGATATAAACTAATAGATGTGATAATGGGGATTTTCTTGACTTAACATCATACACCCTCACACACTCACCTCTCTCTTCCCCTCATGGCCGAAACCTCACTGCAGTCCCCTCCCCCATTTCTCCACCTCATTTCTCTTCAAAAATTATTCATTTTTGCATCAAAAATCCATACAAAGTCTCACTAATTCATCATTAAACCTTCACCCAAAAGTTCTTGACCTAAACTAGCTTGGATCTAGGAGCAAGATGGCATTTTGAAGGCTAAGGTTGCAAGTTAGATCTACAAATCTTTGAGGTATAAATCTTAACCCTATATTTAAATTGTTGGTTAATTACTTTAATCTAACTTAATTAGGTATTAATATGGTTCAAATTTCAAGTTTGGGTTTCTAAAGAGAAGGGTTTGGGTTCAAGTTAGGGTTTTATCACTTGATTATAGTTACAATGTGTAGTTTAAAATCTTAAGACTTGAAAAATCTAAACTAGTTGTTAACTTGTTAATTGTTACGTTTAATTTGTCCTAATTAAATATTCTTGCAAACTAATTTCATGATTAGTGTATGAATAGGTGAGATTAAAATTTAGTTCAACTTTGTGTGGCTTAATTAAGTTATTAAGTGAACAATGTGGCCACTAGATTTGCTAAAACATCTAGATTTGAACTAAAATGGTAAATTATTGCTTACTAGGTTTTCGGAATAAATAGATTTTAATTAAGTTTGAGGTTTTGATGATTTACTACCTTTTTCCTATGATATTTAGAGTGTTGTTAGTGCGCGACGGGTACGATTGGGTTCTAGGTTAAGGGATTACTACGCATAGCAACCCATAGTTGTGGTTTGTGGCGTTGTCGCGAGCGCGTTTTGTGCACCAAGTGCGTACGCGTCTGGTTAGTGCGCGTTGGTTGTCTTGTATCGTTTATTTCCGTGATTATTTACATATATATCCTTTTATTTACCTGTGTGCGATTCTAGGATCGGGTGCATAGGTGTTTGACATGGCGCGGAAAGGCAAGACTGAGATCGGATCAGATTAGCCGAAGCGTCCCGGTAATTAGATGTACACATCTATTGGGGATCGTCTGAATGGCGCGAGGCACCCGATAGTTAGGATTACTAGCAGTGTTCGTATCTATATGCGTAGTCCCCTAGTCATTCAACTCATTGTATTGTATCATCTTATATATATATATATATATATATATATATTATCTCATAGGACACTTGCACCATTACCATTGGTTCATACCGCACGAGCACTATTCATGTGAACACACACGCCATTGTTAATTGCTATGCTACGAACACTATAGAATTTGCTTAAATCGGTATCTAAAACATTTGCATCATATATGATATGTAAACTGGTAGTTGTGTACTCATTTCATCTATATTGATACGTAGGATGTCTAGTCATATATAGATACATCATTGCATCATACTTCATACATGGTTTCTGGTTATATGTCGCATGGTATATACTATCATATCATAGACATTCATCATCACCAACATATTTACATATTGTGATTCTTCTTGAGGATTTCAATGCTTATGAGATTTCTGGATTTTGGGGGAAAACCACAAGGATTTTAAGAGCTTATTACCATTTAAAAAATGTAAATTGTGGTTTTCTCGTGATATGATGTATGTATCGTCCACCATGAGTTTTCCTGATTTCTGTTGGTTTTCGAGACCTGATTCGAGGAGTAGGATGAACCATCTCGGGTACATGGTGGGTCCGGTATGGTACCGGGGTAAGAAGCTCGAGTTGTAGACGATGAGCCTGGCAAGGGCAGACTACCTACGGGTGAAATCTGGCGCGGCGGATATCCGGAGGATGTCGACCGTAGTCGTGAAATTTGATGATATGGGCCGATCCGGACTGACAGAGCCCGAGATATTAAGATATTGAGATATTGAGACATTAAGATATTGAGATATTGAGACATTGAGATATTGAAATATTGAGACATTGAGATATTGGGATATATATATATATATATGTAAGTCTACGGTAGCGCCCCGGCCGTCTTTCAGACGCCAAAATGCGAAATAAAAACTTTTATAACTGGCGCTATCGCATACTATAACCCGGATCTGCCATTAACGCTAAACTAACAATCTACAAAGAGGGAAGTAAGGTTATACCGAACGATCCGAGTCCTTCGTTCTTTAACCATCATCCCACGCTCCGTTGCGGCTGCTCCGATCTCGTCGATCTCCGATCTCCTCGTCCAGGTGGCACCACATCATCGGATCTTTAAACGGGCTCCCGCCTCTGACTCGAGGCAACTCGGTCATCAAGTTTGCTAGAAGAGATGACCAAGATTGATGTAGAGAATGAGTAGAAGACTTTGTCTCGCTTCTTCCAAAACCATGGACGAACGGTTAATGAAGTTGCCATTGGAATCGGGTGATGGAATGAAATGAGCTGTGAAATTCCATACACCGAAACTATCATAATCTTTTAACCAAATGAAGTGAGAGAGTGTGAGAGTGAGGGGAGGGGCCGGCCATATAAGAGGAAGGGGGTGATGGTAGGAGCAAGTGGTGACCATAAAAAGCTTCTCACAAAAATATCAAGAAGAAATATCTTAAGCTTTACAAAATGCATTAATGAAAATGGTGACACATAATAACACCTCACCACTCATTCAATGCAAACCATGAATCACTAACTTAGTCACCTTCCAAGAAGCTTCCTCTCATCATCTAGAAACTTCTAGAACCATGACTCACCCAAGAAAAGATAAATCCGTATTTAACCGAATGTTAAATACGGCTGATAGAAAATTGGAAACTGGCAACTTCCAAAAGTGATCCTGAAACGAATTTCAGGATAACCCTGTAACTATATAAATATACCCGCATTTGTATTACGACCGAATACAAATGCAACTGAGACAAAGATATTATATCTACTCTGTATAATACATGGATCCGGCTTAAACCAAAGCCCACCAGTATTATCTGCCCGAAAAATAACACGTGCGTAAACGCACGTGCATTTTCCGAACCCCGCCATAAAACCATACGGCCTCTACAACGTTTCGCCCGAACTTGGGAAACTATCTGTGGGGAACTCTAATGACTCGTCAGTACCCTGGCAGTGGGTTTAACCACAAGCCGTCATCGGCACTGGCTGTGCGTAACGGCTGCCCATGGACTGACCTCAAGGGAGGCTGATGAGCGAACACATCCAGAAACCCTACTGAGCCTAACAGTGACCATGTATATACAGTCCGGTCCGTTCGTCTATGAGTATCGCATATCCGGCCTAGGAGGCTAGTAACGTCAGACCCCCAATAGCTATATAAGTCGTGTCGGAGACAAGCCCTGAACACCTTGAGATACTACTGGAGTACCTACCAGTAAATCCCACCTGCCTTGGCCAAGGACTTGGTGTAATGGCTTTCCTAGACACAGCACGATCTCAACGCCCAATACCGGGAGAGACAAATCCCCTGCCGATCCGCTCACGTACCTCCATGTGGCTCGGGACTGTACCCAAAAACTACCTGTTTGCACGACTCCTTTGAGCCGTGGTAAGGTAGAAATCAAAGCACAGTGGGAACTCACACGAGACAAATGACGGCCTCAGGTCGATGAACTAACCTGTACACATGTCACCAGGGAACTGCTATCTGACGATATGTATAATACCAACAAGCAGGTTCCCGGCAAGTCCTGTCCGGTGTACTCATAACCCAATGAGCACCTGTATACATCTTAGGTGATCCAACTGACACCAGTGGCTTGTGAGACCGGCCACCGCCCCTCATCGGGGTCTCGACTGTATACACTAGTCTACTCCGGAGTATCGATACCCTGTCTCGAAACTCCCACGACTAGGGACCACTATTAAGGATGAGCTTATAGACTACCCAACTCTCACGTATATGATCATCCTCATATTGTTGGTAGTCAAGCAAGATCCTAAGGGCTCTATCAACGTGTACCATTGATCAGTCGCCTGAACCTGTACACGACTGATAAAGGAAAACTAGATAGCATACTATCATCTCGAGTAAGACTGTCCTACCGGTATAGGTCCTCCTCAATCATTGCAATCACGTACCTGCGATCCAATAATTGACTTTGAGGGCACTATATCCAACAATCTCCCACTTGCACTTAAGGCTAATTATTGCGATGTCGCATACTCACAGCCCGTGTGAAACCAACACCCAACTCCTCTACTAATCAGTTTCACAAAGCTCGTTTGTAAAACTATTGTGTTCGAGAAATAGCCTCAGTGAGTGGATCCGCCCTGATGTCTCTCTTAATCTCAAGTTCGCGGAGAAAGCCATCTCCCGAATTGAGTAATACCTGTCTTAGAATATGTCTGGATATCTGATGGGACCTAGTTCATAAATGAACTCCAAATCCAAACTTCTTAGACAGTATCGAAAACTGAACCTAATCAGTATCCTGCACCATGCTTCCTACAGTATCCTCTTGGACCACCTGTCCATAATACTGTCCCTCTTCGTCAGAGAGAAAACTATAACTCTGACAATCACTCTTTCATCCATGTCACCTTTGAAGCCTGGAATGATAACCGTCTCCAAAGGAGGCTGCCGTCATCAAATCCGTTGAACATGCACTTATGTTCTAAAACTGCTTCCTTATGTTTCTCTAGGATTGGATTAATACAAACTTATTGCATCTAGTGCAAAAACAACATTTGGTGTGGTACTTGACATCTCATGATTGACTCAATTGCCTAAGCAAGTGATCTGCCAATCATGTACATCCCTCTCCTCTTTAGTCTATAAGACACCTTTAGATAGGGTGACTCCATCACCTGCAGGTACACCACCATGCCAGGAGTCATTTATTCTAAAAACCATTAGAATACTGTCAAAGTACCCACATTGGGAAACTACCCAAATCCATATCTAAAACCATAGATCTAGAAACCAGAATGTCAAATATTATATCCATATCCTGTCTGGAGAAACAACTGTGTGACGACCAAAGTACAACCGATCGTAGTATAGGAATTTTACTTTCTACTCTGTGTATGTCATCCAAATACCAGGACATCACACCCTACTACCTTCTTAACATATCCATCCCCTATTCAGATGAAGTCAAACCCATGACTGTCACATCAAAATTAGATGATCAATCTCCGCTATGACTGCTGTAGTCTATAAATAGACATAAGCTACTTGCCCACTATGCTTCCGCTGCTCCCACTGACCACAACAACCCTCCTACCGGGTCTCATAGCCTGGAACAATAGTAGTGTCAAGTCTGGGTAGATAAGAATCTCCCTGTCACCGTCGTTGAGGCTACCGGAGTACCTCTCAGGTGTCTGAGGTTACCCACCATATCTGCGGAGTGGCCAATGAAATGTCAAACCTGATTGAATCTTTAGGTCCCATTAAATTTTCCGTAATCGTTTGCGGTTCTGGAATCACTTCCAGTTCTACCATACTCCCACTACTGTTTTCTGAAAAAATCCATTTTATTAAAACTGTGGCGAGTCAAGAACAATATCACTATTGATCTTCCAGATGGTAGAAAGTCAACCCTCGTCATAGCCTGGACCAACCCACAAACAGCCATTACAGAAACGTGCCCTGAGTTATCCAGAGTCTGGTTTTAAGCATAAGCCGGACAACTCCCCGTACCTTAACAACGTTAAGATACGAACCATTCTATATCCAATATAGAAACTTTGGCACTTATTTAATTGGAACCAGATTCTAATCATGCAGCTGTCTCCAGTGCATTTCAACTTTAATGGAGAGAGGATAATCAGCATTACTCAACTTAGGAATCCATCCAATTATGAGTAACCCGAAAGAGAAACAAGTTTCTCAAAACTCTTACTATCATCTGAATACCAATCACAAGAATCTACATCTTCGATCTCTTTGAAGAATCCCGATACTTGCGACATCTGGTTCTCTACTTTATTCTTATACCCACAACTTCTCAAAACTTAGACCTTGTATCTCTACGAAACACTTGTCTAAAAACTAGAGAAGTCATAAGTAAACAGAACATAGTACGAGGACCTACCCCTTTGTCCTGATGGACACTGGACAACATACAATACTCTGTATAAGTCCGCTGAGTTGAATAACTCAAAACCTGTGCGTCGTAGGTTGAAAACTGTACCCAGGCGATTTCCTCAAATATCACCAATTACAACGAATTCCGATATAATGAGGATGATCACCTAATTCCCAATAACTTCCTCCCACTCATCATCTGTAAAACCATACAGATATGAGAATGAAACCTGGTGAGTACACACCCTGGAGTAAGTATCTAATCGGGAAAACAGTTTTTCATTAACAATGCACTGAAATATGAAAATGTTTCGTAGGGGTATCCTGGTATTCATAGTAATGCCTCTTCCAAAATCCAATTCATGACTTTAACCGTGTATTTCTTTGCCATCTCTCTAAATCCCTTTATTTGTCTTTAGTCATTACCTTCTGTACACCATCGTTAGACTAAATGGTTTTCTTCCTTCCCTACCGTTCGGCACCAGCCTATGGTTTGGAAGAAGACTATCCAGTAAGCATAATAGGTGTACCCTCCTAAATCAAGGAGTACTCACATCTTGAGAGAAGGTGGCGATAAAAGACAACTGAATAATACTTTATTCTTTTAAAGGTGAAATAGGAGTGGCGATGAAGTACGCGGTTTGGTCGTGAATGATAGCAGTCGCAACTTACTTTGCCCTCTTTCTAATCCCTTTATTTTGTCTTTACATATTACCTTCTGTACACCCTACTTAGGCTAATTGGTTTTCTTCATTCCCTACCTTTCGGCACCTGCCTATGGTTTGGAAGAAGACTATCCAATAAGCGTAATAGGTGTACTCTCCTAAACCAAGGAGCCCTCGCAACCTGAGAGAAGGTGATAATAAAAGACAACTGAATAAACCAATTCTATTTCTCCTGAACCTTGATCCATCCTCGAAGAAGTTTCTTCGAGTTCGTATATAACCATACGATGGATCTATCCAATGGAAGTGGATGTCCGTAGTAATACGGGGTGTTCTGAGAAATGCAAAGGGTAAAAGAAGGAGTGGCAATGACTTATGCAACTCAGACAATCCAAAAGCCAGTATTTTAAGAAAGTTCGGTCAACTTGGTCACTGAGTCATAGTCTAGGGTCGGTCAAAGGTCGCTGCCAAAGAGAGAGAGAGAAAAGAAACACTCTGCGTGCACTCTAACCTAGATCAGAATGGTTATCATTTTATCTAATCCGGAAACTTCCCACTGTACTGTCAAATTCTCCTCCAAACCTGAAAGAAGAATCAATCGGGGTCATCCGAAGAGTAAACCAACTCATCAGTGGGAATCGGGATCCAACTCTCATCGCATGATAACGTGACGGAATCCACTCACGTTATCACACTCCAGAAGGTATGCGCATGCCTGGCAAGTTTCAGTTTCTTTAGAAACTCCCGATATGATTTTTACCCCATGCTCTTATGATCGTGACTAAGGGCCAACCCATCATAAGTCACATGTCAAGTTCTTCCCATCATTATCTTGTTAATTTGAACCCACCCGTACTCGCCCTTGACTAAGGGCCAACAAGGCTGTACGACTGTCCCAAACCAACACATCTATCTATGCAACAAATGAATACCCCAGCAGCTACCAATCACTATGTCCTGGCTAAGGGCCAGACCAACATAGCTTGAATACTACTGACCATCCATATGAAATGACGGAGGACTACGGCTGGTTTTTGGCGAAAAACCATTAACGTAATGAACTTGATCTCGTTGAAGGAACCTGATAGCTTTTTATAAAAATATAGTGGCGAAAACCTTTTGTTAAAGAGGTCACTCCCGGTGAAGGGATCTTGGCTCTTTCCTCGTGGAATGAGGTGCAGGATATTCCACTGAATACCGCGATGCAAAGAAACTTGTAATCGACTATAGTGAAGTTATTACCCTGACGCAAACTTCTGCTCAAGGGGTCAGTCCCGGTGGAGGGATATCGGCCCTTGCCCCGTCGAATGAGTTGCAGGATATTCCACTGAATACCACTATGCATAACAAAAGGAAACATCTTCGTAATAACACTTTTTAAATTTGTTCCAACAACATCCAAACAGGTTCGTTTTACTTCGCATTGATCAGAATCAACGCAGTCCCATCAATCAATCATACCAGAAAAGAACGAAAATAAAATGTACGTATATGCCATCAACATTCGTCTCTGGGTCCCGTCATCACCCGTTAGGTTACTTAACTAACGACAGAGCGGGGACTGAACTAGCGCGGGTGTAAAACATATACAACATCTAATAGTATATATATCAATATACAATAATCTCTCCAGGCGTGATAATATGCAACATTACAGAAAAGTAATAAGCATCACAGAACAATACAGATAATCTGGGATCCCCGGGTTTCACAGAGCCGCTGCTGAAACCCGACGTTCCCCTGTCGTGTGGATAGCCTGTGCAATGAAACCTAGGCCCCTACGGGTGCGGCAAGTTACCTGCAAAAACCTGAAGCGAGGCAGCCCCCTACAGCATAGTGAATAGACCACCCGGCACTTCACGGAATCCGGTAGCATGAGCACCCCTCCTTGGATCAACCTGTACCCCCTACGAGTGCGGCGAATAGTTTGCCAATTCTAGAGTGGGGCCTGTTGGGGTAAAAATTTACACCCCGGTTGACCGAGTCAAAGTCAAGGTCAACCCCCAAGCTAGGTGGGCCCAAGCCCAGGTCAAGCGGGCCCATACCCAAGTCGAGCCCGCGGCCAGCCTCTCTCATGCCAACAACAAAATCATGTCATAAATAATTTTTATGTAATTTTTTATGCATGAATGTAAACAAAATGGGCATAAAGCCAATATTTTGTAAGCCCATGGCTTATGTGCAAAAATGAAATGGCACATGAACCATGGGATGGGCAAAATGCCATTTTGTAAAGCCCAAGGGGCTATATGTAAATATGTAAGCCTATAAAAGGCAACATGATGAATAAAAAAGAAAACTTTTCATTCTCTCCACAAAAATTAGAGCTGAGCTCTTTCTTCCTTCTTCAAGGTTCCAAAACCTTCTTCTTTCTCTTGAATTAAATCAAGAGTTTTACTCTTCCTTTTTCAAAACTAAATAGTTTTCCACCACAAAACCCACAAAGGGGAACTTGGATCTGCCATCAGATCTTAAAAAGGAGAGATTTTGAGATTTTACATCTCTTGATCTTCAAGATCCAGCAAGCAACAGGAGGAAGAAGAAGAACCCTTCCATTAACCCAACAAAAAAAAAAACACTCAGGAGTCTAACTCCTCTTTGATTTCTCTTCAGAGAAATCTTTTTTTAGGCTAAAAGCCTGTTGTGTGCGCAAGTCGCCCGCGTGCCGACACGTGGCGCGCGCGCTTGCGCAACTGCGCAAGTGCGCAAGTCGCCCGCGTGCCGACACGTGGCGCGCGCGCTTGCGCAACTGCGCTTGTGCGCAAGGCGCCCGCGTGCCGACACGTGGCCCGCGCGCTTGCGCAACTGCGCAGTTGCATAAGGCGCCCGTGTGCTGACACGTGGCGCGCGCGCTTGCGCAACTGCGCAAGTGCGCAAGTCGCCCGCGTGCCGACACGTGGCGCGCGCGCTTGCGCAACTGCGCAAGTGCGCAAGTCGCCCGCGTGCCGACACGTGGCGCGCGCGCTTGCGCAACTGTGCATCCCTTGGATGTCTTTTCCCCCTCTTTTGTGTACATATATACACATATACATATGTATACAAATTTATACATACACGTACTCCACGACACTGTCCCTGTTAGAAAAAAATTTCTAACGGGGCGCTGCCCCGCACCCCGCAAGGGGGCTGCTAGCCCCCTTGACCCCCAGCCCGCTATCCGGGTAGCGGGACCCCCGTAAAAACTCTGCGTGGCTCCCGATATATCCAAACCCCCCTTTCAGAACTGAACACACGTATACTGCACATTGAGTTCGCATGACCAGTTTAACCCGTTAATCGGAGGTTCCCTCGCCCCAAAGGCGATGGGTAATTAACGGCAGCTTAGTCCGCGGCTGCCGGAGATTCGGATCCCCACAATCATTAAACCCCGGCCTACCCTAGGCCGGGGGAATCTGTAGTACGCCTGACAAGCGCGCGCGTATTCTCATCTCAATGGGGTGACGAAAAACACCCTACAGATTCTGGCACGCCCGCTGGGACCATCTCTCCTCCCATATTTCGGGTTAAATGTTCGTGCGAACTCAATCAATATACATATCGATTGCCTATACTGAAATAATGTTTCTATTTGCAGGTTAACAATTTCCAATTACCATATTCGATGCAAGTCGGTATTTGAACGACTTTCCTTGGCCCCAGCTGGGGGCAAGGCCATCAACTCCGACAAAGTAATAAGGCATCTCGGGAAAACTCCAGCGGTACCCCCGACAACTGCCCGATCAGGTATCTTCTATGACCTCTAAGTCATTAAACTGGAAACAGCAGACCCCTAAGTCTTAAAACTGGAAACAGATGACCGCTATGTCGTTAAACTGGAAACAGATGACCTCTAAGTCATTAAACTGGAAACAGCAGACCCCTAAGTCTTAAAACTGGAAACAGATGACCGCTACGTCGTTAAACTGGAAACAGATGACCTCTAAGTCGTTAAACTGGAGACAGATGACCTCTAAGTCTTTAAACTGGAAACAGATGACCGCTATGTCGTTAAACTGGAAACAGATGACCTCTAAGTCATTAAACTGGAAACAGCAGACCCCTAAGTCTTAAAACTGGAAACAGATGACCGCTACGTCGTTAAACTGGAAACAGATGACCTCTAAATCGTTAAACTGGAGACAGATGACCTCTACGTCTTTAAACTGGAAACAGAGGACCACCACGTCGTTAAACTGGGAAAAAGTCGACCTCTAAGTCGTTAAACTGGGAATGTAAAAAAAATGTAAATAAAAAAAAAATGTGTAAATAAAAGAAAAATAAAGAAAAGCCGAAATGATGGGGCAACCGCGAATAAATAGCCGAAATGATAGGGCGATCGCGACCTTCGCGATAAGAAAAGCTGAAATGATAGAGCAATCGCGGTTATAAAATAAAATAATAAAAAAAAAAAAAAAAAGGTGCGGATGATGAGTTGCTCCTGGCATTATTCCAGTGCAGCAATGCAGACGCCAAACAAAAATCCAATTTCCCAAAATTCTTTCAGCCCTACGGCCAGTCCCCAAATTGACTACCGTATACAATCCACGGGCTCAAATAATCCTCGGCATACCCATGCCCCACCACAACCACCAGTTACACGGCTGATCTCCACCTTTGGAATTATGCTTCATTGGAAAGACCCACTCATGTGTCCTCACGATGCATGAGGAGAACAAACCTTCGTGAGATCCTTACGACTCACCAAGGAAAAACACACTTAGGAGTCCTCACGACTCTTAAGGAGAAAATACACCTGCGGGATCCTTACGACTCGTAGGGAGAAAATGCTTTTATGGGACCCTCACGGCCCATAAAATTGAAAAGTCTTAGGTGATAGGGATCCAAACCTGTCTCCTAAGCCATCGCTTCCCAATCCCCAAACGGCGAATGATGAGTCGCTGCTGGTACTACATTCCAGTACAGCGATGCAGACGCCAACCAAATTCCAACTCCCATACCCCAAAATGGCGAATGATGAGTCGCTCCTGGTACCATATTCCAGTGCAGCGATACAGACGCCAACCAAATTCCAAATCTCATACCAACGGCGAATGATGAGTCGCTCCTGGTACCATATTCCAGTGCAGCGATGCAGACGCCAACAAAGTCCTGAAATGTTTCTGGCCCTACGGTCTGGATCATACATCCTGCAAAACCGTATACAATCCACGGGCGCAAAACAATCCCGATTCCTGCAAAAAAAAAAAAAAAAAAAAAAAAAAAACGGTATGTCCACAAGCAAAAGGGGCACGGATGAAAACCCGAAAGGGCTCCGTGAGTAAAAACAGCAGGACTGCCGACGAGTTTGTGAAAACCTGAAAGGGCGCAAACTCGTGAAAAGAAGATGAAATGCACTCTCAAAGTCCTCTCGACTTTGAGAGGAGGAAATTCCCGCGTGAGATCCTTACGACTCACAAAGGAGCAACACACTTAGGAGTCCCCATGACTCCTATGGAGAAAATACGCCTACGAGATCCTTTCGACTCGTAGGGAGAAAATGCTTTTATGGGACCCTCACGGCCCATAAAATTGAAAAGTCTTAGGTGATAGGGATCTAAACCTGCCTCCTAAGCCATCAATTCTCAAATTCTCTCGGGGCAAATGATGAGTTGCTCCTGGCATTATTCCAGTGCAGCAATGCAGATGCCAAACAAAAAAAAACAAAACAAAAACAAATCCAAATCCTCCCGGGGCACATGATGAGTTGCTCCTGGCATTATTCCAGTGCAGCAATGCAGATGCCAAACAAAAACCCCAATTCCCAAATCCTCTCAAAGACAGATGATGATTCGCTCCTGGTACCATATTCCAGTATAGCGATGCTAATGTCAACTCAAATCAAACAAATCAAACCAACTAATTCCAACATCGACCTCTACGTCCAACCACAGGCACTCCGTCTCGGGGAAACGTCCTACTACAGGCACTCCGTCTCGGGGAAACGTCCTACCACAGACACTCCATGTCGGGGATACGTCAACCAGCGACACTCTGCATCGGGGAAACGTCCAGCACAGACACTCCGCATCAGGGAAACGTCAACCAGCGACACTCTGCATCGGGGAAACGTCCAGCACAGACACTCCGCATCAGGGAAACGTCAACCAGCGACACTCTGCATCGGGGACACGTCTACTAAATCGCTTCGGATCAGAGCGTCGACCGTCTATGTCGCAAAAAGGGCAGTGCAGGCTCCCGCAAATTGGGAACCCAAATCGCTTCGTAACAGGGCGTCGACCGTCCATGTCGCAAAAAGGGCAGTGCCGGCTTCCTACAAAGCAGGAACCAGATCGCTCCGGGCCAGGGAAACGTCTACCACGGACACTCCGTCTCGGAGACGCGTTAAGCGTCGACCGTCCATGTCGCAAAAAGGGCAGTGCAGGCTTCCTACAAAGCAGGAACCAGATCGCTCCGGGCCAGGGAAACGTCTACCACGGACACTCCGTCTCGGAGACGCGTTAAGCGTCGACCGTCTATGTCGCAAAAAGGGCAGTGCAGGCTCCCGCAAATTGGGAACCCAAATCGCTTCGTAACAGAGCGTCGACCGTCTATGTCGCAAAAAGGGCAGTGCAGGCTCCCGCAAATTGGGAACCCAAATCGCTCCGGATCAGAGCGTCGACCGTCTATGTCGCAAAAAGGGCAGTGCAGGCTCCCGCAAATTGGGAACCCAAATCGCTTCGTAACAGGGCGTCGACCGTCCATGTCGCAAAAAGGGCAGTGCAGGCTTCCTACAAAGCAGGAACCAGATCGCTCCGGGCCAGGGAAACGTCTACCACGGACACTCCGTCTCGGAGACGCGTTAAGCGTCGACCGTCTATGTCGCAAAAAGGGCAGTGCAGGCTCCCGCAAATTGGGAACCCAAATCGCTCCGTAACAGGGCGTCGACCGTCTATGTCGCAAAAAGGGCAGTGCAGGCTCCCGCAAATTGGGAACCCAAATCGCTCCGGATCAGGAACGTCGACCGTCTATGTCGCAAAAAGGGCAGTGCAGGCTCCCGCAAATTGGGAACCCAAATCGCTCCGGATCAGAGCGTCGACCGTCTATGTCGCAAAAAGGGCAGTGCAGGCTCCCGCAAATTGGGAACCCAAATCGCTTCGTAACAGGGCGTCGACCGTCCATGTCGTAAAACAGGCAGTGCAAGCTCCCCACAAATCGGGAACCAAATCACTCCGGGTCAGGGAAACGTCTACCACGTACACTCCGTCTCGGAGACGCGTTAAGAGTCGACCGTCCATGTCGTAAAACAGGCAGTGCAAGCTCCCCACAAATCGGGAACCAAATCACTCCGGGTCAGGGAAACGTCTACCACGTACACTCCGTCTCGGAGACGCGTTAAGCGTCGACCGTCCATGTCGCAAAAAGGGCAGTGCAGGCTTCCTACAAAGCAGGAACCAGATCGCTCCGGGCCAGGGAAACGTCTACCACGGACACTCCGTCTCGGAGACGCGTTAAGCGTCGACCGTCCATGTCGTAAAACAGGCAGTGCAAGCTCCCCACAAATCGGGAACCAAATCACTCCGGGTCAGGGAAACGTCTACCACGTACACTCCGTCTCGGAGACGCGTCAAGCGTCGACCGTCCATGTCGTAAAAAGGGCAGTGCGTCCCAAAAAGTGGGGACCAAAGCAAGTCGCCTCCACGTGAAAGAAGATCCATCAATTTCATGCACACGACCCATATATGCTGTGTGCATTTATTGATGGGGGGCACTTTGTTGGGGTAAAAATTTACACCCCGGTTGACCGAGTCAAAGTCAAGGTCAACCCCCAAGCTAGGTGGGCCCAAGCCCAGGTCAAGCGGGCCCATACCCAAGTCGAGCCCGCGGCCAGCCTCTCTCATGCCAACAACAAAATCATGTCATAAATAATTTTTATGTAATTTTTTATGCATGAATGTAAACAAAATGGGCATAAAGCCAATATTTTGTAAGCCCATGGCTTATGTGCAAAAATGAAATGGCACATGAACCATGGGATGGGCAAAATGCCATTTTGTAAAGCCCAAGGGGCTATATGTAAATATGTAAGCCTATAAAAGGCAACATGATGAATAAAAAAGAAAACTTTTCATTCTCTCCACAAAAATTAGAGCTGAGCTCTTTCTTCCTTCTTCAAGGTTCCAAAACCTTCTTCTTTCTCTTGAATTAAATCAAGAGTTTTACTCTTCCTTTTTCAAAACTAAATAGTTTTCCACCACAAAACCCACAAAGGGGAACTTGGATCTGCCATCAGATCTTAAAAAGGAGAGATTTTGAGATTTTACATCTCTTGATCTTCAAGATCCAGCAAGCAACAGGAGGAAGAAGAAGAACCCTTCCATTAACCCAACAAAAAAAAAACACTCAGGAGTCTAACTCCTCTTTGATTTCTCTTCAGAGAAATCTTTTTTTAGGCTAAAAGCCTGTTGTGTGCGCAAGTCGCCCGCGTGCCGACACGTGGCGCGCGCGCTTGCGCAACTGCGCAAGTGCGCAAGTCGCCCGCGTGCCGACACGTGGCGCGCGCGCTTGCGCAACTGAGCTTGTGCGCAAGGCGTCCGCGTGCCGACACGTGGCCCGCGCGCTTGCGCAACTGCGCAGTTGCGTAAGGCGCCCGCGTGCCGACACGTGGCGCGCGCGCTTGCGCAACTGCGCAAGTGCGCAAGTCGCCCGCGTGCCGACACGTGGCGCGCGCGCTTGCGCAACTGCGCAAGTGCGCAAGTCGCCCGCGTGCCGACACGTGGCGCGCGCGCTTGCGCACCTGTGCATCCCTTGGATGTCTTTTCCCCCTCTTTTGTGTAGATATATACACATATACATATGTATACAAATTTATACATACACGTACTCCACGACACTGTCCCTGTTAGAAAAAAATTTCTAACGGGGCGCTGCCCCGCACCCCGCAAGGGGGCTGCTAGCCCCCTTGACCCCCAGCCCGCTATCCGGGTAGCGGGACCCCCGTAAAAACTCTGCGTGGCTCCCGATATATCCAAACCCCCCTTTCAGAACTGAACACACGTATACTGCACATTGAGTTCGCATGACCAGTTTAACCCGTTAATCGGAGGTTCCCTCGCCCCAAAGGCGATGGGTAATTAACGGCAGCTTAGTCCGCGGCTGCCGGAGATTCGGATCCCCACAATCATTAAACCCCGGCCTACCCTAGGCCGGGGGAATCTGTAGTACGCCTGACAAGCGCGCGCGTATTCCCATCTCAATGGGGTGACGAAAAACACCCTACAGGGCCCCTCTGCCTCTCAAAGCCACGAGATGCGGACCCGTTGCCCTCCAGAACCCGGCTATCCGTGCACTCCATCGCGGGGCAAAACCTAGTACAGTAATGAAAAATAGTACAACAGGTACATCGACCGCAACCTGGTCGTGCCCCAAAAGAATATTATACAACAGGCAGTGACGGCAGTCCACATGTTGGACGCTCGCCCCGCAATATCAAATGTACAAATAAACTCAAACTGCACTACCATTGCACACTGCTATCCATCATGACAAATCCGCAACATCACAGCACAACACAGAACATCAACGCGAATGTCACGTTCGCAAACCCGTCTAAAAGAACTATAGCAATCAGATGCGGTTTACCGATCAAATGACATTCACGGTCGGAGATATAATGTAAGTACTGTAAACTAACGCATTTAAATTTCGATCAACAAAATTTCCCGAAGTGGGCTCCACGCAAATCTGCTGCACAGTAAAAAACACTGGGCCCAAATAAACAGTTCCAGAAACCACAATTTCCCAAGTAGAATCCACAGAAGAAAGATGGCCCACTAATTCACCTAGAAGGCCGCGGTTCCGCGGCCAAAGCATGGCTTTGGCGGCGGTTCCGCGGCCGTACGGTCGGATCAGTGGGTCGAATTTCTTCTGTGTCCTTTAAAAAGCCTGCTTGATTTTCTGAGATGCTCAAAATAATTTTTAGACCAGATTTAAATTCAACAGAAACTTTAGACTTGAAAATTGTAGTTTTTGAAAATCCGTTCGATCGATCTTTTAAACGCGTTAGCACAAGTTAGTAAAGCTTAATGGCGTGGCTTTGATACCATGTAAGTCTACGGTAGCGCCTCGGCCGTCTTCCAAACGCCAAAATGCGGAACAAAAACTATTATAACTGGCGCTATCGCATACTATAACCCGGATCTGCCATTAACGCTAAACTAACAATCTACAAAGAGGGAAGTAAGGTTATACCGAACGATCCGAGTCCTTCGTTCTTTAACCATCATCCCACGCTCCGTTGCGGCTGCTCCGATCTCGTCGATCTCCGATCTTTTCGTCCAGGTGGCACCACATCATCGGATCTTTAAACGGGCTCCCGCCTCTGACTCGAGGCAACTCGGTCATCAAGTTTGCTAGAAGAGATGACCAAGACTGATGTAGAGAATGAGTAGAAGACTTTGTCTCGCTTCTTCCAAAACCATGGACGAACGGTTAATGAAGTTGCCATTGGAATCGGGTGATGGAATGAAATGAGCTGTGAAATTCCATACACCGAAACTATCATAATCTTTTAACCAAATGAAGTGAAAGAGTGTGAGAGTGAGGGGAGGGGCCGGCCATATAAGAGGAAGGGGGTGATGGTAGGAGCAAGTGGTGACCATAAAAAGCTTCTCACAAAAATATCAAGAAGAAATATCTTAAGCTTTACAAAATGCATTAATGAAAATGGTGACACATAATAACACCTCACCACTCATTCAATGCAAACCATGAATCACTAACTTAGTCACCTTCCAAGAAGCTTCCTCTCATCATCTAGAAACTTCTAGAACCATGACTCACCCAAGAAAAGATAAATCCATATTTAACCGAATGTTAAATACGGCTGATAGAAAACTGGAAACTGGCAACTTCCAAAAGTGATCCTGAAACGAATTTCAGGATAACCCCGTAACTGTATAAATATACCCGCATTTGTATTACGACCGAATACAAATGCAACTGAGACAAAGATATTATATCTACTCGGTATAATACATGGATCCGGCTTAAACCAAAGCCCACCAGTATTATCTGCCCGAAAAATAACACGTGCGTAAACGCACTTGCATTTTCCGAACCCCGTCATAAAACCATACGGCCTCTACAACGTTTCGCCCGAACTTGGGAAACTATCTGTGGGGAACTCTAATGACTCGTCAGTACCCTGGCAGTAGGTTTAACCACAAGCCGTCAGCGGCACTAGCTGTGCGTAACGGCTTCCCATGGACTGACCTCAAGGGAGGCTGATGAGCGAACACATCCAAAAACCCTACTGAGCTTAACAGTGACCATGTATATACAGTCCGGTCCGTTCGACTATGAGTATCGCATATCCGGCCTAGGGGGCTAGTAACGTCAGACCCCTAATAGCTGTATAAGTCGTGTCGGAGACAAGCCCTGAACACCTTGAGATACTACTGGAGTACCTACCAGTAAATCCCACCTGCCTTGGCCAAGGACTTGGTGTAATGGCTTTCCTAGAAACAGCACGATCTCAACCCCTAATACCGGGAGAGACGAATCCCCTGCCGATCCGCTCACGTGCCTCCGTGTGGCTCGGGACTGTACCTAAAAACTACCTGTTTGCATGACTCCTTTGAGCCGTGGTAGGGTAGAAATCAAAGCACAGTGGGAACTCACACGAGACAAATGACGACCTCAGGTCGATGAACTAACCTGTACACATGTCACCAAGGAACTGCTATCTGACGATATGTATAATACCAACTAGCAGGTTCCCGGCGAGTCCTGTCCGTTGTACTCATAACCCAATGAGCACCTGTATACATCTTAGGTGATCCAACTGACACCAGTGGCTTGTGAGACCGGCCACCGCCCCTCGTCGGGGTCTCGACTGTATAAACTAGTCTACTCCGGAGTATCGATGCCCTGTCTCGAAACTCCCACGACTAGGGACCACTATTAAGGATGAGCTTATAGACTACCCAACTCTCATGTATATGATCGCCCTCATACTGTTGGTAGTCAAGCAAGATCCTAAGGGCTCTATCAACGTGTACCAGTGATCAGTCGCCTGAACCTGTACACGACTGATAAAGGCAAACCAGATAGCATACTATCATCTCGAGTAAGACTGTCCTACCGGTATAGGTCCTCCTCAATCATTGCAATCACGTACCTGCGATCCAATAATTGACTTTGAGGGCACTATATCCAACAATATATATATATATATATATATTGTATCGATTCTGGACACGGATTTTCTGTTGATTTCATTGATGATACTTCAGTTTATTGCACAGAAGCTTTTCTAAGATAAGAATAAAGGTTTTCTCATACCAGACATGTTCAGGTTTCGTGTTTGATTATGCATCCATGTTGCATTCATACTAGTGCATCGCATCGTATTGATATATGTAAGGTGTGACGTATTTTTGTGCACTTACGATAGCCTTTTAGATGTTACTTACTACTCACGAGTTGGCAACTCACCCCCGTTGTGCCACAGTATCTTGCAGGTTGACCCGTCAGCGCAGTAGCGGCGGGCATACTTCCTCATTTTTTTTCATTGCTTGACTGCGGTTTGCTCGCAGGTGGGTTTGCGAGGATAATTTGTTTCCATCTTGTATTATTATTTGTATCTAGTATTCTCCATCTACCGCTTCTACCATTGTATATGCGACCTAGAAGTGTAACCGTGAGATTTGTATATGTGTTGTTTCTCTGGTGTCGAGCTCACTTGAGCCAACGTGATGCTTTCTTATTCTCGGGCTTTTACATGCTTATTTTGTACTATCATATATATATTTTGCGTGTGGTTGTGATTCCACCTTTGGTGAAGAGCTAGCTCCCGCTGAGAGATGCCTTTACTCTTTACTTATATGTATTCTCGTTTTGTACCCGTTTGGGGGGCAGTATTTACAAAGGAAACTCTGCCGAAATTTTCGGGAAATTTGATGTTTTAAAAATATTTAATGCGACTTATTTTGCTAAAATCTTTTTCTTTAAACAAGTTTTCCTTCACACTATTTCTTTAAGTGGTTTAGGTTTCTGGGTTTTGACTTACTTAGATTACGTTACGCCTTAAGACGTTTCGTAATTTAAGAGCCAGTCACGTTCCGTACCTTCGGATCGTGACAGGGGCGATCAAGCGGACCGGAAAAAACAAGACAGAGAGGAAAAAAAGAAAACCAACCGTCCAAAACCCTATTCCCCAAGATTCCATGAGTACACTCCTCTGAATATCTCCCAGACAGAACTGCTAAAGGAGGCTAAAGGCATAGGTTTTTCAAGCTCCCGCCGGCAACCCAAAATGCGGGCAAGCGACTCCGGGGCCCGTATTGCGCTTGTTAGGAATATGTATGCCCTAGAGGCCATTATTGTATATTATAGTGGATATTTGGACATACATATATATATATAGAGAGAGAGAGAGAAAGAGGGGTTAATGGAGGAAAGAGGCCATAGGAGGGAATTTTCTCCTATGGCGTCGAAAAAATACACCCTCCCTCATTTTTTCCGACAATCAGCACCTACCATTTTCATCGTTATCATCTAAGATGTGGGTACACCAAATTTCATGTGATTCTACAACTTTTTTACCGTTGATTTAGTAGGTTCAAAATTAACGGTTTACCGACAATAGAACTTTTTACATTGCTAAATCAACGGTGAAATGGTTGTAGAATCACATGAAATTTGGTGTACCCACATCTTAGATGATAACGCTGAAGATGGTGGGTGCCGATCGGTGGAAAAAATAAGGGAGGGTGTATTTTTTCGACGCCATAGGAGGAAATTCCTTCCTATGGCATCTTTACTCCATTATTCTCATATATATATATATATATATATATATATATATATATAGGACTTTCTTTCTCGACATGATAGTATGCTATCTGGTTGCTCTTTATCTTAACATATTCACTTGATTTAGTTTACTGTCTATTTGATACATGTTGATAAAACCCTTAGGATGTTAGCTTGACTACCATGACTATAATGCAGATCATGCTAATGGGGCATGTGTAGTCTACAAGCACATCCTTAACTGTTCCTAGTCGAGGGAGTATCGAAATAGGGCATCGATATTCCAGAGTAGACTAGTGTATACGTTTCTTGACCCAGTATTGGGGCGATGGATAATCCCATATCTATTGGTGTTTGACATCAAAGATTGTATACAGGTGCTTATTAAAGACTGAGTACACTGAACGGACTCACCGAGAACTCCTACATGGTATTATACCTATCATCAAATAGCAATTCTCCGGTGACACTTATACAGGTTAGTCTGTAAACCCGAGATCGTCATAGTGTCTTGTGTGCTTCCTACTGTGCTTTGATTTCCACCCTACCACGGCTCTACTGATTCGTGCGAACAGGTGGATTTTGGATACAGTCCCGAGACATATGGAGGCAGAGAGCAATAGGAGGGGTTTTGTCTCTCTCGGTATTGGGAATTGATGTTGCGCAATGCGCGATTGATTATAACCGCAAGTCCCTGGACAGGGCAGATGAAATTTACTAATAAGTGTTATCAGTAATTTCTCGACTGGTTATAAACCACACATCGACATGGCTTATCAAGTTATTAGGGTCAGACGATTCTACCCCCCAGACTCGATATGTAACATATCAGACGAACATACCAGACTGTACGGTAAGTGTTGCTTATTAACTCTATGGGAGTTTGAACAAGTTCGCTTGTTGATCTTTTATTTGTTCAATACCTGGATAGCTGTTACGTCCAGCTAGTACCGTTGACGGCTTGTGGGCATCTGATATGATCATTGCCAACTGCTAGCATATTGACGAGTCTTAAGAGTCCCACATAGAGCTTTCCATGCTCAAGCGAAATGAAATAGGGTACATATGAAGATATGTGCAAGAGCTTGATTAACTACGAATATATGATATCGTATTTTAATCTAGCGTTTTTGGTATTAGTCGGGATATATATAATATGACCGGATTATTAAATCAAGTGTTGATTTAATAATTGACTAATTACTCATTATAATTCCTTTCTTTATATATATATATATATATATATTTGATATGTGTGTGTGTGTGTGTGTGTGATATGTATATATATAGAGAATAATAATGGAGAAAAGAGGCCATAGGAGGGGATTTGCTCCTATGGCGTCGAAAAAGTACAACTCCCACCATTTTTTCCGACGATCGGCATCCACCATCATCATCGTTATCATCTAAGATGTACATACACCAAATTTCATGTGATTCCACTACCTTTTCACCGTTGAATTGGCAATGTAAAACGTTCTATTGTCGGTAAACCATTAATTTTGCACCAACTAAAGCAACGGTGAAAAAATGGTATAATCACATGAAATTTGGTGTATCCACATCTTAGATGATAAAGATGGATGTGATGTATGCCGATCGTCGAAAAAAATCACGGAGGATGCATTTTTCCGACGCCATAGAAGAAAATCCCCTCCTATGGCACCTTTCCTCCATTAACCTCATATATATATATGTATATATATATATATGTATATATGTATATATATATATATATGTATATATATATATATGTATATATATATATATATATGTATATATATATATATATATATGTATGTATATATATATATGTATGTATGTATATATATATATATGTATGTATGTATATATATATATATATGTATGTATATATATATATATATGTATGTATATATATATATATGTATGTATATATATATATATATATGTATATATATATATATATATATATAAGGTTAATGGAGGAAAGGTGCCATAGGAGAATGTAAATGTATCATGGTAGATGATATAAAAACATGGCAATGTAAGAATCACATTGGAGAAAAGAATATTGATATTGATAAATATAAATGAATAAAAAAGAGAGGAAGTGATGAGTCATGGCTTCTATAAAGTTCTCAAAGGCTCCAGTGACCATGACTCATCCCATTTTATTTTATTTTATTCATCCATACTTATCAATCACTTCCCCATCTCTTATCTTGATGGTTCATTTAACTTTGCCAAGTTCATCCTCTTTATTCTTAGCTCTCTAGATATTTTATAGGAAGAAAAAGAAAAGGAGAAAGAAAGGATTTTTGAATGAAAAACTTCCCCACTTCATCAACCTATTCTAAAATAGAAAATTAGTATAGGTTGTTGCCTTCATTTGTTCAAAGATTAGTGAAGTAAGACCTTGAGAATGAGAGGCTTCGAGATGGATCATCGTAAATGACGAAGAACTCAAGCAACCTCGTTCAAACTTCAAGCGGAGTCGTAAAGGAGCTCAAGGACTTCTACACGGAGCAAGTTGAAGTGAAGAATCGATCTACAAACGTTATAGTTTCCTTTCACTTAGAGTTAAATCTTCCTTTACTTTGCTTTAGTAACCCTAATCTCTAGTTCAATTCATGGTTAGTTAACTTAGCACCCAAAAAAAATTTAAATAGCTTACATGCTTTTGTTGAAACTCTAGTAGAGGTGCTAAGAAATACTTACAGCGCTTACCACAGGTCGCAGGGGCACCTGACCAAGAGTTGTAAGCAACTCCGTGACTATATTGAGGAACCGATCCGCTCTGGCCACCTGGCGAAATACCTACGAGACAAGCAGCAAGCCGAACAAGAGCAAAAAGACCAACCCTCTCCCTGGGAGTGAACAATCAGACAGATCATGGTCATTTCGACGCATCCGACTCTGGATAGTGAGGGGGACCGCCGCCCCGTACCAGTCATGGCCATATATGATCCGCCCCATAAGAAGCACAAGAAGGATGACCCGATCACCTTCACCGATGAAGACCTTCATGGCATATCACTCCCACACAATGACCCTCTTATGATAGCAGCCCGAGTTCGCCGTTACGAGGTCCGGAGAATATTGGTCGATTCAGGGACCTCAGCGGATATCCTGTTCTACGACTGTTTCTAGCATATGGGATTAGGTCCCTCCGATCTCCAACCGACCTTTCATGTCCTCTCCTGGTTCACCAACCATTCCATCTCGGCTGAGGGTTCGATCACCCTCCTCCTCAACATTGGGGATGCTGGCAAAAAGCGAACCATATCGGTAAACTTCCTCGTTGCCAAAATTCCGTCGTCCTATAACATCCTTCTGGGATGCCCCACCTTAAACGCCCTGTTGGGGTCAAAAATTACACCCCGGTTGACCAAGTCAAAGTCAAAGTCAACCCCAAGCCATGTGGGCTCAAGCCCAGGCCAAGTGGGCCCATGCCCAAGTCGATCCCCGCGACCGGCTCCCCCATGCCAAAATGAAATCATGTAATAAATAATTTTGATGTAATTTTTTATGCATGGATGTAAGAAAAATAGACATAAAGCCAAATTTTTGTAAAACCCATGGCTCATGTGCAAAATAAATGAGCACATGAGGTATGGGATGGGCAAAATGCCATTTTGCAAAGCCCAAAGGACTATATGTAAATTTGTAAGCCTATATAAGGCAACATGATAATGAAATAAAGAGAACTTTTCTATTCCCCTCAAAAACTCTAGGGTTTTTGTGCCTCCTCCTTCCTCAAGGTTCTAAACCTTCTTCTTCTTTTTTAATTAAATCAAGAGTTTAACTCTTCATTTTCTAAAAATAAATAGTTTTTCACCATCAAACCCTTGAAGAGGAACTCAGATCTTCCATCAGATCTCAAAAATGGGAGATTTTGAATCTCACCCCCCTTTTTCGTCCAAGATCCGGCCAACAAAGAGTAGGAAGAAGGAGACCCATCTCCGAAAATACCACTTTGGAAAAGATCCAAGGCTCAAGAGAAGATCCAAGGCTTAAGAGAGAAGAACCTCTGAAGATCTTTGGGGAGTTCAACTCCAAGACCCAAATTCTCAAAAGAGTTTAACTCCTAATCCAGATCCTTTAGGAGTTTAACTCCAAATCTAAATATTTTGGAGTTTAACTCCACTCAAAATCCTCTTTTTGAATTTAAATCCTATTTCTGGGGCTAAAAGCACCTTCTTTTCGCAGCGCCCACGTGTCGGGCACATGAGGCGCTAACGGCCAGCGCCCATGTGCCGGGCACATGAGGCGCTAGCGCCTACGCGCCCAGCGCCCACGTGCCGAGCACGTGAGGCGCTAGCACCCCAGCGCCCATGTGCCGGGCACGTGAGACGCTAGCGCCTAGCACTCAAGCGCCCAGCGCCTGCGTTCTAGGCACGTGAGGCGCTGGCACCCACGCGTCCTTTGGACGCTATTCTTCCATTTTTTTCATACACACACACACTCCACAACACTGTCCTCATTAGAAAAAATTTCTAACAGAGCGCTGCCCTGCACCCCACAATGGGGCTGCTAGCCCCCTTGACCCCCAGCCCACTATCCAGCTAGCGAGCCCCCTGTAAAAACTCTGCGGGGCCCCTGATATATCCAAAACCCCTTCAAAACACAACACTGCACGTTGAGTTCGCATGACCTGTTTGACCCGTCAATCGGAGGTTCTCTTGCTCCAAAGGCGAGAGGTAATTAACGTCAGTTTAGTCCGCGGTTGCCGGAGATTCGGATCCCCACAATCAATAAACCCCAGCCTACCCTAGGCAGGGGGAATTTATAATGCGCCTGACAAGCGCGCGTGTATACCCATCTCAATGGGGTGACGAAAAACACCCTACAAGCCCTTTGGGCTCAGATATCAACTTACCACCTCGCGCTCAAATTCCCTTTAGATAACGGGAGATAGGCCGCGCCTATGGAGACCAGCAAACTGTTAGGATATGCCTCACCTCAATATCTCCCGCCGGGGAGCAGGGCGACGATTTTGAAGATACGCATGATCCCCAGGGCACCTTGGATACCCGCGACGACCGAAATGAAATACAAGGCACACCGGTGGAAGCGTTAGCAGAAGATCCCCACATAGAAGGGGTCGATGGCCGGACTAATCCAAATTGGCTCTCTCTTCACAGGGAGAGTCTGCGAAGACCTGATCCGGTTCCTCCGGAACATCTCGGATGTGTTCATCTGGACGCCGACAGACATGCCTGGGATCGATCCCAAGGTGATCTCCAAAGCTCGGGGTCAACCTGAAAGCCAAGACAATCAGACAAAAGAAGAGAAGTTTCGCACAAATAAAACAAAAGGCGATAGAGGAAGAAGTGGACCGATTGCTCACTGCCGACTTCATAAGGAACTTGGACTACTCGGATTGGCTGGCGAACGTAGTTATGGTAAAGAAAGAGAATGGGAAATGGCACATGTGCATCGATTTCACAGACTTGAACAAGGCTTGCCCCAAAGACAACTACCCGCTTCATTAGATAGATCATCTAGTAGACAGTTCGGCCGGTCACGAATTACTAAGTTTCATGGACGCCTTCTCCGGTTATAATCAGATCCGAATGAACCCGACCGACGAAGAGCTGACAGCCTTTACTACGGATCGAGAAGGATACTGCTACAGGGTAATGCCCTTCGGACTCAAGAACGCTGGAGCCATGTACCAGCGACTGGTCAACAAACTATTCAGACCATAAATTCGGAAAAAATTGGAAGTCTACATCGATGACTATTCCCGCCAAAATTTTCGGCCAAGAGCTATTTGTTCCGTTATAACCCTTATAAAAAAGGGAGAGAAGAAAGAAGAAAAGAATTCACGGTTGGACGTCACGTGTTAAACACGTGTGCGCTTATATGCAAAGCATATAGGCGAGCGTTTATATACAAAACATATAGGCGTTGAAAATAAATAAATCTAAATGGCCAAACAGGCCTCACGTGTAAAACACGTGAGCGCTCATATGCAAAGCATATGAGCGCTGAACAAAAATAACTAATGGCCAAACATGCCTCAAGTGTAAAAACCGTGAGCGCTCAGATGCAAAGCATATGGGCGCTGAAAATAAACTAAATAAAACAATTAATGGCCAAACGGGCCTCACGTGTAAAACACGTGAGCGATCATATGCAAAGCATATGAGCGCTGAACATAAACAGGCTAAAACCCACAGCAGGGGTCACGTGTTAAACACGTGAGTTCTCTTGCCTCTTACATGCAAAGCATGTGAACGTCCCAATTTAAAATATTCCCATTAAATTCTATGTGATAAAATTAAATCCTATTTGGGAAATATTTTCCCTGATCTTTCTAATATGGAAAGATCTTTCTCTAACAGAGAATCCTGAATTTAAAATCCGATGGTGATAAAATATCACCAATTAAATCATTTGGTAGAATAAAATTCTATTATAGGAAATATTTTCCTAATCTTGTTAAACTAACAAGATATTCACATGACAAGAATAAAATTCTATGTTAACAAGATATCCATATTAAAAAAATATATTTCTAATCTTGTTAAACTAAAAAGATATGATAGAATAAAATTCTAATCTTGTTAAAACTAACAAAATATTCATAATCTTATTAAGCAAATAAGAAATATTTTCTCTTAAACAAAGAGCCTTTGGATTAAAAATCCAACGGTGAATAAAATTCACCGATTGATTTAAAAGATTATGAAATCAATCAAGATCTCTCAATGAGAGATTTTCTCAACAAATTGATTTTTTCTCTTCTCCTATAAATAGGATCAAGGAGGTTAAATCTAAAAAGGAGGATACCACCCCCATAAGCTTCTAAAAAAATATACAGAAGCCTCCCAAAGGCTCCCACAAAACAAAAGAGAATTTATTTCTCTAACCAAGAGTTTAACTCTTCTCAAAGAACTTAGTTCTTCCTCTGGTTAAGGTCTGCAGAAGCAAATCTCCCTACAAGTTGAGAATAATTCTCATCGGAGAGATTCTGTTATGCAGATTCAAAACTTAGGGGAAAAAACTAAGTCCAAAGAATTTAATTCTTGCAAAAGTATATAGTAATTTAATTCCTCTGATAAAACTAAGCTTTAACCCTGCAAAAGAATTTAATTCTTATAAAACAATGGACCTAAAATTCTCAAAACTCAGATTAAAATATTTGTGCATGTAAAAGAAAAAATTGGAAATTCATTAGTGTTCGACGTTATAACAAAGGCTTACGTGTTCCCACAAGAGTGCCTCTGAGGAAAAAAAAGGAAGGACTGAGATTGAATCACGTGCTCCCACGTGATCCCCAAATAGTTGCTTGACACTCATATGTAAAAGGGGAAAATTCCAAAGACAGCGCTCACATTTTGAGCACCTCACGTGTTCGCACGTGAGCATCATATGAGCTAAGTGCTTAGCACTTATAAAGGGAAGAGGGAACAAACCCAAATAGGCAATGCCCAACTCTAGGGCGCCTCACGTGTCTATACGTGATGGCCATAAGACTTAAGTGTTTAACACTTGGATATACAGACGGGGATTTGAACCTAAGGGCACAACATCAACTTTTAGGCGCCTCACGTGCCACACTTGAGCGTCCTAAATTTTAGTGTTTAACACTGCTTTAGAGATTCACGTAAGAGAACGTGAGCACCGAGCATATATTAGTGTTTAACACTATAAGGAACCAACTCCAGCCCTAAATTAGCTAAGTCCTCTTGAGATTAAAACACCTTGGATCTCTAAATAGACCGAGCCTCTATGCTTATGACTTCCCAAACTAATTGACCAGAACAATGTCCATCACACATCTCCTAAGTTGATCTTAGTCTTCCAAAAATGACTAACGATTATCAGATGGTCTACTATGATCTCTCTCCTCAATCTGGAATTTAGTTCAAGGATACATCTCTCTACACCTCTGATACATGTCGTTGTAATTTTTCAACGTCTTCAGAGAGGTGGAGGGTCCCGACAACCAATAAATCTTTGGTACACTCCCAAACCGATGAGCACATCGCAATGGACCACAACGTCCTTAAACTAGCTATAGACCATAACGTCCTTAAACTAACGATAGACCGTAATGTCCTTAAACTAAAGCAATAGAGCCCAAATGCTTTTTTGTTGGGTCTGAATGATCCCAAAATCCTGTTAGTCTAAAATTTGACTACTGTATCCTCAACAAACATTTAAGTTGATCTTAATCTCAAATGAGATTAACGATCCTTAAATCAAACTAAACCCAAATCCAAAAATATACAGATTTAGACTAATCCACGCCCTACGGGCGGCAACATAAATTAGTCTCCGTATACAATCCACAGGAAACCAAAAATAAAACAAACACGCATGACACAAAGTGAACCTCTGGAGCAGGAGAAAGTGGTTATCGTGATGCGGTAACGTAATTAACTGCTGGGGCTTGTGCCTGCAGGGAAGAGTGTCCCCACAATCAAAAACCCTTCACGAACAAGGGGAATCTGACGAAGTCTGCTACAACGGCCGCATCAGTCCAAACCTCCGATACACGGTGCCATAAATCAACTTGGCATTTTCGGAGAGGTGGACGGATAAATCCAAATAGTATCTGCCCCCCAAATTCAGGCAAGACGACCAACGCGGTTTCGTCTCTGTTTTCGGCGGTAAACAATGAGATGCTTGTAAAGTTCGCCTCATCGGCCGGACACACAACAGACCTCGCTGAAACATTCGACGTCCAGCGAAAATACAAGATGAAGCTGAATCCATCCAAATGCGCGTTCGGCGTCATAAGCGGAAAATTCCTTGGATTCATTGTTACCCACCGAGGAATCGAGGTGAACCCAGAGAAGATCAGCGCCATCATCAACATGGCGACGCCCAAAAGCAACGTCGATATCATGCGACTCACCGGGAGGGTGGCTGCCTTAAGTCACTTGATGTCCAGATCTGGGAAAAAATGCCTCCCTTTCTTTAGAGCCCTAAGGAAAATCCCCAAGTTTGAATGGTCCGGAAAATGCCAAGACGCTTTAGAACAACTTAAGGCACACCTCACGACCCCACCACTTCTCACTAGACCGGTCGAAGGAGACGAGCTGTTACTATATCTGGCCGTCTCCGACCAAGCCGTGGGCTCAGTGCTCGTCAGAGTGTTCGAAGGAATGCAGAAACCGGTCTACTATGTGAGCCATGTTTTCAAGTATGCGGAAACCAGATACCCAGCCATAAAAAAAATAGTCCCCGCACTTGTCATCACGTCCAGGAAACTACGACACTATTTCCAGGCACACACAATTTTCGTCCTCACTGAACGACCTTTAGGGAATATCCTCGTCTCCCCCGAATTATCAGGCCGCTTAGAGAAATGGAGGTGGGAGCTCTCCCAGTTTGTCATCAAATACCGACCCAGATAGGCAATTAAAGCACAAGTCTTAGCCGATTTCGTTGTCAAGTGCACCATTCCTACTAAGGAAGGAACGAAGGCTCAGGGCCCCGACCCACGGCCCCCGGTCGAGGAGGTGCCCGGCCCAATCCCGGACTGGGTACTCTATGTGGACGGATCCTCCACAGAGAAGGGGTGGGGAGCCTGCCTGATCATCTGCGGCCCGAATGAATCAGAAATGGAGTACTCCCTGAAACTTGGTTTTAAAGCGTCAAACAACGCGGCGGAATATGAGGCCTTATTAGCCAGGCTACGAATCGCCTCCGGAGTAGGGCTGAAGTCCATCCGGATATGCAGCGACTCCGCGCTCATCATCGGCCAAGTAACCGGGCGTTTCGAAGACCGAGAACCACTCATGATAAAATACCTGCCAGAGGTAAGAAGGCTTCGAAGAAAGTTTGATGAAGTCTAAGTGGAGCAGATTCCCAGAAATCAGAACACTGCGGCCGATGCCTTGAGCAAATTTTTCTCTTCCTATTCGTCCAATCATAAAAGAAACATCCTCTTCAAAGTCCTACCATGACCCAGCATGGAGGATGGAGAGGCAATGCTCCAAATCTTCACGACCCAAGAAGATGCCCCGGATTGGAGAAAGCACATTATAGAATTTCTAAAAGATGGGGTTCTTCCGGAAGACCGGATCGAAGCTCGTCGGCTTCGAGCAAAATCTCTCTATTTTGTATGGAGCAAAGAAAACATATACAAAAAGTCGTATACTCAACCTTTTCTCCGATGCATCGATCCCCACGAAGGAAACTACGTCTTACGAGAAATACACGAAGGGGTCAAAGGGGCGTGTTTCCCCCAATCATAGCAAAGTTCTGTTCAAATTTTGAAATTTGAAAAGAAGCAACGCTTCATAAAAGCGCTGGCGCTAAATGCGCCAGCGCTAAGAGTCAAAGACTCTGATGCAGCGCTCATGTGCAAAGCACGAGAGCGCTAGCGCTAAATACGTCAGCGCTAAGAGTCAAAGACTCTGATGCAGCGCTCACGTGCAAAACACGAGAGCTCTGGTGCTAGCAGCGCCACGCTAAGAGTCAAAGACTCTGAGGAGCGCTAGCGCCAAGAGCGCCAACGCTAGGAGTCAAAGACTCTGAGGCAGTGCCTCACTTGCAAAGCACAAGAGCGCTCGCACCAGGAGCGCCAGCGCTAAGAGTCAAAGACTCTGAGACAGTGCCTAACGTGCAAAACACGAGAACGCCAAGCGCTAGAACTAAATGTTCTCCACCATTGGATCAAAGATCCAACTAAGATGAATAAATCATCAAATTAGCAGAATAAAATTCTGTTGAAACTTTCCAAACAGGAAAGATTATCCTCTGAAAATCAAAGCACCGTTGGATCAAAGATCCAATGGTGATTAAAAATTACCAAGGTACAGAACAAATTCTGTACGGGAAGATATTTTTCCAATCTTGTTAATAACAAGAAAACTACCTTCTGTAAAACAGAAGCTTTCGGATCAAAGATCCAACGGTGGATAAATTCTAAAAATCAATTAGAGATCTCTCATTGAGAGATTTCCTTAACTGATTCAACAAATCAGCATCCCCTATATAAAGGACCCAAGACTTCAAGTCTTGCAGAGAGGAACCCCCCCCCCCATACTTTGAGAAATTTCAAAGAGAAGAGTAAGCTCTCAGAAGAAGAACTTCTTCAAGATAAATAAAACAGAGAGATCAAAGCATCTTGTCAAAAAGAAAAAGAACTTAATTCTTTTTCTAGATTATAGATCTATAAGACAGAGTTCTTTCACAAAAAGAGATCATAGCATCTCATCATAAAAAAGGGGGAGAAGAATTCAATTCTCTTCAGATCACAGATCCTTAAAGACAAAGTCTTTCACAAAAAAATATATAAGATTGTGACATCTCCTATAAAATAAGAACTTTGTTCTTAGAGCTACGAGACAAAGTCTCTTTTAAATGAGAATTTAATTCTCAGAGCGCAGAACTGATTAAAGCTGCCTAAAAAGAGCATTAGTGCTCCAATTAAAAAAAAGAAGTGCCTTGGCCCTCCAAGTCTGGCGCACAGCGCCGCAGCGCTCCAATTTAAAGAAGTGCCTCAGCGCTCCAAGTCTGGCGCACAGCGCCGCAGCGTTCCTAGCGCTCCAATTTAAAGAAGCACCCAGCGCTATTTTAAAAGAAGCGCTCAGCGCTCTAAAGTTGGCGCTCAGCGCCAAGCGCACCAGGTGCCCCTCACGTGGGAGCTATTTTATAAATAGCGCTCTGCACTCATTGACTGGCGCTCTGCACCAAGCGCGCCACGTGCTCCTCACGTGTGCGCTATCTCACAGGAAGCGCCTTAGCGCTCTAAGTCTAGCGCTCGGCGCCAAGCGTGCCACGTGCTCCTCACATGTACGCTATCTCACAGGACGTGTCTTAGCGCTCTAAGTCTGGCGCTCAGCGCCACGTGCTCCTCACGTGGGCGCTGAGGGAACATAAATTGTTCTTTAAATAAAGCCCCCAGAGCCATAATGAGTGCTCAACACTCAACAAAAGACAAAAAAGTTGTCAGAACCCAAACCAATGCTCAGCATTGTTATATGAAAAAGGGCCAAGCCTAATTAAATGTCCAACATTTTAACTGAGTGGGCCGAACCCAAGTGGGCAACATATCCCTAATGTAGATTAATTGAGCCCATATGCTCATAAATCTTTTTAACTGATCTTAGTCCCAAACTTGACTACAGATCTCCCAACCAACATTGGTTCAAGGGTACATCTCTTCATACCTCTGATATATGTCATTGTAATTTCTTAACGTTTTCATAGAGATGGAAGGTCTCAATAACCAATAACTTTTGGTGTATCCCCAAACGGTTGAACCAAAATCACACAGACTATGACGTCTTTAAACTGGACTATGATGTCCTTAAACTTTACGGACTGTGGGGTCCTTAAATTCATGCACTATGATGTCCTTAAACTTTATGGACTGTGAGGTCCTTAAACTCATAGACTATGATGTCTTTAAACTTTACAGACTATGACGTCTTTAAACTATCACGGACTATGATGTCCTTAAACTTATGGACCGCAATGTCCCTAAACTAAAACGATAGAGTCCAAATACTCTTTCGTTGGATCTAAATGATTCCAAAATCCTGTTGAGTAGATCTTAGTCTAAAATTAGACTAACGTATTCTCAACAAATGTTTAAGTTGATCTTAATTTCATTGATATTAACGATCCTTAAACCCAAATCTAAGAAAATACGGATTTGGACTAATCCACGCCCTACGGGCGACAATATACATTAATCTCCGTATACAATCCACGGGCAACCAAAAATAAAACAAACACACACGAAACGAAGTGACCATCTGGAGAAGGAAAAAGTTGTTACCACTATGCGGTAGCGTAATTAACTGCAGGGGCTTGCGCCTGCAGGGAAGCGCATCCCCATAATCAAAAACCCCTAGTACACGAGGGGGAATCTGACAAAGTCTGCTACAACAGCCGCATCCGTCTAAACCTCCGATACACGGTGCCAAAAATCAACTTGGTATCTTCGGAGAGGTGGACGGATAAAACCAAATAGCATCTACCCCCAGATTCAGGCAAGACGTCAGTCTTCCCGGTTTTGGGCGGTGAACCGGGCGCATCAAGGGGCCTGCAGCCTAGTCCAAAAGACTTTGTTCCAGGGGTACTATTGGCCGAGAATACATCAAGATGCCGAGAAAATGGTCAGAAGATGCAAGAGCTATCAACTCTTCAGCAGCATCCCTCGTCTCCCCGCCACCAAACTAACGCCACTGAGTTCCCCTTGGCTATTTGCGCAGTGGGGGATGGATATGGTGGGCCATCTTCCTACCGGCACGGATGGACACAGGTACATCCTTGTCGCCGTAGACTACTTCACAAAGTGGATTGAAGCCGTGCCTATCGAGAAATCGGGCGCTGCCTCTATGATAAAATTTCTGCAGAACAATATGATCTCCCAATTCAGAATCCCAACAGTTGAAGAGTAGAACCAGATCAACATCTGTCTCGGAAACGATCTTGTACCTGTCACGTGATAACGCTATCAGGAGAAGGAGTGCCCGAGAACATGGATCACCTGTCCTGGTGCTTCAAAAACGAGGGTGAAGAGTCATTGATCTCGGAATTTCCACCGGCGCTAAAAGAATTGGAAGATGGAATACATACTACTGTAGACAACCTAAGGAAAATCGACTTGGGGACGGCAAACGACCCGAGGCCTACGTTCGTCAGTGAGCTGTTGTCCGAAGAACAGGTAGCTATGCTAAGAGGCGTGCTTATTGTAACATTTCAGAAAAAATATATTATTTTTGGGAATTTTTATAATTTAATAATAAATATATTGAATATTTTATTAATATGGTATAATTAAATACCGATAAATTGGGAAAAAATTTGGAAAATTATCGAAATTACTGAAAAGAGGGTTTTTTATTGGATTTAAGCAAATTATGAATTTTTATAATTAATTATATACAATTTTGATGCTAATCGCGATTAAATATCGCTAATCGTGCATTAAGCTAGTTTTGTGCATGTGGCATGAACCAAGTCATTTTTCACACTTGTTACATTTTCTACCATGATCTTTTCTTATTTTTATTTACATGGTTTGGTTTTTAAAATGAAAAGAGAAGAGAAAACAAAACAAAAGAAAAGAAAATGATAAAAAATGAAGGATGGGCAAGAGAGAGAAGAGAGAGTGAGGTCTTGTGTTGATTTGGGTCATTCACTCAATTTCATTTCTTCTTGTTTCTCTCCTCCTTCTTCAACAATGGCAGCCCCTTCTCCCCCTCCACTTCAAACCTCACAAACACCCTCAACCCCACCCCAAAATATCATCCCCACTTCATTAAAAATGTGCACAAGCCTTCTAGCTACATTTTGGACCAAGAAAGCAAGGATTTTGGACACTTAGGGCAACTCAAGAAAATTCTTGAGTTGCCAAATGAGCTAATTTCATCACCATTAGTATAGTATTACTTTTACTTTAGCACCTATGCAAGTTTAGAAGTGTTTGGATGCGGTTTTGTGAGCTTTGAAAATTCCTAGATGAGATTTGAGGGAATTTTGAGTTGTGTTAGTGTAATCGGGCTTTAGTGATAACCTAAACCTCCCCCCCATAGTGTCAAAACCCAGACCAAACTTGAACAAAAACCTGAAACCCAAAAACATAAACTTTCCAATGTCGGTTTGTGAAGTATAGTGGGTGCAGGGAAATCTGGAGTGACCTGGGATTCTTTCTGGATAAACAAACAACTTCAGAGACTAAATTAAGACACCACGAGACCACCCTACCAAAACGAACCCTATCCAAGACTAGGGAACCGAGGAGGCCGGATTTGAGGGGGGTGTGGCCGGCCACTCTGTGGAATTTGGGGTCCAGGTTGCTTCCATAGCTCATATACATCCTATATATCACCCCGGTATTGTTTGTGCACCTTGTTTTCACCTTAAACAAAATCTGGGACTATTTTCATGAGTTGCTGTTTTGATTCGGGGTTTCGTTTCACGTATTTTGAATTCTGGATTTTTGTAAATGGTTTTGTACTCGGTCACTTGACGTTGGTACGTCTATATCGAGTGTTATTTGGTGGTTTTGAAAGCGTAGTCCATAGGTTCTAACCTATAAGCTTTTAGCGTGTCGTTTTGATTTTGAATTGGGTTTTAATGCGATAAGATACGTTGTGACTTGTAGGTATCCCCACGAGGACTTCGAAACGACAAGCAAGCGCATGGCGATGTCGGCATCGGCAAGCTAAGATCAAGGTGAGTAGATATATATCTACGGGGGAAGTCGGGTGGATGGCGTATAGCACCCCCGCAATTCGTAGTGTAGCTTATTATATGTTATACATTTACATATGTGTTGTGAATTGGGATGATTAACAAGTAGGATCTTAGAAGATCATGGGATAAATGTTGGTGTATTTAGATGATAGTGTCGTGGTTGATTTCTTAGTCGCGAACCATAGAATAGGTTTGCACACACGCGCACACACACCCTTGCATGCATTATTATTACTTGTGCGTATATAGGAATATGTATAAATATATATATATATATATATATATATGCACACATAAATAGGTATGGGACTATGTGTGTATATATATATATACGTATACCTACACATGGATGATGAGAATTGTATATGATATTTGGAGATGAGTCGATGAGATTGGGCATGGTGCCATGAGATCGGTGATATGATGTAGTTAGTATTATGAGATACGACATGAGATTATAGCGGGCCTTTAGGCGTGTGTTTTCATACCACGTATATATATACAGATGGTATTGTTCATATCAGATTTTTGCATTTTCATACCGCCCAATTTTTATCACATTGCATATCGGTAGATACTCTTGAGCCGTGTTTGCTAGTCAATTGCAGGATACAGGTTCCCGGTTCTCAAACGGAGAAATTCATGGAAAACACGACAAAATCCGGTTCCTGCCAACCACAGATAAAAACACGGTCTCCGCTCTTCATCCGTATGCTGCCAGTTACCAGTTTAGGAAGACAAAGTGTCAAATCAACGTCATTCTCATGCACAAAGCTCAATGGTAGCACAAAATCCAAGAGATCTACGCGGAGCTCGAGGCAATCATCCACAAAAAAGTCCTCCTTTGCTCAAGAGAAATTCTGGAAGAAATGAGAAAGAATTATCAGAAAATACCCACACCAGACAAGAGGGGACAGGAGACCAGGAAAACACTCAGAAGCCCACACCCTAAACCCACAGTAGGGGCACGGATCCGCGGCCATAGGGGGCTATAGGCGGCGGATCCGCGGCCGTACAGGCAGTTCAGGCAGAGACTTTTGGGGGGCAGTTTGGTCATTACATCAGGGTTCTGGTGGTTGCCCTAGGGTTTCATTTCTTGGCCTATAAATAGCCCAGAATTTTGTGAAGGAATGGTCAATTTTTGTATTCTCATTTTTTGCCTAGTTTTAGTCTTGTTCTTCTTCCTCTTCTCACCTCTTCTCCATTAAACTTGTAGTGAGCTTTTGAGTGAAGAGTGATGAATAAAGAAGACCAATTTTTATCATGCTTGTCTCTTTCTTTACTTGTCCTAATTTGTTGTAATTTTAATTGTTAAGTAGTTGTTGTTATTTGTTTGATTGTTTCTTTCTTCTCTCTTTTCCTTTATCATTCATACGACAATGATACTTACGCTTGATCCTCGCCAAGGTGAGGTCGCAAATAGTTAGTCGTATTCTTCTAGCCTCCTTCTTTCTATCTTCCTCTTTGTTTGTTTTATTTTTCCGTATTATGAAGTGTGAGTAGTTTTATATTTGTTAGGGTAGGATAAGGGAAGTTTGAGAGAAGGAAATCTCTCTCACTCTTTCCTTGCCCAACAACTTAAATCGACTCCCGTTAATTGAACCACAATCCGCTCCTTACGGCACCCTATCCTACATGATAGCGGTGATTCCGTAGTGAGACCGGTTGTGGTTGAATTAACCGGAGGTTATGGATAAGAGCCAAGAACGGACGGACAAGCACCAAAAGGAAGGACTATGCGTTGGAAAGCCTAGCTTATACTCGCAAGTTCCTTCCTAGTCGTGCTAATCCCCGTTGTTGCCGATTACCGTAACACCGATATTAAGTGGGGCAACGAAAGATGTGGAGACTCCTAACTCAAACTAACCTAGTCCTCACCCTAACAAGCTCTCTTTAAATATCAACTCAACACTTAGTTAATCACAAACAAAATCTGAACAACCGGACTTAACTCGTCGAAAAACACATAGAAAAAGATTCCCATCTCCCTACGGACGACCCGTACTCAACCGGCTAGCTACAAGCGAAACCGTCTTGATTGCGGTATTTAAACTAGAACTTGAACATGCATGTAACCTATCAATCAGGTATCAGTTTGTACTAGACTTAGATCAGTACTCCCAGTTCATGGGATATGATGATAAGGATACCAGATGAATAATGAGATGAATGTGATATTTGACCCGTACCCAGATTTGGGAAGTCGTACGATGGATTTACAGCACGAGCTATATATTGATGATAGATCCGCACTCTTGACTCGAGGATGTCATGTTATAAAATTGTATCGTATGTGATACTATTGAGGCGGGATCACCGATTATTATATTTATATGTATCGACTCAGATTTAGGTGGTATCCTTACCTTTTCGATTAGCCTGTTAGTTTAGTCATGTTGTTTACGTATAGATGTTAGACTAGACTCGAGTCATACCTATTTCAAAACTAACGAATCGTGAGTATTTTAAAGACAGACCAAGGGATTCTACGGAAATTTTCAAAAGACGCATCTTTTCTTAAAAACACCATAGCTCTTATTTTTCTAAACACCACGATTCATGTTATTTCAAATGGCAAAACTGTATGACTCATATATATTGATGTAGATTCTTCACTGTTGTGTTTATTATTCATTTTCCGCATATTCTTGCTATTCGCATCGCATTGTATGTTCAAATGTGTTTATTGTTATATTAAACCCATGCTGTTAGGACACCAACACCATTACCGAGGATGCGTATGCCCCACGTACGCCTGCTTACCGGCTCACACACTTCATCATCGATAATAGCCATGTCACTACATAGTAGGATTGTTGCATCAGGATATGACTCCTTGCATGACATACTTGCGTATATACCTACTTGTACATCCATATTGGCGCACAGGCATATTGTACACTCATATTTGCGTATATACCTACTTGTACATCCAAATTGGCCACAGGCATAATGTACACTCATACTTGCGTATATACCTACTTGTACATCCATATTGGCGCACAGGCATATTATACACTCATACTTGCGTATATACCCATTTGTACATCCATATTGGCGCACAAGCATCTTGTACACTCATACTTGCGTATATACCTACTTGTACATCTATATTGGTGCACATGCATATTGTACACTCATACATGCGTATATACCTACTTGTACATCCATATTGGCGCACAAGCAGATTGTACACTCATACTTGCGTATATACCTACTTGTACATCCATATTGGCGCACAGACATATTGTATACTCATACTTGCGTACATACCACTTGTACATACATAGATGATGCTGGCTTGATTTTGGAGAATTGGGGACCGCATGTTATATTTTCAAAACTGGATCCACTTAAAAGAACGGTTTTCCCTTGTTGCTCATAGTACGACTTTATGCTGCATACATCACATTACATGGATTTACGCATTGAGTTTTGGATTTTATGTGATTTCTGTATTTGAGAACCGAGGTATTATTTAAAGAAAGTATGCATTGTTTAAAAACCCGGTTTCTCTTGATATGATATTTCAGTACGTCCACCATGCGTTTTCTCGGTTCTGAGACATATGATAGAAACCTGATTCGAGGAGGAGGAGGATCCGTTTGCAGGTTCATGGTGGACCTGGTATGGTACCCCGGGGTGAGAGAGAGATTTCATGGGGATGACGATGAGCCTGCCAGAGGGACCACTACCTACCGGTGATAGTATTTAGGCTCGGCGGATATCCGGAGAATACCGACCGGAGTCGAGAGATGATATGGGCCGATCCGGAGTGACGGAGCTCGTGGGCCGATCCGGACTGACGGAGCCCGATATATGAGGATTTACGTGCCGATGCTGGGCACGGGTTTCATGATGTTTTCGAGTGTCAATGCTGGACACTCAGGTTCCATGATTTTGATGTGTCGCAAGGGACACACGTTGGTCTATATCCTCATACTTTCATGCATATATTTTTATGACTTTTACATGCATGATGTTATTGTTTTATTGGTTGACACGTGGACGAGATCCACATGCTTACAGGCATTGATTACATAGTTGGATGGTTATCCACATACTTATAGACTTGAGTATATAGTCGACACTGTTTCATGCTGATTACATTGATCATACCTTATATATATGATATGTTACTACCTGGGGCACTGGCACGAGCACTTGATATTACACTTATGTATAGATGTTTACCCTTGCCATCTTATCATGCTTCAGACGTTATAATTTTGAGGATATATATTACTGATCGTATTGACCTAGGATTGAGTCATACATACGATTTCTACTCTGTGATGTTTTCTACTCACGAATTGGCAACTCACCCCCGTTGTGCCACAGTTTCTTACAGGATTTGCTGTACAGGTTTCATTGCGGCTTTGCTGGCACAGTGCTTTCATTCCGGGTGATTGCTTTGGTAAGTGGGTTCACTTGCATCATGACCACCATTGTACATGTATTTGTTTCAGTTGTATCTAGTAAACTCTATCAACCAGACTTGTATTATTTTTAGACTTAGATGACCAGTTGTATATTTTTTCAACCGTAAAGTCGTGCTTGTATTATTATGGTTTTCTTGTTGTTTTGAGTTTTGATCCTCGCCCTTGGCGTTGTATATTATATTGCTTGCGTGGTTATGACCGTCAATGGACGAAGAGCTAGCTCCCGCTTAGGGATGCCTTATTCATATTATTCATGTTGTAGTCCGTTCGGGGCCAGTATTTACAAAGGAAACTCTACCGAAATTTTCAGAAAGGACTTGATGTTTGTAAAGACGCATATTTCGGCTTATGCTATTAAAAACACTTGCTTTAAAACAAGTTTTCCTACATTTATTATTTAAAATGGTCTTAGATTTATGGGCTTTTGTCTTACTTGAATTAGATGTGGTCTTATAGACTTCATATGATTCAAGTGCCAGTCACGTGCCATTTCGGGTCGTGACAAAGTTGGTATCAGAGCGCTAGATTAACCTTGGTTCGAGTCTATGTTTGACTATGCAGAGCCTAGGACGTTTGTATATATACGGAATCTAGGCTTGACCTTACGGAACTTAGACTTGGTCGAGGTAGTATTAGACTCGAAATTTCGTCGCGTAGGTTGACCTTGTTAGATGGAGTAGGTGACTTAAGGAGAGTGACGTACCGTGTGTATGTTCCACGGCATATTTATGATACGCTACTCCTCTTAAGGAGCCTTAGGATGTACATTTCCATGCACGGTATTATATTCATTCATGATCTATCCTCATCGATATTGGTTTATGGTATTTGCTGCCATGATTACACGGGCAGATAGAGCTACGGCTAGAGTTGCGTCAGCATGAGATCGTCACGAACGAGGACTGACTAGGGCGTGATTCCAAGGACATACAATTTGCATTGATGCGTCATTTTATTGTGTTTTCGCGCCATGAACGTTTGATGGATCGCCTTTACGAGATTTGCAGATGAGCACCAGAGGATTGGGCCACTGATAGAGGCTAGCCAGATTGTGATGACCATTAATGTATCGCTTATTCTCGATGATTGAGGCGCTGTTCAGCGTGCGGACGAATGAGCCAGTTGTTGCTGCGAATGACGAGATATCGCCCCAGATGTTGGAGCTATTGCCGCACGAGTTATACTTAGAGATTTGGTAGAAGATCGCTAGTCACCCAAGGAGGAATGACTAGGACATGTGATTCGTTGCCTACCCCGATGCGAGGTCATCAGATTGATTGATTCCTGCTAGAGACGACTTCACGCAGGTACGTTGGGAGTCGATAAAAACGATCGAATGTCAGAAGCCCATTTTCCAAGTTTAAAGTATTCAGAGACAAATGCAAGTAATTCTATGTACCCTCTAGAAGAATGAAACCCTAACTCGACATAATGACCATGAGAACTCTTTGAAACCTTAGGGTTTGCGGCAGTTCAGCGGTGCCATTAGTGGGGCTTGGGTTTGCCCTTCTACGGTTGGTCCACAGGTACTGTGGCATGTACTGGAATACTATTAAACTGTACCCAAGATGTTGAGCTCTTGGGGGATTATGGAACCTTGACAAATCAATCGCAAGGTTCGACGTCATTCGGATATCATGTGATAAGATACATTGCTTGGGAGACTCCAGATACGAGTATAGCCGTTGGAGCGCAGTCCATGCAGCCACGAAGAGACGAGTCCGAATCAGTCGACATTAGAGAAAAGTGGAGTATGCGGTTCGTACGAGATCTTGATGAGATGGCGTTCCACTCCGCTGACATCAGAGCTATGATACGCATGCAGAGGCGTTGTACATGGATATATCTTCCAGAAGGAGTCGTGATGAGTATGCAGCCTTTCCAGAACAAGATACAGATTTAGTAAAGGATGATGACTTCCGGGCAGTTCGGCAGAAACGAGATTTGGGAGAAATCTCGACAGGACCTTTCTGGAATACTATAAGAGGATACTTGGACCCAGAGGCAGTCATATTGTGCACACCCAGCAAGCCAGAGTTCGGCACCGTCGACGAGACATGTTATGAGTGACCACGACAGTTGGCCAGAGATTCTTAGAGGATGTGCTTGAGCGGGACTATTCCGCCTACTTGATTTCGGTATTTTGGGCGATCTATTCGCCCGATTGAGTTTTGATGACTGAGTTTCATGATATTTGTTTTCGTGCACCATAGTTGCACCTACTGGGTATTTATATTTTGTGCATAGTTATTACACTTGAGATATACGCACACGATTTGGTTTTTGCACTCGGTATAGTTCATATATGCTTACAGTGCATTGATACGTATTTTGTGCACCACAGTTGCACCTGACTTCGTTTTGATGTCATTCGAGACATTGATTTTGATTTCATGCCTATGTTATGCATGTGATTTGACTTATGTTTTCGGTATAGTTTTCATACACTTTTAGTATTTTGATTTGCTTTTGTGCACACTGATACACATGGTTGTGAGATTATATACCACGGTATACCTGATTTGGATTTGGATTGAAATGTATTGTATACCGTCAATTTCGATTGTGATACTCGATATTTGTTTTGTGCACCTTGTGCACCTGATTGGATTCTTGCGCATATTTGACGTGCTTGGATTGGATTTTGCGCATGTTCGGCGCTTGATATTGGATTTTGTGATTTCGTGCATGTTGGATGCACATGATTAGATTTTATTCGTGCATGATGGATGCACCTGATTTGGATTTTCGCGCATGTTGGGCGCGTGATATAAGATGCGATTTTGGTGCACACCGGATGCACTAAATTGGGATATTTTGTGTATATCAGATGCACCTGATATTGCTGTCAGGCACACCCGTTGCCCTTGACAGGTGTTTCGTGCACACCCATTGCACTTAGATTTTGTTTCTATGCATATGTATGGCACATTTATAGATTTCAATTTCCGTGCGCACCAGACGCACGCGGCATTCTTATGCACATTTCGGATTTGATTTCTGCTGAGCGGTACGTTTTTATGATATTTACTATTTGGTATAGTAGCTGAGCAGGATTAGTCCGAGAACAGTACCTGAGTATATTTTGCATGCATTGATAGTTATCGAAGGGATTTCCAAAAAGGGAGCTATAGTCTCAGTATTTACCTACGTGTCCGAGATGATACAAGACATTTAACAAGGAAACCCTTCTAAATTATTTTCAAAACGGCGGAAAGTGTATGTTAAACAAGGTGTGTGTGTGTGTGTGTGTGTATATATAGTTATTTTCTTACAATAGACGTCCGCCACTGTGCAGTGATACGCGCATCGCACAGCGACTTAAAAAGGTTTGGCATGCATTTCTTCCAGATGTTTTGACGAGTTTACACCGACGCGTACTATGTACGTGTTATAGTTTTGATGTATATCATGTTGGTTTTCGTTTTGGGTTTTGATATTGGTGTCTTAACCATAACTCCGACGATTGCGGGATGCTTGACGGAGTTTTTATTTTGGATTATATACTTTTCTTCATGCGCACGCATTGCGCTACGATGTGCTTTATATATTTATGATTTCGGAACCCCGAAGACTTAGTCTTTTACTAAAATGTTTTAGTTTTTTGAGGGGTTTAAAATTTAAATTCGGAGACCGAATTTCTTTAAGGGGGAAGATTGTAACATTTCAGAAAAATAAAATATTATTTTTGGAAATTTTTATAATTTAATAATAAATATATTGAATATTTTATTAGTACGGTATAATTAAATACCGATAAATCGGGAAAAAAATTGGAAAATTATAGAAATTACTGAAAAGAGAGTGCTTTATTGGATTTAAGCAAATTATGAATTTTTATAATTAATTATATACAATTTTGATGCTAATCACGATTAAATATCGCTAATCGTGTATTAAGCTAGTTTTGTGCATGGGGCATGCACCAAGTCATTTTTCACACTTGTTATATTTTCTACCATGATCTTTTCTTATTTTCATTTGCATGGTTTGGTTTTTAAAATGAAAAGAGAAGAGAAAAGAAAACAAAAGAAAAGAAAATGATAAAAAAATGAGGGATGGGCAAGAGATAGAAGAGAGAGTTAGGTCTTGTGTTGACTTGGGCCATTCTCTCCATTTCATTTCTTCTTGTTTCTCTCCTCCTTCTTCAACAATGACAGCCCCTTCTCCCCCTCCACTTCAAACCTCACAAACACCCTCAACCCCACCCCAAAACATTATCCCCACTTCATTAAAAATGTGCACAAGACTTCTAGCTACACTTTGGACCAAGAAAGCAAGAATTTTGGACACTTGAGGCAACTCAAGAAAATTCTTGAGTTTCCAAATGAGATAATTTCATCACCATTAGCATAGTATTACTTTTACTTTAGCACCTATGCAAGTTTAGAAGTGTTTGGATGTGGTTTTGTGAGCTTTGAAAATTCCTAGATGAGGTTTGAGGGAATTTTGAGTTGTGTTAGTGTAATTGAGCTTTAGTGATAACCTAAACCCCCCACCCCCATAGTGTCAAAACCCAGACCAAACTTGAACAAAAACCTGAAACCCAAAAACAGAAACTTTCCAATGTCGGTTTGTGAAGTATTAGTGGGTGCAGGGAAATCTGGAGTGGCCTGGGATTCTTTCTGGATAAGCAAACAACTTCATAGACTAAATTAAAACACCACGAGACCACCTTACCAAAATGAACCCCATCCAAGACTAAGGAACCGAGGAGGCCGGATTTGAGGGGCGTGTGGCCGGCCACTCTGTGGGATTTGGGGTCCAGGTTGCTTCCATAGCTCATATACATCCTATATATCACCCCAGTATTGTTTGTGCACCTTGTTTTCGCCTTAAACAAAATCTGGGACTATTTTCATGAGTTGCTGTTTTGATTCGGGGTTTTGTTTCACGTATTTTGAATTCTGGATTTTTGTAAATGGTTTCGTACTCGATCACTTGATGTTGGTACGTCTATATCGAGTGTTATTTTGTGGTTTTAAAAGCGTAGTCCATAGGTTCTAACCTATAGGTTTTTAGCGTGTCGTTTTGATTTTGAATTGGGTTTTAATGCGATACGATACGTTGTGACTTGTAGGTACCCCCATGAGGACTTCGAGACGACAAGCAAGCGCGTGGCGATGCCGGCATCGGCAAGCGAAGGTCAAGGTGAGTAGATAATATCTACGGGGGAAGTCGGGTGGATGGCATATAGCACCCCCGCAGTTCATAGTGTAGCTTATGATATGTTATACATTTACATATGTGTTGTGAATTGGGATGATTAACAAGTAGGATCTTAGAAGATCATAGGATAAATGTTGGTGTATTTGGATAATAGTGTCGTGGTTGATTTCTTAGTCGCGAACCATAGAATAGGTTTGCACACACGCGCACACACACCCTTGCATGCATTATTATTACTTGTGCGTATATGGGAATATGTATACACATACACACACACACACACACACACACACAGAGGTATGGGACTATGTATATATATATATATATATATATATATATATATATATATATATATATACGTATACCTACACATGGATGATGAGGATTGTATAAGGTATTTGGAGATGAGTCAATGAGATTGGGCATGGTGCCATGAGATCGGTGACATGATGTAGTTCATATTATGAGATACGACATGAGATTATAGCGGGCCTTTAGGCGTGTGTTTTCATACCACGTATATATATGCAGATGGTATCAGTTTGTATTAGACTTAGATCAGTACCCCCAGTTCATGGGATATGATGATAAGGATACCAGATGAATAATGAGATGAATGTGATATTTGACCCGTACCCAGATTTGGGATGCCGTACGATGGATTTACAGTACGATTTATATATTGATGATAGATCTGCACTCTTGACTCAAGAATGTCATGTTATAATATTGTATCGTATGTGATACTATTGAGGCGGGATCACCGACAATTATATTTATATGTATCGACTCAGATTTAGGTGGTTTCCTTACCTTTTCGATTAGCCTGTTAGTTTAGTCCTGTAGTTTACGTATAGATGTTAGACTAGACTCGAGTCATACTTATTTCAAAACTAACGAATCGTGAGTATTTTAAAGACAGGCCAAGCGATTCTACGGATATTTTCAAAAGACACATCTTTTCTTAAAAACACCGTAGCCCTTATTTTTCTAAACACTACGATTCGTGTTATTTCAAATGGAAAAACTGTATGACTCATATATATTGATGTAGATTCTTCACTGTTGCATTTATTATTCATTTTCCGTATATTCTTGCTATTCGCATTGCATTGTATATTTAAATGTGTTTATTGTTATATTAAACCCATACTGTTATGACACCAGCACCATTACCGATGATGTGTTTGCCCTACGTACACCTGCTTGCCGGCTCACACAATTCATCATTGATAATTACCATGTCACTACACAGTAGGATTGTTGCATTAGGATATTACTCCTTGCATGACATACTTACGTATATACCTACTTGTACATCCATATTGGCGCACAGGCATATTGTACACTCATACTTACGTATATACTTACTTGTATATCCATATTGGCGCACAGGCATATTGTACACTCATACTTGCGTATATACCCACTTGTACATCCATATTGGCGCACAGGCATATTTTACACTCATACTTGCGTATATACCGACTTGTACATCCATATTGGCGCAAAGGCATATTGTACACTCATACTTGCGTATACACTTACTTGTACATCCATATTGGCGCACAGGCATACTGTACACTCATACTTGCGTATATACCGACTTGTACATTCATATTGGCACACATGCATATTGTACACTCATACTTGCGTACATACCACTTATACATACATAGATGATGCTGGCTTGATTTTGGAGAATTGGGGACCGCATGTTATATTTTCAAAACTGGATCCACTTAAAAGAGCGGTTTTCCCTTGTTCCTCATACTACGACTTTATGCTGCATACATCATATTACATGGATTTACGCATTGAGTTTTGGATTTTATGTGATTTCTGGATTTGAGAACTGAGGTATTATTTAAAGAAAGTATGCATTGTTTGAAAACCCGGTTTCTCTTGATATGATATTTCAGTACGTCCACCATGAGTTTTCTTAGTTCTGAGACGTATGATAGAAACCCGATTCGAGGAGGAGGATGATCCGTTTGCGGGCTCATGGTGGACCCGGTATGGTACCCCGGGGCGAGAGAGAGATTTCGTGGGGATGACGATGAGCCTGCCAGAGGGACCACTACCTACCGGTGATAGTATTTGGGCTCGGCGGATATCCGGAGGATACCGACCGGAGTCAAGGGATGATATGGGCCGATCCGGACTGACGGAGCCCGTGGGCCTATCCGGACTGACGGAGCCCGTTATATAAGGATTTACATGCCGATGTTGGGCATGGGGTTTCATGATGTTTTCGAGTGTCGATACTGGACACTCAGGTTCCATGATTTTGATGTGTCGCGAGATACACACGTTGGTCTATATCCTCATACTTTCATGCATATGCTTTTTTGACTTTTACATGCATGATGTTGTTGTGTCATTGGTTGACATATGGACGAGATCCACATGCATACAGGCATTGATTACATAGTTGGAAGATTATCTACATACTTATAGACTTGAGTATATAGTCGACACTGTTTCATGCTGATTACATTGATCATACCTTATATATATGATATGTTGGTACCTGGGGCACTGGCACGAGCACTTGGTATTACACTTATGTATAGATGTTTACCCTTGCCACCCTATCATGCTTCAGAAGTTATCATTTTGAGGATATATATTACTGATCGTATTGACCTAGGATTGTGTCATACATATGATTTCTGCTCTGTGATGTTTTCTACTAACGAGTTGGAAACTCACCCCCGTTGTGCCACAGTTTCTTGCAGGTTTTGCCATACAGGTTTCATTGCGGCTTTGCTGGCACACTGCTTTCATTCCGAGTAATTGCTTTGGTAGGTGGGTTCACTTGCATCGTGACCACAATTGTACATGTATTTATTTCAGTTGTATCTAGTAAACTCCATCAACCAGACTTGTATTATTTTTAGACTTAGAAGACCAGTTGTATATTTTTTCGACCGTAGAGTCGCGCTTGTATTATTATGGTTTTCTTATTGTTTTGAGTTTCCTTTTGAGTTTTGATCCTCGCCCATAGCGTTGTATATTATATTGCTTGCGTGGTTGTGACCGTCATTAGACGAAGAGCTAGCTCCCGCTTGGGGATGCCTTATTCATATTATTCATGTTGTACCCCGTTCGGGGCCAGTATTTACAAAGGAAACTCTGCCGAAATTTTCAGAAAGGACTTGATGTTTTTAAAGGCGCATATTTCAGCTTATGCTATTAAAAACACTTGCTTTAAAAAAAGTTTTCCTACATTTATTATTTAAAATGGTTTTAGATTTCTGGGCTTTTGGCTTACTTGAATTAGCTGTGGTCTTATAGACTTCATATGATTCAAGTGCCTATCACGTGCCATTTCGGGTCATGACAAAGTTGGTATCAGAGCGCTAGGTTAATCTTGGTTCGAGTCTATGTTTGACTATGCGGAGCCTAGGAAATTTGTATATATACGGAATCTAGGCTTGACCTTACGGAACTTAGACTTGGTCGAGGTAGTATTAGAATCGAAATTTCGTCGCGTAAGTTGACCTTGGTTGTTGGAGTAGGTAACTTAAGTAGAATGACGTACCATGTGTATGTTCCGCGGCATACTTACGATACGCTACTCCATTTAAGAAGCCTTAGGATGTACATTTCCTTGCACGGTATTATATTCATTCATGATCTATCCTCATCGATATTGGTTTATGGTATTTGCTGCCATGATTACACGGGCAGATAGAGCTACGGCTAGAGTTGCGTCAGCATGAGATCGTCATGAACGAGGACTGACTAGGGCGTGATTCCAAGGACATACGATTTGCATTGATGCGTCATTTTATTGTGTTTTCGCGCCATGAGCGTTTGATGGATCACCTTTACGAGATTTGCAGATGAGCACCAGAGGATTGGGCCACTGATAGAGGCTAGCCAGATTGTGATGACCATTAATGTATCGCTTATTCTCGATGATTGAGGCGCTGTTCAGCATGCGGACGAATGAGCCAGTTGTTGCTGCGAATGACGAGATATCGCCCCAGATGTTGGAGCTATTGCCGCATGAGTTATACTTAGAGATTTGGTAGAAGATCGCTAGTCACCCAAGGAGGAATGACTAGGACATGTGATTCGTTGCCTACCCCGATGCGGGGTCATCAGATTGATTGATTTCTGTTAGAGACGACTTCACGCAGATACGTTGGGAGTCGATAGAGACGATCGAATGTCAGAATCCCATTTTCTAAGTTTAAAGTATTCAGAGACAAATGCAAGTAATGCTATGGACCCTCTAGAAGAATGAAACCCTAACTCGACATAATGACCATGAGAACTCTTTGAAATCTTAGGGTTTGCGGCAGTTCAGTGGTGCCATTAGTGAGGCTTGGGTTTGCCCTTCTACGGTTGGTCCACAGGTATTGTGGCATGTACTGGAATACTATTAAACTGTACCCAAGATGTTGAGCTCTTGGGGGATTATGGAACTTTGACAAATCGATCGAAAGGCTCGACATCATTCGGATATCATGTGATGGGATACATTGCTTGGGAGATTCCAGATACGAGTATAGCCGTTGGAACGCAGTCTATGCAGCCACAAAGAAACGAGTCCGAATCAGTCGACATTAGAGAAAAGTGGAGTTTGCGGTTCGTACGAGGTCTTGATTAGATGACGTTCTACTCCACTGACATCAGTGCTGTGATACGCATGCAGAGACGTTGTACATAGATATATCTTCCAGAAGGAGTCGCAATGAGTATGCAGCCATTCCGGAACAAGATACAGATTTAGTAAAGGATGATGACTTCCGGGTAGTTCAGCAGAAACGAGATTTGGGAGAGACCTCGACAGGACCTTTCTGGAATACTATACGAGAATACTTGCACCCAGGGGATGTCATATTGTGCACACCCAGCAAGCCAGAGTTCGGCACTGTCGACGAGACATATTATGAGGGACCATGACAGTTGGCCAGAGATTCTTAGAGAATGTGCTTGAGAGGGACTACTCCGCCTTACTTGATTTCGGTATTTTGGGCGATCTATTCGCACGATTGAATTTTGATGACTGAGTTTCATGATATTTGTTTTCGTGCACCATGGTTGCACCTACTAGGTATTTATATTTTGTGCATTGTTATTACACTTGAGGTATGCTTTCTACACCGTTGTGTTTATTTATGATGTATGCACAGTTATTGCACTGGATATCGTTTTTGTGCCTTGGCCGCACATGTTTATGATTTCCTGGATTTCATACAGTTAGGTTGATTTTGTGCATACGGTACGCGCACGATTTGGTTTTTGCACTCGGTATAGTTCATATATGCTTGCAGTGTATTGATACGTATTTTGTGCACCACAGTTGCACCTGACTTCGTTTTGATGTCATTCGAGACATTAATTTTGATTTCATGCCTATGTTATGCATGTGATTTGACTTATGCTTTTGACATAGTTTTCATGCACTTTTACTATTTTGATTTGCTTTTGTGCACACTGATGCACATGGTTGTGAGATTATATACCACGGTATACCTGATTTGGATTTGGATTGAAATGTGTTGTATACCGTCGATTTCGATTGTGATACTCGATATTTGTTTTATGCAACTTGTGCACCTGATTGGATTCTTGCGCATATTTGACGTGCTTGGATTGGATTTTGCGCATGTTCGGCGCTTGATATTGGATTTTGTGATTTCGTGCATGTTGGATGCACATGATTAGATTTTATTCGTGCATGACGGATACACCTGATTTGGATTTTCGCGCATGTTGGGCGCGTGATATGAGATGCGATTTTGGTGCACACCGAATGTACTAAATCGGGATTATTTGTGCATATCAGATGCACCTGATATTGCTGTCAGGCACACCCGTTGCCCTTGACAGGTGTTTCGTGCACACCCGTTGCACTTAGATTTTGTTTTTATGCACATGTATGGCACATTTATAGATTTCGATTTCCGTGCGCACCAGACGCACGCGGCATTCTTATGCACATTTCGGATTTGATTTCTGCTGGAGCAGTACGTTTTTATGATATTTACTATTTGGTATAGTAGCTGAGCAGGACTAGTCCGAGGACAGTACCTGAGTATATTTTGCATGCATTGATAGTTATCGAAGGGATTTCCAAAAAGAGAGCTATAGTCTCAGTATTTACCTACGTGTCCGAGATGACACAAGACATTTAACAAGGAAACCCTTCTAAATTATTTTCAAAATGGCGGAACGTGTATGTTAAACATGGTGTGTGTGTGTGTGTGTGTATAGTTATTTTCTTACAATAGACATCCGCCACTGTGCAGTGATACGCACTTCGCACAGCGACTTAAAAAGGTTTGGCTTGCATTTCTTCCAGATATTTTGACGAGTTTACACCGACGCGTACTATGTACGTATTATAGTTTTGATGTATATCATGTTGATTTTCGTTTTGGGTTTTGACATTGATGTCTTCACCATAACTCCGATGATTGCGGAATACTTGACGGAGTTTTGATTTTGGATTATATACTTGCTTTTCATGCGCACGCATTGCGCTACGATGTGCTTTATGTATTTATGATTTCGGAACCCCGACGACTTAGTCTTTTACTGAAATGTTTTAGTTTTTGAGGGGTTTAAAATTTAAATTCGGGGACCGAATTTCTTTAAGGGGGGAAGATTGTAACATTTCAGAAAAATAAAATATTATTTTTGGGAATTTTTATAATTTAATAATAAATATATTGAATATTTTATTGAAAAGAGAGTGCTTTTTTGGATTTAATAAAATTATGAATTTTTATAATTAATTAGATACAATTTTGATGCTAATCGCGATTAAATATCGCTAATCGTGCATTAAGCTAGTTTTGTGCATGTGGCATGCACCAAGTCATTTTTCACACTTGTTACATTTTCTACCATGATCTTTTCTTATTTTCATTTGCATGGTTTGGTTTTTAAAATGAAAAGAGAAGAGAAAAGAAAACAAAAGAAAAGAAAATGATAAAAAATGAAGGATGGGCAAGAGAGAGGAGAGAGAAGAGAGAGTGAGGTCTTGTGTTGACTTGGGCCATTCTCTCCATTTCATTTCTTCTTGTTTCTCTCCTTCTTCAACAATGGCAGCACCTTCACCCCCTTCTCTTCAAACCTCACAAACACCCTCAACCCCACCACAAAACATCATCCCCACTTCATTAAAAATGTGCACAAGACTTCTAGCTACACTTTGGACCAAGAAAGTAAGGATTTTGGACACTTGGGGCAACTCAAGAAAATTCTTGAGTTGCCAAATGAGGTAATTTCATCACCATTAACATAGTATTACTTTTACTTTAGCACCTATGCAAGTTTAGAAGTGTTTGGATGCGGTTTTGTGAGCTTTGAAAATTCCTAGATGAGGTTTGAGGGAATTTTGAGTTGTGTTAGTGTAATTGGGCTTTAATGATAACCTGACCCCTCCCTCCCCCTTCCCCCATAGTTTCTAAACCCAGACCAAACTTGAACAAAAACCTGAAACCCAAAAACAGAAACTTTCCAATGTCGGTTTGTGAAGTATTAGTGGGTGCAGGGAAATCTGGAGTGACCTGGGATTCTTTCTGGATAAGCAAACAACTTCAGAGACTAAATTAAGACACCACGAGACCACCCTACCAAAACGAACCCCATCCAAGACTAAGGAACTGAGGAGGCCGGATTTGAGGGGGGTGTGGCGGGCCACTCTGTGCGATTTGGGGTCCAGGTTGCTTCCATATCTCATATACATCCTATATATCACCCCAGTATTGTTTGTGCACCTTGTTTTCACCTTAAACAAAATCTGGGACTATTTTCATGAGTTGCTGTTTTGATTCGGGGTTTCGTTTCACGTATTTTGAATTCTGGATTTTTGTAAATGGTTTTGTACTCGGTCACATGACGTTGGTACGTCTATATCGAGTGTTATTTGGTGGTTTTGAAAGCGTAGTCCATACATTCTAACCTATAGGCTTTTAGCATGTCGTTTTGATTTTGAATTGGGTTTTAATGCGATATGATACGTTGTGACTTGTAGGTACCCCCACGAGGACTTCGAGACAACAAGTAAGCACGTGGCGACGTCGGCATCGGCAAGCGAAGGTCCAGATGAGTAGATATATATTTACGGGGGAAGTCGGGTGGATGGCGTATAGCACCCCCGCAGTTCGTAGTGTAGCTTATGATATGTTATACATTTACATATGTGTTGTGAATTGGGATGTTTAACAAGTAGGATCTTAGAAGATCATGGGATAAATGTTGGTGTATTTGGATGATAGTGTCTTAGTTGATTTCTTAGTCGCGAACCATAGAATAGGTTTGCACACACGCGCGCACACACCCTTGCATGCATTATTATTACTTGTGCGTATATGGGAATATGTATATATATATATATACACACACATAGGTATGGGACTATGTATATATATATACGTATACCTACACATGGATGATGAGGATTGTATATGGTATTTGGAGATGAGTCGATGAGATTGGGCATGGTGCCATGAGATCGGTGATATGATGTAGTTCGTATTATGAGAAACGACTTGAGATTATAGCGGGCCTTTAGGCGTGTGTTTTCATACCACGTATATATATACAGATGGTATCAGTTTGTACTGGACTTAGATCAGTACCCCCAGTTCATGGGATATGATGATAAGGATACCATATGAATAATGAGGTGAATGTGATATTTGACCCGTACCCAGATTTGGGATGCCGTACGATGGATTTACAGTCGAGCTATATATTGATGATAGATCTGCACTCTTGACTCGAGGATGTCATGTTATAATATTGTATCGTATGTGATACAATTGAGGCAGGATCACCGACTATTATATTTATATGTATCGACTCATATTTAGGTGGTTTTCTTACCTTTTCGATTAGCCTGTTAGTTTAGTCCTGTAGTTTACATATAGATGTTAGACTAGACTCGAGTCATACTTATTTCAAAACTAACGAATCGTGAGTATTTTAAAGACAGGCCAAGAGATTCTACGGATATTTTCAAAAGACACATCTTTTCTTAAAAAAACCGTAGCCCTTATTTTTCTAAACACCACGATCCGTGTTATTTCAAATGGCAAAACAGTATGACTCATATATATTGATGTAGATTCTTCACTGCTGCGTTTATTATTCATTTTCCGTATATTCTTGCTATTCGCATCGCATTGTATGTTTTTATATGTTTATTGTTATATTAAACCCATACTGTTAGGACACCAGCACCATTACCGATGATGCGTATGCCCCACGTACATCTGCTTGCCTGCTCACGCACTTCATCATCGATAATTGCCATGTCACTACACGGTAGGATTTTTGCATCAGGATATGACTCCTTGCATGACATACTTGCGTATATACCTACTTGTACATCCATATTGGCGCACAGGCATATTGTACACTCATACTTGCATATATACCTACTCGTACATCCATATTGGCGCACAGGCATAATATACACTCATACCTGCGTATATACCTACTTGTACATCCATATTGGCGCACGGGCATATTGTACACTCATATTTGCGTATATATACCTACTTGTACATCCATATTGGCGCACATGCATATTGTACACTCATACTTGCGTATATACCTAGTTGTACATCTATATTGGTGCACAGGCATATTGTACACTCATACTTGTGTAAATACCTACTTGTATATCTATATTGGCGCACAGGTATATTGTACACTCATACTTACGTATATACCTACTTGTACATCCATATTGGCGCACAAGCATATTGTACACTCATACTTGCGTACATACCACTTATACATATATAGATGATGCTGGCTTGATTTTGGAGAATTGGAGACCGCATGTTATATTTTCAAAACTGGATCCACTTAAAATAGCAGTTTTCCCTTGTTGCTCATAGTTCGACTTTATGCTGCATACATCACATTACATGGATTTACGCATTGAGTTTTAGATTTTATGTGATTTCTAGATTTGAGAACCGAGGTATTATTTAAAGAAAGTATGCATTGTTTGAAAACCCGGTTTGTCTTGATATGATATTTCAGTACGTCCACCATGCGTTTTCTCGGTTCTGAGACGTATGATAGAAACCCGATTCAAGGAGGAGGAGGATCCGTTTGCGGGTTCATGGTGGACCCGGTATGGCACCCCGGGGAGAGAGAAAGATTTCGTGGGGATGACGATGAGCCTGCCAGAGGGACCACTACCTACAGGTGATAGTATTTGGGCTCGGCGGATATCCGGAGGATACCGACCGGAGTCGAGAGATGATATTGTCCGATCCGGACTGACGGAGCCCGATATATGAGGATTTACGTGCCGATGCTGGGCACGGGTTTCATGATGTTTTCAAGTGTTGATGCTGGACATTCAGGTTCTATGATTTTGATGTGTCGCGTGGGATACACGTTGGTCTATATTCTCATACTTTCATGCATATGCTTTTATGACTTTTACATGCATGATGTTGTTGTGTCATTGGTTGACACGTGGACGAGATCCACATGGATACAAGCATTGATTACATAGTTAGATGATTATCCACATACTTATAGACTTGAATATATAGTTAACACTGTTTCATGCTGATTACATATACCATACCTTATATATATGATATGTTGCTACCTGGGGCACTGGTACGAGCACTTGGTATTACACTTATGTATAGATGTTTACCCTTGCCACCTTCTCATGCTTCAGACGTTATCATTTTGAGGATATATATTACTGATCATATTGACCTAGGATTGAGTCATACATATGATTTCTGCTCTGTGATGTTTTCTACTCACGAGTTGGCAACTCACCCCCGTTGTGCCATAGTTTCTTGCAGGTTTTGCCGTATAGGTTTCATTGCGACTTTCCTGGCACACTGCTTTCATTCCGGGTGATTGCTTTGGTAGGTGGGTTCACTTGCATCGTGACCACCATTATACATGTATTTATTTCAGTTGTATCTAGTAAACTCCATCAACCAGACTTGTATTATTTTTTGACTTAGAAGACCAGTTGTAAATTTTTCGACCGTAGAGTCGCGCTTGTCTTATTATGGTTTTCTTGTTGTTTTGAGTTTCCTTTTGAGTTTTGATCCTCGCCCTTGGCGTTGTATATTATATTGCTTGCGTGATTGTGACCGTCAATAGACGAAGAGCTAGCTCCCGCTTGGGGATGCCTTATTCATATTATTCATGTTGTACCCCGTTCGGGGCCAGTATTTACAAAGGAAACTCTGCCGAAATTTTCAGAAAGAACTTGATGTTCTTAAAGACGCTTATTTCGGCTTATGCTATTAAAAACACTTGCTTTAAAACAAGTTTTCCTACATTTATTATTTAAAATGGTTTTAGATTTCTGGGCTTTTGGCTTATTTGAATTAGATGTGGTCCTATAGACTTCATATGATTCAAGTGCCAATCACGTGCCATTTCGGGTCGTGACACTTATGCAGTATAAAGACTGCATCCCATAGAACTACTTCGAGATGCCGGGGCTAGATCCAGGGATAGCTGTGCATAAATTGACGATATCTCCGAATTTCAAACCAGTCAAGCAAGCACCAAGAAGAATGCGGCTCGAACTTGAAATGAGCATGAACGCCGAAGTTAAGAAGATGATCGACTCTGGCTTCATTCAAGAATTTCAGTACCCTAACTAGATCACCAATATCGTCCCAGTGATGAAGAAGAATGGAACGATGCGTATCTGCATAAATTTTCGGGACCTCAACAAAGCTTGCCCGAAAGATAACTTTCCCGTATCGGTTACTGAGCTGATGATAGATAATACGTCCACTCACGAACTCTTCTCCTTCATGAACGGCTCATCGGGGTACAATCAAATCAAGATGCATCCCGAAGACCAGAAGCATACCGCTTTTCGGACTCCTCTGGGCATATTCTGCTACAAAGTAATGCCTTTCAGCCTGAAGAACGCCAGCGCTACCTATCAGAGTGCCATGACGAAGATTTTCGATGACCTCATACATGAAATCGTCAAATGCTATATTGATGACCTCGTGGTAAAAAGAAAATCACACGAGGAGCATTGGGAGCATCTGAAGGTAGTATTCCAACATCTTCGGAAATACAACCTAAAGATGAACCCTCTCAAATGCGCGTTCGGAGTTTCCTCGGGCAAATTTCTAGAGTTCATCATACGACATCGAGGCATCGAAATAGATCCATCGAAGATCAAGGCAATTTTGGAAATACCTTCGCCAAGAACTCTCAAGCAATTGCGATCTCTCCAAGGAAAGCTCGCATATATCTGACAATTCATAGCCAATCTCTCCGGCAAGTGCCGCCCCTACAGTCATCTAATGAAGAAGGGGACTCCTTTCGTCTGGGATCGCAAATGTCAAAGCGCACTGAACGAAATCAAGAAATACCTGCAGAATCCGCCCGTACTGACCGCTCCGGTCAAGGGAAAGCCTCTCATCCTGTACACAACATCCCTTGAAGGTTCTTTAGGCGCGCTATGGGCACAGAAGAACGACCAAGGGAAGGAGAGAGCCCTTTACTATTTGAGTCGAGTTCTCCTGGGAGCATAAAACAACTACTCCCCCATTGAAAAACACTGCCTGGCGTTAATCTTCGCGATAACGAAGCTCCGGCATTATGCTTTGGCGCATGAGGTCCACCTGATATCAAAAGTGGATCCTCTCAAATATTTGATGTCAAAAGCCATACTAACAGGGCGGCTCGCTAAATAGGCCCTCCTCTTGATGGAGTTCTCGTAACATACCGACCTCTCAAGGCAGTGAAAGGCCAGGCCATTGCCGACTTCCTCGCTGAGCATCCGATACCTGCCGATTCACCCTTAATTGCGAATTGCCAGACGAGCATGCATTTGACACAATCGACAGGCAGAAAGGAGAGAGTGACACCCGATGGGAACTTTACTTCGATGGGGTATCTTCCATGAAGAAGCGACAACAAAACACCCCTATAATCAAATCTGGGTTAGGCCTTATCTTCCTGACTCCATAAGGAGGGATAATGCGCTTTGCCTTTTCCTTAACAGAGCTGAGGACAAACAATGAAGCCGAATATGAAGCTTTGATAGCAGGTCTAGAGATCACCGTCGACATGGGAATCAAAAACCTCCTTATATACGGAGACTCCTAGCTGGTCGTTAATCAAGTAAACGGCGACTATCAAACGTGCAAGCCCGAGTTAGTAAAGTACAGTAGGAGAGTACAGCAATTGCTGACTCAAATTCCTTCCTACGTTCTGGAAAGCATACCACGTACGAAAAATAGCAAAGCTTATGCATTAGCCAAACTCGCTAAAGAACCGGCTGACGAAAATCTCGATGACGTAAGGATCATTGTACAAAGTCGTTGGGTTCTTGCACCAGCGGAAATATCTCCGAAGTCGTCTAAAGAAAAGGAAGCGACCGAGGAAACAGCCTTACAAATAGAGGACCAGAAGAAGGCCAAGAATTGGAGAGAAGTCTTTATAGACTACTTCAAATCCCGTTGAACACCTGAAGATGCATCCTCAAGACATCAGCTCATGAAAAGAGCTATGTCTTTTGCCTTCGTCAATGACACTCTGTATAAGAGATCGTTCGACTCCCTGTGGCTAAGATGCCTGGGACCGGAAGAAACAAGGAGAGTCGTCCAAGAAACTCATGACGTACTCTGCGGTTCTCATCAAGCCGGGCCAAAGATGAAGCTGAAGATCAAAAGAATGGGCAACTATTGGCCCACGATTATTCAGGACTGCCTTGAATACACGAAGCAGTGCCATTAGTGCCAGATTCATGGAGACTTCATCCACCAGCATCCAAACCCGCTACGCCCAACGGTGGCGAGCTAGTCATTCGAAATGTGGGGAACCGACATAATTAGGCCCATCGAACCAGCATCATCTAGAGGACATCGGTTCATATTGGCGACAACCGATTACTTCTCTAAGTGGGCAGAAGCAGTACCGCTAAGAGAAGTGAAGACAGAGAATATCCTCTATTTCTTCAAGACACACGTCATCTATCGGTTCGGCACTCCGCGACGGATTATCTCCGATAACGGGCCAGCATAAAGAAGTCACAAAATCAACCGCTTCGCACAACAGCATAATATAGACTGGAGATACTTTTCGTTCTATAATCTCCAAGCTAATGGTCTAGCTGAGGCTTTCAACAAGACCTTGACGAAGATCATAAAGAAGACGGTGTCTCGAAATAAGAAGGACTGGTACGAGAGACTGCATGAAGCTCTCTGGGCGTATCAGACCACGTTCAAAACGGCCACGAATACAACGTCGTATGCATTGGTATTCAGCACAGAAGCAGTACTCCCCTTGGAGATAGAGCTACCCTCTTTACGAGTGGCGGTTCATTACAAGCTAACAGATGAAGAGAACTCACATCTTCGGCTAGAGGAGCTCGACGCCTTTGACAAAACTCGTCTAATGGCGCAGCAAAACTTGGAGGCTTACAAAACAAAGATGACGTGCTCATACGAGAGATTGACTAGGCCGAGAACATTCCGCCAAAGTGAGCTCGTGCTAGTGGTCAAGAGACCTATGATCCCCAATCGTGCCAAACGGGGGAAGTTCGAGCCAAATTATGAGGGTCCGTACATCATAGACGAGGTCTAACAAGGTGGGGATTACTTGCTCATGAATATGCATGGCGAAAGACCCTTCAGGCCAATAAACGGCCGGTTCCTGAAAAAATACAGCGCCTGATAGATAACAACACCCATGTTCGCTCGCTATCTTCCCAAACCAAAGCTTTGTAAGCGGTATTCAGCGAAACCGTTGTCTCCACAAAGGACCGAAACGTCCCTAAACTAATAGTGGACCGAAACGTCCCTAAACTAATAGCGGACCGAAACGTCTCTAAACTAGCAATGGACCGAAATGTCCTAAAACTAACTACTGACCGAAACTTCTTTAAACTACTGCAAACCCGCAGCATTTTTGGGCTGACGCGTTAAAAAAACGGTACGTCCTTTAGTAAAATGGGCATGGATGAAAACCCAAAATGGCTCCATAAGTAAAAATAACAGGGTTATCGGCGAGTTTGTGAAAATCCAAAAGGGTGCAGACTCGTAAAAAAAGGTACGTCCAAAAGCAAAATGGGCACGGATGAAAACCCGAAAGGGCTCCGTGAGTAAAAACAGCAGGACTACCAGCGAGTTTGTGAAAACCCGAAAGGGCGCAATCTCGTTAAAAGACACTTGCAAGGTCCTCTCGACCTTGTAAGGAGAAAACTACCTGTGTGAGATCCTTACGGCTCACAAAGGAGCAACACACTTATGAATCCCCACGATTCCTAAGGAGAAATTACACTTACGAGATCCTCATGACTCGTAAGGAGAACCCTCTTATGAGACCCTCACGGCTCATAAGATTCAAAAACCTTAAGCTATAGGGATCTGAAGCTATTCTTAAGCCATCACCTTTCTCAGACTGCCGTACAAGAGGTTTAATACTGACCCTTGTATACAATCCACGGGCGCAAATAATCATTTCCTCTCCGAGTCCCACCAACGACAAGGAATGCCCTCATTTGATGAACAAACACTTATAAGTCCTCTCGACTTATAAAGAGAAAACACTCTTGTAAGATCCTTACGACTTATAAGAGAAGAAACACTTAGGAATCCTCACGATTCCTAAGAAGAAAATGCACCTACGAGATCCTCACGACTCGTAGGGAGAAACATCTTTATGAGACTCTTACGGCTCATGAAGTCAAAAGCCTTAGTCGACAAGATTCTAACCCTGTTTGCTAAGCCATCTTTGTTTAAATCGACAAAGGAAAATGATGATTCGCTCCTGGTAATGTCCCAGTTGTAGCGATGTTGATGCCTACATCGGTATCAAATTCCAAGTCCTTTCACGGCAAACGATGATTCGCTCCTGGCAATATTCCAGTCGCAGCGATGCTGATGCTGATATTGGTATCGGATCTTGAGTTCCGTACTAAAAAAAATGCATGTAAAAATAGCCGAAATGATTGGGCAACTCGCAATAAAAAAACAACGAGTTTTTTTTTAAAAAACAGCCGAAATCATTGGGCACCGCGAAAATAGCCGAAATGATTGGGCAATCGCGGCTTTCGCGATATAAAAAGCTGAAATGATAGTGTATTGCGGAAAGAAATAAAAAAATGAAATGAAACTTTTTGCCCTACAGGCGAGTCCATACTGACCCATGTATACAATCCATGGGCATAAACGAAAAGGGAAACACATGTCCCCCACCAAATCCTGACAAAAGGGAAAGTCAGATCTCAACAGCAACATTTGCATCCCAGAAAACCAACAACGGCATTCCTCCTCCTGCCAACAGAGCACGAACGCGACACCACCAATCGGAGCCACGACGAAATCCCCAGTTCCAAGAGTCTACGGTTCACGGACAACCTAGAGTCAGCCCCGACACCGCAGAAAACAGAGCACGTCATCCAATGACCCCGTCGCGGAAATACGTCAGCACATGACCCCGTCGCAGAAATACATCATCTAATGACCCCGTTGCGGAAATACGTCATCTAATGACCCCGTCGCGGAAATACGTCATCACATGACCCTATCGCGGAAATACGTCATCCAATGACCCCGTCGCGGAAATACGTCAGCACATGACCCCGTCGCGGAAATACGTCAGCACATGACCCCGTCGCGGAAATATGTCAGCACATGATCCCGTCGTGGAAATACGTCATCACATGACCCCATCGCGGAAATACGTCATCCAATGACCCCGTCGCGGAAATACGTCAGCACATGACCTCGTCGCGGAAATACGTCATCCAATGACCCCGTCGCGGAAATACGTCAGCACATGACCCCGTCGCGGAAACACGTCATCCAATGACCCCGTCGCGGAAATACGCCAGCACATGATCCCGTCGCGGAAATACGCCAGCACATGATCCCGTCGCGGAAATACGCCAGCACATGACCTCGTTGCGGAAATACGTCAGCATATGACCACGTCACGGAAACAAGTCAGCACATGACCCCGTCACGGAAATACGTCAGCACATGACCCCGTCGCGGAAACGAGTCAGCCAACAACCTCCCCGTCAGAGCAATACTTCGAATCGGAAACAAGTCAACTCACCAACCACTTATGAGTCCTTTCGACTTGTAAAAGGGAAGATTCTCTTGTAAGATCCTTACGACTCTCAAGAGAAAGCACACTTAAGGATCCTCACGATTTCTAAGGAGAAAATACACCTACGAGATCCTCTCGACTCGTAAGGAGAAAAATCTTTATGAGACCCTCACGGCTCATAAAGTTGAAAAGTCTTAGGCAGCAGACCCGAACAACCCGTTTCCTAAGTCATCACTACCCTACGAAGAGTTCAAGACGAGTTGTTATCTACAGGCTACACTTACTAAAGTAACATGACAACAACACAGCGAAGAAAAGAAAACAATATAAGATAAAACATGTCCTTTATTCATGAGTTCAATTGAATACAAGATACATCATAAAAAAATAAAAATAAAATAAAAAAATGAATGAATACATGTTATTCATGAATTACAAATGTTAAACCGATACAAAAAACAGCTACTGAGAAGGAGGCGTCTTCAATAAATCAGCCAGCTACTCGCGCACTCCTCACAACTCCTTCTCATGATCAGCCACCACGGCCAGCTCTGCTTCGATTCGAGTCCGCTGCTGCGAACACGAAGAGACCTTCTCATCGATCTCCCGCTGAGCAGCTTCGTGACTCTGCATAACCTGCTCAATAGAGTCAAGCTTTTGCCTCAGTGCCAGCCCATCCGAAATGCATCGCTTCAGAGTATCAAAGGCGACTCTCAGTTGGGCAGCATTCTCTTTGACCTCGGCTTGCAGCTGGGCAGATTCTCTTAAAGCCTCCTCGCTTTCCTTCCGCATCAAGGTCGTCTCTTGTTCGAAATGGCGGAGGAAGGGAACGTTCTGCTCAACCCATGCGGCCCGCTGGGAGTTTAAAGCTAACATTTCCGGAGCAGGACGCCTAAGCTCAATCTCGTACAAGCAGGCCTCAATCTTCCTGCAGTGATTAACCCAAGATTCAACGACGCCTTCGCTATGGAAGTGCACAAGCATCGCCAGCATGGGATTAACCTCGGCAGCAAAATCTGCAGCGAATGCGGGAGCCTCGGCGTCAAGATCCTCAACGAACTCGCTCAACATTCGTAAGCTATTCGCAGCACCTCTGGAAGATGGACGTTTGGCAAAGGGCCCTACCGGTGTTAGGATTCGAGATTCGAAGGGAGCTGGAGTCGGTGCGATTGCTGCAAAAGCAAATTATGATCAAATGTCGGCTCGAGAGATAAAGAAAATGCACAAGCAGTGAAGACTACTATACCCGCTGCAACAGGTAGCGGAGTGGGGAGTACTGGTGGCGCGACGATTCTCTCATCCCCTCCTTCAATTTATAATGCTGCAATCAATTCAAAATTAACAACGACTTGGCTGCCCGTAAAAGAAAGGAAGGAGATATTAGCCAAAGACTATACTCACCAACACCACCAGATGGAGCAATCTCCAACTGGAAGGAGAAATACGGGCCCAGCACCTGATATAGGTGGTCAAAAAGGACTCCTGCAAATTTGTGACAATGTACTGTTAGTACAAGGAGGGTGGTATCTATAGTTTGATAGGGTAAATCGTAAACCCATACCTTCCAGCATTTGAGAGGGCAAGAGAGAAGGAGAAGGGACAGCGACCGTCAGAACAGCAGCCGGTGACGCTTCTTCGGGTGGCATGACCTCAGCGCTCACCGCACTTACATTCGAAACGAACAAAATTTCATCAGAGGAGACTGAAAGGGATTGCAAAACAAAAACAGCAACCCGAGACCTACCTGATGGGTTATCGGCCAGAACAGCGACGGAAATATCATCAGGCGTTGCGGCTTCTTCGCCCGTATTCAGTGGAATAGTTTCCACGCCCGTGGATTCATCCCCTGATTCTACAAGAGCCGTGGTCGTGCTCGCAAGGCCCGCCGATATCTGGGAGCCGCAAAGGGAAAGAGTTGCAGTTTGGGCAGTCCCAGACTCCCGAGAAAGAGTAGCCGCTTTGGGCTCTGTGGTTGTCGTCTTTTCACCCGCCGCCTCATCGCTAATACCTGGTCCTGGAAGATATGGTATATCAGAATTTGTTGACCAAGTAAAAGTCAAAAGACTGGGCATTAAATTACCTGGCAATGGACTCTCAGTTGCCTCCCGAGCCGCATGCACGACCTGTCTATGAGCGGTAAACAGGGCAGCTGGAGTATCCTCTGGAGGAGTAGCTATAGATGGGGTGGTGCTTGAACCCGCACCCACAGCCAAGCTGGTGTCTTGCTCCCTCGCCGCATTCTTTCTACACTTCTTGTCAGCCTTGGCAGTGAGAAACGATCTTCGCAAGACCTCCGTCAGAGGGACGTCATCGTTCGAACCAGGAGATGCCTATGGAGCCGTTACGGCGTCCGTTATCGGCTGCTTAAGCGAAACCTTTTGAGGCATTACTAGGGGAACTGGGGCCTCAACAGACGGCTCTGGAAGTGTCACCACATCACCACTCGGGATCGACACCGCACTTAGGATAACTCGCGATAAGGTCGTTCCTGCAAAAAAAGGGGAAGGGTCAAGTCACGAATAAAGAAAAAGGGAATGAAGGCACAATGAGCCGAAATATACCAATGCAAGTTGATCCAATGGCGGAGATACTGCCACCGCTGCACTCACGTGTAAGCCACGTGAGCGCAACGGTGCGGGGGCATTTGTTTCCCCCAATCGGAGCAAAGCTCTGTTCAAATTTTGAAATTTAAAATGAAGCAGTGCTTCATAAAAGCGCTCGCGCTAAATGCGCCAGCGCTAAATGCACCAGCGCTAAGAGTCAAAGACTCTGATGCAGCACTCACATGCAAAGCACGAGAGCGCTAGCAGCGCTCTCGCTAAATGCGCCAGTGCTAAGAGTCAAAGACTCTGATGCAGCGCTCATGTGCAAAGCACGAGAGCGCTGGCGCTAGTAGCGCCAGCGCTAGCAGCGCCAGCGCTTAAGAGTCAAAGACTCTGAGGAGTGCTTGCGCTAAGAGTGCCAGCCCTAGGAGTCAAAGACTCTGAGGCAGCGCCTTACGTGCAAAGCACAAGAGCGCCAGCGCTAAAAGTCAAAGACTCTGAGGCAGCGCCTCACGTGCAAAGCACAAGAGCGCCAAGCGCTAGAACTAAATGTTCTCCACCATTGGATCAAAGATCCAACTAAGATGAATAAATCATCAAATTACCAGAATAAAATTCTGTTAAAACTTTCCAAACAGAAAAGATTGTCCTCTGAAAATCAGAGCACCGTTGGATCAAAAGATCCAATGGTGATTAAAAATCACCAAGATACAGAACAAATTCTGTATGGGAAGATATTTTCCCAATCTTGTTAATAACAAGAAAACTACCTTCTATAAAACAGAAGCCCTCAGATCAAAGATCCAACGGTGGATAAATTCCACAAATCAATTGGAGATCTCTTAATGAAAGATTTCTTTCACTGATTCAACAAATCAGCCTCCCCTATATAAAGGACCCAAGACTTCAAGTCTTGCAGAGAGGAACCCCTCCACCCCCATAAACTTTGAGAAATTTCAAAGAGAAGAGCAAGCTCTCGGAAGAAAAACTTATTCAAGGTAAATAAAACAGAGAGATCAAAACATCTCATCAGAAAGAAGAAGAACTTAATTCTTTTTCTAGATCATAGATATATAAGATAGAGGTCTTTCATAAAAAGAGATCATAGTATCTTATCATAAAAGGAGGGAGAAGAATTCAATTCTCTTCAGATCACAGATCCATAAAGACAAAGTCTTTCACAAAAACCATAAGAGATTGTGACATCTCCTATAAAATAAGAACTTTGTTCTTAGAGCTACGAGACAAAGTCTCTTATAAATGAGAATTTAATTCTCAGATCGCAGAACAGATCAAAGCTGCCTAAAAAGAGCATTAGTGCTCCAATTAAAAAAAAGCGCCTTAGCGCTCCAAGTCTGGCGCAAAGCGCCGCAGCGCTCCTAGCACTTCAATTTAAAGAAGCGCCTCAGCGCTCCAAGTCTTGCGCACAGCGCCTCAGCGCTCCTAGCGCTCCAATTTAAAGAACCGCCAAGTGCTCCAAGCGCTATTTTAAAAGAAGCGCTCAGCGCTCCAAGGTTGACGCTCAGCGCCAAGCGCACCACGTGCCCCTTATATGAGCGTTATTTTATAAAGAGCGCTCTGCACTCATTGACTGGCGCTCAGCACCAAGCACGCCACGTGCTCCTCACGTGTGCGCTATCTTACAGGAAGAGTCTTAGCGCTCTAAGTCTGGCGCTCAGCGCCAAGCACGCCGCGTGCTCCTCACGTATGCGCTATCTCACAGGAAGCGTCTTAGCACTCTAAGTCTGGCGCTCAGCGCCAAGCGTGCCACGTGCTCCTCACGTGGGAGCTGAGAGAACATAAGTTGTTCTTTAAATAAAGCCCCCAGAGCCATAATGAGTGTTCAACACTCAACATAAGACAAAAAAGTTGTCATAACCCAAAGCAATGCTCAGTATTGTTAAATGAAAAAGGGCCAAGCCTAATTAAATGTCCAACATTTTAACTGAGTGGGCTGAGCCCAAGTTGGCCACAAATCCCTAATGTAGATTAATTGAGCCCATATGCTCATAAATCTTTTTAACTGATCTAGTCTCAAACTTGACTATAGATCTCCCAACAAACATTGGTTTAAGAGTACATCTCTTCATACCTCTGATATATATCGTTGTAATTGCTCAACGTTTTCATAGAGATGCAGGGTCCCAATAACCAATAACTTTTGGTGCATCCCCAAACGGTTGAACCAAAACCATACAGACTATGACGTCTTTAAACTGGACTATGGTGTCCTTAAACATTACGGACTGTGAGGTCCTTAAACTCATGGACTATGATATCCTTAAACTTTATGGACTGTGAGGTCCTTAAATTCATAGACTATGATGTTTTTAAACTTTACAGACTATGACATCTTTAAACTGTCACGGACTATGATGTCCTTAAACTTATGGACCGCAATGTCCCTAAACTAAAACGATAGAGTCCAAATACTCTTTCATTGGATCTAAATGATCCCAAAATCCTGTTGAGTAGATCTTAGTCTAAAATTAAACTAACGTATCCTCAACAAACGTTTAAGTTGATCTTAATTTCAATGAGATTAACGATCCTTAAACCTAAATCAAACCCAAATCTAAGAAAATACGGATTTGGACTAATCCACGCACTACGGGCGACAACATACATTAGTCTCCGTATACAATCCACGGGCAACCAAAAATAAAACAAACACACGACACGAAGTGACCATTTGGAGAAAGAGAAAGTTGTTACCGCTATGCGGTAGCGTAATTAACTGCAGGGGCTTGCGCCTGCAGGGAAGAACGTCCCCACAATCAAAAACCCCTCGTACACGAGGTGGAATCTGACGAAATCTCCTACAACGGCCGCATCCATCTAAACCTCCGATACACGGTGCCATAAATCAACTTGGCATCTTCGGAGAGGTGGATGGATAAAACTAAATAGCATCTGCCCCCAGATTCAGGCAAGACGTCAATCTTCCTGATTTCCGGCGGTGAACATGGCGCATCAAGGGGCCCGTAGCCTGGTCCAAAAGACGTTCCAGGGGTACTATTGGCCGAGAATATATCAAGATGCCAAGAAAAAGGTCAGAAGATGCAAGAGCTGTCAACTCTTCGGCAGCATCCCTCGTCTCCCCGCCACCGAACTAACGCCACTGAGTTCCCCTTGGCCATTTGTGCAGTGGGGGATGGATATGTTGTGCCAGCTTCCTGTAGGGTGTTTTTCGTCATCCCATTGAGATGGGAATACGCGCGCGCTTGTTAGGCGCATTATAGATTCCCCCTGCCTAGGGTAGGCCGGGGTTTAATGATTATGGGGATCCGAATCTCCGGCAGCCGCGGACTAAGCTGCCGTTAATTACCTCTCGCCTTTGGAGCGAGGGAACCTCCAATTGACGGGTTAAACTGGTCATGCGAACTCAATGTGCAGTGTTGTGTTTTGAAGGGGTTTTGGATATATCGGGGGCCCCGCAGAGTTTTTACGGAGGTCCCGCCACCCGGACAGCGGGCTGGGGGTCAAGGGGGCTAGCAGCCCCCTTGCGGGGTGCGGGGCAGCACCCCATTAGAAATTTTTTTTCTAACAGGGATAGTGTCGTGGAGTATGTGTGTGTATATATATATGTATATATATAAAAAAAGGGGGGAAAGGCATCCAAAGGATGCGTGGGGCCAGCGCCAGCGCTTTGAACGCTAGCGCGCCACGTGTCAGCACGTGGGCGCTCGGGCGCTATCGCACTGAGCGCTAGCGTGACACGTGTCAGCACGTGGGCGCTCGGGCGCTAGCGCTTTGGGCGCTAGCGCTCTGAGCGCAAGAACGCTAGCGCACTGAGTGCTAGCGCGCCACGTGTCAGCACGTGGGCGCTCGGGCGCTAGCGCTTTGGGCGCTAGCGCTCTGAGCATAAGAGCACTAGCGCTTTGAGCGCTAGCGCACCATGTGTCAACACGTAGGTGCTCACGCGCTAGCGCTTTGGGCGCTAGCGCTATGAGCGCTAGCGCGCCACGTGTCAGCACGTGAGCGCTCGGACGCTAGCGCTCTGGGCGCAAGAGCGCTAGCACACCACGTGTCAGCACGTGGACGCTCGAGCAGCAAAAGGGACTTGGTCCCTGCAATAGGAGTTGTACTCCTAGAAATGAGCACTTATTATTCTGTGTGTGTGTGTGTGTGTGTATGAGGAGTTAAACTCCTAAGATGTTTTGAAGCTAATGAAGGGCTTCTCCCCCTTGAGCCCTAGTTCTTCCCCAAAGTGGGGTTTCTGGAGATGGGTCTCCTTCTTCTTCCTTTGTTGGCCGGATCTTGAAGATCAGGAAATTTGAGATTCTAAAAATCTCTCATTTCTGAGATCTGATGGCAGATCTGAGTTCCCCTTGGTGGGTTTTATGGTGAAAAACTATTTAGTTTTGGAAAAGGAATAGTAAAACTCTTGATTTAATTAAAAAAAGAGGAAGGTTTAGAACCTTGAGGAAGGAGAAGATCACAGATCTAGATTTTTCTTTGGAGAGAGAAAAGGTTGTTTGGATATTTTCATTATCCTTACTTTTATAGGCTATACACTTTACACATAGTCCCTTGGGCTTCACAAAATGGCATTTTGCCTATCCCATGGCTCATGTGCCATTTCTTTTTGCACATAAGCCATGGGCTTTACAAAAATTTGGCTTTATGCCCATTTTGCATACATTCATGCATAAAAAATTACATAAAAATTATTTATTATATGATCTATATTTTGTCATGGAGGAGGCTGGCCGCGGGCTCGACTTGGGCTTGGGCCCGCTTAACCTGGGCTTGGGCCCACCTGGCTTGGGGTTGACCTTGACTTTGACTCGGTCAACCGGGGGTGCAAATTTTGATCCCAACAAAGTGCCCCACATCAATAAATGCACACCGCACATTTGAGTTGTGTGCATGAAATTGATGGATCTTGAAGCCGAACTTCGAGGTGGAACATCATTCTGGGGGCGGAGCATCATCCCGGGGAGCATGATTCCCGGGGATCGGAGAATCATTCTGATTTGCGGAGCATAATTCCAGGGTTGGAGTATCCCTCGGGGAGCATGATTCCCGGGGATCGGAGCATCATTCCGATTTGCGGAGCATGATTCCAAGGATCGGAGCATCATTCCGAAGCGCGGAGCATGATTCCAAGATCGGAGCATCATTCCGAAGGACGGATCATAATTCCAAGGATCGGAACATCATTCCGAAGGGCGGAGTATGATTCCAGAGATCGGAGCATCATTCCGAAGGGCAGAGCATAATTCCAGAGATCGGAACATCATTCCGAAGGGTGGAGCATAATTCCAGGGATCAGAGCATCATTCCGAAGAGCAGAGCATGATTCCAAGGGATTGGAGCACCATTCCGATGAGCGGAGCATGATTCCAGGGATCGGAGCATGATTCCAGAGATTGAAGCATCATTCCGAAGGGCGGAGCATGATTCCAGGGGATCGGAGTATCATTCCGAAGAGCGGCAGACATTCTGACCGAAGAATAATTTCGATACAGAGGTTGATTCCTAGGCAAAGCATAATTTCGACAGGGAAGGCAAATACTCCGAGGCGAAGCATGATTTCGACACGGGGTACATTCTAAGACGGAGCATGATTCCGGCACAGAGCTTGTTGGCCGACTTGATTCCGAGACGAAGCATAATTTCGACAAGGAAGGCAGATACACCGAGGTGAAGCATGATTTCGACACGGGGCGCACATTCTGAGACGAAGCATGATTCCGACGCAAAGCTTGCAGGTTGACTTGATTCCGAGGCGGAGCATAATTCCGACGAGGAGGTCGTTGGTTGATTCCGAGCCGAAGCATAATTCCGACAGGGAAGGCAGATACACCGAGGCGAAGCTTGATTTCGATGCGGGGTACACTCTGAGACTAAGCATGACTCCGACGCAGAGTTGGTTGGTTGATTTGATTCCGAGGTGGAGTATAATTCCGGCAGGGAAGGTAGATATCCCGAGGCGAAGCATGATTTCGACACGGGGTAAATTCTTGGACGAAGCATGATTCCGCCGCAGAGGTTGTTGGTTTGATTTGATTTGGGTTGACATCAGCATCGCTATACTGGAATATGGTACCAGAAGTGAATCATCATTTGTCATGAGAGGATTTGGGAATTGGTTTTTGCTTGGCATTAGTATCGCTACACTGGAATATGGTACCAGGAGCGAATCATCATTTGCGCTTGCTTATCAAGAAGCGATGGCTTAGGAGACAGGTTTTAGGTCCCTATCACCTAAGACTTTTCAATTTTGTAAGCCGTAAGGGTCTCACAAAGCATTTTCTCCCTACGGGTCATAAGGATCCCGTAGGTGTATTTTCTCCTTAGGAGTCGTGGGGACTCCTAAGTGTGGTGCTCCTTTGTGAGTCGTAAGGATCTCACGCGGGAATTTTCTCCTCACAAAGTCGAGAGGACTTTGTGGGTGCATTTCATCTCTTTTTCACGAGTTTGCGCCCTTTCGGGTTTTCACAAACTCGTCGGCAGTCCTTCTGTTTTTACTCACGGAGCCCTTTCGGATTTTCATCCGTGCCCATTTTGCTTGTGGACATACCTTTTTTTATATATTTTTATTTTTATTTTATTATTTTTGGTGGGACTTTGAATGTGGTCTCACCGGTAGGACATGGGAGAGATTAGGGTTGTTTTACGCCCGTGGATTGTATACGGTTTTGCAGGATGTATAATCCAGACAGTAGGGCCGGAAAAATTTGGGACTTTGTCAATGTCTGCATCGCTGCACTGGAATATAGTACCAGGAGCAACCCATCATTCACCGTTGGGGTATGGGATTTGGAATTTGGCTGGCGTCTGCATCACTGCACTGGAATATGGTACCAGGAGCGACTCATCATTCGCCACTTAGGGTATGGGGTTTGGAATTTGGTTGGTGTCTGTATCGCTGCACTGGAATATGGTACCAGGAGCGACTCATCATTCGCCACTTGGGGTATGGGGTTTGGAATTTGGTTGACGTCTGCATCGCTGCACTGGAATATGGTACCAGGAGTGACTCATCATTCGCCGTTGGGGATTTGCATTTTGGCCGGCGTCTGCATCGCTGCACTGGAATATAGTACCGGGAGCGACTCATCATTCGCCATTGCCTATTGGGAAGCGATGGCTTGGGAGACAGGTTTAGATCCCTATCACCTAAAACTTTTCAGTTTTATAGGCCGTGAGGGTCCTATAAAAGCATTTTCTCCCGCAGGTGTATTTTCTCCTTAGGAGTCGTGAGGACTCCTAAGTGTGTTTTTCCTTTGTGAGTCGTAAGGATCCTATGAAGGTTTGTTCTCCTCATGCATCGTGAGGACACATGAGTGGGTCTTCCCAATGGAGCATAATTCCGAGGGCGGAGACCAGCCGTGTAACTGGTGATTGCGGTGGGGTATGGGTAGGACGAGAATTATTTGAGCCCGTGGATTGTATACGGTAGTCAATTTGGGGGACCACCCGTAGGGCCGGGAGAATTTTAAGAAATCGGATTTTGGGTTTTTTTTTTTACCGCGGTTGCTCTATCATTTCAGCTTTTCTTATCGCGAAGGTCGCGATTGCCCTATCATTTCGGCTTTTATTCGCGGTTGCCCTATCATTTCGGCTTTATTTTTCATCTTTATTTTACTTTCTGATTTTTATTGCGAGTTGCCCCATCATTTCGGCTTTTTATTATTTTTTTGTTTTATTTACACAATTTTACATTCCCAGTTTAACGACTTAGAGGTCGACTGTCCCCAGTTTAATGATGTGGTGGTCGACTTTTTTCAGAGAAAGGCAGATGTCTGAGAGAATCAGTTTCACGAAGAACTTCGGTCTCCGTTTGTATGAAATTGGCGGTCGCAGTTGGATTGTTTGTTAACACGCCTTTAGACAGCTCTATCTCTCCTGCCTTGTATTACTTTTCGACTCAATCTTTGAAGATGAAGCAGTCCTCAATGGCATGACCTATCACTCTGTGATAGGGACAGTATTTGGGGTCATCGGTCATATTCGCTTCCTGCGGTCTTTTTGACTCTGGCAGTTATAGACCGTTCCTCAGGGCGTCTTTGAATATTTTACGGATTTTGTCCCTTCTGAAGGAATAGACCTTATCCAGCTTCTCTTTCAGTGGAGATTCTCCTCCCTCTCCGAACACTGGCTTCCGAGGCTGGTTGGTACTAGGCCCGCTCATCCCTCGCTTATTTCGGTTAGCCGAAATGTTGAAAGATTCAGAATCGTCGGGATTTCCGCCTTTGCGATTATCGTCCTTTCGGTTTCTCCAGGACCTATTGCTATTTTGGGAATCCGAGGAGGACTCCTGCTTTGAGCGCTCCAGCATCTGAACTTTCCTGGTCAGCTCTTGGAATGTTTTGAGACCCGCGGTTCATAGAAATGGGGCCATCCAATTGTTGAGATTTCCGACAAGGAGACTGACAGATTGGTCCTGCTCTATCGGAGGTTCACATTTGACGAAGAGATTGCGCCATCGGGTTATAAAATCCGTGCTGCTTTCGTTGTTCTTTGGCTTGGTCCTTACGAGGTCGGCGATGGTGATCTTATCGCTAACGCTCATGAACCTCTGCCGAAATAGAGACTCCATTTGCATGAAAGTTATGACGGAGCCATCCGGTATGCTCGCGTACCAATCGAAAGCAACATCGGCCAAGCTATTAACGAACTGGCGGAGGAGAAGCGCGTCATTGCCCCCAGTATTCCTACATGAGGCTTTAAAGTGGGCGATGTGCTGATTCGCATTTCCCGTCCCATCGAATCTTCCAAATTTAGGGATGACGTAGCCGCTAGGAAATTCTACCAGATCATATTGAGCAGGATATGGTCTCCCGCTACTGCTAACATCTTTTTACGCTTCGGCTTCGGCTACCAATGTTTTAACTTTGTTGGCAACCAAATCCATGATTTGATCTTGAGTTAGCGGGCTACTGTCATCGATAGCCAAGACATTTCCCGAGATAGGATGCGACTGACTTTCATGCGGTCCGCCCACCTTTGGATTTGAGGGAACGGGCGTCGGATGTTTCGGGACACCGTTTCCCGGTTCATGAGAGCCATGTGCCTGATTGGGCGGCTGAGAGGCAAGTTGGGCCGTAAGCTGTAAGACGACGTTTGTCAAGTCGTCTTTTTTTTAGTAGAGCTTGGCCATCTCCTTGTCTTTGCGTCTGAGCTGTTTTCGGAGCTCTTGGAGAAATTGCTGCTCTGCGGTTTTAGGATGGAAAGTTGGCTCATCTTCGCTTTCCGAGCCTGACTCCTCGTGAACTGAGGGCTCTCTCTGCCTATCAGCCTCGCTGGGAGGATTTTCATCACCCTCCGGAGGATGCTGGTATTCAGAAGTGACAGCTATATTCACGCTAGGTTGGACTTGAGATGTGGTGGCCCCATCCTTGCTTTTGCTGCGAAGGTTGCCGCTGGGACGCGTGCCCACCATGTAGACGGTGTGGATAACACATTCAGCCATCCCCTCATCTTTGGCGGGGTAACCCTGTTCCTCGAACCTCATGAGGTTCAGCCTAGCAAGAGCCCTAGCCCTTTTGTTGGCTCTATATCTGAGCATTTTCTGCCTTTGCTTCTCAATTTTAAGGGCTTGGCGGGCATCTGTTTCCTGGGAAGCCACCGTGAGTCGATTAGCGGGGAGCTTAGAGAAGACACCCGATCGAGCAGTTGTCAGGGGCACCGCCGGAGCTTGCTCGAGATGCCTTGTTGCTTTGTTGGTGTTGATGGGCTTGCCCCCAGCTGGGGCCAAGGAGAGCCGCTCAAACACCGACTTGCGTTTGAGTTGGGGCGCCTTCAAGACCACCACATTTGGCCTCTTGCCTTTCGAGACCGGTTTGTCTGTCACCGGGGCTTGAGGAGCTGGGATGGCGTTAGCTGACACGAACAGAATAGAGCCGAATGGTAGCGGCGGCTCTTCCTATTGTCGCCTGAGACTGGCCGGAAGGACCGTCCGGGAGTCCATCTTCATCGTATAGGAGATGGGAGCGGAGTTCATCTTTGGAGACATTGTTGAGAAGTGATTTCTTGGAAACTTGCATGAAAGAGTATTATTTTAGTATAAATATAGATATGTATATTGATTGAGTTCCCATGAACGTTTAACCCGAAATATGGGAAGAGAGATAAGTCCCACCGGGCGTGCCAGAATCTGTAGGGTGTTTTTCGTCACCCCATTGAGATGGGAATACACGCGCGCTTGTCAAGCGCATTACAGATTCCCCCTGCCTAGGGTAGGCCGGGGTTTAATGATTGTGGGGATCCGAATCTCCGGCAGCCGCGGACTAAGCTGCCGTTAATTACCTCTCGCCTTTGGAGCGAGGGAACCTCCGATTGACGGGTTAAACTGGTCATGCGAACTCAATGTGCAGTGTTGTGTTTTGAAGGGGTTTTGGATATATCGGGGGCCCCGCAGAGTTTTTACGGGGGTCCCGCTACCCGTATAGCGGCCTGGGGGTCAAGAGGGCTAGCAGCCCCCTTGCAGGGTGCGGGGAAGCGTCCCGTTAGAAATTTTTTTCTAACAGGAACAGTGTCGTGGAGTATGTGTGTGTGTGTACATATGTATACATATGTATATATATATATATATATATATAAATGGGGGGAAAGGCATCCAAAAGATGCGTGGGCCAGCGCCAGCGCTTTGAGCGCAAGAGCGCTAGCGCTTTGAGCGCTAGCGCACCACGTGTCAGCATGTGGGCGCTCGGGCGCTAGCGCACTGAGCGCTAGCGAGCCATGTGTCAGCACGTGCGTGCTCGGGCGCTAGCGCTCTGAGCCCAAGAGCGCTAGCGCACTGGGTGCTAGCGCGCCACGTGTCAGCACGTGGGCGCTCAGGCGCTAGCACTTTGGGCGCTAGCGCTCTGAGCGCTAGCGCGCCACGTGTCAACACGTGGGTGCTCGCGCGCTAGCGCTTTGGACGCTAGCACTATGAGCGCTAGTGCGCCACGTGTCAGCACGTGGACGCTCGGGCGCTAGCGCTCGGGCGCTAGCGCTCTGGGCGCAAGAGCGCTAGCGCACCACGTGTCAGCACGTGGGCGCTCGAGCAGCAAAAGGGACTTGGTCCCTGCAATGGGAGTTGTACTCCCAGAAAGGAGCACTTATTATTCTGTATCTATATATATATATATATATATAAAAGGAGTTAAACTCCTAAGATGTTTTGAAGCTGATGAAGGGCTTCTCCCCTTGAGCCCTAGTTCTTCCCCAAAGTGGGGTTTCTGGAGATGGGTCTCCTTCTTCTTCATTTGTTGGCCGGATCTTGAAGATCAGGAAATATGAGATTCTAAAAATCTCTCCTTTCTGAGATCTGATGGCAGATCTGAGTTCCCCTTGATGGGTTTTGTGGTGAAAAACTATTTAGTTTTGGAAAAGGAAGAGTAAAACTCTTGATTTAATTAAAAAAAGAGGAAGGTTTAGAACTTTGAGGAAGGAGAAGATCACAGATCTAGATTTTTCTTTGGAGAGAGAAAAGGTTGTTGGGATATTTTCATTATCCTTACCTTTATAGGCTATACACTTTACACATAGCCCCTTGGGCTTCACAAAATGGCATTTTGCCTATCCCATGGCTCATGTGCCATTTCTTTTTGCACATAAGCCATGGGCTTTACAAAAATTTGGCTATATGCCCATTTTGCATACATTCATGCATAAAAAATTACATAAAAATTATTTATTACATGATCTATATTTTGTTATGGAGGAGGCTGGCCGCGGGCTCGACTTGGGCATGGGCCCGCTTAACCTGGGCTTGGGCCCACCTGGCTTGGGGTTGACCTTGACTTTGACTCAGTCAACCGGGGGTGCAAATTTTGACCCCAACACTTCCTACCGGCACGGGTGGACACAGGTACATCCTTGTCGCTGTAGACTACTTCACAGAGTGGATTGAAGCCGTGCCTATCAGGAAACCGGGCGCTGCCTCTACGATAAAATTTCTGCAGAACAATATGATCTCCCAATTCAGAATCCCAAGGTGCATCGTCACCGACCATGGAACCAACTTCGAGAATGTCAAAGTCAAAGAATTTTGCAACGACAATCACATATTTATGAAGTTCGACGCGGTCTCCCATCCCCAATGCAACGGGCTAGCCGAAATAGTGAACCGAAGCGTCATTCGAGGGCTCCGAGCTCTCCTAGAAAGAAGGCAAGGCGGTTGGTTGAGGAACTGCCTCGGGTACTATGGGCAATGCTACGGTACCGAGGCGATGGTCCCCACAGAAATTGGATTGCCCAGTTATCGGGTCGAGCACTTTGACAACGAGGCTAACACCTTGGCACTACGAAGTAACTTGGACATCTTATTAGAAAAACGAAATCGGGTGCAAATCAAGATGGCCGCCTGTCAGCAGCAAGCCGCCCGCTACTACAATGCCCAAGTCAGGCATCGAGCCGTCAAGACAGGAGACCTGGTCTTACGACGAAATGAGTTCGTAGACCAAGAGAAGCTACATAAGTTCTCTCTGAAATGGGATGGGCCCTTCCTTGTGACAGAGACACTGCCCGGTAGAGCCTACCGCCTCCAGGACTCCAAAGGGCGCAATTTCCGTCAGCCATATAACGCCAAAAAGCTTAATTTGTACAGATAAACATATACCCTTTTTTTTGAATAATGTAATTTCTTTCCATATGGACTAAATTTTCCAAACTAAGTCCTCATGCAAGATAGACTTCGACACCGACCCGCAACCCAACCTTCCATCTTTTCCTCGGCCCCGAGTTAAGGGGCAGGGATGGGGCACAGGTCGGCCGGTGTGCAAAAAAAAGGAGGGAGGGGAGAGAGACATAATACACCGTAACCTTGTCTAAAAGAAAATTTATTTATAATTTATTTAGAGGTATTCTTGGCTCAACATCCTTACAACCCTTACAGTAAAGGAGGAAGAGGATTAAGAAAATATTGATGATGGTACTCGGAAGAGAGCTCCTCCAACCGACTCCAGGAAACTTCCGCCCGCTCCCTCTGACGATGCCCATGGACCCTAGAAACATTCGAGAAGAATTTCCATCGAGCGATCCCGCCGGCTCTTCGAGATAAGGCCAAGCTCATAGGTCATATGCATCTTATTAAACGCATCGTCCATCGCCTGCAAGGACAGAGCATTATAAAGACCAGGGGATGACCTCCATATCGCGTAGATTAGCACTTGCAGGAGAGGAGATCGTCGAGGAAGTAGACGCCCACAGTGCCCCTCCAAACGACCTATCACTGCCTCATACGTCACCTCGGAACGATCGAGATCATAGAAAGACACATCGTCTCAGGATACGAGAAACATAGCATCTAGGAGTAATTCAATGTGGAAATTCGAAGGTGAGACCATACCTTCGATATTTATAGCCTCAACAAAGATCTTCCAACGGCTGAGATCTTCTAACGATACAACGCAAATCACGGAATGTCACACTTTCTCGATGAGGCACGGACACGTAGCACCCGATTGCTGGTTGTCGCCCCCTTATATGGGTTAAAGAAGGTTGAACGACATTTCCCAAGAAAACATAGAATCTGGGAACCCCTTGCCAAGAGGCGGCCGAGTAGTTTTCTGCTCGGCTCATCTGCTGAAGGCAGCTTCTTACCCGGCCACTCTGCGGATCCAAAGCCCTCGCCAAGAGGCGGCCGAGTAGTTTCTTGCTTGGCTCATCCGCTGAAGGTAGATTCCTTCCTGGCCATTCTGCGGATCCCAAGCTCTCGTCTAGAGGCGACCGAGCAGTCTTTTGCTCGGCACATCCGCTGAAGGCAGTTTCCTACCCGGCCTCTCTGTGAATCCTAAGCTCTCATCTAGAAGCGACCGAGCAGCTTCTAGCTTGGCTCTTTCAAGGTCTAATTCAGACGCGACGATCTATCATCACCTCGACTCCGGGATGAGGGGGACGCCAACCTACCTATACTTGTCGTTCATCTGATTTATACACGGCGCACAATCATCACCTCGACTCCGGGTGATGGTAGACGCCGGTATACCTATGCTTGGCTTTCGCAAGATCTTACGTCGCACTCGCCCAGCACTCGACAGTCGACTTTGCATGTGCTAGACGTCCACTGGACACCGACCTATCTGCACTTATGAAAATAAAAGCAATTCGAAGGAGAGCTAAAAATACTTGTGAGCTAAAAGTACTTTATTTATATCTAAAATTGTGTACAGGGTACTATAGGCTCCCCAGCCTTACAAAATGCCCGAAGGCTTATAAAATTTGGTAACTGAGGCAGGGGTAGCTCAAACTGCCTTCTCGACCGCCACATCCCCTTGATCAGCACCTCCGTCTGGGGCTACGCTCGCGACTTCCAACTCGACGCTTCCGCCCGCCGCCTCGCCTTCCCCGGCCGGCTCGGCACCACCCCCCTGTAGCACTTCTTCAGCTAGAGGATACCTAGCACGAAGCTTCTGATAGTCGAACACCGGCATGGCTTCCTTAATGGCATCAAGGGCATTGTGCCACCCGACAGTCGTGGAGTCGGCGAGGTCGAGGTAGAACTGGTCGGAAGTTTTATACTCCTCCACGGCCCTTTCCGCTCGACCCTCCGCAAGCTTCTTCGCCTCGCAAGATGTCTAAGCATCCCGCTTGAACCAGTCCCTCTGCCTCTTCATGGCATCGAAGAGCTCGTTGACCTCCCCTATCTGGGCCTGGATAGCCCGGTTAGATTCGATTAGGAGCCGATGGGACTCCTTCAATTTAGCGACCGTCATACCCTACTCAACCAACCTCGAGTCGAGGAGGGCCGCCTTCTCCTCCACCTGTTGCAGCCAGACGAGAAGCTCTTCTTCTCGCGAAGAAAATTCGCCCGCCTTCTTCATCGCCGGGGCCACCTCCTCGGACTCCATTGCAGCAAGGAGGGCACAATGCTGGAAGACCTGGGATAACGGGAGCTGTGTTAGGAGCTAAAACAGAGTTAAAAAAAAAGAAGAAACTCGGAGAAATTCTTGGAGAGTTACCAACCTAAACAGCCTCCTGAGCTATCGCCGCCATTTGTGCCTTCATGGTGCCTCGGGGGATCTGGGTCCCCGCTGCTTTCTCCATGTCCGCCAGTAAACAGTCGGCCACAGAGAGCCCCGAGGGCACCTCGATACAGAAGTCACCCTCCTGCACCTGAATCCCGGCCTAGGGGTGTAAGATTACTTAGCACGACAGCAAAGTTTCGGGAGGCATCATCCACGCCGTTTTCAAAAATTTGCCATGCTACATAACCCTAACCCTAAAATCTTAACTAGAGAATTAGACAATACAACATGTAAACAACTTTACATCTAATTGAACAAGGAATACAACCTTTATAGACCGGTCTTTCACTTCAATAGCTCCATGTAGTAGTCCCTTCGCTCCAAGTAGTGATCTTCCGGATTCTAGAATGGCTCCACAAGATAAAAGGAACAAGCTTGCACGAAGTCTTCGAGGCCGAAGATGATCTATGTCGAGGAGACACCAACCCAAGCTACCTCTTCACTAATTAGGGATTAGTGAAGCTAACACCCTAAACTAAATGGCTAGTCTAGTAGTGGATGATGAAGTAGGAATTTTGCTCACTTTAGAATTATTTTTCTCACTAATTTTCCTCACCTCCTCAAAAGCTAGAGAGCTCACTCTTGATGAAGAAGAAGATGAAGAGAATAGAAAATGAGTGAGTGAGAATAGAAACCATGGGTGAGAAAATATCTCAAATAACTCTTATAGAGATTTAACCATGGCTAATGACAATGGTTGGGTTAATAAATATCTAATGTAAGACAAAATTAGTGGACCAAGTCAATTGGTTTTACAAACTTCCACTAAGCATCAACCATGACTAAATTCCATCTAATTTTGATTTACTTTAAATAAATAAACCTCACATTATCATAAGCATGGTGTGAGTCTCATACACTCATGTTCCATGTAGCAACTAGCATGACACAATAATATATATCACATATATATTAAGTGTACACATGTGAGAAAAAGAAATGTTTAAGTGAGATAATATTAGTTAATGTATGTTAGTATATCAAATGTACAATTATACATTAAATTATTAAATCAACACTTGATTTAATAATCCGGCTATATCACATATAACCGACTAATATCATATGTATCAACTTATCGAATCAACACTTGATTCGATAACCCGGTTATATCACATATAATCGACCGATATCACATATCGCGAGAATAGAATATGGTATCACATACACATATTAATCTCGGTCCCGCACATATCACATATGTGCTCCTACTTCGTTTCGCCTGAGCCAGGAAACCTCTGTGTAGGACTCCAAAGACTCGTCAATACGTCGGCAGTAGGTGATGATCATATCAGTCACCCACAAGCCGTCAACGGTACTAGCTAGACGTAACGGCTACCCAGGTATTGAGCAATCAGAAGATCAACAAGCAAACATGCTCATACTCCTGTAAAGCCTGTCGGTAACCCTACTGTACAGTCCGGTCTTTTCGTCTGATATGTCGCATATCCAGTCTAGGGGTGGTAAATGTCAGACCCCAGTAACCGATAAGTCATGCCGATGTGAGGCTCATAATGGGTCGAGAAACTACTGATAACATTACGAGTAGATCTCTGTATCAGCCCTGGCCAGGGACTTCCTGTTATGGCCAATCGAGCACAGCGCAACATCAACCCCCAATACCGGGAGAGATGAATCCCCTCCTATCGCTCATTACCTCCATGCGACTCGGGACTGTACCCAAAAACCACCATTTTGCACGTTCTCTTTGTAGGGTTCCTTAGGGCGGACGCTGGGTTTCGGGAGGCATCGAATATGCCGTTTTCAAAAATTGGCACGCTAAAAAACCCTAACGCTAGAATCTAAACTAGAGAATTAGACGAACAAGCATTTAAACATCTTTACATCTAAGTGAACTAGGAATACAACCTTTATAGACCGGTCCTTCACTTCAATAGCTCCGTATAGTAGTCCCTTCGCACCAAGTAGTGAACTCCCGGACTCTAGAAAGGCTCCACAAGATGAACGGAACAAGCTTGCTCGAAGTTTTCGAGGCCGAAGATGATCTACATCGAGGAGACACCAACCCAAGCTACCTCTTCACTAATATGGAATTAGTGGAGCAAACACCCTAAACTAAATGGCTAATCTAGTAGAGGATGATGAAGTAAGAATTTTGCTCACATCAGAAATATTTTTCTTACTAATTTTCTTCACCTCTCATGAAGCTAGAAAGCTTGAGGAAGGAGATGAAGAAAGCTCCCATGGAATGAAGCAAGTGAATGGAATAATGAGTGAGAATAGCAACCATGGGTGAGTTAGTATCATACACTAACTCATGCAGAGACTAAACCATGGCTAAACAATAATGGTTGGGTTAATAAATATCTTCAAGTAAAACAAAATTAGTGGACTTGGTCAATGGTTCCACAAGCTTCTACAAGCTTCAACCATGTGACTAATTTCCAATTAATTTGATTTACTTTAAATAAACAAAACCTTACATTATTATAAGCATGGTGTGAGTCTCATACACCCATGTAGCATGTGGTATCAAGCATGACACAAAAAATGTATATTAATATATATCACATATATACTAAGTGTACACTAGTGAGAAAAAGAAATCTTAAGTGAGCTAATATTAGTTAATGTAAGATAATATATCAAATATATAATTATACATTAAATTATTAAATCAACACTTGATTTAATAATCCGGCTATATCACATACAACGGACTAATATCTAATGTATCAACTTATCGAATCAACACTTGATCCGATAACCCGGCTATATCACATATAACCGACCGATATCACATATCGCTGGAATAGAATGCAGTATCATATACGCGCATTAATCTCGGTCCCGCACATATCACATGTGTGCTCCTACTTCGTTTCGCTTAAGCCAGGAAACCTCTGTATAGGACTCTAAATACTCGTCAATACGCCGGCAGTAGGTGGTGATCATATCAGTCACCCACAAGCCGCAAGCAGTCTGCTAAACGTAATGTCCACCCGGGTATTGAGCGATTAGAAGATCAACAAGAAAGCCTACTCATACTCCTGTGAATCAAATAAGTAACACTACCGTACAGTCCGGTCTCTTCGTCTGATATGTCGCATATCACAGCCTGAAGGTGGTAAACATCAGACCCCAATAGCCTGATAAGTTATGCCGATGTGAGGCCAATAACGGTTCGAGAAACTACTGATAACACTTACCAGTAGATCTCAGTAATCCTGGCCAGGGATTTCCTGTTATGGACAATCGAGCATAGCACAACATCAACCCCCAATACCGGGAGAGACGAAATCCCCTCCTATCGCTCATTGCCTCCATGTGACTCGAGACTGTACCCAAAAACCACCGTTTTGCACGATCTCTTGAACATGGTAAGGTGGAAATCAAAGCACGGTAGGAATCACACAAGACTCTATGATGATCTCGGGTCGACAGACTAACCTGTACCAGTGTCACAAGAGAACCGCTATCTGACGATAGGTATAATACCATCTAGGAGTTCTCGGCGGGTCCGTTCAATGTACCCAGTCTCTACTGAGCACCCGTATACCTTCTCTGATGTCAAACACCAATGGATATGGGATTATCCATCTCCGATCATATGGGTCAAGAAGCGTATACGCTAGTCTACTCTGGAATATCGATGCCCCATCTCGATACTTCCACGACTAGGAACATTTGAAGGATGTAATTACCGACTACCTCTGCCCTACTAGTATGATCTGCATCATAATCCTGGTAGTTAAGTACTCATCCTAAGAGCTTTATCAACATGTAATAGAGAGACAATAAGTGTACATGTTAAGATAAAGAGCAACCATATAGCATACTATCATGTCGAGCAAGAAAGTCCTCCCTATATATGTCCAAGCATCCACTATAATATACATCACATGTATAATAATGGCCTCTAAGGCATAAATATAACTAACAATCTCCCACTTGCACTAAGACCATTTGTTGTAGTATCTCATACCCAACGCCCCGATAATAGCTTCTCTAGGGAAAGGCCTCTGTGAGTGGATCCGCTGTGTTATCCTTCGCGCCAACTCTCCTTACCTCGATCCCTTGGAGATCAACCATCTCCCTGATCAGGTGATACTTTCCTTAAAATATGTCTGGATCGCTGACGGGACCGGTGTCATTAGGCCAAAGCCACAACTCCATTGTTGTCATAATAACAGTTATTGGACGCTCAATGGTAGGAACCATGTTCATCTCATGAATAAGAATTATCCAGACATCTACTTTGGTAGCATTGTTGGTAGCGATGTATTCAGCCTTTATCGTCTAGTTTGCCACGGTATATAGCTTGGAACTCTTCCAACATACCGTCCTTCCACTGAGGGTAAAGACAAAGCCCGAGACTGACTTTCAGTCGACCTTATCACTCTGGAAGCTCGAATTGGTAAAGGACTCCTACTGGAGTTCACTGTTACCAAACCCCAAGAATATTTCTTTAGTGCTTCTCAAGTACTTAAGAATGTCCTACACAGCTGTCCAGTGATTCTCCCAAGATCCGATTGATTCCTGATCACTACACCTAGTGAGTCAGCTACATCTGGTCTGGTACATAACATCGCATACATGATAGAGCCTAGTGCCGAAGCATTGGGTATCCCTTGCACGCGAGCTCTTTCCAAATCAATTTTGGGAGACATCTTTTTGGAGAGAGTGATTCATGAGTAAGTGGGCGAATTACCACGCTTAGAATCCTCCATACTAAACCCCTTTAGTATAGTGTTAATATACCTGGATTTAGGACACTCCCAACATCCACATAGATCTATCACCATAGATCATAATCTACAAGATGTAGTAGGTATCATCTAGATCTTCCTTGGAGAATCCTCGTAATAAGATGAGCTTGACCGAGTGTAGCATAGGAAACCATTTCCTAACAAGAGTATGTCATCTGCGTATAATACGTGGAAGACAACCTTACTCTCTACAACTTTCTTGTATATACAAGGTTCATCTACCTTTTTGATGAAGTCAAACTCTTTGACTACCACATCAAAACAGATGTTCCAACTCCGCGATGCGTGCTTTAATCTTGATGGACTTAAGCATAGCCACTGGAGAAAAGGTTTCATCATAAACCACACCTGGTCATTGACGAAAACCTTTTACTACAAGTCTAGTATTGAAAGTCTCAACTTTTCCATTTACACTAAGAATCTTCTCAAGATCCATTTGCTCCCACTGGGTTTTACCCCTTCAGGTGCAACATTCAAAGTCATGCTTTGTTGGTGTACATGGATTCCATCTTTGATTGCATAGCATCCAGCCATTTCACAGAGTCCCCACTCGTGATGGCCTGCCTGAACCTGGTTGGGTCATCATCTACCATGATGCAATCCTCGCTCCCACCGTCACTGAGAAAACCATAGTATCTCTCAGGGGAATGAGGAACCCTACCAGATTTACGGAGAGGCTGAGGTTCGTTGGAGACTATTGAATCCTTTGGTTTCACCAAATCATCAGTTGTTAGTTTGTCCAGCTGGAACTCCTTCGAGTTCTACCTCATGATCATTAATTTCTTCACAAGAAATTTCTTTTCTAAAAAGGTGGCATGCTAAGAAACAAAACACCTTTTGCTCCTCAGTGTGGTAGAAGATATTCCTTCGCAAATGTTTGGGATATCCAACAAACTTATGCATTGAGTTTGTCCAGATTTTGCCTTTCAACATAGGCCGGGAAACCCCATATCTTAACTCATTTAAGACATGGTCTCTTCCCAATCCATATCTCATATGGAGTGGTAGGCACAGATTTGGATGGAACCCCATTCAATAAGTATGCAGCTTCTCAAGTGCATAACTCTAAAAGGAAACAAGTAACTCAGTAGTACTCATCATAGAGCGCGCTATATCTCATAGGGTGCCAAACCTCCGCTCCGATACACCATTGTGCTATGGTGTATATAAAGGAGTAAGCTGAAAGAGAATCACATTCTCCTTTTAGAAACTCAAGAAACTCCATGCGCAAGTACTCTCCTCCTCGATCACATTGTGGGACTTAATACTTCTACCCGTCTGGTTCTTAACTTCAAGCTTATATTTCTTGAATTTCTCAAAAGTTTCAGACTTGTGTTTCAACAGGAACACATGTCCGAATCTTGAGAAATCGTCGATGAATGTAATGAAGTACAAAGAACCAAGCCTAGCATTTGTAGACATAGGACCGTATACATCATGTATCCATCCCAAGAGTTTAATAACTCTTTCTCCGTTTCCTGTAAACGGAGTATTGGTCACTTTACCTTTGTGACAAGACAGGCAAGTATCATAAGATAAAAATTCGAACAGATTCTCATATTCATCCCTATGTAACTTAGCTAGTTGTGTCGCATTGATATGACCTATTCTACAATACCACAAGAAGGATTCGTTCATTTCTGAACTACTCCTCTTGTGTGTGTTCTACATACTTTGAACTGAGGTTTGATTTAGAACTTATATGACATTACATAACGTGCCTAATCCAATCAACTCTTGATTCAAGAAAATGTTCACAACATTATCCTCCAATACAGAATTATATTCTTTTTTAACTTAATAAAGAATCTGATGTAATGTTGTATATCAGGTTCAGTATGTAATAACATTCGTTCAGAATCAATATATTTACCATTTGGTAATACAAGATGATATTTGCCAACTGATTTAGCTGCAACAATTGCACCATTCTCTAACACTTAGAGACATATCACCCATTCTCAGTTCTCTACCTTTCTGTAGCCCATGTAACATATACATATATAGGATCCTTATCCGGTATCTCATACCTAGGATATAGAGGATACTGAGAAACAGTTCTTGGTAACGAACACACCCGAAGAATATGCATCAACATGCTTATTCCTCGTTTGGGTTGCGTAGAAATACGAATATTCCCCTATTTCCTGCTCGGACTTATAACAATTATAAGATAGAGCAGAACTAACGTTTCCCATCTCAGTATAATAAGCAGGTTCGGTCAATGCATCCATATTATTATCTTGATTAAGTCGTGACATGGTCGCTACCAGGAGAGAGAGAGAGAGAGAGAGAAGAAAACACTCTGCGTGCGCTCTTGCAAGATTAGATTGGTTATTATTTTATTTAATCAGGATGGCTCCCACTATTTTTATCAAATCTTCTTTCAAACCCTAAAAGGTAAAACTAGCCGGGATTAATTACACCTTACAAGTTCGCCAATCTTTCGGCCAGGCCAATGTCGGTACTTTGAGGGAGGTTCCCCCTGTTTTCGCATGGACCTAATTAAAATAAACCTCGTTTTCCCAGGGGCGTAACCCCGTTAACACCTTTCTAGACACCTACTTTGATCGGCTAATTGTAATGTGCAAACTCTCCTACGAGTAACTCTTACTCGCAGTGGGTATCGGGATCCAACTATCTCATAGAAGGTATGTAATCTCATTGCAAATTTCAACACTTGAAATTCCCGATAATATTTTTCCCCAAGCCTCCTACGACCTTTACAAAGGCCAACAAACCATAGGATGCCAGTCAAGTTCAACCTGTACATTTCATGATTGAATTAAACCCACACGTACGACCCTTGACAAAGGCCAATAAGGTCGCACGACTACCCTAATCCAACCGCATCATATGCTCAAATAGATAAGCACTAATCAGCTACCGCACACTACGCCTTAAAAAAGGCCAACAAACGCAGCACGAATACTAAATAGTCCTTATCTGAAATGACGGAGGGCTATGACAGGTTTTTAAGAAAACCCTTTGCGTAATGAACTTGAGATTGTTGTAGAATTGAGTGATTTTGAAAATGAGTGTTTTTTAGGCTTTTACTAGTTTCGCTAAAGAGGTCACTCCTGGTGAAGGGATCTCGGCTCTTTCCTCATCGAATGAGGTGCTGGATATTTTACAAATACCACTATGCAAAGCATGAACTAAAAAAGCAATCAAAAGACAAAACCGAGTGGGTTGTAGCATTTGCTAGTTTCGCTAAAGAGGTCACTCCCGGTGAAGGGATCTCGGCTCTTCCTTATCGAATAAAGTGTCGGATATTCTACAAAGAATACCGCTATGTAAAGCAAGAACTAGAGCTACCGGTTTTTAAAACAAGATTCTACAACATCTTTAGGTTTCTTTTATTTCATTAATCTCATTAATGAAGTCCCATCATTTATGCTTCCTAAGCATCACAGAAGAAACGAAAGCAGCAATGTTTATTATATATCATATATATAATATAAGCATTCATCTCAGAATATCAAGTGATCACATCACAGAATATCAGCAGCAAAAGAACGCATATGAAATATTGGATATACTAGGAATTCCGTGTTTTAATTAAGCCAATAAAAAAACGCGGATTCCACGGTCGCGATGAATAGCCAAACCCACATCCCTAGACCCCTACGAGAGCGGCAATCAACCCTACCAATTCCAGAGTTAGGAGACCCGGTCTCGACTCCTCGAGATGGTCTCCCACTGGACTCTAGAACCCGGTTACTTGTGCTCTCCTTCTTGGGTCTATCCTAATGCGGAAAAGTAAATAATATATATCAATGGTGACATCATTCTCAACCCGGAAGTACCCAAATAAAAGCATATTACATACAAGTTTTTACCTGAATGAAAATGAAAAAACTCTCATTTCACATAAAACCCCCGGCTATTCAAACATGACGATCCAATATAACATATCACAGCAACACATAACATAACATGTCATCAACGTAAGTAAATATGCGTATCCCAATTTTCGTTGATATATAGCAATGAAACCGACGATACACCATATATTACACTTACGGTCGCAGAAAAGAGAGTGAAAAACTACAACAATTGGAATCCGCAAGCACCTTAGACATCATAAACCCAATATATCACATACTTTGGATTTCATGCCTAACCAAATGAATTCCTTAGACATCACATGCCTATCAATTATAAACCCCGCATTTTAGTCTCGATATTGAAAACACTTTCCAATAACCAGTCGAGTAATTCAACAAGATTCCCGATAAGCTGATCGAATGCTCATCAGAAACTTTAGTAGACGGCCTCATCCCCCAATGCCGTTGACGAAGTGCACTTAGGCGGAACACCGCGGTCGCGAGCACCCGAACGGATGCTTTTGGCAATGGGGTTCTCCTACAATTACTTGGTTGGGGATATGGGGCATGGCTATCTAGTAAGGTTTCCCGGCGAGTATCCGCGTACACTACGTAATTGCGACGAACTTTTGATCCACATCAAAATCCCGTGGCAACCGATCAAATAAGACTAACTTGCTAGATTCATAAAATTCAAATTAGTTTTCATAAAACTAAATTTTGTGCATTCCAAATATTGTATCACAATCACAGATAACTAGACGATATTAAACTTTTCGATCGAATCAACAAACACCCAAAATTTCCCAAAGAGCTCAACACTTGAGCGGAGATTTAAAAAGTACCCAGAACATGCCACAGTACCTATGGACCAACCGTAAAAGGCTCAACCCTTGCATCACCTATGGCGCCGTGGAACTACCACAAACCCTAGGGTTCAATGGTGGTTCCGACGGTCACAGAATCGAGTTAGTGTTTCGTTCTTCTAGAGGGTCCATAGAAAACACCTGCACGATTTTCTGAAGATTTTAAACTTGGAAAAATCCAACTCTTGGAAAATTTCCAGCGAGGGAAAAAATGGGTTATTGATATCCGTTCGAACTTTTTAACGTCGTCTAAATAACCCGAAATGATGTTAGAATTACGACCATGAAACACTCCGAATTGCCTTTACAGAAAGATAACATCACATGCAATCTTAGCAAAAACAAGCAACACCTGAAATATCAAAACCCAGAGACCAGAACATAAACCAAAAATGAAGCCCAGAATGCATTCCCAGACCGGCCAGGCCGGAATTTCTGCAAATGTCGCCGGGTCAAAACCGTCCAAATGGGTTCGTTTTTGTTTGGTGTTCATGTGACATCTCATATAACAATCTGCAGTAGCTTAAAAAATTTTAGACACTCTGAAAAATTCGACAGAAACTGGGTTTTTATTTCATGTGTTTCGGAGTTGTTTCAGTTTCGTAATTCTACAAATATCACCTAATTCTCTAGCTTGACTCTGATACCACTGCAGGGTTCCCTAGGGAGGCCGCTGGGTTTCGGGAGGTATCGAATATGTCGTTTTCAAAAATTGGCACGCTAAAGAACCCTAACGCTAGAATCTAAACTAGAGAATTAGACGAACAAGCATGTAAATATCTTTACATCTAAGTGAACTAGGAATACAACCTTTGTAGATCGGTCATTTACTTCAATAGCTCCGTGTAATAGTCCCTTCGCACCAAGTAGTGAACTCCCGGACTCTAGAAAGGCTCCACAAGATGAACGGAACAAGGTTACTCGAAGTCTTCGAGGCCAAAAATGATCTACGTCGAGGAGACATTAACTCAAGTTACCTCTTCACTAATATGGAATTAGTGAAGCTTCCCGCCGAAAACCGGGAAGACAAACGTCTTGCCTGAATTTGGGGGCAGATGCTAATAGGTGTTATCCGTCCACCTCTCCGAAGATGCCAAGTTGATTTATGAAACCACATATTGAAGGTTTAAACGGATGCGGCCGATGTAGCAGACTTCGTCAGATTCCCCCTCATTTGAGGGGTTTTTGATTGTGGGGACGCTCTTCACTGCAAGCGCAAGCCCCTGCAGTAAATTACGCTACCGCGTCGCAGTAACCACTTTCTCCTTCTCCAGACGGTCACTTCGTGTCGTGAGTGTTTGTTTTGTTTTTAGTTGCCCGTGGATTGTATACGGGGACTAATTTATGTTGTCACCCGTAGGGCGTGGATTGGTCCAAATCCGTTTCTTCTTAGATTTGGGTTTGGGGGTTGGGTTTAAGGATACGTTAGTCTTATTTGGGACTAAGATCAACTTAAACGTTTGTTAAGGATACGTTGGTCTAATTTTAGACTAAGATCAACTTAACGGGATCGTTTAGATCCAACAAAAGAGCATTTAGGCTCCAATGTTTAGTTTAGGGACATTGCGATCGATTAGTTTAAGGACATTACGGTCCAAGGTTAAGGATATCATAGTCTGTGAGTTTAAAGACATCACAGTCAAGGTTAAGGACATCATAGTCCGTGAGTTTAAAGACCTCACAGTCAAGGTTAAGGACATCATAGTCCGTGATTTAAAGACCTTACAGTCAAGGTTAAGGACATCATAGTCCGTGATTTTAAAGACCTCACGGTCAAGGTTAAGAACATCATAGTCCGTGAGTTTAAAGACCTCACGGTCAAGGTTAAGGACATCATAGTCCATGGGTTTTAAAGGACCCCACAGTCTGTAGAATGTTTGGTTGTCGGAACTCGTCACCTCTCTGAAGACGTTGAAGGATTACAACGACAAATATCAGAGGAGTAAAGAGATGTACCCTCGAACCGACGTGAGTTGGTTGAAAGATCTGTAGTCCAATTTGGGGTAAGATCTGTTAAAATATTTATGAGCAGATGAGCTCAATTAATACGGGTTGAGGACTTATGGCCAATATTGGGCTAAGTCCAATCAAGTTAAAATGTTTAACATTTTATTTTGGGCTGCTGAACCTTTATTTGGGCTTGACCCTTTTAACAATGTTGAGCATTATATCTTGACAATGTTTTTTGTCTTGTATTGAATGCTGAGCATTCATCAGAGCTCTGGCTTATTAGAGAACAATTTATGTTCTGTCAACGCAACACGTGGCTGTTCCCTCCAAAAAATTTCTGCGCGAAAGAGCCCAAGGTATCAAATGGCAGCAATACGTTTAAGAAAATGCGAACCAGTATTCTCCGGGCTGTATTTATAAACTCCCGAATGAGAAACAGCTAAATTCTAATGGAATCGAAAGCGTCTCGAAAAATCCTTCAATTTGATATATTATGGGCCTCATAATTCATCCGGGATCAAAAGTTATGAGTGATCACGTGCCCACACGTGACCATTTACAGGCAAAGCCTGTAGGCATTTAATAAAATAAATAATTAAAAGAGGTCACGTGACCACACGTGATGGGCCTTTAAACCCACTGAAAGGAATTAAAAAAAATATATTATAAAACAGTAAGGAATAGCCCAATGGGGCATCACGTGCCCACACGCGACCAAAGGTCGCGTGCAGACACGTGATGGGTTCCTAAGCTCTCTGAATTAATAGAATTAAATTCTAATTAAATAATTAATCAGTGGGGTCATGTGCTAACACGTGATGGGCTTTTAAACCCTCCGAAATAATAAGAATTAAATTCTAAACAATGGGGTCACGTGCCAACACGTGATAGGCCTCTAAACTCATTAAATAGAGTTAAAAAGTATAATAAAACAACAGGAAAAATCCCAATGGGGCATCACGTGCCCACACGTGACCAAGGGTCACGTGCTGACATGTGATAATTCCTGAGTTCTTTGAAACAACAGAATTAAATTCTGGTTAAATGCTTTATCGAGGGGGTCACGTGTCAACACGTGATGGGATTCTAAAATCTCTGAAATAATAGAATTAAATTGTAATTAAGGGAAATCAAAATCCCTAACTGAAAAAATATTTCTTTAAATCTTTCCAAACAAAAAAGATGGTGCTCTGTAAAATGGAGTGCCGTTGGATTAAAAATCCAATGGTGATTAAAAATCACCAATTTATGGAAAAATTCTATACAAGGAAAGATTTCTCTAAAATTTGAATAACAGATAAAAGATCTTTTGGATTAAAAATCCAATGGTGAATAAAATTCACTGAGTGATCTAAAAGATCATGTTGGTTACAAAATCAATTAAAATCTTTCAATGAAAGATTCACGAAACAAATTGATTCTTTTCTTTCTCCTATAAATAGGAGCCAAGAAGAGAATAGAAAGGATCTACTTTTTTTTGGGAGATAACAACAACAGAGAGAAAAAGGAGAGGAGAATTTAATTCTCAAGAGAGAAAACCCTAGGTGAGAAAAGGAAAGGGATAAAAACTTCAAAAAAGAGAATTTAATTCCCAATCTAAGAGTTTAACTCTTCTGCACAAAAGAACTTAGTTCTTCCTCTGGTTGAAGATCTGCAAAGAGCATATCTCCCCATAAGTTGAGAATTTAATTCTCATCGGGTTGAGATCCTGCCATGCGGATCTGAAACTTAGAGGGGGAATTGAGTTTAGAGAATTTAATTCTCCCAAAACAAAACTAGGGTTTAACCCTATATGAGAATTCAATTCTCCTAAAATTACAGGAATTTAATTCCTTCGAGATGGACAGAACTAGGGTTTAACCCTAATTGAGATTTAATTCTCTTAAATTCATGGAAATTTAATTCCTCTAAAAGGAATTAGGGTTTAACCCTACATAAGAATTTAATTCTTTCAAAATGGGAATTTTCCTCTAAAGTCGTAATTAGGGTTTAACCCTACAGAGAATTTAATTCTTAAAAAAAATAAAGAGACTTAAAAGATCTCCATGCATGCAAAGAACCAAGGTCACGTGTCCCCACGTGACCCTTGAAAAGATCCCTGAAGAAAAGAAGCTTTGAGGCAATGCCTCACGTGCTCCCACGTAACTCCCAAAACACGGAAAGAAAAAGCAAAGGAAATGAAGGCTTTGGGCGCTCTCACGTGTTACCACGTGACCCCTTGGAAAACGCTTTGACAGTCAGCGCATAAATCCCCATCACGTGTCAACACGTGATGCTCAAAATAAAAATATAAAAAGTGTTTAATACTTATTCGCAGAACTAAGTTGAGGGGATCTGGCCCCACCTTTGGGTGCCCCCACGTGTATTCACGTGATCTCTTCCTTTCTAGTGTTCAACACTAAATTGAGAATTTTATTTCCAGTGTTTAACACTGTTGTTTTCTAGTGTTTAACACTGATTTGAGAATTTTATTTCCAGTGTTTAACACTGTTGTTCTCTAGTGTTTAATACTATTTTTAACCAAATTGGTTAATTTTCTAGAGGCAAAGCCTCCCCTTCAATTGAATCTCAAAATTGAGTAGAAACTCAGAGGTATAATTTTTAATCCTCGGCCAAAGACCCAAATGTTATCAAAGCCCTCAAACTCTTGTTTAGCATTGCTAAATAATGTGGGCTTGAACCCAGACAAATGTCTAATGGTCCAACAGAGGGCCAATTCTTCAAACTTAATTGGACTTAGCCCAAGTTGGCCATAAGTCCTCAACTCAGACTCAACTGAGCCCATATGCTCATAATTCTAATTAATTGATCTTAGTTCCAAATTGGACTACAGATCACTTAATCCACTTTGTTTCAAGGGTACATCTCATCACTCCTCTGATATTTGTCGTTGTAATCCTTCAACTTCTTCAGAGAGGTGACGGGTCCCGACAACCACACATTTTATAGACTATGACGTCTTTACAATGGACTGTGGGGTCTTTAAACTCACGGACTATGATGTCCTTAACCTTGACTGTGAGATCTTTAAACTCACGGACTATGATGTCCTTAACCTCGACCGTGATGTCTTTAAACTAACAATGGACTGTGGGGTCTTTAAACTCACGGACTATGATGTCCTTAACCTTGACCGTGAAGTCTTTAAACTCACGGACTATGATGTCCTTAAATTGGACCACTATGTCCTTAAACTGGTATTGGACCACTATGTCCTTAAACTGGTATTGGACCACCATGTCCTTAAACTGGCAATCGACCGCAATGTCCCTAAACTAAACAATAGAGCCTAAATGCTCTTTTGTTGGATCTAAACGATCCCGTTAAGTTGATCTTAGTCTAAAATTATACTAACGTATCCTTAACAAATGGTTAAGTTGACCTTAGTCTAAAATTAGACTAACGTGTCCTTAACAAACTGTTATGTTGATCTTAGTCTAAAATTAGACTAACGTATCCTTAACAAACGTTTAAGTTGATCTTAGTCTCAAATGAGACTAACGTATCCTTAAACCCAACCCCAAACCCAAATCTAAGAAGATACGGATTTGGACTAATCCACGCCCTACGGGCGACAACATAAATTAGTCTCCGTATACAATCCACGGGCAACCGAAAATAAAACAAACACATACGATACGAAGTGACCATCTGGAGAAGGAGAAAGTTGTTACCGCGATGCGGTAGCGTAATTAACTGCAGGGGCTTGCGCCTGCAGGGAAGAGTGTTCCCACAATCAAAAACCCCTCAAACGAGGGGGAATCTGACGAAGTATGCTACATCGGCCGCATCCGTTTAAACCTTCGATACTTGATGCCATAAATCAACTTGGTATCTTCGGAGAGCTGGATGGATAGCACCAATTAGCATCTGCCCTCGGAATTCAGGCCCCGACGTCACAACGTCCTGACCGCGTCTTTCGGCGGAGAACAGTGACGCGTTGGGCGCTTTGCGCCAATCAAAATGCACAGTACGCTTCTGCCAAGTAGCGCACATGTAAGGGACACGTGTCGCACTCAGCGCTAGACGCCAGATGATGAGCACATGATGCCAGTTTATGAGCGTTGAGCGCTAATCCATGAGCGCATTGCGCTTTCAGTTTAATGGCGCACACGTGAGTGACACGTAGTGCGCTTGGTGCTGAGCGCCAGCCCATGAGCGCGGTGCGCTATTTCAGAAGCGCAAAGCGCAAGTTGTTAATTGGCGCATACGTGGTTGACACGTGGCGCATTTGGCGTTGAGCGCCGGTCCAGAGAGCGCAGAAGCGCAGTTCAAGAGTGCAAGGCGCAGCTGATCAATTTTATGATCTAGAAAATAAATTTATGTTCTTTTAAAAGAGACTTTGTCTCAAGATCTAAGAACAACAGTTCTTATTTTTGCAGGAGATATTTCCAATCTCTTATGTTGATGAAAGGCCTTGCCTTTATAGATCCATGATCTGTGAGAAGAATTATGTTCTTCTTTTATTTTATGATGAGATCTTTTGATCTCTCTGTGAAAGACTTTTTGTCTTGTAGATCTATGATCTGTTTAAAGAAATGAATTCTTCTTTCTTAATCATGAGATGATTTCATCTCTGTGTTCATCATCATCATTTTTACCTTGAAGAAAAATCTTCTTGCAAGAGCTTGCTCTTTATCTTTGAGTTTCTCAAAGTTTTTGGGGGGGGTTCTCTATATAAGACTTGAAGTCTTGGGGCCTTTATATAGGGCAAGCTGATTTGTTTAAAGAGATCTTTCTCTGATTGATTTGGGGATTTTTCCATCGTTGGATCTTTGATCGTAGGACTTCTGTTTTACAGAAGGCAATCTTCTTGTTTTTAACAAGATTGGAAAATCTTTCCATAACAGAATTTAATTCTGATTAATTAATGATTTATCATTATTATTAGATCTTTTGATCTAACGGTGGGGATTTTTTTAATTCCAGCGCTAGCGCACCCGTGTTTGCACGTGGTGCGCTGCTTAGAGCGCAGCACTCTTAGCGCTAGCGCACCTGTGACTTACACGTGGTGCGCTGCTCGGAGCGCAGCGCACCCTGCGCTAGCGCACCCGTGTTTGACACGTGGCGCGCTGTTTAGAGCGCAGCGCGCCTAGCGCAAGCGCACACACGGTGCGCTGCCTATGGCGCAGCGCACTTGGCGCTGCATCTGAAGCGTTGCTTCAATTTGAAATTTAAATTTCAAACAGAGCTTTGCTCTAATTGGGGGAAACAAATGCCCCCCCACCGTTGCGCTCACATGACCCACATGTGAGTGCAGCGGTGGCAGCATCTGCGCCCTTGGATCAACTCAAAAGTTGAAAAGGCATTTCAATGCCTATAAATAGGACGTTTGGTCCTTTAGATGATTATGTTCATCTTCTTCTTATTTTCTGAGAGTTTTTATTCTCCCACAGAGTATAGCTCTTCATCTTAAGAAATTTTAAGAGTCAAAACTCTGCCAAAACTTAGGTAAAGATTAAATCTTTTTAAAGTTCTAGGGTTTTACCCATTAACAGAGTCTTACTCTTCATAGATATTTGATCTAAAGAAAACCCTTTTAGGGCTTCATTACCTGAGCTTTGCTCTCTTGAACCCATGGATCTAAGGAGATCTTCTTTCAGGGTTTCTTAACCCATGAACAGAGCTTTGCTCATAAAGTACTCTTAGAGTTTGTTCATGGATCTTGAAGATCCCAGAATTTTTAATTCAAAAAAAATTGATTTCAATTTTTTTTGATGGATTATTTCATCATCATTTTTTCCAGAGCAAGGCTCTTGAGCAATTTTTATTCCTTCATGATCAGAGTTTGACAAGTGTCACTCTGTCACAGAGCGTTACTCTCAAAGGGAGATTTACTCCTCTGGCCGAGAGATCACTCATTTAATGAGAATTTCTTTTGAGGATTTCCTCACTTAATGACAGCCTCATCAAATGATGAGGCTGTTTTATTAATGATGAATTGTCATCTAAATTTTATGGGCCCCCTTTGGTTCCTCTCCACTGCATTGCAGTGTGGTATTCTAAAGTACCACGTGTCAGAATTTAAATTAAATTATAGCACTGACAGTTTCCTTTTGTCCCTTTTCGCGCAGGGACATGTCTTTCGACACTTCTTTTCCGTTCATCCGCTCAGAAGGCGGATTTCCTAAGGCGCCTGTAGACCAAGAGGTTCTTGCGCTGATCAGAGACCACGACCTAGAATACAAGAATCTTCACCTATGGGGTAGATGGTATGATCAAATTATCAGAGGCCGCCGGAGCTTTTCTTGTGCGATGCCTTCGGAGCCTATCTCTGCGATCCCTTATGTCGATGCACCCCCGATCAATTATATGGTAGAGGAAGTAAATTGGACTTCAGAAGGTCTCCTTCGGCCTTCTATTGCCGCAATACACGTGCAGCCGCCGGTGGCTTTGGACACCCTAGGGCGGCGCATATGTAAGGGCGAGTCATGTCCTTGGGGGCAGCCCTACAACATCAGACTAACTCCCCGTCATCCAGCCGGATACATGCAGTGGGCCCGATATATCTTATCGGCAAAGAAATCGCAGCTACTGAAGCTTGGCTTATACCCTGCGATCTACGCTTCCTTGTTCCAGTATTCTGCACCTCCCACATGGTGGATCAAGGCGTTTTTAGAGCAGTGGAACATTCCGACCCATACCTTCCTCCTATTGGACAGAGAGGTTTCCATTTCCTTGGAAGAATTTGCCGAGGTTTCTGGTTTACCAGTTAGGGGGGAGCACTATGAGGAGCTGCTTCCTCCGGATGAGTATGTTTTTGCCACCAAATCATTAGTAATGGGTCTTACCCCAGAGAACGCCATTCAGCACCAGTTCCCAAGTCTGATAAAGGTGTTGAACATGTATGAGAGCCTCTTTCTTGAATCCGGAGGCCAGGGGGTCAGCTTTGCAGACTTCATTGCCCGTTTTCTTCGCCCAGAAATTTTGTCGCGACAAGGTGAAAAGTTTGTTAAACTTGATGATCCTTTTGGCTTTGGCTTGGACCGTCGGCCAATATTGAAAGCCGATCAAAAGGATTTCTTTCTTCCCGATGTAGCGATCGTCCCCCTGTCAGAAATCACCTCTCTGGGCATTGATGAGGAAGAGTTCTTTCTCAGGTTTCTCAGTTTATGGTTAAGCTGGTTCGCGCTTCCTATGCACCTTCGTTACATGAGGCCTTCTGTCTTCTACCCTGCGCATCGCATGGTTGCCGGAATACAAGTGGCCATCGGGATCGCCGGGTTAGCCCACCTATATCACAGCCTCGGCTTAGCAGCGGATACCACTGAACCAGGGATGCATCCTGCCAACTTCCCAATGCATTACTTCACTTCATGGATAGAGCTGCACGTGCTTGGGGTCTTCGGTATCCACAAAAGACCTTCTTTTTACGACAGATGCAGGTTCCCTCGGATAATGCGGCTGGTTGACGCCTCCATCAGGAGTCCGTCACCGTGGGAGGCTAGGGGCTTGCTCCTTCGTCCACGCACGGTTGGAGATGGTATGTCTTTTACCGATAAAGTCTTGACCGTCGGCCAGGAAACCTCAAAAGCGGTGCTGCCATTGCAAGATATCTTTAAAGACAAGGCCTCTGTGTTGAAAGCTCAGAAGATTCTTCATCTGTACTCCATTAGGCCGGGCTTTCTCATATTCAGGCAAAATGATGCGACGTTATTCATGAGATACAACCCGCATCGTTTCGCCCAGCAGCTGAGTTACAATCAGGGCATCCCACTTGAGGCCTTTTGGGTAGAACCTGCTGCTACCGAAGAGGGAATGCGGAGCGCGCTGCATCATTTTATGCGCCTGAACACAGGGTCTCACTTCTTTATCAGCGAACCGAGCTGTGTCCCGAAGTCCCTTAATGTATATGTGGCCTGGTACCAACATTCAATGGGCGCCGTTATCAGGGAGGAGAAGCGACTGCTGCTCGATCGTAAAGGTGCACCCCCTGCTGGTGATCGAAACGTCCCTCTGAAGCGACGGACTATTGTCCCGCCTCCTTTAAGAGAAGCTGCCGTGATCGAAGTTCCGCATGACAGGCCCGAGCTACCGATACCCCGGGCTCCTATAGAAAAGGTGACTGTAGCCTCCCCCGATTCTGGCGTAGGTTCAGACATCGGGACTCGTCACCCTAAAGTGCCTAGCAAGCGTAAGCTTGTACTAGCTGCGATCGGAGCTCGCTCGCAGAAGAGGAAGAAAAAGTCGATCCTTTCTGTCGACGTTGTACTCGGCCAGGAGCCTCACGCTCCTTATGGCGAGGGCCTGAGCGAGTATTGGACAAACGAGGGTCTATTCATGCCGCCAGATGATACTGATCTGGCGGCTGCCATTGCAGCTTCTGAGCAATTAGCAAGCCACGAAGCGGGACTGGCTATCCTCGTGCGATCAGGTAACCATCAGCTGTATCTTTCGTCATTGCATCATATTTCTATCATCGTGTTTTGACTGACACTTTTCCTTCTTTAACAGGCATTTCCACCGAAGAAGCTCTCGCAGTTTCTCTCAAGACTTTTGAGGAAGAGGAAAGACTTCGAGCATCCTTAGGCATCGGTACATTTCGGTTCACCGTGTCTCCGCTCCGGTTTCTTATGGGTAATCTGACCCCTCCTTTTCTTCTTATCACAGGAACTACCTCTACTCAGGTTATTCCAAGCGTGGCACCAACTTCACAGGGCGGTGCGGAGACGCTTCCCGGGTCGGCTATCTCAGTTCCGCCGGTATTGCCAAAAGAAGCTTCACTTAAGCAACCGATGATGGATGCCATAACGGCTCCAGAGGTAACTATTGGCGCGGACGATGATGTCGTGTTGAAGGAGGCCTTTAGAAGATCTGCCCTCACGGCTCGGGCGGAGAGGAAGTGTAGGATGCACGCGGCAAGGGAGCGTACCGCCGCCTTGGATGCGGGTGCGGGTTCAAGCGCTGTTACTCCTGCCCCTACTCCTTCAGAGGATACTTCGGCTGCCTTATCTACCGCCCACAGACAGGCAGCACGTGCAGCTCGGGAAGCAGTCGAAAAACTGACCCAAGGTAACGTGATATTGGGTTCTTTTGTCAAAGCTTTAATTTCCAGGTTCTCATATATCCTATCCTGTAGGGCCGAGTCTTGCCGAAGAAGTAGCGGCAACCACCGAACCTGGGGTAGCGGTAGGTGAGACAGCCACGATCGCCGATCTCGAGGTAGCGGCAGGTGAGACAGCCATAATCGCCAAATCCAAGGTAGCGGTAGGTGAGATGGCTACAATCGCCGAGCCCGCGGTAGCCACTCTTTCTCAAGAGTCGGGCACTGCTCCAATCGTCGCTCTTTCCCCTTACGGCTCCTTGCCATTGCCGGGCGCTGCGAGTGTCACGACGATTCTCGTGGAATCGGGAGATGAGGCTACGGCTGGCGAGACCGTTCCGATGGAGGAGGGTGGAGCATTCGCCATATCCAGTGACACTCTTGTCGCGGTCTCGACCGGCGACTCACCAGGTAGATTTTGGGTCATCGTTTTCCCCTTTATTCTGCAATCCCCTTTAACTTATTTTTGACAGTGTTTCTCTTATTTCTAATGCAGGTGTGATGAGCGTTGGGGTTGTGCCACCCGAGGAAGCATCTCCAGTTGCTGTTTTAACGGTGACCGCTCCTCTACCTTCTCTCTACCATCTCAAATGCTGAAAGGTGCGGATTTGTGACCCATCAGTTTCATTGTAGGCAGTATACTTTGTGTACTGACATTGCATTATTACATCCTCGCAGGAGTCCTTTTTGATCACCTGTATCAGGTGCTACACCCACACTTCTCTTTCCAGTCAGAGATTGCCTCATCTAGTGGCGCTGGTGAGTACAGCCTTCAGCTGATGTCTTTTCTTTTACGGGCAGCCAAATCATTTCTAATTATTCTTTGTATTGATTGCAGCACTACAGATCGAAGGAGGAGACGAAAGAACAGTTGCGCCACTGGTACTCCCGGCCTTGCCACCTGCTGCAGCCGGTATAGTAAACTCCATTGTTCATGATCTCCTCTATTTCTTGAACTGTCATTTGACTGTGATTTGTTTTGCAGCGGTGATACCGATTTCAGCTCCGTTCGAATCTCGAGTCGTAATGCCAGCAGGCCCCTTTTCTTAACGTTCATCTTCCAAAGGCGCCGTGAATAGTCTGCACATGTTGAGCGACTACATCGAGGAGCTTGACGTGGAGGCTCCCACATTCGCTGCAGATTTTGCCGTGGAGGTTAATCCTATGCTGGCGACGCTCGTGAACTTTCATAGTGAGGGCATCGTTGAGTCTTAGGTTAATCACTGCAGGGAAATTTAGGCCTGTCTGTATGAGCTCGAATTCGAACGTCCTACTCCTGAGGTCCTGGCTGTGAACTCTCAACGGGCTGCGTGGGTTGAGCAGAGCACTCCCTACTTCCGCCATCTTGAACAAGAAGCGGCGTAAGGAGTGTGAAGAGATTTTGAGCGACTCTGCTCGACTGCATTCTCAGGTTGATGCCAATGCTGTACAGTTGAAGACTATCTTTGAGAGCCTTCTACGATGTATTTCCGACGGGCTAACGCTGAGGCAGAAACTCGACCTCATCGAGCGAGATGCACAGAATCGTGGGGCAGCTCAGCAGGCCGTCGAAGAGCAAATTTATTCCTACTTGTAGCAACGAGCCCAAGTCGAAGCAGAGTTGGCCGCGGCAGCTGACCAAGAAAAGGGGCTGAGGGAAGTGCGCGAGCGGCTGATTGGACTATTGAAAACGCTTCCCTCTCAATGATCGTTTTTGTACCATTTGTAATTTCGAATAAATGTATCCATTTTTTTATTCTTTCATAAGATGTATTTTGTACCCATTGAATTTATTAATAAAAGATACATTTCTTTCGTAATGTCTTGTGTCATCTATTTGCTTTCTTCTTTTCTTTGTTATCAGCATGTCATTTTAGTAAGCATAGCCTGTAGGTGATAGAGTGAGCATCCCGTTTTGAATTCTTCGGGAGGTAGTGATGGCTTAGAAAGCAGGTTCAGGTTTGCTGACTAAGACTTTTCAATTTCATAAGCCGTGAGGGTCTCATAAAGACTTTTCTCCCTACGAGTCGAGAGGATCTCGTAGGTGTATTTTCTCCTTAGGAATCGTGAGGATTCCTAAGCGCGTTTTCTCTTGTAAGTCGTAAGGATCTTACAAGAGAGTTTTCTTCCCTACGGGTCGAGAGGACCTGTAAGTGATTGATGGTGTTGCCATTATCCGCATTTCACGGAGTCAGGAGTTGCTCTGGGCGTTTCCCACGGGGTCAAGATTGACTTTAACCTTATTCCACGGGACCAGGAATTTGCTCTGGATGCTTCCCACGGGGTGATAGCCGTGTTCTGCGAGGACCAGCCTCCGCTCTGGACGTTTCCCACGGGGTCAGGATTGACATAAGCCGCGTTCCACGTAACCAGGAATTTTGCTCTGGATGCTTCCCACGGGGTCATAGCCGTGTTCTGCGAGGACCAGGCTCCACTCTGGAAGCTTCCCACGGGGTCATAGCCGTGTTCTGCAAGGACCAGGATCCGAGCTGGACGTTTCCCACGAGGTCAGGATTGACATAAACCGCATTCCACGTGACCGGGAATTTGCTCTGGATGCTTCCCACGGTGTCATAGCCGTGTTCTGCGAGGACCAGACTCCGCTCTAGACGTTTCCCACGGGATCAGGATTGACATAAGCCGCATTCCACATGACCAGGATTTTGCTCTGGATGCTTCCCACGGGGTCATAGCCGTGCTCTGCGAGGACCAGGCTCCGCTCTGGATGCTTCCCATGGGGTCATAGCCGTGTTCTGCAAGGACCAGGATCCGCTCTGGACGTTTCCCACGGGGTCAGGATTGACATAAGCCGTGTTCCACGTGACCAGGAATTTTGCTCCGGATGCTTCCCACGGGGTCATACCCGTGTTCTGCGAGGACCAGGCTCCACTCTGGACGTTTCCCACGGGGTCAGAATTGACATAAGCCGCGTTCCACATAACCAGGAATTTGCTTTGGATGCTTCCCATGGGGTCATAGCCGTGTTCTGCGAGGACCAGGCTCCGCTCTGGATACTTCCCACGGGGTCATAGCCATGTTTTACGAAGACCAGGATCTGCTCTGGACGTTTCCCATAGGGTCAGGATTGGTATAGGCCGCGTTCCACGTGACCAGGAAGGGTTGACTTCATCCGCATTTCATGGAGTCGGGGTTTGACTCTCGGTCATTTGTGCACCGCCGAGTCATGGAACAGGGAATTGCCGCGGTTCCACTTTGCCTGATGTTGCGTCTGTTGTAATGAGACGAATGTTGAGATGATCTCCAGGCTGTCTGTGAATTATTGAGATTTGGCTTCTTCTTCTGATGGAGCCTGGGGAGGGAAAGTGTGATTCTCTCTTTGTTTGTGCCCCTGGATTGTATGCAGGGATCTGTATGATATCACCTGTAGGGCAAAAATTTCATTCTTTCAAAACTTTTTTTATTTCTTTCCGCGATGCTCTATCATTTCAGCTTTTATATCGCAAAAATCGCGATTGCTCAATCATTTCGGCTATTTTTCGTGGTGCCCAATCATTTCGGCTATTTGTTTTATTTTTACTCGCTGCTTTTTATTGTGAGCTGCCCGATCATTTCGGCTATTTTGCATGCATATATTTTTACTTGCTGCTTTTGTTGCAAGTTGCCCCATTATTTCGGCTATTTCGTATGCATGTGTGGCTTGCTAGCTTTTTGCTGCAAGCTTGGAATTAGACACCGATTTCGGCATCAGCACCGCTACAACTGGGATACTTCCAAGAGAGAATCATCATTTGCCTCTGTCGATGTCGAACAAAAGTGGCTTAATAGACAGGGTTAGGATCCTGTCGACTAAGACTTTTGACTTCATGAGCTGTAAGAGTCTCATAAAGGTATTTCTCCTTACGAGTCATGAGGATCTCGTAGGTGCGTTTTCTCTTTAGGAATCGTGAGGGCTCCTAAGTGCATGGCTTCTTGTAAGTCATAAGGATCTTACAAGAGTATTTTCTCCTTCTAAGTCGAGAGGACTTACAAGGGCTGTTCACCGTGTAGACATATCCCTAGTCACGGATGGGACTTTGTTAGGGAAGTGTTTATTCGCGCCCGTGGATTGTATATAAGGGTCAGCATTGAGCCGCTTGTAGGGAAGCATTGGAGGTTGTGGTGGCCGCTTAAGAACAGGTTCAAATCCCTGTAGTTTAAGACTTTGAATCTTATGAGCCGTGAGGGTCTCATAAGAGGGTTCTCCTTACGAGTCGTGAGGATCTCGTAAGTGTAGTTTCTCCTTAGGAATCATGGGGATCCCTAAGTGTGTTGCTCCCTTGTGAGTCGTAACGATCTCACGCAAGTGGTTTCTCCTCACAAGGTCGAGAGGGCCTTGCAAGTGTCTTTTAACGAGATTGCGCCCTTTCGGGTTTTCACAAAAACTTGCCGGTAGCCCTGCTGTTTTTACTCACGGAGCCCTTCCGGGTTTTCATCCATGCCTATTTGTTTATGGACATACCGTTTTCTTTTTCTTTCTTTTTTTTTTATTCTTTCTATTTTTTTGTGTCAGCCTTGGGATGCTGTAGTCCACGGTAGTTTATCGACGTCTCGGTCAACAGCCGGTTTTTAGGACATAGTAGTCCATCATTAGTTTAAGGACGTTTCGGTCCGACGCCAGTTTTAGGACATAGACTACTACTTATATAGTTTGGGCTTAGGAAGATAGCGAGCGGATATAGGCGTCGCCATCTATCATTGACCTAGGCCATGACTCGTCAGACGTAGTATTTTTTTAGGAAGCGACCGTTTATTGGTCTGAAAGGTCTTTCACCATGCATGTCCATGAGTAGATATGCTCCACCCTGGTAAACTTTGTCTATGATATACGGGCCTTCATAGTTCGGCTCGAATTTCCCCCGCTTGGCACGATTGGGGATCATAGGCCTTTTGACCACTAGCACGAGTTCGCCTTGGTAGAATGTTCTCGGCCTAGTCAATTTCTTATATGAGCACGTCATCTTTGCTTTATAAGACTCCAGACTCTGTTGCGCCACGAGCCGGTTTTCATCAAGGGCATCAAGCTCCTCAAGCCGAAGGTGGGCATTCTCTTCATCTATTAGCTCATAGTGAACCACTACTCGTAGAGAGGGTAACTCTATCTCAAGGGAGAGTACCGCTTCTGTGCCGAATACCAATGCGTACGGCGTTGTGTTCGTGGCCGTTTTGAACATAGTTCGATACGCCCAGAGAGCTTCATGCAGTCTCTCGTGCCAGTCCTTCTTATTTCGAGACACCGTCTTTTTCACGATCTTCGTCAAGGTCATGTTAAAAGCCTCTACTAGACCGTTAGCTCGAGGATTATAGACTGAAGAGTATCTCCAGTCTATGTTATACTGTTGTACGAAGCGGCTGATCTTGTGGCTTCTATAGGCTGGTCCGTTATCGGAGATAATCCGTCGCGGAGTGCCAAACCGATAAATGACGTGTGTCTTGAAGAAATGGAGGATATTCTCCATCTTCACTTCCCTTAGCGGTACTGCTTCTGCCCATTTGGAGAAGTAATCAGTTGTCACCAAAATGAATCGATGTCCTCTGGACGATGCCGGTTCGATGAGGCCAATTATGTCAGTCCCCCACATCTCGAATGGCCAGCTAGCCACTGTTGGATGTTGTGGATTTGGATGCTGGTGAATAAAATCCTCGTGAATCTGACACGAGTGGCATTGCTTCGCGTATTCGAGACAGTTCTGGATCATTGTGGGCCAATAGTAGCCCATCCTTTTGATCTTCAGCTTCATCTTCGGGCCGGCTTGGTGAGAATCGAAGAGTCCGTCGTGAGTTTCTTGGACGACTCTCTTTGCCTCTTCGGGTCCCAGGCATCTTAGCCATAGAGAATCAAATGATCTCTTATACAGGGTATCATTGACGAAGGCGAAAGATAGAGCTCGTTTCATAAGCTGATATCTTGAGGACGCATCTTTAGGTGTTCGACGGGATTTGAAGTAGTCTATAAAGACTTCTCTCCAATCCTCAGCCTTTTCCTGGTCTTTTATTTGCATAGCCATTTGCTCAGTCGCTCCCTTTTCTTCGGACGGCTCCAGAGATATTTCTGCCGGTGCAAAAACCCGACGGCTTTGCACAACAATCCTCACGTCATCGAGGTTCTCGTCGGCCAGTTCTTTAGCGAGCTTGGCTAATGCATCCGCCTTGCTGTTTTCCGCACGCGGTATGTTTTCCAAGGCATAGGAAGGAATTTGAGTCAGCAGTTGCTGCACTCTCTTGCCGTATTTCAGTAGCTCTAGTTTGCACGTCTGATAGTCACCGTTTACTTGGCTAACGACCAGCTGGGAGTCTTCGTATAGAAGGAGGTTTTCAATTCCCATGTCGACAGCGATCTCAAGACCTGCTATCAAAGCTTTATATTCGGCTTCGTTGTTCGTCCTCGGCTCTGTTAAGGAGAAGGCAAAGCGCATTATCCCTCCTTGTGGAGTCACGAAGATGGGGCCTACCCCTGATTTGATTATAGGGGTGCTTTGTTTGCGCTTCTTCATGGAAGACGTTCCTTCAAAATAGAGTTCCCACCGGGTATCATCCCCTCTTCTTTCCCCATCGATCGTGTCAAACGCGTGTTCGTCCGGCAATTCGCAGTTCAAGGGAGAGTCGGCAGGTATCGGATGCTCAGGGAGGAAGTCGACGATGGCCTAACCTTTCACTGCCTTGAGGGGTCGATAAGTTATCGAGAACTCCATCAAGAGCATGGCCTATTTAGCGAGCCGCCCCGTCAATATGGCCTTCGACATTAAGTATTTGAGAGGATCTATACGAGATGGACCTCATGTGCTAATGCATAGTGTCTGAGCTTCGTTATCGCGAAGATCAATGCCAGGCAGTGTTTTTCGATGGGAGAATAATTGCTTTCTGCCCCCAGTAGAACTCGACTCAGATAATAAAGGGCTCTCTCCTTTTCTTGGTCGTTCTCTTGTGCCCATAATGCGCCAAGAGAACCTTTGAGGGCTGTTGTATGCAGGACGAGAGGTTTTCCTTTAACGGGAGCGGCTAGCACCGGCGGATTCTGTAGGTATTGCTTAATTTCGTCCGGTGCGCCTTGGCATTTGCGATCCCAGACGAACGGAGTTCCCTTCTTCATCAAGTGACTGTAAGAGCGGCACTTACCGGAGAGATTGGCTATAAATCGCCGGATATACGCGAGCTTTCCTTGGAGAGACCGCAGTTGCTTGAGAGTCCTTGGCGGAGGCATTTCCATGATCGCCTTGATTTTCGACGGGTCTATTTCGATGCCTCGGTGTTGGACGACGAATCCCAGGAACTTTCCCGAGGAAACTCTGAACACGCATTTGAGAAGGTTCATCTTCAAGTTGTATTTCCGAAGGCGTTGAAACACGATCTTCAGATGCTCTAAATATTCCTCGTATGATTTGCTTTTAATTACGAGGTCGTCGATATAGCATTCGACGATTTCATGTATGAAGTCATCGAAGATCTTCGTCATGGCCCTCTGATAGGTGGCACCAGCGTTCTTTAAACCGAAAGGCATCACCTTGTAGCAAAATATGCCCAAAGGGGTCCAAAAAGCAGTATGCTTCTGGTCCTCAGGATGCATCTTTATCTGATTGTATCCTGATGAGTCGTCCATGAAGGAGAAAACTTCATGAGTGGATGTGTTATCTATCATTAGCTCGGTGACCAGTACTGGGAAGTCGTCCTTCGGGCAGGCTTTGTTGAGATCCCGAAAGTCCACACATATGCGCACCGTCCCGTTTTTCTTCATTACTGAGACAATGTTGGCGATCCAATCAGGATACTGAACCTCTTGGATGAAGCCAGAGTCGATTAGCTTCTTGACCTCGCCGTTGATGCTCATTTCAAGCTTGAGCCGCATTCTTCTCGGCGCTTGTTTGATCGGTTTGACGTCTGGAGAAATCGTCAATCTGTGGACAGCAATCTCTGGATCGAGTCCCGGCATCTCTAAATAGTTCCATGAAAAGCAATCTCTATGCTGCATCAGCACGTCCTTTAGCGTAGTCACCCTTTCTTCAGACAACAGCTCACTGACGAACGTCGGCCGCGGGTCACTTGCCGTCCCTAAATCAATTTTCTTGAGGTTATCTGCAATAGTATGTATTCCATCTTCCAGCTCTTTTGGTGCCGGTGGAAACTCTGAGATTACCTCGTCATCATCGTTTTCGAAGCACCAGGGGAGGTCATCCGTATTCTCAGGCTCTTCTTCTGACAGCGTTATCACGTGACAGGTACGAGATCGCTTCCAAGACCAATGTTGATCCGGTTCTACTCTCGTGGCTTTGGGTTCATGCTTCTGCGGCGGGGTTACCCTCCAGCTGCTGGATAAAGCGAACCTGCCTTGTTGATATTGGTCTTCGACCCAGTTCTTGAAGGTGAAGCAGTCTTCGAGAGGATGTCCTATTGCTCGGTGATAGGAGTAATAGTCTGGGTGAGAGACCTCGTTCGCTTGCTCGGGTGTCACGCCCCGCTTCCCAGAGTACGCTAAATTGGGCACGTGACATAGCCAACTATGCTACCTGTGGGTAGGAAGTATCCATCCACAGTCACATTACGGCTGTAGAGATATCAAGAACAAGATAAAACTATCTAAAACATGTCCATAATCCAGAATAACATGAGTCAATAATAAATAAATGCGGAAGCAAATGATTCAATACAAATAACTGAAATGTATGTCCCATAATGCGGGCTCACATCAGGAAATAAATGCAGGAAATAAAACTAACTACTACTGAACTCACAGCTCAGCCTGCTAGCTGAAGTACTCCTGCTCGGACTGCGACAGCGGTACAGAATCTGGGCCATGCAAAACCCAGACGTCAGCGCGTCATGTCATCAAGTAATATAATATGAACAGTGTAACAGGCAATGCAAAATAAACATGAATACAGAAAGAATAACAATAATATGAATCATATCAGTACAGGGTAGCGTGCAGTGGGTAAACTAAACTGTTCTATCAGGTTTTCTATTCTAAAGTCTTTGAAACCAAATTGATGAATCATCGATGTAACTCAATAGTATCCCGTGCATGCCCGGGACTACGGTCAAGACTCTCGGGGCTGAATCCGAGATGTGCCGCTAGGCAGTAACAGGTAGCAGGATGGGCGAGTGATGTCAGCATCATCACTCCGGGGCTGGCCTAGCCCGTAAGACTGATCAGAACAGGTATCGAACTGTTGAGTTACAAGTCAGGTTTCACCTTTGATTTCCCCATACCCCCAAGTTATGTATGTCGAGTCAGGTATTCAGTAATCAAGAACTAATGCCAACACAGGATCAGGTAAAAGCAGGTTTGTCTGGATAGACAACAGGAACGATCCATGAGGACTACATGTCAAGTTTGTTGGCATTAGACATAAGATCAGGTAACGGGTCGGGTCATGGTACATCAGGTCAAGTCAACAGTATACGGTACCATGTCAGGTACATCAATATATATATGTGTGTAGCAACGTCAGGTCAAGATGTAAACAATATCGTGGGTGTGCTCACAATCAGATATATAATCAAACATGGGTATTAACAACATGAGATACGCAATGAATTAAGTAATAAGCAGTTTCATTCAATTTGCAATACAGATATCAATTTGTTACAGAGATGATTACAAGAGTGCAGTAAGACAAATATAGCCGTTTAGTCATGTTAACAGGTTTAAGAACCCTTAGAGGTGCAATAATTTATGTAACGGTTCAGTACAGCTATTTCAGGTTAAATGCATACGAGTGTCCGAATGTAACAGAACTACAGGGATAAATGCTACAAGCTATTTTAACAGTAAAATGTGATTGAACAGGTAAATATGATTATCAGGTTCAATTTGCAAACTGTAAGTTCCATGTTTAACAGTAAAATGATATAATGCAATATTGTACCCGAAAATGGGAAACGATTGTACCAAGTTAAATTTTACAGGTTTAGGGTGTCAATATATATATGTAAATATTGTATAGCATGTAGCAAGGGGTACTTGCCACGACGGGTCACGAACCGGGAAAAACGGAACGATAAACGTCGGCGGGGAACTCGCGATGGACGCACGGTTCACGGATTGAACCCTAACAACGAACAATGGAACCACACGAGTCGGGGTACCTCGCTGGAATGTCGGATCACGTCGTCGGCATCGCTGGATTCCGGCGAGAAAGAGAACAGTGAATTGTCAAGAACTTTGCAACAAGAAAGGAATAAAGAAGAAGAGGAGGAGGCTTACAAGGGCTGCTCTGTGGTTACAAAGAGGAGACGCGAGAACGACGACGAGATCGACGGCTCTGGCGGTGGCCTACAGTGACCGCTGCGAGGGGTCAGCAGATCAAGAAAATCTCTACAGATCAGAGAAAAGGAGAAATGAAGAGAGGAGGGGAGGTGAAACTTACTGAGGAGTGTGCGAGGTCGGGGGCAAGAGGACGGGGTCGTCGGCGGCGACAGACGGCGATCCGACGGTGTGCAGGGGACTGCAGGTGGCTGCGGCGGCTAGGGCAAGGTCGCAGTGAGGGTGCAGGCGCACGGGAAAGGAGGAAGAGGCGGCCTAGCTGCGACGAAGGCGCGGAGACGACTAGCCCGACGGTGTTGGTGCCGGCGACGGGGTTGCGGCGGCGACGGGGGACGAGGCGGCCGGGGGTTCGCTGGGCTCGTGATGGGTCTTTGTGTTCTTTTTTTAAAAAATAAAGGAGGGGGGAAAATTAATATAAGAGAGAGAGAGAGAATAAAGTTAGATAGAGAGAGAGATTTGAGGGGTAGAGAGAAAGAGAGAGAGAGACATGGTGAGGGAGAGAGAGAGAATAATGAGGTGGGGCCCACCGGTTAAATGGAGAGATTGGATTGGTTGATGAATGATTTAGGAAAATATTAATATGATTTAATATGATTATCAGTAACAGTAATATATATATGGTTAGGAAAATATTTGACGTTATAAAATATTAAATTTTGGGGTTTTGGCGCAAAATAAAACATTTCCAAATCGCGCCCGGGTCGGGTCCAAAAATTTGAAATTGAAATAATAGAATTTTAAGCGGGATCCAAATTTTAAAATGAAGTGTTTTATGATTAAAAAGCATACCCCCAAAACGGACACATGTACGCGCACGTAGCCATCCAAACTCGTCCGTTTCACTGAACGGGACGAGAACACGATGCACGGACGCTACAACGGGGTTAGGGGTGTCAAGTAGGCCAAGATGGATATTTTTAATTTTATTTTAGATGCTAAAATTTGTTATATGCAGAAATGAATTTACCGGGTAAAATTTACAGTAAGCAACAAACAAGCAAGCTAAATGAATTGAGTACCATATTATGCTCAAACAGTAACTGAAAATAGTAGCATTGGGCTCGGGTGTTACATCGGGTTCTTGGACTCCGGGAGTGTCATCATCTGATGCTTTACAACGAGATTGAATATCTTCTTTGTCTTATCTTGGGGAAAAGAATATTCCCGACCCATCTTCTTTATAAGGGACGGATCCCGGCTACTCGACTCTTGCTCGCGTGGCTTCTAAGACTCGCTTGGCTGCCGTCGAACGTTTTTTCCTTTCTTTGGTTTATTTTTGCCTCTGCGCTGGGTCTTTTGTATAACGGGTTGACAAGGAGGAGCATTTTCATTTTTCGCAATCTGCTGAAGGAGGCACTACGTTCTAGCTTTCTCATAGATGGCCATTTCGCAATTATGATCGTCTTGAACCTTTTGACCTGCTTCCCTTATAAGCTTGTCCATCTGTTCTTCAAACGACGGACTTGGCATTTTCACGGCGGGAGCTCGTTCTGGTTCAGGGTTAGCATCTTTCCACAAAGCATCTCCTTCTTCATCAAAGTCATGTATAACATAGCAGTCGCGGAATAGCTCTCGTTTCTTGGATCGAACATATCCAAGCCCGACCGTTTCTATTCTCCCGTTGGGAAACTTTCGTTGGGTTCCAGGAACATTCCAGATCCTGTTATAGAACCGTGCTTGTCGAGCAGTTTACTTCAGGGGTACACCTTGGCGTCTTAAGAGTCTCTTTAGTCCGTCTGTGTAATATCTGGGCAAACGGATGGGCTGGAGCCTGTTAAGTGTAAAATCCGCACCATGCCAAATTTCTTTCTCCACTTTGGTTTCCCCGGATCGGTAGAATAGGATCTTCTTTTCACCTTTTCGCCTAGGAGGGACGTAGAATGTCTGCAGTTCTTCCACACTGTAGGTATCAAGCGCGTCTAGCTCTTTATAATGCTTTGGCGGAACCATGGCAACTTGCAAATTTTGATCTTCATCAGCGAAGGCTTGACTTGATGGCCGAACAGAAAATACGGCATTGACTTCATCTTCCGAGTCGCTGCCGAAGATCAACATAGGGATGGACGGTCCCGGCTTGTTGCACTGGGGCGGACCTAAGTAAACTATTTATTCCTCCTCCTCGGTATCACTCCCGAAAACCGGAATAGTGGTGATAACTTTGTTCTTGTCCTCTGATTTGCGACATCTTTCTGTGTCTTCGAAATCTGGTAGGAAGTATTTTGCATCTTCGTACTTTCGGACTTCGTTCACGGAGAATGGGTTCAGCTCTCCTGTTACGGTATACTCGAAACCATCCTTGAAATCTTCATACACTAATGTTGTGTAGAAGAGATGATGTTGTACTCGTGTAACCAAGGCCAGCCGACCAAAGCGTTATAGCAGGTCTTAGCGTCAATGACGTAGAACTTGATGTCCATAACAAGCAGCCCAAAGTATAGTGTCAATATTACAGACCCAAGCGTTCATGATGACTGAGAGTCAAACCCGGAGATGGTGATTTTATCACGAGTGAGGTGCTGAATGCTCATGCAGATTTCCTTCAACACTCTCACATTGAGGAAATTGACGGAGGACCCATTGTCGACCAGGATTTTGCCTATCTTGATATCATGACAGTATTCGGAGACATAAAGGGGACGGTTATGCTCACACGTCTCGAGGAGGAGATCTTCATCGCCGAAGGTGATATCCGCGGTGTGCACTTCTTCCATCTCGTCCTTCATCTTTTCTTCAGCGAGGAAAGCTTGGAATTGCTCTGGCTCTTGCAGTGTCTTGATCAATGAATCTCTCGCCTCTTTGGATAGCAGAAGGGCATCGAGAATGCTTAGTTGCGAAGGTAGCTTTCTCAAATATGCCAGAACGTTGTAGTCCACCTTACTTTTCTTTGGCGGGTCCTTAGCTGTCAGCTCTTCGACGGCTTGGTCATCAAGGATGATATCCTCAGGGACTTTTTCCTTTCCCTTATCTTTTATATTCGCGGGCCTGAGATTCTTTTCGGGCAGCGTACGATTGCGCAGCTGAATATTTTCACAGGTCTTCGGTTCTTCCTCTTTTCCCGAAGTGGATTCTTTAAAGAGAGGGCCAAGAGTCATTTCTTCGTCAGAGTCGCTCCCGAGGGTAAGAACTTGCGATCCCCCAGCATCGACCATGTGACAGTTGCCGGTAGATCTTTTACGCTCCTCGGTCGTATTTCTTTGCTCCCGACGAGTTTTGCGTTTCATCCGCTTGAAATGTTGCCGGTGAGCAATATATCCCTGCCACCATCTTTTAAAAGCGTTGCGCTCTTCGGTAGGGTGCGCAATCTTTCGATGATATAAGCAGTAATTAGGATGTATTTCCGCTTCACCAAGAGTGTTTCCTTCGGAGGGTGGCAGCTTCATTCCCATCGATATGGCTTTGGCGAACCTTTTTCTCATCTTGAACCTGCTTTTATTTACGGCGGATGTACTTTGATCTGGTGAGAGTGTTTCAACCCTTTCGTCCAGACGCCAGCATTTGGCTTTTTCAAATATGGCCATCTCACGCTCTTGAGCAGCTTTGCTTTTAAGAAGAGCCTCGTCCAGGAATGCATCAATCATTTCGTCTGATGGCCCTAGAAGTTCCGGCTCAGGATTTGCCCCCAGTTTCTTCGTGTAAGGAGCTTCTTCATCGTCTATTGACGAGTGAGCGATCACATGGCAACTTGCCACATAACCTTCAGATTCATCCGATGAGTCTTCTCCATTGTCATCATCTCCGTCCTCAAGGACGTGGCTGAGAAATTCTTGGAGTGTGACTGGAGTCCGCGCTTTTTGATTATATTCTTCCAACGCGTCAATCTGTTTTTGCAGGTCCGTGCGCTTGTCACCAGGCTTCACGGGCTTTTTGGTCTTCTTCTTCTTCGAAGACTTTGACGGCTGGGTGTGAGTGCTTTGACTATCACTACCAATTTTTGGAGTTGGGCGCAGTTTCAGCATTCCCTCGATGATCTCGGGTTCCAATGGATTCTTCCACCTGATCGCCGGGCATGTGTGGAGATCCTTCAACATTCTTTTAGTCTTGGCTGAAAGAACGACCTCCCATGGAGCTTCTTCTATGAAAGAGCATGATGCTCCCGGTGTGTCTGTCTTCTTGGGAGCGTGTGGCTGTGGTGGGTTCACCTTCCAATTCTCGGACAGCATAAACTTGCCCTGTTGGTATTGGTCTTCGATCCAGCCTTTAAAGACGAAGCAATATTCAATTGGATGGCTTACCGTTTGATGGTAGGGCAATAATTGGGACTATTAGCCTCACCAGGTTGCAACGGTCGTTTTGGATTCGGCAAATTGATGAGTCTATTGCGCACCGCCAGCTCGAACAGTCTCTTCGTTTTGTCCCGGGGGAACAAATAAGGACGCTTCATTTTCTCATTATAGTATCGCCGTCTTTCCTCTAGGCGATCCGTTAGCTTTGGGCCACTGGGCTGCTGTTGAGTATTCGCAACGAATGTTGCCTTCCCTTTACCCTTTTCGTTCCGCGGCTCCGGTTTTGGAGGAGACGGTCTATGACCCATCTGGTCCATTTGGGCCAGTTTGTCAATCAAGGCCTGGAACGTGGTCGTCTTGAAAAACATCATGAATTAGGAAATAGTTGCCTGAGGGTCCAGAGTGCCCACGAACATGCCCACTGCCGGCGCTTCCTCAATGCGCTGCTCACATTTTGACCATAAATTTCGCCACCGTATTGCGTATTGTATCCAAGTTTCGTCTGGCTTCACCCTGGCGTTAGTTAATGCAGTAATCGGGGTACACTCGCTAGCGCTCGCGAATCTCTGTGTAAACAGCAGTTCCATCTCCGCAAATGTCTTAACATAGTCGTTTGGAAGTTCAGAATACCACTCGAATGCCGTCTCCGACAAGCTACCAACAAACTGGCGGAGCAGAAGTTTATCATCACCCCCGGTGTTGCCGCACAAGACTCTGAATTGAGCGACGTGCTGATGCGGATTCCCCGTCCCTTTATATACATGAAATTTAGGGATCGTATATCCCGGCGGGTACTTTATTTGGTCATACCAGCCTGAATATGGTCGCCCAGTTTTAACAATTTGGCCGGCCGCTTCATTCGCCTGGTGAGCTCATATTTTCTGAGCAATGTAGTCATCCAGAGCGGCCTTGGAGATGGTTTCCTCTTTGGCTGCTGAAAGAACCGGAGGAGGGTTCGATGTCTTCCCTCTGTCATCTTCAATGATGATCGGGGGGTCTTCAGCTGGAGGTTCCGGCTGTAAGATCATCCCAACCATGTCTTGGAACAAAAGAGCCATTCGTTTTATATTGGCTGCCTACTCCGCAGCCTCTTTTTCTTTCCTCTCGAGTATTCTTCGGAGGAACTCAGTATCAGTTTCTTGTTCCCGACGCTGCTCTGAGGTCTCTGGGTTTTCTTTTGGCCCAGTGAGTGCAGCCATCACAGTCAGCATCTCCTGAAGTTTCTGCTGCTGTTGTTCCTGAGCCTTCGTTATCGATCGGGTAAGCGGTCGATGACCCGTAGAAGCATGGCTTTCCTATTTTCCGGAAGCCATATAAACAGTATGCACCATCATGCCCCCAGACTTGGGGCGTTTAGATTCGACATTCTTGCGGCTTGCCGCATTCACGGTGGCTTTCTCTGGCCTCCTTCTCTTGTGAGCAGTTGAAGTGGAGGGAGCCGTTGCAGCGGGCACCCAAACGGCTGTCGCCTTTTATGGCTTGACAGGATGGTTTTTTCCTTGTCGAGCTTTAAGCTTCTTTGATCGGCGAGAGTAGTCCTGGTCAATCACCGATTCCTGGACCTGTCGCCAGACTTTATAAATTTTGGAGGACAGCCGCTGAGGGGGCTGCTCCGGCTTCTTTTCTGTGGTAATCTCCATAGGTGGAGGAGATCTCTTTAGCACGGCAGTCGAAGAGTTCTTGCGAACCCTCCTAAGCGGTTCAAAGCTGTTTCCAGTTGGAACAGCAGCATTGATTTCCACCGTTAGAACCAGCGGAGTTAGTCCAGAAGGAGAGTTGCTCCCAGCCTTCCTTACTCGGCGCCAGTGGCGACGTCGAGCGTGTCGAGCCGTTGGGATTATCTCAGCTGTAGGAGTGACTTCCTCATGCCCCTTGTGTTGGTCAGAAGTTGTCGTTGTCAGCCTATTGAAGACAGACGTCCGTTGAGAGAGAATATCCAACCTATCGAAGCCAGACTTCCGAGTAGGGGAAGCAACCTTGACGATTTCGCCTGGAACAGGAGCTGAAATAGTCAGTCTTGTGAAGACCGACCCTTTGACAGGAGAAGCCGCCTTGACGACTTCAGGAGCGGGGATGGCTATCCTTTTTAGGATAACCCTTTCTGGTATCGCGGGCTTCTTCATAGGCCAACTGAGCTTTGGCCTAGTCTGTCAAAGACTGAGGCGTTGGAGCTGGACGACCCGTTGAGAGGGGCCGCAGTAGTTGTAAGCCGATCAAAGACCGACTTCCTCTGAGCTTCTTGTGTTGGTACAGGAGCACTGAAGCTCGTTGGCGGGAGCATAGTCCCGAAGAACAATCAAATGGTGGCCAGAGTGACCTGTTCCACCGGCATAGCGAAGATGGAGGCCACTTGGGGCCCGTAAGTCACACCTCCAGATGGGACGGAGCGAGAGTTGCAGTTGCAGTTAGTGCAGGTTGAAGCCATTGATCTTCTGTTTTCTGCACGGAGCAAGACACCAAATCTTAGTACCTCGAACCCAAGGGCAACCATATCAAACCGCGATTCATTCATGAACACGACACACGAAGTGTGGAGTGGAAAGAGGAAAAGGTCCTACCGGGCATGCCAGAATCTGTTCCCTGCCGAAAACCAGGAAGACAAACGTCTTGCCTGAATTTGGGGGTAGATGCTAATAGGTGCTATCCGTCCATCTCTCTGAAGATACCAAGTTGATTTATGACACCACATATCGAAGGTTTAAACGGATGCGGCTGATGTAGCAAACTTCGTCAGATTCCCCCTGATTTGAGGGGGTTTTGATTGTGGGGACGCTCTTCCCTGCAGGAGCAAACCCCTGCAGTTAATTACGCTACCGCATCGCGGTAACCACTTTCTCCTTCTCCAGACAGTCACTTCGTGTCGTGGGTGTTTGTTTTGTTTTTGGTTGCCCATGGATTGTATACGAAGACTAATTTATGTTGTCGTCCGTAGGGCGTGGATTAGTCCAAATCCGTATATTCTTAGATTTGGGTTTGGGGGTTGGGTTTAAGGATACATTAGTCTCATTTGGGACTAAGATCAACTTAAACATTTGTTAAGGATATATTAGTCTAATTTTAGACTAAGATCAACTTAACGGGATCGTTTAGATCCAACAAAAGAGAATTTGGGCTCCATTGTTTAGTTTAGGGACATTGCGGTCGATTAGTTTAAGAACATTATGGTCCAAGGTTAAGGACATCATAGTCCGTGAGTTTAAAGACCTCACAGTCAAGGTTAAGGACATCATAGTCCGTGAGTTTAAAGGTTAAGGACATCATAGTCCGTGAGTTTAAAGACCTCACAGTCAAGGTTAAGGACATCATAGTCCGTGAGTTTAAAGACCTCACAGTCAAGGTTAAGGACATCATAGTCTATGGGTTTTAAAGGACCCCACAGTCCGTAGAATGTTTGGTTGTCGGGACCCGTCACCTTTCTGAAGACGTTGAAGGATTACAACGACAAATATCAGAGGAGTAAAGAGATGTACCCTCGAACCGACGTGAGTTGGTTGAAAGATCTGTAGTCTAATTTGGGACTAAGATTTGTTAAAATATTTATGAGCAGACGAGCTCAATTAATACATGTTGAGGACTTATGGCCAATATTGGGCTAAGTCCAATCAGGTTAAAATGTTTAACATTTTATTTTGGGTTGCTGAGCCTTTATTTGGGCTTGACCCTTTTAACAATGTTGAGCATTATATCTTGACAATGTTTTTTGTCTTGTATTGAATGCTGCTAGCTAGCTGCTAGCCTTATTTAAACTAGGGTTTCCAATTCACCGAAAAAGGGTATGCCACTTTTCTCCCTACGATCGATGTGATTCTACGGTAGAAGCTTCTTCATTCATCAGAGCTCTGGCTTATTAGAGAACAATTTATGTTCTGTCAGCACAACATGTGGCGCGCTGGGCGCTTTGCGCCAATCAAAAAGCGCAGTGCGCTTCTGCCAAGTAGCGCACATGTAAGGGACACGTGTTGCACTCAGCGCTAGGCGCCAGATGATGAGCGCATGATGCCAGTTTATGAGCGTTGAGCGCTAATCCATGAGTGCATTGCGCTTTCAGTTTAATGGCGCACATATGAGTGACACATGGTGCGCTTGGCGCTGAGCGCCAGCCCATGAGCACAGTGCGCTATTTCGGAGGCGCAAAGCGCAAGTTGTTAATTGGTACATACGTGGTTGACACGTGGTGCATTTGGCGCTGAGCACCGGTCCAGAGAGCGCAGAAGCGCAGTTCAAGAGTGCAAGGCGCAGCTGATCAATTTTATGATCTGAAAAACAAATTTATGTTCTTTTAAAAGAGACTTTGTCTCAAGGTCTAAGATCAACAGTTCTTATTTTTGCAGGAGATATTTCCAATCTTTTATGTTGATGAAAAGCCTTGCCTTTATAGATCCTTGATCTGTGAGAAGGATTATGTTCTTCTTTTATTTTATGATGAGATCTTTTGATCTCTCTGTGAAAGACTTTTTGTCTTGTAGATCTATGATCTGTTTAAAGAAATGAATTCTTCTTTCTTAATCATGAGATAATTTCATCTCTGTGTTCATCATCATCATTTTTACCTTGAAGAAAAATCTTCTTGCAAGAGCTCACTCTTTATCTTTGAGTTTCTCAAAGTTTGGGGGAGGGGGGGTTCTCTATATAAGACTTGAAGTCTTATGGCCTTTATATAGGGCAAGCTGATTTATTTAAAGAGATCTTTCTCTGATTGATTTGGGAATTTTCCATCGTTGGATATTTGATCCTAGGGCTTCTGTTTTACAGAAGGCAATCTTCTTATTTTTAACAGAATTGGAAAATCTTTCCATAACAGAATTTAATTCTGATTAATTAATGATTTATCATTATTATTAGATGTTTTGATCTAACGGTGGGGAGTTTTTAATTCCAGCGCTAGTGTACCCATGCTTTGCACGTGGTGCGCTGCTTAGAGCGCAGCGCTCTTAGCGCTAGCGCACCTGTGTCTTACACGTGGTGCGCTACTCGGAACGCAGAACACCCTGCGCTAGCGCACCCGTGTTTGACACATGGTGCACTGCTCGGAGCGCAGCGCGCCTAGCGCTAGCACACACATAGTGCGCTGCCTAGGGCGCAGCGCACTTGGCGTTACATCTGAAGCGTTGCTTTAATTTGAAATTTAAATTTCAAACAGAGCTTTGCTCTTATTAGAGGAAACACAAACACCTTAAACTAAATGGCTAATCTAGTAGAGGATGATGAAGTAGAAATTTTGCTCACTTTAGAAATATTTTTTTCACTAATTTTCTTCCCCTCTCATGAAGCTAGAAAGCTTGAGGAAGGAGATGAAGAAAGCTCCCATGGAATAAAGCAAGTGAATGGAATAATGAGTGAGAATTGCAAGCATGGGTGAGTTAGTATCATATACTAACTCATGTAGAGACTAAAGTATGGCTAAATAATAATGGTTGGGTTAATAAATATTTTCAAGTAAAACAAAATTAGTGGACTTGGTCAATGGTTCCACAAGCTTCTACAAACTTCAACAATATGACTAATTTCCAACTAATTTGATTTACTTTAAATAAACAAAACCTTACATTATTATAAGCATGGTGTGAGTCTCATACACCCATGTAGCGTCAAAACCCAAAATTTAGCACGTGACCGGCACTTAAATCACGCAACGTCCAAAGGCGTAACGTAATTCAAGTAAACCGAAGCCCAGAAAATCTAAACCTCTTACATAAAATAGTGGGGGTGCAGTTTTGAAATAAAGGTATAAAGAAATAAAGTTTATCTATAAACGCATAACTAATTATATAAGAAAACGCAAGTAGAATGTACTAAAGTTGAGAACATTTTTTTTCTTTAAAAATTTGGGCAGCACCTCCCTTGTATATTTTGAACCGAAACCACATATACATGACAATAATAAAAGGCATCCCCAAGCGAGAGCTAGCTCTTCGTCAAATGGCGGAATCACAACCACGCAAGCAATGTATACAATGCCCAACGGCGAAGATCAACACAATTGAATAATGTGAATAAAGTAAGACATCAAATCCACCGATAATGAACATATACCCCATCGCTCTAAGTCTCGCAAACCCAAGTCTTTCTAAGTCTTACTAAATATACAAATATTAGTTTATGATTGATGGAGTTTATCTAGATACAATAGGATATAATAAATACAAGAGTGGGCACGATCCAATGTGTCCCGCCTACCATAGCAAAACACCCGAATGCAAGTTGTGTGCCAGTAATACCGCTACTGATCTCAAGCGGTCAACCTGCAAGAACTATGGCACAATGGGGGTGAGTTGCCAACTCGTGAGTAGAAAACATCAGCAGATAGAAATCGAATAAAACAACGATTTACTAGGTCACTATATCAAGAAGGTAATACTATGATATTTAGGGTGACCATGTATGCGTATATGTCAACAATATAATCAATGCCAATGACATATACAATAAACATCTGAATCATATGCCTATATGCAGGTGGATAGCATCCACGTGTCCATCAATGACACAATCAACATCATGAAATCTGAGTGTCCAATATCGACACTCGAAACATCATGAAAGCATAAGCATGTATATATAAGGATAACAACCAATGTGTGTCCATCAACGACACATCAAAATCATGGATCTGGGTGCCCAACACCGACACTCGAAACATCATGAAACCCGTGTCCATCATCGACACGTAAATCCTCATATCTCGAGCTCCGTCAGTCCAGATCGGCCTATAGGCTCCGTCAGTCCGGATCGGCCCATATCCATCTCACGACTCTAGTCAGTATCCTCCGGATAACCGCGGGGTCCAAACTATCACCGGTAGGTAGTAGTCTCTCTGCCAGGCTCATCGTCTACTGCATAACATACCTTTCTTACCCCGGGGTACCATACCGGATTCACCATGTACCTGCAAATGGCTCATCCAGCTCCTCGAATCGGGTATCACATAGCTCATAACCAAGAAAACTCATGGTGGACACATCGAAATATCATATCAAGAGAAACCGGGTTTTTAAAATAATACATACTTTCCTTTGAAAGACAACCACGGTTCTCAAATCCAGAATCTCATGAAAATGGCATTTCAATGTGTATAATCGTAAAGCACGATGTATGCAAACATAGAACAGAAATATGAGCATATCAGTATATCATGCAACATGGAATAGTGATGTAAGCATATCAGTATATCATGCAACATGAAATAGTGATGTGATAATACTAAACAATTAGGAGTAATAGCATGATATAGCAATTTGACTATGTATTTGTCATAGCAATTACCGATGATGAAAGTGTGTGAGCCGGCAATCTGTGTAAGTGTAAGATACGCATCATCGATAATTGTGCAAGTGTACTAACCGACGATATCATAACAAATAATGGAAGCACAAGTGTATAATGCAATGAGAATATCGTAAACGTAGCAGAAGGTAAATCGTAAGCGCACAATTATAAAGTATACGTATCTAACCTAACATCTATGTAAGGGCTAAACTAAGTAGTGTAGACAGTGATTCACAATATCTATAATATATCCGAGTCGATAAATCTATCAATCGGCAGTCCAGCCTCACAGAATCATGTACGGTATAATCTATCGTACGGCATTCTCGAGTCAAGGGTATAAATCAATCATCAGGTAAAACTCATCGCGTACGGTAATCCATCATACGGCGGCATTAAACAAATAGGGATTCTATCAACCTATACAATAATGAGGGTACGGATCTAACGTCTTGTATGGTATATCACTCATTATTCTCATAAATATATAAATATATCTCAAGTCATATCCGTATCAATCTCATATCATGTTTTGGCAACAGTATCTATATTCTCATATCGCCTCTCATCCGTATATCGACATATTAAACCAAGCCATCTTATCTCATCATACTCTCTTTTCATCACATCAACATCTCACATCAAGCAATCTTATATATATTTATCATATTTTACCGATCTTATAACACATCTATCTCAATCTTATCATATTCATCGATCATATTCATCGATCTCATGTCATATCCTTATACATCTCGTTTCATATTTTATATCAATCGTATCCGCTCGTATTATCTTATCTCATCGCCTACTAACTCTTTTAACCATATCCATAAGTTTCACATGGTTGCTCCAACCATATTCTATATATATATATATATATATATATATATATATATATATATATATATATATATATATATATATATATTGGTTTCCATTTATAATTTGCGGGGGAACTGTACGCCATCCACCCGACTTCCCCCGTAGATATAAATCTACTCACCTGCAATCTCCTTGTTTAGCTGTAGTCGATGTGCTTCGTCGTCTCAAAATCCACGTGAAGGTACCTACAATCACAACACATCATAATGCTATTAAAATCAATGTCCGAAAAACCGATACGGCACATGAAGTGCTCATAAGTTAGAACCTATAGCTTACGCATGCAACAACAACCAAACAACCATCGTCGTTGACGTACAAACGTCCAACGACCAAATAAAATATCAAATACCAAAACCCAAGTTCATAAATCGAAAATACCAAATTCAGCAACATAGAAAATTGCTCCCAGATTTCACCCTAGGCCAAACTAGGGAATTTTTGCATATAGAGTTAGTTAAGATATCTGATGAGGGAACCCTGGACCAAAAATCAACCAATTGCACCACATTGTGGCCGCAATTTGCGACCACCAAGAATAAATCTGCGGCCTGGTTTAGGTTGCAGGGGCTCGGGTTTCAAGGGTAGGTTCCTAACTGCCTGCTCGTCTCACTGTCAAGAGAACTTATTTTATGGTGGTCTCGAGTCATCCCAGATTCCCATATACCATCACAATCTGTCACAAATCCGACGTCGGAAAATCCTAAGTCCGTGTATTGGCTCTAGTCTCAGGTCTAGGCCAGTAAAAACACCACTCAAGTCTTGTAAACACTCACAACACTTCAAATATCACTTCACAAATCAATTCTCCCACTAAACATCAACTTGGAAAATTCTAAAATCACAATTTCACACTTGTTTAACTCTAAATTATAACTAGGATATATTAAACATAATAACTTAACTAAAGGAAAGGAATATTATCTCATTTGGCAACTCAAGAAAAACCCTAGATTTCCAAAGTCTCCAAAATCCAAACTTGAAAGTTCCATAGAGTTTAGGAAAAGGTGGGGGATCATTTTTAATGAAAGGAGTATAGAGTTTTGGTGAAAGATTGGATATGCTTTCATGGGGTAGAGGAGGTGATGGAGAAGATGAAAAAGATGGAGGAGATGAGGAAACAAATGAGGGTGAGATGAAGGAAAGTTCAAGGGTGCCATGGCATCCTTGAACTCTCTCTCTCGTGGCATGCTCCCATACCATCATGTGGTCCCCCCATTTCTCTCTCATCAGTTATCCTCTCATGTCTTCTCTTTTCTTTTTCTTTCTCTCATTTCCTAAGTAAATCATAAGTCAAAAATACAATGAAAACAACATGAAAAAAAATGCAACATGTCATGATGCACTAACCATAATTAATTAAAAATACGGATTTGGCATAATCGTGATTAGTAGTGCACTAATCGAGTTTAATTTAAACTTGCGTATAATTCATTATAAAAATGCCCAAATCCGATAAATATATTTTTAAATGAATAAATCATTTTGATCTCCAATTATTTCCCAAATATTGGTATATATTTATAGCATTTTACGGAAACCCCTAATTCGCAAATCGAATGGTTTTCGCGAAATATATTATTTTAATATAAATTTCCAAAAATAATATTTTATATTTCTGAAATGTTACAATCTTCCCCCCTTAAATAAATTCGGTCCCCGAATTTAAATTTAAATCCCCAAATACTAAAACATTTCAATAATCAGCTCAAATCAACGGGGCTCCGAAATCACGGAAGATACAGAAATACCACAGCGCATCATCTGCGCATGAAAACGAGTGTGAAACTCAAAATCGAACTCCGTCAAGCGTAACGCAATCATCGGAGTGACAATGGAGATATAGATCTCGAAATCCACTACTGAAATCCAATATACTATTATCAAAATCATAATACGTATATAGTACGCATCCCTTTTAATTTTCTCTAAAAACTGGATAAAATACATGCAAAATCCACTATTAAAGACCTGCTGGGCTCGGCTCCAAAAACTGAAGCCTCATCGCCTGACTCAACCCCTACTACGTCAATAGATATTTCAGAAAAAGACATCTAACCTGATTCAAGAAAGGTTTGGCCGAGAAAAGTTTTGTTAGCCGAAGTTCCAACCTAAGCGGGTGTGCGTCGGGTGTTAGTTATATGTATGCCCTAGAGGCCATTACTATACGTAGGATGTATATTGTAGTGGGTGCTTGGACATATATAGGGAGGACTTTCTTGCTCGACATGATAGTATGCTATCTGGTTGATCTTTAGCTTAACGTGTACACTGATTGTCTCTCTGTTACATGTTGGTAAAGCCCTTAGGATATGTACTTGACTACCTGGACTATGATGCAGATCATACTAGTGGGGACATGGTAGTCCATAAGTACATCCTTCAAGGTCCCTAGTTGTGGGTGTATCGAGACGGGGCATCGATATACCAGTGTAGACTAGCGTATACCTTCTCGACCCATACAGATGGGCGATGGATGATCCCATATCCATTGGTGTTTGACATCAGAGATGATATACGGGTGCTCAGTGGAGACTGGGTACACTGGACGGACTCGCCGAGAACTCCCAGATGGTATTATACCTTACGTCAGATGGCAGTTCTCTGGTGACACTGGTACAGAGTAGTCTATTGACCCGAGATCGTCATAGAGTCTTATGTGGTTCCCACTGTGCTTTGATTTCCACCTTACCACGTCCAAGAGGGCGTGCAAAACGGTGTTTTTTGGGTACAGTCCTGAGTCACATGGAGGCAATGAGCGATAGGAGGGGATTCGTCTCTCCCGGTATAAGGGGTTGATGTTGCGCTGTGTTCGATTGGCTATAACCGGAAATCCCTAGCCAGGGTTGCTGAGATTCACTGGTAAGTGTTACCAGTAGTTTCTCGAACTGTTATAGACCTCACATCGACACGACTTATCGAGCTATTGGGGTCTGACGTTTACCACCCCTAGGCGAGATATGCGACATATCAGACGAACAGACCGGACTGTACGGTAAGTGTTACTGGTTGGATTCACAGGAGTGTGAGCGGGCTAGCTCGTCGATCTTCTGATCGCTCAATACCCGGGTGGCCGTTACGTTTAGCAGACCGCTTGCGGCTTGTGGGTGCTTGATATGATCATCATCTGCTACCGGCGTATTGACGAGTCTTTAGAGTCCTACACAGAGGTTTCCTGGCTCAAGCGAAACGAAATAGGAGCGCATATGAGATATGTGCGGGACCGAGAATAATGCGTGTATGTGATACCGTATTCTATTCTCGCGATGAATGTATCGATATGGTTGTATGCGATATAACCTAGTTATCGAATCAAGGATTGATTCGATAAGCCGATACATAGGATACTAGTCGGTTATATGAGATATGACCGGATCGTTAAATCAAGTGTTGATTTAATGATTTAATGCATAATTATATATTTGATATATTATTTTGCATTAACTAGTTTTTGTTCACTTTAAATGGATTTTCTCACTTGAAGTTCACAAGTTGTATATGTGATATATTTTTTGTGCACTTGATTGTATCATGTTTGATGATACATGAATACTAGGGTTTGTGTAAAGAATTAAACCTTGGTTAAGTAAATGGTTAGGGTTTTTATTTATTCATTCATTTATCTTTTTAATTTGGATTAAAAAGAAATGGGATAAGAAAACAAAATGGTTGCTTTCATTCTTAAAGCTTGTTGAAGCTTCATGAAGCTTTGACCAAAGTGACCATGTTGTCTTCATGCTTAACCCTAACCATTCATCTAACCTTAGTCAATTCTCTACACCTAACCATGGTTCATATTATGATAAGTATTCATTTTCTTTTGTATTTTAATTAACTTATCATAATTATCATCTTCTTCTTCTTCTTCTTCTTCAAGAAGAAAAACTAGCTTCCATCAATGGTGATTTGATGAAAAGAGTGAGAAATCCAAATCTAAAGTGAACCCACCTCCTATTTCTTCATCCTCTACCTCTTACCAAGAAGTATAGGGTGTTTTCTTCACAAGTTTCATAACTTGGTGAAGTGGGAGCTTGATCTTGTGATGCCTCGACGTAGATCATCTTCGGCATCGTAGTCGATGACCTAGCCCGCCTATTTCTCCGATGAAGCCGACACTAGAGTCCAAGATCCGATTTGTACAGCGGAGGGACGTCTACACGGAGCTATGGAGGTGGAGGACCGGATCTACAAAGGTTGTATTTCCGTTCTTTTAGTTAAGTTGTTAACTAGTTTCCTTTTTCGCCTAAAATTCTAGTTAACGATCCGTATTAGGGTTTCTCGGCACTTGCAAAATTTGAAATTGGCATGGTTGATGCCTTGTGAGACCTCATTAGTGTGCCTAGGAACCCTACAGTGGTATCAGAGCTACTAGGCATTGGATGTCGACCTATGGGGGGTTCTCACTGTGTGACAGTGTGGCGAAGCATAGGCTCTTACCCCCAGGGTGTCCCGAGACTGGAAGGTGTTCCGGCGGGTTGTAGTCCTCGCGAGGGGGCATGCGTAAAAAGTAGCGGCTGAGGGACCCGTTGGTGCCACGCCGACCCCATTGGATGGGGTGGCTGCCTGACCTACAGTGGTATCAGAGCCTAGCTAGAGCCTTAGGCGATGCGTAGACGAAGTTTGAAATCCGAACGAACCCGAAACCCTAATCCGAGACCACTCTCTGTCCAATTTTTGAAAATGTGGATTTTTCAATATTAAAAATATGCAGAAAATTCAGCAGGGTTTTCTAAGAAAAACTGTGCAAAACGAGATCCTAATTCCACTACAGTGCGGCGGAACCGCGGCATTAGCATAGCTAATGCGGCGGTTCCGCGGCAATATTGTCTTTTCTCCCAGTAATTTTTGCACAGTAACTCTTACATTTTATTGCTGTATTTTCTGGAAATTTTTAATTTGACTAAAGAGTTGGGTGTTCTGGGGTTGTATTAGGAATCGTAGATTCGATCGGATTATCAAGCTTTGTCTTTGTGTCTTTCCGGATATTTTAGAATATGTTAAAAATTTCGACCAGATATAAATACCCAATTTTTCCCCTGCCGGAAAATTTCCAAGTGTTGGATTTTTCCGAGGTTTAAAGACGTTCTAAGTAGTGCAAGTAACGCGATGGTCCCTCTAGAAGACAACAAACCTTAACTCGATTATGTGACCGTCTTGAACTGCCCTTTGAACCTTCGGGTTTGGGACAGTACGGCGTGCCATATGTGAGGCGTTGGCTTGACCCTTCTACGGCTGGACCGTTGGTACTGAGGCACGAAGTGAATGTTTTTAAACTTATTTCAAGAGTTGAGCTGTTTCGGGAAAACTCGGGTGTTTAACTGTTCGATCGGAAAGTTTAACATTTTCTATTTATCCGGAATGTGATACAATAATTGGAATTCACAATAAATTATGAGATAACTGAATGAATGTTATAAACATAGCAGTTTAGTCTCACTTGATCGGTTGCCACGGAATTTTGATGTGATCAAAAGTCCGTCACAATCACGTAGCGTACGCGGATACTCGCCGGGTAAACTTAATAGACAGCTACACCCCATAGCCCCGACCAAGTGACTGTAGGAGAACCCCGTCGCCGAAAGCATCCATTCGGGTGCTCGCGGTAGCGGTGTTCCGCCTTGGTGCACTTCGTCGACGGTATCGGGGGTGCAGCCGCCTACTAAAGTTTGCGACGAGCATTCGATCAGGATGTTGGGAATCTTGTTGAATTGCCCGACTTTATATTGAAAAGTGTTTTCGATTTTGAGACTAAAATGCGGGGTTTATAATTGTTAGGCATGCGATGTCTAAGGAATTCATTTGGCTAGGCATGCGATGCCTAAAGAGTTTGCGGATTCCAACTGTTGTAGTTTTACACTTTCTTTTCTGTGACCGTAAGTGTAATATGTGATATCGCCGGTTTCGTTGCTATATATCAACGACAATTGGGATGCGCATATTTACTTACGTTGATGACATGTGATGTTATGTGTTGCTGGATATGTTATATTGGATCGTCGTGTTTGAATAGCCGGGGGTTTTTATGTGAGATGAGTGTTTTCTTTTTCATTCATGTAAAAACTTGTATGTAATATTCTTTTATTGGGGCACTTCCAGGTTGCGGAAGATGTCACCTTTTGTATATTATTTACTTTTCCGCACTAGGATAGACCCAAGGAGGAGGGCACAAGTAACCGGGTTCTGGAGTCCAGTGGGAGACCAACTCGAGGAGTCGAGTCCGGGTCTCCTAACTCTAGAATTGGTAGGGTTGCTTGCCGCTCTCGTAGGGGTCTAGGGGTGTGGGTTTGGCTATTCATCGCGACCGTGGAATCCGTGTTTTATACTGGCTCGTATTGAAAACACGGACGTCCTAGTATATCCAACATTTCATATGTTTCTTCTGCTGCGATATCTGTGATGTGATCATGTGATATGTTCTGTGATAGATACTGTATATAGTATATATGATATATTATATAGATGTTACTTATGTTTTACACCCGCGCTAGCCCTGCCCTGCTCTGCCGTTAGTTACCTAACCTAACGGTGCATGAGGGGACATCGAGGCGAATGCGGATGGCATAAGTGTACGTCGTATTTATCTGTGATGTTTAGGTACTTAAATGATGGGACTTCATTAATGAGATTAATGAAATAAAAGAAACCTAAGATGTTGTGGAATCGAATTTCAAAAATAAAACAGGTAGCTACAGTTCTTGCTTTGCACAGCGGTATATATGATATATCCTGCACCTTATTCGATGAGGAAAGGACCGAGATCCCTTCACCGGGAGTGACTCCTTTAGCAATAACTGGCAGATGCTACACACTCGGTTTGTCTTTTGATTGCTTTTAAGAGTTTTTGCTTTGCACAGTGATATATATGATATATCCCGCACCTCATTCGACGAAGAAAGGACCGACGATCCCTTCACCGGGAGTGACTCCTTTAGCAAAACTAGAAAAGCCTCAAAGACACTCCATTTCAAAATTCATTCGATCCTACAACGATATCAAGTTCATTATGCAATAGGTTTTAAGAAAAACCTGTCGTAGCCCTCCGTCATTTCAGATAAGTTGTATATAGTATTCGTGCTGCATTTGTTGGCTTTCGTCAAGGTGCAGTGTGCGGTAGCTATATGCTGCTTATCTGCTGCATACGATGCGATTGGATTAGGGTAGTCGTGCGGCTTTGTTGGCTTTCGTCAAGGGTCGTGCGGGTGGGTTTAATTCAATCAAGAAATGTACGGGTTGAACTTGACTAGCGGGCTATGGTTTGTTGGCTTTCGTCGAGGTCATAGCACGTTAGGGGCAAAATATTATCGGGAATTTCAAGTGTTGAAATTTGCAATGAGATTGCATACCTTCTATGAGATAGTTAGATCCCGATACCCGCTGCGAGTAAAAGTTACTCCTGGGAGAGTTTTACACATTACAATTAGCCGATCAAGTAGGTGTCTAGAAAGGTGTTAACGAGGTTACGCCTCTGGGAAAACGAGGTTTACTGTAATTAGGTTCGTGCGAAAGCACGGGGGACCTCCCTCAAAGTACCGACACTGGCCTGGCTGAAAGATTGGAGAACTTGTAGTGTGTAATTAATCCCGGCTAGTCTTTCCTTTTAGGGTTTGAAGGAAGATTTGATAAAAATAGTAGGAGCCATCCTGATTAGATAAAATAATAACCAATCTATTCTTGCAAGAGCATACGCTGAGTGTTTTCTTCTCTCTCTCTCCAGGTAGCGACCATATCACGCCTTAATCAAGATAATAATACGGATTATTGACCGGACCCGCTTGTTATACTGAGCTGGGGAACGTTGGTCCCGCTCCAACTTATAATTGTTATAAGACAGAGCAGGAAATTGGGGAATACCAGAATTCCCGTGCCGCCCAAACGAAGAGAGTGCATGCTGATGCATCATCTTCGGGTGTGTTCGTTACAAAGAACTGTTTCTCGGTATCCTCCGCATCCTGGGTATATGATACCGGATCAGGATCCCAGATATGTAATCTGTTACATAGGGCTGCAAAAAGGTAGAAAGACTGAGAACAGGTGATAAGTTTCATGAGGCAGAAAACGGGGCAAGTGTTGCAGCCAAGTCTGTTGGTCACTGTCACCCTGTATTACCAATACATTGATTCTGAACAAATGCTATTAGATACCGAACCTGATATACAAAATCATATCAATCTCTTTATTAGTAAAGAAATGATAAAATTTTGTATAGTTGGATGATGTTTTGATTTCCTATATCAAAAGTTGATCGGATCAGGCACGTTATCTAAAAGCATTAATGTTCTAAATCAAACTACAGTTCTCAGTATACAGAACACACACAAGAGGAAGAGTTCAGAAATGAACGAATCCTTCTTGAGGCATTGTAGACTAGGTCATATCAATGCGATTCGACTGGCTGAAGTTACATTTTAGATGCATATTTAAATCTGTTTGAATTTACATCTTGTGAAACTTGCCAGTCATGTTACAGAGATAAGATGACCATAGCTCCGTTTACTGGAAACAGAGAAAGAGTTAGTAAACTCTTGGGATGATACATGTTGATGTATGTAAGGTCCCCTGTCTACATATGCAAGGACTGGTTCTTTGTACTTCATTACATTCTCTGATGATCTTTCGAGATTCAGACCTATGTTCCTGTTGAAACACAAGTCCGAACCTTTTGAGATATTCACAGAATATAAGTTAGAAGTAGAGAACCAAAATACGGGTATAAGTATTATGTCCTATGATGAGATCAAGGAGGAGAATACTAGAGCACGAAATTCTTGGACTTTTCAAAAGGAGAATGAGATTCTCTCTTAGCATTACTCCTCCGTATACACCATAGCACGATGGTATATCGGGGCGGAGCAATCACACCCTATATGATAAGGTGTGCTCTATGATGAGTACTGCTGAGTTGCCTATTTCCTTTTTGGGAGTTATGCACTTGAGAAGCTGCATACCTATTGAATAGGGTTCAAATCAAATCAGTTGCCTACCACTTCATATTTGATATGATAAGGGAAGAGCACATCTCTTAAGTTAGTTAAGATTTGGGGTTGTCCAGCCTATGTCTGAAAAACAAAATCCGGACAAGCTCGAGGCAAGATCTGTTATGTAGAACTGGAAATGTTCCAGCTATACAAACTGCAGCTGATGATTTGAAAGAACCAAAGGATTCAATAGTTACCAACGAACCTCAGCCTCTCCGCCGATCTAGTAAGGTTCCTCACCCGCCTGAGAGATACTTCAGTTTCTCTATGACAGTGGGAGCGAGAATTGCATCATGAGATGATGACCCAACTAGTTTCGAGCTGGCCATCAGGAGTAAGACTCTGTAAGAATGGTTGGATGCTTAGTGATCTGAGATGGAATCCATGTACACCAACAAAGTATAGACTTTGGTTGCTATATCTGAAGGGTTAAATCCCCATCAGGAGCAAGTATATCTTGAGAAGATTACTTGGTATAGATGGAAAAGTTGAGACTTTCAAAGCTAGACTTGTTAAAGCTTTTCGTCATCGACCAGGCGTGGATAATGATGAAACCTTTTCAAGTGGCTATGCTTAAGTCCATCCAGATCCTACTTGCCACGGCTACATACCATGACTACGATATCTGGCGGTTGGGTGCCATGACTGCTTTTCTAAATGATGTTTTAGAAGAGGACGTCTATAAGTACACAGTCAGAGGGCTTCATAGACAGTGGGAGCAGCGGAAACGTGTACAAGATGCTTTATAGGATAAAGCAGGTATCGCGGAGTTGGAACATCTGTTTTGATGTGTTAGTCAAAGAGTTTGACATCATCAAAATGGTAGATGAACCTTGTATAAACAAAAAGGTAGTAGGGAGTATGGTGGTGATCCTCGTAGAGTACGTGGATGACATGCTCTTGATAGGCAAGGAGTTTCCTATGCTACACTCGGTCAATCTCCGCTTATCACAATGATTCTCTATATAGGATCAAAATGATACCTCCTAAATCCTGGATTTTGGATCTATGAGATAGATCTAATTGGATGTTAGGATTCTCACTAGTTGTAGTGAGATGGTATCAACCGATCCTGGGGAGAATCACTGAAAGGGTTCCAGGGTGATAAGGACGACTGAAAATCAGTCGCAGGCATTGTCTTTACCCTCAGTAAAGGGACGGTATGTTGGAAGAGTTCCAAGCTAGATACCGTGGCATACTAGACGATAAAGGCTCGATACATCGCTACTTAAGATGCTACCAAAGAGGCAGTCTGGGTGTATATTGGTTGATGAGATGAACTTAGTTCCTCCCATTGTGTGACAATGGAGTTGTGGCTTATGCCAAGGAACGTCCGTCCCGTCAGTTATCCAGACATATTCTAAGGCAGTATCACCTGATCATGGAGATGGTTGATCTCCAGGGTGATCGAGGTTAGGAGAACAGACTCAGAGGACAACACGGCGGATCCACTCACAAAGGCCTTTTTCCAGAGAGAGACTTTTATGGGATGGTTGAGTATGAGATACTACAACCACTGCTATCAGATGGCAACATGTCATGATGCACTAACCATAATTAATTAAAAATACGGATTTGGCATAATCGTGATTAGTAGTGCACTAATCGAGTTTAATTTAAACTTGCGTATAATTCATTATAAAAATGCCCAAATCCGATAAATATATTTTTAAATGAATAAATCATTTTGATCTCTAATTATTTCCCAAATATTGGTATATATTTATAGCATTTTACGGAAACCCCTAATTCGCAAATCGAATGGTTTTCGCAAATATATTATTTTAATATAAATTTCCAAAAATAATATTTTATATTTCTGAAATGTTACAATCTTCCCCCCTTAAATAAATTCGGTCCCCGAATTTAAATTTAAATCCCCAAATACTAAAACATTTCAATAATCAGCTCAAATCAACGGGGCTCCGAAATCACGGAAGATACAGAAATACCACAGCGCATCATCTGCGCATGAAAACGAGTGTGAAACTCAAAATCGAACTCCGTCAAGCGTAACGCAATCATCGGAGTTACAATGGAGATATAGATCTCGAAATCCACTACTGAAATCCAATATACTATTATCAAAATCATAATACGTATATAGTACGCATCCCTTTTAATTTTCTCTAAAAACTGGATAAAATACATGCAAAATCCACTATTAAAGACCTGCTGGGCTCGGCTCCAAAAACTGAAGCCTCATCGCCTGACTCAACCCCTACTACGTCAATAGATATTTCAGAAAAAGACATCTAACCTGATTCAAGAAAGGTTTGGCCGAGAAAAGTTTTGTTAGCCGAAGTTCCAACCTAAGCGGGTGTGCGTCGGGTGTTAGTTATATGTATGCCCTAGAGGCCATTACTATACATAGGATGTATATTGTAGTGGGTGCTTGGACATATATAGGGAGGACTTTCTTGCTCGACATGATAGTATGCTATCTGGTTGATCTTTACCTTAACGTGTACACTGACTGTCTCTCTGTTACATGTTGGTAAAGCCCTTAGGATATGTACTTGACTACCTGGACTATGATGTAGATCATACTAGTGGGGACATGGTAGTCCATAAGTACATCCTTCAAGGTCCCTAGTCGTGGGTGTATCGAGACGGGGCATCGATATACCAGTGTAGACTAGCGTATACCTTCTTGACCCATACAGATGGGCGATGGATGATCCCATATCCATTGGTGTTTGACATCAGAGATGATATACGGGTGCTCAGTGGAGACTGGGTACACTGGACGGACTCGCCGAGAACTCCCAGATGGTATTATACCTTACGTCAGATGGCAGTTCTCTGGTGACACTGGTACAGAGTAGTCTGTTGACCCGAGATCGTCATAAAGTCTTGTGTGGTTCCCACTGTGCTTTGATTTCCACCTTACCACGTCCAAGAGGGCGTGCAAAACGGTGGTTTTTAGGTACAGTCCCGAGTCACATGGAGGCAATGAGCGATAGGAGGGGATTCGTCTCTCCCGGTATAGGGGGTTGATGTTGCGCTGTGTTCGATTGGCTATAACCGGAAATCCCTGGCCAGGGTTGCTGAGATTCACTGGTAAGTGTTACCAGTAGTTTCTCGAACTGTTATAGACCTCACATCGACACGACTTATCGAGCTATTGGGGTCTGACGTTTACCACCCCTAGGCGAGATATGCAACATATCAGACGAACAGACCGGACTGTACGGTAAGTGTTACTGGTTGGATTCACAGGAGTATGAGCGGGCTAGCTCGTCGATCTTCTGATCGCTCAATACCCGGGTGGCCGTTACGTTTAGCAGACCGCTTGCGGCTTGTGGGTGCTTGATATGATCATCATCTGCTACCGGCGTATTGACGAGTCTTTAGAGTCCTACACAGAGGTTTCCTGGCTCAAGCGAAACGAAATAGGAGCGCATATGAGATATGTGCGGTACCGAGAATAATGCGTGTATGTGATACCGTATTCTATTCTCGCGATGAATGTATCGATATGGTTGTATGCGATATGACCTAGTTATCGAATCAAGGATTGATTCGATAAGCCGATACATAGAATACTAGTCGGTTATATGAGATATGACCGGATCGTTAAATCAAGTGTTGATTTAATGATTTAATGCATAATTATATATTTGATATATTACTTTGCATTAACTAGTTTTTGTTCACTTTAAATGGATTTTCTCACTTGAAGTTCACAAGTTGTATATGTGATATATTTTTTGTGCACTTGATTGTATCATGTTTGATGATACATGAATGCTAGGGTTTGTGTAAAGAATTAAACCTTGGTTAAGTAAATGGTTAGGGTTTTTATTTATTCATTCGTTTATCTTTTTAATTTGGATTAAAAAGAAATGGGATAAGAAAACAAAATGGTTGCTTTCATTCTTGAAGCTTGTTGAAGCTTCATGAAGCTTTGACCAAAGTGACCATTTTGTCTTTATGCTTAACCCTAACCATTCATCTAACCTTAGTCAATTCTCTACACCTAACCAAGGTTCATATTATGATAAGTATTCATTTTCTTTTGTATTTTAATTAACTTATCATAATTATAATCTTCTTCTTCTTCTTCTTCAAGAAGAAAAAATAGCTTCCATCAATGGTGATTTGATGAAAAGAGTGAGAAATCCAAATCTAAAGTGAACCCACCTTCTATTTCTTCATCCTCTACCTCTTGCCAAGAAGTATAGGGTATTTTCTTCACAAGTTTCATGACTTGGTGAAGTGGGAGCTTAATCTTGTGATGCCTCGACGTAGATCATCTTCGGCATCGTAGTCGATGACCTAGCCCGCCTATTTCTCCGATGAAGCCGACACTAGAGTCCAAGATCCGATTTGTACAGCGGAGGGACGTCTACACGGAGCTATGGAGGTGGAGGACCGGATCTTCAAAGGTTGTATTTCCGTTCTTTTAGTTAAGTTGTTAACTAGTTTCCTTTTTCGCCTAAAATTCTAGTTAACGATCCGTATTAGGGTTTCTCGGCACTTGCAAAATTTGAAATTGGCATGGTTGATGCCTTGTGAGACCTCATTAGTGTGCCTAGAAACCCTACATCGGGTAATTATCAGACGACAAGAGATGGCTAGGGTAAAGTATCGGCCGTAGGATGACCCCCCCTATTTATACAATTAGTAAGAAGGCATCTAATGGCCCAAATCCGTTTCCGCCAAAACGATGCGTCACACCTAGCGGCCACCGGGACTCCACATGGTGGCCGGGCATTGGACACGTCCCCTCTCGCCAGGATTCGGATGACAGCCCCTCACGTCCTGCCATCCAGTGGTGGACATGTGGCGCATAGCCCAACCGACCGAGTGAACAAAACGGTGCCCCCTTTTTAAGCGCAATCATTTCACTGATACACTGACGTCACCAAAGATACGCGCGGGAATTGAGGAGCTTCGTGAGCCGCCACGTGGATCCAGGATTCAAGATGAGTAGCTGCCAATTGTCGCGTCTTCGTCCGACAACACATTACAAGGAAATTTTAGGCTGAATCGTTAAAAACCGGGCTTACCACTCTCGAACCTAACCTATAAACAGGTCAAAACGAGTATTCCCCAGATCACGACACGTAGCGGATGATGTGTCATCCATGTAAACCCGCTAGATTCCTGAGGGCTACGGAGCTGGAATAAGTATGATGCATTGGGGACATTCTTCGGCACCTCGTCTCCGAGATTGCATCCGACCTTTTGGAGACCTCTCCGGAGTACCTTCTCTATTCACCTAGCAACCGGGCGACAGCTCTTTTCCGAGCAATCCTACAGCTGAGCTTCCTCGGCCTCCTCGTTCGCCTCCGAGCAATCCTACAGCTGAGCTTTCTCGGCCTCTGAGCTATCCACCGAGCTGAGCTTCCTCGGCTTCCCTGTTCAACCGAGAGCACGAAGCCCAAGTGTCTTCGTAACGGCTCCGTATATCTTGCCATGACGAGATCTCCACCGCTCCACGACCCGCATCTCACGCTAGTGTATCTCGGTATTAATGAGCGTATCCCGCCATTGATAGGAGTGTCCTGCTATCGACGTGAACGTGACGTAACGGACGACTAGAATCTCGCGCCGGTTCACCTCATGCGACCACTATATAAAATCTCTCCACCAGACGACTCAGGTAAGTCAAATTCATACCAATACGCCGCTACTCTGCCATTATTTCTCGGTACTTACTTGATCGTCGAAGAGTCCTATGGTGGTTTCCCGTCCCGGGACTTCCCTTGCAGCTAGCTTGGAGTCAACAACATGCTACAACCCATTGAGATCCACACAGTCAATTCTCCTTCTCAATCACAACCGTTCAGAATCGCTTGCTGCAAAATCGACAGAGGACAACATCTGAGAGAGATTCCAACCTCCATGACAACGCAATAGTCCTGTCATTTTCAAGGCCATGATCTTTGAAAGAACATGAGAGCCACCATTAATTGACATCACACGTCTCTTGGGACCTTAATTTGTATGTGAGGTTAATAATTAAGATTCTAAATATGCATACATATGCTTATAAGAAAACAGCTGATTACTTATCCTTACAGCTGTAGATTCGTAATGTTTTTTTTGGTTGTGGTATTTTTAGACTCAAATTTATTATTATCATTCGGTCTTTGTCAAGAAGCGGAAGGAAGGTACTACTATCTTTTTTGTTTAGACCATCAAATCTGTCCATCCGACTCTGAACCTTCGAGCCGAGTTCCTCTGGATGGTATTTCAAAGTGATAACATATATAATATTTGATAAAGGAGCTACAATTTGAGCAATATTGAAGTCATGCAGTGAGCACTTAGCTCAGGCTTGTGCAAATATATAGAGAGAGAGAGAGAGAGAAAGAGAGAGAGATTAATGGGAGAGAGAGGCCATAGGAGGGGATTTCCTCCAATGGCGTGGAAAAAATACAACCTCCGCCATTTTTTCCGACGATCGGCACTCATCATCATCATCGTTATCATCTAAGATGTGCGTACACCAAATTTCATGTGATTCCACAACTTTTCACCGTTGATTTAGTGGGTTCAAAATTAACGGTTTACCGACAATAGAACCTTTTATATTGCTAAATCAACGGTGAAAAAGTTGTAGAATCACATGAAATTTGGTGTACTCATATCTTAGATGATAACGATGAAGATGATGGGGGCCAATCGTCGAAAAAATTGGTCAAGGTTGTATTTTTTCCACGCCATAGGAGGAAATTTCCTCCTATGGCCTCTTTTCTCCATTATTCTCTCTCTCTCTCTCTCTCCCTCTCTATATATATCTATATATCTATATATATATAATGGAGGAAAGAGACCATAGGAGGAAATTTCCTCCTGTGGCGTCGAAAAAATACGTCTCCCATCGTGTTTTCCGATGATCGGAATCCATCATCTTCATCGTTATCATCTAAGATGTGGGTACGCTAAATTTCATGTGATTCTACAATTTTTTCACCGTTAATTTAGCAATGTAAAAAGTTCTATTGTCGGTAAACCGTTAATTTTGAACCCACTAATTCAACGGTGAAAATGTTGTAGAATCACATGAAATTTGGTGTACCCACATCTTATATGATAACGATGAACATGATGGGTTCCGATCGTCGGAAAACACGACGAAGGGCGTATTTTTTCGACGTCATAGGAAGAAATTCCCTACTATGGAATCTTTTCTCCATTTTATATATATATATATATATATATATATATATATATATAAAAGCTATTACTTGCTCATATATGTGTGTCAGCCAGTATACATGTGCATGAGAACCTGATGTTTTTTCGTAGATGTACTTCCTAATGTTCTACATTGGAGGTTGTTTATACACACCCTTTCCTTTTTTGCGTAACACCAACTTTCCGTCTTGCGAAGGTCTGCACTAGAGCGAATCCAGTCTTCAACAATGACATAGCTAAACCCGTTTATCTTTAACGGGTCCAAATCAAACTTTGTCACTCAGAATGTATATATATCTATAGATGGTTGATCACTTGATACCGAATGATTTAACAATTGTTAGGTCCGATCAGTGTGAACCCACTGACACAGAACAAAATTGATGATGTAATATTAGATACAACAAAATAAAGCGAAATAGCCATGGCCTTAATATGCAAGAATTCAAGACAATTAAATGAGGATTTGCTGTTGTACCTAGATCTAACAACAAAATAATAATCCTTCTTTATTGTCAGCTGCAACAGCAATGCAGGGGTTTCATATCGAACACTGCTGCTCCACCCAACCAAATCCTTGTCTTCCCGAGTTTAAAAGCCTGAAGCCCACGAAATGTACGTACTACCAGAGTATATACCTTATATATCGGTAATTAATAATTCGATCAAGTCCTTGATCATAAAACGAAACACGGTTTCAATTTATTCAACCAGCTTTTATGAGATTAGAATCGAACCAGTCGGTTTTAGATCAGTACGAGTCCGGACCTTATCCATGAAAGAATCTTCGGTCCAGATTGTGTTTTTTTTTCCGTGCTTGATAATGCTCGATATTGGCGACCTCCAAGATCAGGACACGTGGCAGATGACATGTCCCAGAGCTCAGAGGAAAGGGCCCGCAGGGGCCGACGAGGCCACCCAGAGCCCGACCTGCAAGCACAAACTGGCCCACCTCAGTCCCTCTGTAAATTAGCCTCCTCGGCCTCTCAGCTCGCCCCCGAGCTACCCCAGGACCAAGATGCCTCGGCTCTTCCGCTCGTTCCCGAGCTCTCCCGCCGAGGCCATCTTCCTCGGTCCCTCCGACCGACCAACTCCACCATTCGCAGGCGTAACCGCGGCTCCGCAAAACTCGCCATGCGCGGATTCTCCGCCGGCAACATCCCACGTTCCACGCCATCACGATCCCCATTAACGGGCGATCCGCTCATTACGCGGGCGTGACGTCGGGAGCGTGACTGCCGGCCAGATTCTCGCGCCTGCTGCTGCGTGCTTCCGCTACTATATAAGCCCCCATCACAGAGGGGTCAAGTAAGCCATTCTTTACACTTTACGCCGTTACACTGCTCGGATCTCATCACTAACTTGAGCGTCAGAGGGTCCTCGATGGTACCAAACCACCTCGGGACTTCTTTGCAGGTACTCAGCGACAGCCTCCTCACCTAACCTTCACCTCTCAAAACCCATTGAGACCCACACGCAACGAAGGACAATCAACCAAGTTCAACTCGAGATCAACGGAAGACAACATCTGACGGAGGCCCGAAAAGGAGCTCCATCAGTTGGCGCCGTCTGTGGGAAAAGATTCCACAAAATACAAAGTTAGCCTTCCTATCTCCACCCTCAAGACGGACCACCATCCTAGTAGTCCCGGTACCAGCCGCCGCCTCCCACTCACCGAAGACGGGGATGAACCCCCTCCCATGACCGTCATCAACGCCCTCGCGGGCCGGATAGATCGACTGTAGTCCCTCGACGAGGCCCTCGTCCGCGTCCAAGCAACCGCGCCCGGGCCCCAGATCGTCGCTCCACTGCCTCCAGAAGGCACTGCCCCTGTCTAGACGGCTAACCACCAACGGGCTGCGTCCCTTGGCCGCCGGTCTCTCGAGCCAGTGCTCCCCGAGGCCCGCTGGGTGCCCCAGGGCTCCACACCAAGACCCGCCGTCAGAACGCCTCGCCTCGGGCCTCCTCGCGCCCCTTATCCCTCTGAGGAGATGTCAGCCACCTTGCCCATCCACGGACGTAGTTGACCCCACCACCATCGGCGGGGCCGCACAGAAGAGGTCCGCCCCGGCGACTCAAGAGCTACCTCGCCCCGGGACCCGAGGCACCTCATTGAAAGGAACCGGGGCCGCTCCCAGACGCAGGTCACCCGCAGCGGAGGCCAAGGGTCCCAAGGCGCCGATTCTTCGGGGTACCACGGTCGGCTCGACGCCCTCGAGAAGAGAATCGAGGGCATGCGCCGAGAAGCTTACCTCTCGAGCGACGGGGCTAAGTACGCCTCCGACTCGCTCACGAAGCAATTCACCGAGGAGCTGCTCGCCGACCATTTGGACGCTTTCACCGTAAGGATGAGCTTCCAGGACCACTCCGACACCGTCCAGTGCAGGGCCTTCCCGGCCACTCTCATCCGCGCATGTCGGGACTGGTTCCGGGGGCTTGAGCCCCGCTCGATCTCGATCTTCGACGAGTTGGCTACTCAGTTCCTCGGCCATACATGCGAAAAGGAGGAAATTACAACAATGGCGGGTAGCTTCCCTACCGCATCGCCAAGGACCAAAAACCCCTCCCAGAGGCAGTCGAGCCCGAGGTTCCTTCGCTCGGCTATTCCCAGCGGGCAGCTTCCCTGCCGCAACGCTGAGAATCAAAAAGCCCTCCAAGAGGCAGTCGGGCCCGAGGATCCCTCGCTCGGCTATCCCCAGCGGGCAGCTTCCCTGCCGCAACGCCGGGGATCAAAAAGGCCCCGGCGGGACGGGCGGGCTGCACCTCGTCAAAGATTCAACCCAGCAGCTATCATGCTCGATCGACCCCAGCGGGCAGCTCCCTTGCCGCAACGCCGAGGATCAAAAAGCCCCCGCAGAGGCAGTCGAGCCCGAGCTTCCCTCGTTCGGCTATCCCCAGCGGGCAGCTTCCCTGCCACAACGCTGGGGATCAAAAAGTCCTCCCAGAGACAGTCGAGCCCGAGCTTCCCTCGATCGGCTATCCCCAGCGGGCAGCTTCCCTGCCACAATGCTGCAGATTAAAAATTCCTCTCAGAGACAGTCGAGCCCGAGCTTCCCTCGCTCGGCTATCCCCAGCGGGCAGCTTCCCTGCCACAACGCTGCGGATCAAAAAGCCCTCTCAGAGGCAGTGGAGCCTGAGGTTCCCTCGCTCGGCTATCCCCGGCGGGCAGCTTCCCTGCCACAACGCCGGGGATCAAAAAGCCCTCCCAAAGGCAGTCGAGGCCCGAGGTTCCCTCACTCGGCTATTCTTCAGGACAAAAGCCCTCGCCAAGAGGCACCGGGCAGTAACCCTACCCGGCCAAGGGTCCTTGGTAGGCTTCTTACAGCCCTATAGCTTTTTCTTGCGCCAAGGACCAAAGTCCACCCAGAGGCAGTCGGGTCCTTGCCCGGCTATCCCAGGCTGGTAGCTTCCTACCACAACCGACAGGGATCAAAGTCCTCGCCAAGAGGCACTGGGCAGTAACCCTGCTCGGTTCCCGTCCTGAGGGATCAGAAAGCCCTCCTAGAGGCAGTCGAGCCCGAGGATCCCTCGCTCAGCTATCCCTGACGGGTAGCTTCCCTACCACAACGCCAGGGATCAGAAAGTCCTCCCAGAGGCAGTCGAGCCCGAGGATCCCTCGCTCGGCTGTCCCTGGAGGGTAGCATCCCTATCGCAATGCTAGGGATCGGAAACCCCTCGCTAAGAGGCACCGAGCAGCTACCCTGCTCGGCCACCCTTCGTAGGCCTCTCACGGCCCCTCCAGCGTTAAGGATCAAAGCCCTCGCCAAGAGGCACCGAGCAGCTACCTTGCTCGGCCATACTTCGCAGGCCTCTCACGGCCCCTCCAGCGTCAAGGATCAAAAGCCCTCGCCGAGAGGCACCGAGCAGCTACCCTGCTCGGCCATCCTTCGCAGGCCTCACACGGCCCCTCCAGTGTCAAGGATCAAAACCCTCGCCAAGAGGCACCGAGCAGCTACCCTACTCGGCGCATCCCCAGCAGGTATCTTCCTGCCCATCAGACGCTGAGGATCTCAAGCCCTCACCACGAGGCCGCCGAGTTCCTTCCTGCTCGGCGCATCCCCAGCGGACATCCTCCTGCCCATCAGACGCTGATGGCCTGAAGCCCTCATCGCGAGGCCGCCGAGTTCCTTCTTGCTCGGCGCATCCCCAGCAAGCATCCTCCTGCCCACCAGATGCTGAGGATCTCAAGCCCTCATCGTGAGGCCGCCGAGTTCCTTCTTGCTCAGCGCATCCCCAGCGGACATCCTCCTGCCCATCAGACGCTGATGGTCTGAAGCCCTCGTCGCGAGGCCGCCGAGTTCCTTCCTGCTCGGCGCATCCCCAGCGGGCATCCTCCTGCCCATCAGATGCGAAGGATATCAAGCCCTCACCGCGAGGCCGCCGAGTTCCTCCCTGCTCGGCGCATCCCCAGCGGGCGTTTTCATGCCCATCAGACGCTGAAGGTCTGAAGCCCTCTTCACGAGGCTACCGAGCCCCTTTCTGCTCGGCGCATCCCAGCGGGAAGCTTCCTACCCAACAGAGACAAGGATCAAAGTCCTCTTTAGAGGAAGCCGAGCGGCTTCTCTGCTCGGCTATCTCTGGCCGGTAGCTTCCTTACTTGCAACGCCAGGGATCAAGTGTCTTCGCAAGGGGCAACCGAGCAGCTACCTTGCTCGTCAAAAACTGAGGCTGGTAGTTGCCTAACCCCGACGCCAGAGGTCGGATCCTTCACCAAGCGGCAACCAAATGACCACCCTGCTCGGCCACCCCAGCGGCTGCCCTATGGCCGCGCTCAAGGATCTGAGACATCCGGAAGAACGGCTGGTTCATCCAAATCTGAACGATACACGAGGATACCTCCACGGCAGCGCTTGGCGCCCTCGCCGGCTGACAAACTCGGCAGGAGATCGTCGGACATATGGCCAAACTTACACGGAAACACAACAATACAAACAAAGGCATCCTATGAACGTCCTTCACACAAAAAAGAGAAGAGAAAAAAGGGGGGACACAAACCGACGAATTAAGGGTTTTTTTTTTCCTTTTATTGCCAAAATCAAGATCTTTACAAAGGGTACTCTGGGGCCCCCAGCCCTACATACTACCCGGAGGCTCACTTCGGCCACTTCGCCGTCGGCGTCACGGCCCAAGGCGCTGCCACCGAAGACTTTGCCACCAAGGGCGCGCCAGGTTCCCCTCGTCATCCCTCGCCAGAGACCTCGTCGCCGGAAGCGGGACCTGAGCGCGGAGTTCACCATCGTCGAACTCGGGAAGCTGTTCCTTCACGGCGTCCAGAGCCTTATTCCACGCAACGGCAGAATACTCCCCGAGCTCGGCGTAGAACTGCTACGATGCCTTGTACTCGGCCACAGCTCTCTTAGCCCGAGCCTCGGCAACCTGAGCCCTCAGCAGCGCCGACTCAGCATCCCCTCTGCTTGCGTCCCTCTCCTTCTCCAGTGCCGCAAAGCGTCTGGCCAGGTCCGCCAACTTCCTATCAGCGACCCGGAGTGACGCGTTCAGTCGGCAAAGGGCACCCCGAGTCGCCGAGTTGGTGAGCTCCGCGGCCTCCGCCCGGCCAGCCACGACGTCAGCCTTATCCCTCTCCCGGTGCAGGTCATGTTGCAAGATCTCGACCTCCGAAAGAAACGCCTCCACTGGCCTCGGGGCGTGAAACACTCCCCCGGCCTCCATGCGAACGGCGAGGGCGCGGTGATGAAGAACCTGATAGAAAGCCAATGAGAAACCAAGGAAAGGCATACCGAGGCGAATGCGCGTAGAAGGAGTCATACCTGGACCGCCCCTTGGGCCATGGCCTCCAATTGATCCCTCAAGGAGCTACATGGGAGCATTCCCCTAGCCGATTCCTCCATCCCGACGAGCAGACCAGTGGCAACGGAAAGTCCCGACGGAACAGTGAAGACGGAGCCCCCTTCCCGCACGGGAATCCCTTCGGGGGCCTTCGACGGCGGCGTGTGAGAAACCGTCCTTTACCTCTTGGAAAGGGGCCATCCCTCGCCCTTCCTCCCGTCACCAGTCTGAGACTCGGGCGACGGCTGACGACTCCGGCCGCCGCCAGAAAAGTTCCCAGGTGCCGCTGACGAGATGGACGGCCCGGCCGTCGGCGGAGAATCAGGGGGAGGGCGCAAGTTAGCCGGGGGCTCGGCCACGCCACTGGCTTCCTTCCGGCGTGAGCCGCCCGAAAAATAGGAACGAACCATGTCTCGCGAAGGAGGAAGAACGCCGAGCGATAACGACTCGAGAAAGGAAGGAGATGAAAGGTTGGGGGCCCTGGGGCGGGCCCCGCCACCGTTTTTTCGCCGCATCCAATGGCGCCCGTCAACTCCCGCCGAAACGACTCCTCACGATCGGCGGCTTCGATCGACCCATGTGTCGGCCCGCTTACGTCACACCGGCCAGTCGCATTTTGACACGTGGACCATTGCTTCAGTCACATAGTGCTCGAACTAACACACCCCTTTTAAAGTGCGGAGAGCTCGCCTCGTTTCGCTAGCAGAAAAGACGACCAATGGACCGAAGGCTCGCCCCGACGAAACCGTAGAAGGGATCTCGCCTCAGGAGGCCCGACAGTCCACTCCTGACCCGACCACTATCTGGTCGGGACAAGAGTGGGGGGTTAATGATAATGCTCGATATTGGCGACCTCCAAGATCAGGACACGTGGCAGATGACGTGTCCCAGGGCTCAGAGGAAAGGGCCCGCAGGGGCCGACGAGGCCACCCGGAGCCCGACCTGTAAGCACAAACTGACCCGTCTCGGGGCCCTCTGAAAATTAGCCTCCTCGGCCTCTCAGCTCGCCCCCGAGCTACCACAGGACCAAGATGCCTCGGCTCTTCCGCACGTTCCCGAGCTCTTCCGCCGAGGCCATCATCCTCGGTCCCTCCGACCGACCAACTCCACCATTCACAGGCGTAACCGCCGCTCCGTAAATCTCGCCATGCGCGGATTCTCCGCCGGCAACATCCCACGTTCCACGCCATCACGATCCCCATTAACGGGCGATCCGCTCATTACGCGGGCGTGACGTCAGGAGCGTGACTACCGGCCAGATTCTCGCGCCTGCTGCAGCGTGCTGCCGCTACTATATAAGCCCCCATCACAGAGGGGTCAAGTAAGCCATTCTTTACACTTTACACCGTTACTCTGCTCGGATCTCATCACTAACTTAGCGTCGGAGAGTCCTCGGTGGTACCAAACCACCTCGGGACTTTTTTGCAGGTACTCGGCGACAACCTCCTCACCCAACCTTCACCTCTCAAAACCCATTGAGACCCACACGCAACGAAGGACAATCAACCAAGTTCAACTCGAGATCAACGGAAGACAACATCCGACGGAGGCCCGAAAAGGAGCTCCATCAGGGCTAAACCAGTCAGTTTTAGATCAGTACGGGTCCAAACCTTATGCATGAAAGAATCTTCGGCCCGCATTGTTTATTTTTTTGCCGGAACTTTTAGGATGGTGAGAGAAAAAACACAGAGGGGGTGCAAATATCACCAAAACACGTGCTGCTACAGCCCCACTTGGTCTTCAACGGTCGTCCCTTCTTTTCTAACTAAAACCCTAACATCCCCCTCAGTCAAAGCCGCCGATACCGTGGGTCCCACTCCACTTGCTAACGTGGCAAGCCAATAGCTCCCCATTTTCGTGTTTGCTGTTTCGTGGAAGGGAATATTCCAGTTAGTTACCTCAGCAAACAAAAGAATCTAGCTGAGGTGGGGCCCACGAGGCCTCTTTTCGACGGCTGATATTTCCCGCCACAACGGGACAATCAGTCACCAACAATCATTATTATTGAGGCATCGTGCCATGATTATTTATTTCTGCTTTATTTATTGGTGTTTAAAATAATTAATTAAAAACCAACGGCGCATGTAATTCTCGCGTTATAAAATGAAGCAACTGCGGGCACCCATGTGGTAGGCCAGCTCAATATGATTATTACACAAAAATTTGAAGGAAAAAAAAATTAAGCAGCTAGAGCTAGAGCTGTGTTGTTGTTTCTATATGCAGCTACAGCACCAAGTAGACTGAAAAAATTCTTAACCAAATCACTTGAAATTTCTACTGAAATCCGTTTAAGAGATAAATATTATGGACCCACATATTTGACACCATTACCATTTTTTCTTCTCGGTAGATTTTGGTAGGGATTCAAGCGGGTAGAGGAAGTATTACTCTACTTTGGATTTCCTATACGACAGCTATAGCGTCCTTTGGCTTTCGTTTTTTTAAATGCTAAATGAATCCAATCTTTTTCCTAATTTTTCATATTTCTTACACCTTAAGTTGCCCTTGTCTTCAAATACACTGCTGTTTTTCCTTTTATATCGATCTTTTTTAGAAAGAGTTTTTTTTTGCCTGTTTTAATTTGCAATTATGAAATTCAAAAGACGAGTCTAGAATTCCTCAAGAAACGACAGAAAGCAAAGCAGAGAGGAAATGCGTAACAAATGTCAAAGCCGCCAAGAACGCTTATGGAATTAAAAGGGATAAACAGACCACCAATCGTAAAACGATGGGTGCTGCAAACCTTGGAGGAGGAGCCGAAACGAGAACCTGGGAGGGAAAAGGGGGGAAAATCTTTCGAAGAAGTCTCCATGGTAAGGATCTGCTAAGGATAGGTCGGAGGCGAAATAGTCGAATCCACGAGGCAAGAGAAACATTCTTCTAAAAGATAATTTTGATATATTAGAGAACTTGCCAAAACATATGAAATGAGGGAATTTTATTTACAATCATTAAGTTTCATGAACCTTACAAAGGGAATGTAATAAATGAATGTAATATTCATACTTCTAATCATAAATACTACTGGATACTATGAACCAAAAGCAGCAATAAATAATAATTGAGGTTATTCACAGCATCAATAATACCAATGTTTTAAACGTTCTCAATTAATTAGTACGACAAAAAAACGAACTTAAATTAAGACTAAATCTGGTAGGATTGGACAATTGCATTCAGATTTAATCAATAAGATATATAAGATGACTTGAATTCGTCGGTCCTAGCATAAAAGAGACATTTACACCCAATAAACTATTAAAGTGGGTGCAATTAAGTGATACCGGATCCGACCCGACCCGACCTGCTTCACCATCGAAACGGCCGTCGTCAATTCTCGAAGCAACCGCGAAAAAGGAAACCCTAATCCCCATCCCCCCCAGGGCCCCACCCCCCAACTAATTCCACATCTCCTTCCTATAAATAACCAAACCCACTCCATCTTCTTCCAGCTCCTCAAATCAACCCTCAATCTCAAACCCTAACCCTAGAGAGAGCTTTCCAATGGCGGATCGCGTCCCCAAATCGAAGCGGTCCGAGGCCCAATCTGTCCTCCTGGGCCGCTACGAGCTGGGGAAGCTCCTGGGCCACGGCACCTTCGCCAAGGTGTACCACGCCCGCAGCCTCGCCACGGACGACTCCGTGGCCATCAAGGTGTTCGACAAGGAGAAGATCCTCAGATCAGGCCTCGTGGCCCACACCAAGCGCGAGATCTCCATCCTCCGCCGCGTGCGCCACCCCAACATCGTCCAGCTCTTCGAGGTCATGGCCACCAAGTCCAAGATCTACTTCGTCATGGAGTTCGTCCGCGGCGGAGAGCTCTTTGGCAAGGTTGCGAAGGGCCGCCTCAAAGAGGACACCGCCAGGAGATACTTCCAGCAGCTGATCTCCGCCGTCGGCTTCTGCCATGCTCGGGGCGTGTATCACCGAGACCTGAAGCCGGAGAACCTCCTCCTCGACGAGAACGGGGATCTGAAGGTCTCCGACTTCGGTCTGAGCGCCGTGTCAGACCAGATTCGGCAGGACGGGCTCTTCCACACGTTCTGCGGCACCCCCGCCTACGTCGCGCCGGAGGTGCTCGGCCGGAAGGGATACGACGGGGAGAAGGTCGATATCTGGTCCTGTGGCGTCATCCTGTTCCTGCTCATGGCCGGCCACCTGCCGTTCCATGACCACAATGTGATGGCCATGTACAAGAAGATTTACCGGGGCGAGTTTCGCTTCCCGCGGTGGTTCTCCAAGGACCTGACGAGGCTTCTGACACGCCTTCTCGACACGAACCCGAGGACGAGGATCACCATCCCGGAGATCATGGAGAACAAGTGGTTCAAGAAAGGGTTTCAGGATATCAAGTTTTACATCGAGAACGACCAGTTTTATAGATTGGAGGAGCAGACCTTGCCGGAGGATGAGGGTTCGGACGAGGAGTCTGGCAACGAGTCGGATTCGTCTGTGGCTTCCTGCCCTCCGACGATCTGCCAGGTGGGGAAGAAGAAAGGGTTGGGGGAGTTGCCGAGGCCGTTGAGCCTGAATGCATTTGATCTTATATCGTTTTCGCGGGGGTTTGATCTTTCGGGGCTGTTTGAGGAGACGGGCGAGATGACTATGTTCGTTTCGGGGGAGCCGGTGTCCAACATTATATCGAAGCTGGAGGAGATTGCGAAAGTTGTGAGCTTTTCGGTTAGGAAGAAGGGTTGTAGGGTGAGCTTGGAAGGGATGAGGGAAGGGGAGAAGGGCCCGCTTATGATTGCTGCAGAGATATTCGAGCTTACGCCGTCGCTTGTAGTCGTGGAGGTGAAGAAGAAAGCAGGGGATAAAGGAGAGTACGAGGAGTTTTGTAACAAGGAGCTGAAACCGAACCTGCGACATCTGATGTACCCGGACACAGTTCCTGCGAACATAGTTCCCCATTCTGAGTAGGAAGTAAATTTTTTAACCTTTTCGCGTTATATTTTTTTAACATGTATTTATGTTCATATTATTGTTGTTTTTGTAATATATTGGTGTTTAGTTTTATCAAATAATGTAGCCAAAAAAAAGGAAAGACTGTTGTTCTGGTATCAGCAACAAATTGATGTCCAATATGCGGTATATATTCACTTCTAAGAAGCTCAATCGAGTTCCGATAAATGAAAATAATTTCAAGATAAATGAAAATAATTTCAAGAAACGGAGATGGCATTAATTGTAGAACTTGTCCAGAACAACTATGAAGAGGGCTACTAATCACAAGCAAGTAAAATCACAAAATCTGAAACCGGGTCCTACTTCCATAATACATAATAAGGCTACATTCGTATTTTGCCACATACCACACCGATCAGTTGGAAACTTATATTTGAGAAGCGAGCAGATTTGTCATATTAGAACCTTCTTTGAGATGTTGATGCTGTAACTTCCTGTTCCTGTTCCTGATGACGCACGTGTATCATAATTTTGGTACCTGTCGGTGTAGTTCGAAACCGGCAAAACTTCTAGGTTAGAAAGCAGAAACCGGCGAACTTCTAAGTTAGAAAACAGAGTTTTATGGCTAATGTTCAACTCTATTGGTCAATTATGCACTGTTACAGATTCTTAACAGAAGCGAAACATATTTCTGCGAATCTTCAATTTAATGCTAGCGAGCCGTCCGCATCCAAGTCACCCTTGCTGTTTCACCTGATAAGCAATCTTTTTTGTCCAGGAAAGCAACTATATAACTACTCCCACTATTCAAAAGCAAATCAGCTTCCATTAGCCTGATGTTCTCTCTTCCAGCTCCATTCATGGGCAGATAGATGCAACTGCTTTCCCGCAGCGAGCAACTCTGCAGCCTGAAGCGGAGTAAAGATATCCAACACGAGCTCTCGCACAGTCTTTATCTTCAACAGGTCTTCTTCTTGTAGAAGCTTTGCTTGTGTTTCTGCGTATCTATCCATCACAGCTTCAACTTCGCCCATGTCGCCTAACCTGTCTCTGCCGCTCCTGCTGCTGCCGCCTTCTCCACATGCGGCGCCATGGAGCTCGTATGTTTCGTCGATTCTTCGGCTTCTGCGTCCCATCTTCATGTGTTTGACGAAGGGGGGAGGGGGTTGTCCGCTATGTCTTCCTGCATGCCCTTAAACTACCATCACCATAACGTTAGCCACTTTGATTCTAATTACGTGGTCTGTAATGACCATACAAGTAACATATGTGGTTATATCACCCCAAACCAGCTTAGGTATAACAGTCATAGCTGCCATGCTGCAGTAACCAACTTGTGTATTCTGCCAGTATAATAGCTTAGACACAATGAGCTATTGAAATTAGCTAAGATATTTAGGCGTAATGAACTTCTCGGTATCAGAGTATGAGCGGAAGATTCTTTTGAACGTCGGTTTGGTCCCTACCCAATGCAGTTATCCTTAGGAGCAGCAGTTCAAAGGCCTTGAAGATAGCAGGTGACGAGGCTCATGAACGGGAACACCCCACATTGCGACAAGTGGGAGATGACTTGTCGTCAGTGCATATCCTCTGGACCTCTAGGGGCTACGACGGGGAATCAGTGTGACACACTACGAGTCTTTCTCGGGACCCCGTGACGAGGTTGTACCTGACCTTTCGGAAAAGCCTCCCCGGAGTACCTCCATATGCGCTCAGGCAGCCGAGACTCCTCGCTCGACTCCGAGCTATCTACCGAGCTGAGACTTCTTGACCTCCCTGTCAAACCCGAAGCACGGAGCCCAAGCGTCCGTGTATCTCGCCAGAACGAGATTTCCGCCGCTCCACGTCCCGTATCCCACGCTGGCACGTTTCTCCGTTAACAAGCGTATCTCGCTATTAATGGGCATATCCCGCCATCAATGCGAACGTGCCATAAGGACGTAACGGACGGCAGGAACCTCGCGCCGGATCACTCCCACACGACCACTAAATAAACCCCCTCTTCCAAACGATTGAGGTAAGTCAAAATCGATTCCAATACGCTGTTACCCTGCCTTTATATTTCGGTACTTACTTGATCGTCGGAGGGTTCTACGGTGGTCATCCATCCCTGGACTTTCTTTCCAGGTAGCTTGGCGTCAACAACCACCCATTGAGATATACACATCCAATTTCCACTCCCAATCTTAACCGTTCAAGAACGCTTGCAGTAAGATCGACAGAGAACAACATCTGAGAGAGATTTCCACCTCCCTCAGCCGGCGCCGTCTGTCGGAAAGAAAAGACTTTTCCACCACAAAAAGTTGATCCCCCGCCTTCGATACAATGGCAAGCAACGACCCCAACACGAGCCGTCTCGTTCCCATAATAGAGGCGGGAGCGGTCCTACTCCCCCTCCTAACGTCATCAACGCCTAAACCGTTAGGATCGACAGGCTCACAACGAGGTGGACGCGCTCGCTCGCGTTCAAACTGCCGGCCACGCCCACCAAACCGCAGTTGCCCTTTCCCTGGATGGGGACGTACGCATGCTGGCGGGAACACGCACTCAGGTCCTTGCTCTCAATCGCGCTCACCCTGATGTTAACAAACGCCGGCGCGCCGATTTCGGCAATTACAACCTATATGTAGGGAATGATTCAATGACCCGACGGACACAAGACAGTTCAACGCCCCAATCTCAGGGGAGACCAGGCCGTCGTTCCACCGCCCGTCGCGTGCTCTTACCCCCTGAGGAGGTGTCGGTCATTTCGCCTGCTTCCAGACGCGACCGACGCCCCCACTCCTGTCGAGGCCGCGTAAATGGCGAACGTCGAGAATACTCAAGAAGGGCCTCGTCCGAGAATTTAAGAAATGTGATAAAGCGAAACTGAAGCCGCGCCGTTGCACAAACCCGGAGCAGAGATAGCCGGCGTTCCGACTATGGATAATTCTTGGGGTACCACCAACGGATCGAGGCTATCGAAAAGAAAATTGAGGACATACGACAGGACGACCACACAGCCGGCGAAGGGACGAAGTATTCCGCTAAACGACTCCTAGCCGAACGTGTCTCGTCCAGGAACAAACCGTCCAAAGTGTCTCTTTTTGACGGACAGTCCGACCCGAAAGACCACTTGGACGCGTTCATAGCCGCCATAAGCTTTCAAGACAACTCGGATACGGCTTAATGCAGGTCTTCCTCACCACCCTTATCCGAGCTGGTCAGGATTGGTTCCGAGGGATTGCGCCGCGCTCCATCTTGACTTTTGACGAGCTGGCTATCCAATTTCTCGGTCATTTCGTCGGTAACCGATGACAGAAAAGGACGGTCGACTACATGTTCACCGTTAAGAGCAGAGACAAGGAATCCTTCAAGGGGTATGTCACTCGCTTCTACAATGCTCTCCTAGAGGTTTCCGAGCACCGCTACGAAATAGTTATCACCGCGCTGAGGTCTGGTCTTAGGCACAAAGAGTAGCTCCGCTCTTTTGTATTAGCGCGACTTAAGACCATGGTCAAAGTGAAAGAATGGACTGAGCGAGAAATACAACTCGAGTCGGAGGTGAACTCCAACCTTTCCATAGGTAACCAAACAGACCGGAAAAGACGGGACAGGTAAGAGAAAAAGAAAGTTGATCGCCCGAAATCTTATTCCCCAAGATTTCAGGAGTACACTCCTCTGAATATTTTCCAGACCGAGCTGTTAGAGGAGGCTAAAGGTGAGAGGTTCTTTAAGCTCCCACCAGCTACCCAGAGGACGGACAAGCGGCTCCACGGCCCATACTGTGCCTATCACAGGTCGCAGGGTCACCCGACCGAGAGCTGCAAGCAACTCCGTGACTACATTGAGGAATTGATCCGTTCTGGCCACCTGGCGAAATACCTACGAGACGAGCGAATAATGGAACAGGAGAAAAAAGAACAAACCCCACTCGGAGAGTTAACAATCGGACAAATCATGGTCATTTTGACGAATCCAACTGTGGAAAGTGGGGGGAACCACCACCTCCTACTAGTCGGGGACATAAGTGAACCACCCTACAAGAAATGCAAGAAGGATGACCCGATCATCCTCACCGACGAAGACCTTCACGGCGTATCACTTCCTCACAATGACCCTCTTGTGATAACGGCTCGAGTTCCCCGCTACGAGGTCCGGTGAATATTGGTCGATTCAGAGAGCTTAGCGGATATTCTGTTCTACGACCGTTTCCCGTGTATGGGATTAGGTCCATCCGACCTCCCACGTTCTCTCCGGCTTCACCAACCATTCCGTCCCGGCCGAGAGATCAGTCACTCTCCTCCTCAACATTGGGGAAGCGGGCAAGACGCGAACCATGCCGGTGAACTTCCTCATTGTTAAGGTCCCGTCATCCTACAACATTCTCCTGGGACGCCCCACCTTAAACGCTCTCCGGCCCCAGATCTCGACTTACCACCTTGCACTCAAATTTCCTTTAAATAATAGGAGAATAGGCCAAGCCTATAGGGACCAACAAACAGCCAAGATCTGCCTCACCTCAATGTCCCCTCCAGAGAGCAAGTCGATGATTTTGAAGACGCACATGATCGTCAGGGGTCTTTAGATACCTACGACGACCGAAAGGAAGTTCGAGTCCCCGATGGAAGCGTTAGCAGAAATTCCCCTCATAGTCGGAGTCAACAGCCGGACGGTCCGGATCAGCTCTCTCTTGACAGGGGACATCCGTGAAGGCCAGTTCCGGTTCCTTCGAGACAACTCAGATGTATTCGCTTGGACGCCAGCGGACATGCCCGGGATTAACCCAAGGTTATCTCCTACAAGCTCGGGGCCGACTCGAAAGCCAGGCTGATCCGACAAAAGAAAAGAAGTTTTGCACCGATTAAACAGAAGGCGATAAAGGACGAGGTGGATCGATTGCTCGCTGCCAACTTCATCAGAAATCTAGACTACTCGGATTGGCTGGTGAACGTGGTCATGATCAAGAAGGCAAACGGGAAATGGCGCATATGCATCGATTTCACTGACTTGAACAAGGCTTGTCCTAAAAACAACTACCCACTTTCTCGGATAGACCAGCTAGCGGACAGCTCGGCCGGCCACGAACTACTAAGCTTCATGGATGCCTTCTCCGGATATAATCAGATCCGAATGAATCCAGCCGAGAAAGAGTTGACAGCATTCACCACGGATCGAGAAGTATACTGCTATAGGATAATGCCCTTCGGACTCAAGAACGCCGGGGCCACGTACCAGCGACTGGTCAACAAACTGTTCAAAGCACAGATCGGGAAAAACATGGAAGTCTACGTCGACGGCATGCTTGTAAAATCCGCCTCGTCAGCCGGACACTCTGTGGACCTTGGCGAAGCGTTCAATGTCCTGCGAAAATACAAGATGAAGCTGAATCCAGCTAAATGCGCGTTCGGTGTCACAAGCGGGAAACTCCTCGGTTTCATGGTTACCCATCGAGGAATCGAGGCAAACCCAGAGAAAATCAGCGCCATCCTTAACATGACAACGCCCAAAAGCAATATCGATATCATGCGACTCACCGGGAGGGTGGCCGCATTGAGTAGCTTTATGTCTAGAGCTGGGGGAAAATGCCTTCCTTTCTTCAGATCCGTCAGAAAAATTCCCAGGTTTGAATGGACCGAGAAATACCAAAACACATTAGAACAACTAAAGACCCACCTGGAGACCCCACCACTTCTCACCAGATCGGTCGAAGGCGACGAACTGTTACTATACTTAGTTGTATCCGACCAAGCCGCAGGCTTTGTACTCGTCTAGGAATTCAAAGGGACGCAGAAATCGGTCTACTACGTGAGCTATGTTTTCAAGGACGCGGAAACCAGATATCCAGCTATAGAAAAAATAGTCCTGGCAGTCGTCGTCGCTTCCAGGAAGTTACGACACTATTTGCAGACGCATACGATCCTCGTCCTCACTGAAAGACCTATAGCGAATATTCTCGCCTCTCCCGAATCGTCGGGCCGCCTAGAGAAATGGAGATGGGAACAGTCCCAATTCGACATCAAATACCGACTCCCACGATTTCATCATAGCCCAGGCCCTGGCTGATTTCATTATCGAGTGCACCATTCCCACGAGGGAAGAAACGACTGCTCAGAGCCCCGACTCATGGCCCTTGGTCGAGAAAGTACCCGGCCCAATCCCGGACTGGGTGCTCTATGTAGACGGATCCTCCACAGAAGAAGAAAGTGGGGCATGCCTCATCATCCGAGGCCCGAACGATGCGGAAACGGAGTATTCCTTAAAACCCGGTTTTAGAGCATCAAACAACGCTGCAGAATACGAGACCTTATTGGCAGGGCTACGAATCGCCTCTGAAGTGGGGCTAAAGACCATCCGGATACGTAGCGACTCTGCGCTAGTTGTCGGCCAAGTAACCGGTCGTTTCGAAACCCGAGAACCACTCATGATAAAATACCTAGCGGAGGTAAAAAGGTTTCGGAAAAACTTCAACGAAATCCAAATGGAGCATATTCCTAGAAATTTGAACGCTGAGCAAGCTCGCCTCCTCCTATTCGGATAATCACAAGAGAAATATCGTCTTTGAAGTCCTACGTCGACCCAGCATCGAAGATGGGGAAACGACACTCCAAATCTAGACGACCCAAGAAGACGTCTCGGACTGGAGAAAGCCTATCATAGAATATCTAAAAGAAGGGATTCTTCCAAAGGACCGAGCCGAGGCCCGTCGGCTTCAGGCCAAAGTTCGCCATTTTATATGGAATAAAGAAAACCTATACAAAAAGTCGCACACTCAAGCTCTGCTCCGGTGTGTTGATCCCCACAAAGCAGACTACGTCCTGCTGGAGATACACGAAGGGATCGGAGGGGTGCATCAAGGGGCTCGCGGCCTGCTCCAAAAGACACTACTCCAGGGGTACTATTGGCCGGGAATATATCAAGATGCCGAAAAACTAGTTAGAAGACGCAAAACCTGCCAACTCTTCGGCAGCATTCCTCGCCTCTCCGCCACCGAACTAACACCGCTAAGTTCCCCATGGCCATTTGCACAGTAGGGGATGGATATGATAGGTCAGCTCTCCACCGACACGGATGGACACGAGTACATTCTTATTGTGATAGACTACTTCACAAAGTGGATCAAGGCCGTGCCCATCAGGAAACCAGACGCCACCTCTACGATAAATTTCCTGTAGAACAATATAATCTCCTGATTCGGAATCCCGAGGTGCATCATCACCGACCATGGGACCAACTTCGAGAATGACAAAATCAAGAAGTTTTGCTGCGACTACTACATACTGATGAAGTTCGCCGCAGTAGCGCACCCCTAATGCAACGAGCAAGGCGAAGTAGCAAACCGGAGCGTCATTCACGGGCTCCGAGCTCACCTGGAAGAGAGGCAAGGCAGCTGGGTCAAGGAACTGCCTCGTGTGCTCTGGGCATTGCGGACATCAAGGAAAACGCCAATGGGAGAAACCCTGTTCAGCCTCTGCTACGGTACCAAAGCAATGGTCCCTGTAAAAATTGGATTTCTCAGTTATAGGGTCGAACACTTTAACGATGAAGCTAACACCTTGAAACTGCGAAGCAACTTGGATATCTTGTTAGAAAAACGAGATCGAGCACAAATCAGAGCGGCCGCCCATCAGCAGCAAACCGCCCGCTACTATGACGCCCGAGTTAAGCATCGAGCTTTTAAGACAGGAGACCTAGTCCTACAGAGAAACGAGTTCATAGACCAAGGGAAGCTACATAAGTTCTCTCCGAAGTGGGACGGACTATTTCTCGTAACGGAAGCATTACCCGGTGGAGCCTACCACCTCCAGGACTCCGGAGGGCGTAATTTTCCCCGGCCATATAACACCGAAAAACATAAGTTGTATAGATAAACATGTACTCTCTTTTGAATAATGCAATTCCTTTCCGCGTTGACTAAGTTTTCCAAACTAAGTCCTCTCACAGAATAGATTTTTGCACCACCTCGGGGCTCGAGCCCTTCATTACTTTCCTCGGCCCCGAGCTTGGGGTCGGAAGAGGCGCCAAAAAAAGGTATGGAAAGGAAGAAAGAGATAATATACCATAACTTCAACCAAAGACAAATTTATTTATTCGGAGGTATTATTGGCTCCCCAGCCTTACAGCTATTACAGCAAAGTAGGACGAGGATTAAGATAACATTGGCGATGATACTTGGAAGAAAACTCCTCCAGTCGAGCTCAGGCAGCCTCCGCCCACTCCCTTTAACGGTACCCGTGGACCCTAGAAGCCACGGACTCGCCAGGGTTCCCATCCACCGAGCAAGATGCAAAAACCAATGTTTGCTGGAAACACTCAAGAAGAAGGTCCACCGAGCGGTCCCGCCTGTTCTTCGAGATCAGACCAAATTCGTGGACCGTATACATTTTATCAAATGCCTCGTCCATCAACTGCGGAGATAGGGTGTTGTAAACAACCGGGAAAGACCTCCATATCGCGTAGATTAGCACTTAAAGGAGAGGAGATCGTCGGGGATGTAGGCGTCCACAATGGCCCTCCAAGCGGCCTATCACTGCCTTGTACGTCTTTTCGGAACGATCGAGATTATAAAAATACACATCGTCCCAGGATACGATCTCCCTGATGGTGTATACGCAGCCGGTCATTTTTGAGAAACACACAACTAGGAAGAAGCCAATATGAGAATTTACCATACTTTCGATATTTATAGCCTCAACAAAAATCTTCCAATGGTCGAGATCCACTCGCGCAACAATGCAAATCATGGAATATCGCACTTTCCCGATAAAGTACTGCCACGTGTCATCCGTGATGGTCACTATCCCCCTATATGGGTCATAGAAGGTTGAACGACATAGCAAAGAAAAACTATTGAATTCAGAAAGCCCTCGACAAGAGGTAGCCGATTAGCTTCTTGCTCGGCTCATCCGCTGAAGGCAGTATCCCGCCCAGTCAATCCGTGGATCCAAAGCCCTCGACAAGAAGCAGCCGAGTAGCTTCTTGCTCGGCTCATCCGCTAAGGGCAGCTTCATGCCCAGTCAATTCACGGATCCAAAGCCTTCGACAAGAGGCAGCCGAGTAGCTTTTTGCTCGGCTCATCTGCTGAGGGCAGCTTCCTGCCCATTCAATCTGCGGATCCAAAGCCTTCGACAAGAGGCAACCGAGTAGCTTCCTGTTCAGCTCATCCGTTGAGGGCAGCTTCCTGCCCAGTAAATCCGCAGATCCAAAGCCCTCGTTAAGAGGTGGCCGATTAGTTCCCTGCTCATCTCGCCTAAGACCTATATATAGGGGGCACTGGTCTGTCTACCCTTGGCTATCGCTCGAATCATACTCGACGCACGATCGCCGTCTCGACTCCGGGGAAAGGAAGGGCACCAGTCTGCCTACCCTTGGCTATCGCTCGGTTCATACTCGATGCATGATCATCGCCTCGACTCCGAGGAAAGGGTGGACACCGGTCTACCTATGCTTGGCTTTGCTCTTACGTCGCGTTTGCCCAACACTTGCGAGATAAAAAGGCTTGCGGGAGAAAAAGGCTTGCGAGATAAAAAGGCTTGCGGGAGAAAGGCTTCAGAGCTAAAAAGACTTGCGAGATAAAACACTTGCGAGATAAAAAGGCTTGCGGGAGAAAAAGGCTTCGGAGGCAAAAACACTTACGAGCTAAAAATACTTTATTCACATTTCAAAAGTTATGTACAAAGTATTATAGGCTCCCCAGCATTACAAAAATGCCCGGACGTGTACAAAATTAATAACTAAAGCAAAGATAGCTCTGGACGCCTGCTCGGTCGGTCCCTCCCCTGCCTCGGTGCTTCCATCGGGGGCTACAATGGAGACCTCCGACTCGGCATCCATGACCGCCGCCACCTGCTCAACAGCCGGTTCGGCACCTTTACCTTGTAGTGCTTCCTCGACTAAGGGATACTTGGAACGAAGCTCCCGATCGTCGAACCCGGGAATGACTTCCTTAACGGCGTCGAGGGCGTTGTGCTACCCAACGGCCGCGGAATCGGTGAGGTCGAGGTAGAACTGGTCAGAGGTCTTATACTCCTCCACGGCCCTTTCCGCTCTGCCCTCCGCAAGGTTCACCGCCTCGCCAGCTGCCCTAGCATCCCGCTTGAACGAGTCTCTCTGCCTCTTCATTGCATCGTAGTGCCCGTTGACCTTCCCCACCTGGGCCTGGATAGCCCGGTTGGATTCGGTCAGGAGCCGATGAGACTCCTTCAACTTGGAGACCGTCAGACCTTCGGAGACCAACCTAGAGTCGAGGAGGGCCGCCTTCTCTTCCGCCTGTTGCAGCCGGCCAAGGAGCTCCTCCTCTCGTGAGGAAGATTCGCCCGCCTTCTTCATCGCCGAGGCCATCTCCTCGGATTCCATTGCAGCAAGGAGGGCGCAGTGCTGGAGGACCTGAGGAAAATGTAAACCATGTTAAAAAGCTAAAAACCAAGTAAAAACACTTGAGAAATTCTTGAAAAAAAAAGTTAGCGACCTGAACAGCCTCCTGAGCTATCGCGGCCACCTGAATCTTCATTGTGCCTCGGGGAATCTTAGCCCCCGCCACCTTCTCCACGTCCGCCAATAAACTGTCGGCCACAGAGAGCCCCGAGGGCACCTTGATACACAACTCGCCTTCTTGCTGTAGGGTTACTAGGCATTATCACAAGGCTCATAAGGCATCAACCATACCAAATCTAAATTTTTTCAAGTGCCGAACAACCTAAAGCGAGGATCTTTGCTAGATAATTAGGGTAAACAAAGCATATAAACATCTTTACATCTAAGAGAGAGGGATTACAACCTTTGTAGTCCGCTCCTTCGCTTCATAAGCTCCGATTTGTAGTCCCTTCGTCGCGATCCATGAACCTCCGAACTCTAGAGAGGCTCCACAAGCCGAATGATCCATGCCTGCTTAAAGTCTTCGTTTTCGAAGATGATCTACCTTGAAGAATTTTTAACTCAAGCTCTCACTTCTCTAATCAAGTATTAGTGAAGTGAACACCCTAATCTAAGTGGCTAGAATAGATGAGGATGATGAAGTAGGAATTTAGCTCTCTTTTGTTTTTATTTTCTCACTTTAATTCATCACTTTACAAAAAGCTAGCAAGCTTTTCAAGGAGGAAGAAGAAGAAGTCTTTTGTGATGAATAATGAATTATTGCTATGGTTATAATTGCAACCTTTGGTTAAGTGTGAAGGGCTTAATCTTTCTAGAGAATCAACCATGGTAAAGGGTTTGGGTTGGGATAGAAATATCTTCACAAAATATCTAAGCTTAAAACAAAAATAAAGCTTCTAGAAACTTCAAGAAAAAGCTAACCCAAATTAAACCCTAACTATATTTAATCTCCGCAAATCATGTTGCATTTGTAATCATAACTTGTTACAATATTATATATCACATATATAATATATTTTTGTAACAAAAGAAAATAATACAATTAACATATATCGCATATATATCAATGTATTATCCGGTGAGAAAACGAATTAATAAAGCGAGCTTATATCAGTTAATGTAATGTAATATATCACATATATAATTATATATTAAATTATCGAATCAACACTTGATCCGACAATCCGGCTATTTCTTAAATAACCGACTAATATAATCTGTATCAGTTCATCGAATCAACACTTGATCCGATGACCCGGCTATATCACATATACCCGGCCGATATCTAATATCGTGAGAATAGAATACGGTATCTCATATCGTAATATTCTCGATTCCACACATATCACATATGTGCTCCTACTTCGTTTTGCCTGAGTTAAGAAACCTTTGTGTAGGACTCTAAAGAATCGTCAATACGCCGGCAGCAGGTGATGATCATATCAAACACCCACAAGCTGCAAGCGGTCAGCTAAACGTAACAGCCACCCAGGTATCAGAAGATCAACAAGCAAGCCTGTACATTCTCCTGTGAATCCAGTCAGTAACACTACCGTACAGTCCGATCTCTTCGTCTGATATGTCGCATATCTAGTCTAGGGGTGGTATACGTCAGACCCCAGTAACCGATAAGTCATGTCGATGTGAGGCTCATAACCAGTCGAGAAACTACTGATAACACTTACCAGTAGCACTCTATATCAGCCCTGGCCAGGGACTTTCAGTTATAGCCAATCGAACACAGCACAACATCAACTCCCTATACCGGGAGAGACGAATCCCCTCCTATCGCTCATTGCCTCCATGTGATTCGGGACTGTACCCAAAAGCCACCGTTTTGCACGCCCTCTTGGACGTGGTAAGGTGGAAATCAAAGCACAGTGGGAATCACACAAGACTCTATGACGATCTCGGGTCTACAAACTAACCTGTACCAGTGTCACCGGAGAACTGCTATCTGACGATAGGTATATTACCATCTAGGAGTTCTCTGCGAGTCCGTTCAGTGTACCCAGACTCCACTGAGCACCCGTACACCATCTTTGATGTCAAACATCGATGGATATGGGATCATCCATCGCCCATCATATGGGTCAAGATGCGTATACGCTAGTCTATTCTGGCGTATCGATGCCCTGTCTCGGTACACCCTCGACTAGGAACAATTATAGGACGTACTCATAGACTACCGTAGCCCCACTAGTATGATCTTATCATTGTCCCAGTAGTCGGGTACATATCCTAAGGGCTTTATCAACATGTGAGAGCAAGACAGTAAACTAATACAAGTCAACATGTTAAGATAAAGTGAAACCAAATAGCATACTATCATGTCGAGCAGGAAAGTCCTCTCTATATATATCCAAGCATCCACTATAATATACATCATATGTACAACAATGGCCTCTAGGGCATATATATAACTAACAATCTCCCACTTGCACTAAGGCCAGCTGTTGTAGTATCTCATACCCAACATCCCGAAGAGTCTCTCAAACTGTGTCTGGGGAATGGCCTTTGTGAGTGGATCCGCAGTGTTGTCCTTCGTATCAACTATCCAGACCTCGATCTCCCGGCGATCAACTATCTCCCGGATCAGGTGATACCGTCTCAGAATATGTCTGGACTTCTGATGGGACCTGGATTCCTTAGCCAAAGCCACAGCTCCATTATTATCACAATACAAAGGTAATGGATGCTCAATGGATGGAACCACACCAAGTTCAGTAATGAACTTCTTCATCCAGACAGCCTCTTTTGCAGTATCGTTGACAGCGATGTATTCAGCCTCCATCGTCCACGGTTTCCTGTTTGGAACTCTTCCAACGCACCGCCCCTCCATTGAGGGTAAAGACAAATCCCGAGTGCGAGTTAGAGTCGTCCTTATCACTTTGGAAGCTCGAATCGGTAAAGGACTCCACCTGGAGTTCTCCGTTACCATACACCAAGAACATCTCTTTAGTCCTTCTCAAATACTTGAGAATATTCTTCACAGCTATCCAGTGACTCTCTCCGGGATTTGCTTGATACCTACTCACTATACTTAGTGAGTATGCTACATCGGGTCTGGTACATAGCATCGCATACATGATAGAGCCCACTGCCGAAGCATAGGGTATCCCTTGCATGCGAGCTCTTTCCAAATCAGTCTTGGGAGACATCTCTTTGGAGATTGTGAGTCCAGAGATCATGGGTTGGTTACCACGCTTGGATTCTTCCATACTAAACCTCTTTAGTATGGTGTCAATGTACCTGGATTGGGACAATCCCAGTATCCGTTTAGATCTATCTCTATAGATCATAATTCCTAGTATGCAGGAGGCATCACCAAGATCTTTCATTGAGAATCTTTATGATAAGAAGAGCTTGACTGATTGCAGCATATGAACATCATTTCCCATCAAGAATATATCGTCGACGTACAATACGAGGAAGACAACCTTACTCTCTGCAACCTTTTTATATATACAAGGTTCATCTACGTTTTTGATGAAGTCAAACTCTTTGACTAAAACATCAAAGCAGATGTTCCAACTCCGCGATGCCTGCTTTAACCCGTAGATGGATTTAAGCAGCTTGCACACCTTTCCGCTGCTCCCACTATCTATGAAGCCCTCTGGCTGAGTCATGTACACGCACTCCTCTAAATCACCATTTAGAAAGGCGGTCTTAATATCCATTTGCCAGATATCGTAGTCATGGTATGCAGCAATGGCAAGTAAGATCCGGATGGACTTAAGCATAACCACTGGAGAAAAGATTTCATCATAATCCACACCTGGTCGTTAACGAAAACCCTTTGCAACAAGTCTAGCTTTGTAAGTCTCAACTTTTCCATCTACACCAAGTTTCTTCTTAAAGATCCATTTGCTCCCAATAGGTTTTACCCCTTCAGGAGCAACTTCCAAAGTCCATATTTTGTTGGTGTACATGGATTCCATCTCAGATCGCATTGCATCCAGCCATTTCACAGAGTCACCACTCGTGATGGCCTGCTCGAAGCTAGTCGGGTCATCATCTTCCATGATGCAATCCTCGCTCCCACCATAACCGAGAAAACCGTAGTATCTCTCAGGTGGATGAGAAACCGTACTAGATCGGCGGAGCGGCTGAGGTTCGTCGGGAACTACTGAATACTCTGGTTCCAATAAATCATCAGTCGTAGTTTGTGCTGCTGGAACTTCTTCCAGCTCTACCTCTTTACCAATAATTTCTTTAACAAGAAATTCCTTTTCTAAAAAGGTAGCATGCCGAGAAACAAACACCTTTTATTCCTCGGTGTGGTAGAAGATATACCCGTGCGAACGTTTGGGATATCCAATAAACTTACACAGAATAGACCTTGCCTCGAGCTTGTCCGGATTTTGTGTTTTCATATACACCGGACAATCCCATATCCTAACATAATTAAGATATGGTCTCTTTTCTTTCCATATCTCATATGGAGTGGTGGGCACAGATTTGGAGGGAACCATATTCAATAGGTCTGCAGCCATCTCCAGTGCAAATCCCCAGAAGGAAATAGGTAACTCAGCATTGCTCATCATAGAGCGCACCATATCTAATAGGGTGCGATTCCTCCGCTCCGATACACCGTTGTGCTGTGGTGTATAAGGAGAAGTAAGCTGAGAGAGAATCCCATTCTCTTTTAGATAGTCCAGGAACTCATTGCTTAAGTATTCTCCTCCTCGATCAGATCGTAGGATCTTAATACTTTTGCCCGTTTGGTTCTCTACTTCGTGCTTATATTCCCTGAATTTCTCAAAAGCTTCAGACTTGTGTTTAATCAGGAACACATGTCCGTATCTTGAGAGATCATCAGTGAATGTAATGAAGTAGGAAGAACCGTTCCTGGCATTTGTAGACATGGGTCTACATACATCACTATGTATCAGCCCCAAGAGTTCTGTAACTCTTACTCCGTGTCCACTAAACGGAGTTTTGGTCATTTTTCCTTTGAGACATGACTGGCAAGTGTCATAAGATGATAATTCGAACGGATTCAAATATCCATTCTTATGCAATTTAGCTAGCCTTGTTGCATTGATATGACCTAGTCTACAATGCCATAAGAAGAATTCGTTCATTTCTGAACTTTTCCTCTTGTTTGTGTTCTGTACATTAAGAATTGTAGTTTGATTTAGAACGTACATGCCATTATTTAACGATCCTGATCCTATCAACTTTTGATTCAGGAATATGTTCATAATATTATCATGTATTACAAAATTATATCCTTCTTTATTCAATAAAGAAACTGATATAATATTGCATATCAGGGTCGGAATGTAATAGCATTCGTTCAGAATCAATGTATTACCTTTTGGTAACACAATGTGATATTAGCCAACAGCCTTGGCTGCAACATTTGCACCATTCCCTACTGTTACGGAATGATCACCCATTCCCAGTTCTCTACCTTTACGTAGCCCATGTAACATATTACATATGTGGGATCCCCATCCAGTATCTAATACCCAGGACGTAGAGTGAACTGAGAAACAGTTCTCGATAACAAATACACCCGAAGAAGATGCATCAGTATACTTGTTCTTCATTTGGGCGGCGTGAGAATCCAGATATTCTCCTAATTCCTGCTCAGTCTTATAACACTTATAAGAAAGAACGGGACCAATGTTCCCCTGCTCAGTATAATAAGCGGGTTCAGTCAATACATCCATATTATTATCTTGATTAAGGCCTGACTTGGTCGCTACCTGGAGAAAGAGAGAAGAAAACACTTTAGCGTATACTCTTGCAAGATTAGATTGGTTATTATCTTATCTAATCAGGATGTCTCCCACTGTTTTTTATCAAATCTTCCTTAAAACCCTAAAAGGAAAGACTAGCCGGGATTAATTACACCTTACAAGTTCGCCAATCTTTCGGCCAGTCCAGTATTGGTACTTTGACGGAGGTTTCCCGTGCTTTCGCATGGACCTAATTAAACTAAACCTCGTTTTCCCAGAGGCATAACCCCGTAAACACCTTTCTAGTCACCTACTTGATCGGCTAATTGTCCTGTGTAAAATTCTCGCAGGAGTAACTCTTACTCGCAGTGGGTATCGGGATCCATCTATCTCATAGAAGGTATGCAATCTCATTGCAAATTTCAACACTTGAAATTCCCGATAATACTTTTACCCCTAGCGTCCTATGACCTTGACGCATGCCAACAAACTATAGTCCGCTAGTCAAGTTCAACCCGTACATTTCTTGATTGAATTAAACCCACCCGTACGACCCTTGACCCAGGCCAACAAAGTCGTACGACTACCTTAATCCAATCACATCTCATGTTGCAGATAAGTACTAGTTAGCTACTGCACACTATGCCTTGATGCAGGCCAACAAACGTAGCACGAATACTAAGTAATATCTATCTGAAATGTCGGAGGGCTACGCAGGTTTTTCAGAAAACCATGAGCGTAATGAACTTGATATCGTTGTAGAAACAAGTGATTTTGAAAAGAAGTGTTTTTTTTGGCTTTTCCAGTTTCGCTAAAGAGGTCACTCCCGGTGAAGAGATCTCGGCTCTTTCCTTATCGAATAAGGTGCAGGATATTTCACAAATACCGCTGTGCAAAGCAAGAACTATAGAAGCAATCAAAAACAAAACCGCGAGTTTGTAGTATCTGCCAATTTTGCTAAAGAGGTCACTCCCGGTGAAGAGATCTCGGCTCTTTCCTCATCGAACAAGGTGCAGGGTATATCATATATATCGCTATGCAAAGCAAAACTGTAGCTACCCTTTTTATAAAGTTTTGATTCTACAACATCTTTTAGCTTTCTTTTCTTTTATTAATCTCATTAATAAATTCCATCAATTATACTTCCTAAGCATCATAGAAAAAACGAAAGCTGTAATATTTATATATCATATATATAGTATAAGCATTCGTCTCAGGCAATAATATGATCTCATCACAGAACATTGCAGCAGAAGATAATATATGAAATATTGGATATACTAGGACGTCCGTGTTTTATTTCGAGCCTTTATAAAATACGGATTCCACGGTCGCGATTAATAGCCAAACCCACATCCCAAGACCCCTACGAGAGCGGCAAGTAACACTGCCAATTCTAGGGTTAAGAGACCCGGTCTCGACTCCTCGAGATGGCCTCCCACTATACCCTAGAACCCGGTTACTTGTGCTCCCCTCCTTGGGTCTACCTAATGCGGAAAAATAAATAATATACAATGGTGACATCATTCTCAACCCGGAAGTGTCCCAATAAAATAATATTACATACAAATGAATTTTACATGAATGAAAATTAAAACCCTCATCTCACATAAAACCCCCGGCTATTCAGAACACGATGATCCAATATAACATATCACAGCAACACATAATATCTCATATCATCAGCGTAAGCAAGTATGCGTATCCCGATTGTCGTTGATGTATAGCAACGAAGCCGGCGATACACCACATATTACGCTTACGTTCACAGAAAAGAAAGTGTAAAACTACAACATTTGGAATCCACAAATACTTTAGACATCTTAAATCCGAAATATCACATATTTCGCATTTCATGCCTAACTATATGAATTCCACATATTGTATCACATTCCAGATAAATAGACAATGTTAAACTTTCCGATCGAATAATCAAATACCCAAGATTTCCCAAATAGCTCAACACTTGAGCGGAGTTCAAAAATCCCAGAACATGTCACTACGCCAATGAACCAGCCGTAGAAGGATCAAACCAACGCCTCACATGCGACAACGCTAAACTACCATAAACCCTAGGGTTCAGTGGCAGTTTTGACTTGGACCCGTTAAAGATAAACGGGTTTAGGTATGTCATTGTTGAAGACCGGATTCGCTCTAGTGCAGACCTTCGCAAGACGGAAAGTTGGTGTTACGCAAAAAAGGATGGGGTGTGTATAACAACCTCCAATGAAGAACATTAGGAAGTACATCTACGAAAAAACATCTGGTTCTCATGCACATGTATACTGGCTGACACACATATATGAGCAAGTAATAGCTGATATATATATATATATATATATATATATACAATGGAGAAAAGATTCCATAGTAGGGAATTTCTTCCTATGACGTCGAAAAAATATGCCCTTCGTCGTGTTTTCCGACGATCGGAACCCATCATGTTCATCGTTATCATCTAAGATGTGGGTACACCAAATTTCGTGTGATTCTACAACTTTTTCACCGTTGAATTAGTGGGTTCAAAATTAACGGTTTACCGACGATAGAACTTTTTACATTGCTAAATTAACGGTGAAAAGGTTGTAGAATCACATGAAATTTGGCATACCCACATCTTAGATGACAACGATGAAGATGATGGATTCCGATCGTCGGAAAACACGATGGGAGACGTATTTTTTCGACGACATAGGAGGAAATTTCTTCCTATGGCCTCTCTCTCTCTCTCTCTCTCTATATATATATATATATATATATATATATATATATATAGAGAGAGAGAGAGAGAGAGAGAGAGAGAGAATAATGGAGAAAAGAGGCCATAGGAGGAAATTTCCTCCTATGGCGTGGAAAAAATACAACCTTCATCAATTTTTTCGACGATCGGCCCCCATCATCTTCATCGTTATCATCTAAGATGTGTGTACACCAAATTTCATGTGATTCTACAACTTTTTCACCGTTGATTTAGCAATGTAAAAAGTTCTATTGTCGGTAAACCGTTAATTTTGAGCCCACTAAATCAACGGTGAAAAAGTTGTGGAATCACATGAAATTTGGTGTACGCACATCTTAGATGATAACGATGATGATGATGGGTGCCGATCGTCGAAAAAAATAATGGAGGTTGTATTTTTTCCACGCCATAGGAGGAAATCCCTTCCTATGGCCTCTTTCCTCCATTAATCTCATATATATATATATGAGAATAATGGAGAAAAGAGGCCATAGGAGGAAATTTCCTCCTATGGCGTGGAAAAAATACAACCTCGACCAATTTTTTCGACGACTGACCCCCATCATCTTCATCGTTATCATCTAAGATGTGGGTACACCAAATTTCATGTGATTCTACAACTTTTTCACCGTTGATTTAGCAATGTAAAAAGTTATATTGTCGGTAAACCGTTAGTTTTGAACCCACTAAATCAACGGTGAAAAAGTTGTGAAATCACATGAAATTTGGTGTACGCACATCTTAGATGATAACGATGATGATGATGATGGGTGCCGATCGTCGGAAAAAATGGCGGAGGTTGTATTTTTTCCACACCATAGGAGGAAATCCCCTCCTATGGCCTCTTTCCTCCATTAATCTATCTCTCTCTCTTTCTCTCTCTCTCTCTATATATATATTTGCACAAGCCTGAGCTAAGTGCTCACTGCATGACTTCAATATTGCTCAAATTGTAGCTCCTTTATCAAATATTATATATGTTATCACTTTGAAATACCATCCAGAGGAACTCGGCTCGAAGGTTCAGAGTCGGATGGACAGATTTGATGATCTAAACAAAAAAGATAGTAGTACCTTCCTTCCGTTTCTTGACGAAGACCGAATGATAATAATAAATTTGCTAAGTCTAAAAATACCACAACAAAAAAAAAAACATTACGAATCTACAGCTGTAAGGATAAGTAATCAGCTGTTTTCTTGTAAGCATATGTATGCATATTTAGAATCTTAATTATTAACCTCACATACAAATTAAGGTCCCAAGAGACATGTGATGTCAATTAATGGTGGCTCTCATGTTCTTTCAAAGATCATGGCCTTGAAAATGATAGGACCATTGCGTTGTCATGGAGGTTGGAATCTCTCTCAGATGTTGTCCTCTGTCGATTTTGCAGCAAGCGATTCTGAACGGTTGTGATTGAGAAAGAGAATTGACTGTGTGGATCTCAATGGGTTGTAGGATGTTGTTGACTCCGAGCTAGCAGCAAGGGAAGTCCCGGGACGGGAAACCACCATAGGATCCTTCGACGATCAAGTAAGTACCGAGAAATAATGGCAGAGTAGCGGCGTATTGGTATGAATTTGACTTACCTGAGTCGTCTGGTGGAGAGATTTTATATAGTGGTCGCATGAGATGAACCGGCGCGAGATTCTAGTCGTCCGTTACGTCACGTTCACGTCGATGGCAGGACACTCCTATCAATGGCGGGATACGCTCATTAATGCCGAGATACGCTAGCCTGAGATGCGGGTCGTGGAGCGGCGGAGATCTCGTCATTGCAAGATATACGGAGCCGTTACGAAGACGCTTGGGCTTCGTGCTCTCGGTTGAACAGGGAAGCCGAGAAAGCTCGGTTCGGTGGATAGCTCAGAGGCCGAGAAAGCTCAGCTGTAGGATTTCTCGGAGGCGAACAAGGAGGCCGAGGAAGCTCAGCTGTAGGATTGCTCGGAAAAGAGCTGTCGCCCGGTTGCTAGGTGAATAGAGAAGGTACTCCGGAGAAGTCTCCAAAAGGTCGGATGCAATCTCGGAGACGAGGTGCCGAAGAATGTCCCCAATGCATCATACTTATTCCAGCTCCGTAGCCCTCAGGAATCTAGCGGGTTTACGTGGATGACACATCATCCACTACGTGTCGTGATCTGGGGAATACTCGTTTTGACCTGTTTATAGGTTAGGGTCGAGAATGGTAAGCCCGGTTTTTAACGATTTAGTCTAAAATTTCCTTGTAATGTGTTGCCGGACGAAGACGCGACAATTGGCAGCTACTCATCTTGAATCCTGGATCTACGTGGCGGCTCACGAAGCTCCTCAGTTCCTGCGCGTATCTTTGGTGACATCAGTATATCAGTGAAATGATTGCACTTAAAAAGGGGGGCACCGTTTTGTTCACTCGGTCGGTTGGGCTACGCACCACATGTCCACCACTGGATGGCAGGACGTGAGGGGCTGTCACCCGAATCCCGGCGAGAGGAGACGTGTCCAATGCCCGGCCACCATGTGGAGTCCCGGTGGCCGCTAGGTGCGACACATCGTTTCGGCGGAAACGGATTTGGGCCATTGGATGCCTTCTTACTAATTGTATAAATAGGGGGGTCATCCTACAGCCTCCTCGCTCGACTCCGAGCTATCTACCGAGCTGAGACTTCTCGGCCTCCCTGTCAAACCCGGAGCACGGAGCCCAAGCGTCCGCGTATCTCGCCAGAACGAGATTTCCGCCGCTCCACGTCCCGCATCCCACGCCGGCACGTTTCTCCGTTAACAAGCGTATCTCGCTATTAATGGGCATATCCCGCCATCAATGCGAACGTGCCATAAGGACGTAACGGACGGCAGGAACCTCACGCCGGATCACTCCCACACGACCGCTAAATAAACCCCCTCTTCCAAACGATTGAGGTAAGTCAAAATCGATTCCAATACGCTGTTACCCTGCCTTTATATTTCGGTACTTACTTGATCGTCGGAGGGTTCTACGGTGGTCATCCATCCCGGGACTTTCTTTCCAGGTAGCTTGGCGTCAACAACTACCCATTGAGATATACACATCCAATTTCCACTCCCAATCTTAACCGTTCAAGAACGCTTGCAGCAAGATCAACAGAGGACAACATCCGAGAGAGATTTCCACCTCCATCAGCCGGCGCCGTCTGTTGGAAAGAAAAGACTTTTCCACCACAAAAAGTTGATCCCCCGCCTTCGATTCAATGGCAAGCAATGACCCCAACACGAGCCGTCCCGTCCCCATAACAGAGGCGGGAGCGGTCCTACTCCCCCTCCTAATGTCATCAACGCCTAAACCGTTAGGATCGACAGGCTCACAACGAGGTGGACGCGCTCGCTCGCGTTCAAGCTGCCGGCCACGCCCACCAAACCGCAGTTGCCCTTTCCCTGGATGGGGACGTATGCATGCTGGCGGGAACACGCACTCAGGTCCTTGCTTTCAATCGCGCTCACCCTGATGTTAACAAACGCCGGCACGCCGATTTCGGTAATTACAACCTATAAGTGGGGAATGATTCAATGACCCGACGGACACAAGACAGTTCAACGCCCCGATCTCAGGGGAGACCAGGCCGTCGTTCCGCCGCCCGCCGCGTGCTCTTACCCTCTGAGGAGGTGTCGGTCATTTCGCCTGCTTCCAGACACGACCGACGCCCCCACTCCCGTCGAGGCCGCGTAAACGGCGAACGTCGAGAATACTCAAGAAGGGCCTCGTCCGAGAATTTAAGAAATGTGATAAAGCGAAACTGAAGCCGCGCCGTTGCACAAACCCGGAGCAGAGATAGCCGGCGTTCCGACTATGGAGAATTCTTAGGGTACCACCAACGGATCGAGGCTATCGAAAAGAAAATTGAGGACATACGACAGGACGACCACACAGCCGGCGAAGGGACGAAGTATTCCGCTGAACGACTCCTAGCCGAACGTGTCTCGTCCAGGAACAAACCGTCCAAAGTGCCTCTTTTTGACAGACAGTCCGACCCGAAAGACCACTTGGACGCGTTCATGGCCGCCATGAGCTTTCAAGACAACTCGGATACGGCTTAATGCAGGGCCTTCCTCACCACCCTTATCCGAGCTGGTCAGGATTGGTTCCGAGGGATTGCGCCGCGCTCCATCTTGACTTTTGACGAGCTGGCTATCCAATTTCTCGGTCATTTCGTCGGTAACTGATGACAGAAAAGGACGGTCGACTACATGTTCACCGTTAAGAGCAGAGACAAGGAATCCTTCAAGGGGTATGTCACCCGCTTCTACAATGCTCTTCTAGAGGTTTCCGAGCACCGCGACGAAATAGTTATCACCGCGCTGTGGTCTGGTCTTAGGCACAAAGAGTAGCTCTGCTCTTTTGTATTAGCGCGACCTAAGACCATGGTCGAAGTGAAAGAATGGACTGAGCGAGAAATACAACTCGAGTCGGAGGTGAACTCCAACCTTTCTAGAGGCAACCAAACAGACCGGAAAAGACGGGACAGGTAAGAGAAAAAGAAAGTTGATTGCCCGAAACCTTATTCCCCAAGGTTTCAGGGGTACACTCCTCTGAATATTTTCCAGACCGAGCTGTTAGAGGAGGCTAAAGGTGAGAGGTTCTTTAAGCTCCCACCAGCTACCCAGAGGACGGACAAGTGGCTCCGCGGCCTATACTGTACCTATCACAGGTCGCAGGGTCACCCGACCGAGAGCTGCAAGCAACTCCGTGACTACATTGAGGAATTGATCCGTTCTGGCCACCTGGCGAAATACCCACGAGACGAGCGACAAATGGAATAGGAGAAAAAAGACCAAACCCCACTTGGAGAGTTAACAATCGGACAAATCATGGTCATTTTGACGAATCCAACTGTGGAAAGTGGGGGGAACCACCACCTCCTACTAGTCGGGGACATAAGTGAACCACCCTACAAGAAATGCAAGAAGGATGACCCGATCATCCTCACCGACGAAGACCTTCACGGCATATCACTTCCTCATAATGACCCTCTTGTGATAACGACTCGAGTTCACCGCTACGAGGTCCGGTGAATATTGGTCGATTCAGAGAACTTAGCGGATATCCTGTTCTACGACCGTTTCCCGAGTATGGGATTAGGTCCATCCGACCTCCCACGTTCTCTCCGGCTTCACCAACCATTCCGTCCCGGCCGAGGGATCAGTCACTCTCCTCCTCAACATTGGGGAAGCGGGCAAGACGCGAACCGTGCCGGTGAACTTCCTCATTGTTAAGGTCCCATCATCCTACAACATTCTCCTGGGACGCCCCACCTTAAACGCTCTCCGTCCTCAGATCTCGACTTACCACCTTGCGCTCAAATTCCCTTTAAATAATAGGAGAATAGGCCAAGCCTATGGGGACCAACAAACAGCCAAGATCTGCCTCACCTCAATGTCCCCTCCAGAGAGCAAGTCGATGATTTTGAAGACGCACATGATCCTCAGGGGTCTTTAGATAACTACGACGACCGAAAGGTAGTTCGAGTCCCCGATGGAAGCGTTAGCAGAAGTTCCCCTCATAGTGGGAGTCAACAGCCGGACGGTCCGGATCAGCTCTCTCTTGACAGGGGACATCCGTGAACGCCAGTTCCGGTTCCTTCGAGACAACTCAGATGTATTCGCTTGGACACCAGCGGACATGCCCGGGATCAACCCGAGGTTATCTCCTACAAGCTCGGGGCCGACTCGAAAGCCAGGCTGATCCGACAAAAGAAGAGAAGTTTTGCGCCGATTAAATAGAAGGCGATAAAGGACGAGGTGGATCGATTGCTCGCTGCCAACTTCATCAGAAATCTAGACTACTCGGATTGGCTGGTGAACGTGGTCATGATCTAGAAGGCAAACGGGAAATGGCGCATATGCATCGATTTCACTGACTTGAACAAGGCTTGTCCTAAAAACAACTACCCATTTTCTCGGATAGACCAGCTAGTGGACAGCTCGGCCGGCCACGAACTACTAAGCTTCATGGATGCCTTCTCCGGATATAATCAGATCCGAATGAATCCAGCCGAGAAAGAGCTGACAGCATTCACCACGGATCGAGAAGTATACTGCTATAGGGTAATGCCCTTCGGACTCAAGAACGCCGGGGCCACGTACCAGCGACTGGTCAACAAACTGTTCAAAGCACAGATCGGGAAAAACATGGAAGTCTACATCGACGGCATGCTTGTAAAATCCGCCTCGTCAGCCAGACACGCTGTGGACCTTGGCGAAGCGTTCGACGTCCTGCGAAAATACAAGATGAAGCTGAATCCAGCTAAATGCGCGTTCGGTGTCACAAGCGGGAAATTCCTCGGTTTCATAGTTACCCATCGAGGAATCGAGGCAAACCCAGAGGAAATCAGCGCCATCCTTAACATGACAACGCCTAAACGCAATATCGATATCATGCGACTCACCGGGAGGGTGGCTGCATTGAGTAGCTTTATGTCTAGAGCTGTGGGAAAATGCCTTCCTTTCTTTAGAGCCGTCAGAAAAATTCCCAGGTTTGAATGGACCGATAAATACCAAAACGCATTAGAACAACTAAAGACCTACCTGGAGACCCCGCCACTTCTCACCAGATCGGTCGAAGGCGACGAACTGTTACTATACTTAGTTGTATCCGACCAAGCCGCAGGCTCTGTACTCGTCTAGGAATTCAAAGGGACGCAGAAATCGGTCTACTACGTGAGCTATGTTTTCAAGGACGCGGAAACCAGATATCCAGCTATAGAAAAAATAGTCCTGGCACTCGTTGTCGCTTCCAGGAAGTTACGACACTATTTCCAGACGCATACGATCCTCGTCCTCACTGAAAGACCTATAGCGAATATTCCCGCCTCCCCTGAATCGTCGGGCCGCCTAAAGAAATGGAGATGGGAACCGTCCCAATTCGACATCAAATACCGACTCCCACGATTTCATCATAGCCCAGGCCCTGGCTGATTTCATTATCGAGTGCACCATTCCCACGAGGGAAGAAACGACTGCTCAGAGCCCCGACTCATGGCCCTTGGTCGAGAAAGTACCCGGCCCAATCCCAGACTGGGTGCTCTATGTAGACGGATCCTCCACAGAAGAAGAAAGTGGGGCAGGCCTCATCATCCGAGGCCCGAACGATGCGGAAATAGAGTATTCCTTAAAACTCGGTTTTAGAGCATCAAACAACGCTGCAGAATACGAGACATTATTGGCAGGGCTACGAATCGCCTATGAAGTGGGGCCAAAGACCATCCGGATACGTAGCGACTCTGCGCTAGTTGTCGGCCAAGTAATCGGTCGTTTCGAAACCCGAGAATCACTCATGATAAAATACCTAGCGGAGGTAAAAAGGTTTCGGAAAAACTTCAACGAAATCCAAATGGAGCATATTCCTAGAAATTTGAACGCTGAGCAAGCTCGCCTCCTCCTATTCGGATAATCACAAGAGAAATATCATCTTTGAAGTCCTACGTCGACCCAGCATCGAAGATGGGGAAACGACACTCCAAATCTAGACGACCTAAGAAGACGTCTCGGACTGGAGAAAGCCTATCAATGAATATCTAAAAGAAGGGATTCTTCCAAAGGACCGAGCCGAGGCCCGTCGGCTTCGGGCCAAAGCTCGCCATTTTATATGGAATAAAGAAAACCTATACAAAAAGTCGCACACTCAAGCTCTGCTCCGATGTGTTGATCCCCACAAAGCAGACTACGTCCTGCTGGAGGTACACGAAGGGATCAGAGGGGTGCATCAAGGGGCTCGCAGCCTGCTCCAAAAGACACTACTCCAGGAGTACTATTGGCCGGGAATATATCAATATGCCGAGAAACTGGTTAGAAGACGCAAAACCTGCCAACTCTTCGGCAGCATTCCTCGCCTCTCCGCCACCGAACTAACGCCGCTAAGTTCCCTATGGCCATTTGCACAGTAGGGGATGGATATGGTAGGTCAGCTCCCTACTGACACGGATGGACACGAGTACATTCTTATTGTGATAGACTACTTCACAAAGTGGATCAAGGCCGTGCCCATCAGGAAACCAGACGCCACCTCTACGATAAATTTCCTGTAGAACAATATAATCTCCTGATTCGGAATCCCGAGGTGCATCATCACCGACCATGGGACCAACTTCGAGAATGACAAAGTCAAGAAGTTTTGCTGCGACTACTACATACTGATGAGGTTCGCCGCAGTAGCGCACCCCTAATGCAACGAGCAAGGCGAAGTAGCAAACTGGAGTGTCATTCACGGGCTCCGAGCTCGCCTGGAAGGGAGGCAAGGCAGCTGGGTCAAGGAACTGCCTCGTGTGCTCTGGGCATTGCGGACATCAAGGAAAACGCCAATGGGAGAAACCCCATTCAGCCTCTGCTACGGTACCGAAGCAATGGTCCCTGTAAAAATTGGATTTCTCAGTTATAAGGTCGAACACTTTAACGATGAAGCTAACACCTTGAAACTGCGAAGCAACTTGGATATCTTGTTAGAAAAACGAGATCGAGCGCAAATCAGAGCGGCCGCCTATCAGCAGCAAACCGCCCGCTATTATGACGCCCGAGTTAAGATTCGAGCTTTTAAGATAGGAGACCTAGTCCTACAGAGAAACGAGTTCATAGACCAAGGGAAGCTACATAAGTTCTCTCCGAAGTAGGACGGACCATTTCTCGTAACGGAAGCATTACCCGGTGGAGCCTACCACCTCCAGGACTCCGGAGGGCGTAATTTTCCCCGGCCATATAACACCGAAAAACTTAAGTTGTATAGATAAACATGTACTCTCTTTTGAATAATGCAATTCCTTTCCGCGTTGACTAAGTTTTCCAAACTAAGTCCTCTCACAGAATAGACTTCTGCACCACCCCGGGGCTCGAGCCCTTCATTACTTTCCTCGGCCCCGAGCTTGGGGTCGGAAGAGGCGGAAAAAAAAAGGTATGGAAAGGAAGAAAGAGACAATATACCATAACTTCAACCAAAGACAAATTTATTTATTCGGAGGTATTATTGGCTCCCCAGCCTTACAACTATTACATCAAAGGAGGACGAGGATTAAGATAACATTGGAGATGATACTTGGAAGAAAACTCCTCCAGTCGAGCTCAGGCAGCCTCCGCCCACTCCCTTTGACGGTACCCGTGGACCCTAGAAGCCACGGACTCGCCAGGGTTCCTATCCACCGAGCAAGATGCAACAACCAATGTTTGCTGGAAACACTCAAGAAGAAGGTCCACCGAGCTATCCCGCCTGTTCTTCGAGATCAGACCAAATTCGTGGACCGTATACATTTTATCAAATGCCTCGTCCATCAACTGCGGAGATAGGGTGTTGTAAACAACCGGGAAAGACCTCCATATCGCGTAGATTAGCACTTAAAAGAAAGAAGATCGTCGGGGATGTAGGCGCCCATAATGCCCCTCCAAGCTGCCTATCACTACCTTGTACGTCTTTTCGGAACGATCGAGATTATAAAAATACACATCGTCCCGGGATACGATCTCCCTGATGGTGTATACACAGCCGGTCATTTTTGAGAAACACACAACCAGGAAGAAGCCAATATGAGAATTCGAAGTGAGACCATACTTTCGATATTTATAGCCTCAACAAAAATCTTCCAATGGTCGAGATCCACTCGCGCAACAACGCAAATCACGGAATATCGCACTTTCCCGATAAAGTACTGCCACGTGTCATCCGTGATGGTCAATATCCCCCTATATGGGTCAAAGAAGGTTGATCGACATAGCAAAGAAAAACTATTGAATTCAGAAAGCCCTCGACAAGATGTAGTCAACTAGCTTCTTGCTCGGCTCATCCGCTAAAGGCAGTATCTCGTCCAGTCAATCCGTGGATCCAAAGCACTCGACAAGTGGCAGCCGAGTAGCTTCCTGCTCGGCTCATCCGCTGAGGGCAGCTTCATGCCCAGTCAATTCACAGATCCAAAGCCTTCGACAAGAGGCAGCCGAGTAGCTTTATGCTCGGCTCATCTGCTGAGGGCAGCTTCCTGCCCATTCAATCTGCGGATCCAAAGCCCTCGACAAGAGGCAACCGAGTAGCTTCTAGCTCAGCTCATCCGTTGAGGGCAGCTTCCTGCCCAGTAAATCCGCAGATCCAAAGCCCTCGTTAAGAGGTGGCCGATTAGTTCCCTGCTCATCTCGCCTAAGACCTATATATAGGGGGCACTGGTCTGTCTACCCTTGGCTATCGCTCGAATCATACTCGATGCACGATCGCCGCCTCGACTCCGGGGAAAGGAAGGGCACCGGTCTGCCTACCCTTAGCTATCGCTCGGTTCATACTCGATGCATGATCAACGCCTCGACTCCGAGGAAAAGGTGGACACCGGTCTACCTATGCTTGGCATTGCTCTTACGTCGCGCTTGCCCAACACTTGCGAGATAAAAAGGCTTGCGAGAGAAAAAGGCTTGCGAGATAAAAAGGCTTGCGGGAGAAAGGCTTCAGAGCTAAAAAGACTTGCGAGATAAAACACTTGCGAGATAAAAAGGCTTGCGGGAGAAAAAGGCTACGGAGGCAAAAACACTTACGAGCTAAAAGTACTTTATTCACATTTCAAAAGTTATGTACAAAGTATTATGGGCTCCCCAGCCTTACAAAAATGCCCGGACGTGTACAAAATTAATAACTAAAGCAGAGATAGCTCTAGTCGCCTGCTCGGCCGGTCCCTCCCTTGCCTCGGTGCTTCCATCGGGGGCTACAATGGCGACCTCCGACTCGGCATCCATGACCGCCGCCACCTGCTCAACAGCCGGTTCGGCACCTTTACCTTGTAGTGCTTCCTCGACTAAGGGATACCTGGCGCGAAGCTCCCGATCGTCGAACCCGGGAATGACTTCCTTAATGGCGTCGAGGGCGTTGTGCTACCCAACGGCCGCGGAATCGGTGAGCTCGAGGTAGAACTGGTCAGAGGTCTTATACTCCTCCACGGCCCTTTCCGCTCTGCCCTCCGCAAGCTTCACCGCCTCGCCAGCTGCCTTAGCATCCCGCTTGAACGAGTCTCTCTGCCTCTTCATTGCATCGTAGTGCCCGTTGACCTCCCCCATCTGGGCCTGGATAGGCCGGTTGGATTCGGTCAGGAGCCGATGAGACTCCTTCAACTTGGAGACCGTCAGACCTTCGGAGACCAACCTAGAGTCGAAGAGGGCCGCCTTCTCTTCCGCCTGTTGCAGCCGGCCAAGGAGCTCCTCCTCTCGTGAGGAAGATTCGCCCGCCTTCTTCATCGCCGAGGCCATCTCCTCGGATTCCATTGCAGCAAGGAGGGCGCAGTGCTGGAGGACCTGAGGAAAATGTGAACCATGTTAAAAAGCTTAAAACCAAGTAAAAACACTTGAGAAATTCTTGAAAAAAAAAAAGTTAGCGACCTGAACAGCCTCCTGAGCTATCGCGGCCACCTGGATCTTAATTGTGCCTCGGGGAATCTTAGCCCCCGCCACCTTCTCCACGTCCGCCAATAAATTGTCGGCCATAGAGAGCCCCGAGGGCACCTTGATACATAACTCGCCTTCTTCCTGTAGGGTAACTAGGCACTATCACAAGGCTCATAAGGCATCAACCATACCAAATCTAAATTTTTTCAAGTGCCGAACAACCTAAAGCGAGGATCTTTGCTAGATAATTAGGGTAAACAAAACATGTAAACATCTTTACATCTAAGAAAGAGGGATTACAACCTTTGTAGTTCGCTCCTTCGCTTCATAAGCTCCGAGTAGTAGTCCCTTCGTCGCGATCCATGAACCTCCGGACTCTAGAGAGGCTCCACAAGCCGAATGATCCATGCTTGCTTGAACTCTTCCTTTTCGAAGATGATCTACCTAGAAGAATTTTTAACTCAAACTCTCACTTCTCTAATCAAGTATTAGTGAAGTGAATACCCTAATCTAAGTGGCTAGAATAGATGAGGATGATGAAGTAGGAATTTAGTTCTCTATTGTTTTCATTTTCTCACTTTAATTCATCACTTTACAAAATGCTAGCAAGCTTTTCAAGGAGGAGGAAGAAGAAGAAGTCTTTTATGATGAATAATGAATTATTGCTATGGTTATAATTGCAACCTTTGGTTAAGTATGAAGGGCTTAATCTTTGTAGAGAATCAACCATGGTAAAGGGTTTGGGTTGGGATAGAAATATCTTCACAAAATATCTAAACTTAAAACAAAAATAAAGCTTCTAGAAACTTCATGAAAAAGCTAACCCAAATCAAATCCTAACTATGTTTAATCTCCGCAAATCATGTTGCATTTGTAATCATAACTTGTTACAATATAATATATCACATATATAATATATTTTTGTAACAAAAGAAAATAATACAATTATTATATATCGCATATATATCAATGTATTATCCGGTGAGAAAACGAATCAATAAAGCGAGCTTATATCAGTTAATGTAATGTAATATATCACATATATAATTATATATTAAATTATTGAATCAACACTTGATCCGACAATCCGGCTATTTCTTAAATAACCGACTAATATAATCTGTATCAGTAAATCGAATCAACACTTGATCCGATGACCCGGCTATATCACATATACCCGGACGATATCTAATATCGTGAGAATAGAATAAGGTATCTCATATCGTAATATTCTCGATCCCGCACATATCACATATGTGCTCCTACTTCGTTTTGCCTGAGTCAAGAAACCTCTGTGTAGGACTCTAAAGAATCGTCAATACGCCGGCAGCAGGTGATGATCATATCAAACACCCACAAGCTACAAGCGGTCAGCTAAACGTAACAGCCACCCAGGTATTGAGCTATCAGAAGATCAACAAGCAAGCCTGTACATTCTCCTGTGAATCCAGTCAGTAACACTACCGTACAGTCCGATCTCTTCGTCTGATATGTCGCATATCTAGTCTAGGGGTGGTATACGTCAGACCCCAGTAACCGATAAGTCATGTCGATGTGAGGCTCATAACCAGTCGAGAAACTACTGATAACACTTACCAGTAGCACTCTATATCAGCCCTGGCCAGGGACTTCCAGTTATAGCCAATCGAACACATCACAACATCAACTCCCTATACCGGGAGAGACGAATCCCCTCCTATCGCTCATTGCCTCCATGTGATTCGGGACTGTACCCAAAAGCCACCGTTTTGCACGCCCTCTTGGACGTGGTAAGGTGGAAATCAAAGCACAGTGGGAATCACACAAGACTCTATGACGATCTCGGGTCTATAAACTAACCTGTACCAGTGTCACCGGAGAACTGCTATCTGACGATAGGTATATTACCATCTAGGAGTTCTCTGCGAGTCCGTTCAGTGTACCCAGACTCCACTGAGCACCCGTACACCATCTTTGATGTCAAACACCGATAGATATGGGATCATCCATCGCCCATCATATGGGTCAAGATGCGTATACGCTAGTGTATTCTGGTGTATCGATGCCCTGTCTCGGTACACCCTCGACTAGGAACAATTATAGGATGTACTCATATACTACCGTGGCCCCACTAGTATGATCTTATCATTGTCCCAGTAGTCGGGTACATATCCTAAGGGATTTATCAACATGTGAAGGCAAGATAGTAAATTAATACAAGTCAACATGTTAAGATAAACTGAAACCAAATAGCATACTATCATGTCGAGCAAGAAAGTCCTCTCTATATATATCCAAGCATCCACTATAATATACATCATATGTACAACAATGGCCTCTAGGGCATATATATAACTAACAATCTCCTACTTGCACTAAGGCCAGCTGTTGTAGTATCTCATACCCAGCATCCCGAAGAGTCTCTCAAACTGTGTCTGGGGAATGGCCTTCGTGAGTGGATCCGCAGTGTTGTCCTTCGTATCAACTATCCTGACCTCGATCTCCCAGCGATCAACTATCTCCCGGATCAGGTGATACCGCCTCAGAATATGTCTGGACTTCTGATGGGACCTGGATTCCTTGGCCAAAGCCACAGTTCCATTATTATCACAATACAAAGGTAATGGATGCTTAATGGATAGAACCACACCGAGTTCAGTAATGAACTTCTTCATCCAGACAGCCTCTTTTGCAGCATCGTTGACAGCGATGTATTCAGCCTCCATTGTCCAGTCTGCAACGGTTTCCTGTTTGGAACTCTTCCAACGCACCGCCCCTCCATTGAGGGTGAAGACAAATCCCGAGTGCGAGTTAGAGTCGTCCTTATCATTTTGGAAGCTCGAATCGGTAAAGGACTCCACCTGGAGTTCTCCGTTACCATACACCAAGAACATCTCTTTAGTCCTTCTCAAGTACTTGAGAATGTTCTTCACAGCTATCCAGTGACTCTCTCCAGGATTTGCTTGATACCTACTCACTATACTTAGTAAGTATGCTACATCGGGTCTGGTACATAGCATCGCATACATGATAGAGGTTACTGCCGAAGCATAGGGTATCCCTTGCATGCGAGCTCTTTCCAAATCTGTCTTGGGAGACATCTCTTTGGAGAGAGTGAGTCCAGAGATCGTGGGTTGGTTACCACACTTGGATTCTTCCATACTAAACCTCTTTAGTATGGTGTCAATGTACCTGGATTGGGACAATCCCAGTATCCGTTTAGATCTATCTCTATAGATCATAATTCCCAGTATGCAGGAGGCATCACCAAGATCTTTCATTGAGAATCTTTGTGATAAGAAGAGCTTGACTGATTGCAGCATATGAACATCATTTCCTATCAAGAATATATCATCGACGTACAATACGAGGAAGACAACCTTACTCTCTGCAACTTTTTTATATATACAAGGTTCATCTACGTTTTTGATGAAGTCAAACTCTTTGACTACAACATCAAAGCAGATGTCCCAACTCCGCGATGCCTGCTTTAACCTGTAAATGGATTTAAGCAGCTTGCACACATTTCCGCTGCTCCCACTATCTACGAAGCCCTCTGGCTGAGTCATGTACACGCACTCCTCTAAATCACCATTTAGAAAGGTGGTCTTAATATCCATTTGCCAGATTTCGTAGTCATGGTATGCAACAATGGCAAGTAAGATCCGGATGGACTTAAGCATAGCCACTGGAGAAAAGGTTTCATCATAATCCACACCTGGTCATTGACGAAAACCCTTTGCAACAAGTCTAGCTTTGTAAGTCTCAACTTTTCCATCTACACCAAGTTTCTTCTTAAAGATCCATTTGCTCCCAATGGGTTTTACCCCTTCAGGAGCAACTTCCAAAGTCCATACTTTGTTGGTGTACATGGATTCCATCTCAGATCGCATTGCATCCAGCCATTTCACAGAGTCACCACTCGTGATGGTCTGCTCGAAGCTAGTCGGGTCATCATCTTCCATGATGCAATCCTCGCTCCCACCATCAACGAGAAAACCGTAGTATGTCTCAGGTGGATGAGAAACCGTACTAGATCGGTGGAGCGGCTGAGGTTCGTCGGGAACTACTGAATACTATGGTTCCAATAAATCATCAGTCGTAGTTTGTGCTGCTGGAACTTCTTCCAGCTCTACCTCTTTACCACTAATTTCTTTAACAAGAAATTCCTTTTCTAAAAAGGTAGCATGCCGAGAAACAAACACCTTTTGTTCCTCGGTGTGGTAGAATATATACCCGCGCGAACGTTTGGGATATCCAATAAACTTACACAGAATAGACCTTGCCCCGAGCTTGTCCGGATTTTGTGTTTTCACATATGCCGGACAACCCCATATCCTAACATAATTAAGATATGGTTTCTTTCCTTTCCATATCTCATATGGAGTGGTGGGCACAGATTGGGTGGGAACCATATTCAATAGCTCTGCAGCCGTCTCCAGTGCAAATCGCCAGAAGGAAATAGGTAACTCAGTATTGCTCATCATAGAGCGCACCATATCTAATAGGGTGCGATTCCTCCGCTCCGATACACCGTTGTGCTGTGGTGTATAAGGAGAAGTAAGCTGAGAGAGAATCCTATTCTCTTTTAGATAGTCCAGGACCTCATTGCTTAAGTATTCTCCTTCTCGATCAGATCGTAGGATCTTAATACTTTTGCCCGTTTGGTTCTCTACTTCGTGCTTATATTCCCTGAATTTCTCAAAAGCTTCAGACTTGTGTTTTATCAGGAACACATGTCCGTATCTTGAGAGATCGTTAGTGAATGTAATGAAGTAGGAAGAACCGTTCCTTGCATTTGTAGATATGGGTCCACATACATCACTATGTATCAGCCCCAAGAGTTCTGTAACTCTTACTCCGTGTCCACTAAACGGAGTTTTGGTCATTTTTCCTTTGAGACATGACTGGCAAGTGTCATAAGATGATAATTCGAACGGATTCAAATATCCATCCTTATGCAATTTAGCTAGCCGTGTTGCATTGATATGACCTAGTCTACAATGCCACAAGAAGAATTCGTTCATTTCTGAACTTTTCCTCTTGTTTGTGTTCTGTACATTAAGAATTGTAGTTTGATTTAGAACGTACATGCCATTATTTAACGATCCTGATCCTATCAACTTTTGATTCAGGAATATGTTCATAATATTATCCTGTATTACAAAATTATATCCTTCTTTATTCAATAAAGAAACTGATATAATATTGCATATCAGGGTCGGAATGTAATAGCATTCGTTCAGAATTAATGTATTACCTTTTGGTAACACAAGGTGATATTCGCTAACAGCCTTGGCTGCAACATTTGCACCATTCCCTACTGTTACGAAATGATCACCCATTCTCAGTTCTCTACCTTTACGTAGCCCATGTAACATATTACATATGTGGGATCCCCATCCAGTATCTAATACCCAAGACGTAGAGTGAACTGAGAAACAGTTCTCGATAACAAATACACCCGAAGAAGATGCATCAGTATGCTTGTTCTTCATTTGGGCGGCGTGAGAATCCAGATATTCTCCTAATTCCTGCTCAGTCTTATAACACTTATAAGAAAGAACGGGACCAACGTTCCCCTGCTCAGTATAATAAGCGGGTTCAGTCAATACATCCATATTATTATCTTGATTAAGGCCTGACTTGGTCGCTACCTGGTGAAAGAGAGAAGAAAACACTTTAGCGTATACTCTTGCAAGATTAGATTGGTTATTATCTTATCTAATCAGGATGTCTCCCACTGTTTTTTATCAAATCTTCCTTAAAACCCTAAAAGGAAAGACTAGCCGGGATTAATTACACCTTACAAGTTCGCCAATCTTTCAGCCAGGCCAGTGTTGTTACTTTGAGTGAGATTCCCCATGCTTTCGCATGGACCTAATTAAACTAAACCTCATTTTCCCAGAGGCATAACCCCGTAAACACCTTTCTAGTCACCTACTTGATCGGTTAATTGTCCTGTGTAAAATTCTCCCAGGAGTAACTCTTACTCGCAGTGGGTATCGGGATCCATCTATCTCATAGAAGGTATGCAATCTCATTGCAAATTTCAACACTTGAAATTCCCGATAATGCTTTTACCCCTAGCGTCCTATGACCTTGACGCATGCCAACAAACCATAGTCCGCTAGTCAAGTTCAACCCGTACATTTCTTGATTGAATTAAACCCACCCGTACGACCCTTGACCCAGGCCAACAAAGTCGTACGACTACCTTAATCCAATCACATCTCATGTTGCAGATAAGTACTAGTTAGCTACTGCACACTACGTCTTGACGCAGGCCAACAAACGTAGCACGAATACTAAGTAATATCTATCTGAAATGTCGGAGGGCTACACAGGTTTTTCAGAAAACCATGAGCGTAATGAACTTGATATCGTTGTAGAAACAAGTGATTTTGAAAAGAAGTGTTTTTTAGGCTTTTCCAGTTTCACTAAAGAGGTCACTCTCGGTGAAGGGATCTCGGCTCTTTCCTTATCGAATAAGGTGCAGGATATTTCACAAATACCGCTGTGCAAAGCAAGAACTATAGAAGAAATCAAAAACAAAACCGCGAGTTTGTAGTATCTGCCAATTTTGCTAAAGAGGTCACTCCCGGTGAAGAGATCTCGGCTCTTTCCTCATCGAATAAGGTGCAGGGTATATCATATATATCGCTATGCAAAGCAAAACTGTAGCTACCCTTTTTATAAATTTTGATTCTACAACATCTTTTAGCTTTCTTTTCTTTTATTAATCTCTTTAATAAATCCCATCAATTTTGCTTCCTAAGCATCACAGAAGAAACGAAAGCTGTAATATTTATATATCATATATATAGTATAAGCATTCGTCTCAGGCAGTAATATGATCTCATCACAGAACATTGCAGCAGAAGACAATATATAAAATATTGGATACACTAGGACGTCCATGTTTTATTTCGAGTCTGTATAAAATACGGATTCCACGGTCACGATGAATAGCCAAACCCACATCCCAAGACCCCTACGAGAGCGGCAAGTAACACTGCCAATTCTAGGGTTAAGAGACCCGGTCTCGACTCCTCGAGATGGCCTCCCACTGTACCCTAGAACCCGGTTACTTGTGCTCCCCTCCTTGGGTCTACCTAATGCAGAAAAATAAAGAATATACAATGGTGACATCATCCTCAACCCGGAAGTGTCCCAATAAAATAATATTACATACAAATGAATTTTACATGAATGAAAATTAAAACCCTCATCTCACATAAAACCCCCGGCTATTCAGAACACGATGATCTAATATAACATATCACAGCAACACATAATATCTCATATCATCAACGTAAGCAAGTATGCGTATCCCGATTGTCGTTGATGTATAGCAACGAAGCCGGCGATACACCACATATTACGTTTACGGTCACAGAAAAGAAAGTGTAAAACTACAACATTTGGAATCCACAAATACTTTAGATATCTTAAATCCGAAATATCACATATTTCGCATTTCATGCCTAACTATATGAATTCCACATATTGTATCACATTCCAGATAAATAGACAATGTTAAACTTTCCGATCGAATAATCAAATACCCAAGATTTTCCAAATAGCTCCACACTTGAGCGGAGTTCAAAAATCCCAGAACATGTCACTGTGCCAATGAACCAGCCGTAGAAGGGTCAAACCAACGCCTCACATGCGGCAACGCTAAACTACTACAAACCCTAGGGTTCAGTGGCAGTTTTGACGGTCACATAATCGAGTTAAGGTTACGTTCTTCTAGAGGGTCCACAGATACGCTAACATGATTTCCCGAAAGTTTTAAACAGAGGAAAAAATCCAACACTTGAAAGTTTTCCGTCATGAAAAAAATGAGTTATTGATATCCGTTCGAACCTTTTAACACGTTCTAAATTACCCGAAAAACTAAACGATGTTAAACTTTCCGATCGAATCAATGAATTCTATAGATCTCCAGAAAACTCAACACTTGAGTAATATTAAAAATTCCCAGAAGCATGTAGTAATACCTACGGATGTTACCCAGAAACAACTACCCCTAATACCCAAGTACGGCCGCGGAACCGTCGCTAAAAGCCTGGTATGGCTGCGGTTCCACGGCGACTTAAGGGATTAGGGGTTCTTCTTTCACAGTTATCCATAGAATCACCTGCTTAATTTTCTGAGTATTTTTAATAGGGAAAATCCATCTTTTAAAAAAATTTCCAGAGAGGGGGTCAAATAAGACGTTTCGGGGTTCGATCGGACTTTTAACTTCGTCTACACGTCGTCTAATGCTCTAGCTAGGCTCTGATACCACTGTAGGGTTACTAGACACTATCACAAGACTCATAAGGCATCAACCATGCCAAATCTAAATTTTTTCAAGTGCCGAACAACCTAAAGCGATGGTCTTTGCTAGATAATTAGGGTAAACAAAGCATGTAAACATCCTTACATCTAAGAGAGAGGGATTACAACCTTTGTAGTCCGTTCCTTCGCTTCATAAGCTCCGAGTAGTAGTCCTTTCGCCGTGATCCATGAACCTCCAGATTCTAGAGAGGCTCCACAAGCCGAATGATCCATACTTACTTGAAGTCTTCCTTTTCGAAGATGATCTATCTTGAAGAATATTTAACTCAAGCTCTCACTTCTCTAATCAAGTATTAGTGAAGTGAACACCCTAATCTAAGTGGCTAGAATAGATGAGGATGATGAAATAGGAATTTTGCTCTCTTTTGTTTTCATTTTCTCACTTTAATTCATCACTTTACAAAAAGCTAGCAAGCTTTTCAAGGAGGAAGAAGAAGAAGAAGTCTTTTGTGATGAATAATGAATTATTTCTATGGTTATAATTGCAACCTTTGGTTAAATATGAAGGGCTTAATCTTTATAGAGAATCAACCATGGTAAAGGGTTTGGGTTGGGTTAGAAATATCTTCACAAAATATCTAAGCTTAAAACAAAAATAAAGCTTCTAGAAACTTCATGAAAAAGCTAACCCAAATCAAACCCTAACTATATTTAATCTCCACAAATCATGTTGCATTTGTAATCATAACTTGTTACAATATTATATATCACATATATAATATATTTTTGTAACAAAAGAAAATAATACAATTAACATATATCGCATATATATCAATGTATTATCCGGTGAGAAAACGAATTAATAAAGCGAGCTTATATCAGTTAATGCAATGTAATATATCACATATATAATTATATATTAAATTATCGAATCAACACTTGATCCGACAATCCGGCTATTTCTCAAATAACCGACTAATATAATCTGTATCAGTTCATCGAATTAACACTTGATCCGATGACCCGGCTATATCACATATACCCGGCCGATATCTAATATTGCGAGAATAGAATACGGTATCTCATATCATAATATTCTCGATCCCGCACATATCACATATGTGCTTCTACTCTGTTTTGCCTGAGTCAAGAAACCTCTGTGTAGGACTCTAAAGAATCGTCAATACGCCGGCAACGGATGATAATCATATCAAACACCCACAAGCTGCAAGCGGTCAGCTAAACGTAACAGCCACCCAGGTTTTGAGCGATCAGAAGATCAACAAGTAAGCCTGTACATTCTCCTGTGAATCCAGTCAGTAACACTACCGTACAGTCCGGTCTTTTCGTCTGATATGTCGCATATCTAGTCAGGGGTGGTATACGTTAGACCCCAGTAACCGATAAGTCATGTCGATGTGAGGCTCATAACCAGTCGAGAAACTACTGATAACACTTACCAGTAGCACTCTATATCAGCCCTGGCCAGGGACTTCTAGTTATAGCCAATCGAACACAGCACAACATCAACTCCCTATACCGGGTGAGACGAATCCCCTCCTATCGCTCATTGCCTCCATGTGATTCGGGAATGTACCCAAAAGCCACCGTTTTGCACGCCCTCTTGGACGTGGTAAGGTGGAAATCAAAGCACAGTGGGAATCACACAAGACTCTATGACGATCTCGGGTTTACAGACTAACCAGTACCAGTGTCACCGGAGAACTGCTATCTGACGATAGGTATATTACCATCTAGGAGTTCTCGGTGAGTCCGTTTAGTGTACCCAGTCTCCACTGAGCACCCGTACACCATCTTTGATGTCAAACACCGATGGATATGGGATCATCCATCGCCCATCATATGGGTCAAGATGCGTATACGCTAGTCTACTCTGGTGTATCGATGCCCTGTCTCGGTACACCCCCGACTAAGAACAATTATAGGACGTACTCATAGACTACCGTAGCCCCACTAGTATGATCTCATTATAATCCCAGTAGTCGAGTACATATCCTAAGGGCTTTATCAACATGTGAGAGTAAGACAGTAAACTAATACAAGTCAACATGTTAAGACAAAATGAAACTAAATAGCATACTATCATATCGAGCAAGAAAGTCCTCTCTATATATATCCAAGCATCCACTATAATATACATCATATGTACAACAATGGCCTCTAGGGCATATATATAACTAACACCTGCACCTGAATCCTGGTCGAAGGCGGTCGAGAAACCACCCTCTTCTGCTTCTTGAGGGGGGATTCGGGTGCAGGTTGCGCCTCCATCCTGGCTCGAGGCGCCGCATCCCGCACGTGCTTATGACCTCCCCCATGGCGTTCCTCCAGAACTGGGGGCGCTGCGGAAGCCTTGGAAGGAGGAGCTTTCCGACGAGCCGTACTTAGAGCTGGCCGGGCCGAGCTGGTGCCACCGCTCTTCCTCCCCTAGGCCTTGGCGGCCATGGCAGCCATAATTTTCTGATGATCCATAGGCTCTGCGAGGAACACATAGGGAAAAAGATCAACAAAGAAATTTTAACAATGTCTAGATAGATCTACGAAGGCCCTGACTTACCCACAAAGCACGCGGGACTGAACCTAGTCCAGCTCAGATCTTGCTCAGAAAGCAGGACATCAGCTCGCTGGATCGGTTCCCACTGCGACACCACCCTGGCCTCGGGGGTGTTCGACTGTCTAACCTTAGGACAATCGGCCATATACCACTAGATGGGCACCGGCCAATCCTCACCTTCCGGTGGCCCGATGAAGATGAACTTTTCCTTCCATTCGTGGATGGAGGAAGGGACAACCACTACCCCTGACCCGGCCATCCCATCCTTATGTTTTTTAAAAGAAAGATACACCCTGCTCGGTTCTTCCTTACTGGTACCGGGGTGGTTTTTATAACAAAGGAAGGAAAGATGGATGCTCAAATCAAAAGGGATCCGATCAATCTTCAGCTGGATCAGAAATCCGAGGAGGATTCTACACGAATTCGGCGCTTGCTGGCCCGGGGCAACATGGAAACAATGGAGCACGGCGCAAACTTCAGGCAGGAAGGGCAGACGCATCCCTGCCCGGAATGCTTCCAGGTACAAAGCAATCTCTTTACCCTGTACCTCGTCTGCCCGTTCACCCTCCTATGCCAAACGAAATGAATAACCGTAGGGGATATGAAATCAAATCCGAATGTCAGAAAGCTCATCCAGACGGTTCAAGATCGAGGGTGCATCGCGGATGTTCCCGATGCGCACCTTGGGGGCCCTTGTCGCCCCCCGACGACGCAAGACAAGGGCGACACCCCCCTCAGAAGATGAAGAAGAAGAAGAGGAACTCTCTCGGCTATCGAAAGCCGAGGAGGAAGAAGACCCACTGGACTCGGCTTCAGAAAATGAAGCCTCATCGCCCGACTCGATCCCTACTACGTCAATAGATATTTCGGAAAAAGACATTTAACCTGATTCAAGAAAGGACTTGCCGAGGAAAATTTTGGTTGAAGTTCTGACCTAAGCAGAGGGGCACCGATCAAACTTCATGCAATGAGAGTCGACTAGGGCAAAGTGTCGGGCATAGGAGAGCCCCTCCTATTTATACACTCCATGAGAAGGCATCCAACGGCCCAAACCGGTTCCCGCCAAAACGAAGCATCACACCTAATAGGTATCGGGACTCCACGTGACAACCGTCCATTGGACACATCTCCTCATGGCAGGATTCGGTAACAATTCCTCACGACCTCGCCACCTAGCGGCGACGCATGGCACGTTATCCAACCGGCGGGTGAACGAAACGATGCCCCCTCTTTAAAAGCGCAATTATTTCGCTGATCCGCTGACATCACCAAAAATACGTGTGGGAACTGAGGCACTTCGTAAGCCGCCACGTGGATCCAGCGACCCAAGAAGAGCAGCCGCCAAACATCACGCCGTCGTCGGGCAGCCCATCATAGGGAAATTTTCGGTTGAATCATGGAAAGCCAGACTTACCACTCTCGGCCCTGACCCATAAATAGATCAGGGCGAGAGTGGGGGGCTAATGATGAGGCTCATGAAAGGGAACACCCCAGATTCCGACACGTGGAGATGACGTGTCGTCGGCACATATCCTTTAGACCCTTGGGGCCTATGATGGGGAATCAGTGTGACACATTACAAGTCTTCTTCAGGACCCCGTGACGCGGTGGTACCCGACCTTTCGGAAAAGCCTCCCTGGAGTAACCCCCATATGCTCTCAGGCAGCTGAGACTCCTCGGCCTCCTCACTCGACTCTGAGCTATCTACCGAGCAGAGACTCTTCGACCTCCCTGTCAAACCCGAAGCACGGAGGCCAAGCGCCCCCGTAACGGCTCCGCGTATCTCGCCAGAACGAGATTTATGCCTCTCCACGTCCTGCATCCCACGCTGGCACGTTTCTCCGTTAACCAGCGTATCTCGCTAATAATGGGCATATCCTGCCATCAACGCGAACGTGCCATAAGAGCGTAACGGACGGTGGGAATCTCGCGCCGGATCACTCCCACGCGACCGCTATATAAGCCCCCTTTTCCAAACGATTGAGGTAAGTCAAAATCGATTCCAATACACCGCTACCCCGCCTTTATACCTCGGTACTTACTTGATCGTCGGAGGGTCCTATGGTGGTCACCCACCCCGGAACTTTCTTTGAGGGTAGCTCGGCGTCAACAACAACCCATTAAGATCCACACGTCCAATTTCCACTCCCAATCTCAACCGTTCAAGAATGCTTGTAGCAAGATCGACGGAGGACAACATCTGAGGGAGATTTCCATCTCCATTAGTAGGTGTAATGAAATTCTCTTGAACGTCGGTTCGGTCCTCTACCATCTCTTTTTTTTCCTCTCCCCAACTTAATTAGCCAAGTTGCATGATCAGGAAGCGAAAACGATTCTAGCATTTATCTGGTCCCCTTTCCTACCATATCATATATATATTATGAAACATGTACGGACTCATGATGTTTGTTTTGATTTGAAATTGTGTGACGAATAGGTTATAAGTTTGATCAGAGATATGGAGTGAGTTCCAGTGAAGGTTCTCAAAATTAAATGAGATCGGGTTGAAGTCTCATGTATGTCTCGGATTGATTATGATACTCCAAAGTTAACCCAATTTAAAGTGCAAGTTGAAAATGAACCTGGACTAGGGTATATCAAGCCGGTCCTGGCCCAACCCAACCCAAATTCAACTTAATTGTGTATAAATAAAAAAGCTCACAATAATATTGGTTAAAACATTTTATAAGCTCATATATATATATATATATATATATTGTTTGTTTGTTTGAATCTTTTAGTCTACTTCATGTTAGTTTGTTTGATATCTTTACTTTACGTTACCAACATATGTATTAGGCTTGTAATTATGAATGGCTGGTATAGGTGCTATTGGAAACGAGCCAGCTCGGGATTGGTTCAAGTTCGGCTTGTTAAAAGCTGGTTCAAGTTTCGTTTGTTAATAAATGTGTCACCTTCCGCTTTCCAAAATACATAAAATCGGGAACGTGACAAAACCAACCATACTACCTACGGTAAGGAAATATCCTCACATGGATACATTACGGCTGTCAATTAGTAATCAAGAACAATAATATAACTATCTACTTTTAAACATGTCCAATAGCCACAAGAACAATAACAGGAAACAGTAGCGAAAGCAATAAAATTCCAAGGAAAAAAATACCTAAACCATCAATCAGCGCAATATCAGTGAAATGGTCATCACTGGTCGGTAATTCTACCGAAATACTCATGTGCTAAGTCAAGTATCTGGGTCATGCAAAACCCAGATGTCAGTGCATCATAAATATAATAGTAATAATAATAAACTGAACAGTGATTATAAACCAAACAATCACAGGTGTTATAACAGCAGGCTATAGGTATGTCACGCATATCCTAAAGTCTGTGTTTCTAGATTAACTATCTTACAGGTATTTGAAACCAATGAATGGACTCCTCCATGTAACTCAAAAGTATTTATCCCGTTACTCCCCGGGATTACGGATCAAGATGTATGAATCAAGAATGATTCTGTTCCGTTACCTCCTTGATGGAGGGGCCTTTCCGGTCTCTTTCAAATGTTGTCTTCTATTGATCTACCGATGGCTGCGATTGATGGCTGGGATTTGATCTGGAGCGTGATCTCCTGCGATATGTGGATCTCTATGGGTTGGAGGAGATTTGCGCCAAGTACCTGCAAGGAAGTCCCGGGATGGTTTGGTACCACCGAGGACCCTCCAACGATCAAGTCAGTAACAAGATCCGAGCAGAGTAACGGCTTAAGTAGAGCAGAAAATACTTCCTTGATCCCTCTGGGAGAGGGGTTTATATAGAGGCGGTGGCATGCAGGGGAAGGCGCGAGAATCACACCAGCTGTTATGCTCCTGACGTCACGCCCGCGTGATAAGCGGATCTTCCCATTAATGACGAGACAAGCTCGTTAATGGGGATTGTAATGGCGTGGAACGTGGGATGTGGCTGGCAGAGATCTCATGCATGGCGAGATTCGTGGAGCGGCGGTTACTCCTGCGAGTGGTATCGTTGGTCGGTCGATGAGACCGAAGAAAATAGCCTCGGCGGGAGAGCTCGGGGACGAGCGGGAGAGCCGGGGCATCTTGGTCCTGTGATAGCTCGGAGGCGAGCTGGGAGGCTGAGGAAGCCAATTTATGCATGGGGGCTCTGAGGAGAGCCAGCTTGTGCTTGCAGGTCGGGCACAGGGATGGCCTGGTCGGCCCCTGTAGGCCCTTTCTTCTGAGCTCATGGATACGTCATCTGCCACGTGTCACGATCGGGAGATCGCCGATATCGAGCATCATCATTATCCCCCCACTCTCGTCCTGACCAGCTGACGGGTCGGGTCGAGAGTGGACTGCCGGGCCACCCGGGGTGAGCTCCCTTCGAAGATATCGTCAGAACGTGTCCCTGGGCAATTTGTTGTCTTTTCTGCCAGCGAATCATGGGCGAGATCTCTGCATTTAAGGAAGGTGCACCGGTTCGTGCATTCCGTCACTGAAGTGACGGTCCACGTGTCGAGCGTCGGTTGGGTGACACGACGTGTTGCAGACATGCGGCGCCTGATGGGATACGGCCCAATGCTGGAGCGACAGGTGGAGCAATCGGGGTCGCCGGACGCCAGGAGTCGTTTTGGCGGGAGATGAAGGGCGCCGTTGGATGAGGGCGATGGCAGCAATAAATAGGGATGGGGTCCACTCCAGGGCCCCTATCACTTCATACTTTCCTCGCTTTAAGTCCTAATGGCTCAGCGCTCTTCTTCTTTCTTCTGCTTTTGCCTCCCGAGGATCCCTCTTCTCCAGGTTAGATGTCTTCCTTTGTAGAATCTGTAGATGTGGTGGGAGTAGGCTCTAGGGACCCTCCAGTCGAGCCCGAGTCTTCCCGGGGAGCAGGGTTCAGATCCTCTTCCCGGGATCGTGCGACTGGGGCAGTCCCCAGGGAGGAGGCGGCTGACGCCGCTCTTGGCGCGCCGTCTTTGATGAGGCACGAGGATGAGCTCACCAACGCTCGGGCTCGCTTCCATATCCCTTCTGGCTATACGCTTTGCTTAGCCAAGGAAGGAGAGAGGGCAAACCAAGTATGAGATAGGGAGATCGCCCTGTACCTGGAAGTCTTTTGGTGCGGAATGCACCTGCCCTTCCCTCTGGAGGTCGTCGAAGCGCTGAACTTCTTTAGATTAGCTCCGGGCCAGTTAGTGCCGAACTCATGGAGGATCCTTCTCGGGTTCCTGGTCCGCCTGAAGCTACAGGCGGTCCCCTTCAGTATCCCCATCCTTGATTCCTCTCTCCTCTTCAAAAATCATCCTGGGGGTCGAGCGGGCGACCCGAGGTGGGTCTACCTCTCCTTTAGGAAGCGATATGGGGGTGCCGCCGGGTCAAGAGTTGTAGTCCTGCCTTCTTCTATCCATGACTGGAAGAAGAAGTTCTTCTTTGTTGCGCAACCCGAGGGTGAGGACTGGCCCGTGCCGACCAATGGTCAAGAGATAAGTGCTTCCCGGAAAATTAGTCCAATGACGCCACCGTGGTGAGAATAGCGTCGTGGGAGCCCATTCCCCGACCTGACGTGCTGCTATCTGAGCGGGCCTTGAGTTGGGCCGGGCTCAGCCCAACGAGTTCGTCGGTGAGTTAGGCTTGCGTTTTGCTTTATTTTTGTATGAGGCGCTGACTCCACTACATCTTGTTTTGTGCAGAACCCATGGATATGAACGAACTCTGAGCCTCCATGCGGTGGCCGAAGAAGGGCCAGAAGGCTGGAGGTGCCAGCTCTTCTCGCTCGAATCCTGTCCCAGTTCCTTCGGCCGCCATCCCAGTTCCTCCGGTGGCCGTACCTCCTCAGTGTTCGGGGGCGGGTCCCGCCCCGGAGTCCAGCAAAGCGCCGAGCCGGAAGCGGGTGCGTGAACAAGAGGACCCAACCTCGGAGGAGGAGACCGGGTCTCCATCAGCCCCCTTCAAGAGGGTCCACCGAAGGGTTCCTCGGACCCCGGCCTCCCCGATCATGGTGGAGGAGGAGGGCCTCCGATTTGCGGTGCCCTCGGGGCTCGCCGTTTCCGACAGTCTGCTATTCGACATCGAGAAGTCGGCAGGGGGTAGGGTCCCCAGGGGGACCCTCAGAGGCCAGATGGCGTCTATTGCCCAGGAAGCCGTGCAGGTAAGCGCTCGGCTATTCATGAGATTTGGTGCCTCCTTTGTCTTTCTGACCTCTTTTTGATTATCTCAGGTCCTCCAACATGTCGCCCTAGCCATCCGCATGGAGGAAGAGGTGATAACCCCGGCGTTGAAGGCCGTAGGCCAGCTTACCTCACTGGAGGAGAGCTCCAAGCGGGAGCTGGAGGTGACGATGGCGAGGGTCGCCACCCTGGAGGGCAAGGTGGCGGCTGGGAAGCAAGAGGTGGCCGCTGCGGCGCGGGGGGCGGTGGCTTCGAAGCAGGAGGCTGCCCAGCACCATGAGGCCACCCTGGCCGCCAAGGCTAAGCTCCAGGACGCCAGGGTGCTCGCTGGCACCATGAAGAAGACGGTGGAGACCCTCCAGAAGGAGTTGGAGGTGGCGGCCGAGGAGGTGAAGCGGGCCAATCTCGGGGCGGCTAAGGCGGTGGAGGACTATAAGAAGTCGAAGGACTACTACTCCAACCTAGCCGTGGCCACTACGAACATCTGGCATGAGGCCCTCGACGCCGTCAAGGCCCGGATGCCGGAGTTCGCTGATGAAGAGCTCCGGGCCGAATATCCCCTCGTAGGTGCCGACGAGCAGGGGGACGACCTCGGAGAAGAAGAGGTCCCTGACGAGGAAGTGGCCGAGGACCCTGCCCGAGCCGTGGTAGATATTGAGGTTCCCGTGGTCGCGCTTGGCCCCGAAGCCTGAAGCCCCTCGTCTTCCTGCTTCTTTTATTTTGTCTCATCGGGAATTTTGTAAGGCTGGGGAGCCCCCAATACCCTTGTAAAGAATTTTGTTTGTGCGAATAAAACTTTTGTTATTTCATTGCTTGCATATTATCCTTTGTTTGTGAAGAATACTCGTATAATATTCGGACTTGAACTATTGAGCTTCCATGTCAGGTCAGTTCTTCGTCTGGCGATCGCACGTCGAGTTGATTTCGTTGGAAAGAAGGTATCTCTATAGCCCCGAAGTCGAGGGGGGATCGCTCAGGCTTATATAGACCTGGTGTCTCTTGGAGAGTGCTTCAGATCCGCGGCGTTTGATGGGCAGTAGGCTGCCCGCTGTAGATGTGTCGAGCCGAAGAGAGCTCAGTGTCCTCACTCTGAGGGCTTCAGATGCCTCTTGGCGAGGGCATTGATCCCTGTTGTCGTGGGTAGGGAGCTACTAGCCGGGGATGACTAAGCAGGGTAGCCACTCGTATGCCTCTTAGTGAGGGCTTGGATCCCTGGCGTCGTGGGTAGGGAGATACCAGCCGGGGATGACCGAGCAGGGTAGCCACTCGGTGCCTCTTGGCGAGGGTTTGCATCCCTGGTGTCGTCGGTAGGGAGCTACCAGCCGGGGATGACCGAGCAAGGCAGCCGCTCGGTTCCTCTTGGCGAGGGCTTAGATCCTTGGCATCATGGGTAGGGAGCTACCAGCCGAGGATGACCGAGCAGGGTAGCCGCTCGGTAACTCTTGGTGAGGGCTTGGATCTCTGGCATCGTGGGTAGGGAGCTACCAGCCGGGGATGACCGAACAAGGGCGAGTCCGGTTGCCTCTTGCGAGGGCTTTGATCCTTCATGACGGGGGCCGAGCAGGGTTACTGCCTGGTGCCTCTTGGCGAGGCTTTGATCCCTGTCAGTTATGGTAGGAAGCTACCAGCCGGGTATAGCCGAGCAAGGGTCGGGCTCGGCCACCTCTAGGGAGGACTTTGATCCTTAGCACGGGAGGGGCTGTAAGAAGCCTACTAAGGATGGGGGCCGAGCAGGGTTACTGCCTGATGCATCTTGGCGAAGGCTTTTGTCCTTTAGGATGGGGCCGAGCAGAGTTACTGCCGGTGCCTCTTGGCGAGGGCTTTGATCCCTGGCATCATTGGTAGGGAGCTACCAGCCGGGGATAGCCAAGCAGGGTAGCCGCTCGGCTGCCTCTAGGCGAGGGCTTTGATCCTTAGCGTTGAAGGGGCTGTAGGAGGCCTGCTAAGGATAACCGGGCAGTAAAGCTGCGCGGTTGCCTCTTGGCGAGGGTTTTGATCCCTGGCGTTGTGTGTAGGGAAGCTACCGGCCAAGGATAGCCGGGCAGGGTAGTCGCTCGGCTGCCTCTAGATGAGGGTTTTGAGCCTTAGCGCTGGAGGGGCCGTAGGAGGCCTGCTAAGGATAACCGGGCAGTGAAGCTGCGCGGTTGCCTCTTCATGATGTTTTGTCCGACCTTCCCGGTGTTGGTATGGGGAATAGGAACAGTTGCGGCGAATACGTGTAACATACGCATTGAATGCGTAGGGGAGGTGAAGCGCCGGAGCCGCGTCATTTCGATTTCGCCAAAAAAGGCTCAATGTTTGCCGTGTGGCGGCACCTTTGTGGGCGAAAACGGGCGGCTGTTGGGTCCTATAGGAGCGCAGCGGGTTATAAAGCGGAGGGAGTGTTGGTCCTTCCTCTCTTCACAAGCAAATCGTAAAGATGGAAGACTTCTCTTTCACTATCTCCGACATCATTCACTTCGAAGACGTGTACCTCTACGACCGGAACTGCACCGAGGACACGGTGCAGTTAGTTTTTGGCAGCATCGAGGATCACTTCGGCTGGCTTCTCCCCTGGCGCTCGCCCCTGCTGCAGCTACTGATGTACTCCATTTAGAGGGCGTCGCCGGGGCTCTACAACCCCCTGTCCGAGCAGCTCCAAGACGAGGCTGTAGGCAAGCTACGGTCTCTGAGGCGTTTCGGCCTGATCTCTGCGGGTCGGCTGAACCACTCGGTGGCGCTCCTCCATGAGTGCTACCAATTGAGGCTCGATGCCAACGCGCGCGGGGGGAATCGAGGGCAGAGGCTAGATTCCGCGAGGCCTAGGCTGACGGAAATCTTCTCGGAGTACCACGAGCAGTGCTCTCTGCACCCCCTTCCCCCGCTGTTGTAATTTTTTTCGATGTATGGCTGAGGAGCCCTTAGTACCCTATTTTTTTTTGAATAAATAAGACTGTTTTCTTCTTTTTCGCAATGTTCCATTGATCTTTTTTATTACATAAGCAGCAGATTCTAGGAAGAGTTTACATTGCCTTTGAAAAAGAAGTACATGCTAGTAGATGACCTTATCTGCACAGTACGAGCCCCTCGGATGTTTGTTGGTCTCTGTGCTCGGCAGAGGGTACTGGGCTCCGCGGGCCCCGGACGTATCATCTATTGATGCAAGCATGATTTGGCCGATGGTCAGTTCGGCGGGAGAGGGACGCTACTCCTGCTCGCGGTCGGCTTGCCGCTTATCCCTCATGTAGGCAGCGAGGTGCCCTGATTGGATGAGCTCCTCTATGTAGTCCCGGAGCTGCTTGCAATTCTCCGTGGAGTGGTCGAGCAATCTGTGGAAACCGTAGTAGGGGCCCCGGGTTTGCTTCGAGGCCTGACGCGGGATTGGAGGGAACTTGAAGAACCTCTCACCCTTAGCCTCCTCCAGTAGCACTGCTTGGGAGACGTTGAGTGGGGTGTACTCCTAGAACTTCGGATGGTAGGGCTGCTGACGCCCTGGTCTCTCTTCCCTTGCCCTCTTCTTCTGGTCGGGTCGGTCTGCTCGGGGAAGGTTCGCATTCACCTCGGACTCGTGCTGGACTTCGCGCTCGGTCCATGCCTTCACTTCGGCCATGGTCTTAGGTTGCGCCAGTGTAAAGGAGCGTAGCCACTCCTTATGCCTAATACTCGACCTGAGTGCCATGATGACCATTTCTTCCCGGTGCTCGGGGACCTTAAGAAGGGCGTTGTAGAAGCGAGTGACGTAAGCTTTGAATGTCTCCTTGTCCCCGCTCTTGATTGTGAAGAGGTACTCGAACGTGCGCTTTTGCCGACGGTTCCCGACGAAGTGGCCGAGGAACTGAGTAGCCAGCTCGTCGAAGGTTGAGATCGAGCGAGGCTCGAGTCCTCGGAACCAGTCCCGCCCGGAGCGGATGAGGGTGACCGGGAAAGCTCGGCACTGGGCGGCGTCAGAGTGGTCTTGGAAGCTCATCCCCGCGGTGAAAGCATCCAAATAGTCCTTCGGGTCGGTTTTCCCGTCAAAGAGAGAGACCTTTGGGGGCTTGTTGCTCAAGGAGACATGGACGGTGAGCAGCTCCTCGGTGAATGGCTTGGTGAGCGAGTCGGCGACGTACTTAGCCCCGTCGCCCGATAGGCGACCTTCCTGACGTATGCCCTCGATCTTCTTCTCGAGGGCGTCGAGTCGGCCGTAGTACCCCGAGGATTCAGCACCCCCTGATCCCTAGCCTCTGCTGTGGGAGACCTGCGTCTGGGCACGGGCCCGGTTCCTCTTGATGAGGTTCCTCAGATTCCCGAGCGAGGTAGCCCTCGAGCTGCCGTGGCGAGCCCCGTCCTCGCGACCCCGTTGAGGGAGGGGGTGTTGGTCATGCATGGGAACAGGCGAGCTGACCAACATCTCCTTGGGAGGGTAAGGGTCGTGAGGAGGCTCGAGGCAAGGCGCTCTGGTGGCGGATCTTGGTGTGGAGTTGTGGGGCACCCAGCGGGCTGCAGAGAGTACCGGTCCAGGAGATCTGTGGCCGTGGGAGGTAGCTTGTCGGTGGTAGGCCGTGCCGACATGGGCGGGGTCTTCTCGAGGCGAAGGAGCGATGATCTAGGGTTCAGGCTCTGCCGTTTGGACACGGACGAGCGCCTCCACGATGGACGCTAGTCGGTCTATTCGACCGGCAAGTACGTTGATGACAATCGCCGGGGGAGGTTCATCCGCGCCTCCGTTGAGGGGAAGGCGGCGGCTGGTGCTTGGATCTTCAAGGTGATCGCTCGCCATGTGGTTGGAGATCGGGAGACGAACTTTTGTTTTTGTGGAGTTAGATTCCCACAGCTGGTGCCAGCTGATGGAGGGGCCTTTCCGGTCTCCTTCAGATGTTGTCTTCCGTTAATCTACCGATGGCTGCGATTGACGGCTGGGATTTGATCTGGAGTGTGATCTCCTGCGATGTGTGGATCTCAATGGGTTGGAGGAGATTTGCACCGAGTACCTGCAAGGAAGTCCCGAGGTGGTTTGGTACCACCGAGGACCCTCCGACGATCAAGTCAGTAACAAGATCCGAGCAGAGTAATGGATTAAGTGGAGCAGAAAATACTTCCTTGATCCCTCTGGGAGAGGGTTTATATAGCGGCGGCAGCATGCAGGGGCAGACGAGAGAATCACGCCGGCCGTTACGCTCCCGACGTCACGCTCCTAACAGCATATCGGTAATCGTGAACTAATATAGATTAAGTGTTTAATCAAATAAGTGAATAGTACTGTTAAACAGATCGTATAGATTTTCTGGTAATGAGATTAGCGTATTGAATATTTATTTCCAAGTTGTGATAACAGTTATTAGATACGATACACGAAGTAACGAATGTGATCCTATTAACTGCTACAAGTTATTATTTCAATTTGTCCGTATTAAAATAGTCATATAATTTCTAGTTATAGATATAATTTGCATAACGTTATGAACTAATTAACGATATACGGATTATATAGATATGAACGGTATAATGATAATAATAAGTAATATTACGATGATATATATTTATAGATATAATTATAGTATGTCGTAAGTTGTAAACTTGCCTCGAACGCGAACGCGGCAACACACAACACGGAGATGCAAAACAATGGACGATTGAAGCTTGGATTTCAGCAAGGACTTGACCTCGTTCAAGGAGTTGGCTCGATCCAAGTTGGCTCGGGCTCTGGGCACAAAAGCCGTTGATGGAGGGGCCTTTCCGGTCTCCTTCAGATGTTGTCTTCCGTTGATCTGCCGATGGCTGCGATTGACGGCTGGGATTTGATCTGGAGCGTGATCTCCTGCGATGTGTGGATCTCAATGGGTTGGAGGAGATTTGTGTCGAGTACCTGCAAGGAAGTCCCGGGATGGTTTGGTACCACCGAGGACCCTCTGACGATTAAGTCAATAACAAGATCCGAGCAAAGTAACGGCTTAAGTGGAACAGAAAATACTTACTTGATCCCTCTGGGAGAGGGGTTTATATAGTGGCGGCAGCATGCAGGGGCAGGCACGAGAATCACGCTGGCCGTTACGCTCCGACGTCACGCCCGCGTGATAAGCGGATCTTCCCATTAATGGCGAGACAGGCTCGTTAATGGGGATCGTAATGGCGTGGAACGTGGGATGTGGCCGGCGGAGATCTCGCGCATGGCGAGATTCGTAGAGCGGCAGTTATGCCTGCGAGTGGTACCGTTGGTCGGTCGATGAGATCGAGAAAAATGGCCTCGGTGGGAGAGCTCGGGGACGAGTGGGAGAGCCGGGGCATCTTGGTCTTGTGATAGCTCGGAGGCGAGCTGGGAGGCCGAGGAAGCCAATTTGTGCATAGGGGCTCTGAGGAGAGCCAACTTGTGCTTGCGGGTCGGGCATAGGGGTGGCCTGGTCGGACCCTGTAGGCCCTTTCTTCTGAGCTCAGGGATACATCATCTGCCACGTGTCACGATCTGGGAGATCGCCGATATCAAGCATCATCATTAGCCCCCCATTCTCATCCCAACCAGCTGACGGGTCGGGTCGAGAGCGGACTGCCGGGCCACCCGGGGTGAGCTCCCTTCGAAGATATCGTCGGGACATGTCCCCGGGCAATCTGTTGTCTTTTCTGCCAGCGAATCATAAGCGAGATCTCTGCATTTAAGGAAGGTGCGCCGGTTCGTGCGTTCCGTCACTGAAGCGACGATCCACGTGTCGAGCGTTGGTTGGGTGACGCGACGTATTGCAGACCTGCGGCGCCTGATGGGATGCGGCCCAATGCTGGAGCGACAGGTGGAGAAATCGGGGTCGTCAGACGCGAGGAGTCATTTTGGCGGGAGATGAAGGGCGCCGTTGGATGGGGGTGATGGCAGCAATAAATAGGGATGGGGTCCACTCCAGGGCCCCTATCTCTTCATGTTTTTCTCGCTTTAAGTTTTGATAGCTCGGTGCTCTTCTTCCTTAGGTCAGATCTATGGATCGATCCAGAGCTTTGGGTGTCTCGTCCCGGAGGGAGGCCAGTGGTGCAGCCGCGCCCCCGGCTGGCTCGAGCCCTGCGCCGAATGTTCTGCCAGCGGCGGGGCCTGTAGGGTGTTTTTCGTCACCCCATTGAGATGGGAATACGCGCACGCTTCTCAGGCGTACTACAGATTCCCCCAGCCTAGGGTAGGCCGAGGTTTAATGATTGTGGGGATCCGAATCTCCGGCAGCCGCGGACTAAGCTGCCGTTAATTACCCTTCGCCTTTGGGGCGAGGGAGCCTCCGATTAACGGGTTAAACCGGTTATGCGAACTCAATGTGCAGTGTACGTGTGTTTTGTTTTGAAAGGAGGTTTTGGATATATCGGGAGCCACGCAGAGTTTTTACGGGGGTCCCGCTACCCGGATAGGGGGCTGGGGGTCAAGGGGGCTAGCAACCCCCTTGCGGGGTTCGGGGCAGCGCCCCGGCCCAAAATTTTTTTGGAGGGGGAGAATGTTGCGGAGTATGTGTATGTGTACATATGTATACATATGTATATATATTCATGTATATATAAACAAAAGGGGGGAAAAGACATCCAAAGGTTGCGTGGGGCCAGCGCCTTGAGCGCTGTGCGCTTAGGTGCTGTGCGCTCAGGCGCAAGCGCGCCACGTGTCGGCACGTGGGTGCTTTGCGCATGAGCTCTGGGCGCTCGGGCGCAAGCGTGCCACGTGTCGGCACGTGGGCGCTTTGCGCTCGGGCGCAAGGCGCCGGAGCGCAAGCGCGCATGCCACGTGTCTGCACGTGGGCGCTTTGCGCTCGGGCGCAGTGCGCTCGGGCGCAAGCGCGCCACGTGTCGGTACGTGGGCGCTTTGCGCTCGGGCGCAGTGCGCTGGAGCGCAAGCGCGCGCGCCACGTGTCGACATATGGACGCTTCGCGCTCGGGCGCAGTGCGCTTGAGCGCAAGCGCGCCACGTGTCGGCACGTGGGTGCTTTGCGTTCAAGCGCAGTGCGCTGGAGCGCAAGCGTGCTGGAGCGCAAGCGCGCGCGCCACGTGTCGGCACGTGGGTGCTTTGCGCTCGGGCGCAGTGCGCGTGAGCGCAAGCGCGCCACGTGTCGGCATGTGGGTGCTTTGCGCTCAAGCGCACTGCGCTGGAGCGCAAGCGCGCGCGCCACGTGTCGGCACGTGGGCGCTTTGCGCTCGCACGCAGTGCGCTGGAGTGCAAACGCGCCACGTGTCGGCACGTGGGCGCTTTGCGCTTGAGCGCTAGCGCGCCGACGAGGAAAAGAGGGCTTTTAGCCCCAGAAACTCCCGGAAGAGAAATTAGTGGAGTTAAACTCCTGAAAAAGAAAATATATTTTGGTTGAGGAAATGGGTTCTTCTTCTTCCTCCTCTGTTGGCTGGCTCAAGAGATGTGAGATCTAAAAATCTCTTCTTTTTTATATCTAATGATAGATCCAAGTTCCCATTTGTGGGTTTTGTGGTGAAAAACTAATTTGTTTTATAAAAAGAAGAGTAAAACTCTTGATTTAATTGAAGAGAAAGAAGAGGGTTTTGGAACCTTGAAGAAGAAGAAAAGATCTCAGATCTGGAAAATTTTTTAGAGAGAGAAAAAGTTGTTTAGATATTTCATTATCTTTGCCTTTATAGGCTATACACTTTACACATAGCCCTTTGTGCTTCACAAAATGGCATTTTGCCTATCCCACGGCTCATGTGCCATTTCTTTTTGCACATAAACCATGGGCTTTCCAAAAATTTGGCTTTATGCCTACATTTCTTACATTTATCCATAAAATAAAACAAAAGAAATACAACAAAATTATTTATTATAAAATTTTATCTTGGCATGGGGGGAGGCCGACCGCTTCATATTCGGGCTCGACCCGGGCATGGGCCCACTGGATCTGGGCTTGGGCCCGCTTGGCTTGGGGTTGACTTTGATTTTGACATGGTCAACCGGGGTCTAAATTTTTACCCCAACAAATTGCCCCCCATCAATAAATGCACACCACATATGTAGGTCGTGTGCATGAAATTGATGGATCTTCTTTCACATGGAGGCGACTTGATTCGGTTCCCACCTTTTGGGAAGCTGGCACTGCTCTTTTTACGACATGGACGGTCGATGCGGCCCCTTTTGCGACTTGAACTGTCAGTTCTGCCCTTTTTGCGACTTGGACGGTCGGTGCTGCCCTTTTAGCGATGTGGACGGTCGGTTCTGCCCTTTTTGCGACTTGGACGGTCGGTTTTGCCCTTTTTGCGACTTGGACGGTCGGTGCTGCCCTTTTAGCGACGTGGACAGTCGTTTCTGCCATTTTTGCGACTTGGACGGTCGGTGCTGCCCTTTTAGCGACGTGGACAGTCGGTTCTGCCCTTTTTGCGACTTGGACGGTCGGTGTTGCCCTTTTAGCGACGTGGACGGTCGGTTCTGCCCTTTTTGCGACTTGGACGGTCGGTGCTGCCCTTTTAGCGACGTGGACGGTCGGTTCTGCCATTTTTGCGACTTGGACGGTCGGTGCTGCCCTTTTAGCGACGTGGACGGTCGGTGCTGCCCTTTTAGCGACGTGGACGGTTGGTTCTGCCCTTTTTGCGACTTGGACGGTCGGTGCTGCCCTTTTAGCGATGTGGACGGTCGGTTCTGCCCTTTTTGCGACTTGGACGGTCGGTGCTGCCCTTTTAGCGACGTGGACGGTCGGTTCTGCCATTTTTGCGACTTGGACGGTCGGTGCTGCCCTTTTAGCGACGTGGAGGGTCGGTGCTTGATTTTACTTGCTCTGCTTCTTGCAGTGTCAGGGGTAAACTTGACTTGCTCCGCTTCTTGCGGTGTCGAGATTGGATTCTGACTTGCTCCGCTTTCTGCGGTGTCGGAGTGGATGTTGACTTGTTGATTTTGATTTGGGTTGACATCAACATCGTTATACTGGAATATGGTACCAGGAGCGAATCATCATCTGTCATTAAGAGGATTTTGGGATTTTGGTTTTTGCATCGGCATTATCCCAACCCTTTTTTTTGGGGGGGGGGACTTTGAATGTGGTCTCACCGGTAGGACTTGGGAGAGGTTAGGATTGTTTTACGCCCGTGGATTGTATACGGTTTTGCAGGATGTATGATCCAGACCGTAGGGCCGGAAAAATTTCAGGGCTTTGTTGGCGTCTGCATCGCTGGACTGGAATGTGGTACCAGGAGCGACTCATCATTCGCCGTTGGGGTATGGGATTTGGAATTTGGTTGGCGTCTGCATCGCTACACTGGAATAATGCCAGGAGCGACTCATCAATCGCCACTTTGGGGTTGGGGACTTGGAATTTGGATCTTGTTTGGCATCAGCATTGCTGCACTGGAATAATGCCAGGAGCAACTCATCATTTGCCTTGGGAGGACTTGGGATTTGGGTTTTTAGTCGGCATCAGCACCGCTAACACTGAAGCGAAATGCCAGGAGCGACTCATCATTTGCCGTTGCCCGTTTGGGCAACGATGGCTTAGGAGATAGGTTTGGGTCCCTATCACCTAAGGCTTTTCAATTTTATGGGCCGTGAGGGTCCCTTAAAGCATTTTCTCCCTACGAGTCGTAAGGATCCCGCAGGTGTATTTTCTCCTTAGGAATCGTGAGGATTCCTAAGTGTGTTGCTCCATTGTGAGTCGTAAGGATCTCACGCAGGGGTTTTCTCCTCACAAGGTCGAGAGGACTTTGCGAGTGTATTTCATCTCTTTTCACGAGTTTGCGCCCTTTCGGGTTTTCACAGACTCGCCGGTAATCCTGCTGTTTTTACTCACGGAGCCCTTTCGGGTTTTCATCCGTGCCCGTTTTGCTTGTGGACGTACCGTTTATTTCTTTTTTTTTTTCTTTTTCTTTTTCTTTCTTTTTCTTTTTTTTTTGCCGCTGGTGGGACTTTAAAAGTAGTCTCACCGGCAGGATTTGGGAGAAATAGGGGTTATTTACGCCCGTGGATTGTATACGGTTTTGCAGGATGTTTGATCCAGACCGTAGGGCTGATGTGCTCAATTCGCCTGCGACTTGGAGCATTCATGTGTAGTATTTCTTGAGATATCGGCCATTGATGGGTGGCATGGGCCTTTCTCCCTCGGCACTTATTAGTTGGTAGGATCCTCCGTCGAACACTTTCTCGATGACGTATGGTCCTTCCCAGTTCGGCTCGAATTTTCCCTTGGCATGTCGATTGGGGATGATCGGTCTTTTGAGGACCAACACCAATTCACCTTTCTTGAAAGCGCGGAGACGGGTTATCTTGTCATAGGCCTGTGACATTTGGGCTCGGTATAGCTCCAGATTTTGCTGCACCGCGAGCCTCTTTTCTTCGAGGGCATCGAGTTCTTCAAGTCGAAGGAGCACGTTTTCTTCCTCCGTCAACTCATGTTGGACGGCCATTCTTAAGCTTGGAACTTCAACTTCGAGGGGGAGGACCACCTCCACTCCGAAGAGCAATGAGTATGGAGTGGACTGAGTTGGAGTACGGTGTGTGGTACGATATGCCCACAACGCCTCGTGAAGTTTGAGATTCCAGTCTCTCTTGTTGGCTGAAGCATTTTTCCTCAGGAGCTTGCATAGAGTCTTATTGAACGCTTCGGCTAGCCCATTGGCTCTTGGATTATAGATGGAGGAATATCTTCAGTCTATCTTGTGCTGGGTAGCGAACCTTGAGACATTGAAGCTCTTGAAAGAAGGCCCATTGTCGGAAATGATTCTTCTTGGTGTACCAAAACGGTATAGAATATTATGCTGGAAGAATGTCAGAATATCTTTTGTCTTGACTTCTTTTAGCGGGACTGCTTCAGCCCATCTGGAGAAGTAGTCTGTCGCGGCCAGTATGAACCGGTGGTCTTTAGATGACGGAGGATCAATTGGGCCAACAATGTCGGTGCCCCAGACTTCGAAAGGCCACGACGCCACCGTAGGATGCAGCGGATTGGGATGCTTGTGAATTAAATCACCATGGATTTGGCAGATCTGACATTTCTTTATATGTTCTCCGCAATCCCGTATCATGGTGGGCCAGTAATACCCAAGCCGTTTGATTTGAAATCGCATCTTGGGGTCAGATTGGTGAGCACCGCAAACGCCCGAGTGAACATCTTTCATGACCTTTTGGGCTTCGGCCAATGACAGGCACCTGAGCCAGAGTTGGTCATATGACCTGCGGTATAACGTGTCATTTACAAACACGTATCGGAGAGCTCTTTTCTTCAGCTGGATTCTCGCAGATTTTTCTTCGGGCAGCTTGTCGTATCGGAGGTACTCTTTGAAGGGTTCTCTCCAATCGGGCTCGTCTTGGATGATCGAAGCTTCTTCGGCCGGACTGCTCTTCTGTTCCGCGCTTTCCTCTTCTCGTAGAGAGACTGGGGTAGAATTTGTCGACTCCTGACTGTGATCAGGATTTCATCCATGTCAGGATCGGCCAGCTCCTTGGCTAAGCGAGCGAGTACGTCAGCCTTTCCATTCAACGCTCTAGGGACTCTCATTAGTTCAATGTGAGTGAACCGTTTCATGAGTTCCACCACTCGGCCTCTGTACCGAGCTAACTCGGGTTTGTATATTTTATAATCACCACTTACTTGGTTGACGACGAGCTGAGAGTCACCGTAAACTCGTAGCCGGCGGATTTCCATTTCTATGGCGAGCTCCAAACCAGCTATCAGAGCTTCATACTCAGCTTCATTGTTTGTCCGAGGCTCGGTGAGAGCGAAAGAACGCCGTAGGGTTCCCATTGATGGCGTGGTGAACACCAATCCTATCCCCGCTTTTACCTCCGGGACGCTTGATCTGCCAGAGCTCCTTATTGATGAGGCCCCATCGAAGTAGAGCTCCCAATATGGCTCGTCTTCCTCGAGGTGCAGCACTTGTTCGTCGGGTAACTCACAATTTAGCGGCGATCCTTCTGGTATGGGATGAGCAGCGAGAAAGTCTGCAAGAGCTTGCCCTTTTACTGCTTTCTGAGGAGTATAAACTATGTCAAACTCGAGTAGCATAACAGCTCATCTTGCCATTCTGCCGGCTAGGCTCGCTCTGGTCATCAAGTGTTTGAGCGGGTCGACCTTGGAGATCAGCATAACCTGATGAGCAAGCAGATAGTGCCTCAGCTTCTTCACAGCAAATATTAGAGCCAGGCATTGCTTCTCGATTGGAGAATAGTTGTGTTCCGCCCCGACTAGAGTTCGACTGAGGTAGTATAGGGCATGTTCCTTCCCCTCCTCGTTATTCTGGGAAAAAAGCGCACCGAGTGACTCATCTAGCGCGGCAGTGTAGAGAATCAACGGTTTATTTGGAATGGGAGCGGCCAGCACTGGAGGGTGCAACAAGTACTGTTTGATGCTTTCGAACGCTGCTTGACATTCGGCATCCCAGATAAAAGGAGCTCCTTTCTTCATGAGCTTTGAGAAGGGCCTACATCTCCCCGATAAATTTGAGATAAACCTCCGTATATAAGTAAGCTTGCCTTGAAAAGATCTTAGCTGCGTCAGACTCTTTGGAGGGGGCATCTCCATGATGGCTTTTATCTTTGATGGGTCAACTTCGATCCCTCGATGTCGAACTATGAAGCCCAGGAATTTTCCCGATGACACGCCAAAAGCGCACTTCAGAGGATTCATCTTCAGATCGTATTCCCTCAGTCTGGTGAGAACGGTCCTGAGATCTTGGATATGATCGGCCTTGGTTTCAGTCTTAACGACCAGATCATCAACATAACATTCGACGACTTTATGAATTAGGTCATCGAAGATATTGGTCATTGCCCTTTGATATGTAGCACCTGCGTTCTTCAGTCCGAACGGCATCACCTTGTAGCAATATATTCCGATCGGGGTTCGAAATGCTGTGTGCTTCTCATCCTCAGGCGACATCTTGATCTGATTATATCCAGACGAGCCATCCATAAAGGTGAACAGCTCGTAATTTGAGGTGTCATCGACCATCATTTCCATGACCGGTAGCGGGAAGTCGTCTTTAGGACATGCCTTGTTGAGGTCCCTGAAATCGACACAAACTCGAATCTGCCCATTTTTCTTCTTCACTGGGACTATGCATGCGATCCAGTCCGCATATTTCTCTTCCCTGATGAAGCCGGCATCGATGAGCTTCTTGGTTTCCTCGATGACTTTTTCTTCTAGTTCCCTTCTCATTCTTCGAGGGGCTTGTTTGACTGGCTTAGCATCAGGAGATATAGCCAGCTTATGCACAGCCACTTGAGGGGAAAGGCCTGGCATTTCTTTGTATGTCCACGCGAAGCAGTCGATGAACTCATGCAGCAGGGCAATTATCTGCGCTTTCATTTCCTCTGACAAGAGCGAGCTGATGTAGGTTGGCCTTGGATTATCGGGCGTTCCTAAGTCAATCTCGGTTTGCTCGTCAAAGGTTGCTTGTCCGCCATCTTCGAGCTCTTGAGGAGCTTCTTCTGGCTCGGCTATCTCGTCATCATCATTTGATCTTTCACTGGCCTCGCCAACATGGACCATGTAGCACGCTTTGGAATCAGGTTGAATGTAGCCTATGCCCCGTCTATCTGGAATTCGTCCATTGATGAGTGCTCGGACCTGGGGCGGATGCCATAGCCCTTCGTAAAACTTTGCTTCGGACTCCGTTTGATATAACCGGCATCCGCACTTCTTAAAGTATTCCCGCATCTCGGGCGCATAGTATCTGGGATTGAGGACGGCTCTTATGCCTCTCTCATATGGAAGGCACGCGACAGACAAATCTTCCGGGTGCGCAATGGGGTTTGACCCATAAAACAGGATGCCCTTCTGTCCACTATTCCTCCCGGGAACGTAGAAAGTCTTCAGCTGGTCCACGGTGGAGATTGATAACGCATCGAGCTCTTTGCACATCTGCTCTGGTACCCTTGTGACGGCTAGGGACCCTTCTGCGACTTCGAAGGTCTCTCGTAGTTTCGCTTGCTGCATGGGGGGCCAATCTGCACAGCTGTTGCACGGCAGGTCCTCTTCTTCTGACTCTTCAGTGTCACTGCCAAGATGAGGGCGGACTTTGCTTCTAGATGGGCCTTCAGTAATAGATTCGTCCGTATCGCTGCCGAAATGAGGGCGAGTTTTACGGAAGGACGGGCTTCCAGCGTCGGACTCATCAGTGTCGCTACCAAAATATGGGCATACTTGGGCGTTTTTACTTTTGAAAGTGACAACCGGCGCAGATTTGCTTTTGGGTCTTGGGGCCGGTCTATCCTCAGTCAGTTGTGGCTTAGCATTTTGGTGGTTCATAAAGTACCGAGAATCTTCATAGCGGACTTCATGCACACCGAACGGCTGGATGTCTCCGTCAATGCGTCTTTCTTCGCCATTTTTAGTATACTTCATGCATTGATGGAGAGTTGACGGAATGATGCCGTAATCGTGGAGCCACGGCCGCCCCAAGAGAATCTTATAAGACGTGTCGGCATCGATCACGTATATCTTAGCTTCAGTTTGCAGATCCCCGAATTTGATTGGCAGAGCTATGGACCCCAGAACTTGCTGGCAATTTTGATTGAAGCCTTGAATGACAATCCTTTCCCTTGACAGGTGTCGGACGTCCATTGACAAACTCTTCAGCGTCCGCAAGTTCATGATTTTCACTGAGGACCCCGGATCAATCAATATGCGATTAATTCGATCTCCGTCGCTGTACCCGGTGACGTAAAGCGGCCGATTATGCTCAGCCGTTCCCAATAGCAAGTCTTCGTCCTTAAATGTGACTACGGCGGCATGCAAAGCGTGCTGGGCTTCTTTCATATTAATTTCCGCAAAGTGAGCCTGATACCGCTCGGGGTTTTGTAGAGCGTGAATGAGAACATCTCTAAGCTCCTTAGATAGGACCAAGGCGTCGTAGATGCTCAGGAGAGACGGAAGCTTCTGGAGATGTGCCAAGACATTATAGTCCACCGAGGAAGGACTTATGTTTTCATCAGCCGGTTCTCTGCCATCTTCTTCATTAGCGACTTGTTTTTCTTTCCCTTTTGGGGCGTTGCCCTGATTTGGCGGTAGAGCCCTGCCGCTTCTGAGCTGGATTTGATTGGCCTTTGTAGTGAGCTCCTCGTCCTCTTCGGGAAAACAGAGCTCATCCTCGGAGTCGCTGCCAAGATGGATGGCATAGCAGGTCATTACTGGGATCTCTTCATTGGAGTCTTCTTCTAACTCCTCCAGAATTTCAGCCGCTTGTACAGGGAAGAACTCCTTCAATTGAATCAATGTTCTTTCCTTTTGTTCATATTCTTCGAGGGAATCGATATATTTTTGAATGGTCGATCTCCCTGCAGACTCTTTTTCGCGCCGAGCTGCACTTTTCTTCTTCTTGAGCTTCTTAGATTTTGAGCCTGATGGAGCCGCATTGGCAGCTGGACTGGTAGGCTTCTTCTGCCCTTCCCATTCCGTCCTGGGTTCTTTCCGAAGTAGCTTTATCATCTTCTTCGTCTCATTAGATATGTGCGTACTCCACGGAGGCCGCGATGAGTCCGTTTCATTTCTCAGGGCAGCGGGTTCGGCTGTCTGCTCCCAGAAGGCTTTAGTTTCTGTCTGTATAAAGTTGGTGGTTGCAACTTGATTATTCACCAACACACTTTTGGACAGCTCGATCTCTCCAGCCTTGTACTGCTTCTCGACCCAGTCTTTGAAGATATAGCAATCCTCGATCGCATGGCTCACTACTCGGTGGTACGGGCAATACAGAGGATTGTCGGTCATTTTTGCTTCTTGGGGTCTTTTCGACTCCGGCAATTGTAGGCCGTTGTTCAAGGCATCTTTAAATATCTTACGGACCTTGTCCCTTCTGAAAGAGTAAACCTTGTTCTTCTTCTCCTCTAGGGAAGGCCCATCTCCTCCCAGCAATGGCTTTCGAGACCGGTTGGTTTTGGATTCGCCCGCCCTTCGCTTTTCTTCATTGTCGGACGTATTGAAGACATTGGTACTGCTGGAACTCCCGCTTCTACGGTTGTCGTCCCGCTTGCTTTTCCAAGTTTTGTCTCTCTGAGAATCCGGCGGGGACTCTTGCTTTGAGCGTTCCAGCATTTGGACTTTCTTGGTTAGCTCCTGAAATGTCTTGAGGCCCGCTGTACACAAGAATGGGACCATCCAATTGCTGAGGTTCCCAATGAGAAGACTGACGGACTGGTCCTGCTCCAGCGGCGGTTCGCACTTGACCGTGAGATTACGCCATCGGGCGATAAAGTCAGTGTTGCTTTCATTCTTCCCCGGCTTGGTCCTCACAAGGTCGGCAATGGAGATTTTATCACTGACGCTCATGAACCTTTGCCGGAACAGAGACTCCATTTGGGCAAAGGTAATGATGGACCCGTCTGGTATGCTCGCGTACCAGTCGAAAGCGACACCGGTCAGGCTGTTGACAAACTGACGAAGAAGGAGCGCGTCATTGCCCCCTGTATTTCCGCACGATGCTTTGAAGTGGGCAACGTGCTGATTTGCATTCCCCGTTCCATCAAATCTTCCGAACTTAGGAATGACGTAGCCGCTTGGGAACTCAATCAGATTGTACTGCGCGGGGTATGGCCGCCCACTACTGCCGATTTCTTTCTGAGTTTCAGCTTCGGCCACCAATGTTTTAACCTTGCTGGTGACCAAATCCATTATCCGATCCTGTGTTAGCGGGATAGTGCTATCTGGGGCTAAGGCGTCCCCAGAAGCGGAATGTGTCCGGCTTTCATGCGGCTCGACCAGTCTTGGTCCCAAAGGAACAGGCATTGGCTGCCTCGGATTGTCATCACCCGGCTGATTAGTAGCGGCTTGTGCCTGATTGGGAGGCGCTCGAGCAATTTGAGCCATAAGCTGCATCACCACGTTCGTTAAGTCATCAATTTTCGAATAGAGCTTGGCCATCTCTTTATCTTTGCTCCTGAGCTGTTTTCGAAGCTCTTGAAGCAGCTCTTGCTCCGCAGTCCTGGGATGGAAAGTTGGCTCTTCCTCACTGTCCGAGCTTGACTCTGCATGGACCGAGGGGTCTTTCTGCCTATCATCCTCCTCGAGAGGGTTTTCTTCATCCAGCGGGGGCGGCTGTTCTTGGGCGGCGGCAACCACATTCAGGCTAGATTGGGCTTGGGATGTGGTGGCCCCATCCTTGCTTTTGCTGCGAAGGTTATCGCTGGGGCGACCGCCCGCCATATAGACCGTATGGATGATATATCCGGCTGTCTTTCTATCATTGGCGGCTAATTTCATGGATCGCTGTCTTGACCCCCTTGCTTCAGTAGCTGGTAGTCGATTGAAGGCGACTGGCCTAACCAGGTTCTTGAATGGTGCTGGCGCTTCTTTTCTGGATTTGCCCCGCTGCTTTCGTGCGGCACAGAGTGCTTGATAGACTCTTGAAGAGACAGTGTCATACTTCTTCTGTTGGGTCCGGGACACGTCTCTTTGTGGCACTGTTCGGACCGCTGTCTTCTTGATTCTGGCGGTCATGGCATTTTTCTGAACCCACTTCAGAGGCTCGAAACAATTGCTGATTCTTACGTCCGACTCAGCCGTCGTCGTGGGGCAACCCTGCACTTGGAACTTCGCATGATTCCATTTGGCCGAAGCCTTGGCCCTCTTGTTGGCTCGATACCTGAGCCGCTTCTGCCTTAACTTTTCTGTACTAAGCACCTAACAGACTTCGGCTCTTTGGGAAGACGCCGCAGACCGGGCGATGGAGGGCCTTGGAGATACGCTCGATTGTGCATTTGTTGGAGTCACCGCCTGAGTTCGTCCGCGACGTTTGATGTTGCCCTTCGCACCGGAAGTCTTGCCCCCAGCTGGAGCAACAGGGAGTCGTTCAGACACCATCTTAAGTTTCGGTTGTGGTGCCTTAGCAATCACAACATTCGGCCTCTTGCCCCTTGGGACTGGCTTGGCCACCTGTTCCGCCGGGATTTCCGCCAGATGAGCGCTTCCGGCAGGGTAGATGACGACGGAGCCAAACTGGCGGGGCGGTTCCTCCCACTGTCGACTGAGGCTTGCAGGGAGAACCACACGAGCGTTGATCTTGACCACGTACGGAATCGGGGTCACGTTGGAAGCTGAATTCGTCTGGGGAGACATTGTCGTCGAAGGTTGATTGCTGCACGGAAAAAAAGAACATCATTTCAGTATAGGCAATCGATATGTATATTGATTGGGTTCGCATGAACGTTTAACCCGAAATATGGGAGGAGAGATTGGTCCCACCGGGCGTGCCAGAATCTGTAGGGTGTTTTTCGTCACCCCATTGAGATGGGAATACGCGCACGCTTCTCAGGCGTACTACAGATTCCCCCTGCCTAGGGTAGGCCGGGGTTTAATGATTGTGGGGATCCGAATCTCCGGCAGCCGAGGACTAAGCTGCCGTTAATTACCCCTCGCCTTTGGGGCGAGGGAACCTCTGATTAACGGGTTAAACTGGTCATGCGAACTCAATGTGCAGTGTACGTGTGTTTTGTTTTGAAAGGGGGTTTTGGATATATCGGGAGCCACGCAGAGTTTTTACAGGGGTCCCGCTACCCGGATAGCGGGCTGAGGGTCAAGGGGGCTAGCAGCCCCCTTGCGGGGTTCGGGGCAGCGCCCCGGCCCAAAAATTTTTTGGAGGGGGAGAATATTGCGGAGTATGTGTATGTGTACATATGTATACATATGTATATATATTCATGTATATACAAACAAAAGGGGGGAAAAGACATCCAAAGGATGCGTGGGGCCAGCGCCTTGAGCGCTGTGCGCTCAGGCGCAAGCGCGCCACGTGTCGGCCCGTGGGCGCTTTGCGCATGACCGCTGGGCGCTCGGGCGCAAGTGCGCCACGTGTCGGCACGTGGGCGCTTTGCGCTCGGGCGCAAGGCGCTGGAGCGCAAGCGCGCGTGCCACGTGTCGGCACGTGGACGCTTTGCGCTCGGGTGCAGTGCGCTTGAGCGCAAGCGCGCCACGTGTCGGCACGTGGGCGCTTTGCGCTCGGGCGCAGTGCGCTGGAGCGCAAGCGCGCGCGCCACGTGTCGACACATGGGCGCTTTGCGCTCGGGCGCAGTGCGCTTGAGCGCAAGCGCGCCACGTGTCGGCACGTGGGCGCTTTGCGCTCAAGCGCGCCACGTGTCGGCACGTGGGCGCTTTGCGCTCGGGCGCAGTGCGCAGGAGCGCAAGCGCAAGCGCCATGTGTCGGTATGTGGGTGCTTTGCGCTCGGGCGCAGTGCGCGTGAGCGCAAGCGCGCCACGTGTCGGCACATGGGTGCTTTGCGCTCGGGCGCAGTGCGTGAGCGCAAGCGCGCCACGTGTCGGCACGTGGGCGCTTTGCGCTCGGGCGCAGTGCGCCGGAGCGCAAGCGCGCGCGCCACGTGTCGGCACGTGGGCGCTTTGCGCTCGGGAGCTAGCGCGCCGGCGAGGAAAAGAGGGCTTTTAGCCCCAGAAACTCCCGGAAGAGAAATTAGTGGAGTTAAACTCCTGAAAAAGAAAATATATTTTGGTTGAGAAAATGGGTTCTTCTTCTTCCTCCTCTGTTGGCTGGCTCAAGAGATGTGAGATCTAAAAATCTCTTCTTTTTTAGATCTAATGATAGATCCAAGTTCCCATTTGTGGGTTTTGTGGTGAAAAACTAATTTGTTTTATAAAAAGAAGAGTAAAACTCTTGATTTAATTCAAGAGAAAGAAGAGGGTTTTGGAACCTTGAAGAAGAAGAAAAGATCTCAGATCTGGAAAATTTTTTAGAGAGAGAAAAAGTTGTTTAGATATTTCATTATCTTTGCCTTTATAGGCTATACACCTTACACATAGCCCCTTGGGCTTCACAAAATGGCATTTTTCCTATCCCACGGCTCATGTGCCATTTCTTTTTGCACATAAGCCATGGGCTTTACAAAAATTTGGCTTTATGCCTACATTTCTTACATTTATCCATAAAATAAAACAAAAGAAATACAACAAAATTATTTATTACAAAATTTTATCTTGGCATGGGGGGAGGCCGGCCGCTTCATATTCGGGCTCGACCCGGGCATGGGCCCACTGGATCTGGGCTTGGGCCCGCTTGGCTTGGGGTTGACTTTGATTTTGACATGGTCAACCGGGGTGTAAATTTTTACCCCAACAGGGCCATCTGCTTCGTTGAGAGCTCCTGGCGGTTGTCCCGGCAGCGGCCTGAGGCGTCCACGGGTTTCCGAGCCCCAGACGAGGGATGCAGGGGAGGGTGAAGTCGGGACTCCCCTTAAGAGGAAGAGGACGGTCTTTCGTGCACCGCCGTCGAGGGTCCCTGAGGGAATTCCCGTGCAGGAAGGGGACGCCATTTTCATGGTTCTGTTTGGGCTTTCCATTGCTGTCGGCCTGCTCGCTGGAATGGAAGAGTCGGCAGGGGGCAAGCTCTCGCATGGCACCCTTAGGGCCCAAGTGGCGGCCATAGCTCAAGAGGCGGTTCAGGTACGAACTCCTTCTCGTGTTGTTTTGACTCTCCTTTCTTTAGCTCGAGAGTCTCGAAGTTTCTCATCTGTTTCTCGTCAGGTCCTTCAACACTGGGCCCTTGTTACCCCAATGGAGGCCGAGGGGGCTTTCCATGCTGCGAGGCCGGTGGGAGGGTCTTCTTCGGAGGCCGAGGTCCTGCGACTTGACCTGCGTTTGGAGAGGGAGAGGTTCGATGTCCTAGCATCCCGATCGGAGTCCGCGGAGCTTGTCGTCTTAGTGTGTCAGGAGTCCTATCGTCGCCTGAGCGAATCCCACCGAGTCCTTGAGGCGAAGCTGACGGAACTGGCCGATCGCTTTGCTGCCATGAAGAACGAGAGAGATGCAAGCAGGAGGGATGCCGAGGCGGCGCTTCAGGCGGCCAAGGTCACCGAGGTTCGGGCTAGGAAGGCGGTGGCCGATTACAAGGTGTCGGAGCAGTTTTACGCCGAACTTGGCGAGTATACCGCCGTCGCGTGGAACAAGGCTCTTGATGCCGTCAAGGAGCAGCTTCCTGAGTTTGCCGATGGTGAGCTTCGTGCTCGGGTCCCGCTCTCGGTGGTCAAGCCTCCGGCAGACTGTGATGAGGGAAGTGAGGCGTAGGGAGGGCTTGTGACTTAGGCTTTTTTTTATATTTCCTCTTCTCTCATTTTGTAAGCTTCTGGGCCATTTGATATGGCTGGGGAACCCACAATACCCTTGTAAATATATTAGTTTTTAAGCGAATAAAACTTTTGTTGTTTCATTGCTTGCACATTATCCTTTGTTTGGTCTGAATACTCGCAGAATATTCGGACTCGCACTGTTGAGCTTCCATGTCAGTTCAGTTCTTCGTCTGGCGATCGCGCGTCGAGTTGGTTTCGATCACTTGCCAAGTGCAAAGGTTGTTGGGAAGAAGGTATCTCCGTGGCCCCGAAGTCGAGGGGGTATCGCTCGGACTTATATAGACCCGGTGTCTCTTGGAGAGTGCTTCAGATCCGCGACATTTGATGGGCAGTAGGCTGCTCGCTGCAGACGCGCCGAGCCGAAGAGAGCTCGGTGCCTCACTCTGAAGGCTTCAAATGCCTCTTGGCGGGGGCTTTGATCCCTGGCGTCGTGGGTAGGGAGCTACCAACCGGGGACGACCAAGCAGGGTAGCCGCTTGGCTGCCTCTTGGCGAGGGCTTTGATCCCTGGCGTCGTGGGTAGGGAACTACCAGCCGGGGACGACCGAGCTGGGTATCCGTTCGGTGCCTCTTGGCGGGGGATTTGATCCCTGGCGTCGTGGGTAGGGAACTACCAGCCGGGGACGACCGAGCTGGGTATCTGCTCGGTGCCTCTTGGCGGGGGATTTGATCCCTGGCGTCGTGGGTAGGGAGATACCAGCCGGGGACGACCGAGCAGGGTAGCCGCTCGATGCCTCTTCGCGAGGGCTTGGATCGCTGGCATCGTGGGTAGGGAGCTACCAGCTGGGGATGACAGAGCAGGGTAGCCACTCGGTGCCTCTTGGCGAGGGCTTTGATCCCTGGCATCGTGGGTAGTGAGCTACCAGCCGGGGATGACCGAACAAGGGTGAGTCCGGTTGCCTCTTGCGAGGGCTTTGATCCTTCAGGATGGGGGCCGAGAAGGGTTACTGCCCGGTGCCTCTGGGCACGGGCTTTGATCCCTATCGGTTGTGGTAGGAAGCTACCAGCCGGGGATAGCCGAGCAAGGGTCGGGCTCGGCCGTCTCTAGGAAGGACTTTGATCCTTAGCGCGGGAGGGGCTGTAAGAAGCCTACTAAGGATGGAGCCGCGCGGCTACCTCTTAGCGAGGGCTTTGATCACAAAGACAGAACTCCTCATTTTTGCAATGTTCTAACATTCCCTTTATTTGAAATAGAAAGGATTTTTAAAAAAAATTTACATCATCTTGCGAAAAGGGAGGTACACACTCGTAGGCCTTGGTCTTATTGGTACAGCTTGAGCTTCTCGGCGTTGTAAGGCCGCGGGAACTTGCGTCCGTCCATGTCTTATAAACGATAGACTCCACTGGGGAGTACCTCAGAGACGAGGAAAGAACCATCCCACTTTGGGGGAACTTGTGTAGCCTGCTTTGATCGACGAACTCGTTTCGCCGCAAGACCAGATCTCCAGTCTTGAAGGAGCGACGCTTGACCCGCTTGTTGTAGTATCGAGCAGTTTGTTGCTGGTAAGCGGTAGCTCTAATTTGATCCCAGTCTCTCTTTTCTAGCAAGATGTCCAGGTTGGTCCGTAGCGCCGAGGTGTTTGCTTCGTCGTCAAAGTACTCGACCCGATGACTGGGTAGCCCGATCTCTGCTGGGACCATTGCCTTGGTCCCGTAGCAGAGACTGAAGGGGGGTTCCCCAGTGGGGGTCTTCTTTGATGTGCGCAGGGCCCATAAGACCCGGGGCAGTTCCTCGACCCAACTGCCTTGTCATCCTTCTAGGCAGGTCCGAAGACCTCAGAGGACGTCTCGGTTAGCAACTTCAGCCTGCCCGTTGCATTGGGGGTGCGTGACTTTGGTGAATTTCATGAGGATATGGTATTCGCCACAGAAATCATTCACTTTTTCATTTTCGAAGTTCGTCCCGTGGTCGGTGATAATACACCTTAGGATGCCGAACCGAAGTATCAGATTATTCTGCAGGAACTTGATGGTCGTGGCGGCATCCGATTTCCTGATAGGGACGGCCTTGATCCACATTGTGAAGTAGTCTACCGTGACGAGGACATATTTGTACCTGCCCGCACCGGTAAGGAACTGGCCTATCATGTCCAACCCCTACTGGGCGAACGGCCACGGGGATGTTAAAGCGGTCAGTTCGGTAGCTGGAAGGAATCGTATGCTGCCGTGGAGTTGGCAACTTTTGCATCTTCTGATGAGCTTCTGGGCGTCTTCGTGAACAGTGGGCCAGTAGTACCCCTGGAGCAATGCCTTCTGGATCAAGGTTTGGTCCCCTTGGTGTGCGCCACCAACCCCTTCATGGATTTCACCGAGGGCATAGTCGGCTTCGTGAGGGTCGACGCACCGGGGCAGGGGCTGGGTGAAGGATTTCTTGTAAAGGTTTCCATTGCTCCAAATGAAGTGACGGGCTTTGGCCCGGAGACGGCGGGCTGCTCCCCAATCTTCTGGGAGCGTACCGTCCCTTAGGAACTCTACGAGGGGCTTCCTCCAGTCTTGGTCATCTTCCCGCGCCGTATATATATGGAGTATCGTCGCTCCGTCCTCCATGCTGGGCTGGGGCAAGGTCTCGAAGAGGATAGACCGCTTGTTGTTGGTCGAGTAGGATGAAGCCAGCTTGCTAAGGGCGTCGGCTTGGGCATTGAGCTACCTGGGTATTTGCTCCACCTGGACTTCGTCAAAGTTTTTCCGAAGCTTCCTTACTTCATCGAGGTACTTCATCATCAGGGGTTCCCGAGCCTCGAAGTGGCCGGTCACTTGGCTGACGACTAAGGCTAAGTCGCTGCGGATTCGAATTGTCTTCAACCCCAGCCCGGAGGCCATGCCCAGTCCAGCCAGTAGGGCCTCATACTCTGCCACATTGTTTGAGGCCCTGAATCCGAGCTTCAGAGAGTAATACATTTCTGCCTTGTTTGGGCCCCGGATGATGAGGCCGGCACCACAGCCTTCCTCGGTTGAAGACCCGTCAACGTAGATGACCCACTCAAGGACCGAGACAGGCCTCTCCGCGATAGGGTGTCGGGCTGCGAAGGTTGGCGCGGATTTCGGTTCTTTGCTGGGGATGGTGCATTCAACGATGAAATCGACCAGGGCCTACGCTTTGATGGCCTGCCTCGGGCGATATTTTATGTCAAACTGAGATAGCTCCCACCTCCACTTCTTTAAGCGGCCCGAGGATTCCGGTGATGCGAGGATAGCCCCCAATGGGCGCTCGGTGAGGACGAGGATGGTGTATGCCTGGAAGTAGTGCCGTAGCTTCCTTGAGGCCACCACGAGGGCCAAGACAATCTTTTTTATGGCTGGATACCTTATTTCTGCGTCCTTGAAGATGTGGCTCACATAGTATATCGGCTTCTGCACTCCATCGAACTCTCGGACGAGCACCGAGCCCGCTGCTTGGTCGGATACCGCCAAATACAATGACAACTTGTCTCCTTCAACTGGTCAGGTGAGCAGTGGTGGGGTCGTGAGGTGCCTCTTCAATTGGTCGAAAGCGATCGGCACTCCTCCGACCACTCAAACCTCGGGATCTTCCTTAGAGCTTTGAAGAACGGGAGGCACTTCTCCCCCGACCTTGACATAAAACGGCTCAGAGCGGCCACTCGCCCCGTGAGCCGCATGATCTCGACGTTGGACTTGGGCGCGGCCATGTTGAGGATAGCGTCAATTTTCTGGGTTAGCCTCGATTCCACGGTGAGTGACCATGAAATCGATGAACTTTCCCCCGGTGACTCCGAATGCGCATTTGGCAGGGTTTAGCTTCATTTTGAACTTGCGGAGCACTTTGAAGGCCTCGCCCAGGTCCTTGGCATGGTTGGCCGATGAAATGGACTTGACAAGCATGTCATCGACGCAGACTTCCATATTCCTGCCGATCTGCGGCTTGAACATGCGGTTGACCAACCGTTGGTATGTAGCTCCGGCGTTCTTGAGGCCGAAGTGCATCATCTTGTAGCAATATACCCCCGGTCCGTAGTGAATGCGTTAAGATCTTCGTCTGCTGGATTCATACGGATCTGATTGTAGCCGGAGAAAGCATCCATGAAACTCAACAGCTCGTGGCCGGCCGAGCTATCGACAAGCTGATCTATCCGAGGGAGGGGGTAGTTTTCCTTGGGGCAGGCCTTATTGAGGTCGGTGAAGTTGACGCACATGCGCCACTTCCTGCTTGACTTCCTGACCAGAACTACATTCACCAACCACTCCGAGTAGGGTACATTCCGGATGAAGTTAACGGCGAGAAGTCGATCAACTTCATCTTCGATAGCCTTCTGTTTGACTGGGGCGAAGATTCGCTTCTTCTGCCTGACGGGTTGGGCCGTAGGGTCAACCCCGAGCTTGTAAGAAATGATTTTGGGGTCGATCCTAGGCATATCAGCAGGCGCCCAAGCGAAGACGTCAGAGTTTTTCTGAGGAAACCGATCAAGTAATCCCGCTGAGTTCCTGTCAGAAGTGATCCGACTTAGACGGTTTTTTCATCGTCCCCTTCTGCCAGGGGCACCTCGGTTAGTGGTTCGACCGGGGTCCCCCGAACCTCTTTTTGCTCGTCTCGGGTGTCCAGCGAGCCCCTGATATCGTCTTCAACCTCGGCTCCATCGGTCGGCTACGTGGACGAAGACGTCTCGGTGGAGCATACCTTTACGACCCGTTGGTCTCTATAGACCCGACCTATCCCACCCTGATTGAGGGGGAACTTCATTTCCAGGTGATAGGTCGATATCTGGGCCCGGAGTAAGTTCAGGTCGGGCGGCCGAGGAGGATGTTGTAGGCCAATAGGATTCTTGCTACGATGAACTCCACGGGCAATGTTCGCATGCGGTCGGCCTCCCCGACGTTAAACTACAGGGTGACCACCCCTTCCACCGGGATGGAGTGGTTGGTGAACCCTGAAAGGACGTGCGAGGTCGGCCATAGGTCTGCCGGGGTGAGTCCCATGCGCAGAAAACAGTCGTGGAAGAGGATGTCCGCCGCGCTACCCGAGTCGACCAGTATCTTGTGCACCTCGTATTGGTGGACCCGAGCAGTGATCACTAGAGGGTCGTTGTGTGGCAGAGATATTCCATGGAAGTACCCGTCGTCAAAAGTGATCGGCTCGCGGTCCCTGGCCTTCTTCATCGGGCGGCCGTCGGCCTCTACCGCCGGCGGAGGGTGCGGAGTCTCGCAGGGGCTTGATGGACCCCCTGCTGACATGCCTATGATTTTTGATGAGCCTCGGCTCCTTCCGGCAAGGCCCCTTAGATCCTCCGGCGAGGAAGTCTCTGAGCTGTCTTGGTGAGTCTCGTGTGCGTGACCCCGTCGAGGGAGGGGGTGCTGGTCATGCCTGGAAGCAGGCGAGCTGACCGCCACCGCCTTGTAAGAGACATGGGTGCGACGAGATTCGGGGTGAAGCTTTTTGATGTGAGACCTCGAGGTTAAATGGGACGGCTTGGGGGACCTGCGACTTTCGGTGGCCGTGAGGCGGCAGCCAACGGAGGAGGAAGTGAGGTCATTCGGCGGAGGATGATCCGCGCCTCCGTTGAGGGGGGAGGCGCCGGCTGGTGTTTAGATATTCAGGGTGATCGCTCGCCATATGATTGGAGATCGGGAGACGAACTTTTGTTTTTGTGGAGTTGATTCCCACAGACGGCACCAGCTGATGGAAGGGCCTTTCCGGTCTCCTTCAGATGTTGTCTTCCATTGATCTGCCGATGGCTGCGATTGACGGCTGAGATTTGATCTAGAACATGATCTCCTGCGATGTGTGGATCTCAATGGGTTGGAAGAGATTTGCGCCGAGTACCTGCAAGAAAGTCCCGGGGTGGTTTGGTACCACCGAGGACCCTCCGACGATCAAGTCAGTAACAAGATCCGAGCAGAGTAACGGCTTAAGTGGAGCAGAAAATATTTACTTGATCCCTCTGGGAGAGGGGTTTATATAGCGGCGGCAGCATGCAGGGGCAGGCATGAGAATCACGCCGGTCGTTACACTCCCGACGTCACGCCCGCGTGATAAGCGGATCTTCCCATTAATGGCAAGACAGGCTCGTTAATGGGGATCGTAACGGCGTGGAACGTGGGATGTGGCCGGCGGAGATCTCGCGCATGGCGAGATTCGCAGAGCGGCGGTTACGCCTACGAGTGGTACCGTCGGTCGGTCGATGAGACCGAGGAAAATGGCCTCGGCGGGAGAGCTCGGGGACGAGCGGGAGAGCCGAGGCATCTCGGTCCTGTGATACACTACTATAATATGGGGTTGCCCCTACAGATAATGGAATACGTAGGGGCAGACTTTTTTTGCCCCTACGGACTAATCCGTAGGGCCCAATAGTTGTCCCTATGGTACCCGACGTTTTAATTTAAAAATATTAAATCGTAATTTGTTGTTTGGCCCTACGGAGCCGCAAACCAATGACCTACGGTTAAGTCCGTAGGGGCATCTAAATGGGAATTTAATAAAAAAAGGCACAGATATGTCATATGCCTCGATCTCCTTCATTCCCGAAATTCCCAAAATTCTCGTTCCCGCGTCTGCAGTTTTCTCGTCGTCGCCACCGCCCTCCGTTCTCGTCTTCGCCACAGCCCTCGTTCTTCCTCGTCGCCGATTGCGCGCGTCGTCGACCACCGATCGAGCGTCTCCGTCGTCTCCTCCACCACCTACAGGTTAGTAAATCTCCAATTAAACATAATTTTGATGATTTTAGGACTAGGGTTCAGGGTTTGGGTACCGATGAGGGTTAGGGTTAGGCATCGGTTAGGGTTAGGGTTAGGGTTAGGGTTCGGTTGGGGTTTGGTGTTGGGGTTGGGGTTCGGCTGGGGTTGGGGTTAGGGTTAAGGTTAGGGTTGGGGTTCGGCTGGGGCTGCAGCTGGGGTTGGGGATAATAAAATCCCACTCCAACCTATCAAAAGCTTTTTCCATATCCAATTTGAAGAGGATATTATGACCTCTTGTTTTTTTGTTAATATCCTGAGCAAGTTCCTGCGCTAAAACTAAATTTTCTGCAGTAGTTTTATCTTTTATGAATGCTCCTTGATTCTGAGAAATAATTTTTAGCAATAGAGTAGCTAGTTTTTCTGATCGAAGCTTGGTGAAAATTTTGTATAGAAAATTAAAAAGGTTTATAGGCCTATAATCGATGATGGAGCGACAGTTTTCCTTTTTGGGAATAAGACAAACGAGAGTAGAATTGGCAGTCTTGGGCACCTCTTTATGTTTGAAAAAATATTTTCCAGCTTCCAAAAGATCTTCACTAATAATCTGCCATGCAGCCAAATAGAACTTGTCAGAGAACCCATCAGGACCAGGAGCACTATTTGGATCCATATTCTTAATACAACTGTGTAGCTTTTCAATAAAAGGAATATCATTAAGTATTTTATTTTCAACATCTGAAATCATATTAGAAATGATATGTCTGCAATCAAATTCTGCATTTATTTTTTGTGAAGAAAAAGCTTTTTCAAAATGGGAAGCTGCCATATGAACAATCTGTTTATGCTCCTCAAAACAAATGCCTTCTATATTTTGCAACTTTGTAATTCTGTTTTGACATCTTCTGACATTAACCCAACAATAAAAGAATTTGGTATTTTTATCACCATCTGAAATCTATTTTATCCTTAATTTATGTCTCCAAAAAAATTGAGAAAGGTAATGTTTGTTATATCAAAAACCTTTTTGTTAAACCCAACAGGTGAAACTTTAGAGTTGTTATAGATAGCTCTTACATGTTGATTAATGCATATACCATTGTTAAGAGAGTGCAAGGTGGAGAACAATAATTTGTTTCAACGACACGTTTTTCAAGCTAAAACCAATATATGATATTCGATGATAATATGAAACTTTCATATTCTCATCGATACTCATATATGAAACAAAGCGCCACTTAGTCCCCGTCTATCGGTTAACATACGGTCGATGTTCGTCGTGACATAAAACTATACGGAGGTTGTTAAATATCGGACGGTATAGCTCGGTACTAACAACCGTCGTGTAGTCTATGTGATGAGAAGATTCAATCGTATGATAACCAACAGATTTGTCCCGTATGGACAAATTAGGAATGTATAAAGCAAACACCTGTATTCACTTGTGTTTTCATCCGTTTCAAGATATTTCGTCGGTACTTTTCCGCTGGTTCTCCGTGTACAAAGATATATTAGATGTTCATTTCAACGTCGTTTCACAGCTTTGAAATGATTATCTATTCTATTACAGTGTACTCAGAGAACAGCGGGGAGGTGCTGCCGAAATTTACTCGAAACGGTTAAAAGCACAAGCGAATGGGTGTTCGCTCTATATACATTCTTAATGGGATAGAAGCCTTACCCCCGACAGCCGAAACACACACATACAACAAGAATACACAACAAACGCATCATTAGAGAGTGATTCAAGATGTTTAAGTTAAAACCAATATATGATACTCGATGATAATATGAAACTTTCATATTCTCATCGATACTCATATATGAAACTCAAAGCGCCACTTAGTTCCCGTCTATCGATTAACATACGTTCGATGTTCGTCGTAACATAGAACTATACGAAGGTTGTTAAATATCGGACGGTATAGCTCGATACTAACAACCGTCATGTAGTGTATGTGACGAGAAGATTCAATATATGATAACCGATAGATTTGTCCCGTGTGGACAAGTTAGGAATGTATAAAGCAAACATGAGTATCCTCAAATCTAATTTTGATTATCGATAAGTTATTCTTTTCAACGACAAACGCTCACACAAAGCATATACACGGATTTTCTCCTTTGTCAGTAACCATCCCGTTCTTAGATTTCTCAATATAGTCATCATAACCTACAATTTATATGTTATACAGTCTAACATGGCCCATGAGTATGTCAGAGTTAAGGACTGGATGTATGTGGATTGGCAATAACGTATGCAACCTAAATTTGTCGTAGCAGTTGCTGCTTTTATTGAATTTGCACGTGCACATAATAAGATCGTGATAGAGAAGATGCTCTGCCCGTGCGATAGATATGGGAATAAGTACTGGCAGAAGGTAGAATTTGTAGAGCTTCATATCGTAAGATATGGTTTTACTAGACTTTATGCAATTTGGCTATATCACGGGGAAGGAGAAGAACGCAGTAATGCGGCAGAAGAAGAAAGAGAAAACGATAATGCGGCAGGAGAAGGAGAAGACGGTAATGCGACAGAAGAAGAAGACAGTAATTTCTTTCTATCAGAACAAATGGAGGATATGGTAGAGGCTGCCCTAGGTGAATCTATTCGTACCGAAAATGACATTCTTTCCGATCAAGGACCGCGTGCGGATAAATATGAAAATTTCATGAATGATGCTAGAAAACCAATTTATGAGAATGCAAAGTATTCCACCCTCTCATGGTTCGTCCAACTTTTCCAGATTAAGTGCCTAAATAGATGGAGCAACAAGTCATTCACAATGCTTTTTTCATTTTTGAAAGATTCTATGCCCCCGGGAAATAACGTGCTCGACAGCTGGTACGGAGCCCAGAAGATGATGTCTGATTTGGGTCTGAAGTGTGAGAAAATTCAAGTATGTCCTAAAAATTGCGTGTTGTACCGGAAAGAGAATTCAGATTTGAAAGAGTGTCCAACATGCGAAGAGGTCAGGTATAAACCGAAAGATTCAGATAAGAAGCCCGATATACCTGTCAAGATAGCATGATATTTTCCCCTAAGATAGAGACTGCAAAGGCTATTCAGGTGCAAGAAAATAGCCGAGGCAATGATTTGGCATCACCGTACTCCTCCAAGTGAAGATGGAAAAATGAGCCATCCAAGAGATTCACCGGCATGGAAGGATTTCGATAGGAGGCACACAATATTCAGTAGCGATCCTCACAATATCAGGCTCGGACTGGCTAGTGATGGCTTCTGCCCATTCAACTATATGGCTGGAAGCCACAGCACATGACCCGTTGTAATGATAATTTATAATCTGTCGCCTTGGTACGTGAGGGGCATCCTGATTGGAACGATGAACGATTGGAAAAATATCATCAGGATAATTTTTGCGATTGGGTTGCAGATCTTATTCGAATAACATGTTATTGCTATCAGTTTTAATCTAAAATTATATCGTTATATATTTGTCGTAAAATTTGTTTTGTTAGATCCACGATCCGAACTTGTCTGCATCATTAGAGAGTGATTCAAGATATTTAGCTCAATTTCCTAGTATGGAGGTTGCAAATTATAAAGGATTCGGTGTCCTTGGATACAAATTCGAAGTTAAGGACATAGAAACATCTAGAACCACTCAGAGTAGTGGGATTGCGACGGTAGGATCAGATGGTGTGATTTATTATGGATACTTAAATTGTATACTTGGCATCCACTATCCCGGACGATCAGAACCCTTTTATATATTTCAGTGTACTTGGTACGATACGCGAACCGATACGGATAAGTGGAGATGAAATCTTAGGACTTGGAAAAATAAATATGGATTGACCAGTGTGAACACACTTCGATTTTACGGTCAGGAAGATCCGTTTATCTTTCCGAACCAAGCGTTCCAAGTATACTACTCACAGTGTTTGAAGCATCCGCGATGGAGTGTCGTATGTCGTTAGAAACCCAGGGATGTCTACGATGTCCCAGAATTCGAGAACAGCGATGAGGATGAAGAAGAGAGAAGACTTAGAGTGCTCCGACCGTCTGTTTCGAAAGACGGATTGCCTTTGGCTGATCATGAAGTTACGTGGGTTAGAAATGATATCGATGATGAAATCCAACTAGATATGTCTAACGCGCCCACAAAACGAAAAAGGTTATCAGTAATGTTATATTATTACTTCATATTTTACGATCTATACATATATAGTCAATACTTGTAATGATTGTCTAATGCGTCCACGAACCATTTTATCTAGATTTGATGATGATGACGGGAGCAGCGAGGGGCGGCAGGAGCTCCAGCCATGGCACCGGCAGAGGCGGAGGCAGAGGCAGAGCGGTTCTGCCGTCCGGAGAGCTGCATAGGGAGCTTCAGAGGGCCGGTCTTGCACCCCGATCGGAGACCCCTTCGGATGCCTCCTTCCGTGTGAAGCTTCATAATGTTATATTATTGATATACGCATTCTTTTTGCAATTACTTATATATCCGATACTTGATTTTCTAATTATAAGTGGTGCATCCTCGTCTGGTGCAGGGGACACTCCCGTCACTTCCATACCCTCCGCTCAGTCTGCAGGTTTGTATGAATAAATATAAAATATTTATTCATTTTACATATCCTTTAAGAATAAATATAAACTTCAGGTAATTTTATCGATATTTATTTTCTAGTTGGAGATGCGTCCACGTCCGGGTCACCGGCTGTTCCTCACCGGAGGAACTATCGTCCCACTCGTGCTACTGCCCGCGCCTAGGCTCGTGCTTTAGTTGCCGGAGGTATATATCACACTTCAATTTTCGTTAATCCTTGATTTCTTAATACCACTTTGTCTTAATATTGATTGTCTTGATATTTCTTGTAGACGCAGGGCCTCCCCATCCCGAGAGGGGGACTCGAGGCCCGAATCAGTCCCACAGGCTGAGGCCCGACAGAGCTAGGGGAGGCAGCATTCCCCCTCTTTTTTACCCCTGATTATCGCTATACCGGCGATTATGCCGAGAGGTTTGGTCGGTATATGGGGGATGAGAGCCGGCTCGTGAAGAACTATCCACTTCACGTTGAGTGGGGCGACCAGCACCGGCGCTCATTCGCCCTCTTCTGGGATCAGGCTCGGGTATTAATATATATTTTCATTTGATTTATCCAATATATTTATTATTAACACTTTCAATCTAATAACAATGTCTTTTTATTTTCAATTGGATTACGATTTTCAGCCTGTACCCGACCCTGATCACCCTGGGAGGGGCTCGATCTTCACGCTCTGTACAATGGCCTGATGAAGAACATGCAGACGAAGGTCCGATACAACAGGAATGAGCTGAAGATCAACTGTTATTCCCTATGGATGGCGACCCCCGAGACAGAGAGAGCGTCCTTCCTATCTGCTCCGGCCTTTGCAAGAGTCGACGTAAATACATGACCTCTATTGTGCCAATATTTTGACTCTCATCGCAAACATGTATGTATTTTAAATGTAATTCATTGTTTAGTATATAATTTATTTTTTTGTGTTGCTTAATTAGAAAAATAAATCTGAATGTGTTGTGCAGAAACAGGCCGATCAAAATAAAGAGAATACGAAGTCGGCAAACAGGGATCGCCCCACTTATACAGGTGGCTCGAGAAATATTACTCGTGCTATGGAGTTATCGGTAAATTACAATAGACCGGCCTTTGTGATATAATGTAATATTAAGAGTTATTTTCTAATATATCTAATATTAAGAGTTATTTTCTAATATTACAGAGAGCTCAGACCCTGGCGCAGGGTGGTATACCGAGCGTGTTGTCCGCGTATCTTGCCGTCCACGGCATCTCGACAGATCCTGCCACGGGCGAGCTTCGATACCCCGACACCGCTACCCAGGAGTATTGCGTAAGTGTTAATATTTATTCAAACCCTATTTGAAATTTTTGGTTTGAAAGGTTTAAATTTAAATGATATACTTATATTTTACTGGTTAATGTGGGTGTAAGAGCGGGTGGTTGAGCAGGCGGAGATATCAGGGATCGATTTTACCGGACAGAACGATCCGATGCTGCTGACCCCAGTCCTAGACGCCGCTCACGGAGGGCACCACGGAGGTTGGGAGAGAGGCTGGGGACTGGTCCTAGCAGGGCCCATATGAGGTTGGACCCCACTCCGGCGGTTACTTCCTCCGTCTCCAATGAGCGACGTTTTCAGCAAGAACTGGACACTTTGAAGGCCACCGTTCAGGAGTTGAAGGAGATGTTGGTATGTATACTACTTAATAGTAAAATATTATATCATATTATAGATAGCAACATGTCCAATATTAGTATGTAGCCTGAGCTTATTTGGTTGTAGACTCAGGTTTGATTAATCATACATACATATCTAATTAAAATAAACTACGGTTTTCCAAACTAGATATCCAAACGAGGCCTAAGTCTCTAAGTATAAATAAATTGGGGTTTCGCAATAACTTGATAATGATACGAATTCGACTAATACACAGTTCTTACTCGTTTATTACACACAAAATTGAACAGACGCGACAGGGTACATCGGCCGAGCCTCCACATGCATCTCCTTCGGCTGCGGCTTCGCAAGCCACTACCTCGGCTACGGTTGCGCAGACAACTCCTATAGCTCCCGCTCAGACTCCCGCAGCTGCGGCTCCACAAGCCACTACCTCGGCGGCGGTTGCGCAGACCACTCCTACAGCTCCACTGCCCACTCAGACTCCCGCACACTCTGCATTGCTCGAGATATTGACTCAAGGTATATTCGAGGAGCAGGCGCGCCAGATTACGGCGTTTATCAGAGGTGGAGCTGGACCGAGCTAGGGTAGCTTTTTTATTCTTATATTTTAAACATGTATTAATCTATATGATACATATTGTATATATTTTGGACAATATTGATATTGGTGGTGTTTGCATGTTTATATTGATATTGTATCATGCTTGTTGATTTCTTTTGTATATTATGTGTGAGATGTGATTATGAATACTGCAGTATATATTCTGCGTATTGATTAATTTTATATATGATGTATATATTACTGTGCACAGGGCGAGAAAAAAACATGCAGCCCTTTTTAAAAAAGACCCTGATAATATGTCCCTACGGATTAATCCGTAGGGCCTAACATTGCCCCTACGGACTAATCCGTAGGATCTTACTTTGTCCCTACTGATTTATCCGTATGGGCAAAATATCAGGATACCTGATACTTTGCCCCTATGATCTCAGTAAAAGGAGGTTATTCTTGTCCCTACGGAGTTGTCCGTAGGGGCTTATACATGCCCTTACACAGTTATCTGTAGGGACAAAATACCAGGATACCTGATATTTTGCCCCTACACATCGAGACCTACGCATGTATCCGTAGGAGTAGACATTTGGCCTTACGGAGTTACCCATAGGGACAACTATTTTATTTTATAAACCGATAAATTATAACTCTTTTGTTCCTACAGTCTAATCCGTAGGGACACATGGATCTACACATTACGCCGTAGGGGCAAGTTTTTGACCGTAGTGGCATGTTCAAGGCTAAGACTTGCACCTACGGCGTTTGCACCTACAGGGTAATTTCTTGCCCCTACGGATTTATCCGTAGGGGCAGTGGTTTGCTCCTACGGATAAATCCGTAGGGGCAACCCTTATTTGTAGTAGTGATAGCTCGGAGGCGAGTTGGGAGGCCAAGAAAGCCAATTTGTGCATGGGGCTCTGAGGAGAGCCAGCTTGTGCTTACGGGTCGGGCACAGGGGTGGCCTGGTCGGCCCTTTCTTCTGAGCTCAGGGATACGTCATCTGCCACGTGTCACGATCTAGAAGATCGCCGATATCGAGCATCATCACCAATCTTTTAATATCTTCACCACTGAATCTTTTTTATTGTTCTTCTTTCCGACTTTCCCACCATCATTAGTAATCAAAACTGAAGATGCCTCTGAAGGAACACCATGTGAGCCAGGCGGGTCTTTCGACTTCATATTGTCTGGTGTGTGGGAGGGAGTATGTTTTGTTCCTCTAATACCTCTAGAATTATTATTATCCTTGTGAAGGTCCACATCAGCTTTGCCCATAAGATTAATATTAACTACCTGTGGCAAAGTCTAATCAAACTTGTTCACAAGTTCATTAACCCGCATCTCATCCTCCTTATTCAGATTATTTTCAACTCCCTCCCTCTTCACAGCGCTCGCAAAGCTATTCCCCTCTCCCAGAGACGAGCTCTCCTCGTTTGTATACCCCGTAGGAAATCGGTTGTGAAGTCCAAGCATCACAGACACATCACCATGAGCGATTGGAAGACGATAACGGGGATGGTGACGGTGAAGCAACTCCGCCGCCGCTGCGCCGGAGGATGAGCGGAAGCGACACTGGAACTCTTCATTGATCGACGAATCAAAACCCTAAATACCTTGTCCTCGATCGATCCTCGACGCTACTTATTAAAAGACGACAGCTTTTCTCGGATTCCCATCGTACGTACTCGGAGCAGCAAATGCAGTAGAGACTTTAAGGGATCGCGAGAGCGAAGGTGATGATGGAGTCGAAGCGAGGGCGAGCGTCTAGAGCACGGGTGGTGATGGGTTTGAGGCGAGGACTGGAATTGACTTCGGTGCTCCACAAGGCTCGGTTAGGTTGATGGTAGAGGAAGTCGACGACGAAGAGGGCGGCGAGATGGGTTCGATCATGGCTGGAAGGTGAAGTCGAAAAAGGTGATAAGAGCGCGGTCGAGGGAGATGGGTGCGGTCGAGCTAGGGTTTTGATGACGAAGAGGGTGAGGTGATCGGAGATGGGGAGAGAGGAAGAAGAAAGAGAGAGAGAGAATTGTGAGACAGAGAGAGAGAGAGAGATAAAGAAATGGTTTTTTTAAAAAGAAAATATATATATATAGAGAGAGAACAACAAAGGAAAGAGGCCCTCCCATGGCGCCGAAAAAACACACCCTCCTTCATGTTTTCCGGCGATTGGAATGTATTATCTTCATCGTTATCATCTAAGATGTGGGTACACCAAATTTCATCTGATTCTATAACTTTTTCACCGTTGAATTAGCAATGTAAAAAGTTCTATTGTCGGTAAACCGTTAATTTTGAACCCACTAATTCAACGGTGAAAATATTGTAGAATCACATGAAATTTGGTATACCCATATTTTAGATGATAACGATGAAGATGATTCATTCCGATCGTCGGAAAACATGATGGAGGATGTGTTTTTTCGACGCCATAGGAGGGAGGATGTGTTTTTTCGACGCCATAGGAGGAAATTCCCTCCTATGGCATCTTTCCTCCATTATTCTCATATATATATAACTAATAATATTTTAAAAGATATAACAAATCTCTGATCTGTCTCTACCAAATCTTAAGAAAAAATATATTGGAAATAATCTATATATAGATACGTAGCACCCCTTAAACCATAAATTTAAGGGTTGAAAGAAAATACTCTACTCTAATATATATATACACACACACTACTACAAATAAGGGTTACCCCTACAGATTTATCCGTTGGAGTAAACCACTGCCTCTACGGATATATCCGTAGGGGTAAGAAAATACCTTGTAGGTGCAAACGCCGTAGGTGCAAGTCTTAGCCTTGAACATGCCCCTACGGTCAAAAACATGCCCCTACGGATTAATGTGTAGGTCCAGTTGTCCCTACGGATTAGGCTGTAGGGACAAAAAATTTATTTAATTTATCTGTTTATACAATAAATTAGGTGTCCCTATGGACGTATCTGTAGGGCCAAATAGTTGCCCCTACGGATAAGTGCGTTGGTATAAATCTGTAGGGACAAAATATCAGGTATCCTGATATTTTGTTCCTACGGATACCTGTGTAGGGGCATTTGTTTGCCCCTACGGATATATCCGTAGGGACAAGCGTAAACCCTAATACTGAGATCATAGGGGCGAAATATCAGGTATCCTGATATTTTGCCCCTACGGATAAATCTGTAGGGGCAATGTTGGGCCCTACAGATTAATCCGTAGGTACATATTATCAGTTTTTTTAAAAAAAAAGGGCTGCCTATTTTTTTCTCACCTTGTGCACAATAATATATACATCATAAATAAAATTAATCAGCACGCAGAACATATATCGCATTATTCATAATCACATCTCACGCATAATATACAAAAGAAATCAACAAGCAGAATATGATATCAATATAAACACGCAAACACCACCAATATCAATATCGTCCAAAATATAGTACAATATGTATCATATAAATAAATATATGTTTAAAATATAAGAATTAAAAAGCTACCCTAGCTCGGTCCAGCTTCACCTCCGATAAATGCCATAATCTGGCGCGCCTGCTCCTCGGATATACCCTGAGTCAATAAATCATGCAATGCGGAGTGTGCGGGAGTCTGAGCGAGCTGTAGAGTTGTAGGAGTGGTCTGCGCAACCGCCGCCGAGATAGTGGCTTGCGGAGCCGCGGCTGCGGGAGTCTGAGCGGGCAGTGGAGCTATAGGAGCTGTCTGCGGAACCGCAGCTGATGTAGTGGCTTGCGGAGCCGCAGCCAAAGGAGATGCATGTGGAGGCTCGGCCGATGTACCCTGTCGCGTCTGGACCTACGTGTGTAATAAACGAGTAAGAACTGTGTATTAGTCGAGTTCGTATCATTATCAAGTTATTTCGAAACCCTAATCTATATATACTTAGAGACTTAGGCCTCGTTTGGATATCTAGTTTGGAAAACCGTAGTTTATTTTAATTAGATATGTATGTATGATTAATCAAAGCTAAGTCTACAACCAAATAAGCTCAGGCTACGTACTAATATTGGATATGTTGCTATCTATAATATGACATAATATTTTACTATTAAGTAGTATACCTACCAACATCTCCTTCAACTCCTGAACAGTGGCCTTCAAGCTCTCCAGTTCTTGCTGGAAACGTCGCTCATTGGAGACGGAGGAAGTAACCGCCGGAGTGGAGTCCAACCTCATATAGGCCCTGCTAGGGCCCAGTCCCCGGCCTCTCTCCCAACCTCCGTGGTGCCTTCCGTGTGCAGCGTCCAGGACTGGGGTCAGCAGTATCGGATCGTTCTGTCCAGTAAAATCGATCCCCAATATCTCGGCCTGCTCAACCACCCGCTCCTACACCCACATTAACCAGTAAAATATAAGTATATCATTTAAATTTGAACCTTTCAAAACTAAAATTTCAAATAGGGTTTGAATAAATATTAACACTTACGCAATACTCCTGGGTAGCGGCGTCGGGGTATCGAAGCTCGCCCGTGGCGGGATCTGTCGAGGTGCCGTGGACGGCAAGATATGCGGACAGCACGCTCGGTGTACCACCTTACGTCAGGGTCTGAGCTCTCTACAATATTAGAAAATAACTTTTAATATTAGATATATTAGAAAATAACTCTTAATATTACATTATATCACAAAGGCGTATCTATTGTAATTTACCGATAACTCCATGGCACGAGTAATATTCCTCAAGCCACCTGTATAAGTGGGGCGACCCCTCTTCACCGACTTCCTATTCTCTTTATTTTGATCGGCTTGTTTCTGCAAAACACATTCACATTTAGTTTTCTAATTAAGCAACACAAAATATAAATTATATATTAAACAATGAATTACATTTAAAATACATACCTGTTTGCGATGAGAGTCGAAATATTCGCACAATAGAGGCCATGTATCTACGTCGACTCTCGCAAAGGCCGGAGTAGATAGGAGGGCCGCTCTCTCTGCCTCGGGGGTCGCCATCCACAGGGAATAGCAGTCGGTCTTCAGCTCATTCCTGTTGTATCGGACCTTCTTCTGCATGTTCTTCATTCGGCCATTGTACAGAGCGTGAAGATCGAGCACCCTCCCAGGGTGATCAGGGTCGGGTACAGGCTGAAAATCGTAATCCAACTGAAAATACAAAAAAAACATTGTTATTAGATTGCAAGTGTTAATAATACATATATTGGATAAATCAAATGAAAATATATATTAATACCCTAGCCTGATCCCAGAAGAGGGCAAATGAGCGCCGGTGCTGGTCTCCCCACTCAACGTGAAGTGGATAGTTCTTCACGAGCTGGCTCTCATCCCCCATATACCGGCCGAACCTCTCGGCATGATCGCTGGTATAGAGATAATCAGGGGTAAAAAAGAGGGAGAATGCTGCCTCCCCGCTAGCTCTGTCGGGCCTCAACCTGTGGGACTGATTCAGGCCTCGAGTCCCCCTCTGGGGATGGGAAGGCCCTGCGACTGCAAGAAATATCAAGAAAATCAATATTAAGACAAAGTTGTATTAAAAAATCAAGGTTTAACGAAAATTGAAGTGTGATATATACCTCCGTTAACTAAAGCACGAGCCTGGGCCCGGGCAGCAGCACGAGCGGGACGATAGTTCCTCCAGTGAGGAATAGCCGGTGACCCGGATGCGGACGCATCCCCTCCAACTAGAAAATAAATATTGACGCTAAATTTCCATGAAATTCATATTTATTCTTTAGAGGATATGTAAATCGAATAAATATTTTTTATTTATTCATTCTAACCTACAGACTGAGCGGGGGGTACGGAAGTGGCGGGAGTGGCCCTTACGTCAGATGTGAACACACCACCTATAATTAGACAATTAAAAATAGATTATATAAGTAATTGCAAAAAGAATGTGTAGATCAATAATATAACATTCTAAATCAATATGCATGCACTAAGGATATATAAACATACCCGCAGGTGCGGTGGTGGCCTCTACCCGAGATGCGGAGGCACCACCTACGGCTAGATAATAAAAAAAATGATTATCTAAGTAAGGGCAAAAGGAATGTGTGTATATTTGTGATATAGCATTCTAAATCAATATACATGCACTATATGATATATAAACATACCTGAAGGTGCGGGAGTGGCCTCTATCCCTGATGTGGACGCATCACCAACTGCTAGACAATGAAACATTGACAATATAAGTAATTTTGACATGAACAGGTATGTATATCTATAATATTACATTCAAATGGATATGTGTGCAATATACCTGGAGGTGAGGAAAAGTCCACACGGAAGGAGGCATCCGAAGGGGTCTCTGATCGGGGTGCAAGACCGGCCCTCTGAAGCTCTCTACGCAGCTCTCCGGGCAGCAGAACTGCTCTGCCTCTGCCTTTGCCGGTGCCGCGGCTGGAGCTCCTGCCGCCCCTCGCTGCTCCCGTCATCGTCATCAAATCTAGATAAACGGTTCGTGGACGCATTAGACAATCATTACAAGTATTGACTATATATGTATAGATCGTAAAATGTGAAGTAATAATATAACATTACCGATAACCTTTTTCGTTTCGTGGGCGCATTATACATATCTACCTGGATTTCATCATCGATATCATTTCTAACCCACGTAACTTCATGATCGGCTGAAGACAACCCGTCTTTCGAAACAGACGGTCAGAGCACTCTAAGTCTTCTCTCTTCTTCAGCCTCATCGCTGTCCTCAAATTCTGGGACATCGTAGACATCCCTGGGTTTCCAACGGCATACGACACTCCATCCCGGATGCTTCAAACACTGTGAGTAGTATACTTGGAACGCTTGGTTCGGAAAGATAAACGGATCTTCCTGACCGTAAAATCGAAGTGTGTTTACACTGGTCAATCCATATTCATCTTTCCAAATCCCAAGATTGCTTCTCCACTTATCCGTATCGGTTCGCGTATCGTACCAAGTACACTGGAATATATAAAAGGGTTCTGATCGTCCGGGATAGTGGATGTCGAGTATACAATTTAAGTATCCATAATAAATCACACTGTCCGATCCTACCGTCGCAATCCCACTATTCTGAGTGGTTCTAGATGTTTCTATGTCCTTAAGTTCGAATTTGTATTCAAGGACATCGAATCCTTTATAATATGCAACCTCCATACTAGGAAATTGAGCTAAACATCTTGAATCACTCTCAAATGATGCAGACAAGTTCGGATCGTGGATCTAACAAAATAAATTTTACGACAAATATATAACGATATAAGTTTAGATTAAAACTGATAGCAATAATATGTTATTCAAATAACTTACATGATCTGTGACCCAATCGCAAAATTTATCCTGATGATATTTTTCCAATTGTTCATCGTTCCAATCAGGATGCCCTTCACGTACCTCGTTAAAATGAATTCTGTTTTCGACAATAAATTATGACATTAATATTATATCATTTCATACACACACAAACACAAATATAACAATTAATCCAAAAAAACTTACTCTCTAATTTGTTCAAGACATGCGCAATTAAGCAAGATAAACCGGTATATCTTGTTGATAAACATAGTGTCTACCCTCTTATAATCGGCTTTACCATATGGCATGTCTTGAATTCTTCGAGGCCGGTTAAGTCTCGTCTTAATGTTCTCATCCAGATAGCGATAACAAAATGTGGTTGCTTCATCAAGAAGATAATCTTGCATGGTAGAACCCTCTGGTCGATTTCTATTGCGTATATACTTTCTAAGAGTGTAGAGCTACCTAAAGAAAATATGTTGAATAAATAAATACGGGTATACAGGACAACAATAATTTTAAAAATTGTGCGAAACGAAAAATTCCACGTACCTCTCGATGGGATACATCCATCGATATTGTACCGGTCCGGCTAATTTAGCCTCAATTGCAAGATGAACCGTCAGGTGTATTATGATATCGAAGAATGACGGTGGGAAAATACACTCAAACTTGCAAAGTATCAATGCAATAGAATTTTCTAGTTTATCCAGCGTCACGACATCCAGTGTTTTAGCACACAACTCTCTGAAAAAACAATATAGGTCGTTGATTACTAGACCAACCGATTCGGGGAGAGAAGTCCTGAGGGCTAATGGAAGAAGGTGCTCCACGATAACATGGTGATCATGACTTTTCAGCCCATCGATCTTGCCTTTCACAATTTTTATTTTCTTGCTGAATGATTCTGAGAAACCTGTGGGAACTTTCAAATCATGCAACACCTGCAAGAATCTTTTCTTCTCCGGTTGTGACATATGATAAGCGGCATTAGGAAGTACAAACTTGTCTGGTTTACCCGCTAGCGGTCTAGGATGCAATTCACTTCTTATTCCCCACTCCTGTAGATCCATCCGAGCATTCAGGTTGTCTTTCAATTTCCCGTCTTTACAAAGAAGCAAGTTTAGTATGTGCTCTGATACTCCCTTCTCTATATGCATGACGTCCAGACAATGACGCACTAAATTTGTTGACCAGTACGGAAGCTCGAAGAAAATGTTTAACTTGTTCCAAAATGGTGGTTTGATCTGTTTTGTCGGATCCATCCCGAAGATCACATTATTGTAACCATCCCACTGAGCAGTCACGTCCTCTCCGGACAATGAGGCTGGAGGTCCAAGAAGCTCCTGATGACCATCAAAGTGAACAACGTCTAACCTGTAGGGGTGGTCTAGAGGCAGGAAACGTCGATGGACGCAATAACAAACCTTTCTGCTAAAATTCAAGAATTTCGATGTTGTGTATTGATGGCAATGAGGACATGCTTTGTGACCATGTATGGACCAACCTGATAGCTTCCATATGCAAGAAAGTCATTAATTGTCCACATTAAAGCCGCACGCAGTATGAAGGTTGTATTTGTGTTTGCATCGTAAGTCTCTACACTATCAATGAACAAAGATTTTAACTCCTCGATCAGAGGTCAGAGATAGACGTCGATATTGTTTCCCGGTGAGTTTGGTCCGTCGATAAGAAGTGACATCATAAAGTATGATTGGTCCATAGCCAACCAAGGCGACAGATTATAAATTATCATTACAACGGGCCATGTGCTGTGACTTCCAGCCATATAGTTGAATGGGCAGAAGCCATCACTATCCAGTCTGAGCCGGACATTGCGAGGATCGCTACTGAATATTGCGTGCCTCCTATCAAAATCCTTCCATGCCAGTGAATCTCTTGGATGGCTCATTTTTCCATCTTCACTTGGAGGAGCACGGTGATGCCAAATTATTGCCTCGGCTGTTTTCTTGCACCTGAATAGCCTCTGTAGCCTCTGTGTTATGGGAAAGTATTGTGCTATCTTGACAGGTATATCAGGCTTCTTATCAGAATCTTTTGGCTTATATCTAGCCTCTTCGCATGTTGGACACTCTTTCAAATCTGAATTCTCTTTCTGGTACAACACGCAATTTTTAGGACATACTCGAATCTTCTCACACTTCAGACCCAAATCAGACATCATCTTCTGGGCTCCGTACCAGCTGTCAGGCACGTTATTTCCCGGGGGCATAGAATCTTTCAAGAATGAAAGAAGCATTATGAATGACTTGTTACTCCATCAATTTAGGCACTTAATCTGTAAAAGTTGGACGAACCATGAGAGGGTGGAATACTTTGCATTCTCATAAATTGGTTTTCTAGCATCATTCATGAAATTTTCATATTTATCCGCACGCGGTCCTTGACCGGAAGGAATGTCATCTTCGGTACAAATAGATTCACCTAGGGCAGCCTCTACCATATCCTCCTTTTCTTCTGATGTAAATAAATTACCGTCTTCTTCTTCTGCCGCATTACCGTCTTCTCCTTCTTCTCCTGCCGCATTATCGTGTTCTTCTTCTTCTTCTGCCGCATTACTATGTTCTTCTCCTTCCCCGTGATATTTCCAAGTTGTATAAAGTCTAGTAAAACCATATTTTTACGATATGAAGCTCTGCCAATTCTACCTTCTGCCAGTACTTATTCCCACATCTATCGCATGGGCAGAGAATCTTCTCTATCACGATCTTATTATGTGCGCGTGCAAATTCAATAAAAGCAGCAACTCCTGCGACAAACTTAGGTTGCATACGTTGTTGCCAATCCACATACATCCAGTCCTTAACTCTGACGTACTCATGGGCCATGTTAGACTATATAACTTATAAATTGTAGGTTATGGTGACTATATTGAGAAATCTAAGAAAGGGATGGTTACTGACAAAGGAGAAAATCCGTGTGTATGCTTTGTGTGTGCGTTTGTTGTTGAAAAGAATAAATTATCGAATGTATGTTAACCGATAGACGGAGACTAAATAGCGCTTTGAGTTTCATATATGAGTATCGATGAGAATATGAAAGTTTCGTATTATCATCGAGTATCATATATTGGTTTTAACTTGAACATCTTGAATCACTCTCTAATAATGCATTTGTTGTGTATTCTTGTTGTATGTGTGTGTTTCGGCTGTCGGGAGTAAGGTTTCTATCCCATTAAGAATGTATAGAGCGAACACCCATTCGCTTGTGCTTTCAACTGTTTCGAGTAAATTTCGGCAGCACATCCCCGCTGTTCTCCGAGTACACTGTAATAGAATAGATAATCATTTCAAAGCTGTGAAATAACGTTGAAATGAACATCTAATCTATCTTTGTACACGGAGAACCAGCGGAAAGGTACAGACGAAATATCTCAAAACGGATGAAAACACAAGTGAATGAAGGTGTTTGCTTTATACATTCCTAACTTGTCCACACGGGACAAATCTATCGGTTATCATACGATTGAATTTTCTCGTCACATAGACTATACGACGGTTGTTAGTATCGAGCTATACCGTCCGATATTTAACAGCCTTCGTATAGTTCTATGTCACGACGAACATCGAACGTATGTTAACCGATAGACGGGGACTAAGTGGCGCTTTGAGTTTCATATATGAGTATCGATAAGAATATGAAAGTTTCATATTATCATCGAGTATCATATATTGGTTTTAACTTGAACATCTTGAATCACTCTCTAATGATGCGTTTGTTGTGTATTCTTATTGTATGTGTGTGTTTCGGCTGTCCGGGGTAAGTCTTCTATCCCATTAAGAATGTATAGAGCGAACACCCATTCGCTTGTGCTTTCAACCGTTTTGAGTAAATTTCGGCAGCACCTTCCCGCCGTTCTCCGAGTACATTGTAATAGAATAGATAATCATTTCAAAACTGTGAAACAACGTTGAAATGAACATCTAATCTATCTTTGTACACGGAGAACTAGTGGAAAGGTACCGACGAAATATCTCAAAACGGATGAAAACACAAGTGAATGAAGGTGTTTGCTTTATACATTCCTAACTTGTCCACACGGGACAAATCTATCGGTTATCATACGATTGAATCTTCTCGTCATATAAACTATACGAAGGTTGTTATTATCGAGCTATACCGTCCGATATTTAACAACCTTCGTATAGTTCTATGTCACGATGAACATCAAACGTATGTTAACCGATAGACGGGGACTAAGTGGCGCTTTGAGTTTCATATATGAGTATCGATGAGAATATGAAAGTTTCATATTATCATCGAGTATCATATATTGGTTTTAACTTGAACATCTTGAATCACTCTCTAATGATGCGTTTGTTGTGTATTCTTGTTGTATGTGTGTGTTTCGGCTGTCGGGGGTAAGACTTCTATCGGTTATCATACGATTGAATCTTCTCGTCACATAGACTATACGAAGTATTTAAATAAAATATAAAGTAACTGATATAACATGATTTTAAACTTATGAAATAATACTTGCTTAGTTACTTGCAAATTGCAACTTGAGAATAAGATATATGAAGAATTGAGCATTAAAGAACTAAGATGCATTAGACTTGAGATTGAGATACATACCTTCAATATCGAAAATAAATCAATAAACAAGATGAATATAATATAAATTCAAGTTGAAAGAATATATATCAAATAAACCAACGAAGATCAAACAGAATTGGAAAAATATAAATATGAAGTATCACGATTCACAACAAATATTAGTAAAAGAAAATAAGTTAACTAAATAATACATGCCTAGATGTATTCAAAGTTAAAACATAAAGATATAAACATAATGTCAAAAACTAAATCAAACCATAAGACAATTTATCATCATAAAAAACCTACGATTCTAACATACTAAAAAGTGACCGATAAACAAACCAAGTTCATATCCTAACTACGCCATTAACTATAACAATAACCATACGTATAAAAGTCATCAATCAAAACATAAATCTAAAAATAATCTTCATTCTCGTCTTCCTCATTTTCCGACTCGGATGTCGACATATCATCCTCCGACGATGACCCTATATTTTCATTTTTGACGACCATCCATATCCGTATACGAAAATTATAACACCTATTCCGTTCCGTATCTGATACCAAAAATGGTAATTTTTGGCTTAATCGAGTTAAAGTTCCCTAAAAATCACAACCCAACCCCAACCCTAGCCCCAGCCGAACCCCAACCCCAACCCTAACCCTAACCCTAACCCCAGCCCCAGCCCCAGCCAAACCCCAACCCTAACCCCAACCCCAACCCCAACCCTAACCGCAACCCCAGCCGAACCCTAACCCCAACCGCAACCCCAGCCCCAGCCCCAACCGCAACCCCAACCCTAACCCTAACGCTAACCCTAACCGATGCCTAGCCCTAACCCTCATCGGTACCCAAACCATGAACCCTATCCCTAAAATAATCAAAAAATTGTTTAATTGAATATTTACTAACCTGTGCGATGGAGGAGACGATCGATCGGTGGTCGACAACGCGCGCAATCGGCGACGAGGAAGAACGAGGGCGGTGGCGACGACGAAATGGAGAACGGCGGCGACGACGAGAACGGCGACGCGGCGGGAACGAGAGATTTGGGGATTTTGGGAGTTTCGCGCGCGAGAGAGAGAGATAATCAGCGTAGGGAATTTCTGTGCCTTTTTAATTAAATCTCCATTTAGATGCCCCTACGGATTAGTCCGTAGGTCATTAGTTTGCGGCTCCGTAGGGGAAAACAACAAATTACGATTTAATATTTTTAAATTAAAACGTCTGGGACCATAGGGGCAACCGTCTGGCTCTACGGACTAATTCATAGGGCCAAAATAAATCTATCCCTACGGATTTCATTATCCGTAGGGGCAACCCCCTATTTTAGTAGTGGTATATATATATATATATATATAATTTAAATATTTATATTTGTTATTCAAGATTCATAGAGATTTGGTTTACGGATAAATATTAATAAAATATAATCTAGTACCATAATGAGTTTCACACATGCGGGTCGGGTTGGATAAACATATCTACTATTCAAACCAATCACAACCCAAAAAAATAAAGAAAACAAAATTTTAAAATACTTATTAATATCGTACGATCGTACTAAGGTGTTACAAAATATGTCTTGCTTAAGCTAAAAAATTAGGCTTGTTAAGTTAATAAGAGGAATTCGAGCGGCCATGGCTCGTTTAGAGCTTGAGCTCGACACGTTTATCTATAATAATCATTTTATATGATTTTTTGAAATAATATCAATTTTACAATATATAAATATCAATTTTAAAAAGTCATACCTTCAGTGAAATCATACCAAAATCCTTGGAATTTTTTCTTTTGTATCGATAATATTTTGGTAATATTTGTTAATGGGCTATAATCGAAATGAACTTAGGAATGAGCTAGAGCGAAGCTTGTTTATTCATTATCAACTCGACTCGTTTTATAATCGAATTATTAACAAGCCAAACTCTAGCTAAGGTAAAGGTGCCGAACCACTATAGGAAAATGGGTGTAATTTCGACTAGAATTTTTTTAGGATTTATTTCGACAGTATAATCCTGTTGAAATAGTATAAAAAATTGAAATTTTGTTAATTTCGGTCAACAGTTATTTCGACGACTAAGTACCATTGAAATATAGTCGACCGAAGTCAACAAAATTTTACCGTCATCACCTTTCCCCTCGTTTTCCCCAATTTTTTTCCTCCCGTGCCTCCCTATTTCCCCCCATTTTCACCAAATTTCTTTTCCCCTCCCACGCCTCCATTCGATCCGGCCTCCTACCTCCAATCCGGCCCGCCTCCGAGCGACTGCTTCCGAACACCCTCCTCTGAGCACCCTTCGATCTCCCGCCTCCACCCTCTTCTGATCCCCTCCAAGTCCCTCCAAGCATCCTTCGAGCCTTTTTCCCCTGCTCCTCCACCATTTCGCCTCCGGCCGCCTCCTCTTCGATCCCTGACCTCTGATCTACCGCGTCCGAACCGGCCCCCCGTATCCGACGCTAAATCGGTGAGTAGTTTTTTAAATTAAGTTAATTTGTTAATTTTTTGTTAAATTTAATTAATTTTAGGGTCAGGATTAAGGTTAATTTTAAGGTTAATGTTAGGGTTAATTTTAAGGCGAGAGTTAATATTTTGTTAATTTTAACTAATTTTAGGATTAGTGTTAGGGTTAATTTTAGGGTTAATTATTTTTAAGATTGGGGTTGATTTTAATGTTAGGGTTAGGCTTAATTTTATGGTTAAGGTTTGGGTTTAGGTTAATTTAGGGTTAGGGTTATGGTAGGGTCAATTTGTTGTTAATTTTAGCTAACTGGGTTAGACTTAGATGGTTGTTAATTTGAGTTAATCATAGCTAGGAGAATATATATATATTGTTGTTATTTAGGGAGAAGGGAAATACTAAGTTGAACAGTTGTAATTAGATTTTTTTTATGATTGTAGGGTTGATGTCGGTGTGATTGCCTATGTTTCTTTGCATTCTATATACGTCAGTTTCGATACACAACTCTATCTCTTTTATGTAATACCCATTCTATGGATGCGTGTTTATTTAAATGAATCCAGAAACTTCATTAATAATATCAATTGTTTGAGCAATTTACCATTCAAGCTGAAAATTCCAAAACTCTAAACCAAATACTTCAATAACTGACGATATGGAAACGATAACCATCAAAACCAATCTAATTAAGTGCATGCTACTCGATGATGACAAAAATTAAACCGATACATATCGTCATCGAGTATCTCACACTGAAAAAATATCACGATTTAGAACCCGTCTATCAATTATATGCGTACGGTTATTTTCGTAATATAAAACTATGCGTGCGTTGTCAATCTCGAACATTAATCGTTCTTTATTGACAACCATCTCGTAATTTATGCGACGAGAATACTATTCGCACAATAACCGTTAGATTTGGTCCGTTTTGGACAAGTTAAGAATGTATAACGTATATACTTCCCTGATACTTATGCTTTTCATTCGTTTCGAGATAAGTTCCGTCGGTACTTTTTCGCTTGTTCTCCGTGTACAAATATAGTTGAGATGATCATCTCAATACTGATAGTTGTAAAATTTCAGAAAATATAAAATATTATTTTGGAATTTTAAATAATAAAATAATAAATTTTACGGATATTATATGAATAAAGATTTGAGTTTTCATAAATTGGTATAAATATATATACCTATATTTTTGGAAAATAATCGAAAATTTAAAATGAATTATCATTTATGAAAAAATATTTATTTATTAGGCTTTTCAAGAATTAGTATATAATTATATTCATATAAGTTTAATGTTAAGATTTAATTAGTATTTTACTAATTACTACAGTAAGTCATGTATTAGTTTGTTAAACAAATTTAGTGTGCATGACATTTTATGTGCATGCTATCTTTTCATTTGTATTTGGTTTTATTTTTGTTTTTCAACCGAAAAGAAAACGATAAGAAAATAGAAAAGAAAGAAAAGAAAATGGAAAAGAGAGGAGACAAATGTTTGGGGTGAGAGAGAGAGAGAGATAGTGAAAGACATGGCTATAACCTTTCACCATTCTCCTTCTCCTTTCCTTCATTCTTCATCTTCATCTTCTCCTACTTCACCTTCACCTCCCACCTGTACCATTATACAACACCCCCAAAACCTCACAAACTCTTTACAAAAATTGTTCCTCGTCTCATCGTACACATCATGGTGGGATCAAATTTGGATTTTGAGCTTCTTTAACCGTCTTAGAATTTTCATAAGTTGCTTTTTGAGATAATAACTCCACTTTTAGATTAGTTTTCATGTTTCCTAACCTCCTATTTATGTTTAGAGTTAATATATATATATATATATATATATATATATATATATATGTTTTTTGAACTTAGAAAATTCTAGGATGATCTTTGGTGGATTAAATGAGTAGCAGCGATATAGTAGAGAGTTTAGAGAGTGGCCACTAGCTTTTTAGTGATAGAATCTCTGGTTTAAGTGAGCTTTGAAGTTTCAAAAATGAGTTTAGAAATTTCCAATGTCGGTTTTGTGGAAGTTTTGGTGATCAATTAGAATCTAGGATGACTTGTGAACTCTGAAAATTAAATAGTGGATATAGTGAGATGTGCAGACCAATAAGAAGCCAACCTAGAAATCCGAGCCCAAAATACCATATTATGGCCGCAAATTTAATGGATTTGGCTGCAAATTGCGGGTCCATTTTAGAGTCGGGTTTGAATTTTGATCTGTTGTTGGGAATCCACCCGCACGCACAAACGCGTATGTTTTAGAAATATAATATCGGTTTTGGAAATAACTGATTGCGCACGCGAGATCGTTCTCGTTTTAAAATTTATAACCGCAAGTGCACGGCGCGTTGTAGCGAGCCGGCAAGTACGGATCGATTCGCAGGGAATTATGTATTGGGTATTGTTGTTTAAGGTTAAAAAATTAATGAATTGGGAGTTTGTCATAAAATTATAAAAGAATACGAAAACAAGAAAACAAAAAGAAGCAAGAAAACAATGTAAGAAAGCATGGTTGTGGCTTGGCTCGGAAGGTCGAATCACGACGTTTCCCTCTACACTCCTTGATCATGAGTTTTTCTTTCCGTACGTCAATCCCGGCATGAAGCACGACTTGTCGACGCGGTTGCGGAGCACAAACTGTCAAATTCCGTTATTCGCCGAAAAGCACAAAACGAGTCCTTTTGATCACTTACCGTTTGTATGTCCGCGCTTGGGGTACCAACACTAAACACAAAGGATCGCAAGCATACCACAACAACAAAAACACAAAATGGTTAGTGAGAACAAATGATTTTAGTGTTAAGTGTGCTAAGTGTTTGTGATGGTATATGATATATGAAATTAAGAGATTTGTCAAGTCCTTAATCACAACATACCATATCCAAACTTAGCAAACTTAATATCAAATTTGATTATAACTTAAACATTGAAATGGGGAAAGGGAATGAATATGGTATATAAGGAGGTTACAAGTAACTATGAGTCAAAATACCATATCATATCAATACATTAACAATCTTTAAGTTAGAATCTTAATTATAAGCACATGAAACATAAACAAGAGGTGGAGGAGGCAAAGCCTTTCATCTCACTTCCTCACCCACACCACAACCAAATTAAAAATTAGTTAAACATGGTAAAAAAAAGAGCAAATAAGAAAAGAAAGCAAGTATAAAAAGAAAGCAACAATATATTATAAACACTTGAAGAAAAGATACAAGATTTATGGTAGTTTATTCAACCTCCTTAATGAAACTCTCCAAAGAGAGCTTCAAGAGGGAAGAAGAAGAAGAACCAATATGAAAACCACTCACTCGCAAGCCTAAACAAAAAGAAACTAAGAAATAGAAATGTATGTACATGGTAGCCTCCTTCCCTTGCCCACCGGTCTGTATTTATAGGCTCAAAAGGAAAATAAACAAACAATAAAAATGAGCTGACGTGGCAGCAAGGGAGAAACAGTGAAAAGATGGGATCATTTAGGCAAGATAGGGCTGAGCTCGCCGATTTTGGGGGGCATGTGCTCGGCCAAATTCCGAGCTATGGGGCTCGTGTTTATAGTGTGGTCTTGTGTGCTCTCCACAATCATTCTGATGTTGTTTGCTTGGTCTAAAATAACCTGGTTTGTCTTCAGAGTTTTGGAGGGAACTTGGTGCTCTAACTCACACCAACACTTTTAGAAATAAATGTTCATTAATGCACATCACACCCATGTGTGCCAACTTGCTCCATGTATCATGGCTGCCCCATCATGGTCCTAGTCACCAAAGAGCTAGTGCACACATGTTATATGTTGGACCAAAATGTATGCAAATAATTTATTTGCAAAAGAGCTCTTCGGATATCGGTCGTTTTTCAGTTCCGGTTGCTGTGTCGGCTCACAGACGATATATCCGTGATTTTAAATGTGTTTTCGGTATTTTATCATGAATACCTGTAAACTGTAATTACAGAGCAGACACTGTTTAATAGCACCGATATAAACTAAATAGATACTAATGAGTGGTATTAAAATGCAGTTTTCTGTGATGAACAAATACCCCCAAACTTATCTATTACTCGTCCCGAGCAAACAAAAAATACTGACTTCGCTTTCGCAGGGAACGCGATTGCACTGAGCATGTGCAACAAGCTGTTAAATCTCTAGGTGTCCCTAGTAGGAGGAGTGTTGTCTCCTGAGGGTTTTCAGCGGATTACATCCACAAAATCCCGTCAACCTAGTTTCATAAGTTAACATCGATCCTACTCCTACAGTTTAGTATCTAAGTTAGAAATTCTATCATCCTAAGTTAGAAATATTCAACCCTTATGTTTCACACCTCCTGTCTATTTACTCTTAGATCCTATACGTTTTTACAGTTTAGAAAGATATTGGTATCTACTGAGTTTTCCTTCTAAGGTGGGGTCTTAAATCCTGGATTTTTATCAACATTATGGAAAACATAAGTCTTAGTCTATATTCCTATTTTTCCTCCAAATATCGATTGTATATCCCCACGTGTGTGTAAATTTGCACCCCTACACTTGAGAATTCAAATCAAGCTATAGTACTCTTGCCTTAATACCTAATACTACTTCTTTTCATTAATGGATGGACGGTTTCGCTCACACATCTTTCATGCGATTATTAATGCTTCTTGAGGCACTAACAGCCCATTACTAAATGTATAAGCTTAAAGCGTAAATAGCAGTCTCCAGGTCTTGACTTTATTTTTTTTTCTTTTTCTTTTCAAGACCGGATATATTTTTCAATGATGCTATTATGGTAGTTAGCTTTAAATACCGTTTTTTCTTTCATACTAGGCTTTCAGGCAAGAGTATTTCTAGGTATTCTCTACTATCCCACGTTTCAAGATGCATGTCTGTGCAGTTTGTAGGGTATATATTTTCTAAATTTGGACTCAAGAATAGAAACTATTTTTCAGATTTATCTTTCAGTAAAACTTCAATATTCTCTCTTCATCTCGACTTAACTAAAGAACTGAACTCAAGATTACCTATTTCTCAAAAAAAACTGTAAGGACGTATAATTACCAAGTTTAAACAGAATGATGGTTATTTTTAGGGTTTTCAATTCCTAAGTTTAGGATTTAGTCACTTCTAATATATCAACTAAATTTTCAGAATAACAATCTAAGTTACCCTACTAGCTAACTTGACGACAAAGTTTTTATGTTTTTATAAAAAATTTCAATTTTTATGGGTTTTTTAATATGTATGCAATGCAGAATATACACATGATGCAGTGCTTACCCTCAAACCTGAGTTTTACAATGTCCTCATCGTTGCCCCCATCTCTGGTAACTAGACTTAGACATCAGGGTGAAAATTTTATTCAAGAAAAAAAAAATAAAACCTAAAACTAATTACAGCATATACAAGTTAAAAGTTTGGGTTAGTGCAGAAATTAATACCAGTCATTCAAATTTTTTGTCAATATAGTGTCATGGCTGGCAAAAGAATAAGTATAATAAAAAGAAAAAGAAAATATACAGAAAATGGTTAGATGTTAGTAAAGGGCATGGGTGTGTGAAAGTAGGGATCGGAAGACGCTGAAGGTGAAGACGAAGTTTTGAAGAGGAAAAAGAATTGGTGTTCGAATGAATTGAATTTTCAAGAAGTATATGTGGAGTTTCAAAGTTAAGTTCGTGTAAAAACTGGAGTTCATCCGCAAAAAGTTCGGTAAAAGAAAGGTTTTTAGGATGTTCCCAAATGGATCCTGACTCAAACTCACCAAGAATATCAAGTTCATCTGCAAAAATTTCTTCAAAACTCGATATGAAAGAATAATCTTCAATGCTGTACTCCTCCCTAAGATTTTCCACAATTCAATTCTCATCATTTACTAGCTCTCCCAAAATAATTTCACTCTCATCACATTCATAAATGGGTAGGTATATGTCATCTAAAAAGGTAGGTTCCCACCCTAATGTTTCTTCCGAAATAATATCACTAGATGGTATAAAAATTGTGGGTTCCTGATCATTGATCGTTTCTAACAATTTATCCCAACCATACCCGTCAAATTCACAAGCTTCCTCCTCTAAAATTGGAAAGCAAAAATTAGTCGGAGTTTTTTCTTGTGTGTCTTGACAACACTCAGTCAATTCTATTGTATCATCATCTATGAAATCATCAAAATTTGGTTGATCATTTATCTCACTCGGGTGACTTCCTAGATGACAGATATTGACATTATGGGGTTCCGATTGACTGTGTTCACTCCCTAGAATCCTTACAGCTAAATATTTCAGTTGTTCCTTAATGCTAGCCAATGATTGGGCCTGAGAAAGAAATAATTGCTCAGACTGCTGTATAAACAAGGCTAGCATCGTAGCTGTTTGATTCTCAACCGCAGTCATCACTTCAATACCCTTTTCTAAAGCGGTCAACCTAGCATCCATCTCACCGTCACTCCCTAAAGATGATTCAATTGTTTCAGGTTGGAGGGGTTGTGATGGTGGTGATGCTAAAGCAATCATTCTGTCGACCTCTTTCTCTAAATTTTCAATCAGTTGGTCTATGGTTGAAGTGGGACTGGGTTCAGGAGTGTTAGGTGGGTGACCGTTATAAAAAATCTGGGATGGTTGGTCACCCCCTAGAAAAGGACAATTGTCATGAATGTGAGAAGAATTTTGGCAATTTGTACAAATTAATTCGGACCGAGTATAAACAAATGAATAAGAATCGTGAAAAATAGAATTGAATCGTGTATCACCCATATTAACAAGAATTCATAAATGTCACAAAAATAAAAAAATATCATACCCTCAGAAGTCTACGGTATACTAGTCAACTAGATCTGCTCAAGAACCTAATTGACGAAATAAAACTGTGTCGAGAAATAGGCTCAAGATATACTGATCACGAAGCCAGGTAAGTGCAAGAGAGAAGGGGAGGTTTTCCAACGTTTTCGCGAAGTTCCTTAATTAAATAACTCTTTCTCTTGAACACTTGCCTAGACACCCCGTGAACGATATACCGTTGAGCAAAGTTCTAAACACAGTTAACTTCTCCTAATGAGCGCGAAGTCCTTAGAGTCAGAGTTCTAATTGATTTTAAATTACTGGGGGTATGCAAGAATGCAGTTTTGTGATTTGTGGGCTACGGAGAAAAGGTAATGAAATCCTTAACCGTATCTTGTTTTGGTCTTTTTGCCCTTAAGTCCGTATTAATATGCAATGCGCAATTAATAAAAGAATTTAAGAAAATAAATCAATTAAAGCAATTCTTTTTCAATTTTAGTTAAGCGCTACAAAAAATACGGTTAGTTCTCTTGTTCCCTTGGCGGCAAAATTGTGCGAAGAATCCTGTAGAAGATAGAATTATTGGAATGCGTCGGATTCGAGCAAAAGTGTTAGAAAATACGTATCAATATGATTTGGTTTAAGAAAACTCTTTTGAAGGTGATCCAAGTCATTAATTGTTCGCTTGCGTGGGTCAAACTACCCGGATCTTTGGTACTGTACTTTCCTAACGTCTTGCAATTGCATTTGAGTCTCGCTTCGCACGATCGCTGGTCGTAATTCCTTAAAATCCTGAAATGTCGGAAAATACGATATTTAGTATCAAAAAGCGATACGTGTGCCCCAATTCCTGCACAAACAAAATTATAAAAATCAAACAATACCAAAAGAGTACCAACACATCACTGGAGATCACCAAAAATGAAAAAACCCAAAACATCACAAATAGGCCGGCGAGCTCGGACAAATCTCTAATGTCGCCGGTTTTTGCAAAGAGTTAGGTGCAGGAATTTTTGGTGTGATCTCTAGGCAATGCTATTATTCTAATCGTATAACTTGATTTTTAAATCTAAATTCATGGTTATTGCAGGTTTTCAGAACAGAGAACAAAAGTGAAAGAATGTGTTTTGTTAGTTTTGAAAATTTTGAGTTAGTAGTTAGTTTTGTTAGTAAGAACCAAAAATACCAATTCCTAATACTACCAATTCCCCGGCAACGATGCCATAAACTTGTTAACTGATTGCGCACGCGAGATCGTTCTCGTTTTAAAATTTATAACCGCAAGTGCACGGCGCGTTGTAGCGAGCCGGCAAGTACGGGTCGATCCGTAGGGAATTGTGTAGTGGGTATTGTTGTTTAAGGTTAACAAATCAATGAATTGGGAGTTTTTCACAAAATTATAAAAGAATACGAAAATAAGAAAACAATGTAAGAAAACATGGTTGTGGCTTGGCTCGGAAGGTCGAATCACGACGTTTCCCTCTACACTCCTTGATCATGAGTTGTTCGTTCCTTACGTCGATCCCGACATGAAGCACGACTTGTCAACGCGGTTGCGGAGCACAAACCGTCAAATTCCGTTATTCACCGAAAAGCACGAAACGAGTCCTTTTGATCACTTACCGTTTATATGTCCGCGTTTGGGGTATCAAAACTAAACACAAAGGTTCGCAAGCATACCACAACAACAAAAACACAAAGTGGTTAGTGAGAGCAAATGATTTTGGTGTTAAGTGTGCTAAATATTTGTGATGGTATATGATATATGAAATTAAGAGATTTGTCAAGTCCTTAATCACAACATACCATATCCAAACTTAGCAAACTTAATATCAAATTTGATCATAACTTATTCATTGAAATGGGGAAAGGGAATGAATATGGTATATGAGGAGGTTACAAGTAACCATGATTCAAAATACCATATCATATAGATACATTAATAATCTTTAAGTTAGAATCTTAATTATAAGCACATGAAATATAAACAAGAGGTGGAGGAGGCAAAGCCTTTCATCTCACTTCCTCACCCTCACCACAACAAAATTAAAGATTAGTTAAACATGGTAAAAGAAGAGTAAATAAGAAAAGAAAGCAAGTATAAAAAGAAAGCAACAATATATTATAAACACTTGAAAAAAAGATACAAGATTTATGGTAGCTTATTCAACCTCCTTAATGAAGCTCTCCAAAAAGAGCTTCAAGAGGGAAGAAGAAGAAGAAACCAATATGAAGACCACTCACCCTCAAACCTAAACGAAAAGAAAGAAACTAAGAAATAGAAATGTATGTACATGGTAGCCTCCTTCCCTTGCCTACTGGTCTGTATTTATAGGCTTAAAAGGAAAATAAACAAACAATAAAAATGAGCTGACGTGGCAGCAAGGGAGGGATAGTGAAATGATGGGATCATTTGGGCAAGATAGGTCCGAGCTCGCCGGTTTTGGGGGGCATGTGCTCTGCCAAATTCCGAGCTATGGGGCTCGTGTTTGTAGTGTGGTCTTGTGTGCTCTCCACCATCATTCTGATGTTGTTTGCTTGGTCTAAAATAACCTGGTTTGTCTTCAGAGTTTTGGAGGGAACTTGGTGCTCTAACTCACACCAACACTTTTATTAATAAATGCTCATTAATGCACATCACACCTATGTGTGCCCACTTGCTCCATGTATCATGGCTGCCCCATCATGGTCCTAGTTACCAAAGATCTAGTGCACACATGTTATGTGTTGGACCAAAATGTGTGCACATAATTTATTTGCAAAAGTGCTCTTCGAATATCGGTCGTTTTTCAATTCTGGTTGCAGTGTCGGCTCACAGACAATATATCTATGATTTTGAATGTGTTTTCGGTATTTTATCATGAATACCTGTAAACTTTAATTAAAGAGCAGACACTGTTTAATAGCACCGATATAAACAAAATAGATACGAATGAGTGGTATTAAAATATAGTTTTCTATGATGAACAAATACCCCCAAACATATCTATTGCTCGTCCCGAGCAAACAAAAAATCCTGACCTCACTTTCGCAGGGAACACGATTGCACTGAGCATGTGCAACAAGCCGTTAAATCTCTAGGTGTCCCTAATAGGAGGAGTGCTGTCTTGTGAGGATTTTCAGCGGATTACACCCACAAAATCCCATCAAGCTAGTTTCATAAGTTAACATCGATCCTACTCCTGCACTTTAGTATCTAAGTTAGAAATTCTATCATCCTAAATTAGAAATATTCAACCCTTATGTTTCACACCTCCTGTCTATTTATCCTTAGATCCTATACGTTTTTACAGTTTAGAAAGATATTGGTATCTCCTGAGTTTTCCTTCTAAGGTGGGGTCTTAAATCTGGGATTTTTATCAACTTTACGGAAAATATAAGTCTTATTCTTTATTCCTATCTTTCCTCCAAATATCGATTGTATATCCTCATGTGTGTGAAAATTTGCACCCCTATACTTGACAATTCAATTCAAGCTATAGTACCCATTCCTTAATACCTAATACCACTTCTTTTCATTAATGGATGGACGGTTTCACTCATACATCTTTCATGTGATTATTAATACTTCTTGAGCCACTAACAGCCGATTACTGAATGTATGAGCTTAAAGCGTAAATAGCAGCCTCCAGGTCTTGGCATTATTTTTTTCTTTTCTTTTTCTTTTTCTTTTCAAGACCGGATATATTTTTCAATGATGCTCTTATGGTGGTTAGCTTTAAATACCGTTTTTTCTTTCATACTAGGCTTTCAGGCAAGAGTATTTCTAGGAATTCTCTACTATCCCAAGTTTCAAGGTGCATGTCTGTGCAGTTTGTAGCGTATATATTTTCTAAATTTGGACTCAAGAATAGAAACTATTTTTCAGATTTATCTTTCAGTAAAACTTCAATACTCTCTCTTCATCTCGACTTAACTAAAGAACTGAACTCAAGATTATCTATTTCTCAAAAAAAACTGTAAGGACGCATATTTACCAAGTTTAAACAGAATGATGGTTATTTTTAGAGTTTTCAATTCCTAAGCCTAGAATTTAGTCACTTCTAATATATCAACTAAATTTTCGGAATAACAATCTAAGTTACCGTACTAGTTAACTTGACGACAAAGTTTTTATGTTTTTGTAAAAAATTTCAATTTTTATGGGTTTTTTAATATGTATACAATGTAGAATATACACATGATGCAGTGCTCACCCCCAAACCTGAGTTTTACGATATTCTCATCGTTGCCCCCAATGTAAAATAGATACCAATGTAAAACTGTAACGAATATCTGACACGGTAAGCACTACGGATACCGGGATGTATATGTGTCTATCTGTAATAACTTGTTATATATATCCATGACTATGTAATATGCAAGCTCGATAACATGTCGCACTAATATACAAGTAACATGATATAATGAAGTTCCGGCATACAACTAGATATGTAATTGACAGTACGGATATGAACGAATATCGAAAAATGGTAAAATTATAACATTGAATGCACAATACCACACATGTATTATTTTTATTCATATATAAATAGATATACTATAACATAACATATTGCAAGATAAACTTGCCTGATCGGATATCATGTCGGGATATGTACGTCACGTTCGACGTCGGATAAACGTTGCGATGCTATCACGCGCGTACAGAACTAGACTTGACTACTCAAAGACGTGACCACACTGGATGAGGATGACGACTGGGTCGCCCGGATCGTCGGCGACGTGCGCGACTCCGGCGATGGCCGGAAAGCAAGAATCAAGAAAGAGAAGAAAGAAAAGAAAGAAAGAAGAAGAGAAAAGAGAAGGAGTTTGGGTTCTGGTGTTGGCTCTGGACTCAGGGAAAGAGGAGAAGACGCTGGCGACGATGGGTAGCCATCGACGATGGGTAACGGCAAAGGGTTTTCTTGGTTTTTATTGCTGGAAATCGTCGGGGTGCTGTCGGGATGGTGGTGGTGGTGTTGGAAGTTGCAGAGGGAGGTGAGGAGAGTAGATGAAGAAGGTGACGAGGTCGGGGTGATGTTGACGAAGAGATCAGCGGTGAGGGGATGAAGTCAAGGTCGGGGTTTTCTTGGGTTCATGGGTTGCTGGGGTTAGTTCTGTCGTTGGTGCAGGAATCTCGTCGGGGGTTAGAGGAGAGGATATAGTAGTGAGGGTGGTGATGAGGGTGGCAAGATGAGGGTGGAGGCGACGGCGAGTTGCCGGCGATGGGTTCTTAGGTTGGCTCGGGTTTGTGGGTGCAGGTGTTCGGGAGTTTGCAGGGATTGTGGTCGGGGAAAAGGAGAGGAGAGGAGGTGGGGGTGAGGTCGACGAGTGTGAGGTGATGAGGTTGGGAGCTCGGCGACGAGGCTAGGGCTCGGGCGTGGGTTTGCAGCGAGGTGAGGTTGCAGGCATGGGAGTCGGGGTTGGGTTCTTGGGTTGCACGAGATGGAGAAGGAGAAGAGTGAAGAAGGTGAGGGTGAGGTCGAGAAGATGGTAGCGAGGTTGGGATGGTGGCGGCAAGGTCAAGGGCTAGGTTTGGGTTTTTCGTGAGCAGAGGCAGGGAAGCAGAGAAGAGGAAGGAGAGAGAGAGAGAGCTGGGTTGTTTTTATAAATATCAGGTTTTAAAAAATAAGAATATATATAGGGGGAGAGAAAGAGGCAGAGTGAAGAGAGAGAACGGTAAGGAAAATATATTATTTGGTTAAAACATATTTAATATATATAATATATATATTGTAACTGTTAGGTTTAGAAATATATTATAATACATTTTATAGGATTTATAGCTAATATCAAATATACTCCGAAAAACACCCGGGTTCTATCTAAAAATCTAGTTTTAAAATACGAATAATACACGTGTCAGTTAAAATTATAATGCGACATCCGGTTAGATAAAATGCATACCCCAAGAACGGATACACGAAAAAACACGTAGCGATCCAAACAAGTCTGTTTCATCAAACTGGATATGAGCACGATGTATGGATGCACTCATAGGGTATGGGGTATGATACAGGCCATGCTAGATATTAAAATATTATATTTGGTTATAATTTGTATTATCTAAAGAAATGTAGATACATCATATCATATAAGTGTAATATCAAATCTAAATGTGCACGGATCCTTAGTACTAGTAAGGATATGACGTAATCTAGGATCAAGATGGGTTTCAAGCATGCAGGACGGATCGGATACTAACCACAGATACCAATGCACTATCCGCACCCAAAACAAGTAATAATCAATAAACAGTTACAAGATTAGAAAATACTCAAATCAAATATGGTATAAATGAACTAGGGTGTTACATTATACCCAACTACAAAAGAATTTCGTCCTCGAAATTCCCGGAATAAGAAAAGACAAGAAAATATGAATCTAAGAGAATAGGTGTGGAAACTTCTGTCGAATCTCAGTTTCACGTTCCCAGGTTGATTCTCCATGCGAACGATTCCCTCATGAAATAAGTACTAGAGAGATAACCTTGTTCTTAAGAACCTTTTCTCGTCGATCCACAATCGCCATCGGTCTTTTTTCATATGTCAAGTCCTCCCTTACTGTCATCTCCGAGTGATCTAGAATGTGCGTCTCATCTCGAACATACTTACGGAGTTGAGATACATGAAATTCGTCGTGAACACTCACCAAGGATGGTGGTAAAGCCAATCGATAAGCTACTTCTCCAACGCACTCGATGATACCGAAAGGCCCCATGAATCGAGGACTAAGCTTGCCTCGACCACCAAATCGAATCACTCCTCTGGTCGGTGATATCTTCAGGAATAGAAGATTACCAACTGCGAACTCCAGAGGTCTTCTTCCTGTATCGGCCCAACTTTTCTGTCGATCTTGCACCGCCTTCATATGGTTTCGGATCACATTAACTTTCTCTAAGGTTTGCACGATAAGATCCGGTCCCAACAATCTTCTTTCTCCGACATCATCCCAATAGACAGGCGACGACACTTTCGACCGTATAATGCTTCGAATGGAGGTATCTGTATAGTCGCCTGAAAACGGTTATTATATGAAAACTCCACCAAATGCAAATGATCCTCCCATGAACCTTTGAAGTCTAACATGCACGCTCTCAGCATAACTTCAAGAGCTTGGATTGTCCTTTCTGACTGGCCATCTGTCTGAGGATGATAGGCGGTGCTGAACTTCAATCTTGTCCCCAAACTTTCCTGTAGACTTCTCCAAAAGTGCGATAGGAATAGGGTATCACGATCAAAAACGATGCTTATGGGTACTCCATGCAATCTCATAACCTCCTGCATGTACCGTTCAACTAACGCTTCCGTCGACTGACCAACTCGAAATGGTATAAAGTGAGTTGCCTTGGTCAATCGATCAGCAATGACCTAAACTACATTGTTTCCCTTTGGACTCCGCGGTAATGCTGTCACGAAATCCATGGTTATATGCTCCCACTTCCACTAAGGAATCGGAAGTGGTTGAAATAAATCAGTTACCCTTTGATATTCAGCCTTGACTTGCTGACACACCAAGCACTTCGATACGTAGCGAGCAATCTCTCTTATCATGCCTTCCCACTAGAAATGTTGTCGTAGATCTCGGTACATTTTTGTGCCTCCCGGATGTACGGAATATGCGGAACTATGAGCCTCCTTTATAACTTCTTCACGAATATCTCCTTTAGGCACATATAAACGGCTCCCATATCGTAACGAACCATCTTCATGAATCAACAAGTCCGTTCGCAGTCCCGCTTCTACCTGTCCCCGAAACTTCTGCAATCTTGGATCATGCAACTACGCTGTTTTAATATTATCGATCAAGGATGACTGTACTTGCAATTGCATCAATTATCCCGAGAAATGCGGTAGTACATCTCTAATTTGAATCTCTGAAAATTATCTATAAGCTCTTTCTATGCTGTCAACATCCGTATTGTTGGCAATCGACTTAGAGTATCCGGCACTACATTAATTTTTCCCGGATGGTATTTTAGATCGAGATCATAGTCAGCTATCAGCTCCAACCATCTACGCTGTCTCATGTTGAGCTCTTTCTGCGTGAACACATACTTTAGGCTCTTGAGATCGGTAAATACTTCTACCCTTTCGCCCAATAAGTAGTGTCTCCAAATGTTCAAAGCAAAAATCACTGCTGCTAGCTCCAAATCATGAGTTAGGTAGTTCTTCTTGTGAGTCTTCAATTGTCTCGACGTGTAGGATATAACCTTCCCATTCTGCATTAGAACACATCCCAAACCTTTCCCAGATGCGTCGCTGTGAATAACCAACCCTCCGGAACTGTCTGGCACTGTCAAGATAGGAGCGGTGGTCAATCTTTGCTTCAACGCTTCGAAAGATGACGCACATTTCTTCTTCCATACGAACGGTACCTCTTTTCATGTTAGCTTGGTCTATGGTTCAGCTATTCGAGTGAAATTCTCCATGAACCTTCTATAATATCCAACGAGCCCAAGAAAACTTCTAATCTCCGCTACGTTCCTTGGAGTCGGCCAATCATGAATTGCTGCAATCCTTTCAGGATCCAAAGCAATTCTATCTCCGAATATGACATGACCCAAGAACTTTACTTCTTTGAGCCAAAACTCGCACTTGCTCATCTTAGCATATAACCTTTCTTGCCTCAACGTTTGCAGTGCGATCTTTAAGTGTTCTGCATGCTCTTCTTGGCTCCTCGAATAGACCAGAATGTCATCAATAAACACCACTACAAACTGGTCCAAATACGGTGAAAAGATTCGGTTCATCAAGTCCATAAATATCGCCGGTGCATTTGTGACTCTGAATGGCATCACTAAGTACTCGTAATACCCATATCGAGTTCGGAACGCTGTTTTGCAAATATTTTCTGATTTTACTCAAACTTGATGATATCCGGATCGCAAATGCAGTTTCGAGAATACCCTCGCGCCACTGAGTTGATTGAATAATTCGCTAATGTGAGAGATCGGGTATTTGTTCTTAACAGTCACCCGTTTTAATTCTCGATGGTCGATGCACATTCTCCGAATGCCATCTTTCTTCTTGACTAGAAGAACTGGAGCTCCTCAGGGTGAATTGTTGCCGCGAATCCATCATTCTCTAGTAATTCGGAAACCTGTTTCTTGACTTTTTCTAGATCCACGGGTGCTATCGGATAATACGCCTTTGAAATCGGCACTGCTCCAGGAATAAGGTCGATCGCAAACTCCACATCTCGTTTTGGCAATAAACCCAAGATTTCCTCGAACATATCCATAAACTCTCGAACTACTGTTGGCGCTTCCTCCTTATCTGCTTCTATTGACGAAAGAATGGCGCTTGTCGGCCTAGCCCTAAATTCGACTAGCCCGACAGATCTGCTACCTCCTAAAAATATAAACTACGGATGTCCGGGAATCTGGAAGATCACTTTCTTTGACCTACAATCGATGTGAGGGGGAAATTCTGAGAAAATCCATTCCCAAGACGACATCATAGCTGCCAGTATCGATCACCAAGAAATCCATGAATAGCTCTCGTCCGCATATAACAATCGGATAATCCTTGCACTCACAACTAGATATAATTTTTCCATTCCCGGTTTGTATGTCCTAGCAACTAGAAAGGGCCGCGTGTGGAATCGTGTGTGTAGTAATAAACTTGGATGATATAAAACAATGGGATGCACCTGAATCGAATAATGCTAATGCGGGAAAATTATGAGCGAGTAGGATACCTGAAACGATTTCATCTGAAACCTTGGCCTCCTTAGCCGTCAAAGTAAAGGCCCATGCTTGATTAGGCCCCTGAGTAATTTACTTCTGCCCCTAAATCTACTTCTGCGGTAGCTTCTGAGTATCGTCTCTCAGTCGTAGCTTTGAAGGACAAGTATTGATGGTATGGTCAACTGATCCACAAACAAGATAAAGTCCAAGCCTCTTTTAACATTCCTTCTGTAAGTGTTCGGGTAGATGGCAAAAGTCACAAATCACACTTCTTTTCTGATCGGATACGATGGGCTTCTTCATAGGTACAATACCTCGCCTGTTCACCGGGATGCCTCTGCGTACAGGAGCTCGGTTTGGCGTAAACGCCGGCTTCTGCATTACGACGGCTTGCTGTTGCGTACTCTTCGCTTTCATCGATAAACTCTGCTGCTCCCTGGATGCCTTGAGAACTTAAGAAAAGATGGTTAATCCCAGAGATATGATGTGTCTCTGGATCTCCACATCCAAGCTACACAAGAACCTTCGTGCCCTATTTGCATCGTTGGCAGCCAAAGGTCCTGCAAATCGACTGAGCCGGGTCCACTCAGCCGCATGCGCATCAATGGATCCGCCATTCTGCTTTAGGTCAATAAAATTTTCTTCCATTTCCTCTCGAGCAGATTGCAGAAAAACTTCTCTAAGATACTCTGCAAAAACGCTGCCCAACTGATCGGCTTGGACAAACGGGTCTCCTCAACGAGCCACCACCCGCGAGCGTAATCAACCAGTTGGATGCGTACTACATCCACCCTCTTGTCATCTAGAATTTGCACGGTGCCGAGCAGATTTTCCGTGTCAACTAGCCACTGCTCCGCTGGCAGTGGCTCCTCCAATCTAGTAAATTTGGATGGACCAAACCTTCTGAAATCCACCACGGTGCCCTCACGCTGTGTTGGCTTGGCCGCTACTGCATCTACGGACTGCTAAACTGTCCGTAGACCCTCCTAGAAAGCCTAGGCTTGCCGCTGATTCAAGTCGGTTTGCCGCTTCTAGTTTTCCAGCATCCCACGTATAACTCCAAGCAATACGGCATTATCTACACGCCTCTGGTACGATCGCAAATCTCTATCCGCCATGATTCTGAAGCCAAGATACTGAAGAGGATTAGCAACGGTAAATAGGATTCAATAAATAAGATAGTTATAGATTCAAGACTGGCAAGGTAGTCATGTGGAAGAACATGTTACTAATTTCGGGTTTCCTGATTAGTGTATTGGGTTTAATACCCAACTACAAAAGAATCAAACCCGATTAATCCTAAATCCTATAGCTCTCTGTAAGTCCACGTTACCAACCCCGGTTCTTGCGGGGAGGCAGAAACGGTATAAAAAACAAATTTTTGGCGCACTAGGCAACATGGACTAACAAAAGTCGGATCTTTTCTAAACTAAACTAGCTACTAAGCTAAAGAGAGTTAGCTACTCGGAAAAGAGGTTATACCTAACTTGAACTCCTTCTTCTTGAAACCTTTGTAGAGCTTGGATGGTGCTTTCCTTGTCGTCTTCTTCCGTCAAAGATGGATCCACCTGAGGGTTCAACCTTCGGGCTCCTTTCTCGAACTTTGAGAGAAATAAGGTCTTTGGCTTGCTAGACCGCTAACCCTAGAGTGAGTAGAGAGTGGTTTAGGGTATTTTTATCTCAAGGAGAGGTTTCTCAACACATGAGAGTGAGTCTCCTTGAACTAGAGGAGGAGGAAGAAGAAGTGAGGAGAGAGAAGTGTTATGATAGAATGAAATGCTTTTTTACAACCATAACATAATATCAAATGAATTATCAAAATAATAATAATAATCAAAATGAAATAGTTGATGGATGGTTTGAAATGACAATTATCATTACACACATTAAATGGTTTTGCTAGAATCAAAGAGCATCTTTGATATGTAATGATGATAGTCAAAGTTTCAACCATGGTCAACAAGTCAACCTTGGTCAACAAGTCAACAAACCCAACCATGACACAATTTCATTGAATTAATATTATTAATTTATATATCATAAATTCATTAGGGTTTGGAAAAAGACGACTGTCAACTGTGCATACGCACCCGTTCCGAAACCCTAATGAAAATCCTCTTCCTCCGCCTCAATCAACTGTGCATACACACCCGCATTCTTGTTCCGAGGAACATGAATACTATGAGATAAAACTAACCCCAAAATATATACTAGTATCTGGCTCAAACCAGAGCCCGCTAGTGATATCCATCCGGACTCCAAACGTGCACAAGTGCGCGGATGAGAACGAACCCTGTCGCAAAACCATGCGACCTCTACTCTGTTTTGCCTAGAGACGAATAGCCCTCTATGTGGGACTCTAAAGACTCGACACTACGCTGGCAGTGGGTTTAACCACAGACCACAAGCGGCACTAGCTGTGCGTAACGGTCCCCAGGTAGATGCCGATAAGAAAACTGACGAGGTGAACCCCATCTGAACTCCTACTGAGTCTGAATGTGACAGTCTCCGTACAGTCCGGTCTGTTCGTCTGATACATCGCATGGCGGGCCTAGGGGGCGGTAAACGTCAGTCCCCTAATAGCGGTACAAGTCGTGTCGGAGTGTAGCCCAGAACACCCTGAGATAACACTGGAAACCTACCAGTATATCTCGCTCGCCCTGGCCAGGGACTACTCGTGTAATGGCTCTCCTAGACACAGCGCGATGTCAACCCCCAATACCGGGAGAGACGAATCCTGTCTAACCGTCACTGCCTCCAAGTGCTTCGGGACTGCACCCAACTACTACCTGTTTGAACGACTCCTTTGAGCCGTGGTAGGGTAGTAATCAAAGTACAGTGGGAACACACTCGAGGCGAAGTGACAGTGTCAAGTCAGCGGACTAAGCTGTACTCATGTCACCTGGAAACTGATAACTGACGATAGGTATAATACCAACCAACAGTTCTCGACGAGTCCTGTCCAGTGTACTCGTAACCTAACGAGCACCCGCATACTATCTCAAGTACGACGTACTGACGGCTGTGGGACAGACCGTCTCCCACGCTGGGATGAGAAGAGCATACGCTAGTCTACTCCGGAGTATCGATGCCCTGTCTCGATAGTCCAACGACTAGGGACCTGTATAAGGATGTGCTTATAGATCACCCAGCTCCCACGAGTGTGAGCGCCATCACAACGCTGGTAATCAAGCAAAGATCCTAAGGGCTCTACTAATATGTATATCAGCGATATGCTAAAAGAAACACATGCACATATTAAAGCAGAGACAAACCAAGTAGCATACTACCATTTTGAGCAAGATTGTATATACAACTGTGAATATCCCAAGCTTCCATTAAGTAATATACAAACTAGTATGATACAGTAATGGCCTCTAGGGCATATACACTAACAATCTCCCACTTGCACTAAGGCCATGTACTGGCGTATCGAAGACCTATCATCTCGATCAGCCGCTCGAACTGAGTCTGGGGCAAGGCCTTGGTGAATGGATCTGCTGTGTTATCTTCTGAAGCAACCCTCCGAACCTCGATCTCCTGGCGATCCCTGATCTCCCTGATCAGGTGATACCGCCTCAAGATGTGTCTGGATTTCTGAAGGGACCTGGGTTCCTTCGCTAAAGCTATAGCCCCGTTGTTTTCGCAATACAAAGGTATTGGATCAACAATGGACGGAACCACCTGAAGTTCTTTCATGAACTTCCTCATCCAGACGGCTTCTTTTGCGGCATCAGATGCAGCGATGTATTCCGCTTTCATAGTCGAGTCTGCAACGGTTTCCTGTTTGGAACTCTTCCAACACACCGCCCCTCCATTGAGGGTAAAGAAAAAACCCGACATGGACTTGGAATCATCCTTGTCACTCTGGAAGCTGGAGTCAGCAAAGGCCTCGATCTGGAGGTCTTTTCCGCCATATACCAAGAACATCTCCTTAGTCCTTCTCAGGTACTTGAGAATGTTCTTTACTGCTATCCAATGTTTCTCCCCAGGGTTTGACTGATACCTGCTTACCACACTCAGTGCATAAGCCACATCCGGTCTGGTACACAACATCGCATACATTATAGAGCCTACCGCAGAAGCGTAGGGTATAATAGACATACGATCCCTCTCCAAATCAGTCTTGGGAGACATCTCTTTGGAGAGGGTGATCCCGTGACAAGCCGGTAGATTACCGCGCTTGGAATCTTCCATACTGAATCTCTTCAGTATGGTGTCGATGTATCTGGACTGTGAAAGTCCTAATATCCTCTTGGATCTATCACGATGGATCCGGATCCCCAGGATGTACGAGGCATCACCCAGGTCTTTCATGGAGAACCTGTGTGACAAGAACCCCTTGACAGATTGTAGCATAGGAATGTCATTTCCTATTAAGAGAATGTCATCCACGTATAAAACGAGGAATACTACAGTTCTCGCTACAAATTTACTATAGATGCATGGTTCATCTGGATTTTTGATAAAGCCAAATTCTTTGACCGTCTCATCAAAGCAGATGTTCCAACTCCGCGATGCCTGCTTTAGTCCATAGATGGACTTAAGCAACTTGCACACCTTTCCGCTGCTCCCACTCTGAATGAAACCCTCTGGGTGGTCCATATAGACACACTCCTCTAAATTTCCATTTAGAAAAGCGGTCTTTACGTCCATCTGCCAAATCTCATAATCGTGGAAGGCAGCAATGGCAAGAAGGATCCGAATGGATTTCAGCATAGCTACTGGAGAAAAGGTCTCGTCATAGTCCAAACCAGGTCTTTGACGAAAATCCTTTGCAACCAGTCTAGCTTTATAGGTCTCAACCTGTCCATCTACACCAATCTTCCTTTTGAAGATCCACTTGCATCCTACGGGTTTTACCCCGTCTGGAGCAATGTCCAACGTCCATACTTTGTTGGTGTACATGGACTCCATTTCGGTCCGCATTGCATCCAGCCATTTTACCGAGTTGACGCTCTGAATGGCTTGCTGGAAGCTAGTAGGCTCATCACAGTCTATGATGCAATCCTCTCTATCCCCGTCGATGAGAAAACCGTAGTATCTCTCGGGCGGATGAGACTGCCTACTACTCCTGCGGAGTGGCGTGGGAATGTCTTGATCTTTCGAACCCTCTGGTTCTACTAAGCTTTCAGTAATAGCTTGTGGTTCTGGAATTTCTTCCAGTTCTATTGCGCTCCCACTTACTTCTTTTTCTATGAACTGGTGTTCCAGAAAATGGGCATTACGAGAAACAAGGACTTTTTGTTCCTCTGCGTAATAGAAAAGATACCCCCTGGAGTTCTTTGGGTATCCCACAAACTTGCACAGTACTGAGCGTGCCTCGAGTTTGTCCGCATGCTGCTTTTTGACATAAGCTGGACATCCCCAAATCTTCAAGTATTGAAGATAGGGTTTCTTCCCACTCCATAACTCATATGGTGTGGTAGGCACAGTCTTAGTGGGAACTCGGTTCAAAAGGTATGCAGCTGTTTCTAGCGCATATCCCCAAAACGATCGTGGCAACTCAGCGTTACTCATCATGGACCGTACCATATCCAATAGGGTTCGGTTCCGTCTCTCCGATACACCGTTATGTTGCGGAGTGTATGGAGGAGTAAGTTGAGAGAGAATTCCATTCTCTTTTAAGTAACCCAGGAACTCGGCACTCAAGTATTCACCACCTCGATCAGATCTCAGTGCCTTGATACTTTTGTCTGTTTGTTTTTCTACTTCATTCTTATATTCCTGGAACTTTTCAAAAGCTTCGGATTTATGCTTCATCAAGAAGACATGTCCGAACCTTGAGAAATCATCCGTAAAAGTAATGAAGTAAGAATAACCGCTTCACGCATGTGTAGACATTGGACCGCACACGTCGCTGTGTACGAGTCCCAAGAGCTCGCTCGCTCTTACTCCGTGTCCAGTAAACGGAGTCTTTGTCATCTTTCCTTTGAGACAGGATTGACAAGTTGCATACGATTGATATTCGAACGGATCCAAATATCCTTCTGCATGTAACTTAGTCAACCTTCTCTCATTGATGTGACCCAGTCTACAATGCCATAAGAAAGTTTTATTGATTTCTGGAGACTTTCTTTTGTGTGTATTCTGGACATTGAAAATCTGTGGTTGGTTTAATACGTATATACCGTTGTTCAAAGTACCTGACCCAATCAAAACTTGATTAAGGTGAATGTTCACTACATTACTTACAAATGCAAATTCATAACCTTCTTTAGATAATAAAGATACAGAAATGATATTACAGGTTGCATTTGGTACATAATAACAACTACGCAAAACTAAAATGTGTCCATCCGACAATCCCAGGTGATAGTCCCCCACGGCCTCAGCATCCATGCTAGCACCGTTTGCAACTCTGAGGGTCATGTCACCTGCCTTCAAAACTCTACGCTTTCTCAACGCCTGCAAAGAATTACAGATATGAGATCCTGACCCGGTATCCAATACCCAGGATGTAGAGTTTATTGATAGACAGTTTTCAATAACATACACACCTGAAGCTGAAGCTGCAACTCGCTTCAAATCCTGTGTTCTGGCCTTCCAAGCCTTGCAATCCTGTTTCCAGTGACCACTTTTGTGACAATAGAAGCATTCTTCCTTCCCCACCAGCTTTCCCGCTATCTTTGTTGCTTTTCCTTTTTCCTTCGTATCCACTTTACTGACACCGCCTCTTGGTTTGGCGGGGGCTTTCTTCTTCTTACCCTTGGCTTTCGCCCTGGATCTAGAAGAGGAAGATCCTCCTACAAACAAAGTGGATGTCTCCCTACTTTTCTGTAGGGTGCCCTCAGCACTCCTCAACATGTTCAGAAGTTCGGAAAGTTCAACCTCCTTTCCTTGCATGTTGAAGTTAAGGATAAACTGGGCGTAAGTGGAAGGAAAGGACTGGAGAATCAAATCAGTATAGAGTTCATTCTCCAACGTGGTCCCAAGGTCCGCGAGCTCCTCTATATAGCTAATCATCTTAAGCACGTGTTCCGCTACCGATGATCCGACGGCCAACCTTGCCGAAAACAACTTCTTCGACACTTCGTATCTGGCGATACGAGACTGCTCTCCATACAGTTCTTTTATATGAAGAAATATGGACTCTAGGTCCATATTCTCGTGCCTCCTCTGATGTTCGTTGTCCATCGAGGCAAGTACGAGGCATTTGGCCTTCGCGCAATCTATTTCCCAGGTCTTATAGATTTCCCTATCTACAACACTGGTTTTGGGACCTGGGACAGGGGGAGCTTTGGTGGTAAGGAGATACCCCAGCTTGTCGTAAGTGATTGCCATCTTGACATTCCTGAGCCAATCTTTGTAGTTTGGCCCTGTCAATATGTTTTTATATAGTAATAACTTAAGTCCGGTCATGTTGAATGGTCGCTGCAATTAGGAGAGAGAAAAGAAACACTTTAGCATGATGCTCTTGCAAGTTTAGAGTGGTTTTTAGTTTGTCTAAACATGATGGCTCCCACTGTTTCTCGAATCCCTTCTCAAACCATAAAGAAAGGATTAGTCAGGATCAATCTCACCGTACAATACTTGCTTAACCGTTCAGCCAGGCCAGTGTCGGTACTTCGAGGGAGGTTTTCCAACGCTTTCGCGAAGTTCCTTAATTAAGTAACCTCTTTTCCCTGTGGGCGTAGCCCCGCTAACACCTTTCTAGACACCTACTAGGTTTATAGCATTGATCGTTAAGTGAGAGTTTTCCCGAGGAGTAGCATATACTCACAGTAGGATCGGGATCCAAATATCATTGTGTGATAAAACCAAAGGAATCCTACCAGAATCATCACACTCCAAATGGTATGCAGCGCTAGCAAGTTTCAGTACTTATGAAACTCCCGATGTGGATTTTTGCCCCATGCTCTTATGACCTTGGCGTGAGGTCAAAATGTCATAAGTCACATGTCAAGCTCTACCCATCATTATCCCGGTTAATTTGAACCCACCCGTACCTACGCTTGACGTAGGCCAAAATGGCAATACGACTGTCTCAAACCAACGCATTCTATCTATGCAACAGATAAATATCCGGCAGCTACCAATCACTATGCCTTGGCGTGAGGTCAAAATACATAGCTTGAATACTACCGAATATTTAACTGAAATGATGGAGGGCTACGGATGGTTTTGGCGAAACCGTGAACGTAGTGAACTTGATATAATCGATGGAACGAGATAGCTTTTAAAAGGAGTGGTTCAAGCTCCGCGTTTAAAAGTTTAGTTTTGAAAAGAACCGAGTGGTTTTCAAAGTGTTCCAATCGACTTTTACTTGGTTTATTTTCTTGCATTAGTTCTTTTAATGCGTCCCATCATTTAATCCTACCATTGCAGAAAACAACCAAAATATGACATACGCTTATGCCATTCGCATTAGCCACGGGGCCTCGTCATCACCCGTTAGGTTACTTAACTAACGACAGAGCGGGAGCTGGGCTAGCGCGGCTGTAAAACATAAGCAACGCCTAAATAGTTATCATATATAGATATATAGCAATGATAGACATTACAGATCACAGATGAATACATTGGATATATTAGGAATCCGCAATCCGTTCGAGCCTGCAACGAAAAGCGGATTACACGGTCGCGGTGAATAGCCAAAACCCCACCCAAGACCCCTACGGGTTCGGCAAACTACCCGCCAAGTACCCGAAGTGGAGCAACCTCTCTCAACGCCGTGAGTAGGCCACTCGGCACTTCGAGATACCCGGTAGTTTGTGCACCCCTCCATGGGTCTATCCTAGGAGCAAAAACAGTAAAAAGAATTATACAATGACGGCTATAACCCCGACCCGGTTGTGCGGCCATACAAATAATATTACATCAATTTACATATTACATGAATGAAAGAAAAAGAAACACTCATCTCACATCCACCCCGGCTATTCACCCGCGACAGTCCAACGCATTCATATACACAAACCATCATCAAACACAGATCACAGATATGTATAACCCCGACTAATCGACATATAGCGATTAGCCAACGTTCAATACATATAAACATCACAGATATAACCGATTAGTCAAAGTATAGTGAAGTTCGATCAAAAATACGGATTTATAGGCCCCCAAAACCAAATTTCTTTTCTCGAAAATCTGGGCACAAATAAACCATCGTAAAAATCCCAAAACCCTACCAGATGAACACTGCACCAAACCCGGTCACGAGAAGAGCTTAAACGGCGGCGGTTCTGCGGCAAATGTATACCCATTGCCGCGGAAACGCGGCGGTTTGAAGAATTCAGGCGACCGTTTTTGGTGGGTGTCTTCACAAAACCCTGAGCCGATTTTTGGAGTAAAACTTTTTATTTTTAGAGCACAAAAAATTTCAACAGAAAGTTAGGGTTTTGATGTTTAGGTTTTTGCGATTTTTCCGATCAAACTTCCATACACTTTACTACTAAGCTAGTTTAAGTTTAGTTAGGCTCTGATACCACTGTAAGTCCACGTTGCCAACCCCGGTTCTTGCGGGGAGTCGGAAACGGTATAAAAAACAAATTTTTGGCGCACTAGGCAACATGGACTAACAAAAGTCGGATCTTTTCTAAACTAAACTAGCTACTAAGCTAAAGAGAGTTAGCTACTCGAAAAAGAGGTTATACCTAACTTGAACTCCTTCTTCTTGAAACCTTTGTAGAGCTTGGATAGTGCTTTCCTCGTCGCCTTCTTCCGTCAAAGATGGATCCACCTGAGGGTTCAACCTTCGGGCTCCTTTCTCAAACTTTGAGAGAACTAAGGTCTTTGGCTTGCTAGACCTCTAACCCTAGAGTGAGTAGAGAGTGGTTTAGGGTATTTTTATCTCAAGGAGAGGTTTCTCAACATATGAGAGTGAGTCTCCTTGAACTAGAGGAGGAGGAAGAAGAAGTGAGGAGAGAGAAGTGTTATGATAGAATGAAATGCTTTTTTACAACCATAACATAATATCAAATGAATTATCAAAATAATAATAATAATCAAAATGAAATAGTTGATGGATGGTATGAAATGACAATTATCATTACACACATTAAATGGTTTTGCTAGAATCAAAGAGCATCTTTGATATGTAATGATGATAGTCAAAGTTTCAACCATGGTCAACAAGTCAACCTTGGTCAACAAGTCAACAAACCCAACCATGACACAATTTCATTTAATTAATATTATTAATTGATATATCATAAATTCATTAGGGTTTGGAAAAAGACGATTGTCAACTGTGCATACGCATCCGTTCCGAAACCCTAATGAAAATCATCTTCCTCCGCCTCAATCAACTGTGCATACACACCCGCATTCTTGTTCCGAGGAACATGAATAATATGAGATAAAACTAACCCCAAAACATATACTAGTATCTGGCTCAAACCAGAGCCCGCTAGTGATATCCGTCCGGACTCCAAACGTGCACAAGTGCGCGGATGAGAACGAACCCTGTCGCAAAATCATGCGACCTCTACTCTGTTTTGCCCAGAGGCGAATAGCCCTCTATGTGGGACTCTAAAGACTCGACACTACGCTGGCAGTGGGTTTAACCACAGACCGCAAGCGGCACTAGCTGTGCATAACGGTCCCCAGGTAGATGCCAATAAGAAGACTGACGAGGTGAACCCCATCTGAACTCCTACTGAGTCTGAATGTGACAGTCTCCGTACAGTCCGGTCTGTTCGTCTGATACATCGCATGGCGGGCCTAGGGGGCGGTAAACGTCAGTCCCCTAATAGCGGTACAAGTCGTGTCGGAGTGTAGCCCAGAACACCCTGAGATAACACTGGAAACCTATCAGTATATCTCGCTCGCCCTGGCCAGGGACTACTCGTGTAATAGCTCTCCTAGACACAGCGCGATATCAACCCCCAATACCGGGAGAGACGAATCCTGTCTAACCATCACTGCCTCCAAGTGCTTCGGGACTGCACCCAACTACTACCTGTTTGCACGACTCCTTTGAGCCGTGGTAGGGTAGTAATCAAAGTACAGTGGGAACACACTCGAGGCGAAGTGACAGTGTCAAGTCAGCGGACTAAGCTGTACTCATGCCACCTGGAAACTGATAACTGACGATAGGTATAATACCAACCAACAGTTCCCAACGAGTCCTGTCCAGTGTACTCGTAACCTAACGAGCACCCGCATACTATCTCAAGTACGACGTACTGACGGCTGTGGGACAGACCGTCTCCCACGCTGGGATGAGAAGCGCATACGCTAGTCTACTCCGGAGTATCGATGCCCTGTCTCGATAGTCCAACGACTAGGGACCTGTATAAGGATGTGCTTATAGATCACCCAGCTCCCACGAGTGTGAGCGCCATCACAACGCTGGTAATCAAGCAAAGATCCTAAGGGCTCTACTAATATGTATATCAGCGATATTCTAAAAGAAACACATGCACATATTAAAGCAGAGACAAACCAAGTAGCATACTACCATTTTGAGCAAGATTGTATATACAACTGTGAATATCCCAAGCTTCCATTAAGTAATATACAAACTAGTATGATACAGTAATGGCCTCTAGGGCATATACACTAACACTCTGATACCAAACAAACCCTGTCACGCCCTGCTTCCCAAAGTGCACTAACTACGGCACGTGACAGAGCCAACCATGCTACCTGTGGATAGGAATCATTCCTCCACAGTCACATTACGGCTGTCTATAGGATATCAAGAATAGTAAAATATAAAATCTATCTAGTTCATGTCCATTTGCCAAAATAAAAGAGCTAAGAAAATGTATAAGCGGAAACGATAGTAATATCCAATAAACAACATCTAGAAATACGTCCCAATATGGGCTCACAACAGGAAATAAAACTGTGGAAAATTAAGCTAAGAGTCTAAAAGCTAAACATCTCTAAACCACACATAATCAATTCCTCACTGCTCGGCTTGACGGCTAAAGTACTCCTGTTCAGCCTGAGATAGAGATAGAGGAACTGGGCCATACAAAACCCAGATGTTAGTGCGTCATAATATCAAAACATTAGTAATAACCAGGATGTAACGATATAGGTAAACATGAATATAAAGAATAACACGGATATGAATGGTGAGATATGTATGTGTATATGAAGTGTGATGAGTAACCTAAACTATGCTACCAGGTTATCTACTCTAAAGTCTTTGAAATCAATTTAATGGAATTATCGATGTAACTCAATAGTATCCTGTGCGTGCCCAGGACCACGGTCAAGGCTCTCGGGCTGAATCCGAGACATGTCGATAAGCAGTAAACAGGTAATATATACAGACAAATGATGTCTGCAGCATCATCCCGGGGCTAGCCTAGCCTGTAAAGACTGATCGGTATAAGCATCGAACTGTTGAGTTACAAGTCAGGTTTCATCTTTGATTTCTCCTTACCCCCAAGGTTATGCGTTCAAATCAGGTATTAATGATATAAATCTAATGCCAACACAGGATCAAGCAGGTACGGTCTTGTCTATACAGACAACAAGTCACGTCTGTCAGGACAACAAGTCAGAATTATCGGCATTAGTAATAATATCCAAGAAACAAGACTGGTAGTGTGTCGTGAATATGTCATTTTATGTATATTAACCAAAATAGATACCAATATAAAACTGTAACGAATATTTGACACGGTATGCACTATGGATACCATGATGTATATGTGTCTATCTGTAATAACCTGTTATATATATCCATGACTATATATGATGCAAGCTCAATAACATGACGCACTAATATAGAAGTAACATGATATAATGAAGTTTCGGCATACAACTAGATATGCAATTGACAGTACGGATACGAACGGATATCGAAAAAATGGTAAAACTATAATATTGGATGCATAATACCACACATGTATTATTTTTATTCATATATAAATAGATATACTATAACATAGCATGTTGCAAGATAAACTTGCCTGATCGGATCTCATGTCAAGATACATACATCACGTTCGACGTCGGGTAAACGTTGCAATGCGACCACGCGCGTACAGAACTGGACTTGGCTATTCAAAGATGTGACCACGCTAGATGAAGACGATGACTGGGTCATCCGGATCGTCGGTGACATGTGCGACTCCGGTGATGGCCGAAAAGCAAGAATCAAGAAAGATAAGAAAGAAAAGAAAGAAAGAAGAAGACAAAAGAGAAGGAGTTTGGGTTGTGGTGTTGGCTCTGGACTCAGGGGACAGAGGAGACGATGACGGGGACGATGGGTAGATGTCTACGATGGGTAACGGCAATGGGTTTTCTGGGTTTTTTTTGTAGGAAATCGTCGGGGTGCTGTCGGAATGGTGGTGGTGGTGTTAGGAGTTGCAGAGGGAGGTGAGGAAAGGAGATGAAGAAGGTGACGAGGTCGGGGTGATGTTGACAAGGAGATCGGCGGTGAGGGGATGAAGTCAAGGTCGGGGTTTTCTTGGGTTCGTGGGTTGCAGGGGTCGGTTCTGTCATTGGTGCAGGGATCTCGTCGGGGTTAGAGGAGAGGATATAGTGGTGAGGGTGGTGATGAAGGTGGTGGGACGAGGGTGGTGGCGACGACGAGTTGCCGGCAATGGGTTCTTGGGTTGGCTCGGGTTTGTGGGTGCAGGTGCTCGGGAGTTTGCAGGGATCGTGGTCGGGGAAAAAGAGGGGAGTGGAGGTGGAGGTGAGGTCGACGAGAGTGAGGTGATGAGGTTGGGAGGTCGGCGACGAGGCTAGGGCTCGGGCGTGGGTTTGCGGCGAGGTGAGGTTGCAGGCGTGGACATCGGGGTCGGGTTCTTGGGTTGCAGGGGGATGGAGAGGGAAAGGAGATGAAGAAGGTGAGGGTGAGGTCGAGAAGATGGAACCGAGGTTGGGATGGTGGCGGCGAGGTCGAGGGATAAGTTTGGGTTTTTCGTGAGCGGAGGCAGGGAAAGCAGAGAAGAGGAAAGAGTGAGAGATGGTTGGGTTGTTTTTAAAAATATTAGGTTTTAAAAAATAAAAATATATATATATTAAGGGGGGAGAAGCAGAGTGAAGAGAGAGAACGGTGAGGAAAATATATTATTTAGTTAAAAAAAGTATTTAATATATATAATATATATATAGTAACTATTAAGTTTAGAAATATTTTATAATATATTTTATATGATTTATAGCTAATATCAATTATACTCCGAAAAATGCCCGGGTTCTGTCTAAAAATCTAGTTTTAAAATACGAATAATACTCGTGTCAATTAAAATTATAATGCAACATCCGGTTAGATAAAATGCATACCCCCAAGAACGGATGCACGTAAAAACACGTGGCGATGCAAACGATTTTGTTTCATCAAACTGGACATGAGCACATATATGGATGCACTAATAGGGTATAAGGTATGATACAGGCCATGCTAGATATTAAAATATTATGTTTGGTTATAATTTGTATTATCTAAAGAAATGTAGATACAACATATCATATAAGTGTAATATCAAATCTAAATGTGCACGGATCCTTAGTACTAGTAAGGATATGACGTAATCTAGGATCAAGATGGGTTTCAAGTATGCGGCTCGAGTCGGATACTAACTACAGATACCAAACCACTATCCGCACCCAAAACAATAATAATCAAGAAACGGTCACAATATTAAAAAATACTCAAATCAAATATGGTATAGATGAACTAGAATGTTGCATAGGTACAAGCGCACGGACTTCCGAGACGACAAAGGAAGGCAAGGCATCCGTCGGGATCGACTTGAGTGAGGCGTTGTAGGTAAGTAGATATATATCTACGGGAGAAGTCGGGTGGATGGCGTATAATACCCCCGCAATCGTAGTGCTATTTTACTAGATATATAGTTATATATATACACATTAGGTATGCATACTTAACTAATATGTTTTCTAGAATTAGTAGTATACTTAGGAGAAAGATATCTCGTAATACTATTCCTTAACCTATGAACTATATCTACTTATGTAAATACACGCGCACACACACATGAAGATGTTTACAATATGATATTATAAAATGAGGATATGATCCAAATTGATGACACGGATCGATATGATTGGATATGATCATATGAGGCGATGTTATATGATATGATATATGAAGACGTGAGATGATATATGATGATATGAGATGAGATGATGTACGTGACGATAGATCCATACTGTTGATTGATGATATCGTACGATGGATTATTCTTTACAAGATATGATGAGGATGGATCTCCGACTTATTCGCTGTTAGAACACATCAAGATCAAGCTTGGGGAAGAGCATATATCGACTCGAGAAATATTGTTTTAAAATCACTTAAGTAGATATTATGATATGTTTATAACCATACTAATTTTTAAAACCAACGAATCGTTACGCACTTTTGAATGATAATTTCAAAGGATGCAACGACTTTTCAAATGGTGTCTTTTTCAAAAACATCGTATCCCTTTATTTTCTAAAAACAACGATTCGTACTATTTTAAACTATAACTGTATGGCTCATACGTAGTTGCGTATTTTTATATTATCCACGTTAAGATTTTCCTTTTCCGTTTACGCTCGCGTTACGATTTCCTATTTCTACACACGCTCGCATTATTTTCATTTACGATATATACACTACGCTTTATACCCTATCTATTCGTGACTTCGTTTACTAGGACACACGCACTATTACCGATGATGCACATGTTGCACGTACACCTACTTGCCGGCTCACATACACATCATCGGTAATTGCCATGCCACGTACACATTAGAAATCGCTATGCCACCGTATCACCTTATAACTTATTAGCATTTTAGTTACTTATTAGTACACAGTACCCCATATTTTTATAGATATTGCACTTTCTTTACTAAACTACACAACATGCTCATATGAACGCACTTGCTATACATTACAGTGTTGTTCTGTGCCTGTACATATTATTTCATTACTGCCATACTTTTATGAGATTCTGTTTTCATGAGATTTCTGGATTTTAGAAACCGCAAATATTATTTTAAAACTTATGATTGTTTTAAAACGCGGTTTCTCTTGATATGATATTTCGACGTCCACCATGAGATTTCTCAGTGCTGAGTTACGATGATTACCCGATTCGAGGAGTGAGGAGTCACCATCTGCGGGTACATGGTGGACCCAGTATGGTACCCCGGAGTAAGAAGATCATATAGAAAGGCGTTAAGCCTGGCAGGGGAACACTATCTATCGGTGGCAGTATTTGACTCGGCAGATATCCGGAGGAAACCGACCGGAGTAATATGAGGACCGATCTGATGAGACGGTGCCTGAGATATGAGAGCTGATCCGATGAGACAGCGCATGAGATATAAGGATTTACGTGTCGATACTGGACATGGGTTTTATGATAATTTCGAGTGTCGATACTGAGCACTCAGGAATTTATAATGATCTGATGTGTTATTGATGGACACACATTAGATGATATATATATATATATATAACACAGATGACATAGTACTATATATTGATACAGACACGATATTATATATGTATACACATATGTATACACGATTACCTTCTATTCCATATGACATGATATTATATTACAGTATGACCATGGAGATCGTTATACATTCGATTTCTACCTGATAATATTTTCTACTCACGAGTTGGCAACTCATCCCTATTGTGCCATAGTTTTCTTAGGGACCGACCACTTGGATTCAGTAGCGGCTTGTTGGCACATTGCTCATTTTTGGATGATTTGCATTGGTAGGTAGGTTACAGTTCAAAGCGTAACCACCATTGTTTACTTTTATATTCATTGTATCTACTTAAAAACTCCATCAATCAGACTATGTATATTTGGTAGACTTAGATGCCTGTTGTATTTTTTTGGACTTAGTGACGAGACTTGTATATATATTTTTCGTATTAAACTTGATGATGTTTTGATTTTTATTTACCCTTTTTCTGTGATTGATCTTCGCGTTGGGCGCCGTATATTCTTGTTGTGTGGTTGTGTTTCCGCTGGTTAGCGAAGTGCTAACTCCCATTTGGGAATGACTATATTATTCTTGATATGTACTGGTTTTGGATCAAAATTTACAAAGGAGGTGCTGCCCAAATTTCAACTGACGAAAAAGTTTTCAAATTATAGAATATGTCATGCCCCGCTTCACAAAATACGTAAACACAGCACGTGACAGAGCCAACCATGCTACATGTGGTTAGGAATCATCCCTCCACAGTCATATTACGGCTGTCAATCGGATATCAAGAACAGTAAAATATATAATCTAGCTAAGTCTATCTACCACAATAAATAAAACCAAGAAATAGGTGTAGCGGAAATGAATCAAGATCCAATAAACAATAGTATCTGAATTATGTCCCAATATGGGCTCACATCAATAGAAATAAAACTGTGGAAATAAATAAACTAAGAGTCTCTAAACTAAATTGCTAGCTCCTCTTTGCTCGGCTTGATTGCTAAAGTACTCCTGATCTGCCTGCGATAAAGGTAGAGGAACTGGGCTATGCAAAACCCAGATGTCAGTGCATCATAAATATCAAAACATAGTAATAATCAGGATACAATGATATGATTAAACATGCGTATAAATAACTAACACATGGGTAAAACAATGATATATATGTATGTGATGTGTATCCTACAGTCTGTGCTTCTATGTTATCTATTTTACAAGTCTTTGAAATCAATTAATGTGACACTCATCATAACTCAACAATATATATCCCGTTCAAACCCCCATGGGACCACGACACAATGATTATTCTGTAACACCCGGAATCACGACAAATAATGATTTATTCCGTCACGCCTGAAATCACGGCAAACAATGATTTATTCCGTAATGTCCGGAATCATGGCAAACAATAATAATATGCTCTTGAGTTACGTTTCGGTTACATTCTTGATTTCCTTTGTTCCCCTAAGGTTCTGTGTTCAAGTTAGGTATTGCCAATAAAATCTAATGCCAACACAGGATCAAGCATATACATGTCTTGTCTATGCAGACAAGTCACGTCCATCAAGACAATAATTAGGATTGTTGGAATTAGCAATAAGATCTAAGTAACAAGTCCGGTAACGTGTCATGAACATGTCATGTACTGTATATTAACCAAAATAGATACCAATGTAAAATTGTGATCAATATCGAAACACAATTAATGTCAGGATGTATATATATCTATCTGTAATAACCGTTATTCATCCATTACTATATATTATGCAATCTAGAAATCATATTGAACCGATATAGTAGTATAATAATATCGTGATATTCCGTCATGCAACTAGATAAGCTAATATCAGTACGGATACAGACATATGCTATAAAACTGTAAATCGGTAATTTCTGCTGGATAGTAAAACACATGCACTATAATTTATCAAATAGATATTGATATAATAATATAGCATGTTGCAAGTTTAGAACTTTCCTGGTTGAATTTCACGTCGAGATACGGATGTCACGTTCCGACATCGAAATAAAGTCACGACGCAAAACTTACGCACGCGAGACTGGACCTAATTGAGCAGCTACGTGACATGGTGACTGAGCTAGATGACGATGGTAACTGGGTCGTCTAGATCGTCGGCGACATGAGCAAATCCGGCGAGACGATCGGGGATGAAGAAAAGAGAAGGAAAAGAAAGAAGAAGAAGAAATGAACTAGCTGTTGGGGTTACCGGTGTTCTATCGAGGACAGAGGAGATGGTGGCGACAAGACGACGACGAGACGAAGTCGTCGGCAGTGAGGTCTTCATGGCCGTGAGGGGTGGAAGGTGATCAGGAGAAGAGCAGAGGAGGGAGGAGAGGGTGTTATAATTTTATTATATATATTATAGAGAGAGAGAGAAGAGAGAGAGAGAGAGAAGAGAGAGAGAGAGAGAGATTTTATATTTAAAATTAATTAATATATTATATATATAACAGTATATATATATATATATTAGTTATATAAAATATTATATATATATATATATATATTGTGGGATTTTACAGATAATACCAAATTACTCCGAATATTACCCGTATCCCTTCAAAAATCTAGTTTTTCAATATGGAGAATATACGTAAGAATTTAAACCATGATGCGATATCCTGTAAATAAAAACATATACCCCCAAATACGGATCTACGTAAATATACGTAGCGAACTAAATACTAGTCTGTGTAACACTTAGGATATGAACATAATATATGGGCGAAACCACAAGATATGGGGTACAATGACATGCAAGTCTAGATAAGAGAATATGTTATTTGATTTTATATTGTATTTAAAAAGATATGTGGATTCTAAAATATATTATATATGTTTATAAAATCTAGATTTGCATAGATACTCTATACTAGTAAATATTTGATATAATCTCGAACCATGTTGGTTTCAACCATGCGGGTCCGGTCGGATAATAACCACAACTACCAATTGCACTATCCGCAACCCAAAAGCAAAAATAATTAAGAATTTTGCCGCAAGATTTGAAATACCCCAAATATATATAGTATAACTGTGCTAGGGTGTTACATTATACCCAACTACAAAAGAATTTCGTACTCAAAATTCACGGAACAAGAAAAAGACAAGAAAATACGGATCTAAGAAAAGAGGTGTGGAAACTTTTGTCGAATCTCGTCTTCACGTTCCCAAATAGATTCTCCATGCGAACGATTTCCACATGAAATGAGTACTAGTGGGATAACTTTATTCTTGAGGACCTTTTCTCGTCGATCCACAATTGCCATTGGTCGCTCTTCATGAGTTAAATCTTCTCTTACAGTCAGTTCCAAGTGATTTAGGACATGCATCTCATCTTGAATATACTTGCGAAGTTGAGATACATGAAATACGTCAAGAACATCTGCCAGGGATGGTGGTAAAGCCAAGTGATAACCTATCTCTCCAACATGCTCGATAATACCGAAAGGCCCTACGAATCGAGAACTAAACTTGTCTCGACTACCAAATCGGATCACTCATCTGGTCGGTAATATCTTTAAGAATACAATATCACCACCTGGAAACTCCAGAGGTCTTCTTCCAGTATCAACCCAACTTTTCTGTCGATCTTGTGCCACTTTCATATGATTTCGGATCATGTTAACTTTCACCACCGTTTGCACAATAAGATCCGGTCCCAATAATCTTCTTTCTCCAACATCGTCCTATCTGTCTGGCGATGATAGGCCGTGCTAAACTTCAAGCGAGTTCCCAAACTTTTCTGTAGACTCTTCCAAAAGTGTGATAGAGATCGAGTATCATGATCAGAAACGATGCTCACGGGTACTCCATGCAATCTCACAATCTCCTGCATGTACCGCTTTGCCAAAGCCTCCATCAACTGACCAACACAAAATGGTATGAAATGAGCTGCCTTGGTCAATCGATCGATAATGACCCAAACTGCATTATTTCCCTTGGACTCCGTAGCAAAGCTTTCATGAAATCCATGATTATATGTTCCCACTTCCATTAAGGAATCAGAAGGGATTGCAACAAACCAGGTACTCTTTGATATTCAGCCTTGACTTGCTGACACACCAAGCACTTCGATACGTAGAGAGCAATCTCTCTTTTCATGCCTTCCCACCAGAAATGTTGTCGTAGATCTCTGTATATTTTTGTGCCTCCTGGATGTACGGAATATGCGGAACTATGAGCCTTCTTCATGACTTCTTCACGAACATCTCCTTTGGGCACGCATAAACGACTACCATATCATAACGAACCATCTTCATGACTTAACAAGTCTGTTCGAAATCCCGCTTCTACTTTTTCTCGAAAATTTTGCAATCTTGGATTATGCGACTGTGCTGCTTTAATGTTATCGATCAAGGATGACTGTACTTATAACTGCATCAATTGTCCCAAAGAATTCATAGTACGATCTCCAACTCAAACCTTTGAAGATCAGCTATAATCTTCTTTTGTGCAGTCAACATCTGTATTGCTGGCAACCGACTTAATGCATCCGGCACTACATTAACTTTCCCCGGATGGTATTTTAGGTCAAGATTATAGTCAGCCATCCGCTCTAACCATCTACGCTGGCTCATGTTGAGCTCTTTCTGTGTGAATACATAATTTATGCTTTGGTGATCGGTAAATACTTCTACCCTTTCGCCCAATAAGTAGTGTCTCCAAATCTTTAGAGCGAAAATCACTGCTGCTAACATTAGATCATAAGTTAGGTAGTTCTTCTCATGAGTCTTCAATTGTCTTGACGCATAAGCTATAACCTTTTCATGCTGCATTAGAACACATCCCAAGACTTTCCCAGATGCATCGCTGTGAATAACCAACCCTCCGGAACTATCTGGCACTGTCAAGATAGGAGCGGTGGTCAATCTTTGCTTCAACGCTTCAAAAGCTGACGCATATTTTTCGGTCCATACGAATGGTACCTCCCTTCGTGTTAGCTTAGTCAATGGTTCTGCTATTCGAGCGAAGTTCTCCACAAACCTTCTATAGTATCCGGCAAGCCCAAGAAAACGTCCGATCTCCCTTACATTCTTTGGAATGGCCAACCATGAACAGCTGCAGTCTTTTTCGGGGTCAACGGCAATTCCATCTCCGGATACAGCATGACCCAAGAACTTCACTTCTTCAAGCCAAAACTCACACTTGCTCATCTTAGCATATAACTTTTCTTATCTCAACGTTTGCAGTGCAATCCTCAAGTGGTTTTCATGCTCTTCTTTGCTCCTTGAATAGACCAGAATATTATCAATAAACACCACTACGAACTGGTCCAGGTATGGTGAAAAGATTCGGTTCATCAAGTCCATAAATATTGCCGGCGCGTTAGTAACTCCAAATAGCATCACTAAGTACTCATAATGCCCATATCGAGTTCGGAACGCTGTCTTGCAAATATCTTCTGATTTCACCAGAACTTGATAATATCTGGATCGCAAATCCAACTTCGAGAATACCCTTGCGCCACTAAGTTGATCGAGTAATTCGCCGATACGTAGGATTGGGTACTTATTCTTAATAGTCACTCGATTTAAATCTCAATAGTCAATGCACATCTTCTGTATGCCATCTTTCTTTTTTACTAGAAGAAGTAGAGCTCTCCATGGTGAACTGCTGCTACGAATCCAACCCTTCTCTGGTAACTCGGCAACTTGTTTCCTTACCTCTTCTAGTTCCACCGGTGCCATTGAATAATAAGCATTTGAAATCGGCATTGTTTCAGGAATAAGATCAATCGCGAACCCCACATCTCGTTTTGGCGGTAAACTCGAGATGTTCTTGAATACATCCATGAAATCCTGAACTGCTATCAGCGCTTCATCTGCAACTTGTTTACGAACTTCACCTTTCAGTAAACGATTTCCTTTATTTGCAAGTTTGTTCTAAGACTTGTGGGTTATTAGCCAACCACACTTCCGCTGTGCCACTCTGATAAATTGAGACGGGTTCGTCAGAACTTCTTCAATTAAACATCTTACATCCGATCGGCCTTGAAGCAATCTGTACCAGCTCCCGCTAGGGTTGATCTCGAACTACTTCAATCATCATATGTTCTCATGTATTTCTCCTTGTTCTTCGAAATGCAAACAGATTGGTTCTTACAGGACGAAAAGAAAGATATAACTTGGTTGTTGGATTCAAGCTCGCGATAAGATATATACTCGTAAGCAATGATTCTGAGAGAAAATAAGGTAATACAACGACCATAAGTCAAGAAAATGAATCAAAATAGGACTTCAGGTTACCTAAATAAAGTACTGCATTGTAACCATACCGTGGTACATAGTTACAACTATATAACTTCATTCTAGTCGCCTAAATCCTACTATCAGAATCGAAAGAATAAGAAGGGAGAAATAATAAGGAACTAAAAGGATTCCAAGCCGAGATGCAATATAATTTCCATATAGTCAAGATAAAAGAGTTAAGAAAAAGATAATATTCAAGAATTTGAATGACAAGACAATAATATGGTAGGACATGCTCCTAAAATTCTGGGTCTTAAGGACAATGTCACGCCCCGCTTCCCAATAGACGGAATCCGTGACGTGGCAAACCCGCAACGTATTTACTATGAAACAAATAAATACGTTAAGCGTATAAGCAATATAACAATGATCAAGAATGACAAGAGTAATAAAATGAAACAGCAATTTTATTTATATTCAACTTTACATACAACTGTCTGAAAGTAAAAGATACAATAATAAAAGCAATGCCTAAACAATGGCATACTGAAAGTAAGTGCAGAAAGAACTAGTAGTCAGACTGAGCTGCAAGCTAGTCCAAATCCTCCTGGCTCGGCTCTACATCTTCACAGTTCGGTCTTCCTAACGAACATTCCAAAGAAAGAAAATAGAGAGAAATATCGTTAGCGAACTAGCGTTCGGTAAGTCATAAAAGAAGAAAGAGAAGATAGTATATAATGTGAAATGAACAGGTAAAGTTGTATATGATCATTCACTGTTGTAAGATAGTTATTCTAACATGGTTATTTATAGTTTGATAAGGAAGGTATTCATGTATACAAGATGAGCTCATCTTACCCCGTGGACTATGGTAACATGTAGTATAAGGCCCCGTCATAACTCATGGGACAACGGCACGTGAATTCATGTATGTGTCTTTTAAAGTGAGCTCTCGTGCCACGATATACGTTCCGTACCAATCTACCCTTTATCCCCGCGTATTGTATTGTATAGATTAAGATTATAAGTCTTGGCCGAATCCATGAATATAGAATGTTCAGATTCATATTCAAGATGTAATCATGTGTTCAGATAGTCATGTCGAGTTCATGTCACGTTATAACCATGGTTAGGTCAAGTCGGGTCAAGTATACAAGTTTGAGTTTGATGTTTGAATTCGAGTATTCAAGATCATGATCAAGTATTCAAGTTCATGTTTGATTTTGGATTCAGGTTTGAGTTTGGACTCAGATTGAGTCAGACACTTATGAACGGATTTAACTCTTGACTTTCTTAGGTTCGGGAGTAATCGGCAACTGTTGCACATGAACGGCAGGATTTGTGTCTTTTTCCAAGACAATTGCCATTGATAACTCCGTTAAGATGTCTAACCTGAATAGGCAAGCACTCACTTTCTTCGGCTCCCTGAGGCTCAAAAGAATTGATCCCGCTTAAACCTATATTAAATTAGAGTCCTTAAAATATTGTTTTGCATATCTCGAGGGGGTTTTATAAAAAATATTTTAATATATTTTAAAAAATAAACCTTGAGGGTGATTTATAATATTTAGGGTTTTCATGAGCTTGTACTTTAATTATTGAGGTATTTTAATTATAAATACCTAACTTTTAAAAGTTTATGCTATTTTATTGAAAACTAGCCCTTTTTGGTAACTTGATGGTATTTTATTAACATTTTAATCTTTCATTTTAAAAAAAAATATAGTTTTATAATATGTTTTATTGAAAATACGGATTTATAAGATTTTTATACAATTTTTCAAAAATTTATTTTTGTTTAGAAAAATCGCATTTCTTAAAAACCGTATTTAATTTTCTTTCGAGATCAAATACTCCGTGAGGAGTTCTGCATCTCGCTCTACTATCCCAAGGATGTGCGATAATTCACATCATCCATTAGCGGGTCCTCTAATGAGGGTTATAACAGCGTATTGGCCAAGGATTACAAAATACCGATTTAAAAGAAACCCGGTTTTGAAAAGATGTGGTATTTTAATGAAAAGCTATTCTTTAAACCAACCACACACACACACACATATATATATAGACATCGTGATAAGAAACTAAAGTGTGCGTGTGGGGTAGGTAGTTACCCCGTGAGGTTTTTCTAAGATATTGTTTTAACCATTTTCGAAAAGAGGTTTATACTAAACTTCAAGGTATTTTTAATGTAAAAGTTCGTTTATGTTTGTTTCACATAAAAATTTTGATTAAACATGGAGCTGAAAGATTGTAATTAAAGTTACAAGTAGGGTGGTAAAATTAGTTTGACTTATGTATAAAGAAAAAGGGAGTTCTATGTTTTAAAAAGAAATATATCGGAAGTAACTCCACTTTACCGATATATGTTTAGGAGATGAATTGAGATGAAAAGAAATATAGATGAGAGGGACTTACGGCTTGGTAATATCGAGAAGAGAGTAAGGAAGAAGGGAGGGGGCTTCGTGGCGTCGTGGGAGCTCTGGAAACGGTTTTGATCTTCGAGGAAAAGAGCTTAGTTGCTAACTCCACTTGACTCCTCTTGCACTTAGAAACTTTTGAGGTGATTTTGCTAGAAATTTTTAGAATATAGAAGAGCTAGGGCATGGGGTGATATTTATAGTGAAGAATTAGGGTTTAGGAATTAAAATTTTGGATTAAAATGCATTAAAAAGATATTAAATGGTGAATTGAAAGGTCTCTGTTAATTTGTAGGAAAATTAAACAGTGCAGGGGAGTTAACGGAAGTCGAAGGGGTGTGTGTGTAAAACACGGAGCAAATCCGGGCACATCTGACCATCGGCGCCGGCCATATCCTTGAAACGGGCGGTCGGATCTCCTTGGCTTGCCTCGAGATTCGTGCCACGTGGGTATTTGGGTGTGTACACCTCATCGCGCCTATTTGATTTTTCTGAAATTTTTCATTTCTCCGTGTATTGCACGTGCAACTCTTAGCCTTCCAAAAAATTAAAAAGAAAAATCTTAAAAATAATTGGGTCTGATGGGAATCGAACGCACAGGCTATGTCACCGCAGTGCAGTGGCTACCAATGAGCTATAAGTTGCTTCTTGTTTTTATTTAACAAAAATAACTTTTAACTCTTACACAAGCTGAAATACTCTTTTTTGTACAAAAACAAGAAATTTATGTACAGTGATTTCAGAGTTGTTACATTATACCCTCCTTATAAAAATTTCGTCCTCGAAATTTATAATTACATAGGGACTGATTTTCAAAAAAGTAAAGCTATCGTGCACGCATATATTCTTCTCGTTCCCATGTTAATTCTCCTGGCGAATCATTTCTCCATATTACCCGGACCAAGCTTCCCTCCTTGTTCCTTAATGTTTTCACCTTTCGGTCCAGGATCTCAACTGGTTGTTGCTCGCATGTTAGGTCAGTTTGTACCGCGAGCTCTGAGTGATCAAGTATGTGACCGGGGTCGTTGACATATCTTCGTAGCTAGGATATGTGGAACAGGTTGTGCACTCCTTTCAATATGGGTGGTAGTGCTAAACGGTATGCCACTTCTCCAACTCGTTCGAGTATGTTGAACGGTCTTATATATCTTGGACTTAATTTACCCCTTTTTCCAAAACGTATCACTCCTCTGTTTGGAGAGATCTTCGGGAATACATGGTATCCAGGTTGGAACTCCAGATGTCGACGTTTTGCATCTGCCTAATGTTTATGTCGGTCTTGGGCTATGCGTATCTTTTCCCTAATCGTGCGAACCACATTTACAGTTGCCACGATCATCTCTGGTCTAAGGAGTTCACGATCTCCAATATCGTCCTAACTCAACGGGGAACGACACTTTTGCCCATAGAGTGCTGCAAAAGGTGACATCCCAATACTTGCCTGATAGCTGTTGTTGTATGAAAACTCTACAAGGTGTAAGTGATCTTCCCACGATCCTTCGAAGTCTAACATACAGGCTCTCAGCATGTCTTTCATGATCTGAATTGTTCGCTCGGACCGTCCGTCTGTTTGTGGATGATACGCCGTGCTGAAATTCAGACTCGTTCCCAAGCTAGGTTGCAGACTCCGCCAAAACTGTGATCAAAATCTTATATCACGATCGGAGACGATGCAAAAAATTACTCCATGTAATCTCATAATCTCCTGCATGAGTTTATGGGTATCAAGTATGGTACATCTTGAAAGTTTTATATCTTACTTTAGATTTTTACTCACCTCCATGTACTTCCTTACCAACGTCTCAGTTGATTGGCCAACTATGAATGGAATAAAGTGAGCTGACTTGGTGAGTCGATCCACAATAATCCAAATTGCGTCGTTACCTTTCGTGCTGCAAGGGAGGGCAGTCACAATGTCCATGGTAATGTGCTGCCATTTCCATTCTGGGATTGGTAACGGCTGAAGTAGACCAGCAGTTCTGTGACGTTCAGCCTTCACTTGTTGACACACCAAATACTTGGCTACGCTCCTTGATACTTCTCGCTTCATTCCATACCACCAGTAGTGTTGTCGTAGATCCTTGTATATCTTCGTGCTACTGGGGTGTACAGAATAAGGAGAGCTGTAAGCTGCTTTCATCAACTCTTCTCGAACAAGTCTGATTGGCACGCATAAACGGCTTCCATATCTCAAGGATCCATCTTTGTGAATGATGAAGTCAGTTCGAAGTCCACTTTCTACTTGCTCTTGGATCGTTTGTAGCTTGGTATCATTTGCTTGAGCTGCCTTGATCTGATTTACAAGAGTGGACTGGACTTATAAGTTCATAAAATATGAAGCGTCATCTGGCACAACTATTTCAATCTCCAATCCGTGCAATTCTTGCTGTAGCTTCCATTGAGCGGTGAGGTTCATTGCTAATGGCCGGCGACTAAGTGCATCAGGAACTACGTTCACCTTCCCAGAATGATACTGTAGGTTGATGTCGAAGTCCACCATGAATTCTAACCATCTTCTCTGCCGCATGTTAAGTTTCTTCTAAGTAAATACATACATAAGACTTTTATAGTTAGTGTATATATCCACTCGTTCTCCCAGAAGATAGTGGCGCCAAATCTTGAGTGCGAAGACCACTGCTGCCAGTTTCAGATCATGTGTTGGATAGTTGTGTTCATGAACTTTTAATTGCCTTGATGCAAAAACCATAACTTTTCCATGCTGGTGTAGAACTCATTCTAATCCTTTACTGGACGCATCACAATGTACAACGAATCCGCCAGATTTATCCAGTATTATAAGAATAGGTGCAGAGATTAATCTCGACTTGAGTTCTACAAAAGCCTTCTCACATGCTTCTGACCACACGAATGCTTTGTCTTTATGTGTGAGCTTGGCCAGGGGTGCTGCGATCTTTGAGAATCCTTCGATGAATCGTCGGTAGTATCCTACTAAGCCTAAAGCCCAAAAAACTTCGTATATCTTTCACAGTCTTTAGTGTCGGCCATTCGGTGACAGCTGACACCTTAGCTGGATCTACAGAGATTCTGTAAATCCCCAGTTGCATGTATATACTTTCCGTGAATTTTTGCAGAATTTTCCTAGTATTTTTGCACATTTTTATGTATTTTTATTATTTTAATTATTATTTTCTTAAACTAAAACAAAACCCTAAACCTAACCCGACCCGACCCAAACACTTACCCGACCCGACACGCTCCCCCACACCCACTTCCCCTTCTTCTTCTTCTCCTTCTCTGTTTCCCGCCATAACCCAACGGATTCCCCCTCTACTCGTGCTCGCCCATGACCCAGCCCTCATCGATGCCGTCCCCGCTCGTCAACTCTCCGAGATCCCCTCCCCTAAATCCTTACTTGCTCCCCTCTTTACCCCTCGCCAACGTCTCCATGAAATCCGCTCAACCCACGACCGAGCTCTCCCCCAACTACCCCTGAGATCCCAGTGCTCACCTCCCCTCATTGCTAACAACTCTCTCTCTCTCTCTCTTAATCTCATTCTCTCTCTCTTCATCTCTCTCTCATTTTCCCCACTACAAACTCTATCACAGGTCACCACCGATCATCTCTCGTCGCCAACACCATCTCCCTCACCGCAGTCATCTCCTCACCACCATCGCCTCGACATCGACGTGCTCCTCTAACAACTGAGCTCTTCCCCTCCCACAAACCAATCGATCATCAATACCGAGCTCCTCTTCCTCTCCCCAGCGACCCTACTGCCCTGAATCACCACCGTCGAGCTCTTCACCTCACTGGCATGACCGCTACTTCGCCTTGCTCATCGACCTCCTTATCAACCCTAATCGAGCTTCATCTCCTCCCCTCCACCGACACCCTAACTTCGTTTCTCCCTCACTGCCGACTGCTCACTGCCACACTCGGCGATGGATCCACGACACCGCTGACCTCGCCTTCATCGCCCTCCTCCTCCAAAGCCACCAGCTGCCCAGCCACCAACACCCACTGCACCCAAGCCGACTCGTCGTTGCCCCGTGCCCACTCCCAGAACTACCGTGCTCACATCGAACCCGCCTCCATACTGCCATCGTGCCACGGAAGCACCACCGTGTGTCCAGACGTGTCCCGTCATGTACCCACTCCCCGAGCCACACACGTCATGCCACGCCATACCAATCCCCATGCAACACCGTACCAGTCCCCGTGCCATGCCGTGCCAGCCTCCGTGCCACACCATACCCCGATCCATTGCACTCACCGTACTCACTCCTGCACCAGCATCGTGTCCAATACCATGTCGCGCCGTGCCACTCCCACGCCACGCACCGTGTCAGTATCGCATCGTCTCGTGTATCAATACGAAGTCCGCAAGTGGCGTCGCTTCTATATCAGCGACCGAAGGTAAGTGAAACTCCTCACTTGCTACTCATGCTATTGTATTATATTATAATGAGTAACCTAAAATATGAACACATTTATATATTATATTGTATAATCGTTACATTTTATTTACACTCGTAGTTATGATGGTTGGAACATGATCGAGTTGATAATGTGTGTTATTATTGTGTAGAGCCCAGAAAAATTAATTACCGTTTGTTTGGTCGAAAGAAAACGAAGTATCGATTGTGAAATATATATATATATATTTTGTAAGTGTTCGATACACTATCCTAATGAGAACCACATTTAAAGATAGCGGAATTTATGGCCCATAAATCCTTTTAAATGATAATAAAAAGCTTGTAAGAATTTGAGATAAAAATATTGACTTCATCACTATGAAATGATACCTCCATCTAGTTACGTCAAATCTGAAATTTGACCGCGCATGTTGCCTTATTAAAATCATTGTAAATTAAATAAAAATCAAAACTGGATGTTCTATGACTCGTATTAAAGCCGACTCGATAAACTAGAACTCACTAAAGTTTACACTTCAATGCTGATAGGCCACTGTAACGAGAATTGACTGGGAACACAGTCCGGGGCAGCATTCCACGAGGATACCTGAATTTAAGCGCCTGCATGTCCCTACATGAAACTGAAAATGCACGGAGTAATATATATTCACGTAGATAATTTAGTTGGATAATACATGAATCTTGTCTCGTTTAGTTTCACAGTCGTTTGATATTTAGTTTATATTTTAGAATGTCGACGTGTTCTGCAGTTTCTGCAGTGACTTTTGTTTCACCTTCACAGTAAACATGGCATATATCCTAGTACAGGAAAGCTATTATTAATCTGTTTGATGCGTTGGAAACCTAACAGATATAACTAGGTTTTATTCAACTGGGGGAACACCTGAATCTAAACACAATCCCTAGTAAACCGCACGCGAACTTAGACTTCCAGTTCTGAAACTAGAATTCCAGCAATTGATCGCTAATTTAAAATGATGATAAGTCCCTAACTAGAAATCCTATTGACATGAAACCAATTTTACCGCTAGATAATCAAGTATACATCGTACGCATTTTATATTGTTTTGGTCGATTCTATACATGTGATTTATAGTGAATTTTTCAAGTCATATGGCGTTGGCTGTCATAATTTAGTGAATATCTGTTCAGTGCATTTCTACCTAATTTTTGTATTTGGTTTATACCTTCTGCATAGTGATCGTTTACTGTGAGACCTAGTGATTGTTTTTCATTATCGATATATATGTGTTAGTGATTGGGTTGTGGCAAGTACAAAAGTGATATTGATAAGTGGAAACGTGATTCAAAGTGAAAGCGGCCCGTATTTGTTCACAACCTATCTAATACTTGAATACATACTATAACCTGGGGAATGGAGAAATCAAGATAGAATTGAACTCGTATTTAGCGAGATACAGTGACTTAGAGGATGATCATTTGATATTAATGACACACACACACACACACACACACACACACACATTAAGTCGTGGGCCTAGCGGCACGGCTGTAGGGTTATGTCCCGGGCAACAGTGGACCGTAGTCTCAGGCATGCACGAGAGCCTTATTAAACACGAGCATCCTTTCCACCAATTGATTTCATTGACTTAGTGACCGATAAGTAGAGACATACACATTGCCTGTTTTACTGACTTAATACATATATCGCATTGTTCATATTCAAATGATAATCATTATTCTGATGTTTCTGTATTCTGTTGCACCTTTCATATCTGATAACATTGTACGCACATTATAAATATTTATTGCTATATGTGTCGCCCTGACAACCTGAGTGTGCATGCTCAGAGGACGAAGTGGACCCAGTCAAGAAGCAGGACCTGCCATTCAAGATCGCGGAGGTCTAGACCGCAACATCAGCGCCACCCTTTCTGCTATAAGTACATTGTATTTCGTTGGTTAGTTATTTCCTTGTGTAAAATAAATGTATCTTGAACTCTTTTATTGTAATGTAATAAAGTTTTGAACTGTGATTTCCATTACTCTAGAACTGTTTACTGACTACCATGTAATTCTAGAAGCCGAAGTGTGACTACGGCGGGATTATTTCCTGACCGTAGGAGCATGGCTGGCCTAGTCATATCTCATATTCCGTATTTTGGGAATTGGGGCATGACATGGTTTTGTTGGTATCAGAGCCAGTTTTTGATGAAATTACAGTTCCGTTGAGGGATCTCTAGTTAGAGTTACACCCTTGATGTGTGCTTTATTACATTTCCTTTTCACTTTCTAATCCTCGTTGAATCATCGTGTAGTCCTTGTTGGAATCTAATTTCCTTCTTGATCGTTTTTCAGAAATATGGACTCCTCGGGAAACTCTTCAGGTGCCGGTTCCCACGATCGTACCGAGAAGATTCTCAGCATACTGACGACCCTAGCCCAGGCTCAAGAGAGGAAGACCGATCTCCTGCCCGAGGGTTTGAAAGCGGTACAGGAGACAGCAATTACCGCTCTGGAGAATCTACGGCTATTCCCGCCACCCTCGAGGGCGCCCTCGTACCAACTACACAGGCTAGGGTTGGTACTGTTTCGGAGTTTAGGAGGCTTCATCCAGCGGTTTTTACGGGATCAACAAATCCACTCGAGGCCAAGCAATGGCTCATCAAAGTGGAGAACCTTTTAACGGTCGCTCGAGTTCCTAACGATAACAGAGTGAATGTGGTGAAGATTCTGCACGTGGTGGTCCGTAGAGGAAAGCCAGCTAGAGAAACCTATCGGATGGGGCACGTTCTCCGCGTGATTTCTAGATCAATATTTTCCGGCCACCGCCAAGGCCGAGATGGAGGAGAAATTCATCATGTTGAAGCAAAATGGATGCTCAGTGGATGTCTACGCCATAGAGTTTAACCGGTTGAGTCACTTCTCACCGTACATGGTAGCCACCGAAGCCGCCACGGTAAGACGGTTTCAGCAGGGGCTCGATATTGAACTGCAGCAACTTATCGTGTCTCTCGATCTACCGACCTTCACTCAGGTGTTAAACGTTGCTCGCGTATAAGAAAGATTGGCAGAGAAGGCTAAGGGCCAATGATCGGTGGATAGGAGACCCCATGTAGTTCCAGCACGAGCTACTTTTTCCCCCCATGGAGCGATCCCAGTTCACAGGCTAGTTGTTACGCAGATAAAGCATACTTTTTCACCTCAGCAGCTGCAGCAGAGGGCCCTGTTTTTCGATTATTGCCAGAGGACAGGGCATATGCAGAAAGATTTTCGCAGAGCCAAGGGGCAGTGTCTGCTTTGTGGATCCAGCGAGCACAGGGTCAGCGGATGTCCCTAGAGATCTGAGCTACAGGGAGGGTTCGAGCAACATCAACCTTTGTACGGCACTTCAGCTCAGAGGGGCCCACCTCTGGTATACCAGCAATGGTTATTCGATCAGAGGCATACTGGTACGAGTCAGAATCAAGGGCGGGCTTTCACCCTGTCCGCCGAGCAGGCAGAGACTTCTAAAGAAGTAGTTACAGGTACCCTCCTTGTTTATTCTGTACCAGCTTGAATTCTTTTTGATTCGGGTGCTTCGCATTGTTTTATTTCTACACGGTTTGTTGACACACACTCTATACCTCATGAGCCGTTGATCAAGGGTTGGGAGATACATATGGGTAACGCGATTATTGTGTCCAACCAAGAGTGTAGGTTATGCCCTGTGGTGGTCTGTGGCAGTGACTTTTATGCAAACTTCCTTTTGATTGGGACTGGTAGCTACGACGCCATTCTGGGAATAGATTGGTTGAGCACGTTTCATGCTGTTATCAATTGCCGGGCTTGGAGTGTGACTTTTCGCATTCCTAATCATCCAGAGTTCGTGTTCGTGGGCGGCAGCGAGTCTTTGGAACCAGCTAAGTTCCGAACATAACTGAAGACCTTGATCGCTATGGAGATAAACGAGAAGGCAGCACCGGAGATAGTTCGAGAGTTTCTTGATGTGTTCCCTGAAGATCTACCTGGTTTACCCTTGTCTCGCGTATTGGGCTTCTCGATTGACCTGATACTAGGGACAGCGCCAGTTTCCAAGGCTCCTTACAGGATGGCGCCAGTTGAGTTGGCAGAATTAAACAAGCAGATAGAAGATCTTCTAGACAAGGGATTTATCCGTCCAAGTGCTTCCCCGTAGGGTGCTCCTGTGTTACTGGTTAAGAAGAAAGACGGTTCCTTGAGCATGTACATCGACTACCGGGAGTTGAATCGGGTGACCGTGAAAAACAAGTATCCTATTCCCCGCATCGATGACTTTTTTGACCAGTTGGGTGGTGTCGGGTATTTTCTAAACTAGATCTTCAGTCAGGGTATCACCAAATCAGGGTTAAGATAGAGGATGTATGTAAGACGACTTTACGAACCCGATATGGCCACTATGAGTTTCTTGTGATGTCGTTCGGTATTACCAATGCACCGGCCATATTTATGGACTTGATGAATAGGGTTTTCTCTAAGTACTTGGATCAATTTGTTGTCGTATTCATTGATGACATTCTCGTCTATTCGAGAAGTCGAGAGGAGCACGCCGAGCACCTATGAATTGTATTGCAGGTTCTGCGGGAGGAAAAGCTCTATGCTAAGATAAGAAAGTGTGAGTTTTGGCTCGACAAGGTGCAATTTCTGGGGCATGTTGTTTCGAGTGATAACATTTCAATGGATCTAACAAAAATCAAATCTATTAAAGACTGGCGGACACCGAAATCAGTTGCTGAGATAAGAAGCTTCTTGGGATTGGCTGGGTATTATCGACGGTTTTTCCAAGATTTCTCCAGAGTAGTAGAACCCTTGACGAAGCTCACACGGAAGGAGGTGCCTTATGTTTGGTCGAAGGGGTGCACCCAGGTGTTCGAGCTGTTAAAATTGAAGTTGACCATGGCCCCAATCTTGACTATGCGAGACAGCACGGGTAGCTTGGTTGTTCATAGTGATGCGTCGGGAAAAGGTTTGGGTTGTGTATTAATGCAGCACGGTCGAGTGGTGCCATACGCCTCTCGTCAGCTAAAAACTCATGAGAAGAACTACCCCACGCATGACCTAAAGTTAGCGACCGTTGTGTTCGCTTTAAAGGTTTGGAGGCATTACTTGCTAGCAAAAGAGTGGAAGTGTACATGGATCACAAAAGTTTGAAATACATATTCACTCAGAAGGAGATAAATATGAGACAACGCAGATGATTGGAGTTGATGTCAGTCTACAATATTGATCTGCAGTATCATCCGGGGAAAGTGAACATCGTTCCTGATGCTCTCAGTCGCAGGTTGTCAGCTGCGTTACTGACTTGTCAGAAGGGGATTCTCGATGACCTTCAGAGACTCAAGTTGGAGATAGTTACTCTGGGTGTGCCCAAACAGCTCTGGCAGTTGCAAGTTCAATCATGCTTATAGATCACATCAAGGCTGCACAGGCTAGAGACTCTCAGTTGCAGAAGTTCAGAGGGTTAGTTGAGGCTGGTTTGAGGACGGATTTGCAGATTCACGAAGATGGAAATCTAAGATTTTGCAGTCGGCTGTGTGTTCTAAAAGGGGGTATTCGAGATGTAGTTATAGCTGAAGCATACAGTTCCGCTTACTCGGTGCACCTAGGTGGCACCAAGATCTACAGAGACCTAAGGCAGCACTTCTGGTGGAACGGGATGAAGAGGGAGATTGCTCGCTTTGTCTCCAAGTGTCTGGTATGCCAACAGGTGAAAACCGAGCATCAAAGAATCGCTGGGTTGTTGCAATCATGTCTAATGCCAGAGTGGAAATGGGAGCACATCACCATGGATTTTATGACGGCACCGCCTCGAAGTCTAAAGGGTAACAACGTTTATATGGGTTATTGTTGATCGTCTCACGAAGGCAACATATTTCATATCTTTCCGAGTCGGACAATTGACGGAGTCGCTTGCAGAGAGATATATGCAGGAGATTATGAGACTGCATGGGGTGCCCATTAGTATCGTGTCTGATCAAGACACCAGGTTCATTTCCTATTTCTGGAGGATCCTGCAGGAGAGTTTGGGCACGCGTCTCAAGTTTGGCACGGCCTATCATCCCCAGACGGACGGGCAATCCGTGCGTACTACCCAGACACTCAAAGATATGCTGAGGGCATGCATGCTTGATTTTCAGGGTTCTTAGGAGGATCACCTCCATCCGGTAGAGTTTTCATATAACAACAGCTACCAAGCTAGCATCCAGATGGCACCGTTCGAGGCTCTGTATGGACGGAAGTGTCAGTCCCCCCTTTGTTGGGATGACGTGGGTGAATGAAGGTTGTTGGGCCTTGAGCTTATAGTGCAGACAGTGGGCAAGATTCAGACGATCATGCAACGTATCAAGGCGGCTCAAGACCGACAGAAGAGTTGGGCAGATGCCGGCAGAAGGTCGTTGGAGTTTGGTATTGGTGAACACATGTTTCTGAAGATATCGCCCACTCGGAGAGTGATCAGGTTTGGTAGTCACAGGAAACTCAGCCTCCGATTCATCGGACCTTTTAAAGTGCTAGAGCGAGTAGGAGAAGTGGCTTATTGACTTTCCTTTCCTCCATCGCTAGCTAGTGTGCACAATACATTCCATGTATCTCAGTTGAGACGCTACGTTCGAGATGAGAGCCATATCCTGGACCATTTAGAGCTAACGTTGGGCACCGATCTGTCTTACGAGGAGCAGCCTACCACCATTCTCGATCGTCGGGAAAAAGATGCTAAAGAACAAAGTCATTTCTTTGGTTCGAGTTTCTTGAGGTGGTCGTTCTCCAGAAGAGTCTACCTGTGAACGCGAGGAGGACATCCTTCCACGTATTCCTCACCTGTTTGAGTAGTGTTGTTGTTCCGTTGTTTTCATTCTTTAATTTCGAGGACGAAATTTTTATGAAGAGGGCATGATGTAAATCCCTAGTTCCATGTATATATTTTCCGTATATTTTTCCAGAAATTTCCTAGTATTTTTGCACATTTTTATGTATTTTTATTATTTTTATTATTATTTTTCTTAAATTAAAACAAAACCCTAAACCTAACCCGACTTGACCCAAACATCTACCCGAACCGACCCGCTCCCCCACTCCCACTCCCCTTTATTCTTCTCATTCTCTGTTTCTCGCCAAAACCCAATGGTTCCCCCCTCTTCTCGCCTTTGCCCATGACCCAGCCCTCATCGACGCCGCCCCTGCTCGTGAACTCCCCGAGATCCCCTCCCCCTAAATCCTTCACTTGCTCCCCTCTTTCCCCCTTGCCGATGTCTCCGCGAGACCCGCACAACCCACGACCGAGATCTTCCCCAACTACCCCCGAGATCCCAGTGCTCACCTCTCCTCATCGCTAACAACTCGATCTCTCTCTCTTAATCTCATTCTCTATCTCTTTTCATCTCTCCCTCATTTTCCTCACTACAAACTCCATCACCGATCACCACTGATCATCTCTCGTCGCCAACACCATCTTCCTCACCGCAGTCACCTCCTCACCACCATCGCCTCGACGCTAACGTGCTCCTCTGACAACTGAGCTCCTCCCTTTCCACAAACCCATCATCAACATCGAGCTCCTCTTTCTTTCACCGGCAACACTACTGCCGTGAACCACCGCCGTCGAGCTATTCACCTCTGTGGCACGACCGCTACTTCACCTTGCTCACCGACCTCCTTATCATAACCGAGCTTCATCTCCTCCCCTCCACCGACATCCCAGCTTCATTTCTCCCTCGCTGCCGACCACCCACTGCCACACTCGTCACCGGATCCACGACACCGCTGACCTCGCCTTCATCGCACTCCTCCTCCAAAGCCACCAGCCGCCCAGCCACCAACACCCACTGCACCCAAGCCGACTTTTCGCTGCCCCATGCCCACTCCCAGAACCACCGTGCTCACGTTGAATCCGCCACCGTGCCACGGCTGCACCACGGCATGCCCAGACGTGTCCTGCCACCCACTCCCCATGCCACACATATCGTGCCACGCTGTACCAGTCCCTGTGCCATACCGTACCATTCTCCGTGCCACGCCGTATCAGCCTTCGTGCCACACCGTACCTCGATCCAGTGCACGTACCGTGCCCACTCCTGCTCTAGCATCGCGTCCAGTACCGTGTCGCGTCGTGCCACTCCTACGCCATGCACCGTGTCCAGTATCGTATCATCTCGTGTGTCGAGATGAAGTCCACAAGTGGCGTCGCTTCTATATCAACAATTGAAGGCAGGTGAAACTCCTCACTTGCTACTCATGTTATCGTATTATATTATAACGAGTAACCTAAAATATGAACACATTTATATATTATATCGTATAATCGTTACATTTTATTTACACTCATAGTTATGATGGTTGGAAAATGATCGAGTTGATAATGCGTATTATTATTGTGTAGAGCCCAAGAAGAATTAATTACCATTTGTTTGGTCGAAAGAAAACGAAGTATCGATCGTGACATATATATATTTTGCAAGTGTTCGATACACAATCCTAATGAAAACCCCATTTAAAGATGGTGGAATTTATGGCCCATAAATCCCTTTAAATGATAATAAATAACTTGTAAGAATTTGAGATAAAAATATTGACTCCATCACTATGAAATGACACCTCCGTCTAGTTACGTCAAATCTGAAATTTGACCGCGCATGTTGCCTTATTAAAATCATTGTAAATTAAATACAAATCAAAACCGGATTTTCTATGGCTCGTATCAAAGCAGACTCAATAAACTAAAACCCTCTAAAGTTTACCTTTCAATGCTGATAGGCCACTGTAACGAGAATTGACTGGGAATGCAGTCCGGGGCAACATTCTACGAGGATACCTGAATTTAAGCGCCTGCATGTCCCTACATGAAACTGAAAATGTGTGGAGTCCTATATAGTCACGTAGATAATTTAGTTAGCTAACACATGGATCTTTTCTCATTTAGTTTCACAGTCGTTTGATATTTAGTTTGTATTTTAGAATGTCGACGTGTTCTGCAGTTTCTGCAGCGACGTTTCTTTCACTTTCACACTAAACATGGCATATCTCCTAGTACAAGAATGCTATTATTAATATGTTTGACGCGTTGGAAACCTAATCGATATAACTAGGTTTTATTCAACTGGGGAAACACCTGAATCTAAACACAATCCCTAGTAAACTGCGCGCGAAATTAGACTTCTAGTTCTGAAACTAGAATTCCAGCAATTGATCGCTAATTTAAAATAATGATAAGTCCCTAACTAGAAATCCTATTGACATGAAACCAATTTTAGCGCTTAGATAATCAAGTATACATCGTACGCCTTTTATATTGTTTTGGTCTATTCTATACGTATGATTTATAGTGAATTTTGCAAGTCATATGGTGTTGGCTGTCATAATTTAGTGAATATATGTTCAGTGCATTTCTACCTAATTTTTGTGTTTGGTTTATACCTTCTGCATAGTGATCGTTTACTTTGAGACATGGCGACTGTTTTGCATTGTCGATATATAAGTTTTAGTGATTGAGTTATGGTAAGTACGAAAATGATATTGATAAGTGGAAATGTGATTGAAAGTGAAAGCAACACGTATTTGTTCACAACCTATCTAATATTTGAATACATACTATAACCTGGGGAATGGGGAAATCAAGATGGAATTGAACTCGTATTTAGCGAGGTACAGTAACTTAGAAGATGATCATTTGATATTAGTGATACACACACACGCACACATTAGATCGTGGGCCTGGCGGCACGACTGTAGGTTATGTCCGGGCAACAGTGGACCGTAGTCTCGGGCATGCACGAGATCCTTATTAAACACGAGCATCCTTTCTACCAATTGATTTTATTGACTTAGTGGCCGATAAGTAGAGACATACACATTTCCTGGTTTACTAACATAATACATATATCGCATTGTTCATATTCAAATGATAATCATTATTCTTATGTTAATGTATTCTGTCACACCTTTCATATTTGATAACATTGTACACAGATTATACATCACCCTGACGATCTGAGTGTGCATGCTCAGAAGACGAAGTGGACCCAGTCAAGGATCAGGACCTGCATTTCAAGATCGCGGAGGTCTAGACCGCAACTTCAGCGCCGCCCTTTCTGCTATAAGCACATTGTATTTCGTTGGTTAGTTATTTCCTTGTGCAAAATAAATATATCTCGAACTCTTTTATTGTAATGTAATAAAGTTGTGAACTGTGATTTCCTTTACTTTAGTAATGTTTACTGACTGCCATGTAATGCTAGAAACCGAAGTGTGATTACGACAGGATTATTCCCTGACCGTAGGAGCATGGCTGGCCTAGTAACCCTTTGTATCCGTATTTTAGGAAGCGGGGCATGATAGATTCCTTCGCCTGAAACGATATGTCCGAGAAATCCGACTTGATCTAGCCAAAATTCACGCTTTCTATACTTGGCATAGAGCTGATGTTGTCGTAATGTCTTTCGGACAACCCGTAAGTGCTCAGCGTATTCTTTCCGATTTTTTGAATACACCAGGATGTCGTCGATGAAGATAACAAAAAATCTGTCTAAGTACTCTCGAAAAACTTGATTCATCAGGTTCATAAAGATGGAAGGTGCATTGGTCACTCCAAATGGCATTACAAGATATTCATAATGACCATAACGAGTCCTAAACTCTGTCTTCGAAATGTTGAACTCTTTGACCATCACCTGATGATAACCCGAACGAAGATCTAGTTTTGAAAAGACACAAGACCCACTTAACTGATCGAAAAGGTAATCAATGCACGGTAGTGGATACTTGTTCTTAATCTTCACTTCGTTCAGAGCTCGATAATCTACACATTCTGTAAGAACCTTCCTTCTTCTTCACGAGTAACACCGGAGATCCCCAATTTGAAGTACTGGGTCGGATCCAACCTGTCTTTAGAAGTTCGTCCAACTAGATACAGATCTCCTTCAATCCCTCCAGACTTAATCGGTGTGGAGCTTTAATTACAGGTTGTACACCAGGTTGTAAATCAATAATAAACTCAAGAGCTCGATAGGGAGACAAACCTGATATGTCTTCAGGGAACACATCCTCGAACTCTCGAATTACTTCGGACTTTTCTTCTTCCGCAGGTAGAGATAACGCTTCTGCATTTTTCAGTTTAGCACGGTAGCTTCCTGGCTCCAAGGTTGTATCTCCACTTTTGAAATAGAAGACTAGGTGATCTGGTATCTCAAATACTACCCTCCTTTGACGGCAGTCAATAGTAGTATAGAATACTCCCAGCTAATCTATTCCCAACACAATATCGAAATTTGGTATGTCCAGTACTTTGAAATTTGCGTAGAATTCTCGACTACAAACTACAACTGGGCACTGATCATACCCCAAAATTGCCTTTAAGACTCTATTCCCGGAACTAACATTCCATCTTGAAATGAGTGGTTTCACGGGAATCACGTGCGTTCTCATGAATCATTGTGACATGAAGCAGTGTGAAGCTCCAGTGTCGAAAAGTGCGAGTGCAGTATAGTACCTAAGTCGTGTGAGATCGTGTTTAGATATAAAAAAAGTATAACGATACATAAGGATTGAAAGGTGGAAAGGATGTGGGAATTACCAGTAATGACTTGTCCTGTGGTTTCGGCCTCCTTGACCGTCATTGTAAAAGCATATCGTCTCGGTACATTCCTCCTTACTGGAGGCACATTCCTCTGCCCTTGAGGCACATTTTTCTGTGCCTAATGGAATTGACGATGAGGCTGTGCAGGTGGTCCACATAGAGCTGGTACAGGAAGAGCTTGGCGAGGTACAGGAGCCTGAATGGGTGGCTGATTGTTCGCGTTTTTGCGTATTCTTAATTTTTAACTACCGCAATCAAGACGATGTCGCTTGGTAGCTAGCCGGTTGAGTACGGGTCGATCCACAGGGAGACGGAATCCTTTTCTTTATGTTTTAACGAGTTAAGTCCAAAAAATTGGTGGTTTTGTTTTAAGATCTATGAATGAGAATAAGTTGATAAAAAGCTTGCTAGGATTAGAATTAGGTTAGTTCGAAATAGGGATCTTCTCACATCTTTCAATGCCTTAGTTATGAATATAGGTGTTAAGGTAATCGGCAACAACGGGGATTAGCACGACTAGGAAGAAACTTACAAGTCTAAACTAGGCTTTCCATGCTTAGTTTCTTCCTTTTGGTCCTTATACGTCCGTTCTTGGCTCTTAGCCCTAACCTCCTGTTAATTCAACCACAATTGGTCTAATTAGGGAATCACTGCTATCATGTAGGATAGGGTGCCGTAGTGAGCGGATTGAGGTTGAATTAAAGGGAGTCCGTATTTAAAATTATTGGGAAAAGAAAGGAGTGAGAGAGATTTCCTTCTCTCAAACCTTCCTTCTCCTACCCTAACAAGTGAGGAATTACTCACTCATTAAAAGATTTAAAATAAAGATCAAGATAAGAAATTGCAGATTAATTCTACCACTAGATTAACAATTAAAAATTTCAGGTATTTAAAATACGATAAAAAGAATGCGAGATGAATAAATAAAAAAGACTTACTTTATTGATGACCTCTCAAAAATGCATTACAATGGAATTTAAATTTTTAGATCTAGAAATTAAAAAGAGACATAAAAATAAAGAAAGGCATCCTTAAAAGAGGCACCCTGAAAGAAGCACACCTAATTTGGCTTTGAACTCTCCTGTTTATAGATAGGAAAACCCTAGGTTTACATTCTGATCCATACACGAAATTACAAAACTACCCCAAGAGAGCCGAGTCAAAGCACCGACACTGCCACCTGTAGGGTGTTTTTCGTCACCCCATTGAGATGGGAATACGCGCACGCTTGTCAGGCGCATTACAGATTCCCCCTGCCAAGGGTAGGCTGGGGTTTATTGATCGTGGGGATCCGAATCTCCGGCAGCCGCGGACTAAGTTGCCGTTAATTACCCCTTGCCTTTGGAGCGAGGGAACCTCCGATTGACGGGTTAAACTGGTCATGCGAACTCAATGTGCAGTGTATGTGTGTTTTTGTTTTAGGGGGGTTTGGATATATCGCGAGCCACGCAGAGTTTTTACGGGGTCCCGCTACCCGGTTAGCGGGCTAGGGTCAAGGGTGCTAGCAGCCCCCTTGCGGGGTGCGGGGCAGCGCCCCGGCCCAAATTTTTTTTGGGAAGGACAGTGTTGTAGAGTATGTGTATGTGTGTATGTATATACATATCTGTAAAATAAAAAAAAAGGGAAAGGGCATCCAGAGGATGCGTAGGGAAAAGCGCCAGCGCTTTGGGCGCTCGCGCTCCACATGTCAGCGCTTTGGGCGCTCGCGCTAGCGCTCCACGTGTCAGCACGTGGGCTCTCGGGCGCTAGCGCTTTGAGCGCTAACGCTCTGAGCGCAAGAGCGTTAGCACTCCACGTGTCAGCACGTGGGCGCTTGGACGCTAGCGCTTTGAGCGCTAGCACTCCACGTGTCAGCACATGGGCGCTCGGGCGCTAGCGCTCTGAGCGCAAGAGCGCTAGCGCTCCACGTGTCAGCATGTGGACGCTCGGGCTCAAAAGGAGACTTGGTCCCTGCAATGGGAGTTGTACTCCCAGAAAGGAGCACTTATTATTTTGTGTGTGTGTGTGTGTGTGTGTGTATGAGGAGTTAAACTCCAAGGATGTTTTGAAGCTGATGAAGGGGCTTCTCCCCTTGAGCCCTAGTTCTTCCCCAAAGTGGGGTTTCTGGAGATGGGTCTCCTTCTTCTTCCTGTCGTTTGGCAGGATCTTGAAGATCAAGAGATATGAGATTTTAAAAATCTTTTCTTTTTTAGATCTAATGACAGATCCAAGTTCCCCTTTGTGGGTTTTGTGGTGAAAATTTATTTAGTTTTGGAAAAGGAAGAGTAAAACTCTTGATTTAATTCAAAAAAAAGAAGAAGATTTGGAACCTTCAGAAAGGGGAAAAAGGCACAAACCCTAGGTTTTTTGAGAGAATGAAAAGTGTATTCTTTATTCATCATCATGTTGCCTTATATAGGCTTACATATTTACATATAGCCCATTGGGCTTTACAAAATGGCATTTTGCCCATCCCATGGCTCATGTGCCATTTCTTTTTGCACATAAGCCATGGGCTTTACAAAAAATTTGGCTTTATGCCCATTTTGCATGCATTCATGCATAAAAAATTACATAAAAATTATTTATTACATGATCTATATTTTGGCATGGAGGAGGCTGGCCGCGGGCTCGACTTAGGCATGGGCCCGCTTGACCTGGGCTTGGGCCCACCTGGCTTGGGGTTGACCTTGACTTTGACTCGGTCAACCGGGGGTGCAAATTTTGACCCCAACAAAGTGCCCCCCATCAATGAATGCACACCGCATGCATGAGTTATGTGCACGAAATTGATGGAGCTTGAAGTTGGATTTCGAGGTGGAACATCATTCCAGCGGCGGAGCATCATCCCGGAGAGCATGATTCCCGAGGATCGGAGCATCATTCCGGAGAGCGGAGCATGATTCCAGGGATTGGAGCATGATTCCAGGGATTGGAGCATGATTCTGGGGATCGGAGCATCATTCCGAAGAGCGAAGCATGATTCCAAAGATCGGAGCAGATCGGAGCATCATTCCGAAGCGCGGAGCATGATTCCAAGGATCGGAGCATCATTCCGAAGGGCGTAGCATGATTCCAGAGTTCGGAGTATCATTCCGAAGGGCGAAGCATGATTCCAGAGATCGGAGCATCATTCCGAAGGGCAGAGCATGATTCCAGAGATCGGAGCATCATTCCGATGAGCATAATTTCGGAGATCGGAGCATAATTCCGAAGATCGGAGCATCATTCCGAAGAGCGAAGCATGATTCCGGGGATCGGAGCATCATTCCGAAGAGTTGGAGCTTAATTCCGAAGGGATCGAAGTATCATTCCGAAGAGCAGAGCATGATTCCAGGGATCGGAGCATAATTCCGATGAGCATAACTTTGGGGATCGGAGCATAATTCCGAGGATCGGAGCATCATTCCGAAGAGTCGGAGCTTAATTCCGAAGGGATCAGAGCATCATTCCGAAGGGCGGAGCATGATTCCAGGGATCGGAGCATCATTCCAAAGAGTCGGAGCATAATTCCAATTTGCGGAGCATAATTCCAGGGTCGGAGCATCATTCCGAAGGATCGGAGCATCATTCCGATTTGCAGAGCATAATTCCAGGGTCAGAGCATCATTCCGAAGGATCGGAGCATCATTCCGATTTGAGGGTCGGAGCATCATTCCGAAGGATCGGAGCATCATTCCGATTTGCAGAGCATAATTCCAGGGTCGGAGTATCATTCCGAAGGATCAAAGCATCATTCCGAAGGATCGGAGCATCATTCTGATTTGCGGAGCATAATTCCAGGGTTGGAGCATCATTCCGAAGAGCGGAGCATGATTCCAGAGATCGGAGCATCATTCCGAAGAGCGGCAGACATTCTGACCGAAGCATAATTTCGATGCAGAGGTTGATTCCCAGACGAAGCATAATTCCGACGGGGAAGGCAAATACTCCGAGGCGAAGCATGATTTCGACACGGGGTACATTCTGAAATGGAGCATGATTCTGGCGCAGAGCTTGTTGGCCGACTTGATTCCGAGACGAAGTATAATTTCGACAAGGAAGGCAGATACACCGAGGCGAAGCATGATTTCGACACGGGATGCACATTCTGAGACGAAGCATGATTCCGACGTAGAGCTTGCTGGTTGACTTGATTTCGAGGCGAAGTATAATTCCGACATGGAAGGTAGATATCCTGAGGTGAAGCATGATTTCGACACAGGGTGAATTCTGGAACGGAGCATGATTCCGCCGCAGAGGTTGTTGGTTTGATTTGATTTAGATTGACATCAGCATCGCTACACTGGAATATGGTACCAGAAGCGAATCATCATTTGTCATGAGAGAATTTGGGAATTGGTTTTTTTTGGTCGGCGTCTGCATTGCTGATCTGGAATAATGCCAGGAGCAACTCATCATTTGCCCCGGGAGGATTTAGGGATTTTGGTTTTTGCTTGGCATCAGTATCGCTACACTGGAATATGGTACCAGGAGCGAATCATCATTTGCGCTTGTTCATCAGGAAGCAATGGCTTAGGAGACAGGTTTTAGGTCCCTATCACCTCAGACTTTTCAATTTTATAGGCCGTAAGGGTCCCATAAAAGCATTTTCTCCATACGAGTCGAAAGGATCTCGTAGGTGTATTTTCTCCTTAGGAGTCGTGGGGACTCCTAAGTGTGTTGCTCCTTTGTGAGTCGTAAGGATCTCACGCGGGAATTTTCTCCTCACAAAGTCGTGAGGACTTTGCAAGTGCATTTCATCTCCTTTTTACGAGTTTGCGCCCTTTCGGGTTTTCACAAACTCGCCGGCAGTCCTGCAATTTTTACTCACGGAGCCCTTTCGGGTTTTCATCCGTGCCTATTTTGCTTGTGGACATACCATTCTTTTTATTTTTTTATTTTTTTTATTTTTTTTATTTTTTGGTGGGACTTTGAATGTGGCCTCACCGGTAGGACTTGGCAGAGATTGGGATTGTTTTACGCCCGTGGATTGTATACGGTTTTGCAAGATGTATGATCCAGACCATAGTGCTGGAAAAATTTTGGGACTTTGTCGGCATCTGCATCGCTGCACTGGAATATGGTACCGGGAGCGACTCATCAATTGCCATTGGGGTAGAGGATTTGGAATTTGGTTGGCGTCTGCATCGCTGCACTGGAATATGGTACCAGGAGCGACTCATCATTCACCATTGGGGTATAGGATTTGGAATTTGGTTGGCGTCTGCATCGCTGCACTGGAATATAGTACCAGGAGCGACTCATCATTCGCCACTTGGGGATTGGGGAGCGATGGCTTAGGAGATAGGTTTAAATCCCTATCATTTAAGGCTTTTCAATTTTATGGGCCGTGAGGGTCCCATAAAAGCATTTTCTCCCTACGAGTCGTAAGGATCCCGTAGGTGTATTTTCTCCTTAGGAGTCGTGAGGACCCCCAAGTGTGTTTTTCCTTGGTGAGTCGTAAGGATCCCACGAAGGTTTGTTCTCCTCATGCATCGTGAGGACACATGAGTGGGTCTTCTCAATGGAGCATAATTCCAAAGGCGGAGACCAGCCGCGTAACTGGTGATTACAGTGGGGCATGGGTGTGACGAGTATTATTTGAGCCCGTGGATTATATAGGGTAGTCAATTTGGGGACTGACCATAGGGCTGGAAGAATTTTTGAGAAATTGGATTTTGGTTGGCTTCTGCATCGCTGCACTGGAATATGGTACCGGGAGCGACTCATCATTCACCGTTGTTTTTTTTTGTTTTACCGCGATTGCTCTATCATTTCAGCTTTTCCTATCGCGAAGGTCGCGATTGCCCTATCATTTCGGCTATTTATTCGCGGTCGCCCCATCATTTCGGCTTCATTTTTCATCTTTATTTTACTCGCTGATTTTTATTGCGAGTTGCCCCATCATTTCGGCTCTTCTTTATTGTTCTTTTATTTACACATATTTTTTTGTTTATTTACATATATATTATTAATTTTTTTTACATTCCCAGTTTAACGACTTAAAGGTTGACTGTTCCCAGTTTAATGACGTGGTGGTCGACTGTTTTCAGAGACAGGCAGATATCTGAGAGAATCAGTTTCACGAAGAACTTCGGTCTTCGTTTGTATGAAATTGGCGGTCGCAACTGGACTGTTTGTTAACACGCCTTTAGACAGTTCTATCTCTCCTGCCTTGTATTGCTTTTCGACCCAATCTTTGAAGACAAAGCAGTCTTCAATGGCATGACTTATCACTCTGTGATAGTGGCAGTATTTGGGGTCGTCGGTCCTATTCGCTTCCTACGGTCTTTTTGACTCTGGCAGTTGTAGACCGTTCCTCAGGGCGTCTTTGAATATTTTACGGATTTTGTCCCTTCTGAAGGAATAGACCTTGTCCAGCTTCTCTTTCAGTGGAGATTCTCCTCCCTCTCCGAACATTGGCTTCCGAAGCTGGTTGGCATTAGGCCCGCTCGACCCATGCTTATTTCGGTTAGCCGAGGCATTGAAAGATTCAGTATCGTCGGAATCTCCGCCTTTGTAATTTTTGTCCTTTCGGTTTCTCCAGGACCTATTGTTATTTTGGGAGTCAGAGGAGGACTCCTGCTTTGAGCGCTCCAGCATCTGAACTTTCCTGGTCAGCTCTTGGAAGTTTTGAGACCCGGTGCATAGAAACGGGGCCATCCAATTGTTGAGATTTCCGACGAGGAGATTGACAGATTGGTCTTGCTCTATCGGCGATTCGCATTTGACGGAGAGATTGCGCCATCGGGTTATAAAATCCGTACTGCTTTCATTGTTCTTAGGCTTGGTCCTTACGAGCTCGGCAATGGTGATCTTATCGCCGACGCTCATGAACCTTTGTCGAAACAAAGATTCCATTTGGACGAAAGTAGTAACGGAGCAATCCGGTATGCTCGCGTACCAGTCGAAAGCAACATCGGTCAAGCTATTAACGAACTGGCGGAGGAAAAGCGCGTCATTGCCTCCAGTATTCCCGCATGAGGCTTTAAAGTGGGCGATGTGCTGATTCGCATTTCCCGTCCCATCAAATCTTCCGAATTTTGGGATGAAATAGCCGCTAGGAAATTCTACCAGATCATACTGAGCAGGATATAGTCTCCCACCACTGCTGATATCTTTTTGCGCTTCGGTTTCGGCCACCAATGTTTTCACTTTGTTGGCAACCAAATCCATGATTTGATCTTGAGTTAGCGGGCTACTGTCATCGGCAGCCAATACATTTCCCGAGATAGGATGCGACTGATTTTCGTGCGGTCCATCCACTTTTGGATTTGAGGGAACGGGCATCGGCTGTTTCGGGACACCGTTTCCCGGTTCATGAGAGCCCTGCGCCTGATTGGGCGGCTGAAAGGCAAGTTGGGCCGTAAGCTGTAAGACGGCGTTTGTCAAGTCGTCAATTTTTATGTTGAGCTTGGCCATCTCCTTGTCTTTGCTTCTGAGCTATTTTTGGAGATCTTGGAGAATTTGCTACTCTGCATTCTTGGGACGGAAAGTTGACTCATTTTTGCTTTCCGAGCCCGACTCCTCATGGACCGAGGGCTCTCTCTGCCTATCAACCTCACTGGGAGGATTTTCATCACCCTCCGGAGGATGCTGGTCTTGAGAAGTGACAGCTATATTCACACCAGGTTGGATTTGAGATGTGGTGGCCCCATCCTTACTTTTGTTGCGAAGGTTGTCGCTGGGACGCATGCCCACCATGTAGACGGTGTGGATAACACATTCAGCCATCCCCTCATCTTTGGCGGGGTAACCCTATTCCTCGAACCTCGTGAGGTTCAGCCTAGCATGAGCCCTGGCCCTTTTGTTGGCTCTGTATCTAAGCATTTTCTGCCTTAGCTTCTCGATTTTGAGGGCTTGGCGGACATCCGTTTTCTGGGAAGCCAACGTGAATCGATTGATAGGGAGCTTAAAGAAGATACTCGATCGAGCAGTTGTCGAGGGTACCGCTGGAGCTTGCCTAAGATGCCCCGCTGTCTTGTTGACGTTGATGGCCTTGCCCCCAGCTGGGGCGATAGAGAGTCGTTCGGAAATAGTTTTGTGTTTGGGTTGGGGCGCTCTCGAGACCACCACATTTGGCCTCTTGCCTTTCGGGGCCGGTTTGACTGTTACTGGAGCTTGAGGAGCTGGGATGGCGTTAGCTGACACGAACATAATAGAGCCGAATGGTAGCAGCGGCTCTTCCCATTGTCGCCCGAGACTGGCCATGAGGACCGTCCGAGAGTCTATCTTCATTGTGTATGAGATGGGAGCTGAGTTCATCTTTAGAGACATCTTTGAGAAGTGATTGCTTAAATACCTGCATGAAAGGGCATTATTTTAGTATAAGTATCGATATGTAAATTGATTGAGTTCGCATGAATGCTTAACCAGAAATATGGGAGGAAAGATAGGTCCCACCGGGCGTGCCAGAATCTGTAGGGTGTTTTTCGTCACCCCATTGAGATGGGAATACGCGCGTGCTTTTCAGGCGCATTACAGATTCTCCCTGCCTAGGATAGGCTGGGGTTTATTGATCGTGGGGATCCGAACCTCCGGCAGCCGCGGACTAAGCTGCCGTTAATTACCCCTCGCCTTTGGAGCAAGGGAACCTCCGATTGACGGGTTAAACTGGTCATGCAAACTCAACGTGCAGTGTACGTGTGTTTTTGTTTTAAGGATGCGTGGGGAAAAGCACCAGCGCTTTAGGCGCTAGTGCTCCACGTGTCAGCACGTAGGCGCTCGGGCGCTATCGCTTTGAGCGCTAGCGCTCTGAGCGCAAGAGCGCTAGCACTCCACGTGTCAGCACATGGGCGCTCGGACGCTAGCGCTCTGAGCACAAGAGCGCTAGCGCTTTGAGCACTAGCGCTCCACGTGTCAGCACGTGGGCACTCGGGCGCTAGCGCTTTGGGCGCTAGCTCCCTGAGCGCAAGAGTGCTAGCGCTCCACGTGTCAGCACGTGGGCGCTCGGGCGCAAAAAGGGACTTGGTCCCTGCAATGGGAGTTGTACTCTCAGAAAGGAGCACTTATTATTTTGTGTGTGTGTGTGTGTGTGTATGAGGAGTTAAACTCTAAGGATGTTTTGAAGCTGATGAAGGGGCTTCTCCCCTTGAGCCCTAGTTCTTCCCCAAAGTGGGGTTTTTGGAGATGGGTCTCCTTCTTCTTCCTGTCATTTGGCCGGATCTTGAAGATCAAGAGATATGGGATTTTAAAAATCTCTTCTTTTTGAGATCTAATGACAGATCCAAGTTTCCCTTTGTGGGTTTTATAGTGAAAAACTATTTAGTTTTGGAAAAGAAAGAGTAAAACTCTTGATTTAATTCAAAAGAAAGAAGAAGGTTTGGAACCTTCAGAAAGGGGAAAAAGGCACAAACCCTAGGTTTTTTGAGAGAATGAAAAGTGTATTCTTTATTCATCATCATGTTGCCTTATATAGGCTTGCATATTTATATATAGCCCCTTGGGCTTTACAAAATGGCATTTTGCCCATCCCATAGCTCATGTGCCATTTCTTTTTGCACATAAGCCATGGGCTTTACAAAAAATTTGGCTTTATGCCCATTTTGCATGCATTCATGCATAAAAAATTACATAAAAATTATTTATTACATGATCTATATTTTGGCATGGAGGAGGCTGGCCGCGGGCTCGACTTGAGCATGGGCCCGCTTGACCTGGGCTTAGGCCCACCTGGCTTGGGGTTGACCTTGACTTTGACTCGATCAACCGGGGTGCAAATTTTGACCCCAACACCACCGACACGTGCACTGCACAGCCACGAAACCGCGGCAGAAGTGCCTGTTTGGCCGCGGTTCCGCGGCCATTTGGTGGATTCATGGGCCCATTTCTTCAGGGTTTCTTCATGTTGCTTTTATCTTCTGTTTTCTTCACTTGGTTTCTCAGAATCTCTTCAATCTCCTTCCAGATTTCCAACAGTGCAGAATGATGTGGACTTTTGCCTTGAGCTTCGTGTTGAAGTCTTGGGTCTTGTGTTGCCCTTTTGCTTTGTGCATTAAAATGTCTAAATGATTTTCCATTTGTTCCTTGAACTGGTAGGCAGTATCATACGGATTCATCTGTTGTTGGTCGTAGTCTCACATTTGTAGCGACTTTTCACGAATCTCACTGTAAAGAGCTGAGAACCTGTAACCTGCAACTATTTAGCAGACATGGATCAAAAGCACCTATTTATATGCAATGTGATCAAGAATGGGAGATATAAACATGCAAAAATTTGATATGAACACTGGCCTCCGTGGTGCTGTAATTGCAGGTCTAGGTGCTGGTGTTGTGTTAATACGATATGGGCATGCTCTTATCGTGTGAGTAGACGCGCCATAAATCAAACGCAGGCCATTTGCACGCCTGCAGTCCTTTGCCAAGTGTCCAGTTCTCTTGCAGTAGAAATAGAAATCTGGACTGGACCGGTTAAATGATCCTCCTGGCCTCTTGGGGGTAAAAATCGGCCTAAAAGAGTCTCCTCCTATCATCTGTATAGCAGGGCATTTGATTCCGGCTGTTTGAGGCTTACCCTTCTTGACCACAGCTTCGTAACGACGTGCTGGATTCAGGGAGAGTTCATGAGTTGGGTAGTCGCCTGTGGCTAATGCCGCCTGAATCTACAGGTCTAAACCCTGTTGGAATCGTCTAGCCCGAATCTCATCGGTCGGGATCAAGTGTGCCATGAACCTGATAAGATATTGATGTCTTGATGTGTTTTACAGAACAGAATTTGATACAAATTCTTTGCCTGCTAAGCATGATGAATTCGGCATCATATTCATCCACTGATTTTACCCACATGGAGCCTTGTTGCAGGTGGATGAACTGTTGCTCCATCTCAAACCGAGCAGTCTCGGGGAAAAACTTCGTATTGAAAAGATCGCGAAACTTCTTCCACTCTATGGGTTGTATGGTACGGCTTTCCTCAGCTTTCCACCAGACTCTTGCATTGTCTGTAAGCTGGAGCTTAGCCACACGAACCCAAGCTATGTATGGTACTTGTGATACGGCCAGCTCATCCTCTATACTCTGGGCCCATTCTACAGCCTCAAGAGAACTCTCTTTCCCTGAAAAGTTTCTTGGATGCAACGCATGGAATTGCTTTACTCCAGGTGCTTTGGATTCCGGACGGTTCATGAGAATAGCAGTCTGCTGCTGCTGGCTATCCAGAAAACTTTTGATGGCTTCTAAAAGCACAGAATGTTCATTGATTAGAGCAGCAACGGTAAGGAGAGGTGGTCAAATACGTGGTTGGGTGTTGCCATTAACGTTGGTACTGGTGTTGTTGGGAAAATCCATCACCTTGATAAAAAAGGAAAGGTTAAGATAGATTCAAGAAATTTGAAATGTAAGGAATGTATAGTTGCTGATTTTTATAATTCTTGTGATATATTGCTTATGATTTCATGCGGAACTGACTTGCATGGGCCGCCAACAAAACCTGTCACACCCCGCTTCCCAATAGATGGAATCGGTGACGTGGCAAGCCCGCAACGTATTTACTATGAAACAAATAAATACGTTAAGCGTAATTAAGCAATATAACAATGAACAAAAATGACAAGAGTAATAAAATGAAACAGCAACTTTATTTACATTCAACTTTACATACAATTGTCTGAAAGTAAAAGATACAATAATAAAAGCAATGCCTAAACAATGGCATACTAAAAGTAAGTGCAGAAAGAACTAGTAGTCAGGCTGAGCTACAAGCTGGTCCAAATCCTCCTGGCTTGGCTCTACATCTTCAGAGTCCATTCCTCATAACGAACATTCCAAAGAAAGAAAACAGAGAGAAATGCCATCAGCGAACTAGCGCTCGGTAAGTCCTAAAAGAAGAAAGAGAAGATAGTATATAATGTGAAATGAACAGGTAAAATTGTATATGATCATTCACTGGTGTAAGATAGTTATTCTAACGTGGTTATTTGTAGTTTGATAAGAAAGGTATTCATGTATACGAGAGGAGACCATCTTACTCCGTGGACTATGGTAACATGTAGTACAAGGCCTTATCATAACCCACAGAACAACGACACATGAATTCATGTAGGTGTCTTTTAAAGTGACCTCTCGTGCCACGATATACGTTCCATACCAATCTACCCCTTTATCTCCGCGTATTGTATTGTATAGATTAAGATTATAGATCTTGGCTAAATCCATGGATATAGAATGTTCAGGTTCATGTTCAAGATGTAATCATGTGTTCAGGTAGTCATGTCGAGTTTATGTCACGTTATAACCATGGTTCGGTCAAGTCGAGTCAAGTATACAAGTTTGAGTTTGATGTTTGAATTCGAGTATTCAAATTCATGATCAAGTATTCAAGTTCATGTTTGATTTTGGATTCAGGTTTGAGTTTGGACTCAGATTGAGTCAGACACTTGTGAATGGATTTAACTCTCGACTTTCTTAGGTTCGGGAGTAATCGGCAACTGCTGCACATGGACGGCAGGATTTGTGTCTTTTTCCAATACACTTGCCATTGATAACTAAGTTAAGATGTCTAACCTAAATAGGCAAACACTCACTTTCTCCGGCTCCCTGGGGCCCAAAATAATTGATCCCCCTTAAACCTATATTAAACTAGAGTCCTTAAAATATTGTTTTGCATATCTCGAGAGGGTTTTATGAAAAATATTTTAATATAATTTGAAAAATAAACCTCGAGGGTGATTTATAATATTTAGGGTTTTCATGAGCATGTATTTTAATTATTGGGGTATTTTAATGATAAATACCTAACTTTTAAAAGTTTGTGGTATTTTATTGAAAACTAGCCTTTTTTGGTAACTTGATGGTAATTTTATTAATATTTTAATCTTTCATTTAAAAAAATATAGTTTCATAATATATTTTATTGAAAACACGGATTTATAAGTTTTTTTATACAATTTTTCAAAAATTTATTTTTGTTTAGAAAAATCGCATTTCTTAAAAACCGTATTTTATTTCCTTTCGAGATCGAATACTCCGTGAGGAGTTCTGCATCTCGCTCTACTATCCCAAAGATGTGCGATAATCCACACCATCCATTAGTGGGTCCCTTAACGAGGGTTGTAGAGGCGTATTTGCCAAGAATTATAAAATACCGCTTTAAAAGAAACCCGGTTTTGAAAAGATGTGGTATTTTAATGAAAAGCTATTCTTTAAACCAACCATATATATATATATATATATATATATATATATATATATATATATATATATATATCGTGCTATGAAACCAAAGTGTGCATGTAGGGTAGGTAGTTACCCCGTGAAGTTTTCCTAAGGTATAGTTTTAACAATTATCGAAAAGAGGTTTATACTTTTAAGGTATTTTAATGAAAAAGTTCGTTTATATTTGTTTCACATGAAAATTTTGAATAAACTCGGAGCTAAAAGATTGTAATTAAAGTTACAAGTAGGGTGGTAAAATTAGTTTGACTTATATATAAAGGAAAAAGGAGTTCTAAGTTTTAAAAAGAAATGTATCGGAAGTAACTCCACTTTACCGATATATGTATAGGAGATGAATTGAGATGAAAAGGAAGAGAGATGAGAGGGACTTACGGCTTGGTAATATCGAGAAGAGAGTAAGGAAGAAGGGAGGGGGTTTTGTGGCGTCGTGGGAGCTCCGAAAACGGTTTCAATTTTCGATTAAAGGAGCTTGGTTGCTATTTCCACTTGACTCCAATTGCATTTAGGAACTTTTAAGGTGATTTTGCTAGAAATTTTTAGAATATAGGGAAGCTAGGGCATGGGGTGTTATTTATAGTGAAGAATTAGGGTTTGGGAATTTAAATTTTGGATTAAAATGAATTAAAAATATGTTAAATGGTGAATTGAAGGGTCTCTACTTGATTGCAGGAAAATCAAACAGTGCAGGAGGGTTAAGGGGAGTCGAAGAGGTGTGTGTACAAAGCACGGAGCAAATTAGTGCATATCTGACCGTCGGCGCCGGCCATATCCTTGAAACAGGCTGTCAGATCTCGTTGGCTTGCCTCGAGATTCGTGCCACATGAGTATTTTGGTGTGTACACCTCATTGCGCCTGTTTGATTTTTCTGAAATTTTTTATTTCTCCGTGTATTGCACGTGCAACTCTTGGGCTTCCAAAAATTAAAAGGAAAAATCTTAAAAATAATTGGGTCTGATGGGAATCGAACGCACAGGCTGTCACAGTAGTGCAGTGGCTTTACCAGTGAGCTATAAGTTGCTTCTTGCTTTTATTTTAAAAAAATATCTTTTAACTCTTACAGGCTGAAATGCTCTTTTCTGTACAATAACAAGAAATTTCTATACATTGATTTCAAAGTCATTACAGACAATGTATTGGGTATCATACCCAACTATAAAGTGAACCAAGCCCCAGCTAACCTGAAACCTTTGGTTTTGATACCAAACAAACCCTGTCACGCCCCGCTTCCAAAAATACGTAAATACGGTACGTGACAAAGCCAACCATGCTGCCTGTGGTTAGGAATCATCCCTCCACAGTCACATTACGGCTGTCAATCGGATATCAAGAATAGTAAAATATATAATTTAGCTAGCACATATCCATCTGCCACAATAAATAAAACCAAGAAATAGGTGTAGTGGAAACGAATCAAGATCCAAAAAACAATAATATCTAAATCACGTTCCAATATGGGCTCACATCAATAGAAATAAATAAACTAAGAGTCTCCAAACTAAATGGCTAGCTCCTCATTGCTCGGCTTGATTGCTAAAATATTCCTGATCTGCCTGCGATACAGGTAGATGAACTAGGCCATGCATAACCCAGATGTCAGTGCGTCATAAATATCAAAACAATAGTAATAACCAGGATATGATGATATGATTAAACATGCATATAAATAACTGACACAGGGGTAAAACAATGAGATATATGTATGCGATGTGTATCCTAGAGTCTGTGCTTCTAGGTTATCTATTCTACAAGTCTTTAAAATCAATTAATGTAATTCTCATCATAACTCAACAGTATCTATCCCGTTCAAACCCCCACGGGACCACGGCATAATGATTTATTCCGTCACGTCCGGAATCACGGCAAACAATGATTTATTCCGTAACGTCCGGAATCACAACAAACAATAATAATATCCTCTTGAGTTACGTTTCGGTTACATTCTTGATTTCCTATTTTCCCCCAAGGTTCTGTGTTCAAGTCAGGTATTGCCAATATAATCTAATGTCGACACAGGATCAAGCATGTACTGGTCTTGTTTATGCAGACAACAAGTCACGTCCATCAGGACAATAATCAGGATTATTGGTATTAGCAATAAGATCCAAGTAACAAGTCTGGTAATGTGTCGTGAACATGTCATGTACTGTATATTAACCAAAATATATACCAATGTAAAACTGTAGTCAATATCGAATCAGAATTAATGCCAGGATGAATATGTATCTATCTGTAATAACCGTTATACGTCCATTACCATATATGATGCAATCTAGAAATCATATTGAACTGATATAGTAGTATGATAATATTGTGATGTTCTGGCATGCAACTAGATAAGATAATATCGGTACAGATATAGACGGATGCTATAAAATTGTAAATCAATAATTTCTGCTGGACAGTAAAACACATGCACTATAATTTATTAAATAGATATTGATATAATAACATAGCATGTTGCAAGTTTAGAACTTAGCTGATCGAATCTCACGTCGAGATGCGGATGTCATGTTCCGACGTCGAAATAAAGTCAAGACACAAAACTTACGCACACAGGACTGGACCTGACTGAGCAGCTGCGTGACGTGGTCACTGGGCTAGATGACGACGATGACTGGATTATCTGGATCGCCGGCGATATGCGCAACTCCGGCGAGACGATCGAGGATCAAGAAAAGAGAAAGAAAAGAAAGAAAGAAGAAGGAGTGAACTAGCTGTTGGGGTTACTGGTGTTCTGTCGAGGACAGAGGAGATGGCGGTGACCAGACGATGGCTACAAGGCGAAGTCGTCGACAGCAAGGTCGTCATGACCGTGAGGGGTGAAAGGTGATCGGGAGAAGAGCAAAGAAGGGAGAAGAGAGTATTATAATTTTATTATATATATATATATATATATATATATATTAGAAAGAGAGAGACAGAGAGAGAGATTTTTATATTTAAAATTAATTAATATATTTTATATTATATATATAACAGTATATATATATATATATATTAGTTATATAATATATATTATATATATTATGGGATTTTACAGATAATACCAGATTACTCTGAATATTACTCGTATCACTTCAAAAATCTAGTTTTTCAATATGGAGAATATACGTAAGAATTTAAACCATTATGCGATATCCTATAAATAAAAACATTTACCCCCAAATACGGATCTACGTAAATATACGTAGCGATCCAAATACTAGTCTGTGTAACACTTAGGATATGAATATGATATATGGGCGTAACCACAAGATATAAGGTATTATGACATGCAAGGCTAGATAAGAGAATATGTTATTTGGGAGCGAATCATCCTTTCCCCTTGGCTTCTCTGCAAAGTTGGACCTGGCTAAGCTTATTGAATACACTGTGGCATGGATGCATCGGGTATACTTGGGCTTTCAATCCTTAAAAAGATATGCGGATTCTAAAATATATTATATATGTTTATAAAATCTAGATTTGTATGGATACTCTGTACTAGCAAATATTTGATATAATCTCGAAGCATGTTAGGTTTCAACCATGCGGGTCGGGTCGGATAATAACCACAACTATCAATTGCACTATCCGCAACCAAAAAGCAACAATAATCAATAATTTTGCCGCAAGATTTGAAATACCCCAAATATATATAGTATAACCGTGCTAGGGTGTTACAGTATATAATCTACTTGCATTTCAAACGAATTTTATATATACTTTAAAAGAAAGAACTTGATTTCATTATACCTTTATTCCAAAACTTCACCTCCACTATTTTCTTAAAAAGGTTTAGATTTCTCGGTTTTCGGCTTACTTGGGTTACAGTGGGGTTCTATAGACATCATGTGATCCAAGTACCAGTTACGTGCCATTTCCGGGTCGTGACAAAGTTGGTATCAGAGCGTTAGGTTTAACCTTTGTTCGAATCTAGGTTCGACTATGTGGTGTCTAGGGCATATATTTCGGAACCTAGACTTGATCTTACGGAACTTAGACTTGACTGAGGGGGCATTAAACCCGAACTTTTGTTACATAGGTTGACCATGGTTGATTGAGTAGATAAATCAGATAGAGTAACACACCATGTGTATGTTCCGCCGCATACTTACGATACGCTGCTCCGCTTAAGTAACCTTAGGATGTACATATTTGAAATTCGTTATTCTATTCATTCTTGTGATCTATCTTCATCGATACTGGTTGTGATTCCTGTCACCATAGTTACGCGAGCTGAGAGAGCCATGGCTAGAGATGCGGTTAAAGCAAGCTCGTCATGGACAAGGATTGACTAGGGTGTTATCCCGGTGACATAGGAACGAATCGTTATCCTTTTATGCTAGGATTTCTCGTTTGAGACGAGCGTTCGGGATCTACACTAGATGATTGGGCCATTACTTGAGGCCAGCCAGATTGAGAGAACTATTGACGTGCAGCCTACTTCAGAGATCGTGATGTTGTCTACCATGCAGATAGATGAACCAGTTGTTGCTGAGATTGACGAGATATCACCTCCAGAGTTTACGAAATTGAAGACACATAAGTTTATAGGAAAGGCTGTGATAGAAGATCCCTGGTCATTCTTGGATAAAATGATTAGGATATTTTATTTGTTGGATGCCCCGATGCGAGATCAATGAGTTGACTAACTTCAGTTCGAAAGGTCATACTCAGACATGGCGTTAATTGATCGAGAGAGGACGAGCAGTGCATATTCCTCCGACGACTTTGAACAAGTTCTCGAGGATGTATTTCACCAGATTTCTTCCACCGAGTGTTGGAGACACCAAGTTTGTAGTTTCGAGTTTCTGCGAAAGACACCGGATATGACCGTAATGGAGGATGAATGGCAGTTATGCAACTATTAAGATGTGATTCCGATTTGGTCGATACAGAAGAAAAGTGGATTAAGAGGTTCGTGGGAGATCTCGATTAACAGTTGTTCCTCTCCATTGATACCAGAGATTTAATACGTATGCAAGGCGTTGGATACAGCCACCTTTTCAGAGGAAAGTCGTGATAAGATTGCAGCTGTCCTAGAATAAAAACGGATTAACTTAAGAATGCCAACTTTCGGGAAGTTCGACAGAGATGATATTGAAAGAGACCGTGGCAGGTTCTTTCTAGGATACTATAGCGATAAAGATTTGGACCCAGGATTGATTGTATGGAACGCATTCAGAGGGCTAGAGACCGTCGTCATTGACGTGCTATGTGGTGAGTGGCCAAGTTAAATTGGCCGGGAGATGTTCAGAGAGGCGTCAGAGCGGGACTATTTCCGTCGCTACTCCTAACCGGGCCGTTGAGCTGAGAGGTCGCGGAATTAGTGATTCACAGAGAGAACAAGGACCTAAGGATAGAAGACGCCAGATCGTAGACAGAAAGCAAGTAGAAATTCTTGCACTGTCGGCTCCGGATGCACATGCACCTTTCGACATTGAAGGAGGTGTATCTTAATATCATTTATTTTTTATTTGTGTTTAGTAATCTGAGTATCACGCTTTTATCGTTTTGGACTTTGAGTTTTGATAATTTAGTTTCTTGATTGATATTTTTATGCACCGTATCTGCACCTGATAGATATTTTCCTTTGTGCACAGTTGCACTTGATTTATATTTATTACACCCATCACACTTGATTTGTGTTTTGTGCGTATCCATTGCACTTAATATTGTTTTATGCACGTCGTGGCACATATTGATGATTTCGTGCACTTCGATACACTTGATTTTGATTTCGTGCATGTTGTATGCACCTGATTTTGACTTGTGCACTCGATATTGTTTACATGCGCTTTCGATACATTGATATGGTTTTCGTGCACGCCAGTTGCACTTAATTTATGTTTTCATGCACTTAGTTGCACTTCATATTGATTTTCGTGCATGCTATTGCACTAGATGTTTTTGTGTGGACCTGACGCACTTGATTTAGACTTTCGCGCATACCGGACACATTTGATATGATTTTGTGCATATTTGAAGAACTTGATTGAGATTTCATGCCTTCCAAATGCACTTGATGTTGTTGTCGTGCTCACCAATACACTTGACAAATACTTTCGTGCACACCTGTTGCACTCCGTTTTCGTGCACATTCGTGGAATTTGAATTTGACTTCGATTTTCATGCGCATCGGACCCACGTTAGTTGATTTTCATATACACATTTTGGGAATGATTTTTTTTTAGCATTGCATTTTTGGTATACTATATTATATTACAGTCTCCATTTATTCTTGCATTGTGTATTATTGTTTCAATACGTTTAGTATATTTATTTAGGGAATAGCCTTCTCTGGATAAAAATGCCGCGGGATTGCCATGTCACCGTTTCTGTCTAGTGGAAAGCGGGACATGACAGGTTTTTGTTGGTGGCCTATGCAGGTTAGTTCTGCATGAAGTCGTAAATAATATACCACAAGAATTAATGAATTCAACAAACATTTACATTCTTTGCATTTCAAATTTTTTGAATCTATCTTAACCTATCTTTTATATCAAGATGATGGAATCTCCGAACAATACCAGCACAAATGTCAACGACAATACTCCACCGCCTATAATACCACCACCACCTACCGTTGCTGCTCCTATCAATGAGCAAACGGTATTTCTTGAGGCTGTCAAGATCCTATTGGAGGGTCAATAGCAGCAAACTGCTATCCTTATGAACCGTCCCGAAACCGAAACATCCGAAGTTAAGAAATTTCGGGCACTACGCCCAAAGAACTTCTTAGGTAAAGAGAGTCCGCTTGAAGCAGAAGAATGAGCTCAAGCGATCGAGGATGACCTGGCAGCAGCTCAAGTGCCAGATGTAGCCTGGGTGAAAGTTGCTAAGTTGCAACTGACCGATAACGCCAGGGTATGGTGGAAGGCTGAGGAGAGCCGTCTCGCGCAACCGATAGAATATAGAACATTTCGAGACCTTTTCGATGCTAAGTACTTTCCACAGACTGCCCACTTTGACATGGAGCAGCAATTCATCCATTTACAATAAGGCTTGATGTGGGTCAAGTCAGTGGATGAATATGATGTTGAGTTTACCATACTCAGCAGGTTTGCCACACACCTTATTCCCACCGCTGAGGTCCGGACACGACGATTTCAACAAGGGTTGGACCCTAAAATCCAAGCTGCACTCGCTACAGGGGATTTCCCAACCCATGAGCTTGCTTTGAAGGCTATCCGACACTATAAGGCAGTTGTGAAGAAGAAGGGCAGGCCGCAGACTGCCGATGTGAAATGCCCTGTGTACCAGATCACAGGAGGGGCCTCTTCCAGGCCAGTTTTTAATGGACCATCTCGGAGACCAGTAGGTTCATTCGCCAACAACAGGCCAGACTTTTGCATCTATTGCAAGAGAACAAGGCACCTTATGAAGAACTGTCGTACGGCGAACAACATGTGCCTGATCTGTGGGTCTTCGACTCACTTCATCGGAGCATGCTCCCAGAACCGAGGACCCAACATCCCTCCAGCTAGACCGACGATCCAAGCTCCTCATATCCGGTTAGCTCTACCAGCACCAACTCCCCGCACCCAGACCACTCAACCCCAACGCCGAGTGTTTAACCAGGCACAAAGGAAAGTGCCAAGACTCCAAGCATTCACTATGTCGGTCAAAGAGGCCAAAGCTACGGGTCAGGTTATCACTGGTTAATCTCTTCCCTATTCTCTTTCAAGTCCTTTCAATTCATAGCCATCTTATATTTGTTATACCTAAATATATCCCACGTGACTTAGGTACAATCTTAGTAGCCTCTCTACCTGCACTCGCGCTCTTTGACACCGGGGCATCACATTGCTTTATATCGCAACGATTCGTCCGAACTCATGCGATCCCAGTTAAGCCGCTCGTATTCAGCTGGAACGTTAGTTCGGGGAACGGCGTTCTAAAAGTAACTTTGGGATACGATCCGTGCCCAGTGGTCGTTTGCAGTCGAGAATTCTATGCAGACTTCAAGGTGCTGGACATACTGAATTTCGACGTATTCTTGGGAATGGATTGACTGAGAACTTTCTTTGCTACCATCGACTGTCGCCAAAAGAGGGTAGTGTTCGAAATACCAGATCATCCAGTGTTCTACTTCAAAAGTGGAGACCGGACCTTAGAGCCTAGCATCTACCAAGCAAAACCAAAGGAGGCAAAGGTTGCAGCGTTGCAAGTGGAAGAGTCGAAACCAGAGGTAGTTCGAGAGTTTGTGGATGTATTCCCGAAAGATATATCAGGTTTGCCTCCCGATCGAGCTCTTGAATTCAGCATCAATTTACAATCTGGTGCACAATCTGTAATCAAAGCTCCACACCGATTAAGTCCGAAGGGATTGAATGAGATCCGTATTCAGTTAGACGAACTTCTGAAGAAAGGTTGGATCCGTCCCAGTACTTCAAGTTAGGGATCTCCGGTGTTACTAATGAAAAAGAAGGACAGTTCCTACATGATGTGTGTGGATTATCGAGTTCTGAATGAAATGACAATTAAGAACAAGTATCCACTACCGCGCATCGATAACCTTTTTGATCAGTTAAGTGGATCTTGTATCTTTTCAAAGCTAGATCTTCATTCGGATTACCATCAGGTGAAGGTCAAAGAGTTTGGCATTCCGAAGACGTGTTTAAGACTCGTTATGGCCATTATGAATATCTCGTAATGCCAATTGGAGTGATCAATGCGCCTGCCATCTTTATGAACCCGATGAACCAAGTTTTCCGAGAGTACTTAGATAGGTTTGTAATTATATTCATCGACGACATCCTAGTGTATTCAAAGAATCAAAAAGAGCACGCCGAGCACTTATGGATTGTCCTGGAGACATAACGACAACATCAGCTCTACGCCAAGTACAGCAAGAGTGAATTTTGGCTAGATCAAGTCGGATTTCTCAGACATATCGTTTCAGGCGAAAGAATCTATATGGATCCAGCTAAGGTGTTTGTCACGCCCCGCTTCCTAGTGTACGGAAATGGTGGCATGGTGGGCCGCAACGTATTTACTAAGAAATAAATACGTTAAGTTTAATTAAGCAATATATGTAAAAATGCACAAGAATGACAAGAAATATAAAATAAACAAACAGCAACTTTTATTTGCATTCACTTTACATACAACCGTTTTTGAAAAAGGAAAGATACAATGAAATAAGCAGTGCCTAACAGTAGCATACAAACTGAAAGTAAGTACAAGGAGAGCTAGTAGTCCAGTTGGGTGGTGAGCTGATCCAAATCCTCCTGGCTAGGCTCGATCTCCTGAGGGTCCGGTCCTTCTGACGAACATTCCAAAGAAAGAAATAGACAGGAATGTCGTCAGCGCACTAGCGCTCGGTAAGTCCCAAAAGAAGAAGAGAATATAATAAGTAATATGAAATGAAACTGGTAAGTTGTACAGGTATATGCTTGTTATTCTAACATAGTTGTTTGTAACTTGGTATAGAATATATTTGTGTATATGAGTGGAGCCATCTTACCCCGTGGACTATGGCAACATGTAGTACAAGGCCCCGTCAAAACCCACGGGAAAACGGTACGAGAGTTCATGTAGGTGTCTTTTAAGTGACCATCTCATGCCACATTAATACATTCCGTACCAATCTAGCCCGTTATCCCCGCGTAATGTATTGTATAGATTATATTTACAAGACTTGCCGAAACCATGGATACAAGTTGTTCAAGTAGTCAGGTTCAGGATGTAATCATATATGCAAGAAGTCATGTTAAGTTATAACCATGATTCGGTCAAGTCAAGTCAATTTATACATGTTTGGTATTGATGTTTGAATTCAAGTATTCATGTTCATGTTCAAGTATTCATGTTTGATTTTAGATTCAGGTATAGATAGACTCAGACATGAGTTTGGATTCAGGTTTGAGATCGACTCAGACTTGAGTCAGACACTTGTAACTGATTTAGATCCTGAATTAAGTTTGGGAGTCTTCGGTAACTGCTGCACATGGACGACAGGATTTGTGTATTATTTAAAGACAATTACCATTGATAACTCCGTTAAGTTTTCTACCTTAAATAGGTAAGCACTCACTTTCTTCGGCTCCGTGGGGCTCAAGAGAATTGATCCCGCTTAAACATATATTTACTAAAGTCCTTAAATATTGTTTTATATAACTCGAGGGGATTTTAAGAAAAATATTTTTAATAAACTTTCAAAATAAACCTCAAGAATATTTATATTATTTAGGGTTTTCATAAATATGAATTTTAAGAATTGGAGGTATTTTAGTGATAATAGCTTAGCTTGGAAAGTTCATGGTATTTTATTGTAAAACTTGTCCTTTGTTGGTATCATGATGGTATTTTGATGAAACTTATAAGTCTTTCATTTAAAAAAATGTAAGTTTATTATATTTTGAAAATATATGGACTTGTAATTTTTATATAATTATTAAAAATTAGATTTTATTTAAGTAGAAAATGCGTTTTTCTTAAAACCCGTATTTAAAACCTTTCGAGACCGAATACTCCATGAGAAGATCTGCATTTTGCTCTACTAGCCCAAGAATGTGTCATAATCCGCACCATCCAATAGCGGGTCCCCTAAAAAAAGTTGTAGAGGCATATTCGCAAAGGAATTAAGAATACCGTTTTAAAAGAAAACCGTTTTTTTAAGTGAGTGGTATTTTAATATAATATTTTCTTCGTAACCAAGATTCACACAAAAATATCGTGCTATGGAACAAGGGTGTATGTAAGGGGTAGGTCATTACCCCGTGAAGTTTTCTAAAGGTAAAGTATTAATAAAATACTAAAAGAGGTGATGTTTGAAGTTCATGGTATTTAAATGAAAAACTTAAATATAAGTTAATTTGCATGGAAATCTAGATTAAAATTTATTCAAAACATTTATAATTAAGATTACAATTATTGTGTAAAATTTGGAAGAACAATATGTAAGAAAAATGGGAGTTTTTAGGGTTTAGCAAATAGATATCGGTATTAACTCTACTTACCGATATTCGTTTTAAAATGAATTTTTAAATAAGAGAAAAGAAGATTAGAAGGGACTTACTATTTAGTTAGGTTAAGAAAAGGTAGAAGAAGAGAGAGTTGTAGTCGTGGCGTCGCGGAAGCTCCGGAATAGTTTCGATTCTTCGCCGGAAGTTGACCGCTTGCTAACTTCACTTGTACTTAGAAATTTTTTGAGAGTTTTGACTAAAAATTTCAGAATGATACTGATCCAAAGTATGGGGTGGTATTTATAGTGTAGAATTTGGGTTTTGGAATTAAAAATAGGGATTAAAAAGCATTAAAATTTGGTTTAATGGTGAAGTGAATGGTCTCTGTTTGACTGCAGGAAAATCAAACAGTACATGGGTGTTAGGGGTAGGTGAAGGGGTTAGTGTGCAGAGCCCGGGCCTCATTGGGCAAAATCAGACGGTCGGTGCCGGCCTAGGGGAGCATCTCGCCGGTCGATTTAAGGCTAAGGGGCTCTGGATTTTGGCCGCATGTACTATATGGTGTTTAATCCCTTTTGCACATGTTTGATTTTTCTGACTTTTCATTTTTTATGTGTATTGCACGTGTAAACTTTTGGGTTTACAAAAAGTTAAAATGAAAAATCAGAAAAATAATGTGTCTGATGGGGATCGAACACAGAGGCTACGTCACAGCAGTGCAAAGGCTTTACCAGTGAGCTACAAGTTATTTCTTGCTGTTATTTAACAAAATTAACTTATAACTTAATCTCAGGCTGTATAACTCATTTCTGTACATTAAACTGGAAAATTCCGTACGGTAAATTCAGAGTCGTTACATCTACCCTCTCAAAAAATTTATAAGGAGGATCGAACACAGAAGCTACGTCACAGCAGTGCAAAGGCTTTACCAGTGAGCTACAAGTTATTTCTTGCTGTCATTTAACAAAATTAACTTATAACTTAATCTCAGGCTGTATAACTCATTTCTGTACATTAAACTGGAAAATTCCATATGGTAAATTCAGAGTCGTTACATTCTACCCTCCTTATAAAAAATTCGTCCTCGAAATTTACATTTACATAGAGACTAATTTACAAATAAGTGAAGGTATCTTGCACGCATGACTTCTTCTCGTTTCCAAGTTGATTCTCCTGGCGAATCTTTTCTCCACATCACTCGGATCAAGTTTACTTCCTTGTTCCATAGTATCTTTACCTTTCGGTCCAAAATCTCAACGGGTTGTTGCTCGCAAATCAGGTCAGTCTGGACTGTGAGCTCTGAGTGATCAAGGATGTAGCTGGGCTCGCTCACATATCTTCATAGCCGGGATATGTGAAACACGTTGTGCACTCCTTCCAATGAGGGTGGAAGTGATAAACGGTGTGCCATTTCTCCAACACGTTTGAGTATGTCGAACGGTTCTATGTATCTTGGACTGAGCTTACCTCTCTTTCCAAAGCGGATCACTTCTCGGTTTGGAGAGATCTTCAGGAAAACATGGTCTCCAGGTTGGAACTCCAGATGTCGATACTTTGCATCTGCCCAATGTTTCTGTCTATCTTGGGATATATGCATTCTTTCCCTGATCGTGCGAATTACGTCCACAGTTGCCATGATCATCTCTGGTTCAAGGAGTTCACGATCTCCGACGTCGTCCCAACTTAGTGGTGAACGACACTTCCGTCCGTAGAGTGCTGTGAATGGTGCCATTCCAATGCTCGCCTGATAGTTGTTGTTGTATGAAAACTCCACAAGGTGTAGGTGATCTTCCCACGAACCTCCGAACTCTAACATACAAGCTCTTAACATGTCCTCCAGAATCTGAATTGTTCGCTCGGACTGTCCGTTCGTTTGTGGACGGTAAGCCGTGCTGAAGTTCAGACTCGTTCCCAAGCTAACTTGCAGACTTTGCTGAAACTGTGATCGGAATCTTCTATCACGATCGGAAACGATGCAAACTGGTACTTCATATAATCTCACGATCTCCTGCATGGATTTAATAGGTATCAAAAATAGTACATCTTGAGCTTAAATCTCACTTTAGATTCATGCTTACCTCCATGTACTTCTTTGCTAACGTCTCGGTAGATTGGCCAACTCGAAAGGGAATAAAGTGAGCTGACTTGGGGAGTCGATGCACAATAACCCATACTGTTTCGTTACCCTTCGTGCTGCGAGGAAGGGTGGTCACGAAGTCCATGGTAATGTGCTACCATTTCCATTCTGGAATTGGTAACGGCTGAAGTAGACCAGCATTTATGTGATGTTCGGCCTTTACTTGCTGACACACCAAACACTTGCTACACTTCTAGCTACTTCGCGCTTCATTCTATGCCACCAGTAGTGTTGCCGTAGATCCTTGTACAATTTTGTACCACCGGGGTATACAGAATAAGGAGAGCTGTGAGCTTCTTTCATCAACTCTTCTCGAACTGAGCCGTGTGGCACACACAATCGACTTCCATTTCTTAAGGATCCATCTTCATGGATAAAAAAGTCAGTTCGAAGTCCACTTTCTACTTGTTCTCGGATCTTTTGTAGCTTGGCATCATTTGCTTGAGTTGCTTTGATCTGATTGACAAGAGTAGACTGGACTTGTAAATTATCAAATACGAAGTGTTACCTGGTATAACTACTTCGATCTCCATTTCGTGCAATTCCTGCTGTATCTTCCATTGTGCGGTGAGATTCATTGCTAATGGCTGGCGGCTAAGTGCATTAGGAACTACATTCACCTTCCCAGGATGATACTATAGGTTGATGTCGAAGTCCTTCATGAGTTCTAGCCATCTTCTCTACCGCATATTCAATTTCTTCTAAGTAAATACATACTTCAGACTCTTGTGGTCGGTGTATATATCCGCTCTTTCTCCCAGAAGATAGTGGCACCAAATCTTAAGTGCAAAGATAACGGCTACCAACTCCAGATCATGTGTTGGATAGTTGCACTCATGAACCTTCAGTTGTCTCAACGCGAAAGCCACAACTTTTCCACGCTGAAGTAAAACACATCCTAATCCCTTACCGGACGCATCATACTATATGATGAATCCTCCAGATTGATCCAGTATTTCAAGGATAGGAGCTGAAGTTAATCTTGACTTGAGTTCTACAAAAGCATTTTCACATGCTTCTGACCACTCGAATGCTTCATCTTTACGTGTGAGCTTAGTCAAGGGTGCTGCAATCTTCGAAAAGCCTTCAATGAATTTTCGGTAGTATCCTGCTAATCCCAAGAAATTTTGTATATCTTTCACTGTCTTTGGTATCGACCATTCGCTGACAGCTGACACTTTAGCTGGATCTACTGAGATTCCTTCGCCTAAAATGATATGTCCGAGAAATCCAACTTGAAATAGCCAAAATTCACACTTGCTATACTTAGCATAGAGCTGATGCTGTCGCAATGTCTCCAGGACAATCCGTAAATGCTCGGAGTGTTCTTTCCGATTCTTTGAATACACCAGGATGTCATCGCTGAAGATGACAACGAACCTGTTTAAGTACTCTCGGAAAACTTGGTTCATCAGATTCATGAATATAGCAGGTGCATTGGTCACTCCAAATGGCATTACAAGATACTCATAATGACCATATCGAGTCCTGAACACCGTCTTCGGAATGTCGGACTCTTTGACCTTCACCTGATGATAACCCGAACGAAGATCTAGTTCGAAAATACACAATACCCACTTAGCTGATCGAAAAGGTCATCGATGCGAGGTAGTAGATACTTGTTCTTAATCGTCACTTCGTTCAGAGCTCGGCAATCTACACACATCCTGTATGAACCTTCTTTCTTCTTCACGAGCAAAACTGGAGATCCCCAATTTGAAGTACTGGGACAAATCCAACCTTTCTTCAAGAGTTCGTCTAACTGAATGCGGATCTCCTTCAATCCTTCTGGACTTAACCGGTACGAAGCTTTGATTACCAGTTGCGCACTAGGTAAAGAGTCAATACTGAAAGAGCTCGATCGGGAGGTAAACTTGTTATATCTTCAGGGAATACATTCCCGAACTCTCGAACTACTTCTGGCTTTTCTTCTTCCGCCGGTAGAGTAAACACTTTTGCATTCTTTGGCTTAGCACGGAAGATCCCTGGCTCCAAAGTTTTATCTCCACTCTTGAAGTAGAAGACTGGGTGGTCTGGTATCTCAAATACTACCCTCCTTTAACGACAGTCAATCGTAGCATAGAAAACTCCCAACCAGTCCATTCCCAACACAACATCAAAATTTAGGATGTCTAGTACTTTGAAATTCACGTATTCGCGTAGAATTCTCGTCCGCAAACTACAACAGGACACTGACATATCTCATAGTTGCTTTCAATACTCCATTCCTGGAACTAACATTCCAGCTTGAAATGAGTGGCTTCACGGGAATCACATGCGTTCTCACGAATCGTTGGGACATGAAGCAGTGCGATACTCCAGTGTCGAAAAGTGCTAAAGAAGGTAGGGAGGCTACTAGTACAGTACCTAAATTGTGTGAGGTTGATTTTAGATACATGAAAAATATAGTGATATACCAAAATTGAAAAGATGTGAAAGGACTGGGAATTATCAGTGATTACTTGGCCAGTGGCTTCGGCTTTCTCAACCGTTATTGTGAAAGCCTGACGTCTGGATACATTTCTCCTTGCTGGAGGCACATTCCTCTGCCCTTGAAGCATGTTTCTCTGCCCTTGAGGCACGTTTCTCTGTGCCTGGTGAATTTGATGAGAAGGCTGTGCAGGAGGTCCATGTGGAGGTGGTGCAGGTAGAGCTAGTCGGGGTACAGGAGCCTGAATAGCTGGCCACTGCGGAACTGTGATTGCTGGTCTAAGTGCTGGAGCTGGGTTGAGTCGATATGGACATTCTCCTATGGCGTGAGTGGATGCGCCACAAACCAAACATAGGCCATTTGCACGCCTGTAGGCTTTCGCTAGGTGTCCATTCCTCTTACAGTAGAAACAAAAGTATGGACTGCGCCGGTTAAATGATCCTCCTGGTCTCCTAGGTGCAAAAGTTAGCCCGGAAGAGGCTCTTCCTGTCATCTGTGTGGCAGGGCATTTCACACCGGCAGTCTGAGGTCTGCCCTTCTTCTTCACAACTACCTCATAACGTCGGACAACCTTCAAAGTGAGATCATGGGTAGTGAAATCCCCTGTAGCGAGTGCAAGTTGGATTTTCGAGTCCAACCCTTGCTGAAATCTTCGTGCCTGGATCTCAGCAGTAGGAATTAGGTGTGCTGCAAACCTGTTACGATCATGTGTTAGCAGTGTAGTGAGTGAAATCAGGAATTTGAATTTGAGACAATATCTTACCTGCTAAGCATGATAAACTCAGTATCATATTCATCCATGGACTTGCTCCACATCGAGCTTTATTGTAAGTGGATGAACTGATGCTCCATGTCAAAACGGGCACTCTTAGGGAAGTACTTTGCGTCAAACATATCGTGAAATGTCTTCCATTCAATCGGTTGGGCGAGATGGCTTTCTTCAGCCTACCACCAGACTCTGGTGTTGCCTGTTAGTTGCAGCTTTGCAACTCTCACCCAAGCAATCTCTGCCACTTGTGCTGTTGCCAGATCATTTTCTATTGACCGAGCCCATTCTTCTGCCTCCAGTGGGCTCTCTTTTCTTGAAAAATGTTTTGGATGCAGTGCCCGGAATTGCTTGACTACGGGTCCTCAGCTTTGGGGCGGTGCATGAGGATAGCAGTCTGCTGCTGCTGACCCTCTAAGAGGCTCTTGATTGTCTCAAGCAGTACCGTTTGCTCGTTGATGGGAGCTGCAATGGTAGGTGGTGGTGGTAGAGTAGGCAGTGGAGTGTTGTCGTTTACGTTCGTGCTGGTGTTATTCGGTGAATCTATGACCTTGGCAGAAAAAGAAAGGTTAGGATAGATTCAAGAAATTTGAAATGTAAGGAATGTATAGTTGCTGATTCTTATTATCCTTATGATATATTGCTTAAGACTTCATGCAGAACTAACCTACATGGGCCGCCAACAAAACCTGTCATGCCCCGCTTCCCAGTGTACGGAAACGGTGACGTTGCGGGCCGCAACGTATTTACTAAGAAATAAATACGTTAAGCATAATTAAGAAATATATGTAAAAATGCACAAGAATGATAAAAAGATATAATATAAACAAACAGAAACTTTTATTTACATTCACTTTACATACAGCTGTTTTTAAAAAAAGAAAGATACAATGAAATAAGCAGTGCCTAACAGTGGCAGACAAACTGAAAGTAAGTACAAGGAGAGCTGGTAGTCCGGCTGGACGGTGAGCTGATCCAAATCATCCTGGCTAGGCTCGATCTCCTGAGGGTCTGGTCCTCCTGACGAACATTCCAAAGAAAAAAATAGACAGAAATATCGTCAGCGAACTAGCGCTCGGTAAGTCCTAAAAGAAGAAGGGAATATAACAAGTAATGTGAAATGAAACTGGTAAGTTGTACAGGTATATACTTGTAATTCTAACGTAGTTATTTGTAGCTGAAAGTCGACCTTAGCACCACCATGGGGTTCTAGAGGTATCAAGCATGCCAAATTTTAATTTTTATTAGGTGCTAAGCTAGACTAACAAGATCTTTACTAAATTATTAGGGGTTTAATTTTTATTAGGTGCTAAGCTAGACTAATAAGATCTTTACTAGATTATTAGGGTTTGCCTTTGTGATGTAATGAACTAAAGAGAAGAAAAGAGCATACAACCTTTGTAGTTCAAAACCTTCTCTTCAATAGCTCCGGGCTGAAGTCCACACGACTCTACTAGGCTCCTCTTTGAGTTGAATGAACCTCCTTCGTGGTTTTCGCGCCAAAGACGATCCACCCGAAGTCCACTAGCTCAAGCTAACCCTTCACTAATCTCATTAATGAAGGCAACACTCCACATTATATTGCAAAATTCCATACTTGAATGAGTGGGAGTCAAGAGTTGCCATTCATTCTAGTCTCATTCTCAACACTTAGCCATTTTGGTTGCTTTGCTCCCATGGTTGCACTCTAGTTTCTTCTTCTTCCTCAATCCCATGGTTCAAGCTTCAACCCTCACATGTGATATGAACCATGAAGCTTAAACACAAACTAATGAGCAAATTAAACCCCTACTTCACCATCACACATTAGCTTAGCAATTTGATGTGGAGTGTTGCCTTCACTAATGAGGGGTTAGCTTGAGCTAGTAGACTTTGGGTGGATCGTCTTTAGCGCGAAGATCATGAAGGAGGTTCGTTCAAATCAAATAGGAGCCTAGTAGAGTCGCGTGGACGAACCTCCTTCGTGATCTTCGCGCTAGAACCTCCTTCGTGATCTTCTTTGAGTTGAACGAAGTCCACGCGACTCAAAGAGGACTATTCATTTGTCTTTTCCTTTTACCTTCATGCTAAAACTAATTAATCCGGATTCTAATAATTGTATCACACACATCACAAAGCTTGTAAAGTAACCGCAACATTAGAATTCCGTACGCAATTAGCAAACTTAACCAATTTTTCTAAGACACGAATAATCCAGTGAGCTAAAGTTCCAAAACCGATCGTTTTAAGCCAATCCAGGAGTCGAAAAGAATTCAAAATCCGCCCGAATCTTCGCGGGGGAGAAGATCACAAAATTAACTATCGAATGGGGGGCACCCTACCCCCAAGGCCACCACGAGGTGGCTAGGGGGTGAGGCAGACCCGAAACTACTTAAGGTGGGGCAGTTTCGGGTCCCCACCGCCAAGACCACCTTGTGGTGGTCTTGGGGAGTGGGCCCAGCCGTTCGGTCCCCCCGGGGATTCCCCGAGGTGCGCACGCTCCACCCCGTGGTTTCTCGGTTCAAACCGTGAATCCGCGGGGTGTGCAAACAACTCAAAACATTATTTTGGAAACTGTTTTCATCGGCAGTTTTTGCGGGACAAAAACGGCGGATTTCTAACGTCGCTACAAGCTACCCTAATGTTCTAGCTTGGCTACTCTTTTGTCTTTTCCTTTTACCTTCTCTCAAGTTGTGAGGGCTCCTAGGATTAGGAGACAGTACATTTATTACGCTTATTGGATAGTCTTCTTCCAAACCATAGGTAGGTGCCGAAAGGTAGAGAATGAAGAAAACCAATTAGTCTAAGTGTGGTGTACAAAAAGTAATAAGTAAATACATATAAAGGGATCAGAAAGAGGGCAAAGTAAATTGTGACTGTTAACATTCACGACCAAACCACGTATTTCATCGCCACTCCTACTTCACCTTTGTATTTCTCCAGAACACCTCGTATCACTACGAACATCCAATTCCACTAGATAAATCCATCGTATGGTTATATACGAACTCGAAGGAACTTGTTCCAGATTCGAGAATGGATTCTGGTTCAGGAGAAATAGGAATAAGTTTTATTCAGTTGTCTTTTATCTTTACCTTCTCTCAGGTTGCAGGTACTCCTAGGATTAGGAGAGTACACCTATTATGCTTATTGGATACCCTTCTTCCAAACCATAGGCTGGCGCCGAACGGTAAGGAAGGAAGAAAACCATTTTAGCTTAAGGATGTGTACAGAAGGTAATCAATAATGACAAATAAAGGGATTTGGAGAGATGGCAACGAAACATACGGTTACAGTTATGAATCTGATAATGGAAGAGGCATTACTAGGAATACCCAGATACCCCTTCGAAACATTTTTATATTTCAGTTTCACTGTGCATTATTAATTGAAAACTGATTTCCCAATTAGACCCTTGCTCCAGGGTATTTATTTGCCAGGTATGATTCTCACATCTGTATGATTTTATAGATGATGGGTGAGTAAGTTATTGGGAATTAGGTGATCATCCTCATTATATCGGAATTCGTTGTAATTGGTGATATTTGAGGAAATCGTCTGGGTATAGTTTTCAACCTACGACGCACAGGATTTGAGTTATTCAACTCAGGGGACTTATACAAAGTATTGTATGTTGTCCAGTGTCCATTAGGACAAAGGGCTTGGTCCTCGTACTGTATTCTGTTTACTTGTGACTTCTCAAGTTTTAGACAAGTGTTTCGTAGAAATACAAGGTCCAAGTTTGAAAAGTTGTAGGTACAAGAATAAAGTAGAGAACCATATGTTGCAAGTATCGGGATACTTCAAGGTGATTGAAGATGTAGATACTTATGGTTGGTATTCATTTGATAATAATGGTTTATGAGAACTTGCTTCTCTTTCAGGTTACTCATAATTGGATGCACTCTTAAGTTGAGTAATGCTGATCGGTCTCTCTCCATTTAGTTGACATGCACTGGAGACGGCTGCATAATTTGAATCTGGTTCCAATTAAATCAGTGCCTCTGTTTCTATATTGTATATAGAATGGTTCATATCTTAACGATGTTAAGGTATGGGGAGTTGTCCGGCTTATGCTTAAAACCAGAATTTGGACAACTCAAGGCACGTTTCTATATTGGTAGTTTGTGGGTTATCCCAGGCTATGACGAAGGGTAACTTTCTACCATCTGGAAGATCAATAGTGATATTGTTCTTGACTCGCCACAGTTTTAGTAAAATGGATTTTTTCAGAAAACAGTAGTGGGAGTATGGTAGAACTGAAATGATTCCAAAACCACAAACGATTACTGAAAATTTAATAAAACCTAAAGATTCAATCAGGTTTGACATTCTATTAGCCACTCCGCAGATTTGGTGGGTAACCTCAGCCACCCGAGAGGTACTTCGGTATTCTCAAAGACGGTGACAGAGAGGTTCTTGTTTACCCAGACTTGATACTACTGCTGTTCCAGACTATGAGACCAGGCAGGAGGATGAGTATAGTATCGTTCTAAACTAGCTTTAGAAGTGTACATATATATAACTTTACCAGAGGGTTGTTGTGGTCAGTGAGAGCAGCGGAAGTATAGTGGACAGGTAGCTTATGTCTATTTATAGACTAAAGTATATATAGCGGAGATAGATCATCTATTTTTGATGTGAAAGTCATAGGTTTTGACTTCATCAGAATAGGGGATGGATCTGTTAAGAAAGTAGTAGGGTGTGATGTCCTGGTATTTGGATGATATACACATAGTAGGAAGTGAAATTCCTATACTACGATCGGTTATACTATGGTTGTCACACAGTGTTTTTGCCACATAGGATATGGATAAAATATCAAGCATTCTGGTTACTAGATCTATGTTTTTAGATCTAGATTTGGGTAGTTTCCCAATCTGGGTACTTAGACAGTATTCTAAAGATATTTAGAATGGATGACTCCTGGCATGGTGGTGTACCTGCAGGTGATGGAGTCACCCTCTCTGAAGGTGTCTTACAGACTAAAGAGGAGAGGGATGTGCATGATTGGCATATCACTTGCTTAGGCAATTGAGTCAAGAGATGTCAAGTACCACACCAGATGTTGTTTTTGTACTAGCTGCAATAAGTTGATATTAATCCAATCCTTGAGAAACGTTCGGAAGCAGTTTTAGAACATAAGTGGATGTTCTAGGGATATGATAACGACAGCCTCCTTCGGAAGACTGTTATCATTCCAGGCTTCCAAGATGACCTGGATGACAGAGTAGCTATCGGAATTATAGTTTTTCCCTCTTCTTAGAAGCAATATGTTGGACTGCTGGTCTAAGCAGATATTGAGGAGGGCATGGCGCAGTATACTGATTGAGTTCAGTGGACGATACAGTCTAAGTAGTTTGCTGGATTTGGAGTTCATTAGTGAACTGGGTCCCATCAGATATCCAGACAAATTCTAAGACAGATTTTGCTCATTTCGGGAGATAGCTTTCTCCGCGAAGTTGAGATATAGAGAGATATAGAAAGAAACATTGGAGCGGATCCACTCACTGAGGCTATTTCTCGAACGCAATAGTATCGCAAACGGGCTTCCCGAAACTGATTGATAGAGAAGTTGGGTGTTCGGTATCACACGGGCTGTGAGTATGCGACATCGCAATAATTGGCCTTAAGCGCAAGTAGGAGATTGTTGGCTATAGTGCCCTCAAGGCAATTATCATAGTCACGGACATATGATTATGATGATTGAGTGAGGGCTATACCGATAGAACAGTCTTACTCGAGATGATAGTATGTTATCTGGTTTGTCTTTATCATCATATACATGTTGATAGAGCCCATAGGATTCTTTCTTGACTACCAGCATTATGATGGCGATCATATACGTGGGAGCAGGGGTTCTACTTATCTAGACCCTGACGAGAGGCGGTGGCCGGTCTCATAAGCCATTGGTGTTAGTTGTTCACCTAAGATAGTATACAGATGCTCATTAGGTTATGAGTATACTAGACGGACTCGCCGGGAACATGCTAATTGGTATTATACCTATTGTCAGATAGCAGTTCCCTGGTGACATGTGTACAGGTTAGTCCGACGACCTAAGATCGTCATTTGTCTCGTATGAGTTCCCACTGTGCTTTGATTACTACCCTACCACGGCTCAAAGGAGTTGTGTAAACAGATTTTAGTTGGGTACAGTCTCGAGCCACATTGAGGCAGTGAGCGGATCGTCGGGGATTCGTCTCTCCCGGTATTGGGGGTTGATGTCGCGCTATGCACGGGTGGCCATCACCGGAAATTCTCGGCCAGGGTATACGAGAATTACCGATCCAGGATCGATAGTTTCTCAGGCGGTGATGGGTTACATACCGACACGAATTATCGTGTTATTAGGGGTCTGACTTTATCCACCCCCTAGACTCGATATGCGATACTCTTAGACGAACAGACCGGACTGTACGGATATTGTCATTGTCAGGCTCGGTAGGGGTTTGGATGAGCTTACTCGTCGTCCTTCCTTTCGCCCATTTAAGTCGATGTACAACACCCCATGACTTGCGGGGATGCAGAAATATGAAAAACGATCTTGTTCTTTGCTTAAACATCGACTAACCGAAGAATCTTTGCTAAACTATAACTAACGATAAACATAGGAGTTCTAAACTACTATGTGAAGTGATTATACCTAATTAACCGTGTCCTTCGTCTTTTCGTTCTCCACCTCCTCCTCGGCTTTCTCCAAGTAGTAGACGATCCATCCGAGAGCTTTACTTCAAGCTTCACCTCAAACTTGAGGTAACTAGGTTTCTTAAAGTGCTAATCTAAGTAACCTAGGTGATATAGAGTTGGATTATGGAGTGATTAGTCTATTCTAATTCTTGATCTCAACACATAAGAGGGGAGGATTAAGGTTTGAAAAGAGAGAGAGCTTGAGGAGAGAGAAGGTAAGCATGAGAATGAGAATGAGATTGTGATCTATCATGATATATATGAAGCATTAATCTTTATCAAATAAATAGAAAATAGGATTTAACAACCATGCTTCATAAATACAAATGGGTGATTCATCTCCATGAGTCATTAAACATTTATGATGCATTAATGACATGGATGAATCACACAAATGAGTCACTAATCTCATTTAATGCATATGCCACCTAATCCCCCAAGTCACCATCTTCTAGAAGCTTCTCATGAAATTACAAGAACGCCCCTCCTATCCGTAAAAACACAGAAAAACTTTAGACTGTATAAATCCAATATCCCAATACTAGAATCTGGCTTAAACCAAAGCCGACTAGTAAAAACTGTCCGAAAGTCGTACGTGCGTAAACACACGTATGCGTCCGAACCCTTGTCGTAAAACCATACGACCTCTATATCGTTTCGCCTGGAGCAGGGAAACTCTCTGTGTGGGACTTTAATGACTCGACTACTACGCTGGCAGTGGGTTTAACCACAGACCGCAAGCGGCACTAGCTGTACGTAACGGTCCCCAGGTAGATGTCGATAAGAAGGCCGATGAGGAAACCCATCCGAACTCCTACTGAGCCTGATGTGACAATCTCCGTACAGTCCGGTCTGTTTGTCTAAGACTATCGCATATCGGGCCTAGGAGGCGGCAAGCGTCAGTCCCCTAATAGCGGTACAAGTCGTGTCGGAGCGTAGCCCATTACACCCTGAGAAACTACTGGAACCTACCAGTAAATCTCGCTTGCCCTGGCCAGGGACTTTGCATAATGGCTCTCTGACACAGCGCGATATCAACTCCCAATACCGGGAGAAACGAATCCTGTCTAACCGCCACTGCCTCCAAGTGCTCGGGACTGCACCCAACTGCTACCTATTTGCACGACTCCTTTGAGCCGTGGTAGGGTAGTAATCTAAGAACAGTAAGACACACTCGAGGCGAAGTAGCAGTGTCAAGTCTGCGGACTATGCTGTACTCATGTCACCTGGGAACTGTTAACTGACGACTGGTATAAAACCCAACCAACAGTTCCCTGCGAGTCATGTCCGGTGTACCCGTAACCCAACGAGCACCTGTATACTATCTCCAGTACGACGTACCGACGGCTGTGGGACAGACCATCTCCCCAACTGGGATGAGAAGCGTACACACTAGTCTACTCCGGAGTATCGATGCCCTGTCTCGATAATCCTACGACTAGGGACCTGAAAAAGGATGTGTTTGTAGACTACCCAGCCCCCACTAGTGTGACTGCCATCACAACGCTGGTAGTCAAGTAAGATCCTAAGAGCTCTATCAATACGTATACTGACATATTAAGATAGAAAAACCAAGTAGTATACTACTATGTTTAGCAAGACTGTTATATACATGTGAATATCCCAAGCTTCCATTAAGTAATATACAAACTAGTATGATACAATAATGGCCCCTAGGGCATATACACTAACAATCTACCACTTGCACTAGGGCTATGTACTGGCATATCGAAGACCGATGATCTCGAGTAGCCTCTCGAACTAAATCTGAGGTAGGGCCTTCGTGAATGGATCAGCAATGTTCTCTTCAGTAGCAACTCTCCGAATCTCGATCTCCAGACGATTAATGATCTCCCTGATCAGGTGATACCGCCTTAAGATGTGTCTGGACTTCTGATGGGACCTTGGTTCCTTCGCTAAAGCAATAGCTCCGTTGTTGTCGTAATACAGAGGTATTGGATCAACAATGGTAGGAACCACTTGAAGTTCTGTTAAGAACTTCTTCATCCAGACCGCTTCTTTTGTGGCATCGCAAGCAGCAATATACTCCGCTTCCATCGTCGAGTCAGTAACGGTGTCCTGCTTGGAACTCTTCCAGCATACCGCCCCTTCATTGAGGGTAAAGACATAACCCGACATGGACTTGGAATCGTCCTTATCACTCTAGAATCCGGAATCAGCAAAGGCCTCCAACTTGATGTCTTTTCCGCCGTAAACCAAGAACATCTCCTTAGTCCTTCTCAGGTACTTGAGAATGTTCTTTACTGCTATCCAGTGATTCTCCCCTGGGTCTGACTGATACCGACTTACCACGCTCAGTGCGTAAGCTACATCTGGTCTGGTGCACAACATCGCATACATTACAGAGTCTACCGCAGAAGCGTAGGGTATAATAGACATGCGTTCCCTTTCCAAATCAGTCTTGGGAGACATCTTTTTGGAGAGGGTGATTCCGTGACAAGCCGGTAGATTACCGCGCTTAGAATCTTCCATACTGAATCTTTTCAGTATAGTGTCGATATACCTGGACTGCGAAAGTCCCAACATCCTCTTGGATCTATCACGATAGATCCGGATCCCCAGAATGTAAGAGGCATCACCGAGGTCTTTCATGGAGAACCTGTGTGACAAGAATCCTGTTTCCTGATTTAAAATCAGGAAAAGTTATGAAGGAGGCATCACGTGCTAGCACGTGACCAGCAGTCACGTGTTGGCACGTGACACCTAAAAGCATCGGCAAGGCAGATTCAGCTTCCCGACTACATCAAAGAAAAGGGGTTCAGAAAGGGTCACGTGCTCCCACGTGACCAGGGTCACGTGTTGGCACGTGACATTTAAAAGCGGCTTCAAAGGCACATCGGTTCCCTGATCAAATCAAGGAAAAAGGCTTCAGAAGAGGTCACGTGCTCCCACGTGACCAGGGTCACGTGTTGGCACGTGACACTCAAAAGTAGCAGACTCAACTCCCTGATTAAATCAAGAAAAGGCTCCAGGCGAGGGTCACGTGCTCACACGTGACCAGGGGACACGTGGTGGCACGTGACGGCTAAGCGGCAGCCAGAAGGCAGAATGCAAAAAGGAAGAAGAGGTCTCGTTCCAAGGGGGTCACGTGCCCACACGTGACCAAGGGTCACGTAGCCACACGTGACCGGCTTTCAAAGCCTATCTGTCAACAGAATTAAATTCTGAGAAAAGGCCTCTCAAATCTTTTCAAAAGAACCGATTGAATTAAAGATTTAAAGATTCTTAAATATCACCTATCTATGGAAAAAACCTGAATTTGGAAAGATTTCCCCTTTAAAATCTAACCGAAATAACAAAGGAGAATCTCTGGATTTAAAATCCAATGGTGAATAAAATTCACCTAATAATCCAAAGGCCTAAAATGAATGGTGAATACAAATTAAATCTCTCAATGAAAGATTCACCAAAACTAATTGATTCGGCTGCTTCTCCTATAAATAGGAGTCAAGAGATACATGCAGGAGGAATCAATACATAAAAAAAAGAGGAGAGCCTTGATACTTTGGAGGAATTTGGATCTTCTGCAAAAGAAAACCCTAGGTAAGAAAGGGAAGGCTTTTTGAAAGGAAAAGAGAATTCAATTCTCAACAGAGTTTAACTCTGATATAAAACAAGAAGAACATAGTTCTCTCTTTGGTGGAGGATCTGTAAAATGCACATCTCCCCTTGATTTGAGAATTTAATTCTCAATGGGTTGAGATCCTGCCATGCAGATCCAAAGCATAGAGAGGGAATGGAAGCTTGAGAATTTAATTCTCACAGAACTATAGGAATTTAATTCCTTTAAAATAAAATTAGAGTTTGACCCTATGTTGTAGGAATTTAATTCCTTCAGAATGAATAGAATCAAGGTTTAACCCTAGTTAAGAACTTAGTTCTGTTAAAATAACAGGAATTTAATTCCTTCAAGAAAGAAGAAATGAGGGTTTAACCCTATTTAAGAATATAATTCTTCAAAAGAAAGTAGGAATTTAATTCCTCTAAAGTTATTGCTAGGGTTTAACCCTATGAAGAATTCAATTCTTAAAAAGATAAACAAATCTTCAAACAGGCAAAGGAATAGGGTCACGCGCTACCACGTGACCCCTGAAAAGAAACAGAAAAGAGCTTTAGGGCGCCCTCACGTGTCGACACGTGACTCCTAATGAACAGTCTAACAGATCAAAGCGCAGGCCCCCATCACGTGCCCACACGTGATGGCTTTCAGAATTAAAAGTGTTAAACACTTATCTGTAGAACAAAATAAAAGGAAACAGGGCGCTATCACGTGCTACCACGTGACCCCTTGGCTGAAGCTTTAACGGACAAACACCAGAATTCCCATCACATGACAGAACGTGATGCCCCAAAGTATTCAATACTTTTAGCAGAATAAAATGAATTGAGGGCGCTCTCACGTGCTACCACGTGACCCCTCTTGCCTTAGTGTTTAACACTAAAATTGAAATCTCTATATCCAGTGTTCAACACTGATTTTCTTAGTGTTTAAACACTAATTTGGAAAGCATCTATTTACAGTGTTTAACACTGACTTTCTTAGTGTTGAACACCAACCTGGAAAACCCTGTTTCCAGTATTTAACATTGATCTGCCTTAGTGTTAAACACTAATTTGAAATCTCCATTGCCAGTGTTTAACACTGATTTGTTTTAGTGTATAAACACTAATTTGAAAGCCCTGTTGCTGGTGTTTAACACTAACTATCTTTTAGTGTTAAACACTAACTTGTCAATCTCATTCTCAGTGTTCAACACCGATTGGTCTTTAGTGTTTAACACTAACTTTAGCCCCATTGGCTAAGTGTCTAGAGGCAAAGCCTCTCCTCTAATGGACCAACAGAGGGCCAATATCCTAAATATGATTGGACTTAGCCCAAGCTGGCCATAAGTCCTCAATTCAAATTCAACTGAGCCAATGGGCTCATAATATAATTAATTGGTCTTGGTTCCAAATTGGGCCAAAGATTATTTAATCTAGCTCGGTTTAAGGGTACATCTCTTCACTCCTTTGATACTTAGCGTTGTAATTCCTCAACGTCTTCAAAGAGGTGACGGGTCCCGATGACCACATATTAATACAGACTGTGGGGTCCTTAAACTCATGGACTATGAGGTCCTTAACCTTGACCGGGATGTCTTAAAACTAACGACGGACTGTGGGGTCCTTAAACTCATGGACTATGAGGTCCTTAACCTTGACCGTGATGTCTTAAAACTAATATCGGACTGTGGAGTCCTTAAATCCACGGACTACGACGTCCTTAACCTTGACCGCAACGTCTTAAAACTAACACTGGACCGCAATGTCCTTAAACTACTTATTGACCGCAATGTCACTAAACTAAACAACAGGGCTCCCTTAATTGCTCTATTGTTGGATCTAAATGATCCCGTTAAGTTGATCTTAGTCTGAAAACTAGACTAACGTATCCTTAACAAACGTTTAATTCGATCTTAGTCTCGAATGAGGCTAACGTATCCTTAAACCCAAAACCCCCAAACCCAAATCTAAGATAATACGGATTTGGACTAGTCCACGTCCTACGGGTGACGACATAACTCAGTCTCCGTATACAATCCACGGGCAACTAAACACAAAATAAACACATGCGACACGAAGTGACCATCTGGAGAAAGAGAAAGTGGTTACCGCGATGCGGTAGCGTAATTAACTGCAGGGGCTTGCGCCTGCAGGGAAGAGCGTCCCCACAATCAAAAACCCCTTAAGCGAGGGGGAATCTGACGAAGTCTGCTACATCGGACGCATCCGTTTAAACCTTCGATACATGGTGCCATAAATCAACTTGGCATCTTCGGAGAGGTGGACGGATAGCACCAATTAGCATCTGCCCCCGAATCTCAGGCAAGATGTCCAGTCGCGCCGTCATTCGGAGGGGAACAGATTCTGGCACGCCCGGTGGGACCTTTTTCTCTTTCCACTCCACACTTCGTGTGTCGTGATTCGCGAACCAATCGCGGTTCGCTAATGGTTGCCCTTGGGTTTCAAGATACTAAGACTTGGCGTCTTGCTTATTGCAGAAAGTAAAGAATATATGGCTTCTACTTCTGCGAAATGCTCCAACTGCTCGGACTGCAATTGCAACCAACGCTCTGCTGCGCCAGGAGGTACAGCCTACGGACCCCAAGCTGCTTCGTTATTCACAATGCCCGTGAAACAGGTCACTCGAGCCACCACGGGATTGTTTTTTGGGACCATGCTCCCGCCGACAAGCTTCACAGCTCCGGTGCTGACAAAAGAAGCTCCCAAGAAGTCGGTCTTTGATCGGCTTGCTCCTACCGCGGCCCCCCTCAACGGGTCGTCCAGCTCCAGCTCCTCGGTCTTCGCCAGACTGGGCCAAAGTTCATGTAGGCCCGTGATGAAGCCTGCAATCCTAGGGAAGGTTGTTCCGTAAAGGATAGCCATCCCTGCTCATAAAGTCGTCAAGGCGGCTTCTTCTGCCAAAAAATCGGTCTTTAACAGGCTGACACCAGCAGTGACCCCCCACCTATACAGGGGGCAAGACGAAGCCATCCTCACCGCTGAACCAACGCCGTCCGCTCGACACGCTCGACGTCGCCGAGTAAGGAAGGCTGGGGGCAACTCCCCCTCTGGGCTAACTCTACCAGCCCCGATGGCAGAAGTTAATGCTGCAGTTCCAACTGGGAACAGCTTTGAGATGCTAAATAGGGTGCGTAGGAATTCTCCTACCGCGGCGCTAAAGAAATCTCCCCATCCGCTGAAAAGAGCTATAGAAGTAAAAACAGAACAACCCCAATCTCCTCAACGGCTGTCCTCCCGAATCTATAAAGTCTGGCGGCAGGCCCGAGACTCGATGATCGATCCAAACTTCTCCCGCCGGCACAAGAAGCTGAAAATCCAACAGGAAGCCAGTCACCAGGCTAAGCCACGAAAAGCTGTCTGGGTGCCCACCCCAACGGCCCCCTCAGCTTCCACTGCTCATAAAAAGAGGAGGCCGGATAAGATCCCCAAGCCTGCAACGAGAGCTAAAAGCGTTGAACCCAGACGCCCTAAGGCTGGGGGCAGGATGGTCCATACTGTATACATGGCGTCGGGGAAGGAAGACAGCCGTGCGTCTACAGGCCATAGACCGCTTATAGGGTCGGTGACCAAAGCTCAGGAGCAACAGCAAAAGCTCCAGGAAATGATGAATGCTATGGCCGCACTTACCGGGCCAAAAGAAAACCCAGAAACGTCTTCGGACGAACGCCAGGAGGAAGAAACCGACGCCGAATTCCTTCGCCGAATATTGGAGAAGAAGGACAAAGAGGCTGCTGAACAAGCAGCCAACATACAGCGTATGGGCCTCCTCTTCCAAGATATGATAGGAATGATGATCCAACAGGATCCACCCGCTGAGGATCCCCCAATCGTTCTTGAAGACGACCGGGGAGAAACGTCAAATCCACCGCCGGCCCTCTCAATGGCCAAGGAGGAGACAATCTCTAAGGCTGATTTGGTCGACTATATAGCCCAGCAAATCCGGGTTCATCATGCGACTGAGGCAGCTGGTCAAGTTGTAAAAACGGGGCGGCCGTATCCAAGCTGGTACGACCAAATCAAATATCCGTCGGGTTATACAATACCAAAATTTCACGTGTATAAGGGGACCGGCAATCCCCACCAACATGTCGCCCAGTTCAGGGCCCTTTGCGGTAACATCGGCGGTGATGATAAACTGTTGCTCCGCCAATTCGTGGGTAGCTTATCAGAAACAGCGTTCGAATGGTATTCGGAACTCCCGAACGATTCTATCAAGACGTTCGCTGAAATGGAGTTGCTATTCGCTCAGCGATTCGCAAGCGCCAGCGAACGCACTCCAATAACGGCATTGATTAATGCCAGGGTAAAATCAGGCGAAACGTGGGTCCAGTATGCTATACGCTGGCGAAATTTGTGGTCGAAATGCGAGCAACGCATTGAAGAAGCACCCGCGGTGGGCATGTTCGTAGGAACCCTAGACCCTCACGCAACTATCTCCTAGTTCATGATGTTCTTTAAGCCAACCACATTCCAGGCTCTAATCGACAAGCTGGCCCAGATGGACCAAATGGGTCATAGACCGTCTCCCCCGAAGCCCGAGCCTCGGAGTGACAAGGGTAAAGGAAAAGCAACCTTCGTCGCGAATGCCCAGCAGCAACCCAATGCCCCAAAACTGACGGATCAACTGGAAGAAAGACGCCGGTATTATAATGAGAAAATGAAGCGTCCCTACTCGTTCCCACGGGACAAGACGAAACGGTTATTCGAGTTGGCAGTACGCAACAGACTTATAAACTTGCCAAATCCAAGGCGACCGCCACAACCCACTGAGGTGAATAACCCTAACTATTGCCCTTACCATCAAACGGTAAGTCATCCAATTGAGGATTGCTTCATCTTCAAAGGATGGATTGAAGATCAATACCTCCAGGGGAAGTTTGCGCTGTCTGAAAAGTGGAAGGTGAACCCGCCACAGCCGCATACTCCCAAGAAAGCAGATACACCGGGGGCAACCTGTTCCTTTATTGAGGAAGCTCCATGGGAGGTCGTGCTGTCAACTAAAACCAAAAGAATGCTGAAGGACCTTCATGCGTGCCCGGCGGTCGAATGGAAGGACCCGCTGGGACCCCAGATCATTGAAGGAATGCTGAGGCCGCGCCCAACTACAAAGAGCGGTCGTGATGGCCCAAGTGCTCATGCCCTACCGTCAAAATCTTCGAAGAAAAAGAAGAAGAAATCTAAGAAGCCCGTGAAGTCTGGAGACAAACGCACGAACTTGCAGAAGCAAATCGACGCGCTGGAAGAGTACAATCAAAAGGCGCGAACTCCTGTCACGCTACAAGAGTTCCTCAACCACATCTTTCAGGTGGAAGATGATGGAGAAAGCTCGTCGGATGAATCCGAGGAATATGTGGCGAGTTGTAACGTAATCTCCCACTCGTTTACCGACGATGAAAAAACTCCTGGCACTAAGAAACTGAGGACAGAGCCTGAACCAGAGCTTGTGTGGCCAACAGATGAAATGATCGACGCCTTTCTAGACGAGATTCGTCTAAAGAGTAAAGCGGATCAGGAGCGTGAGATGGCCGCATCGGAAGGAGCCAAATGCAGGCGACTGAACGAAAGAGTTGAAGTACTCCCGCCAGATCGAAAGGCACCCGAGGCAGACAAGAAGATATTCAAGGCGAGGAAAAGGTTTGCCAAAGCCATGTCAATGGGAATGAAGCTGCCACCCTCGGAAGAAAACACGCTCAATGGGGCGGAGAGGCACCCTGATTATTGCGCATACCATCAGAAAATTTCACACCCCACGGAGGAGTGCGACGCCTTTAGGATATGGTGGCAGGGATATGTTGCTCATCGACAACATTTTAAGTGCATGAAACGCAAGACCCGTCGGGAACGAAGAAGTACTGCCGACGGGCACAACAGAACCACTGGCAACTGTTACATGGTTAACACCGGAGGGTCACAAGTTCTCACCTTTGGGAGCGACTCTGATGAAGAAATGGCTCTGGGCCCTCTCTTTAAAGAATCCATTTTAGGGAAAGAGGAGGAACCGGAGGCCTGCGAAAACATTCAGCTGCGCAATCGTACGCTCCCGTTAAAGAATCTCAGGCCCGCAAATAGAAAAGATAAGGAAAAGGAAAAGGTCACTGAGGATATCACTTTAGATGACCAAGTCATGAAAGAGCTGACTACCAAAGACCCTCCCAGGAAAGGTAAGGTGGACTACAATATCCTGGCGCACCTAAGGAAGCTACCTTCTCAACTTAGCATTCTCGATGCCCTCCTGTTATCAAAAGAAGCGCAAGATTCACTAATTAAGGCGTTACAAGAACCGGAACAATTCCAAGCCTTCCTCGCCACGGAAAGGATGAAGGATGAACTGGAGGAAGTGCATACGGCCGACATCACTTTCGGGGATGAAGACCTCCTTCTCGGGACGTGCGACCACAACCGTCCCCTATATGTCTCTGGATACTGCCATGATATCAAGATTGGCAAGATCCTAGTGGATAATGGATCCTCCGTCAATCTCCTTAACGTTCGGGTGTTAAAGGAAATCTGCATGAGTGTGCAACACCTCGCTCGTGACAAAATTACCATATCCGGTTTCGATTCACAATCGTCACGGACTCTCGGATCTGTAATACTAACATTACGCTTCGGACTACTCGTCATAGACATCAAATTCCATGTCATTGACGCCAAAACCTGCTACAACGCCTTGCTCGGTCGCCCTTGGTTACACGAGTACAACATCATCCCTTCTACACAACATCAGTGTATGAAGTACTTTAAGGATGGTTTCAAGTATACCGTAACAGGTGAGCTAAACCCATTTTCCGTGAACGAAGTCCGCAAATACGAAGATGCGAAGTACTTTTTGCCAGATTTCGAGGATACAGAAAGGTGTCGCAAGCTGGAGAACAAAGCCGCCGCCACCATCCCTGTTTTCGGGAGCGATACCGAAGAAGAAGAAGAGATAGTTTATGCTGGGCCATCTCAACGCAACAACCCGGGGACGCCCGCCCCCATGTTGGTCTTCGAAAGTGGCTCGGAAGATGAGGTTAATGCCATGTTCTCCAATCGGCCGTCAATACAAGCACCCCTTAGCGATGATCAGAGTTTGCAAATCACCATGGTGCCGCGAGAACACTACAAGGATCTCGACACACTTCAAGCTTACAATGTGTAAGACCTGCAAACGTTTTACGTCCCTCCCAGGCAAAGGGGTGAGAAGGCAATCCTATTCTACCGATCCTCAGAGACGAAAGTAGAGAAGGAGATCTGGCATGGCGCGGATGCTACACCCGACAGGCTCCAACCCATCCGTTTGCCCAGATACTATACAAATGGACTAAAGAGGCTATTGAAGCGCCAAGGAGTACCCTTAAAACAGACTGTTCGACAAGATCGGTTCTACAACAGGATTTGGGATGTCCCTGGGACTCAACGCAAATTGCCCAACGGGAAAATGGAAACACTTGGGCTTGAATACGTAAGAGCCGGAAAACGGGAACGGGCCCACAGTAGCTACGCCATATATACCTTTGATGAAGAAGAGGACGCCCTGTCAGGAAATGCCAACCCCTCATCAAAACTAGATCCCGCGATTGAAGGGCCGAATCCGTCATTTAAAGAACGAATGGAAAAGCTTATCAGGAAAGCGGGTCAAAAAGCTCGGGAAGACCACAACCGCGAGATGGCCATCTACGAGAAAGCCAGGACGCAACGTCTGTTTCAACAGGCTGCAAAAGACGAAGATGCTCATCCATGTCAACCCGTTGTACGAAAGGCCCAACGCAGAGGCAGAAATAAATCAAGAAGCGGAAAGAGGAGCCGACAACAACGACGCAGGATTGGAGAGTCATGTGATCGGGCATTGCGTGGTCCGAATTTGTCCCTCATGAAGAAGATGAGTCGAGCGTATTCCTTCCCTCGAGACAAGACGGAGAAGTTACTCGAGCTCGCTATAAAACATCAAATGATCGCGCTTCCAGAGTCTAAGCACCCTGAGCGAGCTAACAAGGCTTCTCATCTGAGCTATTGCCCTTATCACCGAGCCATAGGACATCCTACCGAAGACTGCTTCACCTTCAAGAACTGGGTCGAGGACCAGTACCAACAGGGCAGATTCGCTTTATCCAACGGCTGGAGGGTAACGCCGCCACAAAAGCACGAACCCAAAGCCGCAAAAGCGGGACCAGATCCACCTCAGCCCTGGAAGCGGATTCGCACCTGTTACACGATTACGATACTAAAAGAAGAGCCCGAGAACATTGATGACCTTCCCTGGTGCTTTGAGAACAGCAATGATGAGGTGATCCCAGAATTTCGGCCAGCTCCGAAAGAACTGGAAGATGGCATACATACTACTGCAGATAACCTCAAGAAGATTGAGTTGGGATCGGCAGATGATCCGCGACCGACATTTGTCAGCGAGCTGCTATCTGAAGAAAGGGTGGCTGCGTTAAAGAACGTGCTCCTACAGCATAAAGACTGCTTCGCGTGGAACTATTCCGAGATGCCAGGATTAGATCCGGAGATTTCTGTGCATAAATTAGCGATATCCCCGGACATCAAGCCAGTCAAGCAGGCGCCGAGAAGGATGCGACTCGAGCTTGAGATGAGCATCAACGCCGAAGTCAAGAAGCTGATCAATTCTGGATTTATCCAAGAAGTCTAATATCCCGACTGGATCGCCAATATCGTCCCGGTAATGAAGAAAAATGGGACGGTAGGCATATGCGTGGATTTCAGGGATCTCAATAAAGCCTGTCCGAAGGACGATTTCCCAGTACCGGTAATCGAGCTAATGATAGATAACATGTCCACTCACGAGATTTTCTCCTTTATGGACGGTTCATCAGGGTACAATCAGATAAAGATGCATCCAGAAGACCAGAAGCACACCGCTTTCCGGACCCCTTTGGGTATATTCTGCTACAGGGTTATGCCCTTTGGTCTAAAGAACGCCGGCGCTGCCTATCAAAGGGCCATGACAAAGATCTTCGACGATCTCATACATGACATCGTCGAGTGCTATATTGATGACCTCGTGGTGAAGAGCATGTCATACGAAGAGCACTTAGCGCATCTGAAGACTGTATTTCAACGCCTTCGGCAATATAATTTGAAGATGAATCCCCTGAAATGTGCGTTCGGAGTCTCCTCGGGTAAATTCCTGGGATTCATCATCCGACACCAAGGTATCGAAGTAGATCCATCTAAGATCAAGGCAATCATGGAAATTCCTCCGCCAAGAACCCTCAAACAGTTGCGGTCTCTCCAAGGGAAGCTCGCATACATCCGGTGATTTATTGCCAATCTTTCAGGCAAGTGCCGCCCTTACAGCCACCTAATGAAGAAGGGAACTCCATTCGTTTGGGATCACAAATGCCAAGGTGCACTAGACGAGATCAAGCAGTACCTGCAAAACCCTCCGGTGTTGGATGCGCCGGTCAAGGGAAAACCCCTCATTCTTTATACAACCGCCCTCGAAGGCTCCTTAGGCGCATTATGGGCACAAGAGAACGATCAAGGAAAAGAGAGAGCACTCTACTACTTAAGTCGAGTTCTGCTGGGGGCAGAAAGCAACTACTCTCCCATTGAAAAACACTGCTTGGCGTTGATCTTCGCGATAACAAAGCCCAGGCACTATGCGTTGGCGCACGAAGTCCGCCTCATCTCGAAGGTGGACCCTCTTAAATATTTGATGTCAAAGGCTATATTGACGGGTCGACTCGCTAAATGGGCTCTACTCCTGATGGAGTTCTCAATAACGTATCGACCTCTCAAGGCAGTGAAAGGCCAGGCCATTGCCGACTTCCTTGCTGAGCATCCAGTACCTGCCGGTTCTCCTCTGAACTGCGAGCTGCCGGACGAGCATGCATTCGATGCGATCGGCGGCGGTAGTACCCGATGGGAACTCTATTTCGATGGAGCGTCTTCCGTAAAGAAGCGCAAACAGGGTATCCCAATGATCAAATCAGGGGTAGGCCTCATCTTCGTAACTCCACAAGGAGGGATAATGCGCTTCGCTTTCTCCTTAACAGAGCCGAGGACAAACAATGAAGCCGAATACGAAGCTTTAATAGCAGGCCTCGAGATCGCCATCGACATGGGAATTGAAGACCTCCTTATATACGGGGATTCTCAACTGGTCGTTAGTCAAGTAAATGGTGACTACCAAACGTGCAAACCGGAGTTGGTGAAGTACGGCGAAAAGGTGCAACAACTATTGACCCAAATTCCCTCCTACACTTTGGAAAGCATACCATGGACGGAAAATAGCAAAGCAGACGCGCTAGCCAAGCTCGCTAAAGAACTGGCTGACGAGAACCTCGATGACGTCAAAATCATGGTACAAAGCCGTCGAGTGCTCGCCCCAGCAAAAATATCTCCCGAGTCATACGAAGAAAAGGGCACGACTGAGCAAACAACCCTACAAATAAAAGACCGTGAGAAGGCTGAGGACTAGAAGGAGGTCTTCATAGACTACTTTAAGTCCCACCGAATCCCCGAAGAAGCATCCTCAAGACATCAGCTCATGAAACGAGCTCTATCTTTCGCTTTCGTCAATGATACTCTGTATAAGAGGTCGTTTGATTCTCTGTGGCTGAGATGCTTAGGACCGGATGAAGCAGAAAGAGTCGTTCAAGAGGTTCATGACGGAATCTGTGGTTCTCATCAAGCAGGCCCAAAGATGAAGTTAAAAATTAAACGGATGGGTTACTACTGGCCCACGATGATCCAGGACTGTCTCGAATATGCGAAGCAGTGCCACTCGTGCCAAATCCATGGGGATTTCATCCACCAGCATCCGAATCCACTACATCCGACGGTGGCTAGCTGGCCATTCGAAATGTGGGGGACTGACATAGTCGGCCCCATCGAACCAGCATCGTCCCGGGGACATCGTTTCATCCTGGCGACAACTGATTACTTCTCCAAATGGGCAGAAGCAGTACCGCTGAGGGAAGTGAAGACGGAGAATATCCTCCATTTCTTCAAGACGCACGTCATCTATCGGTTTGGAACTCTGCGGCGGATTATCTCCGATAACGGGCCAGCCTACAGAAGCCATAAAATTAGCCGCTTCACGCAGCATCATAATATAGACTGGAGATATTCCTCAGTTTACAATCCGCGAGCTAATGGTCTAGCCGAGGCCTTCAATAAGACCTTGACAAAAATCATGAAAAAGACGGTGTCCCGAAATAAGAAAGACTGGCACGAGAGGCTGCAAGAGGCCCTTTGGGCCTATCGATCTACGTTCAAGACGGCCACGAACACAACGCCGTACGCACTGGTATTCGGTACGGAAGCGGTACTCCCCCTCGAAATAGAGCTACCCTCTCTACGGATGGCAGTCCACTACGAACTGACGGACGAAGAAAATGCTAGCCTCCGGCTCGAGGAGCTTGATGCTCTTGAAGAAACACGGCTCATAGCGCAACAAAATCTGGAAGTTTATAAAGCAAAGATGACGCGCTCATACGAAAGATTGACCCGACTGAGGACATTCCGCCAAGGCGAACTCGTACTAGTGGTCAAAAGACCTATGATCCCCAATCGCGTCAAGCGGGGAAAATTCGAGCCAAACTATGAAGGCCCGTACATCATAGATAAGGTCTACCAAGGTGGGGCCTATTTACTCATAGACATGCATGGTGAAAGGCCTTTCAGGCCAATAAACGGCCGCTTCCTAAAGAAATACTACGTTTAATGAGCCACAGCCCAGGTCAATGATAGATGACGACGACTATGTCCGCTCGCTATCTTCCTAAAGCTCAAAGCTCTATAAGTAGTAGCCGGCTCTCTCCACGACGGACCGAAACGTCCTTAAACTAACGACAGACCGAAACGTCCTTAAACTAATAGCGGACCGAAAACGTCCTTAAACTAATACCGCAGCATTCTTAGGCTGACGAGATAAAAAAAATATAATAAATAAAAATGGTATGTCCATAAGCAAAAAGGGCACGGATGAAAACCCGAAAGGGCTCCGTGAGTAAAAACAGCAGGGCTACCGGCGAGTGTTCGTGAAAACCCGAAAGGGCGCAGCCTCGTAAAAAAAAGGGGAGAAAAAGAAAATGAAAAGAATAAAAAAAACGGTATGTCCATAAGCAAAATGGGCACGGATGAAAACCTGAAAGGGCTCCGTGAGTGAAAACAGCAGGGCTACCGGCGATTGTTTGTGAAAACCCGAAAGGGCGCAACCTCGTTAAAAGACACTTATAAGGTCCTCTCGACCTTGTAAGGAGAAACCACCCGCGTGAGATCCTTATGACTCACAAAGGAGCAACACACTTAGGAATCCTCACGATTCCTAAGGAGAAAATACACTTGCGAGATCCTCACGACTCGTAAGGAGAATTCTCTTATGGGACCCTCACGGCTCATAAGATTTGAAAGTCTTAAGTTACAGAAACCTAAACCTGTTCTTAAGCAGATCCCCCACAACCTTCGATATTGCCCTACAAGCGGCTCAATACTGACCCTTGTATACAATCCACGGACGCGAATAAACATTTCCCCAGCAAAGTCACACCCGTGACTAGGGACATGTCCATATGGTGAACAACCCTTATAATTCCTCTCGACTTATAAGGAGAAAACCCTCTTGTAGGATCCTTACGACTTACAGAGGAACATACACTTAGGAATCCTCACGATCCCTAAGGAGAAAATACACCTGCAAGATCCCCACAACTTGTAGGGAGAAATACCTTTGTGAGACCCTTACGGCTCATGAAGTCAAAAGCCTTGGTCGACAGGACCCTTAACCCTGTTTACTAAGCCACCTTTGTTCGACATCGACAGAGGCAAATGATGATTCGTTCCTGGCAACATCCCAGTTGCAGCGGTGCTGATGCCGAAATCGGTGTCTAAAATCCAAGCTTGCGGCGAAAAAGCTAGCAAGCCACACATGCATACGAAATAGCCGAAATGATGGGGCAACTTGCAATAAAAAGCAGCAAGTAAAAATGTATGCATGAAAAATAGCCGAAATGATGGGGCAACTCGCAATAAAAAAACAGCGAGTGAAAATAAAAAAAATAGCCGAAATGATTGGGCACCGCGAAAAATCGCCGAAATGATAGGGCAATCACGACCTCCGCGATATAAAAGCTGAAATAATAGAGCATCGCGGAAAAAGAAATAAAATATAAAAAAAAAAGGGTTTCAATTTATGCCCTGCAGGTGATGTTCCATCACACCCCGTACACAATCCAAGGGCGTAAACAAGAAAGGGATCATACTTTTCCCAGGTTTCATCAGAAGAGGAAGCCAAGTCTCGACGGGCCAAAGGGGACCTGGAGATCATTTCAACACTAGTCTCATAACAACGGACACAACGCTAAGCTAAGCGGAACAGCGGCAACTCCCAGTTCCATGGCTCGGTGGTATACATATCGCCAACAGTCAAACCTCCATCCCGTGAAATGCGGATACAATCAGCAAAATCCCTGGTTACGTGGAACGCGGATAACGTCACTCTTCGACCCCGTGGAAAACGTCCAGAGCGGATCCTGGTCCTCGCAGAGCACGGCAGTGAACCCGTGTGAAGCATCCAGAGCGGAGCCTAGTCCTCGCCGAACACGGCAGTGAACCCGTGTGAAGCATCTAGTGCAAAATTCCTGGTTACGTGGAACGCGGATAACGTCACTCTTTGACCCCGTGGAAAACGTCCAGAGCGGATCCTGGTCCTCGCAGAGCACGGCAGTGAACCCGTGTGAAGCATCCAGAGCGGAGCCTAGTCCTCGCCGAGCACGGCAGTGAACCCGTGTGAAGCATCTAGTGCAAAATTCCTGGTTACGTGGAACGCGGATAACGTCACTCTTTGACCCCGTGGAAAACGTCCAGAGCGGATCCTGGTCCTTGCAGAGCACGGCAGTGAACCCGTGTGAAGCATCCAGAGCGGAGCCTAGTCCTTGCCGAGCACGGCAGTGAACCCGTGTGAAGCATCTAGTGCAAAATTCCTGGTTACGTGGAACGCGGATAACGTCACTCTTTGACCCTGTGGAAAGCATCCAGAGCGGAGCCTAGTCCTCGCCGAGCACGGCAGTGAACCCGTGTGAAGCATCTAGTGCAAAATTCCTGGTTACGTGGAACGCGGATAACGTCACTCTTTGACCCCGTGGAAAACGTCCAGAGTGGATCCTGGTCCTCACAGAGCACGGCAGTGAACCCGTGCGAAGCATCCAGAGCGGAGCCAAGTCCTCGCCAAGCACGGCAGTGAACCCGTGTGAAGCATCTAGTGCAAAATTCCTGGTTACGTGGAACGCGGATAACGTCACTCTTTGACCCCGTGGAAAACGTCCAGAGCGGATCCTGGTCCTCGCAGAGCACGGCAGTGAACCCGTGTGAAGCATCCAGAGCGGAGCCTAGTCCTCGCCGAGCACGGCAGTGAACCAGTGTGAAGCATCTAGTGCAAAATTCCTGGTTACGTGGAACGCGGATAACGTCACTCTTTGACCCCGTGGAAAACGTCCAGAGTGGATCCTGGTCCTCGCAGAGCACGGCAGTGAACCCATGTGAAGCACCCAGAGCGGAGCCTGGTCCTCGCCAAGCACGGCAGTGAACCCGTGTGAAGCATCCAGAGCAAACACCGGACTGTGGAGTCCTTAAAATCCATGGACTATGATGTCCTTAACCTCGACCGTAATGTCTTAAAACTAACGATCAACCACCCTGATTCCCTACGGATTCTACCTTGGTTTGAGGGGTACATCTCTTCACTCCTTTGATACCTGGCATTGTAATTCCTCGACGTCTTCAAAGAGGTGACGGGTCCCTGCAACCAAACAACGGACTGTGGAGTCCCTAAATCTTCGGACTATGAGGTCCTTAACCTTGACCGTGACGTCTTAAAACTAACATCGGACTATGGAGTCCCTAAATCCACGGACTATGAGGTCCTTAACCTTTACCGTGATGTCTTAAAACTAACATCGGACTGTGGAGTCCCTAAATCCACGGACTATGAGGTCCTTAACCTTGACCGTGATGTCTTAAAACTAACACCGGACTGTGGAGTCCTTAAATCCATGGACTATGAGGTCCTTAACCTTGACCGCGACGTCTTTAAACTACGAGGCCTTGAGAAACCCTTGACTCCGTGAAACACGAACAAGGGCGACCACATCCAGCACTTGCAGGTCCTCACGACCTGTAAGGAAGAAAACTCTCTTATGAGATCCTTACGACTCTCAAGGGAAAACCCGCTTAAGAATCCTTATGATTCTTAAGAAGAACTTACACCTATGGGATCCTCTCGACCCATGGGGAGAAAAACTCTTTATGAGACCCTCGTGGCTCATAAAATGCGAAAGTCTTAGGAAGCAGATCTTAACCCTGAATCCTAAGCCATCGCTGCCCTGCAAGTAGGCCAAGATGAATTGTCCGCAAACGCAGTCAATGAAAAGAGACACGCCGTTGAAAAGGAAAAATGCATCTTTTATTCATAAACCAAAATGGATACAACGTACAATTCATGAAAGAAACAAAAAGAAGATACTCTCATTCATGAGTATGTAAAAAAAGGGGGGAAAGATGCAAGTACTCAAGCCGGCGGGCGATTTAGCAGCTTGGTCAGATCATCCTGCTTTTGTTGGGCCACGGCCTCATGATTTAAGATCGCCAAAAGACGGGCCTCCGCCTGCGCCTGCTGGGCCTGATACGAAGCAAGCCGAGCTTCGAGCTCTTTCTCGGTGGCTTTATGAGCCTCGACCCTTTCACGAGTGAACGCGGCAGCTTTGTCGAGAGCCACCACCTCTTTGATGGACTTCTGAAGCACCCTCCAGAGTTCATACACTTTGTTGGACTTGGCAGTAAGACTCGCCTGAAGCTCGCTCGGCACTTTAGAAGCCAGCTCTCTCTCCGAGAATGTGCGGCCGAGCCCTTTGCTCGCACAACAATATGCTCACTACGTGTCGCTCTATCAGGCCACATAAGCTCACTTTCGTGACCGCAACCTTGGAAACAGGACATACATACTCAAGACCGTATAAATGGGCTTCCAGTCAATAGCAATAATCGATCTAAAACACGCTCACATCACCTGGAATGAAAGGCAACGAGAAAATTTCCGGCGTTATCCTATCGAGCATATGTTCGCAATTATATGAACATTTGAAAAAGGAACAATATTCAAAGCTTTAATGTGCATGCGACATAATAACAGTGTTGATAACTAAAGAAAGTTCTCATAAGAAGAACACAAAGTTTATTTATGCGAGCGAAAACATACATACGAGTACCAAGCCTACATGGAAGTTCAGCATACAGCATACAAAAAAAAGGGGACTAATTTAAATATTCTACGCTAGCGGGAAAAGGTCACCAAACACGGGATCAGTAGCACAAGGGTTAACAAAGCAAAGAACAAAATTCTCCATCTCTCTCTCCGCTCTCTCCAGCACATCAAAGTGACGGTTCTCGCGAGGAGTCGCTCCCCATCGGTTAGTGCCATGTTCGTCCGCGAAAGCAGACATAATAGCTCGCCGGGCCCTTATTTGGCTCAATAGGTGAATCGAGCAGTCCTTCAAACCCTGAGTAATCAGGCACGCTTCGTGAAAAGCCTCGAGCTTCTCTTCAGTCGCATCAAGCATCGCCAGGGTCATCTCTGCCGGGTGAGGAGGAATGTCGGCAAGCACGGCCGTGAGGATCATCCGGAGCCAGAGGGAACCCATTGGGAGGGGAGAACCCCTACGGATCGAGAGTTCATACATCACCGAGTCGCATTCATCATCGATAAGGAGTGGATCCACCAACCGGGCGGCAAAGCGGGGGATCATCTCCTCGATAGGAACTTCCCATGGCTGTCGACGAGCGTGTAGACGGTTGCAGGCCATGGCACTTAGTTGTTCTCGAATTAAATCACGTTAAAATAGGAATAAAAGTTCTCTGTGAAGAGAAAAGCAAAGCCATTGCCTCAGATATAAAGGGGTGCATTAAGTGCTGTGCGCGGAAAATCTTGCATGATGAAGCTATTTCCAAGGCCCAAAAAAGGAAAGGCATCGAAAATCAGGGAGATCGAACTATTTCCAAGGCCCTTTTTCTGCATCTGATATCGTGCACTGAAAATATGGCATGGGAAAATTTTGTGAACAGCCCCATCAAGGGACCCCACGTGCAGAACACGTGAGGCCCAAACTTGATGTGCACTAAAAAAAATGGAGTAGCACCCTGCATATTTAAAGCATCAACAACAACAGTAGCAAATGATAAAATCCCAGAGAAAGGCATGCAAACATGGAAAAACATAATAAAACTTATCATTCATACTTTGAGAAGTTCATACAAAATAAAGAGGACACAATTACAACGGTAGGTCCTCAGACGCGGGGCATGGATTGAGGAACTCGAACGTAGCTTTATCCAAGATCTTCCATGCATTTCGAACCGCCCTAGTATGTTTTCTCTCACGATCACAAGCATCGGGGTCTTCGCGGATGTCCTCTACCCTCCGGTAGGCGGCAAGTATGGCTGATTGCTGAAAAATCTGATGCAGGAAATCAATAAGATTGTCTCGCCTTCTTTTTGAGATCAAGTGCATCAGATACACCGAGTGTACTTTATCCTCGGCGGCGTCCAATGCCCTAAGTGGCACACCAGTACAAAATAAAGGGAGTGCCTCCCTGATCGCCAGCACGATTAGCCTCAAAAGAGAAGAGCGACGGGGGAGTAGCTAGCCATTATACTCATAGAAGCGGCCGATGATCTCGGCGCATTGAGCGTTAGTGAATTCCTGGTTCTGGCTGTGGCCCAATGCACGAATGTTTCCGTATGAAATGATCTCGTCAAGATCATACCAATGGTCAGCCATAGTATCTGAAATAAAAATCATGAGAGTTTAGTGGACAAGCCAATCAAAAGGAATGCTTGTCTAGATGGACAGTGGACTCTGCACATTCTCTAGGGGAAAACATCATTACAAGCTTCTTCATTGATTGACTACAGAATGACAACCTAGGGTAAAGAGACCCTAAGGAGCCCCCATAGGAAGAAACCGAGTTCTTCACAGGAATTAAATTCCTTATTAAGAAAAGGGAATTAAATTCCCCAAAAAAGCCCTCTCTGTGAACGGAGTTAAACTCCATGGATTTGAACTATCATCATCATCTCCTTGGAGGATCAGATGAACCCTAAAAGAGATTTACTACTGAAGATTAATTGATTTCATGGGATCATGTTAAAAGGGTAAAAACCCTTGTTTTGGATTTAAAATCCAGAGGAATGTGAGAGTTCATCGTTTGTTCAAGGACATTACCTGAAGAGAAAAGTCTCTTCGAACAAAGTTAAACTATGGAAGATTTTCAAGGCAGAGAACTAAGCTCTGGAAGAAGAGAATTAAATTCTCAGAAAAAGTTCTCAAAGAAAGAAGATGAGCAAAGTGAAGGCTCTTCTGAAGAGACATGGGTATTTATAGGATGTGATGGAGACGCTTCATCTCCCCAAATCCCTAGAGGAATCCAACGGTCACAAAAAGTGACAGCGTTGCACTCACGTGCAAACACGTGAGAACAACGCTGTGGGGGCTTTTGTTTCCTGATTTAAAATCAGGAAAAGTTACGAAGGAGGCATCACGTGCTAGCACGTGACCAGCAATCACGTGTTGGCACGCGACACCTAAAAGCATCGGCAAGGCAGATTCAGCTTCCCGACTACATCAAAGAAAAGGGGTTCAGAAAGGGTCACGTGCTCCCACATGACCAGGGTCACGTGTTGGCACGTGACATTTAAAAGCGGCTTCAAAGGCACATCGGTTCCCAGATCAAATCAAGGAAAAAGGCTTCAGAAGAGGTCACGTGTTCCCACGTGACCAGGGTCACGTGTTGGCACGTGACACTCAAAAGCAGCAGACTCAACTCCCTGATTAAATCAAGAAAAAGGCTCCAGGCGAGGGTCACGTGCTCACACGTGACCAGGGGTCACTTGGTGGCACGTGATGGCTAAGCGGCAGCCAGAAGGCAGAACGCAAAAAGGAAGAAGAGGTCTCGTTCCAAGGGGGTCACGTGCCCACACGTGACCAAGGGTCACGTGCCCACACGTGACCGGCTTTCAAAGCCTATCTGTCAACAGAATTAAATTCTGAGAAAAGGCCTCTCAAATCTTTCCAAAGGAACCGATTGAATTAAAGATTTAAAGATTCTTAAATATCACCTATCTATGGAAAAAGCCTGAATTTGGAACGATTTCCCCTTTAAAATCTAACCGAAATAACAAAGGAGAATCTCTGGATTTAAAATCCAATGGTGAATAAAATTCACCTAATAATCCAAAGGTCCAAAACGAATGGTGAATACAAATTAAATCTCTCAATGAAAGATTCACCAAAACTAATTGATTCGGCTGCTTCTCCTATAAATAGGAGCCAAGAGATGCATGCAGGAGGAATCGATACATAAAAAAAAAAGAAGAGCATTGATACTTTGGAGGAATTTGGATCTTCTGCAAAAGAAAACCCTAGGTAAGAAAGGGAAGGCTTTTTGAAAGGAAAAGAGAATCCAATTCTCAACAGAATTTAACTCTGATATAAAACAGAAGAACATAGTTCTCTCTTTGGTGGAGGATCTGTAAAATGCACATCTCCCCTTGAGTTGAGAATTTAATTCTCAATGGGTTGAGATCCTGCCATGCAGATCCAAAGCATAGAGAGGGAATGGAAGCTTGAGAATTTAATTCTCACAGAACTATAGGAATTTAATTTCTTTAAAATAAAATTAGGGTTTGACCCTATGTTATGGGAATTTAATTCCTTCAGAATGAATAGAATCAGGGTTTAACCCTAGTTAAGAACTTAGTTCTGTTAAAATAACAGGAATTTAATTCCTTCAAGAAAGAAGAAATGAGGGTTTAACCCTATTTAAGAATATAATTCTTCAAAAGAAAGTAGGAATTTAATTCCTCTAAAGTTATTGCTAGGGTTTAACCCTATGAAGAATTCAATTCTTAAAAAGATAAACAAATCTTCAAACAGGCAAAGGATTAGGGTCACGCGCTACCACGTGACCCCTGAAAAGAAACAGAAAAGAGCTTTAGGGCGCCCTCACGTGTCGACACGTGACTCCTAATGAACAGTCTAACAGATCAAAGCGCAGGCCCCCATCACGTGCCCACACGTGATGGCTTTCAGAATTAAAAGTGTTAAACACTTATCTGTAGAACAAAATAAAAGGAAACATGGCGCTATCACGTGCTATCACGTGACCCCTTGGCTGAAGCTTTAACGGACAAACACCAGAATTCCCATCACATGACAGAACGTGATGCCCCAAAGTATTCAATACTTTTGGCAGAATAAAATGAATTGAGGGCGCTCTCACGTGCTACCACGTGACCCCTCTTGCCTTAGTGTTTAACACTAAAATTGAAATCTCTATATCCAGTGTTCAACACTGATTTTCTTAGTGTTTAAACACTAATTTGGAAAGCATCTATTTACAGTGTTTAACACTGACTTTCTTAGTGTTGAACACCAACCTGGAAAACCCTGTTTCCAGTATTTAACATTGATCTGCCTTAGTGTTAAACACTAATTTGAAATCTCCATTGCCAGTGTTTAACACTGATTTGTTTTAGTGTATAAACACTAATTTGAAAGCCTTGTTGCTGGTGTTTAACACTAACTATCTTTTAGTGTTAAACACTAACTTGTCAATCTCATTCTCAGTGTTCAACACTGATTGGTCTTTAGTGTTTAACACTAACTTTAGCCCCATTGGCTAAGTGTCTAGAGGCAAAGCCTCTCCTCTAATGGACCAACAGATGGCCAATATCCTAAATATGATTGGACTTAGCCCAAGCTGGCCATAAGTCCTCAATTCAAATTCAACTGAGCCAATGGGCTCATAATATAATTAATTGGTCTTGGTTCCAAATTGGGCCAAAGATTATTTAATCTAGCTCGGTTTAAGGGTACATCTCTTCACTCCTTTGATACTTGGCGTTATAATTCATCAACGTCTTCAAAGAGGTGACGGGTCCCGATGACCACATATTAATACGGACTGTGGGGTCCTTAAACTCATGGACTATGAGGTCCTTAACCTTGACCGGGATGTCTTAAAACTAACGACGGACTGTGGGGTCCTTAAACTCATGGACTATGAGGTCCTTAACCTTGACCGTGATGTCTTAAAACTAACATCGGACTGTGGAGTCCTTAAATCCACGGACTACGACCTCCTTAACCTTGATCGCAACGTCTTAAAACTAACACTGGACCGCAATGTCCTTAAACTACTTATTGACCGCAATGTCACTAAACTAAACAACAGGGCTCCCTTAATTGCTCTATTGTTGGATCTAAACGATCCCGTTAAGTTGATCTTAGTCTGAAAACTAGACTATCGTATCCTTAACAAATGTTTAAGTCGATCTTAGTCTCGAATAAGGCTAACGTATCGTTAAACCCAAAACCCCCAAACCCAAATCTAAGATAATACGGATTTGGACTAGTCCACGCCCTACGGGCGACGACATAACTCAGTCTCCGTATACAATCCACGGGCAACTAAACACAAAATAAACACATGCGACACGAAGTGACCATCTGGAGAAGGAGAAAGTGGTTACCGCGATGCGGTAGCGTAATTAACTGCAGGGGCTTGCGCCTGCAGGGAAGAGCGTCCCCACAATCAAAAACCCCTTAAGCGAGGGGGAATCTGACGAAGTCTGCTACATCGGACGCATCCGTTTAAACCTTCGATACATGGTGTCATAAATCAACTTGGCATCTTCGGAGAGGTGGACGGATAGCACCAATTAGTATCTGCCCCCGAATCTCAGGCAAGACGTCTAGTCGCGCCGTCATTCGGAGGGGAACAAATCATTTGACAGATTGCAGCATAGGAATGTCATTTCCTATCAATAGAATGTTATCCACGTACAAGACGATGAATACGACACTTCTGGCTACAACTTTAATATATATACATGGTTCATCTGGATTTTTGATAAAGTCATATTCTTTGACCGTTTCATCAAAACAGATGTTCCAACTCCGCGATGCCTGCTTAGTCCATAAATGGACTTAAGCAACTTGCATACTTTCCCGCTGCTCCCACTCTGATTGAAACCCTCTGGCTGATCCATATAGACGCACTCTTCTAAATTACCATTCAGAAAAGCCGTCTTTACGTCCATCTGCTAGATTTCATAATCATGGAAGGCAGCAATAGCAAGAAGGACCCGAATGGATTTGAGCATAGCCACTGGAGAAAAAGTTTCGTCATAGTCCAAACCAGGTCTGTGACGAAAACCCTTTGCAACAAGTCTAGCCTTATAAGTTTCCACCTGTCCATCTACACCAATCTTTTTCTTGAAGATCCATTTGCATCCTATGGGTTTTACCCCATCTGGAGCAAAGTCCAAAGTCCATACTTTGTTGGTGTACATGGACTCCATCTCGGTCCGCATTGCATCTAGCCATCGTACCGAGTCGCCGCTCTGGATGGCCTGCTGGAAGCTAGTAGGTTCATCATCATCAATGATGCAATCCTCTCTATCCCCATCTATGAGAAAACCGTAGTATCTCTCGAGCGGATGAGACGGCCTACTACTCCTGCGGAGGGGTGCGGGAATGTCCTGTTCTTCTTGAACTACTGGTTCTACCAAACTTTCAGTAGTAGTTTGTGGTTCTGGAGTTTCTTCCAGTTCTATTTCGCTCCCATTTATTTCCTTTTCTAAAAACTGCTGTTCTAGAAAATGGGCATTGCGAGAAACAAAAACCTTTTGTTCATCTGCTTAATAGAAATAATATCCCTTGGAGTTCTTTGGATATCCCACAAACTTACACTGTACTGATCGTGCCTCGAGCTTGTCCGCATGCTGCTTTTTAACAAAAGCTGGACATCCCCATATCTTCAGATGCTGGAGATGGGGTTTCTTCCCACTCCACATCTGATATGGCGTGGTAGGCACAGTCTTAGTAGGAGCACTGTTCAGAAGATATGCCGCTGATTCTAGCGCATAACCCCAGAAAGATCGCGGTAACTCAGCATTACTCATCATGGAACGTACCATATCCAATAGGGTTCGATTCCGTCTCTCCGATACACCGTTATGCTGTGGAGTGTATGGAGGAGTAAGCTGAGAGAGAATTCCTTTCTCTTTTAGGTAACCTAGGAACTCGGCACTTAAGTATTCACCACCTCGATCAGATCTTAGTGTCTTGATACTTTTGCCGGTTTGGTTTTCTACTTCATTCTTATACTCTTGGAATTTCTCAAAAGCCTCGGATTTATGTTTCATCAGATAAATGAATCCGTAACTTGAGTAATCATTCGTAAAAATAATGAAATAGGAAAAACCACCTCTTGCATGTGTAGACATTGGACCACATACATCGCTGTGTATGAGTCCTAAGAGCTCGCTCGCTCTTACTCCATGTCCAGTGAATGGAGTCTTTGTCATCTTTGCTTTGAGACATGATTCACAAGTGGCATAAGTTTGATATTCGAACGAGTCCAAATATCCTTCTCTATGTAACTTAGTTAACCTTGTCTCATTGATGTGACCTAGTCTACAATGCTATAAGAAAGCTTTATTTAAATCTGGAGACTTTCTTTTTAGTGTGTTCTGGACATTGAAAATTTGGAGTTGGTTTAAGACATATATACCGTTATTCAGTGTACCGGACCCAATCAAACTATGATTAAGGTGGATGTTAACAACATCGCTTACAAACGTGAAATCATAACCTTTATTTGATAACAAGGAAACCGATATGATATTACACGTTAAACTAGGTACACAAAAACAGTTATGTAAAACCAAAATATGTCCACTCGTCAATCCCAGGTGATAATCCCTGACGGACACAGCTCCCACGCTAGCTCCGTTAGCAACCTTTAGGGTCATATCACCTTCCTTCAGCACTCTACGGTTTCTCAGTGCCTGCAATAAATTGCATATATGAGATCCTGATCCGGTATCCAATACCCAGGAAGTAGAGTTGATTGACAGACAATTCTCAATTACAAACACACCTGAAGTCGAAGACACAGCTTGCTTCGGTCCTTGGTTCTTGGCGTTCCACGCCTTGCAATCCTTCTTCCAGTGCCCTTTCCTGTGACAATGGAAGCACTCATCCTGGGCCACTACTGGCACCGCAATCTTTTTCTTTTCCTTCCCTCCCACCTTACTAACACCTCCTCTAGGTTTGGTGGCGGCCTTCTTCTTCCTTCCTTTGGCCCTAGCCTTAGACCCGGAAGAAGAAGCTCCGCTAACAAACATAGCGGGTGTTTCCCTTACCTTTTGCAAGGTGCCCTCTGCACTCCTCAACATGTTAAGGAGTTCTGGAAGTTCAACTTCTTTTCTTTGAATGTTGAAATTCAGAATAAACTGGGCGTAGGTGGGAGGAAGGGACTGGAGAATAAGGTCTGTATATAGCTCATTATCCAAAGTCGTCCCAAGGTCTGCGAGCTCTTCAATATAGCCTATCATCTTTAGGACATGTTCTCCTACCGATGATCCGACGGCCAACCTCGCTCGAAACAAGTTCTTTGAGGTCCCGTATCTTGCTACACGAGATTGCTCTCCATACAGATCTTTTGTATAGAGAAATATGGATTCAAGATCCATATCCTCGTGCCTCCTCTGATGTTCATTGTTCATCGAGGCAAGCACGATGCACTTGGCATTCGCGCAATCTATCTCCCAGGTTTTGTGGATTTCCTTATCCGCATTACTGGATTTGGGACCTGGGACTACAGGTGCCTTAGCGGTAAGGACGAACCCCAATTTGTCATAGGTCAAAGCCATTTTGACATTCCGCAGCCAATCTTTATAGTTTAGCCCTGTCAGTATATTTTTCTCTAAAAGTAACTTAAGTCCAGTCATTTTCAGGGTCGCTGCAATTAGGAGAGAGAGAAGAAAACACTTTAGCATGATACTCTTGCAAGTTTAGTGTGGTTTTTAGTTTATCTAAACTGGATGGCTCCCAGTGTTTCTCGAATCCTTCCCCAAACCATAAAAGAATAATTAGCCAGGACTATTCTCACCGTACAATACTTCTTAACTGTTCAGCTAGGCCAGTGTCGATACTTCGAGGGAGGTTTTCCAACGCTTTCGTGAAGTTCCTTAATTAAATAACATCTTTTCTCTGGGGCGTAGCCCCGCTGACACCTTTCTTGACACCTACTTGGTTTATAGCATTGATCGTTAAGTGACGAATATCCTGATAAGTAGCATATACTCACAGAAGGATCGGGATCCAAATATCATCGTCTAATAATGCTGAAGGAATCCTACCAACATTCATCAAACTCCAAATGGTATGCATCTCTTTGTAAATTTCAGTTTCTTTAGAAATTCCCAATATAAATTTTTGCCCCATGCTCTTATGACCTTGGCTTTGGTCAAAATGTCATAAGTCACATGTCAAGTTCTACCCATCATTATCTTGTCAATTTGAACCCATCCGTACATACCCCTGACTTTGGTCAAATGATAATACGACTGTCCCAAACTAACTCATCTATCTATGCAATAAATGAATACCCAGCAGCTACCAAACACTATGCCTTGACTTTGGCCAAAATGCATAGCTTGAATACTACTGAATACCCAAATGAAATGACGGAGGGCTATGTTCATGGTTTTGGCAAAACCATGAACATAGTGAACTTGATATAACCGAAGGAACCTAATAGCTTTTTAAAAGGAGTGGTTAAAGCTCCGCAATTAAAAAATATCCTCTGTTTTAAAATAACCGAGTGGTTTCTTTTAAATTGTTCCAACGATTAAACTTTTGGTTTATTTTCTTTGCATTAATAATAATGCGTCCCATCATTAACCTATCATTGCAGAAAACAACGAAAATACAACGTCCTCTTATACCATCCGCATTTGCCACTAGGTCCCGTCATCACCCGTTAGGTTACTTAACTAACGGCAGAGCGGGGGCTGGACTAGCGCGGGTGTAAAACATAAGTGACGTCTAAATAGCTATCATATATAGATATTGTACATTCGTCAGACGCAATAATAGGCATTCCAGATCACAGATGAACATTATTGGATATGCAAGCAATCCGCGTTTCTTTTGAGCCTGCAACGACGGATTACACAGTTGTGATAAATAGCCATTACCCCACCCTAGACCCCTACGGGTACGGCAACTACCCGCCAAGTACCCGAAGTGAAGCGGTCTCCCTCAACAACGTGAGTAGGCCACTAAACACTTCAAAGTACCCGGTAGTTTGTGCATCCCACCTTGGGTCTATCCTAGGAGCAAAAACAGTAAAATGAAATAATACAACGGTGGCTACAACCGCAACCTGGATGTGCCCCGCAAAATAATATTACAACATATCATAATTACATTGAATGAATTAAAATAATAACCTATCTCAAACCCCGGCTAATCATCACAATAATCCAATACAGTTCATAATCACAAACAGTAAAATCCATTACAGAAATGTGCAACTCCCTGCCAACCGACATAGTAGCAGTTAGGGGAGGTTTACGAACACATTATACAATCACAGATATAATCAAATTAGAAAACATTGTAAAATTTCGATCGAGCAAACGCTTTAGATTCTACTCCAAAACTTCTCTGTGTACCTGAGACTTGAGCAGAAAAATAAACATCCCAGAAATATCATTATTAACACTTAAGAGTTACTGAAGAAATTTGGGCTGACTCGGACCCAACTCGGCCGCAGATCCGCGGCGGATCGCATGGATCCGCCGCGGTTCCGCGGTGAGTTAGCCGAGTCACAAGTCCAAATTTCTGCAGTAGCCCTATTATTCCCTGCTTGTTATTCTGCAGGTCCCTGAAAAATTTTTAGGGCATGTTTTAAATTCGACAGAAACTGTGTTAAATCGATGATTTTTCCGGTTCTTTTTGCGTTCGAAATTCTTACGACTTTGCTAATGAGTTAATTATTGTTTAGCGAGGCTCTGATACCACTGTAAGTCGATGTACAACACCCCATGACTTGCGGGGAGGCGGAAATATGAAAAACGATCTTGTTCTTTACTTAAACATCGACTAACCGAAGAATCTTTGCTAAACTATAACTAATGATAAACATAGGAGTTCTAAACTACTATGTGAAGTGATTATACCTAATGAACCATGTCCTTCGTCTTTTCGTTCTCCACCTCCTCCTCGGCCTTCTCCAAGCAGTAGACGATCCACCCGAGAGCTTTAATTCAAGCTTCACCTCAAACTTGAGGTAACTAGGTTTCTTAAAGTGCTAATCTAAGTAACCTAGGTGATATAGAGTTGGATTATGGAGTGATTAGTCCATTCTAATCCTTGATCTCAACACATGAGAGGGGAGGATTAGGGTTTGAAGAGAGAGAGCTTGAGGAGAGAGAAGGTGAGCATGAGAATGAGATTGTGATCTATCATGATATATATGAAGCATTAATCTTTATCAAATAAATAGAAAATAGGATTTAACAACCATGCTTCATAAATACAAATGGGTGATTCATCTCCATGAGTCATTAAGCATTTATGATGCATTAATGACATGGATGAATCACACAAATAAGTCACTAATCTCATTTAATGCATATGCCACCTAAACCCCCAAGTCACCATCTTCTAGAAGCTTCTCGTGAAATTACGAGAACGCCCCTCCTATCCGTAAAAACACGGAAAAACTTTAGACTGTATAAATCCAATATCCCAATACTAGAATCTGGCTTAAACCAAAACCGACTAGTAAAAACTGTCCGAAAGTCGTACGTGCGTAAACACACGTATGCGTCCGAACCCGTAAAACCATACGACCTCTATATCGTTTCGCCTGGAGCAGGGAAACTCTCTGTTTGGGACTCTAATGACTCGACTACTACGCTGGCAGTGGGTTTAACCACAGACCGCAAGCGGCACTAGCTGTACGTAACGGTCCCCAGGTAGATGTCGATAAGAAGGCCGATGAGGAAACCCATCCGAACTCCTACTGAGCCTGATGTGACAATCTCCGTACAGTTCGGTCTGTTCGTCTAAGACTATCGCATATCAGGCCTAGGGGGCGGCAAGCGTCAGTCCCCTAATAGCGGTATAAGTCGTGTCGCAGCATAGCCCATTACACCCTGAGAAACTACTGGAACCTACCAGTAAATCTCGCTTGCCCTGGCCAGGGACTTTGCGTAATGGCTCTCTGACACAGCGCGATATCAACTCCCAATACCGGGAGAGACGAATCCTGTCTAACCGCCACTGCCTCCAAGTGCTCGGGACTGCACCCAACTGCTACCTGTTTGCACGACTCCTTTGAGCCGTGGTAGGGTAGTAATCTAAGAACAGCGGGACACACTCGAGGCGAAGTAGCAGTGTCAAGTCTACGGACTATACTGTACTCATGTCACCTGGGAACTGTTAACTGACGACTGGTATAAAACCCACCCAACAGTTCCCTGCGAGTTCTGTCCGGTGTACCCGTAACCCAACGAGCACCTGTATACTATCTCCAGTATGACGTACTGACGGCTGTGGGACAGACCATCTCCCCAACTGGGATGAGAAGCATACACACTAGTCTACTCCGGAGTATCGATGCCCTGTCTCGATAATCCTACGACTAGAGACCTGAAAAAGGATGTGCTTGTAGACTACCCAGCCCCCACTAGTGTGATTGCCATCACAACGCTGGTAGTCAAGCAAGATCCTAAGAGCTCTATCAATACGTATACTCACATATTAAGATAGAAAAACCAAGTAGCATACTACCATGTTTAGCAACACTGTTATATACATGTGAATATCCCAAGCTTCTATTAAGTAATATACAAACTAGTATGATACAATAATGGCCCCTAGGGAATATACACTAACAGCTCAATACCTGGGTAGCCGTTACGTACAGCTAGTGCCGCTGACGTGCTTGTGGTTAAACCCACTGCCAGCGTATTGACGAGTCTTTAGAGTCCTACACAGAGGGTTTTCCTGGTTCTGGAAAAATGATGTAGTAGCCGTATTGGATACGTGTAGGGTTCCGATCGATTGATGTACATTGTACTCGAACTTTTGATTGGACAGATGATAATACTAGCCGGCTCGGGTTTGAGCCGGATTATTAAATCAGGTATTGATTTAATAATTTACGTATATGTATTTCGATACATATATTCTAGTATTATATTCTTTGTGTTATTCTATCTCTTTGGGTATTCGTATTTCGGTACGGATACAGGTATGTATATACAGTAGAATGTAATCCGTATTTTTTACCGGACAACATTCTAGAAGGTGCTACCTCATTTTAGGGTTTGACCATTTTTCTAAATGGATAAATGAGGTGGATATTTGTATATGGAGGTATGGTGAGAACCATACTTAAATAGTGAACACAAATGAATTCTTAATTCATTTGTGTCCACTATTCAAGTATGAAAAGAATTTAAAAATGGAAAAATGGTTTTTACAAAACCAAGCATGCTACTTTCTCTCTCTAAGGTTGAGCTCATTTTGAAGGCATTCTTGTTCTTCTTCACTTGGTTTTCTTGAGCTCCTCCCTCACCATTAACTCCACCTCCTCTAGCTTTCATGGTTGCTTCCACCTTCTTCATAATATGAGATAGTTAATACTTAGAATACACACACACACTACATCCTAGGCTCTCTAGGGTAGCATCCTAGAGACCCTAGTTGCTCTATTTGCATCTTGGTGTGGAGCTAGAGCCGGAATCACATCTCTCGAGTGGATCATCGGAGATGGAGGAAGACTGGCGACCAACTTCATTCAAGCACACCTCAAGGAGCCATGGAGAAAGATGAAGACCGAAGGACACGGTTCTATTCGGTATAATCTTTCTAACTTGTAGTTTAGCACCCTCTTTGTTAGCTAGTATACTGTTTATGGGTTTGATCTTGGGATTGGGTTCCATTGGCGCCAGATTTTTGTTCTCCGTTTTTGTTCCGCACCGGTCGCTTTTGATGGCCAGGGCGCTAGCATAACCCAGCAGTAGTATCAGAGCTACCCATAAACCATTACTAGCAAGGTTGCACGAAGTTAGAACATCGATCGATCAAAATTTCCAAATCATTTTTCCATTTTACCAAGTTTCTGTCGATTTTAAAACTTGCTCGAAAAATCTTTCTATATAGATTAAAAATCCGTGCAGGAAATTGTAGAGCACCACAAGAAATTTGGAAGCTTGAATCAATTTTTTGGCCGCGGAACCGCCTCAAAACATGCTATTTGGCAAGAAGGGTAAATTAAGTCCAGGATACAAAGGACCGTTCGACATACTCAAACAAGTTGGAGAAGTGGCATCCGTTTAGCACTACCACCCTCATTAGAAGGAGTGCACAACATGTTTCACATATCCCAGTTATGACGATATGTGAGCGACCCCAGCCATATACTTGATCACTCAAAGCTCACAGTACAGACTGATCTAACCTGCGAGCAACAACCAGTTGAGATCCTGGACCAAAAAGTGAAGACATTGCGGAACAAGGAGGTAAATTTGGTCCGAGTGATGTAGAGAAAAGATTTTCTAGGAGAATCAACTTAGAAAAGAGAAGAAGATATGCGTACACGATATACTTACCTGTTTGAAAATTAGTCTCTATATAAACGTAAATTTCGATGACGAAATTTTTATAGGGAGGGTAGAATAAAATGATTCTGAAATCCCTGTACAAAATTACTTGTTTATTGTATAGAGAGGATATTTCAGCCTGTTGTAAAGTTATAAATTAGATTTGTTTAATGCAAGAAGGAACTTGTACCTCATTGGTAAAGCCTCTACGCTATTACGACATAGCCTGTGCGTTCGAATCCCATCATACCCAATTATTTTTTAAAGATTTTTCTTTTTAATTTTACTAAAGCCCAAGAGTTGCATGTGCAATTCATAGAGAAACGAAAAGTTTTAAAAAAAAATCAAACATGCACAAAAAGGAGTAAACACAAATTAATGCGCGTAGTACGAATCTCAATGCAATTGCCCAGATCCGACCGCCCGTTTCCTTCTTTGGACCGGCGCCGACGGTTGGGATAAGTCTAAATGACTCCGTGTTTTGCACACACACCCCTTCAACTCCCCTCAACTCCTCTGCACTGTTTGATTTTCCTGCAATCAAACAGAGACCATTCAATTCACCATTTAACACCATTTTACTTCTTTTAATCCAAATTTTTAATTTCTAAACCCTAATTCTTCACTATAAATAGCACCCCATCTCCTAGCTCTTTCCCATTCTGAAAATTCTATCAAAAATCCTCTCAAACTCTCTAAGGACCAAGTGGAGTTAGGAACCCAAGTGAAGTAGCAAGCCAAACTCGACGACCGAAACTTTTCCAACAACACCATGACATCCGAAGGCTTCCCTTCATCCTTATTAACGCTTTAAACTAGTAAGTCCCTTCATCTCTCTTCCTTTCCATCTCAAAACAAAATTTTAAAATAATCGACAAAAGTGGAGTTATCTCCGATATAATCTTCTTTTTAATATTTGTAATCCACATAACAAGCAAATTAAATCAAACTAATATCCTATACTAATCTTAACTTTATTCACATCATTATCTTTTAGTTTAATAAAAAAAATTCATGTGAAACAAACATATAACAGACTTTTTCATTAAAATACCATAAATTTAGTATAAGCTTTCTCGATAACTAGTTTATCTACCTTTTGGAAAACTTTATGGGGTAACGACTTATCCATCATGCACATTATGGTTGCATAGCACGATATTCTGAACATATGTCTAATTTAAAGAATAATTTTTTCATTAAAATACCATACCTTTTCAAAACGGATTTCTTTTAATCGGTATTTTTGTAATTCTCAGCAATTATGCCTCTATAACCCTCGTCAGGGGACCCGCTGATAGATGGTCCGGATTATTACACATCGTTGAGACAGTAGAGCGAGATGCAGAACTCCTCACGGAGTATTTAGTCTTGAAAGGAAATTTTAAAAATACGGTTTTTAAGAAATACGACTTTTCTAAATAAAAAAACCTAAATTTTGGAAAATTCTATAAAACTATGAATTCGTATTTTCAATAAAAATATATTATGAAACTATATTTTTTAATGAAAGATTAGAATTTTTAATAAAACACCACCAAGTTTCCAAAAGTAGTAGTTTTTATTAAAATACCATAAACTTTAAAAAAATTAGGTTTTATCACCAAAATACCACAACAATTAAAATATAAATTCATGAAAACCCTAAATATTATAAATCACCCTCGAGATTTATTTTTAGACTATATTAAAGTATTTTTCATAAAAAAAACCTCGAGATATGTAAACAATATTTAAGGACTCTACATTGATATAGATTTAAGTGGTATCATTTCTCTTCAGTCTCAGAGAGCCGGAGAAAATGAGTGATTACCTATTCAGATTAGACAATTTAACGGAGTTATCAGATGCTAATTATCTTGGAAAAATATATAAATCTTGCCGTCCATGTGCAGCAGTTGCCGATTTCTCCCGAACATAAGATTTTTAACAGATTAAAACAATTCATATAAAAAGACCTGAACTTGAATCTAAACTTGAACTCGAACCAGAACACAAATTCGAACTCTAACCCAACTCGAATCTAAACCTAAATATGAACTCGAACCCAATCTACTCGAACTAACTTGACTCGAACCAAGATTGCAATTGACATGACTCGCATATTACTCGACTCACTCGACATCATTCTATACCTTTTGCAATCTATGGTTTCGATCAAGACATGTTATAACTAATCAATAAAATTTAATTAAGTATATTATATAGTTATAATATATATTATATTCGGGGTGTTTTGGATAGTTTCTTGTGTGAATCCAACGGAGCTTCAGGAGTAAACTCTTTTTTATTTTACTCGAATATCAGTTGGGTTGACTCATTCACAGCCTAGAGCCCCGATACTAACACATGAAACGGGCCCGTGTTTTCTTGCTCCTGGGCCCCACTCTTGAGCTCGTGAATACTTCTACGGCTGCGTTGACATTCACACTTGGAGTTTAACGTTAACATAGTGACCATATAGAGACCTATAATACATTTTCACCCATGAACATATATTCTTACTCGTCATCTATATATTCTATATTTGTCATTTTCTTTACTCTTACTTATCCTTGGGACTTACCGAGCGCTAGTTCGTTGACGGGCATTCCACCAACTTTTTTCTCTTGGAATGTTCGTCAGATACGGTCGAGACGGAAGAGGTAGAAGCCACTAAGGATGACTACAGCCGAATTGCTACTCATGACTAGCTCGGTGTTCATCTCAGAAAACTGCATTTTAATACCGCTCATTCATTATCTATTTTGTTATATATCGATGCTATTAACCAGTGTCTGCTCAGTAATTACAGATTACAGGTGTTCGTGATTAAATACTGGAAATAAACTCAATATCACGGATATAGCGTTTGGGAGCGGACACTGCAAACAGAACAGAAAAACGACCAATATCCAAATAGCTCTTTTGCAATAAACAAGTGTGCACACAATTTTTGGTCCAACACAATACATGTGTGACACTAGCTCTTTGACATGGACCATATGGGGGATGCCCTTGCACAATTCATGCAAGTAGGCACATGTGTGGTGTGATGGGCAATAAATGATAAAATGTTGTGATGCGAGTTAAAGGTTTGATTTCCCTCCAAAACTACTGGGTACAATACAAGCTTCTACAAAGAAAACAAACAGCACCAGGATGATATTGGAGTTGACACAAGACCACACAACCAATACGAGCCCATGTGCTCGGATTTTAGCCGGCCACACCATCAATGAATCCGAGCTCGCCAGCCCCCCTTTCCCTGTTTGTCCCCATCTTTTTACTGTCCCTTCCTTGCAGTCATATCACCTTATTTCTATTACCTGTTTAATCTTTTTTGGTGCCTTTAAAAACCAGATCAGTGAGCAAAGGAAGGGGTCTCACATAGTATATACATTTTCTTAGTTTTTTTGTTTTTGGTTTAGACTTAAGAGTGGGTGGGATATCACTTGGTTTCTTCTTCTTCCCTCTTGAAGTTTTCTCTTGAGAGCTTCATTATGGAGGTTGAACAAATTACCAATATCTTGTAACTCAACTTCAAGTGTTAATATATTGCTTTGTTATTTGCTTTCTTTTCTTTACTTGCTTTGCTTTTCTTTTCATTATTAATCTTAACTAATCTCTTTGGTTGTGGTAATGGTGAGGAAATGAGATGAAGGATTTGCCTCCTCCTTCTCTTGTTAATGTTTAATGTGCTTATATATATGATTCTAACTCAAAGATTGTTTATGTATTGATGTGATATGGTATTTTGAAATATGGTTACTTAGTAACCTCCTCATATACCATATTCATTCCCGTTCCCCATTTCAATATTTAAGTTAAAATCAATTTAGTGTTAAGGTTGCTAGGTTTAGATATGGTATTTTGTGATCAAGTGCTTAACAATCTCTTGGTTTCATATACGATATACTATCACAAACACTTAGCAAACTCAACACTAAAATCATTTGCTCTCATGAACTAATTTGTGTTTTTGATATTATGGTAATCTTGCTAACCATCGTGCTTAGTGTTGATACCCCAAGGTCGGACATACAAACGGTAAGTGAACAAAACGGACTCGATTCGTGTTTTGCGGTGAATATCGGAATTTGATGATTTGTGCTTCGCAACCGCGTTGACAAATCATACTTCATGCCGGGATCGACGTAAGGACGGACAAATCATGATCGAGGGTGCATCGAAGGAATCGTCGCGATTCGATCTTTCGAGCCAAAGACACAACCACTTCTTACTTAGTTTCTTTGCTTATTTTTCTTTGTTTTCGTATTCTTTATTTTTGTGACAAAACCAACCATTTGTTATTTGTTGAACCTTAAATCACAAGACCTAATACACAATTTCTTACGGATCGACCCATACCAGCCGGCTTATGATAACGCGCCGTGCACTTGCGGTTTATAAATTTTAAAACGAGAACGATCTCGCGTGCGCATTCCATTTCCTTAAAATCATATCCGTTTCCAAAACATACGCGTTTGCATGCGTGGGTGAATTCCTAACAAGTTTTTGGCGCCGTTGCCTGGGAGTTGGTAGTATTGGGTATTGTTATTTCTGGTTCGTACTAACAAAATTTACTACTAACTCAAAAAAAATTCAAAACTACCAATACGATATTTTTCTAACTTGTTCTCTGTCCTTCAGACCTGCTAACACCCTGAAATTTATTTTAAAAATCAAGTTATACTATAAGAACACTTAGCTAGCCTAGATAACTCACAAAATTTGAGCACAAACAAGCTTCATTTGGCCGGCGACATCAATGGGAAATCCGAGCTTGCCGGCCCAGTGAGGGTGTTTTTGATTTTTTCTTTCTGTGTGATCTCCAGTGTGTTGGCAGTACTCTAGTGGTATTGCTTGATTTTTATAATTTTGAGTGTGTGGGAACTGGGGCATATATATCGCTTTTTGACACTAAATATTGTATTTTCCGACATTTCAGTTTTTAAGGAATTACGAACAGCGATCGTGCGGAGCGAGGCTCAAATTCAATTTCAAAACGTTAGTGAAGTATAGTGCCAAAGATCCGGGTAGTTTGACCCGCGCAAGCGAACGATCAAAATCTCGGGATCACTTCAACAAGAGGGTTTCTTAACCCAAATCACTTTGATACTTAATTTCCTAACACACTCTTCTTGAATCCGACGCAGTCCAATATTTCTATCTTTTGCAGGATTCTTCGCATAAGCTTGCCACCAATTGCATAGAGAACTAACCGTATTTTTTGCAACGCTTAAATTTAAACAAAAAAGATTGCTTAAATTGTTTGATATCTTGAATTCTTTTATTGATTGCGCATTTGCATCTTAATACGGATTTAAGGGCAAAAAGACCAAACAAGATACGGTAAAAGATTTCATCACCTTTTTCCGTAGCCCAGAAATCAAAAAACTGCATTCTTGCATACCCACGGTAATTTAAAATCAACTAGAACTTTGACTCTAAGGATTTCGCGCTCATTAGGAGAAGTTGACTGTGTTTAGAACACCGCTTAACGGTATATCGTTCACGGGGTGTCTAGGCAAGTGTTCAAGAGAAAGGGTTATCTAATTAATGAACTTCGCGGAAGCGTTGGAAAAGCTCCCTTTCTCTCTTGCACTTACCTGGCTTCGTGATCCGTATATCTTGAGCTCGTTTCTCGACACAGTTTTATTTCAACAATCAGGTTCTTGAGCAGGTTCTTGAGCAGCTCTAGTTAACTAGCATACCATAGGCTCTAGGGGTGTGATATTCTTTGTTTTTGTGATATTTGTGAATTCTTGTTGATATGGGTGATACACGATTTAATTCAATTTCTCACGATTCTTATTCTTTTGTTTATACTCAGTCCCAATTCTTTTGTTCAAACTGCCATGATTCTTCCAACATTCACGAAAATTATCCTTCTCTAGGGGGTGACCAACCATACCAGATTTTTGATAATGGTCACCCACCTATCACTCTTGAGCCCAGTCCTACTTCAATTAGAAACCTAATGATTGAAGATTTAGAGAAAGAGGTCGACAGATTGACTGTTTTAGCATCACCACCGTTACAACCCTCTCTTCCTGAAACAACTGACACATCCTTAGGGAATGATGGTGAGATAGATGCTAGGTTGACCGCTTTAGAGAAAGGTATTGAAGTGATGATTGCGGTCGAGAATCAAACAGCTGCAACACTAGCCTTGTGTATACAGCAGTCTGAGCAATTGTTTCACGCTCAAGCTCAATTTTTGGCTAGAATTGAAGAGCATGTAACTGTAGTGATTCGAAAGAGTGAACACAGTCAATTAGAATCACATTGTGTTAATATCTGTCGTTTAGAAAGTCACCCAAATAAGATAAACGATCAATTGAATTTTGATGATTTCATAGATGACAATGCAATTGAATTGACTAAGTGTTATCAGGACACACAAGAAAGACCTCCGACTGATTTTTGCATTCCAGTTTTAGAAGAGGAATCTTGTGATTTTTACGGGTATGGTTTGGATAGATTGTTAGAAGAGATCAATGATCAGGAACCCATAATTTTTGTATCACCTAGTGATATTGTTTCGGAAGAAATGTTAGTGTGGGAACCTACTTTTTTTTATGACATATACCTACCCATTTGTGAATGTGATGAGAAAGAAACGGTATTGGGAGAGTTAGAAAACCATAGTGATAAAAATAGGATTGTGAGAAATCAAAAGGAGGAAGACAGTATTGAAAAATATTCTTTCATATCAAATTTTGAGAAATTTTTTGCGGATGAACTTGATATTCTTGGTGAGTTTGAGTCAAGATCAATTTGGGAACATCCTAAAAACCTTTATTTTGCTGAAATTTTTGCGGATAAACTCCAGTTTTTACACGAACTTGGCTTTGGAACTCAACATGTGCTTTATGAACATTCAATTCATCCAGGGAACAATTTTTTGACCTCTTCAAAACTTCATTTTCATCTTCAGCGTCTTATGATCCCTACTTTTACACGCCTATGCCCTTCACTAATATCTAACTTATACCTTTTCTTTTTCTTTTTTCTTTGTATATACATATTCTTTTACCAGCCATTGCGCTATATAAACAAAATCTTTAAATGGGTGGTATTAATTTCTGGACTAACCCAGTCTTTTAATATGTAAATATTGTAATTAGTCTTAGTTTTTTTTTCTTTTTCTTTGAATAAAATTCTCACCCTAATGTCTATGTCTAGCTACCGGAGACGGGGGCAACGATGAGAACATTGTAAAACTCAGGTTTGGAGGTGAGCACTGCGTTTATTTTGTTGTATCATGTGTATATTCTGCATTGCATACATATTTTAAAAACCCATAAAAATTGAAAAAATTTCCTAAAAATATAAAACTTTGTCATGTTAGCTAGCGGGGGAACTTAGATTCAAAGTCTGACGGTCCGGTTGATAAGTTAGAAATAACTAAATCTTTTTTGTGAGACCGACGACCCAAAAAATAACCCTCCTTTGTGTTTAACCATAACTGATAAACGTCTTTTATAACACTTTACACGTGTTGTATATTTTTGAGAATTTGATAAAAGTCTGACATATCTGTAAAACTTTTAAAATTGATAAATATCTTTAGGATCAAACAGGTTTGTTCTGAATTAAGTAATATTAAAAATAGTTCATAAAGTAAGGTGAATATGAAGGATATTATTGAGCTTTTAACAGAATCTATAAGTCTGAAAAATAACCCATCTGAAACCTTGTTGGAGTAATTACACACCTTATCCACTTGTAACATCTTCGGATTTAAAAGAAAAAGTTGGCTATATCTCCGTTTTCACTGAGTTCAAAATATTTTAAAATAAAATGAGTCTTTTGTTTTGTGGCCTTGGTAACTTGGGTAATTAAGTCCTTAGGGTGTCTCCACACCTAATGCCCTAAAACCATCTGGTTTGGGAGTCATTGATCCAAAACTCGCTAAGTTTCCAATCACCAAATAAAACAAGCTAAGCAAGTGTTCTTTCCGAGTTAAAAGTCCTTGCGGTTCTTTGTGGGAGAATAATCTTGGCAAAGACGAGTTTTCTATTAAAACAGTTTTTTGTCGCAGAGATATGAAATTTTGTATTTATTAAGACGTTGTGCACGATAACGAAGGGTGTGTATGAATAACAACAGGTGAAAGGTAGGAATGAAAGCTCAGACTTAGGTTCTCTGTTAAAAATAATTTAATATTCTGACTTGAAACCTAACTGGAGAATAAAACTTGAGAAAATCTTAAACTCCTTTCAAACTCATGTGATCCTTTAGAAGTTTATCCTCATCTGTAATTATGACATGATGACCCTAATCAAAGTTCTTAAAATCTTATGGACACTATCCGCACAATCACGATAAGACGCGTATGAGCTTATGTTAAACAAATTGCGAGGTGTGAAAAATAGGGTTTGACGTTTCTAAATTAGGGTGATAGAACTTCTAGCTTTGATCTCTAACCTTATGATTAGAATCAACAGTTTCCGCGCGACGCTAACTTGACTGAATTTTGTGGGTGTAATCCACTGAAAACCCTCAGGAGACAACACTCCTCCTACTGGGGACACCTAGAGGTTTAACGGCTTGTTGCACATGCTCAGTGCAATCGCGTTCCCTGTGAAAATGAGGCTAAGATTTTTTGTTTTGCTCGAGACGAGCAAAAGATAAGTTTGGGGGTATTTGTTCATCTCAGAAAACTGCATTTTAATACCGCTCATTCATTATCTATTTTGTTATATATCGATACTATTAACCAGTGTCTGCTCAGTAATTACAGATTATAGGTGTTCGTGATTAAATACTGGAAACAAACTCAATATCACGGATATAGCGTTTGGGAGCCAACACTGCAAACAGAACAGAAAAACAACCGATATCCAAAGAGCTCTTTTACAATAAACAAGTGTGCACACAATTTTTGGTCCAACACAATACATGTGTGACACTAGCTCTTTGACATGGACCATATGGGGGTTGCCCTTGCACAATTCATGCAAGTAGGCACATGTGTGGTGTGATGGGCAATAAATGCTAAAAAGTTGTGATGTGAGTTAAAGGTTTGATTTCCCTCCAAAACTACTGGGTACAATACAAGTTTCTACAAAGAAAACAAACAACACCAGGATGATATTGGAGTTGACACAAGACCACACAACCAATACGAGCCCATGTGCTCGGATTTTGGCCGGCCACACCATCAATGAATCCGAGCTCGCCGGCCCCACTTTCCCTGTTTGTACCCATCTTTTCATTGTCCCTTCCTTGCAGTCACATCACCTTATTTCTATTACTTGTTTAATCTTTTTTGGTGCCTATAAAAGCCAGATCAGTGAGCAAAGGAAGGGGTCTCACATAGTATATACATTTTCTTAGTTTCTTTTATTTTTGGTTTAGACTTGAGAGTGAGTGGGCTATCACTTGGTTTCTTCTTCTTCTTCTTCCCTCTTTAAGCTTCCTTTTGAAAGTTTCATTATGAAAGTTGAACAAATTACCAATATCTTGTAACTAAACTTCAAATGTTAATATATTGCTTTTTATTTGCGGCGAATATCAGAATTTGATGATTTGTGCTTCGCAACCGCATTGACAAATCATGCTTCATGCCGGGATTGACGTAAGGACAGAAAACTCATGATCAAGAGAACGTCAAAGGAATCGTCGCGATTCGATCTTCCGGGCCAAAACCACAACCACTTCTTACTTAGCTTCTTTGCTTATTTTTCTTTGTTTTCGTATTCTTTATTTTTATGGCAAAATCAACCATTCGTTATTTGTTGAATCTTAAATCACAAAACCTAATACATAATTCTCTGCGGATCGACCCATACCTGCCGGCTTGCTACAACACGCCGTGCACTTGCGGTTTATAAATTTTAAAACGAGAACGATCTTGCGTGCGCGTTCCATTTCCTTAAAATCATATCCGTTTCCAAAACATACGTGTTTACGCTCGCGGCTGAATTCCCAACACTCGGCTTCACTTTTCTTCAGTTATGTATGCCACATGATTAGGTATTTTCTTTTATTGTATTTACTTTCCAGCCGAAACTCATATACTTGTAAATATTGAAAGTTGAACGTAAATAAAGATATTTGTTGAAAAATTTTACAGTCTCTATTTATTCTTGCATCGTGTATTATTGTTTCAATACGCTTAATATATTTATTTAACGAATGACCTTCTCTGGATAAATATGACGCAGGCTTGCCACATCACCGTTTCCGTCTACTGGGAAGCGGGGCGTGACACGTTAGCCAATAGCTCGTCTCTGAGCAATCATAGAGCTGAGCTTCTTTATCTTCCCTGCTCATCTTCGAGCTATCCTATAGCTGAGATTCTTTAGCGTCCCTGTTTGTCCGGGAGCACGAGCGTCCTGTAACGGCTCCATGTATCTCGCCACGATGAGATCTCTACCGCTCCACGTCCCACATATCTCACCATCAATGCGGACGTTACTCATGGGCGAAACGGACGGCGAGAATCTCGCATCGGCTCGCTCTTAAGCGACCCCTATATAAACCCCTCCTTCAGACGATTCAGGTAACTAGAACTCATTCCAATACGCCGCTGCTCTGCTCAAATATTCCTCGGTACTTACTTGATCGTCGGAGGGTCCTACGGTGGTTTCCCATCTTGGGACTTCTTTTACATGTAGCTCTGCGTCATCATCAATCAACAACCTATTGAGATGCACTCTCTCTCTCTCCGAATCACAGCCCTTCAATCCTGCTGGTCATAAGATCGACGGAGGATAATATCTGAGAGAGGTTCCGACCTCCATCATTAGCAGTTGAAAAATATTAGATATACCGACAAATATGTCTTTGACATGATATTAACAAGACATCTATCTCTGTCTCTACCTGAACTTTCAGCATTAATGCCATTTTACGTGATGTTGCAGGTTGTCAATTTATCCAGGTAATTACATGTGTGATGCACATTTAGAGGATGATGATATGGATACACAGAGTCCTTTTTATTTTTAACAAAGCCCGTAAGCCTAACTCATGCACACAGCACACACGATCACACAGCATACACGCATCCACGAATTAAATTGTGGCCACTTTCTCTACTAGAGATCGAATCTCGTATTCTTACCAAAAAGGGAAATGTCATATCGACCAAGCTCTAGGTGTTCATGCACATATATCATGTAAGAATTAAACAGTGCCATGTGGCCCTAGCATTTGTTCGGTGGCGAAGATGACATCAGATTCGGATTGGGATCTGATCAGGATGAACTTTTGAGCTTCGTTAATGATCATCGTAAACTTGGTTTGGATATTTTAGTTATTATTCTTACGAACTACGAAACTTATCATATTTATGTTTATTAATTATGACTCATATTGATGAATATTTTGGACCATTTTAATATTATTTTTCTAATGTGTGTGTGTGTCTCTCTCTCTCTCTCTCTATATATATATGGGTTTTTTTCTTGTAGGTATTCCAAAACATAGCAAATTCCTTTCCAGCCTTCCAAAACTTGGTATTTACTTTTTAACACCCCCCCAACCCCAAACTAATAAGATATATCATTTTACCCATTTACGTCCGTCAGAAATAACCCGATTAATTTTAACTTTAATTTTTCTCCAGAAATTTTAGGTTAACAAATTACCCAAAGGCAACAAGTAAAACCGCAGAAATATTTAATTTTTTCATAACAAGAGAAGGATGTTGAGGTTGTTTCTAATTTCATGACCGATTTTGAGAAACGTGCAGCAAAAGCCTAAACCTTAATTTCAATTTGGGAAAGAAATTAAGTACTTCCAGATAAGAAGAGAGATTTGGATATTTTAAAGAAAAACATGATGTTATTCCGTTAAAAGTTGATAGAAATTGTAGGGGGTAAAATAATATACTCTCTCCGTCCCACTTTAATAGTTGTTTTAGAGACTTTTTTTGTCCCACAATTCTAGTCGTTTTATACAATTGAGCTTACTTTATCAATTCATTACTGAATTTACTCATCATTAAAATCTCATGCATGTCACTTGTTGCATTTTGGTTTTTATGATTGAGCTTACTTTAATTATGAGTATTGTGGTAAATTAAACCGGTCATTATTTAATATCTTAATAAGCGTGAAAAATACCTAAACGACTATTAAAACGGGGCGGAGGGAGTATCTTATTATTTTGGGGGTGTCAAAAGTAAATACCAAGTTTTTGCAGTAGAAATGAATTTGCTATGTTTCAGGGGGCTACAAGTAAAAATCCATATATATATATATATATATATATATATATATATATATATATATATATATATATATATATATATATATATATATGGTTTTTTACTTGTAGCTCCCTAAACATAGCAAATTCATTTCTACCGCAAAAACTTGGTTTTTACTTTTGACGCCTTGGTGCGGTGGTAATTCGGAAATTTGCTTTAGCTTGTATGTGGCCTTATTTTGCTAAATTGATCGTTTTTTAAATTATAATTAATTCCATACATAATTACTTCGTTATTGTAAAGGGAAATTTTGTTTCTTACGATACGATACACGGTACAATCAATAAGAAAACGTATCATGATTTGACAACTTTGGATAGAATCGCATGAAATTCGGTGTATCCACATCTTAGATGATAAAAATGAAGATGATGGTACCTATCGTCGAATAGAATGGTGGAGTATGTAGTTTTTGAATAGAATGGTGGAGTATGTAGTTTTTTGATGCCACTTAACGAAAAAATCTCCTAGGTCTCTTTTCTTTATTATCCTCATGAGAAGTAACATAAGATGAGAGTTATGAGAAAGAGTGACTGCAACCGTTGGATATTTGACGGCTGAGATTTAATAAACATTTTTTCTATTTAAATATAGAAATGAAAACCAAATCAAAACAAATTCTTTATAAAATCCTACATGATCTCTCTCTCTCTCTTTTTCTCAAATATTAATATTTTTTCTCAAGCCGGATTTCTTTTTTGGGAAAAAACATAGAAGGATGAATGATAAATAAACAAAAGAGAAATTAAAAGAAAACTAAACAATTATATAGTCAAAATGAATTTATTTTTATATCGATGATAAAAGTATACTTAAAACCATAATCAATTATGATATGAAGCATCCAAAATGCAATCTATTAAATATTGAGTGTTGTCCACTAGTTGAGTTATTTCTCTTGATCTTCACATCATGTTTTGCAACTTATATTCTTCTTGGTAACTAAACTTTTTTCTTGATTACGATTGAATAACATTTCAAAGTACGTAGTTTTCTCAAAAAGAGAAAAAGTGTTTCTAATTTATTTCCATAGATTTTATCTCCTGTGAATGCTCTCTCAATAAGAGGAAAGATATTCTACAATATTTGGTAAGATTTAATTGTTATCTTTTCTATATTTACCTTTAAAAACAACTATTAAATCTCAGCCACCAAATAACATCCAACGGTTACAATCACTTCCTCTCATAGCTCTCATCTTATGTTGCGTCTCACAGGATAAACCCCCCATCCCCCCTCTCTCTATAGAGGGGAGAGAGGGGGAGGGTAAGGATCCAGTAAAACGCTTTCTTATGTGAGACAAATGAGATGTGCTCTATAACACTATACTCTTTTTATATTTCATCGAGCCAGATCGTTCACCGTGATCTGCATGAGAGAGAATGGGAGAGGGTAAGAATCCAGTGAGACATTTTCTTATGTGAGACAAATGAGACGCACTATCTAACACTCTACCTCCTTATATTTCATCGATCCAGATCGTTCACCGTGATCTGCATATCACGCATACTCTACGTATCAATTTTCATGAGATTTCTCACGGTGTAGAAATCTCATGAAAATTGATACGTAGAGTATGCGTGATATGCAGATCACGGTGAACGATCTGAATCGATGAAATACAAGGGGATAGGGTGTTATAGAGTGCGTCTCATTTCTCACATAAGAAAGTGTCTCACTGAATCCTTACCCTCCCCCCCTCATGCAGATCATGGTGAACGGTCTGAATCGATGACATACACGGGATAGGATGTTATAAAGAGCGTCTTACTGGATACACACATACATAAAAAGAAATATAGCGTTTAGTAAACCGGCTGTCACACAACTTATAAGGCAAGCACGTGCAAACACACAGAAAAAAAACTTATGAACAATCATATCAAATTGTGCCACATTCACGTATTTAACAACCACAAAGCCAAGAGTGATGACTAGATTTATTTTTTTTGAGATGAACATATGTGACTTTTAGGAAATATAAAATTATTGTATTTGTACCCAAAAATAAAATATTTGTAAACAAGCTAAGGAGAGCAGAAAGAAATTGGAGAGCAATTATGAAAGACAAAAAATCTCGTGAAGGATTTCTCATGGAGGGTGACGTGGAGTTCTTGTCGCGAGGTGATGCAAGGCAAGGTGTGGAGGAGAAGATTTCGCAATGAGGCGTAGAAGGGGAAATTAGTGCTTTCGGAAAGAAAATGGGAAGAAATCTGCAAATCAGCCTGAAAAGGTACAAACCCGATCCAAATGTATACTGCAAATCATATTTTCATATGTCCATGGAATCCGAATCGAAAATCATACAATAGACTTAATAATTCAATATAGCAGTCCGATTTATATCAAAATCGCTCCATATCGTATGAAATCGTTCGATTTGAATTGTAAATCGCACGGCAACTAAATATAACTTCAAAATTGGGGGGGAAAAAAGCATTCTGGCACGATGCATGATCAAACAAGAAGTTACAGCATGTCCCATATATATATACTATAATTACACTTGTTTACATCTCTGATCATGGATGACAAATTAGAGCAAATATACGCCACCAAGCCTATTAATTTATACTTCCTGATTAATTTCTCACAGTGAAGCATATACATCCTACAATCATATAAGAAAGACGCCACAGGTCATGAATAAACTGCAATGACTCGAGGCGTAAAAGTTATAATAAGCTAGTTAACTCGCTTCGACTGAGAGAATTTCGAGTTCTGCCCACCAAAGCGGAGAAAGTCTCGGAGCCGCTGCTTCTGGCGAAATTCCCAAAACGTCCCTTAACGAGGTTGTGACCTGCTTCATGGTGGGTCTGTGCTTTGGATCGTTGCAAAGGCAGCTGCGGATTGTCTCGCAAACTACTTCGAGCTCGTTTTCGTTTGATGACTTCAGTGTTGGATCAACCAAAGAGCTGAAATCACGCTCATTGCTCAAGTATGTTGCACCCTAATTCATGTTAGCAACAAACTTATTATTCACCAGATTGGTATTTTTGCATGTGTGCATGTGGGCTCCACATGTGCATAGTAGCCAATATGCATGGTAGCCAATATCTGTGATGATTTTTAAGATACATGATTGTTTTAATAAATATATTTAAGATGATTATCAGAAATTCAAAGATTTGAAAATTTTGAACATTTAAAAATATAATATTGAATGTAATCTATTCTCAAAAATATGCCGATTTATTGCCATGTGTCGTGCACCATTTCACCTTTTGAGTTAAAATGGCAAACAATTATTTAGCCCGCCTTGATAAATGGATTCTTTTTCAAGCGAGAGCCGTGTCTTACCCACTCTAAAATGCAGCCTTCGTCTTTAGAAAACAGCAATCTTCCAGAAACGATTTCTAGCATCAACAGGCCAAAACTGAAAACATTGCTTCCACTGTCAGCATTTGACGACTTAGACAACTCTTTTTCGTCGCCTGCAGATATCCTTTTCTTGGCAGCCGCTTCTCTAAATATACCAATATCCACAATCTGCAGCGATGGAGATGGACAACTATTTTAGTGTCCAATCAATTATATGAAACGGAAAGAGCAGAAGAAAAAGAAAATATGAAGAATGCCTTAGCAGCAGAATCATCAGTTATGAATACAGCATTTGACTGCAGATCCAGGAGAGCTACAGGAGGATTGAGCTCATGATGCATGTACTGAAGACAATATGCCATCCCCATTATAATTCTCATTCTCGCTCTCCAGTCGAGAGGCTCGTATTCTTTGACTGCAGACAAAAGAAGAGTAACAGTAAATATCTTCTTCGATGGCTGTCCTGAATGAAATTAATACCAAGTTGGAATTTTGGACAAGTGCTCTGACGAGGAAGAGAAATTGCGCTTCATAATATATTGATAGAAATTTCTTGAATGTATTTTGTAACTTTCTTTAGTTTCATTACGGGGTGAATATTTTGGAGATGCTTAATACCCAACGCTCTAATTTGTACTTTAAGAAATTTTGCATTTCATACATTAAATGAAATGTTGACCTTTTCTCGAAAAAGGGAAAGAAAAGACATTATTTTTGAGTTTTGACTCTCTTACCATGAAGATGATTGTAGAGGGTTCCATTTGGTGTATACTCAAACACCAGCATTCTCATAAAAGGCTCCTCCTCCTCGCAGTAACCAAGAAGATTGAAAAAGTTTTTGTGGTTTATTCGTGAAAGTGTGTCGATCTGCATGTTAAGGAGAACATTAAAGAAATGTTAGCAATTCTCTGGTGAATGAGATGGACGGATAATTGATGAGGTAAAAATCAGAACAGACATTTTTTCTGTAGCGCAATTCTGCTTGCTCAGACCAATCCATAGGAGATTTAACTGTAGTAGACACAACGCATATCTCAACCCCACTAGATAAAGTCCCTTTAAACAAAGTGCAAGTGGGAAAGGTAGTGATGATGTTGCTGAAATCCTCGCAAGCAGCCTCCAATTCTAAACGATTTAAGTTTTGTACTCCTGAAAAAAATGCCGACACGAACAATAAGAATCATAAACCAACATGAGGATTTGCATAATTAGAGTATTACACTCTTAGATTTTGAGCGTTCCATAATCCATTGGTTTTTGGAGCGCTCCATGATCTGTAGTTTTCTTGGAACGCTCTATATGGTATATTTAAGTTGTAAATTAGTGATGAGCTAGCTTTTTCTCCAAAAATTTAGAATGTAACCATATGTACGCCTGTAAAAGACTTGCACAATAATAGAGGCCTGTATCACCATACTTAACCCTTAAAGAGCTTCTTAGATTTCTTAGATATTGGCGGAAGCTCTCGGCAATATGATTACTGTTTTTTAATTGTATTATATGAGGTTAATTTGTAAGAAAAGCAGTTAATTTATCATACTTTTTTTGCCAAAAAGATATCATACCCAAGCGTAGGACTATTCTTCAATAGGTGGACCCTTAAATAAGTACAAAAGTCTTGAACATTGCTGATGAGCACACACACCATGCAAAATTTTAGCAGGAATAAATGTCTTGCATATGTCGAAGTATTTTGCTTTATGTGTAGTTTACAACATCAATTGTCCTCATACACATTGGATAATATATACAGAGCTACGCTGACATGAAAAATCTTGAACATTCAAGGATATGTATTAATTTAGTATTATGTTAACAGTGCCCTCTAAGTATTTGGATTAATAAAGTAATAACCTATCATAGGTTATAGCACATCCTATACTTGAACCTTCTAATTTAGTTTGAGTTTTTTAAGTTTATCTCTTCCTAAACTCAAAACTTATTTGCGATTGATCTTAAATATAAGTCAGACAACTTAAAAAAGGTTCGGCTGTTATCTTCATGCATTTCCAGATTAACTAGTACTGATGCTTGCCTGAAATGTGTGCACGGGTGTGTGCATATCATTCACAATTATTTTCATGATGATAAGATTCATTATTTACTCATGTTCATGCCATAAGTAAAATATTACAATGCTTTAACATTTTGGTGTCTGCATTATATGATTTTTCAATGGAAAATATTAACCAGAAAAGTTGACCATTGCATTCAACTATTATATAAGATCATGACAATAGAAACGAGTATTTTAATCTGGGTTCCACCATTTAAGAGAAGACGCCCATGTTCTACATACACTAGCACACCATTGAAAAAAGGATTAAGAAGCACTTAAAACCGTAAATTTCTAGCTGAGAATGAATAACGAACCCGTTATAAATGCCTTCTGCAGCTGACTGCTTATTCCAGTCTTCCAAGGACCAATCGAACCACCTCTCCTTCGACGGCATACTAAAATCATAATCACAACTAAAAAGAGGAGAAAAGCAGCCCCAATAGCAATAAGAACATATACCCAATTTCTAAATTTTTTGCTGGATGCAGGCTCAACAACTGAATTGTTTGGTGTTTGACCAGATCGAGAACTATCTGGTGGCTTTGTAGGCGTTGTTGGTCTCAAAGAGTCATTTGAGCTTGGTACTGCTGGAAATGAGCCACTCCCTAATGATGGAACAGCTGAAACTTCCAGAGGGGGAGCACTACTTGCAGGAATAGCCGGAAGGTTTCTGTTCTCTTGAAGCAGCCAACGTCGAGCATTGTTTACGACATGTGCACTTTGCATGATATATGGTTCAGCGAAATTGTCTGTGCAGAAAACGAAATAAGATTTTACGGATTTCGTGGAAATAATACAGGTTTAGATTTTCATTAAACAAGACTAGTAATTTTTAATGCGCGATGCTCATATAAATGTTAGAAATTAATAGGTTTGAGAGTTTTATAAAATGGTTTGACTCATTATACCAAAGATTTTTAGGGGAAAACTATTCTTAAATATTTGACAGTACTGCAGTTAGAAATGTCACATTTAGAGGATATTTTCCCTAAACATTATGAGGATTTTTCTTAACACGTGTCATACTGAAAACAAATTGAAATTTCAGTTAGAGACCTCCTTTTGAGTTAAAATAGTAGAGAAGAACTAACTCAGTAGAATGTTGCTATGCTTCTCTCCATGATCATGTGAAGCATCACTTGTGGTATTGAACCTTCAAAGCAAAATGGTATATTAGCAGTAAAATACTAAATGCCAACTGCTAAGATAGTAATCAATATGCCAATAGCATATAGAGCACACTAACATGGAGAGCAACAATTAGGGTCATACCCGTGCGTAGCCTTTATGTCAGTACATCCAATTCCGCTGTCAATTTCATAAGATAAATCTGAATCATCTTTCAGATCCGAGATAACGTCAAGCTTTTCAATCCAAGAAGGTGTGCTACCTTGGAATTTATTACCACGGAGCATACTAATACAGAATACAGAGATGTTCATAAGTTGAAATTTGAAACTTAAGGAAGCAAACATAAGGATTTGGTGTAATACTTACAGGCATTTAAGTGATAAGACTTGCTCTAGCTCTCTTGGAATTGTTCCACTCAAGTTATTTCCCCTCAAGTCCAAGAGCTCCAGCACTGTTAGGCTTCCAAGTTCCTTTGGGATAACTCCAGTAAAGTTGTTTTTCCGAAGCAAGCTGCAGTTCGGAAAAATGAGACAATTATCTAAAATCTCAAAATTGCGGACAAGACTAGAAACATAAACAAAAGATTAAGATTGCATAAACCAAAGATTAAGAGAACTGCGCAAAGGGTTCAAGAAGAAACATAAACAGCACATTAAGATTGCATGCTCTCAATAGTAACCTTAAGTTATACAATCAAAGCCATACGAATAATGGACCATTGACCAACATGATGGCTGAAGCAATGGTACTCAATGTCCAACATCAAGAAAATTTCCTTTTACTATGCAAGAAATGATGGTGGTGGTGATTTTAAAATCCAATAGAAATATAAGCAAAAGATCTGATTGCATGCGAAAATTGGACCTGATATGAATTTTGCCCATTCTAGGGTGCACTCCTAATGCCTAATTGCAGTAAGATATGGAGCAGTCCTGATGATACTCGATACCGGGGTTTCCCCGGATCATTACACGTGGCAAGTGACGTGTCCCAGAGCCTACGAGAAAGGATCAAGAACGGTACATTGGAAGCATAGCCCGGGCCCTCGACCGAGGATGTTCCCGACCTTCGGTGGCCTTCCAGACCACTTCCATGCTCGCCTTACAAACGACCGTCGGCTCGCCTCCGAGCCTTCCCACATGCTGAGTTCCCTCAGCCACTAGCTGCCTCCGAGCTATCGCAGAACCAAGCTCGCTCAGCCTCCCGCTCATTCCTGAGCCTCCTAACGAGCCTAGCTTCCTCGGTCTGATCAACCGACCCACAGCACTGATCACAGGCGTCTCCGCCAAGGCTTTTTGAATCTCGCCAGACGCGAGATATCCGCCGTTCACGATCCCGCGTTCCACGCTATCGCGTTCCCCTCTTAACGAGCATATCTCGTCATTAATAGGGTATCCCGCCTTTCACGCGGGCGTAACGCCAGGGGCGTAACGGCCGGCGTGAATCTCATGCCTGCCTGCCCATGGCTGCCACTATATAAACCCCTCTCAGACGACTCAGGTAAGGCAATTTTACCCCAATAGGCCGTTACTCTGCCCATTTAGCCCGTCTAACTTGATCGTCGGAGGATTCTCGGTGGCACAACCACCCCGGGACTGCCTTGCAGGTAACTCGGCCTCAACCACTTCAAGCCCATTGTGATCCACACACTTCAGGAGGCAGCCTTCAACTCAATCTCAGCCGCTCGTTTCCACTCGCTGCAGATCAACGGAAGGTAACATCTGAAGGAGATCCAGAGATCTATCAGTTGGCGCCGTCTGTAGGAAAGCTAGTTCCACTCAACGAAATTTCACCTTCCGATCTCAACTTCATGGCGAGCGATCACCGCGATAATCCAAGCACCAGTCGTCGCCCTCCTCACAATGGAGCCGCGGGAGGATCCTCTCCTCCCCCGAACGCCATTCACGCCCTATCTGCTCGGATAGATCGGCTCGTGTTCGTCGTGGATGCGCTCGTCCGTGTCCAAACTGCCGGGCAAACTCCCCAGGTCGCCACTCCCCCACTTCGGGACCTGGACCCCTACAGAGGGAGAAAAGACACTGCCCGCGACGGCACGACCGACCACCGCCTCGCTGTCTCCGGCGAACGCAGATCCCCTGTAGCAACCAATTCAATGACCCGCTGGACGCCACACAGCTCAACATCGAGGTCTCTCGCCAGAGCACCCTGCCCTGAGGCCCATCGCGCTCCTGTCCCTCCCGAGGAGGTGTCAGTCAGCTCGTCTGCACCCAGGCATGACCGGCACCCCCTCCCTCGACGGGGTTGTGCGGACGGGACTCATCACAGTAGCTCGAAGACGAGGGGACCTAAGGAATCTCATCGAACGGAACCGGGGTCGTGGTCAGACTCAGGTCTCCGGCAGCAGAGGCCAAAAATCAAAGTATGCCGAATCATCGGGATACCACGGCCGACTCGACGCTCTCGAAAAGAAGATCGAAGACATGCATCGGGAAAATCGTCCTTCAAGCGACGGGGCTAAATATGCCGCCGACTCGCTCACGAAGCTCTTCACCAAAGGGCTACTCGCCGTCCATGTCTCCTCCCGAAACAAGCCCCCGAAAGTCTCCCTCTTCTACGGGAAGTCCGACCCGAAAGACCATTTGGACGCGTTCACGGCCGGGATGAGTTTTCAGGACTGTTCCGACGCCGCGCAATGCCGCTCTTTCCCCGCCACTCTCATCCGCTCTGGACGAGACTGTTCCGAAGACTCGCGCCATGCTCAATCTCTACCTTCAATGAGCTGGCTATCCAGTTCCTCGGTCATTTCGTCGGGAACAGACGGCAGAAGCGGACCGTCGATCATCTCTTCACCATAAAGAGCGGGGACAAAGAATCCTTCAAAGAATACATCACCCGTTTCTACAACGCCTTCCTTGAGGTCCCAGAGCACCGGGACGAGACGGTCATTACGGTCCTTAGGTCGGGTCTTAGGCACAAGGAGTGGCTACGCTCCATTGCATTAGTGCAACCTAAGACCATGGCCGAGGTAAAGGTCTGGACCGAACGTGAGATTCAGCTTGAGTCCGAGGTGAACGCCAACCTGCCCCGGACAGAGCAAGCTGATCAGAAGAAAAGGGTCAGGGAGGAGAAAAAGAAGATTGAGCGGCCAAAGCCCTACTCTCCGAAGTTTCAGGAGTACACCCCGCTCAACGTCTCCCAGACAGTACTGTTGGAGGAGGCTAAGGGCGAGAGGTTCTTCAAACTCCCTCCAGTCTCGAATAGGGTGACAAAGCATACATGAGGCCCCTACTGCGCTTTCCACAGGTCGCAGGGCCACTCCACCGAGAACTGCAAGCAGCTCCGAGACTACATCGGGGAGTTAATCCGCTCGGGGCACCTGGTAACGTACTTGCGAGACAAGCGGCAAGCCGACCGTGAGCAAGAGCACCATTCCCTTTCCGGCGCATTGACAATCGGCCAAATCATGGTCGTGTCAGCAGGGGGTACGGCGGGAACCGATGAGGCGCGGCACCCCTTACCGATCGAGGGGACTGGCAGCCAACCAAGGAAGAAGGCTAAAGCGACCGAGTCGATCATATTTAGCGACGAGGACCTCCACGGAATATCCCTGCCTCATAACGACCCTCTGGTGATCACAGCACGGGTCCACAGCTACGAAGTGCAGAGGATATTGGTCGACTCGGGAAGCTTGGCGGACATTCTCTTTTATGACTGCTTTCTGCGTATGGGACTCATCCCTTCGAACCTAAGGCCAACCGCCCACATCCTGTCGGGGTTCACTAACCACTCCATCCCGGCGGAAAGGATAATCAACCTCCAATTTAACATCGGGGAAGCGGGAAGTACGCGTACCGTTCCTATGGAGTTTATCGTCGTAAGAATCCCATCGGCCTACAACGTCCTCCTAGGTCGCCCGACACTAAACTCCCTCCGGACCCAGATATCGACCTACCACCTAGCGATGAAATTCCCACTCGACCAAGGCGGGATAGGTCGGGCCTACGGGAACCAAAAGACCGCAAAAATTTGCTTCACAGCGACATCAACGCCTGAGGAGCAAAACAATGGCCAAGAAAGCGAAGATGATATCAAGGGTTCTCTGGACACTCGAGACGAGCAAAAAGAGATCCGAGAAACCCTAGTGGAACCACTAACAAAGGTCCCCCTCATAGAAAGGGACAATGAACGAACCGTTCAGATCGGGTCACTCTTAATAGGGACTCAGCGGGACGACCTGGACCACTTTCTCAGAAGTAACTCTGATGTGTTCGCCTGGACGCCTGCCGACATACTTGGGATCGACCCCAAAATCATATCGCATAAGCTCAGATGGACCCTACAGTCCGACCCGTCAGGTAGAAAAAACGAAGCTTCGCCCCAATTGTAGGGTGTTTTTCGTCACCCTATTGAGATGGAAATACGCGCGCTCTTGTCAGGCGTACTACAGATTCCCCCTGCCTAGGGTAGACGGGGGTTTATTGATTGTGGAGATCCGAATCTCCAGCAGCCGCAGACTAAGTTGCCGTAAATTACCCCTCGCCTTTGCGGCGAGGGAACCTCCGATTGACGGGTTAAACTGGTCATGCGAACTCAATGTGCAGTGTTGTGTTTTGAAGGGGTTTTGGATATATCGGAAGCCCCGCAGAGTTTTTACGGGAGTCCCGCTACCGAATAGCGGGCTGAGAGTCAAAGGGGCTAGCAATCCCCTTGCGGGATGCGGGATAGCGCCCCGTTAGAAAATTTTTTCTAACAGGGACAGTGTCGTGAAGTATGTATGTGTGTCCATATGTATACATATGTATATATATATATATAAAGGGGGGAAAGGCATCCAAAGATGTGTGGGGCCAGCGCCAGCGCTTTGAGCGCAAGAGCGCTAGCACTTTGAGCGCTAGCGCACCACGTGTCAGCACGTGGGTGCTAGGGCATTAGCGCTATGAGCCAAGAGCGCTAGCGCACTGAGCACTAGCGCGCCGAGCGTCAACACGTGGGCGCTCGGACGCTAGCGCTCGGAGCGCTAGCGCGCCACGTGTCAGCACGTGGGCGTTCGGGCGCGAACGCTCTGAGCGCAAGCGCGCCACGTGTCAGTACGTGGGCGCAAAAGCGCTAGCGCACCACGTGTCAGCACGTGGGCGCTCGAGCAGCAAAAAGGATTTGGTCCCTGCAAGAGGAGTTGTACTCCCAGAAAGAAGCATTTATTATTCTCTCTGTATGTATGTGTGTGTATATATATATGAGGAGTTAAACTCCTAAGATGTTTTGAAGCTGATGAAGGGCTTCTCCCCTTGAGCCCTAGTTCTTCTCCAAAGTGGGGTTTCTGAAGATGGGTCTCCTTCTTCCTTTGTTGGCCGGATCTTGAAGATCAAGAGATGTGAGATCTAAAAATCTCTCCTTTCTGAGATCTGGTGGCAGATCTGAGTTCCCCTTTGTGGGTTTTGTGGTGAAAAAATATTTAGTTTTGGAAAAGAAAGAGAAACTCTTAATTTAATTCAAAAAAAATTAGAAGGTTTAGAACCTTGGAGAAGGAGCAGGAGGCACAAAGAACCCTATTTTTTTGGGGAATGAAAATTGTATTAGATATTTTCATCATATTGCCTTTTATTGGCTTACATATTTGCATATAGCCCCTTGGGCATTACAAAATGGCATTTTGCCCATCTCATGGCTCATGTGCCATTTCTTTTTGCACATAAGCCATAGGCTTACAAAAATTTGGCTTTATGCCCATAAAAAAATACATCAATATTATTTTTTACATGATTTGCATGGGGAAGCCGGCCGCTTCATATTCCGGCTCGACTCGGGCATGGGCCTACTTGATCTGGGCTTGCGCCCACCTAGCTTGGGGTTGACCTTGACTTTGACTTGGTCAACCGGGGTGCAATTTTCGACCCAAACAAAGTGCCCCCTATCAATAAATGCACACCACATATGTGGGTCGTGTGCATGAAATTGATGGATCTTCTTTCACGTGGAGGCGACTTGCTTTGGTTCCCACTTTTTGGGATGCTCTGTCCTTTTAACGACATGGACGGTCGACGCTTGACGCATCTTCGAGACGGAGTGTCCGTGGTTGACGTTTCTCTAGCCCGGAGTGATCTGGTTCCTGCTTTGTAGGAAGCCTGCACTGTCCTTTTTGCGACATGGACGATCGACGCTCTGATCCGGAGCGATTTGGTTCCCACTTTGTAGGAAGCCTGCACTGCCCTTTTTGCGACATGGACGGTCGACGCGCTGATCCGGAGCGATTTGGTTCCCACTTTGTAGGAAGCCTGCACTGCCCGTTTTTACGACATGGATGGTCGACGCTTGACGCGTCTCCGGGACGGAGTGTCCGTGGTAGACGTTTCCCTGGCCCGGAGCGATTTGGTTCCCAATTTGTGGGAAACCTGCACTGCCCGTTTTGCGACATGGACGGTCGACTCTCTGATCCGGAGCGATTTGGTTCTCGATTTGTGGGAAGCCTGCACTACCCGTTTTGCGACATAGACGGTCGACGCTCTATTTGACTTGCTCTGCTTCCTACAGTGTCAGGGATGAACTTGACTTGCTCCGCTTCTTGCGGTGTCGAGATTGGATTCTGACTTGCTCCGCTTTCTGCGGTGTCGGAGTTGAAGTTGACTTGTTGATTGTGATTTGGGTTGACATCAGCATCGCTATACTGGAATATGGTACCAGGAGCGAATTATCATCTGTCTTTGAGAAGATTTTGGGATTGGTTTTTTGTCGGCATCTGCATTGCTGCACTGGAATAATGCCAGGAGCAACTCATCATTTTCCCCGGGAGGATTTGGGAATTGGTTTTTGCTTGGCATCAGTATCGCTACACTGGAATATGGTGCCAGGAGCGAATCATCATTTGCGCTTGTTTATCAGGAAGCGATGGCTTAGGAGACAAGTTTTAGGTCCCTATCACCCAAGACTTTTCAATTTTGTGAGCCGTAAGGGTCTCACAAAGCGTTTTCTCCCTACGGGTCGTAAGGATCCCGTAAGTGTATTTTCTCCTTAGGAGTCGTGGGGACTCCCAAGTGTATTTCTCCTTTGTGAGTCGTAAAGATCTCACGCAGGAATTTTCTCCTCACAAAGTCGAGAGGACTTTGCGAGTGCATTTCATCTCTTTTTCACGAGTTTTCGCCCTTTCGGGTTTTCACAAACTCGCCGGCAGTCCTGCTGTTTTTACTCACAGAGCTCTTTCGGGCTTTCATCCGTGCCCGTTTTGCTTGTGGGCATACCTTTTTTTCTTTTTTTTCTTTTTTTCTTTTCATTTTTTTTTGAATCTTCCCCGCCGGTGGGACTTTGAATGTGGTCTCGCCGGTAGGACTTAGGAGAGATTGGGATCATTTTACGCCCGTGGATTGTATACAGTTTTGCAGGATGTATGATCCAGACCGTAGGGCCGGAAAAATTTCGGGACTTTGTCAGCGTCTACATCGCTGCACTGGAATATGGTACCAGGAGCGACTCATTATTCGCCGTTGGGGTATGGGATTTGGAACTTGGTTGGCGTCTGCATCGCTGCACTGGAATATGGTACCAGGAGCGACTCATCATTCGCCATTTAGGGATTGGGATTTGGAATTTGGTTGGCGTCTGTATCGCTGCACTGGACTATGGTACCAGGAGCGACTCATCATTTGCCACTTGGAGATTAGGGAGCGATGGCTTAGGAGACAGGTTTAGATCCCTATCGTCCAAGGCTTTTCAATTTTATGGGCCGTGAGGGTTCCATAAAAGCATTTTCTCCCTACGAGTCGTAAGGATCCCACAGGTGTATTTTCTCCTTAGGAGTCGTGAGGACTTCTAAGTGTGTTTTTCCTTTATGAGTCGTAAGGATCCCACAAAGGTTTGTTCTCCCCATGTATCGTGAAGACACATGAGTGGGTCTTCTCAATGGAGCATAATTCCAAAAACGGAGACCAGCCGCGTAACTGGTGATTGCAGCGGGGCATGGATATGATGAGAATTATTTAAGCCCGTGGATTGTATATGGTAGTCAATTTGGGGACTGGCCGTAGGGTAGGGAAAATTTTGAGAAATTGGATTTTGGTTGGCGTCTGCATCGCTACACTGGAATATGGTACCAGGAGCGACTCATCATTCGCCGTTGTTTTATTTTTGTTTTTTGTTTTGTTTTTTTTTTGTTTTTTTTTTGTTTTTTTTTGTTTTACAGCGATTGCTTTATCATTTCAGCTTTTCTTATCGCGAAGATCGAGATTGCCCCATCATTTCGACTTTTATTCGCGGTTGCCCCATCATTTCGGCTTTATTTTCATTTTTTGTTACTCGCTGATTTTTATTGCGAGTTGCCCCATCATTTCGGCTTTCTTTATTTTTGTTTTATTTACACATTTTTTGTTTATTTACATATATATATATTTTTTACATTCCCAGTTTAACGACTTGGAGGTCGATTGTTCCCAGTTTAACGACGTGGTGGTCATTATTCCCAGTTTAATGACGTGGTGGTCTGCTGTTCCCAGTTTAATGACGTGGTGGTCGACTGTTCCCAGTTTAATGACGTGGTGATCGATTGTTTTCAGTAAAAGGCAGATGTCTGAGAGAATCAGTTTCACGAAGATCTTCGGTCTCCGTTTGTGTAAAATTGGCGGTTGCGACTTGACTGTTTATTAACACGTGTTTGGCCAGTTCTATCTCTCCTGTCTTGTATTGCTTTTCAACCCAATCTTTGAAGACGAAGCAGTCCTTAATGGCATGACCTATCACTCTGTGATAGGGGCAGTATTTGGGGTCGTCGGTCATATTCGCTTCCTGTGGTCTTTTTGACTCTGGCAGTTGTAGACCGTCCTCAGTGCGTTTTTGAATGTTTTACGGATTTTGTCCTTTCTGAAAGAATAGACATTGTCCAGCTTCTCTTTCAGTGGAGATTCTCCTCCCTCTCCGAACATTGGCTTCCGAAGCTGGTTGGCATTAGGCCCGCTCGACCCTTGCTTATTTCGGTTAGCCGAGACATTGAAAGATTCAGTATCGTCGGAATTTCCGCCTTTGCGATTTTCGTCCTTTCGGTTTCTCCAGTACCTATTGTTATTTTGGGAGTCAGAGGAGGACTCCTGCTTGGAGCGCTCCAGCATCTGAACCTTTCTGGTCAGCTCTTGGAATGTTTTGAGACCCGCGGTGCATAGAAACGGGGCCATCCAATTGTTGAGATTTCCGACGAGAAGACTGACAGATTGGTCTTGCTCTATCGGCGATTCGCATTTGACGGAGAGATTGCGCCATCAGCTTATAAAATCCATGCTGCTTTCGTTGTTCTTGGGTTTGGTCCTTACGAGCTCGGCAATGGTGATCTTATCGCTGACGCTCATGAACCTTTGTCGAAACAAGGATTCCATTTGGACGAAAGTAGTAACGGAGCCATCCGGTATGCTCGCGTACCAGTCGAAAGCAACATCGGTCAAGCTATTAACGAACTGGCGGAGGAGAAGCGCGTCATTGCCCCCAGTATTCCCGCATGAGGCTTTAAAGTGGACGATATGCTGTTTCGCATTTCCCGTCCCATCAAATCTTCCGAATTTAGAGATGACATAGCCGCTGGGAAATTCTACCGATCATATTGAGCAGGATATGGTCTCCCGCTACTGCTAACATCTTTTTGCGCTTCGGCTTCAGCTACCAATGTTTTGACTTTGCTGGCAACCAAATCCATGATTTGATTTTGAGTTAGCGGGCTACTGTCATCGGTAGCCAAGACATTTCCCGAGATAGGATGCGACTGATTTTCATGCGGTTCGCCCACTTTTGGATTTGAGGGAACGGGCGTCGACTGTTTTGGAACACTGTTTCCCGGTTCACGAGCAAAGCCCTGCGCTTGATTGGGCGGCTGAGAGGCAAGTCGGGCCGTGAGCTGCAAGACGACGTTCGTCAAGTCGTCAATTTTGGAGTAAAATTTGGCCATCTTCTTGTCTTTGCTTCTGAGCTGTTTTTGGAGCTCTTGGAGAAGTTGCTGCTCTGCATTCTTGGAATGGAAGATTGGCTCCTCTTCGCTTTCCGAGCCCGACTCCTCATGGACCGAAGGGTCTTTCTACCTATCATCCTCATCGAGAGGGTTTTCATCATCCAGTGGAGGCGGCAATTCTTGGGAAGCGGCAACCACATTCAACCCAGATTGGATTTGAGATGTGGTGGCCCCGTCCTTGCTCTTGCTGCGCGTGCCCACCATGTAGACAGTGTGGACCACATACCCAGCCATCTCCTTATTTTTGGCAGCTGATTTCGCAGAGCGGTCCGGGCTTTGGAAATTCATAAATTTTAACATGGCCAGAGCCCTAGCCCTTTTGTTGGCTCTATATCTGAGCCGCTTCTGCCTCAGCTTTTCTGCCTTGAGCGCTTGGCAGGCTTCTGCTCTTCGGGAAGCCGCCATAGGCTGAGTGATGGGGAGGCTTGAGAAGACACCCAATCGAGCAGTTGTCAGAGGCACCGCTAGAGCTTGGTCAAGACGCGTTGTAGCTTTGTTGGTGTTGATAGCCTTGCCCCCCAGCTGGGGCTAAGGAAAGTCGTTCAGACACTGACTTACGTTTGGGTTGGGGCGCTCTCGAGATCACCACATTTGGTCTCCTGCCTTTCGAGACCGGTCTGTCTGTTGCTGGAGCTTGAGGAGATGGAATGGCGTTAGCTGGCACGAACAGAATAGACCCGAACTGTAACAGCGGCTCCTCCCATTGTCGCCCAAGACTGGCCGCGAGGACCGTCCTGAAGTCCATCTTCATCGTGTATGAGATGGGAGCTGAGTTCATCTTTGGAGACATCGTTGAGAAGTGATTGCTTGAAAACCTGCGTGAAAGGACATTACTTTAGTATAAATATCGATATGTATATTGATTGAGTTCGCATGAATGCTTAACCCGAAATATGGGAAGAGAGATAGGTCCCACCGGGCGTGCCAGAATCTGTAGGGTGTTTTTCGTCACGCCATTGAGATGGGAATACACGTGCTCTTGTCAGGCGTACTACAGATTCCCGCTGCTTAGGGTAGGCGGGGGTTTATTGATTGTGGGGATCCGAATCTCCAGCAGCCGCGGACAAAGCTGCCGTTAATTACCCCTCGCCTTTGGGGCGAGAGAACCTCCGATTGACGGGTTAAACTGGTCATGCGAACTCAATGTGCAGTGTTGTGTTTTGAAGAGGTTTTGGATATATCGGGGGCCCCGCAGAGTTTTTACGGTGGTCCCGCTACCCGGATAGCAGGCTGGGGGTCAAGGGCGCGGGATGCGGGGCAGCGCCTCGTTAGAAATTTTTTTTCTAACAAGAACAATGTCGTGGAGTATGTATGTGTGTACATATGTATACATATGTATATATATGTATATATATAAAAAAAAGAGAGAAAAGGCATCCAAAGAATGCGTGGGGCCAGCGCCGCGCTCTGAGCGCCAGCGCGCCACGTGTCAGCACATGGGCGCTAGGACGCTAGCACACTGAGCGCTAGCGTGCCACGTGTCAGCACGTGGACGCTAGCACGCCACGTGTCAACACGTGGGCGCTCGGACGCTAGCGCTCTGAGCGCTAGCGCGCCACTTGTCAACACGTGGGCGCTCGAGCGCTAGCGTTCTGGGCGCTGGCGCTCTGGGCGCAAGCGCGCCACGTGTCAGCACGTGGGCGCAAGAGCGCTAGCGCACCACGTGTCAGCACGTGGACGCTCGAGCAGCAAAAGGGACTTGGTCCCTGCAATGGGAGTTATACTCTCAGAAAGGAGCACTTATTATTCTGTATATATATATATATATATGAGGAGTTAAACTCCTAAGATGTTTTGAAGCTGATGAAGAGCTTCTCCCCTTGAGCCCTAGTTCTTCCCCAAAGTGGGGTTTCTGGAGATGGGTCTCCTTCTTCTTCCTTTGTTGGCCGGATCTTGAAGATCAAGAAATGTGAGATCTAAAAATCTCTCCTTTCTGAGATCTGGTGGCAGATCTGAGTTCCCCTTTGTGGGTTTTGTGGTGAAAAACTATTTAGTTTTGGAAAAGAAAGAGTAAAACTCTTAATTTAATTCAAAAGAAATGAGAAGGTTTAGAACCTTGGAGAAGGAGCAGGAGGCACAAAGAACCCTATTTTTTGGGGGAATGAAAATTGTATTAGATATTTTCATCATGTTGCCTTTTATAGGCTTACATATTTGCATATAGCCCCTTGGGCATTACAAAATGGCATTTTGCCCATCCCATGGCTCATGTGCCATTTCTTTTTGCACATAAGCCATGGGCTTACAAAAATTTGGCTTTATGCCCATAAAAAAATACATCAAAATTATTTTTTACATGATTTGCATGGGGAGGCCGGCCGCTTTATATTCCGGCTCGACTCAGGCATTGGCCTACTTGATCTGGGCTTGGGCCCACCTGGCTTGGGGTTGACCTTGACTTTGACTTGGTCAACCGGGGTGCAATTTTCAACCCCAACACCGATCAAACAAAAAGCGATCGAGGACGAGGTAGACAGGCTCCTTGCCACCTTCATTCGGAACGTACTTTACTCGGAATGGTTGGCGAATGTAGTCATGGTTAAAAAGTCAAGCGGAAAGTGGCGCATGTGCGTCGACTTCACTGACCTCAATAAAGCCTGCCCGAAAGACAACTATCCCCTCCCTCGAATAGATCAGCTCGTCGACAGTTCGACAGGCCACAAGCTACTTAGCTTCATGGATGCTTTCTCCAGCTACAACCAGATCCGTATGAATCCGGTGGACGAGAATCTCACCGCATTCACAACGGACCGAGAGATATACTGCTATAAGGTAATGCCTTTCGGCCTCAAAAACGTCGGGGCTACGTGCCAACGCTTGGTTAATCGCATGTTCAAGCCACAGATCGACAGGAACATGGAAGTTTACGTCGACGACATGCTTGTCAAATCAGTCTCGTCGGGTGAACACGCCAAGGATCTGGACGAGGCCTTCGACGTCCTCCACAAATACAAGATGAAACTGAACCCCGTCAAGTGCGCATTCGGGGTCACCAGTGGAAAGTTCCTCGGCTTCATGGTCACCCACCGTGGAATCGAGGCTAACCCGGAAAAAATCAGCGCCATCCTCAACATGACTGCGCCTAAGACTAAAGTCAAATCATCCGGCTAACAGGGCGGGTAGCCACTCTGAGCCGTTTCATGTCAAGGTCTGAAGAGAAGTGCTTCCCGTTCTTCAAAGCTTTAAGGAAGATACCAAGGTTCGAATGGTCAGAGGAGTGCCAGACCGCCTTTGAGCAATTAAAGATGCACTTTGCGACTCCCCCGCTGCTCACCCGGCCAGTTGAAGGGGACGAGCTATCGCTATATCTAGTGGTGTCCAACCAAGCTGCAGGTTTGGTGCTCGTCCGAAAAGTCGAGGGAGTCCAGAAGCCGGTATACTATGTGAGCCATGTCTTCAAGGACGCGGAAACGAGGTACCCAGCCATTGAGAAGATCGTCTTGGCACTCATCGTGGCCTCAAGGAAACTACGGCACTATTTCCAGACGCACACCATCCTCGTTCTTACCGAGCGACCTTTAGGGGCTATCCTCGCCTCCCCCGAGTCCTCTGGTCGTTTGGAGAAATGGAGGTGTGAGTTGTCCCGGTTCATAAAATACTGCCCGAGACAGGTTATCAAGGCACAAGCCCTGGTCGATTATATCGTCGAGTGCACCCCAATAAAGAGCCGGAATCCACGCTGGCCCCCGTAGCTCAACTCTCAGTCGATGAAAAGACCGACTCCGTCCCCGATTGGATCATTTACGTCGACGGGTTCTCAACCGAGGAAGGCTGTGGTGCTGGCCTCATCATTCGGGACCCGAACGAGGCGAAGATGGAGTATTCTCTGAAGCTCGGGTTCAAAGCCTCAAACAATGCAGTGGAATACGAGGCCTTGCTGGCCGGACTACGGATAGCCTCCGGAGTAGGACTGAAAACGATCCGGATCCGCAGCGACTCTGCCCTAGTCGTTGGCCAAGTGACCGGCCAGTAGGGTGTTTTTCGTCACCCCATTGAGATGGGAATACGCGCGCGCTTGTCAGGCGCATTACAGATTCCTCCTGCCTAGGATAGGCTGGGGTTTATTGATTGTGGGGATCCGAATCTCCGGCAGCCGCGGACTAAGCTGCCGTTAATTACCCCTCGCCTTTGGAGCGAGGGAACCTCCAATTAACGGGTTAAACTGGCCATGTGAACTCAACGTGCAGTGTTGTGTTTTGAAGGGGTTTTGGATATATCGGGGGCCCCGCAGAGATTTTACGGGGGTCCCGCTACCTGGATAGCGGGCTGGGGGTCAAGGGGGCTAGCAGCCCCCTTACGGGGTGCGGGACAGCGTCCCGTTAGAAATTTTTTCTAACGGGAACAGTGTGGAACGGTGTGGTCGAGTATGTATATGTGTGTGTATATATACACACATATATATAAAGGGAAAGGGCATCCAAAGGATGCGTGGGAGAAGGCGCCAGCGCCCCACGTGCCAAGCAAACGAGCGCTGTGCGCCAAAACGCCAGCCACCCCTCCCCCCCGCCTGGCACGCGGACGCTGGACGCCAGCGCCCCCGTGCCTGGCACGCGGGCGCTGGGCATTAGCAGCAGAAGGGACTTGGTCCCTGCATTAGGAGCTGTGCTCCAGAAAGGAAATATTTATTATTTTGTATATATATGTATATATATTTTTGAGGAGTTGAACTCCTGAGATATTTTGGAGCTGATGGAGGGGCTTCTCCCTTGAGCTCTGGATCTTCCCCAAAATGGGGTTCTTGGAAGCGGGTCTCTTTCTTCCTCATCTGTTGGCCGGATCTTGAAGAACAAGTATGAAATTTTAAAAATCTCTCCTTTTTGAGATCTAATGGAAGATCTGAGTTCCCCTTTGTGGGTTTTGTGGTAAAAACTATTGTGTTTTGGAAAAAGAAGAGAAACTCTTGATTTAATTTAAAAGAAAGAAGAAAGTTTAGACCTTTAGGAAGGAGAAGGAGGCAAAGGAACCCTAATTTTCGGGGAGAATGAAAAGTGTATATTTTATTCATCATCATGTTGCCTTATATAGGCTTACACATTTACATATAGCCCCTTGGGCTTTACAAAATGGCATTTTGCTCATCCCAAGCCTCATGTGCTATTTCTTTTTGCACATAAGCCATGGGCTTTACAAAAATTTGGTTTTATGCCCATTTTGCTTACATTCATGCATAAAAAATTACATCAAAATTATTTATTACATGATTTTTTATTTTGGCATGGAGGAGGACCAGCCGCTTCATGTTCGGACTCGACTTGGGTATGGACCCACTTGATCTGGGCTTAGGCCCGCCTGGCTTGGGGTTGACCTTAAGTTTGACTTGGTCAACCGGAGTGCAATTTTCGACCCCAACAAAGTGCCTCCCATCAATGAATGCACACCACGTATATGAGTTGTGTGCATGAAATTGATGGATCTTGAAGTTGGACTTCGAAGTGGAACATCATTCCAGGGGCGGAGCATCATCCCGGGAGCATAATTTCGTGGGTTGGAGCATAATACCGGGATCGGAGCATCATTCCTGAAGAGCGGAGCATGATTCCAGGGATCGGAGCATAATTCCGAAGAGCGGAGCATGATTCCAGGGATCAGAGCATAATCCCAAAGAGCGGAGAATGATTCCAGGGATCAGGGCATCATTCCGAAGAGCGGAGCATGATTCCAGGGATCGGAGCATCATTCCGAAGAGCGGAGCATGATTCCAGGGATCGAAGCATAATTCCGAAGAGTGGATCATGATTCCAGGGATCGGAGCATCATTCCGAAGAGCGGAGCATCATTCCAGGGATCGGAGCATCATTCCGAAGATCGGAGCATCATTCCAGGGATCGGAGCATCATTCCGAGCATCATTCCGAAGAGCGGAGCATGGTTCTAAAGGGGTTGGAGCATAATTCCGACGAGCGGCAGACATTCTAACCGAAGCATAATTTCAATGCAGAGGTTGACTCCCAGGCAAAACATAATTCCGATAGGGAAAGCGGATACTCCGAGGCGAAGCTTGATTTCGACACGGGATACATTCTGAGACGAAGCATGATTTCGACGCAGAGCTTGCTGGTTGACTTGATTTCGAGACGGAGGTTAATTCCGACGAGGAGATCGCTGGTTGATTCCAAGCCGAAGTATAATTCCGACAGGGAAGGCAAATACACCGAGGCGAAGCATGATTTCAACACGGGATACATTCTGAGACGAAGCATGATTCCGACACAGAGCTTGTTGGCTGACTTGATTCCGAGACGAAGCATAATTCCGGTAAGGAAGGCAGATACTCCGAGGCAAAGCATGATTTCAACACAGGGTGCATTCTGAGACGGAGCATGATTCCGGCGCAGAACTTGTTGGTTGACTTGATTCCGAGACGAAGCATAATTTCGACAGGGAAGGCAAGTACACCGAGGCAAAACATGATTTCGACACTGGGTGCACATTCTGAGACGAAGCATGATTCCAACACAGAGCTTGCTGGTTGACTTGATTCCGAGGCGGAGCATAATTCCGACGAGAAGGTCGTTGGTTGATTCTGAGCCGAAGCATAATTCCGACAGAGAAGGCAGATACATCGAGGCGAAACTTGATTTCGACGCGGGGTACACTCTGAGACGAAGTATGACTCCGACGCAGAGCTGGTTGGTTGATTTGATTCCGAGACGGAGCATAATTCTGGCAGGGAAGGTAGATATCCCGAGGCGAAGCATGATTTCGACACGGGGTAAATTCTGAAACGGAGCATGATTCCACCGCAGAGCTTGTTGGTTTGATTTGATTTGGGTTGACATCAGCATCGTTATACTGGAATATGGTGCCAGAAGCAAATCATCATTTGCCATGAGAGGATTTGGGGATTTTGGTTTTGGTCGGCATCTGCATTGCTGCACTTGAATAATGCCAGGAGCAACTCATCATTTGCCCCGCGAGGATTTGGGAAGTGATGGCTTAGGAGACAGGTTTAGATCTCTATCACCTAAGACTTTTCAATTTTGTGAGCCGTAAGGGTCTCACAAAGCATTTTCTCCCTACGGGTCGTAAGGATCCCGTAGGTGTATTTTCTCCTCAGGAGTCGTGAGGATTCCCAAGTGTGTTTTTCCTTTATAAGTCGTAAGGATCCCACGAAGGTTTGTTCTCCTCATGCATCGTGAGGATACATGAGTGGGTCTTCCCAATGGAGCATAATTCCAAGGGCGGAGACCAGCCGCGTAACTGGTGATTGCGGTGGGGCATGGGTATGCTGAGAATTATTTGAGCCCGTGGATTGTATACGGTAGTCAACTTGGGGACCAACCATAGGGCCGGAAAATTTCGGGACATTGTCGGCATCTGCATCGCTGCACTGGAATATGGTACCAGGAGCGACTCATCATTCGCCGTTGGGGTATGGGATTTGGAATTTGGTTGGTATCTGCATCGCTGCACTGGAATATGGTACCAGGAGCGACTCATCATTCGCCACTTGGGGTATGGATTTGGAATTTGGTTGGCGTCTGCATCGCTGCACTGGAATATGGTACCAGGAGCGACTCATCGTTCGCAGTTTGGGAATTTGGAATTTGGTTGGCGTCTGCATCGCTGCACTGGAATATGGTACCATGAGCGACTCATCATTCGCCGTTTGGGAATTTGAATTTGGTTGGCGTCTGCATCGCTGCACTGGAATATGGTACCAGGAGCGACTCATCATTCGCCGTTTTTTTACCGCGATTGCTCTATCATTTCAGCTTTTCTTATCGCGATGGTCGCGATTGCCCTATCATTTCGGCTTTTTATTCGCGGTTGCCCCGTCATTTCGGTTTTATTTTTATTTTTACTCGCTGATTTTTATTGCGAGTTGCCCCATCATTTCGACTTATATATATGTATATATATATATAGTTTTATTTACACATTTTTACATCCCCAGTTTAACGACTTAGAGGTCGATTATTCCCAGTTTAGTGACGTGGTGGTCGATGGTTCCCAGTTTAAAGACCTAGAGGTCTATCATTCCCAGTTTAATGACGTGGTGGTCAGCTGACAGGGAGCTTAGAGAAGATACTCGATTGAGCAGTTTTCAGGGGCACCGCTGGAGCTTGCCCGAGATGCCTTATTACTTTGTCGGTGTTTGATGGCCTTGCCCCCTTGCCCCCAGCTGGGGCCAAGGAAAGCCGTTCGAATACCAACTTGCGTTCGAAGATAGTAATTGAAAATTGTTAACCCCTGCACAAAGAAACATAATTTCAGTACAGATAATCAATGTATATTGATTGAGTTCGTATGAATATTTAACCCGAAATATGGGAGAAGAGATTAGGTCCCACCGGATGTGCCAGAATCTGTAGTGTTTTTCGTCACCCTATTGAGATGCGAATACGCGCGCGCTTGTCAGGCGCATTACAGATTCCCCCTGCCTAGGGTAGGCCAGGGTTTATTGATTGTGAGGATCTCTCCCACAGCCGCGGACTAAGCTACTGTTAATTACCCCTCGCCTTTGGAGCGAGAGAACCTCCGATTAACGAGTTAAACTGGCCATGCGAACTCAACGTGCAGTGTTGTGTTTAGAAGGGGTTTTGGATATATCGGGGGCCCCGCAGAGTTTTTACGGGTCCCGCTACCCGGATAGCGGGCTGGGGGTCAAGGGTGCTAGCAGCCCCTTGCGGGGTGCGGGGGAGCGCCCCATTAGAATTTTTTTCTAACGGGAACGGTGTGGTAGAGTATGTGTGTATATATATATACATATATATAAAGAAAAAGGGCATCCAAAGGATGCGTGGGAGAAGGCGCCAGCGGCCCACGTGCCAAGCACGCGGGCGCTGTGCGCCAGCGCCCCCACGTGCCTGGCAAGCGGGCGCTGGGCGCCTGAGCGCCAGCGCCCCCGTGCCTGGCACGCGGACGCTGGGCGCCAGTGCCCCGGCGCTGGACGTCAGCAGCAGAAGGGACTTGGTCCCTGCACTAGGAGTTGTGCTCCAGAAAGGAAATATTTATTATTTTGTATATATATGTATATATATTTTTGAGGAGTTAAACTCCTAAGATATCTTGGAGCTGATGGAAGGGGCTTCTCCCTTGAGCCCTGAATCTTCCCCAAAATAGGGTTCTTGGAAGCGGGTCTCCTTCCTCTTCTGTTGGCCGGATCTTGAAGAACAAGAAGTGTGAAATTTTAAAAATCTCTCCTTTTTGAGATCTAATGGAAGATCTGAGTTCCCCTTTGTGGGTTTTGTGGTAAAAAACTATTTTGTTTTGGAAAAGGAAGAGTAAAACTCTTGATTTAATTCAAAAGAAAGAAGAAGGTTTAAAACCTTGAGGAAGGAGAAGAAGGCACAGGAACCCTAGTTTTTGGGGAGAATGAAAAGTGTATATTTTATTCATCAGCATATTACTTTATATAGGCTTACACATTTACATATAGCCCCTTGGGTTTTACAAAATGGCATTTTTCCCATCTCATGCCTCATGTGCTATTTCTTTTTGCACATAAGCCATGGACTTTACAAAAATTTGGCTTTATGCCCATTTTGCTTAATTTCATGCATAAAAAATTACATCAAAATTATTTATTACATGACTTTTTATTTTGGCATGGAGGAGGGCCGGCCGCTTCATGTTCGGACTCGACCTGGGCATGGGCCCACTTGATCTGGGCTTGAGCCCACTTGGCTTGGGGTTGACCTTGACTTTGACTTGGTCAACCGGGGTGCAATTTTCGACCCTAACACGGCCGATTCAAGGCACGAGAGCCTCTGATGGTAAAGTATCTGGCCGAGGTGAGAAAATTGCGAAAAGACTTCGACGAAATCCAAGTGGAGCAGATCCCCAGACAGCTAAACGCCCGGACCGATGCATTGAGTAAGCTGGCTTCATCCTATACGGCCAACAACAAGAGGAACATCCTCTTCGAGGTCTTACCACGGCCCAGCGTGGAAGACGAGACGACGCCACTTCAAGTGTACACAGCCCTGAAAGAAGACCGGGATTGAAAGAAGCCCCTCGTGGAATTCCTGAGGGAAGGTACACTCCTAGATGATCGAGGGGGAAGCCCGCCGTCTCCGAGCCAAAACTCGCCATTTCGTCTGGAGCAATGGGAACCTCTACAAGAAATACTTCACTCAGCCCCTACTCCGGTGCGTCGACCCCCACGAGACCGACTACGTCCTCCATGAGATTCACGAAGGGGTCGGCGGCGCGCACTATGGGGCTTGCACCTTAATCCAGAAGATACTGCTCAAAGGGTACTATTGGCCGACTATTCATCAGGACACCCAGAAACTCGTCAGAAGATGCAAAAACTGCCAACTCCATGGAAGCATACCTCGCCTTCCGGCTACCGAGCTAACCCTAACCTCCCTCTGACCGTTTGCCCAGTGGGGAATGGACATGATAGGCCAGTTCCCTACCGGTATGAGTAGGCATAAGTACGTCCCCGTCGCAGTGGACTACTTCACGAAGTGGATCGAAACCATCCCATCAAAAAACCGGACGCCGCCACGACTATCAAGTTCCTGCAGAACAACGTGATACTCTGGTTCGGTATCCCGAGGTGTATCATCACCGACCACGGGACAAATTTCGAGAACGAAAAGGTTAAGGAATTCTGCAGCGAATGCCGTATCCTTATAAAGTTTGTTGCGGTCGCGCATCCCCAATACAACGGGCAAGCTGAGGTCGCTAACCGGGACGCCATCCGAGGTCTTCGGACATGCCTAGAAGGACGACAGGGCAGTTGAGTCGAAGAACTACCCCGGGTCTTATGGACCTTACGCACGTTGAAGAAGGCCCCTACCGGAGAGACCCCTTTCAGCCTCTGCTATGGTACCGAGGTAATGGTCCCGGTGGAGATCGGGCTGCCCAGCTACAGGGTCAAGCACTTCAACGACGAAGAAAACACCTCAGCCCTCCGAACTAATCTGGACATCTTGTTAGAGAAACGGGACTGGGCTCAGATCAGAACTGCCACCTATCAATAGCAAACCGCCCGCTACTACAACGCTCGAGTCAAGCGTCGCTTTTTCAAAACCGGAAATTTAGTCCTAAGACGGAACAAGCTCGTCAATCAAGGTAAGCTGCATAAGTTTTCCCCGAAATGGGACAGTCCCTTCCTCGTCTCCGAGGTTCTGCCCAGCGGAGCCTATCGTTTACAAGATGCGAATGGTCGCAAATTTCCACGGCCTTAAAACGCCGAGAAGCTCAAGCTGTACCTCTGAAAAGAATATCTATGAATGTATATTTCTTTCACAAAAGCGATATAAATTCTTCTAAGTTCTTTTTATTTAAATAATAAGAAGGAAACAATAAGATATCGCAAAAAGGAGAATTTTATTTATTCAAAAGGTATTGTGGGCTTCTCAACCTTACAGAAAAAGAAAATTTACAACAGAGGGGGAACGGGATCGAGAAAGTACTCCTGGTGATATCAGAGTAGATTTCCGCCAACCGGGCCCAAGCCCTTGCAGCCCGTTCCGGCCGATATTGCACGCGAACCCGGGACGCCACGGAAGCACCCGGTGCTCCGCCCTCCGCCCCCTGGCTCACGATGTACCTCTTTTGGAAGCACTCCAAAATGAGAGCTAAGGATTGGTCATGCCTGGCCTTCGAGATGAGGCCGAGCATATAGATCGAGTGCACCTTATCGAGCGCCTCATCAGCAGCTCCTCGGAGAGGGGGTTGTACAACCCCAGGGACCTCCTCCATATTGCATACTTCAGCAACTGTAGGAGGGGCGACCGCTGAGGGAGAAGCCGGCCAACGTGACCCTCGAGGCGCTGAACCACACCCCGGTACCTATCCCCAGCCAGGGACTGGTCATACATGAAGACGTCGTCGAAGGTGATGATCTCTTCAATCGAATACATGGGACCAATCATCTCAAAAAGCGATGCTGAAGAGTTGTCGTATCCTTCTCTATTTATAACCTCAAACAAAATCCTTAAGGACCCAAATTCGCGCGCGCATGGACGCGAATCCTAGAATTCACCCAAATTACTCCAATACCGCACCGCCTCGTGGCTGAACTGACACGGCTCTTCGAAACGCTTCGCCTTCCCCATGCGTTCCTGACACGTGTCGTCCGCATCGTCCGTGACGGTCACTCTTCCCGATGTTCACACACCAAGGAAAGTTAGACCAAACCTCGCAAAGCCGAGCAGCAACCCTGCTCAGTCCATCCTTAGCAGGCAGCTCCTTGCCCTCCCGTGCTAAGGATCGGAGCCCTCATCAAGAGGCTGCCGAGTAGCTTCCCTGCTCGGTCCATCCTTGGCTGGTAATTCCTTACCCCACGACGCCAAGGATCCAAGCCCTCATCAAGAGGCCGCCGAGCAGCTTCTCTGCTCGGTCCATGCTTGGCTGGTAATCTCTTACCCCATGATGCCAATGATACAAGCCCTCATCAAGAGGCCACCAAGCAGCTTCCTGCTCGGTCCATCCTTGGCTTGTAATCCCTTACCCCACGACACCAAGGATCTAAGCCCTCATCAAGAGGCCACCGAGAAACTTCCCTGCTCGGTCCATCCTTAGCAGGCAACTCATTGCCCTCCCGCGCCAAGGATCAAAGCCCTCATCAAGAGGCAACCGAGTAGCAACCCTGCTCGGTCCATCCTTAGCAGGCAACTCCTTGCCCTTCCGTGCTAAGGATCGAAGCTCTCATCAAGAGGCCACCGAGCAGCTTTCCTGCTCGGTCCATCCTTGGCTGGTAATCTCGCACCCAACGACGCCAAGGATCAAAGCCCTCATCAAGAGGCAACCGAGCAGCTACCATATTCGGTGCATCCTTAGCAGGCAACTCCTTGCCCTCCCGCACTAAGGATCGAAGCCCTCATCAAGAGGCAACCGAGCAGCTTCCCTGCTCGGTCCATGCTTAGCAGGCAACTCCTTGGCCTTTTGCGCTAAAGATCGAAGCCCTCATCAAGAAGCTCCATCCTTGGATGGTAATCTCTTACCCAACGACGCCAAGTATCAAAGCTCTCATCAAGAGGCAACAGAGTAACAACCCTGCTCGGTGCATTCTTAGCAGGCAACTCCTTGCCCTCCCGCGCTAAGGATTGAAGCCCTCATCAAGAGGCCACCGAGCAGGTTCCCTGCTCGGACCATCCTTAGCTGGTAATCTCTTACCCAATAACGCCAAGGATCAAAGACCTCATCAAGACGCAACCGAGCAACTACCCTCCTCGGTGCATCCTTAGCAGGCAACTCCTTGCCCTCCCGCACTAAGGATCGAAGCCCTCATCAAGAGGCAACCGAGCAGCTTCCCTGCTCGGTCCATCCTTAGCAGGCAACTCCTTGCCCTCCCGCGCTAAGAATCAAAGCCATCATCAAGAGGCCATCCTTAGAGGGTGACTTCCTACACGTTTTTACCAAGCGATCCCCACCTCGACTTCGGGGCCATGGAGATACCGACCTTGCACCGGTTTTTGTACACTTGGCAAATGGTTGAATTCAACTCGATGTGTGATCGCCAACCGATCTTCCGACCTAACGCATCATGAAAGCAGTACCGCGCGAACGGAGATTTTATCACAAACAAAATAAAAATACGTATGCAAAGATTCCTACAAAATGATTTTATTCACAAAGCAGGAAGTCTTTACAGAGCTATTATGGGCTCCTCAGCCTTACAAAAACGCCCGGAGGCTTACAAAATTTCAGCGCAAAAGAAAATAAGGAGGCGAGAAGATTCAGGCCTCAGGGCCGAGGATAACCTCAATGAGCTCTGCTTCCACCACCACAACCGGGACGGCGTCTTGAAGGTCGGCGCCCACCAGAGGAGCCTCGGCGCTGGGAGCCGGGACGACCAACTTCTCCCCAACGCTCCCACCAGGGGCCTTTCCCAGTAGTGCTTCCGGAGGCATTCCCCTGCGTCTCACCCCCAAGAGGGTACTCACCCCGGAGCTCGCCGTCAGGAAACTCCGGCATCAGGGCCTTGACGGCGTCGAGGGCCTCATGCCAAACGAGGGCAGTGGCTTCAGCGAGGTCGACGTAGTACTGGTCCGATTTCTTGTAGCTCTCCATCGCCTTCGACGCTCGAAGGTCAACACGCCTCACTCCTTCCTTCGCCGCCTCGCTCTCCTCCGGAGGGTGTTTACCGTCTTCTTTAGGGTGGCGACAAGCACCCTGGAATCTTCCAACTTAGTCTCGGTGGCTCGGACGGTCTCTCGGTAGTTGGCGATCTCCCGATCCCCGGCAGCCACCCGGTCTTCAAGGGTGGCAACTCTCTCCATTGCCGTTTGCTCCAGCCTCGAGCTCTCCTCCCGCAAGGAAGACTCGCCCGCGATCTGCATCGCCGGGACAATTTTCTCGTCCTCCAAGTTGACGACGAGAGCGCAGTGCGGGATGACTTGAAAAAACAGAGGGGTTAAAAAGAAAATGGGGGCACCCAATCTTGCTGACAAAAAATGCTGAATAAAAACCCGAGTAAGATGCGAACACTGACATGCACGACCTCCTGGGCTATGGCCGCCATTTGGTCCCTAAGGGTCCCCCGAGGGCCCGGCCAACCTTTCAATCTCCGAGAGCAGGCTGTCGGCGACAGAAAGCCCCGAGAGCACCTCGAAGCGAAGCTCCCCTTCGTCCACGATGATCGGGGAAGTCGGGGAACGGGGCACCGTCCTATGGTATCTCTTGAGGAGAGACACAGGAGAACCAGTCTCGCCTTCCACCTCCAAAACCCAGGGCTCCTGCTCCTGAGCGCGTTTTCGGCTCGGCGCATGGCTGGACTCCGGGGCCCGAGGCGTGCTTGAGCGCCTGGCCGGAGCGGCTGCCGGTAGAGCGGGACTCGACGACGGGCTGGAAGGGCCGGTGCCTCCGGCCTTCCTCCCCTTCTTCTGTTCGACCAGGGCTGCCCGAAATTTAGCTAGGTCCATATGTTCCGCATAAGACGAAAATGCAAAGAAAGAGTTAGCAACGCCAGAAAAAGTGGAAGAATACACAAGTCTAAACAGGTCGTCTGAAAACTCCTAACTTACCCGCAAACTGAGTGGGGCTGAGCCCGGCCCAACTGAGGGCCTGCTCAGATAGCAACACATCGGCCCGGGAGAGGGGCTCCCACTCCGACACCGTCACCGCGTCAGGATCATTCGACCGCCTCACCCGCGGGCAGATGTCCCTGTGCCACTGGATGGGCACAGGCCCATCCTCATCCTTAGGTGGCCCGACAAACAAAAACTTCTTCCATTCGTGGATGGAAGAAGGTACTACGACGACTCCCGACCCGGCAGCACCTCCACGGTGCTTTCTAAAAGAAGTGTATACCCAGCTCGGCTCGTCCTTGCGAATGCCGGGATGGTTTTTGTAGCAGAGAGAGGAAAGGAGAAGGCTCAAACTGAAAGGGATCGCCCGCAATTTCAACCGGACCAGGAACCCAAGGAGAATCCTCCAAGAGTTCGGCACTAACTGGCCCGGGGCTAACTGAAAATAATTCAATGCCGCACTCACCTCGGAGGAGAAGGGTAGGCGCATTCCGGCCCAAAAGACTTTCAGATACAAGGCAAATTTCCTTGCCCCGTATCTAGTCTGCCCTCTCCCCTTCCCCGGCCAGACGAAGCGAGTAGCCGGGAGGAACGTGGAAGCGAGCCCAGATGGTAGCAATCTCGTCCGCATGACTCAATATGGATGACGCGTCAAGAGCGCTCCTGAACTGCGCTTTGGGGACCGTCTCCGCTGCACGACCCTGGGAAGCGCGACTAACCCTAACCTTCCGGGAAGATTCCAATCCGGACGAAGAGGAGGAAGCTGCAGAAAACTCTCTAGACTCTACCCGAACTATCTCGACAAACTCCTCAGAGGAAGACATCTAACCTGAGCAGAGGAAGGGGACGTCCGAAAGAAGAACGCAAGAAATCCGACCTAGAGGAAAGAGCGCCGAGCTAACACACGAAGGGAAGAGGAAATTATAGTGAAGATGGACCCTCGGGGAATCCCACCTCTATTTATAGCAATCGGCAAACACATCCAGCGGCGCCGATCGTCTCCCGCCAAAATGGCACTTCACATTCAACGGCCGTCAACGCTCCACCTGCCGCACGCGCATTGGGCGCGACCCATCGGGCGCGAGAACACCAACGGCCTGTCACGTCAACCAACCAGCGTCGGACACGTGACGTGGCACTTCAATGAACGTACGCCCGAATCGGCGCATCCTCTTTAATGCGATATCTCTCCCCTGATTCATTGACGTCATCAAGAAAAAACAATCAATTGCTCGGGAATACGCACGAACGATATCTTCAAATAGGGGCCTATCCCAGGTGATCGGTCAGACCACTCTCGACCTCACCCATTAATGGGTCGAGACGAGAGTGGGGGGCTAATGATGATACTCGATACCGGGGTTTCCCCGGATCATGACACGTGGCAAGTGACGTGTCCCAGATCCTACGAGAAAGGATCAAGAACGGTACATTGGAAGCATGCCCCGGGCCCTCGACCGAGGATGTTCCCGACCTTCGGTGGCCTTCCAGACCACTCCCATGGTCGCCTTTACAAACGACCGTCGGCTCGCCTCCGAGCCTTCCCACACGCTGAGTTCCCTCAACCGCCTAGCTTGCCTCCTAGCTATCGCAGAACCAAGCTCGCTTGGCCTCCCGCTTGTTCCCGAGCCTCCCGCCGAGCCTAGCTTCCTCGGTTTCATCGACCGATCCACAACACTGATCACAGGCGTCTCCGCCACGGCTCCGTGAATCTCGCCAGACGCGAGATATCCTCCATTCACGATTCCGCGTTCCACGCCATCGCGTTCTCCATTAACGAGCATATCTCGTCATTAATGGGGTATCCCGCCTTTCATGAGGGCATAACGCCAGGGGCGTAACGACCGGCGTAAATCTCGCGCCCGTCTGTCCATGGCTGCCACTATATAAACCCCTCTCTCAGACAATTCAGGTAAGGCAATTTTACCCCAATAGGCCGTTACTCTGCCCACTTAGCCCGTCTAACTTGATCATCGGAGGATCCTCGGTGGCACAACCATCCCGGGACTTCCTTGCAGGTAGCTCGGCCTCAACCACTTCAAGCCCATTGAGATCCATACACTTCAAGAGGCAACCTCCAACTCAATCTCAGCCGCTCGTCTCCACTCGCTGCAGATCAACGGAAGGTAACATCTGAAGGAGATCCAGAGATCCATCAAGTCCACATGCTCTAGTAGACCAGAGTTGCAATGATCGATGATAACAGTTCAGTATCAATTACAATAAGCTCATTTGCATCTTAAGAGAGGTCAAGTGAGAAACTGTCCGTGGTAGGTATCATATAACGTAATCAGAAGCAATGTAATAGAACAAAGCATAACAATGCATGCCACTGAAAAGAAGAAATAAGCATAAACAATGTAAGGCCACAAAACCATTGGCATCCATTGATCTCTGTATCAAACTAGAATTCAAAGAAATTGGTATTAAATGAAGATGGGCTTCTTACTAAAAAAAACCCTCATACTTTGCTAATTGCTAAAAAGCCCCCCACTTCATATTTACTTAAAAGACCCTGATACATTCAATTTGCACTAAAAAAAAACCTTAACCGGTTTTCCATCAAAAAGTAGGGTTCCGATAGAAAGATGGAACTAGAGCTTAAGGTTAAGCCACTCTCTTACTTTCTAGGTATTTAGATAGGTCTTTCTTCCATAAAAGAACACATGTCCTCGTTTCATTAAAGATTGGGATTTAGGGCAACTAAAGAGTCACTCTCCTTTCAAATAAGGTGCCCATGAACTCGAAACTTGCAATTGAAAGACAACGGCATTCGACAAGCTCGTTGCTAGAGAAGGTTGAGAAAGACGAGTCGATTTCTACGATCAAATTGAGAGATTTTTGATCGAACGCCTATTCCTAAAGCCAATTTTGAGGAAAAATTAGGAATTTTGAGAAAAGAAGAGGGACTAGAAAGGTTTAAAAACCCTCACTTGATACTCACCGTTAGTCTTCTGACGGAGAAATGGAAGATGCCAAAAGGATTCTCTTTTTGGCCTGTTGGGTTTTTTTAGTGCAACTTAAATGTAAGGGAGTGATTTAAGTAAATGCGAATTATGGAGGGGCTTTTTAGTAATTAGCAAAGTATGAGGGGGCTATTTAATAAAAAGCCCAATGAAGATACATAGGAAACTCCACCAGTACAGCAATGATGAAGCAGTGGGTCAAGCAAAGAGCATAAACTAAATATTGACTGTGTTGGCTGAGCGAAGAGCCTTAATAGTTGCTACCCTTAGTATAATGAATTCTCAATATCTAAAAGCAACCGGATTGCTTGAAGGGTAAATGTAATTGATATTTGATTGAGCAGTAATGTGTGCACTATTAGCCTTAAAGCATGCATAATCCATGTTCTGACCTGGCATTTTTCACCTTTTAAAGCTACAACAAGAGTACTTTCTTGAGGAAAATGGTTGAGGCTGTTCTCATGCACCTTTTAGCTCTCATTGTGGCTTAAATAGGTAAGTTTTTTTTTGGGTATAATGGTCATTAGATCCTAACTTTCATCAGGACGATTTCTTAGGAGATTAAACTTCTAGAGCAACAGAATAAAAAAATAGCAGTCCATAACTTAGTAACTGAAACAGGATACCCAGCTGGTGAAAGATAAACGCAACTAGGTATTTAAAAAAAAAAGGTTATATGATGCTTACAGAGCTCTTAAGTGGCTAAGTTTTCCAAGCTCAGGTGCCAAGACTCCCCGCAGAGAAAGCTCGTTGAGATACCTATAAGTACTGCTTTGTTATGATATGAAAAGAAAAAACGGGATTCATGTGGCAATTTACACGCTGTTAATGATTAGCCATTGATGATAATATACGAATCTATATAATAGCTACAATAATGACGGCATATATTCACATGCTAAATTTAAAATCTTGTAATACACAATCTTAAATGCGGGCATGTAACCTGAAGCCCAAACAATGACAAATGAGCATAAGGTTCAATCCAATTGGATATGATAAACCCTTCTCCTTGTTACACTAGCACAATTGTTCTTGAAACCCTTGAATCACAACGAGTTCTGAGAAGATCGGCCAACTTCCATATAGAAATGATTACGATAGATAACAAGCTTCATTTTTGCTCAAAATTGAAACTCAAAATCTAACATCGTTTGTTATCCCGTGTTACATTTAAACACATGCCCTAAGCATGAAGCACATGGTCTCAAATTAGATGCAACGATGATCATCACCTACATTGTCGTAAACCGCGTCAATATGAGATTATAAGAAACTTACAAAGACTCCACTTTGCCATCAACACAATGAACGCCCAACCATCTGCATGGATCCTCGTCGCTCGGGTCCCAATCCTCGAATGCGCCATGAGGATCATCCTCCACCCCCACGCGAAACGCCAACAAAGCCAAACCTTCAATGATCACACCCAATATTTAGATAAAAGATAGAATCTTTAGCAGCATTACATCAAAATCAAAGGATGATACCTTCAAGATTTAGGGATAAACATCCATGAATTCGACATTGGATTAGGAACAAAACAACGGCGCAAGATCCCCCAAAACTCCATCCGCTATTCATCTCAAATGAAAATTGCGAGATCTTCCCTCAACGTCGAGATCGATGAGGGAATGGCATCGTGCTCGACTCCACTGTGAGATTTTATTTTTCTTTTCAATGGAGCGATTGGGTCGAAGAGAAATGAAGAATTAATCACTCTGACGATTTGTTTTTTAAAATTGTTCTCTCGTATGTAATTTGGAGTGGGGGGAGTTTGAGATTTGGAGGGGAAATGGGGCCAAAAGCGGGAGAGGGTCGCCGGCGGCGAGAATAAGAAGGCAGTTGGAATTAGGAGGGTCGGTTGGGGGTACTCGTGGCGGAGGGATCGGAGGTGAGGTGGGACCCACCGCGAGCGTCGGGATCGGGCACGCGAACGCCATCGCTCCCGATTCTATCATGCTTATTTTACCCTGTGTATTGCTTATACGCTTTCTTAGCTTTTTATAGACTGACAAATTAGATATTTATAGGTGGGTTTTGTATTTTATTTATTTATTTGCACAGGCGCGCAAAAGAAACCCATGCATACATCCCACACAAACACATCCACACACACGTAAGCACACAACACACGCGCGCGTCCGGAGGACCCATAAATTTGTCTCGAAATTGTTAATTTGTGGCCGCTGCCTCTCCTGAGGTTCGAACCCTACACCGTCCGCAAGAGGGGAATGCCCATACCAGTTAAGCTATTGCTCATTGGTAATGTTTATAGTTGGATTTGACTGTTCTTTAGGGGGTGTTCCATATGTTTTTTTTATTGTAATAACTACTTGATTTCAAAATCCATATGCTTTTTAACGACCGGAGTTAAAGTAATCTAGAATAGACGATGGCATGGAGACAACTTGCAGCGGAAGAACAATAGCAGCTGGCGTTAGTCGATTACCAATTCCCGGCGACAGTCATTAACGAACGGTTTCGGCATCAGCCGATGACATCGGCTTTCGATAAAACGGCTGCCACTGTGGTCATTGGTGAGCAGTTTTTGGTACAATGATCCTCGATAGGCGGTGGACGGAGGCGGTCAATGATGCACGACTGTCGGCGAGGCTGCTGCGGACGTCGGTTGGTGTTGGCGATCCGTGGTTGCAGGCGTTTGCCAATAGGAGTTGTTGGTAGACAATTGCCTATGACTGTTGTCATCGACGAGCTGTTGCCGGCAGCAGTCCCGGTGGGCGATCGTTGTTACAGGTGCAAACCTTTGGTGGTGGTTGGCCCGGATACATATTACAGCGAGGCAAGAGTCCTAACATGTAATCCATAATGGTAGCATTCATCCCTACACACAATGCATCCTTTGATTATGCAGCCCTACAATATTTGGTTGCAGTCATTGTTGGAATGCCATCTTTGAGGCCATATGCAAGACTCTGATTGAATTCGATACCATTGAGAATCTAATCACAACAAATCTTTAAATAGGGGGCTCGCGGCACTGAACAACGTCTCGAGCAAGCGCTTCCATGTATGGTGCATGGACGATAAGGAAGAAACACAATGAAATCACCTTGGATGATCTACAACCAATACCTGTGGTCAAAGAAAATACTTTTTGCATGCTAAAAATTCATGTTGCAGCAAGTTGAGTATCTAATCAAGTTCATTAATGCCAAACCGGTGTGACCCGGTGTCCTCTGGTCAACCAATGAATCGTTTTTCTCCCAATGGTCATACTCACAGCGTGATGGACTCAAAGCAATTTATGATAGCTATGTCAAGGAAGTCTCTATGTATTATGCAGTGACAACCGATGTTTTTGTTCTATAAGCAAAAAGATGAAGACTTTGAAGACTCACGATTCCACTGGTCGAATCATTGGCAACTAGGTGCTCATAGAATTGTTGCGATTGATGTATATTCTACCAAGCTTTGATTGGAAGATGATTAGATTTTGGCTAATGGTTAGATTAATCACGAAGTTTCTCCTTCCAGCACTGCAAAATCGATGTTTGATGATATATGGAATTGGACTGGACTACTTGAGAGTTCTTGAGTTTCTCATATTTTCCAGAAAGGAAACGTAACGGCTGCCATTTTGGTGGATAAGGGCTTCGAAAAAGAGTGACTCGAAGAATGACCGACGGAAGTCATTCCATGGCAATGGCAAGGAACAACGGAATCGGATCCCCTCCATTAGCAAAATGAACCGGACAGTCAAGTGAAATCATATCAATCGTAGGATTTCATCTAATGGTTGTGAGTCATTCACTAGAGGATGATAGCAGGCCCATCTGCTTAACTTGGAGCTGTCTCCAAGCCATGGATTTCTCAACCCATTTATACTTCAATACTTGTATCCTCTCCTTACTATTTAGATTTTGGGGAAAAAGAACACTAAATTGAAACCTGATTTTAGCAACTGTAATCTTTAATGTTGAAGAACGAAAATCCATCAATCTTCTAGTCTTTGGAAGATACGAGAACATCAATTTTTCTTCCTTTGTTTTCACCCTCAATCTCAATTTCTAAATATCTCTATCTCTCAATCTTAGTAGACAATAAACATTAATATAGTCCATGCATGGCCTTAGGATTAGGAATTTAAGGTACTGATCAGCTCAAGACATTGTAAGAATTGGATTTTGTTGGTTGGTTCAAGTTACAGATCGATCCATGGCCCGCCGATAAGATATTTCGATAAAATATCTTATCGAAATATAAATGGATGGAATGGGGAATATAAGGAGCTCAAGTTTATGTGAACAGGACTTCTTAGAGATGATGTGGGAGAGTTAGACAGAGAGAAACGGGGGATGCTGGTAAGTAAATAGAAAACATGAGTCAAGTTAAGCAGGATGGGCCGGCACTTATCTTTTGTGAATGACTCACAACCTTTGGATGAAATCCTAGGGTTGCTATGGATTCACTCGACTCTCCAGTCCGCTTTGAGTAACGGAGAGGATCTCAATCCAAAAAGGAAAAATCTACCATGCAAGCTCTTGCATGGTCCTTGGATGGGCTCCCTCCACATTCAAGGGAAGCCCATCCAAGGGCTCTAAAGGGGCTTGCACCATGCAAGCCCTTCTAGAGTAGTTTTTTTCATTCAGAAAGGAAGAACCTAGATCAGGAATGCAGGACCGAATAGCTGGTCTGACATGACCGTCAAGGCTGCTCCTTCATCATCATCAGGTGTAACAATTAGGGGTGTAAACGAGCCGAACTCGAGCCAGCCAAGTTCGGCTCGAGTTCGGCCCGTGGTTCTTTTTGTCAGCCCAAGTCCGGCTCGTTTAGTTAATCGAGCTAGAGATGCTCGGCTCGAGTCCGGCTCGATTAAACATGCCCAGCTCGTGTTTGGTTCATTTGTGGCCCATTAACTAAACGAGCCGAGTTCACGAGCCGAGCTCAACTGAGCTTGTTTAGAGCTCGTTTGTGAGCTCGGCTCGTTTTCAGCTCATTTACTCATATTAATAGTATCTTCCAAGAAAAACACATAATTAACAATAATGCTTAAAATTCAGAGTTTTGAGATATGGAAAAATTAAAAAACATTAACATCTAGGGTATTGAATGGGTCTAAGTGCTGGGTTTTATATTTATCTCAGTACACTTTATATACTGTCATTTAATTGAATTAAGTATTCTGCGAATTGTATAGAATCTGCTATATATTACATATTACTGTTTTTTTTCAAACTGTGTAACCCAGCCGAACCCGAGTCAATACCGAACGAGCCTGGCTGAGCTCGAGTCCGGCTCGTTTAATAAACGAGCGAGGCTTTCTGGCTCATGTCCGGCTCGTTAATAAATGAACCGAATTTGAACGAGCTGATACCGAGCCGAACCTTAATCGAACCCGAGCTGGCTCGTTCAATTACCATCCCCAGTAACAATTGTTTTTGCACACAACGAAAAAAAAGAGAAATGTTTTATGTACCTGCCTCAAATCCACACGTGCATGTCCACCCGCCTACATGGCACATAAAACCAAAAAGAAAAAAAAACCCAACAGCTCCTCCCAATATAATTAAGGAAAAAAAAAAAAAAACCTTTCATCTTCAATCCCCATCGTCGTTCATGGCCTGCTGACCCGAAGGTTCGACCAACCTTCCTCGCCGGCGTCAGGTTTCTCCGGAGCTTCTCGTCGTCTCCGGAGCTCGCCGGAGTTATCGTTAGCTTGGGGAGCTCGTATCCATTCCTCGTCTCACGAGTCTCGTCTCAAGCCTCTCTTCCATCATTCTGCACTTTGCATCGAATCAGAATTCTGCACCAATTATTCTCGCATTTGGATTGAGGATAATTTAATTGCCGCATTTATACTACCAAAGGTATCTTACACTCTAAATTAAAATTGTATGTTTGTTGTCCTGTTTGAGTATCAATTCATCTTAACAGTGGAGTTTTTTTAACAAGATTTAGCTTCTGATATTGGTTAAATTTTCAAGTTTCTTCATCTTGAACGTTGAGGAATGTGATGCCCTCTGGAAAACCTTTCACGGTTCAGTTTCATACTCATGTAATACTAACCAAAAAATTATAGAGTTCATTATTAGCTTAGTTTATAATTGTATTAAAAAAAATAATATTTCTTATGAATATCTCTAATGGGTCCTTTGATATTGTAGATCATGGAGAAAGAATTATCAATTCAAGACCAAGAATGTGAGAAATCTGATCAACGATGAACCTGAACAAGAGCCAGCGATAGAGATCGAGACTGAGGACCCATATGTTGGGATGGTTTCCAAATCGTACGTAGGAGTTGTTTATTTTTAAGGAATATAGAAAACGTAAAGGATTCGGTGTGATGATCGAGCATTCCAACAAGGGAGTCGGATTGTACTTGCTTGTTGTAAGTGGGAAAAGTACCTACTGAACCCAGGCATCAATGTAAGGCCGTCCACAAAAACAGGTTGCAATGCTAAAATTGTGGCTAGATTAAGAGACGACGATGGGAGCACAATCATGCAATCAGTCCATCAAAAGCTCGGGTTTTTTGGTGCAACAAGAACTTGCCTAATAGAGTGAAAAAGGGGCTAGAATATGATGATGAACCAGGGATATTCTTTCAATCCTTCGTTGTGCAAGGAGGCGGGCATGAAAACCTATCTTTTGGTCCAAAAGAATGCCATAATTATTGAAAAAGCAAGAAGACTAAAACTTGGAGAAGGGTACACACATACTTTCTGAATATGCAAAGTAAAAATGCAAGTTTTGTTATTGTAATATTGTTTTGTCATTATAACTTGTGCTTTAGAGCCACAGAGAGTTCAGATTATGTTCACTTGTTAATGGAGGCCTTGATCTCCTTCAGATACTGTGCTCCGTCGGTCTGTCGCGGGTGTTGCTTGACGTTTGAGATTAGATTCGGAGGTTGCTTTTTTGAGTGTGTGGATCTCAATAGGTTGAGTTTGAGGTGGAAGCCGAGCTGTCTACAAAGAAGTCCCGGGATGGGTTACCACCGTAGGACCCTCCGACGATTAAGTTAGCCGAGAAATATGACCAGAGTAGCGGCCTATTGAGTGCAAGTTGTCTTATCTGAGTCGTCTGAGAGAGGAGTTTTATAGTGGTCGCATGGAGTGAGCAAGCGAGAGATTTTCGCCTTCGGTTATGCCCCTGACGTTACGTGTACGTGAACGACGGGATCCTTTCATTAATAACGGGATACGCTCATTAATGGGGAGGGCGTACCAGCGTGGGACGCGGAACGTGGGGCGGCCGTTATTTTGCATTGGCGAGATACGCACATAGTCACATAATTCGCGAATTATTCGCCGAATTCGCGAATAATTCGCGAATATTTGATCAAACGAATTATTCGCCGAATTATTCGCCATTGCCGAACTGGCCGAATAATTCGCGAATTATTCGCGAATAATTCGTGAATTATTCCCGAATTATGTGAAAAAACAGCGAATAATTCAAAAAACTGCAAATAATTCACAAAATCAAAACCTAGCGTCTCATATATTAATTTATTGCTCGAAATCCTTCCCGAACATTTCCCGAACACTTACCGAATCTTTCCCGAATACCTGCCGATTTTTTCCGAATAGTTCTCCGAATCCGAATTTTCGACCTCGCCGAATTATTCCCGAACGGCGAATTTGTGACTATGGATACGCAGAGCAGTTGCGGAAGCGGTAGGGCCCGGCAATCTCGGTTGATCGGGGGGAGGCCGAGAAAGCTCGGCACATCAAGGGCTCGAAAACGAGCGGGAGGCCGAAGAAGCTCGGCACGAGAGAAGGCCCGGAGGCGAGAAGACTGGGGAAGCTCGGAGACAAGCTGTTGGTAATCTCCTAGACAAAGGTGGAATATCTTTCAGGGGGGTCTCCCGAAAGGTAGGGAAACTCCCTCGAGAAGGGGCCCCGAGGAATATTCCGGATGTGGCTCACTTATTCCAGCCTCCATGGAATCCGGGGCACGTCATCTGCCATGTGTCGTAATCTGGGGGGAACACCACTTGTGAGCATCATCATTAGCCCCTTACTCTCGGTCCGACCTATCCAAAGGTCGGGTCGAAAGTGGTCTGCTCGGTCTTTCTTCTGCTCAATTTGGCGTCATGGAATCGTAATGCGGATCGCCCGGGAACGGCCTCGCGGTTGGTGGTTATGTCGTTTCAATCCTTGGGCCCACGTGTTGTCCCGTCATTCGCCTGAATCTTTACGCGTATCCCTGAAGATGTCAGCGGTCAGTGAAATGTTTGCGCTTTTAAAGAGGGCGCGCCGTTTCGCTCGTACGTCTGTTGGGCTGTAGGCCACGTGTTCGACGTGGGTTGGCGGAAGCGATAGGTTGTCGCTGCCACCTGCAACCGAAGGGACGTCCCCAATGGCTGATCGCCACGTGGCGCCCCGTCGGTCATTGAGCGCGACGTTTCGTTTTGGCGGGAATCAGTCTGGGCCGTTGGATGTTCTTCTATGAGGGTATATAAATAGGAGGGGACCCCCTAGGGCCGATACTTCCACCATAATTTACCTTCGTTGTCAGAGATTGCCCGGCGTTCCTTCCTTTTAGATCGGATCGTCCGTGCCTTTTCCTCGGCCAGCCCCTTCCTTTGAGTCAGGTTAGATGTTTTCATCTAAGGAGTCTGTAGAGATAGTTAGGATAGAGTCGGGCGATGATATTCCAATTGTTGGAGATGAGTCCAGACAGTCGTCCTCCACTTTGGCTTCAGATAGCCAAGAAGGTTCGTCTTTCGTTGCATCGTTTGTGTCGGGCTCTTCCCTGGAGCCAGGGCTGCCAGTGTCGTTCGCCGTCGGATGGCGACAAGGGCGCCTAAGGTGCGCATCGGGAACGTTCGCGATGCGCCCTCTGTTTTGAGGAATGTGGACGAGCTCGCCGAGGTTCGGGCTCGATTCCACGTTCTCTCCAACTATTCGCTTCGCTTAGCTAGAGAGGGTGAACGGGCTGACCGGGTGCAGGGCAAGGAGATTGCATCTGCACTTCTCAACCGAGATATGTGGGGTGCTTCGCAGCTTCCATCTTGCTCCGGGCCAGTTAGCGCCGGACTCGTGGAGAATCCTCCTCGAGTTTCTGGTCCGGTTGAAACTTGAAAATATCCCCTTCAGTTTGACCCTCCTTGTTTCATTCATTTGTTATAAAAATCACCCTGGCACCAGCAAGGATGAACCGAGCCGGGTGTACTTTTCCTTCAAAAAACGTAGGGGCGGGGTGGCTGGGTTGGGCGGGGTAGCCGTACCCTCTTCCATCCATGAATGGAAAGAGAACTTCAATTTCGTCGGGCCGCCCAAGGGCGAGGATTAGCATGAGCCTACACAGTGGCATAGGGCCGACTGCCCGACGGCGAAACAATCATCCTCACCCGAGGCAAGGGTAGTGTCCTTATGGGAGCCGATCCAGTGGGCCGACGTTATGCTTTCTGACTAGGCCCTGAGCTGGGCTGGGCTCAGCCCTGCGCGCTTCCTGGGTAAGTTAGGGCCGTCGTAGATGATCTATTTAGACTTTGATGAATTTTCTTTACCCTTTTCAGCGTCACTAATCCTTTTTGTGTATTCTCCTTTCTGCAGAGAAAATGGACCAATCCAAATTCTTAGCTGCCATGGCCGCGAAGGAAGGAAAGAAGACCGGGGATGCTAGCTCGTCCCTGCAGGGTTCCTCAGCATCGCCATTGGGTTTCGGGAGGCATCAACCATGTCGTTTTAAAAAAATTGGCGCACTAAAGAACCCTAACCTAGAATCTTAACTAGAGAATTAGACGAAACTAGAATGTAAATATCTTTACATCTAAGTGAACAAGAGATACAACCTTTGTAGACCGGTTCTTCACTTCAATAGCTCCTTGTAGTAGTCCCTTCGCTCCAAGTAGTGAACTCCCAGACTCTAGAAAGGCTCCACAAGATGAAAGGAACAAGCTTGCTTGAAGTCTTCGAGGCCGAAGATGATCTACGTCGAGGAGACACTAACTCAAGCTAGCTCTTCACTAATTATGAAGCAAACAACCAAAACTAAATGCCTATTCTAGTGTAGATTGATGAAGTAAGAATTTTGCTCACTTTAGAAATATTTTTCTCACTCATTTTCTTCACCTCCCAAAAGCTAGAGAGCTTGAGGAAGGAAATGAAGAAAAGCAACCATGGAAAAAGTCAAGTGTAGAATGGCAACCATGGATAAGTCAATATCATATATTAACCCTTGTAGAGACTAAACCATGGCTAATTATAATGGTTGGGTTAATAAATATCTTAAGTAAAACAAAATTGGTGGACTTAATCAATGATTCTACAAGCTTCCATTAAGCATCAACCATGACTAATTTTCACCTAATTTTGAATTACTTTAAATAATAAAACATTTCATTATATTAAGCATAGTGTGAGTCTCATACACCCATGTCATATGTATCATCTAGCATGACACAAAAAAATGTACATTAATATATATCACATATATACTAAATGCACAAGTGAGAAAAAGAATTCTTAAATGGGCTAATATTAGTTAATGTAAGTTAATATATAAAATATATAATTATACATTAAATTATTAAATCAACACTTGATTTAATAATCCGGCTATATCACATATAACCGACTAATATCATATGTATCAACTTACCGAATCAACACTTGATCCGATAACCCGGCTATATCACATATAACCGTCCGATATCACATATCGCGAGAATAGAATACGGTGTCATATACTCGTATTAATCTCGGTCCCGCACATATCACATATGTGCTCCTACTTCATTTCGCCTGAGCCAGGAAACCTCTGTGTAGGACTCTGAAGACTCGTCAATACGCCGGCAGTAGGTGATGTTCATATCAAGCACCCATAAGCCGTCAGCGGTACTAGCTGGACGTAACAGCTACCCGGATATTGAGCGATCAGAAGATAAACAAGCAAGCATGCTCATACTCCTGTGAATCCAATAAGTAACACTACCGTACAGTCCAGTCTCTTCGTCTGATATATCGCATATCTCAGCCTGGGGGTGGTAAACGTCATACCCCAATAGCCTGATAAGTCATGCCGATATGAGGCGCATAACGGTTCGAGAAACTACTGATAACACTTACCAGTAGATCTCAGCAACCCTGGCCAGGGATTTCCTGTTATGGCCAATCGAGCATAGCGCAGCGTCAACCCCTAATACCAGGAGAGACGAAATCCCCACCTATCGCTCATGGCCTCCATGTGACTCGAGATTGTACCTAAAAACCACCATTTTGCACGATCTCTTGAAGGTGGTAAAGTGGAAATCAAAGCACAGTGGGAATCACACAAGTCTCTATGATGATCTCGGGTCGACAGACTAACCTGTACCAGTGTCACTAGAGAACTGCTATCTGACGATAGGTATAATACCATCTAGGAGTTCTCGATGAGTCCGTTCAGTGTACCCAGTTTCCACTGAGCACCCGTATACCTTCTCTGATGTCAAACACCAATGGATGTGGGATCATCCATCGCCCATCATATGGGTCAAGAAGCGTATACGCTAGTCTATTCTGGAATATCGATGCCCCGTCTCGATACCCCCACGACTAGGAACATTTGAAGGATGTACTTACCGATTACCTTTGCCCCACTAGTATGATCTGCATCATAATCTTGGTAGTCAAGTACTCATCCTAAGGGCTTTATCAACATGTAATAGAGAGACAATAAGTGTACATGTTAAGATAAAAAGCAACCAAATAGTATACTATCATGTCGAGCAAGAAAGTCATTCACATATATGTCCAAGCATCCACTATAATATACATCACATGTATAATAATGGCCTCTAGGGTATACATATAACTAATAATCTCCCACTTGCACTAAGGCCATTTGTTGTAGTATCTCATATTCAACGCCCCATAAAAGTCTCTCTAGGGAAATGCCTCTGTGAGTGGATCCGCTGTGTTATCCTTCATTTCAACTCTCCTTACCTCGATCCCTCGGAGATCAACCATCTCCCTGATCAGGTGATACTGTCATCAGAATATGTCTGGATGGCTGATGGGACCGGCGTTCCTAGACCAAAGCCACAATTCCATTGTTGTCACAATAACAATTATTGGACGCTTAATGGTAGGAACCATGTTCATCTTATGAACAAGAATTATCCAGACATCCACTTTGGTAGTATCGTTGGTAGCGATGTATTCATCCTTTATCGTCTAGTTTGCCAAGGTATCTAGCTTGGAACACTTCTAACATACCGTCCTTCCACTGAGGGTAAAGACAAAGCCCGAGACCGAATTTCAGTCGTCCTTATCACTCTAGAAGCTAGAATTGGTAAAGGACCCCCACTGGAGTTCACCGTTACCAAACACTAAGAACATTTCTTTAGTGCTTCTCAAGTACTTAAGAATGTCCTACACGGCTATCAGTGATTCTCTCAAGATCCGATTGATTCCTAATCACTACACCTAGTGAGCTAGCTACATCTTGTCTGGTACACAATATCGCATACATGATAGAGCCTAGTGCCGAAGCATAGGGTATCCCTTGCACGCGAGCTCTCTTCAAATCAGTCTTGGGAGACATCTTTTTGGAGAGAGTGATTCATGAGTAAGTGGGCGAACCACCACACTTAGAATCCTCCATACTAAACCCCTTTAGTATGGTGTTAATGTACTTGGATTTGGGACACTCCCAACATCCACTTAGATCTATCACCATATATCATAATCCACAAGATGTAGTAGGTATCATCCAGATCTTTCGTAGAGAATCCTCGTGATAAGAGGAGCTTGACTGAGTGTAGTATAGGAAACCATTTCCTATCAAGAGTATGTCATCTACGTACAATACGTGGAAGACAACCTTACTCTCTACAACCTTCTTATATATACAAGATTCATCTACCTTTTTGATGAAGTCAAACTCTTTGACTGCCACATCAAAACAGATGTTCCAACTCCGTGATACCTGATTTAATCCTGATGGACTTAAGTATAGCCACTGGAGAAAAGGTTTCATCATAAACCATACTTGGTAGCATGACGAGAACCTTTTACTACAAGTCTAGTTTTGAAAGTCTCAACTTTTCCATTTACACCAAGAATCTTCTCAAGATCCACTTACTCCCGATGTGTTTTACCCCTTCAGGTGCACTATTCAAAGTCATACTTTATTGGCGTATATGGATTCCATCTCTGATTGCATAGCATCCAGCCAATTCACAGAATCCCCACTCGTGATGACCTACCTGAACCTAGTTGGGTCATCATCTACCATGATGCAATCCTCGCTCGCACCATCACCGAGGAAACCGTAGTATCTCTCAGGTGGATGAGGAATCCTACCAGATTCGCGGAGAGGCTGAGGATCATCGGAGACTATTGAATCCTTTGGTTTCACCAAATCATCAGCTATTAATTTGTCCAGCTGGAACCTTCCAGTTCTACCTCATAACCACAAATTTCTTCATAAGAAATTCTTTTCTAAAAAGATGGCATGCTGAGAAACAAAACACCTTTTGCTCCTCAGTGTGGTAGAAGATATTCCCTCGCAAATGTTTGGGATATCCAACAAACTTACAGAACCGACCTTGCTTCAAGCTTATCCGGATTTTGCTTTTCAACATAGCCCGGACAATCCTATATCTTAACTCGTTTAAGAGATGGTCTCTTCCCATACCATATCTAATATGGAGTGGTAAGCACTGATTTGGTTGGAACCCCATTCAATAGGTATGCAGCTTCTCAAATGCATAACTCCCAAAAGGAAAACAGGCAACTCAGCAATACTCATCATAGAGCGCACCATATTTCATAGGATGCGATACCTCCGTCCCGATACATCGTTGTGTTGTGGTGCACACGAAGGAGTAAGTTGAGAGAGAATCAAATTCTCTTTTTAGAAAATCCAGGAACTCCATGCCGAAGTATTCGCCTCCCCGATCTCATCGAAGGACTTTAATACTTCTACTCGTCTGGTTCTTAACTTCAACCTTATATTCCTTGAATTTCTCAAAAGTTTCAGACTTGTGTTTCAACAGGAACACATGTCCGAATCTTGAGAGATCGTCGATGAATGTAATGAAGTACAAAGAACCAACCCCGGCATTTGTAGACATCGGACCGTATACATCATCATGTATCAGTCCCAAGAGTTCAGTAACTCTTTCTCTGTTTCCAGTAAACGGAGTATTGGTCATTTTACCTTTGAGACAAGACTGGTAAGTATCATAAGATGAAAATTCGAACAGATTCAAATATTCATTCTTATGTAACTTAGCTAGTCGTGTCGCATTGATATGACCTAGTCTACAATGCCACAAGGAGAATTCGTTCATTTCTGAACTACTCCTATTGTGTATGTTCTAGATACTTTGAACTGTGGTTTGATTTAGAACGTATATGCTATTATATAACGTGCCTGATCCAATCAACTCTTGATTAAGGAAAATGTTCACAATATTATCCTGCAATACAAAATTATATCCTTCTTTAACTTAATAAAGAAACTGATGTAATATTGTATATCAGGTTCGGTATCTAATAACATTTGTTCAGAATCAATGTATTTACCATTTGGTGATACAAGGTGATATTTTTCAACTGATTTGGCTGCAACAATTACACCATTCTCTAACACTTAGAGACATATCACCCAATCCCAGTTCTCTACCTTTCTGCAGCCCATGTAACTCTTACATATGTGGGATCCTGATCCGGTATCTCATACTTAGGACGTAGAGAATACTAAGAAACGGTTCTCGGCAATGAACAAACCCAAAGAATATGCATCAACATACTCATTCTTCGATTGGGTCGCGTGGAAATCCGGATATTCCCCTATTTCCTACTCGGACTTATAACAATTATAAGATAGAGCGGAACCAGCGTTTCCCAGCTCGGTATAATAAGCAGGTTCAGTCAATACATCCATATTATTATCTTGATTAAGGCATGTCATGGTCACTTCCAGGAGAGAGAGAGAAGAAAACACTCTGCGTATGCTCTTACAAGATCAGATTGGTTATTATTTTATCTAATCTGGATGGCTCCCACTATTTTTATCAAATCTTTATTCAAACCATAAAAGGTAAGACTAGCCGGGATTAATTACACCCTACAAGTTCGTCAATCTTTCGGCCAAGCCAGTGTCGGTACTTTGAGGGAGGTTCCCTATACTTTCGCACGGACTTAATTAAAATAAACCTCGTTTTCCCAGGGGCGTAACCCCGTTAACACCTTTCTAGACACCTACTTGATCGGCTAATTGTAATGTGCAAAACTCTCCCAGAAGTAACTCTTACTTGCAATGAGTATCGGGATCCAACTATCTCATAGAAGGTATGCAATCTCATTGCAAATTTCAACACTTGAAATTCCCGATAATATTTTACCCTTAGCGTCCTATGACCTTGACGGAGGCCAACAAACCATAGGCTGCTAGTCAAGTTCAACCCGTACATTTCATGATTGAATTAAACCCACCCGCACGACCCTTGACGGAGGCCAACAAAGTCGCACGACTACCCTAATCCAATCTCATCTTATGTTGCAGATAAGCACTAATTAGCTACCGCACACTACGCCTTGACGGAGGTCAACAAACGTAGCACGAATACTAAGTAGTATTTATCTAAAATGACGGAGGGCTACGACAGGTTTTTAAGAAAACCTTTTGCATAATGAACTTGATATCGTTGTAGAATTGAGTGATGTTGAAAATGAGTGTTTTTTAGGCTTTTACTGGTTTTGCTAAAGAGGTCACTTCCGGTGAAGGGATCTCGGCTCTTTCCTCATCGAATGAGGTGCTAGATATTTCATAAATACCACTATGCAAAGCATGTACTAAAAAAGCAATCAAAAACAAAACCGAGTGGGTTGTAGTATCTGCTAGTTTCGCTAAAGAGGTCACTCCCGGTGAAGGGATCTCGGTTCTTTCCTTATCGAATAAGGTGCTAGATATTCTACAAGGAATACCGCTATGCAAAGCAAGAACTAGAGCTACCAATTTTTAAAACAAGATTCTACAATATCTTTAGTTTCTTTTGTTTCATTAATCTCATTAATGAAGTCCCATCAATTATGCTTCTTAAGCATCACAGAAGAAACGAAAACAACAATATTTATTATATATCATATATATAATATACAACATTCGTCTCATCATATAAAGTGATCACATCACAGAATATCAGCAGCAGAAATCAATATATGAAATATTGGATATACTAGGAATTCCGTATTTTAAATTAAGCCAGTAAAAAACACGGATTCCACGGTCGCGATGGATAGCCAAACCCACATCCCTAGACCCCTACGAGAGCGGCAAGCAACCCTACCAATTCTAAAGTTAGGAGACCCGGTCTCGACTCCTTGAGATAGTCTCCGACTGGACCCTAAAACCCGGTTACTTGTGCTCCCCACCTTGGGTCTATCCTAATGCAGAAAAGTAAATAATATATATCAATGGTGACATCATTCTCAACCTGGAAGTACCCCAATAAAAGAATATTACATACAAGTTTTTACATGAATGAAAATGAAAAAACTCTCATCTCATATAAAAAAACCCGGCTATTCAAAACACGACGATCCAATATAACATATCACAGCAACACATAACATCACATGTCATCAACGTAAGTAAATATGCGTATCCCAATTGTCATTGACGTATAGCAACAAAACCGTCAATACACCACATATTACACTTGCGGTCGCAGAAAAGAAAGTGAAAACTACAACAATTGGAATCTGCAACCATCTTAGATATCATAAACCCAATGTATCACATACTTTGGATTTCATGCCTAACCATATGAATTCCTTAGATATCACATGCCTAATAATTATAAACCCCGCATTTTAGTCTCAATATTGAAAACACTTTTCAATAATCAGTCGGGTAATTCAACAAGATTCCCGACAACCTAATCGAATGCTCGTAGAAAATTTTAGTAGACGGCCGCACCCCCGATGCCGTCGACGAAGTGCACTTAGGCGGAACACCGCGGCTGCGAGCACCCGAACGGATGCTTTTGGTAACGGGGTTCTCCTACAGTCACTTGGTTGGGGCTATGGGACATAGCTATCTAGTAAGGTTACCCGGCGAGTATCCGCGTACGCTACGTGATTACGACGGACTTTTGATCCATATCAAAATCCCGTGGCAACCGATCACATAAGATTAAATTGCTAAATTTATAAAATTCAAATTAGTTTTCATAAAACTAAATTTTGTGGATTCCAAATATTGTATCACAATCACAGATAGCAAGACGATGTTAAACTTTTCGATCGAATCAATAAACACCCAAAATTTCCCAAAGAGCTCAACACTTGAGCGGAGTTTAAAAAATACCCAGAATATGCCACATCACCTATGGATCAACCGTAGAAGGGCCAACCCTTGCCTCACCTATGGCGCCTCGGAACTACCGCAAACCCTAGGGTTTGGTGGCGGTTCCGGCGGTCACAGAATCGAGTTAGTGTTTCGTTCTTCTAGAGAGTCCATAGAATCATCTGCATGATTTTCTGAAGATTTTAAACATGAAAAATATCCAACTCTTGGAAAATTTCCAGCGAGTAAGAAAAATTGGGTATTTGATATTCGTTCGAACTTTTTAACGTCGTCAAGATAACCCGAAACGATATTAGTATTACGACTACGAAGAACTCCGAATTGCCTTTGCACAAAGATAACATCACATGCAATCTTAGCAAAAACATACAACACTTGAAACACCAAAACCCAGAGACTGGAACACAATAAAAATTTGAAGCCTGAAGCCAACTAAAATGAAGGTGGGGCCGGTTTTTAAGTGAATGTGGCCGGCCAAAATCCGGCGAGGAGGGCTCAAATTTCTGTGGTGTTCATGTTACATCTCATACAACATTCTGCAACTGCTTAAAAAATTAAGACACTCTGAAAATTTCGACAGAAACTTGGTTTTTGTGTCGAGTGTTTCGGAGTTATTTCGGTTTCGTAATTCTACAAATATCGTCTAATTCTCTAGCATGGCTCTGATACCACTGCAGGTTTCCTCAGCACCTCCACTGGGTTTCGGGAGGTATCGAACATGCCATTTTAAAAAAATTGGCACACTAAAGAACCCTAACCTAGAATCTTAACTAGAGAATTAGACGAAACAAGAATGTAAATATCTTTACATCTAAATGAACAAGAAATACAACCTTTGTAGACCGGTCCTTCACTTCAATAGCTCCGTGTAGTAGTCCTTTCGCTCTAAGCAGTGAACTCTCGGACTCTAGAAAGGCTCCACAAGATGAAAAGAACAAGCTTGCTTGAAGTCTTCGAGGCCGAAAATTATTTACGTCAAGGAGACACCATCTCAAGCTACCTCTTCACTAATTGTGAAGCAAACAAGCTAAACTAAATGGCTAATCTAGTGTAGATTGATGAAGTAGGAATTTTTCTCACTTTAGAAATATTTTTCTCACTCATTTTCTTCACCTCCCAAAAGCTAGAGAGCTTGAGAAAGGAGATGAAGAAAAGCAATCATGGAAAAAGTCAAGTGTAGAATGGCAACCATGGGTGAGTTAATATCATATATCAACCTTTGTAGAGACTAAACCATAATTAATATCATATAGTAACCCTTGTAGAGACTAAACCATGGCTAATCATAATGGTTGGATTAATAAATATCTTAAGTAAAACAAAATTGGCGGACTTAGTCAATGATTCTACAATCTTCCATTAAGCATCAACCATGACTAATTTCCACCCAATTTTGAATTACTTTAAATAATAAAACCCTTCATTATGTTAAGCATGGTATGAGTCTCATACACCCATGTCATATGTATCATCTAGCATGACAAAAAAAAATATACATTAATATATATCACATATATACTAAATGCACAAGTGAGAAAAAGAATTCTTAAGTAGGCTAATATTAGTTAATGTAAGTTAATATATCAAATATATAATTATACATTAAATTATTAAATCAACACTTGATTTAATAATCCGGCTATATCACATATAACCGACTAATATCATATGTATCAACTTACCGAATCAACACTTGATCCGATAACCCAGCTATATCACATATAACCGTCCGATATCACATATCGTGAGAATAGAATACAGTATCATATACTCGTATTAATCTTGGTCCCGCACATATCACATATGTACTCCTACTTCATTTCGCCTGAGCCAGGAAACCTCTGTGTAGGACTCTAAAGACTCGTCAATACGCCGACAGCAGGTGATGATCATATCAAACACCCACAAGCTGTCGGCGGTACTAGCTGGATGTAACGGCTACCCGGGTATTGAGCGATCAGAAGATAAACAAGCAAGACTGCTTATACTCCTACGAATCCAATAAGTAACACTACTGTACAGTCCGGTCTCTTCATCTGATATGTCGCATATCTCATCCTGGGGGTGGTAAACGTCAGACCCCAATAGCCTAATAAGTCATGCCGATGTGAGGCGCATAACGGTTCGAGAAACTACTGATAACATTTACCGGTAGATCTCAGCAACCCTGGCCAAAGATTTCCTGTTATGGCCAATCGAGTATAGCGCAGTATCAACCTCCAATACCGGGAGAGACGAAATCCCTTCCTATCGCTCATTGCCTCCATGTGACTCGGGACTGTACCCAAAAATCACCGTTTTGCATGATCTCTTGAATGTGGTAAGGTGGAAATCAAAGCACAGTGGGAATCACACAAGTCTCTATGACGATCTCGGGTCGACAGACTAACCCGTACCAGTGTCACCAGAGAACTGCTATCTGACGATAGGTATAATACCATCTAGGAGTTCTCGGCGAGTCCGTTCAGTGTACCCAGTCTTCACTGAGCACCCGTATATCTTCTCTGATGTCAAACACTAATGGATGTAGGATCATCCATCGCCCATCATATGGGTCAAGAAGCGTATACGCTAGTCTACTCTGGAATATCGATGCCTCGTCTCGATACTCCTACAACCAGGAACATTTGAAGGATGTACTTACCGATTACCTTTGCCCCATTAGTATGATCTGCATCATAATCCTGGTAGTCAAGTACTCATCCTAAAGGCTTTATCAACATGTAATAGAGAGACAATAAGTGTACATGTTAAGATAAAGAGCAACCAGATAGCATACTATCATGTCAAGCAAGAAAGTCCTCCCTACATATGTCCAAGCATCCACTATAATATACATCACATGTATAGTAATGGCTTCTACGGCATACATATAACTAACAGTCCCGTCCCGGTTCGAGCTCGGCCCCGAAACCAACTGCTCCGGCGAAGCCTTCCGCTGTGCCCCGAGCCCCGGAAGTCAGCCGCGGGGAGATCCAGAAGCATGCATGGGGACCAGAGCCCCGGGCGAGGGGGCGGAGGATGAGGCCGGCCTCGCCGATGTCCCCCTCAAGAGGCACAAAAGGACGGTCTCTCTCTTGCCACCTTCCGGGATCCCCGTGCAGGAGGGGGATGTCTGTTTTGAGGTGCTTTCGGGGCTTTTCGTTGCCGATAGCCTGCTCTCGGACATGGAGCGATCGGCCGGGAGCAAAATTTCTCGGGGGACCCTAAAGGCCCAAGTGGCCGCCATCACTCAGGAGGCGGTCCAGGTCGGTATCCATTTTCCATTAAAGGTTTCGTTGAGTATTTTTCCTCAATTTGTACATTTCTAACTCTTTTTGCTGCTTTCCTCAGGTCCTCCAACACCGCGCTCTTATCGTCAATATGCAGTCTGACGAGATTGCCTCGGCCATGAGGAAGGCGGGCGAATCGTCCTCATGGAAGGAGGATCTGCGTTTGGAGCTACAGCAGGTGAAGGAGAGGATAGCCGTCCTCAAAACCCGGGTGGTCCCTGAGGAGTTGACGAACTCCAAGTGTAAGAAGTCAATCCGACTTGAGTGAATCCAATAAGGCCATCCAGGCTAAGTTGGAGAAGGCTAGCAAGCTCTATGCCCCGGTGAAGAAGTCACGGGATGCCTGCAAGAGGGACACCTAGACGGCACTTGATGCGGTGAAGCTTGCCGATCTCCGGGTTTCGAAGTCCGTGGAGAGGTATAAGGCGTCGGACCAGTTCTACGCCGACCTTACCGACTGATTACGCTCAAAATAAACCACGGTTATTGTAATCTAGATTGAGGTGTTGATCCCATGAGGAAGTGCTACGGCCAAAATAGGATTTATCGAACTTATTTAACCTCGAGAGAAAAGCAAATAAATATGGTATGATATTAGATAATAAAGTGCATGAAATTTAGAGGGAAAAAATTAATAATCAAAAGTGAACATAGCAAGGCTTCGAGAATCCCTTCTACAACTTGTAAATCTAGTTATTGTTTCGATTTATATTTATAACTCAATTAAAAGTTTCACATCCCAAACAATTAATCGGAAGATATATATGATTACAGCATAAATTAAGATCAATATTTAGATTAAAATAAACTTCCTTGCGGCTATCCTACAGATTATCCAAGATCGACGATATATCAAGACATAACGCAGTAAAGGATCAATCCATAACACAAACCACCAAAACTTTGCAATTTCAGAAAACACATAAAAGAAGTATGACTGGATTTATATGAACTGAATATTGTAATTTTGGATTTGCTAAAGAAAGTCTAAACAATGTATTAAAAATTAAGGTTCTCATACATATATAAATCAAAACAATAAACTAAAGATACTTATCGTAGAAGTTCATCTCTCCGCCCGCCGAAAGGATTAGCCACGTGCGCACATCATCATCTCCACTGATTTTTAAAACTGATTAGAAATTTCTTGATAAAAGTTCCCCCTTTCCCAAGTGAATACCAAGGGTCATTATATAGCTTCTAATTAGGGTTTGAACCCCTAATTTTATAAACTCAATTATTGACCCTTGATATTAAATCTAATGGCTCCAATTAATTCAAATAAAATTTCCTTTTTGTCTTCTTTTGAATCAGCTGCACACACACAAGGATTGGCTGCATCTTGGCTAAGCTTTAGGCTTGCTTCTCTTTATGTGTCTTATTTGTACTCATTTTAGGCTCGGCTCTCTTGGGCTTTAGTTTTTGCATTAAGATGTCCACATCCAGCACCCGTAATACACTTTTTGTGCACTTTTGCCCTTTAAACCCTATGATCTGCATTAGTCAATAAAACATATCAGGAGTAGTATTAAGTAGGCAAAATAAAAATAAATATGGTTATATAAATGTGCAATAAATTACACCAATCAAATATCCCCTACTTATGTTTTGCCAGTCCTCGAGCATAACTAAAACTAAAAATCTACAAATAAAATTCTAACTCACTTTCGCAGGAGTCGCGATTGCACTTAGCATGTGCAAAAATCCGTTAAATCTCTAGGTGTCCTTAGTAGGAGTAGTGTTGTCTCCTGAAGGTTTTTAGCGAATTACACCCACAAAATATAAAAATATAAAAATATAAAAATAAAAATAAAATAAAAATAAAATAAATTAAAATTAAAATTAAAATAAATAAAGTGAAAAATTATAATCAAATAAAAGAAAAGAAAAGAAAAGAAAAGATTTGAATCTCACTTGTTTTTCAGTTTTCAAGAATTTTCATCCTAAAAGTATCGTTTCAGCTCCAGAAATTCTATCCTCCTTAAATCGAACTTAATCTTATTCTTCATTTTTATCTTTCCTTCAAATATCGATCATATACCCCTACGTGTGTGTAGAATATCCCTAGACTTGGGAATTCAATTCAAGCTATAGTATCAATGCCTTATACCCTCGTATTTTATTATTATTATTATTATTATATATATATATATATATATATATGGATATACTCACAATATCTTTCAATGCGACCGTTAATACTTCGTGGGGCACTAACCAACCGATTACTCAATGAGTGAGTCTAATGATGCATAGTCTCGCAACTACCTAGGAGTTTCAGCAGTGACTCCCAAACCAGACGGTCTAAGGCATTAGGTGATGAAGCACCCCTAAGACTGAAATTTTACTTGTCCTAAGCAGTTACAAAACCAAACTTATTATATTTATACTTTTTTTTTTACTTTTTCATCACTTTTCGACGTGAACATCCAATGCTTCCTGAGAACCAAATTCCCAGTCACTTAGTGAAGAAAAATATAATAATTATTATTATTTTTCACAATTTTTTTTACTTAGATATTTAGGCAAAGATATCTTTAGGTATCCTCTACTATCTCAAATTTCAAGATTTATATTTGTGCAATTTGTAGGGTGTATATTCCCTAAATTTGAATTCAAGACAAGAAATTATTTTTCAGATTTCAGTTCTATCCTCATATTCAATAATTTTCTTTTACATCACTCAATCTTTCGGATTTCAAATTCAAGATTACCTATTACTAGTTTGAATAAAAAACTCTTTTATTATTACATTTTTTTAATTTTGAATCAAAAAAAAATGTGCATCATGCAACCAAACAAGCAGTTATGCTATAAAAATATGAAGCTAAATATGCATAACATGCTACCACCCCAACCTAATCTAGGCAGTGTCCTCAATGTCTCAAAACAATAACGAAAGAGGGTGTAAAGGATAGAATACACCTGAGAGTTGGATGCGCTGCAGGATTGCCAGGTGTGAGAGGATTCCACGAGAAAAAAAACCTACAACAAAAAACAAAAAAAAATCCGCAAAAACAAATCAAAGCATGCAAAATCAACTAAAAAAAGAAAAGAAATAAAAACTAATGTACAAGATGATACGACTCGTTCAAGCGTGATAGACCGGAGCTATCAAGGCTAGCTCCTCTGGTTGGTCTATCCTCTCCATATATTGTTTCAGTCGCTGTCCATTAACTCGAAAAACTCTTCCATCTGATGGATTCTTTACTTCTACAACACCGTTGGGAAAAACTTGTTTTACCACGTATGGACCGGTCCATCTTGATCTCAACTTTCCAGGATGAAGATGCAAATGGGAGTCATAGAGATAGAGATGCACTTTTTGGTTTGGCTCAAAGTATTTCCGCAAAATTTGTTTATCGTGAGCTGCTTTCATTTTATCCTTGTAGATCTTGGAATTATCATATGCATCGTTCCTTAATTTTTCTATTTCTGATAATTGTAACTTTCTTTGGAGACCGGCCGCACTTGTATCAAAGTTAAGAGCTTTGATAGCTCAATATGCTCTATGCTCAAGTTCCACAGGTAGATGACAAGCTTTCCCATAAACAAGTCTGTACGGAGACATCCCAAAGGTAGTTTTGTATGCAGTGCGGTATGCCCAAAGTGCATCAGAAAGGCGTAATGACCAATCTTTTCGGTTTGGTCGAATCGTCTTTTCAAGAATTTGCTTGATTTCTCTATTGGCTAGCTCTGCTTGCCCATTAGTTTGCGGATGATAAGCAGTGGAAATCTTGTGTAGAACACTATACCTACACATCAAAGCCTCAAAAGAACGATTACAAAAATGTGTTCCTTGATCGCTGATAATAACACATGGTGTATCATACCTAGATATTACATTTTCTTTAAGGAATTTCACAACAGTAGAATTATCATTGGTACGGCCTCAACCCATTTGGACAAATAGTCAACAGCTAAAAGAATATATAAATACCCAAAAGAAGATGGGAAAGGTCCCATAAAATCAATACCCCCACAATCAAAAATTTCTATCACAAGTATTGGGTTAAGAGGTATCATATGAAGACGGGATAGTGCACCTAACTTTTGGCATTTATCACAAGAATGAAAGAAATTAGTGGTATATTTGAACAAAGTAGGCCAATAGATACCACACTGTAAGATTTTTGCAGTAGTCTTTTTAATGGAAAAATGACCACCACAAGCAGTATTATGACAAAAGTTCAAGACACTAGCAATTTCACTCTCAGGAATGCAACGTCTCATGATCTGATCAGGGCAGTATTTGAAAAGATAAGGATCATCCCAATAAAAATTATGTACCGCAACTAAGAACTTACGCTTATCTTGAGCACTCCAGAAGGATGGAAATTCACCGGAAACCAAGTAATTAACAATATGAGCATACCATGGTAGTTGTGTGACGGCGAACAAATGTTCATCAGGGAAGTCATCATGGATGGGTGGGCCATCTGCGGAATCATTGAACTCGAGACGAGACAAGTGGTCCGCCACTATATTTTCAACACCCTTCTTATCCTTGATGTTTAAATCAAACTCTTGCAAAAAAAGAATCCACCTAATCAATCGAGCCTTAGCATCCCGTTTTGAGAGAAGATACTTAAAGGCTGCATGATCAGTAAAAATAACAATAGGTGAACCAATAAGATAAGCACAGAATTTGTCTAAAGCAAAAACCACAGCTAGCAATTCTTTTTCGGTAGTGGAATAATTCATTTGAGCGCTGTTTAAAGTTCTACTAGCATAGTAAACGACAAAGGGCTTCCCTTCCCTTTGCTATCCTAAAATGGCCCCCACAGCGTAATTACTAGTATCGCACATGATCTCAAATGGGAGGCTCCAATCGGGTGACTGCATGATGGGAGCATTTGTAAGTTTCTCAACAAGTGTTTGAAATGACTCCTGACACTCTTGTAACATCTCTGTTTTCAGTGTACAGAAATTTGTTTAAAATTTAATGTACAAATAGAGTATTTGCAATCATGTGTATGCTATAGGTATTTGAATTGCTTTTGAACAGTAAGAAAACACTTGTAGCTCATTGGTAAAGCCTTGCACTGCTGTGACGTAGCCCCTGTGTTCGAATCCCCCCAGCCGCATATAATTTTTAATTGATTTTTCTTTTAATCTTTTAGAAGTCCAAAGGTTTACACGTGCACTATCATTGATTTTCTGGCCTCGGGTTCCGGTCGTAAAATGAAAAGTCACAGATTAAATAAACATGTGCACTGGGTTATACCAAACGACTAGGACACGTGGCCAAGATCCCACCACCCCTTACCGGATCTCGACCGGCGAGATGAAGCCTACGGCCGGCACCACCGGGCCCTCCGTAGGGGATGCTCCCCAAATTTTAACCTTAAACCCCTTGGACTTCCCCCACTACTCCTATACTGTTTGATTTCTCTGCACATTTCCAGAGAATTAAAAATGGGCATTAATCCACATTTTAATGCACATTTTAATTCTATTCTTCATTACCCTAAACCCTAATTTTTTTCTATAAATACCACCCTACATTTCATCCCTCCTCATTCAGAATTTCATACAAAAACTCTCTAAAATTTCTAAGTTCCAAGTTGTACAAGTGGAGTTAGCAAGAGGCGAAATTCCGACGACGTTTCGAGGAGAATCCGGCGACGAAACGACGCCCCGATGGTTCTGAAAGCTTCCTCCTTCTCCTTTCTTTCTTAATAACCAGTAAGTCCCCTTTCCCTTCCTCCATCTCTATTCTAAAATAATCTATTTCGAAAACTCATCGAAAGCGGAGTTATTCCGACTTTCGACTCGTTTTTCTTTAAAATCTCTATTTTTTTAAATAATAAAATACCATATTCTCTCATAATATTTAACAAACATAGATAAACATATTAGAACAAGTTTCACCTCAAAATAATTCATGTTGCAAATTTTATTTCACTTTTACAGTAAAATACCATCATGTTACATACAACTTATAACTATTCAATTTAACCGTATTATCTTTAAACAACTCACGAGTTAATGACCCACCTCATCACAACACACATTTTTGACATAGCACGATAAATTTTGGGACACTAGGTTATGGGAAAATACGATTTTACGAATAAATACCTTAAACATTCAAAAACCGTTTTCTTTAAAAAAAAGTGTATTAATTAAATTCCTTGCAATTGCGCCTTTACAACCCATTTTGGGGATCCCGATTAGGATGGTGCGGGTTATCGCACATCCTCAGGCCTAGTAGAGCGAGATGCAGACCTTCTCACGGAGCATTCGATCTCGATAGAATTTTTGATGCAATTTTTAAGAAAATGAGATTTCTACAAAATAAATAAAAATTTATTTTATTAAATATATATAACTAATATCAAAATATCCATTTAAAAAATATTATATGAATATTACATGTTTTCTAAATCAAAAGAATCACAATTTCATGAAACTACCATTACAATCCAATAAAATTCCAATATTTCAATAAAATAGCATATACAATGAAAACTAGGTTTTATTCACTAGAAAATTTCACTTTTATAAAAAATACATATATGAAAACTCTAAATACGATAATTAAATACTTGAGGTGTATTTTGAAATTATATCAAAACTATTTTTACATAAAACCCCCTCAAGTTATATTAATTTACAATAATGACCTTAGTAAATATAGGTTTAAGCGGGATCGGTTCTCTTGAGTCTCAGGGAGCCAGAGAATGTGGGTGCTTGCCTATCTAAGGTAGACAATCTAACAACAGTGTTATCAACATGGTAATTGTCTTGGAAAAAACATAAATCCCGCCGTACATGTGCAGCAGTAACCGATAACATCAAAATTAATTCAGGACTTCAATTTTGTTTAAAAGCCTGACTCAGTTCGAGTCATGGTCAAATATGAAATCAATTTGACTTGAATATGATTCAAGTATAACCGCAATTCGACATGAATCTGTCTATACCAGAATTCAATCTATATTGACCGAACCGAACCATGGATATACTCTGATTACATGACTATCCATTTATATCCATTCCATTTACAAGATATCATGGTTTCGGCAAGTCGTACAATCTATTACACAAAATAATACAAATCAATACAAAATACATTATGGGGATTTTAAGGGGTAAACTGGTACAGAATGTGTTAGAAGTGGCACAAGACAGTCACTTTAATACACCTGACCTGAATATCCATTGCCGTTGTACCGTGGTTGAACGGTTCGTTGTGTTCCGTATACCTTAGTCTCCGGAATAGTGGGACTCCTCTCGTATACACTGGTATATTCTGTACCAAGTTACAAACAACTGCATTAATATTATAATCAAACCTTACTAGTTATATTCTCATTCGGTCTATTCTATCTCTACTCATCTTTGGGACTTACCGAGCGATGGTTCGCTGACGACATTCCTTCTCTTCTTTCATTAGAATATTGTCAGGTGGATCGGACTCACTGGAGATCGAGCCCAGTACCGAGGACTTGGAGTAGTTTGCCATCGACCCAGAGCTGCAGATACTTGTATATACTTTTCATTTCAGTTATGTTATTGTTTAAGCATTGCTTTCTATTCCTGTATTTACATTTCCAGTTGTACTTGTAAAGAATTGTTAAATAAATAAAAGTTGCCATTCATTTATATTCATGTCTCTTGTGTACATTTTACTTTATATTGCTTAGATACGCTTAGTATATTTACTTTGGAGTAAACACGTAGCAGACCCCGTCGCGCCTCCTTACCATACACTGAGAAGCATGGCGTGACAACTCTTGCGTCCAATTGAACACGGCTTCTTTAATCAAGAGGTTACACAACGGTCTAGCAATAGTAGAAAAATCCTGTATGAACCTCCTATAAAAACCATAATGGCCAAGAAATGACCTAACATCCTTAACTGTTTTGAGAGTAGGTAATTTGGAAATTAACTCAATTTTTGATTTATCAACTTCTATTCCTTTTTTAGAAACAATATGACCCAAAACAATTCCAGATGAAACCATGAAATGACATTTTTCCCTATTTAGTACAAGACCTTTTTCTTTACATCTACTTAAAACAGCTTTTAAATTTAGCAGACATGCTTTAAAAGAATAACCAAAAGCAATCAAATCATCCATAAAGACCTCCATGCATTTTTCAATCATATCAGAAAATATGCTCATCATACAACGCTGAAAAGTAGCGGGTGCATTACACAACCCAAATGGCATACGGCGAAACGCATAAGTCCCAAAAGGACATATAAATGTGGTTTTATCCTGATCTTCTACAACAATTTCTATTTGATAATATCCTTAATATCCATCTAAAAAGCAGCAGAAAGGATGTCCCGCTACATGTACTAAGATTTGGTCGATGAACGGAAGGGGAAAATGGTCTTTACGAGTGGCTGCTTTTAATTTTCTATAGTCAATGCACATGCGCCGCCCAGTCACTATCTTTGTAGGAACTAACACCTCTAGGTCATTCTCTATCACAGTCACCCCAGATTTCTTGGGTACTACTTGAGTTTGACTAACCCACTTACTATCAGATATAGAGTATATGATTCCTGCATCTAAAAGTTTCAAGACCTCTTTCTTAACTACCTCTTTCATGGTTGGGTTTAATCTCTTTTGAGGATCTCTTTTAGGGTTGGCACCGTCCTCCAAGTGGACTCTATGTGAACAAATCAGAAGACTAATATCTTTAATGTCAGCTATTATCCAACTGTTAGTTATATGTATGCCCTAGAGGCCATTACTGTACATAGGATGTATATTGTAGTGGATGCTGGGACATATATAGGGAGGACTTTCTTGCTCGACATGATAGTATGCTATCTGGTTGCTCTTTACCTTAACGTGTATACTGATTGTCTCTCTGTTACATGTTGGTAAAGCCCTTAGGATGTGTACTTGACTACCTGGACTATGATGCGGATCATACTAGTGGGGACAAGGTAGTCCATAAGTACATCCTTCAAAGTCCCTAGTCGTGGGTGTATCGAGATGGGGCATCGATATACCAGAGTAGACTAGCGTGTACCTTCTCGACCTATACAGATGGGCGATGGATGATCCCATATCCATTGGTGTTTGACATCAGATATGATATACGGGTGCTCAGTAGAGACTGGGTACACTGGATGGACTCGCCGAGAACTCCCAGATGGTATTATACCTTGCGTCAGATGGCAGTTCTCTGGTGACACTGGTACAGAGTAGTCTGTTGACCCGAGATCGTCATAGAGTCTTGTGTGGTTCCCACTGTGCTTTGATTTCCACCTTACCACGTCCAAGAGGGCGTGCAAAACGGTGGTTTTTGGGTACAGTCCCGAATCACATGGAGGCAATGAGCGATAGGAGGGGATTCGTCTCTCCCGGTATAGGGAGTTGATGTTGCGCTGTGTTCGATTGGCTATAACCGGAAATCCCTGGCCAGGGTTGCTGAGATTTACTGGTAAGTGTTACCAGTAGTTTCTCGAACTGTTGTAGACCTCATATCGACACGACTTATCGAGCTATTGGGGTCTGACGTTTACCACCCCTAGGCAAGATATGCGACATATCAGACGATCAGACCGGACTGTACGGTAGTGTTACTGGTTGGATTCACTGGAGTGTGAGCGGGCTTGCTCGTCGATCTTCAGATCGCTCAATACCCGGGTGGCCGTTACGTTTAGCAGACCGCTTGCGGCTTGTGGGTGCTTGATATGATCATCATCTGCTGTCGGCGTATTGACGAGTCTTTAGAGTCCTACACAGAGGTTTCCTGGCTCAAGCGAAACGAAATAGGAGCGCATATGAGATATGTGCGGGACCGAGAATAATGCGTGTATGTGATACCGTATTCCATTCTCGCGATGAATGTATCGATATGGTTGTATGCGATATAACCTAGTTATCGAATCAAGGATTGATTCGGTAAGCCGATACATTGGATACTAGTCGGTTATATGCGATATGACCGGATCGTTAAATCAAGTGTTGATTTAATGATTTAATGTATAATTATATATTTGATATATTACTTTGCATTAACTAGTATCGGTTCATTTAAGATGGATTTTCTCACTCGAATGTGCACATTGTATATGTGATATATTTTTGTGCACTTGTTTGTATCATGTTTGATGATGCAAAGGTTGCTAGGGTTTGTGTAAAGAGTTAAACCTTGGTTAAGTAAATGGTTAGGGTTTTTATTTATTAATTCATTTATCTTTTTATTTGGATTAAAAAAATGAGAAAAGAAAAACAAAATGGTTGCTTTAATACATGAAGCTTTGACCAAAGTGACCATTTTGTCTTCGTGTTAACCTTAACCATTCATCTAACCTTGGTCAATTCTCTACACTTAACCCTAGTTCATATTATGATAAGTATTCTTTTTCTTTTGGTTTTAAAATAAACTTATCATAATATAATATTCTTTCTTCTTCTTCTTCATCTTCTTCAATGAAGAAACCTTCACTTCATCAATGGTGATTGATGAAAAAGGGTGAGAAATCCAATTCTAAAGTGAACCCACTTCCTATTTCTTCATCCTCTACCTATTGCCAAGTAGTATAGGGTGTTTCCTTCACAAGTTTTCATGGCTTGGTGAAGGTGGAGCTTGATCTAGTGATGTCTCGACGTAGATCATCTTCGGCACGTCGTCGATGACCTAGCCCGCTCTTTCTCCGATGAAGCCGACGCTAGAGCCCGGGATTTGATTTGGACAGCGGAGATGACTTCATCACGGAGCCGTGGAGGTGGAGGACCGGATCTACAAAGGTTGTATTTCCGTATTCTTGTAGTTAAGTGTTAACTAGTTTGCTTTGTCGCCTAAAAATCTAGCCAACGATCCGTATTAGGGTTTCTCGGCACCCGTAAAATTTGAAATTGGCATGGTTGATGCCTTGTGAGACCTCTTGAGAGTGCCTAGGAACCTACAGTGGTATCAGAGCCTAGCTAGAGCCTTAGGCGAAGAGTTGACGGAGTTTGAAGTCCGATCGAACCAAAACCCTAACCCGAAAAGTGCTCTCTGGACTTTTTCTAAAAACTGGGTTTTTTCCAGATTAAAAATTCTTAAAAAATTCTGCAGGAAGATCTAAGAGTTATGGTGCAAAACGACATCCTAATTCATCTAAACCGCCGTGGTTCCGCGGCACGAGCATGGCTCGTGCGGCGGTTCCGCGGCCGTACGGCCACCTTATTTAATATATTTTACACAGTAACTCCTAATTGATAATGCTGGATTTTCTGGGAATTTTTAATTTTTATTCAAGAGTTGAATTTTCAGGGGTTGTTTTGGGGATTCGGTGTTTCGATCGGAGTATCAAATTTTGTCTATGTGGCTTTCCGGATAATTTTAGAATATGTTAAAAAGTTCGACCGGATATAAATACCCACTTTTTCCCCTGCCGGAAAATTTCCAAGTGTTGGATTTTTCCGTGGTTTAACGACGTTCTAAGTAGTGCAAGTAACGCGATGGTCCCTCTAGAAGACAACAAACCTTAACTCGATTATGTGACCGTCTTGAACTGCCTTTTGAACTTTCGGGTTTGGGGCAGTACGGCGTGCCACATGTGAGGCGTTGGCTTGACCCTTCTACGGCTGGACCGTTGGTATTGAGGCACGAAGTGAATGTTTTTTAAACTTATTTCATGTGTTGATCTGTTTCGGAAAACTTGGGTGTTTGAATGTTCGATCGGAAAGTTTAACATTTTCTATTTATCTGGAATGTGATACAATAATTGGAATTCACAAGTAGTTATGAGATAACTGAATGAATGTTATAAATCTAGCGGTTTAGTCTCACTTGATCGGTTGCCACGGAATTTTGATGTGATCAAAAGTCTGTTGCAATCACGTAGCATACGCGGATACTCGCCGGGTAAACTTAATAGACAGCTACATCCCTTAGCCCCGACCAAGTGACTGTAGGAGAACCCCGTCGCCGAAAGCATCCGTCCGGGTGCTCGCGGTAGCGGTGTTCCGCCTTGGTGCAGTTCGTCGACAGTATCGGGGGTGCGGCCGTCTACTAAAGTTTGCGATGAGTTTTCGATCAGGATGTCGGGAATCTTGTTGAATTACCCGACTTGATATTGAAAAGTGTTTTCGATAATGAGACTAAAATGCGGGGTTTATAATTGTTAGGCATGCGATGTCTAAGAAATTCATTTGGTCAGGCATGCGATGTCTGAGGAGGTTGCGGATTCCAACTGTTGTAGTTTTACACTTTCTTTTCTGTGACCGTAAGTGTAATATGTGATATCGCCTGTTTCGTTGCTATATGTCAACGACAATTGGGATGGACATATTTACTTACGTTGATGACATGTGATGTTATGTGTTGCTGGATATGTTATATTGGATCGTCGTGTTTGAATAGCCCGGGGTTTTTTATGTGAGATGAGTGTTTTTCATTTTCATTCATGTAAAAACTTGTATGTAATATTCTTTTATTGGGGCACTTCCAGGTTGCGGATGTTGTCACCTTTTGTATATTATCTACTTTTCCGCACTAGGATAGACCCAAGGAGGAGGGCACAAGTAACCGGGTTCTGGAGTCCAGTGGGAGACCAACTCGAGGAGTCGAGTCCGGGTCTCCTAACTCTAGAATTGGTAGGGTTGCTTGCCGCTCTCGTAGGGGTCTAGGGGTGTGGGTTTGGCTATTCATCATGACCGTGGAATCCGTGTTTTATACTGGCTCGTATTGAAAACACGGACGTCCTAGTATATCCAATATTTCATATAATTCTTCTGCTGCGATATCTGTGATGTGATCATGTGATGTTCTGTGATAGATACTGTATATAGTATATATGATATATTATATAGGCGTTACTTATGTTTTACACCCGCGCTAGCCCTGCCCCGCTCTGCCGTTAGTTACCTAACCTAACGGTGCAAGAGGGGACATCGAGGCGAATGCGGATGGCATAAGTGTACGTCGTATTTATCTATGATGTTTAGGTATATAAATGATGGGACTTCATTAATGAGATTAATGAAATAAAAAGAAACCTAAGATGTTGTAGAATCGAATTTCAAAATAAAACAGGTAGCTACAGTTCTTGCTTTGCACAGAGGTATATATGATATATCCTGCACCTTATTCGATAAGGAAAGGACCGAGATCCCTTCACCGGGAGTGACTCCTTTAGCAATAACTGGCAGATGCTACACACTCGGTTTGTCTTTTGATTGCTTTTAAGTGTTTTTACTTTGCACAGTGATATATATGATATATCCCGCACCTCATTCGACGAGGAAAGGACCGACGATCCCTTCACCGGGAGTGACTCCTTTAGCAAAACTAGAAAAGCCTCAAAAACACTCCATTTCAAAATTCATTCGATCCTACAACGATATCAAGTTCATTACGCAATAGGTTTTCAGAAAAACCTGTCGTAGCCCTCCGTCATTTCAGATAAGTACTAGTTAGTATTCGTGCTACGTTTGTTGACTATGTTAAGGCGTAGTGTGCGGTAGCTAATTAGTGCTTATCTGCATAAGCATATGATGTGATTGGATTAGGGTAGTCGTGCGACTTTGTTGACTATGTTAAGGGTCGTGCGGGTGGGTTTAATTCAATCGGGAAATGACGGGTTGAACTTGACTAGCACTTATGATTTGTTGACTATGTTAAGGTCATATAGCTGCTAGGGGCAAAATATTATCGGGAATTTCAAGTGTTGAGATTTGCAATGAGATTGCATACCTTCTATGAGATAGTTGGATCCCGATACCCGCTGTGAGTAAGAGTTACTCCTGGGAGAGTTTTATACATTACAATTAGCCGATCAAGTAGGTGTCTAGAAAGGTGTCAACGGGGTTACGCCTCTGGGAAAACGAGGTTTACATTAATTAGGTTCGTGCGAAAGCACGGGGGACCTCCCTCAAAGTACCGACACTGGCCTGGCTGAAAGATTGGCGAACTTGTAGTGTGTAATTAATCCCGGCTAGTCTTTCCTTTTAGGGTTTGAAGGAAGATTTGATAAAAAGCAGTGGGAGCCATCCTGATTAGATAAAATAATAACCAATCTATTCTTGCAAGAGCGCACGCTGAGTGTTTTCTTCTCTCTATCTCCAGGTAGCGACCATATCACGCCTTAATCAAGATAATAATACGGATATTTGACCGAACCCGCTTGTTATACTGAGCTGGGGAACGTTGGTCCCGCTCCAACTTATAATTGTTATAAGACAGAGCAGGAAATTGGGGATTACCATAATTCCCGTGCCGCCCAAACGAAGAGAGTGCATGCTGATGCATCATCTTCGGGTGTGTTCGTTACAAAGAACTGTTTCTCTGTATCCTCTACGTCCTGGGTATGTGATACCAGATCAGGATCCCAGATATATAATCTGTTATATAGGGCTACAAAAGGGTAGAGAACTGAGAACGGATGATAAGTTTCATGAGGCAGAAAACGGGGCAAGTGTTGCAGCCAAGTCTGTTGGTCACTGTCACCCTGTATTACCAATACATTGATTCTGAACGAATGTTATTAGATACCGAACCTGATATACAAAATCATATCTGTCTCTTTGTTAGTAAAGAAACGATAAAATTTTGTATTGTTGGATAATGTTTTGAACATTTCCTATATCAAAAGTTGATCGGTTCAGGCACGTTATCTAAAAGCATTGATGTTCTAAATCAAACTACAGTTCTTAGTATACAGAACACACACAAGAGGAAGAGTCCAGAAATGAACGAATCCTTCTTGAGGTATTGTAGACTAGGTCATATCAATGCGACCCGACTAGCTAAGTTGCACAAAGATGCATATTTAAATTAGTTTGAATTTACATCTTGTGAAACTTGCCAGTCATATCACAAAGATAAGATGACACCAGCTCTGTTTATTGGAAACGGAGAAAGAGTTAGTGAACTCTTGGGATGATACATGTTGATGTATGTAGGTCCCCTGTCTACACATGCCAAGACTGGTTCTTTGTACTTCATTACATTCTCTGATGATCTTTCGAGATTCAGACCTATGTTCCTGTTGAAACACAAGTCCGAACCTTTTGAGATATTCACGGAATATAAGTTAGAAGTAGAGAACCAAATTGAGGGTATAAGTATTATGTCCTTTGATGAGATCGAGGAGGAGAATACTTGAGCACGGAAATCCTGGATTATTCTAAAGGAGAATGAGATTCTCTCTCAGCATTACTCCTCCGTATACACCATAGCACGATGGTATATCGGGGTGGAGCATTCACACCCTATATGATAAGGTGTGCTCTATGATGAGAAATACTGAGAAACCTATTTCCTTTTTGGGAGTTATGCACTTGAGAAGATGCATACCTATTGAATAGGGTTCAAACCAAATCAGTTGCCTACCACTTCATATATGATATGGAAAGGGAAGAGCCCATGTCTTAAGTTAGTTAAGAGTTGGGGTTGTCCGGCCTATGTCTAAAAGCAAAATCCGGACAAGCTCGAGGCAAGGTCAGTTATGTAGAACTGAAAATGTTCCAGCTATACAAACTGCAGCTGATGATTTGATAAAACCAAAGGATTCAGTAGAGACAACGAACCTCAGCCTCTCCGTCGATCTAGTAAGGTTCCTCACCCACCTGAGAGATACTTCGCTTACTCTATGACAGTGGGAGCGAGGATTGCATCATGAGATGATGACCCAACTAGTTTCGAGCTGGCCATCAGGAGTAAGACTCTGTAAGAATGGATGGATGCTTAGCGATCTGAGATGGAACCCTTATACACCAACAAAGTATGGACTTTGGTTGCTATATCTGAAGGGTTAAATCCCCATCAGGAGCAAGTATATCTTGAGAAGATTACTTGGTGTAGATGGAAAAGTTGAGACTTTCAAAGCTAGACTTGTTAAAGCCTTTCGTCATCGACCAGGTGTGGATAATGATGAAACCTTTTCCAGTGGCTATGCTTAAGTCCATCCAGATCCTACTTGTCACGGCTACATACCATGACTACGATATCTGGTGGTTGGGTGTCATGACTGCTGTTCTAAATGATGTTTTAGAAGAGTGCGTCTATAAGTACACAGCCAGAGGGCTTCGTAAACAGTGGGAGCAGCGGAAACGTGTGCAAGATGCTTTATAGGATAAAGCAGGCATCGCGGAGTTGGAACATCTGTTTTGATGAGATAGTCAAAGAGTTTGACATCATCAAAATGGTAGATGAACCTTGTATAAACAAAAAGGTAGTAGGGAGTATGGTGGTGATCCTCGTAGAGTACGTGGATGACATACTCTTGATAAAAAAGGAGTTTCTTATGCTACGCTCGATCAATCTCCGTTTATCACAAAGATTCTCCGTGTAGGATCAAAATGATACCTCCTAAATCCTGAGTTTTGGATCTATGAGATAGATTTAATTGGATGTTAGGATTCTCACTAGTTGTAGTGAGATGATATCAAATGATTCTGGGGAAAATCACTGGAAAGGTTCCAGGATGATAAAGACGACTGAATGTCAGTCGCAGGCATTGTCTTTACCCTCAGTAAAGGGACGGTATGTTGGAAGAGTTCCAAGCTAGATACCGTGACATACTAGACGATAAAGGCAGGATACATCGCTACTTAAGATGCTACCAAAGAGGCTGTTTGGGTGTATAATGGTTCATGAGATGAACTATGTTCCTCCCATTGTGTGACAATGGAGTTGTGGCTTATGCCAAGGAACGCAGGTCCCATCAGTGATCCAGACATATTCTAAGGCAGTATCACCTGATCATGGAGATGGTTGATCTCTAAGGAGATCGAGGTTAGGAGAGTAGACTCAGAGGACAGCACGGCGGATCCACTCACAAAGGCCTTTTCCCAGAGAGAGACTTTTATGGGATGGTTGAGTATGAGATACTGCAACCACTGCTACAGATGGCCCTAGTGCAAGTGGGAGATTGTTAGTTATATGTATGCCCTAGAGGCCATTACTGTACATAGGATGTATATTGTAGTGGATGCTGGGACATATATAGGGAGGACTTTCTTGCTCGACATGATAGTATGCTATCTGGTTGCTCTTTACCTTAACGTGTATACTGATTGTCTCTCTGTTACATGTTGGTAAAGCCCTTAGGATGTGTACTTGACTACCTGGACTATGATGTGGATCATACTAGTGGGGACAAGGTAGTCCATAAGTACATCCTTCAAAGTCCCTAGTCGTGGGTGTATCGAGATGGGGCATCGATATACCAGAGTAGACTAGCGTGTACCTTCTCGACCCATACAGATGGGCGATAGATGATCCCATATCCATTGGTGTTTGAAATCAGATATGATATACGGGTGCTCAGTAGAGACTGGGTACACTGGATGGACTCGCCGATAACTCCCAGATGGTATTATACCTTGCGTCAGATGGCAGTTCTCTGGTGACACTGGTACAGAGTAGTCTGTTGACCCGAGATCGTCATAGAGTCTTGTGTGGTTCCCACTGTGCTTTGATTTCCACCTTACCACGTCCAAGAGGGCGTGCAAAACGGTGGTTTTTGGGTACAGTCCCGAATCACATGGAGGCAATGAGCGATAGGAGGGGATTCGTCTCTCCCGGTATAGGGAGTTGATGTTGTGCTGTGTTCGATTGGCTATAACCGGAAATCCCTGGCCAGGGTTGCTGAGATTTACTGGTAAGTGTTACCAGTAGTTTCTCAAACTGTTGTAGACCTCATATCGACACGACTTATCGAGCTATTGGGGTCTGACGTTTACCACCCCTAGGCAAGATATGCGACATATCAGACGATCAGACCGGACTGTACGGTAGTGTTACTGGTTGGATTCACTGGAGTGTGAGCGGGCTTGCTCGTCGATCTTCTGATCGCTCAATACCCGGGTGGCCGTTACGTTTAGCAGACCGCTTGCGGCTTGTGGGTGCTTGATATGATCATCATCTGCTGCCGGCGTATTGACGAGTCTTTAGAGTCCTACACAGAGGTTTCCTGGCTCAAGCGAAACGAAATAGGAGCGCATATGAGATATGTGCGGGACCGAGAATAATGCGTGTATATGATACCGTATTCCATTCTCGCGATGAATGTATCGATATGGTTGTATGCGATATAACCTAGTTATCGAATCAAGGATTGATTCGGTAAGCCGATACATTGGATACTAGTCGGTTATATGCGATATGGCCGGATCGTTAAATCAAGTGTTGATTTAATGATTTAATGTATAATTATATATTTGATATATTACTTTGCATTAACTAGTATCGGTTCATTTAAGATGGATTTTCTCACTCGAATGTGCACATTGTATATGTGATATATTTTGTGCACTTGTTTGTATCATGTTTGATGATGCAAAGGTTGCTACGGTTTGTGTAAAGAGTTAAACCTTGGTTAAGTAAATGGTTAGGGTTTTTATTTATTAATTCATTTATCTTTTTATTTGGATTAAAAAAATGAGAAAAGAAAAACAAAATGGTTGCTTTAATACATGAAGCTTGTTGAAGCTTCATGAAGCTTTGACCAAAGTGACCATTTTGTCTTCATGCTTAACCTTAACCATTCATCTAACCTTGGTCAATTCTCTACACTTAACCCTAGTTCATATTATGATAAGTATTCTTTTTCTTTTGGTTTTAAAATAAACTTATCATAATATAATATTCTTTCTTCTTCTTCTTCATCTTCTTCAATGAAGAAACCTTCACTTCATCAATGGTGATTGATGAAAAAGGGTGAGAAATCCAATTCTAAAGTGAACCCACTTCCTATTTCTTCATCCTCTACCTCTTGCCAAGTAGTATAGGGTGTTTCCTTCACAAGTTTTCATGGCTTGGTGAAGGTGGAGCTTGATCTAGTGATGTCTCGATGTAGATCATCTTCGGCACGTCGTCGATGACCTAGCCCGCTCTTTCTCCGATGAAGCCGACGCTAGAGCCCGGGATTTGATTTGGACAGCGGAGAGGACTTCATCACGGAGCCGTGGAGGTGGAGGACCGGATCTACAAAGGTTGTATTTCCGTATTCTTGTAGTTAAGTGTTAACTAGTTTGCTTTGTCGCCTAAAAATCTAGCCAACGATCCGTATTAGGGTTTCTCGGCACCCGTAAAATTTGAAATTGGCATGGTTGATGCCTTGTGAGACCTCTTGAGAGTGCCTAGGAACCCTACACCAACCTAACACAGATTTATGTTCTTTTAACAATTCAATTAGTTGTTTTTCTTGCGAAGCATTAAGTTCAAACGAAATAACAACAGGAAAGGTATCACCTGATCCGAGGAATGCATGCTTAAGCCCTTTGGGAAATTGGGCTAATTCAACCTTTGGTGTCTCTACAGTGGATGGTTTCGGTTTTTCTCTTTCAAGTGGCAATTCTTCAAAGCAAGGTTCTCAGTATCTCTTTTGCTTATTCTGTGTATCATTGAAAATAGTAGAGACATTAACATCATCATCAGAACAAGGCAAAAACTTATAATCAGAGTAAGTGTGTACTCCCTCTTGGACTAGCGTGTCTATCATGTATGTGTGATAACACTCATCCTCATTTATTGGATGTTTTCCAACATTAAAGATATTTACTTCTAAAGTCATGTTCCCAAAAGATAACTTCATTAATCCATTCCTACAGTTAATGAGAGCATTAGCCGTAGCAAGAAAAAGTCTACCTAAAATAATTGGGACTTGTGACTCTATGTCAACCACAGATTGAGTATCTAAAATTAGAAAATCAACAGGGTTGTAAAATTTATCAATTTGAAGTAAAACATCTTCTACAATCCCTCTCGGTTTTCGCACTGAAAGATCGGCGAGTTGTAGCACCACAGACGTGGGTCTAATCTCTCCAAGCCCTAGGTGCAAGTAAACTGAATATGGCATGAGGTTCACACTTGCTCCCAAATCAAGCAAGGCTTGGCCGAACTCATGTGTCCTAATATGGCATGTGATTGTGGGACATCCAGGATCTTTGTACTTCAGCGATGTTTTCTGCTCAAGTACAGCACTTACCTGTTTTGTCAAGAATGCGATCTTCTTGACATTATGCTTTCTCTTAATGGTGCAGAGATCCTTGATTATCTTAGCATAAGTTGGTACCTACTGAATCACATGTAACAATGGAAGATTATCTTTTACTTGTTTTAAATGTTCTAAAATCTCATCTTGATTTGCTGGAATTTTCCCAGTTCCGAGAGCTTATAGGAAAGGCACGCAAATTGGAACTTTGTTTTCTGCCACTTTTGGAATGTCACCTTCATTACTACTCGTAGTGGTAGTGGTGCTTGTGTGAGTTGATGGACTTGGCGGTCCATCTATGGTCTTACCACTTCGAGTAATGATGTCATTAACCTTCTTAATATTATGTGAATCTATACTAGATGTCTGTGCCATGTGTTGTCCCTTTGGGTTGGCTTGAGTTTGTGAGGGAAATTTTCCTCGCTCTTGAACAGAAAGAGCACTAGTCAATGTGGTGATCTGACTCTTAATTTCCTTATTCTCTTCTACTAATTGTGTGAGCATACTATCAAATTTGTGATTGGTTTTTGTTTGCGCCTCTACAAATGCATGTAAAGTTTCTTCTAAAGAAGGCTTTAGAGGAGGGGCATTGTATTGAGGAGCATGATATGATATAGGTTGTTGTGACTCAGTTTTCCATTGGTTGCTAAAAGATGTGGGTTTATTTGGGTCAGATTTCCAGTTTAAGTTTGGATGGTTCCTCCAACTAAGATTGTATCTCTGAATAGGGTGAATAAGGCTTCCTATACATTCCCAAAGAATTGCATTGTTCCTCATACACCCCTCATCTCACTCAAGGTCGGACACTTAGCCTGATGCTCAACTCCCCCACAGATAAAGCACACAACTTGTGATTCAACCCTTGCAACAGTGGGTATACTCTCTTTAGTTTTCAAGGCCTCTACCTCCCTAGATATGGCTTCTAATCGGGCTTTAAGGCTATCCTCTTCCCGCAAGTGATAGATACCAGTGGGTCGAGACCTATTGGTGCTATCAGTAGTGCTAGGTCCAGTCCATGTGTGGGTTTTTTTGCTAGGCCATTAAGATATTCTATAGATTCTTCAGGATATTTTTGTAGGAACTCACCGTTACACATTATCTCCACAAATTGGCGTTCTCTAATTGTAAGTCCATCAAAGAAATAGCTAACTAAACGCCAACTTTCATACCCATGATGGGGGCACAAATTTAACAAATCCTTAAGCCTCTCCCATGCTTGGTATAATGTTTCACTATCTTTTTGAGAGAATGTGGAAATTTGTCTTTTTAAACTATTTGTTTTATGTTGTGGGAAGTATTTATTGAAGAAAAGTTGAGTCATCTCTCCCCACGTACCAATGGATCTCTGTTTTAATGAATATAACCAACTCTTAGATTTGTTTTTTTAAGGAAAATAGGAATTTTTTTAATCTGATCGAATCTAATGTGTTTGGTTGGCTATTGAATGTGGCCACTATCTCTTCGAACTCTTTAATGTGCACATATGGATTTTCATTATCTAGGCCATGGAAAGTTGGTAACAATTGAATCATGCCAGGTTTAAAGTCCATGTGTGGTGTATTAGGAGGAAATAAGATGCATGAAGGTGTGTCTATGCGAGTTGGTTGCAAGTAATCTTTCAGAGCTCTAACATGATTATCCTCTTGTTGACTCATTATGTTAGAATTAGAAGAAGTGCTTGAAATAGGTGTTTACAGCCGAAAACCGGGAAGACAAACGTCTTGCCTGAATTTGGGGGCAGATACTATTTGGTTTTATCCGTCCACCGCTCCGAAGATGCCAAGTTGATTTATAGCACCGTGTATCAGAGGTTTGGACGGATGCGGCCGTTGTAACAGACTTCGTCAGATTTCCCCTCGTTTGTGAGGGGTTTTTGATTGTAGGGACGCTCTTCCCTGCAGGCGCAATCCCCCTGCAGTTAAATACGTTACCGCGTCACGGTAATCACTTTCTCCTGCTCCAGAAGGTCACTTTGTTTCGTGTGTGTTTGTTTTATTTTTGGTTGCCCGTGGATTGTATACGGAAACTAATTTATGTTGTCGCCCGTAGGGCGTGGATTAGTCCAAATCCGTATATTCTTAGATTTGGGTTTGGGTTGATTTAAGGATCGTTAATCTTGTTTGAGATTAAGATCAACTTAAATGTTTGTTAAGGATACGTTAGTCCAATTTTAGACTAAGATCTACTTGACAAGGGTTTAGGATCAACTTGATCCAACAAAAGAGTATTTAGGATCCATTGTTTTAGTTTAAGGACGTTACGGTCCGTTATTAGTTTAAGAACGTTGCGATCCGTTGTAGTTTAAGGGCGTTGCGATCCGTATTGGGATGTGCCCGTCAATTTGGGAGTGTACCGAAGAGTTGTTGGTTATCGGGACCCATCACCTCTCTGAAGACGCTGAAGAATTACAATGGCATGTATCAAAGGTGTGAGGATATGTACACTTGAACCGATGTCCGTTGGGAGATCTGTAATCGTCTTTGGGACTAAAACCAATTTGGAAAATGATGAGCACATGGGCTCGGTTGGTCTGAATTGGGAATTTGGTCAACTTGGACTCAACCCACTCAGTTTTTGAATAAAATGTTAAACACTTTGTAACGTTTCAGAAAAATAAAATATTATTTTTGGGAATTTTTATAATTAAATAATAAATATTATGAATATTTTAATATGCGGTATAATTAAATACCGATAAATCGGAAAATATTTGGAAAATTATAGAAATTACTGAAATGAGGGTGCTTTATGTGATTTATGCAAATTACAAATTTTATAATTAATTATACACTATTTTAATGTTAATCGCGATTAAATATCGTTAATCGCACATTAAGCTTGATTTGTGCACATGACATGCACAATGTCATATTACATTTTGTTACATTTTCCTACATGGTCTTTTCTTTTTATCATGCATGGTTTTGTGTTTAAAAGAAAAGGTAACAAAAGATAACAAAAGAAAAGAAAAGAAAATGAAAATGAATATAGTTTGAGGTATGGGCATGAGAGAGAGAGGGGGGGTGAGGGGCCATCTTTGACCATGGCTAGTCTCCTCCTTCATTCTTCTCTTCATCATTTCTCTCCCCCTTCATCTCATGGCAAGCACTCTCTCCCTCCTCCACAAAATCCTCACAAACACACCCCAAAATAACTCAAAACTTCATCTCCCTTTCACAAAAAACATGCACAAGCTCCCCACAAGCACTTTGGACCAAGAAAAATCGGATTTTGGAGACTTTGGGCAACTCAAGAAAATTCTTGAGTTGCCAAATGAGGTATTTACTTCACCATTAGATTAGTATTTCATTTCCTTTATCATCTAAGTATGTTTAGAACCGATTTGGTGTGGATATGTGAACTTTGGAAATTTCTAGAAGAGGTTAGGGTTGGGATTGAATCCAAAGGTGTAATTGAGGTTAGTAGAGATCTTATAACCCCTCTAGAGTTAGTTTCATGGACTGAAACCTGAGATAGAACCCCAAACCCCAAACCCCAAACCTAGAAACCCCGATATCGGGAATTTGTGGAAATTATGAGGTTGTTTAGAGATCTGCTAACACCCGGGGACACTAGGATTTATTTAGCAAACACAGGGAGTCATGCAGGCACCTAAGAAGCTACCACTGAAACCCTAGCCCCATACCCCAACCCATGGCTATAATTATATCCATTCTGGCCGCAATTTGCGGCCAGAGCAGGGAAGTATGGTCCCAGGTTTGGTCCATGACTCCATTTGCAGTAAATTAGACCTTCCCTGTATGCAAAATGTCCAAATTGTCACCTGAGGAAAATCTGGAAGTGTTTTACATAGTTTCTGAAATTGTTTTGCGGCTTTTAATGAATTGGAATTTTTTATTTGTTATTGTGTTCCGTCGTGTGGCGTTTGAACGTCAACGACGGGGGTTGTTTGGTTATTCTTACATGCATAGACATAGGTTTTAACCTATGCACGTTTCGTGTATCGTTTTGGTTTTCGTTCGCGATTTCAGTTTACGATACTATATGTTATATGTAGGTACCCCCACATGGACTTCGAGACGACGAGGATGAGCGTGGCGTCATCGACTCCAGCAAGCGAGGATCAAGATGAGTAGATATATATCTACGGGGGAAGTCGGGTGGATGGCGTATAGCACCCCGCAGTTTCGTAATATAAAATGCGTATGCGTTATGATATATATATATATACTTATGTATTATGAGATGTGTATATGTAGTTAGGCATGTTTTAGATGATTTTGGGTTAGTTTAGTGTACTTGGATGATAGTATCATTAGTTATTTTCTTAGTCGCGAGCCCTAGAATAAGGTTTACACCCACACGCACCCACACACACATGCATACATTTTATTATTTGTGCGTATATGGGGATATGTATATATATACACGCATAGGTATGGGACTGTGTGTGTGTGTGTATACGTATACATATACATGGATAATGAGGATAGTACATGGTATTGGAGATGAGTCGATGAGATTGGGCATGATGCCATGAGATCGGTGATGTGATTTGGTTCGTATTTTGAGATACGACATGATATTATAGCGGGTCCTTAGGCGATGTGTTCATACACACGCATATATATATATATATATATATATATATATATATATATATATATATGGTATCAGTATTGTACTAGACGTAGATCAGTACCCCCAGATCATGATATGATGATAAGGATACCAGTTGAATAATGAGATAAATGTGATATTGACCCGTACCCAGATTGGGATGTCGTACGATGGATTTACCGTACGAGTTATATATTGATGATAGATCCGTACTCTTGACTCGAGAATGTCATGTTTTATATTGTATCATATGTGATACTATTGAGGCGGGATCGCCGACTATTATATATATATATATATATATATATATATATCGACTCAGACTTAGGTGGTTTTTCTTACCCTTTCGATCAGTCTATTAGTTTTGTCCAGTAGTTTACTTGTAAATGTTAGACTAGACTCGGGTCATACCTATTTCAAAACTAGCGAATCGTGAGTATTTTAAAAGACAGGCCAAGGGATTCTACGGATATTTCAAAGGACGTGCCTTTTCTTAAAAACACCGTAGCTCTATTTTCTAAACACCACGATTCATGTTATTTCAAACAGAAAACTGTATGACCCATATATATTAATGTAGATTATTTATTGTTGTGTTTATTATTCAGCTCCCGCATATTCTTGCTATTCGCATCGCATTGCATGCTTATATTGTGTTTTCATATGCTATTATTGAAATCATGCTGTCAGGACACTAGCACCATTACCGATGATGCGTATGTTCCACGTACACCTGCTTGCCAGCTCACACACATCATCATCGGTAATTGCCATGCCACGTACACCGTAGAGAATATTAATTCATTGATATCGCTTGTTACCTGATAGTTCTGATATACTATTATTGTGATAGCTTAGACATTGCATTTATTTCTGTGATTGTCATGCATAATTATACGTTCATTTTCATGCATTATTATTAGGGCCAGTCCGGATTGCCGGAGCCCAATATTTTAGAATCCATTGTTTATTTAAACTTGAGATTGGGATTTCGGATTTCCATGAGATTTCTGGATTAGGAGGAACCGCAAGGATTTTATAAACCGATTATCATTTAAAATGAAAGTTGCGGTTTTCTCATGATATGATTTGAGATATGTCCACCATGAGTTTTCTCGGCTCTTGAGCGATATCATACACCCGATTCGAGGAGGATGAGGAACTGTCTGTGGGTGCATGGTGGACCCAGTGCGGTACCCCGGGACGAGAATGTCGCAGATGATGGCGTTGAGCCTGTGACAGGAGAGCACTACTGACCGGTGATTTTATTTATGACTCGACGGATATCCGGAGGATACCGATCGGAGTACAGGCCAGTCCGGATAGCCGAAGCCTGAGGTTTTGAGATTTGATGATATGGGCCAGTCCGGATAGCCGGAGCCCTAGATATTGAGATTCGAGGTTGCAGGCCAGTCCGGATTGCCGGAGCCTGAGATATTGAGATATTAGATTTATGTTTTGTGTCGATACTTGGCACTGATTCTATGTTGATTTCATTGATGATACCTCGATTTTAAATGTATATAGAAATCTCACTAAATTAAGAAAACAGTTTCACATTCATGATGCATTCTGTTTTCATTATATTGCATTCATACCTCACATTTATCATACGTTGCTACCTGAGGCACTGACACGAGCACTTGGTACTACACTTATGTATAGATGTTTATCCTTGCCACCTTATCATGCTTCAGACTTTATCATATTGAGGATATATATATATATATATATATTATTGATCGTATTGACCTAGGATTGAGTCATACATACGATTTCTACTCTGTGATGTTTTCTACTCACGAGTTGGCAACTCACCCCCGTTATGCCACAGTTTCTTGCAGGTTTTGCCGTACAGGTTTCGTTGCGGCTTTGCTGGCACATTGATTATTTTCGGGTGATTGCTTTGGTAGGTGGGTTCACTCGCATCGTGAGCACCCTTGTATTTTATTTACATTGTTGTATCTAGTAAACTCCATCAACCAGACTTATATATTTTATAACCTTAGAAGACCAATTGTATATTCTTTCGACCTTAGAGTCGCGCGTTGTATTATTATGCTTTTCATGTTGATTTTGAATATCCTTTTGAGTTTTGATCCTCGCCCTTCGGCGTTGTATATTATATTGCTTGCGCGGTTATGACCGTCAATTGACGAAGAGCTAGCTCCCGCTTGGGGATGCCTTTATTCATATTATGCATGTTGTACCCTTTTGGGGCCAGTATTTACAAAGGAAACTCTGCCGAAATTTTCAGAAAAGACTTGAGATTTTAAAACGAAATACTTCGGCTTATGTTATTAAAACCACTTACTTTAAAGATAGGTTTCCTTCACTTCTTCTTTAAAATGGTTTAGATTTCTGGGTTTTTGGCTTACTTGAATTAGATGGGGTCCTATAGACTTCATATGATTCAAGTACCAGTCACGTGCTATTTCGGGTCGTGACAAAGTTGGTATCAGAGTGCTAGATTAACCTTGGTTTGAGTCTATGTTTGACTATGCGGAGCCCAGGGCGTTTATATATATATATGGAATCTAGGCTTGACCTTACAGAACTTAGACTTGGTCAACGGAGTATTAGACTCGAAATTTCGTCGCGTAGGTTGACCTTGGTTAATGGAGTAGGTGACTTAAGGAGAGTGACGTACCGTGCGTATGTTCCGCGGCATACTTACGATACGCTACTCAGCTTAAGAAGCCTTAGGATGTACATTTCCTTGCATATTATTATATTCATTCATATGATCTATCCTCATCGTTAACGGTTTATGGTTTTGCTGCCACGATTACACGGGCAGAGAGAAAGCTACGGCTAGAGTTGCGGTCAGTATGAGCTCGTCACGGACGAGGAATGACCAGGGCGTGATTGCAGGGACACACGATTGCATAGATGTATCGTTTATTTGTGTTTTCGCACCATGAGCGTTTGATAGATCGCTTTTACGAGATATGATAGAAGATCGCTAGTCACCCAATGAGGAATGACTAGGACATGTGATTCATTGCCTACCCCGATGCGAGGTCATCAGATTGATTGATTCCATTTAAAGACGACTTCACGCAGGTACGTTGAGAGTCGATAGAAGATGATCGAATGTTAGAAACCCATTCTTCCAAGTTTAAAGTATTCGAAGAAACATGCAAGTAATTCCGTGGACCCTCTAGAAGAATGAAACCCTAACTCGACATAATGACTATGAGAACGCTTTTGAACCTTAGAGTTGGCAGCAGTTCCGCGGTGCCATTAGTGAGGCTTGGGTTTGCCCTTCTATGGTTGGTCCATAGGTACTGTGGCATGTACTAGAATACTATTAAATTGTACTCAAGATGTTGAGCTCTTAGGAGATTATGGAACCTTGACAAATCGATCGAAAGGTTCGACGTCATTCGGATATCATGTGATGGGATACATTGCTTGGGAGACTCCAGATACGAGTATAGCCGTTGGAGTGCAGTCCATGCAGCCACGAAGAGACGAGTCCGAATCAGTCGACATTAGAGAAAAGTGGAGTACTAGGTCGTATGAGATCTTGATGAGATGACGTTCCACTCCGCTGACATCAGAGATGTGATATGCATGCAGAGGTGTTGTATATGGATATATCTTCCAGAAGGAGTCACGATGAGTATGCAGCCTGTTCGCTTATAAAATTTCGGGAAAGAAACCCTAATGGGGTATCACGTGCTCACACATGACCAAGGGTCACGTGCTGACACGTGATGGTTTACTGGGGACTCTGTTATAATAGAATAGAATTCTAATAAACAGGAGTCACGTGCCCACACATGATGGGCCTTTAAACCCACTGAAAAGGATTAAAAGATATAATAAAAACTAAGGAAAAACCCCAATGGGGAATCACGTGCTCACACGTGACCAAGGGTCACGTGTTGACACGTGATGATTCCTTAGTTCTTTAAAACTGCAGAATTAAATTCTGGTTAAAATGTTAATCAAGGGAGGCCACGTGTCAACACGTGATGGGTTCCTAAGCTCTTTAATTAATATAATTATTCTATTTAAATGATCAAACAATGGGATCACGTGCCAACACGTGATAGGCTTTTAAGCCTTCTGAACTAATAGAATTAAATTCTAATTAAGAAGGAATCAAGAACCCTAACTGGAAAATATTTCCCTAGATCTTTCCAAACAAAAAGATTGTGCTCTGTAAAGTGGAGCACCGTTGGATTAAAAATCCAATGGTGATTAAAAATCACCAATTTATAGAAAGATTCTATACAAGGAAAGATTTTCCTGAAATTCACCAAGAATGACAAATAGAATATCTTTTGGATTAAAAATCCAATGGTGAATAAAATTCACTGAGTAATCTAAAAGATCATGTTGGCTACAAAATCAATTAAAATCTTTCAATGAAAGATGGATTAAACAAACTGATTCTTTTCTTTCTCCTATAAATAGGAGCCAAGAAGAGAAGAGAGGGAATCTTGGATTTTTGGAGAAAAAACAACAACAGAGAGAAAAAAGAGAGGAGAATTTAATTCCCAAGAGAGAAAAGAAGATCTTTTTAGAGAAAAGAAATCCTAGGTGAGAAAGGGGAAAGAGATCTAAGCTCCATAAAATAAAAGAGAATTTAATTCTCAAATTTAAGAGTTTAACTTTTCTGAATAAGAACTTAGTTCTTCTTTTGGTTGAAGATCTGCAGAAGCAGTTCTCCCCACAAATTGAGAATTTAATTCTCATCGGGGAGATTCTGCCATGCAGATCCAAAACTTAGAGAGAGAATTGAGTTTAAGGAATTTAATTCCCCCAAATTCATAGGAATTTAATTCCTCCAAATGAAATTAGGGTTTAACCCTACATAAGAATTTAATTCTTCCAAATTCACAGGAATTTAATTCCTCCAAATGAAATTAGGATTTAACCCTACATAAGAATTTAATTCTTCCAAACACATAGGAATTTAATTCCTCTAAACAGAATTAGGGTTTAACCCTACAAAAGAACCTAATTCTTAAAACAAGAGACTTAAAACTCTCCATGCACGTAAAGAACTTGGTCACGTAGTAACACGTGACCTTCATCTTCAATGAGTAGAAAAGAAAGAACAAGACTAGGTCATGTGCTCCCACGTGACCCTTAAACAGACTCCTCAAAATGAAAAAAAAACAAAGCTTGGAGGCAATGCCTCACGTGCTCACACGTGACCCTAAAAAATGAAGGGAATAAAGCCAAAGCTAATACAGATTTTGGGCGCCCTCACGTGTCCCCACGTGACTCCTAATAAACACTTTGATAAATCAATGCATGGGTATCCATCACGTGCCCACACGTGATGGCCATGAAGACTAAAAGTGTTTAACACTTGTTTGAATATTCTGACAATAAACTAAAGGGAGTCTGGCCCCCATCTTCAGATGCCCCACGTGACCCCACGTGACCAATTCAATTTTAGTGTTTAACACCATTTTCAGCGCATCACATGGGAACACATGACCGCCAAATATCCTCTAGTGTTTAACACTATTTTAAAAACCAGTCTTAGCCCAAATTGACTAAGTCTTCCAGAGGCAAAATTCCCCTTTGACTGGACCTTAAATATATCCTTGCCTTCCAAGATTGATCATCTTATATGGCATATGAGTGCTCAGCACTCAATAAGAGATAAAAATATGGTCAGAACCCAGACCTATGCTTAGCATTGCTAAATAATGGGGAGGCTGAACCTAGACAAATGTTCAACAGTCCAACAAAGGTCTAATATTCTAAACCTAATTGGACTTAGCCCAAGTTGGCCATAAGTCCTCAATTCAGATTTAATTGAGCCAATATGCTCATAATCTAATTAATTGATCTTAGTTCCAAATTGAACCACAGATTTCCTAATCAACCTTGGTTCAAGGGTACATCTCTTCACTCTTCTGATATTTTTCGTTGTAATCTTTCAACGTTTTCAGAGAGGTGACGGGTCCCGATAACCGATCATTCCATGGACTGTGGGATCCTTAAACTCATGGACTATGATGTCCTTAAACTTTATGGACTATGATGTCCTTAACCTCGGACTGTGGGGTCCCTTTAAACCCACGAACTATGATGTCCTTAATCTCGGACTGTGGAGTCCCTTTAAACCCACGAACTATGATGTCCTTAATCTCGGACTGTGGGGTCCCTTTAAATCCACGGACTATGATGTCCTTAACCTTGGACCGAGATGTCCTTAAACTAATATTGGACCACCATGTCCTTAAACTGGTAATCGGCCGCAATGTCCCTAAACTAAACAATAGAGCCCAAATGCTCTTTTGTTGGATCTAAACGATCTCGTTAAGTTGATCTTAGTCTAAAATTAGACTAACATATCCTTAATAAACGTTTAAGTTGATCTTAGTCTCAAATGGGACTAACGTATCCTTAAACCCAACCCCAAAACCAAATCTAAGAAGAATATAGATTTGGACTAATCCACGCCCTACGGGCGACAAGATAAATTAGTCTCCGTATATAATCTACGGGCAACCAAAAATAAAATAAATACACACGACACGAAGTGACCATCTGGAGAAGGAGAAAGTGGTTACCGCGATGCGGTAGCGTAATTAACTGCAGGGGCTTGCGTCTGCAGGGAAGAGCGTCCCCACAATTAAAAAACCCCTCAAATGAGGGGGAATCTGACGAAGTCTGCTACATCGGCCGCATCCGTTTAGACCTTCGATACATTGTGCCATAAATCAACTTGGCATCTTCAGAGAGGTGGACGGATAGCACCAATTAGCATCTGCCCCTAAATTCAGGCAAGACGGACCTACGCGGTCGCGTCTCTGTGTTTCGGCGGAGAACACAGCCGTTCCGGAACAAGAAACAGATTTAGTAAAGGATGATGACTTCCGGACAGTTCGGCAGAAACGGGATTTGGGGGAGACTTCGACAGAACCTTTCTGGAATACTATATGAGAAGACTTGGACCTAGGATCGGTCATATTGTGCACACCCAGTAGGCCAGAGTTCGGCATCGTCGACGAGATATATTATGAGTGACCATGACAGTTGGCCAGAGATCTTTAGAGGATGTGCCAGAGTGGGACTGTTTCCGCCATCTTTGATTTTGGTATTTTGGGAGATTTATTGCATGATTGAGATTTTGTGCACCACAGTTGCACTTGACTTCGATTGGATGCATTCGAGATGTTGATTTTGATTTCATACCTATGGTATGCATGTGATTTGACTTATGCTTTCGGCATAGTTTTCATGCACTTCCAGTATTTTGATTCTATTTTGTGCACGCTGATGCACATGGTTTTGAGATTATATACCACGGTATATTGTGAGATTATTTTGTGCACGCTGATGCACATGGTTGTGAGATTATATACCACGGGTGATTGCTTTGGTAGGTGGGTTCATTCGCATCGTGACCATCCTTGTATTTTATTTACATTGTTGTATCTAGTAAACTCCATCAACCAGACTTGTATATTTTATAACATTAGAAGACCATTTGTATATTCTTTCGACCTTAGAGTCGCGCGTTGTATTATTATGGTTTTCATGTTGATTTTGAGTTTCCTTTTGAGTTTTGATCCTCACCCTTCGGAGTTGTATATTATATTGCTTGTGTGGTTGTGACCGTCAATTGACGAAGAGATAGCTCCCGCTTGGGATGCTTTTATTCATATTATGCATGTTGTACCTTTTTGGGGCCAGTATTTACAAAGGAAACTCTGCCGAAATTTTCAGAAAAGACTTGAGATTTTAAAACGAAATACTTCGGATTATGTTATTAAAACCACTTGCTTTAAAGATAGGTTTCCTTCACTTCTTCTTTAAAATTGTTTAGATTTCTGGGTTTTTGGCTTACTTAAATTAGATGGTGTCCTATAGATTTTATATGATTCAAGTGCCAGTCACGTGCTATTTCGGGTCGTGACACACTTGCTTGGGTTCAGTCCCTTTTCTGTGCAAATAATGCTGAGCTTTACTTTCCCCTTTTTTGTTCTTTTATTTTTATGGAGTGTTAAACACTCTTTATGGCACCCACGTGCGGAGCACGTGAGGCGCTTGGCGCTGAGCGCTAACCACTGAGTGCTAGGCACTCCTTATTGAACAGCGCCCACGTGAGAGACACGTGAGGTGCTTGGCGCCGAGTGCCAACCATTGAGTGTTAAGCCCTCTTTATTGAGCAGTGCCTACGTGAGGGACACGTAAGGCACTTGGCGCTGAGCGCCAACCAGTGAGTGCTAAGCACTCTTTATTGAGCAGCGCTCACGTGAGGGACATGTGAGGTGCTTGGCACTGAGCGCTAACCACCGAGTGCTAAGCACTCTTTATTAAACAGCGCCCACGTGATAAGCACGTGAGGCGCTTGGCGCTGGGTTTTTCTTTGGGTGTTCTGTTTTGAAGAGTTCAATTCTTTGTTCTTTTCAGGATCTTTGATCCCTGAGAACAAGTTCATCCCCATAAGAATTAAATTCTCATTTGTAAGAGACTTGTCTCATGGACCTCACATCCAGAGAAAAAACTATGTTCTTTAAGAAAAGTTAAACTCTTGGATATGCAGATGAGATGCTCTGATCTCTATATTTTTAATTTACCTCGAAGAAAGGTATTCTTCTTTCTTCCTTCTTAAAACTTTCTTCTTTCTTTTTCTCAAAACTTATGGGGGTTTCTCTGCAAGACTTGAAGTCTTGGGTCCTTTATATAGTAGAGGCAGATTTGTTGATTTGGTTAAAGAAATCTCTCATTGAGAGATCTTCAATTGATTTGGGGATTTTATCCATCGTCGGATTTTTGATCCAAGGACTTCTGTTTTACAGAAGATATTTTTCTCATTTTTTAACAAGATTGGGAAATATTTTTCCGTACAGAGCTTATCCTGTAGCTTGGTGACTATTGGGTTTTTAATCCAACGGTGCTCTATTTTTCAGAGAGTAATCTTTTTTATTTAGAAAGATTTGAGGAATATTACCTCAACAGAATTCAATTTTGTACTCTGATGATTTATCATCTCCGTTGGATATTTTATTCAAAGGCTCTGTTTAACAGAGAGATTTGGTTCTAGTGCTGGCACTCTCGTGCGACCTCGTGAGGCGCTGCCTCAGAGTTTTTAACTCTTGGCGCTGGCGCCCTCGTGCGAGGCACGTGAGGCGCTGTCTCAAAGTTTTTAACTCTTGGCGCTGGCGTCCTCGGGCAAGGCACGTGAGGCGCTGCCTCAAAGTTTTTAATTCTTGGCACTGCCTTTCAAATTTTGAACAGAGTTTTTCTCTTTTATTGGGGAAACAAATACCTCCACCGTTGCGCTCACGCGGCTCACACGTGAGTGCAGCGGTGGCAGCTTTTCCACCGTTGGATTCTTGGAAGTTGAATCTACTTCCTCTGCCTATAAGTTGGGCTTTTGGCCCTTGAGATATCTGCTATTCATCTTCTCTTGTTCTTCTTTTTTCTGAGAATTTAATTCTCCCTTCAGAGCTTAGATCTCTGCCTAAATCCCTTCTAGAGTTAGAACTTTGCCCAAAAATTTGGTAAGGATCATAATCGAACCCCTTAACAGAGCTTTGCTCTTCTTAGAGCGTAGATCTTAAGATGTATTTTTGGGTTTCTTAACCCATTAATCAGAGCTTTGCTCATTTTCCATGAAGAACTCTTAGAGTTTGTTTTGCAGATCTTAAAGATCTTGGGGTTTTACCATGTTAAAAAGCTTTGCTTTTAAGGGTTTTGGTAGATTATACCATTGTTTTTACAGAGCATGGTTCTTTAGAAAAAATTTTAGGGAATTTTATTCCCTTCTTAATTAAAGTTGACAGATGTGAAATTTGTTTGCAGAGCGCAGCTCTCGAGGGAGTTTAACTCCTTAGCCTAATGAGATTTCTCATTAAATGAGAATCCTTTTAGGATTTTACTTTTAATGAGTGACTACCCCATCAATGATGGGACGTCATCTTGATTTCGTAGGTCCCCCTTTGTCCCTTTATTCTGCATTGCAGTGTGGTACAATTTTTAAGTATCAAGTGTCGGAGTTTAGAACATAGCATTGGTAACTAATCCTCATCTCTCTTTGTGTAGGTACTATGGCTTTCGACTCTTCCTTCCCTTTTGTACGTTCAGAGAGTGCCTTCGCCGACGCGCCCGTGGATCGGGAAGTCTTGGCGTTTATTAGAGATCACGACCCGGAGCAGAAATCTCTTCACCTATGGGGGTCGTGGTACAATCAGATTATCCAGGGTCGGCGCAGTTTTTCTTGTGCAATACCCTCAGAGCCCATTTTAGCAATTCACTACGCAGATCCGCCTCAAGTGAATTATGCTGTAAAGAAGGTCAATTGGACCTCGGAGGGTCGCCTTCAGCCTTCTATGGCATCAATACCCGTACAGCCGCCAATGGCTTTGGATATTTTAGGGCGACGCATATGTCAAGGCGAGTTGCACTCTTGGGGACAAGTCTACAAGATAGGTTTGACTCCTCGCCATTCAGCCGGATACCTGTAGTAGGCTCGATACATTCTGTCGGCCAAGAAGTCGCTGCTACTGAAGCTCGGTTTGTATCCTGCAATTTATGTGTCTCTTTTTCAATATCCCGCGCCTCATGTATGGTGGGTCAAAGCTTTTCTAGAGCAATGGAACATCCCGACTCACACCTTTCTTCTATCGGATCAGGAAGTTTCAATTTCCTTGAAGGAGTTTGCGGAAATTTCAGGCTTACCCGTCAGAGGGGAACGTTATGAGGAGATACTTCCCCCTGATGAGTACATCTTTGCCACCAAATCAGTGGTAATGGGCTCACCCCAGAGAATGTCGTTCAACATCGGTTTCCGAGCCTAATCAAGGTGTTGAACATTTACGAGAGTCTATTTTTGGAGTCTGGAGGGCTCGGAGTCAGCTTCGCCGATTTCATCGCCCTAAAGTCTTATCAAAACAAGCCGCAAAATTCGCCAAGCTTGATGACCCATTTGGTTTCGGTTTGGATAACCAGCCAACGGCGGAAGCGGATCAAAAAAATTTCTTTATTCCAGACACTCTGGTCGTCCCTTTTGCAGAACTTGCTACTTCAGACAACGACGAAGAGACGTTCTTTCTGGGGTTCATCGACCTGTGGTTGAGCTGGTTCATGCTTCCGATGCACCCTCGCTACATGAGGCCGTCTGTTTTTTATCTCGCCCACCGCATGGTTGCAGGGACACGTGTGGCCATTGGGATAGTAGGGCTGGCTCATCTATATCATGGTCTGAGCTTAGCGGCAGATAATACTCAGCCAGGGATAAAGCATGTACATCTTCCGCTGCACTACTTTACGTCCTGGGTCGAGATGCACGTGCTGGGTGCTTTTGGAGTCCACAAACGACCATGCTTCTACGACGGCTACAACTTTCCCCGGGTCATGTTCCTAGTTGACGCTTCTGCATTAGATCCGTCGCAGCGAGAGGCTCGACGTTTGGTCCTTCGCCCGCGTATGGTCGGGGATAGTATGAATTTTGTCGATAGAGTCTTAACTATCGATAAGGAATCTACCAAGGCAGTGCAACCGCTGCGTGATACTTTCAAAGACGGGGCTCCTACGTTGAAGGCTCGGGAGGTCCTGCACTTGTATTCAATTAGGCCAGGCTTTTTAGTGTTCAGACAAAACGCCTTAGCACTGTTCATGAGGTATAACCCGCACCGTTTCGCTCAACAGTCGGGTTACAATCAGGGTGTTCCCCTTGAGGCGTTCTTAGCCGAGCCGGCTGCTATAGAAGAGAGTATTCACAGCGCACTGCACCACTTTATGCTGCTAAATACAGGGTCCAATTTTCTCATCAGCAAACCGATCTACGTGCCAAAACCTTCGAACGCTTACATGGTGTGATATCAGCATGCGACGGGTGCTGTTATCCGGGAAGAGAGGCGTCTATTACTTGATCATAAGGATGTTGTCCCAGCTGGTAATTCAGCAGTTCTTTTGAAGCGAAGGACCATCGTTCGTACCTCCTTAAGAGAAGTCACTATGGTTGTGGTCTCGTGCGCCTTCCCTGAGAAGCCTCAGCCCAGTATTCCCGTAACTGCGGTAGACGTGGCGTCTCCGGAACCCGGTGCTGGTATGGAAATTGGGACCCAACGCCCAAAAATGCCTTTCAAGTGCAAGCTTTTGTCATCGGCCGCTGGCGTCCGTTCGCAAAAGAAGAAGAAGAAGTCGCTATTTTCTGCCGACGTCATATTTGGCCAGGAGCTACATGCTCCCTACAGCGAGGGCTTGTGAGAATACGGTACCAATGAGGGTTTGTTCGACACGCTTATGGCCGACACTGATCTTCAGGCTGCCCTCGCAGCTTCCGAACGACTGGTTCGCAAGGAAGCGGCGTTGATCACCATCGCGAAGTCAGGTATACTTCAGTTGTATTCTTCTGCGTCTATCCTTTTCTTATTATTATGCTTTTACTAACGCTCTCTTCTTCAACAGGTATTTCTGCCGAAGAGGCTCTCCAGGCTTCCATTAAGACGTTTAAGAAGGAAGAGAGGATCCACGCTTCTTTGGGCCTTTGTATAAGTTGCTTCATTACACATTTATTCTTTTTATTCGTGCTCTGACCCTCTCTTTCACCTTATTGTAAGGACTACCTCAACTCAGGTTATTCCAAGTGCAGTGCCGATCCTGAGTGGCGATATAGCAAAACTTTTAGAGCCAGCCGCCGTGGCTACGGCCCTCCCAAAGTGACCGCCGGAGGCTTTGCTAAAGCAGCCGATGATGGATGATGTAGCGGCTCCGGGGGCAGAGCTTGGTTTGGATGACGACGTCCCCTTGTCAGAAGTTTTGAGGAGATCATTTCTCACAGCTCAGACTGAAAGGAAGCGTAGGAAGCACGCGGTGAAGGAGCGCGTCGCCGTTTTGGCCATAGGTGTAGGCTCAAGCAATATTCCGCCTGTTCATATTCCTTCGGCGGATGTTCCCTCTGCTCTGTCTACTGCCCATAGATAGGTTGCACGCGCAGCTCGGGAAGGAACTGAAAAGCTGCTTCAAGGTAACGTAACGTCCAGTCTTTTATTAGAACTCGATCCTCTAACTCTAACATACACATTTTCTGCAGGGCCAAGCCCTGGCGATGGGATGACAAGCGAAATGCTGGCGATTACAGAGCCCGAAGTGGCTACTCTTTCTCGGGAATCTGGGACTGTCCAGACCGCTACTCTTTCTCCCTATGGCTCCTTGGTATCGGCGGGTGTCGCAAGCGTCATGACGGCCCTCGTCGGGTCACGGGATGAAGCTATGGGCACGGAATCTATTCTTCTGAGAAAGAGTGAAGAAGCCGTTACATCTGGTGACGCCTCCATCATGGTTTTAGTCCATGATCTATCAGGTAGTCGCTGGGTCACTGTTTTTGAGTTTTTCAATCCTGTTCAGCTCTTCTAATGATATTTTTTTTGTCTTGAGTATAGGCGCGGCGAACCCTAAGGCTGTGTCGTCTGATGAAGTGTCGTCGGTCGCTGCTCTAACGGTCACTGTCCCCTCACCTTCTTCTGTGCCCCCTCAAATATTAGAAGGTGTGGGTTTTTGACTTATTTGTTTCACTGTGGGTACTATCCTCCTTGTATTGACAGTATATTGTCGCAACTCTGCAGGATTCCTTTTCGACCATCTATACCAGGTGTTGAACCCGCATTTCTCCTTTCAGTCGGAAGTCGTTCCTCCTTCTGGTATTGGTTAGTATATTTTTCGGCCCCTTCTTTTACGAATAGACGTATTGTTGCTAAGTCTTCTTCATATTGATCATAGCGTCACGGGTCAGAGGAGGAGACAAAAGAATAGCCGTGCCTCCGGTACTCCCCATCCTGCTGCCTGTCACAGCCGGTATAATAGACTCCATCCCTCGTGTATTTTCTTTATCTCCCGAGTCGACATTTGACCGTAATTCATTTTGCAGCAATTGCACCGGCTTCAGCTCCTTTCGAGTCTCGCGTTCAAATGCCCGCAGGGCCCTTCGCTAAACGCATATCTTCCAGGGGCGCCGCAAATAGCAGGCGAATGTTGAACGAATTTATCAAAAATCTTGATGCCGAGGCCCTCAGTTCTGCTACGGATTGTGCCGTTGAAGTCTATCCAATGCTAGCAACACTCGTGAACTTTCATGATGAAGCTCTCGTCGGCTCTTGGGTTGATTACTACAGAAAGATCGAGTCTTGCCTGCATAAGATTGAGCTCAAGCATCTCACTCCTAAGGTGTTGGCTCCGAACTCCCAATGGGCTGCGTGGGTCGAGCATAGCATTGCTTTCATTCACTATTTTGAACAAGAGGCGACCCTAAGACTAAAGGAACATGAGGTGGTTTCAAGCGAATCTTTCCGATTGCGCGCCCAGGTTGAAGCGAATGTTGCGCAGCTAAAACCTGTTTTCGACAACCTCCAGCGATGTATCTCAGATGGGTTGACGCTTAGGCGGACGCTTGACTTTACCGAGCGGGTCATGCATGACCGCGAAGCTGCCATGCTATAAATCGATGAAAAGCTTTTGTCCTATTTGCGGCAACATACTTAAGTTGAAGCGGAGTTGCCCGCGGTAGATGACCACAAGAAAGGATTGAAAGGAACGCGCAAGCGGCTGGCTGATTTGTTGAAGACGCCTCCTCCTTGATAACCGTCTTTGTACCCCTTTTTTTGTACCGACTGTAAACTTGTGATTCATGAATAACATGTATTTATTTTGATTCCTTTATGAATTGTATCTTGTATTCACTTGAATTCATGAATAAAAGACATATTTTATTTCATATTTGCATGTTACTTTTGGAAAACGTGTGGCATGTAAATAATCCATCTTAACCTCCTTGTAGGACAGCGATGGCTTAGGAAGCAGGTTCGGATCTTCCGCCCAAGACTTTTCAACTTTATAAGCCGTGGGGGTCTCATAAAGACTTTTCTCCCTACGAGTTGTGAAGATCCCGTAGGTGTATTTTCTCCTTAGGAGTCATGAGGACTCCTAAGCGCGTTTTCTCTTGAGAGTCGTAAGGATCTTACAAGAGAATTTTCCCTCTTACGAGTCAAGAGGACTCGTAAGTGGTTTTTTCCCTCCTTGTCGATATTCGACTTTGGAGAGTGTGGTCGTGAATAGTATGCAATAGTCCATCTTGGACCTACTTGCAGGGCCCCAGTGCTTAGGAAACAGGTTCGGATCCCCGTTGCCTAAGGCTTTTCCCTACGAGTCGAGACGAGTCGAGAAGTTCTCGTAGGAACATTGCTTTTCCTACGAGTCGAGACGAATCGAGAAGTTCTCGCAAGGATGTCCTAACGTCACAGTTAACCTCTGCTGATAGAAGTCTATTAGGGTCTATGGTATTAGGGCTTTTATCCGTCATATCGTCGCGTTGGCCGATGTATTCCCCGATATGCAATCTTGCTGTTCGAGTAGCCCCACGACTGTTGTGTCTCTGAGCCCTTCGGGGGCTGGACAAGACGTTTTCAAGTAATCTTCCAGGTGATATTACCGTCGGAAGAGCAAGCGTTAGGGATATTCCATACCGCTTTTTACTTGAGATTAGGCTCAGTTTGGGAGCCCCGATGAGTCATGACCACTCCGTGCTGGTGTAGGATAATCTCCGATAGTCTTTCAGGTCTCTGGTGAGTTGCCGTCAAGACCCAGAAGCTAGGGATCTTCCTTTGTTGATATTGTGTCTACAATATTGCGATGAATGTCGGGGTTTCCTCTAGGTTGTTTGTGAACCGTCGAGTCTTGGAAATAGGGACTTTGCCATGGCTCCGCTGTTTTGACCTTGGGGTCGGTCGTTGACGTCGCATCTACATCCTGTTGGAGTGAGAAGAATCACCGTTGTTGATCTCTAGGCTGTAGATGTTGCCGTAGAGATCCTGAAGCTAGGGATCTTCCTTTGCTTCGCTTGTTGACATTGTGTCTGCCATATTGCGACGAATGTCGAGATTGTCTCTAGGTTGTTGGTGAACCGTCGAGGCTTGGAACTAGGGACTTTGCCATGGCTCCATTGTTTTGACCCTGGGATTAGTTGTTGACGTTGTATCTGCATCTTGTTGGAGTGAGAAGGAACGTCGTTGTTGATCTCTAAGCTGTAGATGTTGCCGTCAAGACCTGGCTCTCCTTCTGATGGAGCCTGGTGGGAAAATATGGTTCCCTTTTTCGTTTGCGCCCATGGATTGTATACAGGGGTCGATGTGGACTTGCCTGCAGGGCAGAAGTTTCATTTTTTTGTTTCTTTCCGCAATGCTCTATCATTTCAGCTTTTTATATCGCGAAAGTCGCGATTGCCCAATCATTTCGGCTATTTTTCGTAGTGCCCAATCATTTCGGCTGTTTTTCTTTTTACTCGCTGCTTTTTATTGCGAGTTGCCCAAACATTTCGGCTACTTTATATGCATACATTTTGCTCGCTGATTCTTACTGCGAGTTGCCCCATCATTTCGGCTGTTTCATATGCATTTTTGCTCGCTGGTTTTTATTGCAAGTATGGAACTCGAGGTCTGATACCAATCTTAGCATCAGCATCGCTGGGACTGGAATATTGCCAGGAGCGAATCATCATTTGCCGTGAAAGGACTTGGAATTTGATACCGATTTAGGCATCAGCATCGCTACAACCGGGATATTGCCAGGAGCGAATCATCATTTGCCTTTGTCGATTTGAACAAAGGTGGCTTAGCAAACAGGGTTAGGATCCTGTTGACTAAGGCTTTTCGACTTTACGAGCCGTAAGGGTCTCATAAAGGTGTTTCTCCCTACGAGTCATGAGGATTTCATAGGTGTATTTTCTCCTTAGGAATTGTGTGGACTCCTAAGTGATATCTTCTCCCGTAAGTCGTAAGGATCTCACAAGAATATTTTCTCCTTACAAGTCGAGAGAACCTACAAGTGTTGTTCACCAAATGGGGCAATTTCGCGCCATCAGTGGAACTAGGTGAGGAAATGTTTATTTGTGCCCGTGGATTTTATATAAAAGTGCAGGGTTGTCTAGCACGGCAAAAAGGTTTCAGGAGGCATCGTCCATGCCAATTTCAAATTTTCGCCGTATTATCTAACCCTAACCCTAGAATCGTTACTAGAAAATCCGACGAAACGAATGCAAACAACTTTGCAACTAAAGTGAACAAGGAATACAACCTTTGTAGACCGGTCCTTCACTTTAATAGCTCCGTGTAGTAGTCCCTTTGCTGTGATCACGAACTCCCAGACTTTAGAAAGGCTCCCATGAAGATATGAACAAGCTTGCATCGAAGTCTTCGAGGCCAAAAATGATCTACGTCGAGGAGACACTAGCTCATGCTACCTCTTCACTAATGGTGAGATTAGTGAAGCAAACACTTTAAAATAAATGGCTAATAGTAGAGGATGATGAAGTAAGAAGTGGGCTCACTTTAGTTTTATTTTTCTCACAAGATTCCATCACTTAGAAAAAACTAACAAGTTTTTTCTCTTGAGGAAGAAAAAGAAGTGATGAAGAAAATGAATGAGAGAGTGATGTTAGAATTGCAACCATGGGTGAGTTAGTGTCATTCCTAACTCATATAGAGAATAAACCATAGCTATGAGTTAAGGGTTGGGTTAAGAAATATCTTAAGCTAGACAAACAAGTGGACTAAGTCAATGTTAACTACAAGCTTCTACAAGCTTTGCCATGACTCATTATCCAAATTGTTTGAATTACTTAAAACAAACAAAACCCTAACTTTAACCTAGCATGGTATGAGTCTCATACATACATGTTGCAAGTGTAACCTAGCATGACACAACAATATATATCACATATATATTTTATGTGCAAAAAGAAAACAATACATTTAACATATATCACATATATATCAATGTATCATAAGTGAGAAATATGAATACTTAAGTGAGATAATATTAGTTAATGTAATGTAATATATCAAATATATAATTATACATTAAATTATTAAATCAACACTTGATTTAATAATCCGGCTATGTCTCATATAACCGACCAATATCAACAGTAATAACTTATCGAATCAACACTTGATCCTATAACTTGGCTATATCACATATAACCGACGATGTCACTTTTCGCGAGAATAGAATGCGGTATCACATACTCGCATTAATCTCGGTCCTGCACATATCACATATGTGCTCCTACTCCATTTCGCATGAACCAGGAAACCTCTGTGTAGAACTCTAAAGACTTGTCAATACGCCGGCAGTAGGTGATGATCATATCAAACACCCACAAGCCGCAAGCGGTCTGCTAAACGTAACGGCCACCCGGGTATTGAGCGATAAGAAGATCAACAAGCAAGCCTGCTCGTACTCCTGCGAATCCAATCAGTAACACTACCGTACAGTCCGATCTCTTCATCTGATATGTCGCATATCACAGCCTGGGGGTGGTATAACGTCAGACCCCAATAGCCTGATATGTCATGCCGATGCAAGGTCCATAACGGTTCGAGAAACTACTGATAACACTTACCGGTATATCTCAGCAACCCTGGCCAGGGATTTCCTGTTATGACCAATCGAGCATAGCGCAACATCAACTCCCAATACCGGGAGAGACGAAACCCCTCATATCGCTCATTGCCTCCATATGACTCGGGACTGTACCCAAAAACCACCTTTTTGCACGATCTCTTGACCGTGGTATGGTGGAAATCAAAGCACAGTGGGAATCACACAAGACTCTATGACGATCTTGGGTCTATAGACTAATCTGTACCGGTGTCACCAGAGAACTGCTATCTGACGATAGGTATAATACCATCTAGGAGTTCTCGGCGAGTCCGTTCAGTGTACCCAGTCTCCACTTAGCACCCGTATACCTTCTTTGATGTCAAACACCAATGGATATGGGATCATCCATCGTCTATCATATGGGTCAAAAAGCGTATACGCTAGTCTACTCTGGAGTATCGATACCCTGTCTCGATACTCCCTCGACTAGGAACAATTATAGGGTGTATTTGTGGACTACCCTTGGCCCCACTAGTATGATCTCCATCATAGTCCTGATAGTCAAGTACACATCCTGAGGGCTTTGTCAACATGTGAGAGCAAGACAATATCACGTATATAAGTTAACATGTTAAGACAAAGAGCAACCAGATAGCATACTATCATATCGAGCAAGAAAGTCCTTCCTATATATGTCCAAGCATCCACTACAATATACATCCCATGTACAGTAATGACCTCTAGGGCATACATATAACTAACAAGAGTATTTTCTCGTTGCAAGTCGAGAGGACCTACAAGTGTTGTTCATCAAATGGGGCAATTTCGCGCCATCGGTGGAACTAGGTGAGGAAACGTTTATTTGTGCCCGTGGATTGTATACAAGAACCGATATTAACCGCCTGTATGGCAACTTGGGGAGTGTGATGGCTTAAGAACAGGTTCAGATCCCTGTAGCTTAAGGCTTTTGAATCTTATGAGCCGTAAAGGTCTTACAGGGGGAATTCTCCTTACGAGTCGTGAGGATCTCGTAAGTGTAATTTCTACTTAGGAATCGCGGGGATCCCTAAGTGTGTTGCCCTCTTGTGAGTCGTAAGGATCTCACGTAGGTGTTTTCTCCTTGCAAGGTCGAGAGGACCTTGCAGGTGTTTTTATTTTAACGAGATTGCGCCTTTTCGGGTTTTCACAAACTCGCCGGCAGCCCTGCTATTTTTACTCACAGAGCCCTTTCGGGTTTTCATCCGTGCCCATTTCGCTTGTGGACATACCGTTTTTTTTCTCTCTTTTTTAGCGGGGCATTCCACTACATTGTAGGATCTGTTTGTAAGCCCCTTAATATCCTTCCTGTCTTTTGAGAAAAAGGGACCATTCTACATAGAGATTCTTCCGCTAGTGAGGAATATGCTCCCTGTGTATATCTCAAGGGGAACGAGTACCCATGCCGTCGCTATTTTGGCGACAGGTTGCTTCATAGCCGCTTATTTTTGTTGAGCGTAGGCGAAAAATGCCATCTTGCCTCCATTATTCACCCGTCATCATCAGATGAGAATGTGTCTTGACCCATTTGATCCAATCGAGCCATTTTATCCATGAGTTCTTGGAAGGTTGTCGGTTTGAAGAGGGCCATATAGGAGGACGCCTTTGAATTTGGGTCAAGGGTGGCTATGAGCATTCCTATGGCTCCATCGATGCGTTGCTTGTATTTGATCAGAGATTTCGCCATCGGGTAACATATTGAAGCCAAGTCTCATTCGGTCTAACCCTTTCGTTGACCAGCGCCGTCATGGTAGTATGTTCGTTCTCATTAGCGAATCCCTGACAGAAGAGCATATCCATTTCGTTGAAGCTCTTCACGAAATCATTTGGGAGTTCTGCATACCATACGAAGGCGATGCCCACCAGACCGCTGACGAACTGTCGGAGGAGTAGTATATCATTCACTCCAGTGTTACCGCACATGGATTTAAATTGCGCGATGTGCTGGTGAGGATTCCTGATTCCTTTATACATGTGGAACGTTGGAAGTGTGTACTCTGGCGGGTACTGTATTTGATCGTACCACGTCGGATACGATCGACCAGTCTTGATTGGTCTGTTTGTTTTATTTTTGGTTGCTCGTAGATTGTATACGGAGACTAATTTATGTTGTCGCCTGTAGGGCATGGATTAGTCCAAATCCGTATATTCTCAGATTTGGGTTTAGGTTGATTTAAGGATCGTTAATCTTGTTTGAGATTAAGATCAACTTAAATGTTTGTTAAGGATACGTTAGTCCAATTTTAGACTAAGATCTACTTAACAAGGGTTTAGGATCATCTTGATCCAACAAAAGAGCATTTGGGCTCCATTGTTTTAGTTTAAGGACGTTACGGTCCGTTGTTAGTTTAAGAACGTTGCGGTCCGTTGTAGTTTAAGGGCGTTGCGGTCCGTATTGGGATGTGCCCGTCAATTTGGGTGTGCACCGAAGATTCGTTGGTTATCGGAACCCACCACCTTTCTGAAGACGCTGAAGAATTACAACGACATGTATTAGAGGTGTAAGGAGATGTAACCTTGAACCGATGTCCGTTGGGAGATTTATAGTCGTATTTGGGACTAAAATCAATTTGGAAAATGATGAGCAAATGGGCTCAGTTGGTCTGAATTAGGGATTTGGTCAACTTGGACTCAACCCACTCAATCTTTGAATAAAGTGTTAAACACTTGCTTGGGTTCAGTTCCTTTCCTGTGCAAATAATGCTGAGCTTTACTTTCCCATTTTTGTGTTCCTTTTTTTATGGAGTGTTAAACACTCTTTATGGCACCCACGTGCGGAGCACGTGGGGCGCTCGACGCTGAGCGCCAACCACTGAGTGCTAGGCACTCTTTATTGAGCAGCGCCCACGTGAGGGCCACGTGAAGCGCTGAGCGCTGAGTGCCAACCATTGAGTGCTAAGCACTCTTTATTTAACAGCGCCCACGTGAGGGACACGTAAGGCGCTTGGCGCTGAGCGCCAACCAGTAAGTGCTAAGCACTCTTTATTGAGCAGCGCCCACGTGAGGGACACATGAGGCGCTTGGCGCTGAGCGCCAACCACCGAGTGCTAACCACTCTTTATTAAATAGCGCCCACGTGATGAGCACGTGAGACGCTTGGCGCTGGGTTTTTCTTTGGGTGTTCTGTTCTGAAGAGTTCAATTCTTTGTTCTTTTCAGGATCTTTAATCCTTAAGAACAAGTTCATCCCCACGAGAATTAAATTCTCATTTGTGGGAGACTTGCCTCATGGACGTCGGATCCAGAGAAAGAATTATGTTCTTTAAGAAGAGTTAAACTCTTGGATATGCAGATGAGATACTCTGATCTTTATTTTTTTTATTTATCTCGAAAAAAGGTATTCTTCTTTCTTCCTTCTTAAAGCTTTCTTCTTTCTTTCTCTCAAAGCTTAAGGGGGGGTTTTCTCTGCAAGACTTGAAGTCTTGGGTCCTTTATATAGTAGAGGCAGATTTATTGATTTGGTTAAAGAAATCTCTCATTGAGTGATCTTCAATTGATTTGGGGATTTTATCCACGTCGGATCTTTGATCCAAGAACTTCTGTTTTACAGAAGATATTTTTCTCGTTTTTTAACAAGATTGGGAAATATTTTCCCGTACAGAGTTTATTCTGTAGCTTGGTGACCATTGGATTTTTAATCCAACGATGCTTTGTTTTTGAGAGAGTAATCTTTCTTACTTAGAAAGATTTGAGGAATATTTCCTCAACAGAATTCAATTCTGTACTCTGATGATTTATCATCTCCGTTGGATCTTTGATCCAACGGCTCTATTTAACAGAGAGATTTGGCTCTGGCGCTGGCGCCCTCGTGCGAGGCACGTGAGGCGCTGTCTCGGAGTTTTTAACTCTTGGCGCTGGCGCTCTCGTGCAAGGCACGTGAGGCTCTGCCTTTCAAATTTTGATTAGAGCTTTGCTCTTTTATTGGGGACACAATAGATGATGGTGTAACTCTCACAAATCTTCCTCGCTCGTCTCTAGATCTAAGCATGTATCCCAAAAAAAGAAATTTTAAAATAAATAAATAAACTAAAAGGAAAGCAAAAATAACAAAAACACAAAACTGACTAAAAAACGATAAAACTTTCTTTTGTAGCGCATCCCCGGCAATGGTGCTAAAATTTGATTATGCTCAAAATAAACTGCGGTTATTGCAATATAGATTGAGGTGTCGATCCCATGAGGAAGTGCTACGGCCAAAATAGGATTTATCGAACTTATTTAATCTCGAAAGAAAAGCAAATAAAGATGGTACGATATTGGATAATAAAGTGCATGAAATTTAGGGGGGGAATTAATAATCAAAAGTGAACGTAGCAAGGCTTCGAGAATCCCTTTTGCAACTTGTAAATCTAGTTATTGTTTCGATTTATATTTATAACTCAATTAAAAGTTTCATATCCCAAACAATTAATCGGAAGATATATATGATTACAACATAAATTAAGATCAATATTTAGATTAAAATAAACTTCCTTACGGCTATCCTACAGATTATCCAAGATCGACGATATATCAAGACATGACGTGGTAAAGGATTAATCCATAACACAAACCACCAAAACTTTGCAATTTCAGAAAACGCATAAAAGAAGCATGACTGGATTTATTTGAACTGAATATTGTAAGTTTGGGTTTGCTAAAGAAAGTCTAAACAATCTATTAAAAATTAAGGTTCTCATACATATATAAATCAAAACAATAAACTAAAGACACTTATCGTAGAAGTTCATCTCTCCGCCCGCCGCAAGGATTAGCCACGTGCGCACATCATCATCTCCATTGATTTTTAAAACCGATTAGAAATTTCTTGATAAAATTTTCCCCTTTCCCAATGAATACTAAGGGTCCTTATATAGCTTCTAAATAAGGTTCGAACCCCTAATTTTACAAACTCAATTATTGACCCTTGATATTAAATCTAATGGCTCCAATTAATTCAAATAAAATTTCCTTTTTGTCTTCTTTTGAATCAGCTGCACACACACAAGGATTGGCTGCATCTTGGCTAAGCTTCAGGCTTGCTTCTTTTTATGTGTCTTATTTGTACTCATTTTAGGCTCGGCTCTCTTGGGCTTTAGTTTTTGCATTAAGGTGTCCACATCCAACGCACGTAATACGCATTTTGTGCACTTTTGCCCTTTAAACCCTTTGATCTGCATTATTCAATAAAACATATTAGGAGTAGTATTAAGTAGGCAAAATAAAGATAAATATGGTTATATAAATGTGCAATAAATTACACCAATCACCGACGCCTCGGCCATTGTTTGTCACTAGGCTCTCGACGCTGTCAAGGTGTTGATGCCGGGGTTTGCCGACGGCGAGCTTCGTCTCCAGTACCCCCTCTTCGAGGATGCGCCACAGGCGGAAACTGCCGGGGATGCCACCGGGGGAGAGGCTGCCGGTAGAAGCGCCATGGGTGAGGCTGCCGGTGGAAGCACTGACCCAGAGGTCGCCGTTTTGGTTCCCGACGCTTGCATCGAGCAGGGCGAGATCCTCCCCGGTCCTACGGCATGAGCTTTCCTGCTTTTTCCTTCTTTTTTTTTTAAATTTTGTAAACCTCCGGGCGTTTTGTAAGGCTGAAGAGCCCAGAATACCTTGTAAAAATTTCTGGAATATAAATAAAGCTGAGCTTATTTTCCTCTGCATGACCGTGTGATTTTTAGATGCCTGACTTTTTAGATGATGATCGCGCGTCGAGTGTTAGCCGAGTAATTGGCAAATGTAGGAAGGTCGGTGCCCTCCCGCTTCCCGGAGTCGAGGTGGCGATCGATCATTTAGGATGAATCCAAAGACATCCAAGTGTAGGAAGGTCAGCATTAGTCCCTTCCTCAGCATCGGATTGACGGCCACGTCTAGCACGAGTTGTAAAACAGCCAAGTTAGAATAGGCCTGCATTGCCTGATTCCTCTTTATGCGGTTTCTAGACTCATGTCTCCGTAGGACAGAAATCTACCCCTCGGAGATTAGCCGAGCAGGAAAGCTGTTCGATGGCCTCGTGAGGATGGTTTTGGATCCTTAGCGTAGATGGGCAGGAGTCTACCCGCTAGGGATGGACCGGGCATGGAAGCTGCTCGGTGGCCTCGTGAGGAGGGCTTTGGATCCTTAGCGTAGATGGGTAGGAATCTACCCGCTAGGGATGGACCGGACGGGGAAGTTGCTCGGTGACCTCGTGAGGAGGACTTTGATCCTTAGCGTAGATGGGTTGGAATCTACCCGCTAGGGATGGACCGGGCAGGGAAGCTGCTCGGTGGCCTTGTGTGGTGGGCTTTGATCCTTAGTATAGATGGGTAGGAATCTACCCGCTAGGGATGGTCTGGGCTGGGAAGCTGCTCGGTGGCCTCATGAGGAGGGCTTTGATCCTTTACGTAGATGGGTAGGAATTTACCCGCTAGGGTTGGACCAGGCAGGGAAGCTGCTCGGTGGCCTTATAAGGAGGGCTTTGATCCTTAGCATAGATGAGTAGGAATCTACCCGCTAGGGATGGACCGGGCAAAGAAGCTGCTTGGTGGCCTTGTGAGGAAGGATTTGGATCCTTAGCGTAGATGGGTAGGAATCTATCCGCTAGGGATGGACCGGGTAGGGAAGCTGCTCGGTGGCCTCACAGAGAGGGCTTTTAGAGACTCCCTTGCGTCTTCTTGGGGCGCCTTTCAAACTTCCATGGCGGTGTTGGAGGGAGTGAGGTCGTCGTTCAACCTTCTATGGCGGCGTTGGCGGGAGTGAGGGCATCGTTCAACCTTCCGTAGTGGTGTTGCCGCCCTTGAAGACAGGCATGGCCAACACGTGTCCGTTCCATATCGGGAATTTGAGATGTCCCGCGATTCATGTCATTTTTGCGCGTAAATTACGGCCTTTGGAGATTTTGGTTGAGGCTATAAATAGCGAGGGCATGTTGGTTTCTCTTTAGCCTTGTGTTTTTGAAAATGGTCGGTCGTCTGTGTGTGCCCATCGGGGAGATCATATCTCATGACAATGTGTATTTTTACAACCTCGACCGCTCTGAGAAGACGTACGAGGCGGTGATAGACCACGTGGAGGGTCACTTTGGACGCTTTCTTCCCCGGCGTTCTCCGCTCCTCCAACTGCTCATCTACGCGATCTGGAGGAAGTCCCCGGGGATGCACAATGCCCTGTCTCCGCAGCTGAGGGATGAGGCGATTGAGAAGTTGCACTCGCTCTACCACCTTGGCTTGATCTTGAAGAGCAGGCGGGACCGATCACTGGGCCTTCTTCTGGAGTGTTTCCAGAAGAGGCTGATCGCTGACTTTTGTCCAGCAGATGGTGCTTCCGTGGCTGCTGAGGCAGCTCGGGCTCGGCCGGCGGAGATTTTCTCGGAGTACCATCGACAATGCTTTCTTAATTCTCGGCCCCCTTGCTGTAAATATATACGTTTTGTAAGGCTGAGGAGCCTATAATACCTCTTTGATGAATAAAAGTTTTTCTTGTTGAGGCATTTTGTTTCCTTCTGTCCCTTTCGTATTGTTTACGTGCTTTCTCAAGATGAGCTTAGGGGTCACGGAACTGAGAAAGAAGACAAAATTTATGGAAGAAGTCTCTTATAACTTAATAAAATTTACATTGCTTAAAAAATGAGAAAATACATTCATTTATACAGTTTGAGTTTCTCGGCGTTGTAAGGCCGAAGAAACTTTCGTCCCCTGGCGTCTTGTAAGCGATATGCTCTACCGGGCAATGTTTCTGCTACGAGATACGGGCCGTCCCATTTTGGAGAGAATTTGTGCAGTCTCATTTGGTCTACGAACTCGTTCCTCCATAAGGCTAGATCTCCGGCCTTGAAGGCGCGATGCTTAACTCGGGCATTGTAGTAGCGAGCAGTTTGTTGTTGATAGGCGGCCACTCTGATTTGCGCTCGGTCTCGTTTCTCTAGTTGGATATCCAAGTTGGTCCGGAGTGCCGAGGTGTTATCTTCGTCATCGAAGTGCTCAACTCTGTATCTGGGCAATCCGATCTCTGCGGGAACTATGGCCTCAGTGCCGTAGCAGAGGCTGAAGGGGGTTTCTCCCGTGGATGTTTTTCTTGACGTTCGCAATGCCCACAGGACCCGAGGTAGTTTCTCGACCCAGCCTCCTTGTCTTCCTTCTAGACGGGCTTGGAGACCGTGGATGACACCCCGGTTCGCAATCTCTGTCTTCCCGTTGCATTGAGAATGGGCAACCGCGGAAAACTTCATCAATATGTGGTACTCGCTGCAAAACCCTCTGACTTTGTCGTTTTCGAAGTTGGACCCATGGTCGGTGATGATGCATCTCGGGATCCCGAATCGGGTGATTACGTTGTTCTAAAGGAACTTTATAGTGGAGGCGGCGTCTGGTTTTCTGATGGGGACGGCCTCTATCCACTTTGTGAAATAGTCTACCGCGACGAGGATGTATTTGTGTCCGCCCGTGCCGATGGGGAGTTGTCCCACCATGTCCATCCCCCATTGTGTGAACGGCTAAGGGAAGCTGAGGGTCGTTAACTCGGTAGCGGGAAGACGAGATATGCTGCTATAGAGTTGGTAGCTTTTGCATCTTCTGACTAGCTTCTCGGCATCCTGGTGTATGATCAGCCAATAATATCCTTGGAGCAGCGTCTTCTGAACCAGGGTGCGGGCTTCTTGGTGTGCCCTGCCGACCCCTTCATGTATCTCTCGTTAAACATAGTCGGCTTCGGGAGGGTCGACGCATCAGAGTAGGGCTGAATGTACGATTTCTTGTAAAGGTTCCTATTGCTCCAGACGAAATGATGAGCTTTTGCTCGAAAGCGGCGTGCCTCTCCTTAGTCGTCTGGAAGTGTGCCATCTTTTAGGAATTCCACGATGGGTTTCCTCCAATCTTGGCCTTCCTTTTGAGCCATGTATACCTGGAGTGTTACCTCTCCGTCCTCCATGCTGGGCCGTGGTAATGCTTCGAAGAGGATATTCCTCTTATGGTTGGCCGTATAGGAAGAGACGAGCTTGCTCAATGCGTCAACTTGGGTGTTCAGATTTCGAAGAATCTGCTTCACCTGGACTTCGTTGAAATTTTTGCGATGTCTTTTTACCTCGGCTAGGTACTTTATCATAAGCGGTTCCCGGGCTTCGAAACGTCCAGTTACCTGGCCGATGACTAGTGCGGAGTCACTGCGGACCCTGATGGTCTTCAGCCCACCTCGGATGCGATTCACAATCCTGCTAATAAGGTTTCGTACTCCGTGGCGTTGTTTGATGCCCTGAAGCTTCATTTGGGCCGCGTGATTAAGCCAGCCCCGCTCCTTTCCTCGGTGGAGGATCAGTCCACGTATAGCACCCAGTCCGAAATGGGGTAGGATATCTCTTCGACCGACGGACGTGGTTCGGGGCCTTATTCTGTCGTTTCTCCTTTAATGGGAATGGTGCACTCGACAACGAAATCGGCTAAGACCTGCGCTTTGATGGCTTACCGGGGGCGGTACCTGATATCGAATTAGGACAATTCCTACCTCCATTTTTCTAGACGACCCGAAGACTCGGGGGAGGCGAGGATAGACCTTAAGGGTCGCTCGGTGAAGATGAGGATCATGTGTGCTTGGAAGTAATGTCGGAGTTTCCTGGAAGTGACGACAAGTGCCAGGACTATCTTCTCCATGGCAGGGTATCTCGTCCCTTCATCCTTGAAGACATGGCTCACGTAGTAAACCGGCTTCTGCACACCATCGACTTCCCTGACGAGCACCGAGCCTGCAGCTTGATCAGAGAACGTGAGGTATAACAATAGCTCGTCGCCTTCGACCAGTCGAGTAAGTAGCGGAGGAGTCGCTAGGTGTGCCTTGAGCTGCTCGAAGGCGTTCTGGCATTCCTCAGACCATTCGAACTTGGGAATCTTCCTTAGGGCTTTGAAGAATGGTAAGCACTTTTTCCCGGACCTGGACATGAAACGACTCAGGGCAGCGACCCTCCCGGTGAGGTGCATGATCTCCACATTACTCTTGGGGGATGCCATGTCGAGGATGGCTTTGATATTTTCTGGGTTTGCTTCGATTCCTCGGTGGGTTACCATGAACCCGATGAACTTCCCACTGGTGACTCTGAACGCGCACTTAGCCGGATTGAGTTTCATTTTATATTTGCGCAGGACGTCGAATATTTCGCCGAGGTCTTTGGTGTGCCCTACCAAAGAAACGGATTTCACTAGCATGTAGTCGACGTAAACTTCCATATTTCTCCCGATCTGCAGCTTGAACAGTCTGTTGACGAGGCGTTGATATGTATCCCTAGCATTCATAAGACTGAAGGGCATCACTTTGTAGCAGTTTACCCCCCGAGCCATGGTGAACGCGGTAAGCTCTTCATCTGCCGGGTTCATCCGGATCTGATTGTAACCGGAAAACGCATCCATAAAGCTAAGTAATTCGTAGCCGGATGAGCTGTCTACCAACTGGTCTATCTGAAGGAGGGGATAGTTGTCTTTGGGGCAGGTCTTGTTCAGATCGGTGAAGTCCACGCACATGCGCCATTTCTCGTTGGCCTTTTTGACCATGACCACGTTCGCCAGCCACTCTGAATAGTCCAGGTTTCTGATAAAGTTGGCGGCAAGCAGTCGATCCACTTCGTCCTCAATCGTCCTTTTCTTCACCGGTGGAAAGATTCTCTCCTTCTGCCGGACTGGCTTTACATACGGTTCGACCCCGAGCTTGTGGGAGATCACTTTGGGGTCGGTCCCGGGCATATCTGCGGGGGTCCAAGCAAACACATCTGAGTTGTCTCGGAGTAATTGTATCAGGTCTTCATGGTGGTTCCCAGTTAAGAGGGAGCCAATCCGGACAGTTCGGTTGTCGACCCCTTCGACGAGGAGGACTTCCGTCAGTGCTTCTACCGAGGATGCTCAGACTTCCCTTTGGTCGTCACGTGTGTCCAGAGACCCCTGGAAATCACACGCACCTTCAAAATCGTCGCTCGTCTCTCTGGTGGAAGACACGGAGGTGAGACAAACCCTAGCAATCCACTGGTTCCCGTAGGCCCTACCTATCCCCCTTGGTCTAATGGAAACTTGATCGTAAGTGGTAGGTTGAGATTTGAGCCCGGAGGGCGTTTAATGTCGGGCGCCCCAGGAAGATGTTGTAGAATGAGGGGATTTTAGCAACGATGAACTCCACAGGTACTGTCCTCGTATGGCCTGCCTCTTCGATGTTGAGGAGGAGGGTGACCACTCCCTTGGCCGGGATGGAGTAGTTTGTGAACCCCGAGAGGACATGGGAGGTGGACCATAGGTCGGACGGTCCCAGCCCTATACGCTTGAAACAATCGTAGAAGAGGATGTCTGTAGAGCTTCCGGAATCGACCAATATCCTCTGTACGTCGTAACGGTGGACCCGGGCTGTTATGACGAGGGGTCGTTGTGAGGCAAGGATATACCATAGAGGTCTTCATCGGTGAAGACGATGGGCTCGGCCGTTCTGTACTTCTTCTGGGGTGTTTCGTTTGTACCCTCGACTGGTAGGAGCTAGCGATTTTCGCCGGCTTCCCGAGCAGGTTCCGGGATAACGGCCGAGGTAATGACCATGATTTGCTCGATCGTTAATTCACCGAGAGGGGCTGGTTCTCTTGCTCCCAGTTTGCTTGCCGCTTGTCCCGCAGGTACTTCGCCAGGTGGCCATAGCGGATCAACTCCCCGATGTAGTCATGGAGTTATTTGCATTTTTCAGTCGGGTGACCCTGTGACTTATGGAAGGCGTGGTATGGTCCCCGGATATGCTTAGCCGCCCTTTGGGTGACTGGCGAGAGCTTGAAGAATCTCTCGCTTTTCGCTTCCTTCACCAGCTCGGTTTGGGAGATGTTAAAAGGTGTGTAGTACTAGAATTTTGGGGAGTAGGGCTTTGGCTGGTCGACCCTCTTCTTCTCTTCTCTACCCCTCTTGTTCTGGTCGGCTTGGTTGCCCCGGGGCAGGTTGGTGTTTACCTCCGACTCGAGTTAGATCTCCCGCTCGGTCCAAGCTTTTACTTCGGCCATGGTCTTAGGTTGCGCTAATGCAAAAGAGAGAAGGCACACTTTATGCCTAAGACCCGACCTTAGTGCGGTGATGATAGTTTCATCCCGGTGCTCGGGGACCTCGAGGAGAGAGTTGTATAAACGAGTGACGTATTCCTTAAAGGATTCCTTGTCCCCGCTCTTTATGGTGAACAGGTAGTCGACTGTTCTCTTTTGTCGTCGATTCCCGATGAAGTGACTGAGAAATTAGGTGGCCAGCTCACCGAAGTTCGAGATGGAGCATGACGTTAGTCCTCGGAACCAGTCCCGGCCAGCCCGACTGAGGGTGGCGGGAAAGGCTTTGCATTGGGCCACGTCGGAGTTATCCTGAAAGCTCATGCCCGCCATAAAGGCGTCTAGATGGTCCTTCGGGTCAATTTCCCATCGAAGAGGGCTACCTTGGGCGGTTTGTTCCTGGACGAGACGTGCTTGGCCAGCAACTCTTCTGTAAAGGGTTTCGTCAGCGAATCGGCGGAGTATCAGACCCCTTCGCCGGATGCTTGGCCGTACCGGTGTATGCCCTCGATTTTTTTCTCAAGGGCCTTGAGTTGGTGGTGGTAGCCCGAGGATTCTGCACATTCGGAGTGGTGACTGTCCCCGCTCTGGGTCTGCGCTAGTGTGCAGCTTCGATTCCACTCTATCAGATTTCGCAAATTCTCAGGCAAGGTCCTTATCGACTGGCCTTGGCGTTCGTTGTTCGTATGACCCCGACGGGAGGGGAGGTGTCGGTCATGCCTAAAAGCAGGCAAGCTGACTGATACCTCCTCGAGGGATGAGAACGTATGGTGGGCATTGGAACGACGGCCCAGTCTTCCTTGGGACCACGACGTGGAGCCGACCGGCGCCCAGCGGGTCATGGAATCAGTTGACGCATATGGGATAAGGTGGTCGTAGTCGGCATGCCCGCGCTCAGTGGCGCTGTGACGAGGAAGAGGTAGATCGAGGGTCTGAGCATGCTCGTCCGTCCTTCAATGGACGTCATTATCCCGAGGAGGGGGAACTATGGCCTGGTGGGTGTGGCCCGCTACTTGGACGCGAACGAGGGCATCCACCAGTGATGTGAGCCTGTCTATCCGAGCGGATAAGACACCGATGGCGTTAGGAGGGGGAGGCGAGCCGCTTCCGCCTCTGTTGTGGCAGCTTGTATTTGGATCGTTGCGGTCATCGATCGCCATTTGGATCAACTGTGGAGGATCAACTTTTGTTGGTGGAACAAGATAAGTCTCGAGCTCCCACAGACGACGCTAACTGATGGAGGCCTTGATCTTCTTCAGATGCTGTCCTCCGTCGATCTGTCGAGAGCATTGCTGGACGGTTGAGATTGGATTCGGAGGTTGCCTCCTTGAGTGTATGGATCTCAATGGGATGAGTTTGAGGTGAAAGTCGAGCTACCTGCAAAGAATTCCCTGGGTGGGTGACCACCGTAGAACCCTCCGACGATTAAGTTAGTCGAGGAATTTGAGTAGAGTAGCGGCCTATTGGGTGCAAGTTGCCTTACCTGAGTCGTCTGAGAGAGGGGTTTTATAGTGGTCGCATGGAGCAAGCAGGTGTGAGATCTTCACCTTCGGTTACGCCCCTGACATTACACGTGCATGAACGACGTGATTCCTTCATTAATGATGGGATACGCTCATTAATGGGGGGCGTACCAGTGTGGGACGCGGGACATGGGGCGGTGGTTATCTCACATTGGCGAGATATGCAGAGCCGTTGCGGAGACGCTAGGGCTTCGCAATCTCGGTTAATCGGGAGGGAGGCCGAGGAAGCTCGGCATATCAGCGGCTCGGAAACGAGCAGGAGGCCGAGGAAGCTCGGCACGAGAGAAGGCTCGGAGGCGAGGAGATTGGGGAAGCTCGGAGATGAGCTGTTGGTAGTCTCCTAGACGAAGATGGAATGTCTTTCAGGGGTGGTCTCCCGAATGGTCGGGGAACTCCTCCGAGAAGGGGCCCCGGGGAATGTTCCGGATGTGGCTCACTTATTCCAGCCTCCGTGGAATCCGAAACACGTCATCTGCCACGTGTCGTACTCTGGAGGGGGGGAACACCACTTGTGAGTATCATCACTTGTATATATTCATTATTATGTATGTTTGAAACCCAAATCATATTTATGCTATGTGCTCATTTCTACAAAGTGTAGGTTCTCCTAGTCATGTCTTCATTAGTACAAGTTTCCTCTGTGATTATAGCATGAGTGTTTTGAGTATTAACTATGATTTATTCCATCTTTCACGATTTCATCATGTATTGATATGTATTGATGGTGTGATATGAATGTAGTCATAACCTGGTTAAATGAATTTTGCTTTCATTACTCGAGAATAAAACCTTGCTGCAACTTACTTTGAAGCTCTGTTTCGACGCCATGTTAATATAACTCTGCTGCAAATTTTTTGAAGCTCTGTTTCAATGTGATTCGACACCAAATACTGGCGACTAAAAATCATTGAGTTGAGCATAAATTCAGAAGTTATCGAAGTAATTCCAGTGGACTGTATTGAATTACACCTTGTGCAGTCCATAGTTTGCACTCAATCAATTAGCTTCACAAATATGTACATACAGAGATGAACTTCAGCAATCATGAATTAAAACATGAATAGAGGGGGAAAAAATCAACCAATTAGAAGAAAACCGTGGTGATGAGGCTCGAAATTGGGACTCTCCGGATGCTGACACGTTGCAGATGACGTATCCCAGAACCTACAAGAAAGGATCAAGAACATCGGTTAGGACCTCACCTCGGGCCTCCGACCTGAGGGGTCTCCCAACCTTCGGAGGCCTTCCAGACCACCCCCTGGCTCATCTCCGAGCTGTCATGGTACAAAGATGCCTCGGCCTCCCGCTCGTCCCCAAGCCTCCCGCCGAGCTCATCCTCCTCGGTCCCATCCTGACCGACCCGCAACGCTGATCCCAGGCACCTACGCCACGGCTCCGCGACTCTCGCCATGCACGAGATATCCGTCGCCCATGACCCCACGTTCCACGCCATCACGATCCCCCATTAACGAGCCTGTCTCGCCATTAATGTGGGATCCCGCCTATCACGTGGGCGTGACGTCAGGGGCGAAACGGCCGACGTGATTCTCGTGCCTGCCTGCCTAATGCTGCCGCTATATAAACCCCTCTCTCAGACGATCGAAATACGCAATTCTTTCGACTAGGCCGCTACTCTGCCCAATTTACACCACTAACTTGATCGTCGAAGGGTCCTCGGTGGCACAACCATCCCGGAACTTCCCTGCAGGTAGCTCGGCTTAACCTCAAATCCAAGCCCATTGAGATCCACATGCTGAAAAAGACAACCTCCAGATCAAATCTCAGCCGTCCATCAGCGCTCACAGCAGATCTACGGAAGATAACATCTGAAGGAGATCCAGAGCTCCATCAGTTGGTGCATTCTGTGGGAACTCTTGTTCCACTCAACGAAAGTTCATCTTCCGATCCCAACTTCATGGCGAGTGATCACCGCGATGATCCAAGTGCTAGCCGCCGCCTCCCCCACAACGGAGGCACGGACAAATCTCCTCCCCTGAACGCCATCAACACCCTAGCCGCTCGGATAGATCGAATCGCGTCCGTTGTCGATGCGCTCGTCCGTATCCAAACGGCGGGGCAAGCTCCCCAGGTCGCCGCTCCTCCACCTCGAGACCGGGACCCCTATAGAAGGAGGGAGGACTCTACTCGCGTCGGCACTACCGACCACCGTCATGCTGTGTCCGGTGGCTGCGGATTTTCTAGGCCAACAAATTCAATGACCCAATAAGCACCGCACAGTTTAACTCTGAGGTCTTACGCCAGGGCGCCTCGCCCCGAGTCCCGTCGCACTCGTGTCCCTCCCGAGGAGGTGTCGGTCAGTTCGCCTGCTCCCAGGCATGATCGGCACCCCCTCCCTCGATGGGGTCGCGCATAAAAGACTCGCCACGGCAGCTCGAAAACAATCTTGCCCGGAGACCTGAGGAACGTCATCGAACGGAACCGGGGCCGTGTCCACGCAGAGTCCTCCGCCAGCCGAGGCCAGAAATCTGAGCATGCCGACTCATCAGGATACCACGGACGACTTGACGCCCTCGAGAAGAAGATTGAGGGCATGTATCGGGAAGGTCTTCATTCGAGCGACGGGGCTAAATACGCCGCCGACTCGCTCACGAAGCCTTTCACCGAGGAGCATCTCACCGTCCATGTCTCCTCCCAAAACAAGCCCCCGAAGGTCTCACTCTTCGACAGGAAATCCGACCCGAAGAACCATCTGGACGCGTTCACGGCCGGGATGAGTTTCCAGGACTGTTCCGATGCAGCCCAATGGCTCGCTTTCCCGGCCACTCTCATCCGCTCCGGAAGGGACTGGTTTCGAGGACTCGCACATCGCTCCATCTTAACCTTCAGTGAGCCGGCCACCCAATTTCTCGGCCACTTCGTTGGGAATAGACGGTAGAAGCGGACCGTTGACTGCATCTTCACAATAAAGAGCGGGGACAAGGAGACCTTCAAAGTGTATGTCACCCGCTTCTACAATGCCCTTCTCGAAGTCCCGGAACACCGAGACGAGACTGTCATCACGGCACTTAGGTCGGGTCTTAGGAACAAGGAGTGGCTACATTCCTTTGCATTAGCGCAACCTAAGACCATGGCCGAGGTCAAGGCCTAGACCGAACGTGAGATCCAGCTCCAATTCGAGGTGAACGCCAACTTGTCCCGGACAGAACAGACGGACCATAAGAAAAGGGCCCGAGAAGAGAAAAGGAGGCTTGAGCGGCCAAAGCCCTACTCCCCAAAATTTTAGGAGTACACCCTGCTCAACGTCTCCCAAACGGTACTGCTGGAAGAGGCCAAAGGCGAGAGGTTCTTCAAACTCCCCCCGGTCTCACGCATGGCGACAAAGCGCACCCGGGGCCCCTTCTGCGGCTTCTACAGGTCGCAAGACCACTCCACGGAAAACTGTAAGCAGCTCCAAGATTACATCGAGGAGCTCATCCGTTCGGGGCACCTGGCGACATACTTGCGAGACAAACGATAGATGGAACATGAGCAAGAGCAACGCCCCCCTCCCGGTGAGCTGACAATTGGCCAAATCATGGTCATGTCAACGGGGGGTACGTTGGATACCTACGGGGCTCAACACCCCACGCCAGTCAGGGAGGCTAACGGCCGTCCGAAAAAGAAGGCTAGGGAGTCCGAGCCGATCGTTTTCAACGATGAGGACCTCCATGGTATATCCCAGCCCCACAACGACCCTATGGTGATTACAGCTCGTGTCCACCAATACGAAGTGTAGAGGATACTGGTCGACTCGGGAAGCTCGGCGGACATACTCTTTTACGACTGCTTTCTGCGCATGGGGCTCACCCCGGCAAATCTAAGGCCGACCTCCCACGTCCTTTCAGGATTCACCAACGACTACATCCCGGCGGAAGGGGTAATCACTCTGCAGTTCAACGTCGGAGAGGTCAGCCATACGCGAACAGTGCCTGTAGAATTCATTGTAGCGAGAATCCCATCGGCCCACAACATCCTCCTCGGCCGCCCAACGCTGAACTCACTTAGGGCCTAGATATCGACCTTCCACTTGGCTATGAAATTCCCGCTCGACCAAGGCGGGATAGGTCAGGCCTACAGAGACCAGCAGACTGCGAAGGTTTGCTTCACCGCGGCATCTTCGTCTGAACGGGCGAACAACGATGTTGAGGCCGAAGGTGAAATCAGGGGTTCTCTGGACACTCGGGACGAACAAAAGGAGGTCTGAGGGACCCCGATGGAGCCGCTGACAAAGGTCCCCCTCGTAGAAGGGGACGACGAACGAACAGTCCAGATCGGTTTGCTTTTAACTGGGGCTCAGCGAGACGACCTGGTTGGTTTCCTGAGAAACAACTCCGGCGTGTTCGCCTGGGAACCTGCTGACATGCTTGAGATCGACCCCAAAATCATATCTCACAAGGTCGGGGTAGATCCTACAGCCCAGCCCGTCAGGCAAAAGAAGCGGAGCTTCGCCCCGGTCAAGCAGAAGGCAATCGAGGAAGAGGTAGACATGCTCCTCGCCGCCAACTTCATTCGGAATGTGCTTTATTCCGAATGGTTGGCAAACGTGGTCATGGTGAAAAAGTCAAGCGGGAAGTGGCGCATGTGCGTCAACTTCACCGACCTTAACAAGCCTGCCTGAAAGACAACTATCCTCTCCCTCGGATAGATCAGCTCGTCGACAGCTCGGCAGGCTATGAGCTGCTTAGCTTCATGGACGCCTTCTCCGGCTACAATCAGATCGTATGAATCCGGCAGACGAAGATCTCACCGCATTCACAACGGACCAGGGGGTATACTGCTACAAGGTAATGCCCTTCGGCTCAAAAACGCCGGAGCAACATACCAACGGCTGGTCAACCGCATGTTTAAGCCACAGATCGGCAGGAACATGGAGGTCTATGTCGACGATATACTCGTCAAGTCGATCTCATCGATCGACCACGCCAAGGATCTGGACGAGGCTTTCGAAGTACTCCGCAAGTTTAAGATGAAACTGAACTCCGCCAAGTGCGCATTCGGGGTCACCGGGGGAAAGTTCCTCGGTTTCATGTGTTGGAATTCCTCAGTACCTAGCCTAGGGTTTGCAAGCATCACACATGCCACAATAAAAATTAAAGGGGGTGCTAAGCAATCAACTAAAGATCATACTAGAAAACTAGGGTAACATAACTTGTAATCCAACATTACAAAGAGAAGTGAATGAAAATACAACCTTTGTGGATCCGGTTCTTCACTTCTAAAGCTCCGTGTTGACGTCCCTTCGCTGCGATCATCGTAGTCCCGAACTCTAAAATGGATTTCCTCGAGAAATGATCAAACTAGCTCGTTGACTTCGAGGCCGAAGATGATCTACGTCGAGATGACTCAAACTCAAGCTCTCTCTTCACTAGGTCAAGAACTTTGTGAAGAGACACACCCTAAACTAAATGGCAAGTAGTAGAGGATGATGAAATAGGAAGTGGGTTCACTTTAGATTTTTATTTCTTCACTTAAAAAAATCTAGCAACCTTTTTCTTTTGGATTAAGAAGAAGAAGAAGAACAAAATGAAGTGAAGTGAATTATTATCATGCAACTATGGGTGAGTTAGTTTTTATCCACTAACTATTATAGAGACATAACCATGGTTTAAGTTAATGGTTTGGTTAATAAATATCTTAAGTAAAACAAAGTGAGTCGACTTTGTCAAAGATGCTTTAAGCTTCATGAAGCTTCAAGCCAAGACAAAGAAAGCCACCATTTTGAATTACAAAATAAATAAAAACCCTAACCATTATCTTAAATATGGTGTAAGTCATACACACACCCAAGTTTGCATGTATCATCCATCATAATACAAACATGTACACAATTATATATCACATATACATTATGTGTACATCAAGTGAGAAAATAATCTTAAGTGAACCAATACTAGTTAATGTAAAGTAATATATCAAATATATAATTATACATTAAATCATTAAATCAACGCTTGATTTAATGATCCGGTCATATCGCATATAACCGACTAATATCCAGTGCGTCAATATATCAAATCAACACTTGATTCGATAACCCGGCTATATCGCATATAACCGACCGATGATACAAATCGCGAGAATAGAATACAGTATCACATACTTGTATTATTCTTGGTCCCGCACATATCTCATATGTGCTCCTATTTTGTTTCGCTTGAGCCAGGAAACCTCTGTGTAGGACTCTAAAGACTCGTCAATACGCCGGCACTATGTGATGATCATATCAGTCACCAACAAGCCGCAAGTGGTCTGCTAAACGTAACGGCCACCCGGGTATTGAGCGATCAGAAGGTCAACGAGCAAGCCTGCTCATACTCCTGTGAATCCAATCAGTAACACTTACCGCACAGTCTGGTCTGTTCGTCTGATATGTCGCATATCTCGTCTAGGGGTGGTAAATGTCAGACCCCAATAGCTTGATAAGTCATGCCGATGTAAGGTCCATAACAAGCGTGAAACTACTGATAACACTTATCAGTAAATCACATCAACCCTGGCCAGGGATTTCCAGTTATGGCCAATCGAACATAGCGCAACATCAACCCCCAATACCGGGAGAGACGAATCCCCTCCTATCGCTCATTGCCTCCATGTGACTCGGGACTGTACCCAAAAACCACATGTTTGCATGACTCAATAGAGCCGTGGTAGGGTGGAAATCAAAGCACAGTGGGGGACACACAAGACTCTATGACGATCTCGGGTCGACAGACTAAGTTGTACCAGTGTCACCAGAGAATTACTATCTGACGTGAGGTATAAAACCATCTGAGAGTTCTTGGCGAGTCCGTTCAGTGTACCCAGTCTCCACTGAGCACCCGTATACCATCTCTGATGTCAAACACCAATGGATATGGGAACATCCATCGCCCATCACATGGGTCGAGAAGATATACGCCAATCTACACTGGAATATCGATGCCCTGTCTCGATATTTCCACGACTAGGAACATTGAAGGATGTACTCATGGACTACCCAGGCCCCACTAGTATGATCTGCATCATAATCCTGGAAGTCGAGTACACATCCTAAGGGCATTATCAACATGTAATAGAGAGACAATAAGTGTATATGTTAAGATAAAGAGCAACCAGATAGCGTACTATCATGTCGAGCAAGAAAGTCCTCCCTATATATATCCCAGCATCCACTACAATATACATCTCATGTACAGTAATAGCCTCTAGGGCATACATACAACTAACATCATGGTCACCCATCGCGGGATCGAAGCTAACCCGGAGAAAATCAACGCCATCCTCAACATGGCCACGCCCAAGACTAACGTCGAGATAATGCGGCTGACAGGATGAGTAGCCGCTTGATTGATCTTCGATTTCGATGTCGTGTTTTGAAAAGTGTAAATATCACAACTAAAGAAATTTGTAAACCGCAATCAATAATGGTGTCAGTTGTAGGTTCGTTAGTGAGTGCGGATCATCCACAGGGAAAGTGTGATTTGACCGATCTTGTTTTAGTTGAGTTGAAAATTAAAAGGTAAAAGAAAATTGCAATAAAATTGATTCAAGATTTATGAGTTTTTATTTTCAAGAAACTTAAAGAAAGTAAAGATCTAAAATCAAGAATCAAGAATTGTTCCCAAATTGTTTGAGTTATCAAGATTTGCAAAGAGGCTCGTAGGAATCGATCCAATCGATAGTGATGATGAAGAATTAGGATTACAAATTCTTATCCATTGATGATTTGTTGCTATATCGATGACGATCAACGAGAATTAAGGATCTATTGCAGAAACTAGGGTTTCTCCATCATATCCTTTATCCTTTCGTTGATTAGCATTCAAATTCTAGCCTCTAGGAAATTCAATCAACGATCGTTGATTTCTAATTAAGAGCGAAAACATTCAAGAAAGTATCTCGCTCGAAACTAGGTTGTCGATGATTCAATTTCTTAAAGTTTACAAACTCATAATACTTAAGAATCGTTCAAGAATTTAATCATCTTCATCTATCTATTTTCTCGAATCCTCCACGAGCGGAGTTTTCACTCAAACATCATGAAAAAGAAAACAATCAAGAATTGAGAACTCTTCATAATGCTCAAATGTAAAGAAAAGCAAGATCAAGAATTTTCACCTTTTATTATTCAACGTTTCATTACAATTCACTCAAAGACTACCAGAATTGAGGAGAGAACTCGATCGTCGAATTAGCTTCGCATCGTCTTCTTAAGTCGCGGATCGTCGTGGATCACTTGCTCGGATGAAGATCGGCGTTGCTTCAAAAAGGCTCGATGGATTCTTGCTTGATTTTGTACTCGATGAATCTTGATTTGGCTTTGGAATTGGATTCGGGCTAGGGTTTTGAGTTGCAAGTTGTGTCACTCAACTTGCGGAATTTTGGCTCAATTTTCAACAACCTTCTAATGATGCCCCTTGGGTCCCTTTATATAGCCTTCTTCTTTAGCTTCCCCTAGAAGCTTGGATTAGCTTCCTTTAGAAGCTAAGCTAGGTTTAGCTTCCTTTGTAAGCTTGGTAGTTATGAAGGAAGCTTCTAAATTTAGGTAGTTAGCTAGCTTGCTTGAGAAGCTTGGAGGTATTAGGCTTGTACAAGAAGCTTGGCTGTTAGGACGGAAGCTTCTGGAGATCTATAGAGATTGAAGTGTGTTGAAGAAGTTTGGCTACTGAAAGGAGAACTCTGGGATAGTATTCTGCCGCTGACATGATGACGTGGCTGCGGATCCGCCGCGAATAGGCCCATTCGGCCGCGGATCCGCGGCCGTTTAGAGGGCTTGATGCATGCAATTTCCAGGGTGTTTTGGTGTTGATCCATAGGGCCTTATTTTATATCTGGAATCTTTTTATACTTTCTTGTTCACTGCCAGATCACAAGTCTTGGACTTGGCGTATTTTTATCAGCACTTTTAGCATTTCCGGTTCTTTTACCTGGAATTTCCTGCACACACTCTTGAGACAAGTGTTACGATATACAAAGATCATGCGTGTAATAATAAACACTCAATTTCCCTCAAAATGCTGGTTATAATGTATAACACATGTTATTTGGTATTTTACAGACGACTTGCTAATATGTGCTATATTTATACCGAACACCTTTAGATGATTGCAAACAGTAGGGAAATTGATGTGTTAAAAATGCAATATTTTCAACTGATCAAATTCCCCCAAACTTAATTTTGGTCGTCTCGAGCAAACTTGTTTTATTAGAAAGAGAAGGAGAAAATATAAGAAAAAGCAAAACTAACTAGCACACTTTCGTAGGTAACACGATTGCACTGAGCACGTGCAACAAGCCTTTAAACCTCTAGGTGTCCCTAGTAAGAGGAGTGTTGTCTCCTGAGGGTTTTCAGTGGATTGCACCCACAAAATCCCATAATAAAAGGAAGACCGTGAAAATTACATATAAAGATAAGAATTGTAAAAGAAAGACTTTGAAAATTAGTGTTTCCAACTACACTAGCTTTTCGGTTGTCATGAGCCCTATCTTAATAGTCATGAAAAGATGTTAGAAATCACATCATCCCTCAATAAAACATTGTCTTTATTCTTCATTCCTACCTTTCTTCCAAACACCGATCATATAACCCTACGTGTGTGTAAAGAACATCCCTACACTCGGAGAATTCAATTCAAGCTATCATACTCTTGTCCATCTGCCTCGGTACTTTTTAATCGATGAATATTTAGATGAGATTGCTCACACATTTTTCATGCAACCGTTAATACTTCTTGAGGTACTAACCGACCGATTACTTATGTGCTTGCTTATTAGGTGTATTAGTATTTTCCTCGTCTTGCACCACCTAAGGCTTAGCAGTGAGTCCCAGACCAGTTGGTCTAAGGCACTAGGTGATGAAGCACCCTTGCTATTTTTTTTATTGTTGCCTTGGTGTTAACAAAACCAGTGTTCATTTTTTTTATTAACACCATTTTATCTTTTATTCATTTATTATTTCCTTCATACTTTGGCTTTTAGACAAGAGCATTTCAAGGTATCCTCTACTATCCCGAGTTTCAAGACGTGTGTAAGTGCGAATAGTAGGGTATCAACATTCAAATGTTTGGCTTCCAGAATAGGAACTATTCTTCAGACTTATTTTTATCCTCAGATTAGTGACTTCCTTCATCTTACTAACCCTTAGGACAACGGCTCATAACTACTTATTACTAGTTTGGTTTAAGAAAACTTCTAATTTTCTTGGTTTTCTTAGATTTTTCCAATCTTTTGGATGTAATTTTTCACTATCTAATCTTTTATTATCTTATTTATGTACAAATTTTTTTTATCTTTTGAAATTTTTATATGTTTTAAATGTTTTGTGCTTATGCAAAGTGATATGCAAATGATGCGTAAATAAGCACAAACCTCCCCCAAACTTGTTTTCAACAGTGTCCTCACTGTTGCCATCCGTTAGATCTCAAAAAACCTGTAAGCCTGGGAGGAAATTTATTAACGGGGGCAATAAATATGATCGTGAAAATCCTCCCCCAAACTTATTTTGGGCTCATAATTTTTGAGTAAAAATTTTATTTTCAAGAGCCAGAAAATATACCCTCCCCCCAAACTTGAGTTAAACAATGATAAGCTTTGAAAATTACAAGAGGGGGTCAAAGTTACCGGTCAATGCCAAGTTTTGCAAAGACCGAAAGTCAACACCAACCATTCGAAGATTTTATCAGTGTAGTGCACCGGTTGGTGGAATAAGAAGTAGAGGTTTGCATCTCGTTTTGGAGAGACGACTCAGTGATTGTGATGGATTACTCGCATTCTCTTTACAGTCCAGAAGAAGGGGTAGAGGTTCAATTTCTTTGTTTAGGAGATGATTCATCTCTACACCCGTGTCTTTCAAAAATACAAGTTCATCAGCGAAAATTTCCTCAAAGCTCTCATCGATACCCCGAAGAATAATGTCATCAAAAAGCGCGGGGTGATCTTCAGACTCCAAAAACGGTTCATAATCAGTGTTAGTTGTTGATCCGGACAACTCGGTGAAAGAGTCCGTATGTGAATGATACATAGTTGGGTCAAACAACAACATATGAAAAGAGTCTAGATCAGTATCATGAGGCTCGTCAAATTCGCTGCTGTCGGCATCCATTAATTCGACAGAACATACTCGAGCATGAGGATTAGAGGGTTGACTTTCCAACTTGTAAATGTTGAGCTCAATTGACCTATTCCCAAAAGATAGGTTCATAGAGCCGTTTCTACAGTTGATTACAGCGTTGGAAGTAACCAAAAAGGGATGACCTAGAATCACCGGAATTTGGTTCCGTGGGTTCGCTACAGGCTGTGTATCAAGAACAGTAAAGTCCACAGGGAATACAAATTCCCCGATTTTTATCAACACATCCTCAAGTTCACCCCTAGGTTTGGTGATTGATCGGTCGGCCATCTGGAGAGTTATGTTCGAGGGCTTTAACACTTCGATACTTAGTTGCTCATAGACTAAATATGGAAACAAGTTAACACTAGCGCCAAGGTCAAGTAAAGCATGGTTAATGTGTTTATCCCCAATAGAAATAGAAATAGTAGGACAGCTAGGGTCCTTACGTTTCCTTGGTAATTGTTGGGGAAAGGCTGTGTCTACAGTACTTGACATGAAGACTTTTTTAGGCACTTGAGTCTTCCTCTTCCTAGTGCACAAGTTCTTAAGAATTTTCGCATAGGACGGAACTTGTTGTATAGCATCTAGGAGAGGGATGTTGATGTTAACTTCCTTAAACATGTCCACAATCTTCTCCATTTGTGCATTAGGTTTGTTGGGCCTCAACCTTTCTAGAAATGGAGCTTTATCAATAAGTGTTGGGTCTCACATTTGTGGAGAAGGTTGTGGGGGTGGAAAGGATGAAGTGGGTGGAGGGTTCAAGCCTTTGAGAAAACGGAGAATAGGCTCGGAAGAAGAAGGTAAATTAGACGAAATAGGGTAAGAAGTGGGAGTGGGAGTGGAAGTGGAAGTGGAAGCCTGGGGTTCAATTGATTCCTCAACATCAATCTGTTCGCCCACATGATTGTCTAGCACTCTTCCAGATCTCAACGTGGTAAATGCATCCACATTAGTGTAATGTGAAGGTCCAGGATCAGGTAAGGGTTGAGATGGAAGATTCCCTTTCTCTCTAGCACTCAATTCGGCATTTATACGGGCAATTTGTGCTTCCATCAATTTAATACTCTCACTTTGGGAGTCAGAGTTTTTCTGGATTTTATCGACGGAAGACTGAAAATTTGTTGTAAATTGGATGAAATTTGTCAGAAACAAATTCATGGTTTGTGCGAGTGAAGAGGTGTTATTGGTTCCGGCAGAAAAAGGATCAAAGTTGTTGGCCGGGTTTTGAAAATTTTGTGGTTGGAAGGGGTGCTGACTTATTTGTGGTGGTTGCTGTTGTTGTGGAGGGACCCATTGAAAGTTATTCTGGTTTAGATCCGTGTATTGAGTTTGGTGTTGGATCCAAGAAAGATCAGGGTAATTCCTCCAATCTTGATTATATGAGGAAGAAGAAGGATCGTTTCCAGGTCTTTGCTGAAATGCAGCATTAGTGTGACCTTGAAACGGTATATTCAAAGGACACTCTTCCATCAAATGTGATGGGTTTGAACAGCAGCCACACATGGTTTTGGGAAGTGTGTATTGGTTTAGGGAGGCTGAGGAGAACTTGTTTTCTAGAGCATCGAGTTTCCTTTGGATTGCGGCCATTTCGGCTCTCATTGTGACGGAAACATCGAGCTGATTGATATCATCCCTAGACGATGGCGGTCTAATACTTTCCTATTGTAATGTGTTTTGAGCTAAATCTTCTAGGTATTTCCAAGCTTCACCATCATCTTTAGATAGGAATTGGCAATGAAACATGGTTTCAAGCATCTGTTTAGTCGTGAGATCAACACCCTCATAGATAACTCGATACAAATCCCATCTGGGGATTCCGTGATGAGGGGATTGTAAAAGAAGATCCTTGAACCGTTCTAAGTATTTCCAAAATGGTTCATCGGGAAGTTGGGTAAATTTGAAGATTTCGCTCCGAACACGGCTGGTCTTGTGATTGGGATAAAATTTCTTAAGGAATGCTGCAACAAATTCATCCCATTTTGAAATAGAATGTGCGGTTGTGTTATAAGCCACTTCTCGGCTAAATCGCACAAAGTGAATGGGAGAAGACGTAAACGCATAGCATCCATAGACAGTTATGAATTACCCATCAAAGCACATACGTTTTCGAATTTGGTGATAAAAGCATATGTGTTTTCAGACTCGAGCCCGTGAAATTTGGGTAAAAGTTTGATGAATTAGGGTTTAATTTCAAAAAATTTCCCGTTGGCTGGTGGTATAGAAAGACAGGTGGGAAAGGGAACACGTGTAGGATAGCATCTCTCTTGGAGAGAAATGCGTGGAGAATTCTGCGCACCTGCGGGCGGTGGCAGAGTGGTGTTAAAGTTTGATGGAAATCCGTCCATCGCGGTGGTAGTGGGAAAAAGAAAATATAGAAATACCGACTTTGGGGTCGATGGGGGAAACGCGGACAAGACGGGCACTAGAATCCCGTGTCCAGCCGAGCTTGCACTAAAGGGTTTAGCACAAGTGGCAGCGTTGTGATAATTAGGGGAAAAGTTGGTTGGTGTTTGTTTTGAAAAATACGGTTTTTGAAAAATCAAATCACAAAAAATGCACACACCACCTTAGATCTAGTGGTCACCTAGGTCAAGGCTCTAGACCGCTCCTAGACTTCTAGAAGACAAATCGCAGGATAAATCCTCTACTGCCTCTTTATCCTTTCTGTGGCCAGGTAAGTGCCAGGTAAGTAGGAGGTTCTCCACTACGTAAGTAGTGGGCCTAATTAAGTAACCACTTGCTTTAGACACATTTGCCTTAGACACCACAAAAGAAACGCGGATAAGCAATAGATTGCCCACAACCTCCTTCTGTCCTAATTGAGCGCGACGGTCCTTAGAGTCATGTCTAGATATTTTTTAGTTAATGAGGGTGATGCGAATGCAAGTTTCGTGATTTTTGGGGCTTAGGAAGGGTAATGAACTCCCCACCTAATCTGAATTTGGTCTTTGCCCCTTAATTTCCGTATTAAAAATGCAAACAACCAAGATCAAAGACGCAACAATTTTTCTTTTTGCGGCGCTACGAATTTTTGCAAAGAATCCTGCAGAAATTGGTTAATGGAGCAGAGCAGGAAGGACTCAAGAAGACGATGCGAAGCTAGTTCGACGATCTAGTTCTCTCCTCAATTCTTGTAGTCTTTGAGTGTATTGTAACGAAATATCGAATAATAAAAGGTGAAAATTCTTGATTTTGCTTTTCCTTACATTTGAGCATTATGAAGAGTTATCAATTCTTGATTGTTTTCTTTTTCATGATGTTTGAGTGAAAACTCCGCTCGTGGAGGAATCGAGAAAATAGATAGATGATGATGATTAAATTCTTGAACGATTCTTAAGTCTTATGAGTTTTGTAACTTTAGGAAATTGAATCATCGACAACCTAATTTGAGTGAGATGCTTTCTTGAATGTTTTCGCTCCAAATTAGAGATCAACGATCGATGATTGAATTTCCTAGAGGCTAGAATTTGAATGCTAATCAACGAAAGGACAAGGGATGATGATGGAGAAACCCTAGTTTCTTCAAGAGATCCCTAAATCTCGTTGATCGTCATCGATCTAGCAACAAATTTTCAATAGATAAGAATTTGTAATCATAATTCTTCATCATCACTATCGATTGGATCGATTCCTACGAGCCTCTTTACAAATCTTGAAAATTCAAACGATTTGGACAATTTCTTGATCTCTATCATTTCTTGATTTTAGATCTAGTTCTTTATGATTCTTGAAACTAAATTTAAAAATTCTTGAATCAATTTCTTGCAATTTTCTTTTGTCTTTTAATTTTGACTCATCTAAAACAAAAATCGATCAAAACACACATCTCAGTGGACGATTCGTATTCATTAACGCGCTACATCGAGACCGTTAATTAATTGCGGTATAAATTTTTTTGGTTGTGAAACATTTCTAAACACGACACAGAAGAAGAAGGTAAATTAGACGAAATAGGGTAAGAAGTAGAAGTGGGAGTGGAAGTGGAAGCCTGGGGTTCAATTGATTCCTCAACATCAATCTGTTTGCCCACATGATTGTCTAGCACTCTTCCAGATCTCAACGTGGTAAATGCATCCACATTAGTGTAATGTGAAGATCTAGGATCAGGTAGGGGTTGAGATGAAAGATTCCCTTTCTCTCTAGCACTCAATTCGGCATTTATACGGGCAATTTGTGCTTCCATCAATTTAATACTCTCACTTTGGGAGTCAGAGTTTTTCTGGATTTTATCGACGGAAGACTGAAAATTTGCCATAAATTGCATGAAATTTTCCGTAAATTGCATGAAATTCCCCGGCAACGGCGCCATTTGATTGATCTTCGATTTCGATGTCGTGTTTTGAAAAGTGTAAAGATCGCAACCAAAGAAATTTGTAAACCGCAATCGATAACGGTGTCAATTGTAGGTTCGTTAGCGAGTGCGGATCGTCCACAGGGAAAGTGTGATTTGACCGATCTTGTTTTAGTTGAATTGAAAATTAAAAGGTAAAAGAAAATTGCAATAAAATTGATTCAAGATTTATGAGTTTTTATTTTCAAGAAACTTAAAGAAAGTAAAGATCTAAAATCAAGAATCAAGAATTGTTCCCAAATTGTTTGAGTTATCAAGATTTGCAAAGAGGCTCGTAGGAATCGATCCAATCGATAGTGATGATGAAGAATTAGGATTACAAATTATTATCCATTGATGATTTGTTGCTATATCGATGACGATCAACGAGAATTAAGGATCTATTGCAGAAACTAGGGTTTCTCCATCATATCCTTTATCCTTTCGTTGATTAGCATTCAAATTCTAGCCTCTAGGAAATTCAATCAACGATCGTTGATTTCTAATTAAGAGCGAAAACATTCAAGAAAGTATCTCGCTCGAAACTAGGTTGTCGATGATTCAATTTCTTAAAGTTTACAAACTCATAATACTTAAGAATCGTTCAAGAATTTAATCATCTTCATCTATCTATTTTCTCAATTCCTCCACGAGCGGAGTTTTCACTCAAACATCATGAAAAAGAAAACAATCAAGAATTGAGAACTCTTCATAATGCTCAAATGTAAAGAAAAGCAAGATCAAGAATTTTCATCTTTTATTATTCAACGTTTCGTTACAATTCACTCAAAGACTACAAGAATTGAGGAGAGAACTCGATCGTCGAATTAGCTTCGCATCGTCTTCTTAGGTCGCGGATCGTCGTGGATCACTTGCTCGGATGAAGATCGGCGTTGCTTCAAAAAGGCTCGATGGATTCTTTCTTGATTTTGTACTCGATGAATCTTGATTTGGCTTTGGAATTGGATTCGGGCTAGGGTTTTAAGTTGCAAGTTGTGTCACTCAACTTGCGGAATTTTGGCTCAATTTTCAACAACCTTCTAATGATGCCCCTTGGGTCCCTTTATATAGCCTTCTCCTTTAGCTTCCCCTAGAAGCTTGGATTAGCTTCCTTTAGAAGCTAAGCTAGGTTTAGCTTCCTTTGTAAGCTTGGTAGTTATGAAGGAAGCTTCTAGATTTAGGTAGTTAGCTAGCTTGCTTGAGAAGCTTGGAGGTATTAGGCTTGTACAAGAAGCTTGGCTGTTAGGACGGAAGCTTCTGGAGATCTATGGAGATTGAAGTGTGTTGAAGAAGTTTGTCTACTGAAAGGAGAACTCTGGGATAGTATTATGCCGCTGACATGATGACGTGGCCGCGGATCCGCGGCCGTTTAGAGGGCTTGATGCATGCAATTTCCAGGGTGTTTTGGTGCTGATCCATAGGGCTTTATTTTATATCTGGAATCTTTTTATACTTTCTTGTTCACTGCCAGATCACAAGTCTTAGACTTGGCGTATTTTCATCAGCACTTTTAGCATTTCCGATTCTTTTACCTGGAATTTTCTGCACACACTCTTGAGACAAGTGTTGCGATATACAAAGATCATGCGTGCAATAATAAATACTCAATTTCCCTCAAAATGCCGGTTATAATGTATAACACATGTTATTTGATATTTTACAGACGAATTGCTAATATGTGCTATATTTATACCAAACACCTTTAGATGATTGTAAATAGTAGGGAAATTGATGTGTTAAAAATGCAATATTTTCGACTGATCACCGCTCTGTCATGTTTCATGTCGAAGTCTGGCGAGAAGTGCCTCCCGTTCTTCAAAACTCTAAGGAAAATTCTGAGGTTTGAGTGGTCGGTGTAGTGCCAGGCCGCCTTTGACCAATTAAAGAGGTATCTTGCAACTCCACCTCTGCTCACCTGACTAGCGGAAGGGGACGAGTTATCGCTGTATCTGGCAGTGTCTGACTAAGCAGCGGGCGCGGTGCTCGTCCGTGAGATCGACGGAGTCCAGAGGCCCGTATACTATATGAGCCACGTCCTCAAAAACGCAGAAACGAGGTACCCGGCGATAGAGAAAATCGTCTTGGCACTCATCGTGGCCTCAAGGAAACTCCGGCACTATTTCCAGGCGCACACCATCCTCGTCCTTACTGAGCGCTCTTTGGGGGCTATCCTCGCCTCACCCGAGTCCTCTGGCCGCTTGGAGAAATGGAGGTGGGAGTTGTCCTAGTTCGACATAAAATACCGCGCGAGGTAGGCCATAAAAGCACAAGCCCTGGTCGATTTTGTCGTGGAGTGCACTATCCCCAGCAAGGAGCTGGAGGCAGCGCCGGCCCCCGCAGCTCGGCCCTCTGTCGATGGGAAGCCCGACTCTGTCCCTGATTGGATCCTTTATGTCGACGGGTCCTCGACCGAGGAAGGGTGTGGTGCCGGCCTCATCATTCGGGACCCGAATGAGGCAGAAATGGAGTATTCCCTGAAGCTCGGGTTTAAGGCCTCAAATAACACGGCGGAATACGAGGCCCTGCTGTCTGGACTGCGCATAGCCTCCGGGCTGGGGATAAAAACAATTCGGATCCGCAGCGACTCAACTGTTAGTTGTATGTATGCCCTAGAGGCCAGTATTGTACAGATGATGTATATTATATTGGATGCTTGGACATATATAGAGATGACTTTCTTGCTCGATATGATAGTATGCTATCTGGTTGCTCTTTATCTTAACATGTATACTAGTCTCTTTATACTGTCTTATAGTTACATGTTGGTAAAGCCCTTAGGATGTGTACTTGACTACTTGGACTATGATGCAGATCATACTAGTGGGGACATGGTAGTCCATAAGTACATCCTTCAAGGTCCCTAGTCGTAGGTGTATCGAGACGGGGCATCGATATACCAGTGTAGACTAGCGTATACGCTTCTCGACCCATGAGATGGGCGATGGATGATCCCATATCCATTGGTGTTTGACATCAGAGATGGTATACGGGTGCTCAGTGGAGACGGGATACACTGGACGGACTCGTCGAGAACTCCCAGATGGTATTATACCTCACGTCAGATGGCAGTTCTCAGGTGACACTTGTGCAGGTTAGTCTGTAGACCCAAGATCGTCATAGAGTCTTGTGTGATTCCCACTGTGCTTTGATCTCCACCTTACCACGTCCATGAGGGCATGCAAAACGGTGGTTTTTGGGTACAGTCCCGAGTCACATGGAGGCAATGAGCGATAGGAGGGGTTTCGTCTCTCCCGGTATTGGGGGTTGATGTTGCGCTGTGCTCGATTGGCCGTAACAGGGAAGTCCCTGGCCAGGGCTGATTCAGAGATTTGCTGGTAAGTGTTACCAGTAGTTTCTCGACCTGTTATGAGCCTCATAGCGGCATGACTTATCGGTTATTGGGGTCTGACGTTTACCACCCCTAGACTTGATATGCGACATATCAGACAAGGAGACCGGATTGCACGGTAGTGTCGCCGATTGGCTCGACGGGAGTTGTAGCAGGTTCGCTTGTTCTCTTCTGATCGCTCAATACCCGGGTGGTCGTTACGTTTAGCTGACCGCTTGCAGCTTGGGGGTGCTTGATATGATCATCACCCACTGCCGGCGTATTGACGAGTCTCAGAGTCCCACAATGGAGTTTCCTAGTCCAGGCGAAACGTTGTGGTGCGCGTATGCGATATGCGCATGGATCCGATTAAAATGCGCGTATAGGATACCGTGTGTTGATCGGGCGGCTTGCTTTTGGTGGGGTCATATGTGATATGACCGGATTGATAAATCAAGTGTTGATTTATTAATTAACCATTATTTTCTCACTTGAAATCCTTTCTTGAGTTAGTTGGATGTATGCATGCATGTATGCCTTCTTTTTGATTCATGCACATATGAATGTATATATGCACATACATACATGCATCATCCTTCATGGTTGCTTATACATGGAATATGATGGCAATATAAGACTCACACCATGGTTTTAATATGGATTATTATTGTATTTATACTAAAACATAAAAGGAAAGAAAAAGGGTTCATTATTGATTTGTTTCTACACTCTTCTTTTAACCTAACCATTCTCACCCACCTTTTAACCTTAGGTAAAGTTTCCTTTTGTGTTTTAACTCAAGTTCAATAATGAATTCATTGTTTTAACCATGGTTTGAGATGAGAACAAAAAAATATATAAAGATATATTTTCATTTTTCTTTTGAAGAGTTATCCTTTTCACTCTTGAAAAAGATATTGCCATCATCTTCTTCTTCCTCTCTCATGTTGCTCTCTAGTTTTTTGTAGTGAGCAATATACTCATCAAGATTGGATTTTGAAGTGAGAAAGAGAACCACAACACCATTCTACACAAGTCTAGCCCACTTGTTTGGAGTGTTAGCTTGATTTCGTTCACTTGATCGGATAAAGTTGCAAGCTTGGACAAAGCGGACTCCGGGTGGATCATCGGTGACCTCGAGGAGTTCAAGCGAAGCTTTTTCAAACCCCAAGTAGCCGAGGAGTCTAGCGTAGGGAGCTACAAAGGTTGTACTCTCTAAACCCCATCTATTCTTTCATATGTTGATGTGAAAACTTTTAGAAACCCTAATTTTCTAGGCACGATCCGATGTTTGTTAACTTAGCACCCTAAAGACTCCACCTTTGGTTCATGTGATGCTTCCAAACCCTTCATGAGGTGCTAGGCTAACCCAACAGTAGTATCAGAGCCGACCTAGAACATTAGGCGACACCTTTACGAAGTTAAAACTCCGATCGAACCGAAAATACGGATTTTTGGGTGCTCTTTGGACTTTTTTCAAAATCTGGTTATTTTCAGAATTAAAAATATGTAAAAAATTCAGCAGGTAAAAATAAGAATTACGGTATAAAAAGTTTTCCATGAACAGTCTTTTCTGCCGCGGAAACGCGGCCTAAGCTTGCTTAGGCCGCGGTTCCACGGCCGTACTCCTCAATCACTGTATAATTTTTATGCTGTAATGCTTATTTCTGCTAGTATATTTTTTAGGGTATTTTTAATCTGTATTTAGTTCTGAAAAATTCTGGAGATGGTTTTAGACTCGTCGATTCGATCGGAATTTTGATTTCGTGTCTTTTCCAGGTAAATTAGAAAGTAGTGAAGTGTTTGAACGAGTATCATTTGCTCACTTTTCACAGGGTTTAAAATCTTTCGGAAATACGTGCAAGTTTGTTTGTGGCGGACCCTCTAGAAGACAACAAACCTTAACTCGATTATGTGACCGTCTTGAACTGCCTTTTGAACCTTAGGGTTTGGGGCAGTACGGCGTGCCACATGTGAGGCGTTGGCTTGACCCTTCTACGGCTAGACCGCTACCACTGTGTCACACTCCGGGTTTTTGAACTCCGCTCAAGTGTTGAGGTTTAGGGAAATTTGGGTATTTGATTATTCGTTCGAAAACTTTAATACCATCTAATTATCTGAAATGCGATGCAATGTGTGGAATTCATATTATAAGACATGAAATACGAGATATGTGATACTTCGCATTTACGATGTCTAAAGAGAATGTGGATTCCAGATATTGCAGTTTTACACTTTCTTTTCTGTGACCGTAAGTGTAGTATGTATTTACCGATTGTCGTTGCTATACGTCGACGACAATCGGTGTATGCATACTTACTTACGTTGATGATATGCGATATTATGTGTTGCTGAGATATGATGTGCAGGATTGTCGCAATTGAATAGCCGGGGGTTTTATGTGAGATGAGAGTTTTATATTTTCATTCATGTATATTCAAATGTAATGTAATATTCTTTTATTTGGGGCACTTCCGGGTTGAGGTTGTGTCACCAGTGTTGTATATTATTTACTTTTCCGCATTAGGATGGACCCAAGGAGGGGAGCACATGTGACCGGGTTCTGGGGTTCAGTGGGAGGCCATCTCGAGGAGTCGAGACCGGGTCTCCTAAACTCCAGAATTGGTAGGGTCGCTTTCCGCTCTCGTAGGGGTCCAGGGTGTGGGCTTGGCTATTCATCGCGACTGTGGAATCCGTATTTTCTATTTCGGCTAAATACTAAATACGGACGTCCTAGTATATCCCACATTATATCTATGTTTCTGCTGCGATATCTGTGATGTGATCATTTGATATGTTGTGATGGATACAGTATATAGTATATATGATATATTATATAGGCGTTACTTATGTTTTACACCCGCACTAGCCCTGCCCTGCTCTGTCGTTAGTTACCTAACCTAACGGTGCACGAGGGGACATCGAGGCGAATGCGGATGGCATAAGTGTACGTCGTATTTATCTGTGATGTTTAGGTGACTTAAATGATGGGACTTCATTAATGTGATTAATGAAAGAAAAGAAACCTAAAAGATATTGTAGAATCAAAAAAATTTAAAATAAAAAGTGTAGCTACAGTTTTGCTATGCATAGCGGTATATATGATATACCCTGCACCTTATTCGATGAAGAAAGGGCCGAGATCCCTTCACCGGGAGTGATCCCTTTAGCAATAACTGGCAGATGCTACAACACTCGGTTTGACTTTTGACGGCTTTTTGGAGTTTTGCTTTGCACGGTGATATATATGATATGTCCCGCACCTCATTCGACGAGGAAAGGGCCGACGATCCCTTCACCGGGAGTGACCCCTTTAGCAAAACTAGAAAAGCCTCAAAATCACTCCATTTCAAAACTTTACTTGATTCTACAACGATATCAAGTTCATTACGCTCATGGTTTTTCTGAAAAAACCTGCGTAGCCCTCCGTCATTTCAGATAGATATTATTTAGTATTCGTGCTATGTTTGTTGACTTAGTCAAGGCGTAGTGTACGGTAGCTAAATAATGTTTATCTGTTACAACATGAGATGTGATTGGATTAGGGCATTCGCACGACCTTGTTAACTCAGTCAAGGGTCGTACAGGTGGGTTTAATTCAATCGAGAAATGTATGGGTTGAACTTGACTTGCGATTTATGGTTTGTTGACTTAGTCAAGGTCATAGATCGCTAGAAGCAAAAGCATTATCGGGAATTTCAAGTGTTGAAATTTGCAATGAGATTGCATACCTTCTATGAGATAGTTGGATCCCGATACCCACTGTGAGTAATTGTTACTCCTGGGAGAGTTTTACACAAGACAATTAGCCGATCAAGTAGGTGTCTAGAAAGGTGTCAACGGGGTTACGCCTATGGGAAAACGAGGTTTACTTTAATTAGGTCCGTGCGAAAGCACGGGGAACCTCCCTCAAAGTACCGACACTGGCCTGGCTGAAAGATCGACGAAGTTGTAGGGTGTAATTAATCCCGGCTAGTCTTTCCTTTTAGGGTTTGAAGGAAGATTTGATAAAAACCAGTGGGAGCCATCCTGATTAGATAAGATAATAACCAATCTGATCTTGCAAGAGCATACGCTAAAGTGTTTTTCTTCTCTCTCTCTCCAGGTAGCGACCATGCCATGCCCTAATCAAGATAATAATATGGATGTATTGACCGAACCCGCATGTTATACTGTGCAGGGGAACGTTGGACCCGTTCTATCTTATAAGTGTTATAAGACTGAACAGGAAACAGGAGAATATTTGGATTCTCACGCCGCCCAAACGAAGAACATGCATGTTGATGCACTTTCTTCAGGTGTGTTTGTTATTGAGAACTGTTTTTCAGTTCACCCTACGTCCTGGGTATTAGATACCGGATCAGGATCCCACATATGTAAGCAGTTACATGGGCTACGGAAACGTAGAGAACTGGGAAAATGTGATCATTCCGTTCAAGTAGGGAATGGGGAAAATGTTGCAGCCAAAGCAGTTGGCAAATATCACCTAGTATTACCAAGTGGTGATACACTAGTTCTGAATGAATGCTATTATATACCGAACATGATGTGCAACATTATATCAGTTTCTTTATTAAGTAAAGAAGGATATAATTTTGTAGTAAAGGATAATGTTATGAACATATTCCTAGATTAAAAGTTGATTGCATCAGGCTCGTTACATAATGGCATATTCATTCTCAATCAAAATACAGTTCTCAATATACAAAACACACACAAGAGGAAAAGCTCATAAATGAACGAATCCTTCTTGTGGCACTGTAGACTTGGCCATATCAATGAGACACGGCTGGCTAAGTTACATAAGAATGGATATTTGAATTCATTCGAATTATCATCTTATGACACTTGCCATTCATGTCTCAAAGGAAAGATGACCAAAACTCCGTTTAGTGGACACGGAGAAAGAGTTACTGAACTCTTAGGACTGGTACATAGTGATGTATGCGGTCCTATGTCTACACACGCCAGAAACGGTTCTTCCTACTTCATTACATTCACTGACGATCTCTCTAGATACGGGCATGTGTTTCTGTTGAAACACAAGTCTGAAGCTTTTGAGAAATTCAGAGAATATAAGCACGAAGTAGAGAACCAAACGGGCAAAACTATTAAGATTCTTCGATCTGATCGAGGAGGTGAATACTTAAGCATTGAATTCCTAGATTATCTAAAAGAGAATGGGATTCTCTCTCAGCTTACTCCTCCTTATACACCACAGCACAACGGTGTATCGGAACGAAGGAATCGCACCCTATTAGATATGGTGCGCTCAATGATGAGCAATGCTGAGTTACCTGTTTCCTTTTGGGGGTATGCGCTTGAGACAGCCATATACCTATTGAATCTAGTTCCGTCTAAATCTATACCTACCACACCATATGAGATATGGAGTGGGAAGAGACCATATTGTAAACGAATTAAGATATGGGTTTGTCCGGCCTATGTCAAAAAGCAAAATCCGGACAAACTCGAGACACGATCAGTTCTTTGCAAGTTTGTGGGATATCCAAAGAATTCTCAAGGATATTTTTTCTACCAAGCTGAGGAACAAAGAGTGTTTGTTGCTCAACATGCCACCTTTTTGGAAAGGGAATTTCTTGCAAAAGAAATTAGTGGCAAAGAGGTAGAGCTGGAAGAGATTCCAGCACCATAAACTACAACTGATGATTTAGTAGAACCAGAGGATTCAGTAGTACCCGACGAACCCCAGCCTCTCCGCCGATCTAGTAGGGTTTCTCGTCCACCTGAGAAATACTACGGTTTTCTCATTGACGGTGGAAGCGAGGATTGCATCATGGAGGATGATGACCCAACTAGTTTCGAGCAGGCCATCACGAGTAGGGACTCAGTGAAATGGCTGGATGCAATGCGGTCCGAGATGGAATCCATGTACACCAACAAAGTATGGACTTTGGAAGTTGCTCCTGAAGGGGTAAAACCCATTGGGAGCAAGTGGATCTTCAAGAAAAAACTTGGTGTAGATGGGAAAGTGGAGACTTTCAAAGCTAGACTTGTTGCAAAGGATTTTCGTCAAAGACCAGGTGTGGACTATGACGAAACCTTTTCTCCAGTGGCTATGCTTAAATCCATCCGGATCATGCTTGCCATCGCTGCATATCATGATTACGAAATCTGGCAAATAGATGTTAAGACCGCCTTTCTAAACGGTGATTTAGAAGAGTGCGTGTACATGACTCAGCCAGAGGGCTTCGTAGATAGTGGGAGCAACGGGAAGGTGTGCAAGCTACTTAAATCCATTTATGGATTAAAGCAAGCATCGCGGAGTTGGAACATCTGCTTTGACGTAGTTATCAAAGAGTTTGATTTCGTCAAAAACCCAGATGAACCTTGTATCTACAAGAAGGTGGCAGAGAGTAAGGTTGTCTTCCTCGTATTGTACGTGGACGGCATACTCTTGATAGGAAATGACATTCCTATGCTGCAATCGGTCAAGCTCTTCTTATCACAAAGATTCTCAATGAAAGATCTTGGTGATGCCTCCTGCATATTGGGAATTAGGATCTATAGAGATAGATCCAAACGGATATTGGGATTGTCCCAATCCAGGTACATTGACACCATACTAAAGAGATTTTGTATGGAAGAATCCAAGCGTGGGAACTTACCCACGATCTCTGGAGTCACTCTCTCCAAAGAGATGTCTCCCAAGACTGATTTGGAGAGAGCTCGCATGCAAGGGATACCCTATGCTTCGGCTGTAGGCTCTATCATGTATGCGATGCTATGTACCAGACCCGATGTAGCATACGCACTAAGTGTGGTGAGTAGGTATCAAGTTGATCCTGGAGAGAGTCACTGGACAGCTGTGAAGAGCATTCTCAAGTACTTGCGAAGGACTAAAGAGATGCTCTTGGTGTATGGTAACGGAGAACTCCAAGTAGAGTCCTTTACCGATTCGAGCTTTCAGAGTGATGAGGACGACTCTAAGTCGCAGTCGGGATTTGTCTTTACCCTTTACGGAGGGGCGGTTAGCTGGAAGAGTTCCAAGCAGGAAACCGTGGCAGACTCGACGATGGAGGCTGAATACATCGCTGCCAACGATGCTGCTAAAGAGGCTGTCTGGATCAAGAAGTTCATTACTGAACTTGGAGTGGTTCCATCCATTGAGCATCCAATACCTTTGTATTGCGATAACAATGGAGCGGTGGCTTTGGCCAAGGAACCCAGGTCCCATCAGCGATCCAGGCATATTCTGAGGCGGTATCACCTGATCCGGGAGATAGTTGATCGCCGGGAGATCGAGGTCAGGAGGGTTGACACGAAGAACAACACGGCGGATCCACTCACGAAGGCCATTCCCCAGATACAGTTTGAGAGACTCTTCGGGATACTCGGTATGCGATACTACAGCAGCTGGCCCTAGTGCAAGTGGGAGATTGTTAGTTGTATGTATGCCCCAGAGGCCAGTATTGTACAGATGATGTATATTATGTTGGATGCTTGGACATATATAGAGATGACTTTCTTGCTCGATATGATAGTATGCTATCTGGTTGCTCTTTATCTTAACATGTATACTAGTCTCTTTATACTGTCTTATAGTTACATGTTGGTAAAGCCCTTAGGATGTGTACTTGACTACCTGGACTATGATGCAGATCATACTAGTGGGGACATGGTAGTCCATAAGTACATCCTTCAAGGTCCCTAGTCGTAGGTGTATCGAGACGGGGCATCGATATACCAGTGTAGACTAGCGTATACGCTTCTCGACCCATGAGATGGGCAATGGATGATCTCATATCCATTGGTGTTTGACATCAGAGATGGTATACAGGTGCTCAGTGGAGACTGGGTACACTGGACGGACTCGCCGAGAACTCCCAGATGGTATTATACCTCACGTCAGATGGCAGTTCTCAGGTGACACTTGTGCAGGTTAGTCTGTAGACCCGAGATCGTCATAGAGTCTTGTGTGATTCCCACTGTGCTTTGATCTCCACCTTACCACGTCCATGAGGGCATGCAAAACAGTGGTTTTTGGGTACAGTCCCGAGTCACATGGAGGCAATGAGCGATAGGAGGGGTTTCGTCTCTCCCGGTATTGGGGGTTGATGTTGCGCTGTGCTCGATTGGCCGTAACAGGGAAGTCCCTGGCCAGGGCTGATTCAGAGATTTGCTGGTAAGTGTTACCAGTAGTTTCTCGACCCGTTATGAGCCTTACATCGGCACGACTTATCGGTTATTGGGGTCTGACGTTTACCACCCCTAGACTTGATATGCGACATATCAGACGAGGAGACCAGACTGCACGGTAGTATCGCCGATTGGCTCGACGGGAGTTGTAGCAGGTTCGCTTGTTCTCTTCTGATCGCTCAATACCCGGGTGGCCGTTACGTTTAGCTGACCGCTTGCGGCTTGGGGGTGCTTGATATGATCATCACCCACTGCCGGCGTATTGACGAGTCTCAGAGTCCCACAATGGAGTTTCCTAGTCCAGGCGAAATGTTGTGGTGCGCGTATGCGATATGCGCATGGACCCGATTAAAATGCGCGTATAGGATACCGTGTGTTGATCGGGCGGCTTGCTTTTGGTGGGGTCATATGTGATATGACCGGATTGATAAATCAAGTATTGATTTATTAATTAATCATTAGTTTCTCACTTGAAATCCTTTCTTGAGTTAGTTGGATGTATGCATGCATGTATGCCTTCTTTTTGATTCATGCACATATGGATGTACATATGCATATACATACATGCATCATCCTTCATGGTTGCTTATACATGGAATATGATGGCAATATAAGACTCACACCATGGTTTTAATATGGATTATTATTGTATTTATACTAAAACATAAAAGGAAAGAAAAAGGGTTCATTATTGATTTGTTTCTACACTCTTCTTTTGACCTAACCATTCTCACCCACCTTTTAACCTTAGGTAAAGTTTCCTTTTGTGTTTTAACTCAAGTTCAATAATGAATTCATTGTTTTAACCATGGTTTGAGATGAGAACAAAAAAATATATAAAGATATATTTTCATTTTTCTTTTGAAGAGTTATCCTTTTCACTATTGAAAAAGATATTGCCATCATCTTCTTCTTCCTCTCTCATGTTGCTCTCTAGTCCTTTGTAGTGAGCAATATACTCATCAAGATTGGATTTTGAAGTGAGAAAGAGAACCACAACACTATTCTACACAAGTCTAGCCCACTTGTTTGGAGTGTTAGCTTGATTTCGTTCACTTGATCGGATAAAGTTGCAAGCTTGGACAAAGCGGACTCCGGGTGGATCATCGGTGACCTCGAGGAGTTCAAGCGAAGCTTTTTCAAACCCCAAGTAGCCGAGGAGTCTAGCGTAGGGAGCTACAAAGGTTGTACTCTCTAAACCCCATCTATTCTTTCATATGTTGATGTGAAAACTTTTAGAAATCCTAATTTTCTAGGCACGATCCGATGTTTGTTAACTTAGCACCCTAAAGACTCCACCTTTGGTTCATGTGATGCTTCCAAACCCTTCATGAGGTGCTAAGCTAACCCAACATCAACCCTAGTTGTTAGCCAAGTGACCGGTCATTTCGAGGCTCGGGAACCTCTGATGGTGAAGTATCTGGCCGAGGTAAGAAGACTTCGATGGAACTTCGACGAAGTCCAGGTAGAGCAGATCCCCAGACAGCTCAACGCTCAAGCCGATGCCTTGAGTAAGCTGGCCTCATCCTACTCGGCCAACAACAAGCAGTCCATCCTCTTCGAGATTTTGCCACGACCTAGCGTAGAAGACGGAGCAACAACACTCCATGTATACACAGCCCAAGAGGAAGACCGGGATAGGAGGAAGCCCCTCGTAGAATTCCTGAGGGAAGGTACGCTCCCAAAAGACCGGGGAGAAGCCCGCCGTCTCCGAGCCAAAACCCGTCACTTCATCTGGAGCAACGGGAACCTCTACAAGAAGTCCTTCACTCAGCCCTTGCTCCGGTGCGTCGACCCCCACGAGGCCGACTACGTCCTCCGAGAGATCCACGAAGGGGTCGGCGGCGCACACCAAGGGGCTCGTACTTTAATCCAGAAGGCATTGCTTCAGGGGTACTACTGGCCAACTATTCACCAAGACGCCCAGAAGCTTGTCAGGAGATGCAAAAGTTGCCAACTTCACGGAAGCATATCTTGCCTTCCAGCTATCGAGCTGACCGCCCTAACCTCACCGTGTCCGTTTTCCCAGTGGATAATGGACATGATAGGCCAGTTCCCTACCGGCACGGGCGGGCACAAGTACGTCCTCGTCGCAGTGGAGTACTTCACAAAGTGGATCGAGGCCTTCCCCATCAGGAAACCAGATGCCGCCACAACAATCAAGTTTCTGTAGAACAACGTGGTATTCCGGTTCGGCATCCCGAGGTGTATCATCACTGACCACGGGACGAACTTCGAAAATGAAAAATTGAAGGAATTCTGCAATGAATATCATATCCTCGTGAAGTTTGCCGCGGTCGCGCATCCCCAATGCAACGGGCAAGCCGAAGTCGCTAATCGGGACGTCCTCCGAGGTCTCCGGACATGCCTAGAAGGACGCCAAGGCAGTTGGGTCGAGGAGTTGCCCCAGGTCCTATGGGCCCTGTGTACGTCAAAGAAGACCCCTACCAGGGAAACCCCTTTCAGTCTCTGCTATAGGACCGAGGCGATGGTCCCAGCGGAGATCGGGCTACCCAGTCACTGGGTTTAACACTTCGACGATGAAGTAAACACCTCGGCACTACGAACCAACCTGGACATCTTGTTAAAGAAACGTGACCGGCTTCAGATCAAAGCTGCCGCCTATTAATAACAGACCGCCCGCTACTACAATGCACGAGTCAAGTGTCACCTCTTCAAGGCCGGAGATTTAGTCTTAAGGCAGAACGAGTTTGTTGACCAAGGCAGGCTGTACAAATTTTCTCCAGGGTAGGACGATCCTTTCCTCGTCTCCGAGGTTCTTCCCGGCGGAGCCTACCGCTTACAAGACGCGGATGGTCGCAAGTTTCCGCAACCTTACAACGCCGAGAAGCTCAAGCTGTACCAATAGAATGAATACCTACGAGCCTACACTTCTTCTTTCGCTAAGGCAGTGTACATTTTTCTCAAGTTCTTTCTGGTACTATAGGCTCCTCAGTCGTACATTGAAATAAAAGAAAATTACAATAGTGGGGGAAGGGGGTGCAGGAAACATTGCTCGTGGTACTCCGAGTATATTTCAGCCAGTCGAGCCCTCGCTGCCTCGGACCTTTGCCTCTAATGCCGCCCGTGAATGTCGGCGTGATGCCTCAGTCGGTAGCACTCAAGGATGAGTGCCGCCGAGTGATCCCTCCGACCTGCGGAGATTAGGCCGAAGCGCCGCAAAGACCTTAGCTTACCAACCGCCTCGTCCTTCAGCTGCTCGGACAAGGGGTTGTAGAGCCCCGGCGATGCCCTCCAGATGGAGTACATCAACAGCTGGAGTAAGGGGGAGCGCTGAGGAAGTAGTCGGTCGAAATGATCCTCAATGCGTCCTATCACTATCTGCACCGTTTTCTCAGTGCAGTACTGATCGTAGAGATACACGTCCTCGAAGTTTATGATGTCGGGATGGTAAAATGGAAGCTCTCCATTCTTACGTTTGGGTGTGAAAAAAGAAGTGCTCAACGCTCCTTTCGCTTTATAGCCCCATTGCGCCCTCAGGAGTCCAACAGTCACTCGTGCCTTCCACAACTGTACCGCTGCGTGGCGGGCCTCCCGCCTTTCTCGGGGAGATTAGAACGACGCGGATCTTACGCTCCGCCTCCCCCCACGCATTAATGATACGTGTCGACCACGACAATCACTCTTCCCAGTGTCTGGGCGCCGTGGAAGATCTGACAGAACCTCACGACTCGACAGAGAAGCTTCATTGCTCAGTCCATCCTTAGCAGGCCTCTTATGGCCCCTCCCGCGCTAAGGATCGAAGCCCTCATCAACCGACAATCGGGCGGCAACCCTGCTCAGTTATCCCCGGCTAGTAGCTCCCTACCCACAATGCCAGAGATCAAAGCCCTCGCCAAGAGGCACCGGGCAGTAACCCTGCTCGGCCCGTCCTTAAGGATCTAAGCCATTGCCAAGAGGCACCGGGCGGCAACCCTGCTCGGCCCATCCTTAGCAGGCCCCTTACGGCCCCTCCCGCGCTAAGGATCAAACCCCTCATAAAGAGGCAACCGAGCTCGCCCTTGCTCGGTTATCCCTAGCTGGTATCTCCCTACCCCCACGACGCCAGGAATCAAAGCCCTCACCAAGAGGCACCGGGCAACAACCCTGCTCGGCCCGTCCTTAAGGATCTAAGCCCTCGCCAAGAGGCACCGGGCAGCAACCCTGCTCGGCCCGTCCTTAGCAGGCCCCTTACGGCCCTTCCCGCTCTAAGGATCAAAGCCCTCATCAAGAGGCAATCAGGCAGCAACCCTGCTCAGTTATCCCTGGCTGTTAGCTCCCTACCCACAACGCCAGAGATCAAAGCCCTCGCCAAGAGGCACCGGACAGTAACCCTGCTCGGCCCGTCCTTAGCAGGCCCCTTGCGGCCCCTCCCGCGCTATGGATCAAAGCCCTCATCAAGAGGCAATCGGGCAGCAACCCTGCTCGGTTATCCCTGGCTGGTAGCTCCCTACCCACAACGCCAGAGATCAAATCCCTCGGCAAGAGGCACCGGGCAGTAACCCTGCTCGACCCGTCCTTAAGGATCTAAGCCCTCGCCAAGAGGCACCGGGAAGCAACCCTGCTCAGCCTGTCCTTAGTAGGCCCCTTACGGCCTCTCCCGCGCTAAGGATCAAAGCCCTCATCAAGAGGCAACCAGGCTCGCCCTTGCTCGGTTATCCCTGGCTGGTAGCTCCCACCCCCACAACGCCAGGGATCAAAGCCCTCGCCAAGAGGCACCGGGCAGCAACCCTGCTCGGCCCGTCCTTAAGAATCTAAGCCCTCGCCAAGAGGCACCGAGCAGCAACCCTGCTCGGCCCGTCCTTAGCAGGCCCCTTACGGCCCCTCCCACGTTAAGGCTTAAAGCCCTCGTCAAGAGGCAATCGGGAAGCAACCCTGCTCGGTTATCCCTGGCTGGTAGCTCCCTACCCACAACGCCAGAGATCAAAGCCCTCACCAAGAGGCACCGAACAGTAACTCTGCTCAACCCTTTCTTAAGGATCAAAGCCCTCATCAAGAAGCAATCGGGCAGCAACCCTGCTCGGTTATACCTGGCTGGTATTTCCCTACCCCACGACACCAGGGATCAAAGCCCTCGCCAAGAGGCAACCGAGCAGCAACCCTGCTCGGTCCATCCTTAGCATGCCTCCTCGGCGCCCTCCCGCTAAGGAACAAAGCCCCCGCCAAGAGGCAACTGAGCAGCTACCCTGCTCGGTCATCTATGGCTGGTGTTACTACCCACCTACGCCAAGGATCCAATCCCTCACCAAGAGGCCATCCATGTTTAAGCGATCCCTACCTCGACCTCAGGGCCATGGAGATACCGACCCTTCACCGGTCTTTGCACACTTGGAAAATGATCGAATTCAACTCGACGTGCAATCACCAGACGAAGAACCGACCTGACATGAAAGTTGGACCGTGCAAATACAAATGTTTTCCACAAACAAAAGGAAAATATGTACACAAAGAAGCAGCAAAAAGATTTTTTATTCACAAAAGCAGAGGGCTTTATAGGGCACTACTGGCTCCCCAGCCTTACAAAATCCCAAAACAACAAAAGAAAATAAGAAGACGATGAGCTTCAGGCCTCAGGGGCGGGGAGGACCTCAACAAGCCGCGCCTCCACTGCGACCACCGGAGCGGCATCTTTAGGGTCGGCACCATCGGCGGGAACTTTGGCGCCGGTGGCTGGGGCGACCGACTTACCCCTCGCACTCCCACCGGGGGACACTTTCCTTACATCATGTCCCGGGGCGATCCCCTGCGCGTCGTCGTCGAGAGGGTATAAGGCCCGGAGATTGGCGTCGGGGAACTTCAGCATCTGAGCCTTGACAGAGTCGAGAGAGTCGTGCCAAATGACGCCCCCGGCTCTGGCAAGGTCGGCGTAGAACTGATCCGACTTTTTATAGCTATCCACTGCCTTCCGCGCCCGGTCCTTCAAAGCCTCGTTCTCCTTCTGGAGGGTGCTCGCCGTCTTCTTCATGGTGGCGACGAGCACGCTGGAGTCCTCCAACTGGGACTCGGTGACTCGGGCGGCCTCTCGGTACCGAGCGACCTCCCTGTTCCCGGCCTCCACCCGGTCTTCAATGGCGGCAGCCCTCTCCATCACCGCCCCCAGCTCCTGGTTTAAGCTCTCCTCCCGCAAGGAGAACTCGCCCGCGACACGCATCGCTGGAACAATCTCCCCGTCCTCCATGTAGATGACGAGGGCGACGTGCTGGAGGACCTGAAGAAAGAAAGAGAGTCAAAAAGGGGAGGGAAGCATCCGACCACACGGACAAAAATGCTGGATAAAGAACCAGATGGAGTACAAACACTAACCTGCACGGCCTCTTGAGCTATCGCCGCCATTTGGGCCCGGAGAGTTCCTCAAGGGACCCTGCCTCCGGTCGACCTCTCCATATCCGAGAGTAGGATGTCGGCGACAGAAATTCTCCAGGGCACCTCGAAGCGAAACTCCCCATCGTCCACAAGGATCGGGAAAGCCGGGGAGCGGGGCGCCCTCCTGTGAGACCTCTTGAGGGACGGCGCGGGAGAACCCTCTTCGTCTCCCACCTCGGGGGCCCGAGGCTCTTACGCCCGAGAGCGCTTTCGAACCGGCGCACGGCTAGACTCGGGGGCCCGGGGCTCGCTTGGGCACCTGGGTGAAAGGGCCACCGGCGGGGCTGGAACCGACAACGGGCGAGAAGAGCCGGTGCCTCCGGCCTTCTTCCCCTTCTTAACGTCGACCACTGCCGCCCGGAATTTGCTCATGTCTATGGGTACTGCATAAGACAAAAATACAAGGAGTAAGCGATGCCAGGAAAATTAAAAAAATGCACAAGTCTAAACAGGTCGTCTGAGGGCTCCCACCTTACCTGCGTACTCGACGGGGCTGAGCCCGGCCCAACTAAGGGCCCGCTCAGACGGTAGCACATCAACCCAAGGGAGGGGCTCCCACTTCGACACCGCCACCGCATCGAGATCATTCGACCTCCTCACCCGTGAACAGCTGGCCTGTCACGCCCCGCTTCCCAGAGTACGCTAAGATAGGAACGTGACAGAGCCAGCCATGCTACCTGTGGATAGGAAATATCCCTCCACAGTCACATTACAGCTGTAGAGATATCAAGAACAATAATATACTATCTAACACATGTCCATAAGTTAGAATAAACGAGTCAAGAATAAAATAATGCGGAAGCAAAAAGATCCAATACAAGAATAAACTGGAATGTACGTCCCATAATGCGGGCTCACATCAGGAATGAAAATGCATAAATAAAACTAAAATACTAACAGGTCCTCACTGCTCGGCCTGCTGACTGAAATACTTCTTCTCGGCCTGCAACAAAGGTAAAGAATCTGGGCCATGCAAAACCCAGACGTCAGTGCGTCATAATATCAAGCGATAATAAAAATCAAGGAGTAGAAAGGCATGCAGGTACGAGTATGAATGGCCAATAAGGTATAACAGTAACATAAATAAGGACAGTGCAGGGTAAGGCACAGGTGATGTGTAGTGAGTAATCTAAACTGGTCTACTGGGTTAACTACTCTCAAGTCTTTGAAATCAATTTGATTAATCATCGATGCAACTCAATAGTATCCCGTGCGTGCCCAGGACCACGGTCAAGACTCTCGGGCTGAATCCGAGACGTGCCGCTAGGCAGTAAAAAGGTAGTATGTAAAGACGAATGATGTCAGCAGCATCATTCCGGGGCTGGCCTAGCTCGTAAGACTGATCAGTAAAGGCATCGAACTGTCGAGTTACAAGTCAGGTTTCATCATTGATTTCCCCATACCCCCAGGTTATGTGTTCAAGTTAGGTATTGATAAATCTGGAGCTAATGCCAACACAGGATCAAGCAGGTACAGGTTTGTCTGAATAGACAACAGGAAATGTCCGTAGGGACAATAGCTCAAGATTGTCGGCATTAGTAACAAGATCAGGTAACATGTTAAACTGTGGTACATCAGGTCATGTCAGGTGGTGTACATGTATCAGGTCAGGTCAAGTAGTGCACAGGTATCAAGTCGTGTCAAGCAGTAGTGTATCAAGTCATGTCAGAGGAGTGCACAAGTATCACGTGGGTGCTCATAATCAAACTGTAATAAGCATGGGTACACAAAAACAAGTATGGAGTACTAATGTAACAATAAAATGGAATAATGTGATGTGGTATGCCAATAAATATAAATTCAAGATATGGATGCACAATTATCGATTAGGGTTACATTAATAGTTCCAATATTAATTAGGATACACTTTATTAAACATGGGGTGTTAATATCACAGTATTATGTATTAATATGATCTATGGATGCAGTTATATATATTCTAAATGAGATGGATGCAACCGGGTATCCGAAAGGTTATAAAACTATAAAATGGTACTGTGGGGTGTACAACTAAGCACTATGTGACATAAATATTGATATGGGTGCGGTATATTATAATCTAGTATGCAACATGATAGGTTTTCCATGACCTAGATCTAAAATGATATAAACGGATGCAAACGGAACATCGAAACGTTATAAAACTAAACATGGGGTACTAGATTTAAACTATATGTATGGTATTTATTTAAATAGGTATAAAATGAGTTATATAGCATGTAGCAAGATTAACTTGCCTCGACGGATCAAGAAATGGATGTGTACGGAACGTCTCACGTCGACGAATGTCGCGACGCGCGCATGGTACACGGAAAGGTTCCAAACAACGCACAAAGGTGATCAATAAGTCAGGTACGATGTCTGGATCGTCGGGATCGTCGACGTCACGTCCGGCTCCGGCGAACTAAACAAACAGAGAACCATTTTTTTTAAAGACAGAAAGAAAGGAAGAAAAGAAAGAAGGAGGAAAGAAGAGGAGAGAGAAGGAAGGGAGTGGCTCATTGGGTTGCACAGGAGTTAGGGAACGAGGGGGCGACGATGAGATCGACTGCAGCGATCTCGCCGGCGATGGAGTGGTATATAGGGAGGTGCTTGGGTTTGGGTTTCTGGGTGTGTGCAGGGCTCGGGGAAATGAGCAGAGGTAGGTGAGGACGAGGGGAGGATGAAGACGGGGTCGGGAGGGGCGTCGTCGGAGGCTTGGGCAACGGCGAGCGCGAGGCCGGCGATGCTGGGGTTTGCTGGGTTCTCGCGGGTTTAAAAATAAGGAGAGAAAGAAGGAATAAATAATATATATATGGGGAGAGAGAGAGAGATAAAGAAAGAGAGTAGAGAGAGAGAGATAGGAGAGAGATAGAGAAAGCGAGAGGAGAGAGACAGAGAGAGAGCGAGAGCGAGAGGAGAGAGAGAGAGGGAAATGAATAGTGAGGAGAGATAAGATTGGAAGTTAGCGGGGAGAGAGAAAGAGAGAAAGAAAGAGAGAAGAGAGAGATTACGAGAGGAGAGAGAAAGAGAAAGAGAAAAAAAGAGAGAGGGGGAGTGGGGGCCACTTGACAGCGAGAGAGAGCTGGAGGGTGAGCTGTGTTTGGTTAGGAGTTAGGATTTTAAGATTTTAAATTTTAAAAGATTTTAGTTTGTTATATAAATTTAAGTCGTCGATTAAATTAATTAATTTGAATTTTGGCGGGATACGAAAATATTCCAAAACACGCCCGGGTCGGGTCTAAAATTTCAGATTTAAAATATGAAAAATATATGCAACTTTCAAAATTCAAAATGAATGCTCAGGTAACGCAAATGCATACCCCCAAGAACGGATGCACGTGCATGCGCGTAGCAATCCAAACACGTCCGTTTCACTGAACGGGACGAGAACAAGATGCGCGGATGCTACCACGGGGTTAGGGGTATCATGCAAGCCATGCTACGCAATTTTAAAATATTTTACGTGACCTGAAATGTTATATGGTAAAAGATGCAATACCAGATAAAATGCCAGTATGTACTAAACATGAAAAATGCACAGTCTACGTAACACGTCAGGGTAATTCATAAATATGAATCAAACAGGTTCAAGCAAGCGGGTCGGGTCGAATGCAAGGTAAAATGTAACATACCATTCGCACCCAAAACACGATAAATCAAGAAAATACCACGGATAAGTAAATACGGGAATTGGAAATGGTATAAATGAACTAGGTTGTTACATTATACCTAACTACAAAAAGAATTTCATCCTCGAAATTCCAAGAACAAGAAAGGATAAACAATCAAGAAACTACAAGAATAGATGTGGAAACTTCTGTCGGATTTCGTCTTCTCGTTCCCAAGTTGATTCTCCATGCGAGCGATTTCCTCAAGAAACAAGTACGAGAGGGATAACCTTATTCTTAAGAACCTTTTCTCTTCGATCCACAATCGACATCGGTCGCTCCTCAAAAGTCAAATCTTCTCGTACAGTCAGCTCCGAATGATCCAGTATGTGTGTTTCATCTCGAACATATTTACGGAGTTGAGATACATGAAACACGTCATGAACATTCGCCAAAGATTGCGGTAACGCCAATCGATATGCTACTTCTCCAACAGGCTCCAAAATTTCGAAAGGTCCAACGAATCGAGGACTAAGCTTTCCTCGACTCCCAAAGCGAATCACTCCTTTAGTTGGTGATATTTTCAAGAATACCAGATCACCAACAGCGAACTCTAGAGGTCTCGATGTATCGGCCCAACTCTTCTGTCGATCTTGTACTGCCTTCATATGATTCCGGATAGTGTTAACCTTCTCTACTGTCTGCACGATCAGATCCGGTCCCAACAATCTTCGTTCTCCAATATCGTCCCAACAAACAGGTGAACGACACTTGCGACTATATAATGCTTCGAATGGAGCCATCTGAATAGTCGCCTGAAAACTGTTGTTGTAAGAAAACTCCACCAAGTGTAGATGATCCTCCCATGAACCCTTGAAGTCTAACATGCAAGCTCTCAACATGTCTTCAAGAGTTTGGATCGTTCTCTCTGACTGGCCATCTGTCTGAGGATGATAAGCTGTGCTAAACTTCAATCGAGTCCCCAAACTTTCCTGTAAGCTCCTCCAAAAGTGTGATAAGAAATGGGTGTCACGGTCGGACACGATGCTCACCGGTACTCCATGCAATCTCATGATCTCCTGCATGTACCGTTCTGCCAATGCTTCCGTTGATTAACCAACTCGAAATGGGATGAAATGAGCTGCCTTGGTCAATCGATCAACAATCATCCAAACTGCATTGTTGCCTTTTGGACTCCGCGGTAAAGCCGTCATGAAATCCATGGTTATATGTTCCCACTTCCATTGAGGAATCGGAAGTGGTTGCAATAAACGAGCAACCCTTTGATGTTTAGCCTTAACTTGCTGACACACCAAGCACTTCGCTACAAAATGGGCAATCTCCCGTTTCATGCCTTCCCACCAGAAATGCTGTCGTAGATCTCGGTACATCTTCGTGCCTCCTGGATGTACGGAATATGCGGAACTGTGCGCCTTCTTCATAACTTCTTTGCGAATATCTCCTTTTGGCACACGCAAACGACTACCATATCGCAACGAACCATCTTCATGAATCAACAAGTCCGTTCGAAGTCCAGCTTCAACCTGTTCTCGAAACTTCTGCAATCTTGGGTCCTGTAACTGCGCTGCTTTAATATTTTCGATCAATGATGACTGTACTTATAGCTGCATCAACTGTCCCGAAGAATGCGGCAGCACAACCTCCAAATCGAATCTCCGAAAGTCTTCGATAAGTTCCTTCTGTGCAGTCAACATCTGAATTGCTGGCAACCGACTAAGCGCATCCGGCACAACATTAACTTTCCCCGGATGGTACTTAAGATCAAGATCGTAGTCAGCCATCAGCTCCAACCATCTACGCTGCCTCATATTAAGCTCCTTCTGTGTGAACACGTACTTTAAGCTTTTGTGATCTGTGAATACTTCGACCCTTTCGCCCAATAAGTAGTGTCTCCAAATCTTCAAAGCGAAAATCACAACTACTGGCTCCAAATCATGAGTTGGGTAATTCTTCTCATGGGTCTTCAACTGTCTCAATGCGTAAGCTATAACCTTCCCATGCTGCATCAAAACACAACCCAATCCTTTCCCAGATGCGTCGCTGTGAATCACCAATCCTCCGGAACTGTCTGGCACGGTCAAAATAGGAGCGGTTATCAGTCTCTGCTTCAACGCCTCAAAAGCTGACGCACACTTATCCGTCCACACAAATGGTAATTCCTTGCGTGTAAGCTTGGTTAAAGGCTCAGCCAAACGAGCAAAATTCTCCACGAACCTTCTGTAATACCCGGCAAGTCCAAGAAAACTTCTGATCTCTGCAACGTTCTTCGGAATCGGCCAATCTCGAACTGCTGCAATCTTTTCGGGATCAACGGCGATTCCATCTCCGGACACGACATGCCCTAAAAACTTCACTTCTTCAAGCCAAAACTCGCACTTGCTCATCTTTGCATACAATCTTTCTTGCCTCAATGTCTGCAGTGCGATCTTCAAGTGTTCTTCATGCTCTTCTATGCTCCTCGAGTAAACCAGAATATCATCAATGAACACCACTATAAACTGGTCCAAGAATGGTGAAAAGATTCGGTTCATCAAGTCCATAAATATCGCCGGTGCATTCGTTACTCCGAAGGGCATCACTAAATACTCGTAATGTCCATACCGAGTTCGGAACGCAGTCTTGCAAATATCTTCTGATTTAACTCGGACCTGATGATATCCGGATCGCAAATCCAGCTTCGAGAATACCCTCACGCCACTAAGCTGCTCGAATAATTCTCCAATGCGAGGGATCGGCTACTTGTTCTTAATAGTCACCCGGTTTAATTCTCGATAATCGATGCACATCCTCCTTGTGCCATCTTTCTTCTTGACTAGAAGAACCGGAGCTCCTCAAGGTGAGTTACTGCTGCGAATCCAACCCTTCTCAAGTAATTCAGCAACCTGCTTCTTGACTTCTTCCAACTCCACTGGTGCCATTGGATAGTACGCCTTAGAAATTGGCGCTGCACCAGGAATAAGATCGATTGCGAACTCCACATCTCGTTTTGGTGGTAAACCTGAGATGTCCTCGAACACGTCCAAGAAATCTCGAACTATAGCTGGCGCTTCTTCTTTATCGACTTCCATCGACGAAAGAACATTATTTGTCGGCCTAGCCCTAAACTCGATTGGCCCGACAGAACTGCTTCCTCCAATAAAGATAAACTCTGGATGTCCAGAAATCTGGAAAATCACTTTCTTTACCCTACAATCAATGTGAGCGTGGAAAGTGCCAAGAAAATCCATTCCCAAGACGACTTCATAGCTGCCGGTATCAATCACCAAGAAATCTGCAAACAGCTCCCGTCCGCAAACAACAACAGAACAATCCTTACATTCTCTACTAGATATGATCTTCCCATTCCCAGTGTGTATGTCCCAACAACTAGAAAGGGTCGTGCAAGCAATCGAGTGTGTAGCAATAAACTTGGACGACATAAACAATGGGATGCACCAGAATCGAATAACGCTAATGTGGGAAAACCATAAACAAGTAGGATACCTAAAACAACTTCTCCTGAAGCCTTAGCTTCCTCAGCCGTCAGGGTAAATGCTCGAGCTTGATTGGGTCCCTGAGTCAGCTGCTTTTGTCCCTGAAACTGCTTCTGCGGTGGCCTCGGAACATCATCTTTCGTGCGAAGCTTTGACGGACAAGCGTTGATAGTATGATCCGCCGATCCACAAACCAAACAGAGTCCCCGCATCCTTCGACATTCCCTTTGCACGTGTCCAGGTAAATGGCAGTAGTCACAAATCACGCTCTTTCTTTGATCAACAACAACAAGCTTCTTCATAGGTGTTACGCCACCTCGGTTCGCCGGAATACCTCTGCGTACATGCGCTCGGTTTGGTGCAAATGCCGGCTTCCGCACTGTAACTGCTTGCTGCTGCGTACTCCCAGTCTTCATAGATAGGCTCTGCTGCTCTCGGGCCGCTGTAAGTACTTGTGAGAAAGTGGTCAAACCCAGGGATATAATTTGCCTCTGGATGTCCACATCCAAACTGCGCATAAACCTTCATGCCTTATCAGCTTCTTTGGCCACCAAAGGTCCAGCGAATCTACTAAGCCGCGTCCACTCAGCTTCATGTACATCCACAGGTGCGTTGTTCTGTTTCAAACTGATAAACTTTTCTTCCATTTCCTCCCGTGCAGTCTGCGGGAAGAACTTCTCCAAGAAACTCTTTGAAAAATCCGCCCAACTGATCGGCTTGGGCAAGCGGGTCTCTTCCACAAGCCACCATTCATGGGCATAGTCCACCAACTGGATGCATACCACATCCACTCTCTTGTCTTCTGGAATTTATGCCGCAACGAGTAAATTCTCTGTATCAACCAGCCACTGCTCCGCTGGCAACGGCTCTTCTAGGCCAGTAAAGACGGACGGACCAAGTCTCCTGAAATCCGCCACGGTATCCACATGATCAACTAGACTGGCCACAACATTGCTTACGGACTGCTGGACGGTCCGCAAACCTTCCTGAAAAACTTCGGCTTGCTGCTGGTTCAGCTCAGTCTACCGTTTCTGGTTCTCCAGCATCCCACGAATTACTCCAAGAAAAGCGGCTTCATCAACATGCCTCAGGTACGTTTTCAGATTCCTGCCTGCCATGTTCCTGAAACCAAAACACCAAAAGGATTAGTATGATAACGGATTCAAAATATAGATCAAGGATATGAATCAAGACTAGAACTCCAAGTTACTTAAATAGAGTACCGCATTGTAACCATGTCGCGGTACATAGCTACAATCACATAACTCCACCCAAGTCGCCTAAGTTCTAGAGATAAACAATAGGAAACCAAGTTTCGAGTTGAGAAGCAAAGAGGTTTGCATATCGTTAAGGTAGAATCAGGAGGAAGTTAAGATTCAAACAATGGCAAGATGGTAAGGTGGCAGGACATGTTCCTAATCTCGAGTATTCTGATTCGTGTATTGGGTCCAATACCCAACTATAAAAGAATCAAACCCGTTTAACCTAGATCCTATGGCTTTGATACCAAACAAACCCTGTCACGCCGAGCTTCCCAGAGTACGCTAAGATAGGCACGTGACAGAGCCAACCATGCTACCTGTGGATAGGAAATATCCCTCCACAGTCACATTACGGCTGTAGAGAAATCAAGAACAATAATATACTATCTAACACATGTCCATAAGCCAGAATAAACGAGTCAAGAATAAAATAATGCGGAAGCAAAAAGATCCAATACAAGAATAAACTGGAATGTACGTCCCATAACGCGGGCTCACATCAGGAATGAAAATGCATAAATAAAACTAAAATACTAACAGGTCCTCACTGCTCGGCCTGCTGACCGAAATACTTCTGCTCGGCCTGCAGCAAAGGTAAAGAATCTGGGCTATGCAAAACCCAGACATCAGTGCGTCATAATATCAAGCGATAATAAAAATCAAAGAGTAGCAAGGCATGCAGGTATGAGTATGAATGGCCAATAAGGTATAACAGTAACATAAATAAGGACAGTGCAGGGTAAGGCACAGGTGATGTGTAGTGAGTAATCTAAACTGGTCTACTGGGTTAACTACCCTCAAGTCTTTGAAATCAATTTGATTAATCATCGATGTAACTCAATAGTATCCCGTGCGTGCCCGGGACCACGGTCAAGACTCTCGGGCTGAATCCGAGACGTACCGCTAGGCAGTAAAAAGGTAGTATGTAAAGACGAATGATGTCAGCAGCATCATTCCGGGGCTGGCCTAGCCCGTAAGACTGATCAAAAGGTATCGAACTGTCGAGTTACAAGTCAGGTTTCATCATTAATTTCCCCATACCCCCAGGTTATGTGTTCAAGTTAGGTATTGATAAATCTGGAACTAATGCCAACACAGGATCAAGCAGGTATAGGTTTGTCTGAATAGACAACAAGAAATGTCCGTAGGGACAACAGGTCAAGATTGTCGGGATTAGTAACAAGATCAGGTAACATGTCAAGCTGTGGTACATCAGGTCATGTCAGGTGGTGTACATGTATCAGGTCAGGTCAAGTAGTGCACAGGTATCAAGTCGTGTCAAGCAGTAGTGTATCAAGTCATGTCAGGGGAGTGCACAAGTATCACGTGGGTGCTCATAATCAAACTGTAATAAGCATGGGTACACAAAAAGAAGTATGGAGTATTAATATAACAATAAAATGGAATAATGTGATGTGGTATACCAACAAATATAAATTCAAGATATGGATGCACAATTATCGATTAGGGTTATATTAATAGTTCCAATATTAATTAGGATGCACTTTATTAAACATGGGGTGTTGATATCACAGTATTATGTATTAATATGATCTATGGATGCAGTTATATATATTCTAAATGAGATGGATGCAACCGGGTATCCGAAAGGTTATAAAACTATAAAATGGTATTGTGGGATGTACAACTAAGCACTATGTGACATAAATATTGATATGGGTGCAGTATATTGTAATCTATGTAAGTCCACGTTGCTCACTCCGGTTCTTACGGGGAGGCGGAAACTGTCAAAAACGATTTTTGGCGCAAAGGCAACATGGACTAAAAGAAGGATCTTTGCTAAACAACAAACTAGCAAACTACTTGAGGTGCTATCTACTATGCCATAGAGATTATACCTCACGATACCGGTCCTTCGGGTCTTCTCTCCGCTGTCCTGTTCGTCCATCTGAGCTCCGAGGATCGATCCGGATCTTGATCACCTCCGCGGCCTTCTTGAGTCGAAGACGATCCACCCGAGAGTTGTGCTCCGAGCTCCACCTCGAGCCGAGGTAACTAGGGCAACAAGATCGCCAGTCTTGATGTCCTAGGTTGTGTAGAAGTAGTAGATGGATGTTTTTGTCAATTAGGATTCTTTTTCTCTCAACACATGAGATCAAAGGAAATTTTCAAGAGGAGGAAGATGAAGGAGAACCATGGAGCTTTCTCATTTCATTTTCAAGAGAGAGAATGAGAAAAATCAAGAATGAACTAAGAAAATGAACCATGGTTCAATAATACATAAATATCATCATGACTAATCTTTTCATGATAAAGTTGATGGCAACAATTGACTTGACCATTTTCATATCATTTAAAGAAAAAGAAAACCAAAGAAGAATCTAGACCTCACATGAAGATGCTAGTGAACTTTGGTCAAACGGTCAACAAAGTTAAGTATGGTCAAATGGTCAAAGCATTAGCTATAACACAATTATCACTAAAAAGATTAGTAAATAATGTTCCCGGCTCATAATGGTTTTGACCGAACCAACTGCCAAAACCCTAATGAGTCCGCCTCATAATGGTTTTGACCGAATCAACTGTCAAAACCCTAATGAGGCACCTCCTTCTTCGCTCCTCAATTCTGTGCATACACACCCGCATCCGTATTCCGTAGAATGTGAATGCACAGAAGACAAAACTAATCCATCCGTGCAATACTAGGATCCGGCTTAAACCAAAGCCCACTAGTATTGCCTGCCCGAACAACATACGCACACAAGTGCACGTAAGTGATCGTAGCCCTGCCGTAAAACCATACGGCCTCTACACGTTTCACTCAGTGCAGGGAAACTCTCTGTGTGGGACTCTAAAGACTCGACACTACGCTGGCAGTGGGTTTAACCACAGACCGCACGCGGCACTAGCTGTACGTAACGGTCCCCAGGTAGATGTCGATAAGAAGGCCGATGAGGTAAACCCATCCGAACTCCTGCTGAGCCTGTATGTGACAATCTCCGTACAGTCCGGTCCGTTCGTCTGAGAACATCGCATGGCGGGCCTAGGGGGTGGTAAACATCAGTCCCCTAATAGCGGTACAAGTCGTGTCGGAGTGTAGCCCAGAACACCCTGAGATAGCACTGGAAACCTACCAGTATATCTCGCTTGCCCTGGCCAGGGACTACTATGTGTAATGGCTCTCCTAGATACAGCGCGATGTCAACCCCCAATACCGGGAGAGACGAATCCTGTCTAACCGTCACTGCCTCTAAGTGCTTCGGGACTGCACCCAACTACTACCTGTTTGCACGACTCCTTTGAGCCGTGGTAGGGTAGTAATCAAAGTACAGTGGGAACACACTCGAGGCGAAGTGACAGTGTCAAGTCAGCGGACTAAGCTGTACTCATGTCACCTGGGAACTGATAACTGACGATAGGTATAATACCAACCAACAGTTCCCGACGAGTCCTGTCCAGTGTACTCGTAACCTAACGAGCACCCGCATACTATCTCAAGTACGACGTACTGACGGCTGTGGGACAGACCATCTCCCCCGCTGGGATGAGAAGCGCATACGCTAGTCTACTCCGGAGTATCGATGCCCTGTCTCGATAGTCCTACGACTATGGACCTGTATAAGGATGTGCTTATAGATTACCCAGCCCCCACAAGTGTGACTGCCATCACAACGCTGGTAATCAAGCAAAGATCCTAAAGGCTCTACTAATATGTATAAACGATATGCTAAAAGAAACACATGCACATATTGAAGTAGAGACAAACCAAGTAGCATACTACCATTTTGAGCAAGATTGTCTATACAGTTGTGAATATCCCAAGCTTCCATCAAGTAATATACAAGCTAGTATGATACAGTAATGGCCTCTAGGGCATATACACTAACAATCCCCTACTTGCACTAAGGCCATGTATCGGCGTATCGAAGACCTATCATCTCGATCAGCCGCTTGAACTGAGTCTGGGGTAAGGCCTTCGTGAGTGGATCAGCAGTGTTATTCTCCGAATTTACTCTCTTCACCTCGATCTCCCGGCGGTCTACGATCTCCCTGATCAGGTGGTACCGCCTCAAAATGTGCCTGGACTTCTGATGGGATCTGGGTTCCTTCGCTAAAGCTATAGCGCCGTTGTTGTCACAATACAGCGGTATTGGATCAACAATGGTAGGAACCACCTGAAGCTCCGTCAGGAACTTCTTCATCCAGACAGCTTCCTTTGCGGCATCGCAAGCAGCTATGTACTCCGCTTCCATAGTTGAGTCAGCAACGGTTTCCTGCTTGGAACTCTTCCAGCAAACCGCCCCTCCATTGAGGGTAAAGACATAACCCGATATGGACTTAGAGTCATCCTTGTCACTCTGGAAGCTGGAGTCAGCAACGGCCTCGATTTGGAGGTCTTTTCCGCCATACACCAAGAACATCTCCTTAGTCCTTCTCAGGTACTTGAGAATGTTCTTTACCGCTATCCGGTGTTTCTCCCCTGGGTCCGACTGATACCGTCTTACAACGCTCAATGCGTATGCTACATCTGGTCTGGTACATAACATCGCATACATTATAGAGCCTACCGCATATGCGTAGGGTATAAATAACATGTGAGCCCTTTCCAAATCAGTCTTGGGAGATATCTCTTTAGAGAGGGTGATTCCGTGACAAGCTGGTAGATTACCGCGCTTGGAATCTTCCATACTGAATCGTTTCAGTATGGTGTCGATGTACCTGGACTGCGAAAGTCGCAACATCCTCTTAGATCTATCATGATAGATCTGGATCCCCAGAATGTAGTTGGCATCGCCCAGGTCCTTCATGGAGAACTTCTGTAACAAGAATCCTTTGACTGACTGTAGCATAGGAATATCATTTCCTATTAGGAGAATGTCATCCACGTACAAGACAAGGAATACCACAATTCTCTCTACAATCTTACTGTAAATGCATGGTTCATCTGGGTTTTTGATAAAGTCGAATTCTTTGATAGTATCATCAAAGCAGATGTTCCAACTCCGCGATACCTGCTTCAGTCCATAGATGGACTTGAGCAACTTGCACACTTTACCGCTGCTCCCACTCTGAATGAATCGCTCTGGCTGATCCATATAGACGCACTCTTCTAAATTTCCATTTAGGAAAGCCGTCTTTACGTCCATCTGCTAGATTTCATAATCGTGGAAGGCAGCAATGGCAAGAAGGATCCGAATGGATTTGAGCATAGCTACTGGAGAAAAGGTCTCGTCATAGTCCAAACCAGGTTTCTGACGAAAGCCCTTTGCAACAAGTCTAGCTTTATAGGTTTCAACCTGCCCATCTACACCAATCTTCTTTCTGAAGATCCATTTGCATCCTACGGGTTTTACCCCTTCTGGAGCAAAGTCCAAAGTCCAAACTTTGTTGGTGTACATGGACTCCATCTCGGTCCGTATTGCATCCAGCCATTTTACCGAGTCACCGCTCTGAATGGCTTGCTGGAAGCTAGTAGGCTCACCATAGTCAATGGTGCAATCCTCTCTATCCCCGTCTATGAGAAAACCGTAGTATCTCTCGGGCGGATGAGACCGTCTACTACTCCTGCGGAGCGGCGTAGGAATGTCCTGTTCTTTCGAACCCTCTGGTTCTACCAAGCTTTCAGTAATAGCTCGTGGTTCTGGAATTTCTTCCAGTTCTATTGCGCTCCCACTTATCTGATTTTCCAAAAACTCAGTTTCCAAGAAGCGGGCATGACGAGAAACAAAAACTTTTTGTTCCTCTGCGTAATAGAAAAGATACCCCTTGGAGTTCTTTGGGTATCCCACAAACTTACACTGTACTGAACATGTCCCGAGCTTGTCCGCATGCTGCTTTTTAACAAAAGCTGGACACCCCCATGTCTTAAACTGTTTAAGACAGGGTTTCTTCCCACTCCACATCTGATATGGTGTGGTAGGCACTGACTTAGTAGGAACTTGGTTCAAAAGATATGCAGCTGTTTCTGGTGCATAACTCCAGAAAGATCGCGGTAACTTAGCCTTACTCATCATGGAACGAACCATATCCAATAGGGTTTGATTCCTCTTTTTCGATACACCGTTATGCTGTGGTGTGTATGGAGGAGTAAGCTGAGAGAGAATTCCATTCTCTTTTAAGTAGTCCAGAAACTCGGCACTCAAGTATTCACCACCTCAATCAGATCTCAGTATCTTGATACTTTTGCCTGTTTGTTTTTCAACTTCATTCTTGTATTCCCGAAATTTCTCAAAGGCCTCGGATTTATGTTTCATCAGGAAGACATGTCCATACCTAGAGAAATCATCTGTGAAAGTAATGAAGTATGAATAACCACTTCGCGCATGTGTAGACATTGGACCATACACGTCACTGTGTATGAGTCCCAAGAGCTCACTTGCTCTTTCTCCGTGTCCAGTGAACGGAGTCTTTGTCATCTTTCCCATGAGACAAGATTCACAAGTGGCATAAAACTGATACTCGAACGGATCCAAGTATCCCTCTTTATATAACTTTGTTAACTGTGTCTCATTAATGTGACCCAGTCTACAATGCCATAAGAAAGCCTGATTTATTTCCGGAGACTTTCTTTTAGTGTTCTGGACACTGAAAATCTGAGCTTAATTCAATACGTATATCCCATTTTTTAATGTACCTGACCCAATCAGAACTTGATTTAGGTGGATGTGGACCACATCGCTTACAAAAGTAAAATCATATCCTTCCTTAGAAAGTAAGGATACAGATATGATATTACAAGTCGCACCTGGTACATAAAAACAGTTATGTAGAATCAATATCTGCCCAGTTGTCAGTCCAAGATGATATTCCCCTATGGATGCAGCGTACACGCTCATTCCGTTAGCAACCCTGAGGGTCATATCACCTATCTTGATAACCCTACGGTTCTCAGAGCCTGTAACGAATTACAAATGTGAGATCCTGATCCGGTATCCAATACCCAGGAAGTAGGGCTAACTGACATACAGTTCTCAATCACAAACATACCCGAAGCCGAAGCCACAGCATGCTTCGAATTCTGGCTACTGGCTTTGCTAGCCCTGCAATTCTTCTGCCAATGTTCATTCCCGTAACAATAGGAATGTCCCTCTTTTATTACATCCAGTCCCGAAACTTTTGCCCTTCCCTTTCCTTCTACTTCCCTGGTTTCCTTCAGGGTAGAAGGTAGAGACTGTAGAATCAAGTCAGCATCTGACCCGTTCTTCAATGTGGTCTTCAGGTCCGTGAGCTCAAAATAGCTGGTCTCTGTAAGGACGTTGCTCCCTACAGATGACCCGATAGCCAACCTCGCTGGAAGCAATTCGTTCGAGGTCTCATATTTTGCGATACGAGATTGCTCTCCATATAAATCTTTGTTATGGAGGAAGATAGAAACTAAGTCCATCTTCTCGTGCTGCCTCTGGTATGCCATCAACTGAGGCTAACACGAGGCACTTGGCTTTCGCATAATTTTTTTCCGATATCTTACGGATATCAATATCCGTGACAGGGGAAACTGGTCCTGAGACGGTAGGGGTCGGATTAGTTAAGAGGTGTCCCAGCTTGTCATGGGCAATGGACATCTGGACAGACCTTTGCCAATCATAACAGTCAGATTCAGTCATTTTATTATCTAGATGTAACCTATGTGTGGTCACTGGGTCGCTGCAATTAAGAGAGAGAGAAGAAAACACTCAGCATGATGCTCTTGCAAGTTTAGATTGGTTTTTAATTTATCTAAACAGGATGGCTTCCACTGTCTCTCGAATCCCTCCTCAAACCATAAAGGAAGAATTAGTCAGGATCAATCTCACCGTACAATACTTACTTAACCGTTCAGCCAGGCCAGTGTCGGTACTTCGAGGGAGGTTTTGCAACGCTTTCGCGAAGTTCCTTAATTTAAGAACCTCTTTTCCCTGGGGGCGTAGCCCCGCTAACACCTTTCTAGACACCTACTTGGTTTATAGCATTGATCGTTAAGTGAGAAAATTCCCGAGGAGTAGCATATACTCACAGTAGGATCGGGATATAAATATCATCGTGTGATAAAACTGAAGGAATCCTACCAGAATCATCACACTCCAAATGGTATGCACCAGTAGCAAGTTTCAGTTTCTTTAGAAACTCCCGATATGGATTTTTGCCCCATGCTCTTATGACCTTGACTAAGGTAAACAAATCATAAGTCACATGTCAAGTTCTACCCGTTGTTGTCCAGGTTGATTTGAACCCACCCGTATATACCCTTGACTATGGCCAACAAAGTAATACGACTGTGCCAAACCAACACATCTATCTATGCAACATATGAATACCCACCAGCTACCAAACACTGTGCCTTGACTAAGGCCAACAAACACAGCTTGAATACTGTTGGATATTCATATGAAACGACGGAAGGCTACGAATGGTTTTGGCGAAACCGTGAACATAGTGAACTTGATATAATCGATGGAACGAGATAGCTTTTAAAAGGAGTGGTTCAAGCTCCGCGTTTAAAAGTTGGTTTTTGAAAAGAACCGAGTGGTTTTGAAAGTGTTCCAACGACTTTACTTTGGTTTATTTTCTTGCATTAATTTTAATGTGTTCCATCATTTAATCCTACCATTGCAGAAAACAACGAAAATATGACGTACGCTTATGCCATCCGCATTCGCCATGGGGCCCTGTCATCACCCGTTAGGTTACTTAACTAATGACAGAGCGGGGGCTGGACTAGCGCGGATGCAAAACATAAGCAACGTCTAAATAGATATCATATATAGATATATATATTCGTCAGATGCAATGATAGCCATTCAAGATCACATATGAACACTTTGGATATACTAGGAATCCACGATTCGTTCGAGCCTGCAACGAAAAACGGATTACACGGTCGCGATGAATAGCCAATACCCCACCCTAGACCCCTACGGGTGCGGCAAACTACCCGCCAAGTACCCGAAGCAAAGCAACCTCCCTCACAACGTGAGTAGGCTACTCGACACTTCGAGATACCCGGTAGTTTGTGCACCCCACCTTGGGTCTATCCTAGGAGCAAAAACAGTAAAAGAAATTATACAATGGCGGCTACAACCTCATCCCGGATGTGCGGCCATAAAATAATATTACATCAATTACAAATTTTACAATGAATGAAAGAAAAAGAAACTCTTATCTCACATCCACCCGGCTATTCATCCGTGACAATCCAACGAGTTCATATACACAAACCATCAACATTACAGATCACAGATATGTATAACCCCCACTAATCGACGTATAGCGATTAGTAGACGTTCAATACATATATCACATCACAGATAATATCCATTAGCCAAAATCTACCGAATTTCGATCAAAATACGGATTTGTAACCACCCCAAACACAAATTTATTTTCTGGAAATTCTGGGCAGAAACAAAATATACTAAAAATCCCAAAACATCAAACTAAGAACACTGCACCAAACCCGGTCCACGGCCGAGTCAACTCGGCCGCGGATCCGCGGCGCTTTGACAGACTCATTGGATCGTTTTTGGTGAGTGTTTTTAGAAAATCCTAAGCCGATTTTTCATGTATGTCAAATTATTTTTAGAGCAGTATACAAAATCGGCAGAAACATGGTTTTTCCGGACGTGTTTTGCGATTTTTTTCCAATCGAAGTTCCAAATACTTTGCTAACAAGCTAGTTTGTGTTTAGCCAGGCTCTGATACCACTGTAAGTCCACGTTGCTCACCCCGGTTCTTACGGGGAGGCGGAAACGGTCAAAAACGATTTTTGGCGAAAAGGCAACATGGACTAAAAGAAGGATCTTTGCTAAACGACAAACTAGCAAACTACTTGAGGTGCTATGTACTATGCCATAGAGATTATACCTCACGATACCGGTCCTTCGGGTCTTCTCTCCGCTGTCCTGCTCGTCCATCTGAGCTCCGAGGATCGATCCGGATCTTGATCACCTCCGCGGCCTTCTTGAGTCGAAGACGATCCACCCGAGAGTTGTGCTTCGAGCTCCACCTCGAGCCGAGGTAACTAGGGCAACAAGATCGTCAGTCTTGATGTCCTAGGTTGTGTAGAAGTAGTAGATGGATGTTTTTGCCAACTAGGATCCTTTTTCTCTCAACACATGAGATCAAAGGAAATTTTCAAGAGGAGGAAGATGAAGGAGAACCATGGAGCTTTCTCATTTCATTTTCAAGAGAGAGAATGAGAAAAATCAAGAATGAACTAAGAAAATGAACCATGGTTCAATAATACATAAACATCATCATGACTAATCTTTTCATGATAAAGTTGATGGCAACAATTGACTTGACCATTTTCATATCATTTAAAGAAAAAGAAAACCAAAGAAGAATCTAGACCTCACATGAAGATGCTAGTCAACTTTGGTCAAACGGTCAACAAAGTCAAGTATGGTCAAATGGTCAAAGCAATTAGCCATAACACAATTATCACTAAAAAGATTAGTAAATAATGTTCCCGGCTCATAATGGTTTTGACCGAACCAACTGCCAAAACCCTAATGCGTCCGCCTCATAATGGTTTTGACCGAATCAACTGTCAAAACCCTAATGAGGCACCTCCTTCTTCTTCGCTCCTCAATACTGTGCATACACACCCGCATCCGCATTCCGTAGAATGCGAATGCACAGAAGACAAAACTAATCCATCCGTGCAATACTAGGATCCGGCTTAAACCAAAGCCCACTAGTATTGCCTGCCCGAACAACATACGCACACAAGTGCACGTAAGTGATCGTAGCCCTGCCGTAAAACCATACGGCCTCTACACGTTTCGCTCAGTGCAGGGAAACTCTCTGTGTGGGACTCTAAAGACTCGACACTACGCTGGCAGTGGGTTTAACCACAGACCGCAAGCGGCACTAGCTGTACGTAACGGTCCCCAGGTAGATGTCGATAAGAAGGCCGATGAGGTAAACCCATCCGAACTCCTGCTGAGCCTATATGTGACAATCTCCGTACAGTCCGGTCCGTTCTTCTGAGAACATCGCATGGCGGGCCTAGGGGGGTGGTAAACGCCAGTCCCCTAATAGCGGTACAAGTCGTGTCGGAGTGTAGCCCAGAACACCCTGAGATAACGCTGGAAACCTACCAGTATATCTCGCTTGCCCTGGCCAGGGACTACTATGTGTAATGGCTCTCCTAGACACAGCGCGATGTCAACCCCCAATACCGGGAGAGACGAATCCTGTCTAAACGTCACTGCCTCCAAGTGCTTTGGGACTGCACCCAACTACTACCTGTTTGCACGACTCCTTTGAGCCGTGGTAGGGTAGTAATCAAAGTACAGTGGGAACACACTCGAGGCGAAGTGACAGTGTCAAGTCAGCGGACTAAGCTGTACTCATGTCACCTGGGAACTGATAACTGACGATAGGTATAATACCAACCAACAGTTCCCGACGAGTCCTGTCCAGTGTACTCGTAACCTAACGAGCACCCGCATACTATTTCAAGTACGACGTACTGACGGCTGTGGGACAGACCATCTCCCCCGCTGGGATGAGAAGCGCATACGCTAGTCTACTCCGGAGTATCGATGCCCTGTCTCGATAGTTCTACGACTAGGGACCTGTATAAGGATGTGCTTATAGATTACCCAGCCCCCACAAGTGTGACTGCCATCACAACGCTGGTAATCAAGCAAACATCCTAAGGGCTCTACTAATATGTATAAGCGATATGCTAAAAGAAACACATGCATATATTGAAGTAGAGACAAACCAAGTAGCATACTACCATTTTGAGGAAGATTGTCTATACAACTGTGAATATCCCAAGCTTCCATCAAGTAATATACAAGCTAGTATGATACAGTAATGGCAACTAGGGCATATCCACTAACAATCTAGTATGCAACAAGATAGGTTTTCCATGACCTAGATCTAAAATGATATAAACGGATGCAAACGGAACATCGAAACGTTATAAAACTAAACATGGGGTACTAGATTTAAACTACAGGTATGGTATTTATTTAAATAGGTATAAAATGAGTTATATAGCATGTAGCAAGATTAACTTGCCTCGACGGATCAAGAAACGGATGTGTTCGGAACGTCTCAAGTCGAGGAAATGTTGCGACGCGTGCACGGTACACGGAACGGTTCCAAACAACGCACAAAGGTGATCATACAAGTCAGGTACGACGTCTGGATCGTCGGGATCGTCGACGTCACGTCCGGCTCCGGCGAACTAAACAAATAGAGATCCATTTTTTTTAAAGACAGAAAGAAAGGAAGAAAAGAAAGAAGGAGGAAAGAAGAGGAGAGAGAAGGAAGGGAGTGGCTCACTGTGTTGCACAGGAGTCAGGGAACGAGGGGGCGACGATGAGATTGACTGCAGCGATCTCGCCGGCGATGGAGTGGTGTGCAGGGAGGTGCTCGGGTTTGGGTTTCTGGGTGTGTGCAGGGCTCGGGGAGATGAGCAGAGGAAGGTGAGGAAGAGGGGAGGATGAAGACGAGGTTGGGAGGGGCGTCGTCGGAGGCTTGGGCGACGGCGAGCGCGAGGCCGGCGATGCTGGGGTTTGCTGGGTTCTCGCGGGTTTAAAAATGAGGAGAGGAAGAAGGAATAAATAATATATATAGGGAGAGAGAGAGAGAGATAAAGAAAGAGAGGAGAGAGAGAGAGAATCTGAGAGAGAGAGAGGAGAGAGATAGAGAAAGCGAGAGGAGAGAGAGAATCTGAGAGAGAGGAAAGAGACAGAGAGAGAGCGAGATCGAGAGGAGAGAGAGAGAGGGAAATGAATAGTGAGGAGAGATAAAATTGAAAGTTAGCGGGGAGAGAGAAAGAGAGAAAGAAAGAGAAGAGAGAGATTACGAGAGGAGAGAAGAAAAGAAAGAGAGAGGGAGTGGGGGCCACTTGACAGCGAGAGAGAGAGCTGGAGGGTGAGCTGTGTTTGGTTAGGAGTTAGGATTTTAAGATTTTAAATTTTAAAAGATTTTAGTTTGTTATATAAATTTAAGTCGTCGATTAAATTAATTAATTTGAATTTTGGCGGGATACAAAAATATTCCAAAACACACCCGGGTCGGGTCTAAAATTTCAGATTTAAAATATGAAAAATATATGCAACTTTCAAAATTCAAAATGAATGCTCAGGTAACGAAAATGCATACCCCCAAGAACGGATGCACGTACGTGCGCGTAGCCATCCAAACACTTCCGTTTCACTAAACGGGACGAGAACAAGATGCGCGGATGCTACCACGGGGTTAGGGGTATCATGCAAGCCATGTTATGTAATTTTAAAATATTTTACGTGACCTGAAATGTTATATGGTAAAAGATACAATGCCAGATAAAATGCCAGTATGTACTAAACATGAAAAATGCACAGTCTACATAACAAGTCAGGGTAATTCATAAATATGAATCAAACAGGTTTAAGCAAGCGGGTCGGGTCGAATGCAAGGTAAAATATAACATACCATTCGCACCCAAAACACGATAAATCAAGAAAATACCATGGATAAGTAAACACGGGAACTGGAAATGGTATAAATGAACTAGGTTGTTACATGGCCCTTTGGCACAGGATGGGCATAGGCCAATCCTCACCCTCGGGCGGCGCGATAAAGAAAAACTTCCTCTTCCATAGGGTACTACGACAATCCCTGACCCGCCAGCGTCCCCCCGTTGTTTTCTAAAGGAAATATATACCTAGCTCAGCTCGCCCTTACGAGCGCCGCGGTGGTTTTTGTAGCAAAGGGAGGAAACAAGGAGGCTCAGGCTGAATGAGATCTGACTCAATCTCAACCGGACCAGAAACCCGAGGAGGATCCTCCAGGAGTTCGGCACTAGCTGGCCCGGGGCTAACCCAAAGCAGTTCAATGCCAAAATCACCTCGGGAGCGAAGGGCAGACGCAATCCGACCCAAAAGGCCTCCAGGTACAGGGCGATCTCATTGCCCGTACCTGATTTGCCCTCTCCCTCTCCTCGGCCAACCAAAGCGAATAGCCGGGAGGAATAAGGAAACGAGTCTTGATGTTGACAAGCTCTTCCGCACGCCTCAGCGAGGATCACACGCCAAGAACACTCGAGATCTGTGCTCTGGGGACCGCCCCCATCGCATGACCCCGGGGAGCATTACCAACCCTAGCTTCCCGGGGGGACTCCGACTCAGAAGAGGAAGAGGAAGAAGTGGAAGAGGAAGCTCCAAAAGACTCCCTAGAATCTACCCGGACGACATCTACAGACCCCTCAGAAGAAGACATCTAACCTGATCAGAGAGGGTATCCTCGGGAGATCAAATGCGAGGAATCCGGACTGAGGAGAAGAGCGTCGAGCTAACACAACTAGGGATGAGGAAATTAGAAAGAGGTATGGGTCTTGATGGGGATCCCACCTCTATTTATAACCGCCGGCGTACGCATCCTACGGCTTCGATCGACTCCCGCCAAAACAACGTTCACAATCAACGGCCGACAGCGTTCCACCTGTCGCACTCATATTGGACACGCCCTTTCGAGCGCAAGGACGCCCGCGACACGTCTCGCCAGCCAACCAACGCCAGACACGTAAGCCAGATCAACGACGAGCATGCACACGATCCGATGCTCCCCCTTTAATGCAAGATCTCTTCCCTGATCCGCTGACGTCATCAAGAAAATACTACGCTTTACCCGGGAATGCACGACTGATGATATCTTCGAACAAGAACTCACCTTGGATGATCGGTCAGACCACTCTCGACCCGACCTAGGAGTGGGTCGAGACGAGAGTGAGGGGCTAATGATGAGGCTCGATATCGTGACTCTCTGGATGCTGACACGTTGAAGATGACGTATCCCAGAACCTACAAGAAAGGATCAAGAACTTTGGTTAGGATCTCACCTCGGGCCTCTGACCCGAGAGGCCTCCCGACCTTCGGTGGCCTTCCAGACCACCCCTCAGCTCGCTTCCGAGCTGTCATGGTACAAAGATGCCTTGGCCTCCCGTTCGTCCCCGAGCCTCCCGCCGAGCTCATCCTCCTCGGTCTCATCCTGACTGACCCGCAACGCTGATCCCAGGCACCTATGCCACGTCTCCACGAATTTCACCATGTGTGAGATATCCGTCGCCCACGACCCCATGTTCCACGCCATCACGATCCTCTATTAACGAGCCTGTCTCGCCATTAATGCGGGATCCTGTCTATCACGCGGGCGTGACGTCAGGGGCGTAACGGCCGGCGTGATTCTCGCGCCTGCCTGCCCATTGCTGCTGCTATATAAACCCCCCTCTCAGACGATCGAGATACGCAATTCTTTCGACTAGGCCGCTACTCTGCCCAATTTACACCACTAACTTGATCGTCGGAGGGTCCTCGGTGGCACAACCACCCCGGGACTTCCCTGCAGGCAGCTCGGCTTAACCTCAAATCCAAGCCCATTGAGATCCACACGCTGAAGGAGACAACCTCCAGATCAAATTTCAGCCGTCCATCAGCGCTCACAGCAGATCTACGGAAGATAACATCTGAAGGAGACCCAGAGCTCCATCACATGGATTTTGATCTCGAAGTCTCGAAAATCCTTTGTTTCACAAACATTTTCCTTCGAAGTAGATACTCAAATAACCAGGTCATGAACAACGATGAGAAATGAAAGATGAAAGTTTTTTTCCCCTCCCTTTGGTCATATTTGGATAGTTAGGATTAAAATTTAATTTGGAATTAGAATATCCCAGAATGCACTTGCATTTTTTTTGGATGAAAATATAGGGGCTTTTCAACTTGAATTAGTGTTTGAATAGTTTGAGTTAAAAATATTCATTTTTTATTTTTTCTAATACCCATTGCTTCATAATTCACCAAATCTTTCATTGGAATAAAAAAACCTAGAATGTTTTTACCACTTTCTTCAACCTCACAGCCTGTCATATTTTCGAATCAACTCAAATATTTTTATCACTTCCACGCACACAAAAATAAAAATCCTTATATCCTATTATCTTTTTCATTAATTTTTTCTTTGCAAATTTTCTAACTCATTATTTTCTTTCTCAAAATTTACACCCAATAATACATAACTCATGATCCTCTTTCTCATCATTTTTTCCGGTTCACTGATCTATATCCCTCCTCCTCAAATCACTTCTTTTGATTAACAAAATATGCTCAAAATTCAAAACCCATCAAACAAGATTAAGGTTCTTTATCAATATTTTTTGATTCATGCAATGTATTTCCAAGTGGGAACCCATCTCAAACCTCGCCCTTCAAATCTCTCTGAAATCTCTTTAATGGTTTATCATCAAAATACTCAAGCAATTTAGATTGATTTTAAAAAAGGGAAAAAATTGAATAAGAAAGCGACTTTCGTCACTGCCTGCCGCCATGTTGGAGCTCCGCCTTCGAACCCTCGCTCCGCCGCCACGTCGATCTTGAGGTCTTGAATCTTCTTCAGCAGATTTTTCGCTGGTGGAGTCTCCATTTTTTTGTGGGTTAGGGTTTGGAGATTTTTGCGCCGTTTCACTTCATTTTTTGTGAGCTTAAAGGGAAGGCGGAGAGAGGGAGGAAGGAGAAAAAGAGAGGGAGAGACAGTAAGAAGGGAAGAAGAGAGAGAGAGAGGCACGCCAGAAAAAGTTCATGAAAAAAATTGACTCCGACTCAATTTTTTCTATTCAATGGGTAGGACCAAAATAGAGGGTTTTCCTCTATAGATCTAATAACAAAATATCCATCCTTTTGCAAGAGTGACCCAATCCGGCGGAAAAATGAAATCTTGTGTTGGGTTTTTTCTTATTCTATTTTTTTTCTTTTTGGCTGTATGTGCCAGGTTGGATGCCATGCAGGCTGGTGGACATGCAGGTGCGGAGTTGTAGGTAAAATATTTCTGAAAATAAAGAAAGGAAAAAGCAGGAAAATTAGTGCAATCGACCCAAAATTCGGTAGCAAAAGCTTGGGTCTGAGCTTTTGTCTCCCACTGAGAACCGAATCCCCAAATCGAATGTCGAAACGATCGCATCTCACCGAGATCGGATGCATCGCCTGCGGCGATCTCGAAGACGTCGGCGCCGGCGAGAGCGAGGGCTGGCTCTCCGCTGCCGGCGTCCTCACCTCCCTCCATCCCCGCTCCATCGCCATCGCCATCGCCAACACCGCTCGATCTCTCATCCTCGTCCTCGGTTGGGACTCTTCGTCTCCTCCTCTCATCAAGATCCGCCCACCTCTCCCCTCTTCTCACGGCGGAAGCATCACCGCCTTGGAGTGGATCCCCTTCGGCGACCTCGTCGTCTTGGCCGTTGGAACCTCGCTAGGGTTTCTGCTGCTCTTCTCTTTGGAAGGCGATCTGATTCATAAGCAGGTAAAATTATCGTTTTTGTTTCTGAAAGTTTATTGCTTTGGTTGATAATGTATTGTATTGTTTGTGAAAGAAGATGATTTACTCAGCAGATCCCAACAGTGGTTAGGTTCCACATGAACACCAAAAACCTTCTAAATGTAATGGAATTTCATAGTCATGTATACTTCAACCGTGATGGTTCTTCATGTGTTGTTCATTCGATTGTAATTTTCACTGCCTAGGAGATTCTTCGAGTTGTGGTTCGAGTTGTGGTTGGTGAAATTTGGCATAGGAAGCGCATCTCTTCGCAAGGAACTGTTTTTTTTGTGAAAAATGCATCCTAGATAGAAGATCACTTTGTTTCCGCCTGTTTATATAACAATACTAGGAATGCCCTTCACCGGCTCCTTAAAGAGGGATATCGTATCTTAAAAAAAGTTACTGACGTCATTTATTTTTTAGTTTCGAGTCTTTAGACTTGTAAACAATCATATGTTCTTTCTAATGTTTTATTTTTTTTAAAGTGCAATTTACTCGGCATATTGTCCTAGAGTTGTGAAAATACTAAAGAAGTCGATAAAACTTCATCATATACTTAATACTTCACACCAAATTTGGGGAAGTAATATAATTGGTCAAACTCTTTGGATCGGCTGGTGGCATGACACTAACCATTAGTAAAGTGGTGTCAAATGTTTAGGGCCTGATTGGGTTTAGAGTTAGGATATTCGTAGTTTATTTTTAAGTGGAGAGATAGATTGTTAGAGATTTTATTGTATAGGAATCGGAAAATAAGAGGAACAAGTAAATTGATCTTAAACTCTGAGGCATAATTGTCTTTCTTCAAGAATTTACTTATCCCCACTTAAAGAGTTTGCTTAAGGGATTGCAGACAAGGGTCCTTCAGGATATAACAAAGTTTGTGGTTCCTGTGATCAACAAAAATCGAATGAACTTTGAAATTCTATTCGAATCAGCGAGAAATTATGGAGAAGTAGTGTGATATTGATGAGTAAAGACTTCTTTTTATAGGCTTGAAAAAGTCCACCATTTGAAAATTATAACCATTGCAAAAAACTACCAAGTTAGTTTTTGAGACGACTTTTGAAAATTCGAAATTCAAAAGTCAAGAGTCAAGAAAACAAAATTTTTGAAATTCAAAAAAGCTGGATTCTTTTTTCACGTCAAGCCCAAGATGCCCAAAGTGCTTAATTGCCCAATCAAAACTTTGGATAAATAATATATTATAAGCCTACTAGAAATGAGCCCACTTGGTCCATAACCCATTTAGTCCATTTGTATGTAATAGGATGGGAACTACTATATTGTTAGATTTTCTACTCTTAATCCAATCTGAGACTAAAATTTAACCCACAGAGCTCAAAAATTCCAACATAGATTATGCAGACTCTAGGTTGCAAGGCCCTACCTCCACTTAAATTTTGATGGCCTTTTTGGCGATGGAGTTATCTAATCCAAAATGAGTGGTTTCTTCCCATTTTTTTCTTTGAGCTTTATGAAAAAGAAGTTGAATTAGATTTTATATAACCTCGGTTGTCTGCACTATAAAGCTAATATACTCACGTTATCTAACTCTAAAATGTAAGCCAAATAGAAGGAGACTAGGCTTAAGTTTTGATACCTCTATGGAACGCTGGTTATCCTAACCGACTCTGAAGCCGAACAAGCCCTTAGCCATCACAACCATTTGCTACAATCATCATTTAAAACTTTGAAGGCATATTAACAAGTTCATAGACCTATATTACTCATGTGTTTAGTTAAAGGTCTTGTAAGCACGACAACAAATTACCTCAAGCTCGAAAAGATGTTTTAAGTGATTAATAACCCTCCCCCACCCACCCACCCCCACCCAAAAAAAAAATTAAAGCTGGACATTATGAATTTTATTATAAAAAAAATATAAAACCATGTCAGTAAGTTTTATCTTCTCGCTTTATTTAAATATTTATACACTTTGTTTTGGCTTACATAGGTACCAATTCTGGTGAATTTTTAATTTCATTTATTATTACAATTGGTCTCGATTGTATAACTTGCATACTGTAGAATGTTGTGTCTCAAAGACATGGTTCTGGAAGACAACCGACTAATTCTATCTTAAATTCACTTTTAATTCATTCAAAGATGCTACAACTAGGGATTTAGTTTGTGCCATAAAATCTTGAATTCAATCTTTCTTTTATCCTGTAGATTATTCATCCAGGGCGTATATTAAGGTTGAGATTTCACGAAACAAATGGAAATTCTCTTCAAGATGCGGATTCTCAGGAGCTTTCTGTAGTTATGCCTGGCGTGCTTGCACGCTTTGATGGATTAGATATCCAGGTTAATTCGTTTCCGCTAAAGTTTCTTTGCCGATAATTTATAGGTATTGGTTTTTCCCCCATAAAACCTAACATCTATGCCGCACCTTGGTGGTTTAGAACATGCTCCAACGTTGGTTTCAAGAGGCACACTCACGATCATGGGAAGATATGAAGGATCCAGAGGATGACAGCTCCTTTGAGAAAATACCTTTTCAGCTATGGAGTGTTGGCAAGTTTGGATCTTGTGCTGATGCTGCGATTGTTGGATTAATGCCTCCTCCTCTCTTAGAGGTTCAGGTGAATAGCTCTTCCTTCTCAATTTCTTTCTTGTCAAAGATAACTCAAAGAGTTTGAAGCAAGTGCAGTCCCATCAGTTCCTTTGTATTCGTTTTGCTATTTAAGATGATTGTAATGTAAGCTCTCTGAGGCTATTCTGGTATTGAATTCAGCTGCTTTTATTGCTGGGCAGTCAAGTCAACGGTATTACTGTGCAGTTACTATAGGGGAGGATGCCGTAATTTCAGCTTATAGGTGAGTTCATCTGCCCACATGATCATCAACTTGTCTCTGTAACCTTTAGCTGTGTAGAAATTTTGACGAAAACACACTTGGGTTGATATAGGCTATCAGTGAATAGGAGCAGGTCCTTGGTTGGAAGTATTCTTTCAAAGGTTGTGCCTGCGGCATTTTCAACAGTGGCATCAGTTTCAAAATTGATTTGGCGGAGCAGTCAGTCTTCAAGCAAGAAGCCCCATGTTGCATCGCAGTCATTTGCTAAAGGTCAGAATTGAGTGATATTTGTGTTGCTGCTTTCATCTTTATCTACTAAATGGGCAGACATGCGTGCTGTGTCACTAAGTACGAGTTATATCTAGGAAACAACTAATGTGTTGCTAAAGGTTAATCTTATCAACATGGGCATGAGATTAATATCAGCTTCAACACAATAAATTTTCTAATATCTAGAGCACGAGGGCATAGATATAGAGCAGGTGTGATTATATTTTAACAAGGATGTGGAAAGTGGAAAGCTGAGTGAAGTGGCGGGGTGACATTTTAGCTTTAGTGGAAAAAGCGTCAACGTATTTTTTGAATATAACAAATTATTATAAATATATATATTCTCATATATAAATAGTTGGCTAACAAAAAGTCCAAATTAAGAAAATTATTTTAAAATTTTTAAAAATTGTAAAACCAAAACTATTATCATGATGTAAGCATCATTCCAAAGCAAGAGCGACAGAGTATTTTGAAAATTTAAAAAAATTGTAAAACCAAAATTATTAGCATGATGTAAGGATCATTTCAAAGCAAGAGCACATAGCAATATCACTATTTATAGCCATAGCTAATTAAAGGTCTAGAAGGAAAATGGCAATATATTAACATCACAAACTGAAAGTCTAAAAGAAACAAAGTAGTATCCTAAAGCAAATGTCTTATAGCAAATGATGGTAATCATCATAAATTAAAAGCAACTAAGTCTCTAAATAGTCCAAAAGTATCCCAAACTAGAAGGGAAATAGTGACTTTGAAATCTGAATAACGGAATTAAAACTTTTAAACAGAATTTAGCGCTATTCCAAAATGACTTTGAAATCATCATGGCATTTGCCACCTCCGATTTTCTCTAGTGGCACATTCCGGCATTCCGAACATGGCAATCAAATCCTCCTCATCTTACAAACTGCTCAATGTTAGAAATGATGTGGCAAAACTTGTGATCCCCGGCCTCACAATATCTTTGCTCTTAGTAATGAGAGCAAGTGTTCTATAATGAGTATTGATCAATCCTCTTGCTTTCTAAATCGTATTCTTGAATTTGGGCAACTTTCCAATATTTTGAAGCATGAGATCAACCATATGGGCCGCCAGTTCAAAATATGTTCGGCCTTTCCTCCTGCAGCCTAGCTTTTGCAGACATGTTTGCTGCATGATTGTTAGTTACCACTTGAACAACATTCCATGGACTTATTTCTTTGATTTGCAAAAGCTAACACCACGACTGCTTCATAACACATCTGCATTTGCTTGGAAAAACATAACAAATTAGAACGACTAAAAGATTAAGAGCTAATGATGGAACTTTAAATAAAGTATGTTAAATGATTAAATCTCAATGCTTTTTACAACACTTGCATACTCTTTTTATCTGTACAACCATCCTTCATTAACGAACAACCTTTTATCTCTCATTGCTTTCTATTAGATTCCAAACTATTTGATGTTCTCTTCTTTGCCTTCTTTAACAGAGGCTTCCTTAACTGATACACCATAGGACCTATATAGCTCGGCCAAATTGCCCAATCGCTTCATACATGTTGCCAAACGAGGGAATCAACAAGGAATGGAAGGTCATCCTTGTCTCATTGACCCAAAGAAAGGTCCATTCATAGACTAGCTCTCTCCTTTCCTTGCGCTCGGCCTCATTGGTTGTCGTTTGCTTAGTTTTGCCAACTATTGGCGTAGGCTTCTCTAGAAGTAAGGTACCATAATGATGAATTACGTCAAACTCTTTAGGCCTCTTGCTTTCGATTAATAACATATCCATCTCACAAGTAATTCTTGTTCTTAAAATATGCACTTCTTCTCTACGTTTGATTTTTCTCACCTTTTCAATCTTGTTTTCCCTTGTTTGATCAAGTGTTTCTTTAGCCTCCTTTTTATCTTTGGCCGATGCCTTTGTGCATTTTTTCATAGTTTCTCCAATCCCAACGATTTGTTGTTTGAGCCAATTGATTCTACTACTGGATTCATGATTACAAAGGTTGCATCTAGTCTATGACATGTCATTTGGATAGTATGGCATGGATCCCCATCCATCCAATTTCATCTTATGGATGTGCGACATGTGCCTTATCTTGATCAACGGTTTCAGACTGACAATTTTTTGGATTTGTGGAGCTCATTGCTAGACTTGATTTGATCTACCTTTCATACAATACTTTATCTACAATCTAATTCAAAATTCATCTGTTAACATTTAAATCTAACATATGTGATAATCTAAAGAACAAACAAAACTAATTTTCTAAAAATTGCAGCTAAAAAAATGCCATTGAAAACCTGTAGATAAAAATATTTTTTAAGTATATATTCCACAGGTAAATCACAATGCATGCAATGTTGTAAATCTTTTTAGCAAGTATTATTGTAATTAACTACTGTTGATTAATAGAATTCTATGTAGGGCAGTACAAATACAGCATACAATATGATGTAGATTCACGGATTTGCAATTGTCCAAAAGATTATGATACATGATATGTTTTTATATTGAAATTTATATTAATATTTAATATATTACAATGTATAATCATAAATATTTAAATAACAACAAAATGTTATTAAACAAGTGTAAGATAATAATGAAATATTAGATTATACACACATGTGGTGTGTGCAAAAATGGATATGCGGTTCACGGTACGCCAAAAATAGATCCTAATTTTTGTGAAGAGAGGACCCTTAATCTTTGTGAGTGATTTAATTTAAGACAATCGATCCAAACTATATCTAAAAACCAATTTAAATGATCAAACCCAGTAGCGTATCTGGAGACCAATTTAAATGGTCAAACCAAAATTGTATTTAAAAACCAACCTAAACAATCAAACCGGATAAGCAAATTCGATTTGTAAATTGGGTCGAACCATGAAGTCTCCGAATTATTTTTTTGATTTATTTAATTACAAATATTGGGATTCATGATTCTAAACACGAATTGGTATAACTCCACTCCGATTTGAGACAATACGCGGGGTTTCAAAAATCCGTGCTTCATAGATAGAATGGCTACGTGTAATTTGCATAAAAGATCTGTGGAAAATCGGTCATACACTAAAAGTTGTATGGGTAGGAATATAAAAGATGCTATAATTAGCGTTGAAATATGCATATTTATTAATAAGCTGAGTGACGGAACAAACTTGTTGTAGCTATACCTTTCCTTCATATATTCTGCGACCATCTTGACCATGGTAAATGGTTGCTGTCTTATTTCTCTCATTGTAATTTATTGCAGCGTCACCTTTGACATGTTTAAAGGATCCTCCTAGAAAGGGAGAGAAACTCACTCTGTCTCCAAGTGGTACTTTAGCAGCTATAACAGATTCCCTTGGTCGTATTTTGTTGCTGGACACACATGCACTTGTTGTTGTGCGGTTATGGAAGGTAACGTTTCTCATTTGCATTTGGGGTCTCTTTTCTTTCCTTTGTAACAATAATGAGCCAAATGCTCATTTTTTAGGGATATCGTGATGCATCCTGCCTTTTTATGGAGATGTTGGTGAACAGAAATGAGGCTTCATCAAGTTCCGCGTACTACAGTCATTCAAAAAGTGATTATTGCTTATGTTTAGCAATTCATGCACCTCGGAAAGGGATAATTGAGGTAGTATTGCAGTTCTTTCACTTGCAGCTTCTTTATGCTTCTAGTTATTTATTATTTGATAGACTAGCTACTAATTTGATCATTCATATCATATTCACTTTCTATACAATTACTAGCTATTGAATAAACATTGAATAGTTCATGAACAACCTAAGAAACAAACATATTTGTGTACAGACTACAAATGGCCCAAAAGAACTTTAAGTAGTCATGGTTTATATGCTGATTTATTCATAAAATTTATAAATAGTGGATTTAGTTTTTTTAAAAAATCCAAACGGGCCCCTCCAGAATTGAACTCTCTACGACTCTACCCTTTGACTAAATGAGTTAATATCAATGCCTATATCAGTCTTCCAAAATGGAATTCTTTTAAGCCCTTCTAATTTATTCAGACAATCAGAAGGGGTATACCATATATCTACCAAATTCTTGAACTATTTCTGATTACCGAACTTGTGACTATGATATTATCATTGCCTTTTACCATCACAACGGAGCAAGCCAAGGCTAAGGGTGCAATTTTGACTTGATCCATCAATTCGATCTGAACATTGCAGGAATGACCATAGAGGCTGAGCATTATCAGGCACAATTATAATCGTGTGTAATATATGTTTTTAAGGGGTTAGGTTCGATTCTTGATTGTCGACCCTATTAACTAATATACTCAATTAAATCTAATAAAGTAATAAGATGCTGTGGTTTGCATGTACGTTGGTCGTTGGTTGGTGAGAGTTGGATTCCTTGCCTCACCGGTGTAGATTGTTTTTTTACCAATTGCTATGATGTTCGTATACCCAAGCCCTATGGTATAATACATTTGGTCAATAGCTGTTTGGCACACTAATTAGTGCATTTGTAAAGGCAATGATAATATCATAGTCCAAAGTCCAAAATCAAGAAAAATCAGTTTAATTTAAAGGTTTTTTTTTTACAAAATGGTCTCTCAAAACTTGGCTAATCACTAAAAGCTTGCCAATATTTGATAATTACTATTTACTCCCCAAAACTTCAATTGATTTTTTAAAGGTCTCCCGGCTTGCCAAAAAGATTCTTCCACTCCGTTAGGCATGTATCGGATGAATGCTGAGGCTAGGATTTTAAACCTTCAAACCCTTCTCCTATATTTAAAATCCTTAAGGTCGACCCTAAATCAAAATTAGAGTTGGGGATGTACTCAATTGAAACTCAATTCGCCATGGAAACAAGATATATTTTCTCAACCTTCTTTTTCCATGCACTAATGGAATGCGAATATTTTAAGATTTGCAAGCTAAGGATAAGTGGAAAACCTAAATTGAATGGAGAGAAGTCGAGTGCAATTGGGGAGGGAGCTTTGAAATAGAAAAAAAGATCGATTCTTGAATGAAGTCGAGAATAATTGAGGAGGTATTAAAAAATTCCTAACGATAACGTCAATTTTGGATGGAAATGTTGGAGGGGGAGTAAAAAGTAACAAATTAAAGATTTTGTTAGAGTAAATAGTAATTATCAAGTATTGGATGGTGTTCTAGTCATTAACCAAGTTTTGAGGGACAATTTAGTAAAAGAGGAAACGGGGCCTGCAGGTCCAAACTACAGTGGTCTCTCACATGGACCAGTGGGGCCCGCTGACTATTTTGCAGTTAGGCCTTTGGGCCCCTGCAGGTTTTACCCTGCAGGGTCCCTGCAGGCCCCATTTTGTTTTAGTAAAAATTCATAATTTAAAAGTTTATTGTTATATGATTTATAAATTGTAATATCTTATATGTATGAACTTCATATGTAGAATATATGAAGGAATAATTTCCAAATACTTCAGCTTTTCAATATTTTCTTTACTCATGGTATACGAAAATCACGAAAGTTATAAAAATCTCAAAATTTTCTTTTTTGTTCAGTTATTCAATATTTTGCTTGTTATTGCAGACGAGAATCACTAAATGTACAAAAAATCCCAAATACTTTTGTTTTCTATAAATTTTCAGCATTTTACACGCTACAACATACGAATATGACGAAATTTAAAAATCTCAAAATTCATGTTATTTTCGTTTTCCCAATATTTTGCTTGCTATTAGCATAATAAAATCATAAAATTTTCAAAAAATATAATATTATTTATTTTCTTCGGTTTTCATTTTTTTTCATGATATAGTATACAAAAATCGCAAAATTTTCAAAATTTTCAAAATTTTCTGTTTTCTTCCTTTTTTCAATATTATGTATATTATATCAACAACAACAACAACTGAGCTTTTTATCCCAAGCATATGGGGTAGGCTACATGAACCAACATGAGAATCACGCCGGGTCCAGCACATGAATCCTCTGTCTCCACTCACTTCTATCGAACAATATACTTTCATTGAGTCCTTTGGCAACCATATCGTTTCGTATCACCTCCATCCATGTTTTCTTCGGTCTTCCTTTTGCCCTTTTGCCATTGCCCATATCGAGAGTATCTATTCGTCGAACTGGTGCTTCCATAGGTCTGCGTCGCACATGACCAAACCATCTTAGCCGGTTTTCCCGCATCTTCTCCTCCACAGGTGCTACATCAACTTTTGCACGAATATCCTCATTTCGCACCTTATCTTTTCTAGTGTTACCGCACATCCAACGAAGCATGCGCATCTCCGCTACGTGCATCTTCTGTGTATGATGCTTCTTAGGAGCCCACCATTCTGTACCATATAATAAGGCAGGCCGAATAGCGCTCCGATAAAACTTCCCTTTCAATTTTAACGGAAAGTTACGATCACACAAAATCCCTGTTGCACTCCTCCATTTCAACCAACCAGCTTGGATCCTTTGATTAACATCACTATCGATCTCTCCATTCTTTTGGATGATGGAACCTAGATATCTAAACTGGTCGTTCGGTGATATCTCTTGCCCTTCCAATGTTATACCAATATGGTTTTGACTTCTCTGGCTACTAAATTTGCAGTGCATATATACTGTCTTGGACCTGCTCAATCTGAATCCCCGAGATTCCAATGTTTGCCTCCATAATTCCAATTTGGCATTAACCCCTGCTTTCGTCTCATTTACTAGAACAATATCATCAGCGAATAGCATACACCAAGGTACCTCATCTTGGATAGTTCTAGTAAGCTCATCCATCACGATGGTAAACAGGAATGGACTTAATGCAGATCCTTGATGTAAACCAATAGTGATCGGAAAATCACTCGTTAAGCCGCCGCAAGTTCTGACATTTGCCACTACTCCACCGTACATATCCTTGATTATGTCAATATACTTGACGGGGACCCCCTTCTTCATCATTGTCCCCCATAATACCTCTCTAGGTACCTTGTCGTACGCTTTTTCTAAATCAATAAATATCATATGCAAATCTCTTCTCCTCTCTCGAAAACGCTCGACAAGTTGACGAAGCAAATGAATAGCCTCTGTCGTCGATCGTCCAGGCATGAACCCAAACTGGTTCTCTGTTATCTTAATATCCTTCCTTAGCCTGTGTTCAATCATTCTCTCCCAAAGTTTCATGGTGTGACACATCAGTTTTATTCCACGGTAGTTTGAGCAACTTTGAATGTCACCCTTGTTCTTGTAGATAGGTACAAGGATACTTTTCCTCCATTCATTTGGCATCTTTTTTGTCTGCCAAATCTTATTAAACAGATCTGTCAGCCATTTAACGCCTATTTCTCCTAAGCATCTCCAAATCTCGATAGGAATCCCGTCAGGACCAACCGCTTTTCTTAAACTCATTCTGTTCAAAGCTTCTTTAACCTCAGGAAGTCTTATTTTACGCATGAAATCACGGTTTATATCTTGAGATTGAATGACAAGTCCATCCAAATTCTTAGTAAAGCTCTCATTGAACAATTTGTCAAAATAATCTCTCCATCTTTCCTTGATATCCTCGTCTCGAACTAAAACCTTCTGATTTTCATTTTTGACACATTTCACCGCACATAAGTCTCTAGTCTTCCTTTCCCGCATCCGAGCAATCCGGTATATATCATTTGCAGCCTTTTTAGTGTCTAATTTCTCGTACACCTTCTTGTAAACCTTAGATTTAGCTTCCCGAACAGCTTTCTTAACCTCCTTTTTAGCCATTTTGTACTTCTCAAATCTTTTCATATCTCTACTTTTCTTCAAATCTTTATAAGAATCCCTTTTAATTTTAATAGCAGCCTTTACATCTTCATTCCACCATGATATGTCCTTAGATGGTGGAGCACCACCTCTCGACTCACCAAGTAGGTCTCTAGCTACCTTCTTGATACAACTAGCCATTTTGTTCCATGTTTTGTCTGGATCATCTTCTGACTGCCAATCCGCTTCTTGTACTACACGATCTATAAAAGCCTTTTGGTTACTTTCTTTCAATCGTCACCATTTAATTTTAGGCTCTACCTTACGTCTAATCTTCCTAGGTTCTTTTCTAAATTGAAAATCTAGAACTAAAAGCCTATGTTGAGTGGTTACACTCTCACCTGGCACTACCTTACAGTCGATACAACCACCTCTATCTATTCTTCTCGTCAGAAAAAAGTCTATTTGACTAGCACTTGATCCGCTCCTAAAAGTGATAAGGTGGGACTCTCTTTTCCTAAACCAGGTGTTTGCTAAGATCAAGTCATAAGATAAAGCAAAATCTAGAATCGAGTCACCTGCTTCATTCCTTTGTCCGAAACCGAAACCTCCATGGATAGTATCAAACCCACTACGACTAGTACCTACATGTCCATTAAGATCACCACCAATAAATAACTTCTCTCCACTAGGTATACTTTGCACCACCTCGTCTAAATCCTCCCAGAATAGACGTTTACTAGCGTCATCAAGACCTATCTGTGGTGCATAAGCACTAATAACATTAAGGATCTCTCCACCTAGAATAAGCTTAACCAGTAAAATTCTATCACCTTTTCTCCTAATCTCAACTACATTCTCAAGCAACCGTCTATCTATGATTATGCCTACCCCATTACGATTTTTATCTCTACCCGTATACCAAAGCTTATAACCCCAAGGCTCTATGACTCTACTCTTTTCACCTACCCACTTAGTTTCTTGCAAACACATAATACCAACTCTCCTCCTAATCATCGCCTCCACTAATTCTATTAGTCTACCCGTAAGGGAACCTATGTTCCAGGAAGCTAGACGGATCCTATGAAACCCTTGCTTATTTGTCACTACACCCGGGGTCCGATGTAGCGCGCCGTCTCTGGACGACGACCCTTGCTTATTTGTCACTACACCCGGGGTTCGATGTAGCGCGCCGTCTCTGGACGACGACCCTTGCTTATTTGTCACTATACCCGGGGTCCGATGTAGCGCGCCGCATCTGGACGACGATCTAGAAGCCCTTGCATACTTAACACTATATCCGGGATCCGATGTAGCGCGTCGCTGAGTAGGGGACGCCCCAACGATATTCTTATTATGGTTCATGTCATAGAATGTGACAAAGTTTTACGTTGGCTGTCACAAGCCTACCACAACCCTCACCCTTTCTCATCCGGACTTGGGACCGGCAACGGTGGGTTTATTATGTATATTATATATAGCGCAAAAAAAATCATGAAATTTTCAAAATTCTCAAATTTTCTATTTTCTTCGGGTTTTTTTTTTTAATATTTTGAATGCTATAGCACATGACGACAACAAATTTACAATATTTTGCACAACCACACGAAAATTGCGGTATTTTAAAAAATCTCAAACTTTTCTGTATTTTTAGGTTTTTCAATATTTTGTTTGCTATAATGAAATTTTCGAAAATTTGCTATAATGAAATTTTCAATATTTTATTATAGCATATGAAAATCATGAAATTTTCAAAAATATCAAAAAATTTCATTTCATTTCGATTTTCAATAATTTGCATGGTATATATATAGCACACACAAAATTACGGAATTTTTAAAACTCCTAAAATTTTCCATGTTCTTCAGTTTTTCAATATTTTGCTTGCTATACACACACACCACATGAAAATCATAATTATTTTAAAAATTCAAAATTTTTCCATTTTCCTCAAATTTTCAATATTTTGCATGTAGTTATATAGCACACGAAAATCTCAATATTTTCTGTTTTATTTGGGTTCTCAATATTTTGCTTGCAATATGCACATAAATATTCGGGTTCTCAAAATTTTGTTTCGTACTGCACATGAAAATCGTTAAATTTTAAAAAAATCTATATTTTTGTTTTTCGGGTTTACAATTTTTGTATGTATATAGCCTATGACAAGCATGAAATTTTCAAAAAATGCTAAATTTTATGTTGTCTTCGACAGTGTTTTATGTCTTGGCGTCTCAGGCATCTGGATGAAGCGATCTGAGCTGCCATTGCCTCAAGTGTCCAGACGACCGTCTCAGCGTCCAAGGCGAGATTTTGAGGCGAGCATATAAGTGATTGTTTAAAAAATAAAAATAAAATAAATTTCATGTTATTTCAATCTTATTTTTGTTTATATATACTTGCTTTCTCCTTAATTATAAATAAGTTTTTTTTAAGAACATAATTAAAGCAAAAATGACGGAGAAACTAGTTTTTTTAATTCCAAATTGAAAAGCCTTTTATTCTTTTCTTACACATTCTTTCTCTAATTCTCGAACCAACCTAGTAAAATTATGTTGGCGGTCTAAATATTTGTCGCCTCACTTCATTCGAGCAGTCGCCTTTCTAGCACCTCTCATCTCAAGCGATAGACAAGTTTCGTCGTCCTGAAGTTGTCTTTCGCTTTTAAAACACCGGTCGTCGGGTTTTTGGCATTTTGCTTGCTAAGAAACGAATATCACAATATTTTCTAAAATCTAAAAAAAAAATTCGGGTTTTTCACTTTTTCAATATATAGCATGATATAGCATATGAAAACAACAAAATTTTCAAAAATCTCGACGAAAAGAATTATCTGTTTTCTTTTCGTTATTTTGAACGCTGGCGTATTAAAATTATGAAATTTCAAAAATCTTAGCATTTTATATTTTTTCATTCCAAATATTTTACTTAGCTTATACTTATGGGGAACTTCCGAATATCAAGGAGATATGCATGTGAAGTAAAAGAAGAAAAGGTCGCCGATTGATACCAAGAATCTAACAGAACAAAGAAATCTTTGTTCGGGTGACTGAAATGAAATCTTGTTCGGGTGACTGAAATTCCGTGGATGATTGGGATACCCTTGGCGATTCACGAAAACCACGAATATTAAAAAATCCCGAATTTTTTTGGTATCTTTAAATTTCCAATATTTTGCACAAGAAAATCGCGAAATTTTCAAAAAAACTCAAAATTTTCCGTGTTCTTTGGTTTTTCAATATTTTGCTTGTTATATAGTATATGAAAATATCAAATTTTCCGTTTCTTTCAAATTTTTATATCTTACAAGCACTAACACATGCAAATAGCAATTTTTCAAAAATGTCTTTCTAAATTTTTTTGCAATACAAAAAAAATCGTGAAATTTTTGACTCTAAAAATTGCTTTTTTTCCCATTCGATTTTTCAATATTTTGCATGCTGCATACAGAAATCATGAAGTTGCTCAGTATTTTGACAGCAAAACTTAAGTAGTTTGAGAAAAAATAAATAGAGATTTTAAAAAGAAGACCGATTATAATTTTTCCACCACATAAGCCTAGTTGTAGGGGATAAAAAGTGATAAATATTGAGTAGGGAGTTGATAGAAAATTTTCCATGACCTAAATGTAGCAAGGGAATTAACATGGTTAGATAACAATTTTTCCACTAAAGTCCAAGCTAAATAAGGAAATATTCCAACGAATATTCTCTCATGGCTTTATATAGATTATATAGATAAGTTTATTTGTACCGTTTCCTTCTGGAATATACACAGTTGGGTTCAAAGTAGGCTTCTTGACTCATGGATGCAGACCATTAAATGGAACCATATTCCGTCTTTAAAGTATTTTTGTGCACTCTCTTCCTCTAGTTTGGTAGTCTTTTCTTGTTTATAAGCCAATTTTAAGTATCAATTAACAGTTTAATATCATTAGACAACTTAGGGCCAACATCTTCACCACCACTGATTGGATTTGAAGTGAAGACACAAATGGATTGATATTACTTGCAATTGAATTGCATAAACAGGATGAATATGGAACTCCTTTCAAATGCAGGTTTGGAAAATGCGAACTGGACGGCGTCTTTTTGCAGTTCAGTGCCCAAAAGGGAGCAGAATTCTGCAGCCATCGACGAGATTTCAATCATCAACCCAATCGGCATCCTACATTCCTCTTGAGGTTTTCTTGTTAAATGGAGATTCTGGACAGCTCTCAGTTTTGAACAGATCTATCGGTTAACATTAATTGCATCCTTCATTGTCCAGTTAAGCAATCACCAACTTCGCCTTTGTCAGTTGCAAAACATGTATAGATTAAGAGTTGTACGGTATTGATAATATTTGCCCATTTTCTTCGATGTTTAAGAAAATAATATATGCATTTTGAAATTCACAGTGGATTCTGGTCATTCATGATACGTTAGGTCAGCAGGAAATTGTTGGATATTAGGTTTTTTGTTCTTTGACCTAATGGTTTGGTCTTGTTATCACATGAAAATTTAGAGAAGGGAGGTAATTAGTTGTGCAAACTGCCTTTGAAATATACTGGTTTGGTCTCGTCAATTGCCTATCTTTTATGTATTGCTATAAATTAAATAGCACAAGTGAGTTGGTTTGCAAGATATTGCACAAGGGTGTCCTCTTGGTTTACTGGGTTACTGGTCATGTACAGATGTACTATACCAGATCCCCGTTCACTGCGGTGCGCAAACCTAGCACTCCATTATTTCTTTGGGCCTCTGCTCCCCTTGGGTCTGTTCACCGAAGGCCGAAGTCCATTAAATTCCCTGGCTCCATTGTTTCAAGTTAGTGGGCCCGCTCCCCATGGGTCTGCAAGGCGAAGGAGGGTTGCCAAAGTCCATTAAATCCCTGGTTGAGCATCAGTGCCATTGTCTATATGTTGGTTATTGCTTGAAGTACATAAACTTGCAGATAATTTTGGACTTTTATACTTTAAGCCTCTATAATTATGTTCCTGCTCGCCTCTTTTCATAATACGTTTTGTACAATTTCTGTCATCTAATCTTCAAACATACTAGATTTCATGAAAGTTTTGTCAAAATTTACACATTCTTACAATCGGCAATGTAGCAAATATTCCATCATACAAATGTAGAAATTGCGGGTTTCTTAAAAGTCGCAAACCAATTGCTGTGTAACTTGACTATTGCATTATGATTGATGATGAAATATTAGCTAGTCTCCAACTGTTTTGCTACAAATTCTGCCTAAGCCCCTTTGACAATTATGCTTTTTTATCGGTTAAAAATAACTATATGCCAATGTCAATTATAAATATATTGTTAAATATATTAGTAGTTGTATGTGGGTAACATTTTGCCATAAGATGCGGACGATTATCTTTGCCCTTTTCTTGTTGAATGAATAAAATCCTGCAGCTTATCATTAACAATGGATTATAGTCAAATGTTAAGATTAAACTGGTTGACCAGTCAAGGCTTTTTCCTTGCCATATTTTGACTTAAAAGGAGTAAGTAATAATTTTGATGTAATATATGTGACTTTTTAGAGTTTGGTAGGACACAAGCCTAACTTTATCATTGGATTTCAAAAAAAAATAAATATGTACTTTAAAGTTGGAGATAATTTTCTTTAAGAAATTATATATGTTTCTTCTTGGCTTTTTCCAATGTATATCGTTCTTTACCATTCTTTTTGTAATATCCTGGTGATGTATCCGATTGACTAATCCATTTTATTCCATTATTTCATAAAGCCCTTAGAAATATCTCGATGAAATTTAACTCGGAAGGAATGTGAAATGCAGACATGCAATCTGATCTGCGTAATTTAGGAAGCAAGGAAGTTGAAGTTTGCGAATATGCATGTATGCAAACTTGAATGATATAATATATAGGATATTTGAATAAACTTTAAATTTACCGTATGTTTTAAATAATATAATGTGTATAAATGATAGGGGGCCTTTATAAGTTCCTAGATTTTTAAATCACTACTCTAATGTTCTCAATCCCCTAAGTAGTCACATGCCACTGCATCCCCATTTTTCCATCAAACCCCACATCAATCGTTATCTGTTGTCGACCACAACGTACAAACAAGAGAGTAGTTAATTAATTTGAAGAAGGTGTTATTACTACTATTTATTTGGTAATAAATCGTTATCAATCAAAACAAACACAATATATGAATGATTTGTGCCACCAGTGGATTGATTCTCCAAAATATGATTATATGAACCCCAAATGTCAACACCCCATGCATACGTTCCACAAATGAACAAATTATGTGGGCCCATCCTCTCTTGCATGGGAATCTCTCTCTCTCTCTCTCTCTCTCAAAATGATCTATAGTTCTTGGGAAATAAATACCTAATATTTACAAAATCCTAAGCTAAGAATAATCCAAGTTACTTAAGATCAAGACTCCTCATGACTACATTAAATTAGGGGTGAAAGCAGGCTGTGTTGAGCAGGTTTGTTTTTACAATTTCCATACACAATCCTAAATTTAAAACCTAAGTCCAAATCCGATGAAATCTAACATATTTACAATATGTTATACCAAACCCGATGTCGCGTTTGTGCGGTTTCAGGTTTAGACGGATGTGTCGGTTTTGCGAGGTTTTGGCCTTCTATAAATTATTGAAATTACAAATCTTGAGATGAATTACAAAAAATATATATGCTCAAGATTTATACTCTGACAAAACTCTATTTTACATTATAGATTTGTAAGTTATATCTAAATTGCACCAATTAAATATCATAGATAGATTACAATATGCACATTACAATAGTTTGAATTAAATTTTATTGTATACATCGAATTCGTATCAAATAAATGACGTTGGGTACAAGGCAAGTGGGTTTTATATTAAATTGATATCCGACAAGAAAATTTTGTTTCTCATCTTCTACCCTTTTGATCGGATATGGATGGGTATAGATGTTGCCCTGAACTTCATCATATAAAGTAAAAGAATAAAAAGGGGGAAAATGCAGTAGAATCAAGAATCCAAAGATAAGCTTCCATCAACCAAGGAGAATTCAAATTACAAACCCTAATATACAACTTTTGATTTAAATTACGAATCGAATATATTATAATAAATAATGAATATATATACATACACACACAGGAGTTAACACATAGCACGAGCATGAGTAGTTGGAATGTCTTGTGTAGCCCTATACTCTAACCTAATTAAGATTCTTCTCTGATCCAAATGCATGCATATAGTTGACCTCTCTTCTCCACAGGCCTAATTACTTTATTTAAACTCAATAATTAATCATTTACATATAATATTAATCATGCATGACACAACAAATGGTACATAAATTAATCTTAATATATAGGAAATTAAACATATATAGTGATATCTAGCTAGCCTCTCACATGCAACGACATATGTTCTAAAATCCTCATACAGCATATGCATGTCTTGTTATTTTTAATTTACCGGGGAAAGTGACTGCAAAAAGTAAATTGTTGGACGGCTCCTTTGGAACAAATTAAGGTTTTTTTCTTTTTCTATATTCAACCTCCAAATATTTCGTAATACTAAATAAGACCTTAAAACTTCATGTATATGATAAGAATCCCAAATCCTGTACGTTATCCAAATTGGATCCCATGCTTTGTTTTCCATCCAAATTTTTAATTACCATTTAACCCTCATCTTCTTTCTCAATCTTCCATCAACACCATTTTTTGCTTTCTTAAATTCCAACATCATTCTCGTTCAACTACCTATTAGAAATACATTCCCCTATAATCATGATCCTCATAGATTTTTTGAGCCATTTTGAGCTGCCGTCATGACTAAGCGAGAGAGAGAGAGAGAGAGTTGAGGGCAGATAAGGTATTTCACAGCCTAGTTAGCCTCATTAACCAGCATTTAAGTAACAGAGAGTTATTTTTAGATTACATAGAAGATTTGGGGATCATATATAGAAATTATAAAAGATTCGGGGTTAAATATTGAGCGGGGCGGGGGGCGGGGGAGAACCCATATTTTAAGGCCAGGGAACAATCTGAATTCATGTGAGACGAACAAAAGCTTTTTACTAGTATTAAAGTTGCAATTATTACCTACATCTCTTAATGTCATGTGCTTAATTATTTTATTACTATCTTCTAATCAACTCATTTCCCAAATATTCCGTATTCTAGGATGGTTAAAATTAGATGATTTTTTCACCTACTCTCTGCCAAGAAATCACATGCAAGCTAGCTGATTCAAATGCATGCCTAATTATAAATTAATTAATTAGCCAGTAAATTATTTAGGTGTAAATAGATTATTTGGAATGTAGAATGATTTTTAGATAGCATAACGGTCATATAAATAAATGTCACAGTACCCTCCAAACCCTAAGCAGCCGTCTCTCCAAGAGAAAACAAGAGGACAAGTAAGAACCCACAAATCACAAAACACGGATGCAGAGAAGGTTGCAGAAGAACTTCTGGGTTGTTCGGACTAAAATGAGTCCAAATTTTATTAAAAAATGTTGATTTTTCCTCCAACATTTTGAGCACATGTCCTTTGTTCAGATATACACAACACGTTTCATAGAGAAAATTTCATTCTCTAAAAATTCCAGATGATATGTATATGATCGATTGGGGCCTAGGTCCGACTTCATTTTAAGATCATTCAAGGGTTGTACGGAGGTTGTTTTTGTTGAATTTGATTTAAATTCGGATTAACTAGAGATTAGTTAGGATTTAAATTTAATCCCTTTAGTTTAGATTTAAATCTAATCTCTTGATTAAATTCATATTTATGTTTAAATATGGATTTATCTTCTTGCATTTATTTATTCTATAAATATAAGGCCTTCTTTAAGGTTTTTGTGGAACCCATAATTCTCTAATAATCTAAAATTTAACTAGAGTGGGAGCTAAGCGGCCAAGCACGGTCGTGGATATATAGAAAAAGGTTTTGTAAGAGATGGTAATTCTTTGTAAAGGAGAGATGAGAAGTTAATATAATCTCTTATAATTCTTTCTCATAGTGGAAGTTCTCGTCGCGGTTTGCAGGATTAGGTGCTAGTTGCGTCGATCCAGGGTAAATCTTGTGTAACATCTCTGTTTTTAGTATACAGAAATTTGTTTAAAAATTAACGTACAAATAGAGTATTTATAATCATGTGTTTGCTATAAGTATTTGAATTGCTTTTGAATAGTAAGAAAGTACTTGTAGCTTATTGGTAAACCCTTGCTCTGCTGTGACGTAGCCCCTGTATTCGAATTATCCCAGCCATATTATTTTTTGTTAATTTTTCTATTAAACTTTTAGAAGCTCAAAAGTTTGCACGCGCATTGCACGTAAAATGAAAAGTTACACAGAAAATAAATATGTGCAATAGGCTAGTTGAAGCAACGGGGACACATGGCGAAGATCCCAACCTCTCTCACCGGTATTGGACCGGCAAGATGGAGCCTACGGTCGGCACCGCCGGGTCTCCCGTAGGGGATGGTCCCCAATTTTTAACCCTAAACCCCTTGGACTCCTCCCACTACTTCTATACTGTTTGATTTCTCTGCACATTTTCAGAGAATTAAAAATGGGTATTAATCCACATTTTAATACACATTTTAATTCTAATCTTCATTACCCTAAATCATAATTTTCCCTATAAATACCACACCACATTTCACCCCCTTCATTCAGAATTTCATTACAAAAACTCTCTAAAATTTTCAAGTCCCAAGTTGTACAAGTGGTGTTAGCAAGAGGCGAAGTTCCGACGACGTTTCGGGAAGATTCCGACGACGAAACGATCCCCCTGACAGTTCTGAAAGCTTCCTCATTCTTCCTTCTTTTTTAATAACCAGTAAGTCCCCTTTCTCCTTCTCCATCTCTATTCTAAAACAATTTATTTCGAAAACTCGTCAGAAGCAGAGTTATTCCGACTTCCGATTCGTTTTTGTTTAAAAACTCCATTTTTCTTAAATAATAAAATACCATATTCTCTCATAATATTTAACAAAAATAAATAAACACATTAGAACAAGTTTCATCTCAAAATAATTCATGCTGCAATTTTTATGTCACTTTTACAGTAAAATACCATCATGTTACATACCATTTATAATTGTTCAATTTAACCGTATTACCTTTAGATAACTCACGAGGTAATGACCTATCTTATCACAACACACATGTTTGACATACCACGATGAATTTTGGGACTCTAGTTTATGGGAAAATACGAGATTGCGAATAAATACCTTAAACATTCAAAAACCGTTTTTTTAAAAAAGTGTGTTAATTAAATTCCTTGCAATTGCGCCTCTACAACCCATTTTGGGTACCCCAATCAGGATGGTGCGGGTTACCGCACATTCTCGGACATAGTAGAGCGAGATGCAGACCTCCTAACGGAACATTCGATCTCGATAGAATTTTTGATGCAATTTTTAAGAAAAGGAGATTTCTACAAGAAAAAAATTTATTTTTATTAAATATATATATTTATAACTATTATCAAAATATCTATTTTAAAATATATTATATAAATATTCTATGTTTTCTAAATCAAAGAAATCACAATTTCATGAAACTACCATTATAATTCAATACAATATCAATATTACACTAAAATACCATATAAAATGAAATTTAAGTTCTACTCACTAGAAAATTTTACTTTTATAAAATATACATCTATGAAAATCCTAAAAATGATAATTAAATACTTGAGCTGTATTTTGAAAATATATCAAAACTTTTTTTTATATAAAACCCCCTCAAGTTATACTAAATTACAATAAGGACCCTAGTAAATATATGTTTAAGCGGGACTAGTTCTCTTGAGCCTCAAAGAGCCGGAGAATATGGGTGTTTGCCTATCTAAGGTAGACAATCTAACAACGGTGTTATCAACACGGTAATTGTATTAAAAAAAGACATAAATTCTGCCGTCCATGTGCAGCAGTTACCGATAACACTAAAAACTAAATCAGTACTTCAATTTTTGTTTAAAAGTCTGATTCAGTTTGAGTCACGGTCAAATTTGCAATTAATCTGACTTGAATATGATTTAAGTATAAACTTCAATTCAACATGAATCTGTCTACACCAGAAATCAATCTATATCAACTGAACCGAACCATGGATATATACTGTTTACATGTCTATCCATTTATATCCATTCCATTTACATGATATCATGGTTTCGGCAAGTCGTACAATCTATCACACAAAACAATACAAATCAATACGAAAGACATTACGAGGTTTTAAAGGGGTAGACTGGTACGAGACGGTCACTTTAATACACCTAACCTGAATATCCATTGCTGTTGTACCGTGGCTTAACGGTTCCTTGTACTCTGTATACCTTAGTCTCCAAAATAGTGGGACTCCTCTCGTATACACTGGCATATTATGTACCAAGTTACAAACAACTGCGATAACAGAATAAAAGATACCATTATACAGTTATATTCTCTTTTCCATCTATTCTACTTCTTTCTTTCTTTGGGACTTACCGAGTGATTGTTCGCTGACGACATTTCTTTTCTTTCTTTCTTTGGAATGTTGTCAGGTGGATCAGACTCACTAGAAATCGAGCCCAATACTGAGGACTTGGAGCAGTTTGCCACCGACCCAGAGTTGTAGACACTTGTATATACTTTTCATTTCAGTTATGCCATTATTTAGGCATTGCTTTCTATTTCTGTATTTACATTTCCAGTTGTACTTGTAAAGAATTGTTAAATAAATAAAAGTTGCTGTTCATTTATATTCATGTCTCTTATGTACATTTTACTTTATATTGCTTAGATACGCTTAGCGTGTTTACTTCGGAGTAAATACGTAGCAGAATTCGCCGCGTCCCCTCCCCGTACACCGGGAAGTGGGGCGTGATACGTTTTGTTGGTGGCCCATTCAGATTAGTTCTGCATGTAGTCCTAAATAATATAACATAAGAATCAGCAATTAAAAACATTCTTTACATTTCATATTCCTTGAATCTATTCTAACCTTATTTTTCTTTCAAGATTATGGATTCTCCAAATAATACCAGCACCAACTTCAACAACACACCACCACCTCTACCGTTTACGTCTACCGTCGCTACTCCGATCAATGAGCATACGGTACTGATTGAGACGATCCGAAGTCTCCTGAAAGGACAGCAGCAACATACTGCTATATTAATGAACCGTCCAGAAGCGGAAGCGTCTAGGGTAAAGCAATTCCGGGCATTGCACTCAAAACAATTTTCGGGAAAAGAGAGCTGTAACAACCGAGTTCAGTTATACCAATTTCTGTTGCCGTATGTGTTGTTTGTGGTGTTTTATTCATTTACCGTGTTTGGATGCGAATGGTAGTTTACTTTATATTCGACTCGCTTGCTTAAGCTTGTTGTTCCATAGTTATAGAATTACCCTAGCGTATTTTGCATATAAAAATTTAAGTCACGTAAAATAATTTAAAATTACATAACATGGCCTGCATGATACCCCTAACCCTGTGGTAGCGTCCGTGCATCTCGTTTTCGTCCCGTTTAGTGAAACGGACGTGTTTGGATGGCTACGCGCACGTACGTGCGTCCGTTCTTGGGGGTATGATTTTTCGTTACATAATTTTTCATTTTAAATTTTGGAACTTGCATAAAATTTTCATATTTTAAATCCAAAATTTTGGACCCGACCCGGGCGCAATTCTGAAATATTTTGTATTCCGCCAAATTCTAATTATTTTTAAATTTCTTTAAAAATTAGTTCACGTATATTTTTTTTAACAGCTGAAAGATTTCTTATACAGCTAATAAAAAATATTTTAACAAGCAAAATCTTTTTTTAAAATTTTCCAAAAACCCTTTCCCCATATCTCTTTTCCCACGAGCCAATCAGAATTCCCCTTCTCCTTTTACCGGGCCCCAAGAGCTCTCTTTCTCTCTCTTTCTCCACAGTCTCTCCCTTTCTCTCTCCTCTCACGCTCTCTCTCACTCCTCTCGTGTTTACTGTGTATATCTCGAGTCGGGTCACCGCCTTTAGCTATCGTCACCTCCCTCTTAAAATCCTCTCCTTCTTCTTTTAAAAAAAAAAACACCCCGAGTGCCTTCACGAGAGACCCATCCTAGCTCCGCCGCCTCCATCAACCCTAACCCTATTTCCTCTGCTTTTCAACCCTCGTCGACACCCTCCTCATCCTCTCATCACCCTCATCTCCATCATCTCCTTTTTCTTCCTTCTTCCCGAACCCATTGCACCCAAAGAAACCCCGAGAACCCTTCTCCACCACCACCACCTTATCACGTCGCCGACCATCTCCCATCGCCATCTCCTCCCTTTCCTCTGCTCTCTCTCCAGCGTCAGAACCCTGCACCTAAACCCCAACCGACTCCAAACCCTAGCTGCAACCCTAGCCTCCAAGAACCTGCACACCCCTGCACGTTACCTGGCCGGAGCTCCGTCGATCTCACCGCCACCATCTCGTCTCCCCGTTACGTTACCAGTCCAACCCCAGTGAGCCTTCTCTCTCTCTCGTACCTCCTTTCTTCTTCTCTGTTTCCTTCTCTTCTTTCTTCTGTGTATTTTTTCTTTTCTGTAAAATCTTTTAACCTCTGTAGTTCGCTGAAACCGTGACGACGGCGACGATCACGACGACCCAGCAGGCATCTCTGACCCGTGTGTTTCCCCCGTGCGTTGTTTGGACTCACTCCGTATACCGTATCGCGATCCGTCGAGGCAAGTAAAACTTGCTACATGCTATTATGTTATTTTTATACATATTTAATTTCATGATTAAACCTGTAAATTAAACCTAAGGCTATTAGTTTCCATTTTACATTTCGATGTCCGGTTATATCATTTTAGATCTACAACTTGAACCCTATCATGTTGCATTCTGTCTTACTATACGTAGTACTCTCATACGTGTTTAAATCACATAATAATTATCTGCATAGCCCACAGTACCTTTTAATAGTTTCTACCCTATCGGACACCCGTTTGCATCCATTTGACCTATTTTTATATATAATTGCATCACTAGGTCATTTAATACATGTTAATGTGATTTTAATATTCCATATTCATTTAAGTGTATGATACTTAATGTTGGAACCATAACCCTTACTCTAATCGATAACCGTACATCCATATATTTTAATCTGTACCTATTTGCATATCACATTACAATGTTCCAGTTTATTGTTCTATTAGTACCCATGTTTGTTTTGTATACCCATGCTTATGCTAGTTTGATTATGAGCACCCACATGACATCTTATGCACTCTGACATGACTTGTTACACCTATTACTTGACACGACATGGTACCGTGCAACTCTTGACATGACATGACACCTATATACATTACTTGACCTGACCTGATGTACCATGGCTTTACCTGTTACCTGATCTTGTTACTAATGCCAACAAACTTTACCTGTTGTCCCTACGGACATTTCCTGTTGTCTATCCAGACAAACCTGTACCTGCCTGATCCTGTGTTGGCATTAGCTCCATGATTATTTAATACTTGACTTGAATACACAATCTGGGGGTATGGGGAAATCAATGATGAAACATGACTTGTAACTCGACAATTCGCTACCTTTACTGATCAGTTTTAGAGACTAGGCCAGCCTTGGGATGATGCTGCTGACATCATCCATCATTATCCACTACCTTTTAGAGGCTAGGCCAGCCTTGGGATGATGCCATGGACATCATTCATCGTTACCCCTTTTCCTTTTAGTGCCTAGCGGCATGTCTCGGTTTCAGCCCGAGAATCTTCACCGTGATCCCGGGCACGCACGGGATACTATTGAGTTACATCGATGATTCATCAAATTGATTTCAAAGACTTAAGAGTAGTTAACCCAATAGACCAGTTTAGATTACTCACTGCACACTACCTTTCACTGCCCTGATTTATATTGCTGTTACACCTGCTTTACCATTTATGATCATACTTGCATGTCTTGCTACCCTGTTTATATATTATTGCTTGATGTTATGACGCGCTGACGTCTGGGTTTTGCATGGCCCAGAGTCTTTACCTTTGCTGCAGTCCGAGCAGGAGTACTTCAGTCAGCAGGCTGAGCAGTGAGGACTCGTTAGTAGTTAGTTCTTTTATTTCCAGTATTTTCATTTATGATGTGAGCCCGCATTATGGGACGCACATTCCAGTTTAATCTTGTATTGGCTCTTTTGCTTCCGCATTATTTTATTCTTGATTCATTTTATTTTGGCTTATGGACATGTGTTAGATAGTTTATTATTGTTCTTGATATTTCTACAGCCGTAATATGACCGTGGAAGAATATTTCCTATCCACAGGTAGCATGGTTGGCTATGTCACGTGCCCATCTTAGCGTACTCTGGGATGCGGGGCGTGACATGATTCTTTTGGTATCAGAGCCATAGGATATAGGTTAATCGGGTTTTGATTATTTTGTTGTTGGGTATTGGACCCAATACACGAATCAGAATACTCGTGATTAGGAAACATGTCCTACCACCTTACCGTCTTACCATTCTTGAATCTTACCTTCCTCCTGATTCTACTTTTACGATGTGTAAACCTCCTTTGCATATCAACTCGAAACCTGGTTCCTTGTTTATCTCTAGAATTTAGGCGACTTGGGTGGAGTTATGTAATTGTAGCTATGATACCGCGGCATGGTTACAATGCGGTACTCTATTTAAGTAACTTGGAGTTCTAGCCTTGATTCATATCCTTAACCTATATTTTGAATCTGTTATCATGCTAATCCTTTTGGTGCTTTGATTTCAGGAATATGGCAGACAAGAATCTGAAAACGTATCAGAGGCGTGTTGACGAAGCCGCTATACTTGGAGTAATACGTAGGATGTTGGAGAACCAAAGGCGTCAGACCGAGCTGAACCAGCAGCAAACTGATTCCTTACAGGAAGGTTTACGGACTGTTCAGCAGTCCGTGAACAATGTTGTGGCCAGACCAGTGGATCGTGTGGGAACCGTAGCGGATTTCAGAAGACTGGGTCCGTCTGTCTTTACTGGTTTAGAGGAGCCGTTGCCAGCGGAGCAGTGGCTGGTTGACACGGAGAATTTACTCATTGAGGCACAGATCCCCGAAGATAAGAGAGTGGATGTGGTACGCATCCAGTTGGTGGATTACGCCCGTGAATGGTGGCTTGTGGAAGAGACCCGCTTGCCCAAGCCAATCAAGTGGGCGGATTTTTCAAAGAGTTTCTTGGAGAAGTTCTTCCCGCGGACTGCACGGGAGGAAATGGAAGAAAAGTTCATCAGTCTAAAGCAGAACGGCGCACCTGTAGATGTACATGCAGCTGAGTGGACGCGGCTCAGTAGATTCGCTGGACCTTTGGTTGCCAACGATGCTGATAGGGTAAGGAGGTTCATGCGCAGTTTGGATGTGGACATCCAGATGCAGATTGTCTCCCTGGGTTTGACCACTTTCTCACAGGTACTTACGGCGGCCCGAGAACAGCAGAGCCTATCTGTGAAGACTGGGAGTACACAGCAGACAACAATTACAGTATGGAAGCCGGCTTTTGCACCGAACCGAGCACATGGACACAGAGGTATTCCAGTGAACCGTCGTGGTGTAACACCTATGAAGAAGCCTACTGTCGTTGATCAAAGAAGGAGCGTGATTTGTAACTACTGCCATTTACCCGGACATGTGCAAAGCGATTGTCGAAGGAGGCAAGGACTTTGTTTGGTTTGTGGATCGGCGGATCATATTATTAACGCTTGTCCGTCGAAGCTTCGCACAAAGGATGATCTTCAGAAGCCGCCGCAGAAACCGTTTCCGGGACAGAAGCAGCTGACTCAAGGACCCAATCAAGCTCGAGCTTTTACCCTGACGGCTGAGGAAGCTAAGGCTTCAGGAGAAGTTGTTTCAGGTATTCTACTTGTTCATGGTTTTCCCGCATAAGAGTTATTTGATTCTGGTGCATCCCATTGTTTTATGTCGTCCAAGTTTATTGCTACACACTCGATTATTTGCACGACTCTGTCTAGTTGTTGGGACATACACACTGGGAATGGGAAGATCACATCTAGTAGAGAACGTAAGGATTGTGCAGTGGTTATTTGTGGACGGGAGCTGTTTGCGGATTTCTTGGTGATTGATACAGGCAGCTATGAAGTCGTCTTGGAATGGATTTTCTCGGCACTTTCCATGCTCACATTGATTGTAGGGCAAGGAAAGTAATTTTCCAGATTCCCGGACATCCAGAGTTTATCTTCACTGGAGGAAGCAGTTCTGTCGGGCCAGTCGAGTTTAGGGCTAGGCCGACAGCTAATGTTCTTTCGTCAATGGAGGTTTCTCAAGATGAAACGCCAGTTGTTGTTCGAGATTTCATGGACGTGTTTGAAGACATATCAGGTTTACCGCCGAAGTGAGACGTAGAGTTCACGATTGATCTTGTTCCTGGTGCAGCGTCCGTTTCTAAAGTGTACTATCCAATGGCACCAGTGGAGTTAGAAGAAGTTAAAAAGCAGGTTACTGAATTACTTGAGAAGGGTTGGATTCGAAGCAGTAACTCGCCTTGGGGAGCTCCAGTTCTTTTAGTTAAGAAGAAAGATGGCACAAAGAGGATGTGCATCGATTATCGAGAATTAAACCGGGTGACTATTAAGAACAAGTACCCGATCCCTCGCATTGGCTAAACTATTTGAGCAGCTTAGTGGCGCGAGGGTATTCTTGAAGCTGGATTTGCGATCCGGATATCATCAGGTCCGAGTTAAAACATAAGATATTTGCAAGATGGCGTTCTGAACTCGGTATGGACATTACGAGTATTTAGTGATGCCCTTCGGAGTAACGAATGCAACAGCGATATTCATGGACTTGATGAACCAAATCTTTTCACCATTCTTGGACCAGTTTATTGTGGTGTTTATTGATAATATTCTGGTCTACTCGAAGAGTATCGAAGAGCACGCAGAACATTTGAAGATCGCATTGCATACGTTGAGACAAGAAAAATTATATGCGAAGATGAGCAAGTGCGAGTTTTGGCTTGAAGAGGTGAAGTTTTTGGGACATGTCGTGTCCGGAGATGGAATCGCCGTTGACCCCGAAAAGATTGCAGCAGTTCGAGATTGGCCGATTCCGAAGAATGTTGTAGAGATAAGAAGCTTTCTTGGACTTGCTGGGTATTACAGAAGGTTCGTGGAGAACTTTGCTCGTCTGGCGGAGCCATTGACTAAGCTTATGCGCAAGGAGGTACCATTTGTATGGACAGATAAGTGTGCGTCAGCTTTTGAGGTGTTGAAGCAGAGGTTGATAACTGCTCCTATTCTGACCGTGCCAGACAGTTCCGGAGGATTGGTGATTCACAGCAACGCATCGGGGAAAGGATTGGGATGTGTTTTGATGCAGCATGGGAAGGTTATAGCGTACGCATCGAGACAGTTGAAGACACATGAGAAGAATTACCCAACTCATGACTTGGAGCTTGCAGCTGTGATCTTCGCTTTGAAGATTTGGAGACACTACCTTTTGGGCGAAAGTGTCGAGGTTTTCACCGATCATAAAAACTTGAAGTATGTGTTCACGCAGAAGGAGCTTAATATGAGGCAATGTAGATGGTTGGAGTTGATGGCTGACTACGATCTTGATCTTAAGTACCATCCGGGGAAAGTTAATGTCGTGCCGGATGCGCTCAGTCGGTTACCAGCAATTCAGATGTTGACTACACAGAAGGAACTCATTGAAGACTTTCGAAGATTTAATTTGGAGGTTGTGCTACCGCATTCTTCGGGACAGTTGATGCAGCTGCAGGTACATTCGTCGTTGATCGAGAATATTAAAGCAGCGCAATCGCAGGACCCTAGATTGCAAAAGTTTCGAGAACAGGTTGAAGCTGGACTTCGAACTGACTTACTGATCCATGAAGATGGTTCGTTGAGATATGGTAGCCGTTTGTGTGTGCCAAAGGGAGATATTCGCGAAGAACTTATGAAGGAGGCGCACAGTTCAGCATATTCCGTACATCCAGGAGGCACGAAGATGTACCGAGATATACGACAGCATTTCTGGTGGGAAGGCATGAAATGGGAGATTGCCCGCTTTGTGGCAAAATGCTTGGTGTGTCAGCAAGTTAAGGCTGAACATCAAAGGGTTGCTGGTTTATTGCAACCACTTCCGATTCCTCAGTGGAAGTGGGAACATATAACCATGGATTTCGTGATGGCTCTACCGCGGAGTCCAAAAGGCAACAATGCAGTTTGGGTGATTGTTGATCGTTTGACCAAGGTAGCTCATTTCATTCCTTTTTGGGTTGGTCAATCAACAGAAACTTTGGCAGAACGGTACATGCAGGAGATTGTAAGATTGCATGGAGTACCGGTGAGCATCGTGTCCGACCGTGACACGAGTTTCCTATCACACTTTTGGAGGAGCTTACAGAAAAGTTTGGGGACTCGTTTGAAGTTTAGTACCGTTTATCATCCCCAAACAGATGGCCAGTCGGAGAGAACGATCCAAACTCTTGAAGATATGCTGAGAGCTTGCATGTTGGACTTCAAGGGTTCATGGGAGGATCATCTATATTTGGTGGAGTTTTCTTACAACAACAGTTTCCAGGCGACTATTCAGATGGCTCCATTTGAAGCCTTATATGGTCTCAAGTGTCGTTCACCTGTTTGTTGGGACGATGTCGGTGAACGAAGATTGTTGGGACCAGATTTGGTCGTGCAGACAGTTGAGAAGGTTAATACTATCCGAAGTCATATGAAAGCAGCACAAGACCGACAGAAGAGTTGGGCTGATACGTCGAGAAGACCTCTAGAGCTCGCCGTGGGTGATTTGGTATTCTTGAAGATATCACCGACTAGAGGGGTGATTCGTTTCGGAAGTCGAGGAAAGCTCAGTCCTCGATTCGTTGGACCTTTTGAGATTTTGGAGCGTGTTGGAGAAGTGGCGTATCGATTGGCGTTACCGCAATCCTTGGCGAATGTTCATGATGTGTTTCATGTATCTCAACTCCGTAAATATGTTCGAGACGAAACACATGTGTTGGATCATTCGAAGCTGACTGTACGAGAAGATTTGACTTTCGAGGAGCGACCGATGTCGATTATGGATCGAAGGGAAAAAGTTCTTAAGAACAAAGTTATCCCTCTTGTACTCGTTTCTTGGGGGTAATCGCTCACATGGAGAGTCAACTTGGGAACGAGAAGATGAAATCCGGCAGAAGTTGCCGCATCTATTCTTGTAGTTTGATTGATTGTTTATCCTTTCTTGTTTTGGAATTTCGAGGACGAAATTCTTTTTGTAGTTGGGTATAATGTAACAACCGAGTTCATTTATACCAATTTCTGTTGCTGTATGTGTTGTTTGTGGTATTTTATTCATTTACCGTGTTTCGATGCGAATGGTAGTTTACTTTATATTCGACCCGCTTGCTTGAGCTTGTTGTTCCATAGTTATAGAATTACCCTAGCATCGCGTATTTTGCATATAAAAATTTAAGTCACGTAAAATAATTTAAAATTACATAACATGGCCTGCATGATACCCCTAACCCTGTGGTAGCGTCCGTGCATCTCGTTTTCGTCCCGTTTAGTGAAACAGACGTGTTTGGATGGCCACGCGCACGTACGTGCGTCCGTTCTTGGGGGTATGCTTTTTCGTTACATAATCTTTCATTTTAAATTTTGGAACTTGCATAAAATTTTCATATTTCAAATCCAAAATTTTGGACCCGACCCGGACGCAATTCTGAAATATTTTGTATTCCGCCAAATTCTAATTATTTTTAAATTTCTTTAAAAATTAGTTCACGTATATTTTTTTTCACAGCTGATAGATTTCTTATACAGCTAATAAAAAATATTTTAGCAAGCAAAATCTTTTTTTTAAATTTTCCAAAAACCCTTTCCCCATATCACTTTTCCCACGAGCCAATCAGAATTCCCCTTCTCCTTTCACCGGGCCCCATGAGCGCTCTCTCTCTCTTTCACTTTCTCTTTCTCTCTCTTTCTCCACAGTCTCTCCCTTTCTCTCTCCTCTCGCACTCTCTCTCACTCCTCTCGCGTTTACTGTGTATATCTCGAGTCGGGTCACCGCCTTCAGCTATTGTCACCTCCCTCTTAAAATCCTCTCTTTCTTCCTTTTAAAAAAAAAACACCCCAAGCGTCTTCACGAGAGACCCATCCTTGCTCCGCCGCCTCCATCAACCCTAACCCTATTTCCTCTGCTCCTCAACCCTCGTCGACACCCTCCTCATCCTCTCGTCACCCTCATCTCCATCATCTCCTTCTTCTTCCTTCTTCCCGAACCCATTGCCCCCAAAGAAACCCCGAGAAACCTTCTCCACCACCACCACCACCTTATCACGTCGCCGACCATCTCCCATCGCCATCGCTATCGCCATCTCCTCCCTCTCCTCTGCTCTCTCTCCAGCGCCATAACCCTGCACCTAAACCCCAACCGACTCCAAACCCTAGCTGCAACCCTAGCCGCCAAGAACCTGCACACCCCTGCACGTTACCTGGCCGGAGCTCCGTCGATCTCGCCGCCACCATCTCGTCTCCCCGTCACGTTACTAGTCCAACCCCAGTGAGCCTTCTCTCTCTCTCGTACCTCCTTTCTTCTTCTCTGTTTCCTTCTCTTCTTTCTTCTGTGTATTTTTTTCTTTTCTGTAAAATCTTTTAACCTCTGTAGTTCGCTGGAACCGTGATGATGGCGACGATCACGACGACCCAGCAGGCATCTCTGACCCGTATGTTTCCCCCGTGCGTTGTTTGGACTTACTTCGTATACCGTATCACGATCCGTCGAGGCAAGTAAAACTTGCTACATGCTATTATGTTATTTTTATACATATTTAATTTCATGATTAAACCTGTAAATTAAATCTAAGGCTATTAGTTTCCATTTTACATTTCGATGTCCGGTTATATCATTTTAGATTTACAACTTGAACCCTACCATGTTGCATTCTATCTTACTATACGTAGTACCCCCATACGTGTTTAAATCACATAATAATTATCTGCATAGCCCACAATACCTTTTAATAGTTTCTACCCTATCGGACACCCGTTTGCATCCATTTGACCTATTTTTATGTATAATTGCATCACTAGGTCATTTAATACATGTTAATGTGATTTTAATATTCCATATTCATTTAAGTGTATGATACTTAATGTTGGAACCATAACACAAACTCTAATCGATAACCGTACATCCATATATTTTAATCTGTACCTATTTGCATATCACATTACAATGTTCCAGTTTATTGTTCTATTAGTACCCGTCTTTGTTTTGTATACCCATGCTTATGCTAGTTTGATTATGAGCACCCACATGACATCTTGTGCACCCTGACATGACTTGTTACACCTATTACTTGACACGACATGGTACCGTGTAACTCTTGACATGACATGACACCTATATACATTACTTGACCTGACCTGATGTACCATGGCTTTACCTGTTACCTGATCTTGTTACTAATGCCAACAAACTTTACCTGTTGTCCCTACGGACATTTCCTGTTGTCTATCCAGACAAACCAGTACCTGCCTGATCCTGTGTTGGCATTAGCTCCATGATTATTTAATACTTGACTTGAATACACAACCTGGGGGTATGGGGAAATCAATGATGAAACCTGACTTGTAACTCGACAGTTCGCTACCTTTACTGATCAGTTTTAGAGGCTAGGCCAGCCTTGGGATGATGCTGTTGACATCATCTATCGTTATCCACTACCTTTTAGAGGCTAGGCCAGCCTTGGGATGATGCCATGGACATCATTCATCATTACCCCTTTTCCTTTTAGTGCCTAGCGGTATGTGTCGGTTTCAGCCCGAGAATCTTCACCGTAATCCCGGGCACGCACGAGATACTATTGAGTTACATCGATGATTCATCAAATTGATTTCAAAGACTTAAGAGTAGTTAACCCAATAGACCAGTTTAGATTACTCACTGCACACTACCTTTCACTGCCCTGATTTATATTGCTGTTACACCTGCTTTACCATTTATGATCATACTTGCATGTCTTGCTACCCTGTTTATATATTATTGCTTGATGTTATGACGCGCTGACGTCTGGGTTTTGCATGGCCCAGAGTCTTTACCTTTGCTGCAGTCCGAGCAGGAGTACTTCAGTCAGCAGGCTGAGCAGTGAGGACTCGTTAGTAGTTAGTTCTTTTATTTCCAGTATTTTCATTTCTGATGTGAGCCCGCATTATGGGACGTACATTCCAGTTTAATCTTGTATTGGATCTTTTGCTTCCGCATTATTTTATTCTTGACTCATTTTATTTTGGCTTATGGACATGTGTTAGATAGTTTATTATTGTTCTTGATATCTCTACAGCCGTAATGTGACTATGGACGGATATTTCCTATCCACAGGTAGCATGGTTGGCTATGTCACGTGCCCATCTTAGCATACTCTGGGATGCGGGGCGTGACAAGAGCCCTTTGGAAGCTAAAGAATGGGCTTAAAGTATTGAGGATGATCTGATAGCAGCACATGTGCCAGAGATCGCTTGGGTTCGAGTTGCGAAGCTGCAACTCACCGACAATGACCGAGTATGGTGGAAGGCGGAAGAAAGCCGTCTTGCCCAACCTATCGAATGGAGGACTTTTCATGACATGTTCGACGCGAAGTACTTCCCAGAGACTGCCCGATTTAACACGGAGCAGCAATTTATCCATCTACAACAGGGTTCGATGTGGACTAAATCTGTAGATGAATATGATGCTGAGTTTACCATGCTCAGTAGGTAAGATATGTCTCAATATTCGATTTTCAAATATCACATACTACACAGCTAACACAAGACCTTAACAGGTTTGCGGCACACTTGATACCGACTGCTGAGATCAGGTCCAGATGATTTCAGTAAGGGTTAGATCTGGAAATCCAAGCTGCCTTAGCTACAGGGGATTTTCCAACCCACGAACTGGCCCTGAAGGTTGCTCGTCGATATGAGGCAGTGGTGAAGATGAAGGGCAGACCCTAATTTGCCAAGTGAAGCGCTCTGCCACTCAGATGGCAGGAGGAGCCTCTTCAAGGCCACATTTTGGGCCCAGGAGACCGGGAGTACCAAACAACAGGCCCAGCCCAGCCTTTTGCACCTATTGCAGGAGGGATGGATATTTGGCGAAGGACTATCGGCGTGCAAATCGCCTTTACTTAGTCTGCGGCTCAGCCATTCATGACATTGGGTCTTTTCCTCATAGACATAACCCAAATGTTGCCCCCAGACTAGCAATCACCTACCCGCAGCGACCAGCCATCCAGAAACCTGCTCCAAGACTAGCTTTCCCAGCTCCACCACCTCGTGGACCAATTGCACATTCTCCTCGTCAGTTCCATCAAGCTCAAAGGAACGTACCTTAAGGATAAAGGAACGGATAGAGGAATGCTCCTCCAGTAAGAAGGAATGTACCGAGGCGACAGGCTTTCACAATGACTGTGGAAGAAGCTGAAGTCACTGGCCAAGTCATCACTGGTAACAATTTCTTTTCAAGCTTTATTTCAGTCTATACACATACCCATATATCTTTTCCTTATACCTAAAACCTATCCCACATAACTTAGGTACGATCTTAGTAGCCTCACTTCCTGCACTAGCACTCTTCGATACTGGAGCATTTCATTGCTTTATGTCGCAACGGTTCGTCCGAACTCATGCGATTCCAGTCAAATCGTTCGTATCCAGCTGGAATGTCAGTTCAGGGAACGACGTTCTAAAAGCAACAATGAGATACGACCTGTGTCCAGTGGTTGTCTGCAGCAGAGAATTCTATGCTGACTTTAAGGTGCTGGACATACCAAATTTTGATGTCATTTTGGGTATGGATTGGCTCGGAACATTTTACGCTACCATTGACTGTCGTCAAAGGAAAGTAGTTGTTCCCCTCCGAAAGACGCAGCGAAGACGCGATAAACGTCTGGCCTGAATTTCGAGACAGATGCTAATTGGTGCTATCCGTCCATCTCTCCGAAGATGCCAAGTTGATTTATGGCACCATGTATCAAAGGTTTAAACGGATGCGGCCGATGTAGCAGACTTTGTCAGATTCCCCCTCGTTTGAGGGGTTTTTGATTGTGGGGACGCTCTTCCCTGCAGGCGCAAGCCCCTGTAGTTAATTACGCTACCGCATCGCGGTAACAACTTTCTCCTTCTTCAGATGGTCACTTCGTGTCGTGGGTGTTTGTTTTGTGTTTGGTTGCCCGTAGATTGTATACGGAGACTAATTTATGTTGTCACCCGTAGGACGTGGATCTGTTCCCCTCCGAAGGATGGCGCGACGGACATCTTGTCTGAGATTCGGGGCAGATGTAATAGGTGCTATCCGTCTACCTCTCCGAAGATGCCAAGTTGATTTATGGCACCGTGTATCGAAGGTTTAAATGGATGCGTCCGATGTAGCAGACTTCGTCAGATTCCCCCTCGCATGAGGGGTTTTTGATTGTGGGGATGCTCTTCCCTGCAGGCGCAAGCCCCTGTAGTTAATTACGCTACCGCACTGCGGTAACCACTTTCTCCTTCTTCAGATGGTCACTTCGTGTCGTGTGTGTTTATTTTGTGTTTGGTTGCCCGTGGATTGTATACGGAGACTGAGTTATGTCATCGCCCGTAGGGCGTGGACTAGTCCAAATCCGTATTATCTTAGATTTGGGTTTGGGGGTTGTGTTTAAGGATACGTTAGCCTCGTTTGAGACTAAGATCGACTTAAACGTTTGTTAAGGATACGTCAGCCTAGTTTTTAGATTAAGATCAACTTAACGGGACCGTTTAGACCCAACAAAAGAGCAATTAAGGGAGCCCTGTTGTTTAGTTTAGTGACATTGCGGTCAATAGGTAGTTTAAGGACATTGCGGTCCAATGTTAGTTTTAAGACATTGCGGTCAAGGTTAAGGACATCATAGTCCGTGGATTTAAGGACTCTACAGTCCGGCGTTAGTTTTAAGACATCACGGTCAAGGTTAAGGACCTCATAGTCCATGAGTTTAAGGACCCCACAGTCCGGCGTTAGTTTTAAGACATCACGGTCAAGGTTAAGGACCTCATAGTCCATGAGTTTAAGGACCCCACAGTCCGACGTTAGTTTTAAGACATCACGGTCAAGGTTAAGGACCTCATAGTCCATGAGTTTAAGGACCCCACAGTCCGTAGCAATGTGTGGTCATCGGGACCCGTCACCTCTTTGAAGACGTTGAGGAATTACAACGCCAAGTATCAAAGGAGTGAAGAGATGTACCCTTGAACCAAGGTAGATTAAATAGTCTTCGGCCCAATTTGGGTCCAAGACCAATTAATTATGTTATGAGCCTATTAGCCCAGTTAGGTTTGAATTGAGGACTTATGGCCAGTTTGGGCTAAGTCCAATCATGTTTAGAATATTGGCTTTCTGTTGGTCCATTGAAGGAGAGGCTTTGCCTCTAGAAACTTAGCCAATTGGGCTAAAGTTAGTGTTAAACACTAAAAACCAACAATATTGAACACTGGAAAAGATTGACAAGTTGGTGTTAAACACTAAGGAGAATCAGTGTTAAACACTGGATACAGAGTTTCCAATTTAGTGTTAAACACTAAGGCAAGAGGGGTCACGTGATAGCACGTGAGAGAGCCCTTCTTCTCTTTGTTTTGTTCTACAGATAAGTATTTAACACTTTTAGCTTTGAAAGCCATCACGTGCGGGCACGTGATGGGGGCCCATGCTCTGGTTTATTAGAATACTCATTAGGGGTCACGTGGTAACATGTGATGGTGCCCTAGAGTCCCTGTTTATTTCGCTGTTCCTTTATGTGCTTCAGGGATCACGTGGGGGCACGTGAGGCGTTGCCTCAAAGTTCTCTTTTATATATCTTTGCAGGAGTCACGTGGTAACACGTGAGATGTCTGCTTCAGAGTTCTATTCTGTTGGTCTTTGCAGGGGTCACGTGGTAGCACGTGACTCTGTATGTTTTTTAAAGTTCTGTTCATAGGGTTAAACCCTAAACTTTAAAGGAATTAAATTCCCGTTTTCTTCTGAAGAATTATATTCTTAATAGGGTTAAACCCTAATTTCTTTTCTTAAGGGAATTAAATTCCTGTGAGTTTGAGAGAATTATATTTTCAATTAGGGTTAAACCCTAGTTACGTTCATTTTGAAGGAATTAACTTCCCATAACATAGGGTTGAACCCTAATTTTATCTCAAAGGAATTGAATTCCTATAGTTCTGTGAGAATTAAATTCTCAAGCTTCCATTCCCCTTCTATGCTTTGGATCTGCATGGCAGGATCTTAATCCAATGAGAATTAAATTCTCAATTCATGGGGAGATGTACACTTTGCAGATCCTCTGCTAGAGAAAGAACTAAGTTCTTTTTTTATATAAGAGTTAAACTCTTTGAGAATTAAATTCTCTTTTTTAAGCCTCTCCCTTCTTACCTAAGGTTTTCTTTTGCAGAGGATCAAATTCTTCCCAAAATCTCAAGGCTCTATTTCTCTTTCTTTTTATGTCTCTGTATGTGTCTCTCTGTGTGTATATTTTCTCTCTTTTCTGGCTCCTATTTATAGGAGAAGGAAGAGAATCAATCAGTTTTAGTGAATCTTTCATTGAAAGATTTGATTTGTTTATTGAGAGATTTGATTTATATTTATCATTCATCTGGACCTTTGGATTATTGGATGAATTTTATTCACCATTGGATTTTAAATCCAAAAATATCTCTTTATTATTTCGGTTAGATTTAAGGGGAAATCTTTCCAAGTCTGATATTTTTCCATAAATTGGTGATATTTAATCACCCTTAGATCTTTAATCCAACGGTTCCAAATAATCTTTCTCTTTTGGAAAGATTTGAATGCTTTCGGAATTTAATTCTGTTAAATAAAGAGGCTTTGAAAGCCGGTCACGTGTGGCCACGTGACCCCTGGAACAGGCATTTCTTCTCCTTTTGCGCTCTGTTCTCTTGCCGCTGTTCAGCCGTCACGTGCCAACACGTGACCCCTGGTCACGTGTGAGCACGTGACCTTTTCTGGAGCCTTTTCTTTGATTTAAACAGGGAGCGAATCTGCCTTTTGCCGCTGCTTTTAAATGTCACGTGTCAACACGTGACCGCTGGTCACGTGCTAGCACGTGATGCCTCCTCCATAAGTTTTTTCCTGATTTTAAATCAGGAAACAAATGCCCCCACAGCGTTGTTCTCACGTGTCTGCACGTGAGTGCAACGCTGTCACTTTTTGTGACCGTTGGATTCCTCTAGAGATTTGGGGAGATGAAGCGTCTCCATTACATCCTATAAATATAGGGGTCATTTCAGAAGCGCCTCCACTTTTGCTTATCTTCCTCCTTGCAAACTTTTTCTGAGAATTTAATTCTCTTCTTCCAGAGCTTAGTTCTCTGCCTTGAAACATTTTCAGAGTTTAACTCTGTTCAAACAGAATTCTTTTTTTCAGGTAATGCTCTTGAATGAACGATGAACTTTCACATTCCTCTGGATTTTAAATCCAAAGCAAGGGTTTTTACCCTTTTTTAACAGGAACCCATTTTTTCTTTAAGCTTTTCAATCAAAATATGAAACCATTTAATCTTCAACAGTAGATCATTTAGGGCTCGTATGATCTTTAGGGAGATGATGATGGCGGTTCAAATCCATGGAATTTAATTCCATCCCAAAAATGTTTCTAGGAATTTAATTCCCTTTTCTCAATAAGGAATTTAATTCCTATGAAGAACTCAGTTTCTTCGCATGGAGGCTTCTTAGGGTTTTCTTGCCGTGGGTTGTCCTTCTGTAATCAATGAAGAAGAAGCTTTGTAACAATTCTCATGACCTTTATTTCAGGTATTATGGATGCCCATATATATGATCTTGACGAAATCATTTCCTATGGGAACATTCGTGCACTGGGCCGCAGTCAGAACCAGGAGTTCACCAATGCTCAGTGCGCTGAGATTATGAGCCGCTTCGACGAGTACAACCATCGGCTACTCCCTCGTCGCTCTTCTCTTCTGAGACTCATCGTGCTGGCGATCTGGGAGGCGCTCCCTCTTTTTTGCACCGGCGTGCCGCTCGGGGCATTGGATGCCGCCGAGGATAAGGTACATTCGGTATTCCTGATGAGCCTGATTTCAAAGAGGAGGCGAGACGACCTCATTGAGCTCTTGCACCAGGCGTTTCAGCAGTCAGCCATACTTGCTGCCTATCGGCGGGTGGAGGATATTCGTGAGGACCCCGACGCTTGTGACCGCGAGAGAAAGCATACCAGGATGGTTCGAAATGCCTGGAAGATCTTGGACAAAGTTACATTCGAGTTTCTCAATCCATGCCTTGCGTCCGAGGTCTTACCGTTGTAATCGTTTCTTTTTTTTTTTGTATGAACCTTTTAAAATATGAATGACAAATCTTATCGTGTCTTTCTGTGTTTGCATGCCCCCCTTTTTTTGTGGGATTTTTTCATATATATATATATATTTATTGTTGCTGCTGATGTGTTTAGTTGTGCAAGGCATTGTTTCACTTTCTAATACACACCAAGCATGAGGCTCACGTGCTCTGCACGTGGGGTCCCTTCGATGGGGCTGTTCAACTTTCCCTGCCCTATCTTTTGTGCATGGTATTAGATGCAGAAAAGGAGCCTTGGAAATAGTTCCCTTTCCTTGATTTCCAATGCTTTCCCCTTTTAACCCTCGGAAATAGTCCCCTCATGCAATATTCCCCGTGCGCGGCATTTAATGCCCCTCTTTATAAACTGAGTCCATGGCCTTCTTTTTCTCTTCACAGAGAAATTTATTCTCACTTTAGTGCGATTTATCTTGAGGAAATAACTGAGTGCCATGGCCTGCAACCGCCCCCATGCTCGTCGACAGCCATGGGAAGTTCCTATCGAGGAGATGATCCCTCGCTTTGTCGCCCGATTGGTGGATCCCCTCCTTACCGACGACGAATGCGACTCAGCGGCGTATGAACTCTCGATCCGCAGGGGGTCTCCCCTCCCAATGGGCTCCCTCTGGCTCCGGATAATTCTTGCTGCCGTGCTTGCCGACGTCCCCCTCACCCGGCGGAGATGACCCTGGCGATGCTTGACACGGCCGAAGAAAAGCTCGAGGGCTTTCACGGAGCGTGCCTAATTACTCAAGCCTTGAAAGATCGCTCGGTCTACCTTTTGAGCGAAATAAGAGCCCGTCGGGCTGTTATGTCTGCTTTTGCGGACGAACATGGCGCCAATCGGTGGGGAGCGACTCCCCGCGAGAACCGGCGCTTTGACGTATTGGAGAGAGCGGAGAGAGAGATGGAGAATTTCGCTCTTTGTTTTGTTAACCCCTGTGCCACTGATCCTTTGTTTGGTGACCTTTTTCCGCTAGCGTAGTATATTCAAATTAGTTTTCGCATGCTTTACGTTGAACTTTCATGTACGCTGGGCACTCGCATGTATGTTTCTGCTTGCACAAATGAACTTTGTATTCTTCCCGTGAGAACTTTCTTTAATTACGAACACTATCACCATGTTGCATGCACATCAGAGCTTCGAGTATTATTTCTTCTCGGATATTCATATAGTTGCAGATGCATGCCTGATAGGATATACATCGGAAATTTTCTTGTTACTTTCCATACCCGATGATGTGCGCGTGCTTTAGATCGACTATTGCTACCAACAGTCCCGAGCGTACCTCTCCTGTTTCAGAGGCTGCGGTCATGACAGCGGACTTGCGTGATCTGATAGAGCGATGGTGTCGTGCGAGAAGAGGCTCGACCGCAAACTCTCGGAAAGGGAACTGGCCTCTAAAGCACTGAGCGAGCTTCAGACTAGCCTCACAGCCAAAGCCAATAAAGCGTATGAACTCTGGCGGGTACCTCAAGAGTCTATCAGAGAGGTGGAGGCTCTTGATAATGCTGTCGTGTTTACTCACGAGAGGGTCGAGGCTCACAAGGCCACTGAGAAAGAGCTTGAAGGCCGGCTCGCCCGGTATCAGGCCCAGCAGGCTCAGGCAGAGGCCCGTCTCCTGGCGATCCTGAATAATGAAGCCGTGACCCAGCAAAAGCAGGATGAGCTAGCGAAATTACTAAATCGCCCGCCGGCTTGAAAAATTGTATCTTTACCTTTCTCTTTGTACATACTCCTGAACGAGAGTATTTTCTTTTTTCTCTTTCATGAATTGTACCTTGTATCCATTTTGGCTATGAATAAAAGACATATATTTTCTTCTCAATGATGTGTCTCTTTTTATTGAATGTGTTCTGCGGACAATTTATCTTGGCTTACTTGCAGGGCAGCGATGGCTTAGGATTCAGGGTTAAGATCTGCCTCCTGAGACTTCTGATCTTTGTGAGCTGTGAGGGTCTCTTAAAGAGTTTTTCTCCCTACAGGTCGAGAGGATCCCGTAGGTGTAAGTTCTTCTTAAGAATCGTGAGGATTCTTAAGCGGGTTTTCCCTTGGGAGTCGTAAGGATCTCACAAGAGAGTTTTCTTCCTTGCAGGTCGTGAGGACCCACAAGTGCTGAGTGAGGTCGCCCTTATCCGTATTTCACGGGGTCAAGGGTCGCTTTGGGATGTTCTCCATGGTATTGTAGTTTAAAGACATCGCGGTTAAGGTTAAGGACCTCATAGTCCGTGGATTTAGGAACTCCACAGTCCGATGTTAGTTTTAAGACATCGCGGTCAAGGTTAAGGACCTCATAGTCCGTGGATTTAGGGACTCCACAGTCCGATGTTAGTTTTAAGACATCACGGTCAAGGTTAAGGACCTCATAGTCCGTGGGTTTAAGGACTCCACAGTCCAATGTTAGTTTTAAGACATCACGGTCAAGATTAAGGACCTCATAGTCCGTGGATTTAAGGATTCCACAGTCCGATGTTAGTTTTAAGACATCACGGTAAAGGTTAAGGACCTCATAGTCCGTGGATTTAAGGACTCCACAGTCCGATGTGTGGTTGCAGGGACCCGTCACCTCTTTGAAAACGTTGAGGAATTACAACGCCCGGTATCAAAGGAGTGAAGAGATATACCCTTAAACCAAGGTGGAATCAGTACAGAATCAAGGTGGTTGATCGTTAGTTTTAAGACATTACGGTCGAGGTTAAAGACATCATAGTCCATGGATTTTAAGGACTCCACAGTCCGGTGTTTGCTCTGGATGCTTCACACGGGTTCACTGCCGTGCTTGACGAGGACCAGGCTCCGCTCTGGGCGTTTTCCGCGGGGTCAAAGAGTGACATTATCCGCGTTCCACGTGACCAGGAATTTTGCACTAGATATTTCACATGGGTTCACTGCCGTGTTCGGCGACGACTAGGCTCCGCTCTGGATGCTTCACACGGGTTCACTGCCATGCTCTGCGAGGACCAGGATCCACTCTGGACGTTTTCCACGGGGTCAAAGAGTGACATTATCCGCGTTCCACGTGACCAGGAATTTTGCACTAGATGCTTCACACGGGTTCACTGCCGTGTTCGGCAAGGACTAGGCTCCGCTCTGGACGTTTTCCACGGGGTCAAAGAGTGACATTATCCGCGTTCCACGTGACCAGGAATTTTGCACTAGATACTTCACACGGGTTCACTGCCGTGTTCGGCGAGGACTAGGCTCCGCTCTGGACATTTTCCACGGGGTCAAAGAGTGACATTATCCGCGTTCCACGTGACCAGGAATTTTGCACTAGATGCTTCACACGGGTTCACTGCCGTGTTCGGCGAGGACTAGGCTCCGCTCTGGACGTTTTCCACGGGGTTAAAGAGTGACATTATCCGCGTTCCACGTGACCAGGAATTTTTCACTAGATGCTTCACACGGGTTCACTGCCGTGCTCAGCGAGGACTAGGCTCTGCTCTGGATGCTTCACACGGGTTCACTGCCGTGCTCTGCGAGGACCAGGATCCGCTCTGGACGTTTTCTACGGGGTCAAAGAGTGACATTATCCGCGTTCCACGTGACCAGGAATTTTGCACTAGATGCTTCACACGGGTTCACTGCCGTGTTCGGCGAGGACTAGGCTCCGCTCTAGATGCTTCACACGGGTTCACTGCCGTGCTCTGCGAGGACCAGGATCCGCTCTGGACGTTTTCCACGGTGTCAAAGAGTGACATTATCCGCGTTCCACGTGACCAGGAATTTTGCACTAGATGCTTCACACGGGTTCACTGCCGTGTTCGGCGAGGACTAGGCTCCGCTCTGGATGCTTCGCACGGGTTCACTGCCGCGCTCTGCGAGGACCAGGATCCGCTCTGGACGTTTTCCACGGGGTCAAAGAGTGACATTATCCGCGTTCCACATGACCAGGAATTTTGCACTAGATGCTTCACACGGGTTCATTGCCGTGTTCGGCGAGGACTAGGCTCCGCTCTGGATGCTTCGCACGGGTTCATTGCCGCGCTCTGCGAGGACCAGGATCCGCTCTGGACGTTTTCCACGGGGTCAAAGAGTGACATTATCCGCGTTCCACGTGACCAGGAATTTTGTTGATTGTATCCGTATTCCACGGAATTGGGATTTGACTTTTCGGTGATCAGTATATCGCCGAGCCATGGAACTGGGAGTTGCCGCTGTTCCGTTTCTCTTGAAGTTGTGTCCGTCGTTACGAGACGAGTGTGGAGATGATCTCTAGGTCACTCGCGGCCCGTCAAGATTTGGCTTCTTTCTTTGCTGAAACCTGGGGGGGTATGATCACTTCTTTGTTTACGCCCTTGGATTGTATATAGGGATTGAGGTAACATCACCTGTAGGGCATAAATTAAATTTTCTTATTTTATTTCTTTTTCCGCGATGCTCTATCATTTCAGTTTTTATATCGCGAAGGTCGCGATTGCCCTATCATTTCGGCTATTTTTCGCGGTGCCCAATCATTTCGGCTATTTATTTCATTTTGACTCGCTGCTTTTTATTGCGAGTTGTCCCATCATTTCGGCTATTTTGCGTGCATACATTTTTACTTGCTGTTTTTTATTGCAAGTTGCCCCATCATTTCGGCTATTTCGTATGCACGTGTGGCCTACTGGATTTTTGCCATAAACCTGGAATTAGACACCGATTTCGGCATCAGCACTGCTACAACTGGGATATTGCCAGGAGCGAATCATCATTTGCCTCTGTCGATGTTGAACAAAGGTGGCTTAGCAAACAGGGTTAGGGTCCTGTCGACTAAGGCTTTTGACTTCAATAGCCGTAAGGGTCTCACAAAGGTATTTCTCCCTACAAGTCGTGAGGATCTTGTAGGTGTATTTTCTCCCTAGGAATCGTGAGGATTCCTAAGTGTATGTTCCTCTGTAAGTCGTAAGGATCCTACAAGAGGGCTTTCTCCTTATAAGTCGAGAGGACTTATAAGGGTTGTTCACCATATGGACATATCCCTAGTCACGGGTGGGACTTTGCCGGGAAAATGTTTATTCGCGCCCGTGGATTGTATACAAGGGTCAGTATGAGCTGCTTGTAGGACATTGTCGAAGGTTATGGGGGATTTTGCTTAAGCACAGGTTTAGGTGTCTGTAACTTAAGACTTTCAAGTCTTATGAGCCGTGAGGGTCCCATAAGAGAGTTCTCCCTGCGAGTCATGAGGATCTCGCAAGTGTATTTTCTCCTTAGGAATCATGGGGATCCCTAAGTGTGTTGCTCCCTTGTGAGTCGTAAGGATCTCATGCGGGTGGTTTCTCCTTACAAGGTCGTGAGGACCCTGCAAGTGTCCTTTAACGAGGTTGCGCCCTTTCGGGTTTTCACAAACACTCGCCGGTAGTCCTGCTGTTTTTACTCACGGAGCCCTTTCGGGTTTTCATCCGTGCCCATTTTGCTTATGGACATACCGTTATTATTATATATTTTTTTCTTCTCTTCTTTTTTTTACGAGGTCGCGCCCTTTCGGGTTTTCACGAACACTCGCCGGTAGCCCTGCTGTTTTTACTCACGGAGCCCTTTCAGGTTTTCATCCGTGCCCTTTTTGCTTATGGACATACCGTTTATTTTTTATTTATTTATTTATTTATTGTTTTTTTATTCATCTCGTCAGCCTAAGGATGCTGCGGTAGTAGTTTTAAGGACGTTTCGGTCCGTCATTAGTTTGAGGACGTTTCGGTCCGTCTTTAGTTTAAGGACGTTTCGGTCCATCGTTAGTTTAAGGACGTTTCGGTCCGTTGTGGAGAGGGCCGGCTACTACTTATAGAGCTTGAGTTTAGGAAGATAGCGAGCGGACATAGTCATCGTCATCTATCATTGACCTAGGCTGTGGCTCATTAAGCGTAGTATTTCTTTAGAAAGCGGCCGTTTATTGTCCTGAAAGGCCTTTCACCGTGCATGTCCATGAGTAGATAGGCTCCATCCTGGTAGACCTTGTCTATGATGTACGGGCCTTCGTAGTTCGGCTCGAATTTTTCCCGCTTGGCGTGATTGGGGATCATAGGCCTTTTGACCACTAGCACGAGTTCGCCTTGGCGGAATGTCCTCGGCCTGGTCAATCTTTCATACGAGCGCGTCATTTTCGCTTTGTAAGCCTCCAGGTTTTGTTGTGCTATGAGCCGTGTTTCATCAAGGGCATCAAGCTCTTCTAGCCGAAGGTGAGCATTTTCTTCGCTTGTCAACTCGCAGTGGACTGCCACTCATAGAGAGGGTAGCTCTATCTCGAGGGGGAGTACCGCTTCCGTACCGAATACCAATGCGTATGGCGTCGTGCTCGTGTCCGTCTTGAACGTAGTTCGATACGCCCAAAGAGCTTCTTGCAGTCTCTCATGCCAGTCCTTCTTGTTTCAGGACACCGTCTTTTTTATGATCTTTGTCAAGGTCTTGTTGAAGGCCTCAGCTAGACCGTTAGCTCGTGGATTATAAACCGAAGAATACCTCCAGTCTATATTGTGTTGTTGCGCGAAGCGACTGATCTTGTGGCTTCTGTAAGCTGGCCCGTTATCGGAAATGATCCGTCGCGGAGTTCCAAACCGATAAATGACGTGCATCTTGAAGAAATGGAGGATATTCTCCGTCTTCACTTCCCTCAGCGGTACTGCTTCTGCCCATTTGGAGAAGTAATCAGTCGTCGCCAAGATGAAACGATGTCCCCTAGACGATGCTGGTTTGATGGGGCCGACTATGTCAGTCCCCCACATTTCGAATGGCCAACTAGCCACCGTTGGATGGAGTGGATTTGGATGCTGGTGGATAAAGTCCCCATGGATTTGGCATGAGTGGCATTGCTTCGCATATTCGAGACAGTCCTGAATCATCGTGGGCCAGTAGTAGCCCAACCGCTTGATTTTTAACTTCATCTTTGGGCCTGCTTGGTGAGAACCACAGAGTCCGTCGTGAACTTCCTGAACGACCCTTTTTGCCTCTTCAGGTCCTAGGCATCTCAGCCACAGAGAGTCAAATGACCTCTTGTACAGAGTGTCGTTGACGAAGGCAAAAGACAGAGCTCGTTTTATAAGCTGATGTTTTGAAGACGCATCTTCGGGCGTTCGACGGTATTTGAAGTAGTCTATAAAGACTTCTCTCCAATCCTCGGCCTTTTCCCGGTCTTTTATTTGCAAGGTCATCTGCTCAGTCGCTTCCTTTTCTTCGGATGATTCCGGAGATATTTCTGCGGGGGCGAGCACTTGACGGCTTTGTACCATGATTCTTACGTCGTCGAGGTTCTCATCAGCCAGTTCCTTGGCGAGCTTGGCCAACGCGTTTGCTTTGCTGTTTTCCGCGCGCGGTATGCTTTCCAAAGTACAGGAAGGAATATGAGTGAGCAGTTGTTGTACTTTCTCGCCATACCTCACCAGCTCGGGTTTGCACGTTTGGTAGTCACCATTTACTTGACTAACGACCAGCTGAGAGTCTCCGTAAATGAGGAGGTTCTCAATCCCCATGTCGATGGCGATCTCGAGACCTGCTATCAAAGCTTCATACTCGGCTTCATTGTTCGTCCTCGGTTCTGTTAAGGAGAAAGCAAAGCGCATTATCCCTCCTTATGGAGTTACAAAGATGAGTACTACCCCCGATTTGATTATCGGGGTACTTTGTTTGCGCTTCTTCATAGAAGATGCTCCATCGAAATAAAGCTCCCATCGGGTATCACCACCATTGACCATGTCAAACGCATGTTCGTCTGGCAGATCGCAATTCAGAGGAGAATCGGCAGGTACTGGATACTCGGCAAGGAAGTCGGCGATGGCTTGGCCTTTCACTGCCTTGAGAGGCTGATAGGTTATCGAGAACTCCATCAAGAGCAGGGCCCATTTAGCGAGTCTCCCTGTCAATATGGCCTTTGACATTAGATATTTGAGGGGGTCCACCTTCGAAATGAGACGAACTTCATGCGCCAACGCATAGTGCCTGAGTTTTGTTATCGCAAAGATTAACGCCAGGCATTGTTTCTCGATAGGGGAGTAATTGCTTTCTGCCCCCAGAAGAACTCGACTCAAATAGTAGAGCGCTCTCTCCTTCCCTTGGTCATTTTCTTGTGCCCATAATGCGCCTAAGGAGTCCTCAAGGGCTGTTGTATAAAGAATAAGGGGCTTTCCCTTGACTGGAGCAGCCAACACCGGCGGGTTCTGCAGATACTGCTTGATCTCATCCAGCACGCTCTGGCATTTTTGATCCCAGACGAATGGAATTTCCTTCTTCATAAGGTGGCTGTAAGGAAGGCACTTGCTTGACAGGTTGGCGATAAACCGCCGGATGTACGCGAGCTTCCCTTGGAGAGACCGCAACTGTTTGAGAGTTCTCGGCGAAGGCATTTCCATGATCGCCTTGATCTTAGATGGATCTATTTCGATACCTCGGTGTCGGATGATGAATCCCAGGAATTTACCCGAGGAAACTCCGAATGCGCATTTAAGGGGATTCATCTTCAAATTGTATTGCCGAAGGTGTTGAAATACGGTCTTCAGATGCTCTAAGTGCTCTTCGTATGACATGCTCTTCACTACAAGGTCGTCGAGATAGCATTCGACGATTTCATGTATAAGATCATCGAAGATCTTTGTCATGGCCCTTTGATAGGTGGCACCGGCATTCTTTAAACCAAAAGGCATAACTTTGTAGCAGAATATACCCAAAGGTGTCCGGAAAGCGGTGTGCTTCTGGTCTTCGGGATGCATCTTTATCTGATTGTACCCTGATGAACCGTCCATGAAAGAGAAAACTTCATGAGTGGACGTATTATCTATCATCAACTCAGTGACCGGCACTGGGAAATCGTCCTTCGGGCGGGCTTTATTGAGATCTCGGAAGTCCACACATATGCGTACTGTCCCATTTTTCTTCATTACCGGGACGATGTTGGCGACCCAGTCAGGATACTGTACCTCCTGGATAAACCCAGAATCGATCAGCTTCTTGACTTCGGCGTTAATGCTCATCTCAAGCTCGAGCCGCATTCTTCTCGGCGCTTGTTTGACTGGTTTGATATCCGGGGATATTGCTAATTTATGCACAGCAATCTCTGGATCTAATCCCGGCATTTCGGAATAGTTCCATACGAAGCAATCTTTATGCTGTAGAAGCACGTCCTTTAACGCAACCATCCTTTCTTCAGATAGCAGCTCGCTGACGAATGTCGGTCGCGGATCATCTGCCGATCCCAACTCAATCTTCTTGAGGTTATCTGCAGTAGTATGTATGCCATCTTCTAGTTCTTTCGGAGCTGGTGGAAATTCTGAGATCACCTCATTGTCATTGTTTTCGAAGCACCAAGGGAGGTCGTCCCTATCCTCGGGCCCTTCTCTTGATATCGTTATCATATGACAGGTACGAGCTCGCTTCGAAGACCGTTGTGGATCTGGTTCTGCTCTTGTGGCTTTGGGTTCGTGCTTTTGTGGCGGGATCCCCCTCCAGCTGCTGGATAAAGCAAACCTGCCTTGCTGGTACTGGTCTTCGACCCATTTCTTGTAGGTGAAGCAGTCTTCGACAGGATGTCCTATGGCTCGGTGATAAGAGCAATAGTCCGGATGAGAGACCTCGTTAGCTTGCTCAGGGTGTTTAGACTCCGGAAGTGTGATCATTCGGTGCTTTATAGCGAGATCGAGTATTTTCTTCGTCTTTTCTTGAGGGAAGGAATACGCTCGACTCATCTTCTTGATGAGGGACAAGTCCGGACTGCGCAATACTCGATCACATGACTCTTTAATCCTGCGTCGCTGCTGTCGGCTCCTTTTTCCGCCTTTTGACTTATTTCTACCTCTGCGTCGGGCCTTTTGCGGAATGGGTTGACAGGGAGGAGCATCTTCGTCTTTTGCAGCCTGTTGAAACAGACGTTGCGTCCTGGCTTTCTCGTAGATGGCCATTTCGCGACTATGGTCGTCTTGAGCTTTTTGACCCGCTTTCCTGATAAGCTTGTCCATTCGTTCTTCAAACGACGGACTCGGCACTTCGCTCGCGGGATCCAGTTTTGACGAGGGGTTAGCATTTCCCGATAGGGCGTCCTCTTCCTTATCGAAGTTATATATGGCGTAGCTACCATGGGCTCGCTCCTGTTTCCCGGATCTCACATATCCAAGCCCGAGCGTTTCCATTTTCCCGTTGGGCAATTTGCGCTGGGTCCCAGGGATATCCCAAATCCTGTTGTAGAATCGAGCTTGTCGGATAGTCTGTTTTAAGGGTACCCTTTAGCGCTTCAATAGTCTTTTCAACCCGTCTGTGTAGTATCTGGGCAAACGGATGGGCTGGAGCCTGTCGAGTGTAGAATCCGCGCTATACCAGATTTCTTTCTCCACTCTTGTTTCCATGGATCGGTAGAATAGGATCGCCTTTTCACCCTTTCGCCTGGGAGGGACGTAAAACGCCTGCAGGTCCTGCACATTGTAAGCTTCAACTGTGTCAAGGTCTTTGTAGTGTCCCCGCGGCACCATGGTGATTTGCAAACTCTGATCATCGCCAGGGGATGCTTGTATTGACGGCCGACTGGAGAACACGGCATTAACCTCATCTTCCGAAGATCAACATGGGGGCAGACGGTCCCGGGTTGTTGCGTCGAGACGGACCAGCGTAAACTATCTCTTCTTCTTCTTCGGTATCGCTTCCGAAAACAGGGATGGCGGCGGCGGCTTTGTTCTCCGGCTTGCGACACCTTTCTGTATCCTCTAAGTCTGGCAAAAAGTACTTTGCATCTTCGTATTTGTGGACTTCGTTCATGGAGAATGGGTTCAGCTCACCTGTTACGGTATACTCAAAACCATCCTTAAAGTACTTCATACACTGATGCTGTGTAGAAGGGATGATGTTGTACTCGTGTAACCAAGGACGACCGAGCAAGGCGTTGTAGCAGGTCTTGGCGTCAATGACGTGAAACTTGATGTCCGTGACGAGTAGTCCGAAGCGTAATGTTAATATCACAGATCCGAGAGTCCGCGATGACTGGGAGTCGAAACCGGAGATGGTAATTTTGTCACGAGCGAGGTGCTGCACGCTCATGTAGATTCCTTCAACACCCGAACATTAAGGAGATTGACGGAGGATCTATTATCAACCAGGATTTTGCCTATCTTGATATCGTGGCAATATCCGGAGACGTATAGGGGACGGTTGTGGTCGCACGTCCCGAGGAGAAGGTCTTCGTCACCGAAAGTGATGTCGGCCGTGTGCACTTCTTCCAGTTCATCCTTCATCCTTTCTTCGGCGAGGAAGGCTTAGAATTGTTCGGGCTCTTGTAACACCTTAATTAATGAATCTCTTGCTTCCTTTGGTAATAGGAGGGCGTCGAGAATGCTGAGCTGTGAAGGTAGTTTCCTTAGGTGTGCTAGAATGTTATAGTCCACCTTACCCTTCCTGGGAGGGTATTTGGCAGTCAACTCTTTCATGACTTGGTCATCTAAGGTGATATCCTCAGTGACCTTCTCCTTTCCCTTACCTTTTCTATTCGCGGGTCCGAGATTCTTTTCCGGAAGCGTGCGATTGCGCAGCTGAATGTTTTCACAGGCCTCTGGTTCTTCCTCTCTCCCTAAGACGGACTCTTTAAAGAGAGGGCCCAGAGCTATTTCCTCATCAGAGTCGCTCCCAAAGGTGAGAACCTGTGATCCTCCGGCGTTAACCGTGCGACAGTTGCCAGTAGTTCTTTTGTGCCTGTCGGTAGTACTTCTTTGCTCCCGACGATCCTTGCGTTTCATGCGCTTAAAATGTTGCCGGTGAGCAACATATCCCTACCACCACATCTTAAAAGCGCCGCACTCCTCAGTGGGGTGCGAAATCTTCCGATGATATGCGCAATAATTAGGGTGCCTCTCAGCCCCATCGAATGTGTTTTCTTCCGAGGGTGGTAGCTTCATTCCCATTGACATGGCTTTGGCAAACCTTTTTCTCGTCTTGAATATGTTTTTATCCACATCGGGGGTCTTTTGATCTGGCGGGAGTGCTTCGACTCTTTCGTTTAGTCGCTTGCGTTTGGCTCCTTCCGATGTAGCCATCTCACGCTCCTGGTCGGCTTTACTTTTCAAACGAATCTCGTCTAGAAAGGCGTCAATCATTTCATCTGTTGGCCATACAAGTTCTGGCTCAGGATGTGTCCCCAGTTTCCCAGTGCCAGGAGTTTTTCCATCGTCCGTAAACGAGTGGGAGATCACATGACAACTCGCCACATATCCCTCGGATTCATCCGACGAGCTTTCTCCATCATCTTCCTCCTGAAAGACGTGGTTGAGGAACTCTTGCAGTGTGACGGGAGTCCGCGCCTTTTGATTGTACTCCTCCAGCGCGTCAATCTGTTTCTGCAAATCCGTGCGCTTGTCTCCAGGCTCCACGGGCTTCTTGGATTTCTTCTTCTTTTTCTTCGAAGATTTTGACGGTCGGGTGTGAGTACTTGGGCCATCACCACCGCTCTTTGTAGTTGGACGCGGCTTCAGCATCCCTTCGATGATTTGAGGTTCAAGCGGGTTCTTCCATTCGACTGCTGGGCACGCGTGAAGATCACTCAGCATCCTTTTGGTTTTAGCTGATAGCACGACCTCCCATGGAGCTTCTTCAATAAAGGAACAAGTTGCCCCTGGTGCGTCTGTCTTCTTAGGAGTATGCGGCTGTGGCGGGTTCACCTTCCACTTTTCGGACAGTGCAAACTTTCCCTGGAGGTATTGATCCTCAATCCATCCTTTGAAGACGAAGCAATCCTCAATCGGATGGCTTACCGTTTGATGATAAGGGCAATAATTGGGGTTATTCACCTCAGTGGGTTGTGGCGGTCGCCTTGGGTTTGGCAAGTTGATAAGCCTGTTGTGTACGGCCAGCTCGAATAACCGTTTTGTCTTATCCCGTGGGAACGAGTAGGGGCGCTTCATTTTCTCATTATAATACCGGCGTCTTTCTTCCAGTTGATCCGCCAGCTTTGGGGCACTGGGTTGCTGCGAGCATTCGCGACGAAGGTTGCCTTCCCTTTATCCTTGTCACTCCGAGGCTCCGGCTTCGGGGGAGACGGTCTGTGACCCATTTGGTCCATCTGGGCCAACTTGTCGATTAAAGCCTGGAACGTGGTTGGCTTAAAGAACATCATGAACTGGGAGATAGTTGCATGAGGGTCTAGGGTTCCCACGAACATGCCCACCGCGTGCGCTTCCTCAATGCGTTGTTCGCATTTTGACCACAAATTTCGCCAGCGTATAGCGTACTGGACCCACGTTTCGCCTGGTTTCACCCTGGCATTAATTAATGCTATTATCGGAGTGCGTTCGCTGGCGCTTGCGAATCGCTGAGTGAATAGCAATTCCATTTCAGCGAATGTCTTGATGGAATCGTTCGGGAGTTCTGAATACCATTCGAACGCCATTTCTGATAAGATGCCCACGAACCGGCGAAGCAACAGTTTATCATCACCGCCGGTGTTACCGCAGAGGGCCCTGAACCGAGCAACATGCTGATGGGGATTGCCTGTCCCCTTATACACATGGAATTTCGGTATTGTATAACCCGGCGGATATTTGATTTGGTCGTACCAGCTCGGATACGGTCGCCCTGTTTTTACGACTTGACCAGCTGCCTCAGTCGCCTGATGAACCCGGATCTGCTGGGCTATATAGTTGTCCAAGTCAGCCTTGGAGATTATCTCTTCCTTGGCTGTGGACAGAGCAGGCGGAGGATTTGACGTTTCTCCCCTGTCGTCTTCAAGAACGATTGGAGGATCTTCAGCAGGAGGATCTTGTTGAATCATCATCCCAACCATGTCTTGAAATAAGTGGGCTATTTGCTTTATATTGGCCGCTTGTTCCGCAGCCTCTTTATCTTTCTTTTCCAATATCCTCCGAAGGAACTCAGCGTCGGTTTCCTGTTCTTGTCGCTGATCCGAGGACGCTTCGGGGCTTTCTTTCGGCCCAGTAAGCGCGGCCATTGCGATCATCATTTCCTGGAGCTTCTGCTGTTGCTCCTGAGCTTTGGTCACCGACCGTGTAAGCGGTCTATGCCCTGTAGATGCGCGGCTATCTTCCTTTCCCGACGCCATGTATACAGTATGGACCATCATGCCCCCAGACTTAGGGCGTCTGGGCTCAGCGCCTTTAGCTTTCGTCGCAGGCCCGGGGATCTTCTCCTGCCTCCTCTTTTTATGAGCAGAGGAAGTTGAGGGGGCTGTTGAGGTGGGCATCCAGACAGCTTTTCGTGGCTTAGCGTGATGACTGACTTCCTGTTGGATTTTCAGCTTCTTGTGCTGGCGGGAGAAATTTGGATTGATCACCGAGTCTCGGGTTTGCCGCCAGACTTTATAGATTTTGGAAGACAGCCGTTGAGGAGATTGGGGCTGTTCTGGCTTTATTTCCGTGGCCTTTTTCAGCGGAAGGGGACACCTCTTTAGCGCCGCGGCCGGAGAATTCCTATGCACCTTATTCAGCATCTCAAAGCTGTTCTTAGTTGGAACAGCAGCATTAACTTCTGTCGTCGGGGCTGGAGGAGTTAGCCCAGAAGGGGAGTTGCCTCCGGCCTTCCTCACTCGGCACCAGTAACGACGTCGAGCGTGCCGTGCTGATGGAATCGGCTCGGTGAGGGCGATAGCCTCTTCTTGCCTCCTGTGTAGGTAGGGGGTCACTGCTGGTGTCAGCCTGTTAAAGACCGATGTCCTTTGGATAGCAGGAGCGGGAGCTGGAACAGTCAATCTTGTAAAGACCGACTTTTTGGCAGGAGAAGCAGCCTTGACGACTTCAGGAGCAGGACTGGTTATTTTCTTAGGAGCAGCCTTCTCTGGGATTGCAGGCCCTATTGCGGGTCTACGGGAGCTCTGGCCCAGTCTGGAGAAGACCGAGGCTCTGGTGTTGGGCGACCCGTTGAGAGGGGCTGCGACAGGTGTAAGCCGATCAAAGACCGACTTTTTATGAGCTTCCGGTGTCAGCATAGGAGCGGTGAAGCTCGTTGGCGGGAGCATGGTCCCGAAAAACAACCCTGTGGTGGCTTGAGTGACCTGTTCCACGGGCATTGTGAACAGCGAAACAGCTTAGGGCCCGTAGGCTATACCTCCTGGCGAGGCGGAGCGCTGGTTGCAGTTGCAGTTGGAGCATTTCGCACAAGTGGAAGCCATTGATTCTTTGCTTTCTGCAATAAGCAAAACGCCAAACCTTAGTATCTTGAAACCCAAGGGCAACCATCAGCGAGCCGTGTTTGGTTCGCGAACACGACACACGAAGTGTGGAGTGGAAAGAGGAAAAGGTCCCACCGGGAGTGCCAGAATCTGTTCCCCTCCGAAGGACGGCGCGACGGACGTCTTGCCCGAGGTTCGGGGAAGATGCTAATAGGTGCTATCCGTCCACCTCTCCGAAGATGCCAAGTTGATTTATGGCACTGTGTATCGAAGGTTTAAACGGATGTGTCCGATGTAGCAGACTTCGTCAGATTCCCCCTCGCTTGAGGGGTTTTTGATTGTGGGGACGCTCTTCCCTGCAGGCGCAAGCCCCTGCAGTTAATTACGCTACCGCATTGCGGTAACCACTTTCTCCTTCTCCAGATGGTCACTTCGTGTCGTGTGTGTTTATTTTGTGTTTGGTTGCCCGTGGATTGTATACGGAGACTGAGTTATGTCGTCGCCCGTAGGGCGTGGACTAGTCTAAATCCGTATTATCTTAGATTTGGGTTTGGGGGTTGTGTTTAAGGATACGTTAGCCTCGTTTGAGACTAAGATCGACTTAAACATTTGTTAAGGATACGTCAGTCTAGTTTTTAGACTAAGATCAACTTAACGGGACCGTTTAGATCCAACAAAAGAGCAATTAAGGGAGCCCTGTTGTTTAGTTTAGTGACATTGCGGTCAATAGGTAGTTTAAGGACATTGCGGTCTAATGTTACTTTTAAGACATTGCGGTCAAGGTTAAGGACATCATAGTCCGTGGATTTAAGGACTCCATAGTCCGGCGTTAGTTTTAAGACATCACGGTCAAGGTTAAGGACCTCATAGTTCATGAGTTTAAGGACCCCACAGTCCAGCGTTAGTTTTAAGACATCACGGTCAAGGTTAAGGACCTCATAGTCCATGAGTTTAAGGACCCCACAGTCCGACGTTAGTTTTAAGACATCACGGTCAAGGTTAAGGACCTCATAGTCCATGAGTTTAAGGACCCCACAGTCCGTAGCAATGTGTGGTCATCGGGACCCGTCACCTCTTTGAAGACGTTGAGGAATTACAACGCCAAGTATCAAAGGAGTGAAGAGATGTACCCTTGAACCAAGGTAGATTAAATAGTCTTCGGCCCAATTTGGGTCCAAGACCAATTAATTATGTTATGAGCCTATTAGCCCAGTTAGGTTTGAATTGAGGACTTATGGCCAGTTTGGGCTAAGTCCAATCATGTTTAGAATATTGGCTTTCTGTTGGTCCATTGAAGGAGATGCTTTGCCTCTAGAAACTTAGCCAATTGGGATAAAGTTAGTATTAAACACTAAAGACCAACAATGTTGAACACTGGGAAAAGATTGACAAGTTGGTGTTAAACACTAAGGAGAATAAGTGTTAAACACTGGATACAGAGTTTCCAATTTAGTGTTAAACACTAAGGCAAGAGGGGTCACGTGATAGCACGTGAGAGCGCCCTTCTTCTCTTTGTTTTGTTCTACAGATAAGTATTTAACACTTTTAGCTTTGAAAGCCATCACGTGCGGGCACGTGATGGGGGCCCATGCTCTGGTTTATTAGAATACTCATTAGGGGTCACGTGGTAACACGTGATGGCGCCCTAGAGTCCCTGTTTATTTCGCTGTTCCTTTATGTGCTTCAGGGATCACGTGGGGCACGTGAGGCATTGCCTCAAAGTTCTCTTTTATATATCTTCGTAGGAGTCACGTGGTAACACGTGAGATGTCTGCTTCAGAGTTCTATTCTGTTGGTCTTTGCAGGGGTCACGTGGTAGCACGTGACTCTGCATGTTTTTTAAAGTTCTGTTCATAGGGTTAAACCCTAAAGTTTAAAGGAATTAAATTCCCGTTTTCTTCTGAAGAATTATATTCTTAATAGGGTTAAACCCTAATTTCTTTTCTTAAGGGAATTAAATTCCTGTGAGTTTGAGAGAATTATATTCTCAATTAGGGTTAAACCCTACTTACGTTCATTTTGAAGGAATTAACTTCCCATAACATAGGGTTGAACCCTAATTTTATCTCAAAGGAATTGAATTCCTATAGTTCTGTGAGAATTAAATTCTCAAGCTTCCATTCCCCTTCTATGCTTTGGATCTGTATGGCAGGATCTCAACCCAATGAGAATTAAATTCTCAATTCATGGGGAGATGTGCACTTTGCAGATCCTCTGCTAGAGAAAGAACTAAGTTTTTCTTTTATATAAGAGTTAAACTCTTTGAGAATAAAATTCTGTTTTTTAAGCCTCTCCCTTCTTACCTAAGGTTTTCTTTTGCAGAGGATCAAATTCTTCCCAAAATCTCAAGGCACTATTTCTCTCTCTTTTTATGTCTCTGTATGTCTCTCTCTCTGTGTATATTTTCTCTCTTTTCTGGCTCCTATTTATAGGAGAAGGAAGAGAATCAATCAGTTTTAGTGAATCTTTCATTGAAAGATTTGATTTGTTTATTGAGAGATTTGATTTATATTTATCATTCATCTGGACCTTTGGATTATTGGATGAATTTTATTCACCATTGGATTTTAAATCCAAAAATATCTCTTTGTTATTTCGGTTAGATTTAAGGGGAAATCTTTCCAAGTCTGATATTTTCCCATAAATTGGTGATATTTAATCACCCTTAGATCTTTAATCCAACGGTTCCAAATAATCTTTCTCTTTTGGAAATATTTGAATGCTTTCGGAATTTAATTCTGTTAAATAAAGAGGCTTTGAAAGCCGGTCACGTGTGGCCACGTGACCCTTGGTCACGTGTGGCCACGTGACTCCTGGAACGGGCCTTTCTTCTCCTTTTGCGCTCTGTTCTCTTTCCGCTGCTCAGCCGTCACGTGCCAATACGTGACGCTTGGTCACGTGTGAGCACGCGACCTTTTCTGGAGCCTTTTCTTTGATTTAAACAGGGAGAGAATTTGCCTTTTGCCGCTGCTTTTAAATGTCACGTGTCAACACGTGACCGCTGGTCACGTGCTAGCACGTGATGCCTCCTCCATAAGTTTTTTTCCTGATTTTAAATCAGGAAACAACTTGGATTAGTCCAAATCCGTATTTTCTTAGATTTGGGTTTGGGGGTTTGGGTTTAAGGATACGTTAGTCTCATTTGAGACTAAGATCAACTTAAACATTCGTTAAGGATACGTTAGTCTAATTTTAGACTAAGATCAACTCAACGTTTGTTAAGGACACGTTAGTCTAATTTTAGACTAAGATCAACTTAACAGGATCATTTAGATCCAACAAAAGAGCATTTGAACTCTATTGTTTAGTTTAGGGACATTGCGGTCGATTACCAGTCTAAGGACATGGTGGTCCAATGTTAGTTTAAAGACATCACGGTCAAGGTTAAGGACATCATTGTCCGTGAGTTTAAAGACCTCACAGTCAAGGTTAAGGACATCATAGTCCGTGAGTTTAAAGACCTCACAGTCAAGGTTAAGGACATCATAGTCCGTGAGTTTAAAGACCTCACAGTCAAGATTAAGGACATCATAGTCCATGAGTTTAAGGACCCCACAGTCCATGGAATGATTGGTTATCGGGACCTGTCACCTCTCTGAAGACGTTGAAGGATTACAACGACAAATATCAGAAGAGTTCAGAGATGTACCCTTGAACCAAAGTTGATTGGGAGATCTGTAGTCCAATTTGGAACTAAGATCCATTAATTAGATTATGAGCACGTTGGCTCAGTAAAGTCTGAATTGAGGACTTATGGCCAATTTGGGCTAAGTCCAATTAAGTTTGAAATGCTGGCCCTTTGTTTGTCCATTAGACATTTGTCTAGGTTCAAGCCTATATTATTCAGCAATGCTAAACATTTTCATCTTTGATTTCCTCAATTTTGAGATTCATTTGGAGGAGGGAATTTTGCCTCTGGAAAATTAGCCAATTTGGCTAAAAGTAGTGTTAAACACTAAAGAACAACAGTGTTTAAACATTGGAGACAGAACTCTCAAATTAGTGTTAAACACTAAAAGACCAGCAGTGTTAAACACTGGAAATATAGAATCCCAAATTAGTATTAAACACTAGAAAATAACAGTGTTGGACATTGGAAATAAGATTTTCAAATTAGTGTTAAACACTAAAAGATAACTAGTGTTAAACACTGGGAATAAAGCTCTCGAATTAGTGTTAAACACTAAAGGAAAAGGGGTCATGTGTGGACACGTGAGAGCGCCCAAAGGTGGGACCAGATTCCTTTTCTTCGTTCTGCAATTAAGTGTTAAACACTTTTTATTTTTATTTTGAGCATCACGTGTTGACACGTGATGGGGATTTATGCACTGGCTGTTATAGCGTTTGCTAAGGGGTCATGTGGTAACACGTGAGAGCGCCCAAAGCCTTCATTTCATTCTCTTTGATCTTCTGTGTTTTGGAGGTCACATGGGAGCACGTGAGGCATTGCCTCAGAGCTTTTTCTTTCTCATTTTTGGAGATCTTTTCAGGGGTCACGTGGGGCCACGTGATCTTAGTTCTTTTCATGCACAGAGATCTTTTAAGTCTCCTTATTTTATTTTGAGAATTAAGTTCTCTGTAGGGTTAAACCCTGATCATGATTTGGAGGAATTAAATTCCTATTATGAAAGAATTAAATTCTTACGTAGGGTTAAACCCTAATTTTTTTTAGAGGAATTGAATTCCCATATATGAAAAAGAATTAAATTCTTGTATAGGGTGAAACCCTAATTCTGTCCATCTTGAAGGAATTAAATTCCTGTAATTCTAGGAGAATTAAATTCTCATATAGGGTTAAACCCTAACTTTGTTTTGGGAGAATTAAATTCTCATATAGGGTTAAACCCTAGTTTTGTTTTAGGAGAATTAAATTCTTAAAACTCAATTCCCCTTCTAAGTTTAGGATCTGCATGGCAGGATCTCGAACCGATGAGAATTAAATTCTCAACTTATGGGGAGATGTGCTCTTTACAGATCTTCAACCAGAGGAAGAACTAAGTTTTTTTGTGCAGACGAGTTAAACTCTTGGATTTGAGAATTAAATTCTCTGTTTGAAGTTTTGATCCCCTTCCTTTTCTCACCTAGGGTTTTCTTTGTTGAGAATTAAATTCTCCTTTCTTTTCTCTCTGAAATTTCAAGATTCCCCAAAACTCTATATATTTTTCCTCTTCTCTTGGCTCCTATTTATAGGAGAAGGAGAAGAATCAATTCGTTTAGCAAATCTTTCATTGAAAGATTTTGTTTGTTTTCATAATTGATATGAGCCTTTAGATCATTAAGTGAATTTCATTCTCCGTTGGATTTTAAATCCAAAAATATTCTGTTGTTATTTCTGGTGAGATTTTGAGGGAAATCTTTCCTTGTCTAAAATCTTTCCATAAATTGGTGATTTTTTAATCATCCTTAGATCTTTAATCCAACGGTCCTCATAATCCTTTTCCATTTGGAAAGATTTAGAAACTTTTAGAATTTTAATTTTATTAACTGTAAGGCTTTCGAAGCCAGTCACGTGCTGACACGTGACCCTTGGTCACGTGTGAGCACGTGACTCCCAATTGAGTCATTTTCTCAGCGTTTACTTATGCTTCAGTTTTAACCATCACGTGTCAACACGTGACCATTGGTCACGTGTGAGCACGTGACACCTCATTGAGGTATTTCCTTCAGCCGTTCGTTTTTATTTCTGTTTTAACTATCACGTGTCAACACGTGACCATTGGTCACGTGTGAGCACGTGACCCCCAATTGGGTCCTTCTTCAGCCGTTTGTTTTTATTTCTGTTTTAACTATCACGTGTCAACACGTGGCCATTGATCACGTGTGAGCACGTGATACCTCATTGAGGTAATTCCTGATTTTTAATCAGGGAATAGCGTATAGCATATTTGCTCATAACTTTTGATCCCGGATGAATTATGAAGCCCATAATATATCAAATTGAAGGGTTTTTCGAGATACTTCCAATATCATCAGAATTTAGCTGTTTCTCATTTGGGAGTTTTTCAAAAAAAAAAAAATGCCCGGAAAATACTGGTTCGCATTTTCTTAAGCGTATCACTGCCATTTGATACCTTGGGCTCTTTTGTGCAGAAATTTTTGACGGGAACAAATTCCCCCCACTACTTTGCCTACGTAAGTATGTACGTGGGTGAAGTAGTGCAGAGTTATGCATAGCGTATGACCAGTTTCGGATTGGTATTTAATTTTCAGAATCTTGATCTGAGAAGATAACGAGCGGACACAAGCGTCGTCATTTATCATTGACTCAAATCTCGACTCTTAAGCGATATAGTTCCAAACTCTTAACTCCATGAGCCGCACCCTTCTATTTCTTTATGTCTTACTCTGGCGTGCAGTAGTTTATACGCTCATGAGTAACTTCTCCATTTCAGTGGCATGTGGCTTTGGCAAGTGTGGCTTATAGATGGTCCATCTTGACCTCTTTGCAGGGCAGTGATGGCTTAGGAGACAGGGGTAGGATCTGCCACCTAAGACTTTTTCAACTCTACGAGCCGTGAGGGTCTCATAAAGACTTTTCTCCCTACGAGTCGTGAGGATCTCGTAGGTGTCTTTTCTCCTTAGGAGTCGTGAGGATTCCTAAGTGTGTTTTCTCTTGAGAGTCGTAAGGATCTCACAAGAGAATTTTCCCGCTTATAAGTCGAGAGGACTCGTAAGTGGTTGTTTCTCTCCTTGTAGAGATTCGACTTTGGAGAGTGTGGTCCGTGAATAGTATGCAAGAGTCCATTTTAGACCAACTCGCAGGGCCCCAGTGCTTAGGAAACAGGTTTTTATCCCCATTGCCTAAGGCTTTTCCCTACGAGTCGAGACGAATCGAGAAGTTCTCGCAAGGACACTAATTTCCTCATGAGTTGAGACGAATCAAGAAGTTCTCGCAAGAATGTCTTAACGTCACAGTTAACCTTTGCTCTTTACGACAGAGGTCCGTTAGGGTCTGTGGTACTAGGGTTTTGCCCGTCGTACCGTCGCATTGGCTGATGTATCCCTCAATAGGAAATCTTGCTGTTCGAGTAGCCTTGCGATTGTTATGTCTTTGATCCCTTCGGGGGCTGGACAAGACGTCTTCAAGCAATCTTCTTAGGCAGTTTGACCGTCAGAAGAGCAAGCGTTAGGAATTTCGCCATGCCGCTTTTTACTTGAGGTTAGGCTCATTTTGAAGAGCCCCGATGAGTCATAACCACTCCGCGCTGGTGTGGGATGATCTCCGATAGTCTTTCAGGTTTTATATGAGTTACCGTCAAGACCCTGAAGCTAGAAATTTAGCCTTTGCTTCGTTTTGCTGGCATTGCGTCTGATGTAACGAGATGAATGTCGCGGTTGTCTCTAGGTTGTTGGTGAACCGTTGAGGTTTGGAACTAGGGATTTTTCCGTGGCTCCGTTGTTATTGTCACGTCTGCATCTTGTTGGAGAAAGAACGCTGTGGTGACATCTCGTCTGCTGTATCGAGACGAACGTCGAGGTGATGACCACTCCATTTGGGATGATCTCCGGTAGTCTTTTAGGTTTTATATGAGTTACCGTCAAGACCCTGAAGCTAGGAATTTGGCCTTTGCTTCGTTTACTTTGGCGTGTCCGGATCCTGTTGGAGGAAGAACGCTGTGGTGACATCTCGTCTACTGTATCAAGACGAACGTCGAGGTGATGACCACTCCATGTGGGATGATCTCCGATCGTCTTTCAGGTTTTATATGAGTTACCATCAAGACCCTGAAGCTAGGAATTTGGCCTTTGCTTCGTTTGGCGGCATTGCGTCTGCTGTATCGAGACGAGTGTCGCAGTTGTCTCTAGGTTGTTGGTGAACCGTCGAGGTTTGGAACTAGGGATTTTGCCGTGGCTCCGTTGTTTGATTGTCGTGTCTGAATCCTGCTGGAGGAAGAACGCTGGGGTGACATCTCGTCTGCTGTATCGAGACGAACGTCGAGGTGGTGACCACTCCGCGCTAGTGTGGGATGATCTCCGATAGTCTTTCAGGTTTTATATGAGTTACCGTCAAGACCCTGAAGCTAGGAATTTGGCCTTTGCTTCGTTTGCTGGCATCGCGTCTGCTGTAACGAGACGAATGTTGAGGTGGTGACCACTTCGCGCTGGTGTGGGATGATCTCCGATTGTCTTTCAGGTTTTATATGAGTTACCGTCAAGACCCTGAAGCTAGGAATTTGGCCTTTGCTTCGTTTGCTTTGGCGTGTCCGAATCCTGTTGGAGGAAGGACGCTGTGGTGACATCTCGTCTGCTGTATCGAGACGAACGTCGAGGTGGTGACCACTCCGCGCTGGTGTGGGATGATCTCCGATAGTCTTTTATGTTTTATATGAGTTACCGTCAAGACCCTGAAGCTAGAAATTTGGCCTTCACTTCGTTTGCTTTGACCGTGAGGTCTTTTGTTGACGTTGCGTCTGCATCCTGCTGGACTGCGGAGGAACGCTGCTGTTGACATTACGTCTACTGTAACGAGATGAATGCCGATGTGGAGCTAGGATTTTTCCGTCACTCCGCTTTGCTGACCATGGGGTCTTTCGTTGACGTTGCATCTACATCCTGCTGGACTGCGAAGGAACGCCGTTGTTGACATTGCGTCTGCTGTAACGAGACGAATACTGAGGTGGAGCTAGGATTTTGCCGTCGTTCCGCTTTGTTTCGACCGTGAGGTCTTTTGTTGACGTTGTATCTGCATCCTGCTGGACTGCAGAGGAATACCGTTGTTGACATCGCGTCCGCTGTAACAAGACGAATGCTGAGGTGGAGTTGGGATTTTGCCGCACTCCGCTTTGTTTTGACCGTGAGGTCTTTGTTGACGTTGCATCTGCATCCTGCTGGACTGCGAAGGAACGCCGTTGTTGATATCTCGTCTACTGTAACGAGATGAATGCTGAGATGGTCTCTAGGTTGTCTGTGAACCATCGAGATTTGGAACTAAGGACTATGCCGTGGCTCCGTTTGATGGTGTAGCATCTATGTCCTGCTGGAATGAGGAGGCACACCGTTGTTGGTCTCCAGGCTGTAGATGTGGCCATTGAGATTTGGAACTAGGGACTTTGCCATTGCTCCGTTTCGCTGCAACTCTGAGGTCGGTTGTTGACATCACGTTTGCATCTGGTTGGAGTGAGGAGAAACGCCGTTGGTGATCTCTAAGTTGTCGATATCGACGTCGAAACCCTGAAGCTAGGGATCTTCCTTTGCTTCGTTTGTTGACATTGTGTCTGCAATATTGCGACAAATGTCGAGATTGTCTCTAGGTTGTCTGTGAACCGTCGAGATTTGGCTTCGCTTTCTGATGGAGCTTGTTGGGAAGGTATGGTTCCCTTTTGCTTCATACCCCTGGATTGTATACAGGGATCGATGAGATATCACCTGTAGGGCAAAAAGTTTCATTCTTTCATTTTTTTTAATTTCTTTTTGCGATGCTCTATCATTTCAGCTTTTTACATCGCGAAAATCGCGATCGCCCAATCATTTCGGTTATTTTTCGCGGTGCCCAATCATTTCGGCTATTTTTCTTTTTACTCGCTGCTTTTTATTACGAGTTGCCCAATCATTTCGGCTGTTTTTGTATGCATACATTTTTACTTGCTGATTTCGTTGCAAGTTGCCCCATCATTTCGGCTATTTCATATGCATTTTTTGGCTCGCTGATTTTTTATCGCGAGTGTGGAACATGGAATCTGGTGCCAATCTCAGAATCGGCATCGCTGCGACTGGAATATTGCCAGGAGCGAATCATCATTTGCAATGAAAGACTTGGAATTTGATACCGATTTAGGCATCAGCATTGCTACAACTGGGATATTGTCAGGAGCGAATCATCATTTTCCTCTGTCGACGTCGAACAAAGGTGGCTTAGTAAACAGGGTTAGGATCCTGTCGACTAAGGCTTTTGACTTCATGAGCCGTAAGGGTCTCATAAAGGTATTTCTCCCTACGAGTCGTGAGGATCTCGTAGGTGCGTTTTCTCCTTAGTAATCGTGAGGATTCCTAAGTGTATGTTCTCTTATAAGTCGTAAGGATCTTACAAGAGTGTTTTTTTTTCTTATAAGTCGAGAGGACTCAGAAGGGTTGTTCACCGTGCGAACATATCCCTAGTCACGGGTGGGACTTGGTTAGGGAAATGTTTATTCGCGCCCGTGGATTGTATACAAGGGTCGACATTGAGCCGCTTGTAGGACAAAATTGGAGGTTGTGTGTGTGTGTGTGTGCGTGCTTAAGAACAGGTTCAGATCCCTGTAGCTTAAGACTTTCAAATCTTATGAGCCGTGAGGGTCCCATAAGAAGGTTCTCCTTACGAGTCGTGAGGATCTCGCAAGTGTAATTTCTCCTTAGGCATCGTGGGGATCCCTAAGTGTGTTGCTCCCTTGTGAGTCGTAAGGATCTCACGCAGGTGGTTTCTCCTTACAAAGTCGAGAGGACCTTGCAAGTGTCTTTTAACGAGGTTGCGCCCTTTCGGGTTTTCACAAACACTTGCCGGTAGCCCTGCTGTTTTTACTCACGGAGCCCTCCCGGGTTTTCATCCGTGCCCATTTTGCTTATGGACATACCCTTTTTTTTTTGTTTTTTTACGAGTCTGCGCCCTTTCGGGTTTTCATAAACATCGCCGGTAGTCCTGCTGTTTTTACTCACGGTGCCCTTTCGGGTTTTCATCCGTGCCCATCTCGTTTGTGGACGTACAGTTTTTTTACCACGTCAGCTTGAAGATGCCGCGGGTTGGAAGTAGTATAACGACGTTTCGGTCATTTGTCAACGTACGATTACGCAGCTAGATTTTGTCGCAAATCTCCGCATGTTTTGTGCCGGAGGTGGATTCCTTGAAGAGAGGGCTGAGGGCGATTTCTTCGTCGGAGTCGCTTCCAAAGGTGATAACTTGTGATCCCTTGGTGTCGGCTATGTGACAGTTGCCAGCAGTTCTTTCGCGCTCATCTGTTGTGCTTTTCTGTTCCCGACGAGCCTTGCGCTTCACTCGTTGAACGTGTCGTCGATGGGCAACATATCCCTACCACCAGTTTTTAAAGGCTATACACTCCTCGATAGGGTGTGCAATTTTCTGATTGTATAGGCAGAAGTTAGGATGTATGTCCGCTTCATCAAGACGTATATTACCAGGGAAATTTCCTTTGAGAGAGGGAAACTTCATTCCTATTGCCAGGGCCCTAGCGAATTGATTCCTTACTTTAAGCTTGCTTTTGCTGGCGATAGGGATGCTTTGCTCCAGTCGGGGTGTCTCGACCTTTTCCTCCAGTCGTCGGCGTTTGGCACTTTCAAATATAGCCAGTTCACGCTCTCGATTGGCTTTGCTTTCCTGACGGGCTTCGTTTAGGAATGCATCAATCATTTCGTCTGATGGTCCTAGAAGTTCAGGCTCAGGATTTGCTCCTGGTTTTTCTACATCCAAAGCTTCTTCACTGTTTATTAACAAGTTAGAGATCACATGACAGCTTGCCACATAATCCTCAGACTCATCCGACGAGTCTTCTCCATTGTCATCATCTTTGTCTACAAGGACGTGGGTGAGAAATTCTTGGAGTGTGACTGGGGTCTGCGCCTTCTGATTATATTCTTCCAACGCGTCAATCTGTTTTTGTAGGTCCGTACGCTTGTCATCAGGCTGCACGGGCTTTTTGGTCTTCTTCTTCTTCTTCGAAGACTTTGACGGCTGGTGTGAGTGCTTTGACCATCACCACCAGTTTTTGGAGTTGGGCACGGTTTCAGCATTCCCTCGATGATCCCGGGTTCTAGTGGATTTTTCCACCTGATCGCCGGGCATGTTTGGAGATCCTTCAGCATTCTTTTCGTCTCGGCTGAAAGAACGTCCTCCCATGGGGCTTCCCTTATGAATGAGCATGATGCCCCCGGCATGTCCACCTTTTTAGGGGCGTGAGGTTGTGGTGGGCCCACCTTCCAATTTTCGGATAATGCGAGCTTGCCTTGTTGGTATTGGTCCTTCATCCAGCCTTTGAAGACGAAACAATCTTTGATTGGATGGCTTACTGCTTGGTGGTAAGGGCAGTAATTAGGATTGTTGACATCGCCTGGCTGCAACAGACGTTTTGGATCTGGCAGATTGATGAGTTTGTTGCGCACTGCCAGCTCGAACAGTTTCCTCGTTTTATCCTGGGGAAACGAGTAAGGACGTCCCAGTCTCTCTTCGAGGGATGGACGTGGACGCACATTGTTTTGGCGAAAAACCGGTTTTAAGTTGCTTGGCCGTTGTTGAGTATTGGGAACGAAGGTTGCTTTCCCTTTGCCCTTTTCATTCCAAGGCTCTGTCTTTGAAGAGGAAGGCCTATGGCCTATTTGGTCCATTTGGGCTAGCTTGTCAATCTAGGCCTGGAAGGTGGTCGGCTTGAAGAACATCATGAATTGGGAGATGGTCGCTTGAAGGTCGAGAGTACCCACGAACATGCTCACGGCAGGAGCTTCTTCGATGCGCTTCTCGCACTTTGACCATAGATTACGCCACCGTATCGCATACTGGACCCAAGTTTCTCCAGGCTTCACCCTGGCATCGATCAATGCCGTGATTGGGGTGCGTTCGCTAGCGCTTACGAAACGCTGGGTGAATAGCAACTCCATCTCTGCGAATGTCTTGACAGAGTCATTTGGGAGTTCGGAATACCACTCGAATTCCGTCTCCGACAAACTGCCAACAAACTGGCGGAGCAGTAGCTTATCGTCACCTCCAGTGTTGCCGCATAAGGCTCTGAATTGAGCGACGTGCTGATGCGGATTTCCCGTCCCCTTGTATACGTGGAATTTGGGGATCGTGTATCCCGGCGGGTACTTTATTTGGTCGTACCAACCCGGATAGGGTCATCCAGTTTTAACAATTTGTCCAGCCGCTTCATTCGCCTGATGAACTCGTATCTGCTGAGCAATATAGTCATCCAGGACAGCTTTAGAGATTGTCTCTTCCTTGGCTGTTGACAGAGCCGGCAGAAGATTCGATGTTTCTCCTCTATCATCTTTAATTATTACTGGAGGATCTTCGGTTGGAGGGTCCGGTTGGATCATCATGCCCACCATATCCTGGAATAGAAGGGCCATTTGCTTTATATTGGCCGCTTGTTCCGCGGCTTCTTTGTCCTTCTTCTCCAGTATTCTCCGAAGGAACTCGGCATCAGTTTCCTGCTCATGGCGTTGTTCCGAGGATGCCTTATTGATATGAATTCTCGGTGTGTAGTTGGAAAATGTATAGAAATCACAACCAAAAATATTTTGACCGCAATCAATAACGGTGTCGATTACAGCGCGTTAGCGAGTGCGGATCGTCCACAGGGAAAGTGTAATCCGTTTGTATTTCGAATTAGATGAATTAAAAATTAAAGAAAAGAGAAAAGACAATTCATGATTTATAAAATTGAAGTTCAAGAATTAGTAAAATCTAGATCTAATAACAAGAACGCATTAAAATCAAGAATTGAGAGTTGATGATTTCCAATCCAAAAATCAAGAATCGAAGTGAGGCTCGTAGGAATCGATCGAATCTATAGATGTGATGATAACTATTGATTACATATTCTTATCCATCGATGAATTGATACTAGATCGATGATGATCAACGAGAATTAGGGATTTCTTGCAGAAACTAAAGTTCCATCTTCTATCCCTTGTCCTTTCGTTGATTTCATTCACATTCTAGCCTCTAGTAAATTCAAGAATCGATCGTGGATCCCTAATTTCGAGCGAACACAATCAAGAAAGCATCGTATCGAAAATAGGTCGTCGATTCTTCAATTTTCTAGGGTTTACAAACTCGTAGGACTTAAGAATTGTACAAGAATCTAATCATCATCATCTATTGATCGTCTCGACTCCTTCACGAGCGGAGTTTTACTCAAACATCATAACAAGACACACAATCAAGAATTGAGATCGAATCATGATGCAAGATTGTAAACAAAGCAAGATAAAAGAATTTCACCTTTATTTATCAACAATTTCGTTACAATTCTCTCAAGATCTACAAGAGGAAAGAACTCGATCGTCGATTTCGGCTTCGCTCATCTCCTTGAGTCGCGGATCTCCTTGGATCACTTGCTCCGATGAAGTCCGGCGTCGCTTTCTAAAGGATCGAAGGCTTTATGCTTGATTTTGTACTCGAAGTTCTTGATTTTGGCTTTGGATTTTGAATTGGGGATTAGGGTTTGAATGCACAAGTCGTGTCACTCAACTTGTGGGTGAATTGATGGAAGGATCAACAACTGAACAACCTTTAGAAGTGAAGCCTAGGGTCCCTTTTATAGCCTTAATAATGGTTAGCTTCCTTTGTAAGCTTGGATTAGGTTAGCTTCCCTTGTAAGCTTGGTTTAGGTTAGCTTCTCTTGTAAGCTTGGTAGTTAGGAGGAAGGTTCTAGAATTAGTTAGTTAGGGTTAGCTTCCTTCATAAGCTTGGAGGTTAGGGAGAAGCTTCTAGGCTTAGTTTGTTAAGTAGCTTGCTTTGGAAGCTTGAACATGATTAGCTTGATTAAGGAGCTTGCTGATCTGGCAGAAGACTCTAGAGATTTCTGAAAATTGTCATAGCTTGATGAGGTGTAGGCATTGATAGAAGAATACTGGAGCTGAGCAAAGATGATGTCACCGTCACGTGACCGTGGATCCGCGGCACATGCCTGCTCCGGCCGCGGATCCGCGGTCCAATAGGAGCTTTGGTGCTTCAAATTTCCAGTGCTGCTTCCTTATAACTTTATGGTATTTTTCTGATATGTTGAATTTTATATTTCTTTCTGTATCAATGCCAGATCAAAAATCTTAGACTTGGCGCATCTTTTATCAGCACTTTGACAATTTTGGCTCGGTTCCTGAAATTTCCTGCACAGATCTTTGAAACAAGTGTTGCGCTATATAAGGATGATGCGATGCCATGATAAACACTCAATTTCCCTCAAAATGTCAGTTTTAAGGTATAACACAAGTAATTCGGTATTTTACGGCTGTTTTGCTAATATGTGCTATACTTAACCTGAATACCTTTAGATGAGTGCAAATGGTAGGGAAATTGTCGTGTTAAAAATGCAATATTTTCGATTGATCAATGCCTCTGGGCCTGCTTTCGGTCCTGTGAGCACGGCCATAGCAGTCATCATCTCCTGAAGCTTCTGCTGCTGCTCTTGGGCTTTTGTCACGGATCGCGTAAGCTGTCGGTGACCTGTGGAGATACGGCTATTCTCTTTTCCTAATGCCATATAGACGGTATGCACCACCATGCCCCCAGACTTAGGGCGTTTGGGCTCGGTGCCTTTGACATTTGTCGAAGGCATGGGGATTTTCTCCGGCCTTCTCCTCTTATGAGCGGTCGAAGTTGAGGGGGCCGTTGCAGTGGGCACCCAAGTAGCCGTCATCTTTTGTAGCTTAACAGGACGGTTTTCTTCCTGTCGGACCTTCAACTTCTTCTGTCGGCGGGGATAGTCTTGATCGACCACCGACTCTCGGACTTGTCGCCAAATTTTGTAAACTTTAGAAGATAGTCGTTGAGGGGACCGTTCCGGCTTCATTTCCATGACGGTCTCCACCGGCGGCAGAGATCTTTTTAATACGGCGGTAGGCGAATTCCTGCGCACCTTGTTCAGCAGCTCAAAGCTGTTCCCGGTTGGGACAGCAGCATTAATTTCCACCGTTAGAGCCGGTGGAGTTAGCCCAGAGGGGGAGTTGCCCCCGGCCTTCCTTACTCGGCGCCAGTGGCGACGTCGAGCGTGTCGAGCTGATAGAGTTGGTTCGGTGATGGAGATGGCTTTGTCTTGCTCCCTGTCCAGGTGAGGGGCTGCTGCTGGCGTCAGCCTGTTGAAGACTGATGTCCTTTGAGAAGCAGTATCCAATCGGTTGAAAACAGTCTTCTGAGCAGGGACATGAACCATAGCGGGAGCCGGAACGGTCAATCTTGTAAAGACTGACCCTTTGGTAGGAGAAGCCTCCTTGACGACTTCAGGAGTAGGGATGGCTATCCTCATCGGAACAACCTTCTCTGGGATTGCAAGCTTCATTGTGGGCCCACAGGAATTTTGGCCCAGTCTGGCGAAGACCGAGGAGCTGGAGTTGGACGACCCGTTGAGAGGGGCTGCAGTAGCCATAAGCTGATCGAAGACCGACTTCTTGGGAGCTTCCAGTGTTGGCATAGGAGCGGTGAAGCTCATTGGCGGGAGCATGGTCCTGAAAAACAATCCTGTGGTGGCTCAAGTGACCTGTTCCACCGGCATTGTGAACAGGGAAGCCGCCTGGGGCCCATAAGATATACCGCCAGTTGAGGCAGGACGTAGGTTGCAGTTGCATGTGGAACACTTTGAGCAGGTGAACGCTATTGATCCTTTGCTTTCTGCACCAAGCAAAATACCAAATCTTAGTACCTCGAAACCCATGGGCAACCATTAGCAAACCGCGATTCGTTCGCGAACACGACACACGAAGTGTGGAGTGGAAAGAGGAAAAGGTCCCACCGGGCGTGCCAGAATCTGTTCCCCTCCGAAAGACGCAGCGAAGACGCGATAAACGTCTGGCCTGAATTTCGGGGCAGATGCTAATTGGTTCTATCCGTCCACCTCTCCGAAGATACCAAGTTGATTTATGGCACCATGTATCGAAGGTTTAAACGGATGCAGCCGATGTACTAGACTTCGTCAGATTCCTCCTCGTTTGAGGGGTTTTTGATTGTGGGGACGCTCTTCCCTGCAGGCGCAAGCCCCTGCAGTTAATTACGCTACCGCATCGCGGTAACAACTTTCTCCTTCTCCAGATGGTCACTTCGTGTCGTGGGTGTTTGTTTTGTGTTTGGTTGCCCGTGGATTATATACGGAGACTAATTTATGTTGTCGCCCGTAGGACGTGGATTAATCCAAATCCGTATTTTCTTAGATTTGGGTTTGGGGGTTTGGGTTTAAGGATACGTTAGTCTCATTTGAGACTAAGATCAACTTAAACGTTCGTTAAGGATACGTTAGTCTAATTTTAGACTAAGATCAACTCAACGTTTGTTAAGGACACGTTAGTCTAATTTTAGACTAAGATCAACTTAACAGGATCATTTAGATCCAACAAAAGAGCACTTGAACTCTATTGTTTAGTTTAGGGACATTGCGGTCGATTACCAGTCTAAGGACATGGTGATCCAATGTTAGTTTAAAGACATCACGGTCAAGGTTAAGGACATCATAGTCCGTGAGTTTAAAGACCTCACAGTCAAGGTTAAGGGCATCATAGTCCGTGAGTTTAAAGACCTCACAGTCAAGGTTAAGGACATCATAGTTCATGAGTTTAAAGACCTCACAGTCAAGGTTAAGGACATCATAGTCCATGAGTTTAAGGACCCCACAGTCCATGGAATGATTGGTTATCGGGACCCGTCACCTCTCTGAAGACGTTGAAGGATTACAACGACAAATATCAGAGAAGTTCAGAGATGTACCCTTGAACCAAAGTTGATTGGGAGATCTGTAGTCCAATTTGGAACTAAGATCCATTAATTAGATTATGAGCACGTTGGCTCAGTAAAGTCTGAATTGAGGACTTATGGCCAATTTAGGCTAAGTCCAATTAAGTTTGAAATGTTGGCCCTTTGTTGGTCCATTAGACATTTGTCTAGGTTCAAGCCCATATTATTCAGCAATGCTAAACATTTTCATCTTTGATTTCCTCAATTTTGAGATTCATTTGGAGGAGGGACTTTTGTCTCTGGAAAATTAGCCAATTTGGCTAAAAGTAGTGTTAAACACTAAAGAACAACAGTGTTTAAACATTGGAGACAGAACTCTCAAATTAGTGTTAAACACTAAAAGACCAGCAGTGTTAAACACTGGAAATATAGAATCCAAAATTAGTGTTAAACACTAGAAAATAACAGTGTTGGACACTGGAAATATGATTTTCAAATTAGTGTTAAACACTAAAAGATAACCAGTGTTAAACACTGGGAATAAAGCTCTCGAATTAGTGTTAAACACTAAAGGAAAAGGGGTCACGTGTGGACACGTGAGGGCGCCCAAAGGTGGGACCAGATTCCTTTTCTTCGTTCTGCAATTAAGTGTTAAACACTTTTTATTTTTATTTTGAGCATCACGTGTTGACACGTGATGGGGATTGATGCGCTGACTGTTATAGCATTTGCTAAGGGGTCACGTGGTAACACGTGAGAGCGCCCAAAGCCTTCATTTCATTCGCTTTGATCTTCTGTGTTTTGGAGGTCACGTGGGAGCACGTGAGGCATTGCCTCAGAGCTTTTTCTTTCTCATTTTTGGAGATCTTTTCAGGGGTCACGTGGGGCCACGTGATCTTAGTCTTTTCATGCACAGAGATCTTTTAAGTCTCCTTATTTTATTTTGAGAATTAAGTTCTCTGTAGGGTTAAACCCTGATCATGATTTGGAGGAATTAAATTCCTATTATGAAAGAATTAAATTCTTATGTAGGGTTAAACCCTAATTTCTTTTAGAGGAATTGAATTCCCATATATGTAAAAGAATTAAATTCTTGTATAGGGTGAAACGCTAATTCTGTCCATCTTGAAGGAATTAAATTCCTGTAATTCTAAGAGAATTAAATTCTGATATAGGGTTAAACCCTAACTTTCTTTTGGGAGAATTAAATTCTCATATAGGGTTAAACCCTAGTTTTGTTTTAGGAGAATTAAATTCTCAAAACTCAATTCCCCTTCTAAGTTTAGGATCTGCATGGCAGGATCTCGACCCGATGAGAATTAAATTCTCAACTTATGCGGAGATGTGCTCTTTACAGTTCTTCAACCAGAGGAAGAACTAAGTTCTTTTGTGCAGAAGAGTTAAACTCTTGGATTTGAGAATTAAATTCTCTGTTTGAAGTTTTGATCCCCTTTCTTTTCTCACCTAGGGTTTTCTTTGTTGAGAATTAAATTCTCCTTTCTTTTCTCTCTGAAATTTCAAGATTCCCCAAAACTCTATATATTTTTCTTCTTCTCTTGGCTCCTATTTATAAGAGAAGGAGAAGAATCAATTTGTTTAGTAAATCTTTCATTGAAAGATTTTGTTTGTTTTCATAATTGATATGAGCCTTTAGATCATTAAGTGAATTTTATTCACCGTTGGATTTTAAATCCAAAGATATTCTGTTTATTATTTCTGGTGAGATTTTCAGAGAAATCTTTCCTTGTCTAAAATCTTTCCATAAATTGGTGATTTTTTAATCACCCTTGGATCTTTAATCCAACGGTCCCCATAATTCTTTTCCATTTGGAAAGATTTAGAAGCTTTTAGAATTTTAATTCTATTAATTGTAAGGCTTTCGAAGCCAGTCACGTGCTGACACGTGACCCTTAGTCACGTGTGAGCACGTGACTCCCAATTGAGTCCTTTTCTCAGTGTTTACTTACGCTTCAGTTTTAACCATCACATGTCAACACGTGACCATTGGTCACGTGTGAGCACGTGACACCTCATTGAGGTATTTCCTTCAGCTGTTTGTTTTTATTTCTGTTTTAACTATCACGTGTCAACACGTGACCATTGGTCACGTGTGAGCACGTGACCCCCAATTGGGTCCTTCTTCAGCCGTTTATTTTTATTTCTGTTTTAACATCACGTGTCAACACGTGACCATTAATCACGTGTGAGCACGTGATACCTCATTGAGGTAATTCCTGATTTTTAATCAGGGAACAGCGCATAGCATATTTGCTCATAACTTTTGATCCTAGATGAATTATGAAGCCCATAATATATCAAATTGAAGGGTTTTTCGAGATGCTTCCAATATCATCAGAATTTAGCTGTTTCTCATTCGGGAGTTTGTCAAAAAAAAACAGCCCGGAAAATACTGGTTCGTATTTTCTTAAGCGTATCACTGCCATTTGATACCTTGGGCTCTTTTGCGCAGAAATTTTTGACGGGACCAGTAGTGTTCGAGTTTCCAGACCATCCGGTCTTGTATTTCAAAAGTGGAGACCATACCCTGGAGCCAAGCACATACAAGGAAAAACCGAAGAAGACAGTGATTACATCACTTCAAGCGGAGGAAGGATCGAAGCCAGAGATAGTTCGAGAGTTCGCCGATATATTTCTTGAAGACATATCAGGTTTGCCTCCCGATCGAGCTCTTGAATTCAGCATTGAGTTAGTACTTGGAGCACAACCGGTGATCAAAGCACCATATCGGTTAAGCCTTGAAGGTTTGAAAGAGGTCTGTACTCAGTTGGATGAATTATTGACGAAAAGATGGATTCGTCTCAGCACTTCAAGTTGGGGATTGCCAGTTCTACTTGTGAAGAAGAAGAAAGGTTCATATCGAATGTGCATTGATTATAGAGCTCTAAACGAAGTAACTATAAAGAACAAGTATCCACTTCCGTGCATCAACGATATGTTCGATCAGCTAAGTGGATCTTGCGTTTTCTCCAAATTAGATCTTTGTTCGGGTTATCATCAGGTGAAGGTCAAAGAATCTGATATTCATAAAACGACATTCAGAACTCGCTATGGACATTACGAATTTCTTGTGATGCCATTTGGAGTGACCAACGCACCAGCTATATTCATGAACCTAATGAATCAAGTTTTCCGAGAGTACCTAGATAGGTTTGTTGTCATCTTCATCGACGACATCCTGGTGTATTCTAAGAGTCGGAAAGAATATGCCGAGCTCCTATGAATTGTCCTGGAGACTTTACGACATCATCAAATCTATGCTAAGTACAACAAGTGCGAGTTTTGGCTAGATCAAGTCGATTTCCTCGGACATATTGTATCAGCCGATGGAATCTCTGTAGATCCAGCTAAGGTATCAGTAGTAAGCGAATGGCCGACACCGAAGTCAGTGAAGGACATTCGAAGTTTCTTGGGGTTAGCAGGATATTACAGAAGGTTTATTGAAGGATTTTCGAAGATTGCAACACCCCTGACCAAGCTCACACGTAAATATGAAGAATTCGTGTGGTCAGAAACATGCGAACGAGCTTTCGTAGAACTCAAGTCAAGATTGACATCAGCACCTATTCTCTTTATACCGGACCAATCTGGAGGTTTTGATGTGCATTGTGATGCATCCGGTAAGGGATTAGGATGTGTTTTACATCAGCACGGTAAAGTTGTAGCTTATGCATCAAGACAGCTGGAGATTCATGAGCGCAACTATCCGACGCATGATTTGGAGTTTGTAGCCATAATTTTTGCTCTCAAGATTTGGCGCCATTATCTTTTTAGTGAACGAGTGGACATATACATAGATTACAAGAGTCTGAAATATGTGTTTACTCAGAAAGAGTTGAATATGCGGCAGGGAATATGGTTAGAACTCATGGCGGACTTCGACATTAACCTACAATACATCCAGGAAAGGTGAATGTAGTACCTGATGCACTTAGTCGCCAACCATTAGCATTGAATCTCACCGCGCAGTGGAAGCTCCAACAAAATTTACATCAAATGGAGATTGAAGTGGTCATGCCAGGTAACGCTTCAAATTTGATGAACATACAAGTTCAATCTACCATTGTCAATCATATCAAAGCAGCTCAAGCAAGTGATGTTAAGTTGCAAAAGATCAGAGAACAAGTAGAAAGTGGGTTTCGAATAGACTTCATCATCCATGAAGACGGATCCTTGAGATACAATAGTAGATTGTAAGTACCAAAAGGTTCTGTGTGAGAAGAGTTGATGAAAAAAGCTCACAACTTTCCTTATTCAGTACAGCATGGAGGTACAAACATGTACAAAGATCCGCGTCAAAATTACCGGTGGCATGGAATGAAGCGTGAAGTAGCCAGAAGCGTCGCTAAATACTTGGTGTGTCAGCAAGTAAAGGCTGAACATCACAGGACTGCTGGTTTACTTCAACCGTTACCTATCTTAGAATGGAAGTGGCAACACATCACAATGGATTTCATGACTGCACTTCCTCGCAGCACGAAGGGTAACAATGCGGTATGGGTTATTGTGGATCGACTCACAAAGTCGGCCCACTTCATCCCTTTTCGAGTTGGCCAATCTATTGAGACACTAGCAAAGAAGTACATGGAGGTAAGAATCTAAGTAAGATTTAAATCTTCAATATGTACTATCTCTGATACCCATGAACTCATGCAGGAAATCGTGATATTATATGGAGTACTGGTTTGCATAGTCTTCGATCGTGACACCAGATTTCGATCGCAATTTTGGCAGAGTCTGCAAGCTAGCTTGGGAATAAGTTTGAACTTCAGCACAACTTACCATTCACAAACAGATGGACAGTCTGAGCGAACTATTCAGATACTTGAAGATATGCTAAGAGCGTGTATGCCAGACTTCGGAGGATCGTGGGAAGATCATCTACATCCTGTAGAGTTTTCATACAACAACAGCTACTAAGCAAGTATAGGAATGTCACCTTTTGTAGCGCCCTTTGGAAGGAAGTGTCGATCACCATTAAGTTGGGATGACATTGGAGATAGAGAACTCCTTGGACTTGAGATGATAGTAGCAACTGCAGATGTGGTTCGCACTATCAGGGAAAGAATGCGCATAGCCCAAGATCGACAGAAGCACTGGGCTGATGCAAAGCGCCGTCACTTGGAGTTCCAACCGGGAGATCATGTCTTTTTGAATATATCTCCAAACCATGGAGTGATTCGTTTTGGAAGACGGGGTAAGCTCAGTCCAAGATATATTGGACCGTTCAACATACTCGAACGAGTCTGAGAAGTGGCTTATCGCTTGGAACTTCCACCTTCATTGGAATGAGTGCACAATATGTTCCACATATCCCAACTTAGAAGGTATGTGAGTGACCCTAACCATATTCTTGATCACCCCGAGCTCACTGTACAACCAGACTTATCCTGTGAGCAACAACCTGTTGAAATCCTGGATAGAAAGGTGAAGTCACTTCGGAACAAGAAAGTAAACTTGGTTCGAATGATGTGGAGAAAAGACTCACCAGGAGAATCAACATGGGAACGTAAGGATGACATGTGTGCAAGTTACCCTCAATTGTTTGTAAGCTAGTCCTTAAAATAATTGTAAATTCCGAGGACAAAATTTTTGTAAGGAGGGTAGAATGTAACATCTCTGTTTTCAGTGTACAGAAATTTGTTTAAAAATTAATGTACAAATAGAGTATTTGCAATCCTGTGTATGCTATAAGTATTTGAATTGCTTTTGAACAGCAAGAAAGCACTTGCAGCTCACTGGTAAAGCCTTGCACTGCTGTGACGTAGCCCCTATGTTCGAATCACCCCAGCCACATTATTTTTTTGTTAATTTTTCTTTTAAACTTTTAGAAGCTCAAAAGTTTGCACGTGCACTGCACGTAAAATGAAAAGTTACACAGAAAATAAACATGTGCAATAGGCTAGTTGAAGCGACGGGGACACATGGAGAAGATCCCAACCTCTCTCACCGGTATTAGACCGGCGAGATGGAGCCTACGGCCGGCACCACCGGGCCCCCCGTAGAGGATGGTCCCCAATTTTTAACCCTAAACCCCTTGGACTCCCCCACTACTCCTATGCTGTTTGATTTCTCTGCCCATTTCCAGAGAATTAAAAATGGGCATTAATCCACATTTCAATTCTATTCTTCATTATCCTAAACCCTAATTTTCCTTATAAACACTACACCACATTTCACCCCTCCTCATTCAGAATTTTATTACAAAAACTCTCTAAAATTTCCAAGTCCCAAATTGTACAAGTGGAGTTAGCAAGAGGCGAAGTTCCAACGACGTTTCGGGAAGATTCCGGCGACGAAACGACACCCCGACGGTTCCGAAAGCTTCCTCCTCCCTTCTTTCTTAATAACCAGTAAGTCCCCTTTCCCCTCCTCTATCTCTATTCTAAAACAATTTATTTCGAAAACTCGTCGGAAGCGGAGTTATTCCGACTTCCGATTCGTTTTTCTTTAAAAACTCCATTTTTCTTAAATAATAAAATACCATATTCTCTCATAATATTTAACAAACATAAATAAACACATTAGAATAATTTTCATCTCAAAATAATTCACGTTGCAATTTTTATTTCACTTTTACAATAAAATACCATCAAGTTACATACCACTTATAATTGTTCAATTTAACCGTATTACCTTTAGATAACTCACGAGGTAATGACCTATCTCATCACAACACATATGTTTGGCATAGCATGCTAAATTTTGGGGCTCTAGTTTATGGGAAAATACGAGATTACGAATAAATACCTTAAACATTCAAAAACCGTTTTCTTTAAAAAGTGTGTTAATTAAATTCCTTGCAATTGCGCCTCTACAACCCATTTTGGGGACCCCGATCGGGATGGTGCAGGTTACCGCACATCCTCGGACCCAGTAGAGCGAGATGCAAACCTCATAATGGAGCATTCGATCTCGATGGAATTTTTGATGTAATTTTTAAGAAAATGAGATTTCTACAAGAAAAAAATTTATTTTTATTAAATATATATATTTATAACTATTATCAAAATATCTATTTTAAAATATATTATATAAATATTCCATGTTTTCTAAATCAAAGAAATCACAATTTCATGAAACTACCATTATAATTCAATACAATATCAATATTACACTAAAATACCATATACAATGAAATCTAGGTTCTACTCACTAGAAAATTTTACTTTTATAAAATATACATCTATGAAAACCCTAAAGACGATAATTAAATACTTGAGGTGTATTTTGAAAATATAGCAAAATTTTTTACATAAAACCCCCTCAAGTTATACTAAATTACAATAAGGACCCTAGTAAATATAGGTTTAAGCGGGACCAGTTCTCTTGAGCCTCAGAGAGCCGGAGAATATGGGTGCTTGCGTATCTAAGGTCGACAATCTAACAACGGTGTTATTAACACGGTAATTGTCTTTGAAAAAGACATAAATCCTGCCGTCCATGTGCAGCCGTTACCGATAACACTAAAAACTAAATCAGTACTTCAATTTTTGTTCAAAAGTCTGACTCAGTTTGAGTCACGGTCAAATTTGCAATTAATCTGGCTTGAATATGATTCAAGTATAAACTGCAATTCAACATGAATCTGTCTATACCAGAAATCAATCTATATCAATCTATCTCGACCGAACCGAACCATGGATATATACTGTTTACATGTCTATCCATTTATATCCATTCCATTTACATGATATCATGGTTTTGGCAAGTCGTACAATCTATCACATAAAAAAATACAAATCAATACGAAAGACATTACGGGGTTTTAAAGGGGTAGACTGGTACGGATTGTGTTAGAAGTGGTACGAGACGGTCAATTTAATAAACCTAACCTGAACATCCATTGCTGTTGTACCCTGTCTTAACGGTTCCTTGTGCTCTGTATGCCTTAGTCTCCGGAATAGTGGGACTCCTCTCGTATACACCGGCATATTCTGTACCAATTTACAAACAACTGCGATAACAGAATAAAAAATAACATTATACAGTTATATTCTTTTTTCCGTCTATTCTACTTCTATCTTTTTTTGGGACTTACCGAGCGATTGTTCGCTGACGACATTTCTTTCTTTCTTTCTTTGGAATGTTGTTAGGTGGATCGGACTCACTAGAGATCGAGCCCAATACTGAGGACTTGGAGCAGTTTGCCAACGACCCAGAGCTGTATGCACTTGTATATACTTTTCATTTTAGTTATGCCATTGTTTAGACATTGCTTTCTATTTATGTATTTACATTTCCAGTTGTACTTGTAAAGAATTGTTAAATAAATAAAAGTCGTTGTTCATTTATATTCATGTCTCTTGTGTACATTTTACTTTATATTACTTAGATACGCTTAGCGTGTTTATTTCGGAGTAAATACATAGCGGACCTCGTCGCGTCCCCTTCCCGTACACCGGGAAGCGGGGCATGACATCTTGTGTGTTGTTGATGTGTTCTTTTCATATGATTTAGTTTCCATCGGATAATTTTTTTCAATCTACTCTAAGACAAAGGTCTTGGATTTCCGCGGCGCATAGATACGTAATCCTTATAACAAGCGGTATCAGATCGTCAAGTTCGCGTTTTGAAGTTGATTGGGGAGACGACGTCTACAAATTACGAGATCAAAAAGTTCAATGGGCGCAATAGTTTCAGTCTATAGAGATTGAAGAAGACGACGCTGCTGAAACAATAAGGTATGCATATGATTGTCTTTGCGAAAGACAGTTCCGGCGACGACCACGGTAGTGAAAAGTGTAGAGATGGAGGATAAAGCTCAAAATTTGATCTAGCTTTCAATGGCCGATAAGGTTTTTTGCGAAGTGGCGTAAGAGACGACAGTGACAAAATTGTAGAACAAATTAGAGTCCATTTACATGAAATCTCTTACTGACCAGTTCTATCTAAAGCAGTTTGGGAAGCGCGTAAAGCTTCTTCAGTCAGATTATGCGGACGGTTTGCTTTGCAAGGGTTCGCAGGATTGTGCAGGCCGGAGATAGTCGTGCATCAGTACACCACGTTAGGAGATCCTCGGTCAGATAGCACTGCAGGATGGATGGTTTGGATAGTTAGGAAGAACATGATTTTATGGCTTACGGTTGGTTTTCCGAGGGAGTTTCGGGTTAGAGATCTATTTACAGCCGAATACCTCATCGATCGGTCACCATCGACGGTGGTAGATATAAGAATTCCCGAGGAGTTATAGACTGTAGGGGCTAGAGATTACTCAGGATTCATGTTGTTGGGTGCACCAAGAAACCGAGGGTTAAGAGATGTCCTCTTATCGGGTTTGGAGGCGGAGCAAAATGGTACATGTTGTGTTCTGGGACCCAGAGTGGAGTAGTCAGCTAAATGACATTCGTTGAGTCTGCGATATTTCAAAGAAGACAGACTCGGTCAGATGGTGAACGGAGAACATGCATGTCGCTAAGGGAGGTGGAGTTCAAAGTTTCGGTCCAGGTTATGAGAGATGAGGTGGTCGGCACTCCGATTCAGGTGGAGAGTCCAGTACAGCCAGTGGTGTAGAGGCCGAGAATAGTTCGGCACACAGGAATGGCTTGGGACGAGTCTCCAAGGCAAAAGGATTGGGAGTTCAACAGAAAGACTGCACGTTTGATTCGTGGTATGGATAGTGTCATGGATGGGGAGTTGCGTCGGTTACAACAGGGCATCGAGCAGGTTCTAGCTTGGTATGGGATGGAGGAGATTCGGCCCACATCTTCTCACTTAAAGGCACACTTCAGGCTTTCGACAATATTATCATCAGGTATAGATTACGCCGGTGATAAGGGTAGATGGAGATCGACGACGGGTTACAAGGACACAGATGCAGTGTCAGGTAGATCGATACTTCAGGCTATTATCACGGTTTCAACAATAGAGGCATGGTTGATAGCCATTATGGAGGCAGTTAGGGAGGCCATCGATTTGTGCAGATTGTTGGGTTTGGATGTTCTACAGGAGATGAGAGTGTTCTTCTTGGAGGCCGAGAAGAAGGTGATATCTCTTACGAAAATTGGAACCCTAGAGGATCCAACAGATATGCTTTTGAGATGGTTCTGGTACAAATTCAAGTTTTGCTTAGTAGATTGTTGAGGTGCCTTTAGGCACAAGACGATGAGAACAGAGTTCCAAGGTGTTGAGAAAGTGAAGAGATTATGGTGAATTTGAATCAAGGTAGAGATTGTTGAATTTGATTTAAATTCGGATTAGTCAGAGATTAGTTAGGATTTAAATCTAATCTCTTTAGTTTAGATTTAAATCTAATCACTAGATTAAATTCATAATTATCTCTAGTTTAAATATGGATTTATCTCCTAGCATTTATTTATCCTATAAATATAAGTGTTTACAGCCGAAAGCCGGGAAAGACAAACGTCTTGCCTGAATTTGGGGGCAGATGCTATTCGGGTTTATTCGTCCACCTCTCTGAAGATACCAAGTTGATTTATGGAATGGTGTATCGGAGATCTGGACGGATGTGGCCATTGTAGCAGACTTCGTCAGATTCCCCCTAGTTTGCGAGGTTTTTTTTTTATTGTGGGGGCGCTCTTCCCTGCAGGAACAAGCTCCTGCAGTTAATTACGTTACCGCGTAACGATAACCACTTTCTCCTGCTCCAGAAGGTCACTTTGTGTCGTGTGTGTTTGTTTCATTTTTGGTTGCCCGTGGATTGTATACGGAGACTAATTTGTGTTGTCGCCCATAGGGCGTGGATTAGTCCAAATCCGTATTTTCTTAGATTTGGGTTTGGTTTGATTTAAGGATCGTTAATCTCGTTTGGGATTGATATCAACTTAAATGTTTGTTGAGGATACGTTAGTCTAATTTTGGACTAAGATCTACTCAACAGGATTTTTGGGATCATTCAGACCCAACAGAAGAGCATTTGGGCCGTATATTGTCTTAGTTTAAGGACGTTGTGGTCCATAGCTAGTTTAAGGATGTTGCGGTCTAAGGAGTTGTTGGTTGTCGGGACCCGCTACCTCTCTGAAGACGCTGAAGAATTACAACGACATGTATCAAAGGTGTGAGGAGATATACCTTTAAACCAATGTCAGTTGGGATATCTATAGTTGTGTTTGGGACTAAGACCAATTTGGAACATGATGAGCACATGGGCTCTGTTGATCTGAGTTGGGGATTTGGTCAACTTGGACTCAGCCCATTTAATGTTTGAATAAAGTGTTAAACAATTGCTTGGGCTCAGTCCCTTTTCTGTGCAAATAATGCTTTGCTTTATTTTCCCTTCTTTTTCTTTGTTCTTTTATTTTTTATGGAGTATTAAACACTCTTTATGGCACCCACGTGTGGAGCACGTGAGGCGCTTGGCGCTAGGCGCTGGGCGTTGTTTGATGAGTGCAGAGCACTTTATGTTAAGCAGCGCCCATATGAGGGGCACGTGAGGCGCTTGGCGCTGAGCACCAGCTATTGAGTGCTAAGCACTCTTTATTTGAGCAGCGCCCATATGAGGGCACGCGAGGCGCTTGGCGCTGAGCGCCAACCATTGAGTGCTAAGCACTCTTTATCTGAGCAACGCCTACGTGAGGGGCACGTGAGGCGCTTGGCGCTGTTTCTTTCTTTGTGCATTTTTCTGAAGAGTTCAATTCTCTGTTCTCTCCTGGATCTTCTATCCCCAAGAACAAATTCGTCCCCACGAGAATTAAATTCTCATTTGTGGGGACTTGTCTCATGGATCTTAGATCCAGGGGAAAGAACTATGTTCTTTATGACGGTTAAACCCTTGGATAGGCAGATGAGATACTATGATCTCTATTATCTTTATTTACCTCGAAGAAGGTTTTTTCTTCTTTCTTCTTTCTTAAAGCTTTCTTTTTGCTTGCTTTTCTTTTTTTTTGAACTTGAAGTTTAGGGGGGGGGGGTTTCCTCTGTACAAGACTTGAAGTCTTGGGGCCTTTATATAGTGGAGGCAAGTTTGTTGATTTAGTTAAAGAAATCTCTCATTGAGAGATCCTTAATTGATTTGGGGATTTTATCCACCGTTGGATCTTTGATCCAAAGATTTCTGTTTTACAGAAAATATTTTTCTTGTTTTTAACAAGATTGGGGAAATATTTTCCCATACAGAGCTTATTCTATAGCTTGGTGATTTTTAATCACCATTGGATTTTTAATCCAATGTTACTCTGTTTTACAGAGAATAATCTTTCTCGTTTAGAAAGATTTGAGGAATATTTCCTCAGCAGAATTTAATTCTGTATTTTGATGATTTATCATCTCTGTTAGATCTTTTATCCAATGGCAGAGAACTTTTAGTTCTGGCGCGGGCGCCCTCGTGCAAGGCACGTGAGGCGCTGTCTCAGAGTTTTTAACTCTCGGCGCCGGCGCCCTCATGCAAGGTACATGAGACGCTTCCTCTTTTCAAATTTTGATCAGACCCTTGCTCTTTTATTATTGGTGGGAAACAAATGCCCCTCTACCGTTGCGCTCATGTGGCTTACACGTGAGTGCAGCGGTGGCAGCTTTTTCACCGTTGGATCTTCTTGGAAGTTGAATCGGCTTCTTCTGCCTATAAGTAGGGACTTTGGACCTTGAGATGACTGTTGTTCATCTTCTTCTCTTCTTTCTTCTTCTGAGAATTTAATTCTCCTTTCAGAGCTTAGATCTCTGCCCACAAAAATCTTTTGTAGAGTTATAACTCTGCCCAAAATTTTTGGTAAGGATCATAATCGAACCCATTAAACAGAGGTTTGCTCTTCTAAGATCACAGATCTTTAAGATGTATTTTTAGGGTTATTTAACCCATTAATTAGAACACTGTTCATCTTCCATGAAGAACTCTTAGAGTTTGTTTTGCAGATCTTAAAGATCTTGGAATTTTATTCTGTAAAAAGCTTTGCTTTTAAGAGTTCTGGTAGATTATACCATTATTTTTTCAGAGCCTAGCTCTTTAGAGAAAAAATTTGGGGAATTTTATTCCCTTCTTAATTAAAGTTGACAGATGTGACATTTGTTTGCAGAGCACAGCTCTTGAAGGAGTTTAACTCTTTGGCCCAATGAGATTTCTCATTAAATGAGAATCCTCTTAGGATTTCACTCTTAATGAGTGATTGCCCCATCAATGATGGGATGTCACTTTGATTTTGTGGGTCCCCCTTTGTCCTTTTCTTCTGCATTGCAGTGCGGTATAATTTTTTAAGTACCAAGTGTCAGAATTCGGAATATAGCGTTGACAACTAATCCCTCGTCTATTTTCGTGCAGGTACTATGGCTTTCGACTCTTCTTTCCCTTTTGTACGTTCTGAGAGCGCCTTTGCTGACGCGCCCGTGGATTGGGAAGTCTTCGTGCTCATTAAAGATCACGATCCGGAGCAGAAATCTCTTCATCTATGGGGGTCGTGGTACAATCAGATCATTCGGGGTCGGCGTAGTTTTTCTTGTGCGGTGCCCTCAGAACCAATTTCGGCAATTCATTACGTCGACTCGCCTAAAGTGAATTACGCTGTAGAAGAGGTTAACTGGACCTCGGAGGGTCGCCTTCAGCCTTCTATCACTTCAATACCCGTACAGCCTCCGATGGCTTTGGATATCTTAGGGCGACGCATATGTTAAGGCGAGTCGCACCCTTAGGGACAAGTATATATGATTGGTTTGAATCCTCGCCATTCAGCCGGATACCTGCAGTAGGCTCGATACATCCTATCAGCCAAGAAGTCGCTGTTGCTGAAGCTCGGGTTGTACCCCGCAATTTATGCGTCTCTTTTCCAGTATCCCGCGCCTCATGTATGGTGAGTAAAGGGTTTCCTGGAGCAATGTAATATCCCGACTCACACTTTTCTTCTATCAGACCGGGAAGTTTCGATTTCCTTGGAGGAGTTCGCGGAAATTTTGGGCTTACCCGTCAGAGGGGAACATTATGAGGAGATACTTCCCCCTGACGAGTACATCTTCGCCACCAAATCAGTAGTGATGGGCCTTACCCCGGAGAATGTCGTTCAACATCGATTCCTGAGCTTAATTAAGGTGTTGAACATTTACGAGAGTCTATTTCTAGAGTCTGGGGGGGCATGGAGTCAGCTTCACAGACTTCATCTCTCGCTTTCTTCACCCAGTAGTTCTATCAAAACAAGCCGTGAAATTTGCTAAGCTTGACGACCCGTTTGGTTTCTGTTTGGATAACCAGCTGACGGCGGAAGCAGATTTAAGAAGCTTCTTCATTCCGGACACCCCGGTTGTTCCTTTTGCAGAGCTTGTTGCTTCAGATGTCGATGAAGAGACGCTCTTCTTGGGGTTTATCGGCTTGTGGTTGAGCTGGTTTGTGCTTCCGATGCACCCTCACTACATGAGGACGTCTGTCTTTTATCCTGCCCATCGCATAGTTGCAGGGACACGTGTGGCCGTTGGGATAGCAGGGCTGGCTCATCTATACCACGGCCTAAGCTTAGCGGCAGACACTACTCAGCCGGGGATAAAGCCCGTACATCTCCCGTTGCACTACTTCACGTCCTGGGTCGAGATGTACATGCTTGGTGCTTTCGCAGTCCACAAACGGCCCCGCTTCTACGACAGCTATAACTTTCCCCGGGTCATGTTTCTAGTTGACGCTTCCGCATTAGATCCGTCGCAGTGAGAGGCTTGACGTCTGGTCCTTCACCTACGTATAGTCGAGGATAGTATGAATTTTGTCGATAGAGTCTTAACTATCGGCAAGGAATCTACTAAGGCAGTGCAACCGCTGCGTGATACTTTCAAAGACGGGGCTCCTACGTTGAAGGCTCGGGAGATCCTGCACTTATATTCGATTAGGCCAGGCTTTCTAGTGTTCAGGAAAGGCGTCTTGGCATTGTTCATGAGGTATAACCCGCACCGTTTCGCTAAACAGTTGGGTTACGATCAGGATGTCCCACTCGAGGCTTTTTTAGCCGAGCCGGTTGCTACAGAAGAGGGTATCCACAGCACGCTGCACCACTTTATGCGGCTAAATACGGGGTCTACTTTCTCATCAGCGAGCTAATCTACGTGCCGAAAGCTTCGAATGCCTACGTGGCGTGGTATCAGCATGCGACAGGTACTGTTATCAGGGAAGAGAGGCGGCTATTACTTGATCATAAGGATGCTGTCCTAGCTGGTAATCCGGCAGTTCCTTTGAAGTGACGGACCGCCTTTCGTTCCTCCTTAAGAGAAGTCGCTGCGGTTGTGGTCCCGCGCCTTCTCTGAGAAGCCTCCACCTCGTGTTCCTGTAGAAACGGTAGCTGTAGCGTCCCCGGAATCCGGCGTTGGTGCAGAAATTGGGACTCGTCGCCCAAAAACGCCCGTCAAGCACAAGCTCTTGTCATCGGCCGCCGGCGTCCGCTCGCAGAAAAAGAAGAAGTCGCTATTCTCTGCCGATGTCATATTTGGACAGGAGCCACATGCTCCCTATAGCGAGGGTTTTTGCGAGTATAGGACCAATGAGGGTTTATTCATTGCGCCTGCGGATGATACTGATCTTCAGGCTGCCCATGCGGCTTTCGAGTGACTGGCTCGTGATGAAGCGGCGCTGATTACTATCGCGAAGTCAGATATACTTTCAGTTATGTTCTTCCGTGGCTATCTCTTTTCTCTTTATCATGTTTCTATTGACACTTTCTTCTTCAACAGGTATTTTTTCCGAAGAGCCTCTCGCGGTTTCCCTCAGGACGTTCGAGGAGGAAGAGAGGCTCCGCGCTTCTTTGGGTCTTGGTATGAGTCACTTCATTACACCCTTATTCTTTTTATTCATGCTCTGACCCTCTCCTTTAGTTTATTGCAGGGACTACCTTGACTCAGGTTATTCCAAGTGCAGTGCCGATCCTGAGTAGCGATGCGGCAAAACTTCCAGAGCCAGCTACTGTGGCCCCAGCTCTCCTAACGTCACCGCAGGAGGCTTTGCTGAAGCAGTTGATGATGGACGCCGTAACGGCTCCGGAGGTAGAGCTCGGTTCGGACGACGACGTCCCCTTGTTAGAAGTCTTGAGGAGATCATTTCTCACTGCTCAGACCGAAAGGAAGCGTAGGAAGCATGTGGCGAGGGAACACGATGCCGGTTTGGCCATAGGTGCAGGCTCAAGCAGCATTCTGCTTGCTGATACTCCTTCGGCGGATGTTCCCTCTCCTTTGTCTACCGCCCGTAGACAGGTTGCACGCGTAGCTCGGGAAGAAACTGAAAAGCTGCTCCAAGGTAATGTAACACCCAGTCTTTTACTAGAATTTGATCCTCGAATTTTGACATATGCATTTTCTGCAGGGCCAAGTCTTGGCGATGGGATGATAGGTGAAACTCTGGCGGTTACAGTGCCCGAAATTGTTACTCTTTCTCGGGAATCTAGGATTGTCCAGACCGCTGCCCTTTCTCCTTGTGGCTCCTTGGTATCGACGGGCATCGAAAGCATCACGACGGCCCTCGTCGAGTTAGGGGATGAAGCTATTGGTGCAGAATCTACTCCTCCGAGAGAGAGCGAAGAAGCCGTTACACCCGGTGACGCCTCCGTCATGGTTTCGGTCCATGATTTATCAGGTAGTCGCTGGGTCGCTGTTTTTGAGTTTTTCAATCCTGTTCAGCCATTTTAATGATATTTTGTTTGTCTTGAGTATAGGTGCGGTGAACCCTGAGACTGTGCCGTCTGAAGAAGTATCACTGGTCGCTGCTCTGACGGTCGCTGTCCCCTCGCCTTCTTCTGTGCCCTCTTAAATATTAGAAGGTATAGGTTTGTGACGTATTTGTTTTACTGTGGGTACCATCGTCCTTGTATTGACAGTATATTGTCGCAACTCTGCAGGAGTCCTTTTCGACTATCTATACAAGGTGTTGAACCCACATTTCTCCTTTCAGTCGGAAGTTGTTCCGCCTTCTGGTAATTGTTAGTATATTCTTCAACTGCCGTCCCTTCCATTTTTTACGAATAGACGTATTGTTGCTAAGTTTTCTTCATGTTGATCATAGCGTCACGGGTTAGAGGAGGAGACGAGAGAATAGCCGTGCCTCCGGTACTCCCTATCCTGCCGCCTTTCACAGCCGGTATAATAGACTTCATTACCGATGTGTTTTCTTTATTCCCTGAGTCGACCTTTGACCCTAATTCATTTTGCAGCAATTGCGCCAGCTCCATCTCCTTTCGAGTCTCGCATTCCAATGCCCGCAGGGCCTTTTGCTAAATGCATGTCTTCCAGGGGCGCCGCAAATAGCTGGTGAACGTTGAGCGAATTCATCGAGGATCTCAATGCCGAGGCCCTCACTTCTGCTACGGATTTTTCCATGGAAGTCAATCCAATGCCGGCGACACTAATGAATTTCCATGATGAAGCTATCGTCGGCTCTTGGGTTGATTAGTGTAGAAATATCGAGGCTTTCCTGCACGAGATTGAGCTCCAGCGTCCTGCTCCTGAAGTATTAGCTTCGAACTCTCAGTGGGCTGCGTGGATTGAGCATAGTGTTCCTTTCATTCGCTATTTTGAACAAGAGGCGACCCTGAGACGAAAGGAACATGAGATGGATTCCAGCGAATATGTCTGACTGCGTGCCCAGATTGAAGCGAATGCTGCACAGCTAAAAGCTATTTTTGACAATCTCCAGAGATGTATTTCGGATGGATTGATGCTGAGGCGGAAGCTTGACTTCGCCGAGCGGGTCATGCAAGACTGCGAAGCTGCCATGCTAGAAGCCGATGGGAAGCTTTCGTCCTGTTTATGGCAACGGGCTCAAGTTGAAGCGGAGTTGGCCGCGGTGGCTGATCACGAGAAAGGATTGAGAGGAGCACGCGGGCGACTTGCTGATTTGTTGAAGATGCCTCCTCCTCAATAACCGTCTTTGTACCCTTCTTTTTTGTATTAACTGTAATCTTGCGATTTATGAATAACATGCATTCATTTTGATTCCTTTATGAAATGTATCTTGTATTCACTTGCATTCATGAATAAAAGACATATTTTATTTCATATCAGCATGTCCCTTTGGCAAATTTGGCCCGTAGATAGTCTATCTTGATCTCCTTGTAGGGCAGTGATGGCTTAGGAAACAGGTTCAGATCTTCCACCTAAGACTTTTCAACTTTATGAGCCATGAAGGTCACATAAAGACTTTTCTCCCTACGAGTCGTGAGGATCCTGCAGGTGTGTTTTCTCCTTAAGAGTCATGAGGACTTCTAAGTGCGTTTTCTCTTGAGAGTCGTAGGGATCTCACAAGAGAATTTTCCCCCTTACAAGTCGAGAGGACTCGTAGGTGGTTGTTTCCCTCCTTGTCGATATTCGACTTTGGAGAGTGTGGCCAGTGAATAGTATGCAATAGTCTATCTTGGACCGACTTGTAGGGCCCCAGTGCTTAGGAAACAGGTCCTTATCTCTATTGCCTAAGGCTTTTCCCTACGAGTCGAGACGAGTCGAGAAGTTCTCGCAGGAACATTATTTTCCCCATGAGTTGAGACGAATCGAGAAGTTCTCGCAAGGATGTCCTAACGTCACAGTTAACTCCTGCTAATAGAAGTCCGTTAGGGTCTGTGGTACTAGAGTTTTTTACCTGTCGCACCGTCGCGTTAGCCGGTGTATTCCTCGATATGCAATCTTGCTGTTCGAGTATCCCCACGACTGTCGTGTCTCTGATCCCTTCGGGGCTGGACAAGACGTCTTCAAGTAATCTTTCAGGTGATATTACCGTCGAAAGAGCAAGCGTTAGGGATATTCCATGTCGCTTTTTACTTGAGGTTAGGCTCAGTTTGGGAGCCCTGATGAGTCATGACCACTACGCGCTGGAGTGGGATGATCTCCGATAGTCTTTCAGGTCTCATTTGAGTTGCCGTCAAGACCCTGAAGCTAGGGATCTTCCTTTGCTTCGTTTGTTGACATTGTGTCTGCAATATTGTGATGAATGTTGAGGTTGTCTCTGGGTTGTCTGTGAACCGTCGAGATTTGGAACTAGGGGACTTTGCCATGGCTCCGTTTGTTGATGTCGTGTCTGCATCCTGCTGGGGGGGAGGGGAGGAAGAACGCTGTTGTAGATCACTAGGCTGTAGATGTTTCTGTCAAGACTTGGAACTAGGGACTCTGCCATGGCTCCGACGTAGTCTCTAGGTTGTCTATGAACCGTCGAGATTTGGAACTATGGGACTTTGCCATGGCGTTTGTTGATGTCGTGTCTGCATCCTGCTGGGGGGAGGAAGAACGCTGTTGTTGATCTCTAGGTTGTAGATGTTGCCGTCGAGACTTGGAACTAAGGACTCTGCCATGGCTTCGAGGTAGTATCTAGGTTGTCCGTGAACCGTCGATATTTGGAACTAGGGGACTTTGCCATGGCTCTGTTTGTTGATGTCGCGTCTGCATCCTGCTGGAGGGAGGAAGAACGCTGTTGTTGATCTCTAGGCTGTAGATGTAGCTATCGAGACTTGTCTTTCCTTTGACGAAGCCCGGTAGGGCAACATGGTTCACTTTTCGTTTGTGCCCATGGATTGTATACAAGGGTCAATGTGATCTCACCTGCAGGGCAAAAGTTTCATTTCATTTTTTTCTTTCCGCAATGCTCTATCATTTCAGCTTTTTATATCGCGAAAGTCACGATTGCCCAATCATTTCGGCTATTTTTCGTGGTGCCCAATCATTTTGGCTATTCTTCTTTTTCTTTACTCGCTTCTTTTTATTGCGAGTTGCCCAATCATTTCGGCTATTTTCATATGCATATATTTTACCCGCTGATTTTTGTTGCGATTTGCCCTATCATTTCGGCTATTTCATATGCATTTTTGGCTCGCTGATTTTTGCTGCGAGTATGGAACTTGAGATCTGATACCAATCTTAGCATCAGCATCGCTTCGACTGGAATATGGCCAGGAGCGAATCATCAATTGCCGTGAAATGACTTGGAATTTGATACTGTAGGGTGTTTTTCGTCACCCCATTGAGATGGGAATACGCGCGCACTTGTCAGGCGTACTACATATTCCCCCTGCCCAGGATAGGCCGGGGTTTAATGATTGCGGGGATCCGAATCTCCGGCAGCCGCGGACTAAGCTGCCATTAATTACCCCTCGCCTTTGGAGCGAGAGAACCTCCGATTGACGGGTTAAACTGGTCATGCGAACTCAATGTGCAGTGTACATGTGTTTTGTTTTGGAGGGGGCTTGGGTATATCGGGAGCCACGCAGAGTTTTTACGGGGGTCCTGCTACCCAGATAGTGTGCTGGGGGTCAAGGGGGCTAGCACCCCCTTTCCGGGGTGCGGGGCAGCGTCCCGACCCAAATTTTTTTTAAGAGCGGCAGTGTTGTAGAGTATGTGTATGTGTGTGTATATATACATATATATAAAAAATAAAAAAAGGAAAGCGCATCCAAAGGATGCGTGGGAAAAGCGCCAGCGCTTTGAGCGCAAGAGCGCCAGCGTTTTGAGCGTTAGCGCACCACGTGTCAGCACGTGGGCGCTAGCGCTTTGGGCGTTAGCGCTCTGAGCGCTAGCGCGCCACGTGTCAGCACGTGGGTGCTCGGGCAAGCGCTAGCGCTCTGAGCGCAAGAGCGTTAGCGCTTTAAGCGCTAGCGCACCACGTGTCAGCACGTGGACACTCGGGCACTACGCTTTAGGCGCTAGCACTAGCGCTTTGAGCGCCAGTGCACTACGTGTCAGCACGTGGGCACTCGGGCGCTAGCGCTTTTGGGTGCTAGCGCTCGGAGCGCAAGAGCGCTAGCGCACCACGTGTCAGCACGTGGGCGCTCGAGCAGCAAAAGGGACTTGGTTCCTGCAATTGGAGTTGTACTCCCAGAAAGGAGCACTTATTATTCTGTGTGTATATATATATATATATGTATATATATATGAGGAGTTAAACTCCAAGGATGTTTTGAAGCTGATGAAGGGCTTCTCCCCTTGAGCCCTAGTTCTTCCCCAAAGTGGGGTTTCTGGAGATGGGTCTCCTTCTTCTTCCTTTGTTGGCCGGATCTTGAAGATCAAGAAGTAGGAGATTTTAAAAATCTCTTCTTTTTAAGATCTGATGGTAGATCTGAGTTCCCTTTTGTGGGTTTTGTGGTGAAAAACTCTTTAGTTTTGGAAAAGGAAGAGTAAAACTCTTGATTTAATTTCAAAAGAAAGAAGAAGGTTTAGAACCTTGAGGAAGGAGAAGATCACAGATCTAGATTTTTCTTCGGAGAGAGAAAAATTTGTTGAGATATTTTCATTATCTTGGCCTTTATAGGTTATACACTTTACATATAGCCCTTTGGGCTTTACAAAAATGGCATTTTGGCCATCCCATGGCTCATGTGCCATTTCTTTTTACACATAAGCCATGGCCTTTACAAAAATTTGGCTTTATGCCCATTTTGCATATATTCATGAATAAAAAATTACAAAAAAATTATTTATTACATGATCTATATTTTGGCATGGAGGAGGCTGGCCGTAGGCTCGACTTGGGCTTGGGCCCGCTTGACCTGGGCTTGGGCCCACCTGGCTTGGGGTTGACCTTGACTCGGTTAACCGGGGTGGAAATTTTGACCCCAACAAAGTGCCCCCATCAATGAATGCACACCGCACATTTGAGTTGTGTGCACGAAATTGATGGATCTTGAAGTTGGACTTCGAGGTGGAACATCATTCCAGGGGTGCTGCATCATCCCGGGAAGCATGATTCCTGGGGATCGGAGCATCATTCTGATTCGTGGAGCATAATTCTAGGGTCGGAGTATCCCTCGGGGAGCATGATTCCCGGGGATCGGAGCATCATTCCGATTTGCGGAGCATAATTCCAAGGATCGGAGCATCATTCCGATTTGCGGAGCATAATCCCAAGGATCGGAGCATCATTCTGATTCGCGGAGCATAATTTCAGGGTGGGAGTATCTCTCGGGGAGCATGATTCCCGGGGATCGGAGCATCATTCCGATTTGCGGAGCATAATTCCAAGGATCGGAGCATCATTCCGAAGAGCGGAGCATGATTCCAAAGATCGGAGCATCATTCCGAAGAGCGGAGTATGATTGCAGGGATCGGAGCATCATTTCGAACGGCGGAGCATCATTCCGAAGGGCGGAGCATCATTTCGAAGAGCGGAGCATGATTCCAAGAGATCGGAGCATCATTCCGAAGGGCGGAGCATGATTCCAAGAGATCGGAGCATCATTCCGAAGGGCAGAGCATGATTCCAGGGATCGGAGCATGATTCCAGCGATCGGGGCATCATTTCGAAGGGAGGAGCATAATTCCAGAGATCGGAGCATAATTCCGATGAGCATAACTTCGGGGATCGGAGCATAATTCCGAGGATCGGAGCATCATTCCGAAGAGCGGAGCATGATTCCAGGGGATCGGAGCATCATTCCAAAGAGCGACAGACATTTTGACCGAAGCATAATTTCGATGCAGAGGTTGATTCCCAGGAGAAGCATAATTCCGACGGGGATGGAAAATACTCCGAGGTGAAGCATGATTTCGACACGGGGTACATTCTGATACGGAGCTTGATTCCGGCGCAGAGCTTGGTAGCCGACTTGATTCCGAGACGAAGCATAATTTCGACAGGGAAGGCAGATACACCGAGGCGAAGCATGATTTCGACACGGGGTGCACATCCTGAGACGAAGCATGATTCCGATGCAGAGCTTGTTGGTTGACTTGATTCCGAGGCGGAGCATAATTCCGACGAGGAGGTTGTTGGTTGATTCCGAGCCGAAGCATAATTCCGACAGGGAAGGCAGATACACCAAGGCGAAGCTTTATTTCGACACAGGTTACACTCTAAGACGAAGTATGATTCCGACGCAGAGCTGGTTGGTTGATTTGATTCCGAGGCGGAGCATAATTCCGGCGGGGAAGGTAGATATCCCGAGGCGAAGCATGATTTCGACACGGGGTAAATTCTGGGACGGAGCATGATTCCACCGCAGAGGTTGTTGGTTTGATTTGATTTGGGTTGACATCAGCATCGCTACACTGGAACATGGTACCAGGAGCGAATCATCATTTGCCATGAGAGGATTCGGGGATTTTTTTTTGTCGGCATCTGCATTGCTGCACTGGAATAATGCCAGGAGCAACTCATCATTTGCCCCGGGAGGATTTGGGAATTGGTTTTTGCTTGGCATCAGTATCGCTACACTGGAATATGGTACCAGGAGCGAATCATCATTTGTGCTTGTTTATCAGGAAGCGATGGCTTAGGAGACAGGTTTTAGGTCCCTATCACCTAAGACTTTTCAATTTTGTGAGCCGTAAGGGTCTCACAAAGCATTTTCTCCCTACAGGTTGTAAGGATCCCGTAGGTGTATTTTCTCCTTAGGAGTCGTGGGGACTCCCAAGTGTGTTGCTCCTTTGTGAGTGTTGGGGTAAAAATTTACACCCCGGTTGACCAAGTCAAAATCCAAGTCAACCCCAAGCCAAGTGGGCCCAAGCCCAGACCCAGTGGGCCCATGCCCGGGTCGAGCCCGAACATGAAGCGGCCGGCCTCCCCCCATGCCAAGATAAAAATTTTGTAATAAATAATTTTGTTGCAATTTCTTTTATTTTATTTTATGGATAAATGTAAGAAAAAATAGGCATAAAGCCAAATTTTTGTAAAGCCCATGGCTTATGTGCAAAAAGAAATGGCACATGAGCCATGGGATAGGCAAAATGCCATTTTGTGAAGCCCAAGGGGCTATGTGTAAAGTGTATAGCCTATAAAGGCAAAGATAATGAAATATCTCAATAACTTTTTTCTCTCTCCAAAAAAAAAGTTTCAGATCTGAGATCTTTCTTCCTTCTTCAAGGTTCCAAAACCTTCTTTTTTTTCTTGAATTAAATCAAGAGTTTTACTCTTCCTTTTTCAAAACTAAATAGTTTTCCACCACAAAACCCATTAAGGGGAACTCAGATCTGCCATCAGATCTCAAAAAAGAGAGATTTTGACATTTCACATCCCTTGATCTTCAAGATCCAGCAAACAACAGGAGGAAGAAGAAGAACCCCTTCCATTAACCCCAAAACACATTCAGGAGTCCAACTCCTCTCTGATTTCTCTTTTGAGAAATCTTTTTTTCGAGGCTAAAAGCCTCTTATCCTCGCCGGCGCGCAGCGCTCATGCGCAAAGCGCCCGCGTGCCGACACGTGGCGCGCGCTTGCGCAAGTGCGCAAAGCGCCCGCGTGCCGACACGTGGCGCGCGCGCTTGCGCACCTGCGCGCAGCGCTCTTGTGCAAAGCGCCCGCGTGCCGACACGTGGCAAGCGCCCGCGTGCCGACACGTGGCGCGCGCGCGCTTGCGCACCTGCGCGCAGTGCTCTTGCGCAAAGCGACCGCGTGCCGACACGTGGCGAGCGCGCTTGCGCACCTGCGCGCAGCACCTAAGCGCACGGCGCTCAAGGCGCTGGCCCCACGCATCTCTTGGATGCCTTTTCCCCCTCTTTTTATGTACATACATATACATATATATATGTATACAAACTCACACATATACATACTCCGCAACATTCTCCCCCTCCAAAAAATTTTCGGACCGGGGCGCTGCCCCGAACCCCGCAAGGGGGCTGCTAGCCCCCTTGACCCCCAGCCCGCTATCCGGGTAGCGGGACCCCCGTAAAAACTCTGCGTGGCTCCCGATATATCCAAAACCCCCCCTTCAAAACAGAACACACGCACACCGCACATTGGGTTCGCATGACCAGTTTAACCCGTTAATCGGAGGTTCCCTCGCCCCAAAGGCGAGGGGTAATTAACGGCAGCTTAGTCCGCGGCTGCCGGAGATTCGGATCCCCACAATCATTAAACCCCGGCCTACCCTAGGCAGGGGGAATCTGTAGTACGCCTGACAAGCGCGCGCGTATTCCCATCTCACTGGGGTGACGAAAAACACCCTACAGGTTCTGGCACGCCCGGTGGGACCCAATCTCTCCTCCCATATTTCGGGTTAAACGTTCATGCGAACTCAATCAATACACATATCGATTGCCTATATTGAAATGATGTTTTCTTTTCGTGCAGCAATCAAATTTCGACGACAATGTCTCCTAAGACGAACTCAGCTTCCAACGTGACCCCGATTCCGTACGTGGTCAAGATCAACGCTCGTGTGGTTCTCCCCGCGAGCCTCAGTCGACAGTGGGAGGAACCGCCCCGCCAGTTTGGCTCCGTCATCATCTACCCTGCCGGGAGCGCTCATCTGGCGGAGATCCCGGCGGAACAGGCAGCCAAGCCGGTCTCGAGGGGCAAGAGGCCGAATGTCGTGATCGCCAAGGCACCACAACCGAAACTCAAGACGGTGTGTGAACGATTCTCTGGTGCTCCAGTGGGGGGCAAGAACTCCGGTACAAAGGGCAACATCCAATGTTGCGGACGAGCTCACGCGATTACTCCAACAAATGCACAATCGAGCGTATCTCCAAGGCCTTCCATCGCCCGGTCTGCGACGTCTTCCCAAAGAGTTGAAGTCTGCCAGGTGCTTAGAACAGAAAAGTTAAGGCAGAACGGCTCAGGTATCGAGCCAACAAGAGCGCCAAGGCTTCGGTCAAATGGAACCATGTGAAGTTCCAAGTGCAGGGTTTCCCCGCGACGACGGCTGAGTCGGACGTAAGAATCAGCAATTCCTTCGAGCCTCTGAAGTGGGTTCAGAAAAACGCCATGACCGCCAGAATCAAGAAGACAGCGGTCCGAACAGTGCCACAAAGAGACGTGTCCCGGCCCCAACGGAAGAAGTATGACACTGTCTCATCAAGAGTCTATCAAGCGCTCTGTGCCGCACGAAAGCAGCGGGGAAAACCCAGAAAAGATGCGCCAGCACCATTTAAGAACCTGGTTAGGCCAGCCGCCTTCAATCGACTACCAGCTACCGAAACAAGGGGGTCAAGACAGCAATCCATGAAATCAGCTGCCAATGATAGAAAGACGGCCGGATATATCATCCATACAGTCTATATGGCGGGCGGGCGCCCCAGCGACAACCTTCGCAGCAAAAGCAAGGACGGGGCCACCACATCCCAAGCCCAATCTAGCCTGAATGTGGTTGCCGCCGCCCAAGAAGAGCCGCCCCCGCTGGATGAAGAAAACCCTCTCGATGAGGATGATAGGCAGAAAGACCCCTCGGTCCATGCAGAGTCAAGCTCGGACAGCGAGGAAGAGCCTACTTTCCGCCCCAGGACTGCGGAGCAAGAGCTGCTTCAAGAGCTTTGAAAACAGCTCAGGAGCAAAGATAAAGAGATGGCCAAGCTCTACTCGAAGATTGACGACTTAACATGTTAGTTATATGTATGCCCTAGAGGCCATTACTGTACATTGGATGTATATTGTAGTGGATGCTGGGACATATATAGGGAGGACTTTCTTGCTCGACATGATAGTATGCTATCTGGTTGCTCTTTACCTTAACGTGTATACTGATTGTCTCTCTGTTACATGTTGGTAAAGCCCTTAGGATCTGTACTTGACTACCTGGACTATGATGCGGATCATACTAGTGGGGACATGGTAGTCCATAAGTACATCCTTCAAAGTCCCTAGTCGAGGGTGTATCGAGATGGGGCATCGATATACCAGAGTAGACTAGCGTGTACCTTCTCGACCCATACAGATGGGCGATGGATGATCCCATATCCATTGGTGTTTGACATCAGAGATGATATACGGGTGCTCAGTAGAGACTGGGTACACTGGACGGACTCGCCGAGAACTCCCAGATGGTATTATACCTCACGTCAGATGGCAGTTCTCTGGTGACACTGGTACGGAGTAGTCTGTTGACCCGAGATCGTCATAGAGTCTTGTGTGGTTCCCACTGTGCTTTGATTTCCATCTTACCACGTCCAAGAGGGCGTGCAAAACGGTGGTTTTTGGGTACAGTCCCGAGTCACATGGAGGCAATGAGCGATAGGAGGGGATTCGTCTCTCCCGGTATAGGGGGTTGATGTTGCGCTGTGTTCGATTGGCTATAACAGGAAATCCCTGGCCAGGGTTGCTGAGATTTACTGGTAAGTGTTACCAGTAGTTTCTCGAACAGTTATAGACCTCATATCGACACGACTTATTGAGCTATTGGGGTCTGACGTTTACCACCCCTAGGCGAGATATGCGACATATCAGACGATCAGACCGGACTGTACTGTAGTGTTACTGGTTGGATTCACTGGAGTGTGAGCGGGCTTGCTCGTCGATCTTCAGATCGCTCAATACCCGGGTGGCCGTTACGTTTAGCAGACCGCTTGCGGCTTGTGGATGTTTGATATGATCATCATCTGCTGCCGGCGTATTGACGAGTCTTTAGAGTCCTACACAGAGGTTTCCTGGCTCAAGCGAAACGAAATAGGAGCGCATATGAGATATGTGCGGGACCGAGAATAATACAAGTATGTGATACTGTATTCGATTCTCGCGATGTGACATTGATCGGTTATATGCGATATAGCCGGGTTATCGGATCAAGTGTTGATTCGATAAGATGTTACTAATGATACCAGTCGGTTATGTGCGTCATGACCGGATCGTTAAATCAAGTGTTGATTTAATGATTTAATGCATAATTATATATTTGATATATTACTTTGCATCAACTAGTATCGGTTCACTTTAAAATGGATTTTCTCACTCGGGTGTGCGCATTGCATATGCGATATGATTTTGTGCACTTGATTGTATCATGTTTGATGATACATGTTTACTTGTGTTTTGTGTAAAGTTTAAACCATGGTTATGTAATGGTTAGGGTTTACATTTTCTTATTCATTTATTTGTTCATTTATTCTTTTTGGAAAAATGAATAGCATAAAGGAAAATGGTGGCTTGTTTTGGATTCTAGTTGAAGCTTCATGAAGCTTTGACCTAAGTAACCATTTTGTCTCATGCTTAACCCTAACCACTCCATTAACCCTAGTTTAATCTCTACACTTGACCATGGTTCATGTTATGATAAGTATTGATTTTCTTTTTCAATATTTATTCATCATATCATATCTTTTCTTCTTCTTCTTCCTTGAACTCAAGAAGAAAAGCTTAGGTCAACAATGGTGATTGATGATAAAGAGTGAGAAATCCAATTCTAAATTGAACCCAACTCCTATTTCTTCATCCTCTACCTCTTGCCAAGTAGTAGAGTGTGTTTACTTCACAAGTTTCTTGACTTGGTGAAGTCGGAGCTTGATTTAGCGATGCCTCGACGTAGATCATCTTCGGCATGGACATCGACGACCTAGCTTGCCCATTCTCCGACGAAGCCGACGCTTGAGCCCGGATTTGATTTGGACAGCGGAGAGGACCTCATCTCGGAGCCGTGGAGGTGGAGGACTGGATCTATAAAGGTTGTATTTCCGTATCCCTTAGTTAACTGTTAACTAGATTACTTTTTCGCCTAGTTTTCTAGCAAACGATCCGTAGTCGGGTCTTTCGGCACCCGTAATTTTTGAAAATGGCATGATCGATGCCTTGTGAGACCCCATTAGGGTGCCTAGGAACCCTACAGTAGTATCAGAGCCTAGCTAGAGCCTTAGGCGAAGTCCAGACGGAATTTGAAACCGGAACGAACCCGAAACCAACTCCAAAATGTGCTCTCTGTACTTTTTTGAAAACAGTGAGTTTTTCCAAATTAAAAATTGCTAAAAAATTCAGCAGGGAAAAATAAGAATTACGGTGCAAAAAGTTTCTGGTGAACAGTAATTTTCGCGGCGGATCCGCGGCAGAATCATGGCTTCTGCGGCGGATCAGCGGCCACTTGATGACGTCAGCCCTATATTTTTGCACAGTAATTCCTGATAAATTCTTCTGAGTTTTCTGGGAATTTTTAAAATTTATTCAAGAGTTGAATTATCTGGGATTCTTTTGGGGATTCGGTGTTTCGATCGGAGTATCAAATTTTGTCTGTGTGGCTTTCCGGATAAATTATAGAATATGTTAAAAAGTTCGACCGGATATAAATACCCAATTTTTCCCCTATCGGGAAATTTCCAAGTGTTGGATTTTTCCGTAGTTTAACGACGTTCTAAGTAGTGCAAGTAACGCGATGGTCCTTATAGAAGACAACAAACCTTAACTCGATTATGTGACCGTCTTGAACTGCCCTTTGAACCTTCGGGTTTGGGGCAGTACGGCGTGCCACATGTGAGGCGTTGGCTTGACCCTTCTACGGCTGGACCGTTGGTACTGAGGCACGAACGGAATGTTGTTAGACTTATTTCATGTGTTGAGCTGTATCGGGAAAAGTTGGGTGTTCGATTGTTCGATCGGAAAGTTTGACATTTTCTATTTATCCGGAATGGGATACAATAATTGGAATTCACAAGAAGTTATGAGATAACTGAATGAATGTTATAAACATAGCAATTTAGTCTCACTTGATCGGTTGCCACGGAATTTTGATGTGATCAAAAGTCCGTCGCAATCACGTAGCGTACGCGGATACTCGCCGGGTAAACTTAATAGACAGCCTCACTCCATAGCCCCGACCAAGTGACTGTAGGAGAACCCCGTCGCCGAAAGCATCCGTTCGGGTGCTCGCGGTAGCGGTGTTCCGCCTTGGTGCACTTCGTCGACGGTAACGGGGGTGCGGCCGTCTACTGAAGTTTGCGACGAGCATTCGATCAGGATATCGGGAATCTTGTTGAATTGCCCGACTTGATATTGAAAAATGTTTTCGATAATGAGACTGAAATGCGGGGTTTATAATTGTTAGGCATGTGATGTCTAAGTAATTCATTTGGTCAGGCATGCGATGTCTGAGGTGGTTGCGGATTCCAACTGTTGTAGTTTTACACTTTCTTTTCTGTGACCGTAAGTGTAATATGTGATATCTCCGGTTTCGTTGCTATATGTCAACGACAATTGGGATGGACATATTTACTTACGTTGATGACATGTGATGTTATGTGTTGCTGGATATGTTATATTGGATCGTCGTGTTTGAATAGCCGGGGTTTTTTATGTGAGATGAGTGTTTTTCATTTTCATTCATGTAAAAACTTGTATGTAATATTCTTTTATTGGGGCGCTTCCAGGTTGCGGAAGTAGTCACCTTTTTGTATATTATTTACTTTTCCGCACTAGGATAGACCCAAGGAGGAGAGCACAAGTAACCGGGTTCTGGGGTCCAGTGGGAGACCAACTCGAGGAGTCGAGTCCGGGTCTCCTAACTCCAGAATTGGTAGGGTTGCTTGCCGCTCTCATAGGGGTCTAGGGGTGTGGGTTTGGCTATTCATCACGACCGTGGAATCCGTGTTTTATACTGGCTCGTATTGAAAACACGGACGTCCTAGTATATCCAATATTTCATATGTTTCTTCTGCTGCGATATCTGTGATGTGATCATGTGATGTTCTGTGATAGATACATTATATAGTATATATGATATATTATATAGACGTTACTTATGTTTTACACCCGCGCTAGCCCTGCCCTGCTCTGTCGTTAGTTACCTAACCTAACGGTGCACGAGGGGACATCGAGGCGAATGCGGATGGCATAAGTGTACGTTGTATTTATCTGTGATGTTTAGGTACTTAAATGATGGGACTTCATTAATGTGATTAATGAAATAAAAGAAACCTAAGATGTTGTAGAATCGAATTTCAAAATAAAACAGGTAGCTACAGTTCTTGCTTTGCACAGCGGTATATGTGATATATCCTGCACCTTATTCAATGAGGAAAGGACCGAGATCCCTTCACCGGGAGTGACTCCTTTAGCAATAACTGGCAGATGCTATACACTCGGTTTGTCTTTTGATTGATTTTAAGTGTTTTTGCTTTGCACAGCGATATATATGATATATCCCGCACCTCATTCGACGAGGAAAGGACCGACGATCGCTTCACCGGGAGTGACTCCTTTAGCAAAACTAGAAAAGCCTCAAAAACACTCCATTTCAAAATTCATTCGATCCTACAACGATATCAAGTTCATTACGCAATAGGTTTTCAGAAAAACCTGTCGTAGCCCTCCGTCATTTCAGATAAGTTGTATATAGTATTCGTGCTGCATTTGTTGGCTTTCGTCAAGGTGCAGTGTGCGGTAGCTATATGCTGCTTATCTGCTAGCATACGATGCGATTGGATTAGGGTAGTCGTGCGGCTTTGTTGGCTTTCGTCAAGGGTCGTGCGGGTGGGTTTAATTCAATCAAGAAATGTACGGGCTGAACTTGACTAGCGGGCTATGGTTTGTTGGCTTTCGTCAAGGTCATAGCACGTTAGGGGCAAAATATTATCGGGAATTTCAAGTGTTGAAATTTGCAATGAGATTGCATACCTTCTATGAAATAGTTGGATCCCGATACCCGCTGCGAGTAAGAGTTACTCCTGGGAGAGTTTTATACATTACAATTAGCCGATCAAGTAGGTGTCTAGAAAGGTGTCAACGGGGTTACGCCTCTGGGAAAACGAGGTTTACATTAATTAGGTTCGTGCGAAAGCACGGGGGACCTCCCTCAAAGTACCGACACTGGCCTGGCTGAAAGATTGGCGAACTTGTAGTGTGTAATTAATCCCGGCTAGTCTTTCCTTTTAGGGTTTGAAGGAAGATTTGATAAAAAGCAGTGGGAGCCATCCTGATTAGATAAAATAATAACCAATCTATTCTTGCAAGAGCGCACGCTGAGTGTTTTCTTCTCTCTCTCTCCTGGTAGCGACCACATCACGCCTTAATCAAGATAATAAAACGGAATATTGACCGAACCCGCTTGTTATACTGAGCTGGGGAACGTTGGTCCCGCTCCAACTTATAATTGTTATAAGACCGAGCAGGAAATTGGGGATTACCAGAATTCCCGTGCCGCCCAAACGAAGAGAGTGCATGCTGATGCATCATCTTCGGGTGTGTTCATTACAAAGAACTGTTTCTCTGTATCCTCTACGTCCTGGGTATGTGATACCAGATCAGGATCCCAGATATGTAATCTGTTACATAGGGCTACAGATAGGTAGAGAACTGAGAACGGGTGATAAGTTTCATGAGGCAGAAAACGGGGCAAGTGTTGCAGCCAAGTCTGTTGGTCACTGTCACCCTGTATTACCAATACATTGATTCTGAACAAATGTTATTAGATATCGAACCTGATATACCAAATCATATCACTCTCTTTGTTAGAAAAGAAAGGATATAATTTTGTATTGATGGATAATGTTTTGAACATTTCCTATATCAAAGGTTGATCGGTTCAGGCACGTTATCTAAAAGCATTGATGTTCTAAATCAAAGTACAGTTCTTAGTATATGGAATACACACAAGAGGAAGAGTTCAGAAATGAACGAATTCTTCTTGAGGCATTGTAGACTAGGTCAGATCAATGTGACCCGACCAGCTAGAGTTACATATAGATGCATATTTAAATCAGTTTGAATTTACATCTTGTGAAACTCGCCAGTCATGTCACAAAGATAAGATGACCATAGCTCCGTTTACTGGAAACAGAGAAAGAGTTAATGAACTCTTGGGATGATACATGTTGATGTATGTAGGTCCCCTGTCTACACATGCCAGGACTGGTTCTTTATACTTCATTACATTCTCTGATGATCTTTCGAGATTCAGACCTATGTTCCTGTTGAAACACAAGTCCGAACCTTTTGAGATATTCACAGAATATAAGCTAGAAGTAAAGAACCAAAATACGGGTATAAGTATTATGTCCTTTGATGAGATCAAGGAGGAGAATACTTGAGCACGGAATTCCTGGACTATTCTAAAGGAGAATGAGATTCTCTCTCAGCATTACTCCTCTGTATACACCATAGCACGATGGTATATCGGGGCGGAGCAATAACACCCTATATGATAAGGTGTGCTCTATGATGAGTACTACCGAGTTACCTATTTCCTTTTTGGGAGTTATGCACTTGAGAAGTTGCATACTATTAAATAGGGTTCGAATCAAATCAGTTGCCTACCATTTCATATGTGATATGGAAAGGGAAGAGCCCATGTCTTAAGCTAGTTAAGATTTGGGGTTGACCGGCCTATGTCTGAAAGCAAAATCCGGACAAGCTCGAGGCAAAGTCTGTTATGTAGAACTGGAAATGTTCCAGCTATACAAACTGCAGCAGATGATTTGATAGAGCCAAAGGATTCAGTAGATTCCAACGAACCTCAGCATCTCCGCCGATCTAGTAGGGTTCCTCACCCACCTGAGAGATACTTCAGTTGCTCTATGACAGTGGGAGCGAGGAATGCATCATGAGATGATGACCCAACTAGTTTCGAGCTGGCCATCAAGAGTGAGACTCTGTAAGAATGGCTGGATGTTTATCGATCTGAGATGGAATCCTTATACACCAACAAAGTATGGACTTTAGTTGCTATATCTGAAGGGTTAAATCCCCATCAGGAGCAAGTATATCTTGAGAAGATTACTTGGTGTAGATGGAAAAGTTGAGACTTTCAAAGCTAGACTTGTTAAAGCTTTTCGTCATCGACCAGGCGTGGATCATGATGAAACCTTTTCAAGTGACTATGCTTAAGTCCATCCAGATCCTACTTGCCACGGCTACATACCATGACTGCGATATCTGGTGGTTGGGTGTCTTGACTGCTTTTCTAAATGATGATTTAGAAGAGAGCGTCTATAAGTACACAGCCAGAGGGCTTCGTAGACAGTGGGAGCAGCGGAAACGTATGCAAGATGCTTTATAGGATAAAGCAGGCATCGCGCAGTTGGAACATCTGTTTTGATGGATTAGTCAAAGAGTTTGACATCATCAAAATGGTAGATGAACCTTGTATAAACAAAAAGGTAGTAGGGAGTATGGTGATGATCCTCGTAGAGTACGTGGATGACATACTCTTGATAGGGAAGGAGTTTCCTATGCTACGCTCGATCAATCTCCGTTTATCACATGCATTCTCTACATAGGATCAAAATGATACCTCCTAAATCCTGAGTTTTGGATCTATGAGATAGATCTAAATGGATGTTAGGATTCTCACTAGTTGTAGTGAGATGGTATCAATCGATCCTGGGGAGAATCACTGGAAGGGTTCCAGGGTGATAAAGACGACTGAATGTCAGTCGCAGGCATTGTCTTTACCCTCAGTAAAGGGACGGTATGTTGGAAGAGTTCCAAGCTAGATACCGTGGCATACTAGACGATAAAGGCAGGATACATCGCTACTTAAGATGCTACCAAAGAGGCTGTTTGGGTGTATATTGGTTCATGAGATGAACTACGTTCCTCCCATTGTGTGACAATGGAGTTGTGGCTTATGCCAAGGAACGCAGGTCCCATCAGTGATCCAGACATATTCTAAGGCAGTATCACTTGATCATGGAGATGGTTGATCTCCAGGGAGATCGAGGTTAGGAGAGAAGACTCAGAGGACAACATAGCGAATCCACTCACAAAGGCCTGTTCCCAGAGAGAGACTTTTATGGGATGGTTGAGTATGAGATAATACAACCACTGCTACAGATGGCCCTAGTGCAAGTGGGAGATTGTTAGTTATATGTATGCCCTAGAGGCCATTACTGTACATTGGATGTATATTGTAGTGGATGCTGGGACATATATAGGGAGGACTTTCTTGCTCGACATGATAGTATGCTATATGGTTGCTCTTTACCTTAACGTGTATACTGATTGTCTCTCTGTTACATGTTGGTAAAGCCCTTAGGATCTGTACTTGACTACCTGGACTATGATGCGGATCATACTAGTGGGGACATGGTAGTCCATAAGTACATCCTTCAAAGTCCCTAGTCGAGGGTGTATCGAGATGGGGCATCGATATACCAGAGTAGACTAGCGTGTACCTTCTCGACCCATACAGATGGGCGATGGATGATCCCATATCCATTGGTGTTTGACATCAGAGATGATATACGGGTGCTCAGTAGAGACTGGGTACACTGGACGGACTCGCCGAGAACTCCCAGATGGTATTATACCTCACGTCAGATGGCAGTTCTCTGGTGACACTGGTACGGAGTAGTCTGTTGACCCGAGATCGTCATAGAGTCTTGTGTGGTTCCCACTGTGCTTTGATTTCCATCTTACCACGTCCAAGAGGGCGTGCAAAACGGTGGTTTTTGGGTACAGTCCCGAGTCATATGGAGGCAATGAGCGATAGGAGGGGATTCGTCTCTCCCGGTATAGGGGGTTGATGTTGCGCTGTGTTCGATTGGCTACAACAGGAAATCCCTGGCCAGGGTTGCTGAGATTTACTGGTAAGTGTTACCAGTAGTTTCTCGAACAGTTATAGACCTCATATCGACACGACTTATCGAGCTATTGGGGTCTGACGTTTACCATCCCTAGGCGAGATATGCGACATATCAGACGATCAGACCGGACTGTACGGTAGTGTTACTGGTTGGATTCACTGGAGTGTGAGCGGGCTTGCTCGTCGATCTTCAGATCGCTCAATACCTGGGTGGCCGTTACGTTTAGCAGACCGCTTGCGGCTTGTGGATGTTTGATATGATCATCATCTGCTGCCGGCGTATTGACGAGTCTTTAGAGTCCTACACAGAGGTTTCCTGGCTCAAGCGAAACGAAATAGGAGCGCATATGAGATATGTGCGGGACCGAGAATAATACTAGTATGTGATACTGTATTCGATTCTCGCGATGTGACATTGATCGGTTATATGCGATATAGCCGGGTTATCGGATCAAGTGTTGATTCGATAAGATGTTACTAATGATACCAGTCGGTTATGTGCGTCATGACCGGATCGTTAAATCAAGTGTTGATTTAATGATTTAATGCATAATTATATATTTGATATATTGCTTTGCATCAACTAGTATCGGTTCACTTTAAAATGGATTTTCTCACTCGGGTGTGCGCATTGCATATGCGATATAATTTTGTGCACTTGATTGTATCATGTTTGATGATACATGTTTACTTGTGTTTTGTGTAAAGTTTAAACCATGGTTATGTAATGGTTAGGGTTTACATTTTCTTATTCATTTATTTGTTCATTTATTCTTTTTGGAAAAATGAATAGCATAAAGGAAAATGGTGGCTTGTTTTGGATTCTAGTTGAAGCTTCATGAAGCTTTGACCTAAGTAACCATTTTGTCTCATGCTTAACCCTAACCACTCCATTAACCCTAGTTTAATCTCTACACTTGACCATGGTTCATGTTATGATAAGTATTGATTTTCTTTTTCAATATTTATTCATCATATCATATCTTTTCTTCTTCTTCTTCCTTGAACTCAAGAAGAAAAGCTTAGGTCATCAATGGTGATTGATGATAAAGAGTGAGAAATCCAATTCTAAATTGAACCCAACTCCTATTTCTTCATCCTCTACCTCTTGCCAAGTAGTAGAGTGTGTTTACTTCACAAGTTTCTTGACTTGGTGAAGTCGGAGCTTGATTTAGCGATGCCTCGACGTAGATCATCTTCGGCATGGACATCGACGACCTAGCTTGCCCATTCTCCGACGAAGCCGACGCTTGAGCCCGGATTTGATTTGGACAGCGGAGAGGACCTCATCTCGGAGCCGTGGAGGTGGAGGACCGGATCTACAAAGGTTGTATTTCCGTATCCCTTAGTTAACTGTTAACTAGATTACTTTTTCGCCTAGTTTTCTAGCAAACGATCCGTAGTCGGGTCTCTCGGCACCCGTAATTTTTGAAAATGGCATGATCGATGCCTTGCGAGACCCCATTAGGGTGCCTAGGAACCCTACATAACGAACGTGGTGATGCAGCTTATGGCTCAAATTGCTCGAGCGCCTCCCCCTCAAGCACAAGCCGCTACTAATCAGCCGGATGATGACAATCCGAGGCAGCCAATGCCTGTTCCTTCGGGTCCAAGACTGGTCGAGCCACATGAGAGCCGTCCACACTCCGCTTCTGGGGACGCCTTGGCCCCAGATAGCACTATCCCGTTAACACAGGATCGGATAATGGATTTGGTCACCAGCAAGGTTAAAACATTGGTGGCCGAAGCTGAAGCTCAGAAAGAAATCGGCAGTAGTGGGCGGCCATATCCCGCGCAGTACGATCTGATTGAGTTCCCGAGCGGCTACGTCATTCCTAAGTTCGGAAGATTTGATGGAACGGGGAATGCAAACCAGCACGTCGCCCACTTCAAAGCATCGTGCGGAAATACAGGGGGCAATGACGCGCTCCTTCTTCGTCAATTTGTCAACAGCCTGACCGGTGTCGCCTTCGACTGGTATGCGAGTATACCGGACGGGTCTGTCATTACCTTTGCCCAAATGGAGTCTCTGTTCCGGCAAAGATTCATGAGCGTCAGTGATAAAATCTCCATTGCCGACCTTGTGAGGACCAAGCCGGGGAAGAATGAAAGCAACACTGACTTTATCGCCCGATGGCGTAATCTCACGGTCAAGTGCGAACCGCCGCTGGAGCAGGACCAGTCCGTCAGCCTTCTTATTGGGAACCTTAGCAATTGGATGGTCCCATTCTTGTGTACAGCGGGCCTCAAGACATTTCAGGAGCTAACCAAGAAAGTCCAGATGCTGGAACGCTCGAAGCAAGAGTCCCCGCCGGACTCTCAGAGAGACAAAACCTGGAAAAGCAAGCGGGACGACAACCGTAGAAGTGGGAGTTCCAGCAGTACCAATGTCTTCAATGCGTCCGAAAATGAAGAAAAGCGAAGGGCGGGCGAATCCAAAACTAACCGGTCTCGAAAGCCATTGATGGGAGGAGATGGGCCCACCCTAGAGGAGAAAAAGAACAAGGTTTACTCTTTCAGAAGGGACAAGGTTCGCAAGATATTTAAAGATGCCTTGAACAACGGCCTACAATTGCCGGAGTCGAAAAGACCCCAAGAAGCAAAAATGACCGACAATCCTCTGTATTGCCCGTACCACCGAGTAGTGAGCCATGCGATCGAGGATTGCTATATCTTCAAAGACTGGGTCGAGAAGCAGTACAAGGCTGGAGAGATCGAGCTGTCTAAAAGCGTGTTGGTGAACAACCAAGTTGCAACCACCAACTTTATACAGACAGAAGTTGAAGCCTTCTGGGAGCAGATAGCCGAACCCGCTGCCCCGAGAAATGAGATGGACTCATCGCGGTCTCCATGGAGTACGCACATATCTAATAAGACGAAGAAGATGCTAAAGTTGCTTCAGAAAGAGCCCAGGATGGAATGGGAAGGACAGAAGAAGCCTACCAGTCCAGCTGCCAATGCGGCTCCATCAGGCTCAAAATCCAAGAAGCTCAAGAAGAAGAAAAGTGCAGCTCAGCGCAAAAAAGAGTCTGCAGGGAGATCGACCATTCAAAAATATATCGATTCCCTCGAAGAATATGAACAAAGGGAAAGAACATTAGTACAATTGAAGGAGTTCTTCCCTGTGCAAGCGGCTGAAATTCTGGAGGAGTTAGAAGAAGACTCCAACGAAGAAATCCCAGTAGTGACCTGCTACGCCATCCATCTTGGCAGTGACTCCGAGGATGAGCTCTGTTTTCCTGAAGAGGATGAGGAGCTCGCCACAACGGCCAATCAAATCCAGCTTAGAAGCGGCAGGGCTCTACCGCCAAATCAGGGCAACGCCCCAAAAGGGAAGGAAAAACAAGTCGCTAATGAAGAAGATGGCAGAGAACCGATTGATGAAAACATAAGTCCTTCCTCGGTGGACTATAATGTCTTGGCACATCTCCGGAAGCTTCCGTCTCTCCTGAGCATCTACGACGCCTTGGTCCTATCTAAAGAGCTTAGAAATGTTCTTATCCATGCTCTACAAAACCCCGAGCGGTATCAGGCCCACTTTGCGGAAATTAATATGAAAGAAGCCCAGCACGCTTTGCATGCCGCCGCAGTCACATTTAAGGATGAAGACTTGCTACTGGGAACGGCTGAGCATAATCGGCCGCTTTACGTAACCGGGTACAGCGACGGAGATCGAATTAATCGCATATTGATTGATCCGGGGTCCTCAGTGAACATCATGAACTTGCGAACTCTGAAGAGTTTGTCAATGGACGTCCGACACCTGTCAAGGGAAAGGATTGTCATTCAAGGCTTCAACCAAAATTGCCAGCAAGTCCTGGGGTCTATAGCTTTGCCAATCAAATTCGGGGAGCTGCAAACTGAAGCTAAGATATACGTGATCGACGCCGACACGTCTTATAAAATTCTCTTGAGGCGGCCATGGCTCCACGATTATGGCGTCATTCCGTCAACTCTCCATCAATGCATGAAGTATACTAAAAATGGCGAAGAAAGACGCATTGACGGAGACATACAGCCGTTCGGTGTGCATGAAGTCAGGTATGAAGATTCTCGGTACTTTATGAACCACCAAAATGCTAAGCCACAACTGACTGAGGATAGACCGGCCCCAAGACTCAAAAGCAAATCTGCGCCGGCTGTCACTTTCAAAAGCAAAAATACCCAAGTGCGCCCGCATTTCGGCAGCGACACTGATGAGTCCGATGCTGGAAGCCCGTCCTTCCGCCAAACTCGCCCTCATTTCGGCAGCGATACGGACGAATCTGTTACTGAAGGCCCATCTAGCAGCAAAGTCCGCCCTCATCTTGGCAGTGACACTGAAGAGTCAGAGGAGGAGGACCTGTCGTGCAACAGCGGTGCAGATTGGACCCCCACGCAACAAGCGAAACTACGAGAGACCTTTGAAGTTGCAGAAGGGTCCCTAGCCGTTACAAGGGTACCAGAGCAAATGTGCAAAGAGCTCGATGCATTATCAATCTCCACCGTGGACCAGCTGAAAACTTTCTACGTTCCCGGGAAGAAAAGTGGACAGAAGGGCATCTTGTTTTATGGGTCAAACCCTGTTGCGCACCCGGACGATTTGTCTGTCGCGTGCCTCCCATATGAGAGAGGCATAAGAGCCGTCCTCAATCCCAGATACTATGCGCCCGAGATGCGGGAATACTTTAAGAAGTGCGGATGCCGGTTATATCAGACGGAGTCCGAAGCAAAGTTTTACGAAGGGCTATGGCATCCGCCCCAGGTCCGAGCACTCATCGATGGACGAACTCCAGATAGACGGGGCATAGGCTATATTCAACCTGATTCCAAAGCGTGCTACATGATCCATGTTGGTGAGGCCCGCGAAAGATCGAATGATGATGATGAGATAGCCGAGCCAGAAGAAGCTCCTCAAGAGCTCAAAGATGGCAGACAAGCAACCTTTGATGAGCTAACCGAGATTGACTTAGGAATGCCCGATAATCCGAGGCCGACCTACCTCAGCTCACTCTTGTCGGAGGAAATGAAAGAGCAGATAATCGCCCTGCTGCATAAGTTCGTCGACTGCTTCGCGTGGACATACAAAGAAATGCCTGGCCTTTCCCCTGAAGTGGCCGTACATAAGTTGGCTATATCTCCTGATGCTAAGCCAGTCAAACAAGCTCCTCGAAGAATGAGAAGGGAGTTGGAAGAAAAGGTCATCGAGGAAACCAAGAAACTCATCGATGCCGGCTTCATCAGGGAAGAGAAATATGCAGACTGGATCGCATGCATAGTCCCAGTGAAGAAGAAAAATGGACAGATCCGAGTTTGTGTCGATTTCAGGGACCTCAATAAGGCATGTCCTAAAGACGACTTTCCGCTACCGGTCATGGAAATGATGGTCGATGACACCTCAAATTATGAACTGTTCACCTTTATGGATGGCTCGTCTGGATATAATCAGATCAAGATGTCGCCTGAGGATGAGAAGCACACAGCATTTCGAACCCCGATCGGGATATATTGCTACAAGGTGATGCCGTTCGGACTGAAGAACGCAGGTGCTACATATCAAAGGGCGATGACTAATATCTTTGATGACCTGATCCATAAAGTCGTCGAATGCTATGTTGATGATCTGGTCGTCAAGACTAAAGCCAAGGCCGATCATATCCAAGATCTCAGGACCGTTCTCACCAGGCTGAGGGAATACGATCTGAAGATGAATCCTCTGAAGTGCGCTTTTGGCGTATCATCGGGAAAATTCCTGGGCTTCATAGTTCGACATCGAGGGATCGAAGTTGACCCATCAAAGATAAAGGCCATCATGGAGATGCCCCCTCCGAAGAGTTTGACGCAGCTAAGATCTTTTCAAGGCAAGCTTGCTTATATACGGAGGTTTATCTCAAATTTATCGGGGAGATGTAGGCCCTTCTCAAAGCTCATGAAGAAAGGAGCTCCTTTTATCTGGGATGCCGAATGTCAAGCAGCGTTCGAAAGCATCAAACAATACTTATTGCACCCTCCAGTGCTGGCCGCTCCCATTCCAAATAAACCGCTGATTCTCTACACTGCCGCGCTGGACGAGTCACTCGGTGCGCTCCTTGCGCAGAATAACGAGGAGGGAAAAGAAAATGCCCTCTACTACCTCAGTCGAACTCTAGTCGGGGCGGAACACAACTACTCCCCAATCGAAAAGCAATGCCTGGCTCTGATATTTGCTGTGAAGAAGCTGAGGCACTATCTGCTCGCTCATCGGGTTATGCTGATCTGCAAGGTCGACCCGCTCAAACACTTGATAACCAAAGCAAGCCTAGCCGGCAGAATGGCAAGATGGGCTGTCATGCTACTTGAGTTTGATATAGTTTATACCCCTCAGAAAGCAGTAAAAGGGCAAGCTCTTACAGACTTTCTCGCTGCTCATCCCATACCAGAAGGGTCGCCGCTAAATTGTGAGTTACCCGACGAACAAGTGCTTCACCTCGAGAATGACGAGCCATGTTGGGAGCTCTACTTCGATGGGGCCTCATCGATAAGAACCTCCAGTAAATCAAGCGTCCCGGAGATAAAAGCAGGGATAGGATTGGTGTTCATCACACCATCAATGGGAACCCTACGGCGTTCTTTTGCTCTCACCGAGCCTCGGACAAACAATGAAGCTGAGTATGAAGCTCTGATAGCTGGTTTGGAGCTCGCCGTAGAAATGGAAATCCGTCGGCTACGAGTCTACGGTGACTCCCAGCTTGTCGTCAACCAAGTAAGCGGCGACTATAAGATATACAAACCCGAGTTAGCTCGGTACAGAGGTCGAGTGGTGGAACTCATGCAACGGTTCACTCATATTGAACTAACGAGAGTCCCTAGAGCGTTGAACGGAAAGGCTGATGTACTCGCTCGCTTGGCCAAGGAGCTGGCTGATCCTGACATGGACGAAATTCTGATCACAGTCAGGAGCCGGCAAATCCTACCCCCTGTCTCTCTACGAGAAGAGGAAAGCGCGGAACAGAAGAGCAATCCCGCCGGAGAAGCTTCGATCGTTCAAGACGAGCCCGATTGGAGAGAACCCTTCATAGAGTACCTCCGATATGACAAGCTTCCCGAAGAAAAATCTGCGAGGATTCAGCTGAAGAAAAGAGCTCTCCGATACGTGTTTGTAAATGACACGTTATACCGCAGGTCATATGACCAACTCTGGCTCAGGTGTCTGTCATTGGCCGAAGCCCAAAAGGTCATGAAAGATGTTCACTCGGGCGTTTGCGGTGCTCACCAATCTAGCCCCAAGATGCGACTTCAAATCAAACGGCTTGGGTATTACTGGCCCACCATGATACGGGATTGCGGAGAGCATGCAAAGAAATGTTATATCTGCCAAATTCACGGTGATTTTATTCACAAGCATCCCAATCCATTGCATCCTACGGTGGCGTCGTGGCCCTTCGAAGTTTGGGGCACCAACATTGTTGGCCCAATTGATCCTCCGTCATCTAAAGGCCACCGGTTTATACTGGCCGCGACAGACTACTTCTCCAGATGGGCTGAAGCTGTCCCGCTAAAAGAAGTTAAGACAAAGGATATTCTGACATTCTTCCAGCATAATATTCTATACCGCTTCGGTACACCAAGAAGAATCATTTCTGACAACGGGCCTTCTTTCAAAAGTTTCAATGTCTCAAGGTTCGCTACTTAGCACAAGATAGACTGGAGATATTCCTCTATCTATAATCCAAGAGCCAACGGGGTAGCCGAAGCCTTCAATAAGACTCTATGCAAGCTCCTGAGGAAAAATGCTTCAGCCAACAAGAGAGACTGGAATCTCAAACTTCACGAGGCGTTGTGGGCATATCGTACCACGCACCGTACTCCAACTCAGTCCACTCCATACTCATTGCTCTTCGGAGTGGAGGCGGTCCTCCCCATCGAAGTCGAAGTTCCAAGCTTAAGAATGGCCGTTCAGCATGAGTTGACAGAAGAGGAAAACGTGCTCCTTCGACTTGAAGAACTCGATGCCCTCGAAGAAAAGAGGCTCGCGGTGCAGCAAAATCTAGAGCTATATCGAGCCCAAATGTCACGGGCCTATGACAAGATAACCCGTCTCCGCGCTTTCAAGAAAGGTGAATTGGTGTTGGTCCTCAAAAGACCGATTATCCCCAATCGACATGCCAAGGGAAAATTCGAGCCGAACTGGGAAGGACCATACGTCATTGAGAAAGTGTTCGACGGAGGATCCTACCAACTAATAAGTGCGGAGGGAGAAAGGCCCATGCCACCCATCAATGGACGATATCTCAAGAAATACTACACATGAATGCTCCAAGTCGCAGGCGAATTGAGCACATCAGCCCTACGGTCTGGATCAGACATCCTGCAAAACCGTATACAATCCACGGGCGTAAATGACCCCTATTTCTCCAAAATCCTGCCGGTGAGACTACTTTAAAGTCCCACCAGCGGCCCAAAAAAAAAAAAACAAAAAAAAAAACGGTATGTCCACAAGCAAAACGGGCACGGATGAAAACCCGAAAGGGCCCCGTGAGTAAAAACAGCAGGACTACCGGCGAGTCTGTGAAAACCCGAAAGGGCACAAACTCGTGAAAAGAGATGAAATACACTCACAAAGTCCTCTCGACCTTGTGAGGAGAAAACCCCTGCGTGAGATCCTTACGACTCACAAAGGAGCAACACACTTAGGAATCCTCACGATTCCTAAGGAGAAAATACACCTGCGGGATCCGTACGACTCGTAGGGAGAAAATGCTTTTATGGGACCCTCACGGCCCATAAAATTGAAAAGCCTTAGGTGGTAGGGACCCAAACCTATCTCCTAAGCCATCGTTCCCCAACGGGCAACGGCAAATGATGAGTCGCTCCTGGCATTTCGCTTCAGTGTTAGCGGTGCTGATGCCGACCAAAAACCCAAATCCCAAGTCCTCCCAAGGCAAATGATGAGTTGCTCCTGGCATTATTCCAGTGCAGCAATGCTGATGCCAAACAAGATCCAAATTCCAAGTCCCCGAACGGCGAATGATGAGTCGCTCCTGGTATCATATTCCAGTGTAGCGATGCAGACGCCAACCAAATTCCAAATCCCATACCCCAACGGCGAATGATGAGTCGCTCCTGGTATCATATTCCAGTGTAGCGATGCAGACGCCAACCAAATTCCAAATCCCATACCCCAACGGCGAATGATGAGTCGCTCCTGGTACCATATTCCAGTGCAGCGATGCAGACGCCAACAAATCCCTGAAATCTTTCTGGCCCTATGGTCTGGATCATACATCCTGCAAAACCGTATACAATCCACGGGCGTAAAACAATCCCAATCTCTCCTAAGTCTTACCGGTGAGACCACATTCAAAGTCCCACTAAAAAAAAAAGAGAAAAAAAGGAAAAAAAAAGGGTATGTCCACAAGCAAAATGGGCACGGAGGAAAACCCGAAAGGGCTCCGTGAGTAAAAACAGCAGGACTGCCGACGAGTTTGTGAAAACCTGAAAGGGCGCAAACTCGTGAAAAGAAGATGAAATGCACTCTCAAAGTCCTCTCGACTTTGAGAGGAGAAAATTCCCGCGTGAGATCCTTACGACTCACAAAGGAGCAACACACTTAGGAGTCCCCACGACTCCTATGGAGAAAATACGCCTACGAGATCCTTTCGACTCGTAGGGAGAAAATGCTTTTATAGGACCCTCACGGCCCATAAAATTGAAAAGTCTTAGGTGATAGGGATTTAAACCTGCCTCCTAAGCCATCAATTCTCAAATTCTCTCGGGGCAAATGATGAGTTGCTCCTGGCATTATTCCAGTGCAGCAATGCAGATGCCAAACAAAAACCAAAATTCCAAAATCCTCTCCATGACAGATGATGGTTCGCTCCTGGTACCATATTCCAGTATAGCGATGCTGATGTCAACCCAAATCAAAATCAACAAGTCAACTTCCACTCGACACCGTAAGAAGCGGAGCAAGTCAAGTCTACCCCTGACACTGCAAGAAGCAGAGCAAGTCAAATCAAGCACCGACCGTCCAAGTCGCAAAAAGGGCAGCACCGACCGTCCAAGTCGCAAAAAGGGCAGCATCGACCGTCCACATCGCTAAAAGGGCAGCATCGACCGTCCACGTCGCTAAAAGGGCAGCACCGACCGTCCAAGTCGCAAAAAGGGCAGCACCGACCGTCCACGTCGCTAAAAGGGCAGCACCGACCGTCCAAGTCGCAAAAAGGGCAGCATCGACCGTCCACGTCGCTAAAAGGGCAGCACCGACCGTCCAAGTCGCAAAAAGGGCAGCATCGACCGTCCACGTCGCTAAAAGGGCAGCACCGACCGTCCAAGTCGCAAAAAGGGCAGCATCGACCGTCCACGTCGCTAAAAGGGCAGCACCGACCGTCCACGTCGCTAAAAGGGCAGCACCGACCGTCCAAGTCGCAAAAAGGGCAGAACCGACAGTCCACGTCGCTAAAAGGGCAGCATCGACCGTCCACGTCGCTAAAATGGCAGCATCGACCGTCCACGTCGCTAAAAGGGCAGCATCGACCGTCCAAGTCGCAAAAAGGGCAGAACCGACCGTCCACGTCGCTAAAAGGGCAGCATCGACCGTCCACGTCGCTAAAATGGCAGCACCGACCGTCCAAGTCGCAAAAAGGGCAGAACCGACCGTCCACGTCGCTAAAAGGGCAGCGTCGACCGTCCAAGTAGCTAAAATGGCAGCACCGACCGTCCAAGTCGCAAAAAGGGCAGCATCGACCGTCCACGTCGCTAAAATGGCAGCAACGACCGTCCAAGTCGCAAAAAGGGTAGCACCGACCGTCCACGTCGTAAAAAGGGCAGCACAGGATTCCTACAAAGCGGGAACCAGATCACTCCGGGCCAGGGAAACGTCTATCACGGACACTCCGTCTCGGAGACATGTCAAGCAACGACCGTCCATGTCGTAAAAAGGGCAGTGCCGGCTTCCCAAAAAGCGGGAACCAAATCAAGTCGCCTCCACGTGAAAGAAGATCCATCAATTTCATGCACACGACCCACATATGTGGTGTGCATTTATTGATGGGGGGCAATTTGTTGGGGTAAAAATTTACACCCCGGTTGACCAAGTCAAAATCCAAGTCAACCCCAAGCCAAGTGGGCCCAAGCCCAGACCCAGTGGGCCCATGCCGGGTCGAGGCCGAACATGAAGCGGCCGGCCTCCCCCCATGCCAAGATAAAAATTTTGTAATAAATAATTTTGTTGCAATTTCTTTTATTTTATTTTATGGATAAATGTAAGAAAAAATAGGCATAAAGCCAAATTTTTGTAAAGCCCATGGCTTATGTGCAAAAAGAAATGGCACATGAGCCATGGGATAGGCAAAATGCCATTTTGTGAAGCCCATGGGGCTATGTGTAAAGTGTATAGCCTATAAAGGCAAAGATAATGAAATATCTCAACAACTTTTTTCTCTCTCCAAAAAAAAAAGTTTCAGATCTGAGATCTTTCTTCCTTCTTCAAGGTTCCAAAACCTTCTTTTTTTTCTTGAATTAAATCAAGAGTTTTACTCTTCCTTTTTCAAAACTAAATAGTTTTCCACCACAAAACCCATTAAGGGGAACTCAGATCTGCCATCAGATCTCAAAAAAGAGAGATTTTGACATTTCACATCCCTTGATCTTCAAGATCCAGCAAACAACAGGAGGAAGAAGAAGAAGCCCTTCCATTAACCCCAAAACACATTCAGGAGTCCAACTCCTCTCTGATTTCTCTTTTGAAAAATCTTTTTTTCGAGGCTAAAAGCCTCTTATCCTCGCCGGCGCGCAGCGCTCATGCGCAAAGCGCCCGCGTGCCGACACGTGGCGCGCGCGCTTGCGCACCTGCGCGCTTGCGCAGGTGCGCAAAGCGCCCGCGTGCCGACACGTGGCGCGCGCGCGCGCTTGCGCACCTGCGCGCAGCGCTCTTGCGCAAAGCGCCCGCGTGCCGACACGTGGCGCGCGCGCTTGCGCATCTGCGCGCAGCGCTCATGCGCAAAGCGCCCGCGTGCCGACACGTGGAGCGCGCGCTTGCGCACCTGCGCGCAGCACCTAAGCGCACAGCGCTCAAGGCGCTGGCCCCACGCATCTCTTGGATGCCTTTTCCCCCTCTTTTTATGTACATACATATACATATATATACGTATACAAACTCACACATATACATACTCCGCAACATTCTCCCCCTCCAAAAATTTTTCGGGCCGGGGCGCTGCTCCGAACCCGCAAGGGGGCTGCTAGCCCCCTTGACCCCCAGCCCGCTATCCGGGTAGCGGGACCCCCGTAAAAACTCTGCGTGGCTCCCGATATATCCAAACCCCCCCTTTCAAAACAGAACACACGCACACCGCACATTGGGTTCGCATGACCAGTTTAACCCGTTAATCGGAGGTTCCCTCGCCCCAAAGGCGAGGGGTAATTAACGGCAGCTTAGTCCGCGGCTGCCGGAGATTCGGATCCCCACAATCATTAAACCCCGGCCTACCCTAGGCAGAGAGAATCTGTAGTACGCCTGACAAGCGCGCGCGTATTCCCATCTCACTGGGGTGACGAAAAACACCCTACAGTGAGTTGTAAGGATCTCACGCGGGAATTTTCTCCTTACAAAGTCGAGAGGACTTTGTGAGTGCATTTCATCTCCTTTTTACGAGTTTGCGCCCTTTCGGGTTTTCACAAATTCGCCGGCAGTCCTGCCATTTTTACTCACGGAGCCCTTTCGGGTTTTCATCCGTGCCCATTTTGCTTGTGGACATGCCATTTTTTTAAATTTTTTTAATTTTTTTAATTTTTGGTGGGACTTTGAATGTGGTCTCACCGGTAGGACTTGGGAGAGATTGGGATTATTTTACGCCCGTGGATTGTATACGGTTTTGCAGGATGTATGATCCAGACCGTAGGGCCAAAAAAATTTCAAGATTTTGTTGGCGTCTGCATCGCTGCACTGGAATATGGTACCAGGAGCGACTCATCATTCGCCATTGGGGTATGAGATTTGGAATTTGGTTGGCGTCTGCATCGCTGCACTAGAATATGGTACCAGGAGCGATTCATCATTCGCCATTTAGGGATTGGAATTTGGAATTTGGTTGGCGTCTGCATCACTGCACTGGAATATGGTACCGGGAGCGACTCATCATTCGCCACTTGGGGATTGGGGAACGATGGCTTCGGAGACAGTTTCAATTTTATGGGCTGTGAGGGTCCCATAAAAGCATTTTCTCCCAACGAGTCGTAAGGATCTCGCAGGTGTATTTTCTCCTTAGGAGTCGTGAGGACTCCTAAGTGTGTTTTTCCTTTATGAGTCGTAAGGATCCCACAAAGGTTTGTTCTCCTCATGTATCGTGAGGACACATGAGTGGGTCTTCTCAATGGAGCATAATTCCAAAGGCGGAGACCAACCACATAACTGGTGATTACGGTGGGGTATGGGTATGATGAGAATTATTTGAGCCCATGGATTGTATACGATGGTCAACTTGGGGACCAACCATAGGGCTGGAGGAATTTCGAGAAATTGGATTTTGGTCGGCGTCTGCATCGCTGCACTGGAATATGGTACCAGGAGCGACTCATCATTCGCCGTTGTTTTTTTTGTTTTTTTTGTTTTTGTATATATTATTTTTTTTGTTTTTAACGTGATTGCTCTATCATTTCAGCTTTTCTTATCGCGAAGGTCGCGATTGCCCTATCATTTCGGCTTTATTTTTCGTCTTTATTTTACTCGCTGATTTTTATTACGAGTTGTCCTATCATTTCGGCTTTTCTTTTTTTTCTTTTTATTTACACATTTTTTTTAGTTACACATTTTTTTTACATTCCTAGTTTAATGACTTAGAGGTCGATTGTTCCCAGTTTAATGACGTGGTGGTCGATTGTTTTTAGAGAAAGGAAGATGTCTGAGAGAATCAGTTTCACGAAAAACTTCGGTCTCCGTTTGTATAAAATTGGCAGTTGCGACTTGACTGTTTGTTAACACGCCTTTGGACAGTTCTATCTCTCATGCCTTGTATTGCTTTTCGACCCAATCTTTGAAGACGAAACAGTCCTGAATGGAATGACCTATCACTCAGTGATAAGGGCAGTATTTGGGGTCGTCGGTCCTATTCGCTTCCTGCGGTCTTTTTGACTCTGGCAGTTGTAGACCGTTCCGTAGGGCGTCTTTGAATATTTTACGGATTTTGTCCCTTCTGAAGGAATAGACCTTGTCCAGCTTCTCTTTCAGTGGAGATTCTCCTCCCTCTCTGAACATTGGCTTCCGAAGCTGGTTGTTATTAGGCCCGCTCGACCCTTGCTTATTTCGGTTAGCCGAGGCATTGAAAGATTCGGTATCGTCGGAATTTCCGCCTTAGCCATTTTCGTCCTTTCGGTTTCTCCAGGACCTATTGTTATTTTGGGAGTCAGAGGAGGACTCCTGCTTTGAGCGTTCCAACATCTGGACTTTCCTGGTCAGCTCTTGGAATGTTTTGAGACCCGTGGTGCATAGAAACGGGGCCATCCAATTGTTGAGATTTCCGATGAGGAGACTGACAGATTGGTCCTGCTCTATCGGCGGTTTGCATTTGACGGAGAGATTGCGCCATCGGATTATAAAATCCGTGCTGCTTTCGTTGTTCTTGGGCTTGGTCCTTACGAGCTCGGCAATGGTGATCTTATCGCTGACGCTCACGAACCTTTGTCGAAACAAAGATTCCATTTGGATGAAAGTAGTAACGGAGCCATCCGGTATGCTCACATACCAGTCGAAGGCAACATCGGTCAAGCTATTAATGAACTGGCGGAGGAAAAGCGCGTCGTTGCCCTCAGTATTCCCGCATGAGGCTTTGAAGTGGGCGATGTGCTGATTCGCATTTCCCATCACATCAAATCTTCCAAATTTAGGGATGACATAGCCGCTAGGAAATTCTACCAGATCATACTGAGCAGGATATGGTCTCCCACTGCTGCTGATGTCTTTTTGCGCTTCAGCTTCGGCTACCAATGTTTTGACTTTGTTGGCAACCAAATCCATGATTTGATCTTGCGTTAGCGGGCTACTGTCATCGGTAGCCAAGAAATTTCCTAAGATAGGATGCGACTGGCTTTCGTGTGGTCCGCCCACCTTTGGATTTGAGGGAAGAGGCATCGGCTGTCTCGGGACATCGTTTCCCAGTTCATGAGCAGGGCCCTGCGCTTGATTGGGCGGCTGAGAGGCAAGTTGGGCCGTAATCCGTAAGACGACATTTGTCAAGTCATCGATCTTTGAGTAGAGCCTGGCCATCTCCTTGTCCTTGCTTCTGAGCTGTTTTCGAAGCTCTTGGAGAAGTTGCTGCTCTGCGGTCTTAGGATGGAAAGTTGGCTCATCTTCACTTTCCGAGCCCGACTCCTCATGAATTGAGGGCTCTCTCTGCCTATCAGCCTCACTGGGAGGATTTTCGTCACCCTCCGGAGGATGCTGGTCTTGAGAAGTGACAGCTATATTCACACCAGGTTGGATTTGAGATGTGGTGGCCCCATCCTTGCTTTTGCTGCGAAGGTTGTCGCTGGGACGCGTGCCCACCATGTAGACGGTGTGGATAACACATTCAGCCATCCCCTCGTCTTTGGCGGGGTAACCCTGTTCCTCGAACCTCATGAGGTTCAGCCTAGCAGGAGCCTTAGCCCTTTTGTTGGCTCTATATCTGAGCCTTTTCTTTCTTAGCTTCTCAATTTCAAGGGCTTAGCGGGCAGTCGTTTCCTGGGAAGCTACCGTGAGTCGATTAGCGGGGAGCTTACAGAAGACACCCGATCGAGCAGTTGTCAGGGGCACCGCCGGAGCTTGCTCGAGATGCCTTGTTGCTTTGTTGGTGTTGATGGCCTTGCCCCCAGCTGGGGCCAAGGAGTTTCGTTCAAACACCGACTTGCGTTTGAGTTGGGGCACCTTCGAGACCACCACATTTGGCATCTTGCCTTTCGAGACCAGTTTGTCCGTCACCGGGGCTTGAGGAGCTGTGATGGCGTTAGCTGACACGAACAGGATAGAGCCGAATGGTAGTGGCGACTCTTCCCATTGTCGCCCGAGACTGGCCGGAAGGACCATCCTGGCGTCCATCCTCATCGTGTAGGAGATGGGGGCTGTGTCGAGAGCTGCGCTTGTCCTTAGAGACATTTTGCTGCGATTGGAGATTGCAACTTGAAATTTGTTAACCTGCGCAAAGAAGCATGATTTCAGTACAGGCATTCGATATGTATATTGATTGAGTTCGCATGAACGCTTAACCCGAAATATAGAAGGAGAGATAGGTCCCACCAGGCGTGCCAGAATCTGTAGGGTGTTTTTTGTCACCCCATTGAGATGGGAATACGCGTGCACTTGTCAGGCGTACTATAGATTCCCCCTGCCTAGGGTAGGCCGGGGTTTAATGATTGCGGGGATCTGAATCTCCGGCAGCCGCGGACTAAGCTGCCGTTAATTACCCCTCGCCTTTGGAGCGAGGGAACCTCCGATTGACGGGTTAAACTGGTCATGCGAACTCAATGTGCAGTGTACGTGTGTTTTGTTTTGGAGGGGGCTTGGGTATATCGAGAGCCACGCAGAGTTTTTACGGGGGTCCTGCTACTCGGATAGCGGGCTGGGGGTCAAGGGGGCTAGCAGCCCCCTTGCGGGGTGCGGGGCAGCGCCCTGGCCCAAATTTTTTTTGAGAGGGGCAGTGTTGTAGAGTATGTGTATGTATATGTATATATATATATATATATATATATATATATATATATATATAAAATAAAAAAGAAAAGGGCATCCAAAGGATGTGTGGGAAAAGCGCCAGCGTTTTGAGCGCAAGAGCGCTAGCGCTTTGAGCGTTAGCGCACTACGTGTCAGCACGTGGCCGTTTGGGCGCTAGCGCTTTGGGCGCTAGCGCTTTGAGCGCTAGCACGCCACGTGTCAGCATGTGGGCACTCGGGCGCTAGCGCTTTGGGCGCTAGCGCTCTGAGCGCAAGAGCGTTAGCGCTTTGAGCGCTAGCGCACCACGTGTCAGCATGTGGGCGCTCGGGTACTACGCTTTGAGCGCTAGCGCTCTGAGCGCAAGAGTGCCAGCGCACCACGTGGGCGCTCGGGCGCTATCGTTTTTGGGCGCTAGCGCTCGGAGCACAAAAGCGCTAGCGCACCACGTGTCAGCTCATGGGCGCTCGGGCGCTAGCGCTCCGAGCGCAAGAGCGCTAGCGTGCCATGTGTCAGCACGTGGGCGCTCGAGCAGCAAAAGGGACTTGGTCCCTGCAATTGGAGTTGTACTCCCAGAAAGGAGCACTTATTATTCTGTGCGTATATATATATATATATATATATATATATATATATATATATATATAAGGAGTTAAACTCCAAGGATGTTTTGAAGCCGATGAAGGGCTTCTCCCCTTGAGCCCTAGTTCTTCCCCAAAGTGGGGTTTCTGGAGATGGGTCTCCTTCTTCTTCCTTTGTTGGCTGGATCTTGAAGATCAAGAAGTAGGAGATTTTAAAAATCTCTTCTTTTTGAGATCTGATTGCAGATCTGAGTTCCCCTTTGTGGGTTTTGTGGTGAAAAACTCTTTAGTTTTGGAAAAGCAAGAGTAAAACTCTTGATTTAATTTTAAAAGAAAGAAGAAGGTTTAGAACCTTGAAGAAGGAGAAGATCACAGATCTAGATTTTTCTTTGGAGAGAGAAAAAGTTGTTGAGATATTTTCATTATCTTGGCCTTTATAGGCTATACACTTTACATATAGCCCATTGGGCTTTACAAAAATGGCATTTTGGCCATCCCATGGCTCATGTGCCATTTCTTTTTACACATAAGCCATGGGCTTTACAAAAATTTTGCTTTATGCCCATTTTGCATACATTCATGCATAAAAAATTACAAAAAAATTATTTATTACATGATCTATATTTTGGCATGGAGGAGGCTGGCCGCGGGCTCGACCTGGGCTTGGGCCCGCTTGACCTGGGCTTGGGCCCACCTGGCTTGGGGTTTACTTTGACTTTGACTCGGTCAACCGGGGTGCAAATTTTGACCCCAACAGATACCAATCTAGGTATCAGCATCGCTAATACTGGGATTGTTGCCAGGAGCAAATCAACATTTTCCTTTATCGATTCGAACAAAGGTGGCTTAGCAAACAGGGTTAGGATCCTGTCGACTAAGGCTTTTGACTTCATGAGCCGTAAGGGTCTCATAAAAGTGTTTCTCCCTACGAGTCGTGAGGATCTCTTAGGTGTGTTTTCTCCTTAGGAGTCGTGAGGATTCCTAAGTGTATGTTCTCTTATAAGACATGAGGATCTTACAAGAGTGTTTTCTCCTTATAAGTCGAGAGGACTTACAAGTGTCGTTCACCACATGAGGACATTCCTCGTCGTTGGTGGGACTTGGTGTTGGTTATAGTGCCCTCAATGCAATTATCGTTGTCGCAGGTAGGTGATTATGATGATTGAGGAATGACCTATACCGATAAAATAGTCTTACTCGAGATGATAGTATGCTATCTGGTTTGTCTTTATCATCATGTATATGTTGATAAAGCCCATAGGATTCTTGCTTGACTACCAGCATTATGATGACAATCATATAAGTGGGAGCTGGGGGTCTATAAGCACATCCTTAAATGTCCCTAGTCGTGGGAGTATCGAGACTGGGCATCGATACTCCAGTATAGACTGGTGTATACTTATCTAGACCCTGACGAGGGGCGGTGGTCGGTCTCACAAGCCATTGGTGTCAGTTGTTCACCTAAGATAGTATACAGGTGCTCATTGGGTTATGAGTACACTGGACGGACTCGCCAGGAACATGCTAGTTGGTATTATACCTATAGTCAGATAGCAGTTCCTTGGTGACATGTGTACATGTTAGTCTGCCGACCTGAGATCGTCATTTGTTTCGTGTGAGTTCCTACTGTGCTTTGATTACTACCCTACCACGGTTCAAAGGAGTCATGCAAACAGGTTTTAGTTGGGTACATTCCCGAACCACATGGAAGCAGTGAGCGGATCGTCGGGGATTCGTCTCTCCCGGTATTGGGGGTTGATGTCGCGCAGTGCACGGGTGGCCATCACTAGAAATCCTCGGCCGGGGTATACGAGAATTACCTATCCAAGATCGATAGTTTCTCAGGCGGTGATGAGTTACATACCGACACGAATTATCGTGTTATTAGGGGTCTGACTTTATCCACCCCCTAAACTTGATATGCGATACTCTTAGACGAACAGACCGGACTGTACGGATATTTTCACTGTCAGGCTCAGTAGGGGTTTGGATGAGCTTGCTCGTCGGCCTTCCTTTCGCTCAATACCTGGGTAGCCGTTACGTATAGCTAGTGCCGCTGACGTGCTTGTAGTTAAACCTACTGCCGGCGTATTGACGAGTCTTTAGAGTCCCATACAGAGGGTTTCCCTAGTTTTGGCGAAATGATGTAGTAGCCGTATTGGATACGTGCAGAGTTCCGATCGATTGATGTACATTGTACTCGGACTTTCGATTGGGCAGTTGATAATACTAACCGGCTCGGGTTTGAGCCTAATTATTAAATCGGGTATTGATTTAATAATTTACGTATATGTATTTCGATACGTATATTCTAGTATTATATTCTTTATGTTATTCTATCTCTTTGGGTATTCGTATTTCGGTACGGATACAGGTATGTATATACAGTAGAATGTAATCCGTATTTTTTACCGTATAACATTCTAGAAGGTGCCACCTCATTTTAGGGTTTGACCATTTTCATTAAATGGATAAATGAGGTGGAATATAGCATGATGGGTATGGTGAGAACCATACTTAAATAGTGCACACAAATGAATTCTTAATTCATTTGTGTTCACTATTCATGTATAGTAGGAATTTAAAAATGGAAAAATGGTTTTTACAAAACCAAGCATGCTACTTTCTCTCTCCAAGGTTGAGCTCATTTTTGCAAGCATGCTTATTCTTCTTCACTTGGGTTTTCTTGAGCTCCTCCCTCACCATTTCTCCTCTAGCTTTTAATTGTTGCCTCCACCTTCATGATATGAGATAGATAACACTTAGACTACATTCACTACATTCTAGGCTCTTTAGGGTAGCATCTTAGAGATCCTAGTTGCTCCACTAGCATCTTAGTGTGGAGCTAGAGCCGGAATTACATCCCTCGGGTGGATCGTCTTTGATGAAGGAAGACCGGAGAACAACTTCGTTCAAGCAAACCTCAAGGAGCCATGGAGAAAGATGAAGACCGAAGGACATGGTTCTATTTGGTATAATCTTTCTAACTTGTAGTTTAGTACCTTTTGTTTGCTAGTATAGTGTTTGCGGGTTCGATTTTGGGATTGGGTTCCGTCGGCGCCAGAATTTTATTCGTCGTTTTTGTTCCGCACCGGCCACTTTTGATGGCCAGGGCGCTGGCATAACCCAGCAGTGGTATCAGAGCCACCCATAAACCATTACTAGCTAGGTTGCACGAAGTTAGAATATCGATCGATCAAAATTTCCAAATCATTTTTCCATTTTGCCAAGTTTCTGTCGATTTTAAAACTTACTCGAAAAATATTTCTGTGTAGCTTAAAAATCCGTGCAGGCAATTGTAGAGCACCACAAGAAATTTGGAAGCTTGAATTAATTTTTTGGCCGCGGAACCGCCGCAAAACCTGCCATTTGGCGGCGGTTCCGCCGCTCTTTTGTGTCCAAATGCCTCCAAATTTTTTCTGGAACTTTCTGACAAGGAAAAATGATTTTCGTGATATTTAGTTTTAGCACAGATTCTCTTGAGTACTGGTTTGCACTTGGGGCTAGACAGAAATTTTAATCGATCGGAATTTTAACTGTGTAATTATCAATACTTAGTTCAGCATCTGCGATCGTGAATGTCACTCGATCGGTAAACCCGTCTAATTGCTATATGTTCTTTTAGACGAGTTTGCGAACGTGACATTCACGTTGATGTTCTGTGTTGTGCTGTGTTGTGGCTGGATTGTCATGGTGGATAGCCGGTAGTGCAATGTTAGTAGTACAGTTCAAATTCATGTATATTTGTATTGCGGGGCGAGCGTCCGATATGTGGACTGCCGTCACTGCCAGCTTGTATATTATTTGTTTGGGGCACGACTGGGTTGAGGTCGATGTCACCCTTGTATATTATTTTCTTTTCTGTAATACGATTACCCCGCGGTGGAGTGCACGAATAGCCGGGTTCTAGAGGGCAACGGATCCGCATCTCATGGCATTGGGACAGAGGGGACCTTACTCTAGAATTGGCGGGCTATTCGCCGCACTTGTAGAGGGTATAGGTATGACCCACTGAGGGGTGCTCAAGTTACCAGATTCCGTGAAGTGCTGGGTGGCCCATTCACGTTGTTGAAGGGGGTTGCCTCACTTCTGGGATTGGCGAGTAACTTGCCGCGCTCGTAGGGGTCTAGGACTTTCATTGCACAGGCTATCCACACGACTAGGGGAACGTTGGGTTTCTATTTATGGCTCAATGGAAACCCGGTGATCCTAGATTATCTGTATTGTTTTGTGATACTTATTACTTTTCTGTGATGTTGCATTTATCATGCTTAGAGCGATTATTATATATTTTTATATATACTAGTAGATGTTGTATATGTTTTGCACCCGCGCTAGTCCAGTCCCTGCTCCGTCGTTAGTTAAGTAATCTAACGGGTGATGACGGAACCCAATGGCGAATGCGGATGGCATATACGTACATTATATTTTCGTTCTTTTCTGGTGTGATTAATTGATGGGACTGCATTGATTCTTATCAATGCAAGGATAAAACAAACCTATATTTGATGTTGTTGGAACCAATTTTAAAAACTGACATTACAAACATACGCTTTTGTTTTGTACAGTGGTATTCGGTTATGAATATCCAGCACCTCATTCGACGAGGCAGGGGCCGAGATCCTTTCACCGGGAGTGACCCCTTGAGTAAAAGTTTGCGTCAACGTAATAACTTCACTATAGTCGATTATTTTTGCTTTGCATCATGGTATTCAGTTTGGAATATCCTGCACCTCATTCGACATGGAAAGAGCCGAGATCCCTTCACCGGGAGTGACCTCTTTAGAAAAGGTTTTCGCAGCTATATTTTTATAAAAGCTATTCGGTTCCTTCAACGATATCAAGTTCATTACGTTAAAGGTTTTTCGCCAAAAACCATTCGTAGTCCTCCGTCATTTCAGACGGGTAGCACTTAGTATTCATGCTATGTTTGTTGGCCTACGTCAAGGCATAGTGTATGGTAGTTATTTGTTACTTTTCTGTTGCATAGATAGATGCGTTGGTTTGGAACAGTCGTACTACCTTGTTGGCCTACGTCAAGGGTATGTACGGGTGGATTCAAATTAACCTGGATAATGATGGGTAGAACTTAACATGTGACTTATGATTTGTTGGCCTACGTCAAGGTCATAAGAGCATGGGATAAAAAATTATATCGAGAGTTTCAAACATACAAGAAACTTGCCAGGCATGCGCATACCTTCTAGAGTGTGATAACTTGAGTGGCTTCCATCAAGTTATCATGCGATGATAGTTGGATCCCGATTCTCACTGATGAGTTGGTTTACTCTTCGGGTGATCCCGACTAATTCTTCTTTCAGGCTTGGAGGAGAATTTGAGATTACAGTGGGAGGTTTCCTGATTAGATAAAGTGATTACCTGTAATACCCGGTTCTTTTTATACGTCTAAATCCATATTTCTCTGTAAACTATAAGTTTGTCATTTTTCATTCGATTATTTAAAGAAACTTTATTAAGCCCATTTTGTTCAATAAAAGATCCCAAGCTATTTTTCCCCCACTCTTTTTCTAAAAAGCCGGCCATTCATTTTAACCATTTAACCCTTTATTAATTTCTTTCAGCCGGCCCATTCCATTCTCTTACCAAATTTTAAATTCTTTTCTCCTTACCCTTGGTCCGGCCCGCTCCGTTTCTTCCCTCCAATTTCTTTATATTTTCATACTATTTTTCTGCAGCCCAGCCCGTACCCTTTTCTAAATTATTCCTTGTTTTTTTTCCTTCGCCAGCACAGCCCACTCTATTAAATTCCCTACTAAAAATTTCCTTTTCCCTTCAATTATTGCCTCAGCCCAACCCTAACAGCCCAACTCCTCAACCTTTTTTTAATTTAAAAGGGATTCCTTGTCTAGGCCCGGCCCACTCTTTCCTGCCCACACCCGTGACCCGCTTCTCAACCGACCCGACCCGCTTCCCTATTCACTTTCTTCCTCCAACGGCTCTCCCCCTTTCCCGCTCGCGAACGTCTCCTCCGCCGCAGCTCGCGCCCACGCCCACGCCCGTTTTGTGACGTTACGCCCACGACGTCAACCCTCGTTCTCTTCCTCACATCCTCACCTCCCTCGTCTCTACCGTTTGCAAAATTTTCTCCACCCCTCTCCACTCACCCAAACTCACGAGCGCCATTGTTTTTCCCCCAACCCTGTTCGTCACCCCGACGACGACAACCACCATCATCGACCACCTCATCCCTCTATCCACCTCCCCACTCGCCAACACACCCTCCCTCACCGGAGCTCGAACTCGAGACGGCCCCTCGCTCGAGCTCCAACTCTCCCGACTACGCTTTCTCCGCCTCCGGCCACCTCCCTCCATCACCATCGCACTCGCCGACTCCCCGCATCACCATCATCATCATCATCATCACCGTCGCAACCATCTCTCTCCCCCTCTTGATCACTCGTCCACAACCTTCGTCACGAGTGCCAGCACCACCAAGCTCGAGCACTGCGCACCCGCTCACTGCCGACCCGAGCACACCCCTGCAAGCCACTCGCCGGTGCCTCCGTCGTGGCCAGGCCCCTGCGCGACACTCATCGTCTTCTTCCCCGTGACACCATCAACGGCGAGAACTCCATCAACCCGAGACCCATTCGACAACCTCTGCCGAATACCTTCACCTAGCTCCAACCACCGGAACCCCGACGTGCCACCGCCTGAGCTGCACCGGCGACCTTCAGCTCCTCCGTGCATCATCGACCACCTGAACTCTCTCCCTCCCTCTCTCTTCTCACTGAACTCTCTCTCTCCCTCTCTCTTCTCACTGAACTTTCTCTCTCTCACTCTGCCTCTTTCTCTCTCTCACTCTCTATTTATCTCTCTCTCTCTCTAACAAACTCTCTCCCCCCCCTCTCCAAATCTCACCGTCTCTCTATTCCCTATCAACCTACACCACCACAGGACATTGCCCGAGCCCGCAACAGCCAACTCCGTCAAGCTCGAGCCAGGATCGAGGTCTTTGTCACTCGGAGCCGTAGCCGTCGCGGTGCTTGCCTGTCGCGCGTTCATGCCTTTACCACTGCCGTACATCTCCGGGACTGCTCCAGGCAAGTTTTTACTTGCTTACATGCTATTTACTTTTGGTACAATTACTAAATACATAAATTATAAAGTTGCAAATTTAAACTGACGTTTTGCCATAACCTGCTCGACATGTGTTCCCAATGGGAAACCTTTCCCAATTTGGCGGAACTAAGTAGTTTTGATTGGCCCGTATGGCTTTGAACGTTGTGTATGAATTTCGTTGGATAATTTGATCATTTACGACTAAAACAACCGCCCCCAAGTTTAACCGTAAAACTGTAATTCTGTTGCACTTGAGAACCGTTAAATTCACCATAAATCATATACATAATAGAATAGTGCGTTCGAGGGCTCAAATCGAAGCCAACTCGATGAAATTTAACCCTATACTAGTTTCCTGACATTTCTGTATTTAAAACGTGATGATAATTGGATCGGAGTGCGACTCTGGACTGCAGTCCAGAGCAACTCCAGTCATTACTTGCTGTTCCATATTGGATACCACAGGTTTTACTTAACTCGTAGGTTGCGGAACTCCACTGCTTATTGTAGGTAACTCTGTTATCTAGACAACACGATTGGTCTCATTCTGTTTCGTTACCGTTTGATATTTAAACTGTAATTTAGAACATCGGGACACATAACAGTCCCAGCAGATTCAGAATTGACATGTTAATATTAAACAGAGTATAAATCCTAACGTACAGACGCGATTGAAGATCCGTCTGTTGAGTTGAAAACCTTACTGAAAACCCTATAATTCATCCAACTGTAGCGTCGCTAAATTATGATCCCAACTGGGGTTAAAATGCGTTGCGAAATGGATTTCTGATTCTAAAACCGGATTTCCAGCCGTGTGCGCTTAAAATGAAATAGTTATAACTAACGATCCTGGAACCCGATTGGCTTGAAATAAAATTCTAGGGATGGATAACTGAACATACTACTTATTACCTGTTTATCGTTTCGCTAAATTATATACATATGTTTCATGATAAATCGTGCAAGCAATAGACTGTTGTTTTTATGACACCTTAATTGTGCTTTTTATACTGTTCATGCATCACATCATACCCATATCAGTGTAGTGATAACCTAGTGACATCGTGCATTTACCCAGTGTTAGATTTTAGTGATGATTGTGGCAAGTACGTCAGTGTTCGTGTATCTGTGATTAAGTGAAAGTGATACGTACTTGTACACAATCAGTGACCCTATTATTCTATTGCATTGTCGACGTCTGTGGGATGCGTGTACGTGTGACTATAAGTGGTATGGGACACTTATGGAAGCGCTTGCACGGGTGTCACAGATAAGGCATCCGACACTGCCATTTATCTTAGGTATTAGTCGGGACGTGCTTGATGGAGGTCCTGCCTCCAGTTCTCGCGCAGACTTGTCACGGATCGATTAGTATTTAGGGTTGTGGTTAGCGTTTGATGTAGACCACGGGGTGTGGGGTAGTTTAAGTGTGAGTTCAACAGAATCTCGGGAGTCCCATGCCGGCTTATATATTTAGGGAGTTATATGGAGATTTACAGGGTACGTGATATATACACCGTGATATTCTTGTTACTTGTTGGGCCCGTGGTCCCTTGCCCTTGGGTTCTACCCTTAGGTGGAGGACACTCACGAGTGGTTGACTCTCACACTTGGACTGACGATAGGCTTAGTGACATGTACCGCGAGACTTAGAGACTGATAGGGATACTGGCATTTTATTCCTTATATATATACTGTGTGGCATACGTAACACATTGTTATACTGCTTTACTGTTCCGCTGCGTTGATTACTACACATGCATATTCATGATGCCATTTATTTATTGATTCACATACCTATTATTACTGTTAGAATTGTCACTTGATTTTATACGTATTATATTGTTATTGTGTCGCTCTGACGACCTGAGTATGCATGCTCAGTGTGAGGAGAAGATTTAGCTTGGACCAGTGCATCTTAGACTTCTTGACTTCATTCCGAGATTCATTCGTTTGTTCCACTTCAGGTCAGTTTATATTTTTGTTCCTTCCAGTTACTGCATTTCTCATTACCTGCGCATCATTTACTGTTTACCATGATAAACTAGAAGCCGAAGTGTGACTACGGCAGGACATTTCCTTGACCGTAGGAGCATGGCTGGCCTTGTCTACCCCTCGTATCCCGTATTTTGGGAAGCGGGGCGTGACATGGTTTAGTTGGTATCAAAGCCAGGTTTTGCATCAATTGGGATTGCAGTTTTCCGTGTAAAGTTTGGCAATCTAAGACATCCTTCGGTCTAGGTTGTAAACTGTCATTCTTGATTCATATTCACATCGTGCGTTCAGCTATCCATTCACTATGGTTTCGGGTGACTTGACAAGGGTACGTGGTGGCAATTGCACTACCGTACTCTATTCAAGTGACTTAAAGTGATACAGTTGATTCCCCACTTGTAATGATATTCATCATCTCTGATATTCTTGAATCCTTGTTCTATCCATATTATATTTTGATTCATTTAGCTTGTGACTTATATCATCCTCAAATTGTTGTTTCAGGATCATGTCTTTCAACGACTCTTCATCTTTGTCCGCTCCCCAGAATCAGACTGTTGAGATCCTTAGTGTACTACAAGGTTTAAAGGAAGCCCAGGAGCGAACAAACGACCTATTAGCTGAAGGGCTGAGAAGACAGGTGAGTCAGACCCCAGCGGGAGCCTCCTATCATACATGGATCTCTATTAGACGAGGAAAAGAGAAGAAGATGAAACGCCAATTTGTTTCCCCGCAACAGAAGTATCAGAAGAACCCCTGCTCTGGATATTGTAAGAGGCCAGGACACCTTCAGAGGGATTGTCGCCGTGCTCAAGGGAAATGTCTGATATGCGGTTCCGACAAACATCTCATCAACGGTTGCCCAGAAAGGAAAGAACTACAAGGAGGAAACTCGTCCACACTCCCCACTTCTACCAAGTGAGGATTACCGCGTAGTTCGGACTTCGACGATAAGGCGGATCTAACGCAGGATTCAACTCGCGTAACGATGATGCAGCGTTCTGGCAATCGAAGAAGAATTCTAAGATTTCCAAATTCAGTAATAATGTTGTCATCTTTTATGAATATTTCTTTCCGTTTGAAATCTTGTATCAGTTGAACTTTTGGTTGAATGCAATAAAATTTGAATCGTGTTATATGTATCATTCTCTTGCTTCCTCTTTATCTAATTCTATTCATTATCACAGTATTTTAATCCTGATCTTTCAATTCCTGCAACCGTATGTTTTCCTATACCTCGTACCCTGAGCTATTTCCTTGATGTGTCCCATTGCATAATCATAACTCTTTCTTTTCAGGCCATGGCCCACCCCGGAGCAGTGCCGCATTTAGAGGAGGATGCACAATCATGCGTCTCTTTAGACCACAAGTTGATGAGTTCTGACGATGAGGTCAACGGTCCCCAGGTCAACTTCGGAAACAACGATTCAGAGGACGAAGGAGTAGCCGTCCCAGAGTTTGACATGATAGGTGATTCCGACGAAGAGGAAGAAGGCCTTGAAGAAAACCCAATAGAAGATTCCGAGGAAGAGCCGATAGAAGAAAATCCAGTGGAGGGAGACCCCATGGAAGAGAACCCAGAAGGAGAGGAACTCATGGAATCGGACCTCGATGAAGAAGCTCCACCCGAGGAGGAACGACCGGAAGATCAAGACCCTACTGTGGAAGAATTTCCAATGGCGATGCCCGCGAGACGCTATGGAAATGGACGTCCCTACCTGAGTGCGCGAGCCTACCGTAACTTGCTGAATCTCCACCACCGCGACTGACGGAATTCCTTTTGATGTTGTTTTCTGGCCAAATAAAATGTGTATAGTTTAGGGCCACTTTCCGTCTTTGAGAACGCTTTGTTTCAAATTTTCTTGAATGAAATAAATCTCCTGAATTCGTAAACCTTTTGATTATTGGTTCGTTTGATACTTGTTTATTGCCCATATCTATTTATTCTTCTGGTGAGTTCCTGACTGTCCATCCCTACTCATTGTATAGTTTTCACGCTCGTTTCAATTAGAAAGTACCGCACCCTGATCCTTGGAATGAGCCACCATCCATTCTTCGCTCGTGCCTCATTTGTAATCCTTTTGGGAGGAGAAAATTTTGGAGAAACTTCCGAGTTCGTTAACCCTTCACATCTTGATTCATATGTTGTACCGACCGCAATTCTACCCATATCTCTTCCCTTGTAGTCATTTGTTGTTCGCCCTTACTTCCTGTGCTGATCCGATCCTAATCCCCTTGGTCCTCAGCCTAAAGCCGCCATACTCTGACCTTCTGTTTGAGCCACACCTTCTTGTAATCACTACCCCAGCTAGCCCCATTCACATTGGCGATTTCTCCATTACCCCAAATATATTTAGAGACATTATTATTCAAAACTTAGTTTTCAATATTTTAAATTTATCAAAGAGTGTGTGTTATCGATTACTCTGTTTTATGTATTTTAAGTACACTATTAGTATTCTCATCTTCAGTAGCGCAACCTTACACCGCGCATATTTTGTTCCATATTCCTTATTTTCAAGATACGAGTTTTCTAAGTTATTTTAAAATTTTCTGATCGATATATCGTCCTGAAATGTTTTAGCCCACCGACAAATTTTCACTACTTTATTACCGTTATTTTATTTTCGGGTTTTGTGCCCATGTTTACCAGTATACATGGTTTTTTCTTATACTTACTATTTCTGATGGGCTACTTTTAATATACCTATATGAGCACATATTTGGGTTTCGAAGTTACCTAGTACATCTTGAATATTATTGTCCGTTACTGTTATTATTTATATTCTCGTATAAAGGTAGTTGTTTTATTAACCGTTCTTGCATTATATTTTCGACCTATCTTTTGGTATGCTTGTATTACATATATATACCTTCAAAATTTATCCACCCATTTTAAGTAAACCATTAGTGCTCAATATAGTGACTTTTCGCTTATTTATTTATAGTTTGTCGTTCTTTGAAATTTCGAGGACGAAATTTTTATAAGGGTGGTATGATGTAATACCCGGTTCTTTTTATACGTCTAAATCCATATTTCTCTGTAAACTATAAGTTTGTCATTTTTCATTCGATTATTTAAAGAAACTTTATTAAGCCCATTTTGTTCAATAAAAGATCCCAAGCTATTTTTCCCCCACTCTTTTTCTAAGAAGCCGGCCATTCATTTTAACCATTTAACCCTTTATTAATTTCTTTCAGCCGGCCCATTCCATTCTCTTACCAAATTTTAAATTCTTTTCTCCTTACCCTTGGTCCGGCCCGCTCCGTTTCTTCCCTCCAATTTCTTTATATTTTCATACTATTTTTCTGCAGCCCAGCCCGTACCCTTTTCTAAATTATTCCTTGTTTTTTTCCTTCGCCAGCCCAGCCCACTCTATTAAATTCCCTACTAAAAATTTCCTTTTCCCTTCAATTATTGCCTCAGCCCAACCCTAACAGCCCAACTCCTCAACCTTTTTTTAATTTAAAAGGGATTCCTTGTCTAGGCCCGGCCCACTCTTTCCTGCCCACACCCGTGACCCGCTTCTCAACCGACCCGACCCGCTTCCCTATTCACTTTCTTCCTCCAACGGCTCTCCTCCTTTCCCGCTCGCGAACGTCTCCTCCGCCGCAGCTCGCGCCCACGCCCACGCCCGTTTTGTGACGTTACGCCTACGACGTCAACCCTCGTTCTCTTCCTCACATCCTCACCTCCCTCGTCTCTACCGTTTGCAAAATTTTCTCCACTCCTCTCCACTCACCCAAACTCACGAGCGCCATTGTTTTTCCCCCAACCCTGTTCGTCACCCCGACGACGACAACCACCATCATCGACCACCTCATCCCTCTATCCACCTCCCCACTCGCCGACACACCCTCCCTCACCGGAGCTCGAACTCGAGACGGCCCCTCGCTCGAGCTCCAACTCTCCCGACTACGCTTTCTCCGCCTCCGGCCACCTCCCTCCATCACCATCGCACTCGCCGACTCCCCGCATCACCATCATCATCATCATCATCACCGTCGCAACCATCTCTCTCCCCCTCTTGATCACTCGTCCACAACCTTCGTCACGAGTGCCAGCACCACCAAGCTCGAGCACTGCGCACCCGCTCACTGCCGACCCGAGCACACCCCTGCAAGCCACTCGCCGGTGCCTCCGTCGTGGCCAGGCCCCTGCGCGACACTCATCGTCTTCTTCCCCGTGACACCATCAACGGCGAGAACTCCATCAACCCAAGACCCATTCGACAACCTCTGCCGAATACCTTCACCTAGCTCCAACCACCGGAACCCCGACGTGCCACCGCCTGAGCTGCACCGGCGACCTTCAGCTCCTCCGTACATCATCGACCACCTGAACTCTCTCCCTCCCTCTCTCTTCTCACTGAACTCTCTCTCTCCCTCTCTCTTCTCACTGAACTTTCTCTCTCTCACTCTGCCTCTTTCTTTCTCTCACTCTCTATTTATCTCTCTCTCTCTCTAACAAACTCTCTCCCCCCCTCTCCAAATCTCACCGTCTCTCCATTCCCTATCAACCTACACCACCACAGGACATTGCCCGAGCCCGCAACAGCCAACTCCGTCAAGCTCGAGCCAGGATCGAGGTCTTTGTCACTCGGAGCCGTAGCCGTCGCGGTGCTTGCCTGTCGCGCGTTCGTGCCTTTACCACTGCCGTACATCTCCAGGACTGCTCCAGGCAAGTTTTTACTTGCTTACATGCTATTTACTTTTGGTACAATTACTAAATACATAGATTATAAAGTTGCAAATTTAAACTGACGTTTTGCCATAACCTGCTCGACATGTGTTCCCAATGGGAAACCTTTCCCAATTTGGCGGAACTAAGTAGTTTTGATTGGCCCGTATGTCTTTGAACGTTTTGTATGAATTTCGTTGGATAATTTGATCATTTACGACTAAAACAACCGCCCCCAAGTTTAACCGTAAAACTGTAATTCTGTTGCACTTGAAAACCGTTAAATTCACCATAAATCATATACATAATAGAATAGTGCGTTCGAGGGCTCAAATCGAAGCTAACTTGATGAACTTTAACCCTATACTAGTTTCCTGACATTTCTGTATTTAAAACGTGATGATAATTGGATCGGAGTGCGACTCTGGACTGCAGTCCAGAGCAACTCCAGTCATTACTTGCTGTTCCATATTGGATACCACAGGTTTTACTTAACTCGTAGGTTGCGGAACTCCACTGCTTATTGTAGGTAACTCTGTTAGCTAGACAACACGATTGGTCTCATTCTGTTTCGTTACCGTTTGATATTTAAACTGTAATTTAGAACATCGGGACACATAACAGTCCCAGCAGATTCAGAATTGACATGTTAATATTAAACAGAGTATAACTCCTAACGTACAGACGCGATTGAAGATCCGTCTATTGCGTTGAAAACCTTACTGAAAACCCTAGAATTCATCCGACTGTAGCGTCGCTAAATTATGATCCCAACTGGGGTTAAAATGCGTTACGAAATGGATTTCTGATTCTAAAACCGGATTTCCAGCCGTGTGCGCTTAAAATGAAATAGTTATAACTAACGATCCTGGAACCCGATTGGCTTGAAATAAAATTCTAGGGATGGATAACTGAACATACTACTTATTACCTGTTTATCGTTTCGCTAAATTATATACATATGTTTCATGATAAATCGTGCAAATAATAGACTGTTGTTTTTATGACACCTTAATTGTGCTTTTTATACTGTTCATGCATCACATCATACCCATATCAGTGTAGTGATAACCTAGTGACATCGTGCATTTACCCAGTGTTAGATTTTAGTGGTGATTGTGGCAAGTACGTCAGTGTTCGTGTATCTGTGATTAAGTGAAAGTGATACGTACTTGTACACAATCAGTGACCCTATTATTCTATTGCATTGTCGACGTCTGTGGGATGCGTGTACGTGTGACTATAAGTGGTATGGGACACTTATGGAAGCGCTTGCACGGGTGTCACAGATAAGGCATCCGACACTGCCATTTATCTTAGGTATTAGTCGGGACGTGCTTGATGGAGGTCCTGCCTCCAGTTCTCGCGCAGACTTGTCACGGATCGATTAGTATTTAGGGTTGTGGTTAGCGTTTGATGTAGACCACGGGGTGTGGGGTAGTTTAAGTGTGAGTTCAACAGAATCTCGGGAGTCCCATGCCGGCTTATATATTTAGGGAGTTATATGGAGATTTACAGGGTACGTGATATATACACCGTGATATTCTTGTTACTTGTTGGGCCCGTGGTCCCTTGCCCTTGGGTTCTACCCTTGGGTGGAGGACACTCACGAGTGGTTGACTCTCACACTTGGACTGACGATAGGCTTAGTGACATGTACCGTGAGACTTAGAGACTGATAGGGATACTGGCATTTTATTCCTTATATATATACTGTGTGGCATACGTGACACATTGTTATACTGCTTTACTGTTCCGCTGCGTTGATTACTACACATGCATATTCATGATGCCATTTATTTATTGATTCACATACCTATTATTACTGTTAGAATTTTCACTTGATTTTATACATATTATATTGTTATTGTGTCGCTCTGACGACCTGAGTATGCATGCTCAGTGTGAGGAGAAGATTTAGCCTGGACCAGTGCATCTTAGACTTCTTGACTTCATTCCGAGATTCATTCGTTTGTTCCACTTCAGGTCAGTTTATATTTTTGTTCCTTCCAGTTACTGCATTTCTCATTACCTGCGCATCATTTACTGTTTACCATGATAAACTAGAAGCCGAAGTGTGACTACGGCAGGACATTTCCTTGACCGTAGGAGCATGGCTGGCCTTGTCTACCCCTCGTATCCCGTATTTTGGGAAGCGAGGCGTGACATTACCCATTCTGATTTAGGCTAGAGTGCACGCTGAGTGTTTCTTCTTTCTCTCTCTCTATTTGGCAGCGACCGTGGCCCGACCCTGAACTATAACTCAGTAATCTAGTTAACCGAACTTTCTTAAAACACTGGCTTTTGGATTGTCTGAGTTGCATGCAACATTGCCACTCTTTCTTTTACCCTTTTCATTTCTCCAGGACACCCCGTATTACTACACACGTCCACTTCCATTGGATAAATCCATCGTATGGTTATATACGAACTCGAAGGATCTATTTCGAGGATGGATTCCGGTTCTGGAGAGAATGAATATGACTATTCAGTTGTCTTTTCTTCTTACCTTCTCTCAAGATGTGAGGGCTCCTAGGATTAGAAGAAGGTACACTTATTACGCTTATTGGATAGTCTTCTTCCAAACCATAGGCAGGTGCCGAAAGGTAGGGAAAGGAGAAAACCAATTGGCTTAAGTAAGGTGTACAGAAGGTAATAAGTAAAGACAAAATAAAGGGATTAGAAAAGAGGGCAAAGTAAATTCCGACTGCTATCATTCACGATCGAACCATGTATTTCATCGCCACTCCTACTTCACCTTTGTTTTTCTCCAGAACACCCCGTATCACTACGAACATCCGATTCCATTGGATAAATCCATCGTATGGTTATATACGAACTCGAAGAAACTTTTTCGAAGATGGATTCTGGTTCAGGAGAAATAGGAATAAGGTTTATTCAGTTGTTTTTTATCATCACCTTCTCTCAGGTTGCGAGTACTCCTAGGATTAGGAGAGTACACCTATTACGCTTATTGGATAGTCTTCTTCCAAACTATAGGCTGGTGCCGATCGGTAGGGAAGGAAGAAAACCATTTAGCCTAACGATGGTGTACAGAAGGAAATGAGTAAAGACAAACAAAGGGATTTGGAGAGAAGGCAAAGAAATATATGGTTATAGTCATGAATCTTGATAATGGAAGAGGCATTACTAAGAATACCCGGATACCCCTTCGAAACATTTTCATGTTTCAGTTTCACTGTGCATTGTTAATTGTAAACTGATTTCCCAATTAGACCCTTGCTCCAGGGTATGTATTTACCAGGTATAATTCTCACATCTGTATGGTTTTACAGATAATGAGTGGGAGTAAGTTATTGGGAATTAGGTGACTATCCTCATTATATCAGAATTCGTTGTAATTGGTGATATTTGAGGAAATCTCCTGGGTACAGTTTTCAACCTATGACGCACAGGGTTTGAGTTATTCAACTCAAGGGACTTATACAAAGTATTGTATGTTGTCCAGTGTCCATTAGGACAAAAGGGTTGGTACTCGTACTATATTCTGCTTACTTATGACTTCTCCAGTTTTGGACAAGTATTTCGTTGAAATGCTAGGTCCAGATATTGAGAAGTTGTAGGTATAAGAATAAAGTAGAGAACTATTTGTTGGAAGTATCAGGATTCTTCGAAGTAGTCGAAGATGTAGATACTTGTGTGTGGTATTCAGTTGATAGTAATGATTTTGAGAACTTGATTCTGTTTCAGGTTACTTATATATGGATGCACTCCTAGTTGAGTAATACTGATTAGCCTCATTCCATTTGGCAGATATGCACTGGAGACAGCTGCATGATTTTGAATCTGGTTCCAATAAAATTAGTGCCTTTGTTTCTGTATGGTATATAGAATCAATTTGTATCTTAACGATGTTAAGATATAGGGAGTTGTCCGACTGATGCTTAAAACCAAAATCTGGACAAACTCAAGGCATGTTTCAGTATTGGCAGTTTATGAGTTATCCCAGGCTATGAGTAGGGGTAACTTTCTACCATCTGGAAGATCAATTGTGATATTGTTCTCGACTCGCCACAGTTTTAGTAAAATGGACTTTTTCAGAAAACAGTAGTGGGAGTATGGTAGAACTGGAAGTGATTCCAGAACCACAAACGATTACGGAAAATTTAATAGAACCTAAAGATTCAATTGGATTCGACATTCCATTAGCCACTCCGCAGGTATGGTGGGTAACCTCAGGCACCCGAGAGGTACTTCGGTCTTCTCAGAGACGGTGACAGGGAGGTTCTTATTTACCCAGACTTGCCATTACTGCTGTTCCAGATTATGAGACCCGGCAGGAGGATGAATATAGCGTCGTTCTAAAATAGCTTTAGAAGTGTACGTATATATGACTCTGCCAGAGGGTTGTTATGGTCAGTGGAAGCAGCGGAAGTATAGTGGACAAGTAGCTTATGTCTATTTATAGACTAAAGCAGATATAGCGGAGGTAGATCATCTATTTTTGATGTGACAGTCATAGTTTTTGACTTCATCAGAATAAGAGATGGATCAATTAAGAAGGTAGTAGAGTGTGATGTCCTGGTATTTAGATGACATACACAAAGTAGGAAGTAAAATTTCTATACTATGATCGGTTATACTGTGGTTGTCACACAATGATTTCTCCACATAAGATTTAGATATTATATCAGACATTCTGGTTACTAGATCTATGGTTTTAGATCTAAATTTGTGTAGTTTCCAAATCTGGGTATTTAGACAGTATTCTAAAGATATTTAGAATGGACGACTCCTGGCATGGTGGTGTACCTGCAGGTGATGGAGTCACCCTCTCTAAATGTGTCTTATAGACTAAAAGGGAGAGGGATGTTCATAATTGGAATATCTCTTACTTAGGCAATTGAGTCAACCATGAGATGCCAAGTACCATACCAGATGTTGTTTTTTCACTAAATGCAATAAGTTGATATATTAATCCAATCTTGGAGAAACGTTCGGAAGCAGTTTATGAACATGAATGGATGTTCTGGGGATATGGTAACAGCAGCCTCCTTCGGGAGACGGTTATCATTTCAGGCTTCCAAGATGACCTGGATGACAGAGTAGCTGTCGGAGTTATAGTTTCCCCCCTGATGAGGGACAGTATGTTGGACAGGTCGTCCAAGCGGATACTGAGGAAGGCATGGCGCAGTATACTGATTGAGTTCAGTAGACGATACAGTCTAAGAAGTTTGGATTTGGAGTTCATTTGTGAACTGGGTCCCATCAGATATCTAGACACATTCTAAGACAGGTATTGCTCATTTCGGGAGATAGCTTTCTCCGCGAAGTTGAGATATAGAAAGATACAGAAAGAAACATCAGGGCGGATCCACTCACTGAGGCTATTTCTCGAATACATTAGTTTCACAAGCAGGCTTTGTGAGATTGATTAGTAGAGAAGTTGGGTGTTCGGTATCATACGGGCTGTGAGTATGAGACATCACAATAATTGGCTTTAAGTGCAAGTAGGAGATTGTTGGTTATAGTGCCCCCAATGCAATTATCGTAGTCGCAGGTAGGTGATTATGATGATTCAGGAAGGACCTATACCGATAAAACAGTCTTACTCGAGATGATAGTATGCTATCTGGTTTGTCTTTATCATCATGTATATGTTGATAGAGCCGATAGGATTCTTGCTTGACTACCAGCATTATGATGGCGATCATATAAGTGGGAGCTGGGGGTCTATAAGCACATCCTTAAATGTCCCTAGTCGTGGGAGTATCGAGACTGGGCATCGATACTCCAGTGTAGACTGGTGTATACTTATCTAGACCCTGACGAGGGGCGGTGGCCGGTCTCACAAGCCATTGGTGTCAGTTGTTCACCTAAGATAGTATACAGGTGCTCATTGGGTTATGAGTACACTGGACGGACTCGCCGGGAACATGCTAGTTGGTATTATACCTATAGTCAGATAGCAGTTCCCTGGTGACATGTGTACAGGTTAGTCTGTCGACCTGAGATCGTCATTTGTTTCGTGTGAGTTCCCACTGTGCTTTGATTACTACCCTACCACGACTCAAAGGATTCGTGCAAACAGGTTTTAGTTGGGTACAGTCCCGAGCCACATGGAGGCAGTGAGCGGATCGTCGGGGATTCGTCTCTCTCGGTATTGGGGGTTGATGTCGCGCAGTGCACGGGTGACCATCACTAGAAATCCTCGGCCGGGATATACGAGAATTACCAATCCAGGATCGATAGTTTCTCAGGCGGTGATGGGTTACATACCGACACGAATTATCGCGTTATTAGGGGTCTGACTTTATCCACCCCGTAGACTCGATATGCGATACTCTTAGACGAACAGACCGGACTGTACGGATATTGTCACTGTCAGGCTCAGTAGGGGTTTGGATGAGCTTGCTCGTCGGCCTTCCTTTCGCTCAATACCTGGGTAGCCGTTACGTACAGCTAGTGCCGCTGACGTGCTTGTGGTTAAACCCACTGCCGGCGTATTGACGAGTCTTTAGAGTCCCACACAGAGGGTTTCCCTGGTTCTGGCGAAATAATGTAGTAGCCGTATTGGATACGTGCAGGGTTCCGATCGATTGAAGTACATTGTACTCGGACCTTCGATTGGACATTTGATAATACTAGCCGGCTCGGGTTTGAGCCGGATTATTAAATCAGGTATTGATTTAATAATTTACGTATATGTATTTTGATACGTATATTCTAGTATTATATTCTTTGTGTTATTCTATCTCTTTGGGTATTCATATTTCGATACGGATACAGGTATGTATATACAGTAGAATGTAATTCGTATTTTTTACCGGATAACATTCTAGAAGTTGCCACCTCATTTTAGGGTTTGACCATTTTCATTAAATGGATAAATGAGGTGGAATATAGCATGATGGGTATGGTGAGAACCATACTTAAATAGTGCACACAAATGAATTCTTAATTCATTTGTGTTCACTATTCAAATATGGGAGGAATTTAAAAATGGAAAAATGGTTTTTACAAAACCAAGCATGCTACTTTCTCTCTCCAAGGTTGAGCTCATTTTTGCAAGCATGCTTGTTCTTCTTCACTTGGGTTTTCTTAAGCTCCTCCCTCACCATTTCTCCTCTAGCTTTTCATTGTTGCTTCCACCTTCATGATATGAGATAGATAACACTTAGACTACATTCACTACATCCTTGGCTCTCTAGGGTAGCATCCTAGAGAGCCTAGTTGCTCCACTAGTATCTTGGTGTGGAGCTAGAGCCGGAATTACATCCCTCGGGTGGATCGACTTTGATGAAGGAAGGCCGGCGACCAATTTCGTTCAAGCACACCTCAAGAAGCCATGGAGAAAGATGAAGACCGAAGGACATGGTTCTATTCGGTATAATCTTTCTAACTTGTAGTTTAGCACCTTTTGTTTGCTAGTATAGTATTTGTGGGTTCGATTTTGGGATTGGGTTCTGTCGGCGCCATAATTTTATTCGTCGTTTTTGTTCCGCACCGGCCACTTTTGATGGCCAGGGCGCCGGCATAACCCAGCTCTTGGTGGGGGAAACGTTTATTTGTGCCCGTGGATTATATACAAGGGTCAATATTTGTTAGTTATATGTATGCCCTAGAGGCCATTACTATACATAGGATGTATATTGTAGTGGATGCTGGGACATATATAGGGAGGACCTTTCTTGCTCGACATGATAGTATGCTATCTGGTTGATCTTTACCTTAACGTGTACACTTATTGTCTCTCTGTTACATGCTCGTAAAGCCCTTAGGATGTGTACTTGACTACCTGGACTATGATGCGGATCATACTAGTGGGGACATGGTAGTCCATAAATACATCCTTCAAAGTCCCTAGTCGAGGGTATATCGAGACGGGGCATCGATATACCAGAGTAGACTAGCGTATACCTTCTCGACCCATACAGATGGGCGATGGATGATCCCATATCCATTGGTGTTTGATATCAGAGATGATATACGGGTGCTCAGTGGAGATTGGGTACACTGGACGGACTCGCCGAGAACTCCCAGATGGTATTATACCTTACGTCAGATGGCAGTTCTCTGGTGACACTGGTACAGAGTAGTCTGTTGACCCGAGATCGTCATAGAGTCTTGTGTGGTTCCCACTGTGCTTTGATTTCCACCTTACCACGTCCAAGAGGGCGTGCAAAACGGTGGTTTTTGGGTACAGTCCCGAATCACATGGAGGCAATGAGCGATAGGAGGGGATTCGTCTCTCCCGGTATAGGGAGTTGATGTTGCGCTGTGTTCGATTGGCTATAACCGGAAATCCCTGGCCAGGGTTGCTGAGATTTACTGGTAAGTGTTACCAGTAGTTTCTCGAACAGTTATAGATCTCATGTCGACACGACTTATCGAGCTGTTGGGGTCTGACGTTTACCACCCCTAGGCGAGATATGCGACATATCAGACGACGAGACCGGACTGTACGGTAAGTGTTACTGGTTGGATTCACAGGAGTGTGAGCGGGCTTGCTCGTCGATCTTCTGATCGCTCAATACCCGGGTGGCCGTTACGTTTAGCAGACCGCTTGCGGCTTGTGGGTGTTTGATATGATCATCACCTGCTGCCGGCGTATTGACGAGTCTTTAGAGTTCTACACAGAGGTTTCCTGGCTCAAGCGAAACGAAATAGGAGCGCATATGAGATATGTGCGGGACCGAGAATAATGCGTGTATGTGATACCATATTCTATTCTCGCGATGAATGTATCGATATGGTTGTATGCGATATAACCTGGTTATCGAATCAAGGATTGATTCGATAAGCCGATATATTGGATATTAGTCGGTTATATGCGATATGACCGGATCGTTAAATCAAGTGTTGATTTAATGATTTAATGCATAATTATATATTTGATATATTACTTTGCATTAACTAGTATTGGTTCACTTTAAATGGATTTTCTCACTTGCATTGCACAAGTTGTATATGTGATATACTTTTGTGCACTTGATTGTATCATGTTTGATGATACATGTTTACTTGGGTTTGTGTAAAGATTAAACCATGGTTATATGAATGGTTAGGGTTTTGTTTTCTTATTCATTTATTTATTTATTTATTCTTTTTGGAAAATAAATGGCATAAAGAGAAAATGGTGGCTTTCTTTGTTTGCATCTTGAAGCTTCATGAAGCTTTGACTAAGTGACCATTTTGTCTCATGCTTAACCCTAACCACTCCACTTAACCCTAGTTCATTCTCTACACTTGACCATGGTTGTATTATGATAAGTATTGATTTTCTTTTCTATTTGAAATGAACTTATCATAATATTCATTCTCTTCTTCTTCTTCTTCACTTGAAGAAAACCTTGCTTCATCAATGGTGACTTGATGAAAAGAGTGAGAAATCCAATTCTAAAGTGAACCCACTTCCTATTTCTTCATCCTCTACCTCTTGCCAAGTAGTATAGGGTGTTTTCTTCACAAGTTTCATGACTTGGTGAAGTGGGAGCTTGATCTAGTGATGCCTCGACGTAGATCATCTTCGGCATCGAAGCCGACGACCAAGCCCGCCCATTTCTCCGATGAAGCCGATGCTAGAGTCCGGGATGCGATTTGTACAGCGAGGGGACTTCATCACGGAGCTATGGAGGTAGAGAACCGGATCTACAAAGGTTGTATTTCCGTTCACTTAGTTAAGTTGTTAATTAGTTGCATCTTTCGCCTAAAATTCTAGTCGACGATCCGTATTAGGGTTTCTCGGCACTCATAAAATTTGAAATTGGCATGGTTGATGCCTTGTGAGACCTCTATAGTGTGCCTAGGAACCCTACAGTGGTATCAGAGCCTAGCTAGAGCCTTAGGCGATGTGTAGACGAAGTTCGAAACCCGATCGAACCCGAAACCCTAAAATTTCACCCTCTCTGGACATTTTTACAAAACTGGGTTTTTTCCAGATTAAAAATTCTTAAAAAATTCAGCAGGGAATTCTATGAACTACGGTGCAAAAATGACTAAATGATATGCTAATTGTGCGGCGGAACCGCGGCAGAAGCATGGCTTCTGCGGCGGTTCCGCGGCCAAGTAAAAGGATCTTCCATCATTCTTTGCACAGTAATTCATCTTTTCAGGAGCTGAGTTTTCTGGGAATTTTTAATTTTTATTCAAGAGTTGAATTTTCTGGGGTTGTTTTGGGGATTCGATGATTCGATCGGATTGTCAAATTTTGTCTATGTGTTTTCCGGATAATTTTTGAATATGTTAAAAAGTTCGACCGGATATAAATACCCACCTTTTCCGCTGTTGGGAAATTTTCAAGTGTTGGATCTTTCCGTAGTTTAAAGACGTTCTAAGTAGTGCAAGTAACGCGATGGACCCTCTAGAAGACAACAAACCTTAACTCGATTATGTGACCGTCTTGAACTGCCCTTTGAACCTTAGGGTTTGGGGCAGTACGGCGTGAAACATGTGAGGCGTTGGCTTGACCCTTCTACGGCTGGACCGTTGGTACTGAGGCATGAACTGAATGTTTTTTAAACTTATTTCATGTGTTGATCTGTATCGGGAAAACTTGGGTGTTCGATTGTTCGATCGGAAAGTTTAACATTTTCTATTTATCTGGAATGTGATACAATAATTGGAATTCATAAGTAGTTATGTGATAACTGAATGAATGTTATAAACATAGCAGTTTAGTCTCACTTGATTGGTTGCCACGGAATTTTGATGTGATCAAAAGTCCGTCGCAATCACGTAGCGTACGCGGATACTCGCCGGGTAAACTTAATAGACAGCCTCACTCCATAGCCCCGACCAAGTGACTGTAGGAGAACCCCGTCGCCGAAAGCATCCGTCCGGGTGCTCGCGGTAGCGGTGTTCCGCCTTGGTGCACTTCGTCGACGGTATCGGGGGTGCGGCCGCCTATTAAAGTTTGCGACGAGCATTCGATCAGGATGTCGGGAATCTTGTTGAATTGCCCGACTTGATATTGAAAAGAGTTTTCGATAATGAGACTAAAATGCGGGGTTTATAATTGTTAGGCATGCGATGTCTAAGGAATTCATTTGATTAGGCATGCGATGTCTAAAGAGCTTGCGGATTCCAACTGTTGTAGTTTTACATTTTCTTTTCTGTGACCGTAAGTGTAATATGTCATATCGCCGGTTTCGTTGCTATATGTCAACAACAATTGGGATGCGCATATTTACTTACGTTGATGACATGTGATGTTCTGTGTTGCTGAATATGTTATATTGGATCGTCGTGTTTGAATAGCCGGGGTTTTTTATGTGAGATGAGTGTTTTTCCATTTTCATTCATGTAAAAACTTGTATGTAATATTCTTTTATTGGGGAACTTCCAGGTTGCGGAAGATGTCACCTTTTGTATATTATTTACTTTTCCGCACTAGGATAGACCCAAGGAGGGGAGCACAAGTAACCGGGTTCTGGAGTCCAGTGGGAGACCAACTCGAGGAGTCGAGTCCGGGTCTCCTAACTCTAGAATTGGTAGGGTTGCTTGCCGCTCTCGTAGGGGTCTAGGGGTGTGGGTTTGGCTATTCATCACGACCGTGGAATCCGTGTTTTATACTGGCTCGTATTGAAAACACGGACGTCCTTGTATATCCAATATTTCATATGATTCTTCTGCTGCGATATCTATGATGTGATCATGTGATATGTTCTGTGATGGATACTGTATATAGTATATATGATATATTATATAGACGTTACTTATGTTTTACACCCGCGCTAGCCCTGCCCTGCTCTGTCGTTAGTTACCTAACCTAACGGTGCACGAGGGGACATCGAGGCGAATGCGGATGGCATAAGTGTACGTCGTATTTATCTGTGATGTTTAGGTACTTAAATGATGGGACTTCATTAATGAGATTAATGAAAGTAAAAAGAAACCTAAAGATGTTGTAGAATCGAATTTCAAAATAAAACAGGTAGCTACAGTTCTTGCTTTGCACAGCGGTATATGTGATATATCCTGCACCTTATTCGATGAGGAAAGGACCGAGATCCCTTTACCGGGAGTGACTCCTTTAGCAATAACTGGCAGATGCTACACACTCGGTTTGTCTTCTGATTGCTTTTAAGAGTTCTGCTTTGCACAGCGATATATATGATATATCCCGCACCTCATTCGACGAGGAAAGGGCCGACGATCCCTTCACCGGGAGTGACCCCTTTAGCAAAACTAGAAAAGCCTAAAAAACACTCCATTTTAAAAATCATTTGATTCTACAACGATATCAAGTTCATTACGCAATAGGTTTTCAGAAAAACCTGTCGTAGCCCTCCATCATTTCAGATAAGTACTAGTTAGTATTCGTGCTGCGGTAGTTTGGCCTCCGTCAAGGCGTAGTGTACGGTAGCTAACTAGTGCTTATCTGCTAGCATATGATGCGATTGGATTAGGGTATTCGTACGGCGTTGTTTGGCCTCCGTCAAGGGTCGTGCGGGTGGGTTTAATTCAATCAGGAAATGACGGGTTGAACTTGACTAGCGGACTATGGGTAGTTTGGCCTCCGTCAAGGTCATAGGACGCTAGGGGCAAAATTATCGGGAATTTCAAGTGTTGAAATTTGCAATGAGATTGCATACCTTCTATGAGATAGTTGGATCCCGATACCCGCTGCGAGTAAGAGTTACTCCTGGGAGAGTTTTACACATTACAATTAGCCGATCAAGTAGGTGTCTAGAAAGGTGTTAACGAGGTTACGCCTCTGGGAAAACGAGGTTTACATTAATTAGGTTCGTGCGAAAGCACGGGGGACCTCCCTCAAAGTACCGACACTGGCCTGGCTGAAAGATTGGCGAACTTGTAGTGTGTAATTAATCCCGGCTAGTCTTTCCTTTTAGGGTTTGAAGGAAGATTTGATTAAAACAGTGGGAGCCATCCTGATTAGATAAAATAATAACCAATCTATTCTTGCAAAGAGCGCACGCTGAGTGTTTTCTTCTCTCTCTCTCCAGGTAGTGACCATATCACGCCTTAATCAAGATAATAATACGGAATATTGACCGAACCCGCTTGTTATACTGAGCTGGGGAACGTTGGTCCCGCTCCAACTTATAATTGTTATAAGACAGAGCAGGAAATTGGGGATTACCAGAATTCCCGTGCCGCCCAAACGAAGTAAGTGCATGCTGATGCATCATCTTCGGGTGTGTTCATTATATAGAACTGTTTCTCAGTATCCTCCGCATCCTGGGTATATGATACCGGATCAGGATCCCAGATATGTAATCTGTTACATAGGGCTACATATAGGTAGAGAACTGAGAACGGGTGATAAGTTTCATGAGGCAGAAAACGGGGCAAGTGTTGCAGCCAAGTCTGTTGGTCACTGTCACCCTGTATTCCAAATACATTGATTCTGAACGAATGTTATTAGATACCGAACCTGATATACAAAATCATATCCATCTCTTTATTAGTAAAGAAATGATAAAATTTTGTATAGTTGGATAATGTTTTGAACATTTTCTATATCAAAAGTTGATCGGTTCAGGCACGTTATCTGAAAGCATTGATGTTCTAAATCAAACTACAGTTCTTAGTATATGGAACACACACAAGAGGGAGAGTTCAGAAATGAACAAATCCTTCTTGAGGTATTGTAGACTAGGTCATATCAATGCGACCCGACTAGCTTAAGTTACATTTTAGATGCATATTTAAATCAGTTTGAATTTACATCTTATGAAACTTGCCAGTCATGTCACAGAGATAAGATGACCACAGCTCTGTTTATTGGAAACAGAGAAAGAGTTAGTAAACTCTTGGGATGATACATGTTGATGTATGTAGGTCCCCTGTCTACATTTGCCAAGACCGGTTCTTTATACTTCATTAAATTCTCTGATGATCTCTTTTGATTCAGACATATGTTCCTGTTGAAACACAAGTCAGAACCTTTTGAGATATTCACAGAATATAAGTTAGAAGTAGAGAACCAATACGGGTATAAGTATTATGTCCTTTGATGAGATCAAGGAGGAAAATACTTGAGCACGAAATTCTTGGACTTTTCTAAAGGAGAATGAGATTCTTTCTCAGCATTACTCCTCCGTATACACCATAGCACGATGGTATATCGGGGCGGAGCAATCACACCCTATATGATAAGGTATGCTCTATGATGAGTACTACTGAGTTACCTGTTTCCTTTTTGGGGGTTATGCACTTGAGAAGCTGCATACCTATTGAATAGGGTTCAAATCAAATCAGTTGCCTACCACTTCATATTTGATATGATAAGGGAAGAGCCCATCTCTTAAGTTAGTTAAGATTTGGGGTTGTCCAGCCTATGTCTGAAAAGCAAAATCCGGACAAGCTTGAGGCAAGGTCTGTAATGTAGAACTGGAAAGGTTCCAGCTATACAAACTACAGCAGATGATTTGATAAAACCAAAGGATTCAATAGTTACCAACGAACCTCAGCCTCTCCGCCGATCTAGTAGGGTTTCTCACCCACCTGAGAGATACTTCTGTTTCTCTATGACAGTGGGAGCGAGGATTGCATCATGAGATGATGACCCAACTAGTTTCGAGCTGGCCATCAGGAGTAGCACTCTGTAAGAATGGCTGGATGCTTAGCGATCTGAGATGGAATCCATGTACACCAACAAAGTACGGACTTTGGTTGCTATATCTGAAGGGTTAAATCCCCATCAGGAGCAAGTATATCTTGAGAAGATTACTTGGTGTAGATGGAAAAGTTGAGACTTTCAAAGCTAGACTTGTTAAAACTTTTCGTCATCGACCAGGCGTGGATAGTGATGAAACCTTTTCAAGTGGCTATGCTTAAGTCCATCCAGATCCTACTTGCCACGGCTACATACCATGACTACGATATCTGGCGGTTGGGTGCCATGTCTGCCTTTCTAAATGATGTTTTAGAGGAGAACGTCTATAAGTACACAGCCAGAGGGCTTCGTAGACAGTGGGAGCAGCGGAAACGTGCACAAGATGCTTTATAAGATAAAGCAGGTATCGCGGAGTTGGAACATCTGTTTTGATGTAGTAGTCAAACAGTTTGACATCATCAAAATGGTAGATGAACCTTGTATATACAAAAAGGTACTAGGGAGTATTGTGTCGATCCTCGTAGAGTACGTGGATAACATACTCTTGATAGGGAAGGAGTTTCCTATGCTACGCTCGGTCAATCTCCGCTTATCACAATGATTCTCCATATAGGATCAAAGTGATACCTCCTAAATCCTGCGTTTTGAATCTATGAGATAGATCTAATTGGATGTTAGGATTCTCACTAGTTGTAGTGAGACGGTATCAATCAATCCTGGGGAGAATCACTGGAAGGGTTCCAGGGTGATAAGGACGACTGAATGTCAGTCACAGGCATTGTCTTTACCCTCAGTGGAGGGACGGTATGTTGGAAGAGTTCCAAGATAGATACCGTGGCATACTAGACGATAAAGGCTCGATACATCGCTACTTAAGATGCTACCAAAGAGGCAGTCTGGATGTATATTTGTTCATGAGATGAACTTAGTTCCTCCCATTGTGTGACAATGGAGTTGTGGCTTATGCTAAGGAACGTCCGTCCCATCAGTGATCCAGACATATTCTAAGGCAGTATCACCTGATCATGGAGATAGTTGATCTCCAGGGTGATCGAGGTTAGGAGAGTAGACTCAGAGGACAACACGGCGGATCCACTCACAAAGGCCTTTTCCCAAAGAGAGACTTTTATGGGATGGTTGAGTATGAGATACTACAACCACTGCTATCAGATGGCCCTAGTGCAAGTGGGAGATTGTTAGTTATATGTATGCCCTAGAGGCCATTACTATACATAGGATGTATATTGTAGTGGATGCTGGGACATATATAGGGAGGACTTTCTTGCTCGACATGATAGTATGCTATCTGGTTGATCTTTACCTTAACGTGTACACTGATTGTCTCTCTGTTACATGTTGGTAAAGCCCTTAGGATGTGTACTTGACTACCTGGACTATGATGCGGATCATACTAGTGGGGACATGGTAGTCCGTAAGTACATCCTTCAAAGTCCCTAGTCGAGGGTATATCGAGACGGGGCATCGATATACCAGAGTAGACTAGCGTATACCTTCTCGACCCATACAGATGGGCGATGGATGATCCCATATCCATTGGTGTTTGACATCAGAGATGATATACGGGTGCTCAGTGGAGATTGGGTACACTGGACGGACTCGCCGAGAACTCCCAGATGGTATTATACCTTACGTCAGATGGCAGTTCTCTGATGACACTGGTACAGAGTAGTCTGTTGACCCGAGATCGTCATAGAGTCTTGTGTGGTTCCCACTGTGCTTTGATTTCCACCTTACCATGTCCAAGAGGGAGTGCAAAACGGTGGTTTTTGGGTACAGTCCCGAATCACATGGAGGCAATGAGTGATAGGAGGGGATTCGTCTCTCCCGATATAGGGAGTTGATGTTGTGCTGTGTTCGATTGGCTATAACCGGAAATCCCTGGCCAGGGTTGCTGAGATTTACTGGTAAGTGTTACCAGTAGTTTCTCGAACAGTTATAGACCTCATATCGACACGACTTATCGAGTTGTTGGGGTCTGACATTTACCACCCCTAGGCGAGATATGCGACATATCAGACGACGAGACCGGACTGTACGGTAAGTGTTACTGGTTGGATTCACAGGAGTGTGAGCGGGCTTGCTCGTCGATCTTCTGATCGCTCAATACCCGGGTGGCCGTTACGTTTAGCAGACCTCTTGCGGCTTGTGGGTGTTTGATATGATCATCACCTACTGCCGGCGTATTGACGAGTCTTTAGAGTCCTACACAGAGGTTTCCTGGCTCAAGCAAAACGAAATAGGAGCGCATATGAGATATGTGCGGGACCGAGAATAATGCGTGTATGTGATACCGTATTCTATTCTCGCGATGAATGTATTGATATGGTTGTATGCGATATAACCTGGTTATCGAATCAAGGATTGATTCGATAAGCCGATATATTGGATATTAGTCGGTTATATGCGATATGACCGGATCGTTAAATCAAGTGTTGATTTAATGATTTAATGCATAATTATATATTTGATATATTACTTTGCATTAACTAGTATTGGTTCACTTTAAATGGATTTTCTCACTTGCATTGCACAAGTTGTATATGTGATATACTTTTGTGCACTTGATTGTATCATGTTTGATGATACATGTTTACTTGGGTTTGTGTAAAGATTAAACCATGGTTATATGAATGGTTAGGGTTTTGTTTTCTTATTTATTTATTTATTTATTCTTTTTGGAAAATAAATGGCATAAAGAGAAAATGGTGGCTTTCTTTGTTTGCATCTTGAAGCTTCATGAAGCTTTGACTAAGTGACCATTTTGTCTCATGCTTAACCCTAACCACTCCACTTAACCCTAGTTCATTCTCTACACTTGACCATGGTTGTATTATGATAAGTATTGATTTTCTTTTCTATTTAAAATGAACTTATCATAATATTCATTCTCTTCTTCTTCTTCTTCACTTGAAGAAAACCTTGCTTCATCAATGGTGACTTGATGAAAAGAGTGAGAAATCCAATTCTAAAGTGAATCCACTTCCTATTTCTTCATCCTCTACCTCTTGCCAAGTAGTATAGGGTGTTTTCTTCACAAGTTTCATGACTTGGTGAAGTGGGAGCTTGATCTAGTGATGCCTCGACGTAGATCATCTTCGGCATCGAAGCCGACGACCAAGCCCGCCCATTTCTCCGATGAAGCCGATGCTAGAGTCCGGGATGCGATTTGTACAGTGAAGGGACTTCATCACGGAGCTATGGAGGTAGAGAACCGGATCTACAAAGGTTGTATTTCCGTTCACTTAGTTAAGTTGTTAACTAGTTGCATCTTTCGCCTAAAATTCTAGTCGACGATCCGTATTAGGGTTTCTCGGCACTCATAAAATTTGAAATTGGCATGGTTTATGCCTTGTGAGACCTCTATAGTGTGCCTAGGAACCCTACAATATTGAACCGCTGTAGGGCAACTTGGGGAGTGTGATGGCTTAAGAACATGTTCAGATCCCTGTAGCTTAAGGTTTTTTAATCCTACGAGACATGAGGGCCTCATAAGGGGAATTCTCCTTACGAGTCGTGAGGATCTCGTAAGTGTAATTTCTCCTTAGGAATCGTAGGGATCCATAAGTGTGTTTCTCCCTTTTGTGAGTCGTAAGGATCTCACGCGGGTGTTTTCTCCTCACAAGGTCGAGAGGACCTTACAAGTGCGCATGATTTTTTTTACGAGCTTGCGCCCTTTCGGGTTTTCACGAACTCGCCGACAGTCCTGCTGTTTTTACTCATGGAGCCCTTTCGGGTTTTCATCCATGCCCATTTCGCTTGTGGACATACTATTTTTTTTAACTACTCCGTTTGCCAATGGCACTTAGGGGGAATTTCGCCACCGGGGCGGTTGTGCAACCAGTAGGACTTAAGTTGCAATCCTCGCCGCTGGGACCTGTGGACCTGGATTCCACTGTCGCCGTGTTTGAGGCGGTGTATTTAGTTTAAAAACATTGCGGTCCATCGTTAGTTTAAAGACATCTCGGTCCATTGTTAGTTTAGGGACGTCTCGGTCCAATGCAGCTTCGAGGTGAAGTTTTGCCGGATACTACTTATAGAGTTTGGACTCGGGAGGACAGCGAGCGGACACGAGCGTCGTCATCTATCGTTAACCTGAGTTGTGACTTTATCAGGGGTAGTATTTCTTAAGGAAGCGGCCATTTATTGGCCAGAAGGGTCTTTCGCCATGTATATTCATGAGCCAGTAGGCACCTCCTTGATAAACTTTGTCTATGACGTATGGGCCCTCATAGTTCGGCTCGAATTTCCCCAGTTTGGCACGGTTGGGGATCATAGGTCTTTTGACTACTAGCACAAGTTTGTCTTGGCGAAATGCTCTTGGCCTAGTTAGTCTTTCGTATGAGCGCGTTGTAGGGTTCCTAGGCACACTATAGAGGTCTCACAAGGCATCAACCATGCCAATTTCAAATTTTATGGGTGCCGAGAAACCCTAATATGGATCGTTGACTAGAAATTTAGGCGATAAACGAAAATAGTTAACATCTTAACTAAAGGAGAGAGGCTACAACCTTTGTAGATCCGGTTCTCCACTTCCTTAGCTCCACGTAGGCATCCTCTCGCTGTCCATCTTGAATCCCGAACTCAAACGTCGGCTTCATCGGAGAATTGGGCGGACTAGGTCGTCGGCTTCGTGCCGAAGATGATCTACGTCGAGGTTTCATAAGTTCAAGCTCCGACTTCACCAAGTTGTGAAACTTGTGAAGATAACACCCAAAACAACTTGGCAAGAGGTAGAGGGTGAAGAAATAGGAGGTGGGTTCACTTTAGAATTGGATTTCTCTCACTTTAGCTCAAGTTGCCATTGATGGACCTTAAGCTTTTCTTGAAGAAGAAGATGATCAAGAAGAAGAAAGAATATGATAAGTCATTTAAAATGAAAAAGAAAACAATACTTATCATATCCTAACTAAGGTTAAGTGTAGAGAATATACCATGGTTACTTGGATGAGTTAGGGTTAAGCATGAAGACAAGAATGGTTGCAAAAGTCAAAGCTTCATGAAGCTTCAATAAGAGACAAAGAAAGCCACCATTCTCATCTAAAACTTTTCTAAATAAATAAACAAATAAATAAATAGAAAGGCAAAACCCTAATCATCTCTTAACCATGGTTTAATTCTTCACACTTAACCAAATGAGCAAGTATCATCAAACATGATACAAAGATGTGCACAAAAGTATATCACATATACAACATGTACATCAAGTGAGAAAATCCATTTAAAGTGAACCAATACCAGTTAATGCAAAGTAATACATCAAATATATAATTATACATTAAATCATTAAATCAACACTTGATTTAACGATCCGGTCATATCGCATATAACCGACCAGTATCCAATGTATCGTTTTATCGAATCAATGATTCGATAACTAGGTCATATCTCATACAACCAATCGAAACATTCATCGCGAGAATGAAATGCGGTATCACATACACGTATTATTCTCGGTCCCGCACATATCTCATATGCGCTCCTATTTCGTTTCGCTTGAGCCAGGAAACCTCTGTGTAGGACTCTAAAGACTCGTCAATACGCCGGTAGCAGATGATGATCATATCAAGCACCCACAAGCCGCAAGCGGTCTGCTAAACGTAACGGCCATCCGGGTATTGAGCGATCAGAAGATCGACGAGCTAGCCCGCTCACACTCCTGTGAATCCAACCAGTAACACTTACCGTACAGTCCGGTCTGTTCATCTGATACGTCGCATATCAAGTCTAGGGGTGGTGAACGTCAGACCCCAATAACCGATAAGTCGTGCCGATTTGAGGCTCATAACGGGTCGAGAAACTACTGGTAACACTTACCAGCAAATCTCTGATCACCCCTGGCCAGGGACTTCCCTGTTATGGCCAATCGAGCACAGCGCAACATCAACCCCCAATACCGGGAGAGACGAAATCCCTCCTATCGCTCATTGCCTCCATGTGACTCGGGACTGTGCCCAAAGACCACCGTTTTGCACGCCCTCATGGACGTGGTAAGGTGGAGATCAAAGCACAGTGGGAATCACACAAGACTCTATGACGATCTCGGGTCTACAGACTAACCTGTACAAGTGTCACCTGAGAACTGCCATCTGACGTGAGGTATAATACCATCTGGGAGTTCTCGGCGAGTCCGTCCAGTGTACCCAGTCTCCACTGAGCACCCGTATACCATCTCTGATGTCAAACACCAATGGATATGGGATCATCCATCGCCCATCTCATGGGTCGAGAAGCGTATACGCTAGTCTACACTGGTATATCGATGCCCCGTCTCGATACACCTACGACTAGGGACCTTGAAGGATGTACTTATGGACTACCATGTCCCCACTAGTATGATCTGCATCATAGTCCAAGTAGTCAAGTACACATCCTAAGGGCTTTACCAACATGTAACCTTAAAACAGTTTAAAGAGACAAGTGTACATGTTAAGATAAAGAGCAACCAGATAGCATACTATCATATCGAGCAAGAAAGTCATCTCTATATATGTCCAAGCATCCAATATAATATACATCATCTGTACAATACTGGCCTCTAGGGCATACATACAACTAACAATCTCCCACTTGCACTAGGGCCAGCTGCTGTAGTATCGCATACCGAGCATCCCGAAGAGTCTCTCAAACTGTATCTGGGGAATGGCCTTCGTGAGTGGATCCGCCGTGTTGTTCTTCGTGTCAACCCTCCTGACCTCGATCTCCTGGCGATCACTATCTCCCGGATCAGGTGATACCGCCTCAGAATATGCCTGGATCGCTGATGGGACCTGGGTTCCTTGGCCAAAGCCACCGCTCCATTGTTATCGCAATACAAAGGTATTGGATGCTCAATGGCTGGAACCACTCCAAGTTTAGTAATGAACTTCTTGATCCAGACAGCCTCTTTAGCAGCATCGTTGGCAGCGATGTATTCAGCCTCCATTGTCGAGTCTGCCACGGTTTCCTGCTTGGAACTCTTCCAGCTAACCGCCCCTCCGTAAAGGGTAAAGACAAAACCCGACTGCGACTTAGAGTCGTCCTTATCACTCTAGAAGCTCGAATCGGTAAAGGACTCCACTTGGAGTTCTCCGTTACCATACACCAAGAGCATCTCTTTAGTCCTTCGTAAGTACTTGAGAATGCTCTTCACAGCTGTCCAGTGACTCTCTCCAGGATCAGCTTGATACCTGCTCACTACACTTAGTGAGTATGCTACATCGGGTCTGGTACATAGCATCGCATACATGATAGAGCCTACAGCCGAAGCATAGGGTATCCCTTGCATGCGAGTTCTCTCCAAATCAGTCTTGGGAGACATCTCTTTGGAGAGAGTGACTCCAGAGATCGTGGGCAAGTTCCCACGCTTGGATTCTTCCATACTAAACCTCTTTAGTATGGTGTCAATGTACCTGGATTGGGACAATCCCAATATCCTTTTGGATCTATCTCTATAGATCCTGATTCCCAATATGCAGGAGGCATCACCAAGATCTTTCATTGAGAATCTTTGTGATAAGAAGAGTTTGACCGATTGCAGCATAGGAATATCATTTCCTATCAAGAGTATGTCGTCCACGTACAATACGAGGAAGACAACCTTACTCTCTGCCACCTTCTTGTAGATACAAGGTTCATCTGGATTTTTGACGAAATCAAACTCTTTGATAACGATGTCAAAGCAGATGTTCCAACTCCGCGATGCTTGCTTTAATCCATAAATGGATTTAAGCAGCTTGCACACCTTCCCGCTGCTCCCACTATCTACGAAACCCTATGGTTGAGTCATGTACACGCACTCTTCTAAATCACCATTTAGAAAGGCGGTCTTAACATCCATTTGCCAGATTTTGTAGTCATGAAAGGCAGCAATGGCAAGCATGATTCGGATGGATTTTAGCATAGCTACTGGAGAAAAGGTTTCGTCATAGTCCACACCTGGTCTTTGACGAAAACCTTTTGCAACAAGTCTAGCTTTGAAAGTCTCCACTTTCCCATCTACACCAAGTTTTTTCTTGAAGATCCACTTGCTCCCAATGGGTTTTACCCCTTCAGGAGCAACTTCCAAAGTCCATACTTTGTTGGTGTACATGGATTCCATCTCGGACCGCATAGCATCCAGCCATTTCACTGAGTCCCTACTCGTGATGGCCTGCTTGAAGCTAGTTGGGTCATCATCCTCCATGATGCAATCCTCGCTCCCACCATCCATGAGAAAACCATAGTATCTCTCAGGTTGGCGAGGAACCCTACTAGATCGGCGGAGAGGCTGAGGTTCATTGGGAGTTGCTGAATCCTCTGGTTCCACTAAATCTTCAGTTTGAGTTTGTGTAGCCGGAATTTCTTCCAGTTCTACCATATCTCCACTAATTTCTTTTGCAAGAAATTCCTTTTCTAAAAAGGTGGCATGTCGAGAAACAAACACTTTTTGTTCCTCTGTATGGTAGAAAAGATATCCATGTGAATGTTTGGGATATCCATCAAACTTGCATAGAACTGACCGTGCCTCGAGCTTGTCCGGATTTTGCCTTTTGACATAGGCCGGGCAACCCCATATCTTAACTCGTTTAAGACATTGTCTCTTCCCACTCCATATCTCATATGGTGTGGTAGGTACAGATTTAGTTGGAACTTGATTCAATAGGTATGCTGCTGTTTCCAGCGCATATCCCCAGAAGGAAATAGGTAACTCAGCTGTGCTCATCATAGAGCGCACCATATCCAATAGGGTGCGGTTCCTCCTTTCTGATATACCGTTGTGCTGTGGTGTATATGGAGGAGTCAGCTGAGAGAGAATCCCATTCTCTTTTAGGAAGTCCAGGAATTCATTGCTCAAGTATTCACCTCCTCGATCAGATCGAAGGATTTTAATACTTTTTCCGGTTTGGTTCTCAACTTCTTGTTTATATTCTCTAAATTTCTCAAAAGCTTCTGATTTGTGTTTCATCAGGAACACATACCCGAACCTAGAGAGATCGTCAGTGAATATAATGAAGTATGAAGAACCATCCATGGCATGTGTAGACATAGGACAGCATACATCACTATGTATCAGTCCTAAGAGTTCAGTAACTCTTTCTCCGTGTCCTGTAAACGGAGTTTTGGTCATCTTGCCTTTGAGACATGACTGGTAAGTGTCATAAGATGAATATTCAAATGGATTCAAATATCCATCCTTATGCAACTTAGCCAGTCGTGTCGCATTGATGTGACCCAGTCTACAATGCCACAAGAAGGATTCGTTCATTTCAGAACTCTTCCTCTTGTGTGTGTTAGTTATGCTCAGAACTGTTGATTGATTTAGAACATAAATGCCATTGCACAACGTGCCTGATCCAACCAACTTTTGGTTACGGAAAATGTTCATAGCATTGTCCTGTAACACAAAATTATATCCCTCTTTACTCAATAAAGAAACCGATATAATGTTGCATATCAGGTTCGGCATGTAATAGCATTCGTTCAGAACCAATGTATTACCAGTTGGTAATACTAGGTGATATTCCCCGACTGTCTTAGCTGCAACAATTGCACCATTTCCAACTCTAATGTCTTTATCACCTTCTCCAAGTTCTCTACCTTTTCTAAGCCCATGTAACTGATTACATATATGGGATCCTGACCCGGTATCTAATACCCAGGACGTAGAGCAAATGGAGAAACAGTTCTCTGTAACGAACACACCCGAAGAAAATGCATCATCATGTACTTTCTTCATTCGGGTGGCATGGGAATCCTGGTATTCCCCTATATCCTGTTCATTCCAATAACTCTTATAGGAAAGAACGGAACCAACGTTCCCCAGCACAGTATAACATGCGGGTTCGGTCAATACATCCATATTATTATCTTTATTAGGGCATGAAATGGTCGCTACCTGGAGAGAGAGAGAAGAAAACACTTTAGTGTATGCTCGTGCAAGATCAGATTGGTTATTATCTTATCTAATCAGGATGGCTCCCACTGCTTTTTATCAAATCTTCCTTCAAACCCTAAAAGGAAAGACTAGCCGGGATTAATTACACACTACAAGTTCGCCAATCTTTCAGCCAGGCCAGTGTCGGTACTTTGAGGGAGGTCCCCCGTGCTTTCGCACGAACCTAATTAATGTAAACCTCATTTTCCCAGAGGCGTAATCTCGTTAACACCTTTCTAGACACCTACTTGATCGGCTAATTGTAATATGTAAAACTCTCCCAGGAGTAACTCTTACTCGCAGCGGGTATCGGGATCCAACTATCTCATAGAAGGTATGCAATCTCATTGCAAATTTCAACACTTGAAATTCCCGATAATATTTTGCCCCTAGCGTCCTATGACCTTGACAAAGGCCAACAAATCATAGCATGCTAGTCAAGTTCAACCCGTCATTTCTTGATTGAATCAAACCCACCCGCACGGCCCTTGACGAAGGCCAACAAGGTCGCACGACTACCCTGAAACAATCTGCATCATATGCATAAGCAGATAATCACTATTCAGTTACCGCACACTACGCCTTGACAAAGGCCAACAAACGCAGTACGAATACTAAACGGTTCTTATCTGAAATGACGGAGGGCTACGACAGGTTTTTCTGAAAACCTATTGCGTAATGAACTTGATATCGTTATAGAATCAAATGAAGTTTTTGAAATGGAGTGATTTTGAGGCTTTTCTAGTTTTGCTAAAGGGGTCACTCCCGGTGAAGGGATCGTCGGCCCTTTCCTCGTCGAATGAGGTGCGGGATATATCATATATATCACTGTGCAAAGCATAAACTATAGAAGCAATCAAAAGCAAACCGAGTGTGTAGCATCTGCCAGTTATTGCTAAAGGAGTCACTCCCGGTGAAGGGATCTCGGTCCTTTCCTCATCGAATAAGGTGCAGGATATATCACATATACCTCTGTGCAAAGCAAGAACTGTAGCTACCTGTTTTATTTAAAATTTGATTCTACAACATCTTAGGTTTCTTTTCTTTCATTAATCACATTAATGAAGTCCCATCATTTATGTACCTAAACATCACAGATAAATACGACGTACACTTATGCCATCCCCATTCGCCTCGATATCCCCTCGTGCACCGTTAGGTTAGGTAACTAACGACAGAGCAGGGCAGGGCTAGTGCGGGTGCAAAACATAAGTAACGTCTATATAATATATCATATATACTATATACTGTATCTATCACAGAACATCACATGATCACATCACAGATATCGCAGCAGAAGAAACATATGAAACATTGGATATACTAGGACGTCCGTGTTTTCAATACGAGCCAGTATAAAACACGGATTCCACGGTCGTGATGAATAGCCAATCCCACACCCCTAGACCCCTACTAGAGCGGCAAGCAACCCTGCCAATTCTAGGGTTAGGAGACCCGGACTCGACTCCTCGAGTTGGTCTCCCACTGGACCCCAGAACCCGGTTACTTGTGCTCCCCTCCTTGGGTCTATCCCAATGCGGAAAAGTAAATAATATACAAAAGGTGACGACTTCCGCAACCTGGAAGTGCCCCAATAAAAGAATATTACATACAAGTTTTTACATGAATGAAAATGAAAAACACTCATCTCACATAAAAACCCCCGGCTATTCAAACACGACAATCCAATATAACATATCCAGCAACACATAACATCACATGTCATCAACGTAAGTATGCATACCCCAATTGTCCTTGACGTATAGCAACGAAACCGGCGATATGAACATACTACACTTACGGTCACAGATAAGAAAGTGTAAAACTACAACAGTTGGAATCCGCAACCTTTTTAGACATCACATGCCTAATGAAACGAAATATTTAGACATCACATGCCTAACAGTTATAAACCCCGCATTTTAGTCTCATTATCGAAAACTCTTTTCAATATCAAGTGAAACTAAACCGCTAGATTTATAACATTCATTCAGTTATCTCATAACTGTTTGTGAATTCCAATTATTGTATCACATTCCAGATAAACAGAAAATGTTAAACTTTCCGATCGAACAGTCGAATACCCAAGTTTTCCCGATACAGCTCAACACATGAAATAAGTCTAACAACATTCAGTTCGTGCCTCAGTACCAACGGTCCAGCCGTAGAAGGGTCAAGCCAACGCCTCACATGTGGCACGCCGTACTGCCCCAAACCCGAAGGTTCAAAGGGCAGTTCAAGACGGTCACATAATCGAGTTAATGTTTGTTGTCTTCTAGAGGGTCCATCGCGTTACTTGCACTACTTAGAACGTCGTTAAACTACGGAAAAATCCAACACTTGGAAATTTCCCGACAGGGGAAAAATTGGGTATTTATATCCGGTCGAACTTTTTAACATATTCTAAAATTTATCCGGAAAGCCACATAGACAAAATCTGATACTCCGATCGAAACACCGAATCCCCAAAACAATCCCAGAAAATTCAACTCTTGAATAAGTATTAAAAATTCCCATAAAACTCAGCACCAGAAAATAGGAATTACTATGCAAAAATTATTGCGCATTGTGAACAGTAGGCGGCGGAACCGCGGCAGAAGCCATGCTTCTGACGCGTTTCCGCGGCGGTTTAGACGCATCATGAGCTCGTTTTGCACCATAATTCTTATATCTTCATGCTGATATTTTAAAGAATTTTTAATATGGAAAAATCCCATTTTTTAGAAAAAGTCCAGAGAGCAATATTTGAGTTGGGGTTTCGGGTCGATCGGACTTCAAACTCCGTCTAGACATCGCCTAAGGCTCTAGCTAGGCTCTGATACCATTGTAGGATTGCTAGGCATACTATAGAGGTCTCACAAGGCATCAACCATGCCAATTTCAAATTTTATGGGTGCCGAGAAACCCTAATACGGATCGTTGACTAGAAATTTAGGCGATAAACGAAAATAGTTAACATCTTAACTAAAGGAGAGAGGCTACAACCTTTGTAGATCCGGTTCTCTACTTCCTTAGCTCCACGTAGGCGTCCTCTCGCTGTCCATCTCGAATCCTGAACTCAAACGTCGGCTTCATCGGAGAATTGGGCGGACTAGGTCGTCGGCTTCGTGCCGAAGATGATCTACGTCGAGGTTTCATAAGTTCAAGCTCCGACTTCACCAAGTTGTGAAACTTGTGAAGATAACACCCAAAATAACTTGGCAAGAGGTAGAGGGTGAAGAAATAGGAGGTGGGTTCACTTTAGAATTGGATTTCTCTCACTTTAGCTCAAGTTGCCATTGATGGACCTTAAGCTTTTCTTGAAGAAGAAGATGATCAAGAAGAAGAAAGAATATGATAAGTCATTTAAAATGAAAAAGAAAACAATACTTATCATATCCTAACTAAGGTTAAGTGTAGAGAATATACCATGGTTACTTGGATGAGTTAGGGTTAAGCATGAAGACAAGAATGGTTGCAAAAGTCAAAGCTTCATGAAGCTTCAATAAGAGACAAAGAAAGCCACCATTCTCATCTAAAACTTTTCTAAATAAATAAACAAATAAATAAATAAAAAGGCAAAACCCTAATCATCTCTTAACCATGGTTTAATTCTTCACACTTAACCAAATGAGCAGGTATCATCAAACATGATACAAAGATGTGCACAAAAGTATATCACATATACAACATGTACATCAAGTGAGAAAATCCATTTAAAGTGAACCAATACCAGTTAATGCAAAGTAATATATCAAATATATAATTATACATTAAATCATTAAATCAACACTTGATTTAACGATCCGGTCATATCGCATATAACCGACCAGTATCCAATGTATCGTTTTATCGAATCAATGATTCGATAACTAGGTCATATCGCATACAACCAATCGAAACATTCATCGCGAGAATGAAATGCGGTATCATATACATGCATTATTCTCGGTCCCGCACATATCTCATATGCGCTCCTATTTCGTTTCGCTTGAGCCAGGAAACCTCTGTGTAGGACTCTAAAGACTCGTCAATACGCCGGTAGCAGATGATGATCATATCAAGCACCCACAAGCCGCAAGCGGTCTGCTAAACGTAACGGCCATCCGGGTATTGAGCGATCAGAAGATCGACGAGCTAGCCCGCTCACACTCCTGTGAATCCAACCAGTAACACTTACCGTACAGTCCGGTCTGTTCGTCTGATACGTCGCATATCAAGTCTAGGGATGGTGAACTTCAGACCCCAATAACCGATAAGTCATGCCGATTTGAGGCTCATAACGGGTCGAGAAACTACTGGTAACACTTACCAGCAAATCTCTGATCAGCCCTGGCCAGGGACTTCCCTGTTATGGCCAATCGAGCACAGCGCAATATCAACCCCCAATACCGAGAGAGACGAAACCCCTCCTATCGCTCATTGCCTCCATGTGACTCGGGACTGTGCCCAAAGACCACCGTTTTGCACGCCCTCATGGACGTGGTAAGGTGGAGATCAAAGCACAGTGGGAATCACACAAGACTCTATGACGATTTCGGGTCTACAGACTAACCTGTACAAGTGTCACCTGAGAACTGCCATCTGACGTGAGGTATAATACCATCTGGGAGTTCTCGGCGAGTCCGTCCAGTGTACCCAGTCTCCACTGAGCACCCGTATACCATCTCTGATGTCAAACACCAATGGATATGGGATCATCCATCGCCCATCTCATGGGTCGAGAAGCGTATACGCTAGTCTACACTGGTATATCGATGCCTCGTCTCGATACACCTACGACTAGGGACCTTGAAGGATGTACTTATGGACTACCATGTCCCCACTAGTATGATCTGCATCATAGTCCAAGTAGTCAAGTACACATCCTAAGGGCTTTACCAACATGTAACCTTAAAACAGTTTAAAGAGACAAGTGTACATGTTAAGATAAAGAGCAACCAGATAGCATACTATCATATCGAGCAAGAAAGTCATCTCTATATATGTCCAAGCATCCAATATAATATACATCATCTGTACAATACTGGCCTCTAGGGCATACATACAACTAACACGCGTCATCCTTGCTTTGTAAGATTCTAGATTTTGCTGCGCCATGAGACGAGTTTCATCGAGGGCATCAAGCTCTTCAAGCCGAAGGTGGGCATTTTCTTCATCCGTCAGCTCATGTCGGACTGCCACTCGTAAAGAGGGTAGTTCTATCTCCAAGGGGAGAACTGCTTCTGTTTCGAATACCAACGCGAATGGCGTTGTATTCGTGGCTGTCTTGAACATGGTCCGATAAGCCCAAAGAGCTTCATGCAATCTCCCGTGCTAATCCTTTCGGCCAAATATGACATAGGCAGAGAATAGCGACTGATATTGCTTGGCTGGAGCGGTCAGTACTGGCGGGTTCTGCAGATATTGCTTGATTTCATCCAATGCGCTTTGGCATTTACGATCCCAAATGAACGGGGTCCCCTTCTTCATTAGATGACTGTAGGGACGGCATTTGCCGGAGAGGTTAGCTATGAACCGCCGGATATACGCGAGCTTTCCTTGAAGAGACCGCAGTTATTTAAGAGTTCTTGGCGCGGGCATTTCCATAATCGCCTTAATCTTTGATGGATCTATTTCGATGCCTCGGTGTCATACGATGAATCCTAGGAATTTGCCTGAGGAAACTCCAAACACGCATTTCAGAGGGTTCATCTTCAGGTTGTACTTCCAAAGGCGCTGGAACACTATCTTCAAATGCTCTCAGTGTTTCTCATACGATTTTATTTTCACCACAAGGTCGTCGATATAACATTCGACAATCTCATGTATGAGGCCATCGAAAATCTTTGTCATGGCCCTCTGGTAGGTGGCTCTAGCGTTCTTCAGACCAAAAGGCATCATTTTGTAGCAGAATATGCCCAGCGGAGTCCGGAAAGCAGTGTGCTTTTGGTCTTCAGGATGCATCTTTATTTGATTATACCCTGAAGATCCATCCATGAAGGAGATGACTTCATGGGTGGATGTGTTATCGATCATCAGTCGGTAACAGGCTCTGGGAAGTCATCCTTCGGACAAGTTTCGTTGAGATCCCGAAAATCTACGCAGATCCGTACTGTCCCATTTTTCTTCATTACCGGAACGATATTGGCGATCTAATCAGGGTATTGAACTTCTTGGATGAAGCCGGAGTCGATTAGCTTCTTGACTTTGGCATTGATACTCATCTCAAGCTCGAGCCGTATTTTTCTTAGTGCTTGTTTGACTGGCTTGACGTCCGGTGATATTGCCAGTTTATGCACGGCTATCTCTGGATCTAATCGCGGCATCTCGGAATAGTTCCATGTGAAATAGTATTTATATTGCATAAGCATGTCTTTTAACGTGGCCACCTGTTTCTCAGATAGCAGCTCACTAACGAACATTGGCCTTGGCTCGTCTGTCGTCCCCAAGTCGATTTTTTTTCAGGTTGTTCGCCGTGGTATGTATCCCATCTTCCAGCTCCTTTGGTGCCGGTGGAAATTCTGAGATCACCTCGTCTTCATCTTCATTTGCAAAGCATTAGGAGAGGTCGTCCACATTCTCATGCTCTCCCTCCTTTGAGAATGTTATCATGTGGTTGGTACGAGCTCGTTTCCAAGCTCGATGTTGATCTGGACTTACCCTTGCAGTGTAGGTTGCTTTTGGCTCATGCTTCCATGGTGGGGTTACCTTCTAACTGTCGGATAGAGCGAACTTGCCTTGCTGTTACTGGTCTTCAACCCAGTTTTTAAACGTGAAGCAGTATTCAAGAGGATGTCCTATTGCTCGATGATAGGGGCAATAAGCCGGGTGATGGACCTCATCTATTTGTTCAGGGCGCCGAGACTCCGAGAGCGTCATCATTTGATACTTCATGACAAGGTTGAATATCTTCCTTGTCTTATCTTGAGGGAATGAATATTCCCGACCCATCTTCTTTATAAAAGACGGATTCCAGCTGACTTTTTCTCGATCGCGTGGCTTCTTGGATTCTCTTTGCTGTTTTTGAGCGTCATTCTCGTTCTTCACCTTGCTGTCGTTTCTACGTCGGGCTTTTTTCTTGCCACGAGAGCACACAACGGGCTGAGGGTGAAGGGGATCGTCATCCTCCGCAGCCTGCTGAATGATACGTCGCGTCCTGGCTTTTTCGTAAATGGCCATTTCGCGGCTGTGGTCATCCCGAACCTTTTGACCCGCTTCTCTTATTAGCTTGTCAATCTGTTCTTCGAATGATGAGTTTGGTATTCCCACGGCAGGATTTCGCTCTGTTTCAATATCAGCACTATCTGGAAAGGCATTCTCTTTTCCACCGGAATCATTTATAACATGGCAGCCATGGAATTGATCCCGTTTCTTGGACCGAACGTATACAAGCCTGATCGTCTCCATTCTCCCGTTGGGCATCTTTCGCTGAGTCTCGGGAACGTCCCAAATCTTGTTATAGAACTGGGCTTGTCGAGCAGTCTATTTGAAGGGTATACCTTGGCATCTCATTAGCCTTTTCAATCCCTCCGTGTAATATCTGGGCAGACGAATTGGTTGAAGCCTGTTGAGCACAGGTTCGGCACCGTGCCAGACTTCTTTCTCCACTTTAGTCTCCATGGATTGATAGAAAAGGATCGCCTTCTCACCTCTTTGGTTAGGAAGGACATAGAAGGTCTGCAGCTCTTGCACGCTGTACGTATCAAGTGCATCAAGTTCTTTGTAATGCCGCTGCGGAACCATGGTAATTTATAAACTCTGGTCAGCTCCATCAAAGGACTGCATTGACGAGCGGATGGAGAACACTGTGTTGGCCTCGTCTTCAGAGTCACTGCCAAAGACCAGAATAGGAGTAGATGGTCTTGGCCTGTTGCCTTGTGGTTGTCCCGAATAGACCATCTCTTTGTCCTCATCGTTATCACTCCCAAAGATCGGGATAGTGGTGTTGGCTTTTTGTTTATTTTCTAGTTTGCGACATCTTTCCATGTCTTCGAAGTCCGGTAAGAAGTACTTGGTGTCTTCATATTTGCGAAATTCATTTACGGAGAATGGGTTCAACTCCCCTGTAACTGTGTACTCGAGGCCGTCCTTGAAGTACTTCATACACTGATGTTATGTAGAAGGGATGATGTTGTACTCATGTAACCAAGGCCTGCCGAGCAAAGCGTTGTAGCAAGTCTTGGCGTCAATAACATGGAACTTGATGTCAGCGATGAGCAAACCGAAGCGTAATGTCAGTATTACAGACCCTAGCGTTTGTGATGATTGGGAGTCAAAACCGGAGATGGTAATTTTATCCCGAGCTAGGTGCTGCACATTCATACAAATCTCCTTCAACACTATTACATTGAGAAGGTTGACAGAGGACCCGTTGTCGACCAGGATCTTCCTATCTTGATATCGTGACAATACCCATTTACATACAGTGGACGATTGTGCTCATACATTCCGAGAAGGAGGTCTTCATCGCTGAAGGTGACGTCAGCCGTGTGGACTTCTTCCAGTTCGTCCTTCATCTTTTCTTCTGCAAGGAAGGCTTGAAACTGGTCGGGCTCTTGTAACGCCTTGATCAGGGAATCTCGTGCCTCTTTAGATAGGCGACGGGCATCCAAAATACTAAATTGTGAGGGTATCTTCCTCAAATGTGCCAGAACATTGTAATCCACCTTGTTCTTCTTAGGCGGGTCTTTGGTTGTGAGCTCTTTGGCGACTTTATCATCGAGGGCAATCTCTTCAGAGACTTTTTCCTTCCCCTTGTCTTTCTTGCGTGAATCTTTGTTTAAGAGTCCGAGATTTTTTTAGGCAATGTACGGTTACACAGCTGAATGTTCTCACAGTTCCTCGTCTCTTCTTCTTCTTTTCTAGAGGTGGATTCCTTGAAGAGAGGGCCGGGGGCCATTTCCTCGTCTGAATCGCTCCCGAAGGTAAAAACTTAAGACTTCCCATTTGTTGGGATGGCATCAACCACATGACAGTTACCAGCTGTTCCTTTATGCTCATCTGTCGTACTTTTCTGGTCTTGACGGGCTTTGCGCATTATTCGCTTGAAGTGTTGTCGGTGGGCAACGTATCCCTACCACCACTTTTTGAAGGCATTGCACTCTTCGGTAGGGTGTGTGAGCCTCCGATGATACAAGCTGTATTTCGGATGTACATCCGGTTCGTCGGGGCATGTACTCCCGGAAGTATTTTCTTTGAAAGGTGGCAGCTTCATTTCCACTGACAGAACTTTGGCGAACTGCTTCCTTATCTTGATTCTGCTCTTGCTTGTGGCAAGGGCGCTTCAATCCGGTTGAGGTAGTTTATGGCTTCTCATTACCGGAGCTTTTTCAGCCTGACACTGGCGCTTGGCCTTTTCGTATATGGCCGCTTCACTTTCTCGATCAGCTTTGCTCTTTTGAAGAGCTTCGCTCAGCAGCCTGTAGATCAGGTTGTCTGATGGTTCTAGGGATTTTGGTTCTGGATCTGCCCCTAGTTTCTCTACGTCAGGTGCTTTTTTGCCATTTATTGACTAGTGAGAGATCATGTGGCAACTCGCCACATAATCCTCGGGTTCTTCTAAACAATCGTCTTCTTCATCAATGTCATTGTTTCCGTTATCAAGAACATGCTTGAAGAATTCTTCTAGTGTGATTGGGGTCCGTGCATTTTGGTTGTATTCCTCTAGTGCGTCGATATATTTTTGCAGACCCATACGATTACCGTCGAGCTGCGCGGGCTTCTTGGCCTTTTTCTTTTTCTTTGAAGACGTCGGAGGCTTGGCCTGGAGGTTTTGCCCATCGTTACCAACTTTCGGCGTTGGGCGCGGTTTCAGCATCCTGTCAATAATCTCAGGCTCCAGCGGGCTTTTCCACCTAATCGCCAGACATGCTTGAAGATCTTTCAGCATTCTTTTAGTTTTAGCTGAAGGGACAACTTCCCACGGAGCTTCCTCTACAAATGAGCATGAAGCCCCTGGCGTATCCACCTTTTTAGGAGCGTGCTGTTGTGGCGGGTTTACCTTCCAGTTTTCGGACAGCGCGAACTTGCCCTGTTGGTACTGGTCTTCAACCCAGTCTTTGAAGACGTAGCAATCTTCAATTGGGTGGCCCACTATTCGGTAGTAGGGGCAGTAATTGGTATTGTTGATGTCGCCCGGTTGCAGTGGGCGTCTCGGATCCAACAGAGTGATGAGCTTGTTGCGCACCGCCAGTTCGAATAGTCTTCTCGTTTTATCCCGAAGGAACGAGTAAGGGCGTTTCAAATTTTTTTCGAGGGATGTTGATTTGTTGTTTTGGCGAGCTGTCGGTTTTGGGTCACTCGGTTGTTGTTGAGCATTGGCGACGAAGGTCGCTTTCCCTTTGTCCTTTTCATTCCAAAGATCCGTCTTTGAAGAGGACGACCTATGACCCATCTGGTCTATTTAGGCCAGTTTGTCAATCAAGGCCTGGAAGGTGGTCGGCTTGAAGAACATCATAAACTTGGATATAGTTTCCTGGGGATCAAGAGTTCCCACGAACATGCCCACGGCAGGCGCTTCTTTTATGCGTTGTTCGCATTTTGACCATAGGTTATTCCGTCGAATTACGTATTGAACCCAGGTCTCTCCTGGCTTCACTCTGGCATTGATTAACGCCGTGATCGGGGTGCGCTCGCTAGCGCTTGCGAACCGTTGCGTAAACAGTAGCTCCATTTCTGTAAATATTTTGATGGAGTCATTCGGAAGCTCCGAGTACCATTCAAATGCTGTCTCCGCTAGGCTGCCGACAAATTGGCGAAGCAATAGTTTGTCATCGCCTACAGTATTGCCGCATAGAGCTCTGAATTGAGCAACGTGTTGGTGCGGATTGCCCGTCCCTTTATACACGTGGAACTTAGGGATCGTATATCCCGACGGGTACTTAATTTGATTGTACCAGCCTGGATAAGGTCGCCCAGTTCTGACGACTTAACCAGCCGCTTCACTTGCCTGATGAGCTCATATTTGTTGAGCTATATAGTCATCAAGGGTAGCCTTGGAGATCGTTTCTTCCTTGGCTGCTGAGAAAGACGGAGGAGGATTTGATGTCTCCCCTCTGTCGTCTTCAATGATTATTGAAGGGTCTTCGGTTGGAGGATCCGGTTGAATCATCATCCCCACCATGTCTTAGAACAGAAACGCCATTTGTTTTATATTAGCCGCTTATTCCACGGCCTCTTTATCTTTCTTTTCAAGCACCCTTCGTAGGAATTCAGTGTCGGTCTCCTGCTCCTGGCGTTGTTTTGACGATGCTTCCGGGCTTTCTTTCTGTCCAGTGAGTGTGGCCATCCTTGTCAACATCTCCTAGAGCTTTTGTTGTTGTTCCTGAGCCTCTATCACAGACCGTGTAAGTGGTCGATGATCCGTGGAAGTACGGTTTTCCTCTTTCCCGGAAGCCATGTACACCGTGTGTACCACCATGTCCCCAAACTTGGGGCGTTTGGGTCCACTACCTTTGAAATTTACCGCAGGCATGGGATCTTCTCCGGCCTTCTCCTCTTATGGGAGGTCGAAGTTGAGGGGGCCATTGCAGCAGACACCCATGCAGATGATACCTTCCGTTGTATGACGGAGGGATGGTCCTCCTCTTGCCGAGCCTTCGTCTTCTTCAGCCGGAGAGAGTAATCTTTTTCAATTACAGAGTCTTGGACTTTCTGCCAAACCCTGTGGATCTTGGAGGACAACCGCTGAGGAGGCTGTTCCGGCTTCACCTGTGTCATGCTTTCAGCAGGCGGAGGAGACTTCTTCAATATGGCGGTTGGATAGTTTTTGCGCACACTCTTGAGCAGCTCAAAGATGTTCCCAGTTGGAACAACAGCGTCAATTTCCACCATTGGAGCTGGTGGGGTAAGTCCAGAGGGGGAACCGCCCCCAGCTTTCCTCACTCGGCGCCAGTGGAGATATCGAGCATGTCTTGCGGATGGGATCACCTCAGTTGTAGAAGCGACTTCGCTATGCCCCTTGCTTTGATGAGAGACTGCTGTTGGTGCCAGCCTGTCGAAAACTGACTTCCGTTGAGAGGGAACGTCTAACCTGTCGAAGACTGACTTTCGAGTAGGGAAAGCACTTGTAACGACCTCACCCGTAGCAGGAGTTGGAACGGCCAGTCTTGCGAAAACCGATCCTCTAGCAGGAGAAGCCCCTTTGACGGCTTCGTCTGTCGGAACAGGAATGGCTATCCGCTTCGGGATAACCCCTTCAGGTATGGCGAGTCTCTTTGCGGGCCCACTTGAGCTTAGGCTCAGCCTGTTAGAGACCGAGGCGTTAGAATTGGATGACCCGTTGAGAGGGGCCGCAGTTGTTGCAAGCCGATTAAAGACCGACTTCTTCGGAACCTCATGTGATGTCACTGAAGCATTGAAGCTCATTGGTGGGAGCATAGTCCCGAAGAACAATCCAGTGGTGGCTTGAGTCACCTGTTCCACTGGCATTGCAATGATGGAGGCCGCTTGGGGCCCATAGGTCACTCCTTAGGCGGGGACAGAGTGGGAGTTGCAGTTGTAGTTAGTGCAGCTGGAGGCCATCGATGTTATCTTCTTTTCTGCATGGAGCAAGACACCAAATCTTAGTACCTCGAATCCAGGGGCAACCATATTAAACCGTGATTCGTTCGCGAACATGACACACGAAGTGTGGAGTGGAAAGAGGAAAAGGTCCCATCGGGCATGCCAGAATCTGTTTATCGCCGAAAGCCGGGAAAGACAAACATCTTGCCTGAATTTGGGGGCAGATGCTATTTGGGTTTATCCATCCACCTCTCCAAAAATGCCAAGTTGATTTATGGCACCATGTATCGGAGGTCTGGACGGATGTGGCCATTGTAGCAGACTTCGTCAGATTCCCCCTCGTTTGCGAGGGTTTTTTTTATTGTGGGGGCGCTCTTCCCTGCAGGAACAAGCTCCTGCAGTTAATTACATTACCAAGTAGCGATAACCACTTTCTCCTGCTCCAGAAGGTCACTTCGTGTCGTGTGTGTTTGTTTCATTTTTGGTTGCCCGTGGATTGTATACGGAGACTAATTTGTATTGTCACCCGTAGAGCGTGGATTAGTCCAAATCCGTATTTTCTTAGATTTGGGTTTGGTTTGATTTAAGGATCGTTGATCTCGTTTGGGATTAAGATCAACTTAAATATTTGTTGAGGATACGTTAGTCTAATTTTGGACTAAGATCTACTCAACAGGATTTTTGGGATCATTCAGACCCAACAGAAGAGCATTTGGGCTCTATATTGTCTTAGTTTAAGGATGTTGCGGTCCATAGCTAGTTTAAGGACGTTGCGGTCCAAGGAGTTGTTGGTTGTCGGGACCCGCTACCTCTCTGAAGACGCTGAAGAATTACAACGACATGTATCAGAGGTGTGAGGAGATATACATTTAAACCAATGTCAGTTGGGAGATTTGTAGTTGTGTTTGGCACTAAGACCAATTTGGAACATGATGAGTACGTGGGCTCGGTTGATCTGAGTTGGGGATTTGGTCAATTTGGACTCAGCCCACTTAATTTTTGAATAAAGTGTTAAGCACTTGCTTGGGCTTAGTCTCTTTTCTATGCAAATAATGCTTTGCTTTATTTTCCCTTCTTTTTCTTTGTTCTTTTATTTCTTATGGAGTATTAAACACTCTTTATGGCGCCCACGTGTGGAGCACGTGAGGCGCTTGATGCTGGGCGCTGTTTGATGAGTGCAGAGCACTTTATGTTAAGCAGAGCCCACGTAAGGGGCACGTGAGGCACTTGGTGCTGAGCGCCAACCATTGAGTGCTAAGCACTCTTTATTTGAGCAGTGCCCATGTGAAGGTCACGTGAGGCACTTGGCGCTGAGCACCAACCATTGAGTGCTAAGCACTCTTTATCTGAGCAACGCCCATGTGAGGGGCACGTGAGGCGCTTAGCGTTGTTTCTTTCTTTGTGCATTTTTCTGAAGATTTCAATTCTCTGTTCTCCTCTGGATCTTCGATCCCTAAGAACAAATTCGTCCCCACGAGAATTAAATTCTCATTTGTGGGAGACTTGTCTCATGGATCTCAGATCCAGGGGAAAGAACTATGTTTTTTATGAGGGTTAAACCCTTGGATATGCAGATGAGATACTATGATCTCTATTATCTTTATTTACCTCGAAGAAGGTTTTTTTTTCTTTCTTCTTTCTTAAAGCTTTCTGTTTGCTTGATTTTCTCTTTTTTTTTTGAACTTGAAGTTTAGGGGGGGTTCCTCTGTATAAGACTTGAAGTCTTGGGGCCTTTATATAGTGGAGGCAAATTTGTTGATTTAGTTAAAGAAATCTCTCATTGAGAGATCCTTAATTGATTTGGGGATTTTATCCACCGTTGGATCTTTGATCCAAGAATTTCTGTTTTACAGAAGATATTTTTCTTGTTTTTAACAAGATTAGGGAAATATTTTCCCATACAAAGCTTATTCTGTGGCTTGGTGATTTTTAATCACTATTGGATTTTTAATCCAACAATACTCTGTTTTACAGAGAATAATCTTTCTCGTTTAGAAAGATTTGAGGAATATTTCCTCAAAAGAATTTAATTTCGTATTTTGATGATTTATCATCTCCGTTGGATCTTTGATCCAATGGCAGAGAACTTTTAGTTCTGGCGCGGGCACCCTCGTGCAACGCACGTGAGGCGCTGCCTCAGAGTTTTTAACTCTCGGTGCTGGCATCCTCGTGCAAGGCACGTGAGGCGCTGCCTCTTTTCAAATTTTAAACAGAGCCTTGCTCTTTTATTATTGGGGGGAACAATAAGGCTTTCTCTAAGGTTGTGGAATTCATAATTCTCTAATAACTTAGGCTTTGATTAGAGTGGGAGAGGCTACCAAGCGTGGTCTCAGATAAAGAGAGGTTTTGTAAAAGGGTAATTCTTTGTAAAGGAAGGATGGAAAGTTAGTGTAATCTCTTATAATTTTTTCTCATAGTGGAATTTCTCGTCGCGATTTACAGGATTAGGTGCTAGTTGCGCTAAACCTGAATAAATCTTGTGTGTTATCGGTGTGTTCTTTTCGTGTGATTTAGTATCCGTTAGATAGTCTATTTCAATCTACTTTAAAACAAAAATCTTGAATTTCCGCGGCGTATAGATACATAATCCTTACAACAGTTTTTATATTGATGAAAGCAAAGTACAATGTGGTCTATATATGTATATGCAGGTACGCTAAAATACATGTGTGTCTGTGCGTGTGTGTATGTCTGGGTTTTCTTGTCTAACATGAATGATTGATTATAATTAAGTGTATTCTTTGGACTCTCCACTAAATTATTGAGTGTGCTCTCTCTTTCTCACACACACATAGTCACAAATTCGCCGTTTGGAATTATTCGGCGAGGTCGAAAATTCGGATTTGGGGAACTATTCGGAAAAAATCGGCAGGTATTCGGGAAAGATTTGGCAAGTATTCGGGAAGGATTTCGAGCAAGAAATTAATATATGAGGCGTTGGGTTTTGATATTACGAATTATTCGCTGTTTATTTGAATTATTCGATGCGTTCTCCAGTAGCGATTAAATCAGAGAATTAATCAGCCGATCAAAAATTCACGAATTCGCGAATTATGTGACTATGCACACACACATACAAGAGGGGAATAATGGAGGACAAAGGCGCTATGAGGGAAATCTTTCTATGGTGTAAAAAAAAGATTATTCTTTACCATTTTCTCGACGATCGACACCGTTAATCTTGATCATTATCATCCAAAATGGCATCAAATTTCATATGATTCTAACACGTTTTCACCGATGATCTAATGATGTAAAAATTCTAAAAATGTTTTATTATCGGATAACTATTAATTTTCCACCCACTAATTAAAGATGAAAAAATGTTGGAATCATATAAAATTTGGTGTATCTATATCTTAGCCGACGATAATGAATATGGTGGATGCCGATTGTTAAAAGAAATGGAAACGGTGGAGAGTAAATCTTTTCGACATCATAGGAGGAAATCCTCTCTGTTGCGGTAAATACGATCACAAAACAATAAATAAACGATAAATAGAAGCAAACAAATAAACAAAGTCAATAGAAATAGAATACAAACCAAAAGACACAAGATTTACTTAGAAACACTTATGGGAAAAACCACGGACGAAAGAGAAACACTTTACTAATAGAACAAATATGGAGGATTACAATGGTGGATGAATTTCTTACAAGATCTCTTTCAAAACTCTAGCCTCCTCTCTTAATTCAGATTAACAAAAGGGTTCTACCCAATTAGGGTTACAAAATACAATTTATAGTATGAGGCAAATAGAGTAGAAATGGGATTTCCAAAATAGCCCAGAATTCGGCTCGACAGACCCTGAGCCGGCTCAACATTAGTTTGAGCCATCTGATATGAACAGAGAGAAATCTGTAATTTCAGACATGTTGTGAGTCGACTCAAACTTACCTTAAGCCATATCATCATTCAGGAAAAAAATAAAAGGCAAACTCAACAAATCTCCACCTTACCTCACATTTGATACAAAAACCCCTCCATAATATTAGCAATAGCTCCACCTTCTCCATAGAACCCTTAAAGGGCTCAATGAGTGCGATGCATTAAGTTCAAGCAATACTCAAACTTAACAAATGAAAGAGACTTAATCAATATATCGGCCGGATTATCCACTGTGCCAACCTTCTTTACATTATTTCTTCCTCTTCAATGACATCCTGAACAAATGTCAATGTGTTTCGTTCTGTTATGATACATATGGTCCTTTGTCAAATGAATCGCATTTTGGCTATCACAATAGACTATTATGATATCCTTTTGGACACCAAACTTCGAAAATAGTCTCTCCAACCAGATTGCTTCCTTAATAGCCTCAACAACGGTCATATATTCTGTCTCCATCGTAGATAACGCTACCGTATACTGTAATGAAGCATGCCAACTGATGGTACATCCTCCTAAAGAGAATACATAGCCAGTGATTGACCTTCGCCTGTCGAGGTCACCTGCATAGTTAGAATCGTTGAAACTAACCAAACTGTCATTGTTCCTTCCAAACTCCAAGCCCACATCAGACATACCTCGCAAGTATCGTAAAATCCATTTCACTGCTTGCCAATAGCCTTTACCAGAAGATACCATATAACGACTAACAACACTAACTGCATGTGAAATATTGGATCGGGTACATACCATGACATACATAATTCTACCCACCACACTCGAATAAGGAACATGCGACATATACTTAATTTCTTTCTCAATTTGCGGTGATGAACGAGTTGAAAGTTTAAAATGAGCCATCAAAGGGGCACTTACAAATTTAGTATCTGCCATGCCAAAATGCTCCAAAACTTTCTCAATGTATCACTGTTGAAACAAGTAAAGTTTACCTTCCTTGCGATCGCGCCTAATTTCCATACCGAGAATTTTTTTGGTCGCTCCTAAATATTTGGTCTCGAACTTTCCTTTCAACCGTTCCTTAAGCTTTTGAATATCAACCATATATTTTGCTTCTATCAACTTATCATCAATATAAAGCAACAAGTATATGAAAGAACCATCGGCGAGCTTCTTGCAATAAACACAATTGTCGCCCTTGCTTCTCTTAAACCCAATATCACTCATGAAGGAATTAAATTTCTTGTGCCAACGTCTAGATGACTGCTTTAAACCATAGAGTGATTTCTCTAACAAACAAACGTGGTCTTCCTTACCTTCAATTTTAAAACCTTCGGGTTGTTGCGTATAGATATTTTCTACCAAATCATCATGCAAGAAAGTGGTCTTAATATTGAGCTGCTTGAGCTCCAAATATTGCATAGCTGCCAAACCGAACAAGACACGAATAGAGGTGTGTTTTACAACCGGAGAAAATACTTCATTGAAGTCCACTCCTTTAACCTATGAATAGCCTTTAGCTACCAACCGTGCCTTATATCGAGTATCTGCAATCCTTTGATCTCCTTCCTTCTTTTTGAAAACCCACTTGAAGCCAACAACTTTCTTTCCTCCTTCGGGCTTAACGAGCTACCATGTTTGGTTTTTCTGAAGAGACTCAATCTTTTTATTTATAGCGACTAATCAACGAGCTGACTCATTGGATGAGATAGCTTCTTGATAACTTGAAGGCTCGCTACTATCAATTGTTTCTGTAACGGACAACACATACGCCATTAGATCATCGTAGCCATATCTCTCTAGCGGTCTAATGTCCCTTCGTTATCGGTCTCGAGAGAGTAGATACTGCTCATCTTGGGACTGATCTTCATCAGACGATGGTGAAGAAGAGATCTCTTGAGAACCGAGCTTTTACCGACCTCAAATTCAATGCTCGTCTCGTTCTTCCTTGTATCTTCTTGAATTGGAGATTCTGCGTTCTTCGGCTTCAATACAGCAGACTTGTCAAAAGTGATATCTCTGCTAATTATAAACTTTGGCGACGTAGGATCTGGACACCACGACCTATAACTTTTGATCCCGGTAGCATAACCAAGAAAAATGCATTTTTTCGCTTGAGGATCTAACTCGCCTTCACGACAATGCGCATATGCGGGACAACCAAACACTCTAAGTATAGAATAATCGGTGTGCTTCCCAGTCTATACCTGCTCCGGTGTTTTACTACCAAGTGCTGTATGAGGCGATCAACTCACCACGTAACATACCGTGTTTACCGCTTCTGCCCAAACCTCCTTGCCGAGCCCTGCATTAGATAACATACACCGAGCTTTCTCCAAAAGAGTCCGATTCATGCGCTCCACAACTCCATTTTGTGTGGTGTGTGGACGACGGTATGATACTGAATGATACATTCGTTTTTGCAGAATTCATTGAAATCTCTACCACAAAATTTTAATCCGCTGTCCGTCCTTAGCCTCTTAATTTGCTTGCCTGTTTGCTTTTCAATCAACGTCTTTCATTGTTTGAATATATTAAATACATTGCTCTTTCTCTTCAAGAAGTAAACCTAAACCTTCATCGAATAATCGTTGATGAAAGTAAGCAGATATTTTACACTACTTCCTTTGAAGCAACTTGAGAGGGTCTCCAAAATTCTGAATGGATATAGTCAAGAGTAACTTTTGTGTTGTGCACCGCCGTATCGAAACTAACTCATTTTTTCTTTCCAAAAATGCAATGCTCACAAAATTCCATCTCTGATGTACTTTGACCACATAGTAGACCCTGCTTCGATAACTCGGCTATACATCTCTCACTCATATGCTCGAGCCTCATGTGCCATAATCTGGTTACATTTGAATCTTACATGGATTTAGATGATGAAATTGCCGCCGACCCGGTAGTTGTCGAACCCTGCAACACATTAAGGACCTCGCTTTAAAAACCTTCATAATGACGAGAGCACCTTTATTGACTTTCAAAACTCCAACTTCAACGGAGAACTTATAGCTATTAATATCGAGTGTACCCAATAAGATAAGATTCTTTTTCAAATCAGAGAAATGCTTAACTTCCGCTAATGTTCTCACAACGCCATCAAATATCTTGATTTGAATCGTTCTTTTGCCAATAGCTCGACACGAACTATTATTGCCCATCAAAACCACTCCACTATCTACATACTCATAGGTGGAGAAAAATACCTATTGGGACATATATGGTAGGAACAACCAAATCCATAATCCATTCATTCTTAAATCGATGTATGTGAAGGTGGTTGCTAGTGCTCGTGCCGCTAGACTCAAAGCTGAGACGAAATCGATAACAAAATTTTTTCAAGCAAATATTAGCGACTACGACCTAGCGATCGATACAAAAACTAAACTAGCAAACTACAAGAGCTAACTACAAGTTAGAAGGGCTATCTGTTAGTTATATGTATGCCCTAAAGGCCATTATTGTACATATGATGTATATTATAGTGGATGCTTGGACATATATAGGGAGGACTTTCTTGCTCGACATGATAGGATGCTATCTAGTTGCTCTTTATCTTAACACGTACACTTATTGTCTCTATATTACATATTAATAAATCCCTTAGTATGAGTACTTGACTACCAGGATTATGATGTAGATCATACTAGTGGGGCAGATGTAGTCGGTAAGTACATCCTTCAATTGTTCCTAGTCATGGGAATTTCAAGATGGTGCATCGATATTCTAGAGTAGACTAGCATATACGCTTCTCGACCTATATGATGGGCGATGGATGTGTAGGGTTCCTAGGCACTCCCAAGAGGTCTCACAAGGCATCGAACATGCCATTTTCAAATTTTACGGTGCCTACAAACCCTAAACTACGGATCGATAACTAGATGTCTAGGCGAAAAAGAACTAGTTAACAAATTAACTAATGAGAATACGGAAATATAACCTTTGTAGATCCGGTGCTCCACCTCCATAGCTCCGCAACGAGGTCCTCTCCGCTGTCCAAATCAAATCCGAGCTCAAGCGTCGGCTTCGTCGGAGAATGGGCAAGCTAGGTCGTCGATGTCCATGCCGAAGATGATCTACGTCGAAGCATCGCAAGATCAAGCTCTCACTTCACCAAGTCATGAAACTTGTGAAGAAAACACACTCTACTACTTGGCAAGAGGTAGAGGATGAAGAAATAGGAAGTGGGTAGACTTTAGAATTGGATTTCTCACTCATATGCATCAATCACCATTGATGGAGGTGAAGCTTTTCTTCTTGAAGTCAAGGAAGAAGAAGAAGAAGCTTATATGATAAGATTAATTAAAAAGAAAAAGTAAATCAATACTTATCATACATTCAACCTTAGTTAAGTGTAGAGAAAAGACCATGGTTAATGGAATGGTTAGGGTTAAGGATAAGAACAAAATGGTCACTAGGTCAAAGTCTTCAAGAAGCTTCAATATGAAACAAAATTAGCCACCATTTTCTCTTTATTCCTTTTCTAATTATTTCCAAAATGAATAAATAGATAAATAAATAAGAAAGGAAATAAAACCCTAATCATATAAATAACCATGGTTTATTCTTAACATACACTTAAACAATCATGTATCATCAAACATGATACAAGCAAATGTACAAATGTATATCACATATACAATGTGCACAATACAAGTGAGAAAATCCATATAAAGTGAACCAATACTAGCTAACGCAAAGTAATATATCAAATATATAATTATGCATCAAATCATTAAATCAACACTTGATTTAACGATCCGGTCATATCGCATATAACCGACTAATATCAATAGTAACAACTTATCGAATCAACACTTGATCCGATAACCCGGCTATATCGCATATAACCGATCAATGTCACATTACGAGAATCGAATACAGTATCACATACTAGTATTATTCTCGGTCCCGCACATATCTCATATGCGCTCCTATTTCGTTTCGCTTGAGCCAGGAAACCTCTGTGTAGGACTCTAAAGACTCGTCAATACGCCGGCAGCGGATGATGATCATATCAAGCACCCACAAGCCGCAAGCGGTCTGCTAAACGTAACGGCCACCCGGGTATTGAGCGATCTGAAGATCGACGAGCAAGCCCGCTCACACTCCAGTGAATCCGACCAGTAACACTACCGTACAGTCCGGTCTGATCGTCTGATATATCGCATATCCCGTCTAGGGGTGGTAAACGTCAGACCCCAACAGCTCGATAAGTTGTGTCGATATGAGGTCTATAACTGTTCGAGAAACTACTGGTAACACTTACCAGTAAATCTCAGCAACCCTGGCCAGGGATTTCCTGTTATAGCCAATCGAACACAGCGCAACATCAACCCCCTATACCGGGAGAGACGAATCCCCTCCTATCGCTCATTGCCTCCATGTGACTCGGGACTGTACCCAAAAACCACCGTTTTGCACGCCCTCTTGGACGTGGTAAGATGGAAATCAAAGCACAGTGGGAACCACACAAGACTCTATGACGATCTCGGGTCAACAGACTACTCTGTACCAGTGTCACCAGAGAACTGCCATCTGACGTGAGGTATAATACCATCTGGGAGTTCTCGGCGAGTCCGTCCAGTGTACCCAGTCTCTACTGAGCACCCGTATATCATCTCCGATGTCAAACACCAATGGATATGGGATCATCCATCGCCCATCTGTATGGGTCGAGAAGGTATACGCTAGTCTACTCTGGTATATCGATGCCCCGTCTCGATACACCCACGACTAGGGACTTTGAAGGATGTACTTATGGACTACCATGTCCCCACTAGTATGATCCGCATCATAGTCCAGGTAGTCAAGCACACATCCTAAGGGCTTTACCAACATGTAACAGAGAGACAATCAGTATACACGTTAAGGTAAAGTTCAACCAGATAGCATACTATCATGTCGAGCAAGAAAGTCCTCCCTATATATGTCCCAGCATCCACTACAATATACATCCTATGTTACTGGCCTCTAGGGCATACATATAACTAACAATCTCCCACTTGCACTAGGGCCATCTGTAGCAGTGGTTGTAGTATCTCATACTCAACCATCCCATAAAAAAAATCTCTCTTTGGGAACAGGCCTTTGTGAGTGGATCCGCTGCGTTGTCCTCAGAATCTACTCTCCTAACCTCGATCACCCTGGAGATCAACTATTTCCATGATCAGGCGATGCTGCCTTAGAATAAGTCTGGATCACTGATGGGACCGGCGTTCCTTGGCATAAGCCACAACTCCATTGTCACACAATGGTAGGAACGTAGTTCATCTTATGAACCAATATACACCCAAACATCCTCTTTGGTAGCATCTTAAGTAGCGATGTATCATGCCTTTATCGTCTAGTATGTCACGGTATCTAGCTTGGAACTCTTCCAACATACCGTCCCTTTACTGAGGGTAAAGACAATGCCTGTGACTGACATTCAGTCGTCTTTATCACCCTGGAACACTTCCAGTGATTCTCCCCAGGATCAATTGATACCATCTCACTACAACTAGTGAGAATCCTAACATCCAATTAAATCTATCTCATAGATCCAAAACCCAGGATTTAGGAGGTATCACTTTGATCCTTTATGGAGAATCATTGTGATAAGCGGAGATTGATCGAGCGTAGCATAGGAAACTATTTCCCTATCAAGAGTATGTCATCCACGTACTCTACGAGGATCGTCACCATACTCCCTACTACCTTTTTGTTTATACAAGGTTCATCTACCATTTTGATGATGTCAACTTCTTTGACCTATCCATCAAAATAGATGTTCCATCTCCGCGATGCCTGCTTCATCATATAAAGCATCTTGCACACGTTTCCGCTGCTCCCACTGTCTACGAAGCCCTCTGGCTGTGTACTTATAGACGCACTCTTCTAAAACATCATTTAGAAAAGCAATCATGACACCCAACCACCAGATATCGCAGTCATGGTATGTAGCCGTGGCAAGTAGGATCTGGATGGACTTAAGCATAGTCACTTGAAAAGGTTTCATCATGATCCACACCTGGTCGATGACGAAAAGCTTTAACAAGTCTAGCTTTGAAAGTCTCAACTTTTCCATCTACACCAAGTAATCTTCTCAAGATATACTTGCTCCTGATGGGGATTTAACCCTTCAGATATAGCAACCAAAGTCCATACTTTGTTGGTGTATATGGATTCCATCTCAGATCGATAAACATCCAGCCATTCTTACAGAGTCCCACTCCTGATGGCCAGCTCGAAACTAGTTGGGTCATCATCTCATGATGCAATCCTCGCTCCCACTGTCATAGAGTAACCGAAGTATCTCTCAGGTGGGTGAGGAACCCTACTAGATCGGCGGAGAGGCTGAGGTTCGTTGGAATCTACTGAATCCTTTGGCTCTATCAAATCATCTGCTGTAGTTTGTATAGCTGGAACATTTCCAGTTCTACATAACAGACCTTGCCTCGAGCTTGTCCGGATTTTGCTTTTAGACATAGGCCGGACAATCCCCAAATCTTAACTAACTTAAGACATGGGTTCTTCCCATTCCATATCACATATGAAGCGGTAGGTAACTGATTTGATTAGAACCCTATTCAATAGGTATGCAGCTTCTCAAGTGCATAACACCCTAAAGGAAACAGGTAACTCAGTATTACTCATCATAGAGCACACCTTATCATATAGGGTGTGATTGCTCCGCCCTGATATACCATCGTGCTATGGTGTATACAGAGGAGTAATGCTGAGAGAGAATCTCATTCTCCTTTAAAATAGTCCAGGATTTCCGTGCTCAAGTATTCTCCTCCTTGATCACATCAAAGGACATAATACTTATACCCGTATTTTGGTTCTCTACTTCTCGCTTATATTCTGTGAATATCTCAAAAGGTTCGGACTTGTGTTTCAACAGGAACATAGGTCTGAATCTTGAGAGATCATCAGAGAAAGTAATGAAGTATAAAGAACCAGTCCTGGCATGTGTAGACAGGGGACCTTACATACATCAACATGTATCAATCCCAAGAGTTTACCAACTCTTTCTCTGTTTCCAATAAACAGAACTAGTGTCATTTTTTCTTTGTGACATGACTGGCGAGTTTCACAAGATGTAAGTTCAAACTAATTTAAATATGCATCTTAATGTAACTCCAGCCAGTCGGGTCACATTGATATGACCTAGTCTACAATACCTCAAGAAGGATTCGTTCATTTCTGAACTCTTCCTCTTGTGTGTGTTCCGTATACTAAGAACTGTAGTTTGATTTAGAACATTAATGCTTTTAGATAACGTGCCTGAACCGATCAACCTTTGATATAGGAAATGTTCAAAACATTATCCATCAATACAAAATTATATCCTTTCTTTTCTAACAAAGAGAGTGATATGATTTGGTATATCAGGTTCGATATCTAATAACATTCGTTCAGAATCAATGTATTGGTAATACAGGGTGACAGTGACCAACAGACTTGGCTGCAACACTTGCCCCGTTTTCTGCCTCATGAAACTTATCACCCGTTCTCAGTTCTCTATCTGTCTGTAGCCCTATGTAACAGATTACATATCTGGGATCCTGATCTGGTATCAAATACCCAGGACGTAGAGGATACTGAGAAACAGTTCTTTGTAATGAACACACCCGAAGATGATGCATCATCATGCACTCTCTTCGTTTGGTCGGCACGGGAATTCTGGTATTCCCCAATTTCCTGCTCTGTCTTATAACAATTATAAGTTGGAGCGGGACCAACGTTCCCTAGCTCAGTATAACAAGCGGGTTCGGTCAAAAATCCGTATTATTATCTTGATTAAGGCGTGATATGGTCGCTACCAGGAGAGAGAGAGAAGAAAACACTCAGCGTGCGCTCTTGCAAGAATAGATTGGTTATTATTTTATCTAATCAGGATGGCTCCCACTGCTTTTTATCAAATCTTCCTTCAAACCCTAAAAGGAAAGACTAGCCGGGATTAATTACACACTACAAGTTCGCCAATCTTTCAGCCAGGCCAGTGTCGGTACTTTGAAGGAGGTCCCCCGTGCTTTCGCACGAACCTAATTAATGTAAACCTCGTTTTCCCAGAGGCGTAACCTCGTTAACACCTTTCTAGACACCTACTTGATCGGCTAATTGTAATGCGTAAAACTCTCCCAGGAGTAACTCTTACTCGCAGCGGGTATCGGGATCCAACTATCTCATAGAAGGTATGCAATCTCATTGCAAATTTCAACACTTGAAATTCCCGATAATATTTTGCCCCTAGCTCGCTATGACCTTGACGGAGGCCAAACAACCCATAGTCCGCTAGTCAAGTTCAACCCGTCATTTCCTGATTGAATTAAACCCACCCGCACGACCCTTGACGGAGGCCAAACAACGCCGTACGAATACCCTAATCCAATCGCATCATATGCTAGCAGATAAGCACTAGTTAGCTACCGTACACTACGCCTTGACGGAGGCCAAACAACCGCAGCACGAATACTAACTAGTACGTATCTGAAATGACGGAGGGCTACGACAGGTTTTTCTGAAAACCTATTGCGTAATGAACTTGATATCGCTGTAAAATCAAATGATTTTAAAATGGAGTGCTTTTGAGGCTTTTCTAGTTTTGCTAAAGGAGTCACTCCCAGTGAAGGGATCGTCGGTCCTTTCCTCGTCGAATGAGGTGCGGGATATATCATATATATCGCTGTGCAAAGCAAAAACACTTAAAAGCAATCAAAAGACAAACCGAGTGTGTAGCATCTGCCAGTTATTGCTAAAGGAGTCACTCCCGGTGAAGGGATCTCGGTCCTTTCCTCATCGAATAAGGTGCAGGATATATCACAAATACCGCTGTGCAAAACAAGAACTGTAGCTACCTGTTTTAATTTTGAAATTCGATTCTACAACATCTTAGGTTTCTTTTATTTCATTAATCACATTAATGAAGTCCCATCATTTAAGTACCTAAACATCACAGATAAATACGACGTACACTTATGCCATCCGCATTCGCCTCGATGTCCCCTCGTGCACCGTCAGGTTAGGTAACTAACGGCAGAGCGGGGCAGGGCTAGCGCGGGTGTAAAACATAAGTAACGCCTATATAATATATCATATATACTATATACTGTATCTATCACAGAACATCTCATGATCACATCACAGATATGGCAGCAGAAGAACCATATGAAATATTGGATATACTAGGACGTCCGTGTTTTCAATACGAGCCAGTATAAAACACGGATTCCACGGTCGTGATGAATAGCCAAACCCACACCCCTAGACCCCTACGAGAGCGGCAAGCAACCCTACCAATTCTAGAGTTAGGAGACCCGGACTCGACTCCTCGAGTTGGTCTCCCACTGGACTCCAGAACCCGGTTACTTGTGCCCTCCTCCTTGGGTCTATCCTAGTGCGGAAAAGTAAATAATATACAACAGGTGACAACTCCCGCAACCTGGAAGCGCCCCAATAAAAGAATATTACATACAAGTTTTTACATGAATGAAAATGAAAAACACTCATCTCACATAAAAACCCCCGGCTATTCAAACACGACGATCCAATATAACATATCCAGCAACACATAACATCACATGTCATCAACGTAAGTAAATATGCGCATCCCAATTGTCGTTGACATATAGCAACGAAACCGGCGATATCACATATTACACTTACGGTCACAGAAAAGAAAGTGTAAAACTACAACAGTTGGAATCCGCAACCACCTCAGACATCGCATGCCTGACCAAATGAATTCCTTAGACATCGCATGCCTAACAATTATAAACCCCGCATTTTAGTCTCTTTATCGAAAACACTTTTCAATACCAAGTCGGGCAATTCAACAGGATTCCCGACATTTTGATCGAATGCTCGTCGCAAACTTCAGTAGACGGCCGCACCCCCGATACCGTCGACGAAGTGCACCAAGGCGGAACACCACTACCGCGAGCACCCGAACGGATGCTTTCGGCGACGGGGTTCTCCTACAGTCACTTGGTCGGGGCTATGGAGTGAGGCTGTCTATTAAGTTTACCCGGCGAGTATCCGCGTACGCTACGTGATTGCGACGGACTTTTGATCACATCAAAACTCCGTGGCAACCGATCAAGTGAGACTAAACTGCTATGTTTATAACATTCATTCAGTTATCTCATAACTATTGTGAATTCCAATTATTGTATCCCATTCCAGATAAATAGAAAATGTTAAACTTTCCGATCGAACATTCTAACACCCAAGTTTTCCCGATACAGATCAACACATGAAACTAGTCTAACAACATTCAGTTCGTACCTCAGTACCAACGGTCCAGCCGTAGAAGGGTCAAGCCAACGCCTCACATGTGGCACGCCGTACTGCCCCAAACCCGAAGGTTCAAAGGGCAGTTCAAGACGGTCACATAATCGAGTTAAGGTTTGTTGTCTTCTAGAGGGACCATCGCGTTACTTGCACTACTTAGAACGTCGTTAAACTACGGAAAAATCCAACACTTGGAAATTTCCCGACAGGGGAAAAATTGGGTATTTATATCCGGTCGAACTTTTTAACATATTCTAAAATTTATCCGGAAAGCCAAATAGACAAAATTTGATACCCCGATCGAAACACCGAATCCCCAAAATAATCCCAGAAAATACAACTCTGGAATTAATTTTAAAAATACCCAGAAAATCCAGCATCAGACAAAATGAATTACTGTACAAAAAGTAGATGATGACGTCACATTATTGCCGCTTATCCGCCGCATAGTCCAAGCTTATGCCGCGGATCCGCGCAAAGATGTACTGTTCATCAGAAAATTTTTGTGCCGAAATTCTTATATTTCTCTGCTGGTTTTTTTTACATATTTTTAATTTGAAAAAATCCACGTTTTCTGAAATCGTCCAGAGAGCATATTTTGGGGTCGTGTTTTGGTTCGATCGGACTTCAAAATCCGTCTAGACTTCGCCTAAGGCTCTAGCTAGGCTCTGATACCACTGTAGGGTTCCTAGGCACTCCCAAGAGGTCTCACAAGGCATCGAACATGCCATTTTCAAATTTTACGGTGCCTACAAACCCTAAACTACGGATCGATAACTAGATGTCTAGGCGAAAAAGAACTAGTTAACAAATTAACTAATGAGAATACGGAAATACAACCTTTGTAGATCCGGTGCTCCACCTCCATAGCTCCGCAACGAGGTCCTCTCCGCTGTCCAAATCAAATCCGAGCTCAAGCGTCGGCTTCGTCGGAGAATGGGCAAGCTAGGTCGTCGATGTCCATGCCGAAGATGATCTACGTCGAAGCATCGCAAGATCAAGCTCTCACTTCACCAAGTCATGAAACTTGTGAAGAAAACACACTCTACTACTTGGCAAGAGGTAGAGGATGAATAAATAGGAAGTGGGTAGACTTTAGAATTGGATTTCTCACTCATATGCATCAATCACCATTGATGGAGGTGAAGCTTTTCTTCTTGAAGTCAAGGAAGAAGAAGAAGAAGCTTATATGATAAGATTAATTAAAAAGAAAAAGTAAATCAATACTTATCATACATTCAACCTTAGTTAAGTGTAGAGAAAAGACCATGGTTAATGGAATGGTTAGGGTTAAGGATAAGAACAAAATGGTCACTAGGTCAAAGTCTTCAAGAAGCTTCAATATGAAACAAAATTAGCCACCATTTTCTCTTTATTCCTTTTCTAATTATTTCCAAAATGAATAAATAGATAAATAAATAAGAAAGGAAATAAAACCCTAATCATATAAATAACCATGGTTTATTCTTAACATACACTTAAACAATCATGTATCATCAAACATGATACAAGCAAATGTACAAATGTATATCACATATACAATGTGCACAATACAAGTGAGAAAATCCATATAAAGTGAACCAATACTAGTTAACGCAAAGTAATATATCAAATATATAATTATGCATCAAATCATTAAATCAACACTTGATTTAACGATCCGGTCATATCGCATATAACCGACTAATATCAATAGTAACAACTTATCGAATCAACACTTGATCCGATAACCCGGCTATATCGCATATAACCGATCAATGTCACATTACGAGAATCGAATACAGTATCACATACTAGTATTATTCTCGGTCCCGCACATATCTCATATGCGCTCCTATTTCGTTTCGCTTGAGCCAGGAAACCTCTGTGTAGGACTCTAAAGACTCGTCAATACGCCGGCAGCGGATGATGATCATATCAAGCACCCACAAGCCGCAAGCGGTCTGCTAAACGTAACGGCCACCCGGGTATTGAGCGATCTGAAGATCGACGAGCAAGCCCGCTCACACTCCAGTGAATCCGACCAGTAACACTACCGTACAGTCCGGTCTGATCGTCTGATATGTCGCATATCCCGCCTAGGGGTGGTAAACGTCAGACCCCAATAGCTCGATAAGTCGTGTCGATATGAGGTCTATAACTGTTCGAGAAACTACTGGTAACACTTACCAGTAAATCTCAGCAACCCTGGCCAGGGATTTCCTGTTATAGCCAATCGAACACAGCGCAACATCAACCCCCTATACCGGGAGAGACGAATCCCCTCCTATCGCTCATTGCCTCCATGTGACTCGGGACTGTACCCAAAAACCACCGTTTTGCACGCCCTCTTGGATGTGGTAAGATGGAAATCAAAGCACAGTGGGAACCACACAAGACTCTATGACGATCTCGGGTCAACAGACTACTCTGTACCAGTGTCACCAGAGAACTGCCATCTGACGTGAGGTATAATACCATCTGGGAGTTCTCGGCGAGTCCGTCCAGTGTACCCAGTCTCTACTGAGCACCCGTATATCATCTCCGATGTCAAACACCAATGGATATGGGATCATCCATCGCCCATCTGTATGGGTCGAGAAGGTATACGCTAGTCTACTCTGGTATATCGATGCCCCGTCTCGATACACCCACGACTAGGGACTTTGAAGGATGTACTTATGGACTACCATGTCCCCACTAGTATGATCCGCATCATAGTCCAGGTAGTCAAGCACACATCCTAAGGGCTTTACCAACATGTAACAGAGAGACAATCAGTATACACGTTAAGGTAAAGTTCAACCAGATAGCATACTATCATGTCGAGCAAGAAAGTCCTCCCTATATATGTCCCAGCATCCACTACAATATACATCCTATGTACAGTAATGGCCTCTAGGGCATACATATAACTAACAGGATGATCCCACATCCATTGGTGTTTGACATCGGAGAAGGTATACGGGTGCTCCGTGGAGACTGGGTACACTGAACGGACTCGACGAGAACTCATAGATGGTATTATACCTATCGTCAGATAGCAGTTCTCTAGTGACACTGGTATAGGTTAGTCTGTAGACCCGAGATCGTCATAGAGTCTTGTGTGATTCTCACTGTGCTTTGATTTCCACCTTAACACGTTCAAGAGATCGTGCAAAACGGTGATTTTTGGGTACAGTCCCGAATCACATGGAGGCAATGAGCGATAGGAGGGGATTTCGTCTCTCCCGGTATTGGGGGTTGATGTTGTGCTATGCTCAATTGTCCATAATAGGAAATCCCTGGCCAGGGTTGCTGAGATTTACTGATAAGTGTTATCAGTAGTTTCTCGAACCGTTATGGGCCACACATCGGCATGACTTATCAGGCTATTGGGGTCTGACGTTTACCACCCCTAGGCCGAGATATGCGACATATCAGACGAAGAGACCGGATTGTACGGTAGTGTTACTTATTGGATTCGCAGGAGTATGAGCATGCTTGCTTGTTGATCTTCTGATCGCTCAATACCCGGTTAGCCGTTACGTCCAGCTAGTACCGCTGACGGCTTGTGGGTGTTTGATATGATCATCACCTACTGCCGGCGTATTGACGAGTCTTTAGAGTCCTACACAGAGATTTCCTGGCTCAGGAGAAATGAACTAGGAGCACATATGTGATATGTACGGGACTGAGATTAATGCGCGTATGTGATACCACATTCTATTCTTGCGATATGTGATATCGGTTGGTTATATATGATATAGCCGGGTTATCGAATCAAGTGTTGATTCGATAAATTGATACATATGATATTAGTCGGTTATATGTGATATAGCCGGATTATTAAATCAATTATTGATTTAATAATGAAATGTATAATTATATATTTGATATATTAACTTACATTAACTAATATTAGCTCACTTAAGGATTTCTTTTTATCACTTGTGCATTTAGTATATATGTGATATATATATCAATGTACACTCTTTTGTGTCATGCTAGATGATACATGAGACATGGGTGTATGAGACCCACACCATGCTTATCATAATGATGGGTTTTATTTATTTAAAGTAAATCAAAATTAGTTTGAAATTAGTCACATGGTTCAAGCTTAGTGGAAACTTGTAGAACCATTGACTTTGTCCACTAATTTTGTTTTACATTATATATTTATTAACCCAACCATTATCTTAAACTATGGTTATGCCTCTACATGAGTAATATGAGATATTTCTCACCCATGGTTGCCATGCTATACTTGATTCACTCCATGGTTGCTTCTTCTTCATCTTCTTCCTCTAGCTCTCTAGCTATTTGGGTGGTGAAGAAAATTAGTGAGAAAAATATTTCTAAAGTGAGCAAAATTCCTACTTCATCAACCTTCACTAGATTAGCCATTTAGTTTAGATTGTTTGCTTCACTAATTCCTAATTAGTGAAGAGATAGCTTGAGTTGGTGTCTCCTCGACGTAGATCATCTTCGGCCTCGAAGACTTCAAGCAAGTTTGTTCCTTTCATCTTGTGGAGCCTTTCTAGAGTTCGGGATTTCACTACTTGGAGCGAAATGACTACTACACGGAGCTATTGAAGTGAAGGACCGGTTTACAAAGGTTGTATTCCTTATTCACTTAGATGTAAAGATGTTTACTTTCTAGTTTCGTCTAATTCTCTAGTTAAGATTCTAGGTTAGGGTTCTTTAGCGCGCCAAATTTTTAAAAAAACGGCATGGTCAATGCCTCCCGAAACTCAGCGGCGGTGCTGCGGAACCCTACATTATCTACCTTTGTAGCGTGTCTACCTAAACAAGGAAGACCCCTTCCTACGCTCCTAGGTCACTGGGAACGAGCTTGTATGTCGGTGGTCCTTGTAGCATTCATACAAACTTGTAGCGAGCTAGTGATATAACAGTGAACAAGTGATGATGTGGTAGACTCTAGCTAGGCTCTCGAGTGCTCTGGATCACGCTTGCAAGTCGATCTTCCTTCGTCGAAGATGATCCACTCGAGAGAACCAATCCAAGCTCTAGCTCCACTTTTAGAATCCTAGTGAAGTAACTAACACTCAAGATTTTCTAGGAAGAGAGTGTTAGGGATGTAGAGATGTTCACAATCTTTTTCTTTCTCTTTTCTTCTCTTGAACTAATAATCAAGAAAGCTTTTCTCTTATATTCTCAACACAAGAGAAAGGAAAAGAATGAAGGAGGAAAATGAGGAGAGAGAATCAAGTGTAGAGAATGAGAGCCTTGGAGAGAAATGAGCCATAACCTTTTAGTTTTGATAAAAACATTTTCCAAATAAAATACAATGCCCATTTCTCCCACCCATGCCAATCAAACACTTTACCCTCCACCTCATTTCTATATTTTCTAAATAAAGAAAATATCAAATGAGGTGTCCTCTTTTTAGAATGTATTTTGTATAAATACAAAATACACTCCCCGTATATACATACCCGTATTCATATAAAATACAAATACCAAAGAGAGAGAATAGAAAATGAATATAATACTAGAATATATATTATTATTAAATCGCTACCTGATTTAATAACCCGGCTTAAACCTAAGCCGGCTAGCATTATAAAACGTCCGATTAAAGTCCGTGTATCCAATATACGTATTTAATTGGACCCCTGCATGTATCAACATATGGCCTCTACATTATTTCGCCTGAACCAGAAAAACCCTCTATTGGGACTCTAAAGACTCGACAATATGCTGGCAGTGAGTTACTGGATAAAATCCATAACCATAAGCACGTCAGTGGCACTAGCTGTACGTAACGGCTACACAGATATCTGTCGAAAGGAAGGTCGACAAGCAAGCTCGTCCGTACCTCTATTGAGCTAATAAGTGACAATCTCCGTACAGTCCGGTCTCTTTGTCTGAGAGTGTCGCATACCGGGTCTAGGAGGTGGATAACGTAAGACTCTTAATAACCTGATAAGTCATGCTGATGTGGCTCCCGAGAAATTACTGATATCTCTATCAGTAAATCTCATCTGCCTTGACCAAGGTCTTATGGTGTTGGCCAATCGTACACAGCGCGATATCAACTTCTTATGCCGAAAGAGATGAATCCTTTCTATCGCTCACTGCCTCCAAGTGCTTCGGGACTGTACCCAACTAAAACATGTTTGCACGACTCTTTAAAACCGTGGTAGGCTAGTAATCTAAGTACAGTGGGAACACACTCGAGACAAATGACAATGTCAGGTCTAAAGACTACCCTGTACCCATGTCACTAGAGAATTGCTATCTAAGGATAGGCATAATACCATGTAGGAGTTCTCGGTAAGTCCGTCCAGTGTAGCTCATTCTTCAATAAGCACTTATATGCAATCTTTGGTGCCGTACACCAATGGCTGCGGGACCGACCATCGCTTCTTTCGGGGACAAGAACGTATACACTAGTCTATTCTGGAATATCGATATCCAGTCTCGATACTTTTACGACTAGGGACATTTAAGGATGTGCTTATGGACTACCCAGCCCCCACAAGTATGATCGCCATCATAACGCTAGTAGTCAAGCAAAGATCCTACAGGCTTTATTAATATGTATTTGTGATACATGATAACCAGTAAAACATATAAACATGTTAAGATAAAGAAAAACCAAATAGTATACTATCATATCGAACAAGACTATCCTGTACATACATATCCTTAGTATCCAATACAATAATGGCCTCTAGGGCATACATATCCAACAATCTCCCACTTTCACTAAGGTCAGTTATTGGCATATCGTATACCTAATATTTGCACTAAGGCTAGCTATTGGTGTATCGCATACCCAACATCTCGAATAGCCGCTCGAATTGCGCTTGAGGGATGACCTTGGTGAATGGATCCGCCGTGTTGTCTTTTGTGTCCACTCTCCAAATCTAGATCTTTCGGCGATCAACGATCTCCATGATCAGGTGATACTACCTTAAGATGTGTCTGAATCGCTGATGGGACCGTGGTTCCTTCGCTAACGCCATAACTCCATTGTTATCGCAATACAAAGGTATTGGATCAACAATGGACGGAACCACCTTAAGTTCAGAAATAAACTTTCACATCCAGACCGTTTCTTTTGCGGCATCATTGGCAGAAATGTACTCAGCCTCTATCGTCAAGTTTGCTACGTTGTCCTATTTGAAACTCTTCCAATGGAATGCCCTTCTGTTGAGAGTAAACACATAACCCGAGACGGACTTGTTTCCATTCTTGTCACATTGGAAGCTCGAATCGGTAAATCCCTATATCTGGAGGTCTCCATTACCGAACACTAAGAACATCTCCTTAGTCCTTCTTTAGTACTTAAAAGTTTTTTTCAAAGCTGTCCAATGCTTCTTCCCTGGGTTTGATTGATACATGCCTACCACTCTAAGTACGTAAGCTACATCTGGTCTGGTACATAACATCGCATACATTATAGATCCTACCGCTGAAACATAGGGTATAATATAGTGGTGAGTATTCCCGCCTGTCACGCGGGTGACCCGGGTTCGATCCCCGGCAACGGCGCCATTTGATTGATCTGTTTTTTTATTTAAAGAAGTGTTTGTAGAAATAACCGTAATCAATAACGGTGTCGCGTGTAGTTAGACCGAGATGAGTACGGGTCATCCTCAGGGATATGTGGAATCTTTTAATCTTTCTTTAGACGTGTTGATTAGGAAGTGGAAGAAGAATAGATAATAGTGAAGAATAGTTATAGAATCTAGATCTACGTTAAACACGGATGTAGAATATTGATCTAGTTTAAAGCCGGATGTAGCTTTTATATCAGAAGAGGGCTTGTAGGGTTCGTTAAGATTTAATAGTCATGGATGATTAATTAAAGATTACTTATTTTATCCTTTAATAGATTTAAAACTAGATCGACAGAGATGCATGTAGATTAGGGTTTTTGGAGGGAATGAGGTTCCCACTCTTAACCCTTATCTTTACATGGATCTCCGTTCATGTCTAGCCTTTACCAAAACAATTGTTAATCTAATCTCAAATCGTGGTCGTAACTATCAATGAATTGTTAGCGCGCCCTATTAGGATGTTAACTATTCTTTTAATAAAGTTTATAAACTTTATAGGACGTAAAAGAAGTTAAAGGATTTGTTCATCCATTGATCTATTCTAATCCTACGAACCCTATCAAGCGGAGAATTACTCGCGCATGATGGAGATAAAAGAATGGATAGAGATCATGATGTAAATAAAGAAAATAAAATGCAATAAGAATAAAACAACTACCTTTATTAATCAACTTGATCAATTACACTTTGTTCCTTTAGAAAGTGATTACAAAACCCTAGTTTGCTTCTCGATCTCTTCTTAAGGAGGTAGATGAACAGCTGATGATCAACCTGGATTCTTGAGTCGTCTTGGACTTCGTGATCTCGTCGGTTTGATGATTTCTAGATTTAGCCTTTGGTCCTTTATATAGCCCCAAAACCAAAAACTAAAGATCCCCAGAATAAGGGTTTGTTGTAGAAGATCCAACCTGAAAATCCCAACTCCTGACTCGGTGAATCAGCCGCAGATCCACCGTATATTGCATGGTTTGGCCGTGGATCCGCGGCCGTTTGGTGGGATCTTGGCTGCAAATTTTCGGGGCTTTATTCTTGTGACACATGGAGATTTAGCGGATGTTTGGAACTTGAAAATATTTCTTGAGTCTCTGCCAGTATTGATTTTTCGATTTTATCTAACTTCATCGGCAGATTTCTGATTCCCGATATCTCAACATCTCGATCTCCTGACCTGAACTAAACCTTACACAATATCTTGATGAATAATATTAGTAATATTTGGTATTTTTGAGATATTATCCTAACCATTTGATATGATATTATATTTTAAGAATATTGGTTAAGGATATCTGATATGATATGCATATTTAAATTATCAAAATATTATATAAATATTATATGCATATATTTTCCTTCATAATATTAATTATAATATATAAACATATGAAAATAGATATTTTGCAGATAAACCCTCATATATTTCATATTTATAATAAACACCTTTAATATCTAAGAAAAGTAAGGAAAGTGTTATATCAAATATGCAGTATTTTTGACTGAACACTCATGCAAGCCCTCTCATCATCAGTCTTGAAAGACATCTTTTTAGAGAGGGTGATTCCGTGACAAGCGGGAAAATTAACGCGCTTGAAATTTTCCATACCAAATCTTTTTAGTATGGTGTCTTTGTATTTGGACTGAGACAGTACCTACAACCTCTTAGATCTATCTTTATAGATCATTATCCTTAGAATATAGAAGGCCTCACTTAGGTCTTTCATGGAGAACTTTTGTGACAAGAAAAGCTTGACCCATTGTAGCATAGGAAAATTATTTCATATAAGGAGAATGTCATCAACGTATAAAATGGGTAATACGACAGCTCCCCCAACAATTTTCTTGTATATACATGGCGCATCCATATTTTTGACGAAGTCAAATTGTCACACCTCACTTTCCAAAATACGGAATACGAGGGTGATTAGGTCAGCCATTCTCCTACGGTCAAGAAATAATCCCGCCATACTCACACTTCGGCATCTAGCAGTTCATGGTAAACAGTAAATACAACACAAGTAATGAGAAATACAGTCACTAATTCTATCATATCAGATTGCAATGGATACAAATTTATAACATCAGGGATACAACTAATCAATTAGAGTCAAAAAAATGATAGCGCCGATGTCGCTGGTCTAGATCTCCGCAATATTCTCGAAGTAAGGTAGGTCCTGATTTGAGCTAAGTCCATTTCTCACTCTGAGCTGTTGGGGTTCCTAGCACTCTAGCCGCTAACCGCTGCCGTTGTAGAACAGGAATTTTGGTGTTTTAAAAACTTGGCATTATAAACAATTACCTAGAAACGAAACTGTTTCCCCCAATCAGAGCAAAGCTCTGTTTTAAAAATTCAAAATTCAAAAGAATTGAAGCAACGCTTCAGATCCAGCGCTATGCGCTGCGCGCCACGTGTCAAATACAGATGGGCTAGCGCCAGGTGCGCTGCGCCCTAGGCAGTGCACCATGAGTGCGCTAGCGCTAGACGCACGCGCCACGTGTCAAATACGGATGCGCTAGCGCAGTTGCGTTGCGCTCTGCGCGCCACGTGTCAAACACGGGTGCGCTAGCGCAGTTGCGCTGCGCGCCACATGTCAAACGTAGGTGCGCCAGCGCAAAGTGCTCTGCACTCTGAGCAGCGCACCACGTGCAAAGCACGGATGCGCCAGCGCTGGAATTAAAAATTCTCCACCGTTAGATCAAAAGATCTAATAATGATAAATCATTAATCAGAATTAAAATTCTGTTATGGAAAGATTTTCTCAATCTTGTTAAAAACAAGAAGATTGTCTTCTGTAAAACAGAAGTCCTAGGATCAAAGATCCAACGGTGGGGAAATATCCCCAAATCAATCAGAGAAAGATCTTTTTAACTGATTCAAAAAATTAATTTGCCCTATATAAAGGCCCCAAGACTTCAAGTCTGATAGAGGAGAACCCCCCTGCAAACTTTGAGAAAAACTCAAAGAGAAAGAAGAACAACCTCTTAGAAAAAGAAGATCATTTTTTCAAGGTAAAGAATTAATTCTTGAACAACAGAGATGAAATCATCTCATAAAAAAAAAGAAGAACTATCTTCTTAAAGGATCATAGATCTACAAAAGACCAAGGTCTTTGATAAAAAGAAAAAGATCAAAAGATCTAATCAGAAGTATTTACTTCATTCACAGATCCTTGATCTACAAAGGCAGAGCCCTTTTATAAACAAGAACTTTTGTTCTTGAATCTTGAGGCAAAGACTCTTTTAAAAGAAGAACATAAATTTGTTCTTTGATCATAAAATTGATCAGATGCGCTTTGCGCTACTGAACAGTGTCTTGCACTCATGAACGCGCTTTTGCGCTCCTTGGACCGGCGCTCAGTGTCAAAACGTGCCACATGTCAATCACAGAAACAACTTGCGCTTTGCGCTTCTGAAATAGCGCACTGCGCTCATAGGCTGGCGCTTGGCGCCAAGCGTGCTACGTGTCACTTACTGGCGCGCCCCTAAATTAGCGCAAAGCGCTCATAAATTGAAAGCGCAATGCGCTAATAAACTAGCGCTAAGCGCTAAGCGCGACACGTGTCACCTTCGTGTGCGCTACCTGACAGAAGCGCGATGCGCTCTTTAATTGGCGCAAAGCGCCTGACGCGCCACGTGACGCACTTTCAGAATACACTTTGTTCTGATGAATGCTCTGCATTCAATACAAGACAAAAATTGTCAGGACCTAATGCTCCGCATTACTAAAAGGGTCAAGCCTATGTAAAGGCTCAATAGCCAGAACAATAAAATGTTAAACATTTATTGGACTTAGCCCAAAATTGGCCGTAAGTTCTCAACTTATATCAACTGAGCCCATATGCTCATAAACCTTTTAACAGAATTTAGTCCCAAATTGGACTATAGATCTTGTTGGATATAGTGCCCTTAGAGTCAATTATTGGATCACAGGCACGTGATTGCAATGATTGAGGGAGGACCTATGCCGGTAGGACAGTCTTACTCAAGATGATAGTATGCTATCTGGTTTATCTTTATCATCGTGTACTGCTTTAGGTGATATTACTGATCACTATTGCACGTTGATAGAGCCCTTAGGATTCTTGCTTGACTACCAGCAGTATGATGGCGATCATATACGTGGGAGCTGGGTTCTATAAGCATATCCTTAAAAGGTCCCTAGTCGTGGGAGTTTCGAGACAGGGCATCGATACTCCAGAGTAGACTAGTGTATACAGTCGAGACCCCGACGAGGGGCGGTGGCCGGTCTCACAAGCCACTGATGTCAGTTGGTTCACCTAAGATGTATACAGGTGCTCATAGGGTTATGAGTACACCGGACAGGACTCGCCGGGAACATGCTAGTTGGTATTATACCTAGCGTCAGATAGCAGTTCCCTAGTAACATGTGTACAGGTTAGTTCATCGACCTGAGATCGTCATTTGTCTCGTGTGAGTTCCCCACTGTGCTTTGATTACTACCTTACCACGGCTCAAAGGAGTCGTGCAAACAGGTTTTAGTTGGGTACAGTCCCGAGCCACATGGAGGTAGTGAGCGGATCTGCAGGGGTTCGTCTCTCCCGGTATTGGGGGTGAGGTCGCGCTGTGTCTAGGAGAGCCATTATACGAAGTCCTTGGCCAAGGCAGGAGATTTACTGGTAGGTATTCCAGTAGTATCTCTGGGTGTTCTGGGCTACATTCCGACACGACTTGTACCGCTTTTGGGGGTCTGACTTTTACCAACCCCCTAGGCCCGACATGCGATGCTCATAGACGAACGGACCGGACTGTATGGATATTGTCACTGACAGGCTCAGTAGGGTGTCAGGATGAGTTCGCTCATCGACGTCCCTTTTGGTTAATACCTGGTAGCCCGTTACGTATGGCTAATACTTCTGACGTGCTAGTGGTTAAATCCACAGCCAAAGTATTGACGAGTCTTTAGAGTCCCCCACAGACAGTTTCTCAAGTTTCGGGCGAAACGCTGTAGAGGCCGTATGGAGATATGGCAGGGTTTGATCTTATACGTGCGGTATTGCACGGATCGTGATCGGAAGGATAATACTAGCGGGCTTTGGTTTAAGCCGGATCCTAGTATTGTACAGTGTAGATTTTGTCTCTTTTCATTTGTATTCGGTCAGAATACAAATGCGGGTATGTATATACGGTCGCGGGGTTTTCCTGTAATTTATTACGGGATCAGTTTTTTGAAGTTGCCAGTTTGCATTCCGTTTCGGCCAGTTTTCCTTTGTTCCTTCATGGCCGGATTTTTGTGATGGAGGGGCTAATTTGCAAATGTGCAAATTAGCAATTTGGAGGGTGTTATTTGTAAATGAGGCTTCCTGATGGTTCTAGCATCATGAGATTCTTTTTACATCTTTTCCTTTGAATTTATGGTGATGGGTTTGGAAAGGATGTGAGGTTGATGTTGTTGTGACTATTTTTCTCCTCTTTATCACACATTTTGGATATGCCATTTTTTCCCACTCACTCCTCTTCTTTTTCTTGGGGACCGGCCACATATTTTGGGGTGTGGGGAGAGATTCATTTTGGGAGAGGGAGATTTGAGTTCTTTATGGTTGCAAAAGAAAAGAGGTTTCTTCTTGAAAATTCATTCTATCTCATATCCTTAGTTCATTCCTCCATCCAAAGGCAACTTTACAATCCCTTTGAGACAAACTATTCTACAGTTAGCCTACAACATTCTTGGACATGTCAGCTCGCCAACTTCATGCCCGAGTTGCCTCGGTCCAGAGGTGGGAACCCGTAAAAGAACCCGGCGATGTGGTGCCCGTTCCGACGAGGAGATGAAGACCAGAGATTCCGCGAGAAGATCGGAGTGGAGGCCGAAGACCGAAGGACACGGATCGCTCGGTATAGCTTTCTACCCATTCTCTAGTTTGCTAGGATTAGTTTAATGGCCCGATCCGGGTTTTTAGTACACGGTAGCGTCGTTTTAAAAGTTTAAAGAAAAAGTTTCGTTTCCGCATTTTGGCCTCGGATTGACGGCCGGGGCGCTGCCGTGCACTTACACTGGTATCAGAGACACGCCATTGACCTAGTCTAGCTTGCTCTAATCTGTTTACAAGTTCGATCGAACGGATTTTCCAAAAACCGCGTTTCCATGTCGTATTTTCTGTCGAATTTTTCTGTGCTCAAAAAAATTATTTGGTACATTGCAAAAATACGTGCAGGGTTTTTTATGCATTCTGTGAAAATTTGGTAGGCTGATGTTACTGTATCGCGGCGGATCCGCGGCCAAAACCATGTTTTGGCGGCGGATCCACGGCCGTACTGTAGCTTCAGTTCACCAAATTTCTACAGTGGCTCTCTGACATGGAAATAGGGTTTTTGGTATGTTCTGTTTGGGCCCAGATTTATTTTGAGTGCTACAGTTGTGCTTGGGGCCCACTCCGGAAAATTTAGTCGATCGAAAATTTTAAACATGTTAGTTCACATTATTTACATTATATCTGCGACCGTGAATGTCATTTGATCGGTAAATCCTGTCTAACTGCTATAGCCCTTTTAGACGGATTTGCGAACGTGACATTCACGTTGATGTTCTGTGTTGTGCTGTGATGTTGCGGATTGTCGTGGTGGATATCCTGGATGCAATAGTAGTACAGTTTGGTTGTATATGTACATTTGATATTGCGGGGCGAGCGTCTGACATGTGGATTGCCGTTACTGCCTGTTTGTATATTATTCTTTTAGGGCACGATCGGGCTAAGGTCGATGTACCCGTTGTATATATTTTTACTTTCTGTACTAGGATTACCCCATCGAGGGGTGCACGGTAGCCGGGTTCTAGAGGGCAACGGGCCCGCATCTCATGGCGTTGAGACGGAAGGGGCTTCACTCTAGAATTGGCGGGCTATTCGCCGCACTCGTAGGGGGTATAGGTTGACCCAAGGAGGGGTGCCTAAGTTACCGGATTCCGTGAAGTGCTGGGTGGTCCATTCACGTTGCTGAAGGGGGCTGCCTCGCTTCAGGTTTTGGTGGGTAACTTGCCGCGCCCGTAGGGGTCTAGGATTTCATTGCACAGGCTATCCACACGACCAGGGGAACGTCGGGTTTCAGTAGCGGCTCTATGAAACCCGGGGATCCCAGATATCTGTATTGTTCTGTGATACTTATTACATTTCTGTGATGTTGCATTTTATCACGCCTTAAGCGAATATTATATATTGATATATATACTAGTAGATATTGTATATGTTTTGCATCCGCGCTAGTCCAGTCCCCGCTCTGTCGTTAGTTAAGTAACCTAACGGGTGATGACGGGACCCAGTGGCGAATGCGGATGGCATATCCGTACATCATTATTTTCGTTCTTTATTGGTGTGATCAATTGATGGGACTGCATTGATTCGGATCAATGCAAGTTAAACAAACCTATTCTGATGTTGTTGGAACAATTTTCAAAAAGCTGTTATTGCAAAGACGTTCTCTTTTATTTTGCACAGTAGTATTCGGTTAGAATATCCAGCACCTCAGTCGACGAGGCAAGGGCCGAGATCTCTTCACCGGGAGTGACCCCTTGGACAGAAGTTTGCGTCAGGGCAATAACTTCACTATAGTCGATTACTTTTGCTTTGCATCGTGGTATTCAGTTGGAATATCCTGCACCTCATTCTACGGGGAAAGAGCCGAGATCCCTTCACCGGGAGTGACCTCTTTAGCAAAGGTTTTCGCCACTATATTTTTATAAAAAGCTATCCGGTTCCTTCAACGATATCAAGTTCATTACGTTAAAGGTTTTTTGCCAAAAACCATTCGTAGCCCTCCGTCATTTCAGGAAGGTAGCACTTAGTATTCATGCTATGTATGTTGGCCTACGTCAAGGCATAGTGTATGGTAGCTATTTGTTACTTTTCTGCTGCATAGATAGATGCGTTGGTTTGGGATAGTCGTACTACTATTTTGGCCTACGTCAAGGGTATGTACGGGTGGGTTCAAATTAACCTGGATAATGACGGGTAGAACTTGACATGTGACTTATGATATTTTGGCCTACGTCAAGGTCATAAGAGCATGGAGTAAAAATCACATCGGGAGTTTCTAAAGAAACTGAAACTTGCCAGATATGCGCATACCTTCTGGAGTGTGATAACGTGAGTGGATTCCATCACGTTATCATGCGATGATAGTTGGATCCCGATTCCCACTGATGAGTTGGTTTACTCCTCGGGTGATCCCGACTAATTCTTCTTTCAGGTTTGGGGGAGAATTTGACGTTACAGTGGGAGGTTTCCAGATTAGATAAAGTGATAACCATTCTGATCTAGGTTAGAGTGCACGCTGAGTGTTTCTTTTCTCTCTCTTTGGCAGCGACCATGACCCGACTCTTGACTATGACTCAGTGACCAAGTTGACTGAACCTTCTTAAACACTGGCTTTTGGATTGTCCGAGTTGCAAACCTCATTGCCACTACTACTTTTACCCTTTTCTCCAGAACACCCCGTATTACTATGAACGTCCACTTCCATTGGATAAAACCATCATATGGTTATATACGAACTCGAAGGAATTTATTCGAGGATGGTTTCCGGTTCTGGAGAAAACGAATAGGACTATTCAGTTATCTTTTTCTTTTTACCTTCTCTCAGGTTGCGAGTGCTCCTTGGATTAGGACAGTACACATATTACGCTTATTAGATAGTCTTCTTACAAACCATAGGCAGGTGCCGAATGGTGGGGAATGAAGAAAACCAATTAGCCTAACGATGGTGTGCAGAAGGTAATAAGTTAAGACAAATAAAGGGATTAGTGAGAGGGCAAAGTAAACTGCGACTGCTATTCACGACCAAACCAAGTATTTCATTACCACTCTCACTTCACCTTTGTATTTCTCCAGAACACTCCATATCGCTACGAAGATCCACGGTTATTTGGATACTCCATCGTATGGTTATATACGAACTCGAAAGGAACTTGTTCCAGTTCGGGGATGGATTCTGGTTCAGGAGAAATAGGAATAAGGTTTATTCAGTTGTCCTTTATCTTCACCTTCTCTCGGGTTGCGAGTGCTCCTAGCATTAGGACAGTACACCCATTATGCTTATTGGATAGTCTTCTTCCAAACCGTAGGCTGGTGCCGAACGGTAGGGAAGGAAGAAAACCATTTAGCCTAAGAGGGTGTACAGAAGGTAATGACTAAAGACATATAAAGGGATTTGGAGAGATGGCAAAGAAATATACGGTTACAGTTGTGAATCTGATGATGGAAGAGGCATTACTAGGAATACCCGGATATCCCATCGAAACATTTCAATATTTCAATTTCACTGTGTATTGTTAAAAGAAAACTGATTTCCCAATTAGTCCTTGCTCCAGGGTATGTATTTACCATGTTGATTCTCGTATCTGTATGGTTTTACAGATGATGAGTGGGAGTAAGTTATTGGGAATTAGGTGATCATCGTCATTATGTCGGAATTCGTTGTAATTGGTGATATTTGAGGAAGTCACCTGGGTTGTTTGCCGCACGGCAAATATTTGATTTTGAATATCCGTTATAATGCACCAATTTCAAATTGATATATCTGTACGTTTATTTTATAGAGTGAGATATACCCTTTTGAAATTATGTCTATGACATTTACCTATATCAGTGGATGGTTAGGTAAGGAGTATTAAACGGCGGTGTAATTCTTCTTAACCATAAGTACAGTTTTCAACCTACGACACACATGGAAAGAGTTATTAGACTCAGGGGACTTATGCAGAGTATTGTATGTTGTCCAGTGTCCATGAGGATAGAGGGGTTGGTACTCGTACTATATTCTGTTTACTTGTGACTTCTCTAGTTCTTAGACATGTGTTTGTAGAAATGCAAGGTCTATGTTTTGAGAAGTTATAGGTATAAGAATAAAGTAGAGAACCAGGTATTGCAAGTATCGGGATTCTTCAAGGTGATCGAAGATGTAGATACGTGTGTATGGTATTCAGTTGATAGTAATGATTAAGAGAACTTGCTTCTCTTTCAGGTTACTCATAATTGGATGCATTCCTAAGTTGAGTAATGCTGATCGGCCTCTCTCCATTTAGTTGACATGCACTGGAGACAGCTGCATGATTTGAATCTGGTTCCAATTAAATCAGTGCCTCTGTTTCTGTATTGGATATAGAACAGTTCATATTTTGACATTGTTAAGGTACGGGGAGTTGTCCGGCTTATGCTTAAAACCAGACTCTGGATAACTAAAGGCACGTTTCTGTAATGTCTGTTTGTGGGTTGACCCGGGCTATGACGAGGGTTGACTTTCTACCATCTGGAAGATCAATAGTGATATTGTTCTAGACTCGCCACAGTTTTAATAAAAATGGATTTTTTCAGAAAACAGTAGTGGGAGTATGGTAGAACTGGAAGTGATTCCAGAACCGCAAACGATTACTGAAAATTTGATAAGAACCTAAAGATTCAATCTGGTTTGACATTCCATTGGCCACTCCGCAGATATGGTAGGTAACCTCAGGCACCCGAGAGGTACTCCGGTAGCCTCAAGGACGGTGACAGGGAGGTTCTTGTTTACCCAGACTTGCCATTGCTGTTGTTCCAGGCTGTGAGACCCGGCAGGAGGATGAGTATAGCATCGTTCTGAACTAGTTTTAGAAGTGTACGTCTATATGACTCTGCCAGAGGGTTGTCGTAGTCAGTGGGAGCAGCGGAAGCATAGTGGACAAGTAGCTTATGTCTATTTATGGACTAAAGCAGATATAGCGGAGATATATCATCTATTTCTGATGTGACAGTCATAGGTTTGACTTCATCAGAATAGGGGATGGATCTGTTAAGAAGGTAGTAGTGTGTGATGTCCTGGTATTTGGATGACATACACAGAGTAGGAAGTGAAATTCCTATACTACGATCGGTTATGTTTTGGTTGTCATACAGTGGTTTCTCCACATAGGACTTGGATATTATATAAGATATTCTGGTTACTAGATCTATGGTTTTAGATCTAGATTTGGGTAGTTTCCCAATCAGGGTACTTAGACAGCATTATAAGGTGTTTTAGAATGGACGACTCCTGGCATGGTAGTATACCTGCAGGTGATGGAGTCACCCTCTCTAAAAGTGTCTTACAGACTAAAGGGGAGAGGGACGTACAAGATTGGCTGATCACTTGCTTAGGCAATTGAGTCAATCATGAGATATCAAGTACCACACCAGATGTTGTTTTGCACGAGATGCAATAAGTTGATATTAATCCAATCATGGAGAAACATTCGGAAGCAGTTTTAGAACATAAGTGGATGTTCTAGGAATATGATAACGACAGCCTCATTCGGGAGACAGTTATCATTCCAGGCTTCCAAGGTGACCTGGATGACAAAGTGACTGTCAGAGTTATAGTTTTCCCTCTGACAAGGGGCAGTATTTTGGACAGGTGGTCCAAGTGGATACTGAGGGAGGTGTGGCGCAGGATACTGATTAGTTTCAGTTGATGATACAGTCTAAGAAGTTTTGGATTTGGAGTTCACTTATGAACTAGGTCCCATCAGACATCCAAACATATTCTAAGACAGGTATTGCTCATTTCGGGAGATGTCCTTCTCCGCGAACTTGAGATAAAGAGAGACATAGAAAGAAACATCAGGGAGGATCCACTCACTGAGGCTATTCCTCGAACGCAATAGTTTCGCAAACGAGCTTTGTGAGACCGACTAGTAGAGGAGTTGGGTGTTCGGTATCACACGGGCTGTGAGTATGCGACATCGCAATAATTAGCCTTGAGTGCAAGTGGGAGATTGTTGGATATAGTGCCCTCAGAGTCAATTATTGGATCACAGGCACGTGATTGCAATGATTGAGGGAGGACCTATGCTGGTAGGACAGTCTTACTCAAGATGATAGTATGCTATCTGGTTTATCTTTATCATCGTGTACTGCTTTTGGTGACATTACTGATCACTATTGCACGTTGATAAAGCCCTTAGGATTCTTGCTTGACTACCAGCAGTATGATGGCGATCATATACGTGTGAGCTGGGGTCTATAAGCACATCCTTAAAAGGTCCCTAGTCGTGGGAGTTTCGAGACAGGGCATCGATACTCCAGAGTAGACTAGTGTATACAGTCGAGACCTCGACGAGGGGCGGTGGCCGGTCTCACAAGCCACTGATGTCAGTTGGTTCACCTAAGATGTATACAGGTGCTCATTGGGTTATGAGTACACCGGACAGGACTCGCCGGGAACATGCTAGTTGGTATTATACCTAGCGTCAGATAGCAGTTCCCTGGTGACATGTGTACAGGTTAGTTCATCGACCTGAGATCGTCATTTGTCTCGTGTGAGTTCCCATTGTGCTTTGATTACTACCCTACCACGGCTTAAAGGAGTCGTGCAAACAGGTTTTAGTTGGGTACAGTCCCGAGCCACATGGAGGCAGTGAGCGGATCTGCAGGGGTTCGTCTCTCCCGGTATTGGGGGTGAGGTCGCGCTGTGTCTAGGAGAGCCATTACGCGAAGTCCTTGGCCAAGGAAGGAGATTTACTGGTAGGTATTCCAGTAGTATCTCAGGGTGTTCTGGGTTACACTCCGACACGACTTGTACCGCTTTTGGGGGTCTGACTTTTACCAACGCCCTAGGCCCGACATGCGATGCTCATAGAAGAACGGACCGGACTGTACGTATATTGTCACTGACAGGCTCAGTAGGGTGTCAGGATGAGTTCGCTCATCGACGTCCCTTTTGGTTAATACCTGGTAGCCCGTTACGTATGGCTAATACCTCTGACGTGCTTGTGGTTAAATCCACAGCCAAAATATTGACGAGTCTTTAGAGTCCCCCACAGACAGTTTCTCAAGTTTCGGGTGAAACGCTGTAGAGGCTGTATGGAGATATGGCAGGGTTTGATCTTATACGTGCGGTATTGCATGGATCGTGATCGGACGGATAATACTAGCAGGCTTTGGTTTAAGCCGGATCCTAGTATTGTACAGTGTAGATTTTGTCTCTTTGCATTTGTATTCGGTCGGAATACAAATACGGGTATGTATATACGGTCGCGGGGTTTTCCTGTAATTTATTATGGGTTCAGTTTTTTGAAGTTGCCAGTCTGCATTCTGTTTCGGCCAGTTTTCCTTTGTTCCTTCATGGCCTGATTTTTGTGATGGAGGGGCTAATTTGCAAATGTGCAAATTAGCAATTTGGAGGGTGTTATTTGTAAATGAGGCTTCATGATGGTTCTAGCATCATGAGATTCTTTTTACATCTTTTCCTTTGCATTTATGGTGATGGGTTTGGAAAGGATGTGAGGTTGATGTTGTTGTGACTATTTTTCTCCTCTTTATCACACATTTTGGATATGCCATTTTTTTCCACTCACTCCTCTTCTTTTTCTTGGGGGCCGGCCACATATTTTGGGGAGTGGGGAGAGATTCATTTTGGGAGAGGGAGATTTGAGTTCTTTATGGTTGCAAAAGAAAAGAGGTTTCTTCTTGAAAATTCATTCTATCTCATCTCCTTAGTTCATTCCTCCATCCAAAGGCAACTTCACAACCACTTTGAGACAAACCATCTACACTTAGCCTACAGCATTCTTGGACACGTCGGCTCGCCAAGTTCGTGCCCGAGTTGCCTCGGTCCAGAGGTGGGAGCCCGTAAAAGAACCCGGCGATGTGGTGCCCGTTCCGACGAGGAGATGAAGACCGGAGATTCCGCGAGGAGATCGGAGTGGAGGCCGAAGACCGAAGGACATAGATCGCTCGGTATAGCTTTCTACCCATTCTCTAGTTTGCTAGGATTAGGTTAATGGCCCGATCCGGGTTTTTAGTACGCGGTAGCGCCGTTTTAAAAGTTTAAAGAAAAAGTTTCGTTTCCGCATTTTGTCCTCGGATTGACAGCCGGGGCGCTGCCGTGCACTTACAGATCTCCCAACCAAAATTGGTTCAAGGGTACATCTCTGAACTCCTCTGATATTTGTCGTTGTAATCCTTCAACGTCTTCAGAGAGGTGACGGGTCCCGACGGCCATACATTCCACAGACTATGATGTCTTTAAACTGGACTGTGGGGTTCTTAAACTCATGGACTATGATGTCCTTAACCTGGACTGTGGGGTCCCTTTAAACCCACGGACTACGATGTCCTTAACCTGGACTGTGGGGTCCCTAAACCCATGGACTATGATGTCCTTAACCTTGGACTGTGGGGTCCCTTTAAACCCACGGACTATGATGTCCTTAACCTTGGACCACCATGTCCTTAAATTGGTAATCGACCGCAATGTCCCTAAACTAAACAATAGAGTCCAAATGCTCTGTTGTTGGATCTAAACGATCCCGTTAAGTTGATCTTAGTCTAAAATTAGACTAATGTATCCTTAACAAACGTTTAAGTTGATCTTAGTCTCAAATGAGACTAACGTATCCTTAAACCCAAACCAAAACCCAAATCTAAGAAGATACGGATTTGGACTAATCCACGCCCTACGGGCGACAACATACATTAGTCTCCGTATACAATCCACGGGCAACCACAAACAAAACAAACACCCATGACACGAAGTGACCATATGGAGAAGGAGAAAGTTGTTACCGCGATGCGGTAGCGTAATTAACTGCAGGGGCTTGCGCCTGCAGGGAAGAGCGTCCCCACAATCAAAAACCCCTCAAACGAGGGGGAATCTGACGAAGTCTGCTATATCGGCCGCATCCGTTTATACCTTCAACACATGGTGCCATAAATCAACTTGGCATCTTCGGAGAGGTGGACGGATAGCACCAAATAGCATCTTCCTCCAGATTCAGGCAAGACGTGCGTCTTCCCGGTTTTCGGCGGGGAACAGATTCTGGCATGCTTGGTAGGACCTTTTCCTCTTTCCATTCTACACTTCGTGTGTCGTGTTCGTGAACGAATCGCGGTTTGATATGGTTGCCCTTGGGTTCGAGATACTAAGGTTTGGTTTCTTGCTTGGCGCAGAAAGCGAAACATCAATGGCATCCACTTGCGAGAAGTGTTCCAACTGCAATTGTAACTCGTGCTCCACCTCTTCTGGAGGCATAGCCTACAGGCCCCAAGCAGCTTCCTTGTTCGAGATGTCGGTGGACCAGGTGACTCAGGCTACCACCGGATTGTTCTTTGGGACTATGCTCCTACCGATGAGCTTCAGCACCCCTGTACCAACACCAGAAGCTCCCAAGAAGTCGGTCTTTGATCAGATTGCTACTACCGCGGCCCCTCCCAATGGGTCGTCCAGCTCCAGTGCCTCGGTCTTTGCCAGATTGGGCCAAAGTTCATGTGGGCCCGTGATGAAGCCTGCAATTCAAGAAAAGGCTATCCCGAAAAGGATAACCATCCCCACTCCCGAAGTCGTCAAGACGGCTTCTCCTGCCAAAGGGTCGGCCTTCACAAGACCGACTGTTCCAGCTCCCACTCCGGCTCCCGTTCCTGCTCAAAAGTCTGTCTTTGACAGATTAGATACTGCTACTCAACGGACATCAGTCTTCAAGAGGATGACGCCGGCAACAACCCTTCTTCAAAACAGGGGGCACACGAAGTCACCCCTCAAGCTGAAATGATCCCGAAAGCTCGACACGTTCGACGTCACCACTGGCGCCGAGTAAGGAAGGATGGGGGCAACTCCCCCTCTGGGCTAACTCCACCAGCCCCAACGGTGGAAGTCAATGCTGCTGTTCCAACCGGGAACAGCTTTGAACTGCTGAACAAGGAGCGCAAGAACTCTCCTACCCCGTACTGAAAAGATCTCCTCCACCGGTGGAGAATGTTACAGAAATAAAGCCGGATTATCCCCCTCAACGGCTATCCTCTAAAGTTTACAAAGTCTGGCGACGGGTCCAAGAGTCGGTGATTGATCAAGACTATCCTCGCCGACAGAAGAAGCTGAAGGTTCAGCAGGAAGAGAACCGTCCTGGCAAGCCACAAAGGGTGACAACCACCTGGGTGCCCACTGCAACGGCCCCCTCGACGTCAACTGCTCAAAAGAGAAGGAGGACAGAGAAAGCCCCCGTGACTACTGCAGATCGCAAAGACGCTAAGCCCCTGGGGCATAACGGTCCATACTGTTTACATGGCTTCCGGAAAAGAGGAAAGCCGCGCTTCGACGGGTCACCGGCCGCTCACCCGATCCGTAACCAAAGCCCAGGAGAAACAACAGAAGCTTCAGGAAATGCTGACGTAAATGGCCGCACTCACCGGGCCAATAGAAAGCCCGGAGGCATCATCAGAGCAGCGTCATGAACAGGAAACCGATGCTGACTTCCTCCGCAGAGTCCTCGAAAAGAAGGATAGAGAAGCAGCAGAACAAGCTGCGAACATAAAACGAATGGCGCTTCTCTTCCAAGACATGGTCGGGACGATATTACAGCCGGAACCTCCAGCTGAAGACCCTCCGATCATTATTGAAGACGACAGAGTAGAGACATCGAACCCTCCTCCGGCTCTTTTAGCAGCCAAAGAGGGAACAATTTCTAAGGCCACTCTGAACGACTATATTGCTCAGCAAATACGAGCTCACCAGGTGAATGAAGCGGCTGGCTAAGTTGTCAAGACCGGACGACCCTATCCGGGCTGGTATGACCAAATAAGTTACCCGCCGGGATATACGATCCCTAAGTTCCATGTATATAAAGGGACGGGGAATCCACATCAGCATGTCGCTCAATTCAGGGCCTTATGCGGCAACTCTGGAGGCGACGACAAACTGTTGCTTCGCCAATTCGTCGGCAGCTTAGCGGAAACAGCCTTTGAATGGTATTCGGAGCTGCCCAACGACTCTGTCAAAACATTTGCAGAGATGGAGCTGCAGTTTACACAGAGATTTTCAAGCGCTAGCGAGCGCACCCCGATCACCGCATTGATCAACGCCAGGGTAAAGCCAGGTGAAACGTGGGTACAATACGCGATACAGTGGCGGAATTTATGGTCGAAATGCGAGCAGCGCATCGAAGAAACTCCCGCGGTAGGCATGTTCGTGGGTACTCTTGATCCGCAGGCGACCATCTCCCAGTTCTTGATGTTTTTCAGGCCGACCACTTTCCAGGCCTTGATTGACAAGCTGGCTCAAAAGGACCAGACGGGCCACAGGCCTTCCTCTTCGAAGCCAGAGCCGCGAAACGAAAAAGGGAAGGGGAAAGCAACCTTCGTCGCCAGCACTCAATAACAGCCGAGCAACTTAAAGCCGGTTGTTCGCCAAAACAACGTGCTTCCACGCCGATCCCTCGAGGAGAGACTGGGACGTCCTTACTCGTTTCCCTAGGATAAAACAAGGAAACTGTTCGAACTGGCAGTGCACAACAGACTCATCAATCTGCCAGATCCAAAACGACCGTTGCAACCCGGCGAGGCTAATAGTCCCAATTATTGCCCTTACCATCAAACGGTAAGCCATCCTATTGAGGATTGCTTCGTCTTTAAAGGCTGGATTGAATATCAATTCCAACAGGGAAAATTTGCCCTGTCCGAGAATTGGAAGGTGAACCCACCACAGCCACACGCTCCTAAGAAGACAGACACGCCGGGGGCATCATGCTCTTTCATTGAAGAAGCTCCATGGGAGGTCGCTCTTTCAACGAAAACAAAAAAAATGTTGAGGAATCTCTAAACATGCCCGGCAATCAGGTGGAAGAATCCGCTGGAACCCGAAATTATCGAGGGAATGCTGAAGTCGCGCCCAATTCCAAAAACTGGTGGTGATAGTCAAAGCGCTCATACCCAGCCGTCAAAGTCTTCCAAGAAGAAAACCAAGAAGCCCGTGAAACATGATGTCTTCAAATGCACGGACCTGCAAAAACATATTGACGCGCTGGAAGAATATAATCAGAAGGCATAGACCCCAGTCACACTCCAAGAATTCCTCAGCTACGTCCTTGAAAACGGAGGTGATGACAATGGAGAAGACTCGTCAGATGAACCCGAGGATTATGTGGCAAGTTGCCATATGATCTCTCACTCATTAATAAACGGTGAAGAAGCTCCCGACGCAAAGAAATTGGGGGCAGATCCTGAGCCGGAACTTCTAGGACCATCAGACGAAATAATTTATGCATTCCTGAACGAAACCCGTCTTAAAAGCAAAGCTGATCGAGAGCGTGAGATGGCCATATTTGAAAAGGCCAAACGCCAGCGACTGGACGAAAGGGTTAAAACACTTCCCCCAGGTCAAAGCACTTCATCTACCACAAATAAAAGAAGGTCCAAGATGAGGAAAAGGTTCGCCAAAGCCATATCGATGGGAATGAAGCTGCCCTCTTTTAGAGAAAATTCTCCTGGAAATATACGCCTTAATGATGAGGATGTGCATCCTAATTACTGTTTATATCATCAAAGGATTGCGCACCCCACCAAAGAGTGCAACACCTTTAAAAATTGGTGGCAAGGGTATATCGCTCACAGGCAGCACTTCAAGAGGATGGAGCGTGAAACTCGTCGACAGCAGAAAAATGCGACAGACGAACGAGAAAGAGCTGCCGACAACTGTCACATGGTTGATAGTAGGGGATCGCGGGTTCTCACCTTCGGGAGCAATTCTGAAGAAGAAACTACTCTCAGCCCTCTCTCCAAGGAATCCACTTCAGGAAAAGAGGAAGAAACGAAGAGCTGCGAGAACATTCCGCTACGCAATCGCACGCTACCTGAAAAGGATCTCGGACCCGCAAACAAGGGATCAAGCAAAAAGGATAAGGGGAAGGGAAAAGCGACCTTTGTCGCCAACGCTCAGCAACAGCCGAGTAACCCGAGACCGTCTGTTCATCAAAGCAACAAGCCGCGATCCCTCGATGAGAAGTTGAAACGTCCTTACTCATTTCCCAGGGATAAAACAAGGAGACTGTTCGAACTGGCAGTGCGCAACGGGCTCATCACTCTGCCAGATCCAAAACATCCGTCGCAACCGGATGACGTTAACAATCCTAACTATTGTCCCTACCACAGAGTAATGAGTCACCCACTCGAAAATTGCTACGTCTTCAAAGGCTGGATTGAGGATGAATACCAACAGGGAAAATTCGCGTTGTCTGACAACTGGAAAGTAAACCCGCCACAACCACATACTCAAAAAAGGATGGACACGCTGGAGACATCATGCTCTTTTATAGGGGAAGCTCCATGAGAAATTGTTTTTTCGGCAAAAAACTAAAAGAGTGCTGAAAGATCTTCAAACATGTCCGACCTATGAACCAAAGACCGAAACGTCGTTAAACTAACAATGGACCACTATGTCCTGAAACTGGATATTGACCGAGATGTCGATAAACTACTGCAGACCGCAACATCCTAAGGCTGATACAAAAAAAGAGACAATAAAAAAAAGGAGGAAAAAAAAAGAAAACGGTATGTCCATAAGCAAAATGGGCACGGATGAAAACCCGAAAGGGCTCCGTGAGTAAAAACAGCAGGGCTACCGGCGAGTTTCGTGAAAACCCGAAAGGGCGCAACCTCGTTAGAATAAAAAAAAAGAGAAAAAATAAAACGGTATGTCCATAAGCAAAAGGGCATGGATGAAAACCCGAAAGTGTTCCATGAGTAAAAAAAGTAGGGCTACCGGCGAGTTTTGTGAAAACCTGAAAGGGCGCAACCTCATTAAAAAAAACAAAAAAAAACGGTATGCTCATAACCAAAAGGGCCCGGATGAAAACCCGAAAGGGCTCCGTAAGTAAAAACAGCAGGGCTACCGACGAGTTTTGTGAAAACCCGAAAGGGTACAATCTCGTTGAAAGACACTTGCAAGGTCCTCTCGACTTTGTAAGGAGAAACCACCTGCGTGAGATCCTTACGACTCATAAGAGAGCAACACACTTAGGAATCCTCACGATTTCTAAGGAGAAATTACACTCGCGAGATCCTCACGACTCGTAAGGAGAACCCTCTTATGAGACCCTCACGGCTCATCAGATTTGAAAGTTTTAAGCTACAGGGATCTAAACCTGTTCGTAAGCAATCACCACAACCTCCAATATTGCCCTACAAGCGGCTCAATGCTGACCCTTGTATACAATCCACGGGCGCGAATAAACGTTTCCCTAACAAAGTCCCATCCGTGACTAGGGATATGTCTACACGGTGAACAACCCTTATAAGTCCACTAGACTTATAAGGAGAAAACACTCTTATAAGATCCTTCCGACTTATAAGAGACCATACACATAGGAATCCTCACGATTCCTAAGGAGAAAACACACCTAAGATCCTTATGACTCGCAGGAAAAATACCTTTATGAGACCCTTACGGCTCATAAAGTCAAAAGCCTTAGTCGACAGGATCCTAACCCTGATCGCTAGGCCACCTTTGTTCGACATCGACAGGGGCAAATGATGATTCGCTCCTGGCAATATCCTAGTTGTAGCGGTGCTGATGCCGAAATCGGTGTCTAATTCCAAGCTTGCAGCAAGAAGTTAGCGAACCACACATGCATACGAAATAGCCGAAACGATGGGGCAACTTGCAACAAAATCAGCAAGTAAAAATGTACGCATGCAAAATAGCCGAAATGATTGGGCAACTCGCAATAAAAAGCTGTGAGTAAAAATAAAATAAATAGCCGAAATGATTGGGCACCGCGAAAAATAGCCGAAATGATTGGGCAATCGCGACTTTCGTGATATAAAAGCTGAAATGATGGAGTATCGCGGAAAGAAATAAAAAGAAAATGAAAAAAGTAAAAAATTTTGCCCTACAGGTGATATCACATCAATCCCTGTATACAATTCAGGGGCGCAAACAAAGAAGGAATCACACTTTCTGTCCCCAGGCTTCATTAGAAAACGAAGCTAAATCTCGACAGTTCAAGGATAGCCTATAGATCATCAACAGCGTTTCTCCCCATTCCAGCAGGATTCAGACGCTGTAATCAACCCTATAGCTACGGCAAAGCCCCTACTCCAAATATTGATGGTTCCTAGAAAACCTAGAGACCATCTTGACATTCGTCTCGTTACATCAGACGCAACGTCAGTAAGGCAGAGTGATAGCGAAATCCCAACTCCATCCCATCATTCGTCTCGTTACACTAGACGCAATGTCAACAACGATGTTCCTTCTCAGTCCAACAGGATGCAGATGCAATGTCAACGAAAGATCTCATGATCAAAACAAAGCGGAATGACGGCAAAATCTCAACTCCATCTCAGCATTCGTCTCGCGACAGCAGACGCAATGTCAACAACGGCGTTCCTTCGCAGTCCAGCATGATGCAGATACAACGTCAATAAAAGACCTCACGGTCAAAACAATGGAGCCATGGTGAAAGTACCTAGTTCCAAGTCCAGACGCCACATCACCAAGCGGAGCTACGGCAAATCCCTTACTCCAAATCTCGATGGTTCCCAGACAACCTAGAGACCACCTTGACATTCGTCTCGTTACTACAGACGCAACGTCAGCAAGGCGGAGTGATGGCGAAATCCTAAATCTATCCCAGCATTCATCTCGTTACACTAGACGCAATGTCAACAACGACGTTCCTTCTGAGTCCAGCAGAATGCAGATGCAACGTCAACGAAAGACCTCACGGTCAAAACCAGGCAGAGTGATGGCGAAATCTCAACTCCATCTCAGCATTCGTCTCACTACAGCAGATGCAATGTCAACAACGACGTTCCTTCTCAGTCCAGCAGAATGTAGATGCAACGTCAACGAAAGACCTCACGGTCAAAACAAAGCAGAGTGACGGCGAAATCTCAGCTCCATCTCAGCATTTGTCTCGCTACAGAAGACGCAATATCAACAACGGCGTTCCTTCGCAGTCCAGCATGATGCAGATACAATGTCAACAAAAGACCTCATGGTCAAAACAACGGAGCCATGGCGAAAGTACCTAGTTCCAAGTCCCGACGGCCATATCTACAGCCTGGAGACCCACAACAGCGTTCCTCCTCATTCCAGCAGGACTCAGACGCCACATCACCAAGCGGAGTCACGGCAAAATCCCTAGTTCCAAACCTCGACGGTTCACCAGCAAGCTAGAGATAACCACGACATTCGTCTCGATACAGCAGGCGCAATACCAGCAAACGAAGCGAAGGCCATACTCCTAGCTTCAGGGTCTTGACGGTGACTCATATAAAACCTGAAAGACTATCGGAGATCATACCACATCAGCACAGAGTGGTCACCCCTTCGACGTTCGTCTCGATACAGCAGACGAAGTGTCACTACAGCGTCCTTCCTTCAACAGGATTCGGACACAGCAAAGCAAACGAAGCGAAGGCCAAATTCCTAGCTTCAGGGTCTTGACGGTAACTCATATAAAACCTGAAAGACTATCGGAGATCATCCTACACCAGCGCGGAGTAGTCACCACCTCGACATTCGTCACGATACAGCAGACGAAATGTCACCATAGCGTCCTTCCTCTAGCAGGATTCGGATACACCAAAGCAAACGAAGCGAAAGCCAAATTCCTAGCTTCAGGGTCTTGACGGTAACTCATATAAAACCTGAAAGACCACCAGAGATCATCTCACACCAGCACGGAGTGGTCACCACCTCAACGTTCGTCTCGATACAGCAGACGAAATGTCACCACAGCGTCCTTCCTCCAGCAGGATTCAGATGTGACAATCAAACAAACGGAGCCACGGCAAAATCCCTAGCTCCAAACCTCAATGGTTCACCAGCAATCTAGAGACAACCGTGACATTCGTCTCGATACAGCAGACGCGATGCCAGCTGTTCCCTGATTTAAAATCAGGAAAAGCTTTAGAAGAGGCATCACGTGCCCACACGTGACCAGCGGTCACGTGTTGGCACGTGACGTTCAAAGCAGCGGCAAAGAGCAAGCGCAGAAGAGAAGCCCATTTCAGGGGTCACGTGCTTACACGTGACCAGGGGTCACGGGCTCACACGTGACCAACGGTCACGTGGCCACAAGTGACCGGCTTTAAAAGTCTTATTCTTTAACAGAATTAAATTCTGAGGATAAATCTTTCAAATCTTTCCAAAATGAAAAAGGATTATCTGAAACCGTTGGATTAAAAATCTAAAGGTGATTAAATATCACCAATTTATGGAAAAATCTTGGACTTGGAAAGATTTCCCCCTAAATCTAACCGAAATAACAAAGAGATATCTTTGGATTTAAAATCCAATGGTGAATAAAATTCACCTAATAATCTAAAGGCCCAGATTAATGATGAAGATGAATCAAATCTCTCAATGAGAGATTTACTAAACAGATTGATTCTTTTCCTTCTCCTATAAATAGGAGCCAAGAAAAGAAGAGAGGGACCTTTGGACCTTTTCTTTTGATACACAGAGAGAGAGATATAGAGCCTTTGATTCTCTACAAAAGGAAAACCTTAGGTAAGAAAAGAAAAGGGAGGCTTAAAAAGAGAATTTAATTCTCAAAAGATTTTAACTCTTATATTAAAGAAAAGAACTTAGTTCTTTCTCTGGTAGAGGATCTGCAAAGTGCACATCTCCCCATGAATTGAGAATTTAATTCTCATTAGGTTGAGATCATGCCATGCAGATCTAAAACATAGAGGAGGAATTGAGCTTTGAGAATTTAATTCTTACAGAATGATAGGAATTTAATTCCTTTGAGATAAAATTAGGGTTTAACCCTAGGAATTTAATTCCTTCAGAATGGACAGAACTAGGGTTTAACCCTAATTGAGAACTTAATTCTCCCAAACTCACAGGAATTTAATTCCCTTAAAGGAAAAAGAATTAGGGTTTCACCGTATACCAGAATTTAATTCTTTACAGAAAAGAAATTAGGGTTTAACCCTATTTAAGAATATAATTCTTCAGAAGAAAACAGGAATTTAATTCCTCCAAAGTTTATTGCTAGGGTTTGACCCTATGAAGAATTTAATTCTTAAAAGATGAACAGATCTTTAAAACATGCAAAGAGTCAGAGTCACGTGCTACCACGTGACTCCTGCAAAGATCCACAGAAAAGAACTTTGAGTCAGAGTCACGTGTTACCACGTGACCCCTGCAAAGATCCACAGAAAAGAACTTTAAGTCAGAGTCACGTGTTACTACGTGGCCCCTGCAAAGATCCACAGAAAATAACTTTGAGGCAATGCCTCACGTGTCCCACGTGACCCCTGAAGCACACAGAGAAAAAGGCAAAAGAAACAGAAAAGAGCTCTAGGGCGCCCTCACGTGTCAACACGTGACCCCTAATGAGCATTCTAACAGACCAGAGCGTGGGCCTCCATCACGTGCTTACACGTGATGGCCGTCAGAATTAAAAGTGTTAAACACTTACCCGCAGAATAAAATAAGGGGAGTCAGGGGGCTCTCACGTGTCCGCACGTGACCCCTCTCTCCTTAGTGTTTAACACTAGTCTGGAGATTTTGTCCCCATTGTTTAACACCGATTTTCTTAGTGTTTAACACCAGTTTGAAAACTCTGTTCCCAGTGTTTAATACTGATTTGCTTTAGTGTTTGACACTAATTTGGAATCTTTATTTCCAGTGTTTAACACTGATTTGCCTTAGTGTTTAACACTAATTTGAAAACTTTGTTCCTAGTGTTCAACACTGTTGGTCTCTATTGTTTAACACTAGCTTTAGCCCAATTGGCTAAGTTTCCAAAGGCAAAGCCTCTTCTTCAATAACCCAACAGAGGGCCAATACCCCAAACATGATTGGACTTAGCCCAAGCTGGCCATAAGTCCTCAATTCAAACTTAACTAGGCCAATAGGCTCATAATATAATAATTGATCTTAGTTTCCAAATTGGACTACAGATCACTTAATCTACCTTGATTTAAGGGTACATCTCTTCACTCCTTTGACACTTGGCGTTGTAATTCCTTAACGTCTTCAAAGAGGTGACGGGTCCCGATCACCACACATTGATACGGACTGTGGGGTCCTTAAACTCACGGACTATGAGGTCCTTAACCTTGACCGTGATGTCTTAAAACTAACATCGGACTGTGGAGTCCTTAAATCCACGGACTATGAGGTCATTAACCTTGACCGTGATGTCTTAAAACTAACATCGGACTGTGGAGTCCTTAAATCCACGGACTATGACGTCCTTAACCTTGACCGTGATGTCTTAAAACTAATATCGGACTGTGGAGTCCTTAAATCCACGGACTACGACGTCCTTAACTTTGACCGCAATGTCTTAAAACTAACACTGGACCGCAATGTCCTTAAATTACCTATTGACCGTAATGTCATTAAACTAAACAACAGGGCTCCCTTAATCGCTCTCTTGTTGGATCTAAACGATCCCGTTAAGTTGATCTTAGTCTAAAAACTAGACTGACGTGTCCTTAACAAACGTTTAAGTTGATCTTAGTCTCAAATGAGGCTAACGTATCCTTAAACACAACCCCAAACCCAAATCTAAGAAAGATACGGATTTGGACTAGTCCACGCCCTACGAGCGACGACATAACTCAGTCTCCGTATACAATCCACAGGCAACCAAACACAAATCAAACACACACGACATGAAGTAACCATCTGGAGAAGGAGAAAGTTGTTACCGCAATGCGGTAGCGTAATTAACTGCAGGGGCTTGCACCTGCAGGGAAGAGCGTCCCCACAATAAAAAAAAATCCTCAAGCGAGGGGGGAATCTGACGAAGTCTGCTACATCGGACGCATCCGTTTAAACCTTCGATACACGGTGCCATAAATCAACTTGGCATCTTCGGAGAGGTAGACGGATAACACCAATTAGCATCTGCCACGAATTTCAGGCAAGACGTCAGTCGCGCCGTCTTTCGGAGGGGAACAGATTCTGGCACGCCCAGTGGGACTTTTTCTTCTTTCCACTCCACACTTTGTGTGTCGTGATTCGCGAACCAATCGCGGTTCGCTAATGGTTGCCCTTGGGTTTCGAGGTACTAAGATCTGGTGTTTCGTTTGCTGCAGAAAGCGAAAGGATCAATGGCTGGCAACTGCTCGAACTGCTCTAACTGCAAATGCAACCGACGCTCCGCCTCACCTGGAGGTGTAGCATATGGACCGCAGGCTGCTTCCCTATTCACTATGCCTATGGAGCAAGTGACTCAAGCTACCACCGGTCTATTCTTTGGGACCATGCTCCCGCCGGTGAACATTGACATCCCAATGCCCGTACCGGAAGCGTCAAAGAAGTCGGTCTTTGATCGACTTGCTACTCCCACGGCCCCTTTCAGCGGATCGTCCAACTCCTCGGTCTTCACCAGACTGAGCCTGAACTCCAAAGGGCATGCCAAAAAGCCCATGGTACCTGAGAAGGCCATCCTAAAGAAGACAGATGCTCCCGAAGTCGTCAAGGCGGCTTCTACTGCCAAAGAGTCGGTCTTTGCAAGACTGGCTGTCCCAGCTCCCGCTCTGGTTCGAAGGTCTGTCTTTGACAGATTGGATACCGCCACTCCAAAGACGTCAGTTTTCAAGAAGCTGACACCGGCAGCAGCCTCTCCCCAGGACAGGGGGCAAGACGAAGCCGTCGCTAAACCAATCCCAACAACCCGTCATGCCCGACATCGCCACTGGCGCCGGATAAGAAAGACTGGGGCCAACTCCCCCTCCGGACTACCTCCACCAGCTCCAACGGTGGAAATTGAGGCTGCTGTTCCAACCGGGAACAGCTTCGAGCTATTAAACAGGGTACGCAGAAATTCGCCAACTGCGGTTCTCAAAAGATCCTCTTCGCCTGAGGAGAATGTTATAGAGACAAAGCCAGAGTAGCCTCCTCAATGGCTGTCCTCCAAAATTTATAAAGTCTGGCGGAAGGTGCAAAACTCGGTAATTGACCAAGATTGCTCTCGTTAGCAGAAAAGGGCGAAGGTGCAGGAAGAAAAGAACCGTCACGTCAAACAACAAGGGACGACAACCGTTTGGGTGCCCGCTGCAACGGCTCCCTCTACGTCGACTACTCAAAAGAAAAGAAGGCTGGATAGAGTCCCCACTCCTGCAGCAAATGCCAAGGACAATAAGCCTAAACGCCCTAAGTCTGGGGGCATGATGCTGCATACAGTATACATGGCTTTAGGAAAGGAGGACAGCCGTACATCCACGGGTCATAGACCGCTTACACGGTCAGTGACCAAAGCTCAGGAGCAACAGCAGAAGCTCCAGGAAATGATGAACGCTATGGCCGCACTCACTGGGCCAAAAGAAAGCCCTGAAGCGTCATCTGATCAACGTCGGGAGCAAGAAACTGATGCTGAATTCCTTCGTAGGATATTGGAGAAGAAGGATAAAGAGGCTGCCGAACAAGCAGCCAATATACAACGAATGGCCCTCCTGTTCCAGGACATGGTGGGAATGATGATCCAACAAGATTCTCCTGCTGAAGATCCTCCAATCGTCCTTGAAGACGATAGGGGAGAAATGTCAAATCCTCCACCGGCTCTGTCAACAGCTAAGAAGGAGACAATCTCCAAAGCTGACCTAGACGAATATATAGCTCAGCAGATACGGGTTCACCAGGCGACTGAAGCAGCTGGTCAAGTTGTCAGAACAGGGCGACCATATCTGAGCTGGTATGATCAGATCAAATACCCGTCGGGCTATACAATACTGAAATTTCATGTCTATAAGGGGACGGGCAATCCCCACCAGCTTGTTGCTCAGTTCAGGGCGCTTTGCGGCAACACCGGCGCCGACGATAAGCTCTTGCTTCGCCAGTTCGTTGGTAGCTTGTCAGAAACGGCGTTCGAGTGGTACTCTGAGCTCCCAAATGACTCTATTAAAACATTTGCGGAGATGGAGCTGCTGTTTACCGAGCGTTTCGCAAGCGCCAGCGAACGTACTCCGATAACGGCGTTAATTAATGCCAGGGTGAAACCAGGCGAGACGTGGGTCTAGTATGCTATACGCTGGCGAAACTTGTGGTCGAAATGCGAACAACGCATTGAGGAAGCGCCCGCGGTGGGCATGTTCGTGGGTACCCTAGATCCTCATGCAACTATCTCACAGTTCATGATGTTTTTTAAGCCAACCACGTTCCAGGCTTTGATCGACAAGTTGGCCCAGATGGACCAGATGGGTCACAGACCATCTCCCCCGAAGCCAGAACCTCGGAATGACAAGGGTAAAGGGAAGGCAACCTTCGTTGCGAACGCTGAGCAGCAACCCAGTGCCCCAAAGCTGGCGGATCAACTGGAAGAAAGATGGCGGTATTACAATGAGAAAATGAAGCGCCCCTACTCATTCCCGCGGGATAAGACGAAGAGGCAATTCGAGCTGGCAATACGCAACAGGCTTATCAACTTGCCAAACCCAAGGCGACCGCCGCAACCCAGTGAAGTGAATAACCACAACTACTGCCCTTACCATCAAACGGTAAGCCATCCGATTGAGGATTGCTTCGTCTTCAAAGGATGGATTGAAGATCAATACCTATAGGGTAAGTTTGCGCTGTCCGAGAAGTGGAAGGTGAACCCGCCACAACCTCACACTGCTATGAAGACGGACACACCGGGGGCAACTTGTTCTTTCATTGAAGAAGATCCATTGGAAATCGTGCTTTCAGCAAAAACAAAGAGGATGCTAAACGATCTTAAAACATGCCTGGCGATCAGGTGGAAGAACCCGCTGGAATCTCAAATCATTGAAGGGATGCTGAAGTCGCGCCCAACTCCGAAGATCAGTGGTGATGGCCCCAGTACTCACAACCAGCCGTCGAAATCTTCAAAGAAAAAGAAGAAGAAATCTAAGAAGCCCGTGAAGCCTGGCAACAAGCGTACGGACTTGCAAAAACAGATTGACGCACTGGAGGAGTACAATCAGAAGGCGCGAACTCCCATCACACCCCAAGAGTTCCTCAACCACTTCTTTCAAGAGGAAGATAACGGAGAGAGCTCGTCGGATGAATCCGAGGAATATGTGGCGAGTTGTTATGTGATCTCCCACTCGTTTACAGACGATGAAAAAACTCCTGGCACTGAGAAACTGGGGGCACAGCCTAAACCAGAACTTGTGTGGCCGACAGACGAAATGATCGACGTTTTTTTAGACGAGATTCGTTTGAAAAGTAAAGCCGATCGGGAGCGTGAGACGGCCGCATCCGAAGGAGCCAAACGCGAGCGGCTAAGTGAAAAAGTTGAAGCACTTCCGCCTGATCAAAAGACATCCGATGCGGATAAAAACATATTCAAGACGAGGAAAAGGTTTGCCAAAGCCATGTCAATAGGAATGAAGCTACCACCCTCGGAAGAAAACACGCTCAATGGGGCGGAGAGGCACCCTAATTACTGCTCATATCATCAGAAGATTTCACACCCCACTGAGGAGTGCGACGCTTTTAAGATATGGTGGCAGGGATATGTTGCTCATCGGCAACATTTTAAGCGAATGAAACGCAGAACTCGTCGGGAGCAGAGAAATACAACCAACAGGCATAAAAGAATTACCGGCAACTGTTACACGGTCAACGCCGGGGGATCACAAGTACTCATATTCGGGAGCGATTCTGACGAGGAGCTGGCTCTTAGCCCCCTCTTTAAAGAGTCCACCTCGGGAAAAGAGGAAGAACCAGAAGCCTGCGAAAACATTCAGCTGCGCAATCGAACGCTTTCGGAAAAGAATCTCGGACTCGTAACTAGAAAAGATAAGGGAAAGGAAATGGTCGCTGAGGATATCACCTAAGATGACCAAGTTATGAAAGAGCTGACTGCCAAGGACCCGCCCAAGAAGAGTAGGGTGGACTACAACATCCTAGCGCACCTGAGGAAGCTACCTTCGCAGCTCAGCATTCTAGACGCCCTCCTGTTATCAAAGGAAGTGAGAGATTCATTAATCAAGGAGCTACAAGAGCCAGAACAATTCCAAGCCTTCCTCACCGAAGAAAGGATGAAGGATGAACTGGAAGAAGTGCACACGGCCGATATCACGTTCGGTGATGAAGACCTTCTCCTTGGGACGTGCGACCACAACCGCCCCCTATACGTCTTTGGATATTGCCATGATATAAAGATAGGCAAAATCTTGGTTGACAATGGGTCTTCCGTTAATCTCCTCAACGTGCGGGTGTTGAAGGAATTCTGCATGAGCGTTCAGCACCTCGCTCGTGACAAAATTACCATCTCCGGGTTCGACCCCCAATCATCGAGAACTCTTGGGTCTGTGATATTTACGCTACGCTTTGGACTGCTCGTCATAGATATTAAGTTTCACGTCATTGACGCCAAGACCTGCTACAACGCCTTGCTCGGTCATCCTTGGTTACACGAGTACAATATCATCCCTTCTACACAACATCAGTGTATGAAGTATTTTAAGGATGGTCTCGAGTACACCGAAACAGGGGAGCTGAACCCGTTCTCCGTAAACGAAGTCCGCAAATACGAAGATGCAAAGTACTTTTTGCCAGATTTCGAGGACACAGAGAGGTGTCGAAAACCGGAGAACGAAGCCGCCGCCACCATTCCTGTTTTCGGGAGTGATACCGAAGAAGAGGAGGAGATAGTTTACGCTGGGCCATCTCGACGCAGCAACCCGGGACCGTCCGCCCCCATATTGGTCTTCGGAAGCGACTCAGAAGATGAGGTTAACGCTGTGTTCTCCAGTCGGTCATCAATACAAGCATCCCCTGGCGATGATCAGAGTTTGCAAATCACCATGGTTCCGCGGGAGCACTACAAAGACCTTGACGCGCTTGAAGCTCACAGCGTGTAAGAGCTGCGGACATTTTACGTCCCTCCCAGGCGAAAAGGCAAAAAGGAGATCCTATTCTATCGATTCTCGGAAACAAGAGTGGAGAAAGAGATCTGGTATGGCACGGATTCTACACTTGACAAGTTTCAACCCATCCGTTTGCCCAGATATTACACAAACGGATTGAAAAGGCTATTGAAGTGCCAAGGGGTACCCTTAAAACAGACTATTCGACAAACTCGATTCTATAACAGGATTTGGGATGTCCCTAGGACTCAGCGCAAGTTGCCCAACGGGAAAATGGAAACGCTTGGGCTCGGATATGTGAGATCCGGGAAACAAGAACGAGTCCACGGTAGCTACGCCATATATAAGTTCGATGAAGAAGAGGACGCCCTGTCGGGAAACGCCGACCCCTTATCAAAACTAGATCCCGCAATCAAACTGCCGAGTCCGTCATTTTAAGAGCGAATGGACAAGCTTATCAGGAGAGCGGGTCAAAAAGCTCGAGACGACCATAACCGCGAGATGGCCATCTACAAGAAAGCTAGGATGCAACGCCTTCTTCAACAGGCTGCCAAAGACGAAGATGCTCCTCCCTGTCAACCCGTTGCGCAAAAGGCCCAACGCAGAGGCAGAAGTAAGTCAAAAAGCGGAAAAGGGGGTCGACAACGACAACGCAGGATCAAAGAGTCATGTGATCGGGTATTGCGCGGTCCGGATTTGTCCCTCATGAAGAAGATGAGTCGAGCGTATTCTTTTCCTCAAGACAAGACGAAGAAGATACTTGACCTCGTTATAAAACATCAAATGATCACACTTCCGGAGTCCAAGCACCCCGAGCAAGCTAACGAGGTCTCTCACCCGGGCTATTGCTCTTATCACCGAGCCATAGGACACCCTATCGAAGACTGCTTCACCTTCAAGAACTGGGTCGAAGACCAATACCAGCAAGGCAGATTTGCTCTATCCGATAGCTGGAAGGTAACGCCGCCACAAAAGCACGAACCCAAAGCCACAAGAGCAGAACCAGATCCACATCGGTCTTGGAAGTGAGCTCATACCTGTCGTATGATAACGGTATCAAAAGAAAAGCCTAAGAGTATGGATGACTTTCACTGGTGCTTCGAAAACAACGATGACGAGGTAATCTCGGAATTTCCGCCAGCGCCGAAAGAACTGGAAGATGGCATACATACTACTGCAGATAACCTCAGGAAAATTGAGCTGGGAACGATGAACGACCCGCGACCGACATTCGTCAGCGAGTTGCTATCTAAAGAAAGGGTTGCCGCGTTAAAAGACGTGCTTATGCAGCATAGAGATTGCTTCGCATGGAAGTATTCTGAAATGCCAGGACTAGATCCAGAAATAGCTATCTATAAATTGGCAATATCCCCGGACGTCAAGCCAGTCAAACAAGCGCCGAGAAGAATGCGGCTCGAGCTTGAGATGAGCATCAACGCCGAAGTCAAGAAGCTGATCGACTCTGGGTTTATCCAGGAAGTTCAGTATCTCGATTGGATCGCCAACATCGTCCCAGTAATGAAGAAAAATGGGATAGTGCGCATATGCGTAGACTTCCGGGATCTCAATAGAGCTTGCCCGAAGGACGATTTCCCAGTACCGGTAACCGAGCTGATGATAGATAACACGTCCACTCACGAGGTTTTCTCTTTCATAGACGGCTCATCAGGGTATAATCAGATAAAGATGCATCCCGAAGACCAGAAGCATACTGCTTTTTGGATCCCTCTAGGAATATTCTGCTACAAGATGATGCCCTTCGGTCTAAAGAACGCCGGTGCCACCTATTAAAGGGCCATGACGAAGATCTTCGATGACCTCATACATGAAATCGTTGAATGCTATATCGACGACCTCGTCGTGAAAAGCAAATCATACAAGGAACATCTCGAGCATCTGAAGACCGTATTTCAACGCCTTCGGCAATACAACTTGAAGATGAACCCCCTCAAATGCACGTTCGGGGTATCCTCAGGCAAGTTCCTAGGGTTCATTGTCCAGCACCGGGGTATCGAGATAGATCCGTCGAAGATCAAGGCGATCATGGAAATGCCACCGTCAAGGACTCTCAAACAATTGCGGTCTCTTTAGGGAAAGCTCGCATACATCCGGCGATTTATAGCCAACCTTTCAGGCAAGTGCCGCCCTTACAGACACCTGATGAAGAAGGGAACCCCGTTCGTCTGGGACCAAAAATGCCAAAGCGCGCTAGACGAGATCAAGCAATACCTGCAGAACCCGCCAGTGTTGGCTGCTCCGGTCAAGGGAAAGCCCCTCATTCTTTATACAACCGCCCTTGAAGGTTCCTTAGGCGCATTATGGGCGCAAGAGAATGATCAAGGGAAAGAAAGAGCACTCTACTACTTAAGTCGAGTTCTACTGGGGGCAGAAAGCAACTAGTCCCCCATTGAAAAACACTGCCCGGCGTTGATCTTCGTGATAACGAAACTCCGGCACTACGCGTTGGCGCATGAAGTTCGTCTCATTTCGAAGGTGGACCCCCTTAAGTATTTAATGTCGAAGGCCATACTGACTGGTCTACTCGCTAAATGGGCCTTGCTCTTGATGGAGTTCTCAATAACTTATCAACCTCTTAAAGCAGTGAAAGGCCAGGCCATCGCCGACTTTCTCGCTGAACATCCGATACCGGCCGATTCCTCTCTGAATTGCGAACTGCCAGACGAACACGCGTTTGATGCGATCGACGGTGGTAATATCCGATGGGAGCTTTATTTCGATGGAGCATCTTCCGTGAAGAAGCCCAAACAAAGCACCCCTATAATCAAATCAGGGGTGGGTCTCATCTTCGTAACTCCACAGGGAGGGATAATGCGCTTTGCTTTCTCCTTGACAGAGCCGAGGACGAACAACGAGGCTGAATACGAAGCTTTGATAGCAGGCCTCGAGATCGCCATTGACATGGGAATTGAAAACCTCCTTATATACGGAGATTCCCAACTGGTCATCAATCAAGTAAACGGCGATTACCAAACATGCAAGCCAGAGCTGGTAAAGTATGGCGAGAGAGTACAGCGACTACTGAATCAAATCCCCTCCTACACCTTGGAAAGCATACCGCGTGCCGAAAATAGCAAAGCGGACGCATTAGCCAAGCTCGCTAAAGAACTGGCTGATGAGAACCTCGATGACGTCAGGATCGTGGTACAAAGCCGTCGTATACTTGCCCCTGCAGAAATATTTCCGAAATCACCTAAAGAAAGGGGAGCAATTGAGCAGACGGCCTTACAAATAAATGACCAAGAGAAGGTTGGAGATTGGAGAGAAGTCTTCATAGACTACTTCAAATCCCGTCGAACGCTTGAAGATGCGTCCTCAAGACATCAGCTCATGAAACGAGCCCTATCTTTCGCCTTCGTCAATGATACTCTGTATAAGAGGTCATTTGATTCTTTGTGGTTGAGATGCCTGGGACCTGACGAAGTGAAAAGAGTCGTTCGGGAAGTTCACGACGGACTCTGCGGTTCTCACCAAGCAGGCCCGAAGATGAAATTGAAAATTAAACGGATGGGCTACTACTGGCCAACGATGATTCAGGACTGCCTTGAATATGCGAAGCAATGCCACTCGTTCCAGATCCATGGAGACTTCATCCACCAGCATCCAAATCCTCTACATCTAACGGTGGCTAGCTGGCCGTTCGAAATGTGGGGAACTGACATAGTCGACCCTATCGAACCAGCATCATCCAGGGGACATCGTTTCATCCTGGCGACGACTGATTACTTCTCCAAATGGGCAGAAGCAATACCGCTGAGGGAAGTGAAGACGGAGAATATCCTCGATTTCTTCAAGACGCACGTCATTTATCGGTTCGGAACTCCGCGACGGATTATCTCCGATAATGGGCCAGCCAACAGAAGTCACAAGATCAGTCGCTTTGTGCAACAGCATAATATAGACTGGAGATATTCCTCAGTTTATAATCCCCGAGCTAACGGTCTGGCCGAGGCTTTCAACAAAACCTTGACAAAGATCATGAAGAAGACGGTGTCCCGAAACAAAAAGGACTGGCACGAGAGACTGCAAGAAGCTCTTTGGGCGTATCGGACTACGTTCAAGACAGCCACGAACGCAACGCCGTACGCGTTGGTATTCGGTACAGAAGCAGTACTCCCCCTCGAGATAGAGTTACCCTCCCTACGAGTGGCAGTTCATTACGAGCTGACGGACGAAGAAAACACTCACCTTCGGCTTGAGGAGCTTGATGCCCTTAATGAAACCCGGCTCATAGCGCAACAAAATCTGGAGGCTTATAAAGCAAAGATGACACGCTCATATGAAAGATTGATCAGGCCGAGAACATTCCGCCAAGGCGAACTCGTGCTAGTGGTCAAAAGACCCATGATTCCCAATCGCGCCAAGCGGGGAAATTCGAGCCGAACTATGAAGGCCCGTACATCATAGACAAGGTCTACCAGGGTGGAGCCTATCTACTCATGGACATGCATGGTGAGAGACCTTTCAGGCCAATAAACGGTCGCTTCCTGAAGAAATACTACGCTTGACAGGTCAAGGCTTAGGTCAATGATAGATAACGACGACCATGTCCGCTCGCTATCTTCCTAAGCCCTAACTCTATAAGTAGTAACCGGCCTTCTTCAATGACGGACCGAAATGTCCTTAAACTAATGATGGACCGAAATGTCCTTAAACTAATGACGGACCGAAATGTCCTTAAACTAATGACGGACCGAAACGTCCTTAAACTAATAATGGACCACTATGTCCTAAAACTAGCTGTTGACCGAGATGTCGATAAACTACAGTGGATTGCAGTATCTCAAAGCCGATGCTCCTTCTCAAGGAGGCGAGCTCGTCGGGGTTCGACGGTGGACTCATGGCCGCCGGTCCATAAGGAGAGCGCGTCCGCAGCATCCTCCGAGACGGCCTGCTTCAGCGCCCTTTCACCCCACTCCTCCAAGGGGCTGATAAACCGCCGCCGGATCCATGAGGGGTTTTCATAGAAGATCACGGCAGGATAGGGTTTCTTCGAAACCCTTACGTTCTGAGATTCATCTTTAGAACGTCTTATGGCCTCAGCCAATTGTGCGGCCTCCTCGGCAGCCGAGCCCGGGAAAAGAAGACCAGCGTCTGACTCTTGCACGACCAACGACTCATCTGGAAGTATGGTCTCAGACTCCGTTAAAGAATCAAGTAAGTTGGTGGCCACCCTCCTCTGCCTCTTAGACCCAGAACCGGCTGCCGAAGACGACCGTTTCTTTCCCCGTGGAGCCTTGGTGCGGCGGCGGCCCACGTCGCCTTCAACACCCTCATCCCTATTACCCTCGCTTGGTGCCACAACCGAGGATGATACCGCCATTGTCGATGCCAAGGGGGACGAGGCTGCCTCGGGTGGTGGCGCTATTACCGGAGCCTGTCTACCCCGCGACCGAGTACCCAGGGTCATACCAGCTGTTGGAGTAAGATCCACCCCCGACTCCCCCGGAATGAGCGCGGTGCCGGTATCCCTCAGAGGAAAGCAGACCGGGGTGCGCGGTCGCAGCGTAGCTCCCGTGGCCGGAACCTGAGTAGGGGCACCATGACCAAGAAGCACCCTTCTTTCCTCAAGAATAATTGGGTTGACTCGATGGAGATACCAACCCGTGAATGATCCCACGCATCAGGGCATATACTCAGCTTCAGGGACCATTAAGTGGGAGCCAGTGTTCAACCTCACGAAATGATGAGCGGCATCGCGAACGGCATCAAGTCAAGGGACTGGCACAACTATGAAAGCCTCGAAAGGAACGCCCTGGTCGTATCCAAGCTGCCGGGCAAAGCGATGCTGGTTGTACCGCATGAAAAGAGCTGCACTGTCCTGGCGAAATACCAAATAGCCTGGTCTAATTGCATACAAGTGCGCGGCCTCCCGGGGCCTCAAAGAAGGTACGTTGTCTTTTGACCGGTCCCAGAGTTGTTGAACTGGACCTGGAGGAGAAGATAAGACCCGATCATTAAAAACCAGCCCGCCAGCAGTAGCGTAAGGAGAAATCAACACCCGAATAGCCCCAAATTGAGTCGGGTCAGCGGCAGAAGCATCCACCAATCACTTAAGCCTCGGGAAGGTATAAGCGTCATAGAATGCGGGCCTTTGATGCATAGCAAAAGCACCCAAGATGTGCATTTCGATCCAAGACGTAAAGTAGTGAAGCGAGAAATTTACCACATCTACGCCAGGGCTGGAAGTATTAGCTGCAGTGCCCAACCCGTGATAAAGATGCGCCAACGCCGGGATGCCGATGGCCAACCGCGTCCCCTCAGCGATACAATGAGCCGGGTAGATAACCGAAGCTCTCATAAATCGACGATGCATGGGGATGACAAACCAACTGAGCCAGACACTGACAAACCCCACGAAGAACGTCTCCTCATCCATGCCGGGAGCTGCAATGGATTCAAAAGACATCGGCGACATAATGGGGATGTAGTACTGTGGTAGATCCGATTCAGTGGTCGGCAGCTTCTTCGGACCAAACCCGTAGGGGTCTTTGATGTTTGCGAACTTCGGAGCTGTCTTCGACAGGACGTCCTCGTGAAGGAAGCAGGCAATGAAGCTCTTAAAAGTAACGCCCTGCTCCTCAGATTCGGTGAACAATCGGTCGAAGATACCTAGCGCCTTGATCAAGCCGGGACGCTTGTGGCTGACGGCGTTCTCAGCAGACAAGCCGTCAACCGGTGCAGGCTCGAGCTCAAAGACGTACTCTTCAGGAGGCAGCAACTCCTCATACAATGTACACCTGATTGGCAATCCCGAGATTTCATAAAATTCTGCCAGAGAGATCGAGGCCTCGCGATCCCCTAAAAGAAAAGTGTTGGTGGGGAGATTCCACTGGTTTAAGAATGCCTTAACCCACCAGACATGCGGGGATTGGTAGCGGAAGAGCGACGCATACATCTCCCGGTAAAGCCCGACCTTCTGCAGCTGCGCGCGATGGGTGGACAGGATGTAACGAGCCTAGAGGAGGTACCCCGTAGGGTGTCGAGGGGGTGAGCCCTATCTTGTAGATTTGTCCCCATGGTTGGGCCTCACCCTGACAAATACGCCGCCCCAGAATATCTATAGCTGGGATCGGATGGTTCGGGATACCGGTTGTTGAAGGCTCGAGCCGTCCCGTTAGAGTCTAATTTGGCATCTCCACAGCGAAAACCGTCCTCGGAGGGTCTATCGGCAAGAACGGGAAAGTAGGCTCTGTCGGCACTTCGCAGAGGAAACTCCGGTGACCTCGGATGATATGACTGTACCAAGTTCCCCATAGAAGTAAGCTGGTGCAGTTCGGGTCATGGGCCCGAATCATCGCCATTGCCTCCTCATCGGATGGTGATTGAGGAAAAGCGGCCTCCGAACGAGTGAAAGGAAAGCACGGAACAGAAGCCATCGCGCCTGAAATCAAATAAAGGAAACTGTTAAAAGAAAAGCCAGCAATATATATATATATATACACACACACACACACACATGAGCATAACTATATATATGAAGACAGTTGAAGAAAGCGACATCAGGCTCTTTTTATGGGGCCATTGGCTACAAAACACATGGGCCCCGCAGAATCAGGTTGACGGCTCGTTAATAATGAGGCCAAGCCACTATAATGAGATAAAGGGAATATTCTTATTAAATAAACAAGGGACTTCAAATAACCCTACACACTCCCCTAAAAGAAATATACCTTGGACTCTACAACAAACAGGATCAAGGGAATTAAATTCCCACAGAAGACATCATTGCAAGCTTCTTCTTCATTGATTACAGAAGGACAACCTAGGGCAAGAAAACCCTAAGAAGCCTCCATGGGAAGAACATAGTTCCTCATAGGAATTAAATTCCCAAAAGTTTGTTTTTCCAGAGCCAGAGCTCCTTGAGGATGGATTTAAAATTCATGGAAGGGACAACCGACACCATCATCTCCCTAAAGGTTAAAGAGACCCTAAAAGATCTACAGTTTGAAAATTAAAAGGGTTCCTGTTCTTGTGGAAGGACTTTAAACAAAAAGAAATGTGTATTCTTGTCAAAGGGAAAAACCCGTGATCTGAATTTAAAATCCCGTGGTGGTTGCCGGGAAAGTTCTCCGATCGTTCAAAGATCTTTACCTGAAGAAAAGGGGATCCTTGAACAGAGTTAAACTCTGGGAATTTTTGAGGCAGAGAACTAAGCTCTGGAAACGAGAATTAAATTCTCAAAGTGTAAAGTTGCAAGGAAGAAGATAAGCAAAAGTGGAAGCACTTCTGAAGTGACCCCTATATTTATAGGATGTGATGGAAACGCTTCATCTTCCCTACTCCTAAGGCAGATCCAACGGTCACAAAAGTGACAGCGTTGCACTCACGTGCAGACACGTGAGAGCAACGTGTTCATATCAGATTTTTGCATTTTCATACCGCCCAATTTTTATCACATTGCATATCGGTAGGTACTCTTGAGCCGTGTTTGCTAGTCAATTGCAGGATACAGGTTCTCGGCTCTTAACGGTGAAATTCATGGAAAAACACGACAAAATCCGGGTTCCTGCCAACCAAAGATAAAACACAGGTCTCCGCTCTTTATCCGTCTGTTGCCACACACCAGTTTAAGAGACAAAATGGTAAATCAATGTCGTTTTCATGCACAAGGCTCAATGGCAGCACAAGATCCAAGAAATCTACACGGAGCTCGAGGAAATCATGATAAAAAGATCCACATCAAATCACCTTTTGCTCAACAGAAATTCTGGAAAAATCGCGGAGAGATTTTGAGAAAACAAGTGTACCAAACTGAGCCAAACATCAACACTAAGAAGCACAAAAATTCCGAGGAGCCAACTCCTCTAAAGAGCCGCGGTTCCGCGGCAATAGCAGGCTTAGGCCGCGGAACCGCGGCCGTACGGCCTCCTCAGCTGACGAAACTTCAGGGTTATTTTGGTCTTTTTATATTGAGGCAGAATTTTGCCCTAGATTTTCAGTTCACTGCCTATAAATAGCCCAGAACCTTGTGAAGCCAAGGGTGCATAATCTTGTATTTTTCTAGGTTTAGAATACTTGTTTCTTCTTCCTCTTCTCATCTCTTCTCCATTGAAAAACTTGTAGTGAGCTTTTGTGAGTGAAGAATGATGAATAAAGAAGTTCCTTTTGTTATTATATCTTGTCTTGTTCTTTAGTTAAATTATTATTGCTTGTAATTTTCATTTGTTAACTTAGTTGTTGTTATTTCTTGTTGTTTCTTTCTTTTCTCTTTTCCTTTATCCTTAAACAACCATGACGCTTACGCTTGATCCTTGCCAAGGTGAGGTCGCAAATAGCTAGTTGTTATCTTCTAATCTCCTTCTTTCTATCTTCCTCTTTTGTTTTGTTTTCTTTTCTTTATGATGAGTGAGTAGTTCCATACTTGTTAGGGTAGGATAAGGGAAGTTTGAGAGAAGGAAATCTCTCTCACTCTTTCCTTGCCCAACATCTTAAATCGACTCCCGTTAATTGAACCACAATCCGCTCCCTACGGCACCCTATCCTACATGATAGCGGTGATTCCGTGGTGAGACCGGTTGTGGTTGAATTAACCGGAGGTTATGGCTAAGAGCCAAGAACGGACGGACAAGCACCAAAAGGAAGAACTTAAGCGTTGGAAAGCCTAGCTTATACTCGCAAGTTCCTTCCTAGTCGTGCTAATCTCCGTTATTGCCGATTACCGTAACACCGATATTAAGAGTGGCAACGAAAGAAGTGAGCGACTCCTAACTCAAACTAACCTAATCCTAACCCTAACAAGCTCTCTTTACATATCATTTTAACACTTAGATAATCACAAACAAATCTGGAAAATTGGACTTAACTCATTAAAGCACATAGAAAAAGATTCCCATCTCCCTGCGGACGACCCGTACTCAACCGGCTAGCTACAAGCGAAACCGTTTTGATTGCGGTAATTAACTAAACTTGAACACGCAGAATCGCTACCAATCAAATGGCGCCGTTGCCGGGGAGACGGTAGTTTATTTCCTTATATAATTTCGGGTTAACTTGTGAATATAAATATAACCAAAACAAAAAAAAATATACTTTGTAAAGAAAAACCATCTTGTTATTTTTGATTAGTTTTTGTGCAAGTGTGCAGGATAATACGAAGTTCGAGTTCAGTGCCAAAGACGTGGGATATTCGAAGTTCAAGTTCAGTGCCAAAGACGTGGGAAGATAGACCCACATTTCGCGGCTACACCGCGACGGATCAAAAACGAAGCAAACGGTCTACTGTCAAAATCTGGAGCAGGCACAGTGAGCAAATAAAAATTCAGAAAATCCAAACAAGTAGAGGACACCCACAGGAGCTCACACCAGAAATACAGAAGCCCAACTCTTCCATCTTGCCGCGGAACCGCGGCATAAGCCAGCTTAGGCCGCGGTACCGCGGCCGTTTGGTCCCCTCAGTGTGCCAAAATTTTTGGGTGAGTTTCTCTCCTCTCTCCCACTCCTCTGGACTCCAATAAACTGTGTTTTCTGCAGCATTCTTTGCACAAATTCTCTTCCCCCTTCCAATAAACTGTTCTTGTGCAGGATTCTTTGCGCCGCGCTAAAAATAAAAATTGTTTGCAGTTGATTTGTTACCGCTTTGCATTCATTAATACGGACTTAAGGGGCTTGAAACCAATTCAGATTGGGTGGGGATTTCATCACCCTTCCCAGGACCCCAGAAATCACAAAAAGCATATGCATTGACCATTGTTAAAATTAAAAAATACTAGACTCAGCCCTAAGGACTTCGCGCTCAATAGGACAGAGGACTAGTTACAGGCATCAGCCGTTTATCCTATCCGACTTTTGCGGTGCCTAGGCAAGTGTGGCGAAGGTAAGTGGTTATTTAATTAAGGAACTTCGCGAAAGCGTTGGACAACCTCCCACTTACCTGGCACTTATCTGGCCGCATTAGACGGAGAAGAGGCAGTTTGAGGTTCTATTTCTAGCCCTCTGGAACAGTTAGGAGCTGTCTAGTAGACCTAGGTGACCCTAGATCTAGGTGAGATTGTGCATATCTTGTTTGTGATTGCTTAAAGCCGTAAGTCCGTACATATTTCTGTAAAGTTCTTTCTAAAAAGAAAAAAAAAAGAAAAAAATCAAAAACTTTTATAAAAACTTGCCCTTTGTCGCCAAATCCATTTTTTCACCCACCACCCATCGTATTTCTCCATTGACGTTTTCTAACCCTCACCTTCTCCGCTTTGACTATACCAAACTCGTTTAGTGTATGTCCGCTTGGACTCGGGACACTAGCGCCCGCCTAGTCCGCGTTACGTTAGTCGCTACCGACTACGCGATCGACTCAGACGTCGAAACTCCGTCCACTCCTCTTTCACCTTTACCTTTGCCGGCCAACTCCGACGTTGACCGGAATTCTGTTCATACATCTTCACCTTCACCATCACCAACCTCTTCTTCCGCGATGTCAGGATTTAATCCGAACATCTCTTTGACTACCCCTGGATTGGCTCCACCTCCTACGGAGACCAATAACCCACCACCACCTCCTGTTGTAGCGCCGGAGCGAATCGCGCTCCAGGATCGTTTCTATCCCACCCGTTCTGCACTCCCCACTTGCCTTTCTCTTCCACCGGCCAATGGGGATAATTTTGAAATTAAGCCCCACTTCATCAACATGCTTCCACGATTTCATGGGCTTGAATCTGAAGATGCCTATATCTTCATCAATAAATTTCAAAACGTTTGTGCCATGATGAAAACTACCCAACTGTCGGACGATGCTATACGTCTACGGGTCATTCCGTTCACTCTATGCGATCTTGTTGAAAAATGGCTGTATAGCACCGCTTCCCACTCAATAACCAGTTGGGACGAGTTTGTTAAAGAGTTTCTAAAACAATTCTATCCGAATCATAAAACCGCAAGGATCCGCAATGAAATCAACCAATTCTCTCAGCTTCCTTTTGAACCCTTCTGGAAGTGCTTTGACCGGTACAAAGACCTTCTTGTTCAGTGTCCTCACCATGGTATAGAGAAATGGCAACTTTGCCAAACCTTATACGAGGGCCTGAACCCAGCAACGAAGCAGTTGTTGGAGACCATCTGTCAGGGCCACTTCCTATCGAAATCTGACGAGGAAGCGTGGCAATTCTTTGACGACCTTGCGGAGCAAACGCTACAATGGGAGAGCACCAGACCGACTTCTTCTTCTACCTCCACTTCTACCGGTCAGTCTAGGGTAGGAATTCACCAACTTGATGTCTCTATTGCGATGAAAGCTGAAATGGCTGCAATAACGAGAAAGCTTGAAGCGATAGAGAGCAAATTTTCTTCTCCTGCTCCTACCCCTGTTCTCCCCCTTCGTACCATCTGCGCTTGTTGTTCCGATCCTTCTCACTTGACCGAAGAGTGTCCTTACAATCCACCATCGCAAGGACAGGATCAGGTTAATGCTGCATTCCAGCAAAAACCGAGGAATGATCCATACTCTTCCACCTACAATCCCGGTTGGAGGAACCACCCCAATTTCGCCTGGAATCAGAATCAGAATCAATTCCAAGGCAACAATTTCCAAAGGGCCCCTCCGCCGCAACAACAAGCGCAACAACAAACTCAACAGCAGTTTCAGCAACCCTTCCAACCCCAACCTTTCCAAAATCAGACGAACAACTTTGCACCCAACAATTCTTTTCCACCAAACAACTTTGTTCCGTCAAACAACGATAAGGTTTTCTCGCTCGAACGAAGTCTGGAGGCGTTCGTCAAACAATCGACACAATCCACTGCCAACATCCAGTCTTCCATTCAGTCCTTAGTGTAACACACTGCCGCACACGGGCAAAGCATCAAAACCATCGAGGCCCAGATTGCACAGCTGAATGCGGCCTTAAGCGAGCGAGAGAAGGGGAAGCTCCCGTCCCAGCCACTCCCAAATCCCGGTCACCCACATAATGTACATGTTGCTCTTGAACAACAGAACCATAATATGAGTGCCGTGACCACATTGAGATCGGGAAGGATGCTGCAAAACGACATTGGCACACGCATCAACGATGACACCCCGGCCGCTTCTTCTTCTCCTGCTTCTTCGTCTTCTGAGCCTATTCTCCATTCTTCACAAGGCTCTCCTTCCTCTTCTTCTGCTCTGAATGGACCCACTTCTCACTCCACGAAAACATCTGTTCTGGGATCCGTTCCAACTCCACAATCTCCTCCACAAGCATTAGACTCAACCAATTTTAAAAACGTCCCATTTCCAAACCGGTTGAGGTCTAATAAACAAAATCCATAAATGGAGAAGATTCTGGAGTTATTTAAGCAGGTTAACATTAACATTCCTCTTTTAGATGCTGTCCAACAAGTCCCGTCCTACGCGAAAATCTTAAAGGACTTGTGCACGAAAAAGAGGAAGTCTCAGGTACCCAAGAAAGTTTTCTTGGCTAGTGCTGTGAGTGATGCCCTTACCCAATCTTTACCACAAAAACGGAAGGACCCTGGCTGTCCTACGATTTCTATTACCATTGGGGATAAGAACATCAACCGCGCACTATTAGATCTTGGTGCCAGTGTTAACCTGCTTCCGTACTCAGTATACGAGCAATTAGGCGTCGGAGAGCTGAAACCCACACACTGCACTCTCCAAATGGCCGATCGATCGATCACCCATCCTAGGGGTGAGCTAGAGGATGAGTTAATAAAAGTCGCGGACTTCATATTCCCCGTTGACTTCATTGTATTAGACACACAGCCTGTAGCTAACCCCCGGAATCAAATTCCGGTGATACTCGGTCGCCCATTCCTTGCAACCTCAAATGCTGTGATCAATTGTCGCAATGGTTCGATGAACCTCTCTTTTGGAAACATGACGATTGAACTCAACATTTTTAGGTTGGGGAATCAGCCCGCCGAACCTAATGCTCATATACTGGACGTCTGCTCGATCCAGGAGATCACCCCAGAAGAATGTGAATTCGAGGAGTTTCTGTTTGATCACGATAATCTTGACGCCACTAGTGCGTTCCTCCTCGAACCTGCTGCTGTTTCTGCGCCCGACAACGACTACGAGTGTTTCACGTTCTCGAACGATCTTAGCCGCGCACAACCCGAGTTTGAATCTTTCGAATTTCCGGATGAGTTACCTGAACCATCCAACTCGGTCGCTTACACTCGTTTTGAACCTTTGCTGGAGTCCTTTGAGTTCGAGACCTCTGCACCAATCTTGCCTTCAATCGTTTCACCTCCATCGCTCGAACTCAAACCTTTGCCGTCTCACCTTAAGTATGCTTACTTAGGTGACAACGAGACCCTCCCTGTCATCATTTCGGCTTCTCTAGCTCCAGAGCAAGAGAAAACCCTTCTCGCGGTCTTGCACAGCAACAGGCAAGCTTTTTGCTGGTCCATGGCGGACATCAAGGGGATTAGTCCCCTGATCGTTGAGCATCACATTCATCTGATGGATGATGCCAAACCAGCCCGGGATCCACAAAGACGTCTCAATCCAGTCATGAAAGAGGCTGTGAAGAAGGAGATGGTAAAATGTCTAGATAATGGTATCATTTACCCTATCTCATATAGCCAGTGGGTTAGCCCCATTCATGTTGTCCCCAAGAAGTCGGGCATCACGGTCATAACCAACGAGGCGAACGAGTTAATCCCTACTCACACCCAAACTGGGTGGCGAGTATGCATCGATTACAGAAAACTCAACTCCGCAACGCGGAAGGACCACTTTCCGCTACCTTTCATTGACCAAATGCTTGAACGACTGGCCGGACATGAGTACTACTTCTTTCTTGATGGCTACTCCGGCTATAATCAGATTCCCATCGCCGAAAAAGACCAGGACAAGATCACATTCACTTGTCCTTTCGGCATGTTTGCATATCGTCGCATGCCCTTTGGGTTATGCAATGCGCCCGCTACCTTCCAGCGGTGTATGATGGGAATCTTCTCAGACATGGTGGAAGAATTTCTGGAGATCTTCATGGACGATTTCTCCATCTTCGGCGATTCCTTCAACGAGTGTTTGCTGCATCTTGACGCTGTCCTTACCCGATGTAAGGATAAGAACCTCACTTTGAATTGGGAGAAGTGCCACTTCATGGTGCGCGAAGGTATTGTCTTAGGACATATCATCTCGCAAAATGGCATAGAGGTTGACAAAGCAAAGATTGAGGTCATTTCCAATCTACCTCCTCCCCGATGCGTCAGAGATATCCGAGCCTTCCTTGGCCATGCCGGTTTCTATAGACGGTTCATCAAGGACTTTAGCAAGATTGCTAGGCCCTTGACTCTTCTACTGGCCAAGGATACGCCATTCGACTTCAACTCGAGCTGTGTGACTGCATTCGAGTCATTGAAACGCTCACTCACTTCTGCTCCCATTCTTTCTTCACCTGACTGGACGCACCCATTTGAGATTATGTGCGATGCATCCGACTTTGCCATTGGTGCTGTCCTTGGACAACACATCAACAAGATGCCGCACGTAATCTATTATGCGAGCCGAACCCTGAACGACGCCCAACTCAATTATACAACAACTGAGAAGGAATTCTTGGCTGTTGTATTTGCTTTAGAAAAGTTCAGGCCCTACCTCATCGGCTCTCCGGTCATTATCTACACAGACCATTCTGCTCTGCGCCATCTTTTTACGAAGAAAGATGCAAAATCTCGGTTAATACGTTGGATCCTCTTGCCTCAAGAGTTTGACCTTGTCATTAAGGACAAACGAGGATGTGAAAACGTAGTTGCCGACCATCTCTCACGACTTCCTTCTTCACCGTCGCTTCCAATTCTGATCAATGACGTTTTCCCGGATGAACAACTCTTGACAGTATCTTGCGAACCTTGGTTCGCAGATATTGTGAACTATTTGGCCACGGGATTACTACCGACTGAATGGTCAAGTCAGGACAGACTTCGCTTCTTATCCCAAGTAAAACACTTTTACTGGGACGAACCCTATTTGTTCAAGTACTGTCCCGACCAGATTATTCGTCGGTGTGTCCCTGACGAGGAATTCAAGAGTGTGCTGTCATTTTGCCACGATCAAGCGTGTGGCGGGCATTTTGGCCGCAGAAAGACAGCTGAGAAGATCTTGCAATGTGGTTTCTACTGACCACAACTCTTCAAAGACGCTCATGACTATTGCAAGACTTGCTCCCGGTGCCAACACTTGGGCCGGATATCTCGGAGGAACGAGATGCCGCTCCAACCGATCTTGGTTGTGGAGATTTTCGACGTTTGGGGGATAGATTTCATGGGGCCGTTTCCCAGCTCTTTCGGGAACTTGTACATTCTTCTCGCTGTTGATTACGTCTCTAAATGGGTCGAGGCTGTGCCCAGCCGGACTAACGACAACAAGGTTGTCGTTAGGTTTCTTAAAGAAAACATTTTCTCCCGTTTTGGGCACCCCCGAGCGATTATTAGCGACAATGGAAGTCATTTCTGCAACAAAACTTTCGAGGCCTTGATGCGGAAATACTCCATTAATCATAAGCTATCCACGCCCTACCACCCCCAAACCTGCGGGCAGGCCGAAGTTTCAAATCGGCAAATCAAGTAGATACTGGAGAAGACGGTTTCCAAGAACCGTAAGGATTGGTCGCTGAAACTCACTGATGCCCTTTGGGCATTTCGAACCGCTTATAAGACCGACCTTGGCATGTCTTCCTATCGGCTTGTGTACGGAAAAGCTTGCCACCTACCTGTCGAAATAGAGCATCGCGCATTTTGGGCGATAAAGGAGCTGAATCTGTCTCTCGAGGATGCGGGCAGCCATCGGAAGCTGCAGTTGAATGAATTGAGTGAGCTTAGGGATGAGGCTTACGATAACGCGGTTGTCGTTAAGAATCGAACGAAGGTGTTTCACGATAAACACCTTTTACGCAAAACTTTCGTACCTGGTCAGCAGGTACTGCTTTACGACACCCGACTTCACTTCCATCCAGGAAAGCTCAGATCTCGCTGGATAGGGCCGTATTTTGTGCGGAATGTGTATCCGGATGGCGCTGTGGATTTGGAAAATCCAAAGGACGGTTCATTTTTCAAAGTGAACGGACACCGACTTAAACCGTACCTTAGCGCCGAACCAACAGAGGAGCTCCTGTTCTTACAGGAGCCGGTTTACCCTGCATAATCTTCCTCTGCCTACCTCCAAACTTCGGTTATCCAGCCAAGAACAGTGGACACTGTTCCAAATAAGTTTGGGGGTATGTATATACCATTTTGTATATATTTGTGGATATTCTTTTTCTTTTTCTTTTCTTTAAAAACAAAAACAAAAAAAACAAAAAAAAATTGGGTATCGCTAACCGACAATTTTGACCCTTCAAATAATCTCTTCATGCAATGACAGTGAGGACACTGTCCAGTTTAAGTTTGGGGGTACGCTCGGTACGCATTTCTTACCTTCGCATTCATATGTATATTTTGCATCTGCATATTAAAATCCATAAAATCCATAAAAATCTGAAAATTTTCTAAAAACATAAAAACTTTTCTGTCAAGTTAGCATTTTCTAAAAACATAAAAACTTTTCTGTCAAGTTAGCTAGTGGGAGGACTCTGATTCAACATTTTGACGGTTTTGTTTGATTAAATAAGAATAACTAAATCTTATGTTTAGATTTTGAAAACCTGAAAGATAACTCTCCTTTGAAGTTAACTATAGCTGATATACGTCTTTACATCACACTACACGTGTCGTGAGTTTTTGGAAATTAGATGACAAGTCTTTTCTGTCTAAAAACTTTTAAATGGATAAATGATTTTCTGAGGATCAAATAGGTTTGTTCTGAAATAAGTAATGTCAAGAATAGTTTATGAAGTGAAGTGAATATGAAGGAATGTTATTGATGCCTTAATTGGAACTAAGTCTGAAAAATAACCCATCCGAAACTTGATTGGAATGATTACACACCAAAACCCACTAAACACGTCTTTTATCCAAAAAATAATTGAACTGCCGGTTATATCTCCGTTCGTATTGAATCATCAGGATTTTCACGCCAAACTGTTTTTTGTTTTTGGACCTAGGTAACTTGAGTAATTAAGTCCGCTGGGGTGTTTCTACACCTAATGCCCTAAAGCCAACTGGTTTGGGTGCATTGGCCCAAAGCTCGCTAAGAAGCCTAGAAAGTCCAGATTAAAACAAAGTCAAGCAAGTGTTCTCTCCGAGTTAAAATTCCTAATGGTTCTTTGTGTGAGAATAATCTTGATAAAAGACAGGCTTTTATAAAAAATTTAGCGGAGATATGAAGGTTTTACTCTATGATAAAGACTATTGCACGTTCACAGAGGTGTGTATGAAATGAAAACAAGAAAAATGTGGAGTGAAATATAAGACTAGTTTCCTGTTAAGGAAGATAGAAATTCTAAAGTTGAAACTTTACTGGAAAACGAAACTTGAAAAATGCTTAACTCTTTATAAAACTTATGTGATCCTTTCAAAATTTTTATCTGGGCTTTATTGTGTGACATAATGACTTTAATCGATCCTTCTGGAAACTTAACGACACTATTTGCACTGCACGTAAAGACATATAAAATCTGTAGTTAAAGAAGAAGCGAGGTGTGAAAAATAAGGGGTTGATAGTCTAGACTTGGGATCATAGAATTGTTATTTTCTGAAACAAAACTTTTGGGGTTTGAATCATAGTTATTTTGCAAAACTAGCTTGACCGGATTTTGTGGGTGTAATCCGCTGAAAACCCTCAGGAGACAACACTCCTCCTACTAGGGACACCTAGAGGTTTAACGGCTTGTTGCACATGCTCAGTGCAATCGCGTTCCCTGCGAAAGTGAGGTTAGGAAATTTTTTGTGAATAAATTGGTTTTGCTCGGGACGAGCAAATGATAAGTTTGGGGGTATTTGTTCATATCAGATTTTTGCATTTTCATACCGCCCAATTTTTATCACATTGCATATCGGTAGGTACTCTTGAGCTGTGTTTGCTAGTCAATTGCAGGATACAGGTTCTCGGCTCTTAACGGTGAAATTCAAGGAAAAACACGACAAAATCCGGGTTCCTGCCAACCACAGATAAAACACAGGTCTCCGCTCTTTATCCGTCTATTGCCACACACCAGTTTAAGAGACAAAATGGCAAATCAATGTCGTTTTCATGCACAAGGCTCAATGGCAGCACAAGATCCAAGAAATCTACACGGAGCTCGAGGAAATCATGATAAAAAGATCCACATCAAATCACTTTTTGCTCAACAGAAATTCTGGAAAAATCGTGGAGAGATTCTGAGAAAACAAGTGTACCAAACTGAGCCAAATATCAACACTTAGAAGCATAAAAATTCCGAGGAGCCAACTCCTCTAAAGAGCCGCGGTTCCGCGGCAATAGCAGGCTTAGGCCGCGGAACCGCGGCCGTACGGCCTCCTCAGCTGACGAAACTTCAGGGTTATTTTGGTCTTTTTATATTGAGGCAGAATTTTGCCCTAGATTTTCAGTTCACTGCCTATAAATAGCCCAGAACCTTGTGAAGCCAAGGGTGCATAATCTTGTATTTTTCTAGGTTTAGAATACTTGTTTCTTCTTCCTCTTCTCATCTCTTCTCCATTGAAAAACTTGTAGTGAGCTTTTGTGAGTGAAGAATGATGAATAAAGAAGTTCCTTTTGTTATTATATCTTGTCTTGTTCTTTAGTTAAATTATTATTGCTTGTAATTTTCATTTGTTAACTTAGTTGTTGTTATTTCTTGTTGTTTCTTTCTTTTCTCTTTTCCTTTATCCTTAAACAACCATGACGCTTACGCTTGATCCTTGCCAAGGTGAGGTCGCAAACAGCTAGTTGTTATCTTCTAGTCTCCTTCTTTCTATCTTCCTCTTTTGTTTTGTTTTCTTTTTGTTATGATGAGTGAGTAGTTCCATACTTGTTAGGGTAGGATAAGGGAAGTTTGAGAGAAGGAAATCTCTCTCACTCTTTCCTTGCCCAACATCTTAAATCGACTCCCGTTAATTGAACCACAATCCGCTCCCTACGGCACCCTATCCTATATGATAGCGGTGATTCCGTAGTGAGACCGGTTGTGGTTGAATTAACCGGAGGTTATGGCTAAGAGCCAAGAACGGACGAACAAGCACCAAAAGGAAGAACTTAAGCGTTGGAAAGCCTAGCTTATACTCGCAAGTTCCTTCCTAGTCGTGCTAATCCCCGTTGTTGCCGATTACCGTAACACCGATATTAAGAGTGGCAACGAAAGAAGTGAGCGACTCCTAACTCAAACTAACCTAATCCTAACCCTAACAAGCTCTCTTTACATATCATTTTAACACTTAGATAATCACAAACAAATCTGGAAAATTGGACTTAACTCGTTAAAGCACATAGAAAAAGATTCCTATCTCCCTGCGGACGACCCGTACTCAACCGGCTAGCTACAAGCGAAACCGTTTTGATTGCGGTAATTAACTAAACTTGAACACGCAGAATCGCTACCAATCACAACACTGTGGGGGCATTTGTTCCCTGATTTAAAATCAGGAAAAGCTTCAGAAGAGGCATCACGTGCCCACACGTGACCAGCGATCACGTGTTGGCACGTGACGTTCAAAGCAGCGGAAAAGAGCAAGCGCAGAAGAGAAGCCCATTTCAGGGGCCACGTGCTCACACATGACCAGGGGCCACGTGCTCACACGTGACTAGGGGTCACGGGCTCACACGTGACCAACGGTCATGTCGCCACACGTGACCGGCTTAAAAAGTCTTATTCTTTAACAGAATTAAATTCTGAAGATAAATCTTTCAAATCTTTCCAAAATGAAGAAGGATTATCTAAAACCGTTGGATTAAAAATCTAAAGGTGATTAAATATCACCAATTTATGGAAAAATCTTGGACTTGGAAAGATTTCCCCCTAAATCTAACCGAAATAACAAAGAGATATCTTTGGATTTAAAATCCAATGGTGAATAAAATTCACCTAATAATCTAAAAGCCCAGATTAATGATGAAGATAAATCAAATCTCTCAATGAGAGATTTACTAAACAGATTGATTCTTTTCCTTCTCCTATAAATAGGAGCCAAGAAAAGAAGAGAGGGACCTTTGGACCTTTTTCTTTTGATACACAGAAAGAGAGATATAGAGCCTTTGATTCTCTGCAAAAGGAAAACCTTAGGTAAGAAAAGAAAAGGGAGGCTTAAAAAGAGAATTTAATTCTCAAAAGAGTTTAACTCTTATATTAAAGAAAAGAACTTAGTTCTTTCTCTGGTAGAGGATCTGCAAAGTGCACATCTCCCCATGAATTGAGAATTTAATTCTCATTGGGTTGAGATCCTTCCATGCAGATCTAAAACATAGAGGAGGAATTGAGCTTTGAGAATTTAATTCTCACAGAATGATAGGAATTTAATTCCTTTGAGATAAAATTAGGGTTTAACCCCAGGAATTTAATTCATTCAGAATGGACAGAACTAGGGTTTAACCCTAATTGAGAACTTAATTCTCCCAAACTCACAGAAATTTAATTCCCTTAAAGAAAAAAGAATTAGGGTTTCATCGTATACCAGAATTTAATTCTTTACAGAAAAGAAATTAGGGTTTAACCCTATTTAAGAATATAATTCTTCAGAAGAAAACAGGAATTTAATTCCTCCAAAGTTTATTGCTAGGGTTTGACCCTATGAAGAATTTAATTCTTAGATGAACAGATCTTTAAAACATGCAAAGAGTCAGAGTCACGTGTTACCACGTGACCCCTGCAAAGATCCACAGAAAAGAACTTTGAGTCAGAGTCACGTGTTACCACGTGACCCCTGCAAAGATCCACAGAAAATAACTTTGAGGCAATGCCTCACGTGTCCCACGTGACCCCTGAAGCACACAGAGAAAAAGGCAAAAGAAACAGAAAAGAGCTCTATGGCGCCCTCACGTGTCAACACGTGACCCCTAATGAGCATTCTAACAGACCAGAGCGTGGGCCTCCATCACGTGCTTACACGTGATGGCCGTCAGAATTAAAAGTGTTAAACACTTACCCGCAGAATAAAATAAGGGGAGTCAGGGGGCTCTCACGTGTCCGCACGTGACCCCTCTCTCCTAAGTGTTTAACACTAGTCTGGAGATTTTGTCCCCAGTGTTTAACACCGATTTTCTTAGTGTTTAACACCAGTTTGAAAACTCTGTTCCCAGTGTTTAACACTGATTTGCTTTAGTGTTTGACACTAATTTGGAATCTCTATTTCCAGTGTTTAACACTGATTTGACTTAGTGTTTAACACTAATTTGAAAACTTTGTTCTTAGTGTTCAACACTGTTGGTCTCTAGTGTTTAACACTAGCTTTAGCCCAATTGGCTAAGTTTCCAAAGGCAAAGCCTCTCCTTCAATGAACCAACAGAGGGCCAATACCCCAAAAATGATTGGACTTAGCCCAAGCTGGCCATAAGTCCTCAATTCAAACTTAACTGGGCCAATGGGCTCATAATATAATAATTGATCTTAGTTTCCAAATTGGACTACAGATCACTTAATCTACCCTTGTTTAAGGGTACATCTCTTCACTCCTTTGACACTTGGCGTTGTAATTCCTCAACATCTTCAAAGAGGTGATGGGTCCCGATCACCACACATTGATACGGACTGTGGGATCCCTAAACTCACGGACTATGAGGTCCTTAACCTTGACCGTGATGTCTTAAAACTAATATCGGACTGTGGAGTCCTTAAATCCACGGACTATGAGGTCCTTAACCTTGACCGTGATGTCTTAAAACTAACATCGGACTGTGGAGTCCTTAAATCCACGGACTATGATGTCCTTAACCTTGACCTTGATGTCTTAAAACTAACATCGTACTGTGGAGTTCTTAAATCCACGGACTACGACGTCCTTAACCTTGACCGCAATGACTTAAAACTAACACTGGACCGCAATTTCCTTAAACTACCTATTGACCGTAATGTCATTAAACTAAACAACAGGGCTCCCTTAATAGCTCTCTTGTTGGATCTAAACGATCCCGTTAAGTTGATCTTAGTCTAAAAACTAGACTGACGTGTCCTTAACAAACGTTTAAGTTGATCTTAGTCTTAAATGAGGCTAACGTATCCTTAAACACAACCCCCAAACCCAAATCTAAGAAAGATACGGATTGGACTAGTCCACGCCCTACGGGCGACGACATAACTCAGTCTCCATATACAATCCATGAGCAACCAAACACAAATCAAACACACACGACATGAAGTGACCATCTGGAGAAGGAGAAAGTTGTTACCGCAATGCGGTAGCGTAATTAACTGCAGTGGCTTGCGCCTGCAGGGAAGAGCGTCCCCACAATAAAAAAAAACCTCAAGCGAGGGGGAATCAGACGAAGTCTGCTACATCGGACGCATCCGTTTAAACCTTCGATACACGGTGCCATAAATCAACTTGGCATCTTCGGAGAGGTATACGGATAACACCAATTAGCATCTGCCCCGAATTTCAGGCAAGACGTCAGTCGCGCCGTCTTTCGGTGGGGAACACCAGCGAATGAAGCGAAGGCCAAATTCCTAGCTTCAGGGTCTTGACGGCAACTCATATAAAACCTGAAAGATTATCGGAGATCCTCTCACACCAGCGCGGAGTGGTTATGACTCATCGGGGCTCTCTAAAATGGGCCTAACCTCAAGTAAAAAGCGACATGGCAAAATTCCTAACGCTTGCTCTTCCGACGGTCGAACTGCCTAGGAGGATTGCTTGAAGACGTCTTGTCCAGCCCCCGAAGGAATCAGAGACACGACAGTCGCAAGGCTACTCGAACAAGAAAGAGTGCCTAACGAGGAATACATCAGCCAATGCGACGGTACGATGGAAAAAATCCTAGTACCACAAACCCTAACAGACCTTTGTCGTAAAGAGCAGAGGTTAACTGTGACGTTAGGATATCCTTGCGAGAAATGCTCGATTCGTCTCGACTCGCAGGGAAAAGCCTTAGGAAATCGGGATAAGAGCCGGTTTCCTAAGCACTGGGGCCCTGCAAGTCAGTTCAAAATGGACTCCTGCATACTATTCACGGGTCACACTCTCCAAAGTCGAATCACGACAAGGAGGGAATCAACCGCTTACGGGTCCTCTCGACTCGTAAGAGGGAAAATTCTCTTATAAGATCCTTACGACTTATAAGGGAAAACGCACTTAGGAATCCTCACGATTCCTAAGGAGAAAATATACCTATGGGATCCTCTCGACTCGTAGGGAGAAAAGTCTTCATGAGACCCTCACGGCTCATGAAGTTGAAAAGTCTTAGGCAGCAGATCTGAACCTGCCTCCTAAGCCATCACTACCCCTCGAAGAAGCCAAAACAAGATGTTCACCCCATCATCTGCCGGCTGTGTTTGTTAAGGTGGCATGCTGATAACAAAAGAAAGAAGAAAGTAGAAAGATAACACAAGACATTGCGAAAGAAATGTATCTTTTATTCATGAATTCAATTGGGTACAAAATACATCATATGAAAGAATAAAAGAATCAATACATTTTATTCAAAATTTACAAATGACGCAAAAGCAACTATTGGGAGGGAAGTGTCTTAAGTAGGCTAATCAATTGCTCACGCACTCCCCTCAGCCTCTTGTCATGGTCAGCTGCCGCGGCCAACTCTGCTTCAACCTGAGCTCGTTGCTGCAAATAGGACGAAAGCTGCTCCTTGACTGCCCGCTGAGCTGCCCCACAATTCTATTCATCCCGCTCGACGATGTCGAGCTTCTGCCTCAGTGTTAGCCCGTCAGAGATGCATCGTAGAAGGCTTTCAAAGATAACTTTCAACTGTGCAGTATTTGCATCAACCTGAGCGTGCAGCTGGGCAGACTCACTTGAAGTCTCTTCGCACTCCTTACATTTTAAGGCCGCCTCTTGTTCAAGATGACGGAAGAAGGGAGTGCTCTGCTCGACCCACGCAGCCCGCTGGGTGTTCACAGCCAGGACCTCTGGAGCAGGACGTCCGACCTCGAGTTCTTGCAAGCAAGCCTCAATTTTCCTGCAGAGATTAACCCAAGACTCAACGACGCCCTCACTATGAAAGTTCACGAGCGTCGCCAGCATAGGATTAACCTCCGCGGCAAAATCCACAGCGAATGTGGGAGTCTCCACGTCAAGCACCTTGATGTAGTCGCTCAACATGCGCAGACTATTCACAGCGCCTTTGGAAGATGAGCGTCGAGAAAAGGGGCCTGCAGGCATCACGATTCGAGATTCGAAAGGAGCTGAAGTTGATATCACTACTGAAAGACAAATCACAGTCAAATGACGATTCTATAAATAGATGGGTTCCATGAACAATGGAGTTTACTATACCGGCTGCAGCAGGTGGCAAGGCCGGGAGTACCAGTGGCGCAACTGTTCTTTCGTCTCCTCCTTCGATCTGTAGTGCTGCAATCAAAACAAAGAAGAATTAGAAATGATTTGACTGCCCGTTAAAGAAAAGAAATCATTTAGAAAAGATACTCACCGACACCACCAGGCGGACCAATCTCTGACAGGAAGGAGAAGTGAGGGTGCAGCACCTGTTACAGGTGGTCAAAAAGGACTCCTGCAAAGATGCAGTAATGCGATGTCAATACATAAACTATACAGCTCAGAAGTAAGACTGATGGGTCACAAATCTGTACCTTCCAACATCTGAGACGGTGTGAGAGAAGGTAGAGGGGGAGTCACCATCAAAAAAGTAACTGGTGGCGTTGTCTCGGGTAGCGCGACCTCAGCACTCGCCACACCTGCATTAGAAACAAGACAAACACTGTTAGGAAAGATTGAAAAAGATTGAAGAACAAAAGAAAAGAAATGACCCAAAATCTACTTGATGAGTTGCCAGTCGGAACCGCGACGAGGGCGCCACTTGATACAGCAACGGTTTCCTCCTCCTCCTCCATCGGGATGGTCTCACCTCTCGTCGCCTCATCCCCTGACTCTACAAGAGCCGTCGTAACGCTTGCGACGTCAGGAGATGGCCAAGAGCCGTAAGCGGGAAGAGCAATGATCGGGGCGGTGCCCGACTCTTGAGAAGGAGCGGCCACCTCAGGCTCAGCAATTGTAGCCGTCTCACCCATCGCCATCTCGGGCTCAGCAATGGCAGCTATCTCAGGCACAGCAAATGTGACTGTCTCACCAGCCGCTGTCTCGAGCTCGGCAATTAGAGCCACCTCGCCTACCGCCGCCTCAGGTTCAGTAATCACGGCTACCTCCTCTACCGCTACCCCGGGCTCAGCAGTCGCCGCCACCTCTTCCGTGGGACTCGGCCCTGCAAGATAAGATATATGAGAACCGATATTTAAAACTTTGACAACGGGACCCCATGTCATATTACCTTGAGTTGATCTTCCGTTTGCTTCCCGAGCCGCACGTGCTTCCCGTCTATAGGCAGTGGACAAGGCAGCCGGGGATTCCTCCGAAGGAGTAGGGGCAGAGGTAGCGGTGCTCGATCCCGCACCCGCGGCTAAGGCAGCACTACGCTCCCTTGCTGCACCCACCCTGCGCTTCCTTTCCGCCCGGGACGTGAGAGCCGATCTTCTCAAGACCTCCGTCAATAGAACGTCATCATCCACGCCAGGAGCTACCTCTGGAGCCGTTACGGCGTCCGTCATCGGTTTCTTGAGTAAAGTCTCTTTCGGCAGTGTCGAAGAGGCCGGGACTTCAGTGGCTGGCCCGGGAAGAATTTCCATATCACTTTGCGGGATCGGCATTGTGGTCCCTGCAATAAGATAGAGAAAGGGTTAGATTGTCCACAAGAAAGGAAGATGAAGATGTAATGAGCCGATACATACCGATACCCAACAAAGCGCGATTCCTCTCCTCCTCCTCGAAAGTCTTGAGAGAAGCTGCGTGAGCTTCTTCAGTGGAAGTGCCTGTTAAAGAAGGAAAAGCGTCAGTAAAAACACGATAATAGAAATACGATGCAATGGCGAAAAATACAGCTAATGATTACCTGATCGCGCGAGGATAGCCAACCCCTCTTCGTGGCTGGCCAATTGCTCCGAAGCAGCAATGGCAGCCGCCAGATCAGTATCATCTGGCGGCATGACTAAGCCCTCATTTGTCCCATACTCGCTCAAGCCCTCACTATAAGGAGCATGAGGCTCCTAACCAAATACGACATCGGCAGAGAAGAGAGACTTCTTCTTCCTCTTCTGCGAGCGAGCTCCGGTTGCAACCAGCTTGCGCTTAGTAGGCACTTTGGGACGGCAAGTCCCGATATCCGAGCCCACGCCAGATTCGGGTAAAAATACATTTACCGTCTCCGCGGGAGCACGGGACACTAATGGCACATCTACCGTATCCACTGGAGCACGGGGCAATCCACGCGTAGGGCTTAGCACACATGGAGGTTCAGCTGCAGCAACCTCTCTTTGCGGAGGGGGGACAGCGATCCGTCGCTTAAAGGGACGTTGCGATCACCGGCAGGGGGCGCACTCTTGAGATCGAGCAGCAGCCGCCTCTCTTCCGTGATAACAGCACCCATCGCGTGTTGATACCAGGCCGCGTGTACGTTGAGGGCCCTCGGGACGCAACTCGGCTCGCTAATGAAGAAGTGGGAGCCCGTATTCAAGCGCATGAAGTGATGCAGCGCACCCCGTATTCCCTCTCTGGTGGCAGCGTGTTCTACCAAGAAAGCCTCCAGTGGGACCCCCTGATTATAACTCAGCTGCTGGGCAAAATGATGGGGGTTGTATCTCATGAATAACGCCGCATCATTTTGCCTGAATACGAGAAAGCCCGGCTGGATGGAGTATAAATGGAGAATCTCCCGGGCTTTCAACACGGAGGCTCCGTCCTTAAAAACGTCTCGCAATGCCAACACCGACTTGGAAGTTTCCTGGCCGATCGTCAGGACTTTTTCCGTGAAAGACATACCATCTCCGACCGTGCGCGGACGAAGAAGCAAGCCCCTAGCTTCCAGCGGTGATGGACTCACGATGGACGCGTCAACCAGCCGCATCATTCTCGGAAACTTGCATTTCTCATAAAACGAAGGTCTCTTATGAATGCCAAAGACCCCTAGCATGTGCATCTCCATCCACGAAGTAAAGTAATGCATCGGGAAGTTGGCAGCATGCACCCCCGGTTCAGTAGTATCCGCCGCTACGCTAAGACCATGGTATAGGTGGGCTAACCCGGCGATCCCGATGGCCACTTGTATTCCGGCAACCATGCGATGCGCGGGGTAGAAGACAGAGGGCCTCATGTAACGAGGATGCATCGGAAGCGCGAACCAACTCAACCATAGCCCAAGAAACCCAAGAAAAAACGCCTCCTCATCAATGCCCGGGGCGGCGATTTCTGACATAGGGATGACCGCAGTGTCAGGAAGAAAGAAGCCCTTCTGATCAGTTTCCAGTACCGGCTGACGGTCCAAGCCAAAGACGAAGGGATCATCGATCTTGGAAAACTTTTCGCCTCGTTGCGACAAAATCTCTGGGCGAAGAAACCGGGCAATGAAGTCCGCAAAACTGACCCCGCGACCTCCGGATTCCAGGAAGAGGCTCTCGTACATGTTCAGCACCTTTATCAGACTGGGGAATTGGTGATGAATGGAGTTCTCTGGCGTGAGGCCCATCACCACCGGCTTGGTGGCAAAAACATATTCATCTGGAGGAAGTAACTCCTCGTAGTGCTCCCCCCTAACCGGTAGACCGGAAACCTCAGCAAATTCTTCTAAGGAGATAGAGACTTCTTTGTCCAGTAGAAGGAAAGTATGGGTTGGGATGTTCCACTGCTCCAAGAACGCCTTAATCCACCATGTGGGAGGAGCCGAATATTGGAACAACGAAGCATAAACCGCAGGGTATAGGCCGAGCTTCAGCGGCTGCGTTTTCTTTGCTGACAAGATGTAACTGGCCCACTGCAAATACCCGGCTGGATGACGGGGAGTTAGCCCGATGTTGTAGGGTTGTCCCTAAGGGCGCGACTCACCCTGGCATATGCGCCGCCCCAGGGTATCCAAATCCGCCGGCAGCTGCATGGGTACGGCGGCAATCGAAGGTTGAAGAAGACCCTCCGAAGTCCAATTAACAACCTCCACGACATAGTTCACCAGGGGTGCATCTGCATACGGAATCGCCGAGATCGGCTCCGACGGTGTCGCACAAGAGAAGCTTTGACGACCTCTGATAATCTGGTCATACCATCTGCCCCACAAGTAGAGATTTTTGTGTTCCGAGTCACGGTCTTTGATGAGCGCGAGAACCTCCCGGTCCACAGGTGCCTCAGGGAATCCTCCCTCTGAACGGACGAATGGAAACGTTGTATCGAAAGACATGTCGCCTGCAAAAAAAAGAGGGACATAAATCAACTGTCAGTACTATAATTTAATTTTAAATTTTCTGAAACTCGGTACTTTAAAAAATTTGTACCACACTGCAATGCAATGGAAAGGGGACCAAAGGGGGACCCACAAAATCTAGATGACAATTCATCAATTGATAATTAATAAAACAGTCTCATCATTAGATAAGACTGTTAATTAATGAGGAAATTCTCAAGAAAATTCTCATTGAATGAGAAATCCCTTGGGAAAAGGAGAAAATCTCCCTTTGAGAATAAAGCTCTATGACAGAGTGACACTTGTCAAACTCTGATCATGAAGGAATAAAATTCCTTAAAGAGCCTGGCTCTGTAATGATGATGGAAAAATCCATCAAGGATTAATTAAAATTAATTTTTTATGAATTAAAAATTCTAGGATCTTCAAGATCCATGAAAAACTCTTAAGAGTTCTTCATCAAAGATCAAGAAATCTACATATTATCAAAGGGCAGAGCTCTGATTCATGGGCTAAGAAACCCCAAGAAAAGATCTCTTTAGATCTATGGGTTCATGAGAGCAAAGCTCTGTTAATGAAACCCTAAATGGGTTTTTCTTTAGATCAAAGATCTATGAAGAGCAAGGCTCTGTAAAACCCTAATTTATTAAAAATTAATTTTTTTTAAACTTTACCTAAGTTCTAAAAGAGTTTTTTTACTCTTGAGAAATTCTTAAAGAGCTGTGCTCTGAACAAAAATTATCAAAGAAAATAGATGATTATCATCTAAGGGACCAAAGGTCCTATTTATAGGTATTGAACCGCCTCTTCAACTTCTGAGTTGATCCAAAGGCTCAGATGCTGCCACCGCTGCACTCACGTGTGCGCCACGTAAGCGCAACGGTGGGGGGCATTTGTTTCCCCCAATCAGAGCAAAGCTCTGTTTTAAAAATTCAAAATTCAAAAGAATTAAAGCAACGCTTCAGATCCAGCGCTCTGCGCTGCGCGCCACGTGTCAAACACAGATGGGCTAACGCCAGGTGCGCTGCGCCCTAGGCAGTGCACCATGAGTGCGCTAGCGCTAGGCGCGTTGCGCGCCACGTGTCAAACACGGGTGCGCTAGCGCAGTTGCGCTGCGCTCTGCTCTGCACTGCGCGCCACGTGTCAAACATGGGTGCGCTAGCGCAAAGTGCGCTGCGCTCTGAGCAGCGCACCACGTGCAAAGCACGGGTGCGCCAGCGCTGGAATTAAAAATTCCCCACCGTTAGATCAAAAGATCTGATAATGATAAATCATTAATCAAAATTAAAATTCTGTTATGGAAAGATTTTCTCAATCTTGTGAAAAACAAGAAGATTGTCTTCTGCAAAAGAGAAGCCATAGGATCAAAGATCCAACGGTGGGGAAAATCCCCAAATCAATCAGAGAAAGATCTCTTTAACTGATTCAACAAATCAATTTGCCCTATATAAAGGCCCCAAGACTTCAAGTCTGATAGAGGAGAAACCCCCTGCAAACTTTGAGAAAAACTCAAAGAGAAACAAGAACAAGCTCTTAGAAAAAGAAGATCATTTCTTCAAGGTAAAGAATTAATTCTTGAGCAACAGAGATGAAATCTCTCATAAAAAAAAGAAGAACTATCTTCTTAAAGGATCATAGATCTACAAAAGTTCAAGGTCTTTGATAAAAAGAAAAAGATCAAAATATCTAATCAGAAGTATTTACTTCATTCACAGATCCTTGATCTACAAAGACAGAGCCCTTTTATAAACAAGAACTTTTGTTCTTGAATCTTGAGGCAAAGCCTCCTTTAAAAGAAGAACATAAACTTGTTCTCTGATCATAAAATTGATCAGATACACTATGCGCTACTAAACAGTGCCTTGCACTCATGAACTGCGCTTTTGCGCTCCTTGGACTGGCGCTCAGCGCCAAAACGTGCCACGTGTCAATCACAGAAACAATTTGCGCTTTGCGCTTCTGAAATAGCGCACTGCGCTCATGGGCTGGTGCTTGGTGCCAAGCGCGCCACGTGTCACTCACTGGCGCGCCCCTAAATCAGCCCAAAGCGCTCATAAACTGAAAGCGCAATGCGCTAATAAACTAGCGCTAAGCGCGACACGTGTCACCTTCGTGTGCGCTACCCGATAGAAGCGCAATGCGCTCTTTAATTGGCGAAAAGCGTCTAACGCGCCACGTGGCGCACTGTCAGATCACACTTTGTTCTGATGAATGTTATGCATTCAATACAAGACAAAAATTGTCAGGACCTAATGCTCCGCATTACTAAAAGGGCTAAGCCCAAGTAAAGGCTCAATAGCCAGAACAATAAAATGTTAAACATTTATTGGACTTAGCCTAAGATTGTCCGTAAGTCCTCAACTCATATCAACTGAGCCCATATGCTCATAAACCTTTTAACAGACTTTAGTCCCAAATTGGACTATAGATCTCCCAACCAAAATTGGTTTAAGGGTACATCTCTGAACTCCTCTGATATTTGTCGTTGTAATCCTTCAACGTTTTTAGAGAGGTGACGGGTCCCGACGGCCATAAATTCCATAGACTATGATGTCTTTAAACTGGACTGTGGGGTCCTTAAACTCATGGACTATGATATCCTTAACCTGGACTGTGGGGTCCTTTTAAACCCATGGACTACGATGTCCTTAACCTGGACTGTGGGGTCCCTAAACCCATTGACTATGATGTCCTTAACCTTGGACTTTGGGGTCCCTTTAAACCCACGGACTATGATGTCCTTAACCTTGGACTAAAATGAGGTGTCCACCTTCTAGAATGATTTCTGTATAAATACGGAATACACTCTACCGTATATACATACCCATATTCATATCAAAATACAAATACCCAAAGAGATTGAATAATACAAAGAACATAATATTAGAATATACATATCGAAATATATATATATATGTAAATTATCAAATCAATACCTGATTTAATAATCCGTTTCAATCCCAAGCCGGCTAGTATTATCAACCATCCGATCGAAAGTCCGGCTAACTAGTACAATCATTCGATTGGAACCCTGCACGTATCAAAATACGGCTACTATATCATTTCGCCTGAACCAAGGAATCCCTCTGTGTGGGACTCTAAAGATTCGACAGTACGACAGCAGTGAGTTACCAGATAAATCCATAACCACAAGTACGTCAGCGGCACTAGCTGTACATAACGGCTGACCGGATACCTGTCGAAAAGGAAGGCCGACGAGCAAACTCATCCGGATCCCTACTGTGTCTATCTGTGATAATCTCCGTACAGTCCGGTTTCTTCTTCTGATAGTATCGCATACCGGGTCTAGGGGGTGGTAAACGTCAGACCCTAATAACTGGATAATTCGTGCCGATGTGGCTCAGGAACAATCCGAGAAACTACTGATCTAACTATCAGTAAATCCTAACTGCATTGGACAAGGTCTTATGGTGCTGGCCAATCGAACACAGTGCGATATCGACTCCCTATACCGGAAGAGACGAGTCCCCAACAATCTCTCACTGCCTCCATGTAGCTTGAGACTGTACCCAACTAAAACCTGTTTACACGACTCAGTAGAGCCGTGATAGGATAGTAATCTAAGTACAGTGGGAACGCACATGAGAAAAATGACGATCTCAGGTCTGAAGACTAACATGTACTCATGTCACCTAAGAACTATCACGCCCCGCTTCCCAGTGTACGGCGAACGGGATGCGATGAGGCCGCTACGTATTTACTCTGAAGTAAATATGCTAAGCGTAGCTAAGCAATATAAGTAAAATGCATAAGAGACAAAGACAATAGATATATATTGAACAACAACTTTATTTATTAACATTCTTTTTACAATACATCTAAAAAATAAATACATGTAATGGAAAGCAATGCCTAAATAGTGGCATAACGGAAATGGAAAGTACTAAAATGAAATGTACAAGTAACTAGAGCTCCGGGTCGAAGGCTAGCTGATCCAAGTCCTCGCTGGTGGGCTTGATCTCCTGAAGGTCCGAATCACCTGACGACATTCCAAAGAAGAAGAAAGAGAGTGTCGTCAGCGAACAAATCGCTCGGTAAGTCCCAAAGATGAGGGAGAAATAGAATAGACAGAGAGAGAGAGAGTGTAACTTTTAAAGTTGTATTATATTGTTAACGCTGTTGTTTGTAGCTTTGTATAGAAGAGGCCAGTGTATACGAGTGGAGTCTCACTAGACCAGAGACAACGGTATATAGAGTACAAGGCTCCGTCGATAATACCACGGAACAACGGTGATTGAATTCAGGTTAGTGTCTTATGGTTGCAGTCTCGTGCCACTTTTAACACCTTCCGTACCAATCTACCCCTTATAAACCCCGCGATGTCGTGTTTGTATTATTTGTATTGTATTGTCTTATAAATTGAATTGTATAGATGGATGACTTTCCGAAACTATGATATCAGTAAATGGATGTAACTGGAGAATCATGTAGATGGATGTATATCTATGGTTCGGTTCAGTCAAGTTGTATAAATTGATAGATTGAACAGATTGAATATATAGATTCGTATTGAATTGTTATATATACTTGAATCTCATTCAAGTCAGATTGATTATATTGAGACTCAGTCTGAGTCAGACAATTAGAAAAGAAATTGAATCCTGAATTAGGTTTTGGTATTATCGGTAACCACTGCATATGGACGGCAGGATTTGTGTCTTTTTTCAAAAACGATTACCGTGTTGATAACACCGTTTGTTTATTTTTCTATCTTAAATAGGCAAGCACCCATATCTCCTACTCCTTGAGGCTCAAGAGACTGGTCCCGCTTAAACCTATATTTACTAAGGTCCTTATTGTAATTTAGTATAACTTGAGGGGGTTTTATGTAAAAATAATTTTGTATAATTTTCAAAATAAACCTCAAGTATTTTATTATCGTCTTTAGAGTTTTCATTGATATATATTTTATCATTGTGACATTTCTAGTGAATAAAACCTATTTTTCATAATACATGGTATTTATTTGTAATATTGGAATTGTATGGTATTTTCTTGTAAATGAGATGCTTTTCTTGAATTTTGGAAATGTGGAATATTATAAATACTAAAAATAGATATTTTGATATTAATTACATATATATTTATTTATTAAAAATATAAGTTTTATTTATAATAGAAATCATATTTTCTAAAGAAAAATGTATTTTAAATCTTTCGAGACCGTATGCTCCTTGCGGAGGTCTGCATCTCGCACTATTAAGCCTAAGGATATGCGATAATCCGCACCATCCCGAACAGGTTCCCCGAAATGGGTTGTAGCGGCACATTGCAAAGATTTGTTAAAAATACACTTCTTATAGAAAAAGGTTTTTATAAGTCGGAGGTAGTTTTGTATAAAATCGTATTTTTCCAAATCTATGTTCCTAAATATTATCGTGCTATGTTACATATGTGTGTTGTGAGGAGGTAGGTCATTATCTCGTGAACTATCTAAAGGTATAGTAAGGGGTAATGATGTTTCATGTCGAAACTAAATTATATGGTATTTTTTTGTAAAAGTGCTATAAAAATTGAAATATAAATTCTTTTGATACGAAACTTGTCAATATATTTTGTTAATGTTTAATGATCATGATGTGAGAGTTTGGTGTTATTTTGTTTAAGAAAAATATGATTTTTAAGGAAAAACCGAACCGAAAGTCGGATTAACACCATTTCCGTCGGGTTTTAGAATTCTAAGTTTTTAGAATAGTAAAGAGAAGGGGGAGAAGGGACTTACTGGATTAGATCCAAGAGAAGAGGAAGAGGAAGGTTGGGAAAACACCGGTGCGTCGTTTCATCGCCGAAAACTCCTCGGAACATCGTTGGAAGTTCGCCGGAGTTTCGCCCTTTGCTAACTCCACTTGCACACAAAAAGTCTAGGGAATTTTCTTGAGAGTTTGGACAGAGATTTGGAAGTGAGGAGGGGTGATTTTAGGTGTGGTATTTATAGGAAAAATTAGGGTTTATGGATGTGAAAAGGTGTATTAAAAATTTGTATTAAAAATGGTATAATTGGGTGTTTTAAATTGCTCTATAAATGTGCAGGGAATTTAATTATTACAGAGGTTATGGGGTAGACCAAAGGTTTCAGATGAAAGAAGAAAAAATGGGATCGGGCCGAGTTGACCCGGCGGAGCCGGCCGAGTCAACCGTTCCGCCGCCCCGAGTCGGCCGAGTCGGGGTCCATCTTCTTGCCACGTGTCCCCGGCACTTGGACTTGACTCGTGGACCCTTTTGTTTAAGCTGTAACTCTTGGTTTTACGGGTTGTGCAAGTGTAGACTCTTGGGCTTCTAAAAAGATTAAAAGAAATCAATTTAAAAAGAATATGTGGTTGATGGGATTTGAAGTCTGGTGCTTTGTAATAGCAGTGCAAGGTCTTACCAATGAGCTATAAGCTCCTTCTTGCAGTTCAAAAGCAAATCAAACTTATAACTTGTGTTCAGGCTCAAGTACCCCTTTCTGTATTTTTGAAAAAAAAAATTGTACAGAAAGTTTAGGGTTGTTACAAGAATTGCTATCTGACGATAGTTATAATACTATCTAGAAGTTCTCGGCGAGTCCTTCTAGTGTACTCACCCCCAGTGAGCACCTGTATACGATATTAGGTGCGAAAGACCAATGGCTGTGGGACCAACCATCGTCCCTCGTCGGGGTCTAGAAACGTATACACCAGTCTACTCCGAAATATCGATGTCTAGTCTTGATACTCTCACGACTAGGGACATTTTAAGGATGTGCTTATGGACTACCCAGCCTCTACATGTGTGATTGCCATCATAACGCAGGTAGTCAAGCAATGATCCTACGAGATTTATCAATATGTATTAATGATATGTAATAAGAAGTAAAACATATACACATGTTAAGATAAAGACAAACCAAATAGCATACTATCATGTCGAGCAAGATTGTCCTGTACATACATATGCCCAAGCATCCACTATATATACATATACAATAATGGCCTCTAAGGCATACATATCCAACAATCTCCCACTTGCACTAAGGCCATATATTGGCGTACCGAGTACCCAACGTCTACTCTAGGGTTAGTTGTTGGCGTATCGCATACCTAACATCTCAAATAGTCTCTCGGACTGTGTTTGAGGGAGGGCCTTGGTAAATGGATCCGCCGTGTTGTCTTGTATGTCTACTCTCCGCACCTCGATCTTCCGGTGATCTACGATCTCCCTGATCAGGTGATACTGTCTTAAAATGTGTCTGGATTTCTGATGGGACAGTGGTTCCTTCGCTAAAGCCATAGCCTCATTGTTATCGCAATACAAAGGTATTGGATTAACAATGGATGGAACTGCCTCAAGTTATGTAATGAACTTCTTAATCCAGACCGCTTCTTTTGCGGCATCATTGGCAGCAATGTGTTCAGCCTCCAACGTCGAGTTTGATATGGCGTCCTGTTTAGAGCTCTTCCAATAGACCGCCCCTCCATTGAGGGTAAACACAAAACCCGAGACAGACTTGTTGTCATCCTTATCACTCTTGAAACTCGAGTCGGTAAAGGACTCCACCTGGAGGTCCTCATTATCGAATACCAGAAACAGTTCCTTAATCCTTCTCAGGTACTTAACAATGTTCTTCACTGCTGTCCAGTGGTTCTTTCCTGGGTTTGACTGATAACGGCTCACCACTCTAAGTGCATAAGCTACATCTGGTCTGGTACATAGCATCGTATACATTATATATCCTACCGCCGAAGCGTGGGGTATAATACTCATGCGAACCCTCTCCTCATCGGTTTTGGGAGACATCTCTTTAGAGAGGGTAATTCCGTGCAATGCAGGTATATTAACGCTCTTGGAATCTTCCATACTAAATCTCTTTAGTACAAACACTATATACCTGGACTGTGAAAGTCCCAACAATCTCTTAGATCTATCTCTATAGATCTTAATCTCCAGAATGTACGAGACATCACCCAGGTGTTTTATGGAGAACCTTTGTAACAAGAATAGCTTGACCGATTGTAGTATAAGAATGTCATTTCCTATCAAACGAATGTCGTTCACGTGCAAGACTAGGAATACGACAGTTCTTCCTACAATTTTCTTATATATACAAGGCTCATCCTCATTTTTGATGAAGTCAAATTTCTTGTCTGTTTCATCAAAATAGATGTTCCAGCTTTGCGATGCCTGTTTTAATCCATAAATGGATTTAAGTAACTTGCACACCTTCCCGCTGCTCCCACTGTCTACGAATCCCTTCGGCTGATCCATATAAACGCACTCTTCCAAACTTCCATTTAGAAAAGCCGTTTTATGTCCATTTACCAGATTTCATAGTCATGGAAGGCAGCAATGGCAAGTAGGATCCGAATGGATTTGAGCATAACCACTGGAGAAAATGTTTCGTCATAGTCCATACCTGGTCTTTGACGAAAATCTTTTGCAACAAGTCTAGCCTTATAGGTTTCCACCTGTTCATCTACACCAATCTTCTTTTTGTAGATCTATTTGTATCCAACGGGTTTTACCCCAGGTGGAGCAATATCCAAGGTCCAAACATTATTGGTGTACATGGACTCCATTTCGGATTGCATAGCACCCAGCCATTTACCAGAGTCCCTACTGGTAATAGCCTGCTTGAAACTAGGATCATGTTCTTCCAAGATGCAATCCTCTCGATCCTCGTCTATGAGAAAACCGTATTATCTTTCGGATGGATGAGAAATCCTACTAGATTTGCGGAGTGGCTGAGGTTCGTTGGGTACTTCTGAATCTAGAGGTTCTACCAAATCTTCTGCTTCAATTTGTGGTTCCGGAATTTCTTCTAGCTCTATTGTACTCCCACTAATTTCTTTTGCAAGAAATTCTCTTTCTAAGAAAACTAAGTGGTGAGAGACAAACACCTTTTGTTCCTCTGTGTGGTAGACAAGATATCCCTTTGAATGCTTAGAGTATCCCATAAACTTGCAAAATACAGATCTTGCCTCGAATTTACCTGGGTTTTGCTTTTTAACAAAAGAAGGACATCCCCATATCTTAATGTAATTATGATATGGTCTTTTCCCACTCCATATTTCATATGGGGTGCTAGGCACTGATTTGGTTGGAACTCTATTCAATAATAATGCTGCTGCTTCAAGAACAAACCCCCAGAATGAAAGAGGCAACTCAACATTACTCATCATGGAGCGAACCATATCCAATAGGGTACGATTTCTCTACTTCGTTACACCGTTGTGCTGTGGTGTATACGGAGGAGTAAGCTGAGAGAGAATTCCATTCTCTTTTAGGTATTATAGGAATTCCGTGCTTAAGTACTCCCCCCTCTATCAGATCGGAGGATCTTGATACTTTTGCCAGTCTGGTTCTCTACTTTGTTTCTGTATTCTTTGAATTTCTCAAAAGCTTCAGATTTGTGTTTCATAAGATACACATATCTGAATCTAGAGAGATCGTCAGTGAATGTTATGAAGTATGAGAATCCACCCCTTGCATGTATAGATATTGGACCACATACATCACTGTGTATGAGTCCCAAGAGCCCTGTTGCTCTTTCTCCGTGTCCGGTGAACGGAGATTTGGTCATCTTTCCTTTGAGACAAGACCGACAAGTTTCATAAGATGAAAATTCGAACGGATTCAAATATCCATCTTTATATAACTTAGATAGTCTTTTCTCATTGATATGACCAAGTCTACAATGCCACAAGTAGGATTTGTTCACTTCTGAACTCTTCCTCTTACGTGTGTTGTATATTGAAAATTGTGTTTTGATTTAGAACGTAGATACTATTACAAAGTGTATCTTCTGTAACCAATACCTTATCAAGGTAAATGTTCATGATATTTCTATCTAGAACAAAGTTATATCCATCAAGTAAAGAAACTGATATGATGTTGCAAAGCATGGAAGGTACATAGTAGCAGTTGTTCAAAATCATAGTATTGGCATTTGTCAATATTAGGTGATATTCACCGACGACAGCAGCATAAACTTGTGCTTTGTTCCCTACTCTGAGAGACATATCACCAGGTCTAGCCATTCTACTTTTTCTCAGTCTCTGCAATAAATTACAGATATGAGATCCTGATCCGGTATCTAGTACTCAGGAGCTAAGACTGACCGAAAAACAGTTCTTAATAACTAGAACACCTGAAGGAGATGCAATAATATGCTTCTTCTTCGTTAGGGTCATCAAGGAATTCATGCAATCCTCTTTCTTTTGCTCATACTCATGACAGTTGTCATAAGTTAGAGCCGAACCGACGTTCCCCGGCCCCGAATAAGAATCTGGATCGGTCAAGTTATACATTTTATTATCTTGATTAAGACATGAATTGGTTGCTACCTGGAGAGAGAGAAAAGAAACACTTAGCGTGCGCTCTTGCAAGATTAGATTGGTTATTAGTTTATCTAATCAGGATGGCTCCCACTGTTTCCTCAAATTCTCCTTCAAACCTTAAAAAGAGAACTAGCTAGGAACATTAACACCTTACAAGTTCGCTAACCATTCAGCCAGATTGGTGTTAGTACTCCGAGAGAGGTTCCCCGTGCTCTCGTACGGACCTAATTAAAATTAATCTCGTTTTCACAGAGACGTAGCCCCGTTAACACCTTTCTAGACACCTAATAGGTCAGTTAATTGTGAAGTGAAAAATATCTCTCAAGAGTAATCCTACTCATCAGTGGGATCAGGATCCAACTATCATTGCGTGATAAACAAGATGGAAGCCATTCTAGTCACCACACTCCAGAAGGTATGCAACGCTAGCAAGTTTCCTGTATATTTGAAACTCCTGATGTGGTTTTTTCCCCAAGCGCTTATGACCTTGACTTTGTCCAACAAATTATAACACGTAAGTCAAGTTCTACCCGTCATTGTCCAGATTGATTTAGACCCACCCGTACACACCCTTGACTTTGGCCAACAAGGTGGTACGACCGTCCTAAACCAATGCATCTATCTATGCTACGGATAAGCAACATATAGCTACCATTCACAATGCCTTGACTTTGGCCAACAAACACCGCATGAATACTATTTATCCAAAATGACGGAGGGCTATAGATGGTTTTTAGCGAAAAAACCGTGAACTTATTGAACTTGATATTATTGAAGGAACCGAATAGCTTTGAAAAGGAGTGGTTTAGGCTCCGCTTTTGAAAACTAGTGGTTTTGAAGAAAACCGAGTAATCTATAGTAACATAAACTTCTGCTCAAGAGGCCGCTCCCCGTGCTCTTGCTTCCTCGAATGAAGTGCTGGATATTCCTAAATGAATAACACTATGCAAAGCGAAAGAGTATGACTATAGTTATTCGAAATTTGTTCTAACAATTGTTGCGCCACGGCAGCGCCCCGGCCGTCTATCCGAGGCCAAAATGCGGAATCAAAATTTTCTTGACTTTTAAACTGGCGCTACCGCGGACAATATACCCGGATCGTAACCATTAACCGATACTAGCTAACAAGAGAAAGGGTGAGAGATATACCGAGTGATCCGAGTCCTCCGGTCTTCTCGTCATCGTCCCGATCTCCCGCGGAAAGTCTTGTCTCCATATCGTCGCCTCCTCGCCGGAAGGGCACCACATCGCCTGCGTCTTTTACGGGCTCCTGCCTTAATACCGAGGCAACTCGGGCATGAAGCCGGCAAGTCGACATGCCCAAGATTTGCTGTAGAATGTAGTGTAGATGATGCTTGTCTCATTTGGGGTTTGTAGTTGCCTTGATGGAGGAATAAGGTTAAGGAAAAATGGTGCTTTCATTTTTCCAAAACTAGAAGAATGAGATGAAGAAATTTGTGTCACCCCAAAAATGGAAATTTCTCCCATCATCCCTCAAGGAAGTGGCCGGCCTCATCTTGAAATGGTGGAGGGAATGAAACATAAAACCAAGGGAGGTGAGTGTAGGAGAATAGAAGAGGTGACCATATCAAAAGGCACGGAAAACATCAACCATGCTTATCACTTCCAATCACATAAATGCACCATCAAGAATAATGTAAGTGATGTAAAGAGAATGATGATGGTCATATCATAATCCCACATATGCAAGAAAACCCCTCCCCAAATGTAATTTGCAAAGCTGCAAATTACCCCCTCCATCGGAAAAGTCTGGCCGGGAAAGAACAAAGGAAAACCGGCCAGAACGGAATGCAAACTGGAAACTCCAGAAAACTGGTCCCGTAATAAATTACAGGAAAACCCCGATACTGTGCATACATACCCGCATCTGTATTCCGTCCGGATACAAATACAAAGAGACCAAATCTACACTGTACTAAACTAGGATCCGGCTTAAACCAAAGCCGGCTAGTAATGTTTGTCCGATCCTGATCCATGCAATACCGCATGTATCAGATCGAACCCTGCCATATAACTATATGGCCACTAGTACAAAACTGTCCGATCCTGATCCGTGCAATACCGCACGTATCTGATCGGACCCTGCCATATCTCCATACGGCCTCTACAGCGTTTCGCCCGAAAGCTGAGTAACTGATTGTGTGGTGGACTCTAAAGACTCGTCAATACAATGGTTGTGGATTTAACCACTAGCACGTCAGAGGTATAAGCCGATACGTGACGGGTCACCAGCTATTGACCAAAAGGGACGTCGATGAGCGAACTCATCCTGACACCCCACTGAGCCTGTCAGTGACAATATCCGTACAGTCCGGTCCGTTCGTCTATGAGCATCGCATGGCGGGCCTAGGGGGTTGGTAAAAGTCAGACCCCCAAAGGCGGTACAAGTCGTGTCGGAGTGTAGCCCAGAACGCCCTGAGATACTACTGGAATACCTACCGGTAAATCTCCTGCCTCGGCCGAGGGCTTTGCGTAATGGCTCTCCTAGACACAGCGCGACCTCACCCACAATACCGGGAGAGACGAACCCCTGCAGATCCGCTCACTGCCTCCATGTGGCTCGGGACTGTACCCAACTAAAACCTGTTTGCACGACTCCTTTGAGCCGTGGTAGGGTAGTAATCAAAGCACAGTGGGAACTCACACGAGACAAATGACGATTTCAGGTCGATGAACTAACCTGTACACATGTCACCTGGGAACTGCTATCTGACGTCTGGTATAATCCCAACTAGCAGGTTCCCGGCGAGTCCTGTCCGGTGTACTCATAACCTAATGAGCACCTGTATACATCTTAGGTGAACCAACTGACACCAGTGGCTTGTGAGACCGGCCACCGCCCCTCGTCGGGGTCTCGACTGTATACACTAGTCTACTAATGGAGTATCGATGCCCAGTCTCGAAACTCCCACGACCAGGGACCTTTTAAGGATGTGCTTATAGACCCCAGCTCCCACGTATATGATCGCCATCATACTGCTGGTCGTCAAGCAAGAATCCTAGGGGCTCTATCAACGTGTAATAGCGACATGTAAGGTCACCTGAAACAGTACACGATGATAAAGGTAAACCAGATAGCATACTATCATCTCGAGTAAGACTGTCCTACCGGGGTAGGTCCTCCCTCAATCATTGCAATCACGTGCCTGTGATCCAATAATTGACTCTGAGGGCACTATCTCCAACAATCTCCCACTTGCACTCAAGGCTAATTATTGCGATGTCGCATACTCACAGCCTGTGTGATGCCGAACACCCAACTCCTCTACTAGTCAGTCTCACAAAGCTCGTTTGCGAAACTATTGCGTTCGAGGAATAGCCTCAGTGAGTGGATCCGCTGTGATGTTTCTTTCTATGTCTCTCTATATCTCAAGTTCGCGGAGAAAACCATCTCCCGAAATGAGCAATACCTGTCTTGGAATGTCTGGATGTCTGATGGGACCTAGTTCATAAATGAACTCCAAATCCAAACTTCTTAGACTGTATCGTCAACTGAACTTAATCAGTATCCTGTGCCATGCCTCCCTCAGTATCTGCCTGGATCACCTTTCCAGAATACTGTCCCTCGTCAGAGGGAGAACTATAACTCTGACAACCTCCTTGTCGTCCATGTCACCTTGGAAGCCTGGAGTGATAACCGTCTCCTAAAGGAGGCAGCCGTTATCATATCCCTAGAACATTCACTTATGTTCTAAAACTGCTTCCGACTGTTTCTCCAGGATTGGATTAATATCAACTTATTGCATCTACTGCAAGAACAACATCTGGTGTGGTACTTGACATCTCATGATTGACTCAATTGCCTAAGCAAGTGATCTGCCAATCATGCACATCCTCTCCTTTAAGTCTGTAAGACACCTTTAGAGAGGGTGACTCCATTACCTGCAGGTATACTACCGTGCCAGGAGTCGTCCATTCTAAATACTCATAGAATGCTGTCAAAGTACCCAGATTGGGAAACCACCCAAATCTAGATCTAAAACCATAGATCTAGTGACCAGAATGTCTGATATAATATCCAAGTCCTACGTGGAGAAACCATTGTGTGACAACCAAAGAATAACCGATCGTAGTATAAGAATATCACTTCCTACTCTGTGTATGTCATCCAAATACCAGGACATCACACCCTACTACCTTCTTAACAGATCCATCCCCTATTCTGATGACGTCAAACCTATGACTGTCACATCAGAAATAGATGATCTATCTCCGCTATATCTGCTTTAGTCTATAAATAGACATAAGCCTGATGTCCACCAATGCTTCCGCTGCTCCCACTGACTACAACAACCCTCTGGCAGAGTCATATAGACGCGCACTTCTAAAGCTAGTTTAGAACGACGCTATACTCATCCTCCTGCCGGGTCTCGCAGCCTGGAACAACAGCAATGGCAAGTGTGGGTAAACAAGAACTTCCCTGTCACCGTCCTTGAGGCTACCGGAGTACTTCTCGGGTGCCTGAAGTTACCCACCTTATCTGCGGAGTGGCCAATGGAATGTCAAATCAGATTGAATCTTTAGGTTCCTTATCAAATCTTCAGTAATCGTTTGCGGTTCTGGAATCGCTTCCAGTTCTACCATACTCCCACTTGTTTTCTGAAAAATAACCATTTCTTTTTAAAATGTGGCGAGTTAAGAACAATATCACTATCGATCTTCCAGATGGTAGAAAGTCAACCCTCGTCATAGCCTGGGTCAACCCACAAACAGCCATTACAGAAACGTGCCTTGAGTTGTCCAGTGTCTGGTTTTAATCATAAGCCGGACAACTCCCCGTACCTTAACATCGTTAAGATATGAACTGTTCTATATCCAATATAGAACCAGAGGCACTGATTTAAATGAACCAGATTCAAATCATGCAGCTATCTCCAGTGCATGTCAACTAAATGGAAGGAGGCCGATCAGCATTACTCAACTTAGGAATGCTTCCAATTATGAGTAACCTGAAAGAGAAGCAATTTCTCTTTATCATTACTATCAACTGAATACCATACACAAGTATCTACATCTTCGATCACTTTGAAGAATCCCGATACTTGCTACACCTGGTACTCTACTCTATTCAAATACCTATAACTCCTCAAAAACTTAGACCCTATGTTTCTACGAAACACATGTCTAAGAACTCAAGAAGTTAAAAGTAAACAGAATATAGTATTAGGACCAACCCCTCTGTCCTAATAGACACTGGACAACATACAATACTCTGTATAAGTCCGCTGAGTCTAACAACTCTTTCACTGTGCGTCGTAGTTTGAAAACTGTACTTTTGGTTAAGAAGAATTACACCGCTGTTTGATGCTCCTTACCTAACCATCCACTGATATAGGTAAATGTCATCGACATAATATCAAAAGGTATATCTCACTCTATGAAAATAGACGTACAGATATATCAATTTGAAATTGGTGCACAACAGCGGATATTCAAAACCAAATATTTGCCGACCGGCAAACAGCCCAGGTGATCTCCTCAAATATCACCGATTACAACGAATCCCGATATAATGAGGATGATCACCCAATTCCCAATAACTTACTCCCACTCATCATCTGTAAAACCATACAGATGTGAGAATCAAACCTGGTAAATACATACCCTGGAGCAAGTGTCTAATCGGGAAATCAGTTTTCTTTTAACAGTACACAGTTGAACTGAAACATTGAAATGTTTCGATAGGGTATCCTGGTATTTCTAGTAATGCCTCTACCATTATCCAGATTCACAACTGTAACCGTATATCTCTTTACCATCTGTCCAAATCCCTTTATATGTCTTTAGTCATTACCGTCTGCACACCCCTTTAGGCCAAATGGTTTTCTTCCTTCCCTACCGTTCGGCACCAGCCTATGGTTTGGAAGAAGACTATCCAATAAGCATAATGGGTGTACTGTCCTAATCCTAGGAGCACTCGCAATGCGAGAGAAGGTGAAGATAAAAGACAACCGAATAAACCTTATTCCTATTTCTCCTGGACCAGAATCCATCCCCGAACTGGAACAAGTTCCCTTCGAGTTCGTATATAACCATACGATGGAGTATCCAAATAAACTATGGATCTTCGCAGTGATACGGAGTGTCCTGGAGAAATACAAAGGTGATTTAGGTTTGGCAAAGATATACTCGGTTTGGTCGTGAATAGCAGTCGCAATTTACTTTGCCCTCTTACTAATCCCTTGCTTTGTCTTAACTTAATACCTTCTGCACACCATCGTTATGCTAATTGGTTTTCTTCATTCCCCACCGTTCGGCACCAGCCTAAGGTTTGGAAGAAGACTATCCAATTTGCATAATAGGTGTACTATCTCCTAAACCAAGGAGTACTCGCAATGAGAGAAGGTGAAAAGAAAAGACAACTGAATAATCCTATTCGTTTTCTCCAGAACCAGAAACCATCCTCGAAGTCCTTCGAGTTCGTATATAACCATACGATGGTTTTGTCCAATGGAAGTGGACGTTCGTAGTAATACGGGGTGTCCTGGAGACAAGGGTAAAGGTAGGAGTGGCAATGAGGTTTGCAACTCTGACAATCCAAAAGCCAGTGTTAAGAAGGTTCGGTCAACTTGGTCACTGAGTCATAGTCCAGGGTCGGGTCAATGGTCGCTGCCAAAGAGAGAGAGAAAAGAAACACTCAGCGTGCACTCTAACCTAGATCAGAATGGTTATCACTTTATCTAATCTGGAAACCTCCCACTGTAACCTCAAATTCTCCTCCAAACCTGAAAGAAGAATTAGTCGGGATCACCCGAGGAGTAAACCAACTCATCAGAGGGAATCGGGATCCAACTATCATCGCATGATAACGTGACGGAATCCACTCAAGTCACCACACTACAGAAGGTATGCGCATATCTGGCAAGTTTCAGTTCTTTTGAAACTCCCGATGTGATTCTTACCCCTAGGACCCAAGTGACCTTGACACAGTCAACAAATCAAAGTGTCCTAGTCAAGTTCAACCCGTCATTATCCTGGATTGCATTAAACCCACCCGTACGAGCCCTTGACATAGTCAACAAGGCCGCACGACTGTCCTAACCAATCCCATTAATATGCTACAAACAAACACTACTTAGCTACCGCACACTACGCCTTGACACAGTCAACAAACGCAGCACGAATACTAAGTAATACTTGTAAGAAATGACGGAGGGCTACGTGTAGTTTTTGGCGAAAAAACCTTTAACGTAATGAACTTGATATTGTTGAAGGAACTGCATAGCCTTTTTAGAAAAATATAGTGACGAAAACCTTTGCTAAAGAGGTCACTCCCGGTGAAGGGATCTCGGCTCTTTCCCCGTAGAATGAGGTGCAGGACATTCCAACTGAATACCTCGATGCAAAGCAAAAGTAAGCGGCTATAGTGAAGTTATTGCCCTGATGCAAACTTTTGTCCAAGGGGTCACTCCCGGTGAAGGGATCTCAGCCCTTGCCTCGTCGACTGAGGAGCAGGATATTCTAGCTGAATACCACTATGCAAAACAAAAGAGAACGTCCTTGCAATAACAGCTTTTTGAAAAGTGTTCCAACAACATCAGAATAGGTTTGTTTTAACTTGCATTGATCCGAATCAATGCAGTCCCATCAATTGATCACACCACAAAGAACGAAAATATACTGACGTACGTATATGCCATCTGCATTCGCCACTGGGTCCCGTCATCACCCGTTAGGTCAGCTAACTAACGGCAGAGCGGGGACTGGACTAGCGCGGATGAAAAACATATACAACATCTACTAATATATCAATACCAATATATTATATTTCGCTCAAGGCGTGATAAAAGGCAACATCACAGAAATATACAGCATCATAGAACAATACAGATATCTGGAAGCCCCGGGTTTCACAGAGCCGCTGCTGAAACCCGACGTTCCCCTGGTCGTGTGGATAGCCTGTGCAATGAAATCCTAGACCCCTACGGGCGCGGCAAGTCACCCGCCAAAACCTGAAGCGAGGCAGCCCCCTTCAGCACCGTGAAAGGACCACCCAGCACTTCACGGAATCCGGTAACTTGGGCACCCCTCCTGGGTCAACCTGTACCCCTTATGAGTGCGGCGAATAGCCCGCCAATTCCAGACTGAAGCCCCCTCCGTCTCAATGCCCTGAGATGCGGGCCCGTTGCCTTCTAGAACCTGGCTATCCGTGCACCCCTCCGCGGGGTAACCCTAGTACAGAAAGTAAAATATACATACACCGGGTACATCGACCGCAACCAGGTCGTGCCCCAAAAGAATAATACAAACAGGCAGTGACGGCAGTCCACATGTCGGACGCTCGCCCCGCAAAATCAAATATATATAATACAACCTCAACTGTACTAACATTGCATCCAGGCTATCCCCCACGACCGATCCGCAACAACACAGCATAAATACAGAACATCAACGTGAAAATCACGTTCGCAAATCCGTCTAACCGAGCTATAGCAGTTAGACAGGATTTACCGATCAAGTGATATTCACGGTCGCAGATATAATGTAAATACTGTGAAACAATGTGTTTAAAATATCCAATCGATCAAAAATTAACAAGTGGGCCCCCAAGTAATACTGTAGCACTCACAGAAAATCTGGGCCCAATATTAATATTCCAAAACCCCAAAAATTAGCCCAGAAGCCCACTGGAAAAATATAGTACAGTGAAGACACCAATGCGCGGCGGAACCGCGGCCCAAGGGGGGTTTGGCCGCGGTTCCGCGCTTGGGTGATCGACTGACTGTGTCGAATTTTTCCAGTAGTCTTAGAATTTCCAGTACATTAGTTTTTTACAACCTCAAAAATTTTTAGAGCTCGGAAAAAATCGACAGAAAACTGATGCATGCAAAACGCGGTTTTTGGAATTTTGGTCGATCGGATAAGTAAAACACATTAGAACAAGCTAGACAAGGTTAATGGCGTGGCTCTGATACCATGTTGCGCCACGGCAGCGCCCCGGCCGTCTATCCGAGGCCAAAATGCGGAATCAAAATTTTCTTGACTTTTAAACTGGCGCTACCGCGGACAATATACCCGGATCGTAACCATTAACCGATACTAGCTAACAAGAGAAAGGGTGAGAGATATACCGAGTGATCCGAGTCCTCCGGTCTTCTCGTCATCGTCCCGATCTCCCGCGGAAAGTCTTGTCTCCATATCGTCGCCTCCTCGCCGGAAGGGCACCACATCGCCTGCGTCTTTTACGGGCTCCCGCCTCAATACCGAGGCAACTCGGGCATGAAGCCGGCAAGTCGACATGCCCAAGATTTGCTGTAGAATGTAGTGTAGATGATGCTTGTCTCATTTGGGGTTTGTAGTTGCCTTGATGGAGGAATAAGGTTAAGGAAAAATGGTGCTTTCATTTTTCCAAAACTAGAAGAATGAGATGAAGAAATTTGTGTCACCCCAAAAATGGAAATTTCTCCCATCATCCCTCAAGGAAGTGGCCGGCCTCATCTTGAAATAGTGGAGGGAATGAAACATAAAACCAAGGGAGGTGAGTGTAGGAGAATAGAAGAGGTGACCATATCAAAAAGCAAGGAAAACATCAACCATGCTTATCACTTCCAATCACATAAATGCACCATCATGAATAATGTAAGTGATGTAAAGAGAATGATGATGGTCATATCATAATCCCACATATGCAAGAAAACCCCTCCCCAAATGTAATTTGCAAAACTGCAAATTACCCCCTCCATCGGAAAAGTCCGGCCGGGAAAAAACAAAGGAAAACCGGCCGGAACGGAATGCAAACTGGCAACTCCAGAAAACTGGTCCCGTAATAAATTACAGGAAAACCCCGATACTGTGCATACACACCCGCATCTGTATTCCGTCCGGATACAAATGCAAAGAGACCAAATCTACACTGTACTAAACTAGGATCCGGCTTAAACCAAAGCCGGCTAGTAATGTTTGTCCGATCCTGATCCGTGCAATACCGCACGTATCAGATCGAACCCTGCCATATAACCATCACAAATATCAACATCATAGCAGTATAAGCAAGTATGTTCAACCCTATCTGGGGAAAAACAAACAAGACCAAAAATACCAATTTACAAAAACCCAGACACTGGATGAAAACGAGGATCGGAAGTGAATAGTAAAAAGGCAGAAACGGGAATTTGAGGAATTTGGCCGGCCATTTCTTATTGGAATCCCCTCGATTTCATCGTGTGTCACATACATATCTAGAGTAAGTCTCTCCACTTGTTTAAAATTTTTTCAGAGACCAAAAAATTTCATGGACAGAGACTGGGTTTTGAAATTGGAATTTTTCGGTTTTGAAACTAATGCATCGTCTACTACTAATTTCTAATGTTTGGATGGCTCAGATACCATGTTGGGGTTCCTAATGCTCTAGCCGCTAACAGCGGCCATTACGGAACAAAATTTTGGTGTTTTAAAAACTTGGCGCTATAAACAACTACCTAGAATCGAAACCAAATATGAAACTAGCAAACTACAAAGAGATTAACTACTGTGATAGAGTTGTTTTACCAAAAGATCCATGTCCTTCGGTCTTTTATCCTCTTCCTTTGCTCCTTGAGGTCTCTTTGATCAAGCTTGACTGCCGGTCTTCTGTTGGAGATAGTGCCCTCAGAGTCAATTATTGGATCACAGGCACGTGATTGCAATGATTGAGGGAGGACCTATCCCGGTAAGACAGTCTTACTCGAGATGATAGTATGCTATCTGGTTTACCTTTATCATCGTGTACTGCTTTAGGTGACCTGACAGGTCGCTATTGCACGTTGATAGAGCCCCTAGGATTCTTGACTGCAGCAGTATGAGGGCGATCATATAAGTGAGAGCTGGAGTCTATAAGCACATCCTTAAAAGGTCCCTAGTCGTGGGAGTTTCGAGACAGGGCATCGATTCTCCAGAGTAGACTAGTGTATACAGTCGAGACCCCGACGAGGGGCGGTGGCCGGTCTCACAAGCCACTGGTGTCAGTTGGTTCACCTAAGATGTATACAGGTGCTCATTGGGTTATGAGTACATCGGACAGGACTCGCCGGGAACCTGCTAGTTGGGATTTATACCAGACGTCAGATAGCAGTTCCAGATGACATGTGTACAGGTTAGTTCATCGACCTGAGATCGTCATTTGTCTCGTGTGAGTTCCACTGTGCTTTGATTACTACCCTACCACGGCTCAAAGGAGTCGTGCAAACAGGTTTTAGTTGGGTACAGTCCCGAGCCACATGGAGGCAGTGAGCGGATCTTGCAGGGGTTCGTCTCTCCCGGTATTGGGGGTGAGGTCGCGCTGTGTCTAGGAGAGCCATTACGCAAAGCCTCGGCCGAGGCAGGAGATTTACTGGTAGGTATTCCAGTAGTATCTCAGGGCGTTCTGGGCTACACTCCGACACGACTTGTACCGCCTTGGGGGTCTGACTTTTACCAACCCCTAGGCCCGCCTTGCGATACTCATAGACGAACGGACCGGACTGTACGGATATTGTCACTGACAGGCTCAGTAGGGTGTCAGGATGAGTTCGCTCATCGACGTCCCTTTTGGTCAATAGCTGGTGGCCCGTCACGTATTGGCTTATACCTCTGACGTGCTAGTGGTTAAATCCACAGCCATAGTATTGACGAGTCTTTAGAGTCCACCACACTTTCAGTTACTCAAGCTTTCGGGCGAAACGCTGTAGAGGCCGTATGGAGATATGGCAGGGTTCGATCAGATACGTGCGGTATTGCACGGATCAGGATCGAACGGATTTTACTAGCCGGCTTTGGTTTAAGCCGGATCCTAGTTTAGTACAGTGTAGATTTTGTCTCTTTGCATTTGTATCCGGACGGAATACAGATGCGGGTGTGTATGCACAGTATCGGGGTTTTCCTGTAATTTATTACGGGACCAGTTTTCTGGAGTTGCCAGTTTGCATTCCGTTCCGGCCGGTTTTCCTTTGTTCTTTCCCGGCCGGACTTTCCGATGGAGGGGGGTAATTTGCAGTTTTGCAAATTACATTTGGGGAGGGGGTTTCTTGCATATGTGGGATTATGATTTGACCATCATCATTCTCTTTTCCATCACTTGCATTTAAGAGAGAGTATGGGTTTGTAGTAAGAAGTATGGTTGATGTTTTGGATGTGGTCACCCTCCACCTTTTTCCTACACTCACCTCCCTCTTTGATTAAGTTTGATTCCTCCACCATTTCCATATGAGAGAGGCCGGCCACAATTTAGGGGGATAGGAAAATGAGAGAGGTTGATTTCATTTGGTGTGGCAAATTTCATTCATCTCATTTTTGATACAAGGAAAAATGAAAGCACCATTTTTCATACCTTCATTCCTCCATCTTCAAAAGACAACCAATACCCCAAATGAGACAAGCATCATCTACACTACATTCTACAACAAATCTTGGGCACGTCGACTAGCCAGCTTCGTGCCCGAGTTGCCTCGGTATTGAGGTGGGAGCCCGTAAAAGATACAGACGATGTGGTGCCCTTCCGGCAAGGAGGCGACGACCGGAGTTTCCGCGGGAGATCGGGACGATGACGAGAAGACCGGAGGACTCGGATCACTCGTATATCTCTCACCCTTTCTCTTGTTAGCTAGTATCGGTTAATGGTTACGATCCGGGTATATTGTCCGCGGTAGCGCCAGTTTAAAAGATAAGAAAATTTTGATTCTGCATTTTGGCCTCGGATAGACGGCCGGGGCCCTGCCGTGGCGCAACATGGTATCAGAGCCACGCCATTAACCTTGCCTAGCTTGTTCTAATGCGTTTTACTTATCCGATCGACCAAAATCCCAAAAACCGTATTTTCCTTCACATCAGTTTCTGTCGAATTGTTTTGGTGTCCAAAAATTTTTCAGGTTGTCTCAGAATGATGTGCAGGGAGTTCTAAGAACACTGGAAAAATTCGACAACACGATCCCTCCGTACGACCGCGGAAACGCGGCCATTACCACTCTTGGAGGCCGCGGATCCGCCGCATTATTGAGGGATCGTGTCATCATTTTTTTGCAGTGGGCTTGTGGGCTAAAAATAGGGGTTTTGGAATATTAAAATTGGGCCCAGATTTTCTGTAAGTGCCTACAGTATTGCTTGGGGGCCCACTTGTTAATTTTTGATCGATTGGATATTTTAAACACATTATTTCACAGTATTTACATTATATATGCGACCGTGAATATCACTTGATCGGTAAATCCTGTCTAACTGCTATAGCCCGGTTAGACGGATTTGCGAACGTGATTTTCACGTTGATGTTCTATGTATTGCTGTGATGTTGCGGATCGGTCGTGGGGGATAGCCTGGATGCAATACTAGTACAGTTTCTGTTGTATTATGTACATTTGATATTGCGGTGCGAGCGTCCGACATGTGGACTGCCGTCACTGCCTGTTTGTATTATTCTTTTGGGGCACGACCTGGTTGCGGTCGATGTACCCCGGTGTATGTATATTTTACTTTCTGTACTAGGTTTGCCCCGCGGTGGGGTGCATGGATAGCCGGGTTCTGGAGGGCAACAAGCCCGCATCTCATGGCATTGGGACGGAGGGGGCTTCACTCCAGGATTGGCGGGTTATTCGCCGCACTCGTAGGGGGTACAGGTTGACCCAGGAGGGGTGCCCAAGTTACCGGATTCCGTGAAGTGCTGGGTGGTCCATTCACGGTGCAGAAGGGGGCTATCTCGCTTTAGGTTTGGCGGGTGACTTGCCGCGCCCGTAGGGGTCTAGGTTTTCATTGCACAGGCTATCCACACGACCATGGGAACGTCGGGTTTCAGCAGCGGCTCTGTGAAACCCGGGGCTTCCAGATATCTGTATTGTTCTGTGATGCTGTACATTTCTGTGATGTTGCATTTTATTCATGCCTTGAGCGAATATAATATATTGGTATATATATTAGTAGATGTTGTATATGTTTTACATCCGCGCTAGTCCAGTCCCCGCTCTGTCGTTAGTTAGCTAACCTAACGGGTGATGACGGGACCCAGTGGCGAATGCGGATGGCATATACGTACGTCAGTATATTTTCGTTCTTTGTGGTGTGATCAATTGATGGGACTGCATTGATTCGGATCAATGCAAGATAAACAAACCTATTCTGATGTTGTTGGAACACTTTTCAAAAAGCTGTTATTGCAAGGATGTTCACTTTTGTTTTGTATCGTGGTATTCATTTGGAATATCCTGCTCCTCAGTCGACGAGGCAAGGGCCGAGATCCCTTCACCGGGAGTGACCCCTTGGACAGAAGTTTGCGTCAGGGCATTAACTTCACTATAGCCGATTACTTTTGCTTTGCATCGTGGTATTCAGTTGGAATATCCTGCACCTCATTCTACGGGGAAAGAGCCGAGATCCCTTCACCGGGAGTGACCTCTTTAGTAAAGGTTTTCGTCACTATATTTTCTAAAAAGGTTAACCAGTTCCTTCAACGATATCAAGTTCATTACGTTAAAGGTTTTTCGCCAAAAACCAGTCGTAGCCCTCCGTCATTTCAGATTAGTATTACTTAGTATTCGTGCTGCGTTTGTCGTGCATTGCCGTGGCGTAGTGTTCGGTAGCTATGTAATGCTTTTCTGTCACATGGATAAGTGGATTGGTTAGGACAGTCGTGCGGTCTTGTTGGCATTGTCAAGGACTCGTACGGGTGGGTTTAACGCAATCAAGATAATGACGGGTAGAACTTGACTAGGACTCTTTGATTTGTTGGCATTGTCAAGGTCACTTGGGTCCTAGGGGTAAAAACCTACATCGGGAGTTTCAAAAGAACTGAAACTTGCCAGATATGCGCATACCTTCTGGAGTGTGGTGACTTGAGTGGATTCCGTCAAGTTATCATGCGATGATAGTTGGATCTCGATTCCCATTGATGAGTTGGTTTACTCCTCGGGTGATCCCGACTAATTCTTCTTTCAGGTTTGGAGGAGAATTTGACGGTACAGTGGGAGGTTTCCAGATTAGATAAAGTGATAACCATTCTGATCTTGGGTAGAGTGCACGCTGAGTGTTTCTTTTCTCTCTCTCTGGCAGCGACCATTGACCCGACCCTGGACTATGACTCAGTGACCAAGTTGACCGAACCTTCGTAACACTGGCTTTTGGATTGTCAGAGTTGCAGACCTCATTGACACTCCTACTTTTACCCTTTTCTCCAGGACACCCCGTATTACTACGAACGTCCACTTCCATTGGACAAAACCATCGTATGGTTATATACGAACTCGAAGGACTTCGAGGATGGTTTCTGGTTCTGGAGAAAACGAATAGGATTATTCAGTTGTCTTTTCTTTTCACCTTCTCTCATTGTGAGTACTCCTTGGTTTAGGAGATAGTACACCTATTATGCAAATTGGATAATCTTCTTCCAAACCTTAGGCTGGTACCGAACGGCGGGGAATGAAGAAAACCAATTAGCATAACGATGGTGTGCAGAAGGTATTAAGTTAAGACAAAGCAAGGGATTAGTAAGAGGGCAAACTAAATTGCGACTGCTATTCACGACCAAACCGAGTATATCTTCGCCAAACCTAAATCACCTTTGTATTTCTCCAGGACACTCCGTATCACTACGAAGATCCACAGTTTATTTGGATACTCCATCGTATGGTTATATACGAACTCGAAAGGAACTTGTTCCAGTTCGGGGATGGATTCTGGTCCAGGAGAAATAGGAATAAGGTTTATTCGGTTGTCTTTTATCTTCACCTTCTCTCGCATTGCGAGTGCTCCTAGGATTAGGACAGTACACCCATTATGCTTATTGGATAGTCTTCTTCCAAACCATAGGCTGGTGCCGAACGGTAGGGAAGGAAGAAAACCATTTGGCCTAAAGGGGTGTGCAGACGGTAATGACTAAAGACATATGAAGGGATTTGGACAGATGGCAAAGAATTATACGGTTATAGTTGTGAATCTGGATAATGGAAGAGGCATTACTAAGAATACCAGGATACCCCATCGAAACATTTCAATGTTTCAAGTTTCACTGTGTACTGTTAAAAGAAAACTGATTTCCCGATTAGACACTTACTCCAGGGTATGTATTTACCAGGTTGGATTCTCACATCTGTATGGTTTTACACATGATGAGTGGGAGTAGGTTATTGGGAATTGGGTGATCATCCTCATTATATCGGGATTCGTTGTAATCGGTGATATTTGAGGAAATCACCTGGGCTGTTTGCCGGTCGGCAAATATTTGGTTTTGAATATCCGCTGTTGTGCACCAATTTCAAATTGATATATCTGTACGTCTATTTTCATAGAGTGAGATATACCTTTTGATATTATGTCGATGACATTTACCTATATCAGTGGATGGTTAGGTAAGGAGCATTAAACAGCGGTGTAATTCTTCTTAACCATAAGTACAGTTTTCAACCTACGACACACAGTGAAAGAGTTGTTAGACTCGGCAACTTATACAGAGTATTGTATGTTGTCCAGTGTCCATTAGGGCAGAGGGGTTGGTCCTCATACTATATTCTGTTTACTTTTAACTTCTCTAGTTCTTAGACATGTGTTTCGTTGAAACACAGGGTCTAAGTTTTGAGGAGTTATAGGTATTTGAATAGAGTAGAGAACCAGGTGTAGCAAGTATCGGGATTCTTCAAAGTGATCGAAGATGTAGATACTTGTGTATGGTATACAGTTGATAGTAATGATAAAGAGAAATTGCTTCTCTTTCAGGGTACTCATAATTGGAAGCATTCCTAAGTTGAGTAACGCTGATGGGCCTCTCTCCATTTAGTTGACATGCACTGGAGACAGCTGCATGATTTGAATCTGGTTAAATTAAATCAGTGCCTCTGGTTCTATATTGGATATAGAACAGTTCATATCTTAACGATGTTAAGGTACGGGGAGTTGTCCGGCTTATGATTAAAACCAGACACTGGACAACTCAAGGCACGTTTCTGTAATGGCTGTTTGTGGGTTGACCCAGGCTATGACGAGGGTTGACTTTCTACCATCTGGAAGATCAATAGTGATATTGTTCTTAACTCGCCACATTTTAAAAGGAAATGGTTATTTTTCAGAAAACAAGTGGGAGTATGGTAGAACTGGAAGCGATTCCAGAACCGCAAACGATTACTGAAGATTTGATAAGGAACCTAAAGATTCAATCTGATTTGACATTCCATTGGCCACTCCGCAGATAAGGTGGGTAACTTCAGGCACCCGAGAGGTACTCCGGTAGCCTCAAGGACGGTGACAGGGAAGTTCTTGTTTACCCACACTTACCATTGTTGTTGTTCCAGGCTGCGAGACCCGGCAGGAGGATGAGTATAGCGTCGTTCTAAACTAGCTTTAGAAGTGCACATCTATATGACTCTGCCAGAGGGTTGTCGTAGTCAGTGGGAGCAGCGGAAGCATTGGTGAACATCAGGCTTATGTCTATAGACTAAAGCAGATATAGCGGAGATAGATCATCTGTTTCTGATGTGACAGTAATAGGTTTGACGTCATCAGAATAGGGGATGGATCTGTTGAGAAGGTAGTAGGAAGTGATATTCCTATACTACGATCGGTTATACTTTGGTCGTCACACAGAGGTTTCTCCACAAGGGACTTAGACATTATATCAGACATACTGGTTACTAGATCTATGGTTTTAGATCTAGATTTGGGTGGTTTCCCAATCAGGGTACTTTGACAGCATTCTAAGAGTATTTAGAATGGACGACTCCTGGCATGGTAGTGTACCTGCAGGTAATGGAGTCACCCTCTCTAAAGGTGTCTTATAGACTAAAGTAGAGAGGGGTGTGCATGATTGGCAGATCACTTGCTTAGGCAATTGAGTCAATCATGAGATGTCAAGTACCACACCAGATGTTGTTCTTGCACTAGATGCAATAAGTTGATATTGATCCAATCCTGGAGGAACAGTCGGAAGCAGTTTTAGAACATAAGTGAATGTTCTAGGGATATGATAACGGCAGCCTCCTTTATGAGACGGTTATCATTCCAGGCTTCCAAGGTGACCTGGACGACAAGGAGGTTGTCAGAGTTATAGTTTTCCCTCTGACGAGGGGCAGTATTTTGGACAGGTGATCCAAGGCAATACTGAGGGAGGCATGGCGCAGAATACTGATTAAGTTCAGTTGACGATACAGTCTAAGAAGTTTGGATTTGGAGTTCATTTATGAGCTAGGTCCCATCAGATATCCAGACATACTCTAAGACAGGTATTGCTCATTTCGGGAGATGGCTTTCTCTGCGAGCTTGAGATATAGAGAGACATAGAAAGAAACATCACAGCGGATCCACTCACTGAGGCTAATCCTCGAACGCAATAGTTTCGCAAACGAGCTTTGTGAGACTGACTAGTAGAGGAGTTGGGTGTTCGGTATCACACGGGCTGTGAATACGCGACATCGCAATAATTAGCCTTGAGTGCAAGTGGGAGATTGTTGGAGATAGTGCCCTCAGAGTCAATTATTGGATCACAGGCACGTGATTGCAATGATTGAGGGAGGACCTATCCCGGTAAGACAGTCTTACTCGAGATGATAGTATGCTATCTGGTTTACCTTTATCATCGTGTACTGCTTTAGGTGACCTGACAGGTCGCTATTGCACGTTGATAGAGCCCCTAGGATTCTTGCTTGACTGCCAGCAGTATGAGGGCGATCATATAAGTGAGAGCTGGAGTCTATAAGCACATCCTTAAAAGATCCCTAGTCGTGGGAGTTTCGAGACAGGGCATCGATTCGCCAGAGTAGACTAGTGTATACAGTCGAGACCCTGACGAGGGGCGGTGGCCGGTCTCACAAGCCACTGGTGTCAGTTGGTTCACCTAAGATGTATACAGGTGCTCATTGGGTTATGAGTACATCGGACAGGACTCGCCGGGAACCTGCTAGTTGGGATTATACCAGACGTCAGATAGCAGTTCCCAGGTGACATGTGTACAGGTTAGTTCATCGACCTGAGATCGTCATTTGTCTCGTGTGAGTTCCCACTGTGCTTTGATTACTACCCTACCACGGCTCAAAGGAGTCGTGCAAACAGGTTTTAGTTGGGTACAGTCCCGAGCCACATGGAGGCAGTGAGCGGATCTACAGGGGTTCGTCTCTCCCGGTATTGGGGGTGAGGTCGCGCTGTGTCTAGGAGAGCCATTACGCAAAGCCCTCGGCCGAGGCAGGAGATTTACTGGTAGGTATTCCAGTAGTATCTCAGGGCGTTCTGGGCTACACTCCGACACGACTTGTACCGCCTTTGGGGGTCTGACTTTTACCAACCCCCTAGGCCCGCCATGCGATACTCAAGACGAACGGACCGGACTGTACGGATATTATCACTGACAGGCTCAGTAGGGTGTCAGGATGAGTTCGCTCATCGACGTCCCTTTTGGTCAATAGCTGGTGGCCCGTCACGTATTGGCTTATACCTCTGACGTGCTAGTGGTTAAATCCACAGCCATAGTATTGACGAGTCTTTAGAGTCCACCACACTTTCAGTTACTCAAGCTTTCGGGCGAAACGCTGTAGAGGCCGTATGGAGATATGGCAGGGTTCGATCAGATACGTACGGTATTGCACGGATCAGGATCGAACGGATTTTACTAGCCGGCTTTGGTTTAAGCCGGATCCTAGTTTAGTACAGTGTAGATTTTGTCTCTTTGCATTTGTATCCGGACGGAATACAGATGCGGGTGTGTATGCACAGTATCGGGGTTTTCCTGTAATTTATTACGGGACCAGTTTTCTGGAGTTGCCATTTTGCATTCCGTTCCGGCCGGTTTTCCTTTGTTCTTTCCCGGCCGGACTTTTCCGATGGAGGGGGTAATTTGCAGTTTTGCAAATTACATTTGGGGAGGGGGTTTCTTGCATATGTGGGATTATGATTTGACCATCATCATTCTCTTTTCCATCACTTGCATTTAAGAGAGAGTATGGGTTTGTAGTAAGAAGTATGGTTGATGTTTTGGATGTGGTCACCCTCCACCTTTTTCCTACACTCACCTCCCTCTTTGATTAAGTTTGATTCCTCCACCATTTCCATATGAGAGAGGCCGGCCACAATTTAGGGGGATAGGAAAATGAGAGAGGTTGATTTCATTTGGTGTGGCAAATTTCATTCATCTCATTTTTGATACAAGGAAAAATGAAAGCACCATTTTTCATACCTTCATTCCTCCATCTTCAAAAGGCAACCAATACCCCAAATGAGACAAGCATCATCTACACTACATTCTACAGCAAATCTTGGGCACGTCGACTAGCCAGCTTCGTGCCCGAGTTGCCTCGGTATTAAGGTGGGAGCCCGTAAAAGATACAGACGATGTGGTGCCCTTCCGGCAAGGAGGCGACGACCGGAGTTTCCGCGGGAGATCGGGACGATGACGAGAAGACCGGAGGACTCGGATCACTCGGTATATCTCTCACCCTTTCTCTTGTTAGCTAGTATCGGTTAATGGTTACGATCCGGGTATATTGTCCGCGGTAGCGCCAGTTTAAAAGATAAGAAAATTTTGATTCCGCATTTTGGCCTCGGATAGACGGCCGGGGCGCTGCCGTGGTGCAACATCTTCCTCTGTCGAAGATGATCCACTCGAGAGATGTAGTTCACGGCTCTAGCTCCACACTAAAAGTCTAGTGGAGCAACTAGAGACTCTAGGTTGCTAATCTAAAGTGTCTTGGATGCTGTGAGATGTTCTTATTGAATATCTATCTCTCTTTCTTTCTTGATTCTCAACACATGAGATTGTAGAGAGGAAGATCAAAAAGAAGGAGGAGGAGCTCAAGAAAGGCTAGTGAGGAGAGATAAACAAATGGTGAGAAATGATTTCATTCATGAGAGAGAAAAACATGAACCATGGTTTTGTATAAAACATTTTTTCAATAAAAATATAGCAAGCATACTTGAATAGTTTGCACAAATGAATTTACAATTCATTTGTCAGCATTATTCAAGCATGGTTCTCACCATTCTCACTTCACTACTTTTACATCTCATTTTCCATTTAAAATAAATGGATAAAACTAAAATGACGTATCCACCTTCTAGAATGATTTCCGTATAAATACGGAATACACTCTACTGTATATACATACCCGTATTTGTATCAAAATATGAATACCCAAAGAGATAGAATACTCAAAGAACATAATACTAGAATATACATATCGAAATATATATACGTAAATTATCAAATCAATACCTGATTTAATAATCCGGCTCAATCCTAAGCCGGCCAGTATTATCAGCCGTCCAATCGAAAGTCCGGGTAACTAGTACAATCATTCGATCGGAACTTTACACGTATCAAAATACGGATACTACATCATTTCGCCTGAACCAGGGAAACCCTCTATATGGAACTCTGAAGACTCGACAGTACGCCGACAGTGAGTTATTGGATAAATCTATAACCACAAGGACGCCAGCGGCACTAGCTATACGTAACGGCTGCTCGAGTACCTGTCAAAAAGGAAGGTCGACGAGCAAACTCATCCGGATCCTTATTGGGCCTATTTGTGACAATCTCCACACAGTCCGGTCTCTTCGTCTGATAGTATCGCATACCGGGTCTAGGGGGTGGTAACGTCAGACCCTAATAACCAGATAATTCGTGCCGATGTGGCTTAGGACCAATCCAGGAAACTACTGATCTAACTATCAGCAAATCCCAACTGCCTTGGCCAAGGTCTTATGGTGTTGGCCAATCAAATATAGTGCGATATCGACTCCCTATACCGGGAGAGACGAATCCCCAAAAACCTCTCACTGCCTCCATGTGGCTCGGGACTGTACCTAACTAAAACCTGTTTGCACGACTCAATAGAGCCGTGGTAGGGTAGTAATCTATATACAGTAGGAACTCACACGAGACAAATGACGATCTTAGGTCTGAAGACTAACCTGTACTCATGTCACCTGAGAACTGCTATCTGACGATAGGTATAGTACCATCTAGAAGTTCTCGACGAGTCCGTCCAATGTACTCACCCCCAGTGATCATCTGTATATGATATTAGGTGCGAAAGACCAATGGCTGTGGGACCAACCATCGCCCCTCGTCGGGGTCTAGAAATGTATACACCAGTCTACTCTGGAATATCGATGCCCAGTCTCGATACTCCCACGACTAGGGACATTTTAAAGATGTGCTTATGGACTACCCAGACTCCACATGTATGATTACCATCATAACGCTGGTAGTCAAGCAATGATCCTACGTGCTTTATCAACACGTATTAATGATACATAGTAACAAGTAAAATATATACACATGTTAAGATAAAGACAAACCAAATAGCATACTATCATGTCAAGCAAGATTGTCCTATACATACATATATCCAAGCATCCACTATATATATACATATACAATAATGGCCTTTAGAGCATACATATCCAACATAAGCATGCATACTCAGATCGTCAGAGCGACACAATATAACAATATATATAATATATGCATTAATGATAAACATGAAGTAGCAAACATAGGGTAATAACATGAGCAGTAAATAACATGTACATATAAGCAGTAGCATGTGTATCAGTCCAGTAATCAATGTAATGTCCATGTCACTAAACCTATCAGTCTCTAAGTCTCAATGTCCATGTCATTAAACCTGTCGTCAGTTCGAGCATGAGCATCAACCACCGCAAGAGTATTCTCAAACCCAAGGCACTAAACCTATATAGGGGCTTGGAAACACTGGCCCAAATCACGATCAGTAACAATATGTACTGTTCAAGCTCGGTACCATAGCAACTCGCAATCATGTAATAGGACTCCTGAGATTCCGTTGATCGAACTCACACTCAAACTGCCCCAATACTCCGCGGTCTATATCAAGGCCCGACCATGAATCTAAATACTAGTCGCTCTATGAAAAGTCTACATGGGAATTGGAGACATGGTCTTCATCAAGCATATCTCAACTGGTATATGAGACAAATGGACAGTTCTCGATGTCTTACCTATGACACTAACACAAGTGCTTCCATATCCGTCCCATACCAGTTATAGTTACACTTATACAAGTCCCATAGACGTCGACAATGCAATAACTAAATGGATCTGCTAATTGTGTACAAGTACGTGTCACTTCCACTATTCAATCACGCTTTTACACTAACGTACTTACCATAATCCAATCACTAATACTTATCACCGTGTAATGTAAAAAACAGTCACTAGGGTATCAATGCAAAAAATCATTAATCACTGAGGGTATAACAATTATGAAATATGATGGAAATGCAGTAAAATATACTACGAGTAAAATATGGGCAGCTAATGTCATTCAGATTAGAAAATTCACAGTAATTTATACGTACAGAATCAAGCAAAACAATATAAAAGTCATAAATAATAGACTCAATTATCTAGATAGTAAAATTTGTTTCATACCAATCGGGGTACTGGTAGGGAGATACAATCGTTTTAAAACAGATGTTCACTGTTGGAATTCCAGTTTCTGAATTGGAAGTCCAACTTCGAACGCATTTTGCCATTAGTTATGTTCAGAATTAGGAATCGCTATATTTCAAAACAATATAGATCTATCAGTTAAGATTCTAACGCAACAGACGGAGCAGTAATAGCCATCGTATGCAGGGGTTATCTTTTATTTAGTGTCACTACGTATAAACTGTTACTGCAGTAAACAACCAGACATGTCGACAATATAAATTAAATTATAAATATCAAACTGTGATGGAATTTAGTGAAACCAGTGGCATATGAAATTTAACTCAATTTTCTACACATCGATATAAGAATCCACACATTTGCATATTTGAACAGAGATTTACAGATATTTAAAAACAGGTTTTAGCAGAGATTACTGCTCTGGACTGCAGTTTACAGTCGTATCTCTCTTCAGTTGCACTATCGAAACAAAATAACATTCAGTAACCATTTCCAGAGATTTATAGATTATTCAGTCTGATTTGTAACGAGTCTAAGCACTCCACGATACGATTTATGTATAATCTACTGCGAATTTAATACGGCGATGTATGCAATAAATTCTAAATTTTGGGTCGGTTATCGGGGATGTCATTTCATGGTGTAAACGTCAATATTTTGCGTCTAAACTTCTACACAAAGTTCATTAACAGTACATGAATATACTGATTATAAATTCCGGTGTTTTAAAATGGATTTTGATCACGACAATCGCATCTAACATTTGGAATGTAAATTTATTTAAATCAAGATTAATATTTATCAAACCGATTAATATAACTATATATATATATATATATATATATATATATATGTATAGCATGATTAAGCAAGCGAGAGGATTCACTTGCTTTGGTCGCTGATATTGAAGCGACACTACGTGAAGAGTATTCGTCTCGATAAACGAAACGACGTTTACGCGACGCGGAGCGAGTGAGGCTCAAACGCGATGCGGGCTGCAACGGACATGCGCTGGTATTGCGACGACAACCGTTTTGATGATGGTGATTGCTATGGAGACTAAGGCCATGGTTTGGACGGTGACAACGGCGACCGGAACAGCGGTGATTGACGACAAACGTAAGTGTTCGATGAAATGCCGAGGCTCAGATATTGGTTAGGTGGTGGCAGCATGGCTTGGCTGCAGCGATGATGATTGCGTCGGGGATGATGGTGCAGCAGGGTGGTCGAGGCGGGGTTGGCGGCTGATGCTCGGTTCGGTGGTGATGATGTCGGCTGTGGGTGGAGCTTGGTGCTCGGGTGAGGGGAGTTGAAGGAGTGGGGTGAGCTTGGGTTGTGGGTGCTCGGCTAGAGGGGCTCGATGGAGAAGATAGGGTAAAGGGGTCGGCCGATGCTGATGGGAGCTCTTCTGGGTTCGTAGGTGGCGTTCAGGGGTAGGCTCGGTCATGGGTGGCTGGAGGTTTGGAGAGGAGGGAGTGAGAGAGAGAATGAGAGAGAGAATGAGATTTGAAAGAGTGTTTGTAAGGAAATAAAAGGGAATAATGTGGATTAATTGGTGATCAATAGGAGTTAATAGGAGATTTTCGGTTTTGATGTGGGAATTCAAAAAATGAAGAAGGAAAACTTTAGCAGTTAAGAGAAAGAGAAGAAGAATATAGGTTGGGCTTGGGTGAGCAGGCTTGGGCTTAGAGAAAAAGAGTTAGGCCATGTGATGTTAGAGGGGAAAAGAGAGAGAGAGAGGGACTGGGCTGGGCTAGGGAAAATAGTAGGGTAGCTGTTAGGATTTAGTTAAAAGGATAATAAAGATTATTAGGAAAAAATATTATTAAAATACGGCTAATTGAGTACAAAAAGAACTGAGTATTACACAAATTCTTTGATTGTCTCATTAAAACAAATGTTCCAACTTCGCGATACCTACTTTAATCCATAAATAGATTTAAGCAATTTGCACACCTTTCTGCTTTTCCCAATGTCTACGAAACCCTCTGGCTGATCCATATAAACGCACTCTTCTAAACTTCCATTTAGAAAAACCATTTTAATGTCCATCTGCCAGATGTCATAGTCATGGAAGACAGCAATGGCAAGTAGGATTCGTATGAATTTGAGCATAGCCACTGGAGAAAAGATTTCGTCATAGTCCATACCTGGTCTTTGATTAAAACATTTTGTAACAAGTCTAGCCTTATAGGTTTCCACTTTTCCGTCTGTATCAATCTTCTTTTTGAAGATCCACTTGCATCCAACGGCTTTTATCCATGGAGGAGTAACGTCCAAAGTCCATACTTTGTTGGTGTACATGGACTCCATTTCAGATCGCATAGCATCCAACCATTTCACAGAGTCCCAACTAGAAATGGCCTGCTGGAAACTAGTAGGCTCATCATCTTCCATGATGCAATCCTCTCGATCTCTGTCTATAAGAAAACCATAGTATCTTTCTTGCAGAAGAGAATGCCTACTAGATCTGCGGAGTGACTGAGGTTCGTCCGGGACTATCGAATCCTGAGTTTCTACCAAATCTTAAGTTGTAGTTTGTGGTTCTTAAATTTCAGCCAGTTTTACCGTACTCCCACTAATTTCTTTTAAAAGAAATTTCCATTCTAAAAAGGTGGCATGACGAGCAACAAACACCTTCTGTTTCTCGGTGTGGTAGAACATATATCTAGTCAAATGCTTTGGATATCCCACAAACTTACATAAAATTTAACGTGCCTGAAGTTTGTCCGGATTTTGTATTTTAACATAGGCCGGACAACCCCATATCTTAATAGGTTTAAGATATGGTCTTTGTCCACTCCATATTTCATATGGAGTTTTAGGCACAAATTTGGATGGAACCTGTCACGCCCCGCTTCCCAGTAGACATAAATAATGACGTGGTAAGCCCGCAACATATTTATCCAGAGAAGGTTATTCCATAAATAATATGCTAAGTGTATTGAAACAATAATACACGATGTAAGAATAAATGGAGACTGTAAAAATTTTCAACAAATATCTTTATTTACATTCAAACTTGAAATATTTACAAATGTAAGAGTTGAACTGAAAAGTAAATACAATAACAGAAATGCCTAAACAAGTGGCATACATGAACTAAAAAGAAAAGGATAACTAGTCTAAGCTTGAGCCACGATCTGATCGTACTTCTCTTCTGTAGCGTCTACCTCCTCTGTTTCCACAGTAACCGACGAACATTCCAAGAAATAAAGATAGGTAGAATGTTTGTTAGCGAATTAGCGCTTGGTAAGTCCTAAAGTAGAGTAAAAGTGAAAGTGATAAGTATAGAATAATCATGCAGTAATGTATATGTCGAGTAAGAGTATATGTAAATGAATATAGGTATATGTACTATAAGTCTCTATTTGGTTTCTATGTTAACGTTAAGTTCCAAGTGTGAATGTCAACGCAACCGTAGAAATATTCACGAGCTCAAGAGTGGGGCCCCAGGAGCAAGAAAACACGGGCCCATTTCATATGTTAAAATCGGGACTCCAAGCTGTGGAGGAGTCGACCCGACTGAGATTCGAGTAAATAGAATTCGAGTAGGTTAATACGGGACTTCTGAAGTTCTGTTGGATTCACACTTGAAACTATCCCATACAACTCGAGTAATATATATTATAACTGCTGGATATCCTTAGTTGATTGCTTGGTTTATTTTAACATGTCTTGATCGAAACCATAAATTGCAAAAGTGAATAAATGTAGTCGAGTGAGTTAAGTAGTTAGCGAGTCATGTCAATTGCAATCCTGGGTCGAGTCAAGTTAGTTCGAGTAGAATGAGGTCGAGTTACCGTTCAAGTTTAAGTTCGAGTTTAGAGTTTAAGTTCAAGTTTGGATTCGAGTTATAGACATTTCTTGTGAATGGATTTAACTGTTGAATTCCTTAAGTTCGGGAGTAATCAGACAACTGCTGCACATAGACGACATGATTTGTGTTTTTTTCCAAGACAATTGCCATTGATAATTCCGTTAATTGCAGTGTTGTCTAACCTGAATAGGCAAGCAATCACTTTTTTCGGCTTCCTAGGGCTTAAGAGAAAAGATACTGCTTAAACCTATATTAATCTAGAGTCCTTAAAAATTTATTCTAGTTTGTTTACAATGTTTGCATTTTTCGAGGGGGTTTTATGAAAAATATATTAATATTGTTTAAAAATAAAGCTCGAGGGCGATTTAGAATATTAAGAGTTTTATAAAAATGTATTTTAATTTTAATGGTATTTTAGTGATGAAATCTAGTTTTTAAAAGTCTATGGTATTTTTCCGAAAACTACTACTTTTGGAAATTTGATGGTATTTTATTAAAATTTTAATCTTCCATTTTAAAATATAATTTTCACAATTTGTTTTCATTAAAAATACAGATTCATAATTATATATAAAATTTCCAAAGTTTAATTTGTTTTAAAAAAGTCGTATTTCATTAAACCGTATTTTTATTTCCTTTCGAGACTGAATTCTCCATGAAGAGTTCTATATCTCATTCTACTATCACAAGGACGTGCGATAACCCACACCATCCATATATGGATTCCCCTAAAAGGGTTGTAGAGGCGCAATTGCAAATGTCTTATCGATTAAAAACATTTATTTGTAAAATCAATTGTATTTTATTGTAAACTGTATTCTTTAATTAAATATACTTCTAAAACTTTATGCTATGAAACCATAGCATATGTGATGGAGTAGGTGATTACCCCATGAGTTTTCTAGAGATATATGTGCTAGTTATCGAATAAAGGGTTATATTTAAAGCTCGTGGTATTTATATGAAAAAGTTCGTTATATGTTTATTTCACATGGAATTTTAATTACATAAAAAGGTAAATAGTGTGAATAACATTTTAAAGTAATGTTAGAGAATTGGTGTGACTTATTTGGCCTATGAAAGATACTTAAAAGTTAAAAAATATAAATAAGGTTAAGATTAACTCCATTTTGTCGATATTGTTTTAGAATGCGGTTTGAGTCAAAATGGAAGAAAGGAATAGGGAATTATGGTTTTAAAGCGTTGACAAGAGAGGAATAGAGAGAGGAGAAGCCTTCGGGGATCACGGCAGCGTCGAGAGTGGCTTCGGCCTTCGATGGAACGAACTTTGATCGCTAACTCCACTTGACAAGCATTAACCCTTCTTGAACTTAGAGAATTTTTGAGAATTTTTGATAAAATTTCAGAATAGAGAAGAATTAGGGGATGAGGTGGTATTTATAGGGTAAAAATGAAGGTGTGTGAATTGAAGAATTGATTTAAAAGAATTTAAAATAGGATTAATGGGGAATTGAAGAGTCTCTGGTTAATTTTAGAGAAATCAAACAATAAAGTGGAGTAGAAGGGAGCTGAAGGGGTGCATAGGCAATGAATTGAGGTATTTAGAGCCAGGTGAACCACCGGTAGCGGCCAGATTGGAGTTTTGGGTAGTTGGATTTGTGTCATGCGTCTCGAAGTTCATGCCATGTGTTATATTCTATGTTGACTCCTCATTTATCCCGTTTGAATTTTCTGAAACTTTTCGATTCTCCGTGTATTGCATGTGCAACTCTTTGGTTTCTAAAAAGTTAAAAAGAAAAAAATTATAAAAATAATTAGGATTGATGAGAATCGAACACACAGGATATGGCACAGCAGTACACAGTACTAACCAGTGAGCTACAATTTGTTTCTTACTTTTATTGAACAAAATTAACTTATAACTCCTAATCAGGATGAAATACCCTTTCTATACATTTGAACAAGTTATATTTGTGTAGGGATTTTAGAGTTGTTACATTCTACCCACCTTATAAAAATTTTGTCCTCGAAATTTAAACAAATACTAATTTTCAAAAAAAGTGAGAGTATCGTGTACGCATATCGTCTTCTCTCTTCCACGTTGATTCTTCCGGCGAATCCTTTCTCCATATTACTCGGACTAAGTTCACCTCCTTGTTCCGTAATGTCTTTACCTTTCGATCCAGGATCTCAACTAGTTACTGCTCGCAAGTTAGATCGGTCTGTACAGTGAGCTCTGAGTGATCAAGTATATGGATGGGGTCGCTTACTTGTCATCGTAGCTGGGATATGTGGAACATATTGTGCACTCCTTCCAATGAGAGTGGTAGTGCCAAGCGGTATGCTACTTCTCTAACTCGTTCGAGTGTGTCGAACGGTCCGATGTATCTTGGACCGAGTTTACTTCGTTTGCCAAAATGTATCACTCCTCTGTTCGGAGAGATCTTCAGAAACACATACTTTCCGTATTAGAACTCCAGGTGTCGACGTTTTGCATCTGCCCAATGATTCTGTCAGTCCTGGGGTATACACATCTTCTCCCTGATCGTGTGAACCACATCTACAGTTGCCACGATCATCTCTGGCCCAAGGAGTTCACAATCTCCAACGTCGTCCCAACTTAGCGGGGAACGACACTTATGTCCGTAGAATGCTGCGAAAGGTTCCATCCCAATGCTTCCCTAGTAGTTGTTATTATATGAAAACTCCATAAGGTGCAGGTGATCTTCCCACGTAGCTCTGAAGTCTAGCATACAGGCTCTCAGCATATTTCTTCTATGATCTGAATTGTTCGCTCGGACTGTCCGTCTGTTTGGGGATGATACACCGTGCTGAAATTCAGACTCGTTCCCAGGCTGGCTTGAAGGCTCTGCCAAAACTGAGATCAGAATCTAGTATCTCGGCTGGAGAAGATGCAGACAGGTACCCCGTGTAATCTCACGATCTCATGCATGAGTTTATGGGTATCAAGACAAGTAGATACATCTTGAAAGTTTAAATCTTACTTTAGATTTTTAGTCACCTCTATGTACTTTCTTGCCAACGTCTCGGTTGATTGGGCAACTCTGAATGCGATGAAGTAAGCCGATTTGGTGAGTCGATCCACAATAACCCAAACTGCGTCGTTACCCTTCGTACTGCGAGGAAGAGCAGTCACGAAGTCCATGGTAATGTGCTGCTATTTCCATTCTAGGATTAGTAATAGCTGAAGTAGACCAGCTGTTCTGTGATGTTCAGCCTTTACTTGCTGACATATTAAGCACTTTGCTACGCTCCTTGCTACTTTTCGTTTCATTCCGTGCCACCAGTAGTGTTTCCGTAGATCCTTGTACATCTTCGTTCCGCCAGAGTGTACAGAATATGGAGAGTTGTGAGTTTCTTTCATCAACTCTTCTCGAATAGGGTCGACTGACACGCATAAATGACTCCCATAACGTAAGGATCCATCTTCATGGATGATGAAGTCAGTTCAAAGACCAATTTCTACTTGTTCTCGGATCTTTTATCGCTTGTCATCATTTGCTTAAGCTACCTTGATATGATCGATAAGAGTGGACTGGACTCGTAAGTTCATCAAGGATGATGTGTTACCTGGCATAACTACTTCAATCATAAGTCCGTGCAGTTCCTGCTGTAGCTTCCACTGGGTGGTGAGGTTTATTGCTAATGGCTGGTGACTAAGTGCATCAGAAACTACATTCACCTTTTCAGGATGATATTGTAGCTTGATGTCGAAGTCTGCCATGAGCTCTAGCTATCTTCTCTGCCGCATGTTGAGTTCTTTTTAAGTAAATACATACTTCAAACTATTATGGTCGGTTATATATCCACCCGCTCTCCCAAAAGATAGTGACGCCAAATCTTGAGTGCGAAAACCACGGCTGCCAATTCAAAGTCATGTGTTAGATAGTTACGCTCATGAACCTTTAACTGTTTTGATGCAAAACCCACAAAATTTCCATGCTGATGCAGAACACATCCTAATCACATACTTGACGCATCACGATGTACATTGAATCCGCCAGATCGATCCGGTATTACGAGGATAGGTGCAGAGGTTAATCTCAACTTGTGTTCTACAAAAGCTATCTCACATGCTTCTGACCACACGAATGCTTCGTCTTTACGTGTAAGCTTGGTCCGGGGTATCGCGATCTTTGAAAATCCTTCGATGAAGCATTTGTAGTATCTTGCTAAGCCCAAGAAATTTCTTATATCTTTGACCATCTTTGGTGTCAGCCACTCGCTGATAGCTGACACCTTAGCTGGATCCATAGAGATCCCTTCGCCTGAAACTATGTGTTCGAGAAATCCGACTTGGTCTAGCCAAAATTCACACTTGTTGTACTTGGCGTAGATTTGATGTTGTCATAGTGTCTCCAGGACAATGCATAAGTGCTCGGCGTGCTCTTTCCGATTCTTTGCATACACCAGGATGTCGTCGATGAAGATAACAACAAACCTGTCTAAGTACTCTCGAAAAATCTGGTTCATCAGATTCATAAAAATGGCTGGTGCATTGGTCACTCCAAATGGCATTACGAGATTTCATAATGGCCATAACGAGTCCTGAATGCCGTTTTCGGAATGTCGGACTCCTTGACCTTCACCTGATGATATCCTGAACGAAGATCTAATTTTGAGAAAACACAAGATCCACTTAACTGATCAAAAAGGTTATCGATGCGAGATAGCGGATACTTGTTCTTAATCGTTACTTCGTTCAGTGCTCGATAATCCACGCACATCTGGTAGGTACCTTCCTTCTTCTTTACTAGCAGCACTAGAGATCCCAACTTGAGGTACTGGGTCTGATCCAACCTTTCTTCAGGAGTTCATCCAACTGAATACGGATCTCCTTCAATCCCTCCGGACTTAATCGGTATGCAATTTTTATTACAGGTTGTGCACCGGGTTGTAAATCAATGCCAAACTCTAGAGCTCGATCGGGAGGCAAATCTGTTATGTCTTCAGGGAATACATTCTCGAACTCTCTAACAACTTCTGGTTTCGATTCTTTCGCTTACAATGCTGCAATTTCTGCCTTCTTTGGTTTTACTCGATAGATGCTAGGCACCAAAGTCCGGTCTCCGCATTTGAAATAGAACACTGGATGATATGGTATTTCAAACACTACCTTCTTTTGGCAACTGTTCCTCCAAAATTTGAACGTAACCGAAGAGATAAGCTCTGTTAAAATTTAATAAGGCAGCGCCTCACGTGATCCCCATGAGGGCGCCAGCGCCTTAGGATTAAATCTTATGGCGGCGCCGCACGTGAAGCTAACGTGGGCGCCAATAGGCAAAGCACCTATCATATATAAGAATTAAATTCATAAGTGGTGCCTACTTGCATGATACGTGAGCGCCAGCGTCCAAGTTAAAATCAAGTAGAATTAAATTCTACAAAGGGATATTTCCCTAAAATCTAGGATACTCTCTGTTAAACAGAACCGTTGGATCAAAGATCCAATGGAGATGATAAATTATCAGAATATAGAATTAAATTCTATTAGGAGAAAATATCTCCCAAATCTTTCTAAGTGAGAAAGATACTCTAGGTTGGATCAAAAATCCAATGATAGAATAAAATTCTATTTTGGGAATATATTTCCCCAATCTTTCTAAATAAAGAAAGATTATTCTCTCAAAAAATAGAGAGCCATTGGATTAAAATCCAATGGTGATTAAAAATCACCGTTTTACAGAATAAAATGCTGTACATGGGAAAATATTTCTCCAATCTTATTAAAAATAAGAAAATATATTCTGTAAAAATAGAAATCATTGGATCAAATATCCAACGGTGGATAAAATCGCCCGAACAAATTGAAATCTCTCAATAAGAGATTTTCTCAAAACTAATTAAGAATTTTCCTCTACTATATAAAGAATCCGAGACTTCAAGTCTCAAAAGACACACAGACATACAGAGGGAACCCCCCCATAAGCTTCTGCAAAAATACAGAAGGCTTTAAAAAATAACAAAGAATTTAATTCTCAATAGAGAAGAAGATCTTCCTCCTCTCAAACCCTAGGTAAAGAAACCACAGAGATCAAAACGTCTCCTTTACCTATCAGATCACATCTAAGGGTTTAACCCTTCTCAAGAATTTAGTTCTTTCTCTGGATCTGAGATCCACAAGACAAATCTCCCACAAGTTAAGAATTTAATTCTCATTTGGAAGATCATGTTCTTGAGAATCAAAGATTCAGAAAAGAACTACGAAAAAGAAAAAGAACCTATCCTATCGATATTTAATTCCTCTGAAAATAGGGTTTAACCCTAAAAGAAGCTTAGTTCTTATAAAAGAAAAAACATATGAACTTAGTTCTTGAAGAAAACCCGATTCCAGATCTTCAAAACAAAGATCTTGGTGCCATTAACAGAGATTCAATCTCTAAAAATGGAAAAGGAATCAGCGCCACACGTGCTTCCTATGTGGGCGCCTCCAATAGATTCCCAAAACAAAAGGAAAAACATCGCCTCACGTGAAAACACGTGAGCGCCCAAAATTGAAAGCCAGCGCCTCACGTGATATACACGTGAGCGCTGAGTAAAGTGCTTAGCACTTCATACGCAGCCAAAACGGATGAGTGCTTAGCACTGACTGGGCAGCGTCCAGCTCCTCATGAGAAACATACGTGGGCGCCCAATAAAATAAATGGGATAGAGGATGAAGAAAAGGTCAAGGACTGGAGGGAAGTCTTCATAGACTACTTCAAATCCTAGCAAACATCCGAAAGAGCGTCATCTAGACATCAGCTCATGAAACGAGCTTTGTCTTTCGCCTTCGTCAACGATACTCTATCAAGAGATCGTTTGATTGTTTATGGTTAAGATGCGTGGGGTCGGAGGAAGCAAAGAAAGTCGTCCAAGAAATACACGATGGACTCTGCGGTTCTCACCAAGCTGGACCAATGATGAAGCTGAAAATAAAAAGAATGGGTTATTATTGACCCACAATGATTCAGGACTGCCTCGAATATCAGAAGCAGTATCACTCGTGCCAAATTCATGGGGACTTCATCCATAAACATCCAAATCCTTTACACTTGACAGTGGCTAGCTAGTCGTTCGAAATGTGGGGAACCAATATAATTGGCCCTATCGAACCGGCATCATCCAAAGAACATTGGTTTATATTAGCAATGACTAATTACTTCTCTAAATAGTCAGAAGCAGTACCACTAAGAGAGGTGAAGACGGAGAATATCCTCTATTTCTTCAAGACCCATATCATCTATCGGTTTGGAACTCTGCGACGGATAATCTTGGATAATGGGCTAGCTTATAGAATCCATAAAATAAGCCGCTTCACACAGCAACATAAAATATATTGGTGATACTCTTTGGTCTATAATCCTCGGGCCAACGTTCTAGCTGAAGCTTTCAACAAGATCTTGATAAAGATTATAAAGAAAACAATGTCCAGAAACAAAAAAGACTGGCATGAAAGGCTGCATGAAGCTCTCTGGGCATACCGAATAATGTTCAAGACGGCCACAAATACAACACCATAGGCGTTGGTGTTCGGCACGGAAGCAGTGCTCCTGCTGGAAATAGAACTCCCCTCTCTACGAGTAGTGGTTCGATACGAGCTGACAGATGAAGAAAATGCTCATCTTAGGCTCGAGGAGATCGACGCCCTCGATGAGACTCTTTTTATAGTACAACAAAACTTGAAGGCTTATAAGGAAAGGATGACACGGTCATACGAAAGACTGACCAGCCTGAGAACATTTCTCCAAGGCGAACTCGTACTAGTCGTCAAAAGACCAATGATCCCCAATCGTCCAAAACGGGAGAAGTTCAACCCAAATTATGGAAGCATATACATTGTAGACAAAGTCTATCAAGGTGGAGCCTATCTGCTCATGGATATGCATGGCGAAAGACCCTTCCGGCCAATAAATGGCCGATTCCTCAAAAAATACTACACTTGAAGAGTCATGACTTAGGTCAATGATAGATGACGACGCTTGTGTCCGCTCAATATCTTTATGATTCAGAACTCTGAGAGTAGTATCCAAAAAGCTCCGTCGCCTAAAAAACGGTAACAACGGACCGAGATGTCCCTAAACTAACAACGGACCGAGATGCCCCTAAACTAGCAACGGACCGAGATGTACCTAAACTAAAACTTCGCCTCAAATATGGCGATAATGAACCGAAACGTCTTTAAACTAGTGCGTCGCCTCAAACAGGGTGCATTGCTCCAAATACGGCGATAGACCCCCTTGAGATCTATATCGCAATTAACGTCTCAACGGCGAGAGTTGCAACTCAATTCCCACCGGCAAACAGATCGGCACCTGTGGCGAAACTACTTTCGGGAGTTCCATCGTTAAAAAAAAGGTATGTCCACAAGCAAAATGGGCGTGGATGAAAATTTGAAAGGACGCCATGAGTAAAAACAACAGGACTGTCGGCGAGCTTCGCGAAAACCCAAAAGGGCGCAATCTGGTTAAAAAAACCCACCCACATGAAATCTTAACGACTCACAAAGGAGGAATACACTTAGGAGTCCTCACGATTCCTAAGGAGAAATTACACTTACGAGTTTCTCACGACTCGTAAGGAGAATTTCCCCTTATGAGACCCTCACGGCTCATGAGATTCAAAAGCCTTAAGCTATAAGGATCTAAACCTGTTCTTAAGCCATCAAAAACCTTACAAAACCCTTCTTCCCTACAGGCGGTCCAATATTAACCCTTGTATACAATCCACGATCATAAATAAATATTCTCCCACTAAGTTCCATCATTGACGAGAAATATCCGCATATGGTGAACGCCATTTGTAAGTCCTCTCGACTTATAAGGAGAAAACACTCCTGGAAGATCCTTATGACTTACAAGTGAAAATATCACTCAGGATTCCCATGATTCCTAAGGATAAAATACATCTACGGGATCCAATCTGTTCACCGCCAAAAGACCGGACTGAGACGTTGGAACGTCTGGCCTGAATTTAGGGGCAGATACTATTTGGACTTATCTATCCACCTCTCCGAAAATACCAAGTTGATTTATGGCATCATATATTGGAGGTTTGGATAGACACGATCGCTGTAGCAGACTTCATCAGATTCCCCCTCATTTATAAGGGTTTTTTGATTGTGGGGACGCTCTTCCCTGCAGCCGCAAGCCCCTGCAGTTAATTACGTTACCGTATTGCGATAACCACTTTTTCCTGCTCCGGAAGTTCACTTCGTGTTGTGTGTATTTTTGTTTATTTTGGTTGCCTGTGGATTGTATACGGAGACTAATTTATGTCATCGCCCGTAGGGCGCAGATTAGTCCATATCCGTATATTTTAGATTTTAGTTTGTTTTATTTAAAGACCGTTAATCTAGTTTGAGATTAAGGTCAACTTAAATATATGAGCATTTGGGTTCAATTTATTTTAACTAAGGATACGTTAGTCTAATTTGAGAATAAGATCAACTTAGCAAAATTTCGAGAATCATTTTTATTTCAGATCCGACAACAGATTATTTGGGCTTAGTCTGCTCAGTATTTTTTTGTTCAAAAGTGCTAAGCACTTATTTGGGCTCTACTTGTTCATCCCCCTTTTTATACAAAAATGCTAAGCATTTGTTTGAAGTTCTGGCGCTCACATGGGTATCATGTTAAGCCTTTAGTTATCGGCGCTGCCCAATCAGTGCTAAGCACTCAGTCATTTTGACTATATATAGTGCTAAGCACTTTTTATATGGCGTCCACATGAGGAGCACGTGTGGTGCTATCCCATTTATTTTATTGGGTGCCCACGTGTGTTTCTCATGAGGCGCTGGGCACTGCCCAGTCAATGCTAAGCACTCAGTCGTTTTGGCTGCGTATGAAGTGCTAAGCACTTTACTCAGCACTCACGTGTATATCACGTGAGGCGCCAGCCTTCAATTTTGGGCGTCCACGTGTTTTTCACGTGAGGTGTTGTTTTTCCTTTTGTTTTGGGAATCTATTGGAGGTGCCCACGTGGGAAGCACATGCAGCGCTAATTCCTTTTCCTTTTTTAGAGATTGAATCTCTGTTAATGGAACCAAGATCTTTGTTTTGAAGATCTGAAATCGGGTTTTCTTCAAGAACTAAGTTCTTATGTTTTTTCTTTTATAAGAATTAAGCTTCTTTTAGGGGTAAACCTTATTTTCATAGGAATTAAATTCCTATAGGATAGGTTCTTTTTCTTTTTCGTAGTTCTTTTCTGAATCTTTGATTCTCAAGAACAAGATCTTCCCGATGAGAATTAAATTCTCAACTTGTGGGAGATTTGTCTTATGGATCTCAGTTCCAGAGAAAGAACTAAGTTCTTGAGAAGGGTTAAACCCTTAGATGTGATCTGATAGGTAAAGAAGACGTTTTGATCTTTGTGGTTTCTTTACCTAGGGTTTGAGAGGAAGAAGATCTTCTTCTCTATTGAGAATTAAATTCTCTGTTGTTTTTTAGAGCCTTCTGTATTTTTGCAGAAGTTTATGGAGGGTTCCCTCTATACGTCTGTGTGTCTTTTGAGACTTGAAGTCTCGGATCCTTTATATAGTAGAGGCAAATTGTTAATTAGTTTTGAGAAAATCTCTCATCGAGAGATTCCAATTTGTTCAGGGGATTTTACACACCGTTGGATCTTTGATCCACTGATTTCTATTTTTACAGAATATATTTCTTATTTTTAACAAGATTGGGGAAATATTTTCTCATGTACAATATTTTATTCTGTAAAACGATGATTTTTAATCACCATTGGATTTTAATCCAATGGCTCTCTGTTTTTTCAAAGAACAATCTTTCTTTGTTTAGAAAAATTAGGGAAATATATTCCCAAAATAAAATTTTATTCTTTCATTGGATCTTTGATCCAACCTAGAGTATCTCACTTAGAAAGATTTGGGAGATATTTTCTCCTAATATAATATAATTCTATATTCTGATGATTTATCTTCTCCATTGGATTCTTGATCCAACGGTTCTGTTTAACAGAGAGAATCCCAGTTTTTAGGGAAATATCCCCCTGTAGATTTTAATTCTACTTGATTTTACCTTGGGCGCCAGCTCTCATGTGTCGTGCACGTAGGCGCCACTTAAGAATATAATTCTTATATATGATAGGCGCTCCTGTGCTTTGCACATTGGCGCCCACGTGAGCATCATGTGCGGCGCCACCATAGGATTTAATCCTAAGGCACTGGCGCCCTTATGGGGAGCACGTGAGGCACTGCCTCATTAAATTTTAACAGAGCTTAGTTCTTCAGTTACATTCAAATTTTGGGGGAACAAATGCCTCCCACCGTTTTTCTTACGTGGCTTACACATGAGTGCAACAGTGTCACTTTTACCATCGTTCGATCTTCTAGGGAGTTGAACCGTCCCTTCACATCCTATAAATAGGGCCTTTGGCCCTTGAGATGACCGCCGTCTAATCATCTTTCTTAATTTTTCTTTTTTTCTTGAGAATTTAATTCTCATCTCAGAGCTTAGATCTCTGCCCACAGAACTCCTTCAGAGTCAAACTCTGCTGAAAAAATTGGTAAGGATTATGACCAAAGTTCAACTCTTAAAAGAACCTCCTTTTTTTATTTTAGATCTTTAACCCATTAACAGAGCTTGGCTTTTTTTTTAAATGATCTCTTAGAGATCTTAAAAAAAAAAGAACTTTTTCCCTTTTTTTGAGTAGACAATGGGTCTTAAATCAATGGGCATTCTTGAGAATCGTTGGTTCCCTTCTCAGGGTTTTACCCTATCATCGATTCTGATCTTTGAGAGTCTTGGGAATTTAATTCTATTATGTTTCCCATCATGGGGATTTCTGGGATTTAATCCCATTATTGGAGGAATTTAATTCCATTTTGTCTTACAGAGCTTAGCTCTGAGAAAATTTGGAATTTTTGGGAATATTGTTCCCCTTCCTATTCTTTTTTATTTTTTTTATTTTTTTAGGGTTCTAATACCTTTTTTTTTTACAGATTTGAATCTGTTATTTTTTAACAGAACTCACTTTTCGCGAACATTGGGAGTTTTTAACTCCACTGCTTAATGGGACTATTCATTTAATGAGAATCCTTTTGGATTCTCATAATGGGCGCATGTCTCATCATTGATGAGCCATCACCTTGATTTTGTAAGGCCCACAGTAGTGATTTTAATATGCTAATCGATAACTCTCCACTGGTTTTTCTTTTCAGGTACCATGGCTGGTCGTCTGTATGATCTTGAAGAGATTATCTCTTATGAGGAGATTCACATCCAAGGCCGCTGTTGAGGCCAGGAGTTTACTGACGCCCAATGCGACGCGGTGATGCGTCGCTTAGATAATTACAATGTTCGATTGCTCCCCCACCGTTCTGCCCTTTTGAAGATCGTGGTTGGGTCGGTCTGGGAAGCTATACCTGGGCGCCTTGAGGTTGTGCCGCTTCAAGCACTCGATGATGCTGAAGACAAAGTGCATTCTGTGTATATGATGGGGTTGATATCAAAGAAACGGAGAGATAATCTTATCGCCATCTTGCACCGTGTCTTTCAATAAAAGGCGATAGTATCAGCATATCAGAGAGTGGAGGACAGTAGTGGTGACTCTGACGCTTGCATCCGAGAGAAGATGCATAAAAAGATGGTTGATGAGGCTGAACGCGCTTTGCTTAAGCTTGCTTTTGAGTTTGAGAATCCATGTCTGGAGTTCAGTGTCTTGCCACTGTAAATCTAAGATCATGCATTTTCCTTTTCTTTTCTTCTCTTTTTTGCATGCACCAAGAGTATGTAGTTTTGTTTTGAAGTATGAATGAAAAGCATCTTTCCCTTTCGTATCTACACCTTCCTTTCCTTGATTGTCTTGCTCTGGCGCAAAGTAGTTTATGTACTCATTTCGGAGTTTGTAGTTTATTTACTCATTTTAGAGTTTGTAGTTTATTTACTCATTTCGGAGTCTCTAGTTTATGTACTCGTTTAGAAGTCTCTAGTTTACATACACATTTCGGAGTTTGTAGTTTATTTACTCATTTTGGAGTTTGTAGTTTATTCACTTGTTTCGGAGTCTCTAGTTTATGTGCTCATTTCGGAGTTTGTAGTTTATTCACTCGTTTCGGAGTCTCTAGTTTATGTACTCATTTCGGAGTGTTTTTAGTTTACCTCCCTTGGGTTTACAGGCAAACTTGTCCTAACGTTGTACGTAGATAACCCCTATTCTTTATGACAGGGGTCCGTTAGATTTGTGGTACTAGGGTTTTAGTCTATGGTACCATCGCGTTGGCTGATGTATTCTTCGATATGCAGTATTTAAGCCATTGTTCGAGTAGCCCTACGACTGTCGTGTCTCTGATCCTTTCGGGGGCTGGACAAGACGTCTTCGAGTAATCTCCTTAGGTCATATTACCGTCGGAAGAGCAGACGTTAGGAATTTTCCATGATACTTTTTACTTGAGGTTAGACTCAATTTGGAGCCCCGATAAGTCATAACCACACCCTTCTGGGGTGGGATGATCTCCAATGGTCTTTTAGGCTTTATATGGGTTGTCATCAAGATCCAAAGCTAGGAGTATGCCGTCACTTCGTTTTTTTTCATTGACGATGTCGCGGTTATTCTTTGTTGAAGTAGGGTAGACATCTGTAGGACCTCTATGCTGTATGTATTGCAATTGAAGTCCGAAGGTAGGAATATGCCATTGCTCCAATTTCATTTGATAGCTGTGTTTGCATCCTGTTGAAACAAGAGGGGAACACCAGGATAGTCCCTAGGTTGTATATGTACAGTCGAGAATTGCAGCTTAAATTTTACCGTTACTCCATTTTTATTCGACCCTTGGGCCTTTTATTGACGTTGCATCTGCATCCTGCTGGAATGAGAAGAACGTCGGGGTGATCTCTAGGCTTTAAATGTTGCCATTAAGACCTGAAGTTAGGATTTTTCCATCACTTCATTTTTATTTGATTGTTGTGTCTGCCCCTGCTGGAATGGGAGACATAGGGATACTCTCTAGGTTGTATATGTACCGTCAAGACTTGGAGCTCCTTTTGACGAAGCATGATGGGAAAATATGGTTCCCTTTTCTTTTATTTGTGCCCATGGATTGTATATAAGAGTCAATATGGACATACTTGCAGGGCAAAGGAAATTTTATTTTATTTTTTATTTCCGCGATACTTTATTTTTTCATCTTTTCATATCGCGAAAGTCACGATTGCCTAATTATTTTGGCTATTTTTCGCGGTGCCCAATCATTTCATCTATTTCATTTTTTCATTTTTACTCGCTACTTTTTTATTGCTAGTTTCCCAAACATTTCGGCTGTTTCATATGCATATTTTTTGCTCGCTGATTTTTGTTGCGAGTTGCCCCATCATTTTGGCTATTTCATATGCTTTTTTTTGCAACTCGCTGAGTTTTATTACGAATCAGGAACTTGAGATCTGATCCCAATCTTGGCATCAGCATCGCTGCAACCGGAATATTGCCAGGAGCGAATCATCATTTGCCTTTGCGAGGACTTGAAATTTGATACCTATTTAGTCATCAACATCGCTTCAACTGGGATATTGCCAGGAATGAATCATCATTTTCCTTTGTTAATTTGGAAAAATGTGGCTTAGCAAACAGGGTTAGGATCCTGTCGATTAATGCTTTTTGACTTTATGAGCCGTAAGGGTCTCATAAAGGTGTTTCTCCCTACGAGTCGTGAGGATCCCGTAGGTGTATTTTCTCCTTACGAATCGTGAGGATTCCTAAATGATATTTTCTTTTGTAAGTTATAAGGATCTTCCAAGAGTGTTTTCTCCTTATAAGTCTAGAGGACTTACATGTGTCGTTCACCATATGGGGACATTTCTCATCATTGGTGGAACTTGGTAGGAAAATATTTATTTATGCCCGTGGATTGTATACAAGGATCAATATTTGACCGCCTGTAGGGCAAAAGGGTTTTGTAGGGTTTTGATGGCTTAAGAACAGGTTTAGATCCCTGTAACTTAAGGCTTTTGAATCCCATGAGCCGTAAGGGTCTCATAGGGGGAAATTCTCTTTACGAGTCGTGAGGATCTCGTAAGTGTAATTTCTCCTTAAGAATCGTGGGGACTCCTAAGTGTGTTACTCCTTTGTGAGTCGTAAGGATCTCACGCAGGTGGTTTTTTTAACGAGATCGCTCCCTTTCAGGTTTTCGCGAAGCTCGCCGGTAGTCCTGCTGTTTTTACTCACGGCACCCTTTCGGGTTTTCATCCGCACCCATTTCGCTTGTGGACATACCATTTTTTTAACGTTGGAACTCCCGAAAGTAGTTTCGCCGCTGTCACGCCCCGCTTCCCGGTGGATGGAAACAGTGACGTGGCAGGCCGCAACGTATTTACTAAAAAAATAAACATGTTAAGCGTAATTAAGCAATATATAAAATGAATAAGAATGACAAGAGTATTAAAATAAAACAGCAACTTTATTTACATTCATCTTTATATACAACTGTTTGAAAATAAAAAATATAATGAGTAAAGCAGTGCCTAAAGAATGGCATATAGGAAAGTAAATGCAACGGAACTAGAAGTCAGGCTGAGCGGTAAGCTGGTCCAAGTCCTCCTGGCTTGGCTCTGTCTCCTCCGGGTCTGGTCCTCCGGACGAATATTCCAAAGAAAGAAATATAAAGGAATGTCGTCAGTGAACTAACGCTCGGTAATTCCCAAAAGAAGAAAGAGAAGATAATATATAAAGAGAAATGAACAGATACAGTATATGACTGATTACTGGTATATGATAGCTGTTATAACGTGGTTGTTTGTAGTTTGGTAAAGAAGGTATTCATGTATACGAGAGGAGTCCATCTTACCCCGTGGACTATGGTAACATGTAGTACAAGATCCCGTCATAACCCACGGGACAATGGCACAAGAATTCATGTAGGTGTCTTTTAAGTGACCTCTCGTGCCACGATATACGTTCCATACCAATCTACCCCTTTATCCCCGCGTAATGTATTATATAAATTATATTTACAAGTCTTTGTGTAACCATGGATACAAAATTTTTAGGTATTCATGTTCAGGATGTAATCAAGTATTAGTCATGTCAAGTTATAACCATGGTTCGGTCAAGTCAAGTCAAATATACATGTTTGATATTGATGTTTGATTCAAGTATTCATGTTCATGATCAAGTATTCATGTTTGATTTTTGGATTCAGGTTTGAATTTGGAATCAGACCGAGTTAGACACTTGTACTGATTTAACTCTGGTATTCTTAGGTTCGGGAGTCATCGGCAATTGCTGCATATGGACGGAAGGATTTGTGTTTTTTTCCAAGACAATTGCCATTGATAATACTGTTAAGTTGTCTACCTTAAATAGGCAAGCACTCACTTTCTCCGGCACTCTGGGGCTCAAGAGAATTGATCCCGCTTAAACCTATATTTACTAAAGTCCTTAAATATTGTTATTTTGTATATCTCGAGGGGGTTTTATGAAAAATATAGTTAAATATAAAATCTCGAGGGTGATTAGTATTATTTAGAGTTTTCATGAGCATAGATTTTAAGTATTTTGGTATTTTAATGATAAACACTTAGCATTTGAAGATTCATGGTATTTTACTGAAAAACCTGTCCTTTTTGGTATCTTGATGACATTTTATTCGCATTTATTAATCATTCATTTTTTTGAAAAAATATAGATTTATTATATTTTTAAAATATGGATTTATAATTTTATATAATTTTAATTTTAAAAATTATTTTATTTTATTTAGAAAATTCATATTTCTTAAAAACGTATTTAAATCCTTTCGAGATCGAATGCTCCGTGAGGAGCTCTGCATCTCGCTCTACTAGCCCAAGGATGCGCGATAATCCGCACCATCCGTTAGCGGGTTCCCTAAAGAGGGTTGTAGATGCATAATCGCAAAGGAAATGAAATACCGTTTTAAAAGAAATCCGGTTTTAGAATTATGTGGTATTTTATTGTAAATACTATCTTCGAACCAAAAACACATATAACTGGGCATCGTGCTATGAAACCAAGTGTGTGGGGGGGGGGGTAGGTCGTTACCCCGTGAAGTTTTTCTAAAGGCATTGTTAAGCAATTTTGTCGAAAAGATGGGCTAACAAAGTTCAAGGTATTTTAATGTAAAAGTTCAATTATGATTGTTTTACATGAGATTCTTGGTTAAACGTGATTCTAAACATTGGTATTAAGATTACAAGTGAAGTGGTAAAATTGGTTTGACCAAATGATAAGAGAAAATGGAGTTATAGGTTTTAGAAAAGATGATATCGGTAATAACTCCACTTTTACCGATATTTGATTTAAAATGAGTATCAATAAAAAGGAGGAGAATTGGGAGGGACTTACGGTTTAGAAATTTCAAGGAGAGGTTGAAGAAGAGAGGATGATCTTCGTGGCATCACGGGATCTCCAGAATTGGATTCGATCTTCGCCGGAACCAACTTGCTCGCTAACTCCACTTTACTTCACTTGCACTAGGAACTTTTTAGAGAGTTTTGGCTAGAATTTTCAGAATGGTGCCGAGCCAAAGTATGGGGTGGTATTTATAGTAGAGAATTAGGGTTTGGGAATTAAAATTGTGGATTAAAAAGTATTAATATGATCTTAAATTGTGAAATGAAAGGTCTCTGTTTGATTGCTGGGAAATCAAACAGCGCAGAGGAGTTAAAGGTAGCTGATGCAGGGTTTTCTAGGACGGCAGCAAGGTTTTGGGAGACATCGTCCATGCTAAATTAAAATTTTGCCGTTCTAGCTAACCCTAAACGTAGAATCGTTTACAAGAAATCCGACAGAAATCTAAATGCAAACACTTTGCAAGCAAAGTGAGCAAGGAATACAACCTTTGTAGACCGGTCCTTCACTTCAATAGCTCCGTATAGTAGTCCCTTCGCTACGATCGTGAACTCCGGATTCTAGAGAGGCTCCCTTGAAGAAACGAACATGCTTGCTTCGAAGTCTTCAAGGCTGAAGATGATCTACGTCGAGGAGACACTAACCAAAGCTATCTCTTCACTAATTACGGAATTAGTGAATCAAACACCCTATACTAAATGGCAAGTAGTATAGGATGATGAAGTAGGAAGTGGGCTTACTTTAGAAATCATTTTCTCACTCATTTTTCTCATCTCCATGGAAGCTAGTGAGCTTGAGGAAGAAGATGATGAAAAAATCTCATGATAAAATCAAGTAGAGAATTAGAACCATGGGTGAATTAAGTATCATATACTTAACCTTTGTAGAGACTTAACCAAGGCTAGGTTAATTTGTCGGGTTAACAAATATCTTAGGTAAAACAAAACTTGAAAACTTAGTCAAAGAACTACAAGCTTCTACAAGCTTATTAACTATGAAAAAATCATTTAGTTTTAGAATTACTTAAATAAATAAAACCCTAGAAATTAAACCAAGCATGGTGTAAGTCATACACACACCCATGTCCATGTATCATCAAGCATGACACAATATTTTGTACACTAATATATATCACATATATACACACGCACAAAGTAGTGAGAAAAGAAATCATAAGTGAGCTAATACTAGTTAATGTAATGTAATATATCAAATATATAATTATACATTAGATTATCAAATCAACTCTTGATTTAATAATCCGGCTGTATCACATATAACCGACTAATATCATATGTAACAACTTATCGAATCAACACTTGATCCGATAACCCGGCTATATCTCATATAACCGACCAATGTCACAAATCGCGATAATAGAATACAGTATCTCATATTGTATCAATCTCGGTCCCGCACATATCACATATGTGCTCCTACTCCATTTCGCTTGAGCCAGGAAACCCCTGTGTAGGACTCTAAAGACTCGTCAATACGCCGGCAGTAGGTAATGATCATATCAAACACCTACAAGCTGCAAGCGGTCTGCTAAACGTAACGGCCACCCGGGTATTGAGCGAACAGAAGATCAACAAGAAAGCCTGCTCATACTCCTGTGTATCCAATCAGTAACACTACCGTACAGTCCGGTCTCTTCGTCTGATATGCCGCATATCTCGTCTAGGGGTGGTAAACGTCAGACCCGAGTAACTCGATAAGTCGTGTCAATATGAGGCTCATAACGGGTCGAAAAACTACTGATAACACGTACCGGTATATCTCTGAAGCAGCCCTGGCCAGGAACTTCCTGTTATAGCCAATCGAGCATAGCGCAACATCAATCCCCAATACTGGGAGAGACGAAACCCCTCCTATCGCTCATTGCCTCCATGTGACTCGGGAATGTACCCAAAAGCCACCATTTTGCACATTCTCTTGAACGTCGTAAGGTCGAAATCAAAGCACAGTTGGAATCACACAAGACTCTATGACGATCTCGGGTCTACAGACTAACCTGTACCAGTGTCACCAGAGAACTGCCATCTGACGTGAGGTATAATACCATCTGGGAGTTCTCGGCGTGTCCGTCCAGTGTACCCAGTCTCTACTGAGCATCTGTATACTGTCTCTGATGTCAAACAACAATGGATATGGGATCATCCATCGCCCATCTACATGGGTCGAGAAGCTATACACTAGTCTACTCCGGTATATCGATGCCCTGTCTCGTTACACCCACGACTAGGAACATTTGAAGGATATACTTAGCGACTACACTGTCCCCACTAGTATGATCTGCATCATAATCCTGGTAGTCAAGTACTCATCCTAAGAGTTTTATCAACATGTAACATAGAGACAATCAGTGTACATGCTAAGATAAAGTGCAACCAGATAGCATACTATCATGTCGAGCAAGAAAGTCCTCCATATATATGTCCAAGCATCCACTACAATATACATCGTATGTACAGTAATGGCCTCTAGGGCATACATATAACTAACAATCTCCCACTTGCACTAGGGCCATCTGTCATAGTATCCCATACCCAACAATCAGCAGTGGTTGAAGTATCTCATACTCAACCATCCCATAAAAGTTTCTCCTGGGAATAAGCCTTTATGAGTGGATCCGCCATGTTAACCTCTAAGTCTACTCTCCTAACATTGATCTCCCTGAAGATCAACTATCTCCATGATCAGGTTATACTGCCTAAGAATATGTCTGGATCTCTGATGGGACGGGGGTTCCTAGGCCTAAGCCACAACTCCATCGTCACACAATGGTAGGAACAAAGTTCATCTCATGAACTAATATACATCCAGATTGCCTCTTTGGTAGCATCCTTGGTAGAGATGTATCCAGCCTTTATCGTCTAGTTTACCACGGTATCTAGCTTGGAACTCTTCCAACATACCGTCCCTCCACTGAGGGAAAAGACAATGCCTGTGACTGACATTCAGTCGACCTTACCATCCTGGAAGCTATCCAGTGATTCTTCCCAAGATCGATTGATACCAACTCACTACACCTAGTGAGAATCCTAACATCCACTTAGATCTATCTCATAGATCCAAAATCCCAGATTTTGGAGGTATTACCTTGATCCTGTATGGGGAATCCTTGTGATAAGAGGAGAATGACCGAGTGTAGCATAGGAAACTCCTTTCCTATCAAGAGTATGTCATCCACGTACAATACGAGGATCACCACCATACTCCCTACTACCTTTTTGTATATACAAGGTTCATCTACCATTTTGATGAAGTCAAACTCTTTAACTACCACATCAAAATAGATGTTCCAACTCCGTGATGCCTGCTTTAACTCATAAAGAAACTTGCACACGTTTCCGCTGCTCCCACCGTCTACGAAGCCCTCTGGCTGTGTACTTATAGACGCTCTCTTCTAAATCACTATTTAGAAAAGCAGTCATGACATCCAACCGCCAGATATCATAGTCATGGTATGTAGCAATGGCAAGTAGGATTCGGATGGACTTAAGCATAGTCACTAGAAAAAGGTTTCATCATTATCCACACCTGGTCGATGACGAGAACCTTTTGCAATAAGTCTAGTTTTTAAAGTCTCAACTTTTCCATCTACACCAAGTAATCTTCTCAAGATATACTTGCTCCTGATGGGGAATCAACCCTTCAGATAAAGCAACCAAAGTCCATACTTTGTTGGTGTATATGGATTCCATCTTAGATCGCTTAGCACAGCCATTCTCACAGAGTCACTACTCTTGATGGCTTGCTCGAAACTAGTTGGGTCATCATCTCATGATGGAATCCTCGCTCTTACTGTCATAGAAAAAATCGAAGTATCTCTCAGGTGGGTGAGGAACCCTACCAGATCAGCGGAGAGGCTGAGATTAGTCGGGAACTATTGAATCCTCTGGTTCTACCAAATCATCAGCTGCAGTTTGTATAGCTGAAACTCCTTCCAGTTCTACCTCATGACCACTAATTTCTTCACAAGAAATACATTTTCTCAAAAAGGTGGCATGCCGAGAAATAAAACACTTTTTGTTCCTCGGTTCGGTAAAAGATATTCCTTTGCGAATGCTTTGGATATCCAACAAACTTCCACAGAACTGACCTTGCTTCGAGCTTGTCCGGATTTTTCTTTTAGACATAGGCCGGACAACCCCAAATCGTAACATCCTTAAGAGATGGGCTCTTCCCATACCATATCACATATGGAGTGGTAGGCACCTGATTTGGTTGGAACCCAATTCAATAGGTATGCAGCTTCCCAAGAGCATAACCCCCAAAAGAAAATAGGCAACTCAGTAGTACTCATCATAGAGCACACCATATCTAATAGGGTGCGATTGCTCCGCTCCGATACACCGACGTGCTGTGGTGTATACGGAGGAGTAATGCTGAGAGAGAATCTCATTCTCTTTTAGAATAGTCCAGGAATTCCGTGCTCAAGTATTCTCCTCCCTGATCACATCAAAAGACATAATACGTATACGCATTTTGGTTCTCTACTTCAGACTTATATTCTTTGGATTTCTCAAAAGCTTCAGACTTGTGTTTCAAAGGGAACACATGTACGAACCTTGAAAGATCATCAGTGAATGTAATGAAGTACAAAGAACCTGTCCTCGCAAGTGTAGACATGGGACTTACATACATCATTATGTATTAATCCCAAGAGTTCACTAACTCTTTCTCTGTTTCCAATAAACGGAGCTATGGTCATCTTATCTTTGTGACATGACTGGCAAGTTACATAAGATGTAAATTCAAACTGATTTAAATATGCATCTAAATATAACTTCGCTTAGTCGGGTCGCACTGATATGACCTAATCTACAATGCCTCAAGAAGGATTAGTTCATTTCTGAACTCTTCCTCTTGTGTGTGTTTTGTACGTTAAGAACTGTAGTTTGATTTAGAACGTATATGCTTTTAGATAACGTGCCTGAACCGATCAACTCTTGATATAGGAAATGTTCAAAACATTATCCAACATTACAAAATTATATCCTTCTTTATCTTAATAAAGAGACAGATATGATGTTGTATATCAGGTTCGGTATCTAATAACATTCGTTCAGAATTAATGTATTTGGTAATACAGGGAGATAACTGCCAACTGTTTTGGCTGCAACACTTGCACCGTTTCTAACTCTTACAACTTATCACCCATTTCCAGTTCTCTACTTATTTGTAGCCCATGTAACGGATTACATATATGGGATCCTGATCCGGTATCTCATACCCAGGACGTAGAGGATACTGAGAAACAGTTCTCGGTAATGAACACACCCGAAGAAGATGCATCATCATGCACTTTCTTCGTTTGGGCGACACGGGAATTCTGGTAATCCCCTATTTCCTGCTCGGTCTTATAACAATTATATGTTGGAGCGGGACCAACGCTCCCCAGCTCAGTATAACAAGCGGATTCGGTCAATACATCCATATTATTATCTTGATTAGGGCGTGACATGGTCGCTACCTGGAGAGAGAGAAGAAAACACTCAGTGTATGCTCTTACAAGATTAGATTGGTTATTAATTTATCTAATTAGGATGGCTCCTACTATTTTAGTTAAATTTTCCTTCAAACCCTAAAAGGTAAGACTAGCCGAGATTAATTACACCCTATAAGTTCGCTAATCTTTCGGCCAGGACAGTGTCGGTACTTTGAGGGAGGTTCCCCATGCTTTCGCACGGACCTAATTAAAATAAACCTCGTTTTCCCAAAGGCATAACCCCATTAACACCTTTCTAGACACCTACTTGATCGGCGAATTGTAATGTGTAAAACTCTCCCAGGAGTAACTCTTACTCGCAGTGGGTATTGGGATCCAACTATCTCATAGAAGGTATGCAATCTCATTGAAAATTTCAACACTTGAAATTCCCGATAATGTTTTGCCCCAAGCGTCCTATGACCTTGACAGAGGTCAACAAACCATAAGCTGCTAGTCAAGTTCAACCCGTCATTTCATAATTGAAATAAACCCACCCGTACGACCCTTGACAGAGATCTACAAGGTCGCACGACTACTCTAAATCAATCGCATCATATGCTTTGCAGATAAACACTAATCAGCTACCGCACACTACTCCTTGACAGAGGTCAACAAACGCAGCACGAATACTAACTACTACTTATCTAAAATGACAGAGGGCTACGACAGGTTTTTAAGAAAACCTTTTACGTAATGAACTTGATATCGTTGTAGAATCGAGTGATTTTGAAAAGGAGTGTTTTTAAGGCTTTTACTAGTTTTGCTAAAGAGATCACTCCCGGTGAAGAGATCTCGGCTCTTTCCTTATCGAATAAGGTGCAGGATATTTCACAAATACCACTATGCAAAGCAAAAACTATAGAAGCAATCAAAAGACAAACCGAGTGTGTAGTATCTTCTAGTTTCGCTAAAGAGGTCACTCCCGGTGAAGGGATCTCGGCTCTTTCCTTATCGAATAAGGTGCTGGATATTCTACAAGGAATACCGCTATGCAAAGCAATAACCAGAGCTACCAGTTTTCGAGACAAGTTTCTACAATATCTTTTATATTTCTTTTATTTCATTAATCTTATTAATGAAGTCCCATTTATTATGCTTCCCAAGCATCACATATGAAATGAAAGCAACAATATATAATATAATATATATATATATATATATATAATATAAGTATTCGTCTCAGAATATAATCAATGATCACATGATCACATCACAGAATATCCCAGCAGAATACAACATATGAAATATTGGATATACTAGGATTTCCGGGTTTTAAATTAAGCCTGTATAAAACACTAATTCCACGGTCTTGATGAATAGCCAAACACACATCCCTAGACCCCTACGAGAGCGTCAAGCAACCCTACCAATTCTAGAGTTAGGAGATCCGGTCTCGACTCCTCGAGATGGTCTCCCATTGGACCCTAGAACCCAGTTACTTGTGCTCCCCGCCTTGGGTCTATCATAATGCGGAAAAGTAAATAATTTACAATGGTGACATCATCCTCAACCCGGAAGTGCCCCAATAAAAGAATATTACATACAATAAATTTTACATGAATGAAAATGAAAAACTCTCATCTCATATAAAACCCCCGGCTATTCAAACACGATGATCCAATATAACATATCACAGCTACACATAACATCATATGTCATCAACATAAGTAAATATGCGTATCCCAATTGTCGTTGACGTATAGCAACGAAACCGGCGATACACCACATATTACACTTACAGTCGCAGAAAAGAAAGTGAAAAACTACAACAGTTGAAATCCGCAACCACCATAGACATCATAAACCCAATGTATCACATACTTTGGATTTCATGCTTAACCAAATGAATTCCTTAGATATCACATGACTAACAATTATAAACCTCGCATTTTAGTCTCGATATTCAAAACACCTTTTAATATCTAGTCGGGCAATTCAACAAGATTCCTGACATCCTGATCGAATGCTCGTCGGAAACTTTAGTAGACGGCCGCACCCTCCGATGTCGTCGACAAAGTGCACTAAGGCGGAACACCGCTTCTGCGAGCACCCGAACGGATACTTTTGGCGACGGGGTTCTCCTAAAGTCACTTGGTCGGGGTTATGGGGCGTGGCTATCTAATAATGTTAACCGGCGAGTATCCGCGTACGCTACGTGATTGCGATGGACTTTTGATCATATCAAAATCCCATGGCAACCGATCAAATGAGACTAAATTGCTAGATTTATAACATTCAAATTATTTTTGATTCCAAGTATTGTATCCCATCACATGATACCCGGGCGACGTTAAACTTTTCGATCGATTCATCAAAGTCCCACAATTTCCCGACAGCTCAACACTTGAGCACAGTTCAATAATACCTAGAATATACCACAGTACCTATGCACCAGCCGTAGAAAGGCAGACCCAAGCCTCACTCATGTCGCCACGGAACTGCGGCAAACCCTAGGATATAACCGCGGTTCCGCAATCCAAAAAGTCGAGTTAGGGTTTCATTCTTCTAGAGAGTTCATAGAATTACTTGCATGTTTTTCCGAATACGTTAAACTTGGAAAAATGGGTTTTGACATTCGATCGAACTTTTAAACTTCACCTAGACAATATGTGAATAACCCGAAATATTGTTAAAACTATGAATACGAAACACTCTGAATTACTTATAGTGTAAGATTACATCACATGCAAAATTAGCAAAAACAAGCAACACCTGAAACACCAAAACCAAGTCACTGGAACACAAAAAAAATTTCAGGCAAAACTGCCAAAAAGTTGCCGGCCCCATGTACATTGATCTCGGCCAAAAACCGAGTTAACCCCCTGAAATTTTAACTGTGTTCATGATATATCCCATATAAGACTCTGTACTTGTTTAAAAAAAATTTTGACAACATTTTAAATTCGACAGAAACTACATTTTCGCGTTTCAAGTTTTGGAGTATTTCGGTTTCGTAATCTTAACAAAATCCGTCTAATTTCTAGCATGGCTCTGATACCACTGCAGGGTTTCCTAGGACGGCAACAAGGTTTCGGGAGGTATCGTCCATGCCAAATTAAAATTTTGCCGTTCTAGCTAACCCTAAACATAGAATCGTTTACTAGAAATCCGACGGAAATCTAAATGCAAACACTTTGCAAGTAAAGTGAGCAAGGAATACAACCTTTGTAGACTGGTCCTTCACTTTAATAGCTCCATGTAGTAGTCCCTTCACTGCGATCGTGAACTCCGGACTCTAGAGAGGCTCCCTTAAAGAAATGGACATTCTTGCTTCGAAGTCTTCGAAGCCGAAGATGATCTACGTCGAGAAGACACTAACCCAAGTTATCTCTTCACTAATTACGGAATTAGTGAAGCAAACACCCTATACTAAATGGAAAATAGTAGAGGATGATGAAGTAGGAAGTGGGATTACTTTAGAAATCATTTTCTCACTCATTTTTCTCATCTCTATGGAAGCTAGTGAGCTTGAGAAAGAAGAAAATGAAAAACTCTCATGATAAAATCAAGTAGAGAATTAGAACCATGTGTGAGTTAAGTATCATATACTTAACTTTTGTAGAGACTTAACCAAGGTTAGGTTAATTGGTAGGGTTAACAAATATCTTAGGTAAAACAAAACTTGAAGACTTAGTCAAAGAACTACAAGCTTCTACAAGCTTATCAACCATGACAAAATCATTTAGTTTTAGAATTAATTAAATAAATAAAACCCTAGCAATTAAATCAAGTATGGTGTAAGTCATACACACACCCATGTCCATGTATCATCAAGTATGACACAATATTTTGTACACTAATATATATCACATATATACACATGCACAAAGTAGTGAGAAAAGAAATCATAAGTGAGCTAATACTAGTTAATGTAATATAATATATCAAATATATAATTATAAATTAGATTATCAAATCAACTCTTGATTTAATAAGCCGGCTATATCACATATAATCGACTAATATCATATGTAACAACTTATCGAATCAACACTTGATCCGATAACCCGACTATATCTCATATAACTGACCAATGTCATAAATCGTGAGAATAGAATACGGTATCTCATATCGTATGAATCTCGGTCCCGCACATATCACATATGTGCTCCTACTCTATTTCACTTGAGCCAGGAAACCCCTGTGTAGGACTCTAAAGACTCGTTAATACGCCGGCAGTAGGTGATGATCATATCAAACACCCATAAGCCGCAAGCGGTCTGCTAAACATAACGGCCACCCGGATATTGAGCGATCAGAAGATCAACAAGCAAGCCTGCTCATACTCCTGCGAATCCAATCAGTAACACTATCGTACATTCTGGTCTCTTCGTCTGATATGCTGCATATCTCGTCTAGGGGTGGTAAACGTCAGACCCCGTTAACTCGATAAGTCGTGTCGATATGAGGCTCATAATGGGTCAAAAAACTACTGATAACACTTACCAGTATATCTCTAAAGTAGCCCTGGCCAGGGACTTCCTGTTATAGCCAATCGAGCACAGCGCAATATCAACCCCCAATACCGGGAGAGACGAAACCCCTCTTATCGCTCATTGCCTCCATGTGACTCGGGACTGTATCCAAAAGCTACCGTTTTGCACGTTCTCTTGAACGTGGTAAGGTGGAAATCAAAGCACAGTAGGAATCACATAAGACTCTATGACGATATTGGGTCTATAGACTAACCGGTACCAGTGTCACCAGAGAACTGCCATATGACGTGAGGTATAATACCTTCTGGGAGTTCTCGGCGAGTCCGTCCAGTATACCCAGTCTCCACTGAGCACCCGTATACTGTCTCTGATGTCAAACACCAATGGATATGGGATCATCCATCGCCCATTTATATGGGTCGAGAAGCTATACGCTAGTCTACTCTAGTATATCGATGCCCTGTCTCGATACACCCACGATTAGGAACATTTGAAGGATATACTTAGCGACTATACTGTCCCCATTAGTATGATCTGCATCATAATCCTGGTAGTCAAGTACTCATCCTAAGGGCTTTATCAACATGTAACATAGAGACAATCAGTGTACATGTTAAGATAAAGTGCAACCAGATAGCATACTATTATGTCGAGCAAGAAAGTCCTCCATATATATGTCCAAGCATTCACTACAATATACATCGTATGTACAGTAATGGCCTCTGGGGCATACATATAACTAACAGCTGAAGAGGTGTGTATGCAAAGCATGGAGCATTTTGGCCCCATCTAAACTGTCGGCGCTAGCCCATGGGCATTTTCCGCTGATCGATCTAGGGTTTTAGGTCTCGAGATTCGTGCCATGCGGATTATTCAGAGTTTACTCCATTTTACACATGTTTGATTTTTCTGAACTTTTCATTTCCCCGTGTATTGCATGTGCAATCTTTTGGGCTTCCAGAAAGTAGAAAAAAATTCAGAAAAAAATTTGTGTCTAATGGGATTCGAATACACAGGCTACGTCACAGCAGTGCAGGGGCTTTACCAGTGAGCTACAATTTGTTTCTTGCTGTTATTTCACAAAAGTGACTTCTAACTCAAACTCAGGCTGTAAAACTCATTTCTTGTATATTAACAAAACAATTTTCTGTACAATGATTTTAGAGTCGTTAGAGCCGCAGGTGCACATCTGTTTGCCGGTGGGACTTGAGTTGCAACCCTCGCCGTTCAGACTTTGATTGCGATATAGATCTTAAGTGGGCATATCGCCGTATTTGGAGCGATGCACCCTGTTTGAGGCGACACACTAGTTTAGAGACGTTTCGGTCCATTATCGCTATGTTTGAGGTGAAGTTTTAGTTTAAGGACATCTCGGTCCGTTGCTAGTTTAGGGACATCTCGGTCTGTTGTTACCGTGTTTTGAGGCGACTGAGCTTTTTGGATACCACTCTTAGAGTTCTGACTCATGAAGATAGCGAGTGGACACAAGCGTCATCATCTATCATTGACCTAAGTCATGACTCTTCAAGCGTAGTACTTTTTGAGAAATCGATCATTTATTGGCCGGAAGGGTCTTTCGCTATGCATATCCATGAGCAGGTAGGCTCCACCTTGATAGACTTTGTCTATGATATATGAGCCTTCATAGTTTGGCTCGAACTTCCCCCGTTTTGCACGATTGGGGATCATTGGTCTTTTGACGACTAGTACAATTTCTCCTTGGCGGAATGTTTTCGGCCTGGTTAGTCTTTCGTATGACCGTGTCATCCTTGCCTTATAAGCCTCCAGGTTTTGTCGTGCTATAAGGCGAGTCTCGTAGAAGGCGTCGAGCTCCTCGAGCCTAAGATGAGCATTTTCTTCATCTGTCCGCTCGTATCGAACCACTACTCGTAGAGAGGGGAGTTCTATTTCCAGCGGGAGCACTGCTTCCGTGCCGAACACCAATGTGTATGGTGTTGTATTCATGACCGTCTTGAACGTTGTTCGGTACGCCCAGAGAGCTTCATGCAGCCTTTCGTGCCAGTCTTTTTTGTTTCTGGACACTGTTTTCTATATAATCTTTATCAAGGTCTTGTTGAAAGTTTCAGCTAGACCGTTGGCCCGAGGATTATAGACCGAAGAGTATATCCAATCTATTTTATGTTGCTGTGTGAAGCGGCTTATTTTATGGCTTCTATAAGCTGACCCATTATCCGAGATTACTCATCGCGGAGTTCCAAATCGATAGATGATATAGGTCTTGAAGAAATGAAGGATATTCTCCGTCTTCACCTCCCTTAGTGGTACTGCTTCTGTCTACTTAGAGAAGTAATCAGTCGTTGCCAATATAAACCGATGTCCTTTGGATGATGCCGGTTCGATATGGCCAATTATATCGGTTCCCCACATTTCGAATGGCCATCTATCCACTGTCAGGTGTAGAGGATTTGGGTGTTTATTTATGAAGTCCCCGTGAATTTGGCACGAGTGACACTGCTTCGCATATTCGAGGCAGTCCTGAATCATTGTGGGCTAATTGTAACCCATTCTTTTTATCTTCAACTTCATCTTTCTTACAGCTTAGTGAGAACTGCAGAGTCCATTGTGTATTTCTTGGACGGCTTTTTTTATTTCCTCCGGCCCCAGACATCTTAACCATAAACAATCAAACGATCTCTTATATAGAGTATCATTGACGAAAGCGAAAGACAAAGCTCGTTTCATGAGTTGATGTCTTGATGACGCTCTTTCGGGCGTTCGTGGATTTGAAGTAGTTTATGAAGACTTCCCTCCAGTCCTTGACCTTTTCTTCTTCCTCTATTTGAAGGGTTACTTGTTCGGTCGTTTCTTTTCTTTCAGATGGTTTTATTAGGTCATCCAAAGATATTTCTGTTGGTGTGAGAACCCTGCAGCTTTGCACAATGATTCTCATGTCATTGAGGTCTTCATTTAGCCAATTTGGACATTGCATCCGCTTTGCTATTTTCTGCATGCGGTATACTCTCCAGGATGTAGGAAGGGATTTGTGTTAGCAGTTGCTACACTCTTTCGCCATACTTTATCAGCTCTGGCTTGCATGTCTGATAGTCTCCATTTACTTGGCTAATGATCAGCTGGGAGTCTCCATATATGAAGAGGTCTTTGATTCCCATGTCGATAGAGATCTCTAGACTTTCTATCAAAGCTTCGTATTTAGCCTCGTTATTAGTCCTTAGTTTTGTTAAATAGAGGGCGTAATGCAATATCCCTCCTTACGGAGTTATGAAGGTAAGGCCTACCCCGGCTTTGATTATAGGGATGTTCTGCTTTCGCTGGTTCGTGGAAGATGCTCCATTGAAGTCAAGTTCCCATTATGAATCTTTTTCTTCTTTCCCTTCTTCGATTGCGTTGAACGCATGTTCATCTGGTAACCCGCAATTCAAGGGGGAGTCGGCTGGTATCGGATGCTCTGCGAGAAAGTCGACAATGGCCTAACTTTTCATTACTTTAAGGGGACGATTCATGTTGGGGCTTTACGCGCGCGCGCAAATGTGCGTGTTTTGGAAATAGAATGGTTTTAGAAAAATATTGCACACGTGAGCTCGTCCTTGTTTTAAAATTTATAAACCGCAAGTGCATGGCGCATTGTAGCGAGCCGGCAAGTACGGATTGATCTGCAGGGAATTGGAGATTAGGTTTTGTTGCTTAAGGTTTGAGAAAAAGAATATGGGTTTGGTTGTCACAAAAATAAAGAAAATACGGAAGCAAGAAAACAAGCTAAGAAGAAGTGGTCGTGGCTTTGGCTCGGATGGTTGAATCGCGGCGATTCCTTCGACGCTCCCTTGATCATGAGTTGTCCGTCCTTGTGTCGATCCTGGCGTGAAGCATGACTTGTCAAGGAGGTTGTGAAGCATAAATCATCAAGTTGCCGATATTCGACGCAAACACGAAATGAGTTCGTTTTGTTCACTTACCGTTTGTGTGTCCAAGCTTGAAGTATCAACACTAAGTACAAGGGTTAGCAAGCATACAACAACATCAAAAACACAAATTAGCGAGTGAGAGCAAATGATTTTAATGTTAACTTTCCTAAGTGTTTGTGATAGCATAGGGTATATAAATTTAAGCTGTTTGTCAAGCCACTTGATCACAAAATACCATATCTAAACTTAGCAAATTTAACACCAAATTGATTTTAACTTAAACATTGCAAATGAAGAGAATGAGTGAATATGGTATATGAAGAAGTTACCAAGTAACCATGGTTTCAAAATACCATATTACACAATAATATAAAACAATCTTTAAGTTAGAATCACATTGAGCATTTTAAACAATAACAAGAGGAGGAGGAAGGCAAAGCCGTTCATCTCACATCCTCACCATCACCACAACCAAGAGATTAGTTAAACATCATAAAAGAATAGCAAGTAACCAAAAAGAAGAAAGCAAATAAACAAAGCAAAGACAAATATATTAGCAAAGAAATGAGTTAAGATACATGGTGTTGGTTACTTGTTCAACCTTCATAATGAAGCTCTTAAAAGAAAGCTCCAAGAGGAAAGAAGAAGAAGAAACCAAGCTTAAGCTCACACAACTCTCAAAAGATAAACCAAAAACTAAAATGATATAGTGTATATATTTTTACATTCCCCTTTCACTAACTCTTGTTCTGGTATTTATAGACATCATACCAGAATAAACAAACAATATAAATTGGATGATGTGACCCTAAGAAATGACCAGAGAAAAATATGAGACGAGAGGGGCAAGGGGGACCGGTGGCGCCGGTATTTTTGGGGATATTGCCAGTCTTGGTCCGAGCAATGGGGCTCGTGTTGGTGTGGTGAACTCGAGTGCACTCAACAAGTCCACTGGTATTGTTTGATTTATTCATATCAGCTTGGGTTATACTCAGTAGTCTTGGAGGGAAAGTTGATGATTTAAATCACATCATAACTTTTTAGCATTTATCACACATCATAACCACTTGTGCCCACTTGCACAATTTGTTGTTCCTAGGCAGCCCTACCATGGTCCAAGGATCAAAGAGCATGTGCACACTTGTATTGTGTTGAACTAAAATTGTGTACACATGTTTATTTGCAAAAGAGCTCTTTGAATATCGTTCGGTTCTCTGTTTTGATTGCAGTGTCGGCTCACAAATGTTATATCCATGACTTTGAGTATGTTTTCTAGTGTTTTGTCATGAATACCTGTTATCTGTATTTACTGAGCAGACACTGGTTAATAATACCGATAAATAACAAAATAGATAATGAATGAGTAGTATATAATGCAGGTTTTTGAGATGAACAATATGTTACTGAGAACTCCATCAGGAGGAGGGCCTATTTGGTAAGCTTTCCAATTAGTATGGCCCTTGACATCAGATATTTGAGAGGATTGATCGCACGCTTTTGGCGTGTCGGATGTTCAAAGTTCTAAAGTTATAACCGCGATCAGGACGGTGTCGCTATGCAGCTAGCCGGTTGAGCACGGGTCGATCCACAGGGAGATGGTTGTATGTCCGTTCGAGTTTTAGACGAGTCAATGAAGAATTTGTATATGTTTGTTCAGTTCTAACCTATGTGTTTTATATGCAAGTATAAAGTTGTTAAGAAAAAGATACGAAAGTGTAAGCTAAGGATATCTGCACTCAAAACCTTTGTGCCGAGTCTTGACCAATTGAAGCTAGAGCAATCTGCAATAACGTGGATTAGGGTACTTAAGCACGGTATTCGTGGAATCCAGCTTATTAACCCTTGTCCGTCCGTTCTTGTCTCTTGCTTTCGCCTCCGGCCAAACCGAACGCAACCGGTCGCGGTTAGGAATCACCGTTACCTTGGTAGGGTAGGGTGCCTAACGGAGCGCTTGCGTAACGTTTGGACGGAGTTCAAAGGAAAATAACGGGAAAAGGAAATGAGCAAAGAAACATTAACTTACAATATCGTATTTATTCTTAACAACAATAATTACAACCATTCACAATACGAACAAAAAAAAAGAGCAAAAGAAAAGATAAACAAAGAAAAGAAAAGATTACAAGCAAGTAATTAAAAGTGCATGGAATTTAAGTGCATGAAAGTAAAGCAAGGTAATAAAAAGCAAGAAAGAAATAAGCAAGAAAATAACAATAAGAACCATAGGACCAAATACAAGACATGGGTTCAATAACCAAATCTTAAACTTGCAAGCTCACTTAAGAGGTTGCAAGATCAAGAAAAGGCAAAAGAACTCATGGAGAATGAAGCACAAAAGAGAGAACAAAATGATACAACCCCTTGAGATCAATGACCAAAGCTTAAACTTGCAAGCTCACTTACGAGGTTGCAAGATCAAGTTAAGGTAGAAAGCTCAAGGGGGAAGCTAAGCAAAAGAATGATACAAAAACTCTCATCTTCATTTAATATCCACTCAAAAGCTCTCACAACAATTTCATGGAGGAAAGAATGAAGAAGAAGAAGAAAACAAAAAACTAACAAAAAGTGGGCATGAAAAAGAACTCTTTGGCTTGGCTCAGATCTGGGATATTTATAGGCAGGGAACTGGAAACCTAGGGCAAGAATCTGGCTCCACATAAAATGACCCAACTGCCCCTTTAAAACGACACAGTATGGAGCCAGTACGGCCGCGTTTCCACGGCCTAAGCCTGCTTAGGCCGCGGAACCGCGGCCATATTGATGATTTGGGTGACAATCTTTTGTGGCCTTCCCTGGTTTGTAGTTGTCTGCTGTTTGGTATATGACCTTTCTCATAATCTCATCACATTTCTTCCAGAATTTTAGTAGATCAAAAGGTGATGTGATGTGGATCTTTTGCCATGATTTTCTAGAGCTCCGCGTAGATTTCTTGGATCTTGTGTTGACATTGAGCTTTGTGCATGAAAATGACAATCGATTTGCCATTTTTTCCCTTAAACTGGTGTGTGGCAACATACGGATAGAGAGCGGAGACCCGTGTTTTATCTGTTGTTGGCAGTAATCCGGAATTTGTCGTACTTTTCCATGATATTCACTGTTTAGAGCTGAGACCAGTATCCTGCAATTATGTAGCAAACACTGATTAAAAGCACCTGCCTATAAACAAATGAGTGTAAGAATGGGCGGTATAAAATGCAATATTCTGGTATGAACAAGGATCCACCTTCGATATGAGATGGACCTCATGTGCCAAGGCGTAATGTCTGAGCTTCATTGTTGCGATGATCAGAGCCAGGCAATGCTTTTCGATGGGGGAATATTTGTCTTCTGCCCCCATAAGAACTCGACTCAAATAGTACATAGCTCTCTCTTTTCCCTGATCGTTCTCTTGTGCCCACAATACGCCTAGAGAACCCTCAAGGGCTGTTGTATAGGATAAGGGGTTTTCCCTTAACCGGAGCCGTCAATACGAACAGATTTTGCAGGTATTGCTTGATTTCATCTAATGCATTTTGACACTTTTGATCCCAGACGAACGGGGCCCCCTTCTTCATCAAATGACTGTAGGGAAGACATTTTCCGGAAAGGTTGGCTATGAATCGCCAGATATATGCGAGCTTTGCTTGGAGAGACCGCAACTGTTTGAGAGTTCTTGGCGTGGGCATTTCCATAATTGCCTAGATCTTTGAGGGGTCGATTTTGATACCTTGGTGACGTAGGATGAATCCTAGAAATTTGTCTGAGGAAACTCCAAACGCGCATTTCAGAGGATTCATCTTCAGATTATATTTCTGAAGACATTGGATGTAACATTCTGAAAATTTAGAAATAAAAAAAAATAATTAATTAAATAATAAAATTTTAAATTAAAAAGTTATTAAAACTAAATAAGACATTTTCATAAGAAGTATGTAAAGCAAATTAAATTAAATTTTTTATATGTAACCTTCTCTTGGCTCGGGGACAGATCAGAGCAAGGTAACATGAATAAATTATAAGGGGTTTAATGAGAAATTTAGCTTCATTTTAATTAAAATAGTGTTATGCAATAAAATAGGTAATGAGGGGTTGTTATGCAAAATTTAGGAAAATTGTGCAAATTTGAATTGAATAAGGGTGTAAGTGAAAAAGGGGTAGAAAACATTTTATCTCAGAATTTTATTACACATTAAAACAAATTGATGAGATAATGCAAAGACACCTCCTACTTGCATGCACACACATACACAACACCTCCTACTTGCATGCACACACATACACAACACCTCTTCCTTGCATGAGAATGGCACCCTTTGGTCTTTGACACCTCCTCCTACACCTCACCCTTCCCTCTTCTCATATATATTTTATATTCAGATCATTTAACTAATTTACAATCTAAAAATTTAAAAGAAAGAAAAAGAAACCTAAAGCAAACAAGGAAGAACAAGAGAAAGAAGAAGAAAAGAGCTAAGTCTAGGGGTTCCTCACCATCAAGCTAAGAGTTAGGAGCTAAGAATTTAGGTGTCTTGGAGGAAGCATTTCAATCATCCTCAGTTGGTAAAATTCCTTAACTCAGTAGAATTAATTCTGGAATTGGTTTAAGTTTGAAATCAAAGGTCTATAATATCGTATTTTAGGCAAAACTAAGTTCTGTTGAAATCTGCTATAGTTTAGATAAAAGTAGACTTAACCAAACAGTGCCAAAATATTGTATGTTGAACCTAGAACAAACCCTAGAAGCACGAACCAAGGAGCTCGGTTTTGGGCCGACGACATATAGGAGGATTCCGGCGTCGCCGGATTTTTGAAGAGGTTTGGTGATTTGGGTTGTTGGGTAGGTTTCTGTGTAGGTGTTTGGTTAATTTGGCATTGTTTAATCAAGTTAGTTTAACTGTATATAAAATCTGGGAACTAATATCGGAAAAGATATCAAAATTCTAAAATACGAAATGGATAAAATGTAACGCGTTCTGTTTTCTGTCGCGATGCAGCGGTGGGTTAAAATTCAGTGAGGTTGAGTGTTAGCTCGGTTGCAATAGTCGTACGTAGTGTAATCAGCACGTACAACTTATGTTTTCTTGATTTTGCCGTATCGGAAATGTAGCCGTTTACTTATACAAGTTAATTAAATGATAGATTTGAGTGCGGGAACTTTGGAGGCCGCAAGGAAAGGAAAAGGATTGGCGATTCCTGAGTAGTACGACGTATTCCGGTGAGTAAACTAAACATCTACCGGGGGATTGTGTAAAGATGGCGTAATACGCCCGTATTTTGTTAAATTGAAAGATTGACTTTATATGCGAAGTTAATAACATGCATTCATATATACCTATACATCACTATGTTTATAGTTGTTAGAACACTGCACTATTATCGACGAGTTATGCAACACGTACACATCTTTACATGTTACACTACACCTCGTCGATATTAACATGTCACTTTTACACTAAATAATTATCTTGTTAAATATGATTCTATCATACCTTAAACATCATTAATAGTAGTACTTTGCATAAGTAACATCATGTTTCGTATTTAAACGTTCGAAGTTGATATAAGAGAAAATTTTATTATTGAGGATTTATTGTTTTGAGTTTTCCTATACTATTGCATAAATCCAGTGATTGTTCATGATTGATGTGACATGTCCACCATAAGATGTTTTGTTGATTTGGTTTTTATTCCGAACCGAGTTGGGGGTCATACGGTTGCAGATTTATAAGTTATCCAGACTGAGTCGGGGGGCATACAGTTGGATATATGGTGGACCCGGTCGAGACCGAGGGGTAGGATAGCCGCATGATAGGCGGGGAGCCTAACGAGGATACTCGATACCGGAGATAGTGTGAAACACGGCGGATATTTAGATAATATCGACCGGTGTTATTGATTACAGGATCGTTCGCGAGACGATGCCTGAGAGAATGAAAGATTTGTGTCGATGATGGACACGGAAAGATGAACTTTATTTGGAAATAAATGATGCGATTTCAGTTTTGGTTATGTGATTGGTAGTATGGATTCATGATTTCCACATGTCATCATGCATCATAATTATCCTTATTGCAGTTAGTGATAGTTGGTCATATTTACATTATCAGCCCTTATATGTTAGTTTTATTCACTGAGTTGGCAACTCACCCCCGTTGTACCACAGTTCCTGCAGAGGTAGAGTGGATGGATAGCAGCAGTGCAGATCCACTATTTCAGCTTTTATCTCATCTTTTGATAGGTGGGTTACATATGTAGTAACCTTCTCTTTTGGTATTGTGTTTTGGATCTAGAAAATCTCTATCAGACCTTGTATTATGACTTAGAATGAGAGATGGTTATATGTATATTATTTGACAGGTGAGAACGTTATTATGTTAGAAGATATTTCTTTTACTTATATCTGAAATTCTTATTGATGTCATATATGCTTGGATATTTATCTCCACTATTGATATTGTTGATCCCAACTAGGGATGCAACCAAACTTAACATTGTGTAATTACTTTTAGTATGAATTCACTAGTGAATTACTGTTAGGATCTTAATTACATAAAACTGTGATTTTTACTTAAAAACTAAAAATTTATAAAAAAAAATTCCGCAAAAAGGATTTTGATCTTGGTTTTTCGGCTTACTCGGGTTGTGTAAATATCTTTAGATATTATACAATCTAAGTGCCGGTCATATCCAAATTTTGGGTCGTGACAAAGTTGGTATCAGAGCTTAGGATTAACCCTACGAAATCGAGTAGTGAGTTAAGATAAGTTGACGTGAGTTCGTGATTTAGGATGACCTTTGGTTTGATGGAGTAGGTGATTTAGGATGAGTGCAGTACCATACGTATGTTCTGCGGCATATTTACGTTACCATACTCAGCCGAACTAACCTTAGGATGTATATCTTGAATTGTCCTTCCTTTGACTATCTGTTATTGATTGTTTATATTCGTAAGCCTTATCAACTCTCGTTTCTTGTTCCAGTTGCTATGGCTACGCAAGCTAGGCGAGCCGCAGCCAGAGATGCAGTTAGGGCGAGTCCGCCTGTGTCGGCGACAGGTACACCGGATGTTCCGGCGGTGCATGAGCATGTTGATCCTTCTCCTCCAGATCGTATGACTAGGATAGAGGAGGGCATGTTAAGATTGCAGCGAGTGGTAGGAAAGTTAGCTGAGGCCACTCGAGTACAGAGACAGGATCCGGCACCGACCATGGTAGAGTTCGATGTACAGCCCACGCAGACGGTCGCACTGGTAGTGACGAGGGTGATGGAGGTATCGCTTTCAGAGTTTATAAGGTTGAGACCTTCGGTATTTACAGGGACCGATGTAGCGAAGGATCCTCAGTCCTTTCTTGATAGGATGGTGAGGATTGGCAGGTCATTGCGATGTTCTGATGCGAGGTCAGTTAAGCTGACTAGCTCTCGTTTGGAAGGACTTGCACAAGAGTGGTGTGAGTCGATGGAGATAGGGCGAGCCACTGGTCTTCCTCTGATGTCGTGGACCGAGTTTTCCGAGGTCTTTCTTGCCAGATTTCTTCTACAGAGTTTGAGGGACGCTAGAGCTAGCAGTTTTGAAGCATTGCGGAAATCTGCGAGTATGTCGGTGACAGATTATGATTTACGATTCACCCAGCTGTCGCGCTATGCTCCATATTTAGTTCCTACGGAGGAGCTTCGGGTGAAAAGGTTCATAAGGAGTCTAGACACGCAGTTGTATCTAGCGATAGGCTCCCAACATTTTGATACATATGCGCACGCTATGGATGCAGCGATACGAGTGGCGGAGCGTTTGAGCGAGGCAGTGGTTGTTCCGGAACCAAAGAGGAGTAGACCGATTGGGTCGATGACTAGGCAGTTTGGTAGAGATAGAGGCAGATATACTCCAGGCCGCAGTTTCGGATGAGGTTGGACCCAGGGACAGATGTTCAGTTCATACCCCGATGATCAGAGGACCCCATTTACCTATTATAATTGCGGACTCCCAGGACATATGGCTAGAGAGTGTACATGCCAGGGCCAGACTGTTACTCCGCAGACTGCTTCACCCCCTCCACCTTCGACGTCGATGGCTTTGCTTCCTCCCCCAGTTGGCACTATGCGCCCGACAGTTGCACCACGAGGTCGAGGTTCTGCAGGACGCTTTCAGAGAGGTCGAGGAGATAGAGGTAGAGGACGACATGATTCAGGCAGGGGCCAGGCATGGATTTTTGCGCTAACTCCACAGGATGCCCAAGCATCAAATGCAGTTATGACAGGTACTCTTGCAGTATGTTCATTAGATGCACATATTTTATTTGATCCCGGTTCTACACATTCTTATGTATCTTCACACTTTGCACTTTCTTTGGGGAAAGAGTCGTCATTGTTAGAGTTACCGTTAATAGTGATTACTCCGATGGGAGATTCTTTTATAGCTCGACACGTATACAGATCATGTTCTGTACGTATTGGTGATAGAGATTCGTTGGTTGATTTGATTCTCCTGGATATATTAGATTTTGATATAATTCTCGGTATGGATTGGTTGGCCGCTTGTCATGCCTATGTAGATTGTCGGGGGAAAGCGGTTAGATTTTATTTTCCAGGTAAACCGATCTTTGTTGTGCAGGGAGACTGTAATATACCTCCTGCCAACTTGATTTCTACTCTTTGTGCGGGACGACTCTTAAAGAAAAGTTGTTATGGGTTCTTAGCATTTGTTCAGGACTTAGGAGCCGTTGAAATTCTGTTGGACCAGGTTCCGATCGCACGAGATTTTCAGGATGTGTTTCCTGCTGAATTACCAGGATTACCGCCGGATCGCGATGTTGAATTTTGCATTGACTTGATTCCGAGTGCGGGGCCTATTTCTATACCACCCTATCGGATGGCCCAGACGGAGTTGAAGGAACTCAAAAGCCAGTTGCAAGAGTTGTTAGATAGAGGACTTGTTCGTCCCAGTGTATCGCCGTGGGGAGCTCCTGTCTTATTTGTAAAGAAGAAGGACGGTAGTATGAGACTGTGCATCGACTACCGACAGCTGAATCGCGTCACTGTGCGAAATAGGTATCCACTACCTCGTATCGATGACTTGTTCGATCAGTTGTAAAGAGTTGGCTACTTCTCAAAGATTGATTTGCGGTCAGGGTATCATCAGTTGAAGGTTCGGAAAGATGACATTCCGAAGACTGCTTTCCGCACACGATATGGGCACTATGAGTTTCTGGTGATGTCGTTCGGACTCACCAATGCCCTAGCAGCTTTTATAGATATGATTAACCGTATATTCAGGTCCTTCCTTGATCGGTTTATTGTAGTATTCTTTGACGACATCCTCGTTTATTCCCGGAGCCGAGAGGAGCACGAGCAGCATTTGCGTATCACGTTACAGACCTTGAAGGAGTATCAACTGTTCGCTAAATTCTCAAAGTGTGCTTTCTGGTTGGATAGTGTGGATTTCTTGGGTTACGTAGTTACAAGAGATGGGATACGTGTGGACCCAAAGAAGATTGAAGCGGTACAGCACTGGCCCAGACCTGTGTCAGTTACTGAGGTTCGGAGTTTCTTAGGTCTGGCGGGTTATTACAGACGTTTTGTGCAGGATTTTTCTCGGATCGCCGCACCGTTGACCGGATTGACTAGGAAGGAGGTTCCCTTTCTTTCGACAGATGCATGTGAACAGAGTTTTCAGCAGTTGAAGACGCGCTTGACGACTGCACCAGTCTTATCTTTACCTTCTGGGTCAGGTGGTTTTGTTATGTATTGTGATGCATCTCGAGTGGATTTAGGCTGTGTATTGATGCAGCACGGCAGGGTTGTAGCTTATGCTTCTCGACAGTTGAAGAGGCACGAGCAGAACTACCCCACTCATGATTTGGAGATGGCTGCTGTAGTTTTCGCACTGAAAATTTGGAGGCATTACTTGTATGGAGAGTCGTGCCAAATCTTCACAGATCATAAGAGCTTAAAGTATATTTTTCAGCAAAGGGATCTGAATCTGAGGCAGCGTCGATGGATGGAACTTGTTAAGGATTACGATTGTGAGATCTTGTATCATCCAGGAAAAGCGAATGTTGTAGCAGATGCTTTGAGTCGGAGGCCTGGAGGTAGTTTATCTCATTTGTGCACCTTGCAGAGACAGTCTTCTACAGACTGGCAGATTTTATGTGATAGCCGTGTACAGTTTGAGTTCAAATCGACAGGAGGACAATTAGCACATGTTCGCACCCGTCCTCAGTTATTAGATCGTATTCGAGAGACACAGTCCGCAGATGCTCGTATATCGTAGATTATGGATCAGGTTAGGCAGGGCATGGAGTCGGAGTTTGTGATAGATGACCGTGGAGTATTACGTTTTGGGGCTCGTCTTTCTGTGCCAGATTCGGATAGAATGAGACGTGAGATCTTAGAGGAGGCCCATAGATCAGCATATAGTATTCATCCTGGTTCCACCAAGATGTATCATGACTTGAGGGATGTTTATTGGTGGGAAGGAATGAAGAGGGATGTTGCGGAGTTTGTTTCGAGATGCTTGACTTGTCAGCAAGTCAAGGCCGAGCATCAGAGACCGGCAGGAGAGTTGCAACCCTTGCCCATTCCGGAGTGGAAATGGGAACAGATTTCCATGGATTTCGTTGTGGGTCTTCCCAGGACTAGCAGAGGGTATGATTCCCTTTGGGTGACTGTAGATAGATTGACAAAGGCAGCTCATTTTCTTCCGGTGAAGACGATGTATGGGTTTGCTCAGTATGCTCAGATTTATATCGATGAGATTATACGATTACATGGAGTTCTGATGTGCATAGTATCGGATAGGGGTACCCAGTTTACTAGCAGGCTATGGCAGAAACTTCAAGAAGCTCTTGGTACACGACTGAGTTTTAGTACAGCTTTTCACCCACAGACGGATGGTCAGTCAGAGCGGACCATTAAGACTTTAGAGGATATGCATCGAGCTTGCAGCCTTGATTTCGGTGGTAGTTGGGATCGTCACCTACCTTTCATAGAATTTTCGTACAACAATAGTTTTCATGAGACGATCCAGATGGCACCCTTTGAAGGTTTGTTTGGAAGGAAATGTCGATCGCCTGTTTGCTGGACGGAACTTAGCGAGAGCAGCATTTTGGGACCGCAGATAGTATATGAGACTACGACAAAGATTCAGCTGATACAAGACAGAATGAGAGCGGCCCAGTGCAGACAGAGATCATATACAGATCGACGACGTTGTAGACTCGAGTTTGATGTGGGAGATCATGTGTTCCTTCGTGTGTCTCCGATGAAAGGTGTGATGCGTTTCGGGAAAAAGAGGAAGCTCAGCCCCAGATATGTCGGACCTTACGAGATTCTGGAAAGAGTGGGTGTTGTAGCTTATCGTTTAGCACTTCCACCGAGTTTTCCCGATATGCATCCGGTGTTTCACGTATCGATACTTCACAAGTATCTTCACGATCCTTCTCACGCGATCCAGCATCAAACATTACAGGTTGAGCAGGATTTATCCTACACAGTGCAGCCTGTAGCTATTTTAGACCGACAGGCAAAGAAACTGAGATCAAGGGTACTTCCATCTGTTAAGGTTCTTTGGCGAGGAACGAATCGCGAAGAGATTACTTGGGAGACCGAGGATACGATGCGAAAGAAATTTCTATATCTTTTCGAAGGTACGTCTAGTTAATTTAAATTCGGGGACCGAATTTTCTTAAGGAGGGAATATTGTAACATTTTGAAAATTTAGAAATAAATAAATAAAATTAATTAATTAAATAATAAAATGTTAAATTAAAAAGTTATTAAAACTAAATAAGACATTTTCATAAGAAGTGTGTAAAGAAAATTAAATTAAAATTTTTATATGTAACATGAATAAATTATAAGGGTTTTAATGAGAAATTTAGCTTCATTTTAATTAAAATAGTGTTATGCAATAAAAATAGGTAGTGAGGGGTTGTTATGCAAAATTTAGGAAAATTGTGCAAATTTGAATTGATTAAGGGTGTAAGTGAAAAAGGGGTAGAAAACATTTTAGCTCAGAATTTTATTACAAATTAAAACAAATTGATGAGATAATGCAAGGACGCTTCCTACTTGCATGCGCACACACACACACAACACCTCCTTCTTGCATGAGAATGGCACCCTTTGGTCTTTGACACCTCCTCCTACACCTCACCCTTCCCTCTTCTTATATATATTTTATGTTCAGATCATTTAACTAATTTACAATCTAAAATTTAAAAGAAAGAAAAAGAAACCTAAAGCAAATAAGGAAGAACAAGAGAAAGAAGAACAAAAGAGCTAAGTCTAGGGATTACTCACCATCAAGCTAAGAGCTAGGAGCTAAGGATTTAGGTGTCTTGGAGGAAGCTTTTCAATCATCCTCAGTTGGTAAAAATCCTTAACTCAGTAGAATTAATTCTGGAATTGGTTTAAGTTTGAAATCAAAGGTCTATAATATCGTATTTTAGGCAAAACTAAGTTCTGTTGAAATCTGCTATAATTTAGATAAAAGTTGACTTAACCAAACAGTGCCAAAATATTGTATGTTGAACCTAGAACAAACCCTAGAAGCACGAACCAAAGGGCTCGGTTTTGGGCCGGCGACATATAGGAGGATTCCGGCGTCGCCGGATTTTTGAAGAGGTTTGGTGATTTAAGTTGTTGGGTAGGTCTCCGTGTAGGTGTTTTGTTATTTTGGTATTGTTTAATCAAATTAGTTTAACTGTATATAAAATCTGGGAACTAATATCGGAAAAGAGATCAAAATTCTAAAATACGACACGGATAAAACGTAACGCGTTCTGTTTTCTGTCGCGATGCAGCGGTGGGTTAAAATTCAGTGAGGTTGAGTGTTAGATCGGTTGCAATAGTCGTACGTAGTGTAATCAGCACGTATATCTTATGTTTTCTTGATTTTGCCGTATCGGAAATGTAGCCGTTTTCTTATACAAGTTAATTAAATGATAAATTTGAGTGCGGGAACTTCGGAGGCCGCAAGGAAAGGAAAAAGATTGGCGATTCCTGAGTAGTACGACGTATTCTGGTGAGTAGACTAAATATCTACCGGGGGATTGTGTAAAGATGGCGTAATACGCCCGTATTTTGTTAAATTGAAAGATTGACTTTATATGCGAAGTTAATAACATGCATTCATATATACCTATACATCACTATGTTTATAGTTGTTAGAACACTGCACCATTATCGACGAGTTATGCCGCACGTGCACATCTTTACATGTTACACTACACCTCGTCGATATTAACATGTCACTTTTACACTAAATAATTATCTTGTTAATCATGATTCTATCATACCTTAAATATCATTAATAGTAGTACTTTGCATAAGTAACATCATGTTTCGTATTTATTCGAAGTTGATATAAGAGAAAATTTTATTATTGAGAATTTATGGTTTTGAGTTTTCCTATACTATTGCATAAATTCAGTGATTGTTCATGATTGATGTGACATGTCCACCATGAGATATTTTATTGATTTGGTTTTTATTCCGAACCGAGTTGGGGGTCATACGGTTGCGGATTTATAAGTTATCCAGACTGAGTCGGGGGGCATACAGTTGGATACATGGTGGACCCAGTCGAGACCGAGGGGCAGGATAGCCGCATGATAGTTGGGGAGCCTAACAAGAATACTCGATACCGGAGATAGTGTGAAACATGGCGGATATTTAGATAATATCGACCGGTGTTATTGATTACAGAATCGTTCGCGAGACGATGCCTGAGAGAATGAAAGATTTGTGTCGATGAAGGACACAGAAAGATGAACTTTATTTGGAAATAAATGATGAGATTTCAGTTTTGGTTATGTGATTGGTAGTATGGATTCTTGATTTCCACATGTCATCATGCATCATAATTATCCTTATTGCAGTTAGTGATAGTTGGTCATATTTACATCATCAGCCGTTATATGTTAGTTTTATTCACTGAGTTGGCAACTCACTCCCGTTGTGCCACAGTTCCTTGCAGGGGTAGAGTGGACAGATAGCAGCAGTGCAGATCCACTTTTTCAGCTTTTATCGCATCTTTTTGTAAGTAGGTTACATATGTAGTAACCTTGACTTTTGGTATTGTATTTTGGATCTAGAAAATCTCTATCAGACATTGTATTATGACTTAGAATGAGAGATGGTTATATGTATATTATTTGACAGGTGAGATCATTGTTATGTTAGAAGATATTTCTTTTACTTATATATGAAATTCTTATTGATGTCATATATGCTTGGATATTTATTTCCACTATTGATATTGTTGATCCTAACTAGGGATGCAACCAAACCTAACATTGTGTAATTACTTTTATTATGAATTCACTAGTGAATTACTGTTAGGATCTTAATTACATAAAACTGTGATTTTTACTTAAAAACTAAAAATTTATAAAAAAAAATCCGCAAAAAGGATTTTGATCTTGGTTTTTCGGCTTACTCGGGTTGTGTAAATATCTTTAGATATTATTCAATCTAAGTGCCGGTCACATCCAAAGTTTGGGTCGTGACATTGGAACACTATTTTTAGAAGTTCCCAATGTTCATCTTGAGATTTACTTTTTTACCACAAGGTCATCATTGTAGCATTCGACAATCTCATGGATGAGGTCATCGAAAATCTTTGTCATGGCCCTTTGGTAGCTAGCGCCGGCGTTCTTCAAACCGAAGGGCATCATTTTATAGCAGAATATGCTCAATGGGGTTCGGAAGGCAGTATGCTTTTAGTTTTCAGGATGCATTTTTATTTGGTTGTATCTTGAAGATCCATCCATGAAGGAGAAGACCTCATGGGTGGACATGTTATCGATCATTAACTCAGTAACGGGAACTGGGAAGTCGTCCTTCGAGCAAGCCTTGTTGAGGTCTCAAAAGTCCACGTAGATGCGCACTGTCCTATTTTTCTTTATCACTGGAACGATGTTGGCGATCCGGTCAGAATATTGAACTTCTTGGATGAAGCCGGAGTCAATTAGTTTCTTGACTTCAGTGTTGATAGTCATCTCAAGTTCAAGTCGCATCCTTCTTGGCGCCTGTTTGATTGGCTTTATACCTGGCGATATTGCCAGTTTATGTACTGCCACTTTTGGATCTAGACCAGGCATTTCAGAGTAGTTCCAGGCGAAGAAATCTATATACTGCATTAGCACATCTTTTAACGTGGCCATCTGTTTTTCAGATAGTAGCTCACTGACGAACTTTGTTCTCAGATCATTTTCCGTCTCTAAGTCAATTTTTCTTAGGTTGTGCACTGTAGTGTGTATCCCATCTTCCATCTCTTTTGGTGCTGGTGGAAACTTTGAGATCACTTCGTCCTCGTTTTCATTGGCGAAGTATCTGAAGAGGTCATTCATATTCTCATGCCCTCCCTCTTTTGAGAGCGTTATCATATGGCAGGTACGAGTTTGCTTCCATTTTTGATGTTGAGCTTGTCCTATCCTGACGGTATATGTCTTTTTTGGCTCGTGCTTTTGCGGCGGGGTTACCCTCCAGCTGTCGGATAACGTAAACCTACTTTGTCGATACTGATCTTCTACCCATTCTTTGAAGGTGAACCAGTCTTCAAGGGGATGACCTATTACTCGGTGATAGGAGCAATAATCCAGATGATGGACCTCGTTTATTTGTTCGGGGTGCTGAGGCTCTAGAAGCATCATCATTTGGTGCTTCAATACAAGGTTGAATATTTTTTGTCTTGTCTTGAGGGAAAGAGTATTCTCGGCCCATCTTATTTATAAAGGATGGGCTCCAATCGAGTTTTTCTCGATTGCACGAGTGAGCATGATGCCCCCTATAGATCCATCGCTTGTCGTCATACTCGGCAAGCTGTACGGGTTTCTTGGTCTTCTTCTTTTTATTTGAAGACTTCGAAAGCTTGACTTGGGGTTTTCCCCTTCTTCGGTAATTTTCGAAGCGGGACGAGATTTTAGCATCTCTTCTATTATTTTAGGTTCAAGTGGGATTTTCCACCTGACTGCCGGACATGCTTGTAGATCCTTCAACATTCTTTTGGTTTTTGCTGAAAGAATGACTTCCCATAGAGTTTCTTCCACGAGTGAGCATGATGCCCCTGTGCATCCACTTTTTTTGGAGCGTACTTCTGGGGTGGGTTTAACCTCTAGTTATCAGACAGTGCGAATTTCCCCTGTTGATACTAGTTTTTGACTCGGTTTTTGAAGACGTAGCAATCTTCAATTGGGTGGCTCACCATTCTATGATAGGAGCAGTTGTTATGGTTGTTGACGTTGCCAGGTTGCGGTGGATGCCTCGTGTCTGGCAATGTGATGAGTTTATTACGCATTGCCAATTCGAATAGTCTTCTCATTTTATCGCGGGGAAACGAGTAAGCGCGTCCTAGTCTTTCCTCCAAAGATGGGCACAGACGCACGTTGTTTTGGCGAGCAGCCGGTTTTGGGCCACTCGGTTGTTGTTGCGTATTGGCAACGAAGACCGCTTTCCCTTTACCCTTATTATTTCAAGGGTCCTTATTTGAGGAGGAAGGCCTATGGCCCATCTGATCCATTTAGGCTAGTTTATCTATCAGAGCCTGGAAGCTGGTTGGTTTGAAGAATGTCATGAACTGGGATACAGTCGTTTGAGGATCAAGGGTCCCGATGAACATGCCCACGGCTGGAGATTCTTCAATGCGCTGTTCGCACTTAGATCATAGGTTCCGCCACAGGATCGTGTATTAGACTCAGGTTTCTCCCGGCTTTATCCTGGCATTGATTAATGCCGTAATTGGAGCGTTCGCTCGCGCTGGCGAAACACTGTGTGAACAACAGCTCCATTTCTGTGAATGTTTTTATGGAGTCATTTGGGAGCTCCGAGTACCATTCAAAGGCTATTTCTGACAGGCTGCCAACGAACTGGCGAAGCAACAGTTTGTCATAGCTTCTAGTGTTGCTGTACAGAGCTCTGAACTGTGCGACGTGCTGGTGAGGGTTGCCTGTCCCTTTGTATACTTGGAATTTGGGGATCGTATATCCCGACGAGTACTTGATTTGATCATACCATTCTGGATACGGTCGCTCGGTTCTGACTACTTGGCCAACAGTTTCATTAGCTTGATGAGCTCTTATTTGTTGAGCAATGTAATCATCAAGGACGGCCTTAGAGATTGTTTCCTCTTTAGCCGCTGATAAGGTCGAAGGAGGGTTTAATGTTTCCCCTCTGTCATCGTTGATGATTATCGGCGGATCTTCGGCCGGGGGTTCTGGCTGGATCATCATTCCAACCATGTCTTGGAACAAGAGAGCCATTTGCATCATGTTAGCAGCTTATTCAGCGGCCTCTTTGTCCTTTCTCTTGAGCACTGATGGTGGCCTTGATCTCCTTCAGATGCTGTCCTCCGTCGATCTATCGTGAGCATTGCTGGACGGTTGAGATTGGATTCAGAGGTTGCCTCCTTGAGTGTGTGGATTTCAATGGGTTGAGATTGAGGTGGAATCCGAGCTACCTGCAAAGAAGTCCCGGGGTGGGTGACCACCGTAGGACCCTCCGACGATTAAGTTAGCCGAGGAATTTGAGAAGAGTAGCGGCCTATTGGGTGCAAGCTGCCTTACCTGAGTCGTCTGAGAGAGGGGTTTTATAGTGGTCGCATGGAGCAAGCAGGTGCGAGATTTTCGCCTTCGGTTATGCCCCTGACGTTATGCGTGCATGAACGATAGGGTCCCTTCATTAATGACGGGATACGCTCATTAATGGGGGGACGTACCAGCATGGGACGCGGGATGTAGGGCGGCGGTTATCTCGCGTTGGCGAGATATGCGGAGCCGTTGCGGAGGCGCTAGGGCTCCGCAATCTCAGTTGATCGGGGGGAGGCCGAGGAAGCTCAGCACATCAGGGGCTCGGAGATGAGCGGGAGGCCGAAGAAGCTCGTCACGAGAGAAAGCTCGGAGGGGAGGAGACTGGGGAAGCTCGGAGATAAGCTGTTGTTAGTCTCCTAGATGAAGGTGGAATGTCTTTCAGGGGGGTCTCCTGAAAGATTAGGGAACTCCCCCGAGAGGGGGCCCCGGGGAATGTTCCGGATGCGGCTCACTTATTCCAGCCTCCATGGAATCCAGGGCACGTAATCTACCACGTATCGTAATCTGTGGGGAACACCACTTGTGAGCATCATCATTAGCCCCCCACTCTCCGTCCAACCTATTCAAAGGTCGGGTCGAGAGTGGTCTGCTCGGTCTTATTTCTGCTCAATTTGGTGCCATGGAATCGTAATGCGGATTGCCCGGGAATGGCATGGCATTTGGCAGTTATGTCGTTTCAATCCTTGGGCCCACGTGTCGCCTCGTCTTTCGCCTGAATCTTCGTGCGTATCCCCAAAGACGTCAGCGGATCAGTGAAATGATTGTGCTTTTAAAAAGGAAGCACCGCTTCGTTCCTACGTCTGTTGGGCTGCAGGCCATGTGTCCGACGTGGGTTGGCGGAAGCGACAGGCTGTCGCTGCCACCTGCAACCGAAGGGACGTCCCCAATGGCTGATGGCTACGTGGCGCCCAGTCGGTCATTGGGCACGACGTTTCGTTTTGGCAGGAATCAGTCTGGGCCGTTGGATGTTCTTCTTTGGGGGTATATAAATAGGAGGGGACCCTCTAGGGCCGATACATCCACCATAATTTACCTTCGTTGTCAGAGATTTCCCGGCACTCCTTCTTTTTAGATCGGACCACCCGTGCTTTTCCTCGGCCAGCCTCTTCCTTTGAGTCAGCTTAGATGTCTTCATTTGAGAAGTTTGTAGAGGTAGTTAGGGTAGAGTCGAGCGATGAGGTTCCAGTTGTTGGAGCTGAGTCTAGAGGGTCGTCCTCCTCTTCGGCATCAGATAGCTAAGAAGGTTCGTCTTTTGCTGTGTCAGGCTCCCTTAGAGCCTGGGCTGCCCGTGTCGTTCGCCATCGGGTGGCGACAAGGGTGCCTAAGGTGCGCATCGGGAACATCCGCGATGCACCCTCTGTTTTGAGGAATGTGGACGAGCTCGCCGAGATTCGGTCTCGATTCCACATTCCTTCCAACTATTCGATTCACTTAGTTAGAGAGGGTGAGCGGGTTGACCGGGTGCAGGGCAAGGAGATTGCCCTGTATTTGGAAGCATTCCGGGCCGGAATGCTTCTGCCCTTCTCAACCAAGGTATGTGGGGTGCTTTGCAGCTTTCATCTTGCCCCAGGCCAGTTAGCGTCGTACTCATGGAGAATCCTCCTCGGGTTTCTGGTCCGGTTGAAACTTGAAAATATCCCCTTCAGTTTGACCCTCTACGTTTCCTTCCTTTGTTATAAGAATCACCCTGGCACCAGCAAGGATGAGCCGAGCTGGGCGAACTTTTCCTTCAAAAAACGTAGGGGCGGGCTGGCCGGGTCGGGCGTGGTAGCCGGGTCGGCCGTACCCTCTTCCATCTATGAATGGAAGGAGAAGTTTATTTTCGTCGGGCCACCTGACGGCGAGGATTGTCCTGTGCCTACACAGTGGCACATGGCTGACTGCCTGAGGGAGAAACAGTCATCCTCACCCGAGGCAAGGGTGGTGTCCTTATGGGAGCCGATCCAGCGGGTCGACGTTCTGCTTTCTGAGCAGGCCCTGAGCCGGGCTAGGCTCAGCCGTTCGCGTTTCCTGGGTAAGTTAGGGCCGTCGTAGACGATCTATTTAGACTTTGATGAATTTTCTTTGCCTTTTTCAGAGTCACTAACCCTCTTTATGTATTCTCCTTTCTGCAGAGAAAATGGACCGATCCAAATTCTTAGCTGCCATGGCCGCGAAGGCAGGAAAGAATCTCTTTTCTGTAGAGCAAATGGACCGATACAAATTCTTAGCTGCCATGGCCGCGAAGGCAGGAAAGAAGACCGGGGGTGCTAGCTCTTCCCATCCCGGTTCGAGCTCGGCCCCGAAACCAACTGCTCCGGCGAAGCCTTCCACTGTGCCCAAGCCCCGGAAGTCAACCACGGGGAGAGCCAAAAGCATGCATGGGGACCAGAGCCCTGGGAAAGGGGGGCGGAGGATGAGGCCGACCTCACCAATGTCCCCATCAAGTGGCACAAAAGGACGGTCTCTCACTCACCACCCTCTGGGATCCCCGTGCAGGAGGGGGACGTCTGTTTTGAGGTGCCTTCGGGGCTTTCCGTTGCCGATAGCCTGCTCTCGGACATGGAGCGATCGGTCGGGAGCAAAATTCCTTGGGGGACCTTAAAGGCCCAAGGGGCCGCCATCGCTCAGGAGGCGGTCTATGTCGGTATCCATTTTCCCTTCAAGATTTCGTTAAGTATTTTTCCTCAGTTTGAACATTTCTAACTCCTTTTGTTGCTTCCTCAGGTCCTCCAACACTGCGCCCTTATCGTCAATATGGAGTCCAAGGAGATTGCCCCGGCCATGAGGAAGGTGGGCGAATCATCCTCGCGGGAGGAGGATCTGTGCCTGGAGCTTCAGCAGACGAAGGAGAGGACAGCCGTCCTCCAAACCCGGGTGGTCCCTGAAGAGTTGACGAACTCCAAGTGTAAGGAGTCAATCCGACTTCTGAATGAATCCAACAAGGCTATCCAGGCTAAGTTAGAGGAGGCTAGCAAGCTCTACGACACGGTGAAGAAGTCGCAGGATGCCTGCAAGGGGGACACCCAGGCGGCGCTTGATGCGGTGAAGCTTTCCGATCTTCGAGCTTCGAAGTCCGTGGAGAGGTATAAAGCATCAGACCAGTTCTACGCTGACCTTGCCGATGCCTCAGCCATTGTTTGGCACCAGGCTCTCGACTCTGTCAAGGCGTTGATGCCGGGGTTTTCTGATGGTGAGCTTCGGCTCTAGTACCCCCTCTCCGAGGATGTGCCGCTGGCGGAAACTGCCGGGGATGCCGCCGGGGGAGAAGCTGCCGGTAGAAGCGCCATGGGTGAGGCTGCTGGTGGAAGCATCGACCCAGAGATCGCCGTTTTAGTTCCTGAAGCCTGCGTCGAGCAGGGCGAGATCCTCACCGGTCCTGTGGCCTTAGCTTTCTTGCCTTTTCCTTTTTTTTAAAGTTTTGTAAGCCTACGGGCGTTTTGTAAGGCTGAGGAGCCCAGAATACCTTGTAAAAATTCCTGGAATATAAATAAAGCCGAGATTATTTTCCTCTGCATGACCGTGTGATTTTTAGATGCCTGATTTTTTAGATGACGATCGCGCGTCGAGTGTTAGCCAAGTAATTGACAAATGTAGGAAGGTCGGTGCCCTCCCGTTCCCCGGAGTCGATGTGGCGATCAATCATTTAGGATGAATCCAAAGACATCCAAGTGTAGGAAGGTCAGTATTAGTCCCTTCCTCAGCATCGGATTGATGACCACGTCTAGCATGAGTTTTAAAACAGCTAAGTTAGAATAGGCCCGCATTGCCTGATTCCTCTTTATGTGGTTTCTAGACTCGTGTCTCCATAGGGCAGAAATCTACCCCTCGGAGATTAGCCGAGAGGGAAGCTGCTCGATAGCCTCATGAGGAGGGCTTTAGATCCTTAGCGTAGATGGGCAGGAGTCTACTTGCTAGGGATGGATCGGTCAGGGAAGCTGCTAAGTGGCCTCATGAGGAGGACTTTGGATCCTTAACGTATATGAATAGGAATCTACCCGCTAGGGATGGACCGTGCGGGGAAGCTACTCGGTGGCTTCGTGAGGAGGGATTTGATCCTTAGCATAGATGGGTAGGAATCTACCCGCTAGGGATGGACCGGGCAGGAAAGCTGCTCGGTGTCCTCGTGAGGAGGGCTTTGATTCTTAGCGTAGATGGGTAGGAATCTACCTGCTAGGGATGGACCGGGCAGGGAAGCTGCTCGGTGGCCTCGTAAGGAGGGCTTTGATCCTTTGCGTAAATGGGTAGGAATCTACCCGCTAGGGTTGGACCGGGAAAGGAAGCAGCTCGGTGGCCTCATAAGGATGGCTTTGATACTTAGTGTAGATGGGTAGGAATCTACCCGCTAGGGATAGACCGGGCAGGAAAGCTGCTCGGTGGCCTCATGAGGAGGGCTTTGGATCCTTAGCATAGATGGCTAGGAATCTACCCGCTAGCGATGGACCGGGTAGGGAAGCTGCTCAATGGCCTCATGAGGAGGGCTTTGATCCTTAGCGTAGATGGGTAGGAATTTACCCGCTAGGGTTAGACCGGGCAGGAATGCTGCTCGGTGGCCTCGTGAGGAGGGCTTTGAGAGACTCCCTTGTGCTGCCCTGGGGCATCGTTCAACTTCCGTGGCGGCGTTGGTGGGAGTGAGGGCCTCATTCAACCTTCCATGGCGGCGTTGCTGCCCTTGAAGACAGGCATGACCGACACGTATCCGTTCCATATCGGGAAGTTGAGACGTCCCCCAATTCGCGTCGTTTGTGCACGTAAATTACGGCCTTTGGAGATTTTGGTTGAGGCTATAAATAGCGAGGGCATGTGTTACATTTCAGAAAAATAAAATATTATTTTTGGGAATTTTTATAATTAAATAATAAATATTATGAATACTTTAATATGCAGTATAATTAAATACCGATAAATTGGAAAATATTTGGGAAATTGTAGAAATTGCTAAAAAGAGGGTGTTTTATATGATTTAAGCAAATTATAAATTCTTATGATTTATTATATCCACTTTTAATGCTAATCGCGATTAAATATCGCTAATCTCGTATTAATCCGATTTTGTGCACATGACATGCACCATATCACATTTTAGCACTTGTTACATTTTGTAATGGTTTTTCTTCATTTCTTTTTATGCAAGGCTTTGTTTTAATATGAGAGAAGAAAAGAAAAGAAAAAGAAAAGAAAAGAAAAGAGTAAACAAATGGGTATGGGTATGAGAGAGAGTGAGATGAGGGGTTCTTTTGACTTGGTCTCACTTCATCATCTTCTTCATTTCATCTCCTCTCCCTCTCACATGGCAGCACTTCATCTCCCCCTTCTCTTCAACCCACAAAACACCATCAAAAACACACCAAAAGTCCATCCCCACTTCATTAAAAACATGCACAAGCTCATTAGAAGCACTTTGGACCAAGAAAAGATAAATTTTGGAGACTTGGGCAACTCAAGAAAATTCTTGAGTTGCCAAATGAGGTATTTCCTTCACCTTTAGTGTAGTATTCGGTTTGCTTTAGCTTTCATGCAAGTTTAGATGTGATTAAGTGGTGTTTAACGAACTTTGAAAATTCCAAGTTGGGGATTAGGGTGTGATTTGAATTGAGATAGTGTAATTGGGCTTTAGTGATGACCTTAAAACCACCCATGGTGTTAGAAACTCAGACCAAACCCAACTGAAACCTGAAAACCCAAAACAGAAACTTTTCATGTCGGTTTTGTGTGTGTTTTAGCGCCTACAGGGAATCTGGAGTGATCCGGGGCCATTACTAGAAAAGCAAACAACTCTAGAGACCAAATTGAACCACTAGGAACCCACTGTAGAAAGACGAGCCCCAACAGAGACCCCCAGGCCGAGCAGGCCGGAATTTTAGGGGAAATGGCCGGCCATGTAGTGGGCAATAGGGTCCAGGTTCCTTCAGTATATCAAATACACCCTATACATCATCCCAGTACTGTTTGTGCACCTTGTTTTCACCTGAAATAAAATCTGGAGCATGTTTTCAAAGCTGCCTTATGTTTTGCGATGTTTTTGACTTTGTGTTTTGACATTTGGGTTGATAACTTGACGTTTGTACGTCTATATCGAGTGTTATTTGGTTAAATTGTGAGAGTAAACCTTAGGTTTTTACCTATGTGAGATACTTGTGTCGTTTTGGATTTCGTGCGTGATTTCGGTTTATGATATCTTGTGTGTGTGTATATATAGGTACTCTCGAGTAGATTTGGACGACAACCAAGCGCGTGGCGACATCGGCATTGACAAGCGAAGATCAGGTGAGTAGATATATATCTACAGGGAAAGTCGGGTGGATGGCGTATAGCACGCCCGCAGTTCGTAGTGTAGTGTATGGTACATATTATATGGATATATTCATATATTTATTTTGAGTTTATGATTTTCTAGATAGACTTTGGGAATCATGGATAATTTTAGTATAATTGGATGATAGTTTCACTAGTTAGTTTAGTCGCGAGCCCTAGAATAAGGTTCATACCCACACGCATACACATGCTTTCTTTGTTTTACTTGTGCGTATATGGGTATATGTATATATATATACACACATAGGTATGGACAATGTATACCTATACATGGATGATGACGATAGTATATGGTACTTGGAGATGAGTCGATGAGATTTGGGCATGATGCCATGAGATCGGTGATATGTTTTGATTCGTATTATGAGATACGACATGAGATTATAGCAGGCCTTTAGGTGTGTGTTTTCATACACGCATATATTTGCAGATGATATCAGTTTGTACTAGACTTAGATCAGTACCCCTAATACAGGATATGATGATAAGGATACCAGATAAATAATGAGATAAATGTGAGATTCGACCCATACCCAGATTGGGATGCCGTACGATGGAATTACCGTACGAGCTTTATATTGATGGTAGATCCACACTCTTGGCTCGAGGATGTCATGCTATATATTGTATCGTACGTGATACTATTGAGACGGGATCACCGACTATTATATTTATATATATCGACTCAGATTTAGGTGGTTTTCCCTTACCCTTTCGATTAGTCTGTTCGTTTAGTCCTGTACTTTACTTGTAGATGTTAGACTAGACTCGAGTCATACCTATTTTCAAAACTTACGAATCGTGCGTATTTTAAAGACAGGCCAAGGGATTCTACGGATATTTCAAAGGACGTACCTCTTTTCTTAAAAACACCGTAGCCCCTATTTTCCAAACACCACGATTTGTGTGATTTCAAATGACAAACTGTATGACTCGTATAACTAATGTAGATTTCTTATTGTTGCATTTACCTTCCATTTCCATATATTCATGTTGTTATTAGCGCATTGCATGCTTATATACTTGTGATTTATGTTATATTAAACCTATGCTGTCAGGACACCAGCACCATTACCGATGATGCGTATGCTCCACGTACACCTATTTGCCGGTTCACACACTTCATTATCGATAATTGCCATGTCACTACACAGTAGGATTGTTGCATCAGGATATGACTCCTTGCATGAAATACTTGCGTACATACATATTGTACACCCATACTTGCATACATACATATTTGCACATACATAGATGATTCTGGCTTGATTTTGGAGATTTGGGAACCGCAAGATATATTTTAAAACTGGATTCATTTGAAAGAGCGGTTTTCCCTTGATATGTGCATATTACTGTTCCATATTGCATGATATACGGATATGCTTACATTTCTGTTAGATGTCGCATACATCCTGCTTTATGATTATACGTATTGAGATATGCTGTTTTCATGAGATTTCTGGATTTGAGAATTGTGGATATTTCAAAAGAAAGTATGTATTGTTTTAAAAACCCGGTTTCTCTTGATATGATATTTCAGTGCGTCCACCATGCGTTTTCTCGGTTCTGAGACGTATGATAGAAACCCGATTCGAAGAGGTGAATGATCCGTTTGCGGGTTCATGGTGGACCCGGTATGGATCCCCGGGGCGAGAAATATTTTTCGTGGAGTAGATGATGAGCCTGGCAGGATGGCTAGTACCTACCGGTGATTGGTTGGACCTGGCGGCTATCCGGAGGATACCGACCGGAGTCGAGAGATGTTATGGGCCGATCCGGACAGACGGAGCCCGAGAGATATGAGGATTTACGTGCCGATGCTAGGCACGGGTTTCATTATGTTTCGAGTATCGATGCTGGACACTCAGGTTCCATGATTTGATGTGTCACGAGGGACACATGTTGATTTATATCCTCATACTTTCATGCATATGCTTTTATGACTTTTATATGCATGATGTTGTTGCGTCATTGGTTGACACGTGGACAAGATCTACATGCATACAGGCATTGATTTCATAGTTGGATGATATCCACATACTTATAAACTTCATGATATAGTTGACACTGATTTCATGTTGATTACATTGATCATACCTCATATTTATGATATGTTGCTACCCGAGGCACTGATACGAGCACTTGGTATTACACTTATATATAGATGTTTACCCTTGCCACCTTATCATGCTTCAGACTTTATCATATTGAGGATATATATTACTGATCGTTTTGACCTAGGATTGAGTCGTACATACAATTTCTGCTCTGTGATATTTTCTACTCACAAGTTGGCAACTCACCCCCGTTGTGCCACAGTTCTTGCAGGTTTTTACCGTACAGGTTTCATTGGGGCTTTTTGGCACACTGCTCCCATTCCGGGTGATTGTTTTGGTAGGTGGGTTCACTCACATCGTGACCACCATTGTACATTTATATTGATTTGTATCTAGTAAACTCCATCAAGCATACTTGTATATTTATTTCAGACTTAGAAAACCAGTTGTTTATTATTTTCGACCTTAGAGTCGCGCATTGTATTATTATGGTTTTCTTGATGATTTTGAGTTTCCTTTGAGTTTTGATCCTCGTCCTTCGGCGTTGTATATTATATTGATTGCGTGGTTATGACCGTCAATTTACGAAGAGCTAGCTCCCGCTTGGGAATGCCTTTTTCATATTATGCATGTTGTACCCTTTTGGGGCTAGTATTTACAAAGGAAACTCTGCCGAAATTTTTCAGAAAAGACTTGAGATTTTAAAAATGCATACTTCGGCTTATGTTATTAAAACCACTTGCTTCAAAATATGTTTTCTTCACTTCTTCTTTAAAATGGTTTAGATTTCTGGGATTTTTGGCTTACTTGAATTAGATGGGGTCCTGTAGACTTCATATGATTCAAGTGCCAGTCACGTGCCATTTCGGGTCATGACAAAGTTGGTATCAAAGCGCTAGGTTATCCTTTGTTCGAGTCTATGTTTGGCTATGCGGAGCTTAGGGCGTTTGTATATATACGGAATCTAGGCTTGACCTTACGGAACTTAGACTTGGTCGAGGGAGTATTAGAGTCGAAATTTCGTCGCGTAGGTTGACCTTGGTTGATGGAGTGGGTGACTTAAGGAGAGTGACGTACCGTGTGTATGTTGCGCGGCATACTTACGATACGCTACTCCGCTTAAGAAGCCTTAGGATGTACATTTCCTTGCACAATATTATATTCATTCCTATAATCTATCATCATCGATATTTGTTTATGGTTTTTGCTGCCACTATTACACGGGCAGAGAGAGCTACGACTAGAGTTGCGGTCAGCATGAACTCGTCACGAACGAGGACTGACCAGGGCATGATTCCAGGGACATACGATTGCATAGAGGCACCGTTTTATTGTGTTTTCGCGCCATGAGCGTCTGATGGATCGCTTTTACAAGATTTCTCGGACGTGCAGATCAGCACCAGAGGATTGGGTTACCGCTAGAGGCCAGCCAGAATGTGATGACCATCGATGCACCGATTGTACTTGCTAATTGAGGCACTGTTCAGCGTGCGGACGAATGTGCCAGTTGCTGCTGCGAATGACGAGATATCGCCCCTGATGTTTGGAGCTGTTGCCGCACGAGTTGTGCTTAGAGATGTGATAGAAGATCACTAGTCACCCAAGGAGGAATGGCTAGGGCATGTGATACGTTGCCTACCCCGATGCGAGGTCATCAGATTGATTGATTCCATCTAGAGACGACTTCACGCAGGTACGTTGAGAGTCGATAGAAGACGATCGAATGTCAGAAACCCATTTTTCCAAGTTTAATGTATTCGGAAAAACATGCAAGTAATTCCGTGGACCCTCTAGAAGAATGAAACCCTAACTTGACATAATGACCATGGGAACGCTTTTGAACCTTAGGGTTGGCAGCAGTTCCGCGGTGCCATTAGTGAGGCTTGGGTTTGCCCTTCTACGGTTGGTCCATAGGTACTGTGGCATGTACTGGAATACTATTAAACTGTACTCAAGATGTTGAGCTCTTGGGGGATTATGGAATTTTGACGAATCGATCGAATGGTTCGACGTCATTCGGATATCATGTGATGGGATACATTGCTTGGGAGACTCCAGATACGAGTATAACCGTTGGAGCGCAGTCCATGCAGCTATGAAGAGACGAGTCCGAATCAGTCGACATTAGAGAAAGGTGGAGTAAGAGATTCGTACAAGATGGCGTTCCACTCCGCTGACATCAGAGATGTGATACGCATGCAGAGGCGTTGTACATGGATATATCTTCCAGAAGGAGTCGCGATGAGTATGCAGCCATTCCAGAACAAGAAATAGATTTAGCAAAAGGATGATAGCTTCCGGGCATTTCGGCAGAAACGAGATCGGGAGAGACCCCGACAAGACCTTTCTGGAATACTATACGAGAAGATTTGAACCCAGGAGCGGTCATATGGCGCACACCCAGCAGGTCAGAGTTCGGCATCGTCGACGAGACATGTTATGAGCGACCATGACAGTTGGCCAGAGATCTTTAGAGGATGTGCTTGAGCGGGACTATTTCCTCCATCTTTAATTTCGATATTTTGGACGATTTATTTGCATGATTGAGATTTGTGCACCACGGTTGCACTTGACTTCGGTTTAATGTCATTCGAGATGTTGATTTTGATTCCATACCTATGGTATGCATATGATTTGACTTATGCTTTCGGCATAGTTTTCATGCACTCTTAGTATTTTGATTTGATTTGTGCATACTGATGCATACGGTTATGAGATTAGATACCACGGTATACCTGATTTGGATTTGGATTGACATATGTTGTATACCGTTGATTTCAATTGTGATACTTGATATTTATTTCGTGCGCCTTGTGCACTTGATTTGAATTCTTGCACATGCTTGGGTGCTTGATGCGATTTTGGTGCACGCCAGATGCACTAAATCGATATTCTTCGTGCATATCAGATGCACCTGATATTGCTGTCAGGCACACCCGTTGCCTTTGACAGGTGTTTCGTGCACACCCATTGCACTTAGATTTTTGTTTCTGTGCACATGTATGGCATATTCATGGATTTCGATTTCCGTGCGCACCTGACGCACGTGGCATTTTCATATACATTTAGGGATTGATTCCCTTTGAGCAGCATGTTTTATGATATTTACTATTTTGTATAGTAGCGGAGCAGGACTAGTCAGAGGATAGTACCTGAATATATTTTTGCATGCATTGATAGTTATCGAAGGGATTTCCAAAAAGGAGCTATAGTCTCAGTATTTACTTACTTGTCCGAGATGAAACGAAACATTTTATAAAGGATACCCTTCTAAAATTGTTTTCAAAACGGCGGAACATATGTTAAACAGAGGGTATGTATATATATATAGTTATTTTCTTATAACAGACGTCCGCCACTGTGCAGTGATACGCGCATCGCACAACGACTTGTAAAGGTTTGGCATGCATTTCTTTTCGATGTTTTAATGATATTTACATGTATAGTTTGATGTATATCATGTTGGTTTTCGTATTGGATTTGACATTGGTGTCTTCACCATAACTCCGATGATTGCGGGATGCTTGACAGAGTTTTGATTTTGAGTTATATGCTCATTTTTCATCCGTATGCATTGCGCTACGATATATTTTATGTATTTATGACTTCGGAGCCCCGACGACTGGATCTTTTTACTGAAATGTTCTAGTATTTGAAGGGTTTAAATTTAAATTCGGGGACCGAATTTCTTTAAGGGGGGAAGACTGTAACATTTCAGAAAAATAAAATATTATTTTTGGGAATTTTTATAATTAAATAATAAATATTATGAATATTTTAATATGCGGTATAATTAAATACCGATAAATCGAAAAATATTTGGGAAATTATAGAAATTGCTAAAAAGAGGGTGTTTTATATGATTTAAGCAAATTATAAATTCTTATGATTTATTATATTCACTTTTAATGCTAATCGCGATTAAATATCGCTAATCTCGCATTAATTCGGTTTTGTGCACATGACATGCACTATGTCACATTTTAGCACTTATTACATTTTGTAATGGCTTTTCTTCATTTCTTTTTATGCAAGGCTTTGTTTTAATATGAGAGAAGAAAAGAAAAGAAAAACAAAAGAAAAGAAAAGAGTAAACAAATGGGTAAGGGCATGAGAGAAAGTGAGGTGGGGGGTTCTTTTGACTTGGTCTCACTTCATCATCTTCTTCATTTCATCTCCTCTCCCTCTCACATGGCAGCACTTCACCTCCCTTCCTCTTCAACCCACAAAACACCATAAAAAACACACCAAAAGTCCATCCCCACTTCATTAAAAACATGCACAAACTCACTAGATGCAGTTTGGACAAAGAAAGGATGAATTTTGGAGACGTGGGCAACTCAAGAAAATTCTTGAGTTGCCAAATAAGGTATTAACTTCACCTTTAGTGTAGAATTCGATTTACTTTAGCTTTTATGCAAGTTTAGATGTGATTAAGTGTAACAACCCTATTTTATTTATACACTTTTTCTATACAATTTTTTTATTTGTTTTTTTTCAAAATCCTTAAAGGGGTATTTATTGCCTGAGCACAAGACTTAAGTAATTAATTAGCAATTTAATTACAAGAAGGAGCTTGTAGCTCATTGGTAATACATTGCACTGCTGAACCAAGCTACCAGAGTTCAAATCCCATGCCCCACATTATTTTTAATATTTATTTTTTTAAAATTTTATAGAAGCCCAACAGTCAACACGTGATAACTCCAAACTTTCCCACTACCCATGAAAAACTTAACATACCACAGCCTACACCAGGAGACCCCCCACTTACCCACTACCTGACTCGGCCCGACTCGGGCAGGCGCCGCCGGCCGGACTCGGCCGGACGGCCGAGTCCTCGACAGGAAAAATCCGGCTCTTCATCTCCTCTACTCCCCTGCACACTTCATTTCCCCAGATCGGTTCCCGAAACCTTTGAAATCCCCATTTACTCCATTTTAGAAAGTGAAAAATTACATTTAAAAGATTGCAATAGTGTAAGAAAACCAAGAAAATTAGATGTTTTCTTAAACGAAACTAGTAATAAGTAGTTATGAGCTGTTGTCCTAAGGGTTAGTAAGATGAAGAAAGTCACTAATCTGAGGATAAAAATAAGTCTAAAAAATAGTTCCTATTCTGGAAGCCAAACATCTGAACGTTGATACTCTACTATGCGCACTTACACATGTTTTGAAACTCGGGATAGTAGAGGATACCTTGAAATGCTCTTGTTTAAAAGCCAAAGTACGAAGAAAATAATAAATGAAGCATAAAAGTATAAAATGGTGAAGAAAAAAAATGAACACTGGTTTTGTAATTACCAAGGCAGCATAAAAAAAATATAGTGAGAGTGCTTCATCACCTAGTGCCTTAGACTAACTGGTTTGGGAGTCACTGCTAAGCCTTAGGTGTTGCAAGACGAGGAAATTGCTAATTACGCCTAATAAGTGAACACATTTAGTAATCGGTCGGTCAGTACCTCAAGAAGTATTAACGGTCGCATGAAAAATGTGTGAGCAATTCCATCCAAAAAATTCACCGACTAAAAAGTACTGAGGTAGATGGACAAGAGTATAATAGCTTGAATTGAATTCTCCGAGTGTAGGGATGTCTTTTACACACACGTAGGGGTATATGATCAGTGTTTAGAGAAAAGGTAGGGATGAAGAATAAAGGCGATGTTTTATTGAGGGATGATGTGATTTCTAACATCTTTTCATGACCTTTAAGATAGGGCTCATTACAACAGAAAAGGTAGTGTAGTTGGAAACTCTGATTTTCAAGTTCTTTCTTTTACAGTTTTTATCTTTATATGTAACTTTCACAGTCTTTCTTTTATTATGGGATTTTGTGGGTGCAATTCGCTGAAAACCCTCAGGAGACAACACTCCTCCTATTAGGGACACCTAGAGGTTTAAAGGCTTGTTGCATGTGCTCAGTGCAATCGTGTTGCCTACGAAAGTGTGCTAGTTATTTTTCTTTTTTCTTTCTATTTTCTCCTTCTCTTAAATAAAAGAAATTTGCTCAAGACGATCAAAGTCAAGTTTGGAGGAATTTGTTCAGTCGAAAATATTGCAATCTCTAACATAACAATTTCCTCACTTTTCTAATTATCTAAGAATGTTTGTTATAAATATAACGCATATTACAAGTTTGTCTGAAAAATATCAATTACCCTGTGTTATACATTATAATCAGCATTCTTGAAGGAAATTGTAAGTTTATTATTTCACGCATGATATTGTATATCTCAACATTCTTCATTGAGATTTTGTTCAGAAAATTATCTCAGGACAGATATCGGAATCGCAAATTCGTCGACAAAATACAGGAAATCAAAGAGTTAAAATCTGGCAGAGATTCAGAAAAGATAAAAAGATTCCAGATATCACCAGAATACATATAGACCAACACCAAACTACACAAGAAAAATAAAGCATCAATCTCACCAATCGGCCGTAGATCCACGGCCGAGTTGTGGGCTCCGGTGACGATAATTCTCCAGAAGCTTCATTCCAACATCCTAGCTTACTGAGGACGCTTCGTTGTAACAATCTTGTTCTGGAAACTTCCCTACAATAACCTAGTTTCTTGAGTAAGCTTGATAACTACCTTATTCTAGAAGTTTCTCTAAAAACTACCTAGCTTCTTGGGGAAGATTGGCCTAGCTTCTAGTGGAAGATTGGTGAAGGGCTATCCAAAGGACCTAAGCCTTTATTTCGAGGGTTGCACAATTAAGACGCAATTCGATACACAATTTAAGGGCCAATTTAATCCAATTCAATTCAAAATCAAGATAAAAAAAAATCAAGAATTGTTGAGTACAACATCGAGCGTGTTCATTCAAGATCCTTTATGCAAAGCCGATCGTCATCAACGAGCGCGTGGTCCTCGACAGGTCCAAATCTCACGGTGATCGAGCAAAGCGAAGATCGACGGAGAAATTACCTCTTCAAAGGAGTGATCGAGAGCAATCTTTCTTGTAATCTAGAATTGAAAAGTGTAATTCGAAGTTGAATAATAAAGGTGATCATTTGTTCAATCTCGCTCTCTTTACATTTTCACATTATGAAATCATTATTTGTTAAATCTTTGAATCTCATGATGTGTGAATAAATCTCTGTTTGTTAGGATTCGAAAGAATTTGGTGGATCAAATGGTGATAAAATCCTATATTCATCTTACGTCTTATGAAGATTATGAACTTTAGGAAAAAGAATCATCAACGACCAAATTAGGAGCTAGATCACCGCTCTTGATAATCTCGTTGCAATTTGGGATTAGATGATTGATGATTTTCTTTGCTAAAGACTAGATTTGAATGGTGATCAATGAAAAGACAAGGGGTAGTGAAGGAGAAACCCTAGTTTCTTTAATAGATCCCTAATCTTCATTCATTGCCATCAATCTATGTTATAACCCTTTTAAAAGATAAGATGAGTAATTTTGAGTATTCATCCATTGATACTAATTTCTATCGAATCCTACAAACTATTCTTCAATTTTCTTGATAACTAAAATTGATCTTGGATATTTTCTTGATTACTAAATCTCGAACTTTCTCTTGATTTTCTTGAAATGATAAACTCAATTAAATCTTGAAATCTTTTTCTTGAATTTTCTTTACTATTTCTTTCGACTCAACTAAAGCAAGAATTTACGAAATCCACGAATCCCAAAGGACGACCCGTACTCACTAATGGTCTAGATACATGCGACGCCGTTATTGATTGCGGTTATTACATGATTAAAACATTACATCACTTCTTTACTACTACATCTTTTCTTCAAAATCAAAGAAGCGAAACAAATCGATCAATCAGTCCGCATCAGCGTGGACTTTCGGGACTTCAACAAAGCTTGCTCGAAGGATGACTTCCCCATACCTGTTACTGAGCTGATGATCGATAACACGTCTACCCATGAGGTCTTCACTTTCATGGATGGATCTTCAGGATTGTTTACCGCCGAAAATGGAGACGAACCGGGTAGGTCGTCTTGCCTGAATTTGGGGGCAGATACTATTTGGATTTATCCGTCCACCTCTTTGAAGATGCCAAATTGATTTATAACACAGTGTATCGGAGGTTTGGATGGATGCGGCCGTTGTAGCAGACTTCGTCAGATTCCCCCTCATTTCTGAGGGGTTTTTGATTATGGGGACGCTCTTCCCTGCAGGCGCAAGCTCCTGCAGTTAATTAAATTATCGCGTAGCGATAACCACTTTCTCCTGCTCCAGAAGGTCACTTCGTGTCGTGTGTGTTTGTTTTATTTTTGGTTGCCCATGGATTGTATACGGAGATTAATTTATGTTTTCGCCCGCAGGGCGTGGATTAGTCCAAATCCGTATATTCTTAGATTTGGGTTTGGTTTGATTTAAGGATCGTTAATCTCATTTGAGATTAAGATCAACTTAAATGTTTGTTAAGGATACGTTAGTCCAATTTAAGACTAAGATCTACTCAACAGGATTTTGGGATCGTTCAGACCCAACAAAAGAGCATTTGGGCTCTCTTTCTTTAGTTTAAGGACGTTTCGGTCCGTTGTTAGTTTAAGAACGTATTGGTCCGTAGTCGCCATTTTGGGAAATGCATCCAAAATCAGTTGGTTGTCGGGACCCGCCACCTTTCTGAAGGTGTTAAAGAATTACAACGACATGTGTCAGAGGTGTAGAAAGATATACCCTTGAACCAATTCCATGTTTAAGGGAAAAGGAATTGATGGTCGAGCCCAGAAATCATTAGTCGTATGTTGAGACTAAGATTTCTTCATTAGTTTTAGGAAGTCATGAGCATAGAGAGTCAATCTATTTGGAGATCGAAGATATTTTAATCTCAAGAAGACTTAGCCAACTTGAGGCTGGGTTGATTTCCCACAGTGTTAAACACTAGTATATGTTTAGCACTCACATGTTCCAACATGAGGTTCTAAAGCAGTGTTAAACACTGGATTTCAGGGGCGCTCACGTATGGCACGTGAAACACCTCAAAGCTGGCACTGTACATTGGGTTCAAGTCCCCATTTATATATAAGTGTTAAGCACTTAATTCTTGTGGCACTCACGTGTGAGCACGTGAAGCGCCCCAAAGTTGGTACTGCCTTTTTTGGGTTTTATTTCCACCTTCATATAAGTGTTAAGCACTTGATTGGGGGTTGCGTGGAAAACAAGTGACTGCCCTAAGAGGTACTTCTTGTTCTTCTTTTAGGCGCTTGCGTGGGAAACACATGACTCGGTCTTAGCTAGCCATTCTTTTTTATTCATCATAGGTGCTCACATGGGAAACACGTGAGGTTTCGTTATAGTGTTGAACACTAATGAATGTGCATGAAGATTTTAATCTCATATTAACGATGCTGGGATCTGAGTTTAGAGATTTTCAAGTCCCTTGTTTTATAAGAATTAAATTCTTTTTACAGGGTTAAACCCTAGTTTTATCAGAGGAATTAAATTCCTATATATCTTTGTAAGAATTAAATTTTTTGAACCTAGTTCTTTCCCCTAAGTATGCATAACAGAATCTCCCTGATGAGAATTAAATTCTCAACTTGTGGGGAGATCTGCTTCTGCAGACCTCAACCAGAGGAAAAACTAAGTTCTTTTTGTGAAGGGTTAAACCCTTTGTTTGAGAATTAAATTCTCTTTTGTTTTTGTGGGAGCTTTTTTTATGGAAAGCTTATGGGGTGGTCTCCTCCTTATAGAGAATTAAATTCTCTCTGTATTTTTCTTTCCCTCTCTCTGTATTCCTTTTTCTCCTTCTCTCTTCTCCTCGATTCTATTTATATGAGAAGAAAAAGAATTAATTTGTTAAGAAAATCCCTCATTGAGAGATCATGATTGATTCCATAATCTTTTAGATCAATCGGTGAATTTTATTCACCGTTTAATTTTTAATCAAAAGGCTCTCTGTGTAACAGAGAAGATTTCTTGTTTGTTTAACAAGATTATGAATATCTTGTTAGTTTTAACAAAATTAGAATTTTATTCTATCATATCTTTTTAGTTTAACAAGATCATAAATATATTTTTTTAATATAGAATTTAATTCTATCATATGGATATCTCGTTAGTTTAATATAGAATTTTATTCTTATCATATGAATATCTTGTTAGTTTAACAAGATTAGGAAAATATTTTCCTATGATAGAATTTTATTCTACCAGATGATCACCGTTGGATTTTTGATCCAAAGGTCCTCTATTTAACAGAGAAGATCTTTCTAATTTGAGGAAGATCGGGAAAATATTTCCCAAATAGAATTTAATTCTATCAGATGATTTAATTGGCGATATTTTATCACCATCGGATTTTAAATCCAGGATTCTCTGTTAGAGAAAGATCTTTCCATATTAGAATGATCAGAGAAAATATTTCTCAAATAGGATTTAATTTTATCATATAGAATTTAATGGGAACATTTTAAATTGGGGCGCTCACATGCTTTGCATATGAGAGGTAAGAGAACTCACGTGTTTAACACGTAATCTCTGCTGTGGGTTTTAGCCTGTTTATGTTCAGCGCTCATATGCTTTGCATATGAGCACTACGTGTTTTACACGTGAGGCCTGTTTGGCCATTAATTGTTTTATTTAGTTTATTTTCAACGTTCATATGCTTTACATATGAGCGCTCACGTGTCTAGCACGTGAGGCCTGTTTGGCCATTAGTTATTTATTTTCAGCGCTCATATGCTTTGCATATGAGCGCTCACGTGTTTAACACGTGAGGTATGTTTGGCCCTTAGTTGTTTGTTTTCACCGCTCATATGCTTTGCATATTAGCGCCCACGTGTTTAACACGCGATGCTAAATTTTGAGGACTCTCCCCCCTTTTTTATAAGGGAACAAGTAGTTCTTGGCCAAAAATTTTGGCGGGAACAAGGATACAATCAAATAAAAATGCATCCTGAAGACCAAAAACATACTGCCTTCCGGACCCCGTTGGGAATATTCCGCTATAAAGTGATGCCTTTTGGTTTAAAGAATGCTGGCACTACTTACTAAAGGGCCATGACAAAGATTTTCGATGATCTCATCCATGAGATTGTCAAATGCTACATTGACGACCTTATGGTTAAGAGCAGATCTTACGAGGATCATTGGGAATATCTAAAAATAGTGTTCCGATGTCTTTGAAAGTATAATCTGAAGATGAATCCTCTAAAATGCGCGTTTGGAGACTTCTCAAGCAAATTCCTAGGATTCATCATACGGCACCGGGGTATCGAAATAGATCCCTCAAAGATCAAGGCAATTATGGAAATACCCACGCCAAGAACTCTCAAACAATTGCGATTTCTTCAAGAAAAGCTCGCTTATATCCGGTAGTTCATGGCCAACCTCTCCGGAAAATACCGTCTCTACAGTCATTTGATGAATAAGGGGACCCTGTTCGTTTGGAATCAAAAGTGCCAAAATGCACTAGACGAAATCAAGCAATACCTGAAAAATCCACCGGTATTGATCACTCCGGTTAAGGGAAAACTCCTTGTCCTATATATGACAGCCTTTGAAGGTTCTCTAGGCGAGCTATGGACATAAGAGAATGATCAGGAAAAGGAGAGAGCTCTGTACTATTTGAGTCGAGTTCTCCTTGGGGTAGAAAACAACTACTCCCCCATCGAAAAGCATTGCCTGGCACTGATCTTCACGATAACAAAGCTCAAACATTACGCCTTGGCACATAAGGTCCATCTCATATAAAGGCCATACTAACAGGAAGGCTTGCCAAATGGGCCCTCCTCCTGATGGAGTTCTCGATAACGTATTGACCCCTCAAAGCAGTGAAAGTCCAGGCCATTGCCAACTTTCTCGCAGAGCATCCGATACCAGCCGACTCCCCCTTAAATTGCGAGTTGCCGAATGAACATGCGTTCGACACAATCGAAGAAGCGAAGGAAGAAAATGATTCCCAATGGGAACTCTACTTCTATGGAGCATCTTCCGTGAAAAGGCGAAAGCAAAATGCCCCCATAATCAAAGCCGGGGTGGGCCTTATCTTCGTAACTCCGCAAAGAGGGATGTTGTGTTACGCCTTTTCCTTAACGGAGCCAAGGACTAACAACGAAGCTGAATATGTAGCTTTGATAGCAGGTCTCGAGATTGCTATCGACATGGGAATCAAAGACCTCCTAATATATGGAGACTCCCAGCTGATCGTTAGCCAAGTAAATGGCAACTATCAGACGTCCAAGCCAGAGCTAATAAAGTATGGCGAAAGAGTGCAGCAACTGCTGGCACAAATCCCTTCCTACATCTTGGAGAGTATACCGCATGCAGAAAACATCAAGGCGGATGCATTGGCCAAATTGGTTAAGGAACTGGCTGATGACGACCTCGATGACGAAAAGATCATTATGCAAAGCCGCCGGGTTCTCACGCCTACAGATATATCTTCGGAAGATCTGATGGAGTCATCTGAAAGATGAGAAACGACCGAACAAGCAGCCCTTCAAATAGAGGACGAAGAAAAGGTCAAGGACTGGAGGGAAGTCTTCATAGACTACTTTAAGTCCCGATGAACGCCCGAAAATGCGTCGTTTAGACATCAGCTCATGAAACGAGTTTTGTCTTTCGCCTTCGTCAATGATACTCTATATAAGAGATCGTTCAACTGTCTATGGCTAAGATCCCTGGTGCCGGAGGAAGCAAAGAAAGTCGTTCAAGAAATTCACGACGGACTCTGCGGTTCTCACCAAGCTGGGCTAAAGATGAAGCTGAAGATCAAAAGAATGGGTTGCTATAGGCCCACAATGATTAAGGACTTTCTCGAATATGCGAAGCAGTGTCACTCGTGCCAAATCTAGGGGGACTTCATCCACCAACATCCAAATCCGCTACACCAAGCAGTAGCTAGCTGGCCGTTCGAAATGTGGGGAACCGATATAATTGGCCCCATTGAACCGGCGTCGTCCAAAGGACCTCGGTTTATATTGGCAACGACCGACTACTTCTCTAAGTGGGCAGAAGCAGTACCACTAAGGGAGGTGAAGACGGAGAATATCCTCCATTTCTTCAGGACACATGTCATCTATCGGTTCGGCACTCCACGATGAATTATCTCAGATAATGGGCCAGTTTATAGAAGTTATAAAATTAGCCACTTCGCTCAACAGCATAAAATAGATTGGAGATACTCTTCAGTCTATAACCTTAGGGCTAACGGTTTAGCTGAAGGTTTCAACAAGACCTTGACAAAGATCATAAAGAAAACAGTGTCCAGAAACAAAAGAGACTGGCACGAAAGGCTGCATGAAGCTCTCTGGGCGTACCGAACAACGTTCAAAACGGCCACGAATACAACCCCATACGCATTGGTATTTGACAGGGAAGAATTGCTTCCCCTAAAAATAGAACTCCCTTCTCTACGAGTAGCAGTTCGATACGTGCTGACAGATGAAGAAAATGCTCATCTTCAGCTTGAGGAGCTCGATGCTTTCGACGAAACTCACTTTATAGCACAGCAAAACCTGGAGGCTTATAAGGCAAGGATGACCCGGTCATACGAAAGACTGACTAGGCCGAGAACGTTCCTCCAAGACGAACTCGTGCTAGTCATCAAAAGACCAATGATCCCCAATCGTGCAAAATGGGGGAAGTTTGAGCCGAACTATGAAGGCCCGTACATCATAGACAAAATCTACCAAGATGGAGTCTACCTGCTCATGGATATGCATGGTGAAAGACCCTTCCGGCCAATAAACGGCCGATTCCTCAAAAAATACTACGCTTGAAGAGTCACGACTTAGGTCTATGATAGATGACGATGCTCGTATCCGCTCGCTATCTTCCTGAGTCAGAACTCTGAGAATAGTATACAAAAAAGCTCCGTCGCCCCAAAAGTGACAACACGGGACCGAGAAGTCCATAAACTAATTACCTGCCTCAAATATGGCAACAATGGACCGAGAAGTCGCTAAACTAACAACAGACTGAGATGTCCCTAAACTAGAACCTCGCCTCAAATATGGCGACATTGGACTGAAAAGTCCCCAAACTAAAATTTCGCCTCAACCACGGCGATAATGGACCGAGATGTCCCTAAACTAAAATTTCGTCTCAAACAGGGCGATAATGGATTGGAATGTCCCTGAACTAGCACATCGCCTCCAAATATGGTGATATGCTCCCTTGAGATCTATATTGCAATCGAAGTCCTAAGGGTGAAGGTTGCAACTCAAGTCTCACTAGCTCCACAGCTACCCCAGCGATGAAGCCACCCCCAAATCCCACCGGCAAATAGATGGGTCACCTGTGACGAACCTACTTTCGAGAGTTTCTCCATTCAAAAAAAAAATGGGGTTTGTCCACAAGCGAAATGGGCACGTATGAAAACCCAAAAAGGCGCCGTGAGTAAAAAACAGCAGGACTACCGGCGAGCTTGTGAAAAGACGGAAGGGTGCAATCTCGTGTACAAAAAAAAATTATGTCTACAAGCAAAATGGGCATGGATGAAAACCCGAAAGGGTGCCGTGAGTAAAAACAGCAGGACTACCAGCGAGCTTATGAAAACCTGGAAGGGTGCAGTCTCTTAAAAAGAAAAGTACAATTGCGAGATCCTCATGACTTGTAAGGAGAATTCCCCCTATGAGACCCTCACGACTCATAGGATTCAAAAGCCTTGAGTTACAGGGATCTGAACCTGTTCTTAAACCGTCATATCCCCCAAGTTGCCCTACAGGCGGTTCAATATTGACCCTTGTATACAATCCAAGGGCACGAATAAATATTCCCTTACTAAGTTCTACCAATGGCGAGAAATGTCCCCATATGGTGAATGACACTTGTAATTCCTCTCGACTTATAAGGAGAAAACACTCTTGGAAGATCCTTATGAATTACAAGAGAAAATATCACTTGGGAATCCCCGCGATTCCTAAGGAAAAAATACAATTACGAGATCCACTCGACTCGTAGGGAGAAATTCCTTTATGAGACCTTTATGGCTCATAAAGTCAAAAGCCTTAGCCGACAGGATCTTAACCCTGTTTGCTAAGTCACCTTTGTCCAAATTAACAAAGGCAAATGATGATTAGCTCCTGGTAATATTCCAGTTGCAGCGATGCTGATGCTAAAATTGGTATCAGATCTCGAGTTCCTAACTTGTAATAAAACCCAGCGAGTCAAAAAATGCGTATGAAAAAGCCAAAATGATTGGGTAACTCGCAATAAAAAGCAGCGAGGAAAAAAGAAAAAAATGGAAATGAAACTTTTCTGCCCTGTAGGTGAATCCACACTGACCCTTGTATACAATCCATGGGTATAAATGAAAAGGGAACCCACCCGGCTCCGTCAAAGGGAGAGCCAGATTTTGACGGCAATATCTACAGCCCAGAGATCTGCTCGACGTGCTTCTCATGCCAACAGGATGTAGATGCAACGTCAAAAAAAGACCCAAGGGTCAAACAAAAAAGAAGTAATGGCAAAATCCTAGCTCCAGCTCGATGCTCCTTCTCGGTGCAGATGCGACATCAACAAAGGCCCCAAGAAGCCAAATCAAAAAGTGGAGTAACGGCAAAATCCTAACTCCAGCTTGACGTTTTTTCTCATGCCAGCAGGATGCAGACACAACGTCATCATCAAAAAAATGGGGCCCAAGGGTCAAAGCAAAGTGGAGTAACGGCAAAATCCTAACTCCAGCTCGACGTTTCTTCTCATGCCAGTAGGATGCAGATGCAACGTCAACAAAAGACCCAAGTGTCAAAGCAAAAATAGAGCCTTAGCAAAATCCTAGCTCCAGGTCTTGACGATACATATACAACCTAGAGACTATCCCTGTGTCCCCTCCCTCCTCATTCCAGCAGGGGCAGACACGACAATCAAATAAAAGTGAAGTGATGGCAAAATCCTAACTTCAGGTCTTAATAACAACATCTAAAGCCTAGAGATCATCCCGACGTTCTTCTAATTCCAGCAGGATGCAGATGCAACATCAACAAAAGACCCAAGGGTCAAAGCAGAAATAGAGCCATGGCAAAATCCTTGCTCCAAGTCTTGACGGTACATATACAACCTAGAGACTATCCCCGCGTTTCCCCTCATTTCAGCAGGATGCGAATGCAACTATCAAATGAAATTGGAGCAATGGTCCTAGCACTGGACTTCAACTGCAATACGCGCAGCATAGAGGTCCTACAGATGTCTACCCTACTTCAGCAAAGAATCAACGCGATATCGTCAAAACAAAAAATGAAGTGACGGCATATTCCCAGCTTCGGGTCTCGACGGAAACTCATATAAAGCCTAAAAGACTATCGGAGATCATCCTACACCAGAGCGGAGTGGTTATGACTCATCGGGGCTCCAAATTGAGCCTAACCTCAAGTAAGAAGCGTCATGGCAAATTCCTAACACTTGCTTTTCTGACGGTAATATGACCTAAGGAGATTACTTGAAAGACATCTTGTCCAGCCCCCGAAGGGATCAAAGACACGACAATCGCGAGGTTCCTCGAACAACAACTTGAAGACTGCATATCGAGGAATACATCAGCCAACGCGACGGTACCACGGACTAGAATCCTAGTACCACAAACCTAACGGACCTTTATCATAAAGAATGGGGGTTATCTGCATATAACGTTAGGACAAGTTTGCCTGTAAACCCAAGGAAGATAAACTAAAAGCACTCCGAAATGAGTACATAAACTAGAAACTCCGAAACGAGTGAATAAACTACAAACTCCAAAATGAGTACATAAACTAGAAACTCCGAAACGAGTGAATAAACTACAAACTCCGAAATGAGTAAATAAACTAGAGACTCTGAGATGAGTGAATAAACTAATTGGCGCTAAATTAAGGCATCAAGAAACAGAAAGGCGCAACTCATAGACCTCGGGGCTCGGAATTACGTTTCTTAAGGATCAAGACCTGAGTTAATCATGGTTGACGACGCTTGTGTCCATCCGCTTTCAAAATTCTAAATGACATGCCAGCTCAAAACCAGCCATATATTATACTTCACTTACGGGTATACCACTGTGAGCAAGGTGGCAGGGCGAATTTGTTCACATTAGTCCAGTACTCATATATGTCTAGATGCATGCATCAGAAACTTCTAAGATTAAAATACAAAGTATACATGCAGAGGAAAGATGCCCACATGGATATGTGCTGGGGGTGAAACGTTCAGCGGTCAAATTTTTTTATTTATTTATTCCACAGAAAAAAGATCACCAAATATGGGATCAGAGATACAGGGATTAGTAAAACAATTACAAAATTCTCTAACTCCCCATCTGCCTTCTCTGCCATGTCGAAACGGCGATCTTCGCGAGAGGTCTCTCCCCATTGGTCAGCGCCGTGCCCATCAGCGAAGGCGGACATGACGGCCCGCTGAGCCTGCATCTGACTTAGCAACTGAACAGAACGGTCCTTCAGAGGTTGGGAAATCAAATATGCCTTATAAAAGCACTCGATCTTATTCTTCACTGCGTCGAGCATCGCCGGAGTCATCTCCGCTAGATGAGGGAGATGTCAGCAAGCACGGACAGGAAGATCATCCGGAGCCAAATGGAGCCGAAAGAAAGAGGAGAGCTGTCACGACCCGAATATGGCACGTGACCGGCACTTAAATCACCTGACATCTAAAGACGTCGACGCGGTCCAAGTAATCGGAAACCCGGAATCTAAACCCTTTTTGAAAATATTGGAAGTGAGGTTTAAAATATTCATCATATGGGATCAGTTTAAAATAAACATTTAAGTTTAACTAAGTATGTTTGAAAAAGCATCTATGATGTTTTGAAATTCGGCATCACCTTCTTTGTAAATTTTGAATAAAACCTGATACAACATAATAATAATAAAAACAGCATCCCAATGGGAGATAGCTTCTACGCTCATACGGTGGAGCAACCAAGCAAACAATATACGATACCCAACGGCAAGGAAAAGAAAATCGAAACAAACCAACAAGTATAAAAGAGTCGACTCCAGCGAGTGCGACGCCCACAACACATAAACTCTATGTCTCGCTTCTAAGTCCATAATATACAAGTTCTAAGTCGATGGAGTTTTACTAGATACAAGAATATATAAATATACAAGTGTCGGTACGAACAACAGTAGCTCACCTGCCAAAGCAATCACCAAGAAGAAGGGTGTGCCGCAATCCGCCGATAATCCGAGCGGTATAACCTACAAGAAACTGTGGCAAACGGGGGTGAGTTGCCAACTCAGTGAATAATAGTACATCATAGGGTAGAAATCGAAATGCACAACGATACCTAGGTCATAAGTATAGTACTATCATATCCTGTATTAATATAAATATGATATGCATAAGTATCATAAATGCAACACTATCCATCACCTGAACCTAAATTAAAATATATCATATGCAAATGACCTGTATCTGGGTATAAACCCATAAGTAGCCGAAAATATATATGTAAACCTCTTCTTTAAAATAGCCACGGAATACATATGTCACGGTATGAAAGCAGACGTGATAATATGAAGTATAATAAATATCTTATTTAAGATATACGTCTTTCTGTTTTAATAAAGAGTGATAAGAGGTTTACGGTTTAAAAGATCCTTGTGTCATTCTAGACATGTCAAAATAATGAGACTATAGCTCGTTTTAGGATTCCTTTTTATATGCACCAATTGGTAAAAAGGTATTTAGATACTATCCCCCGGATTAGTCCTGATCGGCTATAATAATGCACAACTATAACTGTATACCTTGTATGATAGCAACATATTAATATATGGATGTCCAATATCGACACCCGAAATCAGAAATCCCTCGTGTCCATCACCGACACGCAAATCCTCAAATCTCTCGTGTCCATCACCGACACGCAAATGCAGATATCGTCGACACTATCTCAACAGATGATCGCCCCTCGATATCCTTGGCCCCGGTCAGTATCCCCTGGATATCCGTCGTGCTCAACTCTAGCTCCGGCCAGTATCCCCTGGATATCTGCCGTGCTCATCTCTATCTCCGTTATCGAGTGTCCTCACTAAGCTCCCCGCCTTTAATGCGGCTTTCATGCCCCTCGATCTTGACTGGGTCCACCATGTATCCGTCTGTTTACTCCCCCACTCAGCCTGGATAAGTAGCAAGTCTGTAACCGTATATCTCCCACACTCGGTTCGGAATAAAAACAATCAGAAAACAGCAAGCTCATGGTGGACATCAACTCATCGAATTTAGAAATATCAAGTAAAGAATAAGGATACTTGCATAGATCATTCTGATGATATATTATATATATACATATATAATAGCGTCCCATACCACTGATATATATCATCGAAAGTAAAATATCATGAAAACTCATAAGAATCGAATAGAAATATCCGTGGTACTGGTATTCGCAAAACTCAACAGATAATAAAGGTACAGTACGTAAATAAAGTCATACATGCAACAAACGTAATAGTTCTACTGTGTCATGGCAATACTAATGATGTGTAGTGTAGCATACGTGTATGTGCTCGTGCAGTATGGCAATCATTAGTATTTGTACAAGTGTTTTATAAGTGTATAGAGCAGAAAGTAATTTTACCCATATCTGTAGCATATAATAAAATCAGATTTTCCGGATATAGGGAATCAATATCCTAGTATCGGCATTACATATGCATCATATAGTATATCGATCCTACAGTGGCATGGCAGTACCAATAAGGTGTAGTGTAACATATGCATCTGTGCTCGTGCAGCATAGTACTCATTGGTAATGGTGCAATGTTCTATCATTGTGTTCATATAACGGAAACCTATATCATCGATAAGTGCATCATGAACATGTAAAGTAAATCTAAGCATTTGGCGTAAATATTAAATGTAACTACTTGTTATGAGCTATACCGTTATCTTTGAAAATGGAACGAAACGTTAATTTTGAAATAAGGAAGCTGCCTAGATATTCATTTGGAAATTAGTATCGCATCTTTGGCGTTTATTAATTAAAAGGGAAACGAATCGTTGGTTTTTAAAAGAGTATAGCTCACTCGAATATATCCTTCTATATAAGAATAATTCAAGATTATACAAATCTATAAGAAACTTGGCCGTATTCGGCATACTATCTACATTATCACAAGTACGGTATAGTCTCTTGTATAATATTCATATTATCTCAATTACGGCATGATCCCTCGTACAATATCCATATTATCTCAATATCTATATCGTACGGATCTATCGTCACATACATATGTCACAATAACCATGTATTAAACTTTATGCAATGAATAACATACTAGATGAGAAATAATATCAAAACCCTTAACTAAACTATCAATAACAACTAACTAGATAGCATAACTATCCTAGTTAAATGGTTGCAGGGGTGCTATAGGCCATCCACCCGACTTCCCCCGTAGATGTAAATCTACTCACCAACTTGTCGAACTTTTTGAATCTAGGATTACTATGTCCGTCATCTCTGTCTCGGAAACCTTCGTGATCGTACCTATAATCGTAATTAAATCATATCGATGTAAATATCATATCAAAAACCAAAATAATGAGCTAGGCACCCGTAGGTTAGAACCTACAGCTTACTGTTCTCCTCCGAAACACAGAGACGGAACCGCATAGGTTCGTCTTGCCTGAATTTGGGGGCAGATGCTAATTAGTGCTATCCGTCCACCTCTCCGAAGATGCCAAGTTGATTTATGGCATCATGTATCGAAGGTTTAAATGGATACGGCCGATATAGCAAACTTCGTCAGATTCCCCCTCGTTGAGGGGTTTTTGATTGTGGGGACGCTCTTCTCTGCAGGCGCAAGCCCCTGCAGTTAATTACGCTACCGCATCGCGGTAACCACTTTCTCCTTGTCCAGATGGTCACTTCGTGTCGTGGGTGTTTGTTTTGTTTTTGGTTGCCCGTGGATTGTATACAGAGACTAATTTATGTTGTCGCCCGTAGGGTGTGGATTAGTCCAAATCCATATTTTCTTAGATTTGGGTTTGGGATTGGGTTTAAGGATACGTTAGTCTCATTTGAGACTAATATCAACTTAAACGTTTGTTAAGGATACGTTAGTCTAATTTTACACTAAGATCAACTTAACGATTTGTTAAGAATACGTCAGTCTAATTTTAGACTAAGATCTACTTAACTGGATCATTTAGATCCAACAAAAGAGCATTTGGGCTCTATTGTTCTAGTTTAGGGATATTGCGGTCGATTACCAGTTTAAGGACATGGTGGTCCATCGTTAGTTTAAGGATATTACGGTCCGAGGTAAAAGACATCATAGTCCATAGGTTTAAAAGGACCCCACAGTCCGAGGTTAAGCACATCATAGTCCATGGGTTTAAGGGACCCCACAGTCCGAGGTTAAGGACATCATAGTCCATGGGCTTAAGGACCCCACAGTACGTAGTTTAAAGACGTCATAGTCTATAAAGTTTAAGGACATCTTAGTCCATGAGTTTTAAGGACCCCACAGTGTAACAACTCCACTTTTTGTATACCTAAATTTGATTTAAATTTGAAGTATATTTGGAGTATTAATGTTGCAGATAACACTTTAAATATCTATTTCCCTACAATAATTACAAGAAGGAGCTTGTAACTCATTGGTAATACCTTGCACTGCTGAACCAAGCCACCAGAGTTCAAATCCCATGCCCCACATATTTTTTATATCATTTTATTTTAATTTTTTTGGGAAGGTCAACAGTCAAACAGCCATAACTCTCAAAATTTATACTGAACCCAAAAAGTTAAGTATACCAAAAATCCTCCCATGGAATTACCCACCCAACGGTGTCCCGACTCGGCCGGCGGACCGGCCGGACTCGGCCGGACGACCGAGTCGTCAACACGGATTTTCTCCGTGTTGACTTGGTCAACCCCCCTGTATACACTAAATTTTCAGAACAGTTATCAAATTCTCATTAAACCTCTTTTATTCTAAAATTTAATGAATTTTAATGTTTTTCTTAATTATTTTTATATTTTATTTAATTAAAACCCTAACCCTAGCCTAGCCCTATATAAACACCCCTACCCTCTACCATTTCACCCTACAATTCTGAGTCCACTCTCTAAAATTCTCAAGAGAACTCGGTACGTTAGAAATAGAGCGAAAAGCGAAGCGCTGCCGAAACCGACGACGAATTCCGGCGATCGTGCTAGAACCCTTCACGACATTTCGACGCACCGACAACCCACTACTTTCTTAGCTTCCCTAGCTTGTCCAAACTTGTAAGTCCCACTTTTTCTATTTCTCTTTTCTTTTAAGAAAAAAATACGACTTTTTGAAACCCGACGGAAATCGGAACAAACCGATTTCCGATTCGGTTTTTCTACAAAATCCCACTTGTCACCTAATCCATAATACCTAAACATATTCATGATGACTATTAATCACATAAAAATCAAATTGGACAAAGTTTCTCACATGAAATAATAAATTTCTTGTAATATCGTATTCCTTTCATAAAAATACCATAAAGTTTATTTTTCCTCTTCTAATTAATTCCCTCATTCCTAAACATGTTCATCTTGATCACTAAACTTGTAAAAATTAATTTGAATGAGTTTTCACACATGAAATGATAACTTTTACAAATACCGTATTCTTACACTTAAATACCCTCATGTTTAATTTATCATATTTAACCTCTAAACTTCACTAAACCTTAAAATAAGTCACGAGGTAATGACCTACCTCTACACACACACAAATATAACCCTAATTGATAACGTCAAAAGATAGAATACAAAAATACAAGACTTTTCACTAAAATACCAATTTTTTTCTTTATAAACCTTTCTTGAAATTCTAAGTTGAATACAATTCTAAACAAAATCTTTTAAAAGAAAATACGATGTGTCATGGACATCGATCGTTTATCTAAACCTGAATTTGTGGTGTCTAGGCAAGTGTGTCAAGGCTAGTGGTTTTTAATTAGGCCCACTACTGTGGTTCCTTCCCACTTACCTGGCACTTACCTGGCCGCAATTGGCGGTGAAGAGGCGATTTGAGGCTTCTAATGACTTATCGTTTAGACCTTAGAAATATGCTAGTTGGCTTAGGAAATCCTAGAAACTAAAATACGGAAATTTACAAATAAATACCTTATAATTATAAAACCGTTTTCTTAATGAATAGTATTTATTAAACCTATGCAAAGCGCCACTACAACCCACCTTTGGGGAACCCATTAGGGATAGTACGGTTCATCGTACACCCGCGAGCTAGTAGTGCGAGATTCAGACCTCCGCAAGGAGCATTCGGTCTCGAAAGGTTTAAAATACGACATTTAAGAAAAATAATATTTTTGGAAAATAAATATTTATTTTAAATTACTCTTGTATTATTATATATCTAATTATCATTTAAACGCCTATTTTATTATAAGATAAATTTTCCACCTTTTTCTAAAAAAATTACAAGAATAAAAATTACATTAAAATAACATGAAATTTCAAATAAAACAATTAATAATTTTATTAGGATATATCCACTAGAATAACACAAATAAAACTCACACTCATTATAACCATAAAGACGAATAATAGATACTTAAGGTGTATCTTGAAAACTATACAATAGTACTTTTTACATAAAACCCCCTCAAGTTTATAAATTACAATAAGGACCCTAACAATTATAGAACTTCAAATTACCTTTCTTTTAGTCTGACTCGGGTTAGAGTCTGACTATTTCTGACTTGAATATGATTCAAGTCAATCTATATTCTTTTATATTCCAACTCAATATGAATACATCCCTGAATCCAGTTAACATTTTACATAATTTGACTGAAACAAACCATGGATATACATCCATTATCCTGTTATTCCATTTACCTGATTATGCAGTTACAACATGTTTATTGATATCATGGTTTTGGTCAGTCATCCAACTTACACAATACAATACAACAATACTGTTAAAACACTACGGGGTTAAGGGGTAGATTGGTACGGAAGGTGTTAAAGGTGGCACGAGGTGGTCAGATTAAGAAATCTAACCTGAATCCCATTGCTGTTGTACCGTGGCATAACGGTTCCTTGTACTTTCCTTTTGCCCTGGTCTCTAGCATATAGAGACCCCCCTCGTATACATTGGCATCCTTCTATACCAAGCTACAAACAACAGCGTTAACATAACATTGCAACAATAGCTAACACTTTAAAAATGTACCTTCTTATTCTGTCTTCTCTATTTCCCTCTTATCTTTGGGACTTACCGAGCGACATGTTCACTGACGATATTCTATTTCTTTCTTCTTTGAATATCGGCAGGTGCGTTGAACTGATCGAGCCCACCGTTGAAGACTTGGAGCAGTTTAACGAAGACCCTGAGCTCTAGATATTGTACCTTGTTCTTTTCAGTATTTTCATTTCCTGTTATGCCACTGTTTAGGCATCGCTTTTTATTTCAGTTGTATTTTATTTTCATGCATTGTACAAAAGAATGTTATTAATAAAGTTGCTGTTCTTTTTATACTCTTGTCTCTTGTGTATTTATTTTATATTGCTTAGCTACGCTTAGCGTATGTACTTCTGAGTACATACGTAGCGGACCTCGTCGCGTCCCCTTCGCCTTACACTGGGAAGCGGGGCGTGACACACAGTCCATGGAATGATTGGTTATCGGGACCCGTCACCTCTTTAAAGACGTTGAAGGATTACAACGACAAATCTCAAAGGAGTGAATAGATATACCCTTGAACCAAAGTTGATTGGGGAATCTTAAGTCCAATTTAGGACTAAGATCAATTAATTAGATTATGAGCATATTGGCTCAGTTAAATCTTAATTGAGGACTTATGGCCAACTTGGGCTAAGTCCAATTAAGTTTGAAATGTTGATCCTTTGTTGGACTGTTGAACATTTGTCTGGGTTCAGCCCCCTGTTCATATCATAATATTGCATTATTATATTCCCCATTCTTATGCATTTTACAATAAAACAGGTACTTTTGACGCATGTCTGCTACATATTACAGGTTACAGGTTCTTGGACAGAAAACAGTGAAAACGATGAAAAGACGATACAAAAGTGGACTTTGACCAACAAACAGAAGACTCTTGATCAAGCCTACATCAAAAATAAAATTCACAAAGTACAAGGCAATGCAAGGTCCAAGATTATAAAGCGAACGGTTAAAAGTCCACCGCAATTGTTCACTAGAGATCTGGAAGAAATAGAGAAGCCAAATTGAATAAAGATCCAAAGAAATAAAAAGCCCAAGAAGCCCAGAATTAGTTCCAAAATTTCCAGACATAAAATTTTACCAAAGCTTGAATTCTACTTTGACTAGGTCTTCCTAAGGATATTTTGGTAAATGCAGACGTGCGAATCAATTGTAACCTAGGGTTTCCTATCCTCTATAAATAGGAACTCTAAATCATTGTAAAGGCTATGCCTCCTTTTAAATAATAAATTCAGATCTCTTTATGGAGAGCATCGGTGTTTCTTTTCAACTCATGAATTTAGATCTGACAAACCTGCGTTGATGATTGGAGAGATGCATCTGTAAGTAGATTAAATTCCTTGCTCTAGTTTAGATTTCAATTCTTTGCCCTAGGTAGATTTAATTCCTCGCCGTAGATAAATTGTTTAGAGTTAGCTTTGGGGAAGGCTTTTGAGAGATGAGATCTCTCATCCATTTCTTACCCATCATATATTTTCAATAGCACTCTATGCATACACGCACACACCGCGCCCTACGGCATCCTACCCCTCGAGGTAACGATGACACCGTAGTGTAAAGGCCCGGTTGCACGCGTTTTCCATGGAGGTTAGGGTAAGGATCTCTAAAGGAAGAACAAGAACCTAGAGGAAGGAACACCTTCCCGAATGGATCTAATCCCCTTTAGTGATAATTACCATAACTCCTCATAGATCTTCATTCGGGTATAGAAAGCGTTGAGATTTACTAGTATTTCCAAACCATCCCTAAACCTAACCCTAGCAAGACTAGATCTAGATAATCTTAGATAGATAGATTTAGATTTAAGATTTAATAATCAATCCGAACAACCTTCGGAATTAACTCGTTAGCGCGATTAGGAGATTCACAACATCGCTGTGGACCGACCCGTACTCACCGGCTAGTTTCATGCGACGCCGTTCTTAATTGCGGTTAATAGATAGTTTTTGAGACAAATCAAATGGCGCCGTTGCCAGGGATGGCGTAAAATTTCCTTTTTGCAATTTTGGGTTAATCAAAATTAAAAAAATCTGAAAAATCTGAAAAATAGAAAACTATAAAAAATATATCATCTGTTATTTTTGGAAAGGGTATTTTTGTGTGAATTTTGCAGGATCTACGAACAAATTCGGATTTGGAAATCTACAGAGATCAAAACAGCAAGTATCAAATTTGAACAAACAGAGGAATATCACAACAGAAAACAGAAGAAATTTGGAGGACCGAGTCAACAAGTCAACCGCGCGATCTGGAGAGCAAAAAAAAAAAGACTCGCGACCCCATTCCGGCCGTGGAACCGCCGGTAGATCCTACCTGCGACCGCGGAACCGCCGCGTTTTAGTCGGGAAAAAAAAACAGTTCCGCCACTGCAATTCTCTGTGAGTTTTCTCTCTCCTCCTCTGCAAATCTCCGATATATCTTCTCAAAATTCTCCTGCAGGATTCTTTGCGCTTAAAAAAATCTTTCCCCTTCCAAATAACAATCTTGTGCAGGATTCTTTGCGCCGTGCATAGAATAAAAATCTTTGATTGCAAGTGATTTCCTGTTTTGCATATCTTTAATCGGACTTTAAGGGGCTTTTTGACCAATTCAGATTGGGTGGGGATTTCATCACCCTTCCCAGGACCCCAGAAATCACATAAGGTATTTGCATTGACCAATCTTAATTAAGAAATACTAGACTCAGCCCTAAGGACGTCGCGCTCAATAGGACAAAGGACTAGTTATAGGCATCGGCCGTTTATCCTAACCTGACTTTGCGGTGACTAGGCAAGTGTGTCAAGGCTAGTGGTTTTTAATTAGGCCCACTACTGTGATTCCTTCCCACTTACCTGGCACTTACCTGGCCGCAATTGGCGGTGAAGAGGCGGTTTGAAGTCCTATTTCTAGCCTTTTGGAACAGTTAGGAGCTGTCTAGCTGACCTAGGTGACCCTAGATCTAGGCCTGATTGTGCATTTTTGGTTGATCGAAAGTGTGTCTTAGCCCTTTATCAAAAAAAAATTCTTTTTTGCAAACAGTTCCAAATAAATAAAAAAAAAGAGAAAAAGAAAAAAAGGAATATTTTTATTAGAAAACTTGCAAACTTTTGTCGCTAAGAAATCCTTGCACCACCTACTTTCTCTTCTCTTTCTTCTATCATGGGTACGCCACATCATAAATCACTTTCCGAACTTTGGTATCCCAAACCTAACTTTGCGTCGTACGTCAATTTGTTCGGTCAATTTAAAGACGATCCTTCCATGCCTAAAATATCTTTGAAAGATCAAATAGAAGCGTCTAGGAGAAACAGTTCGACTTTTCAATCCACTTTGTGTCAACCAAGTCAACCTTTACCACCTCCATATGTTGATACCACTTTTTCAAGTCCTGCTGTAACTCCTAAGCCGATGTCCATTGCTGAGCATATTGCTCAATCTCGCTGCCGATCTTTCACCCCTCTCTACACATCTAGTTCTAGGGATCCACATGACTATTCACCTTTTTATCAACATGTTGACCCTACCCCTGTCCAACCACCCACTTCCTACCAGTCCTACCCGACCTTCCCACCTTCACTAGACACTGCTTCTATACAGCCTTTTGGGAGTTTCACATATCCAACCAATTTCGAATCTTTTGCCGAAACCCCCTCCCCATCCAAGTCTAGTTTGGAAGAGTCGTTGGAGGCTTATATCTTAGCAACAAACAAAATGACTAGGAATGTGGAAGCGTCCGTGGCCGCCCTTATGCAACCTAGTGAACCGGTAGTTAGTTTCCCACTAGCTTCAAATTTTTCAATGTATAAGGAGGCGGTTGGACAGAGTGAGAATGTGAGAGGATTTCCAAATCAAACCTACTCTTACCCAATTGAAGCCCACAACTCCGGTTTTCCATCGATTGTCCCAAATGATTCACCAGTTGAGAATAAAAATGAGTTGTGTGATTTTGTAGTGCTTGATTTGCCAAATTGTGAAGAACCCCTTTCGAGTGAAACCACACCTAATCCGTTTGACCTTTACACCTCCACTCTAGAACCAAAAGTGATAAATAACCATTCTTTTGATGAGGTGTCAGAGAAAAATGATTTTCACTTGATTGAGAATATAGACGCCGGGAATATTTTGGATGATGAACCTGTCGATTTAATTGAGATTTTATGTTCAAATCATCATCCCGAGTCATTAGATGTTTCTCCCGAACTTCATTTGCATCTTGATTTTGATGATAATGACATGGATGAGTTGAATTTTGAGGAGAATTATGAAGATAGTATTGAGGAGAGTTTTGAGGATCATATTGAGGTTGAACCATTTTTGTTTGATGTGTCTGATTTTCCAATCCATCCTCTTGAACCTTTAACTAAATCACCCTCCCTCCTTTCCATCGTTCCGACCACGCTTGAAGACTGTGAGCTTGAAAAATTTTCTTTGAATCTGACACAGTTCTCACAGATGAGTGTTTCACTTTTTTGGACGATGTTGATATCTCCCCGCCCGAGTTTGAGTCCTTTACATTTTCAGATGAGTTAGTTGAACCATCAGACTCGGTTGCTTACAGTTGTTTCGAACCATTAATGGAATCTTTCAAGTTCGAGACAGTTTACTACGGTGAGAATAAGACTATTCCTAATTCACTCCCTGTCGTCATTCCTATTGTTCCGACCGTGCAAGTGACCGTTACGCTTTCGTCTCCTATTCCAAGTTCGGCGTACCCATGTTTTCTTGCGAATCTTGAGGGATTTGACCCCATTTCTCGACGGGTTGATGGGTTAGCGCAATCGCTTTTAACACATCGGTCAACACAAATTGCGCTAATTTATTCACTCGATTTACACCCTCAAGATCGTACTCCACTTCTTTCTCTTTTCCGCCATTCTTCTCCTCCACCGAGACCATATTCTACCCTTCTTTCCACACGGTCTCGCGTGCTTCTCATTTCTTTTCTCTACACCCCATTATTTCACCAACTTGGCCATTACCACGATAAGATTTTTGAATGGTTGGTGCTAACCTTTGGCTTGTGTAAGGCCGAGCTTAAGTTTGGGAGGAACTTTGTTGTATATATATATATATATATATATATATATATATATATATATATATATATATATATATATATATATATATATATATTTTGTTTTCTTTTTCTATAAACTAAAAAAAAATTCAAAACATTAAAAATATAAAAAAAATTATAAATAAATAAACAGGGGAGTGCCGGCATTTTGACCCTCTTGGTTTAGCATGACAGTGAGGACACTGTCAAGTTCAAGTTTGGGGGTATGCTCGGTACGTCTTCTTCCTTCGCATTCATTTGTACATATTTTTGCATTTGCATACTTATTTTAAAATCCATAAAAATTAAAAAATTTCAAAAATTATAAAAATTATAGTATTCAATTTTGGCCATATTTGACTTGAGTTTGACAAATAGGTTAACCGGCTAGGAAAAACTAGATTTTAGACTTAGTAAATTAAAAACCCTAAAAATAACCTTCCTTAAAGTTTAACGGTAGAAAGTATATGTCTTTGTAGTTTATTTAGAAATAGGCAAATTTTGAGTTCACTTTTTGGGCTAAGTCGAAACGAAGGAAAAGTATTTATGTTCTTATTAGAGTATAAGTTTGAAAAATAATTCCTAGCTTAAGTCTAGATTTTGAAAATGTATACCCTACAAAATGCACAATCACGCACCTTGAAACTTGGAATAGTAGAAGAGACCTTGAAATGCTCTTGTCTAAAGTCCTTAGTACAATGAAAATAAAAGAAAAAAAAGTGAATAAAGAAGAAAAAAAATGGATACTGGTTTTTGTGATTACTTAAGGCTGTAAAAATAAAAAAATATTTAGCGAGGGTGCTTCATCACCTAGTGTCTTAGACCAACTAGTTTGGGAGTCACTGCTAAAACCTTGGGTGTTGCAAAACTAGGAAGTACGCTTTAAAGTGCTAACGTATCTTGTAATCGGTTGTTGGTACCTCAAGAAGGATGTGTAAGCAAAATTCAATTAAAAATTCACCAACTAATAAGTACTTTGGACAACGGACAAGAGTATGATTGCTTGATTTGAATTTCCGAGTGTAGGGGTGATATATACACACACGTAGGGATATGTAATTGGAGTTTAGATAAGAGAAAAGAATGAATTATAGAACTTGTATCTTTAGTAAAATTGATAAAAATTCCTAAGTGGAGATGGAACCCTAGAAGGAAAACTTAAGAGATGCCGAAAGCTAAGTATGTCTGCAGAACATATATAATCTTAAGTTAAATAATGAGGAAGTGTGAAGAATATGGGTGGATAATTTACGAGTCGACGATAATAGAATTCCTTGTTAGAAAACCTAATTGGAGAACAAAAGTCGAAAAGCCGAATTGATAGGATTTTGTGGGTAGTATCCGCTGAAAACCCTCAGGAGACAACACTCCTCCTACTAGGGACACCTAGAGGTTTAACGGCTTGTTGCGCGAGCTCATTGCAATCGCGTTTCCCTGCGAAAGTGCGGTTAGGTTTTTGTAGAGAATAAAAAAATAAGTTTGCTCGAGGACGAGCAAAAGATAAGTTTGGGGGTATTTGTTCATATCATAATATTGCATTATTATATTCCCCATTCTTATGCATTTTACAATAAAACCGGTACTTTTGACGCATGTCTGCTACATATTACAGGTTACAGGTTCTTGGACAGAAAACAGTGAAAACGATGAAAAGACGATGTAAAAGTGGACTTTGACCAACAAACAGAAGACTCTTGATCAAGCCTACATCAAAGATAAAATTCACAAAGTACAAGGCAATGCAAGGTCCAAGATTACAAAGCGAACGGTTAAAAGTCCACCGCAATTGTTCACTGGAGATCTGGAAGAAATAGAGAAACCAAATTGAATAAAGATCCAAAGAAATAAAAAGCCCAAGAAGCCCAGAATTAGTTCCAAAATTTCCAGACATAAAATTTTACCAAAGCTTGAAGTCTACTTTGACTAGGTCTTCCTAAGGATATTTTGGTAAATGCAGACGTGCGAATCAATTGTAACCTAGGGTTTCCTATCCTCTATAAATAGGAACTCTAAATCATTGTAAAGGCTATGCCTCCTTTTAAATAATAAATTCAGATCTCTTTATGGAGAGCATCGGTGTTTCTTTTCAACTCATGAATTCAGTTCTGACAAACCTGCGTTGATGATTGGAGAGATGCATCTGTAAGTAGATTAAATTCCTAGCTCTAGTTTAGATTTCAATTCTTTTCCCTAGGTAGATTTAATTCCTCGCCGTAGATAAATTGTTTAGAGTTATCTTTGGGGAAGGCTTTTGAGAGATGAGATCTCTCATCCCTTTCTTACCCATCATATATTTTCAATAGGACTCCATGCATACACGCACACACCGCGCCCTACGGCATCCTAACCCTAGAGGTAACGATGACACCGTAGTGTAAAGGCCCGACGCGCGTTTTCCATGGAGGTTAGGGTAAGGATCTCTAAAGGAAGAACAAGAACCTAGAGGAAGGAACACCTTCCCGAATGGATCTAATCCCCTTTAGTGATAATTACCATAACTCCTCATAGATCTTCATTCGGGTATAGAAAGCGTTGAGATTTACTAGCATTTCCAAATCATCCCTAAACCTAACCCTAGCAAGACTAGATCTAGAAAATCTTAGATAGATAGATTTAGATTTTAGATTTAATAATCAATCCGAACACCCTTCGGAATTAACTCGTTAGCGCGATTAGGAGATTCACAACATCGCTGTGGACCGACCCGTACTCACCGGCTAGCTTCATGCGACGCCGTTCTTGATTGCGATTAATAGATAGTTTTTGAGACAAATCAAATGGCGCCGTTGCCGGGGATGGCGTAAAATTTTCTTTTTGCAATTTCGGGTTAATCAAAATTAAAAAAATCTGAAAAATCTGAAAAATAAAAAACTATAAAAAATATATCATCTGTTATTTTTGGAAAGGGTATTTTTGTGTGAATTTTGCAGGATCTACGAACAAATTCGGATTTGGAAATCTACAGAGATCAAAACAGCAAGTATCAAATTCGAACAAACAGAGGAATATCACAACAGAAAACAGAAGAAATTTGGAGGACCGAGTCAACAAGTCAACCGCGCGATCTGGAGAGCAAAAAAAAAAGCCTTGCGACCCCATTCCGGCCGTGGAACCGCCGCCAGATCCTACCTGCGACCGCGGAACCGCCGCGTTTTATTCGGGAAAAAAAAAACAGTTCCGCCACTGCAATTCTCTGTGAGTTTTCTCTCTCCTCCTCTGCAAATCTCCGATATATCTTCTCAAAATTCTCCTGCAGGATTCTTTGTGCTTAAAAAAATCTTTCCCCTTCCAAATAACAATCTTGTGCAGGATTCTTTGCGCCGCGCATAGAATAAAAATCTTTGATTGCAAGTGATTTACTATTTTGCATATCTATAATCGGACTTTAAGGGGCTTTTTGACCAATTCAGATTTGGTGGGGATTTCATCACCCTTCCCAGGATCCCAGAAATCACATAAGGCATTTGCATTGACCAATCTTAATTAAAAAATACTAGACTCAGCCCTAAGGACGTCGCGCTCAATAGGACAGAGGACTAGTTATAGGTTTCGGCTGTTTATCCTAACCTGACTTTGCGGTGACTAGGCAAGTGTGTCAAGGCTAGTGGTTTTTAATTAGGCCCACTACTGTGGTTCCTTCCCACTTACCTGGCACTTACCTGGCCGCAATTGGCGGTGAAGAGGCGGTTTGGAGTCCCATTTCTAGCCCTTTGGAACAGTTAGGAGCTGTCTAGCTGACCTAGGTGACCCTAGATCTAGGCCTGATTGTGCATTTTTGGTTGATCGAAAGTGTGTCTTAGCCCTTTATCAAAAAAAAATTTCTTTTTTGCAAACAGTTCCAAATAAATAAATAAAAAAGAGAAAAAGAAAAAAAGGAATATTTTTATTAGAAAACTTGCAAACTTTTGTCGCTAAGAAATCCTTGCACCACCTACTTTCTCTTCTCTTTCTTCTATCATGGGTACACCACATCATAAATCACTTTCCGAACTTTGGTATCCCGAACCTAACTTTGCGTCGTACGTCAATTTGTTCGGTCAATTTAAAGACGATCCTTCCATGCCTAAAATATCTTTGAAAGATCAAATAGAAGCGTCTAGGAGAAACAGTTCGACTTTTCAATCCACTTTGTGTCAACCAAGTCAACCATTACCACCTCCATATGTTGATACCACTTTTTCAAGTCCTGCTGTAACTCCTAAGCCGATGTCCATTGCTGAGCATATTGCTCAATCTCGCTGCCGATCTTTCACCCCTCTCTACACATCTTGTTCTAGGGATCCACATGACTATTCACCTTTTTATCCACATGTTGACCCTACCCCTGTCCAACCACCCACTTCCTACCAGTCCTAGCCGACCTTCCCACCTTCACTAGACACTGCTTCTACACAGCCTTTTGGGAGTTTCACATATCCAACCAATTTCGAATCTTTTGCCGAAACCCCCTCACCACCCAAGTCTAGTTTGGAAGAGTCGTTGGAGGCTTATATCTTAGCAACAAACAAAATGACTAGGAATGTGGAAGCGTCCGTGGCCGCCCTTATGCAACCTAGTGAACCGGTAGTTAGTTTCCCACTAGCTTCAAATTTTTCAATGTATAAGGAGGTGGTAGGACAGAGTGAGAATGTGAGAGGATTTCCAAATCAAACCTACTCTTACCCAATTGAAGCCCACAACTCCGGTTTTCCATCGATTGTCCCAAATGATTCACCAGTTGAGAATAAAAACGAGTTGTGTGATTTTGTAGTTCTTGATTTGCCAAATTGTGAAGAACCCCTTTCGAGTGAAACCACACCTAATCCATTTGACCTTTACACCTCCACTCTAGAACCAAAAGTAATAAATATCCATGCTTTTGATGAGGTATCAGAGAAAAATGATTTTCACTTGATTGAGGATATAGACGTCGGGAATATTTTGGATGATGAACCTGTCGATTTAATTAAGATTTTATGTTCAAATCATCATCCCGAGTCATTAGATGTTTCTCCCGAACTTCATTTGCGTCTTGATTTTGATGATAATGGCATGGATGAGTTGAATTTTGAGGAGAATTATGAAGATAGTATTGAGGAGAGTTTTGAGGATCATATTGAGGTTGAACCATTTTTGTTTGATGTGTCTGATTTTCCAATCCATCCTCTTGAACCTTTAACTAAATCACCCTCCCTTCTTTCCATCGTTCCGACCACGCTTGAAGACTGTGAGCTTGAAAAATTTTCCTTTGAATCTGACACAGTTCTCACAGATGAGTGTTTCACTTTTTTGGACGATGTTGATGTCTCCCCGCCCGAGTTTGAGTCCTTTACATTTTCAGATGAGTTAGTTGAACCATCAGACTCGGTTGCTTACAGTTGTTTCGAACCATTAATTGAATCTTTCAAGTTTGAGACAGTTTACTACGGTGAGAATAAGACTATTCCTAATTCACTCCCTGTCGTCATTCCTATTGTTCCGACCGTGCAAGTGACCGTTACGCTTTCGTCTCCTATACCAAGTTCGGCGTACCCATGTTTTCTTGCGTATCTTGAGGGATTTGACCCCATTTCTCGACGGGTTGATAGGTTAGCGCAATCGCTTTTAACACATCGGTCATCACAAATTGCGCTAATTTATTCACTCGATTTACACCCTCAAGATCGTACTCCACTTCTTTCTCTTTTCCGCCATTCTTCTCCTCCACCGAGACCATATTCTACCCTTCTTTCCACACGGTCTCGCGTGCTTCTCATTTCTTTTCTCTACACCCCATTATTTCACCAACTTGGCCATTACCACGATAAGATTTTTGAATGGTTGGTACTAACCTTTGGCTTGTGTAAGGCCGAGCTTAAGTTTGGGGGGAACTTTGTTGTATATATGTATATATATTTTTTGTTTTCTTTTTCTATAAACTAAAAAAAAAATTCAAAACATTAAAAATATAAAAAAAAAATTATAAATAAATAAACAGGGGAGTGCCGGCATTTTGACCCTCTTGGTTTAGCATGACAGTGAGGACACTATCAAGTTCAAGTTTGGGGGTATGCTCGGTACGTTTTCTTCCTTCGCATTCATTTGTACATATTTTTGCATTTGCATACTTATTTTAAAACTCATAAAAATTGAAAATTTTCAAAAATTATAAAAATTATAGTATTCAATTTTGGCCATATTTGACTTGAGTTTGACAAATAGGTTAACCAGCTAGGAAAAACTAGATTTTAGACTTAGTAAATTAAAAACCCTAAAAATAACCTTCCTTAAAGTTTAACGGTAGAAAGTATATGTCTTTGTAGTTTATTTAGAAATAGGCAAATTTTGAGTTCACTTTTTGGGCTAAGTCGAAACGAAGGAAAAGTATTGATGTTCTTATTAGAGTATAAGTTTGAAAAATAATTCCTAGCTTAAGTCTAGATTTTGAAAATGTATACCCTACAAAATGCACAATCACGCACCTTGAAACTTGGAATAGTAGAAGAGACCTTGAAATGCTCTTGTCTAAAATCCTTAGTACAATGAAAATAAAAGAAAAAAAAGTGAATAAAGAAGAAAAAAAATGGATACTGGTTTTTGTGATTACTTAAGGCTGTAAAAATAAAAAAATATTTAGCGAGGGTGCTTCATCACCTAGTGCCTTAGACCAACTGGTTTGGGAGTCACTGCTAAAGCCTTGGGTGTTGCAAAACTAGGAAGTACGCTTTAAAGTGCTAACGCATCTTGTAATCGGTTGTTGGTACCTCAAGAAATATTAACGGTCGCATGAAGGATGTGTAAGCAAAATTCAATTAAAAATTCACCAACTAATAAGTACTTTGGACAACGGACAAGAGTATGATTGCTTGATTTGAATTTCCGAGTGTAGGGGTGATATATACACACACGTAGGGATATGTGATTGGAGTTTAGATAAGAGAAAGGAATGAAGAATAGAACTTGTATCTTTAGTAGAATTGATAAAAATTCCTAAGTGGAGATGGAACCCTAGAAGGAAAACTTAAGAGATGCCGAAAGCTAAATAGGTCTGCAGAACATATATAATCTTAAGTTAAATAATGAGGAAGTGTGAAGAATATGGGTGGATAATTTACGAGTCGACGATAATAGAATTCCTTGTTAGAAAACCTAATTGGAGAACAAAAGTCGAAAAGCCAAATTGATAGGATTTTGTGGGTAGTATCCGCTAAAAACCCTCAGGAGACAACACTTCTCCTACTAGGGACACCTAGAGGTTTAACGGCTTGTTGCACGAGCTCAGTGCAATCGTGTTTCCCTGCGAAAGTGCGGTTAGGTTTTTGTAGAGAATAAAAAAATAAGTTTGCTCGAGGACGAGCAAAAGATAAGTTTGGGAGTATTTGTTCATATCATAATATTGCATTATTATATTCCCCATTCTTATGCATTTTATAATAAAACAGGTACTTTTGACGCATGTCTGCTACATATTACAGGTTACAGGTTCTTGGACAGAAAACAGTGAAAACGATGAAAAGACGATGCAAATGTGGACTTTGACCAACAAACAGAAGACTCTTGATCAAGCCTACATCAAAGATAAAATTCACAAAGTACAAGGCAATGCAAGGTCCAAGATTACAAAGTGAACGGTTAAAATTCCACCGCAATTGTTCACTGGAGATCTGGAAGAAATAGAGAAACCAAATTGAATAAAGATCCAAACAAATAAAAAACCCAAGAAGCCCAGAATTAGTTCCAAAATTTCCAGACATAAAATTTTACCAAAGCTTGAAGTCTACTTTGACTAGGTCTTCCTAAGGATATTTAGGTAAATGCAGATGTGCGAATCAATTGTAACCTAGGGTTTTCTATCCTCTATAAATAGGAACTCTAAATCATTGTAAAGGCTATGCCTCCTTTTAAATAATAAATTCAGATCTCTTTATGGAGAGCATCGGTGTTTCTTTTCAACTCATGAATTCAGATCTGACAAACCTGCGTTGATGATTGGAGAGATGCATCTGTAAGTAGATTAAATTCCTTGCTCTAGTTTAGATTTCAATTCTTTGCCCTAGGTAGATTTAATTCCTCGCCGTAGATAAATTGTTTAGAGTTAGCTTTGGGGAAGGCTTTTGAGAGATGAGATCTCTCATCCCTTTCTTACCCATCATATATTTTCAATAGGACTCCATGCATACACGCACACATCGCGCCCTACGGCATCCTACCCCTCGAGGTAACGATGACACCGTAGTGTAAAGGCCCGGTTGCGCGCGTTTTCCATAGAGGTTAGGGTAAGGATCTCTAAAGGAAGGACAAGAACCTAGAGGAAGGAACACCTTCCCGAATGGATCTAATCCCCTTTAGTGATAATTACCATAACTCCTCATAGATCTTCATTCGGGTATAGAAAGCGTTGATATTTACTAGCATTTCCAAACCATCCCTAAACCTAACCCTAGCAAGACTAGATCTAGATAATCTTAGATAGATAGATTTAGATTTTAGATTTAATAATCAATCCGAACACCCTTCGGAATTAACTCGTTAGTGCGATTAGGAGATTCACAACATCGCTGTGGACCGACCCGTACTCACCTGCTAGCTTCATGCGACGCCGTTCTTGATTGCGGTTAATAGATAGTTTTTGAGACAAATCACCCCCCCATTATTCAGCAATGCTAAACAGGGGTTTGGGGGGCTTTGATAACATTTTGTCTTATGTTGAGCACTAACAATTCATTATAGCTCTGGATTTTAAAGTTCATTTGAGGGGGAGATTTGCCTCTGGAAAACTTAGTCAATTTGGGCTAAGCTTGGCTTTAAAATAGTGTTAAACACTAGAGCATATTTGGCGATCATGTGCTCTCACGTGGTGTGCTGAAAATAGTGTTAAACACTAAAATTGAATTGGTCACGTGAAGTCACGTGAAGCGTCTAAAGATAGGGGCTAGACTTCCTTTATTTTGTTCTTAGAGTATTCAAATAAGTATTAAACACTTTTGGTCTTCAGACCATCACGTGTGGGCACGTGATTGGTACCCATGCATTGATTATTAAAGTGTTTATTAGGGGTCACGTGGGGACACGTGAGGGCACCCAAAATTGATTCTGCTCTTAGATTTGTCCCCTTATGTTTTGAGAGTCACGTGTGAGCACGTGAGGCATTGCCTTCATACTTTTTCTTTCTCATTTTGAGGGGTCTGTTTAAGGGTCACGTGGGGGCACGTGATTTAGTCTTGTTCGTTCATTTGTTGGGATGAAGGGTCACGTGTCACCACGTGATCACGTTGGATACTTTGATCTTTATGTGCATGGAGAGTTTTAAGTCTCTTGTTTTTTAAGAATTAAATTCTTTTATAGGTTTAAACCCTAGTTCTGTTTAGTGGAATTAAATTCCTATGTATTTGGAAGAATTAAATTCTTATGTAGGGTTGAATCCTAGTTTCATCTGGGGGAATTAAATTCCTATGAATTTGGGAGAATTAAATTCTCATATAAGGTTAAACTCTAGTTTCATTTGGAGGAATTAAATTCCTATGAATTTGGGGGAATTAAATTCCCTAAACTCAATCCTTCCTCTAGGTTTTGGATCTGCATGGCAGAATCTCCCCGATGAGAATCAAATTCTCAACTTGTGGGGAGATCTGCTTCTGCAGATCTTCAACCAAAGGAAGAACTAAGTTCTTATTCAGAAGAGTTAAACTCTTAAATTGAGAATTAAATTCTCTTTTTGTTTTATGGAGCTTAGATCTCTTTTCCTTTCTCACCTAGGGTTTCTTTTCTCTTCTGAAGAAATTTTCTCTTCTATCTTGAGAATTAAATTCTCCTATCTTTTTTCTCTCTGCTGTTGTATTTTCTAAAAAAAAATCCCTTCATCCTTCTATTCTTGGCTTCTATTTATAGGAGAAAGAAAAGAATCAATTTGTTTTGTCAATCTTTCATTGAAAGATTTTAATTGATTTTGTAGCCAACCTGATCTTTTAGATTACTCAGTGAATTTTATTCACCATTAGATTTTTAATCCAAAAGATATTCTGTTTGTTATTCTTGGTGAATTTCAGGAAAATCTTTTCTCGTATAGAATCTTTCTATAAATTGGTGATTTTTAATTACCATTGGATTTTTAATCCAACGGTGCTCCACTTTACAGAGCACAATCTTTTTGTTTGGAAAGATATAGGGAAATATTTTTCCAACTAGGATTTTTGATTTCCCTTAATTAGAATTTAATTCTATTAGTTCAGAAGGTTTAAGTGCCTATCACGTATTAACACGTGACCCTAATGATTGACCAATTAATTAGAATTTAATTCTATTAGTTTAGAGGGCTCAGAAACCCATCACGTGTTGGCACGTGACCCCACTGATTAATTATTTAATTAGAATTTAATTTTATTGTTTCAGAAGGTTTAAGAGCCTATCACGTGTTGGCACGTGACCCCACCGATTAATTATTTCTAATTATTTATTTTATTCAATGCCTACAGGCTTTGCCTGTAAATGGTCACGTGTCTGCACGTGATGCTTGGTCACGTGTGGGCACGTGATGCCTCATAACTTTTGATTCCGGATGAATTATGAGGCCCATAATATATCAAATCAAAGGTGTTTTCCAAACTCTTTTGATATTATTAGAATTTAGCTTTTTCTCCTTTGGGTGTTTGTCAAAATGCAGCCCGAAAAATACTGGTTCGCATTTTCTTCCTTAGATTACACGTGTATAGCATATTTGCTCATAACTTTTGATCCCGGATGAATTATGAAGCCCATAATATATCAAATCGAAGGCTTTTTCGAGAATCTTTCTATACCATAAGAATTAAGATGTTTCACATTCAGTAGTTTGTCAAAATACAGCCCGGAAAATACTGGTTCACATTTTCTTAAACGTATCGCTGCCATTTGATACCTTGGGCTCTTTGCGCAGAAATTTTTCTTTGCGGGAACAAATGCCCTCCACTAGTTTGCCAACGTAAGTATATATGTGGGTGAAGTAGTGCAGAGTAATTCATAGCGTATGACCAGTATCGGGTTGGTATATAATTTTCAGAATCTTGATCTGAGAAGATAACGAGCGGACACAAGTGTCGTCATTTATCATTGACTAAAATCTCGACTCTTAAGAGATATAGTTCCAAACCCTCAGCTCCATGAGCCACACCCTTCTATTTCTTTATGTTTTACTCTGCCGTGAAGTGGTTTATATGCTCATAAGTAACTTCTCCATTTCAGTGGCATGTAGCTTTGGCAAGTGTGGCCGATAGATGGTAGATAGCAGTTCATCTTGAACTCTTTATAAGGTAGTGATGGCTTAGGAAACAGGGTTAGGATCTGTTGCCTAAGACTTTCCAACTTTATGAGCCGTGAGGGTCTCACAAAAGCTTTTCTCCCTACGAGTCGTAAGGATCTCGTAGGTGTCTTTTGTCCTTAGGAGTCGTGAGGACTCCTAAGTGCGTTTTCTCTTGAGAATCGTAAGGATCACACAAGAGAATTTTCTTTATGTGTAGAGACACTAATTTTCCCGCAAGTTGAGACGAATCGAGAGATTCTCGCAAGGACACTGATTTCCTTGTGGGTTGGAACGAATCGAGAGGTTCTCGCCAAGGACGATGATTTCCCTGAATCGAGATAAGAAGCGATGGCTTAGCAAACAGGTTCAGATCTACTGCCTAAGACTTTTCAACTTTATGAGTCGTGAGGGTCTCATAAAGATTTTTTCTCCCTACGAGTCGAGAGGATCTCGTAGGTGTATTTTCTCCTTAGGAATCGTGAGGATTCATAAGTGTTTTTCTCTTGAGAGTCGTAAGGATCTCACAAGAGAATTTTCTTGCTTATAAGTCGAGAGGACTCGTAAGTGATTGATGAGTTGACTTACTCCCGAATCAAAGAATTGCTTTGACGGGAAAGTCGAGAGTTGACTTTATCCGCATTTCACGGAGTCAGGGGTTAACTTTATCCACATTTCACGGAGTCAGGAGTTTCTCTGGACGTTTCCCACGGGGTCAGGATTGATATTAGCCGTGTTCCACAGGACCAGGATCCGCTCTGAACGCTTCCCACGGGGTCAGGATTGACATTAGCCGTGTTCCACAAGACCAGGATTTGCTCTGGATGCTTCCCACGGGGTCAGGATTGACATAAGCCGTATTCCTCAAGGACCAGGATTTGCTCTGGGTGCTTCCCATGGGGTCAGGATTGACATTAGCTGTGTTCCACTAGACCAGGATTGGTTGACTCTCGATTGTCTATGCATCGCCGAGTCATGGAACTGGGAACATTGCTGCGGCTCCGATTTGCTGATGTCGCGTCTATTGTAATGAGACGAATGTTGAGATGATCTCCAGGCTGTTTGTGAACCGTCGAGATTTGGAACAGGGACTTTGCCATGGCTCCAAGGTTGATTGTCGCGTCTGAACCCTGCTGGAATGAGGAGGAACGCTGTTGGTGATCTCTAGGCTGTAGATGCGGCCGTCGAGACTTGGAACAAGGGACTCTGCCATGGCTCCTTTTTGCTGACGTCGTATATTCCTGCAGAGACACTGATTTCTCTGCGGGTCGACGCGAATCGAGATGCTCTCGTCAAGAACGTTGATTTCCTTGAATCGAGGTTTTTGCCAAGGACACTGATTTCCCTGAGGTTGAGACGAATCGAGGTATTCCTGCAAAGACGCTGATTTCTCTGCGGGTCGATGCGAATCGAGATGCTCTCATCAAGGACGCTGATTTCTCTGAATCGAGGAGGTTACCAAGGACACTGATTTCCCTGGGTTTAGACGAATCGAGATATTCCTGCAAAGACGCTGATTTCTCTGCGGGTTGACGTGAATCGAGATGCTCTCGTCAAGAACGCTGATTTTCCTGAATCGAGGAGGTTGCCAAAGACACTGATTTCCCTGGGGTTGAGACGAATCGAGGTATTCCTGCAAAGACGCTGATTTCTCTGCGGGTCGATGCGAATCGAGATGCTCTAGTCAAGGACGCTGATTTCCCTGAATCGAGGTTTTTGCCAAGGACGCTGATTTCCTCGAAGTTGAGACGAATCGAGGTATTCCTGCAAAGACACTGATTTCCTTGCAGGTCGACGCGAATCGAGATGCTCTCGTCAAGGACGCTGATTTCCTGAATTGAGGTTTTTGCCAAAGACACTGATTTCCTCGGAGTTGAAATGAATCGAGGTATTCTTGTAAAGACACCGATTTCCTTGCGGGTCGACGCGAATCGAGATGCTCTCATCAAGGACGCTGATTTCCCTGAATCGAGAGATTTTGAGTTGATTTGATTCCAAGACGGGGTCATTGGATGACGTGTTTCCGTGACGGGGTCATTGGATGATTCTAGGTTGTCTGTGAACCATAGAGTCTTGGAACTGGGAATTGTCGTGGTTCCGTTTTTTTGACCCTGGGGTCGTTTGTTGACGTCGCATCTGCATCCTGCTGGGGTAAGGAGAAACGCCGTTGGTGATCTCTAGGCTGTCTGTGAACCGTCGAGATTTGGAACTAAGGGACATTGCCATGGTTCCGGGGTAGTCTCTGGGCTGTCTGTAAACCGTCGAGATTTGGAACTAGGGGACTTTACCATGACTCCGTTTGTTGATGTTGCGTCTGCATCCGATTGGAGGGAGGAAGAACGCTGATGTTGATCTCTAAGTTGTCGATGTTGATGTCGAGGCCCTGAAGCTAGGGATCTTCCTTCGCTTCGTTTGTTGACATTGTGTCTGCAATATTGCGACGCACGTCGAGGTTTGGAACAAGGGGACTTTGCCATGGCTCCATTTGTTGATGTCGCGCCTGTATCCTGCTGGAAGGAAGAAGAACACTGCTGTTGTTCTCTCGAGATGTAGATGTTGCCATCGAGTCTTGGCCCTCTTTCTGAAGCCTGGTGGGATGATATGGTTCCCTCTTTGTTTGCATCCCTGGATTGTATACAGGGATCGATGTGATCTCACCTGTAGGGCAAAAGTTTCATTTCATATGTATATTTTTTTGTTTTCTTTCCGCGATGCTCTATCATTTCAGCTTTTTGTATCGCGAAAGTCGCAATTGCCCAATCATTTCGGCTATTTTTCACGGTGCCCAATCATTTCGGCTTTTTTTCTTTTTACTCGCTGCTTTTTATTGCGAGTTGCCCAACCATTTCGGTTATTTTGTACGCATATATTTTTACATGCTGATTTTGTTGCAAGTTGCCCCATCATTTCGGCTATTTCATATGCATTTGTGGCTCGCTGAATTTTCGCTGCGAGCTTGGGATTTGATACCGATTTAGGCATCAGCATCGCTACAACTAGGATATTGCCAGGAGCGAATCATCATTTGCCTTTGTCGATGTTGAATAAAGGTAGCTTAGTAAATAGGGTTAGGATCCTATCGACTAAGGCTTTTGACTTCATGAGCCATAAGGGTCTCATAAAAGTATTTCTCCCTACGAGTCATGAGGATCTCGTAAGTGCGTTTTCTCCTTAAGAATCGTGAGGATTCTTAAGTGTATGGTCTCTTATAAGTCGTAAGGATCTTACAAGAGTGTTTTCTCCTTATAAGTCGAGAGAACTTACAGGGGTTGTTCACCGTGTGAGCATATCCCCAGTCGCTGGTGGGACTTTGTTAGGGAATGTTTATTCGTGCCTGTGGATTGTATACAAGGGTCAGTATTGAAACGCTTGTAGGGTAATCTGTGGGTTGTGATGTCTTAAGAACAGGTTCAGATCCCTGTAACTTAAGGCTTTTGAATCATATGAGCCGTGAGGGTCTCAAAGGGGAAGTTCTCCTTACGAGTCGTGAGGATCTCATAAGTGTGTTTTCTCCTTAGGAATTATGTGGATTCCTAAGCGTGTTGCTCCCTTGTGAGTCGTAAGGATCTCACGCAGGTATTTTCTCCTCACAGGGTCGAGAGGACCTTGTAAGTGTTTTTTAACGAGATTGCACCCTTTTAGGTTTTCACAAACTCGCCGGTAGTCCAGCTGTTTTTACTCACGGAGCCCTTTCGGGTTTTCATCCGTGCCCATTTCGCTTATAGACGTACCGTTTTTTTACGAGTCTGCGCCCTTTCGGGTTTTCACAAACACCGTCGGTAGTCCTACTGTTTTTACTCACAGCGCCCTTTTGGGTTTTCATTCGTGCCCATTTTTCTTGTGGACATACCGTTTTTTTCCTCTCGTCAGCCTTGGGATGCTGCGGTCCGTAGTAGTTTATAGACGTCTGGGTCAATTGAAAGTTTTAAGACATTGCGGTCCATCGTTAGTTTAGAGACATTTCGGTCCGTAGCTAGTTTTAGGACATAGTGGTCCATCGTTAGTTTAAAGACATTTCGGTCCGTTGTTTATCCTGTATGCACACGTACATTTGTCACGTGACGCGATACATGACGCTGATGTGGAATACACCCATTTAGGGTGTGATTTGATATGGTTGGAGTGTTTCGTGACCCATCCCTATCATGGATTCTCCAACTTGATGCCGACGCCTGGCCTCTTCGAATAGGGCTATTTGGCGTTCTCGATCAGCTTTGCTCTTCTGAAGGGCTTCGTTCAGTAGCATGTCGATTATCTCGTCTGACGGATCCAAGGATTTTGGCATCGATCCTGCCCCCGGCTCTTCTACATTATCTTCTGATGCTGAGTGAGCTTCTTTGTTATTTAGCAACGAATGAGAGATCATGTGGTAACTTGCCACATAATCTTCTGGTTCCTGTAACGAGTTGTCTCCATCATCATCGTTGCTATCTCCGCCCTCCAGGATATGGTTGAGAAATTCTTGGAGTGTGACCGAGGATCGCGCATTTTGATTATATTCCTCCAGCGCGTCAATATGCTTTTGCAAGTCCGTTCGCTTGTCATCAGGCTTCACGGGATTTTTCTTATTCTTTGAAGACTTTAACGGCTGGGCATGAGTGTTTTGACCATCGCCCTTAATTCTCGGTGTTGGGCATGGTTTCAGCATCCCATCGATGATCCCCGGTTCTAGCGGGCTTTTCCACCTGATTGTCGGGCATGTGTGAAGATCCTTCAGCATTCTTTTCGTCTTGGCTGAAAGAGCAACCTCCCATGGAGCTTCCTCTATGAATGAGCATGATGCCCCCGACATGTCCATCTTTTTCGGAGCATGTAATTGTGGCGGGTTCACCTTCCAATTTTCAGACAGCGCGAATTTGCCTTGCTAGTATTGGTATTCAACCCAATTTTTGAAGACATCGCAATCTTCGAGCGGATGGCCCAATACTCGATGGTAGGGGCAGTAATTGGGATCGTTGACGTCATTCGGTTGTGGTAGGTGTCTCGACTCCGGTAGAGTGATGAGCCTGTTGCGCACTGCCAGTTCGAACAGTCTCCTTGTTTTATCTCGGGGAAACGAGTAAGGACGTCTTAACTTCTCATCAAGGGATTGCCGCTTGTTGCTTTAGCGAACAACTGGTCTCGGGCCACTCAGCTGTTGTTGAGTGTTGGCGACGAAGATTGCTTTCCCTTTGCCCTTCTCGTTTCGAGGCTCCATCTTTGAGGAAGACGGTCTATAGCCCATCTGATCCATTTGGTCCAGTTTGTTAATCAAGGCCTGGAAAGTAGTCGGCTTGAAAAACATCATGAACTGCAAAATGGTCGCCTGCGGATCAAGAATACCTACGAACATGCCTACCGCAGGTGCTTCCTCGATGCGCTGCTCGCACTTCGGCCATAGATTCCGCCATCGTATCGCGTATTGCACCCATGTTTCGCCTGGCTTCACTCTGGCATTAATTAACGCGGTGATCGGGGTGCGCTCGCTAGCGCTTGTGAAACATTGGGTGAACAGCAATTCCATCTCCTTAAAAGTTTTGACGGAGTCATTCGGGAGTTCAGAATACCACTCGAATGATGTCTCCGACATGCTGCCAACGAATTGGTGAAGCAGTATCTAATCGTCACCTCCAGTATTACCGCACAAGGCACTGAATTGAGCAACGTGCTGGTATGGATTTCCCGCCCCCTTATATACATGGAATTTAGGGATCGTGTATCCTGGCGGGTACTTTATTTGGTCGTCCCAACCCGGATAGGGTCGTCCAATCTTAACAATTTGGCCGGCCGCTTCTCTCGCCTGATGAGCTCGTATCTGTTGAGTGATATAGTCATCCAAGGAGGTTTTAGAAATGGTCTCTTCCTTGGCTGCTGAACAAGCCGGAAGAGGGTTCGATGTCTCCCCTCTGTCATCTTTAAGGATAATCATGGGGTCTTCAGCTGGAGGATCCGGCTGTAACATCATCCCGACCATGTCTTGGAATAAAAGCGCCATTCGTTTTATGTTGGCCGTTTGTTCCGCTGCCTCTTTATCCTTCTTCTCGAGGATTCTGCGGAGGAACTCAGCATCAGTTTCTTATTCATGGTGCTGCTCCGAGGATGTCTCCGAGCTTTCTTTCGGTCCTGTGAGTGCGGCTATTGCTGTTAGCATCTCTTAGAGCTTTTGTTGTTGTTGCTCCTGGGCCTTAGTCACTGATCGCATAAGCGGTCGATGACATGTGGAGATACGGCAATCCTCTTTTCCGGATGCCATATAAATGGTGTGCACCACCATGCCCCCAGACTTGGAGCGTTTAGATTCAGCGTTCTTGCGATTCATCGCAGACGCCGGGATTTTCTCCAGCTTTCTCCTCTTGTGAGCGGTCGAGGTTGAGGAGGCCGTTGTAGTGGGCACCCAAGTAGCTGTCACCTTTTGTGGCTGGACAGGATGGTCTTCTTCTCGCTGAACTTTCACCTTTTACTGTCGGCGAGAGTAATCTTGATCAATCACCGAGTCCTGAACCTGTCGCCAAACTTTATAAATTTTAGAGGACAACTGCTGAGGGGGCTGCTCTAGCTTCGCCTTTGGGGCATTCTCCACAGGTGGAGGAGATCTCTTCAGCACGGCAGTCGGAGAGTTTTTGCTCACTCTCCTTAGCGGTTCAAAGCTGTTCCCAGTTGAAACAACAGCATCGATTTCCACTGTTGGAGCCGGCGGAGTCAGTCCAGAAGGAGAGTTGCCCCCAACCTTCCTTACTCGGCGCCAGTGGCGACGTCGAGCATGTCGTGCGGCCGGGATCACCTCCACTGTTGGATCAACTTTTTCGTGCCCCCCGTTCTGATGAGAGTCTGCAGTTGGCCCCAGCCTGTCAAAGACAGATGCTCGCTGAGAGGGAATGGACAATCTTGAAAAGACCGATTTTCGTGCAGGGGAAACGGCCTTGGTTACTTCACCCGGAGTGGGAGCTGAAACGGCCATTCTCGTGAAGATCGACCCCATAGCCGCCTTGGTGACTTCAGGAGTAGGAATGGCTATCCGCTTCGGGATAACGCCTTCTGGTATTGTGGGCTTCTTCACGGGCCCATTGGAACTTTTGCCCAGTCTGCTGAAAACTGAGGCTCTTGGTTTGGGCGACCCGTTAAGAGGGGCCGCAGTAGTAGTAAGCCGATCAAAGAACGACTTCTTCTGAGCTTCTTGCAATGGTACAAGGGCGTTGAAGCTCGTTGGCGGGAGCATAGTCCCGAAGAACAGCCCAGTGGTGGCCTGAGTTACCTGCTCCACAGGCATCTTGAACAGGGAGGCCGCTTGGGGCCCGTAGGTCACTCCTCCGGTGAGGACGGAGTGGGAGTTGTTGCAATTAGTGCAGTTTGAAGCCATTGATCTTTTGTTTTTCTACACGGAGCAAGATACCAAATCTTAGTACTTCACATCCAAAGGCAACCATGTCAAACCGCGATTTGTTCGGGAAACACGACACACGAAGTGTGGAGTGGAAAGAGGAATAGGTCCCACCGGGCGTGCCAGAATCTGTTCTCCTCCAAAACACAGAGACGGAACCGCGTAGGTTCGTCTTGCCTGAATTTGGGGGCAGATGCTAATTGGTGCTATCCGTCCACCTCTCCAAAGATACCAAGTTGATTTATGGCATCATGTATCGAAGGTTTAAACGGATGCGGCCGATATAGCAAATTTCGTCAGATTCCCCCTCGTTGAGGGGTTTTTGATTGTGGGGACGCTCTTCCCTGCAGGCGCAAGCCCCTGCAGTTAATTACGCTACCGCATCACGGTAACCACTTTCTCCTTCCCCAGATAGTCACTTCGTGTCGTGGGTGTTTGTTTTGTTTTTGGTTGCCCGTGGATTGTATACAGAGACTAATTTATGTTGTCGCCCGCAGGTGTGGATTAGTCCAAATCCGTATTTTCTTAGATTTGGGTTTGGGGTTGGATTTAAGGATACGTTAGTCTCATTTGAGACTAATATTAACTTAAACGTTTGTTAAGGATACGTTAGTCTAATTTTAGACTAAGATCAACTTAACAATTTGTTAAGGATACGTTGGTCTAATTTTAGACTAAAATCTACTTAACAGGATCATTTAGATCCAACAAAAGAGCATTTGGGCTCTATTGTTCTAATTTAGGGATATTGCGGTCGATTACCAGTTTAAGGACATGGTGGTCCATCGTTAGTTTAAGAACATTACGGTCCAAGGTTAAGGATATCATAATCCATGGGTTTAAAAGGACCCCACAGTCCGAGATTAAGGACATCATAGTCCATGGGTTTAAGGGACCCCACAGTCCGAGGTTAAGGATATCATAGTCCATGGGCTTAAGGACCCCACAGTCCGTAGTTTAAAGACGTCATGGTCTATAAAGTTTAAGGACATCTTAGTCCATGAGTTTTAAGGACCCCACAGTCCATAGAATGATTGGTTATTGGGACCCGTCACCTCTTTGAAGACGTTGAAGGATTACAACGACAAATCTCAAAGGAGTGAAAAGATGTACCCTTGAACCAAAGTTGATTGGGGAATCTGTAGTCCAATTTAGGACTAAGATTAATTAATTAGATTATGAGCATATTGGCTCAGTTAAATCTTAATTGAGGACTTATGGCCAACTTGGGCTAAGTCCAATTAAGTTTGAAATGTTGATCCTTTGTTGGACTGTTGAACATTTGTCTGGGTTCAGCCCCCCCATTATTCAGCAATGCTAAACAGGGGTTTGGGGGGGCTTTGATAACATTGTCTTTAGTTGAGCACTAACAATTCATTATAGCTCAGGATTTTAAAGTTCATTTGAGGAGGGGATTTGCCTCTGGAAAACTTAGTTAATTTGGGCTAAGCTTGGCTTTAAAATAGTGTTAAACACTATAGCATATTTGGCGATCACGTGATCCCACGTGATGTGCTGAAAATAGTGTTAAACACTAAAATTGAATTGGTCACGTGAAGTCACGTGAGGCGTCTAAAGATGAGGGCTAGACTTCCTTTATTTTGTTCTTAGAGTATTCAAATAAGTGTTAAACACTTTTGGTCTTCAGACCATCACGTGTGGGCACGTGATGGGTACCCATGCATTTATTATTAAAGTGTTTATTAGGGGTCACGTGGGGACACGTGAGGGCGCCCAAAATTGATTCTGTTCTTGGATTTGTCCCCTTATGTTTTGAGAGTCACGTGTGAGCACGTGAGGCATTGCCTTCATGCTTTTTCTTTCTCATTTTGAGGGGTCTGTTTAAGGGTCACGTGGGGGCACGTGACCTAGTCTTGTTCATTATTTTTCATTCGTTTGGATGAAGGGCCACGTGTCACCATGTGATCACGTTGGATACTTTGATCTTTATGTGCATGGAGAGTTTTAAGTCTCTTATTTTTTAAGAATTAAATTCTTTTATAGGGTTAAACCCTAGTTCTGTTTAGAGGAATTAAATTCCTATGTATTTGGAAGAATTAAATTCTTATGTAGGGTTCAACCCTAGTTTCATCTGGGGGAATTAAATTCCTATGAATTTGGGAGAATTAAATTCTCATATAGGGTTAAACCCTAGTTTCATCTGGAGGAATTAAATTCCTATGAATTTGGGGGAATTAAATTCTCTAAACTCAATCCTCCCTCTAGGTTTTGGATCTGCATGGCAGAATCTCCCCGATGAGAATTAAATTCTCAACTTGTGGGGAGATCTGCTTCTGCAGATCTTCAACCAAAGGAAGAACTAAGTTCTTATTCAGAAGAGTTAAACTCTTAAATTGAGAATTAAATTCTCCTTTTGTTTTATGGAGTTTAGATCTCTTTTCCCTTCTCACCTAGGGTTTCTTTTCCTTTCTGAAGAAATTTTCTCTTCTTTTTTGAGAATTAAATTCTCCTTTCTTTTTTCTCTCTGTTGTTGTATTTTCTATAAAAAAATCCCTTCATCCTTTTCTTTTGGCTCCTATTTATAGGAGAAAGAAAAGAATCAGTTTGTTTAGTCAATCTTTCATTGAAAGATTTTAATTGATTTTGTAACCAACCTGATCTTTTAGATTTCTCAATGAATTTTATTCACCATTGGATTTTTAATCCAAAAGATATTCTGTTTGTTATTCTTGGTGAATTTCAGGGAAATCTTTTCTTGTATAGAATTTTTCTATAAATTGTTGATTTTTAATCACCTCCAACGGTGCTCCACTTTACAGAGCACAATCTTTTTGTTTGGGAAGATCTAGGAAAATATTTTTCCAACTAGGGTTTTTGATTTCCCTTAATTAGAATTTAATTCTATTAGTTTAGAAGGTTTAAGAGCCTATCACGTGTTAGCACGTGACCCCACTGATTGACCAATTAATTAGAATTTAATTTTATTGGTTTAGAAGGCTCAAAAACCCATCACGTGTTGGCACGTGACCCCACTGATTAATTATTTAATTAGAATTTAATTCTGTTGTTTCAGAGGGTTTAAGAGCCTATCACGTGTTGGCACGTGACCCCACTGATTAATTATTTCTAATTATTTATTTTATTCAGTGCCTACAGACTTTGCCTGTAAATGGTCACGTGTCTGCATGTGATGTCCGGTCACATGTGGGCACGTGATGCCTCATAACTTTTGATCCCGGATGAATTACGATGCCCATAATATATCAAATCAAAGGCGTTTTCGAGACGCTTTTGATACAATCAGAACTTAGCTGTTTCTCATTCAGGAGTTTGTCAAATTACAACCCGGAAAATACTGGTTCGCATTTTCTTTCTTAGATTACACGTGCATAGCATATTTGCTCATAACTTTTGATCCCGGATGAATTATGAATCCCATAATATATCAAATCGAAGTCTTTGTCGAGACGCTTTCGATACTATCAGAATTAAGTTGTTTCACATTCGGGAGTTTGTCAAAATACAGCCCGGAAAATACTGGTTCACATTTTCTTAAACGTATCGCTGCCATTTGATATCTTGGGCTCTTTTGCGCAGAAATTTTTCTTTGCGGGAACACTTACTTACTCCAAAAATGACAACAGTTCAGTGATGGAACAGAAATACGAAAAACCGTATCAAAATGTCGGAAACTTTAACAAAATCCTTACTAGAATACTCCCAGATTTGACTATATGAATATTGGGACAAATCAAACAATACCATAGATCATAAAATAGCCAAATACACCTACTGAACAAAAATCAACACAATCCTTTAAGGGGCCCGGCGACGCCGGTCAAAATGGGATTCTCGCCGGATGAACCTAGGAGATAGGGGCTCGGGCTTTAGGTATAGTCTTCTAGTGGTCTCATAATACTATGGTCTTGTTAGTTTTTCTAGTGGTTACACCAAGTGGTTCCAGATTCAAATATACACTCTCAAATATCACCAAAAGTTCAAGTTCTAGATACTGCACACTACAACCAGCTATCCAACAGAATTGAAATGGTAGAAGGTAAGATATACCTATAGAGATGATTCACAAGGAAACACCAGCTCAAGAAGTGTATGTGGAAGCCCTTAGGTGTTGTATTGGCTCAAGCTTGAGGTTGTGAACAACTTTGATGAAGGAAATCATGGCTTTTCTCTTTGTGGTGGTGAACACTTAGAACTTTTGGTGTTGGAGCTTGAAAGAGTATGTTTTTTTAGTTTTAGAAAGCTAAAATAATTTCTAAGTGTTGTGTGTAGAGAAAACATGAGGTGTTAATTATGAAGGGTGAGGTGGAGAGCGGTAAGGTGGTGGTGTAAAGTAAGAAGGAGGAGGTGGAGGGAGGAGGGTGAGTGTGTGGTGTGGGGATTGTGAGAGTTTAACATAGCATATCATAAACCCATCCACACTTTAAACAAAGAATTAAAAATAAAAGAAAAACCCTTTTTCCCTTAATTGAACCCTTCATGTTACAAAATCTAAATCCATGTTTCTAAAAGAAATGAGGTACTTATTATAACTCTTAAATATCATTATCGTAATATAAAATTTCATGTCATGTTAAAATAATTAAGATATCAATTTTATGATATCACACCCTTTTCTTCATATTTACCAAAATAATCATATTTTTGCGGATATAAACCCGATGCCCAAATTCATATGCGATATCATTTTTGTAAACTCATTATATTCATATTTAAAATTATAAATTATTATTTATAATTTTCCAAAATATTACAAGAGCCCTTACGGGCCAGAAGCTCGCATCACACTGGTCAATAGTGAGAACGGGATCCACTAATCGCGTAGCAAAACTGGAAACAATTCCCTCGATAGGTACCTCCTATGGATTCCGACGAGCATGGGGACGATTGCAAGCCATAACTCTTGGTTTGTAAAAAATTGCCTTTATTCTTGTGAAGAAGAAGAAGATCATCACTTCAGAATATAAAGAGAAGCGTTTAAATTTAGGCACAGAAAACATTGGGCATGGTGGAACTCTTTCCAAGGCCTGGAAAAAGGGGCATGGGAAAAGAAAGAGTTGACTCATGGGAATCAGAGCAAGAATGTGAAACATTTCTCTCAGCGGCGCCCCACATGCCTGACACATGAGCATCGGTGATTGATTTGCTAAAAACTGTGTTTGTAAATACCGCAATCAAGACGGTGTCGCTATTAGCTAGCCGCAATGAGTATGGGTCGTCCGTAGGAAAACGTGAACTCTTTTATTGATTTAGACGAGTTGATTAAAGAAGGGTGATTGTTTGTCGTTACAGATATAAGATTTATAAAGGAAAGTCTTGTAGAGTTCATAGGACTTATTAGTAATGGATGAATAATTAAAAATGGCTCCTTTTATCTTTTAATAGTTTAAAACTAGATTGATAGTGATGAATGTTGTAACACCCGGCCCTCTTTATACCAATATTTGAGGTTGTCGTTAACTTATGAGATTTCATTTTATTTATAATTAATTATTAGTTTATTTATTTTGGAAACTTCATTAGACCCTAAACTCTCAATCATTTTTACCCCACTATTTTCTCAAACCCTAATTCCAATCCCTTATTTTCCTTTCCTATTTATATAAACCTCGATCTCGGCCTAGAACTCCATTTCATTTTAAGTATTTTCCTTAGCCAAGTTTAAAACAAAATGTTAAATGTAAAGCCTAATCCCCAAACCATTCTTTTATAAATTAAATCATTTTAAAACCCAAAACACATCCCCTCAATTTGTAAAAGAAACTCTCTTTATTTTAAAACCAGCCCACTCCATTCTATTTTCCCAAACTCTTTTCCTAATAAATTCAACAAAACCCAACACCATTTTCCCCTATTTATAAACCCCAGGCCCATTCCCTTTAAATAAACTAAAATTCCTTTTTAAATCCCCCAGATTTTTCCCTGCAGCCCATCTCCTCAGCCCGCACACAAATTAATTGGAAATTCATATTTTTATCTCGGCCCGGCCCTCACTCTCCTATCCTTCACAAATTCTTTTTCCCATTTAAACTTATTTTCTTTTCCAGCCCGGCCCATCCCCTCAACTGATTTATTTTGTTATTTTCTTTATTCCTCTGGCCCAGCCCACTTCACCAAGCCCGCTTCAGCCTTCAGCGCCCGCACCCGCTTCGACCCGGTACTGTTTCTCTTCTTCAATCTCCAACGGTAACCTCCCACTGCGCGCGCGCGATCCACGATCTCCGCCGCTTCCCATGCCCACGCGCTGCCGTTCTCCCCACGACTCGTGCGCCGTTACCTTGACGTGCGCACCCCTCGTCTCGCCTAACCCCCTCGAACTCACTATCGCTCTTCTCCCGTCTCCCATTCTCTCTCGAACTCGCGCCACCACCGTCTCCTCCCCGCCGCTCACCGACCACTCTATCCCGTCATCAGCCTTCTCCCAACCTCGCGACCACCACAGCCGCACACTCCTCGTCGTCATCCAAGCACCCCCACTCACTCACGAATCGCACCCGAGCCCCATCCCTGCAACCTCTCGACGGCGGCTCGCTGCTTCTCGTCGACCCCACCAACATCATCATCGTCGTCATCCCTCTCACCATCAACCCCGAGCACTCTCACTCCGCTCTCTTCTCTCTCCCTCTGCACTCTCGCTCACTCTCTCTCTGGCTCCTTCTTTCTCCCTCTCTCTCTAATATCAGATCTCTCTTTCTTCCTCTCTCTGTTCTCTCACCTCTATCTCTCTCTGCCTTTGTCACTCTCTCACTCTCTTTCTCTGAATCTCACTTCCCTCTCTCTCTCGGTTCTCTGTTCTCTCTCTCTCACTCTCTCCCTCTCCCTCTCTCTCTGTGCCTTATCTCTCTCTCTCTTTCACTCTCAGTTCCCTCTCTCTCTGCCTACATTTCTCTCTCTCTCTCTAACCCTCAGTACTCTCTCTCTCTCCTTCTATCAACCGACCACCACCACAGCATCGCCTGAGCTCGCAACCGTCACTGCCATTGCACAGAGCCCAAGTCAAGCCTCCTAGCTCTCGAGCCCAAGCTCCACTAAAGCTCAAACCCAACCGATTTACTGCCGTGACTGATACACGTCGTCGTACTAGCCGCTGCCGTGTGCCCCAAAACGTGTCCAGGAAAGTTCTCTACTTGCTTCATGCTATTTTATCTATGTTACAACTCAACATCGTATTTAAATCATGCTTTACTTTTCCGTTAGTTTAATCGGCACAACTGTTCGATGCTTGTTCTCATAGGAATTCATTATTTAATTTGACGGAACTAGATTGTTCTTGTTGGCCCTCGGTGTCATGAATATCTTGTGCAAATTTCGTTTAATAATATGACTGCTAACGACTAAAATTGATACCCCCAAATATGCCATTAAAACTAGAATTTCCTTGTACCTGAAAACGAATAAATTCACCATAAATCATATACATACTAGAATGGTACGTTCGAGGGATCAAATCGAAGCCATCTCGACAAAATTTAACCCTATACTAGTTTCCGGACATTCCTGTACTTAGACCGTGATGATAATTGGATCGGAGTGCGACTCTGGACTGCAGTCCAGGGCAACTCAAATTGTTACTTACTGTTCCGTAACGGGTACCACAGGATTTCCTTAACTCTTAGGTTGTGGAACTCTGCTGTTTATTGTAGATAAATCTGTTAGCTAGACAACACAATTAATTTCATTCTGTTTCGTTACCGTTTGATATTTAATCTGCAATTTAAAAGATCGGGACGTATAACAGTCCCAACAGAATCAGATTTGACATGTTAATATTAAACAGATCATAACTCCTAACGTACAGATGCGGTTGACGATCCGTCTATTGCGTTGAAAACCTTACTGAAAACTCTAGAATTCATCCAACTGTACCGTCGCTAAAATCTGATCCCAACTAGGATCAAAATGCGTTGCGAAACGGACTTCTGATTCTGAAATCGGATTTCCAGCCGCGAGCGCTTAAAATGAAATGGTTATAACTAATGATCCTGGAACCCGATTGGCTTGAAACTAAATTAGATGGATAGATAACTGAACATACTAATTATCACCTGTTTATCGTTTCCTAAACTATACATGTACATTTCATGATAAATCGTGCAAGTGATAAATTACTATTTCATAACACCTTAATCATGCTGCATATACTGTTCATGCATCATATCATACCCATATCATCGCAGTGATTACCTAGTGATATTGTGCTTTTACCCAGTATTAGATTTTAGTGATGATTGTGGCAAGTACGTGTTCGTGTATCCGTGATTAAGTGAAAGTGATGAGTACTTGTACACAATCAGTGACCTTTTTGTTCTATTGCATTGTCGACGTCTGTGGGATGCGTGTACGTGTGACTATAAGTGGTATGGGACACTTATGGAAGCGCTTGCACGGGTGTCACAGATAAAGCATCCGACACTGCCATTTACCTTAGGTATTAGTCGGGACGTGGTTGATAGAGGTCCTGCCTCCAGTTCTCGCGCAGACTTGACACGGATCGATTAGTATTTAGGGTGATGGTTAGCGTTTGATGTAGACCACGGGGTGTGGGGTAGTTTAAGTGTGAGTTCAACAGAATCTCGGGAGTCCCATGCCGGCTTATATATTTAGGGAGTTATATGGAGATTTACAGGGTATGTGATATATACACCGTGATACACTTGTTACATGTTGGGCCCGTGGTCCCTTGCCCTTGGGTTCTACCCTTGGGTGGAGGACACTCGCGAGTGGTTGATTCTCACACTTGGACTGACGATAGGTTTAGTGACCTGTACAGTGAGACTTAGAGACTGATAGGGATACTGGCATTTATATTCCTTATATACCGTGTTGGCATTCGTGACATATCGTTATACTGCTTTACTGTTCCGCTGCATTGATTACTGCACATTCATATTCATGCTGTCATTGAGTTACTGTTATTCATATCCATTACCACTGTTAGAACTGTCACTTGATTATACATATATTATATTGCTATTGTGTCGCTCTGACGACCTGAGTATGCATGCTCAGTGTGAGAAGATTTAGCCTGGATCAGAACTAGACGTGCATCACAGACTTCTTGACTTATCATTCCGAGTTACTTTCATTTGTTCCACATCAGGTCAGTCTTTACATTGTTTCTTTCTGTTACTGCATTTCTCATTACCTGCGCATCATTTACTGTTTACCATGACAAACTAGAAGCCGAAGTGTGACTACGGCAGGACATTTTCTTGACCGTAGGAGCATGGCTGGCCTTGTCTACCCCTCGTATTCCGTATTTAGGGAAGTGGGGCGTGACATGGTTTAGTTGGTATCAGAGCCAGGTTTTGCATCGATTGGGATTGCAGTTTTCCGTGTATAGTTTGGCAATCTAAGACATCCCTCGGTCTAGGTTGTAAACTTGTCATTCTTGATCCATATTCACATCGTGTGTTCAGCTAACTATTCGCTACGGTTTCGGGTGACTTGACAAGGTTACGTGGTTGCAACTGCACCACCGTACTCTATTCAAGTGGCTTAAAGTCATACAGTCGATTCCCCACTCGTAATAAATTCATCACCTCTGATATTCTTGAATCTTTGTCCTATCCATATTATATTCTGATTCGTTTAGCTTGTTACTTATATTATTCTCAAAATCGTTGTCTCAGGATCATGTCTTTCAACGACTCTTCGTCTATATCCGCTCCCCAGAATCAGACCACTGAGATTCTGAGTGTACTGCAAGGTCTAAAGGAAGCCCAGGAGCGAACAAACAACTTGTTGGCTGAAGGACTGAGAAGACAGGTGAATCAGGCACCAGCGGGAGTCTCAAATCTTAAAGGGATCCCCGTTAGACGAGGAAAAGAGAAGAAGATGAAACGCCAATTTGTTTCCCCGTGACAGAAGCAGCAGAAGACCCCATGTTGTGGGTATTGTAAAAGGCCAGGACATCTTCAGAGGGATTGTCGCCGCGCCCAAGGGAAATGTCTGATTTGTGGATCCGGCGAACATCTCATCAACGGTTGCCCAGAAAGGAAAGAACTACAAGGAGGAGACTCATCCACACTCTCTACTGATGCCAAGTAAGAATTACTGCGTAGTTCGAATTTCGAGGATAAAGAGGACCCAACCCAAGATTCAACTCGCATGACAATGATGCAGCATTCTGGCAATCAAAGTAGGATTTTATGTTTTCCAATTTCAGTATAATGTTGTCATCTTTTTATGAATATTTCTTTCCGTTTGAAATCTTGTATCCGTTGAACTTTTGGTTGAATGCAATAAAATTTGAATCGTATTATATGTATCATTCTCTTGCTTTCTCTTTATCTAATTCTATTCATTATCGCAGTATTCTAATCTTGATCTTTCAGTTCCTCCAACCGCATGTTTTCCTATAGTTCGTACCCTGAGCTTTTTTCCTTGATGAATTCCACCGTCTAATCATGATTCTTTCTTTTCAGACCATGGCCCATCCTGGAGCAGCACCACATCTAGATGTGGATACGCAGTCATGCGTTTCCTTAGATCGCACACTGATGAGTTCTGATGATGAAGTCAACGGTCCCCAGGTCAACTTCGGAAACGACGATTCAGAGGACGAAGGAGTAGCAGCCCCAGAGTTTGACATGATAGGCGATTCCGACGAAGAGGAAGAAGACTTTGAAGAAAACCTAATAGAAGAAAATCCAGTGGAGGAAAATCCCATCGAAGAGAACCCAGAAGGAGAGGATCACATAGAATCAGATCTTGATGAAGAGGCTCTATCCGAGGAAGAAGGACCAGAAGATCAAGATCCTGTGGTGGAAGAACTTCCAATAGCGATGCCTGCGAGGCGATATGGAAATGGATGCCCAAACTTGAGTGCGCGAGCCTACCGCAACCTACTGAATCTCCACAACCGCGACTGACGGAATTTCTTTTGATGTTGTATTTCTGGCCAAATGAAATGTGTATAGTTTAGGGTCACTTTTCGCCTTTGGGAATGCTTTGTTACAAATTTTCTTGGATGAAATAAATCTTCTGAATTCGTAAACCTTTTGATTATTGGTTCGCTTGATACTTGTTTATCGCCCATATACTTTTATTTTTCTGCTGAGTTCCCTGACTGTCCATCCCTACTCATTGTATAGTTTTCACCCCGTTTCGACTAGAAAGTACCGCACCCTGATCCTTAGAATGAGCCACCCTTCATCCCTCGTCTGTGCCCCGTTGAGATCCTTCTGGGAGGAGAACAGTTCCTGTGAAACCTCCGAGTTCACTAACTCTTCAAATCTTGATTCGTGTGTTGTACCGACTGTTGTTTCCCCCACACTTTTCCTTTTGTATTCCTTGGTTGCTCATCCTTACTTCATGTACTGACCCTATCCCAATCTCCTTGAACTTCAGCCTAAAACAGCCACACTCCTACTTTCTGACTAAGCCACACTTCCTTGTAATCACTACCCTAGCTAGCCCTATTCATGTTGGTGATTTCTCTATTACCCCAAGTATATTTAGCGACATTAGTATTCAAAATTTAGTTTTCATTATTTTAAATTTATCAAAGAGTGTGTGTTATTGATTACTCTGTTCTATGTATTTTAAGTACACTATTAGTATTCTCATTTTTTTTTTCAGTAGCGCACCCTTACACCGCGCATATTTTTGTTCCATATTCCTTATTTTCACTATATGAGTTTCCTAAATTATTTTAAACCGAATCTATCGATACTTTTCCTAAAATGGTTTAACCTACCGACTAAACTTCCACTACTTTATTCCTGTTATTTTATTTTCGGGTTGTGTGACTATGATTCCTATTATAAATGATTGTGCCTTATACTTCGTTTTCTGTCGTGCTACCTTTAAAATACTTATATGTGCACATGTTTAGATCTCGATTTTATCGAATACGCTTTGATTATTCTTGTTCATCATTGCTATCTATGTTCTCGTATACTTGTAGGTTGCTCTTATAGTTATTCCTACCTTATACCTACTTAGGATTATCTTCCGTATGCTGTTCTTGTATGTGTATATCTTCAGGTCTCTTCGTCCACGTACTGTTAATAAACCTTTTGTGTTAGTGTGCAATCTAACAGATTTCGCCTATGTTCGTATAACCTATCATTTGTTTTTTTTAAATTTCGAGGACGAAATTTTTATAAGGGTGGTATGATGTAACACCCGGCCCTCTTTATACCAATATTTGAGGTTGTCGTTAACTTATGAGATTTCATTTTATTTATAATTAATTATTAGTTTATTTATTTTGGAAACTTCATTAGACCCTAAACTCTCAATCATTTTTACCCCGCTATTTTCTCAAACCCTAATTCCAATCCCTTATTTTCCTTTCCTATTTATATAAACCTCGATCTCGGCCTAGAACTCCATTTCATTTTAAGTATTTTCCTTAGCCAAGTTTAAAACAAAATGTTAAATATAAAGCCTAATCCCCAAACCATTCTTTTATAAATTAAATCATTTTTAAAACCCAAAACACATCCCCTCAATTTGTAAAAGAAACTCTCTTTATTTTAAAACCAGCCCACTCCATTCTATTTTCCAAAACTCTTTTCCTAATAAATTCAACAAAACCCAACACCATTTTCCCCTATTTATAAACCCCAGGCCCATTCCCTTTAAATAAACTAAAATTCCTTTTTAAATCCCCCAGATTTTTCCCTGCAGCCCATCTCCTCAGCCCGCACACAAATTAATTGGAAATTCATATTTTTATCTCGGCCCGGCCCTCACTCTCCTATCCTTCACAAATTCTTTTTCCCATTTAAACTTATTTTCTTTTCTAGCCCGGCCCATCCCCTCAACTGATTTATTTTCTTATTTTCTTTATTCTTCTGGCCCAGCCCACTTCACCAAGCCCGCTTCAGCCTTCAGCGCCCGCACCCGCTTCGACCCGGTACTGTTTCTCTTCTTCAATCTCCAACGGTAACCTCCCACTGCGCGCGCGCGATCCACGATCTCCGCCGCTTCCCACGCCCACGCGCTGCCGTTCTCCCCACGACTCGTGCGCCGTTACCTTGACGTGCGCACCCCTCGTCTCTCCTAACCCCCTCGAACTCACTATCGCTCTTCTCCCGTCTCCCATTCTCTCTCGAACTCGCGCCACCACCGTCTCCTCCCCGCCGCTCACCGACCACTCTATCCCGTCATCAGCCTTCTCCCAACCTCGCGACCACCACAGCCGCACACTCCTCGTCGTCATCCAAGCACCCCCACTCACTCATGAATCGCACCCGAGCCCCATCCCTGCAACCTCTCGACGGCGGCTCGCTGCTTCTCGTCGACCCCACCAACATCATCGTCGTCATCATCCCTCTCACCATCAACCCCGAGCACTCTCACTCCGCTCTCTTCTCTCTCCCTCTGCACTCTCGCTCACTCTCTCTCTGGCTCCTTCTTTCTCCCTCTCTCTCTAATATCATATCTCTCTTTCTTCCTCTCTCTGTTCTCTCACCTCTATCTCTCTCTGCCTTTGTCACTCTCTCACTCTCTTTCTCTGAATCTCACTTCCCTCTCTCTCTCGGTTCTCTGTTCTCTCTCTCTCACTCTCTCCCTCTCCCTCTCTCTCTGTGCCTTATCTCTCTCTCTCTTTCACTCTCAGTTCCCTCTCTCTCTGCCTACATTTCTCTCTCTCTCTCTAACCCTCAGTACTCTCTCTCTCTCCTTCTATCAACCGACCACCACCACAGCATCGCCTGAGCTCGCAACCGTCACTGCCATTGCACAGAGCCCAAGTCAAGCCTCCTAGCTCTCGAGCCCAAGCTCCACTAAAGCTCAAACCCAACCGATTTACTGCCGTGACTGATACACGTCGTCGTACTAGCCGCTGCCGTGTGCCCCAAAACGTGTCCAGGCAAGTTCTCTACTTGCTTCATGCTATTTTATCTATGTTACAACTCAACATCGTATTTAAATCATGCTTTACTTTTCCGTTAGTTTAATCGGCACAACTGTTCGATGCTTGTTCTCATAGGAATTCATTATTTAATTTGACGGAACTAGATTGTTCTTGTTGGCCCTCGGTGTCATGAATATCTTGTGCAAATTTCGTTTAATAATATGACTGCTAACGACTAAAATTGATACCCCCAAATATGCCATTAAAACTAGAATTTCCTTGTACCTGAAAACGAATAAATTCACCATAAATCATATACATACTAGAATGGTACGTTCGAGGGATCAAATCGAAGCCATCTCGACAAAATTTAACCCTATACTAGTTTCCGGACATTCCTGTACTTAGACCGTGATGATAATTGGATTGGAGTGCGACTCTGGACTGCAGTCCAGGGCAACTCAAATTGTTGCTTACTGTTCCGTAACGGGTACCACAGGATTTCCTTAACTCTTAGGTTGTGGAACTCTGCTGTTTATTGTAGATAAATCTGTTAGCTAGACAACACAATTAATTTCATTCTGTTTCGTTACCGTTTGATATTTAATCTGCAATTTAAAAGATCGGGACGTATAACAGTCCCAACAGAATCAGATTTGACATGTTAATATTAAACAGATTATAACTCCTAACGTACAGATGCGGTTGACAATCCGTCTGTTGAGTTGAAAACCTTACTGAAAACCCTAGAATTCATCTAACTGTACCGTCGCTAAAATCTGATCCCAACTAGGATCAAAATGCGTTGCGAAACGGACTTCTGATTCTGAAATCGGATTTCCAGCCGCGAGCGCTTAAAATGAAATGGTTATAACTAATGATCCTGGAACCCGATTGGCTTGAAACTAAATTAGATGGATAGATAACTGAACATACTAATTATCACCTGTTTATCGTTTCACTAAACTATACATGTACAGTTCATGATAAATCGTGCAAGTGATAAATTACTATTTCATAACACCTTAATCATGCTGCATATACTGTTCATGCATCATATCATACCCATATCATCGCAGTGATTACCTAGTGATATTGTGCTTTTACCCAGTGTTAGATTTTAGTGATGATTGTGGCAAGTACGTCAGTGTTCGTGTATCCGTGATTAAGTGAAAGTGATGAGTACTTGTACACAATCAGTGACCTTTTTGTTCTATTGCATTGTCGACGTCTGTGGGATGCGTGTACGTGTGACTATAAGTGGTATGGGACACTTATGGAAGCGCTTGCACGTGTGTCACAGATAAGGCATCCGACACTGCCATTTACCTTAGGTATTAGTCGGGACGTGCTTGATGGAGGTCCTGCCTCCAGTTCTCGCGCATACTTGACACGGATCGATTAGTATTTAAGGTGATGGTTAGCGTTTGATGTAGACCACGGGGTGTGGGGTAGTTTAAGTGTGAGTTCAACAGAATCTCGGGAGTCCCATGCCGGCTTATATATTTAGGGAGTTATATGGAGATTTACAGGGTATGTGATATATACACCGTGATACACTTGTTACATGTTGGGCCCGTGATCCCTTGCCCTTGGGTTCTACCCTTAGGTGGAGGACACTCGCGAGTGGTTGATTCTCACACTTGGACTGACGATAGGCTTAGTGACCTGTACAGTGAGACTTAGAGACTGATAGGGATACTGGCATTTATATTCCTTATATACCGTGTTGGCATTCGTGACATATCGTTATACTGCTTTACTGTTCCGCTGCATTGATTACTGCACATTCATATTCATGCTGTCATTGAGTTACTGTTATTCATATCCATTACCACTGTTAGAACTGTCACTTGATTATACATATATTATATTGCTATTGTGTCGCTCTGATGACCTGAGTATGCATGCTCAGTGTGAGAAGATTTAGCCTGGATCAGAACTAGACGTGCATCACAGACTTCTTGACTTATCATTCCGAGTTACTTTCATTTGTTCCACATCAGGTCAGTCTTTACATTGTTTCTTTCTGTTACTGCATTTCTCATTACCTGCGCATCATTTACTGTTTACCATGACAAACTAGAAGCCGAAGTGTGACTACGGCCGGACATTTTCTTGACCGTAGGAGCATGGCTGGCCTTGTCTACCCCTCGTATTCCGTATTTAGGGAAGCGGGGCGTGACAAATGTAGATTAGGGTTCTCTTTTGGAAGAAACTAGGGTTTCCCTACTACTAACCCTTGTCCTTGAATTGATCTCTATTCATGTCTAGCCCTTAACAAAACAAGTGTTAAACCAATCTCAAATCGTGGTCATGACTATCAATAAATTGGTAGCGCGCCTGATAAGGATGTTAACATTTATTTTTCTAAATTTTATAAACTTCAAAATGTATAAAAGAAATTAAAAGGTTTTATCATCCATTGTTCTACCCTATCCTACGAACCCTAGCAAGTTAGGAATTACTCGCTCATGTTTAAAATAGAAGAAAGGATGAAGAAGAGTGAAAACATGATTAAGATGTAAAAAGTAAGTGCGGAAATTAATTGCAAAAAGAACAATAAAAACACTACATTTATTAATTAACTATTGCATGCAACTTTTCTCCTTAGAAAGTAGAATACAAAAAGCCTAGTTTTCTCTAGATCTCTCTCTTATTGGAGGTAGATGAATTGGTGATGATCACTCGGATACGTAGACCTCTTGGATCTCTTGATCTCTTCGGTGATCATTTTTAATGTGAAACTCTCGGTCCTATATATAGTCCCATAAACTAGAAACCCTAGATGCCATCTGTGAATATATGTTGTTACAATCAAATCCCCAAAATATCACATCATATGGCTTCAAATGAGCCACAGAAACGCAGCATATAGCCTCGTTTGGCCGCGGTTCCACGACGGTTTGGTGGCTTCAGTTTTTATGATTTTTTATGGTCTCTTGTGTTGCTATTTAGAGATCCTCTTGATGTCTAGATTATGAAAATAATGCTCTGACTCTCTGACGTTGCTAGATCTCTCGATTTGCTTCTAAATTTTGGCAGATTCGATTTTGATATCCCGATTTGACTCGGATCTCTTGCTTGGATTCCAGACCTGAGCTAATATCTGCGCTATATCTCAAATCATAATGTTAGTAGTATTGGGTATTTTTGAGATATTATCCTAACCATTTATATGATATAATATGTTAAGAATATTAATTAGAAATATTTAATATGATATGCATATTTTAATTACTAAGATTTCATATAAATATTATATGCATATATTTTCCCTCATTATGTTAATTATAATGTCGAAACATATGATAATAAACTTTTTACACATAAACCCTCATATGTTCTATAATTACAATAAACACCTTTTAGTACTTAACAATAATGGGAAAAATATTCATTCAAATGTGCAATATTTTAGACTAATCAAATACCCTCAAACTTAACTTTGATCGTCCCGAGCAAACTAGTTATTAAAGAGTAAAAGAAAAAGAAAAAAAGATAAACCTAGCACACTTTCGTAGGCAACACGATTACACTTAGCACATGCGACAAGCCTTTAAACCTCTAGGTGTCCCTAGTTGGAGGAGTGTTGCCTCCTGAGGGTTTTCAGCGGATTACACGCACAAAATCCTATAATAAAAGAAAAATGATGAAAGTTACATACAAAGATAAAGAACATATAAAAGAAAGAACTTGAAAATAAGAGTTTCAAACTACACTAGATTTTTAGTAGTCACGAGCCCTGTCTTAATGGTCGTGAAAAGATGTCAGAAATCACATCATCCTTCAATAAAATATCGCCTTTAGTTTTCATCCCTACCTTTCTTCCAAACATCGATCATATACCCCTACATGTGTGTAAAAGACATCCCTACTCTTAGAGAATTCAATTCAAGCTATCATATTCTTTTCCATCTTCCTTAGTACTTTTTAGTCGATGAATATTTTCAGATGGAATTGCTCACACATTCTTCTTGCGACTGTTAATACTTCTTGAGATACTAACCAACCGATTACCAAATACGCTCACTCTTTTAGGTGTCATTAGCAATATCCTAGTCTTGCAACATATAAGGCTTAGCAGTGACTCCCAAACCAGTTGGTCTAAGGCACTAGGTGATAAGGCACCCATGCTATATTTTTTTTTATGCTGCCTTAAGTAATTACAAAAACAGTGTTCATTTTTCTTCACCATTTATATTTTCTATATCATTTATATTTTTGTTTATATTTTTTCCCTTCATTCTAAGGCTTTTAGACAAGAGCATTCAAGGTATCCTCTACTATCCTAAGTTTCAAGATGTGTGCAAGTGCGTATAGTAGGGTATCAACGTTCAGATGTTTAAACTCAAGAATAGGGACTATTTTTTAGACTTATTTCTATTCTCGGATTTGTGATTTCCCTCATCTTACTAACCCTTGGGATAACAGCTCATGACTACCTATTACTAGCTTCATTATAAAATATCTAATTTTCTTGCTTTTCTTGAATTTCCTCCTATCTTTCATATGTATTCTTCACTTCCTAATTTTTATTATCAAAATTTTTTGGGTGCTATTATTTAGTATAATGCAAAATGATGCGTGAATAAGCACAAACCTCCCCCAAACCTATTTGCAGCAGTGTCCTCACTGATGTCATCTGTTAAGCTTAAAACCTGTACACTTGGAAGGAAAAGTTAGTAAAGGGGATAAGAATTAATGACAGTGAAATCCTCCTCCAAACTTATTTTTGGCTCACAATTTTAAAAATTTTGTTTTTCTTTCAAGAGCCAAAATATTTTTCTCCCCCCCCCCAAACTTGAGTGAAACAGTATTAAGTATTTAAAATTATAAGAGCGGGGGAGGGGGTAAAGTTATTGGTCTATGCAAAGCTTTACAAAATCCAAAAGTCATCACCAACCGTTCGAATATTTTATCGATATAATAATATAGTTGGTGGAAGATCATAAATGTGAAAAAATTGGGAGATTAGAGGCGTAATCGATCGGGTTTATGTCTCGGTTGGTAGAGACGAAATAGTGATGGTGCAATACTCGCATTCTCGTTCTTAATAAAAAAGGGGGTGGCGGCTCAACTTCTTTGGGTGGGAGTTGATTCATCACAACTCCCATGTCCTTTAGGAATGCGGGTTCTTCAGTAAAAATGTCTTCAAAACTTTTATCGATATTCTGAATGATAATCTCATCGGAAAAAACGGGCTGATACTCAGACTCCATAAAAGATTTATATATAGTGTTAGATGTTGACCCGGACAGCTCGACAAACTCATTCAACAAGTCAAAAGATTCGGATGTGAGTGTGGACTTGTTGATAGAAGAGTCCTCAGGTGTATAATAAATAGTAGGATCAAACAATAATGCACAAGTGGCGTCGAGATCAGTATCGTGAAACTCCTCAAATTCACAACTGTCGGAATCTATCTTTTCGACAGAACATACATCAACTATATGGGCATAAGGTTCGGAGGTTGACTTCCTAACTTGTAGATATTAAGCTCAATTGTCATCTTCCCAAAGGATAGGTTCATTGAACCATTACGACAATTGATTATCGCGTTGGAAGTTGCTAGAAAAGGTCAATCTAGAATCACCGAAATTTGGTTCCATGGGTTTTCCACAGGCTGTGTATCTATGACTATAAACTCCACAGGGAATATAAATTTCCCGACTTTGATTAACACGTCCTCTAGCTCACCCGAAGGTTTGGTGGTAGATCGATCGGCCATTTGGAGAGTGCAATACGTAGGTTTCAACTCTCCTATACCTAATTGCTCATAAACAGAATACGGAAGCAAGTTAACACTTGCACTTAAATCGAGTAGAGTACGATAGATATTTTTACACCCAATAGTTATAGATATTGTAAGACAACCGGGGTCCTTACGTTTTGTGGGCGCCAATTGGGTAAGAGAATTACTCATACTACTCGCTAAGAAAACTTTTTTAGGCACTTGAATTTTTCTTTTCCTAGTGCACAAGTCCTTTAAAATTTTCGCATAGGAAGGAACTTGTTTGATAGCATCTAGGAGAGGAATATTTATTTTAACTTGTTTAAAACTTTCCACAATCTTCTCCATTTGGGGACTTGGTTTGTTGGCCCTCAACCTGTGTAGAAAAAAAGCTTTATTAATAAGGGTTGGATCCAACTTTTGAGGAGAAGTTTGTGGGGATGGAATGGATCCCAAAATTGGATTTAGGATGGTCGTAGATGGTAATTCCTTCAACGAAGTGGGATGAGGGTTCGAGCCTAGTGGAAAATGAAGAATATGCTCGGAAGAAGATGTTGGATTAGACGAAGTAGGAGTAGAAGTAGTAGTCGGGGTTTCATCAATGTCATCAACTTCAACTTGTTCACCAACATTGTTATTCAGCGCTCTTTCCAATCTCAACATAGTTACGACACTCACATTATGATTTTGAAGGATGAGACTCACGCTTTGTGAGTGTCCGGGATTTGGTAGAGGTTGAGATGGAAGTCTCCCTTTCTCTCTCACTCATTGCGGCATTTAACTGTGCACGTTTTGCTTCTATCAATTTTATGCTTTCACCGTGGGAAGCAGTGTGTTGCACTAACATTTGGATAGAAAACGTTAAATTTTGCATGTATTGTTTAATGAACGTTTCTAAGTTTCGTTCGAGTGCAGAGGTTTTATCGGTACCGGTCGTTGAAATATTATTATAAGGAACCAAGTTGTTGGCCGGATTTTGAAGAGATTGCGGTTGAAAGGGGTGCTGAATTTGGTGTGGTGGCTGTTACTGTGGAGGAAGCCTTTGATAGTTATTTTTGCTTAGGAACTGATTTTGATTTTGAGATTGGTTTTGGTTCCAAGCAAAATTAGGTTGATTCCTCCATCCCTGATTATATATAGATGAATAAGGGTCATTTCTAGGTTGTTATTGAAAAGAAGAATTGGTTTGTTCATGACCTTGAGACGGAGGATTCAAAGGACATTCTTCCGTTAAATGTGATGGGTCAAAACAGCAACCACACATGGTTTTGGGGAGCGTAACTTGGTTTAGGGAGGTTGACGAGACTTTGTTTTCGATAGCTTCTAGTTTCTTTTGCATCGCGGCCATTTCATCTTTCACCGCGATGGAAACGTCGAGCTGATGGATACCTTCCCTAGATGAAGATGATGTTGGTCTAGTGCTCTCCCATTGTGAGGTTTGTTCGGCGAGATCCTTCAGAAATTGCCAAGCTTCGCCATCCTCTTTTGACATGAAATTGCATTGAAAAATGGTTTCAAGCATTTGTTTCATGGTAGAATTAACACCCTCATATATAATTCGGCAAAGTTGCCATCTATCAATTCCGTGATGGGCGCATTGTACAAGAATATCCTTAAACCATTCAAAGCATTTCCAGAATGATTCGTTAGAAATTGGGTAAACTGGTTAATCTCGCTTCGAATACGGGCGGTTTTGTGATTATGATAAAATTTCTTAAGGAATGCTATAACGAATTCATCCCATTTAGCGATAGAATATGTGGCAGTGCTATAAAGCCATTTTTCTGATAGATCGCACAAGGTAAAATGGAGAAGACGTAATCGCATAGCATTCCCTGAAAGTTGGGTTGTGCTCATCATTGCACATACGTTCTCGAATTTGGTTATGAAAACGTATGCGTCTTCGGATTCAAGCCCGTGGAATTTGGGCAACAAGTTGATGAAGTGAGGTTTAATTTTGAAATTATCCCCATTGGCTTGTGGAAGAGACAGACAAGTAGGAAGGGGTCCACGTATGGGGTAGCATCTTTCTTGAAGAGAGATGTGTGGTGGATTCTGCGCACCTACGGGTGGTGGCAGGGTGGTATCGTGAAATCCTGATGGAGATCTGTCCATTTCGTGAGATGTGGTGGGTAGAGGGGAAATAGAAGATGAAGAAGTACCGACTTTAGAGTCGATAGAAAAAAAACGCGGACTAGACGGGCACTAGAATCCTGTGTCCAGCCGATCATGCACTAAGCGGGTTTAGTGCACGTGGCAGCGTATGTGAGAACGATTTTTAGAAGGTTTGTTTTGAAAAAGTGTCGGACGTGAGGCTTGACTTAACAAATCACAAAATGCACAATCAATCCCTAGAACTAGGGTCACCTAGGTCAAATCACTAAACTGCTCTTAGACTTCCAAAGGACAAATCGCAGGATCAATCCACTACCACCTCTTTATCACGCTTGTGGGTAGATTAGTGCTAGGTAAGTTGGAGGTATCCGCTATATGAATCACCGAAATAGCGGACCTAATTAAATAACCACTTTCCTTAGTCACACTTGCCTAGACACCACAAGAGAAATGCAGATAAGTGATCGATTACCCAAGACCTTGCTCTGTCCTAATTGAGCGCGACGATCTTTAGAGGCTTGGTCTAGATATTTTTTAATTAATATAGGGTGAGAGTATGCTCATTTTGTGATTTATGGGGCCTAAGAAGGGTGATGAAATCCCCACATAATCTGTATTTGGTTTATTGCCCCTAAATGTCCGGTTAAGATACGCACAAACAAACCGATATCAAAACACGCAAAAAGATTTTTGAGCAGCGATATTTGCAAAGAATCCTGCAGGCAAAATCAGATTATTAGAGCTTTAGAGGAGAGAGAAAGATATGAGGAAATTACCTGAGGATTTTGGGGGCCCAACTCCACCAACGCGCTGCAGTTCCGCCGCAAAAAGGCAATTTCCACCACGGTTCCACCGCCGTCTTGAGGGATTTTTTGCTAATTTTTCTTCAAGGCCTTCCTATACTTCTCTGGTTCAAGCTGATAGTCTCTGAATCTCTATTTTCTTGCTCTAGTCACTCCAGATCCCCTTGCAAAACTCGCACAAGAATCGTTAAATACACAAGATGCGGTTTTGGTTCTCGTTTATAATAAGTTTGCTAGATTTTATAAGAAATCAATCCGAATAACAAGAAAAAAATTACGATCGTTTTCCCAGCAATGGCGCCTTTTGATTTATCTGCTAAAAAGTGTATTTGTAAATACCGCAATCAAGACGGTTTCGCTAGTAGCTAGCCGCGATGAGTATGGGTCGTCCGTAGGGAAACGTGAACTCTTTTCTTGCTTTAGACGAGTTGATTAAAGAAGAGTGATTGTTTGTCATTACGGATATAAGATTTATAAAGGAAAGGCTTGTAGGGTTCATAGGACTTAGTGGTAATGGATGAATAATTAAAAATGACTCCTTCCATCTTTTAATAGTTTAAAACTTGATCAATAGTGATGAATGTAGATTAGAGTTCTCTTTTGGAAGAAATTAGGGTTTTCCCACTACTAACCCTTGTCCTTGCATTGATCTCTATTCATTCTAGCCCTTAACAAAATAAGTGTTAAACCAATCTCAAATCGTGGTCGTGACTATCAATAAATTGGTAGCGTGACCATTAAGGATGTTAATATTTATTTTGCTAAAATTTATAAACTTGTAAATGTATAAAAGAAGTTAAAAGATTTAATCATCCATTGTTCTACCCTATCCTACGAACCCTAGCAAGTTAGGAATTACTCGCTCATGTTTAAAGTAGAAGAAAAGATGAAGAAGGGTGAAAACATGATTACTATGCAGAAAGTAAGTGCGGAAATTAATTGCAAAAAAAACAATAAAAACACTACCTTTATTAATCAACTATTGCATACAACTTTTCCCCTTAGAAAGTAGAATACAAAAAGCCTAATTTGCTCTAAATCTCTCTCTTGTTGGAGGTAGATGAATAGGTGATGATCACTCGGATACGTGGACCTCTTGGATCTCTTGATCTCTTCGGTGATCATTTTTAATGTGAAGCTCTTGGTTCTATATATAGTCCTATAAACTAGAAACCCTAAATGTCATTTGTGAATACATGCTGTTACAATCAAATCCCCAAAATATTACATCTTATGGCTTCAAATGAGCTGCGGAACCGCTGCATATAGCCTTGTTTGGCCGCGGTTCCTCGGCGGTTTGGTGGCTTCAGTTTTTGGGATTTTTTGTGGTCTCTTGTATTGCCATTTGGAGATCCTCTTGATGTATAGATTATGAAAATAATGCTCTGAGTCTCTGCCGTTGCTAGATCTCTCGATTTGCTTCTAAATTTTGGCAGATTCGGTTTCGATATCCTGATTTGACTTGGATCTCTTGCTTGGATTCAAGACCTGAGCTAATATCTGCAAAATATCTCAAATCATAGTGTTAGTACCATTGGGTATTTTTGAGATATTATCCTAACCATTTATATGATATAATATGTTAAGAATATTGATTAGAAATATTTGATATGATATGCATATTTTAATTACTAAGATTTCATATAAATATTATATGAATATATTTTCCTCATTATGTTAATTATAATATAGAAACATATGATAATAAACTTTTTACACATAAACCCTCATATGTTCTATAATTACAATAAACACCTTTTAGTACTTAACAATAGTAGGAAAAATATTCATTCAAATGTGCAATATTTTAGACTAATCAATCGGCGCTGATTCTTTCTGGGATTAGAGCAGCGCCTCACGTGCATGACATGTGAGCGCTGGCGCTAGTTCTTTTCGGGATTAAGTCCTACAATAGCGCCTCACGTGCGTGATATTTGGGCGACGGCTTTTTTTTTATATATAATACCTCATACGAGCATTGGGGTAAAGAAAAGGAGAGCGTTGTCATTCATACTTTAAAGAAATTTATACATTGGTAATAAGGGTGATAAAAAAAGAGACATCATCAAAATGTTTTTAATAGCAAGATGCTGAATTCTGGACAAGAATTCATGAACTTAGAGGCAAGTTTGAGTAAAGTACTTCTGGCTTCGTTGACCATCTTCTTATGCATTTTCTCACGAATGCAAGCGTCGGGATCCCCGCTGATGTCATCCATCCTCTGGTACGAGGATATTATCACCTTCAGCTGGAAGACGCGATGCAAAACAGTGACAAGATCATCTCTCCGCTTCTTTGAAATCAGGACAATCAGATATACTGAATGCACCTTGTCTTCAGCATCATCAAGTGCCTCGAGCGGCATAGCCTTATCAAGCTCAGGAAGTGCTTCCTAAATCGACCCAACGACAATCTTCAAAAGAGCAGAACGACAATGGAGCAATCGACCCTTGTAATCATCAAAGCGACGCATCACCTCAGTGCATTAGGCGTCAGTAAACTCCTGGCCTTGACAACGGCCTTGGATGCGAATCTCCTCATAAGAGATAATCTCTTCAAGATCATACAGATGAGAAGTCATAGTTTCTGAAAAGAAAAACCTTTAAAGGGTTAGCAATCAAAATACTAAAATCTTTACAATCTAGAAGAAAAACAGTGGCCCCCACAAAATAAAGGTGATGCCTCATCAATGACGAGGCAGACACTCATTGTAAGAATCCAAAAGGATTCTCATTTAATGAAAAATCTCATTGAACTGTGGAGTTAAACTCCCAATATTCTCGAAAAACGAGTTCTACAGTAGATTCAAATCTGCAAGAAGAACCCTAAAAAGAAAATAAGAAAAGGGAATAAAATTCCCAAAAGAAATTTCAAAAGAAATTTTCTCAGAAATCCCTACGGGAAATGGAATTAAATTCCAAACAACCCTCAAAGATCAAAGTCACTAACAGGGTAAAAACCTTAAGATCTCTAAAATCCATGGTCTACCCAAATAAAAGTTTTTTTAAGATCTCTAAGAGATCGTTCTAAGAGAAGAGCAAAACTCTGTTAATGGGTTAAAAACCCAAAAACGAGAAGAGATTCTTTTAAGAGTTTCTTTAAGAGTTAAATCGTGGTCATAATTCTTACCAATTTTTGACAGAGTTTAACTCTGAGAAAGTTCTGGGAACAGAGATCTAAGAACTGAGGAGAGAATTAAATTCTCAAGGAAGAAGAAGACTCAAGAAGATGATGGAACATCATTCATTTTAAGGGCCAAAGGCCCTATTTAAAAGACATGAAGGGACAGTTCAACTCCCCAGGAGATCGAACGGTAGAAAAGGTGACACCGTTGCACTCATGTGTGAGTCATGTGAGCACAACGGTGGGGGGGGCATTTGTTCTCCCAATTTTTAACCTAATAAAATAGCAAAGCTCTATTGGAATGAGGCAGCGCCTCACATGCTCTCTGCGAGGGCGTCCGCACCAGAACCAATATATCCTCACGACGTATAAGGAGAACAGTGAAAAAATGGTACGTCTACAAGAAAAATGGGTACGGATGAAAACCCGAAAGGATGCGAACCTGTGAAAAGAAAGAAACCGCTCTATAAGTAATCGACCCGAACTCTTGTATACAATCCACGGATGCGTAAAAAATATGTTCCAACAAAGTCCTACCAAAGACAAGCGATACCCCCAATATGGTGAAAGACACTTGCGAGATCGTCTTGACTTGTGAGGAGAAAAACACTCTTATAAGATCCTTACAGCTTACAAGAAAGGAAACCCACTTAGAAGCCTTCATGACTCTTAACGAAAAAACACACCTATGAGATCCTCTAGACTCATAGTGAAAAAGCAACTTGTGAGACCTTTACGGTTCATAAGGATTAAAAAAGCCTTAAATTTACAGGGACCTAAACCTGTCTTTTAAGCCACTATTGTTGTTCAATGGGCAACGATAAATGATGAATTGCTCCTGGCATAAGTGTTTCAGTGTTAGCAACACTGATGCTGGTCTAAGTTCCATATTATCGACCCCTAAGACGTAAAATTTGGAAATAAATAAAATAATAGCCGAAATGATTGGACAATTTGCAATAAAAAGTAATGAGTATAAATAAAAATAAATAAATAGACAAAATGATTGGATTACTGCGAATAAATAGCAAAAATAATAAGGAAATCATGACTTTCGTGGTAAGAAAAGCTGAAATGATATAGCAATCGCAGATAAAAAAGGGAAGAAGAAAATTTGTCTGCCCTATAAGTAGTTCGATCCCGACTCTTTTATACAATCCACGAGCACAAATAAATGGAAGTGAGTAACATGTTCCATCATGTTCTCTCGACCGATGAATTAAGTCTTGACGGCAATACATACAGCTTAGGGACTACCTCGACGTTCATTTCACTTCAGCGGAGTATATACATGGCATCAACAAGGACCAAAGGGTCAAAACAAAAGCAAAGTGACGACATTCTCCTAGCTCCAGGTCTTGATAGCAATACATACAACTTAGAGACTATTTGGATGTCCATTCTATTTCAGCAAAGTATAGACATGGCGCCAGCAAGGACCAAAGGGTCAAAACAAAAATGGAGAGATGACAATTTCCTAGATCTAGGTTTCGATGGCAGTACATACATGCTTAAAGACCATTAGATGTCATCTCACCTCGGAAGGGTGTAGTCATGACTTCTCTGGGACTCAAAGAGTCTGACCCCAAAGCAAAGTGCCAGGACGGCGCCTAACACTGAATCTTTAATGTCCGTCTATATATTTGCTTAGGAAGATTATTTGGGATGTTGTATCCTCCCTCGGAAGAGATTGGAGATATACCAAGTGCGTGGCTACTCGAACCGCGTTTTAAAGGAATGCAAATCGAAAAGAAATCGGCTAATGCAATGGTGCGATGGACTACACTTAATACCGCAAACCTGACGGCCTCTTATATTAGCGGGGTATGTTTGACGTCAGGCTGAGTTTATTCATACTTAAAAGGAGGATAAACTGAACACTCCGAGACGAGTAGATAAACTAAGCTAGGTCCTTACAACACAAGCAAAAAGAGGAAGGTGCGACCCACGGATCATGGGCTTTAAGGAGTAGAACTATGTTTCTTAAGAATCGTGATTTGAGTCAATGGAAGATGACGACACCAGTGTACGCTCGCTACCTTCTCAGATTAAGGTTCTGAAAGTAATATACATTCCGCCGGCCCGAGCAGAGTCGTGTGTTCTACACTACTCAACTCACGTATATACCTATGTAGGCGGAGTAGTAGGGGGCATTTGTTCTCGCCTAAATTTGGGCTCAGGAGCTTAAGCTCAACCCTGGCTAAGGCAGCACCAATGCCAACCTTGGCTCAGGTTGTGCTAATGCCAACCTTGGCTCAAATTGTGCCAATGCCATTTTTGGCTCAGATCAGCTCAAATTGGCTTAATGCCAACCTTGGCTCAGGTTGTGTCAATGCCGACCTTGGCTTAGATTGGCTAAAAGGTTGTGCCAATGCTATCCTTGGATCAAATTGTGCCAATGTCATACTTGGCTTAAATTGGTTCAAATTGGCTCAATGCTAATCTTGAATCAAATTGTGCCAATGCCATCCTTAGCTTAGGCAAATGTGTCAAGACAAATGCGTCAAGACAAATGCGTCACGGCAAATGAGCCAAGGAAAGTGCGTGATTGGTAGATTTTCCGTTGTGTTTGTATAAAATTGTAAAGAAATCACAACCAAAAATTATTTTGACCGCAATCAAACTATGGTGTCAATTGTAGTTCATGAATGAGTGCGGATCGTCCACAGGGATTGCACGATTCATTTATATCTTTGATACGTTTGAAATGAAAAGTTAAGCAACAATAAAATAAAACATGATTCAAGAATGATTTGTATTCGAGTGTCACTATTCTTTATTCAAGAATCAAGAAACTATAAACAATCAAGAATCGGCGTTTCGATAATATTTACAATCAACAATCAAGAATATAAGAGAGGCTCGTAGGAATCGATCGGATCTTTAGACGTGATGTAATCTAAAAGGTTTCGTGTTCTTGTCCTTCGAAGAATTGATACTAGATCAATGGTGATCGATGAGAGTTAGGGCTTTCTTGATGAAATTAGGGTTTCATCTCTTAACCCTTGTTCTTTCGAGGATACCATTTATATTCTAGCCTCTAGCAATTTCAAGAAACGATCGGAACTCCCTAATCTCGAGCGATGTCGATCAAGAAAGCATCGCAACGAATTGGGTCGTCGATTCTTGAACTTGCTAGGGTTTACAAACTCATGGGATTCAAGAATCGATTGCAAATTTGTTACATCACCATACTAAAGATCGTTTCGACTCCTTAACAAGCGGAGTTTTATTCACACATCACAACACAGAAAAGATTTACTAATTGTAAAGAATTCATGATGCAGAAATTAAAGAAAGCAAGATAAAAGAATATCACCTTTATTTATCTCAACAATTTTGATTACATTCGCTTCAAGAACTACAAGAGGAAGAATCTAAATCGTTGATCGGGCGTCGCTCGGCTTCGTGAGTCGTGGATCGGCTTCGGATCGCTTGCTCCGTTGAAGATCGGCTCCACTCCTAAAGGTTGTAAGGCTTCTTGCTTAATGGGTACTCGGGATTCTTGATTTCAATTGGAATTAGGGTTAGGGTTTCGCACAAGCCTTGTCACTAAACTTGTGGAAGAAGATGATGTAAGAGGGATAGATTCACTAATTGGATGAATAATTCCCAAGGTTGAATAATTTGGATCATGAGCCTAGGGTCTCATTTATAGAGCTCCCAAACCCTAGGTTTAGGTTTGAATTAGAAGTTTCCCTCCCAAAGTTTGTTGAAAGAGTTTGTTAGGAACTAGCTTAGGGTTTAAGCTAGGGTTTAGGGAAAGTTCTAGAATAATAGGCTAATTTAGTGAAGCTCAAAGTGTTTGCTGATCTGGTAGAAGTCCCTGGAATCTTCTGGAAACTGAGATACATTTCTGAGCTGTAGGCCCTGATACAGGAGTTGTGCACAAAAAAATGAGGAGATGATCCCCTTGGTCAACCACGGATCCGCGGCATTAGCAAGCCCATGCCGTTGATCCGCGGCCATGTGGAGTCCTTGGGCTTGGTGCCTTCTTCTGTGGTCTTGTACTGCTATTTGGGGCTTTGTATGATATGTTGATGTGTGATTGCTCCTTTGGATTGATACCAGATTTGAAATTAGTGAGTTGACGTATCTTTTGAGCGGTGTAATGTTCGAGCAAGCTTCCCTTTTCCTGCACAGACTTCGAAACACGGGTTGCGATATATAGAAAATATGCCATGTAATGCAATGCAGTCAATTTCCCTAGAAATGCCGGTTTTAAGGTCTAGTACATGTAATCTGATAATCTATGATAGATTTGCAAATATGTGAAATACGGATACCGAACACTTCTATATGAATGCAGATGATAGGGAAATTGCCGGTTAAAATATGCAATATTTTCGACTGATCAAATACCCCCAAACTTAATTTCGATCGTCTCGAGCGAATGTTTTATTAAAAAGAGAAGGAGAAAATAAAGAAAGAGAAAAACTAACTAGCACACTTTCGTAGGCAACACGATTGCACTGAGCACGTGCAACAAGCCTTTAAACCTCTAGGTGTCCCTAGTAGGAGGAGTGTTGTCTCTTGAGGGTTTTCAGCGGATTGCACCCACAAAATCCAATAATAAAAGCAAGATCATGAATATTACATTTAAAGAAGAGAATCGTAAAAGAAAAGCTTTGAAAATTAGGGTTTTCAACTAAGCTAGCTTTTCAGTTGTCATGAGCCCTATCTTAATGGTCATGAAAAGATGTCAGAAATCACGTCCTCCCTCAATAAAACATCATCTTATTCTTCATTCCTATCTGTTTTCCAAACATCGATCATATAACCCTGCGTGTGTGTAAAGACATCCCTACACCCGGAGAATTCAATTCAAGCTATCATACTCTTGCCCATCAGCCTCAGTACTTTTTAATTAATGAATATTTAGATGAGATTGCTCACACACTTTTATGCGACCGTTAATACTTCTTGAGGTACTAACAGACCGATTACTCCTGTGCTTGCTTACTTGGTGTATTTTCCTCGTCCTGCACCACCTTAGGCATAGCAGTGACTCCCAGACCAGTTGGCCTTAGGGCACTAGGTGAAGAAGCACCCTCGCTATACATTTTTATTGCCCTCGGTGATAACAAAACCAGTGTCCATTTTTCTCACCACTTTATATTTTTTTATTCACTTTTTTTTTCTTTTTATTTCCTTCATACTTTTGGCTTTAAGACAAGAGCATTTCAAGGTATCCTCTACTATCCCAGGCTTCAAGATGTATGTAAGTGCGAATAGCAGGGTAGCAACGTTCAAAATGTTTGGCTTCCAGAATAGAAACTATTTTTCAGACTTATTTTTATCCTCAGATTAGTGACGTCCTTCATCTTACTAACCCTTGGGACAACGGCTCATAACTACTTATTACTAGTTCGTATAAGAAAACTTCTAATTTTCTTAGTTTTCTAAAAATTTTCTAATCTCATGGATGTAATTTTTCACTATCTAAACTTTCATTATCTTATTTATATACAAAAAAGTGTAAATATTAAAATTATTTTTATATTTGAAAATTTTTAAATTTTTATGGGTTTTGAAAATTTTTCATTTTTTATAGATTTTTAAAGAAATGTTTTGTGCTTATGCAGATGATATGCAAATGATGCGAAAATAAACACAAACCTCCCCCAAACTTGTTTTCAACAGTGTCCTCACTGTTGCCAAAAGCTATACCTACAAAACTGTAAGACTGTGGGGGATTATTAGTGGGGGCAAAATATATAAGTGAAGAACTTCCCCCAAACTTACTCTTTTCACTCACCTTCATTCAAAAAAAAAAAAAAAATGCTGCAATGATATACTGGACATGCAGGTGAGACGGAGGAATTTTAATCTAAATAAACTGGCTCTTGTAAGAACAAGAGCTCCTCCGTGGGGTCAGTGGAAAAATACGGCTTTAATCTATGTCCATTTACTTTGAAAACAGTGCCGTTTTTAACATTTTCAACTTCTACCGCCCCGTGCGGGTATACAGACCGCACAACAAAAGGTTCCTTCCATCGAGATCGGAGCTTACCCGCGTGAAGGTGTAATCGTGAATCATAAAGAAGGACTTGTTGACCAGGTAAAAATGTTTTCCTTAAAATGCTTTTATCGTGAAAAACCTTAGTCCTATTCTTTGTGATTACAGCATTATCATAAGCTTCATCGCGGAGTTCGCTTAGCTCGTTAAGTTGCAGCTTCCGAAAGTTGCAAGCAAGGTTTAGATCAAAATTTATTTCTTTTATAGCCCACAATGCTTTATGCTCTATCTCGACGGGTAAATGACATGCTTTTCCAAACACTATCCTATATGGAGACATTCCTAGGTCGGTCTTATATGCAGTCCTGAATGCCCAAAGAGCATCCGTCAATTTGGTCGACCAGTCTTTTCTATTTTTAGCAACAGTTTTCTCCAGGATAAGTTTGATTTGTCTGTTTGAGATTTCAGCCTGCCCGCTTGTTTGGGGATGATAGGGTGTAGAAAGACGGTGGTTGATTGAGTATTTTCGCATCAGAGTCTCGAAAGACCTGTTGCAGAAATGTGTCCCATTATCGCTAATGATAGCGCGTGGGTGTCCAAATCGCGAAAAGATATTCTCTTTCAAGAACTTAATGACAACTTTCTTGTCATTAGTGCGACATGGAATGGCTTCTACCCACTTTGAGACATAATCAACCGCCAGCAATATGTACAGATTCCCAAAGGAGTTGGGAAAAGGACCCATAAAATCTATGCCCCAAACATCGAATATTTCAACAACCAAGATGGGTTGCTGAGGCATTTCATTCCTCTGGGATATTCTACCCGTATACTGACATTGTGTACAGGTTTTGCAATACTCGAATGCGTCCTTGAATAAGGTCGGCCAATAAAATCCACATTGCAAAACCTTTTCCGCTGTCTTTCTAGGACCAAAATGACCCCCACAGGCCTGATCATGACAAAAAGAAAGAACACTCTTGAACTCTTCATTCGGGACACACCGGCGAATGATCTGATCAGGACAATATTTAAACAAATAGGGTTCATCCCAGTAAAAGTGTTTTACTTGGGAAAGAAAACGGTATTTGTCCTGTTTTGACCAATCGCTCGGGATTAGTCCCGTGGCATGATAGTTCACAATATCCCTGAACCATGGTTCAGCGGATATGCTCAAGAGTTGTTCGTCAGGGAACGAGTCATTGATCGGCAGGGTCACAGGGGAAGAAATGATGCGTGAAAGGTGGTCAGCTACTACGTTTTCACATCCTTTCTTATCTTTGATAACAAGATCAAATTCTTGTAACAGTAGGATCCAACGTATTAGTCGACCTTTTGCATCTTTCTTCGCCAGAAGATGTTTTAAAGCGGAATGGTCAGTATACACAACTATAGGTGAGCCGATTAAGTAAGGCCTGAATTTTTCTAATGCAAATACAACCGCTAAAAGTTCTTTCTCGGTGGTTGTATAATTGATTTGCGCATCATTCAGGGTCTTACTAGCATAGTAAATCACGTGTGGCATCTTTTCAATGTGCTGTCCTAAGACTGCACCTACTGCAAAATCAGATGCGTCACACATCAGCTCAAAAGGGTAGTCCCAGTTTGGTGATGATAAAACGGGGGCTGAAGTGAGTGAGTGTTTAAGTGAGTCGAAAGCTGTCTCGCAATCCGAGTCAAAATGGAAGGTCGTATCCTTGGCCAGGAGTAGTGTTAAAGGTCTAGCAATTTTGCTAAAGTCCTTAATGAATCTCCTATAAAAGCCCGCATGGCCAAGGAAAGAGCGAATATCTTTGACGCTTTTGGGATGAGGGAGGTTTTGAATGACATCTACTTTAGCTCTGTCAACCTCAATGCTATTCTGTGAAAAGACATGTCCAAGTACTATTCCTTCTTGGACCATAAAATGGCATTTTTCCCAGTTTAATGTCAAGTTCTTCTCTTTGCAACGAGTAAGAACAGCGTCAAGATTCGCTAGGCAATCAGAAAAAGAATCTCCAAAAATCGAGAAATCGTCCATAAAGATCTCCAAAAAATTCTCTACCATATCAGAGAATATCCCCATCATACACCGCTGAAAGGTAGCGGGAGCATTGCATAACCCAAAGGGCATGCGACTGTAAGCAAAGGTACCAAAAGGACAAGTAAAAGTGGTTTTATCTTGATCCTTTTTGGCGATGGGGACCTGATTATAGCCTGAGTATCCGTCCATAAAACAATAATATTCTCGTCCCGCTAAGCGTTCCAGCATCTGATCAATGAATGGTAGAGGAAAATGATCTTTCCTCGTAGCAGCGTTGAGTTTTCTATAATCGATGCATACACGCCACCCAGTTTGGGTGCGTGTCTGAATCAACTCATTCGCCTCATTTGTGATAACTGTGATGCCGGATTTCTTAGGAACGACATGTATAGGACTCACCCACTGGCTATCGGAGATGGGGTATATAATACCATTATCTAAGCATTTGACGATTTCTTTCATGACCGCTTCCTTCATGACGGGATTCAACCATCTCTGTGGTTCTCGGGTCGGTCTGGCATCATCCATCACATGTATATGATGTTCAACTATCAAGGGACTAATCCCTTTGATGTCCGCCATACTCCAACCAAACGCCTCTTTGTTAGATCTCAATACCGATAAAAGGGCATTCTCTTGCTCTGATGCAAGAGAAGCGGATATGATAACCGGTAAAGACTCATTCTCACCTAGATATGCATATTTCAGGTGAGAAGGTAAAATTTTGAGATCTAACTCAGGCGGAGAAATGATAGAAGGAGGGATCATTGAGTGATTTTTGGATCTACAAAGAAGCTCAGAGCCTGTGAAAGATACAGACTCGGGTGGAGAAAAGTCAGAAGTGCAGGACTCATGTGTAGGTAAAGTGTCCTCACTAAGATCATGTGCAAAGTCAAACAGAGATGTGGTAATGTCATCGAGATCAGTAAAGCAAAGATCCTCAGCTCCACAACTATCGGGAGCGATCTCATGGACAGAACACACATCTAAAATATGAGCAGAGGGTTCTGATGGCTGACTTCCAACTTTATAGATATTTAGTTCAATGGTCATATTTCCAAATGATAAGTTCATTGAACCATTTCTACAGTTTATAACAGCGTTGGAAGTGGCAAGGAAAGGACGACCTAGAATCACCGGAATTTGGCCCCGGGGGTTTGCTACAGGATGTGTGTCGAGCACAATGAAGTCTACAGGGAAAACAAATTCCCCGACCTTTATCAACACATCCTCTAATTCACCCCTTGGTTTGGTGATAGATCGGTCTGCCATCTGGAGAGTGCAATGAGCAGGTTTCAGCTCTCCAATCCCTAATTGCTCATAGACAGAATAAGGGAGCAGGTTAACACTTGCGCCAAGGTCTAAAAGAGCACGATTTATGTTTTTACCCCCAATCGAAATCGATATTGTAGGACATCCTGGGTCCTTTCTTTTCTTTGGAATCTGGGGTATAAAAGCAGTGCTGATATTATTAGACATAAAGATCTTCTTCGGCACTTGGGTCTTCCTCTTCCTAGTGCATAAGTCCTTAAGAATTTTCGCATAAGCGGGGACTTGCTGAATCGCATCTAGGAGAGGGATATTGATGTTAACCTGTTTGAACATCTCTAAAATTTTCTCCATATGAGGACTCGTTCTGTTAGCCCTTAGCCGGTTCGGGTAAGGAGCTTTCGCAATAAGCGCAGGGTCCATCATAGGAGAAGGAAAGGGGGGTAGACTAGGTCCCAAAGGAGGTGTGGGGACCGTCTGTGGAGAACTATAAGGGTTGGGTGAAGGTGTCGAGCCTAAAGGGAAATGGAGAATAGGTTCGCTAGAAGGTGGGTTGGTAGAAGAAGAAGGATCAGAAGGAGAAGTGTGTGGGTGTGGAAAGAACTCAGCCGGGGTGTTGATATGATTTTCAGTATTATCAATATCTTCCCCGACATTATTATTCAGCACTCTTCCCGATCTCAACGTTGTAATGGCATTTACATTGTAATGCCCAGGATTCTGTAGGGGTTGAGAGGGAAGTTTCCCTTTTTCTCTCGCACTCATTTCGGCTTTTAGGCGTGCGATTTCAGCTTCCATCGATTTGATACTCTCAGCTTGGGATGCTGAGTTTTTCTTTATCTCACTGACGGAAGATCTAATCTCAGTCGAAACCTCTATGAAATTTGACAAAAGTGATTTCATGGTTTTAGTGAATTGAGAGAACTCGTCAGAACAGGACTGCATAGGATTAGACTGTGTGGGAGTGTTGCCCTGGTTTTGGAAATTTTTGTGACTGATAGGGGTGCTGAGTGAGTTGAAGGGGTTGCTGTTGTGGTGGAGGAAGAGCCCTTTGAAATTGATTCGTGTTTGGAACCGTGTTTTGAGATTGATTTTGGTTCCAAGCGAAATTCGGGTGGTTCCTCCAACCCTGATTGTACGTGGAAGAATATGGATCGTTTCGAGGTCTTTGAAATGCGGCATTAGAATGCTCGTGACCTTGAAACGCAGAGTTTAATGGACATTCTTCCGTTAAATGTGACGGATCAGAACAGCACCCACAAACAGTTTTGGGGAGTGACACTGGGTTTAGGGAGGCTGCTGCAAATTTGTGTTCCATAGCGTCGAGCTTCTTTTGCATTGCTTCCATTTCAGCTCGAACACCTATGGACACATCTATTTGGTGTACGCCACCCCTATTCAATGGTTGGGTTCCACTCTCCCACTGTAGTGACTTTTCAGCGAACTCTTCTAAGTATCGCCAAGCTTCCCCATCATCCTTAGTCATAAAAGTACCTTGACACATGTTTTCAAGGCTCTGTTTAGTGTTAGGGTTACTGCCCTCATATATGATTCGGCAAAGCTCCCATCTCGGGATGCCGTGATGAGGACATTGAACCAATAGATCCTTGAAACGTTCAAAGTATTTAGAGAATGGTTCAGCAGGGAGCTGGGCAAATTGGTTCAGTTCGCTACGGATTCGAGCTGTCTTTTGGTGTGGGTAGAATTTCTTAAGGAATGCAGCGACGAATTCTTCCCAATTCGTAATAGAGTGTGCGGTAGTGTTGTATAGCCACTTCTCGGCTATATCGCACAAGGTAAATGGAAGAAGTCGTAGACGCATCGCATCCACTGAAAGTTGTGACGTACCCATCATTGCGCATACGTTTTCAAATTTGGTAATGAAAACGTAAGCGTCCTCAGTCTCGAGTCCGTGGTATTTGGGTAAAAGATTGATATACTGGGGCTTGATTTCAAAGTTATCCCCATTGGCTGGTGGTGTGGATAAGCAGGTCGAAAGAGGACCTCTATGTGGATAGCATCTTTCCTGGAAAGAAATGCGGGGTGGATTCTGCGCACCAACGGACGGCGGCAGATTAGGGTTAAAGAAGTTCGATGGATTCGGATCCATCGGTGTGGGTGTGGTAGTAGGTAAAGAAAAGGTAAATGGAGAAATATCGACTTCGAAGTCGATAAAGGGTACGCGGACTAAACGGGCACTAGAATCCCGTGTCCAGCCTATCTTGCACTAAAATGGGTTAGTACAAGTGGCAGCATTGACTTATAATTAGGGGTAAATGAATGCGGTGTTTGCTTTTGAAAAAGGGACGGATTTTTTAAAAAATGATGCGACAAAACAAATGCAGCACACAACCCTAGAATCTAGTGGTCACCTAGGTCCGGCTCTAGACCGCTCCTAACTGCCAAAAGACAAGTCGCAGGATAGAATCCTCCACTGCCTCTTTGTCCCCCTGTGGCCGGATAAGTGCCAGGTAAGTGGGAAGGTACTCCACTACGTAAGTAGTGGGCCTAATTAAAAACCACTAGCCTTAGACACACTCGCCTTAGGCACCACAAGAAAACGCGGATAAGCAATGAATTACCCACGGCCTACTCTTGTCCTAATTGAGCGCGACAGTCCTTAGAGTCTTCTCTAGATTTCTTTTAGTTAATGAGGGTAATGCGGATGCAAGTTTTGCGATTTTCGGGGCCTAGGAAGGGTAATGAAATCCCCACCTAATTTGGATTTGGCCGTGCCCCTTAAATTTCCGTATTAGAATGCAAACAACCAAGAAATCAAAATCATGCACAATTTTAATTTTGCTTTTGCGGCGCTGCGATTATTTGCAAAGAATCCTGCAGAAAAGGGTTAATTGGAGCTAAAAGAGGAGAGGGGAGAGAGCAAGAAAGTACCTGCACTGAAAATTTTGCAGAGAACCCTTCACCAAGCCGCGGAACCGCCGCACTTGGTGGGTACTCGCCGCGGAAACGCGCTCCCACAGTGAGATCACTGTACACAATTTCTTCAGGGAGCTTATCTTGGCCCCCTCAGCTCTCTGGTATATTCCAAAAAAATTTTCCACAGCAGAGAATGCTCCAGATCACCTTGCAATCAATCACAACATACGTATAAGAGTTTGTACGAATTTTGATTTCAAGAAGTAAAATGTAATAATTCTTTCAATTCAAACTATAAAATGTAAACGAATTAGCGCGCGATCCCCGGCAACGGCGCCATTTTGATTGGTAGATTTTCCGTTGTGTTTGTATAAAATTGTAAAGAAATCACAACCAAAAATTATTTTGACCGCAATCAAACTACGGTGTCAATTGTAGTTCATGAATGAGTGTGGATCGTCCACAGGGATTGCACGATTCATTTATAACTTTGATACGTTTGAAATGAAAAGTTAAGCAACAATAAAAGAAAACATGATTCAAGAATGATTTGTATTCGAGTGTCACTATTCTTTATTCAAGAATCAAGAAACTATAAACAATCAAGAATCGGTGTTTCGATAATATTTCCAATCAACAATCAAGAATATAAGAGAGGCTCGTAGTAATTGATCGGATCTTTAGACGTGATGTAATCTAAAAGGTTTCGTGTTCTTGTCCTTCGAAGAATTGATACTAGATCAATGGTGATCGACGAGAGTTAGGGCTTTCTTGATGAAATTAGGGTTTCATCTCTTAACCCTTGTTCTTTCGAGGATACCATTTATATTCTAGCCTCTAGCAATTTCAAGAAACGATCGGAACTCCCCAATCTCGAGCGATGTCGATCAAGAAAGCATCGCAACGAATTGGGTCGTCGATTCTTGAACTTGCTAGGGTTTACAAACTCGTGGGATTCAAGAATCGATTGCAAATTTGTTACATCATCATACTAAAGATCGTTTCGACTCCTTAACAAGCGGAGTTTTATTCACACATCACAACACAGAAAAGATTTACTAATTGTAAAGAATTCATGATGCAGAAATTAAAGAAAGCAAGATAAAAGAATATCACCTTTATTTATCTCAACAATTTTGATTACATTCGCTTCAAGAACTACAAGAGGAAAAATCTAAATCGTTGATCGGGCGTCGCTCGGCTTCGTGAGTCGTGGATCGGCTTCGGATCGCTTGCTCCGTTGAAGATCGGCTCCGCTCCTAAAGGTTGTAAGGCTTCTTGCTTAATGGGTACTCGGGATTCTTGATTTCAATTGGAATTAGGGTTAGGGTTTCGCACAAGCCTTGTCACTAGACTTGTGGAAGAAGATGATGTAAGAGGGATAGATTCACTAATTGGATGAATAATTCCCAAGGTTGAATAATTTGGATCATGAACCTAGGGTCTTATTTATAGAGCTCCCAAACCCTAGGTTTAGGTTTGAATTAGAAGTTTCCCTCCCAAAGTTTGTTGAAAGAGTTTGTTAGGAACTAGCTTAGGGTTTAAGCTAGGGTTTAGGGAAAGTTCTAGAATAATAGGCTAATTTAGTGAAGCTCAAAGTGTTTGCTGATCTGGTAGAAGTCCCTGGAATCTTCTGGAAACTGAGATACATTTCTGAGCTGTAGGCCCTGATACAGGAGTTGTGCACAAAAAAATGAGGAGATGATCCCCTTGGTCAACCGCGGATCCGCGGCATTAGCAAGCCCATGCCGCTGATCCGCGGCCATGTGGAGTCCTTGGGCTTGGTGCCTTCTTCTGTGGTCTTGCACTGCTATTTGGGGCTTTGTATGATATGTTGATGTGTGATTGCTCCTTTGGATTGATACCAGATTTGAAATTAGTGAGTTGACGTATCTTTTGAGCAGTGTAATGTTCGAGCAAGCTTCCCTTTTTTTGCACAGACTTCGAAACACGGGTTGCGATATATAGAAAATATGCCATGTAATGCAATGCAGTCAATTTCCCTAGAAATGTCGGTTTTAAGGTCTAGTACATGTAATCTGATAATCTATGATAGATTTGCAAATATGTGAAATACGGATACCGAACACTTCTATATGAATGCAGATGATAGGGAAATTGCCGGTTAAAATATGTAATATTTTCGACTGATCAGTGCGCCAAAGTCATGAGCCAATCCCAAACCATGAGCCATACGCCAAAGCCATGTGCTAATCCCGAGCCATCAGCCATGCACCAACCCTTTGGCACCGACGCCAAGTTTGTTGAAGTGCCTGCTTCATTTTGGGAAATTAATTTCCCTTTATCTTTCTAAAAAAGAAAGTTATTTTCTTGTTAACAAGAATTTTTCTCTGTATCTTTCTAAAACAAGAAAGATGCTTTCTCTGTTAACAAAAAGCTCTTGGATCAAAAATCCAACGATGCTGAAGCATCACAGGTTGATCTTAAGATCAATTTAGAGATCTCTGAATGAGAGATTCTCTCAACCTGATTAATTTTCTTCTTTCTTATAAATATGAGAGGGGGAGATTAATCTCGAGATACACAATACTCCGCATAAGGTAAAGATAATAGAGACTTAAGTCTCTGCCAAGATCTTCATCTTCCTCTAAAAATTTCAAGATCCAACCGAAACTTAAGTCTCCAAAACCCTAGGTAAATAATGGAGAAAACTCTTCTTTTTTCCTATTTTCTCTTTTAAAAAAGGCTAACCTTCATAAGAACTTACGTTCTTCTCCTGGATCAAAGATCCATGAGGTAAATCTCCCTCTTGTCGAGGAATTAAGCCTTCATGGAGGAGTTTGATCTCAAAATTTAAGATCTATGGGGAAAACTTAAGTGTTTCCCCCATCAAAAGAAACATGTTCACTAAGATCAATGTAAAACCCAAGTTTAAGACCTAAGTTCTTACCAAGGACCGTAAACAAAATCCAAGATCATGAAAAATTGACCTTGATGATTTTTAATGATAAAAAAGATCATTTTTTAGAAGCTTAAGCTTAAAAAACATGGCTTTGAAAGGTTAAACTTTCTGTGATGGAAATTGGAGTTAACTCTAAAACCCTATCGTTGCACCAGCATCAAAATTGTTGTGCCAATGTTGATGCACCAACGATGACCCGCAAAGAGGGCGCCAAAGCTTAAGCTTTGTTTTGGGGCTGTGTTAAGCCGGTTCAAGCCGAGCCAACTGCCAAGTGCCAATATTCCACCGGTCGCTATGTGAAATGCTCGTGACAAAGCGCCAATGTTTCCCTCGGCCGCAACGTGAAATGCACAAGGGCAAGCCGCCGAGCCGCCTAAGCGCCAAGTGCCAAGAACGGAGCATTACTTGTAAGGTCCATAATGCTCGTGCCGAAAGACTCGCGGCTAGGGAGGAAGCGAAAAAAACTTTTAAGGAAGCAATAATGACCAAAATCTTAGAATCGGTTCTAAACACTAAATTAGCAAAGAAAACATACAAGGTTAGGAGGCTAGCTACCTTTTTAGTGTGTCCACCCAATTGAAAAGACCCCAACACCGCTCTATGGACTCTATCTAAGCTCTGAAGTCATCAGGAACGTGCTTACAAGCCAATCGACCTTGCTGGAGATGATCCATCCGAGAGAGTCCGAAATCAAGCTCTAGCTTCACACCATGATATCAAAGTGAAGCAACTCACAACCTAAGCTTACTAGGAATAAGCTGTGAGTGATGTAGTGAAGTGAATCTCTAGTTTTCTCTCTTTGTCAAATATCTTTTCTCTTGAAGAAGCTCACATGAGAAAAGAAGAAAAGAGGAAAAAGATATGAAAGTAAAACTTATGCATATCCTAAATCCATTTTTTCTTCTTATCTGTAATGACTCTGAAATTCCTGTACAGAAATTTCTTTTATTTCACATTAAAGGGGTATTACAGCCTGTGTAAGAGTTAAAAGTTAAATTTGTTTAATAAAAGCAACAAACAACTTATAGCACATTGGTAAACCCCCTGCACTGCTGTGACATGGCCTGTGTGTTCGAATCCCTTCAGACCCAATTATTTTTTCAAAATTTTCTTTTTAATTTTTCGGAAGCCTAAGGGTTGCACGTTCAATACACGGAGAAACGAAAAGTTTCAGAAAAATCAAACAGGCGCAATGAGGTGTACACACACAACTTGACACGTGGCACAAATCTCGAGACAAATCACCACATCTCAACCGCCCGTTTCCTCCCTATGGCTGGCGCTGATGGTCCAAAATGTCTTAATCGCCTCCGTACTTTGCACACTTGTCCCTTCAGCTCCCCTTAACTCCACTGCACCGTTTGATTTTTCTGCAATCAAACAGAGACCCTTCAATTCACCATTTAACACATTTTTAATGCATTTTAATCCAAAATTTTAATTTCCAAACCCTAATTCTTTACTATAAATACCACCCCATGCCCTAACTCCCCTCTATTCTGAAAATTTCTAGCAAAATCACCTCAAAAGTTCCTAAGTGCAAGTGGAGTTAGCAACCAAGCTTTTTCCATCGAATATCGAAGCCGTTTCCAGAGCTTCCGCGACGCTATGAAACCCCCTCTCTTTTCATTACTCCCTTCTCAATATTATAAAGCCGAAAGTCCCTCTCATCTCTTCTTCTTTTCATCTCAATTCATCTCTTAAAAGTATATCGGTAAAGTGAAGTTAACTCCGATACATTTTTTAATAAAAACTTGGAACTCCCTTTTTCTTAATGCATAGGTAAAACTAACTTTACCACCCTACATGTAATTTTAATTACAATCTTTTAGTTTTGAGTTTAACCAAAACGTCCATGTGAAATTATTATAAAACGAACTTTTCATTAAAATACTATGAACTTTAGTATCACTCTCTTATCGATAATTAGTTTAAATACCTTTAGAAAAACTTCATGGGGTAACGACCTACCCCACACGCACACTATGGTGTCATAGCACGGTACTTTAAACATATAGCTATTTTAAAAAATAAGTTTTTCATTAAAATACCACACATTTTCAAAATGGGTTTCTTTTAATCAGTATTTTGTAATCCTTTACAAATACGCCTCTACAACTCTCGTTAGGGGACCCGCTAATGGATGGTGTGGATTATCGCACATCCTTGGGACAGAAGAGCAAGATGCAGAACTCCTCACGGAGTATTCGGTCTCGAAAGGAAATAAAAATACGGTTTTTAAGAAATACGAATTTTCTAAATAAAAACTAAATTTTGGAAAATTATATAAAACTATGAACTCGTATTTTCAATAAAAGCATGTTATGAAACTATATTTTTAAAAATGAAAATTTAAATTTTTTAATAAAATACCATCAAGTTTCCAAAAGAGCTAGTTTTCAATAAAATACCACAAACTTTTAAAAAGACTAAGTTTCATCACAAAAAATAACATTTAAATTAAAATCCATGTTCATGAAAATCCTAAATATTATAAATCACCCTTGAGATTTATTTTTAAACTATATTAAAGTATTTTTCATAAAACCCTCTCAAGATATGCAAAACAATATTTTAAGGACTTTAATTTAATATAGGTTTAAGCGGGATCAATTCTCTTGAGCCCCAGGGAGCCGGAGAAAGTGAATGCTTGTTTATTCAGGTTAGACAACTTAACGGAGTTATCAATGATAATTGTCTTAGAAAATAACACAAATCCTGCCGTCTATGTGCAACAGTTGCCGATTACTCCCGAACTTAAGATGTTGCAAGAACAAAATCCTTTTCATAAGATTCTAACTCCAACATGAATCCAAACTCATACCAGAATCCAAAATCAAACACAAGCTTGAATACTTAATCATGAACCTGAACACATGAATTCAAATATCAAACTTGAACTTGAACACTTGACTCGACTTGACCGAACCATGGTTATAACTTGACATGACTACCTGAATACATGATTACATCTTGAAAATGGACCGGTACATTTTATATCTATGGATTCGGTCAAGACCTGTACTCTTAACTTATACAATACAATACACGGGGATAAAGGGATGGATTGGTACGGAATGTATATCATGGCACGAGAGGTCACTTAAAAAACACCTACATGAATTCACATGCCGTTGTCCCATGGGTTATGACGGGGCCTTATACTACATGTTATTATAGTCTAAGAGGTAAGATGGACTCCTCTCGTATACAAGAATACTTTTCTTATCAAACTACAAATAACTATCTTAAACCTGTGGACAATCATTTACAACTTTACATGTTCATTTCACATTATATATTATCTTCACTTTCTTCTTTTGGGACTTACCGAGCGCTAGTTCACTGACGATATTCATTTCTGTTTCTTACTTTGGAATGTTCGTCAGGAGGACCGAACTCTAAAGACGTAGAGCCGAGCCAGGAGGACTTGGACCAGTTCCAGCTCAGCCTGAATACTAGTTCTTCCTGCACTTACTTTCAGTATGCCATTGTTTAGGAATTTGCTTTTATTATTGTATCTTTTACTTTCAGACAGGTGTATGTAAAGTTGAATGTAAATAAAGTTATTGTTTCATTTTATTACTCTTATCATTCTTGTTCATTGTTATATTTCTTAATTATGCTTAACGTATTTGTTTCATAGTAAATACGTTGCGGGTTTACCACTTCACTGTTTCCGTCTATTGGGAAGCGGGGCATGACAGGTTTTGTTGGCGGCCCATGCGGGTCAGTTCTGCATGAAGTCTTAAACAATATATCACAAGAATTATAAGAATCAACAACTATACATTCCTTGCATTTCAAATTTCTTGATTATATTCTAACCTTTCCTTTTCTATCAAGGTGATGGATTCTCCCAATAACACCAGTACCAATGTCAATGGCAACAAATCACCATGTACTTTACCACCCCCTACCGTTGCTGCTCCAATCAACGAACAGACGGTGCTTTTAGAAGCCATCAAAAGTCTTCTGGAGGGCCAGCAGCAGCAGACTGCTATTATCATGAATCGCCCGGAAACCGAAGCACCTGGAGTAAAGCAATTTCATGCGTTGCATCCGAGGAATTTTTTAGGGAAAGAAAGTCCTCTTGAGGCTGAAGAATGGGCCCAGAGTATAGAGGACGATCTTACCGCAGCACAAGTACCAAACATAGTTTGGGTTCGTGTGGCCAAGCTTCAGCTCACCGACAATGCAAGTGTCTGGTGGAAACTGAGGAAAGCCATCTCACATAACCAATAGAGTGGAAGACGTTTCGTGATCTGTTTGATGCGAAGTTTTCCCCGAGACTTCTCGGTTTGAGATGGAGCAACACTTCATCCACTAGCAACAAGGCTCCATGTGGGTAAAATCAGTGGATAAATATGATACCGAATTCATCATGCTTAGCAGGTAAAGAGTTCGTATCAAATTATGTTCCGTAAAACACATCAATATCCTGACATCAATATCTTATCAGGTTCGTGGCACACTTGATCCCGACCGATGAGATTCGGGCTAGATGATTCCAGCAGGGCTTAGACCTGGAGATTTAGGCGGCTTTAGCCACAGGCGGCTATCCAACTCATGAACTCGCCCTGAAGTCACCACGTCGTTATGAAGCTGTGGTCAAGAAGAAGGGTAAGCCTCAAACAGCCGGATTCAAACGCCCTTCTACATAGATGACAGGAGGAGCCTCTTCTAGGCCGACTTTTGCACCAAAGAGGCCCGGAGGATCATTCAACCGGTCCGGTCCAGATTTCTGTTTCTACTGCAATAGAACTGGACACTTGGCGAAGAACTGCAGGCATGCAAATAGCCTTTGTTTGATTTGTGGCGCATCTAATCATGTGATAAGAGCATGCCCATATCATATTAACACAGCACCAGCACCTACACCCACAATTACAGCTCCGCAGAGGCCAGCCATTCAGGATCCTGCACCTCGCTTAGCTTTTCCTGCACCAGCTCTACATGGACCACCTGTACAGCCTCATCGTCAATTTCACTGGGCACAGAGAAACGTGCCTCAAGGGCAGAGGAATGTGCTTACGGTAAAGAGGAATGTGTTGGGTTACGGCAGCGCCCTGGCCATCAAACCGTGGCCGAAAGTGGAACAAAAATTTCTAAACCGGCGCTACCACAACCCCTGAATACGAATCGACCATTAACCCTAAATCTAGCAAGCAATATCAAAGGAGTTGAGATGTTATACCGAATGATCCGTGTTCTTCGGTCTTTAACCTCTTCCAAAGCTTCTAGTGGCCGCCACGATCAAGTTTGGTCACCGGTCTCCCTCCATTGAAGATGATCCACCCGAATGTCTATGAATCGAGCTCCTACTTCATAACTGAAGTAACTAGGGTATCTTGTTTGCTAAACTTGATAGCCTAGAAGATGTAGAGTCTAATGGAGGATTAATTTGTCTCTAAACACCCTAGGTTTCTCAACACATGAAAGGGTTAGGCTGGAGGAAGAAGAAGAAGCCATGGGAGATGAAAGTGTGAAGCTTGAGCTCAACTCAAGAAACAGAATGGCTTGTGTTTGTGAGAGTGTGAGAGTGGAAATATCAACTCTAGGAAAATATCTCAAGCCAAGAAAAATATCTCACACTGTCACGTCCTGCTTCCCAGAGTGCGCTAAGATCGGCACGTGACAGAGCCAACCATACTAAATGTGGCTAGGAAACATCCCTCCACAGTCACATTACGGCTGTCCATAAGATATCAAGAACATTAGAAATAAAATAAACTATCTAGTACATGTCCATATGCCAGAATAAACGAGTCAAGAAATAATATGCGGAAGCAATAAATCCAATAAACAAAAACATCTGGAAAATACGTCCTAAATACGGGTTCACATCAGGAAATGAAAGTATGAAAATAAAACTAAACTAAACTAGATACTAACAGGATCCTCACTACTCGGCCTGTCGGCTAAAATACTCCTGGTCAGCCTGCGACAAAGATAGAGGATCTGGACTATGCGAAACCCAGACGTCAGTGCTTCATAATATCAACAATAATAAATGAACAGGATACATGAGATATGCAGGTATAAATATAAACGATGACATGAATATAGAAAGTAAACACAGAAATGAAACAGTGCGGTGTATGTACAGGTGGCATGCAACCTATTTCTGGACTCTAGGTTATCTAATCTAAAGTCTTTGAAATCAATTAATGTAATCCTCATCGTAACCCATAAGACTATGTCCCGTTCATTCCCCACGGGACCACGGTAACATGATTATTCAGTATATGCCCCGTTCATTCCCCACAGGACCACGGTAACAGGATTTTTCCGTAACGCCCGAAAATACGGCAAACAATATAATAGCCCTTTGAGTTACGTTCGGTTACATTCTTGATTTCCCCTTATCCCCAAGGTTATGTGTTCAAGTCAGGTATTGATAAATTTGGAGCTAATGCCAACACAGGATCAAGCAGGTATAAGTTTGTCTATGCAGACAACAGGATATGTCTGTCAGGACAACATGTCAGGATTGTCGGCATTAGAAACAGGATCAGGTAACATATCAAGTAGTGGTGTATCAGGTCATGACAGGTAGTGCACAGGTATAAAACGGATGCTCATAATAAAACTGTAGCAAGTACGGATGCACGATAAAAGTACGGATGCACAGTAAAACACAGATGCACAAATATCTATCAGGGATTTCATCTGCAACTCCATGACTACGTAGGATACACATTATCAAGCATAGGGTGCTAATGTAACAGTAATATGAATTAATATGACATGGCATGCAACTAGATATATAATAAATTGTACGGATGCGAACGGATATCAGGAAAACGGTAAAACTGTAACATGGATGCACAATACAATAAATATGCAATATTTTTATTAATATAGATGAAAGTATAATAATATAGCATGTATCAAACTAACTTGCATGCAACCAGATATGTAATTAATGATATGGATGCGTACGGCCATCCGAAAACAGTAAAACAGTAACATGGATGTACAATGCAGTAAACATGTGATATTTTTATTCATATGGATGCAAAATAAGTATTATAGCATGTAGCAAGGTAAACTTGCCTGATCAGATCTCAATACGGGGTGCGTACGCAGCGTCCGATGTCGAGTAAACGTCGCAATGTACACACACGCACACGGGACAGGACCAGGAAAAGTAAGAAGGTGACCACGCTGGCTGGGAACGTCCACTGGGTCGGCCTGATTGTCAGCGACGGCACGGTTCCGGCGATGACCGGAAAACAAGAAAAAGAAAAGAGAAGAAAGAAGAAGAATAAGAGGAAGAAGAAGAAGAAGGGGCTGGTGCTCTGGAGTTTGGTTCGAGGGTTATGGGACAGAGGCTAGAACAGAGATGGTGACGACGTCGATGATGGGGGTTTTCCGGCGAAGTACACGGTGAAGGCAGTGGGGTTTCTTGATCGTCGGGGAGTGGGTGGTTCAGGTGTTGTGGGTTCGGGGTTTGGCTGGGGTGTTGGTGAGGAGAAGGAGGAGGCGAGGTCGAGGGTGAGACGACGACGAGCGTGGTCGCCGGCGGTAGAGGCAGGGTGTGCGGGCGACGATGGGTGCAGGCGAGGGTTGCTGGGTTCATCGGGGAGACGAGAAGGAGAATAGGAAGGAAAGGAGAGGGTGAGCAGGTGTCGACAAGGATGAGGGATAGTCGATGTAACAACTCCAATTTTGTATACCAAAAATTTGCTTTAAATATAGTGTATACTTAGAGTATTAATGTTGCTGGAAACAATTTAAGTATCTAATTCCTTACAATAATTACAAGAAGAAGCTTGTAGCTCATTGGTAATACCTTGCACTGCTGAACCAAGCCACCGGAGTTCAAATCCCATGCCCCACATTATTTTTGTATTTATTTTGTTTTATTTTTTTTTGAAGTCAACGGTAAAAAGGCCATAACTCCCAAAATATGTACTGGACAACAAAAAGTAAAAATACCAAGTTGTTCCTCAGGAAAACCCCCGGCCATTGGACCCTTGACTCGGCCTGACTCGGCGCAGCCGGCCGGCGACTCGGCCGACTCGGTCCGGCGCCGCCGGCCGGACTTGGCCCGACGGCCGAGTCACCAACTGAGAAAAGTTGGGTCTTGACCTGGTCCACCCTCCTGCATACTTTAAATGCTTGGATCAGTTATCATTTGGCCAATAAATCCCTTTTAATCCTATGTTTAATGATTTTTAATGAATTTTTACAATTTTTTAATATTTTTTTTAATCCTAACCCTAACCCTAGCCTAGCCCTATATAAAGACCCCTACCCTCTACCATTTCACCTCACAACTCTAAGTCCACTCTCCCAAATTCTCGAGAACTCGGTACGAAGAGCGAGAAGCGAAGCGCTGCCGAAACCGACGACGGATTCCGGCGACCGGATCAGAACCTTCGCGACGTTTTCGACGTATCGACCACCATCACCTTCCCTAGCCCCCTTAGCTTGTCCAAACCCGTAAGTCTCACCTCTTCTATCTCCCTTTTCTTTAAGGTAAAAATACGACTTTTTGGAACCCGACGGAAATCAGACAAACCGATTTCCGATTCGGTTTTTCTATAAATTTCCACTTGTCACCTAATACATAATACCTAAACTTATGTATGATGACTATTAATCACCTAGAAACCAATTTAAATAAAGTTACTCACATGAAATGATAGCTTCTTTACAATATCGTATTCTTTTCATAAAAATACCATAAAGTTTATTTTTCTTGTTCTAATTAATTACCTCACTCCTAAATAGGTTTATCTTGATCACTAAACTTGTAGAAACCAATTTGAATGAAATTTCACACATGAAATGATAACGTTTTCGAATACCGTATTCTTGCGCTTTAATACCTTCAAGTTTAATATATCTTGTTTAACCTCTAAACTTCATCAAAACTTAAAATAAGTCACGAGGTAAGGACCTACCTCTACACACATACAAATATAACCCTAATTGATATATGTCAAAACATAGAATACGAAATTACAGGACTTTTCACTAAAATACCATATTCTTTATAATCTTTTCTTGAAAGCTTTCAGTTGTAAACATTTCTAAATAAAATCTTTTATAAAATGAAAGCACGATTGGTCATGGACATCGATCGTTTATCTAAACTGACTTTGTGGTGTCTAGGCTAGGCAAGTGAGCTTGGGTAACTTTAAAAGGCCCGTCTCACGATTCGTGAGCGGATCCCTCCCTCCTCACTTGTACTTACCTGGCCACAATTGGCGGTGAAGAGGCGATTTGAGGCTTCTAATGACTTATCGTTTAGACCTTAGAAATAGGCTAGTTGGCTTAGGAAAGCCTAACAACTAAAATACGGAAAACTATACTTTTTGCAAATAAATACCTTATATTTATAAAACCGTTTTCCTAAATGAAAAGTATTTATAAAACCTAAGCAAAGTGCCGCTACAACCCACCTTTGGGGAACCCGTTAGGGATAGTACGGTTCATCGTGCACCCGCGGGCTAGTAGTGCGAGATTCAGACCTCTGCAAGGAGCATTCGGTCTCGAAAGGTTTAAAATTACAGCATTTAAGAATAATGTGATTTTGGAAAAAAAATAAAATATTTATTTAAAATTATTCTTGTATTAATATATATTTAAATACCAATTAGACACCTATTTTATTATAATATAAAGTTTCCACATTTTCCTAAAAAAATTACAAGATTAAAATTTACATTAAAATACCATGAGTTTCAAATAAATCAATTAATACTTTTATTATGATATATTCACTAGAATAACACAAATAAAATTCACACTCATTATAACTATAAATACGAATATTAAATACTTGAGGTGTATTTTGAAAACTATACAATAGTACTTTTTACATAAAACCCGCTCAAGTTTTATAAATTACAATAAGGCCCCTAACAAATATCGAACTTCAACTTACCTTCTTTTAGTCTGACTCGGGTTAGAGTCTGACTATTTCTGACTTGAATACGATTCAAGTCAATCTATATTCTTTTATGTTCCAACACAATTTGAATACATGAATCCCTGAATCCAATTAACAATATATTCATTTTGACTAAATCAAACCATGGATATTCATCCATTATCCTGATATTCCATTTTCCTGATTACACAGTTACAACATATTTACTGATATCATGGTTTTGGTCAGTCATCCAACTTACATATTTCAATACTATAATACTGTTAAAACACTACGGGGTTTAAGGGGTAGATTGGTACGGAAGGTGCTAAAAGTGGCACGAGGTGGTCAGATTAAGACACCTAACCTGAATCCTATTGTTGTTGTACCGTGGCATAACGGTTCCTTGTACTTTCCTTTTGCCCTGATCTCTAGCATATAGAGACCCCCTCGTATACACCGGTATCCTTCTGTACCAAGCTACAAACAACAGCGTTACACAATGTTCCATAATATTCAACAATATAATACTTTAGAAAATACTGTTACTCTGTCATTCTCATTCTTCTTATTCTTTGGGACTTACCGAGCGATCTGTTCGCTGACGACATTCTATTTCTTTCTTCTTGGAATGTCGTCAGGTGCGTTGGACCAAGCTGAGATCGAGCCCACCGGTGAAAATTTGGAGCAATTCCACGAAGATCCCGAGCTCTAGATATTGTACCTTGTTCTTTCCAGTATTTTCATTTACTGTTATGCCACTGTTTAGGCATCGCTTTTCATTTCAGTTGTATTTTCTTTTCATGCATTGTACAAAGAATGTTATTAATAAAAGTTGCTGTTATTTCTATATCTTTCGTCTCTTGTGATTTACTTTATATTGCTTAGTTACGCTTAGCGTATGTACTTCTGAGTATATACGTAGCGGGCCTCGTCGCGTCCACTTCGCCGTACATTGGGAAGCGGGGCGTGACAGTCGACGACGGCGAGGCGAGGTCGACGAGGTACACGGTGAAGGTTGGGTTCTTGGGATGAGGTCGTCGGAGATGGGTATGGGTGAAGGCGCCGGGGTGGTGGTGTGGAAGAGGATGAGAAGGCGAGAGGAAGGTGAGGTTAGGATGAAGGCGAGGGTGTCGGCGGGGAGAGGCAAGGCTCGGTGGCTAGGGTTAGGGTTCGTGACCAGAGGGCGGAGGCGGGACGCGAAGGAAGAAAATGAGAGGAGAGAGAGAGAACGTGGGTTTTTGGGTATGGGAAAAAAATAAATTATATAAAGAAAGAGAGAAAGAGAGAGAGAGAGAGATGGTCTGTTAGCATAGTACAAAAAATCTTTTAAAAATATTTAAAATGAAATAAAATATAACGAATATAATTTTAACAGTTAAAAATCGTAAGGATATAATATTGATTGTAATTGAGATTTTGGCTAATACAAAAATAGTCCAAAACACGCCCGGATCGGGTCTAAAATTATGGTTTGAAAATAAGGTTAATATACGTGTAAACCAAAACCAAAATACGATATCCGGGTAATGAAAATGCATACCCCCAAGAACGGATGCACGTAGTGTGCATGTAGCGATCCAAACAGGTCCGTTTCACTGAACAGGACGAGAACACGATATACGGATGCCACCAGAGGGTTCGGGGTATGGTGCAGGCCAAGTTAGATATTTTTAAAATATTTTATTTGAATTTATAAGTTATATTAAAAAAATGCAGATGCTTGATATAATGTAGTTATACAACATGAAAGTGCACGGATCCTCAAAACTAGCCGGGATAAATCATACATAGGAATAAAGACGGGTTTCCAGCAAGCAGGTCGGGTCAGATGAAAATACAGATACCAATTACACTATTCACACCCAAAACACAATAAATTAAGAAATAGCCATAAATAAAGAAATACCCTAAACAACTGGTATAAATGAACTAGGGTGTTACACACACCACAAACAAAAATATCAAGCATGCAAGAATAGTGTATCATAAGTCACCCAATAAGTCACCCAATAAATCACCCCATGAGTCACTAAATCAAGCATGCTTGAATTAAGCTAAGCACACTCATCTCTCACCTCAATTAACCATTTAACCTAAAATGGTTAAGAAACAATAATGAGGTGTTGTTCTTCTAGAACAATCTTGTAATAAATTATAAGAATTCCCCTCATCCGTATATACATACCCGTATCCGTATTCCGAAAAATACGTTACAATGAGAAAAAAAATAACCCAACAATATAATACTAGGATCCGGATTAAACCAAAGCCCACTAGTATTATCCGTCCGAATTATGATACGTGCACTAGTGCACGTTTATGATCGAACCCTGTCGTAAAACCATATGGCCTTTACATCGTTTCTCCCGAAGCAGGGAAACTCTCTGTGTGGGACTCTAAAGACTCGTCAATATGCTGGAAGTGGGTTTAACCATAAGCAGGTCAGCGGCACTAGATGTACATAACGGCTACCCAGGTATCGAGCGAAAGGAAGGCCGACGAGCAAACTCATCCTGACCCCTACTGAGCCTATCTGTGATAATATCCGTACAGTACGGTCTGTTCGTCTAAGAGTATCGCATATCGAATCTAGGGGTGGATAAAGTCAGACCCCTAAAAACGTGACATTTCGTGTCGGTATGAAGCTCATCACAAACTGAGAAACTATTTATCCAAATCAGTAATTCTCGACTATCTTGATCAAGGATTTCTGGTGATGGTCACCCGTGCACTGCACGACATCAACCCCCAATACCGGGAGAGAAGAATCCCCGACGATCTACTCACTGCCTCCATGTGGCTCGGGACTGTACCAAACTAAAACCTGTTTGCACGACTCCTTTGAGCCGTGGTAGGGTAGTAATCAAAGCACAGTGGGAACTCACACGAGACAAATGACGATCTCAGGTCGACAGACTAATCTGTACACATATCACCTGAGAACTGCTATCTGACAACAGATATAATACCAACTAGCAGGTTCCCGGCGAGTCCATCCAGTGTACTCATAACCCAATGAGCACCTGCATACTATCTTAGGTGAACAAACTAACACCAATGGCTTATGAGACCGGCCACCGTCCCTCGTCGGGGTCTCGATCAGTATACACTAGTCTACTCTGGAGTATCGATACCCAGTCTCGATACTCCCACGACTAGGGACATTTAAGGATGTGCTTATAGACCACCCAGCTCCCACGTATATGATCGCCATCATAATGCTGGTAATCAAGCAAGAATCCTATGGGCTCTATCAACATATAATAGTGAATTGTAATGCCACATAAAGCATGTACATGATGATAAAGATAAACCAGATAGCATACTATCATCTTGAGTAAGACTGTTCTACCCGTATAGGTCCTCCCTCAATCATCTAATCGCGTGCCTGCGATTAAAATAATTGACTTGAGGGCACTATATCTAACAGAATGTACCGAGACGACAGGCTTTTATAATGACGGTCGAGGAGGACAAAGCCACAAGACAAGTCATCACCGATAAATTTCCCCACCCTTTCAAACCTTTCAATTCTTGCGTATTATTATACTTTTCCTATATCTAAATGAGATCTCACACAACTTAGGTACTATACTAGTAGCCACCCTTCCTACACTCGCACTTTTCGACACTGGAGCTTCATACTGCTTCATGTCATAATGATTCGTGAGAACGCACGTGATCCCCGTGAAGCCACTCATTTCAAGCTGGAATGTCAGTTCCGGGAATAGAGTCTTGAAGGTAACTTTGGGGTATGATCGGTGCCCAGTTGTATTTTGCGGTCGAGAATTCTATGTAAATTTCAAAGTACTAAACATACCAAATTTTGATGTTGTGTTGGGAATGGATTGGATAAGAGTATTCTATGCTACTATTGATTGCCATTAAAAGATGGTAGAATTTGAGATACCAGATCACCCAGTCTTCTATTTCAAAAGTGGAGATAGAACCTTGCAGCCAAGAAGCTACCGTGCTAAACCGAAGAATGCAGAAGTGTTCTTTCTACCTACGGAAGAAGAAAAGCCTAAAATAGTTCGAGAGTTCGAGGATGTGTTCCCTGAAGACATATCAGCTTTGCCTACCGATCGAGCTCTTGAATTTAGTATTGATTTACATCCTGGTACACAACCTGTAATCAAAGCTCTATACCGATTAAGTCTGGAGGGATTGAAGGAGATCCGTATCCAGTTGGAAAAACTTCTGAAGAAAAGTTGGATCCGTCCCAGTACTTCAAGTTGGGGATCTCCGGTGTTACTAGTGAATAAGAAAGAAGGTTCCTACAGGATGTGTATGGATTTTCGAGCTCTGAACAAAGTGAAAATTAAGAACAAATATCCACTACCGCGCATCGATGACCTTTTTGATCAGTTAAGTAGATCTTGTGTCTTTTCAAAGCTAGATCTTCGTTCGGGTTATCATCAGGTGAAGGTCAAAGAGTCCGACATTCTGAAGACGGCGTTTAAGACTTGTTATGGTCATTATGAATATCTCGTAATGCAATTTGGAGTGACCAATGCACCTGCCATCTTTATGAATTTGATGAACTAATTTTTCCGAGAGTACCTAGATAGGTTTGTTGTTATCTTCATCGACGACATCTTGGTGTATTCAAAGAATCGGAAAGAACACGTCGAGAAATTACGCATTGTCCTGGAGACATTACGACAACACCAACTTTACGCTAAGTAAAACAAGTGTGAATTTTGGCTAGATCAAGTCGGATTTCTCGGACATATTGTTTCAGGCGAGGGAATCTCGGTAGATCCTACTAAGGTGTCAGCTGTCAGCAAGTGGCCGACACCAAAAACGGTAAAAGAAATAAGAAGTTTATTGGGCTTAGCAGGATACTACAGACGGTTCATTGAAAGCTTCTCAAAGATCACAGCACCCTTGACTAAGCTCACACATAAAGACGAAGCATTCGTGTGGTCAGAAGCATGTGAAAAGGTTTTTGCAGAACTTAAGTCGAGGTTAACCTCTGCTCCTATCCTCGTAATACCGGATCAATCTGGCGGATTCGTTGTACATTGTGATGCGTCCGATAAAGAATTAGGATGTGTTCTACACCAGCATGGAAAAGTTGTGGCTTTTGCATCAAGATAGTTAAAGGTACATGAACGCAACTTTCCAATACATGATCTAGAATTGGCAGCCGTCATTTTCGCACTCAAGATTTGGTGCCACTATCTTTTGTGAGAACGAGTGGATATATATACTGACCACAAAAGTCTGAACTATGTATTTACTCAGAAGGAACTAAACATGCGGTAGAGAAGATGGCTAGAACTCATAGCGGACTTCGACATCAACCTACAGTATCATCCTAGAAAGGTGAACGCAGTTCCCGATGCCTTTAGTCGCCAGCCATTAGCAATGAACCTCACTACTCAGTGGAGACTAAAACAAGAACTGCATGGATTGGAGATTGAAGTAGTTGTACCAGGTAATGCTTCATCTTTGATGAACTTACAAGTCCAGTCCACTCTTGTCAAACAGATCAAGACAGCTCAAGCAAATGATGTCAAGCTACAAAAGATCCGAGAACAGGTAAAAAGTGGACTACGAACCGATTTCATCATCCACGAAGATGGATCCTTACAATATGGAAGCCGCTTATGCCTACCAGTCAGACCTGTTCGAAAAGAGTTGATGAAAGAAGCTCACAGCTCTCCGTATTCGGTACACCCCGGTGGAACGAAGATGTAAAAGGATCTACGGCAACACTACTGGTGGCATGGAATGAAGCGCGAAGTAGCTAGAAGCATAGCAAAGTGTTTGGTGTGTCAGCAAGTGAAGGCTGAATATCACAGAACTGCTGATCTATTTCAGCCGTTACCAATCCCAGACTGGAAGTGGCAGCATATTACCATGGACTTCGTGACTTCTCTCCCTCACAGCACGAAAGGTAACGACACAATTTGGATTATTGTGGATTGACTCACCAAGTTGGCTCACTTTATTCCATTTCGAGTTGGTCAGTCAATTGAGACGTTAGCAAAGAAGTACATGGAGGTGAGCATTAATCTAAAGTAAGATTTAAAAATTCAAGATGTACCATATTTGATACCCATAAACTCATACAGGAGATCGTGAGATTACATGGAGTACCTGTTTGCATTGTCTCCGATCGTGATAAAAGATTCTGATCACAATTTTGGCAGAGTCTGCAAGCCAGCCTGGGAATGAGTCTGAATTTCAGCACAACGTATCATCCACAAACAGATGGACAGTCCGAGTGAACAATTCAGATACTAGAAGATATGCTGAGATCCTGTATGTTAGACTTCGGAGGTTCGTGGGAAGATCACCTACACCTTGTGGAGTTTTCCATACAAAAACAGCTATCAGGCAAGCATTGGGATGGCACCATTCGCAGCACTTTACGGACGGAAATGTCATTCCCCGTTGAGTTGGGATGATGTTGGAGATCATGAACTCCTTAGACCAAAGATGATCGTGGCAACTGTGGACGTGGTTCGCAAGATTAGGGAAAGGATGCGCATAGCCCAAGACTGACAGAACCATTGGACAGATGCAAAGCGTCGACATCTGGAGTTCCAACCTAGAGACCATGTATTCCTGAAGATCTCTCCAAACAGAGGAGTGATACGATTTGGCAAAAGGGGTAAATTAAGTCCAAGATACGTAGGACCATTCGGAATACTCAAACAAGTTGGAGAAGTGGCATACCGCTTAGCACTACCACCTTCATTGGAAAGAGTGCACAACGTGTTCCACATATCCCAGTTACGACGATATGTGAGCAACCCCAGCCACATACTTGATCACTCAGAGCTCACAGTACAAACCGACATAATCTGCGAGCAACAACCAGTTGAGATCCTGGACCGAAAGATAAAAACATTACGGAACAAGGAGGTAAACTTGGTCCGAATGATGTAGACAAAGGATTCACTAGGAGAATCAACTTGGGAAAGAGAAGAAGATATGCGTACACGATTCCCCTATCTTTTTGAAAATTAGTATCTATATAATTGTAAATTTCGAGAACGAAATTTTTATAAGGAGGGTAGAATGTAACGACTCTGAAATTTCTGTATAGAAATTTCAGAGTACTTCACAGTAAAGGGGTATTACAGCCTATGTAAGAGTTAAAAATTAAATTTTTTTAATAAAATCAAGAAACAACTTGTAGCTCATTGGTAAAGCCCCTGCACTGCTGTGACGTGGCCTGTGCGTTCGAATCCCTTCAGACCCAAATATTTTTTCAGATTTTTCTTTTTAATTTTTCGGAAGCCCAAAGGTTGCTTGTGCAATCTACGGAGAAACGAAAAGTTTCAGAAAAATCAAACAGGCGCAATGAGGTGTACACACCCAACTTGACACGTGGCATAAATTTCGAGGCAAATCACCACATCTCGACCTCCCGTTTACTTCCTATGGCCGGTGCCAACGGTCCAAAATGCCCCAATCGCCTCCGTGCTTTGTACACTTGTCCTTTCAGCTCCCCTTAACTCTCCTGCACTATTTAATTTTCCCGCAATCAAATAGAGACTCTTCAATTCACCATTTAACATCTTTTTAATGCATTTTAATCCAAAATTTTAATTCCCAAACCCTAATTCTTCACTATAAATACCACCCCATGCCCTAGCTCCCCTCTATTCTGAAAATTTCTAGCAAAATCACCTCAAAAGTTTCTAAGTGCAAGTGGAGACAAATGGAGTTAGCAACCAAGATTTTTCCATCGAAGATCGAAGCCGTTTCCGGGGCTTCCGCGACGTCACGAAGTCCCCTCTCTTTTCATTACTCCCTTCTTGAAATTATAAAGCCTTAAGTCTCTCTCATCTCTTCTTCTTTTCATCTTAATTCATCTCGTAAAAGTATATCGATAAAGTAAAGTTACCTCCGATACAATTTTTTTAAAAATCTTGGAACTCCCTTTTCCTTAATGCATAGGTCAAACTAACTTTACCATCCTACTTGTAACTTTGATTACAATCATTTACCTTTGAGTTTAACCAAAACTTCCATGTGAAACTGTTATAAAACGAACTTTTCATTAAAATACCATGAAAATCACTTGTAACATTTCAGAAAATATAAAATATTATTTTTGGAAATTAATATTAAAATAATATATTTCGCGAAAACTACCCGATTTGCGAAATTGGGGTTTTCGTAAGTGGTATAAGTATATACCAATATTTGAAAATTTATCGGAGATTAAAATGATTTATTTATTTTAATGATATTTATCGGATTTTTGGCAAAATCCGTATTTTTACATTTTTCATGATTTTGCACCATGTCATGTGCATGTGTGGATGTGTGTGTTTGTGAGTTAGAGAGAATGAGATAAGAATAGAAAGGAAAAGAAATCAAACAAAGGAAACAAAAGAAAGAAAAGAGTGTGAATGGAATAATATTGATATCTTGAGATATTTTATGAAAGAAACAAGAATAGATATTTTGAGAGAGAGTGAGGGTAAGAGAGAGTGAGCCTATAAGAGGGAGAGTGAGACTTGGCTGCCCCATTATCATTCTCCATTGTTTCCCTCACTCATTTCTTCACCTCCTTCATCACACACTACCCCCATGCATCATCTCAAACCCTAGGCCAAAACCCCATGCAACCTTCACATAAAACATACACACATCCATTCTAAACCCTATGAACCAATCAAGTTTGTATTTTGGAGACTTGGGCAACTTAAGAAAGTTCTTTGGTTGCTATTAAGGTAATCCTTTCACCTTAGTTTAGAGTTTGTGTTATATATATCCTAGTTTAGTTAGAAATCGGTATAAATAGGTTATGTGATCTTGGAAAACTATAAGTTGCTGTTAAATGATAAGTTGAGGTATAGTGAGTGTTTACAAGACCTTAAGGATTGATTTAGAGGCCTGGAAATGAGATTAGAACTCGATACATGAAGTTAGAATTGTTCCGTGTCGGTTTTGTGAAACCTTAAGGCTTATAGGGAATCTAGGATGACCTAGGAAGTTTCTGAGAAAAACAAGCAACTCCAGAGACCTATTTAAGACATTAGGAGACCACCCTGAGAAGACGGACCCAAACGGAGCACCCCGGGCTGAGCTCGCCGGACTTCTGGGTAATGTGGCCGGCCAAGTTGTGGTGTTTGGTGCCTAGGTTTGGTCTGTAGCTCAGGTACTCCATATACAACACCCTATACTTGTTTGTTTTGTTCCTATTGACATGAACCAAAATCTGGGAGCTATTGTGAGTGGTTTTGGTTATGGTTTCCGTATTTTGGAATTTTTGGTTTTAGTATTTGATATTGTATTGGGTCATTGGATGTTTGTACGTCAACGACAAGAATTGTTTGGTTGGTTTTGCATGCATAGGCAATAGGTTCTAACCTATGAGCGTACCGCGTGCCGTATTGGATTTTGGAACTTGATGTTAATAGCTTTGCGATTTCGTATTGATTGTAGGTATCTTCACGCGGATTCTGAGACGACGAAGCGCATCAACTACGGCTAAGTGAGGAGTTTAGCAGGTGAGTAGATTTATATCTACGGGGGAAGTCGGGTGGATAGCGTATAGCACCCCCGCAAATTATTATGGAAACCTATATATATAGGATATGGTTAAAGGATTAGTAGGTGACATGATATGATAGAATTGATATGTATGAGATTTAGGGTAGCATGATGTGAGATATTAATGTGATAAAAGAGTATACGATGTGATATGATGACTTGGTGTGATATGTCGTTATATGGATGCGAGTCGATATGAGATAGTTGATACCTTTGTCGGTCCCCTGATATGAGATTGTTATAGATGTGACCTGGGATATAGGTATATAGATATATATAATGTTGTGAATCACGAGTGATATGTCGTACGATAGATTATACCGTACGTGATGTTGTGAGGCTGGATGCCGATTGATAGATTCACTGACTCGGATATATTGTAGATACATAGACCTTATAGCATTTAGCTTACGATGTATTTTATGCTGTGTTCATGATATTCACATTGCATTGCATATACCTGTGCTAGTACACCTACACTATTATTGATGATGCGTATGTTACACTTACACAGATTGGCCGGCTCACACACCATCACTATCGATAATTGTTATATCATTTACACAATAGAATTGTTACATCATGCCATGATATACTTGCCATGATCACATCACTATACTATGTTGCATGATATACTTGCCATGCTCACATCACTATGCTATGTTGCATGATATACTTGCTATGTTCACATCATTTGGATATGCCATAGGATATACTGATATTGTCACATCACTGTTCTATGTTGCATGATACACGGATATGCTTACATTTCTGTTATATGTCGCATACATCATGCTTTACGATTATATGCATTGAGCTGTTGTTTTCATGAGATTCTGGATTTGAGAACCGTGGTTAAATTTCAGAGGATATTATGTATTTTTTTAAAAACCCAGTTTCTCTTGATATGATATTTCAGTGCGTCCACCATGCGTTTTCTCGGTTCTGAGATATGTGATATGTGAAACCCGATTCGAGGAGTTGGATGATCCGTTTGCGGGTTCATGGTGGACCCGGTATGGTACCCCGGGGCAAGAAAGGTATGTCGATTGATTAGCCGATGAGCCTGGCTGAGGAAACACTACCTACCGGTGATTGGTTGGACCTGGCGGTTATCTGAAGGATACCGACCGGAGTCGAGGGATGGATATGGGCCGATTCGTACTGATTCGTACTGATGAGCCTGGCTTAGGATACCGATTCGTACTGCCGGAGCCCGAGGGCCGATCCGTACTGCCGGAGCCCGAGGGCCGATCCGGACAGACGGAGCCTGTGGGCCGATCCGGACTGACGAAGCCCAAGATATGAGGATTTACGTGTCGATGTTGGATACGGGTTTCATGATATTTCGAGTGTCGATATGGGACACTCAGGTTCCATGATTTTGATGTGTCGTTGCTGGACACACGTTGATTTATATCCTTATATTTACATGCATATGCTTTCATGATATTTACATGCATGATGCTGTTGCGTCATTGGTTGACACGTGGATAAGATCCATTTGCATACAGGCATTGATTGTATGGTTGGATGATATCCACTTGCTGATAGGTATTGATTATGTTGTTGACATATATGCAGATACGGTCACTCTAAATATCATAGTATTACCCATATGATATAGTTGACCTAGGAATCATTGTTTATTTTGATTTCTACCTGATGATATTTTCTACTCACGAGTTGGCAACTCACCCCCGTTGTGCCACAATTCTTGCAGCTTGACCACATGGATCAGTAACGGTATCGCTGGCACACAGCTGTTTTCGGATGATTTGCTTTGGTAGGTAGTACATGTTAGATCGTGCCACTCTCATATTATTATTCCTATTGTATCTAGTTAACTCCATCAATCAGAAACTAGTATTTGTATAAGTAGTAAGATTTAGCAAGACTTGTAGTTGTGAGACTTGAGCGATGGGTTATATGTTCGCTAGGTGGGTTTGGTGTCTTACTTTACATTATTCTTTGTGTTGATCTTCTCCGTTGGGCGTCGTATACTTATATTCTGTCTTGCGTGGTTATGACTCTACCGATTGGCGAAGAGCTAGCTCCCGCTTGGGGATGCCTTTTATATTATCATGGATATGTGGTTTTGGATCAAAATATACGAGGGAGGTGCTGCCCGAAATTTTAAAAGACAAAACATGATTCATTATACCTTTATTTCAAAACTTCACCTCTTCCATTTTCTTAAAAAGGTTTAGATTATTGGGTTTCGGCTTACTTAATTTACGTTGCGCCTTTAGACGTTGCGTGATTTAAGTGCCGATCACGAACTAAATTCGGGTCGTGACATCACTCTCTTATCGATAATTAGTTTAAATACATTTAGAAAAACTTCACAGGGTAACGACCTACCCCACAAGCACACTATGGTTTCATAGCACGGTACTCTAAACATATAGCTATTTTAAAAAATAAGTTTTTCATTAAAATACTACACCTTTTCAAACCGGATTTCTTTTAATCAGTATTTTGTAATTCTTGGCAAATACACCTCTACAACCCTCATTAGGGGACCCGCTAATGGATGGTAGAGATTATCGTACATCCTTGGGACAGTAGAGAGAGATGCAGAACTCCTCACGGAGTATTCGGTATCGAAAGGAAATAAAAATACGGTTTTTAAGAAATACGAATTTTCTATAAAAAAAACTAAATTTTGGAAAATTATATAAAACTATGAATTCGTATTTTCAATAAAAACATGTTATGAAACTATATTTTTAAAAATGAAGATTTAATTTTTTTAATAAAATACTATCAAGTTTCCAAAAGAGCTAGTTTTCAATAAAATACCACAAACTTTTAAAAAGGCTAAGTTTCATCACCAAAAATATCAATTAAAATAAAATCCATATTCATGAAAATCCTAAATATTATAAATCACTCTCAAGATTTATTTTTAAACTATATTAAAGTATTTTTCATAACACCCTCTCGATATATGCAAAACAATAATTTAAGGACTCTAATTTAATATAGGTTTAAGCAGGATCAATTCTCTTGAGCCCCAGGGAGCCGGAGAAAGTAAGTACTTGCCTATTCAGGTTAGACAACTTAACGGAGTTATTGATGGCAATTGTCTTGGAAAAATACATAAATTCTATCATCCATGTGCAGCAGTTGCCGATTACTCCCGAACTTAAGATGTTGCAAGAACAAAGTCTTTTTCATAAGATTCTAACTCCAACATGAATCCAAACTCAAACTAGAATCCCAAATCAAACACAAACTTGAATACTTGATCATGAACCTGAACACACGAATTCAAATATCAAACTCAAACTTGAACACTTGACTCGACTTGACCGAACTATGGTTATAACTTGACATGACTACCTGAATATATGAGTACATCTTGAATATGAACCTGTACATTTTATATCCATAGATTTGGCCAAGACCCATAATCTTAACTTATACAATACAATATGCGGGGATAAAGGGATAGATTGGTACGAAACGTATATCATGGTACGAAAGGTCACTTAAAAGACACTTACATAAATTCGCGCGCCGTTGTCCCGTGGGTTATGACGGGGCCTTGTACTATATGTTACCATAATCTACGGGGTAAGATGGACTCCTCTCGTATACATGAATACCTTTCTTATTAAACTACAAATAACCATGTTAGAATAACCATCTTAAACCTGTGAACGATCATATACAATTTTACATGTTCATTTCACATTATATACTATCTTCTCTTTCTTCTTTTAGGACGTACCGAGCGCTAGTTCGCTGACGACATTCCTTTCAGTTTCTTTCTTTGGAATGTTCGTTAAGAGGACTGGACTCTGACGACGTAGAGCCGAACCAGTAGGACTTGGACTAGTTCACAGCTCAGCCTGACTACTAGTTCTTCCTGCACTTACTTTCAGTATGCCATTGTTTAAGTATTTGCTTTTATTATTGTATCTTTTACTTTCAGACAGTTATATGTAAAGTTGAATGTAAATAAAGTGGTTGTTTCATTTTATTACTCTTGTCATTCTTGTTCATTGTTATAATGACGTATTTGTTTTATAATAAATACATTACGGGCTTTCCACGTCACCGTTTCCTTCTATTGGGAAGCGGGGCGTGAAATTATCCTTTGTGAAAAATGAGTGGATTTGGTACCCATTCTCATGAGTCACAAGTCCACACTCTTCATAATACTTCTAAGAAGAGAAGAGAATAGAAGGTGTACACTTACACACACAAATATATATATATAAACACATACACCTATATATGTATTAAAATACATGTATCTGTATTCGTACAAATTCTCTTATTTGTATCAAAATACAAATATTGTATTCGTACAAATACTCGTATTCGAATTAAGATACAAGTACCTATATTTATACAAATAGCTGTATTCGTATAAATACCCGTATTTTTATCGAAATACAAATACCCATATTCATATAAAAATACGAATACCAAAAGAGAGAAAATGAGATATATAATATTAGCTCACAATGATTCGGTTATCTTTCAAATTTGCCAGTATTAACAAAACGTCCGATTAAAGTACGTGTACTAAATATACGTATTTAATCGAACCTCAGTACGTATCAAAATACGCATACTATATCGCCTGAATCGGGAAACTCTCTGTGTAGGACTCTAAAAACTCGACAATACGCTGGTAGTGGGTATAACCACAAGCACGTCAGCGGCACTAGCTGTACATAACGGCTATCCAGGATTGTACGAAAAGAAGGTCGACAAGCAAGCTCGTTGTTATCCCTACAGAGCCTGTAAGTGACATTCTCCGTACAGTCCGGTCTCTTCGTCTAAGAGTATCGCATACCAGGTCTAGCGGGTGGATAACGTCAGACCTCTAATGACCCGATAAGTCATGCCAGTGTCAAGCTTATCACTTACCGGGAAACTACTGATCTCCTATCAGTAAATCTCATTCACCGTGTCCAGAGATTTATGGTGATAGCCAACCGAACACAGTGCAGTATCGACTCCCTATACCGGGAGAGACGAATCCCTTCCGATCGCTTACTGCCTCCGTATGACTCAGGATTATACCTAACTAAAAACTGTTTGCACGACTTAGTAGAGCCGTGGTAAGGTAGTAATCTAAGTACATTAGGAACTCACACGAGACAAATGATGATCTCAGGTCAGCAGACTCTATGTACTCATGTCACCAAAGAACTGCTATCTGACGATAGGAATAGTACCCTCTAGAAGTTCTCGGCAAGTCCGTCCGGTATACTCACCTCCACTGAGCACCTGTATACAATCTTAGGTGCAACACACCAATGGCTATGAGACCTGCTACCGTCGGGGTCTAGAAACATATACACCAGTCTACTCTGGAACATCGATGCCCGGTCTCGATACTCTCACGACTAGGGACATTTAAGGATACGCTTATGGACTACCCAGCTCTTAAAAGTATGATCGTCATAACAACTCTGGTAGTCAAGCAAAGATCCTACAAGCTTTATCATTATGTATTAGCGACACATAATAACGAGTAAAACGTATACATATTAATGATAAAAACAAACCAGATAACATACTATCATCTCGAGCAAGACTGTTCTAACCATATAAGTCCTCCTTTAATTACCATAATTGCCTATCTGCAATTACAATAATTGCCTTAAGGAAACTATATCCAACAATACTTAGCCCAAATTGGCTAAGTCTTGAAGCTTAAGATTCTCTAATCTTAAGATCAATTGAGAACCATATTCTCATGCAACCTGGGTTGATTTAGTTCTCAAATGAGACTAGATATCCCTAGGCCAAGCCTATATGTTAAAATTATCTAAGTTGATCTTATTTCTTAAATGAGAATAATGATCCTTAGGCAAAGCTTCTGCTTTCATTTGAACTGACAGACCTCACAAATGTGAGAAATGCTACCTAAATTCACTCACATTGGCAAACCAAGCTACCAATGTGGGCCTGTTAAGTAAATGCTTGACCCAAATCATGAAAATATAAGTACGAATTTAGACTGATTCTCGCTCTACGGACGACGACAAAATTAGTCTTCATATACAATCCAGGGGCAACCTAAAATAAGCAAAACCTAAAACACACACACACGAAGCAAAAAATAGCTTGGATAAGTAGAAATTTGTTATCGCTTGTGATAACGTAATTAACTACAGAGGCTTGCGTCTGTCGGAAAGATTCGTCCCCACATTCAATAAACCTTTCATTTGTGAGAAAGAATCTGAAGTCACTTACATCGGTCACATCCTTTTATACCTCCGATATACGGTACTATAAATCAACTAAGCGTTTTTGGAGAGGTGGATGAATCAATCTATGCATCTGCCCCCAAATTCAAGCTAGACAGTCCATCCCGGATCACCTCAGTCCAGTTTTCAGCAGTAAACATGTTCTTCGTCGATTCTATCTCCCGACCACCTGTGATTCGATCGCTCGAGTTTATTTTTCTGCGAGCTGTTCATTAATTTACATAAGTTATATTAGTTAGATTAAATTTAATTTTGAACATTTAAATGGATGAAATTATTGCTTACTCTGCATATTTTGCAAAACGTTCGCTGTTTAGCAAGATGTACGCATATACACTGCATGTAAGATCGTAAGACATGTTTTTCAGTTTTTCTACTCCGATTGGACCATTAGGCAAACGCGGCGATTTGTTCAGCTTCATCCTAATATCTTCGTTCAGGAAACGATCACAGAAAGAGTGACTTCTTTCAAGAGATAACCTTCCGCAATCGAACCTTTAAAACGATGCTTGTTGTGGATATAGTTTTTTAAAGTTAATAGATATTTGTTGAAAGATTATAGATATTAATTTGCTGCGATGATGTTTTGCAATTTAAAAGATGAATAATAAACATTTTCATACCTCTCGATAGGATACATCCAATAGTAATGCACCGGACTGCCAATCTTGACCTCGATTGCCAGATGGACGGACAGGTAAACAATAATGTTGAAAAAGGATGGTAGAAAAATAGTTTCAAGCTTGCAGAGGATCAACGGAATATCTTCTTTGACCTGTACTATCTCACCAATGTCTATATTTTTGGAACACAATTGGGGAAAATACGTGCAAAATTCATTAAGCACAATACCACCTTCTGGTTTTACGGATGCTCTGAGGCATAAAGGAAGAAAATGTTACATCAGTATGAGGTAATCGTGGCCCTTAAGTACTACGATTTTTTCTGATTTCTATCTGTACTTGTTTAGTAATGTTTGATGAGAAACCGTCGGGGACTTTCAATTCTTTCAACACCCGCAAGAACCGTCGTTTCTTCTTTTTGTCCAGATTGTAGATTGCCGGTGGAATCTCGCAATAACCCAATTTACCAGCCACAGGTCGAGATTGCAGTTCTTCTCTAATAGACAAACCATCCAAATCCGTCAAATCAGGACGGGCGTTGAGATTGTCCTTTTTTCCATCCTTACACAGCAGAAGATTGATGATGTGCTAAAAGACACCCTTCTTGATATGCATGATATCTAAATTATGACACAGCGGTAGATCGGATGTCACGCCTCACTTCCCAAAAGAAGGTGAAGGGGTGGCATGGCATGGTCCGCAACCTAACTGTATTGAAGGTGGTCTATTCAATACAGTTACGTTAAGTGTAGTAATAATTATAACATGCAGGATATGTACTAAAACAAAATAATAAAAGCGGAAGGCATTTATTTCCATTAACCAAACTTTATTACATCCCAAAAGAATGAGTAAAATAAACTAAATAGTTTAATTATATCGAAGAAGAAGTAAAAGCCCTAAACATGTGGGCAACAAAAAAAAATATAACTAGCTAATCTTCCATCGTCAAGCCCGCATAATCTTCATTAGTAGGCTCCACACCTTGATCCTCATCATAATACCCATCCTCATCTAACGGACATTCTAGAGGTAGAGAAAAAGAAAGTCTGTCAGCAAGTTACACTAGAGTAGGATTGCCTCACAAAGAAGTAAAGGTATAAAAACAAGCAAGTGGATATAGGTATGATGTGTGTGTATAGATATGATGTATATGGGTATGAGGGTATGAGGTGTATGTAAATAAGGGCATGTTGAATAAGTTATAAGGATATATTGTATGAGGTATCTGTTAGGTAAAAGTTCGCATTAGTTTGTTAAATAAGGGTCCAGATACTCGCGATTATTCCGTTGTAGCCACGGAACAGCAACTGAGGAAGTGAAATGTACAGTTTCACTTCCCGGGATCATGATCGAGTAGTAGGGGAATCCGAGTTCCGCATCTCCTTGCCTAATCAAACTACCCATCCCCGTTATTCAGTGTAAAGGTTTTGACGAATTAGAGTTAGTGCATATATCATCTAGGCATAGAATTTCTACATTGTATGTCATCCACATATTGGATTATTCATCCTCAAAGTAGGGTTAGTATTCGCCCTCAAAGTAAGGTTAGTACTCGCTCGAAGACCGAGTTAGTATTCGCCCGAAGACCGGGTTAGTATTCGCCCGAAAATCGGGTTAGTATTTGCCTGAAGACTGGGTTAGTAGTCGTCCACATATTGGACTGTTCACCTTACCTGCAGGGATTTTCATTTATAAGTATTTCATAACTAGGTTCATGCATTCTAACTATAACCGTATCATGTGTCATGTATGTCGTAAACTTGTATTCAAATAGTTGATCTTATTTAATATGGCCTTCCACAACCACTCATTTTATCTTGTTATCTTTTAAATTCTGTAAGGTGTATCATAATATTTTATAGTATGCTTAGTTAATATAGATCATGGCATTTAATGGTAGTCATTGTTTATAAGAAAACCATGATATTTTAGAGTAATTATAATTTTGGGAAACCCATGGTATTTTAATGAAAATACCTTTTAATGAAAGACTAAGGTATTTATTTGAAATTATCTGTCATGCCCCGCTTCCCAGCATACGGGCAGAGGACGTGATGAAGCCGCTACGTATTTACTCTGAAGTAAACACGCTAAGCGTATCTAAGCAATATAAAATGTAATGTACACAAGAGAAAAGATATAAATGAACAACGACTTTATTTATTAACATTCTTTTTACAATACATCTGAAAAGTAAATACATGGAATGGAAAGCAATGCCTAAACAGTGGCATAACAGAAATGGAAAATACAGAATGTAAATGTGTACAAGGAATCTAAACCTCTGGGTCGAAAGCTAGCTGGTCCAAATCCTCGCTGGTGGGCTCGATCTCCAGTGAGTCCGAATCACCTGACGACAAACCAAAGAAAAAGAAAAAGAATGTCGTCGGCGAACAAATCTCTCAGTAAGTCCCGTAAATAGACAAGAATGGAATAGACAGAATAAAGAGTATATTGTTATAATGTTGTATTTGGTGTTAACGCTGTTGTTTGTAGCTTGGTACAGAAGAGACCAGTGTATACGAGAGGAGTCTCACTAGACCAGAGACTACAGTATATGGAGTACAAGGAACCGTTCAGCCATGGTACAACGGCAATTGAATTCAGGTTAGGTGTCTTTATGGTTGCTGTCCCGTGCCACTTCTAACACCTTCCGTACCAATCTACCCCTTAAACCCCGCGATGTCTTGATTGTATTATTTGTATTGTATTTGTTGGGGTCGAAAATTGCACCCCGGTTGACCAAGTCAAAATCAAAGTCAACCCCAAGCCAAGTGGGTCCAAGCCCAGTCAAGTGGGCCCATGCCCGAGTCGAGCCTGAACATGAAGCGGTCGGCCTCCCCCATGCCAACATAAAAATCATGTAATAAATAATTTTAATGTAATTTTTTTTTATGCATGAATGGGCATGAAGCCAAATTTTTGTAAAGCCCATGGCTTATGTGCAAAAATAAATAGCACATGAGGCATAGGATGGGCAAAATGCCATTTTGTAAATCCCAAAGGGCTATATGTAAAGTGTATAGCCTATAAACGCAAGGATAATGAAAATATCTCAAGGACTTTTTTCTCTCTCCCAAAAGGAATCAAGATCTGTGATCTTCTCCTTTCTCAAGGTTCTAAAACCTTCTTCTTTTTTTTGAAATAAATCAAGAGTTTTACTCTTCCTTTTCCAAAACTAAATAGTTTTTCACCACAAAACCCACAAAGGGGAACTCAGATCTCCCATCAGATCTCAAAAATAAGAGATTTTTAAAATCTCATACTTCTTGTTCTTCAAGATCCAGCCGACAGAAGAGGAGGAAGGAGACCCATCTCCCAAAATACCACTTTGGGGAAGATCTAGGGCTCAAGGGAGAAGCCCCTTTCATCAGCTCCAAAAATATCTTAGGAGTTCAACTTCATAAGTCAAATCGGGAGCATAGCTCCCAGTGCAGGGACCAAGTCCCTTTTGCTGCTGGCGCACAGCGCCCGCGTGCCAGGCACGTGGGGCGCGCAGCTCCCGCGTGCCCCATGCATCCTTTGGATGCCCTTTCCTTTTTTTATATATATACATGTATATATATATATATATATACACACACGCACGCACATACTCCACGACACTGTCCCTATTAGAAAAAAAATTTCTAACGGGGCGCTGCCCCGCACCCCGCAAGAGGGCTGCTAGCCCTCTTGACCCTCAGTCCGCTATCCGGGTAGCGGGACCCCCGTAAAAACTCTGTGGGGCCCCCGATATATCCAAAACTCTTTCGAAACACAACAATGCACATTGAGTTCGCATGACCAGTTTAACTCATTAATCGGAGGTTCCCTCGCTCCAAAGGCGAGGGATAATTAACGGCAGCTTAGTCCGCGGCTGCCGGAGATTCGGATCCTCACAATCAATAAACCCCCGCCTACCTTAGACAGGGGGAATCTGTAATGCGCCTGACAAGCGCACGCGTATTCCCATCTCAATGAGGTGATGAAAAACACCCTACAGATTCTGGCACGCCTGGTGGGACATATCTCTCCTCCCATGTTTCGGGTTAAACGTTCATGCGAACTCAATCAATATACATATCTATATTTATACTAAAATAATGCTCTTTCATGCAATTTTCCAAGCAATCAATTTTCAACAATGTCTCCAAAGAAGAACTCATCTCCCATCTCCTATATAATGAAGATGGACTCCAGGAAGGTCCTCCCGGCCAGTCTTGGGCGACAGTGGGAGGAGCCGCTGCTACAGTTCGGCTCTATTCTATTCGTGCCAGCTAATGCCATTCCTGTACCTCAAGCTCCGGTAACCGAAAAACCGGTCTCGAAAAGCAAGAGGCCAAATGTGGTGATCTCGAGGGCGCCCCAACCCAAACGCAAATCCGTTTCCGAATGTCTCTCCGTCGCTCCAGCTGGGGGCAAGGCCATTAATGTCAACGAAGCAACGGGGCATCTCGAGCAAGCTCCAACGGTAACCTCGACAACTGCTCGATTAGGTATCTTCTCTAAGCTCCCCACCAATGATAAAGAAACAGCTAGATATGTGGTCCACATTGTCTACATGGTGGGCACGCGCATCAAGAGCAAGGAAGGGGCCACTACATCTCAAATTCAATCTGGTATGAATATGGCTGCCACATTCCAAGACCAGCCTCCTCTGGAAGGTAATGAAGACCCTTCCAGTGAAGCTGATAAGCAGGGAGAGCCCTCAGTTCATGAGGAGTCGGGCTCGAAAAGCGAAGATGAACCAACTTTCCATCCTAAGACCGCAGAGCAGCAACTTCTCCAGGAGCTCCGAAAGTAGCTCAGAAGTAGAGACAAGGAGATGGCCAAGCTCTACTCAAAAATTGACGACTTGACAAACGTTGTCTTATGGCTCACAGCTCAAGTTGCCTCTCAGCCGCCTAATCAAGCGCATGGTTCTACTCATGAACCGGGAAACAGTGTCCCGAGATAGCCGACGCCTATTCCCTCAAATCCAAAGGTGGGCGGACCGCACGAAAGTCAGTCGCATCCTATCTTGGGAAATGTCTTGGCTACCGATGACAGCAACCCGCTAACTCAAGATCAAATCATGGATTTGGTTGCCAACAAAGTCAAAACATTGGTAGTCGAAACCGGAGAGCAAAAAGAGGTCAGTAGCAGCGGGAGACCATACCCTACTCGGTACGATCTTGTGGAGTTTCCTACTGGCTATGTCGTCCCTAAATTTGAAAGATTCGATGGGACGGGAAATGTGAACCGGCATATTGCCCAATTTAAAGCATCATGTGCGAACACTGGGGGGAAATGATGTGCTCCTTCTCCGCCAGTTTGTCAATAGTTTGACCGATGTTGCTTTCGATTGGTATGCAATCATACCGGATGACTCGATCACGACGTTCGCTCAAATAGAATCCATGTTCAAGTAAAGGTTCATGAGTGTCAGCGATAAAATCACCATTGCTGACCTCGTAAGGACCGAGCCAAAAAACAATGAAAGAAACATGGATTTTATAGTCCGATGGCGCAATCTCTATCAAATGCGAACCGCCGTTGGAGCAAGACCAATCCGTCAGTCTTCTTATAGAAAATCTGAACGACTGGATGAAACCTTTCCTGTGCACCGCAGGCCTCAAAACATTCCAAGAGCTGACCAAGAAAGTTCAAATGTTGGAACGCTCAAAGCCCGAGTCCACTCAGAATCTCCAATTCACAAACAGACCGAGATATCGGAGGGACGACAACCGGAAAAGCGAAAGCTCCAACAGCACCGATTCTCTGGATAAGCAGAGAACGGGCGAGCAAAGACTAACAAATCTCGAGAGCCAACTTTGGAGGAAAGAAGAAATAAGGTATACTCTTTCCGAAGGGACAAGATCCACAAAATTTTCAAAGATGCTCTGAAGAATGGCATGCGGCTACCAGAACCAAAAAAGGCTAAGTGAAGCGAACAGAACTGATCATCCCAACTTTTGCCCGTACCACCGAGTGCTGGGACACACTATTGAAGACTTTTGCATCTTCAAGGATTGGGTCGAGAAACAATACAAGGCGAGAGAAATATCGTTGTCCCCTGGTGTGTTAACAAACAATCAAGCCGCGACCGCCAATTTCATACAAATGGAGACCGAAGTCCTTCAGGGACCTGATTCTCTCAGACACCTGCCTTTCTCTAAAAAGAGCGGACCAAGGCAACAAGCTAAGAGCCAAGCGAGCCACATTGCCAATGAAGAAGCAATAGACGAGCACACAACCCATACGGCCTATATGATGGAGCTCGGAGGAACAAGTCCTCCTACGCCTTATAGCCATGGCAATGATGCGGTTGTTGCCATCCAACACCGGCTTGATCCAAATAATGAAGAGCTCGCTCATGTAATTAAGCCCAAGGAGCCCGTGGTTCCTGCAAAATCGAGCCCAAGCTCCAACAACTGACCACCACGTCGTTAAACTGGGAATGATAGACCTCTAAGTCTTTAAACTGGGAACCGCCGACCACCACGTCATTAAACTGGGAACAGTCAACCTCTAAGTCGTTAAACTGGGGATGTAAAAATGTGTAAATAAAACAAAAAAATAATAATAAATATAAAATATAATAAGTCAAAATGATAGGGCAAATCGCAATAAAAATCAGCGACTAAAAATAAAGATGAGAATAAAGTCGAAATGATAGGGCAACTCGCAATAAAAATCAGCGAGTAAAAATAAAGATGAGAATAAAGCCGAAATGATGGGGCAACCGCGAATAAATAACCGAAATGATAGGGCAATCGCGACCTTCGCGATAAGAAAAGCTGAAATGATAGAGCAATCGCGGTGGTAAAAAAAGGCGAATGATGAGTCGCTCCTGGTACCATATTCCAATGCAGCGATGCAGACGCCAACCAAATTCCAAATCCCATACCCCAATGACGAATGATGAATCGTTCCTGGTACCATATTCCAGTGCAGCGATGTAGACGCCAACCAAAATCCAAACCCTCAAACGGCGAATGATGAGTCGCTCCTGGTACCATATTCCAGTGCAGCGATGTAGACGCCAACCAAAATCCAAACCCTCAAACGGCGAATGATGAGTCGCTCCTGGTACCATATTCCAGTGCAGCGATGCAGACGCCAACCAAAATTCAAATTCCTAACATTCTCCCAGCCCTACGATTGGTCCCCAAGTTGACTACCGTATACAATCCAAGAGCTCAAATAATTCTCATCATACCCATACCCCGCCGCAATCACCAGTTACGTGGCCGGTCTCCGCCCTTGGAATTATGCTCCATTTGGGAAGACCCACTCATGTGTCCTCATGATACATGAGGAGAACAAACTTACGGGATCCTCACGACTCGTAAGAAAACACCTTCATGGGATCCTTACGACTCACGAAGGAAAAACACACTTAGGGGTCCTCACGACTCCTAAGGAGAAAATGCACCTACGGGATCCTTACGACTCGTAGGGAGAAAATGCTTTTATGGGACCCTTACTGCCCATAAAATTGAAAAGCCTTAGGTGATAGGGATCTAAACCTATCTTCTAAGCCATCGCTTCACAACAGGGAAAGGCAAATGATGATTCTCTCCTGGTACCATATTCCAGTGTAGCGGTGCTGATGCTGACCCAGAAAAGCAATTCCCAAATCCTCCCGGGGCAAATGATGAGTTGCTCCTGGTATTATTCCAGTGCAGCAATGCAGATGCCGACAAAAAACCAATCCCCAAATCCTCTCAAAGGCAAATGATGATTCGCTCTTGGTACCATATTCCAGTGTAAGCGGTGCTGATGCCAAACCAAAACCAAAATCACAATTCCTCCCGGGGCAAATGATGAGTTGCTCCTGGCATTATTCCAGTGCAGCAATACTGATGCTAAATAAATTCCAAATTCCTCTCAAATTCAAAAGTCCCGCCGAACAAGGCAAAAATCAAACAAATCAAACCAACCAATTCCAACATCGACCTCTGCGTCAAACAGCGACACTCCGTGCCGGGGAAACGTCAAGCAGACACTCCGTACCGGGGAAACGTCAAGCAGACACTCCGTACTAGGGACACGTCAACCAGCGACACCCCGTACCAGGGAAACGTCAAGCAGACACTCTGTACCGGAGACACGTCAACCAGCGACACTCCGTGCCGGGGAAACGTCAAGCAGACACTCCGTCTCGGGGACACGTCAACCAGCCGACACTCCGCCTCGGGGAAATGTCAAGCAGACACTCCGTGCCGGGGGCACGTCGACTACAGACACTCCGTCTCGGGGACACGTCAACCAGCCGACACTCCATACCGAGGAAACGTCAACCAGACACTCCGTACCGGGGACACGTCAACCAGTGACACTCCGTGCCGGGGAAACGTCAAGCAGACACTCCGTAACGGGGAAAACGTCAAGCAGAAACTCCGTCTCGGGGATACGTCAACTAGCCAACACTCTGCCTCGGGGAAACGTCAAGCAGACACTCCATGCCGGGGGCACGTCGACTACAGACACTCCGCCTCGGGGAAAAGTCGACCAGCGACACCCCGTACTGGGGAAACGTCCAACAGCGACACTCCGTGCCAGGGAAACGTCAAGCAGACACTCCGTGCCGGGGACACGTCAACCAGCCAACACTCCGTAATGGGGAAACGTCAAGCAGACACTCCGTGCTGGGGACACGTCAACCAGCCGACACTCCGTAATGGGGAAAACGTCAAGCAGACACTCCGTCTCGGGGACACGTCAACCAGCCGACACTCCGCCTCGGGGAAACGTCAAGCAAACACTCCGTGCCAGGGGCACGTCGACTACAGACACTCCGCCTCAGGGAAATGTCGACTAGCGACATTCCGTACCGGGAAAACGTCCAACAGCGACACTCCATGCCGGGGAAACGTCAAGCAGACACTCCGTGCTGGGGATACGTCAACCAGCCGACAATCCGCCTCGGGGAAACGTCGACCAGCGACACTCCGTACTGGGGAAACATCCAACAACGACACTCCGTACCGGGGAAATGTCCAACAGCGACACTCCGTGCCAGGGAAACGTCAAGCAGACACTCCGTGCCGGGGACAAGTCAACCAGCCGATACTCCGCCTCGGGGAAACGTCGACCAGCGACACTCAGTATCAGGGAAACGTCTAACAGCGACGCTCCGTGCTGGGGAAACGTCAAGCAGACACTCCGTCTCGAGGACACATCAACTAGCCGAAACTCCGCCTCGGGAAACGTCAAGTAGACACTCCGTGCCGGGGGCACGTCGACTACAGACACTCCGCCTTGGGGAAACGTCGACCAGCGACAATTTGTGCCGGGGGCACGTCTACCAAATCACTCTGGGCCAGGGAAACGTCTACCACAGACACTCCGTCTCGAAGACGCGTCAAGCGTCGACCGTCCATGTCGTTAGAAGGGCAGTGCATCCCAAAAGTGGGAACCAAAGCAAGTCGCCTCCACGTGAAAGAAGATCCATCAATTTGATGCACATGACTCACATATGTGGTGTGCATTTATTGATGGGGGGCACTTTGTTGGGGTCGAAAATTGCAACCCGGTTGACCAAGTCAAAGCCAAGGTCAACCCCAAGCCAAGTGGGCCCAAGCCCAGGTCAAGTGGGCCCATGCTCGAGTCGAGCCTGAATGCCAACATAAAAATCATGTAATAAATAATTTTAATATAATTTTTTTTTATGCATGAATGGGCATGAAGCCAATTTTTTGTAAAAACCATGGCTTATGTGCAAAAAGAAATAGCACATGAGGCATGGGATGGTCAAAATGCCATTTTGTAAAGCCCAAGGGGCTATATGTAAAGTGTATAGCCTATAAAGGCAAGGATAATGAAAATATCTCAAGGACTTTTTTCTCTCCCCCATAAAGAATCAAGATCTGTGATCTTCTCCTTCCTCAAAAACCTTCTTCTTTCTTTTGAATTAAATCAAGAGTTTTACTCTTCCTTTTCCAAAACAAAATAGTTTTTCACCACAAAACTCACAAAGGGGAACTCAGATCTTCCATCAGATCTCAAAAATAAGAGATTTTTAAAATCTCATATTTCTTGTTCTTCAAGATCCAGCCGACAAAAGAGAAGGAAGGAGACCCATCTCCAAAAATCCTACTTTGGGGAAGATCCAGGGCTTAAGGGAGAAGCCCCTTTCATCAGCTCCAAAAATATCTTAGGAGTTCAACTCGATAAGTCAAATCGGGAGCACAGCTCCCAGTGCAGAGACAAAGTCCCTTTTACTGCTGACGCCTAGCGCCCGCGTGCCAGGCATGTGGGGCACTGGCGCTCTGGCGTGCAGCGCCCGCGTGCCAGGCACGTGGGGTGCTGGCGCTCTGGCGCGCAGCGCCCGCATGCCAGGCACGTGGGGCGCTGGCTCACGCATCCTTTGGATACCCTTTCCTTTTTTTTATATATATACATGTATATATATACACACACACGCACGCACATACTCCATGACGCTGCCCCGCACCCTACAAGGGGGCTGCTAGCCCCTTGACCCCTAGCCCGTTATCCGGGTAGCGGGACCCCCGTAAAAACTCTACGGGCCCCCCGATATATCCAAAACTCCTTCAAAACACAACACTGCACATTGAGTTCACATGACCAGTTTAACCCGGTAATCGGAGGTTCCCTCGCTCCAAAGGCGAGAGGTAATTAACGGCAGCTTAGTCCGCGGCTGCCGGAGTTTCGGATCCCCAAAATCAATAAACCCCCGCCTACCCTAGGCAGGGGGAATCTGTAATGCGCCTGACAAGCGCGCGCGTATTCCCATCTCAATGGGGTGACGAAAAACACCCTACAGTATTGTCTTGATTTATATAGATGGATGGCTTGCCGGAACCATGATATCAGTAAATGGATGTAACTGGAGAATCATGTAGATGGATATATATCCATGGTTCAGTTCGGTCAATATAGATTGAACAGATTGAATATATGGATTCATATTGAATTATAGTTCTGTAATTTCGTACTTGAATCATATTCAAGTCAGATTTATTATATCGAGACTCAGTCTGAGTTAGACAATTAGAAAAGAAATTGAATCCTGAATTATGTTTTGGTGCTATCGGCAACTGATGCACATGGACGGCAGGATTTGTGTGTTTTTCACAGACAATTACCGTGTTGATAACACCGTTTGTTAAGTTGACTACCTTAAATAGGCAAGCACCCATATCTTCGGCTCCCTGAGGCTCAAGAGACTGGTCCCGCTTAAACATATGTTTACTAGGGTCCTTATTGTAATTTAGTATAACTTGAGGGGGTTTTATGTAAAAAATAATTTTGTATAATTTTCAAAATACACCTCAAGTATTTTATTATCGTCTTTAGAGTTTTCATTGATGTATATTTTATCAATGTGACATTTCTAGTGAATAAAACCTAATTTTAAAGTATAAGGTATTTATTTGAAATATTGGAATTGCATGGTATTTTCTTGTAGATGGAATGTTTTTCTTGAATTTTGGAAATGTGGAATATTATAAATATTAAAAATAGATATTTTGATATTAATTACATATATATTTATTTATAAAAATATAAGTTTTATTTATAATAGAAATCACATTTTCTAAAGAAAAATGTTTTTAAAAATATTTCGAGATCATATGCTCCTTGCGGAGGTATGCATCTCACTCTATTAATCCCGAGGATGTGCGATAATCTGCACTATACCAAATGAGTTCCCCGAAATGGGTTGTAGAGACGCAATTGCAAGGATTTGTTAAATACACTTCTTATAGAAAAAAGGTTTTAATGGTTGAAGATTGTTATATGTAAAGTCGTATTTTTCCCAAATCTATATTCCCAAATTCCATTGTGCTATATTAGATATGTGTGTTGTGAGGAGCTAGGTCATTACCTCGTGAGTTTTCTAAGGTAATACGGTTTAAAAAGTTCAAGCATGTCGAAATGAAACATAAGGGTATTTTAATGTAAAAGTGGAATAAAACTTGCTACGGTTATTATTTTGATGTAAAACTTATTCTATTATCTTCGTTAATGTTTAATGGTCATGACATAAGAGTTTGGTATTATTGTGTTTAAGTAAAATAGAACTTTTTAAGAAAAAACCGAATCGGAAGTCGGATTAACTCCGCATCCGTCGGGTTTTAGTTTAGAATGTTTTTAGAATAGAGAAAAGAAGGAGAAGTAGGGTCTTACTGGATTATTAGCTAAAGGAGAGAAAGAGGAAGAGGTAGGAGTTGCCGGTACGTCGTTTCGTCATCGGAAACTCCTCGGATTGCCGTCGGAAGTTCGTCGGAGTTTCACCCTTTTGCTAACTCCACTTGCACACAAAGACTTGGGAATTTTCTTGAGAGTTTGGGCAGGGATTTTGGAGTGAGGAGGGGTGATTTAAAGGTGATATTTATAGGAAAAATTAGGGTTTTAGGGTAGTGAAAGGATGTATTAAAAATTTGTATTAAAATGGATTAAATGTGTGTTTTAATGTGCTCTGTAAATGTGCTAGAAAAACAAATAATACAGGAGTTAGGGGGTCCAAGAGTCACCAGAGTTTAAGAAAATTTGGGCTTGGACCGAGTCAGACCGGCGGCGCCGGCCTGAATCGCGAGTTGGGGCCTCGTATCTTCGCCACGTGTCGGGGTCGGTTCGTCTACTGCAGTGCACTCGTTTGTTTTATATGTGACTCTTCAGTTTACGTGTTGTGCTCGTGTAGACTCTTGGGCTTCTAAAATATTAAAAGAATTTAAAATAAAAATAATGTGTGGCCGATGGGATTTGAACTCTGGTGCTTTGGTTCAGCAGTGTAAGGTCTTACCAATGAGCTACAAGCTCCTTCTTGTTGTTCAAAAGTAAATAAAATTCTTATAGTACTCACAGGAATTGTAAATACCCCAAATATACATTAATTTTAAATGAATTTTAGGTATAATAAAATTGGAGTTGTTACAGTTTACCCTCCTTACAAAAATTTCATCCTCGAAATTTATAATTTATTTTAAGGACTAGTTTACAAATAGGTGAGAGTATCTTGCACGCATCTCGTCTTCTCTTTCCCATGGCGATTCTCCTGGAGTGTATTTTCTCTACATCACTCGAACCAAGTTGACTTCCTTGTTCCGAAGTGACTTCACTTTTCTGTCCAGGATTTCAACAGGTTGTTGCTCACAAAATAAGTCAGGCTGTACAGTGAGCTCGGAATGATCGAGAATATGGCTGGGGTCACTCACATATCTTCTGAGTTGGGATATATGGAACACATTTTGCACTCCTTCCAATGAAGGTGGAAGTGCCAAGCGATAAGCCACTTCACCGACTCGTTCGAGTATGTCGAACGGTCTAATATATCTCGGACTGAGCTTACCCCGTCTTCCAAATCGAATCACTCCACGGTTAGGAGATATCTTCAAGAATACATGTTCTCCCGGTTGGAACTCCAAATGACGGAGCTTTGCATCAGCCCAGTGCTTCTGTCGATCTTGGGCTATGCGCATTCTTTCCTTGATAATACGAACCACATCAACAGTTGCTACTATCATCTAAGGTCCAAGAAGTTCCCTATCACTGCTGTTGTCCCAACTTAATGGCGATCGACACTTCCTTCCATAAAGTGCTGCAAAAGGTGTCATTCCGATGCTTGCTCGATAGCTGTTGTTGTATGAAAACTCCACAAGATATACGTGATCTTCCCACGATCCTTCGAAGTCTAACATACACGCATATCCTCCAAGATCTGAATAGTTCGCTCAGACTGACCATCTGTTTGTGGATGATAAGCTGTGCTGAAGTTCAGACTTGTTCCCAAGCTCGCTTGCAGACTTTGCCAAAATTATGATCGGAACCTGGTATCACGATCGGAGACAATGCAGACCGGTACCCTATGAAGTCTCATAATTTCCTGTATGAGTTCATGGATATCAGAGATAGTACACTATGAAGAGTTTAAATCATAAGTAGATTCTTACCTCCATGTACTTCTTTGCTAATGTCTCAGTAGATTGGCCAACCCAAAATGGGATGAAGTGAGCTGACTTTGTGAGTCGATCCACAATGACCCATACCGCATCGTTACCCTTTGTGCTGCGAGGGAGTGCAGTCATAAAATCCATTGTGATGTGTTGCCACTTCCATTCTAGGATTGGTAACGGTTGAAGTAATCCAGCAGTCCTGTGATGTTCAGCCTTTACTTGTTGACACACCAAGCATTTAGCGACGCTTTTGGCTACTTCATGCTTCATTCCATGCCACCAGTAATTTTGACGTAGATCTTTGTACATCTTTGTACCTCCAGGGTGTACTGAGTAGGGAGAGCTGTGAGCTTCTTTCATTAACTCTTCCCGAACAGAACCTTTTGGTACACATATCTGCTGCTGTACCTCAAAGATCCGTCTTCATGGATGATGAAGTCTGTTCTGAGTCCATTCTCCACTTGTTCTCTAATCTTTTGCAACTTATCATCACTTATTTGAGCTGCTTTGATCTGATTGACAATGGTAGATTGAACTTGTAAATTCATCAAACTTGAAGCGTTACCTGGCATGACCACTTCAATCTCCATCTGATGCAAGTCTTGTTGAAGCTTCCACTGGGCGGTGAGATTCATCGATAATAGTTGGCGACTAAGGGCATCAGGTACCACATTCACTTTCCCTGGGTGATATCGCAGGTTGATGTCGAAGTCCGCCATGAGTTCTAACCATCGTCTCTTCCGCATATTAAGCTCCTTCTGAGTAAACACATATTTCAGACTCTTGTGATCTGTGTATATATTCACTTGTTCACCAAGAAAATAATGGCGCCAAATCTTAAGAGCAAAGATAACGGCTGCCAATTCCAAATCATGCGTCGGATAATTGCGTATATGAATTTTCAGCTGTCTTGAAGCATAAGCCACAACCTTACCGTGCTGATATAGAACACATCCTAATCCCTTACCGGATGCATCGTAATGCACTTCGAAACCTCCAGATTGGTCCGGTATAACAAGAATGGGCGTTGATGTCAACCTTGACTTGAGTTCTACGAAAGCTTGCTCGCATGCTTCTAACCACACAAAGTCTTCATCTTTACGTGTGAGCTTGGTCAGGGGTATTGCTATCTTTGAAAAGCCTTCAATAAATCTTCTGTAATATCCAGCTAGACCCAAGAAATTTCGAATGTCCTTCACTGACTTTGGTGTCGGCCATTCGCTTACTGCTGAAACTTTCGCTGGATCTACAGAGATTTCTTCGCCTGATACAATATGTCCGAGAAAACCAACTTGATTTAGCCAGAATTCGCATTTGCTATACTTGGCATAGAGTTGATGTTATCGTAGAGTTTCCAGGACAATTCGTAGGTGCTCGGCATGTTCTTTCCGACTCTTTGAATACACCAGGATGTCGTCGATAAAGATGACAACAAACCGGTCTAGGTACTCCCAGAAAACTTGATTCATTAGGTTCATGAATATTACTGGTGCGTTGGTCACTCCAAATAGCATCACAAAAAATTCGTAATGTCCATAACGAGTTCTAAAACCCATTTTGTGAATATCAGATTCCTTGACCTTCACTTGATGATAACCCGAACGAAGATCTAACTTGGAGAAAACACAAGATCCACTTAGCTGATCAAAAAAATCGTCACTGCGTGGAAGTGGATACTTGTTCTTTATCGTTACTTCGTTCAAGGATCTATAATCAATGCACATTATGTATGAACCTTCCTTCTTCTTCACAAGTAGAACTGGTGATCCCCAACTTGAAGTGCTAGAACGAATCCATCTTTTCTCCAATAATTCTTCCAACTGAGTTCGGACTTCCTTCAAACCTTCCGGACTTAATCGATATGGTGCTTTGATCACTGGTTGAGCTCCTAGTACTAAATCAATGCCGAATTTAAGAGCTCGATCGGGAGGCAAACCTGATATATCGTCAGGAAACACATCGTCAAACTCTCGAACCATTTTTAGCTTTGATCCTTCCTCCGCTTGAATTGCCGCAATTATTGCCTTCTTTGGTTTCGTCTTGTAAGTACTTGGCTCCAGGGTACGGTCTTCACTTTTGAAATAGAAAACCGGATGCTCTGGAATCTCGAATACTACCCTCCTTTGACGACAGTCAATAGTAGCATAAAATGTTCCGAGCCAATCCATACTTAGAACCACATCGAAGTTCGGTATGTCCGGTACCTTGAAGTCAGCATAGAATTCTCTGCTGCAGACGACTACTGGACACAAGTTGTATCCCATTGTTGCCTTTAGAACGCCATTTCCTAAACTGACATTCCAGCTGGATACAAGCAGTGTGACTGGAATCGCATGAGTTCGGACGAACCGTTGCGACATAAAGCAATGAGATGCTCCAGTATCGAAAAGTGCCAGTGCAGGGAGTGAGGCTACTAAGATCGTACCTAAAGTATGTGGGATATGTTTTAGGTATAGGAAAAATATGTAGGTAGGTGTTAAGACTGAAAGAAAATCTTGAGAAGAAAAGGCTACCGGTGATGACTTGGCCAGTGGCCTCATCTTCTTCCACGGTCATCGTGAAAGCTTGTCGCCGTGGTACATTCCTCCTGGCCAGAGGAGCATTCTTCTAAACGCTCCTTTGAGCTTGATGGAACTAACGAGGAGGAGGTGCAGTCGGTGGTCTTTTAGGTGGTGGAGCAGGGAGAGAGAGTCTTAGAGCAGGTGCCTGAAGGGCTGGTCTCTGTTGGTAAGTGATTGCTGGCCTGGGTGCAGCAATTGGGTTGTGTTTTCGGGGACAAGACCCAATGTCATGAGTAGCTGAGCCACAGACTAAGCAAAGACGGTTGGCTCGCCGGCAGTCTTTCGCCAAATATCCATCTCTCCTGCAGTAGGTACAAAAGGCTGGGCTGGGCCGGTTGATTGATACTCCCGGTCTCCTGGGCATAAATGGTGGCCTTGAAGAGACTCCTCCTGCTATCTGGTTGGCAGGGCGCTTCATTCCGGCAGACTGAGGTATGCCCCTCATCTTTACCACTGCCTCATAACGGCAGGCAGCTTTCAGAGCCGATTCATGAGTCAGAAAATCTCCTGTGGCTAATGCAGCCTGGATCTCCGAATCTAACCCTAGTTGAAATCGACGGGCTCTGATCTCATCCGTCGGTATCAGGTGTGCCGCAAATCTATTAAGGATTGTGTTAGTTGTGTAGTGTGTGATTTAATGAAAAATTGAATTATTGAGACATATCTTACCGACTGAGCATGGTGAACTCAGCATCATATTCATCCACTGATTTAGTCCACATCGAACCCTATTGTAAGTGGATGAACTGCTGTTCCATGTCGAACCAGGCAGTCTCAGTGAAGTACTTTGCATCGAACATGTCACGGAAAGTCTTCCATTCGATGGGTTGATCAAGACGGCTTTCTTCCGCCTTCTACCAAACCCGTGCATTGTCCGTGAGCTGCAGCTTTTCAACTCGGACCCAAGCTATCTTTGGCACTTGCGCCGCTGCCAGATCATCTTCAATACTTTGAGCCCATTCCTCAGCTTCTAGAAGGCTCTCTTTTCCTGAGAATTGCTTGGGGTGCAAGGCCCTGAATTCACCCCAGGTGCTTTTGCCTCGGGACGGTTCATTAGAATAGCAGTCTGCTGCTGTTGTTCTTCTGGGAGGTTGCGGATTGCCTCAAGCAGAACCGTATGCTCGTTGATCGGAGCAGCGAAGGCAGGTGTGAGTGGTAGTGGTGGGGGAGTGTTGTTGACATTTATGCTGGTGTTGTTTGGGGAATCCATAATCTTGAAAGAAAAATTTGGGTTAGGACAGATTCAAAGTATATGTAAGATTCAAGAAATATGAATTGTAAAGAATATTTTCAGTTGCTGGTTCTTGTGTTATATTGCTTAGGTTGTCCACACAGAGCCGAACTGCATGGTAGGGTTCCATACAGCTCTGACCTGCATAGGCCACCAACAAAACCTGTCACGCCCCACTTCCCAGTATACGGGCAGAGGACATGACGAGGCCGCTACGTATTTACTCTGAAGTAAACACGCTAAGCGTATCTAAGCAATATAAAATGTAATGTACACAAGAGACAAGATATAAATGAACATCAACTTTATTTATTAACATTCTTTTTACAATACATCTGAAAAGTAAATTCATGGAATGTAAAGCAATGCCTAAACAGTGGCATAACAGAAATGGAAAATACAGAATGTAAATGTGTACAAGGAATCTAAACCTCTGGGTCAAAAGCTAGCTAGTCCAAATCCTCGCTGGTGAGCTCGATCTCCAGTGAGTCTGAATCACCTGACGACAATCCAAAGAAAAAGAAAGAGAATGTCGTCAGTGAAAAAATAGCTCGGTAAGTCCGTAAATAGACAAGAATGGAATAGAGAGAATAGAGAGTATATTGTTATAATGTTGTATTTGGTGTTAACGCTGTTGTTTGTAGCTTGGTACAGAAGAGGCCAGTGTATACGAGAGGAGTCTCACTAGACCAGAGACTACGATATATGGAGTACAAGGAACCGTTCAGCCACGGTACAACGGTAATTGAATTCAGGTCAGGTGTCTTTATGGTTGCTGCCTCGTGCCACTTCAAACACCTTCCGTACCAATCTACCTCTTAAACCCCGCGATGTCTTGATGGTATTATTTGTATTGTATTGATTTATATAGATGGATGACTTGCCGGAACCATAATATCAGTAAATGGATGTAACTGGAGAATCATGTAGATGGATGTATATCCATGCTTCGGTTCAGTCAATATAGATTGAATAGATTGAACGAATTGAATATATGGATTCATATTGAATTATAGTTTTGTAATTTCATACTTGAATCATATTCAAGTCAGATTTATTATATCGAGACTCAGTCTGAGTCAGACAATTAGAAAAGAAATTGAATCCTGAATTGTGTTTTAGTGCTATCGGTAACTGATGCACATGAACGGCAGGATTTGTGTCTTTTTCAAAGACAATTACCGTATTGATAACACCGTTTGTTAAGTTGTCTACCATAAATAGGCAAGCACCCATATCTCCATCTCTCTGAGGCTCAAGAGACTGGTCCCACTTAAACCTATGCTTATTAGGGTCCTTATTGTAATTTAGTATAACTTGAGGGGGGTTTATGTAAAAATAATATTGTATAATTTTCAAAATACACCTCAAGTATTTTATTATCGTCTTTAGAGTTTTCATTGATTTATATTTTATCAATGTGACATTTCAAGTGAATAAAACCTAATTTTAAAGTATAAAGTATTTATTTGAAATATTGGAATTGCTTGGTATTTTCTTGTAGATGGAATGTTTTTCTTGAATTTTGGAAATTTAGAATATTATAAATATTAAAAATAGATATTTTGATATTAATTACATATATATTTATTTATAAAAATATAAGTTTTATTTATAATAGAAATCATATTTTCTAAAGAAAAATGTTTTTAAAAATCTTTCGACATCGTATGCTACTTACGGAGGTCTACATCTCACTCTACAAATCCCAAGAATGTGTGATATTCCGCACTATACCAAATGGGTTCCCCGAAATGGGTTGTAGAGGCGCAATTGCAAAGATTTGTTAAATACACTTCTTATAGAAAAAGGTTTTAATAGTTGAAGATTGTTATATGTAAAGTCATATTTTTCCAAAATCTATGTTACCAAATTCCATCGTGCTATATTAGATATGTGTATGTGAGGAGGTAGGTCATTACCTCGTGAGTTTTCTAAGGTAATACGGTTTAAAAAGTTCAAGCATGTCGAAATGAAACATAAGGGTATTTTAATGTAAAAGTGGAATAAAATTTGCTGCGGTTATTATTTTGATGTCAAACTTGTTCTATTATCTTCGTTAATATTTAATGGTCATGTCATAAGAGTTTGGTATTATTATGTTTAAGTAAAATAGAACTTTTTAAGGAAAAACCGAATCGAAAGTCGGATTAACTCCGCTTCCGTCGGATTTTAGTTTTGAATGTTTTTAGAATAGAGAAAAGAAGGTGAAGTAGGGACTTACTAGATGATTGGCTAGAGGAGAGAAAGCGAAATAGGTGAGAGTTTCCGGTGCGTCGTTTCGTCGTCGGAAACTCCTCAGATTGCCGTCGGAAGTTCGTCGGAGCTTCGCCCTTTTGCTAACTCCACTTGCACACAAAGACTTGAGAATTTTCTTGAGAGTTTGGGCAAGGATTTTGGAGTGAGGAGGGGTGATTTGTGGGTGGTATTTATAGGAAAAATTAGGGTTTTAGGGTAGTGAAAGGGTGTATTAAAAATTTGTATTAAAATGGATTAAATGTGTGTTTTAATGTGCTCTGTAAATGTGCAGGAAAAACAAATAATACAGAAGTTATGGGGGGAGTCCAAGAGTCACCAGAGTTAAAGAAATTTTGGGTTTAGACCGAGTCAAACCGGTGGCGCCGGCCCGAGTCGACATCTCACCGGCCCGAGTCGCGAGTTGGGGCCTCGTATTTTCGCCACGTGTCAGGGTCGGTTGGTCTACTGCAGTGCACTCGTTTGTTTTATGTGTGACTCTTCAGTTTACGTGTTGTGCTCGTATAGACTCTTGGGATTGTAAAAGATTAAAATAATTTAAAATAAAATTAATGCGTGGCTGATAGGATTTGAACTCTGGTGCTTTGGTTCAGTAGTGCAAGGTCTTACCAATGAGCTACAAGCTCCTTCTTATTATTCGAAAGTAAATCAAATTCTTATAGTACTCACAGGAATTGTAAATACCCTAAGTATACATTAATTTTAAATGAATTTTGTGTACACTAAAATTGGAGTTGTTATATTATCGTTCAATAAATATTTACGTATTCTTTTGGGAAATATCTTTTATAAAAGGTTATAAGTTTTGTTGAAAAACATAGCCTTCTAGTATAGGTCAAGGAATTTAAATGAAATTATATTCTTTTAGGATGGATTAAGGTATATTATTGTAAATTATAATTTATAAAGTTATGCAGTTTATTTGGAGGTAATATTTTAGAAATACGTCCGTGTTGCCAACCGCTGCACATGGGCGGCAAGATTTATGTCCTTTTTAGGGACGATTGCCTATCAACCATGAGATATTTACGTAAAACATTATCCTATTTAAATCAGGGTATTTTATTAAAGACGATATTCTACAAGAACAACTCCGTGTTGACAACTGCTGCACATGGACGACAGAATTTGTGTCCTTTTCAGAGACGATTGTGTCATAGCCATGGGGTGTTTCATGTATAATATTACCCTATTAAGATATCTTATTAAACTTTAGTGGTTATAGGCTAAGGGTATTAATATAAAAATATTCCCTTAAGTGAAAGGGTGTTGATAAAAAAAACACTATATTATAATTAGCTTATGTAACATAGAAAAATGTGGTATTTATGTGATCATAGGCTGTTTTGAAATTTTAGAGTATATCTAACATTACGACTTTTCAAAGATTGGGGTATTTTATCGAAACTAAGATTTATCAATAAAAATATATTAAGTTTTTTTAACCCCCTTTAAAATACTTACCTAATCAGTATATGTTTTCAAACATAAACTTTTCATAATATGAAGGCATGTTATGGAATGACCTATTTTGAGATCGTACATTATGTGTGATATGTTATCTTAGCAAACTAATAACCAATATGATATTAGAAGGTATGTGTGATGTGCCAACTTAACTGATAAACAACATCATGAATTTTTATTGTAGGTATGTGTGTGAGCATGAGGGATAGGTCGTTATCCCGTGAGGTCAACATCAAGTCTAGATTCTTTTATTAAAATAATATCGTAATATAAAATGCATGAAGGTTTTAACATCGTATTAAAATGGGTTGTAAGATTATTATCATGTCTAAAAAATCCTAATTGAAGAAGGTGATAGATCAAGTGGTGGGAGGCGAATCCCACCTTTGTTTTCAAGACGAAGATTTAGGAAGCCGAAACGTCTCGTTACACTAAAATGTGAATATCTACACATTCTGATTTTTCATCGACAATTGGATGGAACCACAGCATCGGCGCCATCGATATGAAGGTCTGGGTATTTTTTTCAGAATTTTCGGAGTTCTGTGGTGTGAGAAAATAGAATTTGAAGGTCTCTATTTATAGGGTTTTTCTCCCAACAATAAAATCCCAAAATCCGGTTCAATCTCATCAGAAAATCCCAGAATCCGTGCTCACCATGATTACAATCATCGCTTGATGATTGCGCCTCCGCCGCCAGTGATCGAGAGCCATTGGATTTAAATCCAACGGCTCTCGTGAGCCCCCATCTCGTGGCTACTCCAACAGCTCTCACGAGCCCCCATCTCGTGGCTACAGGAATTCAGGCGCCTGCGATTGCAACGTGTGGGCCCTGTGCTCGTAGCCACCGCCACGATTCCCTGGCTGTTGAATTTGAGATCCAACGGTCCAGGTTAACCTCCCTAAATATATAATATTTTTTATTTTAAAATCTAAAACTGTTTTATTAAATCGAATTTGTTTTAGAATATTGTTTAAAATATTTTTTTAAATACGAAAAAAATATGAGAAAAATCAGAAAAATATATTTTGTTGTTATCTTTAGTTTAAAAATGATTTTAGGCTAAAACTAAATAATATTCCCATATCTATGATATTTGTTAGTTATTATAATTATTTAAATTCTAGTTTATCCTTGAAAATATTTTAATTTTGAAATAATCATTTTAATTAATAATAAAAATATATAAATTATTTTAAGACATTATAAGATTCCATTAAAACATTTTAAGCTCAGAAAAATATAAATAGCTTTTAGAAAATTCCTTTAATTATATTTAAATGCTTTAAAAATTACTAACATTACTTTGAAAAATAAAATCATTAACATAAAATATTTTTCTATTAATGAAACGCATAAATAATTACTTAGTACTAGAAAATTAAATAAAAGATATTTTATTAGGTATTAGAAAACGCGGTCGTTATAATCGAACCTCCTTAAAATAATTTTGTTCTCAAAATTTCAGAAGGTAGTGGTCAAGGAAAATCACCAAGATAGGATTAGCGAGAAAAAATTTGGATTTCGCTCTCTCGTCTTGTTTCCTCGTTTCGGTATAGATTCGTCTGGGGTTCCTTCCTCCAGTAACTCTAGCCTGCTGGACCGTCTTGCCCTCAAGGTCTTCTCCTTCTGGTCTTGTATATTGACCGGTTACTACTCATAGGTTACGTCAGCCCCTACTAGGATCTCAGAATGATCCAAAATGTGAATAGGGTCACCGACACACCTTTTTAACTGCGAGATATAAAAGCATTAAGCACGCCCTCCAAAGAAAGTAGCAAAACTAGGCTATACGCAACCCCACCATCTCTTTCCGGGATGTTAAACGGACGATGAGTCGCGAACTGAGTTTTTGTGCTTCTTGTATCGTATCACTACCTTCATTATTTCTACAATCATCTTAATCCCACAAGTTTTCAATCTTCAGGATCATCCCAGTAGATTGCCACTTCTCCCATATAAAACTTGACCCCTCTCAATCTTATTCATATGCTTCCACCATCTATGTTCACACGTCCTCCTTACGGTAGTGTCTCTATATCTTTAGGATGAACATCATAATTTCCGGTTCTAGATCAAGATATGATAGTTGCATTCAAGAGTCTTTAGTTATCTTGACGCATATGCATTACATCGCCGTGCTGATACATCGCACCACCGAGTCCCATCCCCGAAAACATCGTAGTAGATGTTTAAACTACCGGGTCTATTGAGTATGGCAAGGATGGGTGCATTAGTTACGACCTACCCTCCTTAGAGTAATTTCATATTTAAAATTTCAAAGGAGTAGCCACTACTGGGCACACGAATCAGTAACGCTGTCAAGAACCCTCTTTTACTACATGTGTCGCTCTCAGGAGTTGGTGTATCGCTTGATGCATGGAAAACCTATGAATGGTTTAGATATAAAGAATCGGAAAGTGTAAAATCAGTAGTTGCTTTTGGATAGAAAAATTTGGAAGTTGAAGGAAGGTTAGATGTATTTCTAAACTAATGGAAAATGTATAATGGGGCATGCAGAAAAAATTGAGAGATAGAAGCATAAGGGCAGCTGGTCGAACTATGGATCTAAAAATAATTATGGTGAGTCTAACTAAGATTTGCATCAAAGGATAAATAAGTATTGTATCGAAAAGGAAGGTTGAAAAAGAAAAGAGTACCTCTGCTATCTTGCCCTGTGGCATCATCCTTCTCGGATGTCATGGTGAAGATCTGGCGTTTTGGTCCATTCTGCTGCGCTTGCTGAAAAACGCGCTCATGTGATGGCAAGCGTGGTCCCTTTGGTGACGCCCCTTGAATAGTTGGTTTAGTGGTTGAAAGTGGTCGGTTTCCCTATTGTGGTGCCTCATAATTAGCCGGCTTATTGACGGGGCCTGATTGTCTCCTTCTCTAAGGACAGTCCCCAATAGCATGATCCGGAGACCCACAGACTATGCAGAGTTTGTTCAAAACACGACAGTCTCTCATGTAGTGTCCGGTTCTACCATAATAGTTGCATATAATGGCTATTTTTCTTGAGACATTTAGCCTTACTGGCCTCTTGAATTGCTGCCCTCCGTTAAATTTGGAAGACGATTCTCCAGAAAATTGGCTTGCCGGTCGCTTAACACCTGACTAATGGTCATTCTTCCTTAAGCGTTTCTGTAGATCTTCAAAGTTTCGCGCCACATCTAAGATTGTGTCATAAGTCGAAAGGTTAGCAGAAGACATGGAGGACTGTGTCTTCAAGTCCAACCCTTGTCGGAACCACTTAGCATATAGTTCTGGGGTTGCCACCAGGTGATGTGCGAACCGACTTAACCTTGCGAACTCTGAAGCGTACTCATCTACAGGCTTATCCCACAAGCTCCCTTGTTGGAGTTGTACAAATTCCCTTTCCATCTCTAGGTGTGCCACGGCTGGAAAGTACTGGGTGTCAAAACGTTGTTTTAATGTTTCCCGATCGATGGGCTCCTTCAGTCTACTTTCCTATGCCTCCCACCATATTCTGGCATTATCCGTAAGTTGCAATTTAGCTATGTTTACCTACACATCCTTAGGAATTTGAGTGGTGCTGAGATTATTGATGATTCCTTTGAGACATTTTTCAACTTCTAAGGGAGTTTCCTCCCCTGAATAGGTTTCAGGATGAAATGATCTGAATTGCTTCACTCCTGCTGAACCTTGAGGAACTGGGGGTAGTTCCTTCCTTAAAACCTCCATTTGTTGCTGTCTACTTTCTCATAGCTCCTGATGAAAAGCAGCCGTCTGCAGCTGTTGTTGTTCTAGTAGTCCTTGCATCATTTGTAACATAGCTACTTATTGAGCAACGGCTTCATTGATCCTATTTCCTCTTCTGTTACGGTTAGGGTGTCATCCGGCCATTCTGATCTGAATTATAAAGGGGTTAGGTTACAAACAGATTGAGGGGTGAGACAAGATAGTAACTTGCATGAAAGACAACAATTAATGAAAGAGAAAAACTAATAAAAAGAAGAGCAAGAGATACAAGAGAGATTTTGCTCGAAACTAAGATTTTATTATCCAACTTCAATAAGGAAAGTATAACTGAAAAGGAAGAACATGCCCCCACTGCAATAGATCGTTTTATTCGGACAAAAAGAAAAAATAAGTCTTATTAATCTTGATTATGGGAGTTCAACATATTGCGATAAGCTCACGTACTAAGAGAGGGACGGCTATTCCCACAGTGTCTTGCGGGGACAAGGATGGCTATTCCCACAGTGTCTTGCGGGGACAACTGCCTGAGATTCTTTGGCCTCGAATTCCTCCTCACTCGAAGTTTTATCTTTTGACTCGTTCTCGGCTGGAGCCTCATTCATGGACTTCACCTCTATAGGGTCTTCTTCTTCTACGGAAGCCACCTCTTCAGGATCATTTTTCATAGGTTCATCTTCTATAGGATCTTCTTCTTCATCTTCGGAGTCATTGGCCATCATAGATGATTAATCTAAAATATTGCACATTTGTATGAACATTTTCCCTACTATTATTAATATATAAAAGATGTTAATTGTAAATAAAGAACATATGTGGGTTTATTTGTAAAAGTTATTATCATATGTTTCTTCATTTATAATTAATATAATTAGGGAAAATATATGCATATAATATTTAAATGAAATATTTGTAATTAAAATATGCATATCATATCAAATATTCCTAATCAGTATTCTTAAAATATTATATCATATAAATGGTTGGAATAATATCTCAAAAATACCAAATGCTACTAACACTTTAATTTGAGATATTGTGCAGGTATTAGCTCAGGTCTGAAATCCAAGTATGAGATCCAAATCAAATCGGGACATCGAAACCGAATCTGCCAAATTTTAGAAGCAAATCGAAGAATCTAGCAACGGAAGAGATTCAGCGCAATGTTTTCAGAATCTATACATCAAAAGGATCTCCAAATATCAATAAGAAAAGGTAGAAAAAATCCCAACACCTATCCCACCAAGTGGCGGAAGGTCCACGGTCAACAAGGGGAAAGAGCGGCAGTTCCGCGGTCTTATGATGGCCGTTGGATCCTGGGATTTTTTGGGTATGATTGTAACTACATTTGATCTCATATGAAATCTAGGGTTTCTAGTTTTGGAGACTATATAAAGGACAGAGAGCTTTGCATTTGATATTCATTCCACATCTCATCATCTACCTCCATATAGAGAGAGATCTACGAGCTAAACTAGGGTTCTTGTAATCTACTTTCTAAGAAGAAAATTGTAATGCAATAGTTGATTAATAAAGGTAGTTTTTGTTTTAATTCTTTTTTCATTTATTTTACGCATTTACTTTTTCTGCATCTACTTTTACGCATTAATTTTACGCATTACTTTTCTGCATCTTAATTATGGTTTCATTCATCTTCAACCTTTCTTCTGAATCGCTACTAACCATAAGCGAGTAATTTCTTGCTTGCTAGGATTTGTAGGATATGTTAGAATAATGGATGAAATATCTTTTAACTTCTTTTGACATTTTAATATTTATAAACCTTAGTAAAATAAATGTTAACCTTTTTATCGGGCGCGCTATCAATTTATTGACAGTCACGACCACGATTTGAGATTATTTAAACATTTGTTTTGTTAAGAGCTTGAGATTAATAGAGATCAATAGAAGGACAAGGGTTAGTAGTGGGAAACCCTAATTCTCTCCAAGAACCCTAATCAATATTCATCACTATCTCTCTAGTTTTAAACTATTAAAAGATAAAAAGAGACATATCTAAACATTCATCCATTAACTACTAAATCCTATAAACCCTACAAGCCTTTCTATTATAAATTTTATATCCATATTAAAATAAAACGACAACAAACCATCTTCTCTTTTATCAACTCGTCTAAAGCAAGAAAAGAATTTCATGTTTCCCTGCAGATGACCCGTACTCATCGCAGCTAGCTATTTACGACACCGTTTTGATTGCGGTTATTTACAAAACACTTTTTTCATGATCAATCAAATGGCGCCGCTTCTGGAGAGACGGTCCTAATTAATTTTCTTGTTATTCAGGTTGATTTCTTATAAAATCCAGAAAAATAAAATAAACGAGAATCAAAATCGTATCTTGTGTTTTTAACGATTATTGTGCAAGTTTTGCAAGGACATCTGGAGTAATTGGAACAAGCCAACAGAGATTCAGAGACTTTAAACTTGGACCAGAGGAGCATAGGGTGCTCTGTAGAAATTTGAAGAAAAGATCTTGCCAAGAGGCGGCGGAACCGCGGTCAAAATAGGCATTCGGCGGCGGAACCGCGGTCCTTTTGACGATTTGGGCTCCCAAAACTCTCTGGTATTTTCCTATAGCCTTTCTCTCTCCTCTAAAGCTCCAATAATTTGATTTTATTTGCAAGATTCTTTGCAAACAATGCCGCTAAAAAAATCTTTTTGCGTGTTTTAATTTCGATTTGTTTTGCATACTTAAACCGGACATTAAGAGGCAAAAAACCCAAATACAGATTAGGTGAGGATTTCATCACCCTTTCTAGGCCCTACAAATCACAAACGAGCATACTATCACTGTTAGTTATATGTATGCCCTAGAGGCCATTACTATACATAGGATGTATAATGTAGTGGATGCTTGGACATATATAGGGAGGACTTTCTTGCTCGACATAATAGTATGCTATCTGGTTGATCTTTACCTTAACGTGTACACTGATTGTCTCTCTGTTACATGTTGGTAAAGCCCTTAGGATGTGTACTTGACTACCTGGACTATGATGCAGATCATACCAGTGGGGACAGGGTAGTCTATGAGTACATCCTTCAAAGTCCCTAGTCGTGGGTATATCGAGACGGGGCATCGATATACCAGAGTAGACTAGCGTATACCTTCTCGACCCATACAGATGGGCGATGGATGATCTCATATCCATTGGTGTTTGACATCAGAGATGATATACGGGTGCTCAGTGGAGACTGGGTACACTGGACGGACTCGCCGAGAACTCCCAGATGGTATTATACCTTACGTCAGATGGCAGTTCTCTGGTGACACTGGTACAGAGTAGTCTGTTGACCCGAGATCGTCATAGAGTCTTGTGTGGTTCCCACTGTGCTTTGATTTCCACCTTACCACGTCCAAGAGGGCGTGCAAAACGGTGGTTTTTGGGTACAGTCCCGAGTCACATGGAGGCAATGAGCGATAGGAGGGGATTCGTCTCTCCCGGTATAGGGGGTTGATGTTGCGCTGTGTTCGATTGGCTATAACCGGAAATCCCTGGCCAGGGTTGCTGAGATTTACTGGTAAGTGTTACCAGTAGTTTCTCGAATTGTTATAGACCTCATATCGACACGACTTATCGAGCTATTGGGGTCTGACGTTTACCACCCCTAGGCGAGATATGCGACATATCAGACGATCAGACCGGACTGTACGGTAAGTGTTACTGGTTGGATTCACAGGAGTGTGAGCGGGCTTGCTCGTCGATCTTCTGATCGCTCAATACCCGGGTGGCCGTTACGTTTAGCAGACCGCTTGCGGCTTGTGGGTGCTTGATATGATCATCACCTGCTGCCAGCGTATTGACGAGTCTTTAGAGTCCTACACAGAGGTTTCCTGGCTCAAGCGAAACGAAATAGGAGCGCATATGAGATATGTGCAGGACCGAGAATAATGCGTGTATGTGATACCGTATTCCATTCTCGCGATGAATGTATCGAAAGGTTGTATGCGATATAACCTAGTTATCGAATCAAGGATTGATTCGGTAAGCCGATACATAGGATACTAGTCGGTTATATGCGATATGACCGGATCGTTAAATCAAGTGTTGATTTAATGATTTAATGTATAATTATATATTTGATATATTACTTTGCATTAACTAGTATTGGTTCACTTTAAATGGATTTTCTCACTTGATTTGTGCAAGTTGTATATGTGATATACTTTTGTGCACATGATTGTATCATGTTTGATGATACATGCTTATTTGGTTAAGTGTAAAGAATTAAACCATGGTTAAGTTGATTATTAGGGTTTTGCTTATTCATTTATTTATTTGTTTATTCATTTTGGAAATGATAAGAAAAGAATGGTGGCTTTATTTGTAGTTTTGTTGAAGCTTCATGAAGCTTTGACCTTGTCCACCATTCTTGTCTCTTGCTTAACTCTAACCATCATAACTAACCATGGTCTATTCTCTACACTTAACTAAGGTTAGAATATGATAAGATTCAATTCTTTTTCATTTATTCTATAACACTTATCATATTCATTTCCTTCATCTTCTTCTTCATGAGCAAGAAAGAAAAGCTTGCCTCATCAATGGCAAGTGATGAAATCAAGTGAGAAATCCAATTCTAAAGTGAACCCACTTCCTATTTCTTCATCCTCTACCTCTTGCCAAGTAGTATAGGGTGTTTTCTTCACAAGTTTCATGACTTGGTGAAGTCGGAGCTTGATCTTGTGATGCCTCGACGTAGATCATCTTCGGCATCGTAGTCGATGACCTAGCCCGCCCATTTCTCCGATGAAGCCGACGCTAGAGCCCGGGATTTTATTTGGACAGCAAGGGGACTTCATCGCGGAGCTATGGAGGTGGAGAACCGGATCTACAAAGGTTGTATTTCCGTTCACTTGTAGTTAAGTTGTTAACTAGTTTCATTTGTCGCCTAAAATCTAGTTAACGATCCGTATTAGGGTTTCTCGGCACCCGTAAAATTTGAAATTGGCATGGTTGATGCCTTGTGAGACCTCTTTAGCGTGCCTAGGAACCCTACAGTAGTATCAGAGCCTAGATAGAGCCTTAGGCGACGCGTAGACGGAGTTAGAAGTCCGATCGAACCAAAACCTAACCCGGAAAATGCTCTCTGGACTTTTTTCAAAAACTGGGTTTTTTCCGGATTAAAAATGCTTAAAAAATTCAGCAGGGAATTATAAGAATTACGGTGCAAAATTTGACAAAAGTTGCTTCAAGATGGCGGCGGAACCGCGGCATAAGCCTAGCTTATGCGGCGGTTCCGCGGCGCTCTGGTGACGTCACCCCTCCACCTTTGCACAGTAACTCCTATTTAACAGTGCTGAATTTTATGGGTATTTTTAATATTTATTCAAGAGTTGAATTTTCTGGGGTTGTTTTGGGGATTCGATTGTTCGATCGGATTATCAGATTTTGTCTATGTAGTTTTCCAGATATTTTAGAATATGTTAAAAAGTTCGACCGGATATAAATACCCAATCTTTCCCCTGCCGGAAAATTTCCAAGTGTTGGATTTTTCCGTGGTTTAAAGACGTTCTAAGTAGTGCAAGTAACGCGATGGTCCCTCTAGAAGACAACAAACCTTAACTCGATTATGTGACCGTCTTGAACTGCCCTTTGAACCTTCGGATTTAGGGCAGTACGGCGTGCCACATGTGAGGCGTTGGCTTGACCCTTCTACGGCTGGACCGTTGGTACTGAGGCATGAACTGAATGTTTTAAAACCTATTTCATGCGTTGATCTGTTTTGGGAAAACTTGGGTGTTCGATTGTTCGATCGGAAAGTTTAACATTTTCTATCTTATTCGGAATGTGATACAATAATTGGAATTCACAATAAGTTATGAGATAACTGAATGAATGTTATAAACATAGCAGTTTAGTCTCACTTGATCGGTTGCCACGGAATTTTGATGTGATCAAAAGTCCGTCGCAATCACGTAGCGTACGCGGATACTCGCCGGGTAAACTTAATAGAAAGCCTCGCTCCATAGCCCCGACCAAGTGACTGTAGGAGAACCCCGTCGCCGAAAGCATCCGTACGGGTGCTCGCGGCAGCGGTGTTCCGCCTTGGTGCACTTTGTCGACGGCGTCGGGGGTGCGGCCGCCTACTAAAGTTTGCGACGAGCATTCGATCAGGATGTCGGGAATCCTGTTGAATTACCCGACTTGATATTGAAAAGTGTTTTCGATAATGAGACTAAAATGCGGGGTTTATAATTGTTAGGCATGCGATGTCTAAGGTATTCATTTGATTAGGCATGCGATGTCTATGTAGGTTGCGGATTCCAACTGTTGTAGTTTTACACTTTCTTTTCTGTGACCGTAAGTGTAATATGTGATATCGCCGGTTTCGTTGCTATATGTCAACGACAATTGGGATGCGCATATTTACTTACGTTGATGACATGTGATGTTATGTGTTGCTGGATATGTTATATTGGATCGTCGTGTTTGAATAGCCGGGTTTTTTTTATGTGAGATGAGTGTTTTTCATTTTCATTCATGTAAAAACTTGTATGTAATATTCTTTTTTTTTTGGGACACTTCCAGGTTGCCGAAGATATCACCCTTTGTATATTATTTACTTTTCCGCACTAGGATAGACCCAAGGAGGGGAGCACAAGTAACCGGGTTCTAGGGTCCAGTGGGAGACCATCTCGAGGAGTCGAGTCCGGGTCTCCTAACCCTAGAATTGGTAGGGTTGCTTGCCGCTCTCGTAGGGGTCTAGGGGTATAGGATTGGCTATTCATTACGACCGTGGAATCCGTGTTTTATACTGGCTCGTATTGAAAACACGGACGTCCTAGTATATCCAATATTTCATATGATATTTTCTGCTGCGTTATCTGTGATGTGATCATGTGATGTTCTGTGACAGATATTATATATAGTATATATGATATATTATATAGACGTTGCTTATGTTTTACACCCGCGCTAGCCCTGCCTCGCTCTGGCGTTAGTTACCTAACCTAACGGTGCAGACGGGACATCGAGGCGAATGCGGATGGCATAAGCGTACGTTATATTTATCTGTGATGTTTAGGTGGAATTAAATGATGGGACTTCATTAATATAATTAATGAAATAAAAGAAACCTAAGATGTTGTAGAATCGAATTTCAAAAATAAAACAGGTAGCTACAGTTCTTGCTTTGCACAGCAGTATATGTGATATATCCTGCACCTTATTCGATGAGTAAAGGACCGAGATCCCTTCACCGGGAGTGACTCCTTTAGCAATAACTGGCAGATGCTACATACTCGGTTTGTCTTTTGATTGCTTTTAAGAGTTTTTGCTTTGCACAGTGATATATATGATATATCCCGCACCTTATTCGATGAGGAAAGGACCGACGATCCCTTCACCGGGAGTGACTCCTTTAGCAAAACTAGAAAAGCTTCAAAAACACTCCATTTCAAAATTCATTCGATCCTACAACGATATCAAGTTCATTACGCAATAGGTTTTCAGAAAAACCTGTCGTAGCCCTCCGTCATTTCAGATAAGTACTAGTTAGTATTCGTGCTGCGGTAGTTTGGCCTCCGTCAAGACGTAGTATACGGTAGCTAACTAGTGCTTATCTGCTAGCATATGATGCGATTGGATTAGGGTATTCGTACGGCGTTGTTTAGCCTCCGTCAAGGGTCGTGCGGGTGGGTTTAATTCAATCAGGAAATGACGGGTTGAACTTGACTAGCGGACTATGGGTAGTTTGGCCTCCGTCAAGGTTATAGGACGCTAGGGGCAAAATTATCGGGAATTTCAAGTGTTGAAATTTGCAATGAGATTGCATACCTTCTATGAGATAGTTGGATCCCGATACCCACTGCGAGTAAGAGTTACTCCTGGGGGAGTTTTACACATTACAATTAGCCGATCAAGTAGGTGTCTAGAAAGGTGTCAACGGGGTTACGCCTCTGGGAAAACGAGGTTTACATTAATTAGGTTCGTGCGAAAGCACGGGAGACCTCCCTCAAAGTACCGACACTGGCCTGGCTGAAAGATTGGCGAACTTGTAGTGTGTAATTAATCCCGGCTGGTCTTTCCTTTTTGGGTTTGAAGAAAGATTTGATAAAAAACAGTGGGAGCCATCCTGATTAGATAAAATAATAACCAATATATTCTTGCAAGAGCGCACGCTGAGTGTTTTCTTCTCTCTCTCACCAGGTAGCGACCATATCACGCCTTAATCAAGATAATAATACGGAATATTGACCGAACCCGCTTGTTATACTGAGCTGGGGAACGTTGGTCCCGCTCCCTCTTATAATTGTTATAAGACAGAGCAGGAAATTGGGGATTACCAGAATTCCCGTACCGCCCAAACGAAGAGAGTGCATGTTGATGCATCATCTTCGGGTGTGTTCGTTACAAAGAATTGTTTCTCTGTATCCTCTACGTCCTGGGTATGTGATACCAGATCAGGATCCCAGATATGTAATCTGTTACATAGGGCTACAGCTAGGTAGAGAACTGAGAACGGGTGATAAGTTTCATGAGGCAGAAAACGGGGCAAAAGTTGCAGCCAAGTCTGTTGGTCACTGTCACCCTGTATTACCTATACATTGATTCTGAACGAATGTTATTAGATACCGAACCTGATATACAAAATAATATCTATCTCTTTATTAGTAAAGAAATGATAAAATTTTGTATAGTTGGACAATGTTTTGAACATTTCCTATATCAAAAGTTGATCGGTTCAGGCACATTATCTAAAAGCATTGATGTTCTAAATCAAACTACAGTTCTTTAGTATACGGAACACACACAAGAGGAAGAGTTCAGAAATGAACGAATCCTTCTTGAGGCATTGTAGACTGGGTCATATCAATGCGATCCGACTGGCTGAAGTCACATTTTAGATGCATATTTAAATCAGTTTGAATTTACATCTTATGAAAACTTACCAGTCATGTCACAAAGATAAGATGACCATAGCTCTGTTTATTAGAAACAGAGAAAGAGTTAGTGAACTCTTGGGATGATACATGTTGATGTATGTAAGGTCCCCTGTCTACATATGCCAGGACTGGTTCTTTGTACTTCGTTACATTCTCATAATCTCTCAAGATTCAGACATATGTTCCTGTTGAAACACAAGTCTGAACCTTTTGAGATATTCACAGAATATGATTTAGAAGTAGAAAACCAAAACCCGGGTATAAGTATTATGTCCTTTGATGAGATCGAGGAGGAGAATACTTGAGCACGGAAATCCTGGATTATTCTAAAGGAGAATGAGATTCTCTCTCAGCATTACTCCTCCGTATACACCATAGTACGATGGTATATCGGGGCGGAGCAATAGCACCCTATGTGATATGGTGTGCTCTATGATGAGTACTACTGTGTTTCCTATTTCCTTTTGGGAGTTATGCACTTGAGAAGCTGCATACCAATTGAATTGGGTTCAAATCAAATCAGTTGCTTACCACTTCATATTTGATATGATAAGGGAAGAGCCCATCTCTTAAGTTAGTTAAGATTTGGGGTTGTCCAGCCTATGTCAAAAAGCAAAATCCGGACAAGCTCGAGGCAAGGTCTGTAATGTGGAACTGGAAAGGTTCCAGCTATACAAACTACAGCAGATGATTTGATAAAACCAAAGGATTCAATAGTTACCAACGAACCTCAGCCTCTCCGCCGATCTAGTAGGGTTTTCTCACCCGCCTGAGAGATACTTCTGTTTCTCTATGACAGTGGGAGCGAGGATTGCATCATGAGATGATGACCCAACTAGTTTCGAGCAGGCCATCGAGAGTAGGGACTCTGTAAGAATGGCTGGATGCTTAGCGATCTGAGATGGAATCCTTATACACCAACAAAGTATGGACTTTGGTTGCTATTTCTGAAGGGTTAAATCCCCATCAGGAGCAAGTATATCTTGAGAAGATTACTTGGTGTAGATGGAAAAGTTGAGACTTTCAAAGCTTGACTTGTTAAAGGTTTTCGTCATCGACCAGGCGTGGATTATGATGAAACCTTTTCAAGTGGCTATGCTTAAGTCCATCCAGATCCTACTTGCCACGGCTACATACCATGACTACGATATCTGGTGGTTGGGTGTCTTGACTACTTTTCTAAATGATGATTTAGAAGAGAGCGTCTATAAGTACACAGCCAGAGGGCTTCGTAAACTGTGGGAGTAGCGGAAACGTGTGCAAGATGTTTTATAGGATAAAGCAGGCATTGCGGAGTTGGAACATCTGTTTTGATGATTTAGTCAAAGAGTTTGACATCATCAAAATGGTAGATGAACCTTGTATATACAAAAAGGTAGTAGGGAGTATGGTGATGATCCTCGTAGAGTACGTGGATGACATACTCTTGATAAGAAAGGAGTTTCCTATGCTACGCTCGATCAATCTCCGCTTATCACTATGATTCTCCACAGAGGATCAAACTGATACCTATTAAATCCTGAGTTTTGGATCTATGAGATAGATCTAAATGGATGTTAGAATTCTCACTAGTTGTGGTGAGATGGTATCAATCGATCCTGGGGAGAATCACTGGAAGTGTTCCAGGGTGATAAAGACGACTGAATGTCAGTCACAGGCATTGTCTTTACCCTCAGTAAAGGGACGGTATGTTGGAAGAGTTCCAAGCTAAATACCGTGACATACTAGACGATTAAAGGCAGGATACATCGCTACTTAAGATGCTACCAAAGAGGCTGTCTGGATGTATTTTTTTGTTCATGAGATGAACTCAGTTCCTACCATTGTGAGACAATGGAGTTGTGGCTTATGCCAAGAAACGTCCGTCCCATCAGTGATCCAGACATATTCTAAGGCAGTGTCACCTGATCGTGGAGATGGTTGATCTCCAAGGAGATCGAGGTTAGGAGAGTAGACTCAGAGGACAGCACGGCGGATCCACTCACAAAGGCCTTTTCCCAGAGAGAGACTTTTATGGGATGGTTGAGTATGAGATACTACAACCACTGCTATCAGATGGCCCTAGTGCAAGTGGGAGATTGTTAGTTATATGTATGCCCTAGAGGCCATTACTATACATAGGATGTATAATGTAGTGGATGCTTGGACATATATAGGGAGGACTTTCTTGCTCGACATAATAGTATGCTATCTGGTTGATCTTTACCTTAACGTGTACACTGATTGTCTCTCTGTTACATGTTGGTAAAGCCCTTAGGATGTGTACTTGACTACCTGGACTATGATGCAGATCATACCAGTGGGGACAGGGTAGTCCATGAGTACATCCTTCAAAGTCCCTAGTCGTGGGTATATCGAGACGGGGCATCGATATACCAGAGTAGACTAGCGTATACCTTCTCGACCCATACAGATGGGCGATGGATGATCCCATATCCATTGGTGTTTGACATCAGAGATGATATACGGGTGCTCAGTGGAGACTGGGTACACTGGACGGACTCGTCGAGAACTCCCAGATGGTATTATACCTTACGTCAGATGGCAGTTCTCTGGTGACACTGGTACAGAGTAGTCTGTTGACCCGAGATCGTCATAGAGTCTTGTGTGGTTCCCACTGTGCTTTGATTTCCACCTTACCACGTTCAAGAGGGCGTGCAAAACGGTGGTTTTTGGGTACAGTCCCGAGTCACATGGAGGCAATGAGCGATAGGAGGGGATTCGTCTCTCCCGGTATAGGGGGTTGATGTTGCGCTGTGTTCGATTGGCTATAACCGGAAATCCCTGGCCAGGGTTGCTGAGATTTACTGGTAAGTGTTACCAGTAGTTTCTCGAATTGTTATAGACCTCATATCGACACGACTTATCGAGCTATTGGGGTCTGACGTTTACCACCCCTAGGCGATATATGCGACATATCAGACGATCAGACCGGACTGTACGGTAAGTGTTACTGGTTGGATTCACAGGAGTGTGAGCGGGCTTGCTCGTCGATCTTCTGATCGCTCAATACCCGGGTGGCCGTTACGTTTAGCAGACCGCTTGCGGCTTGTGGGTGCTTGATATGATCATCACCTGCTGCCGGCGTATTGAAGAGTCTTTAGAGTCCTACACAGAGGTTTCCTGGCTCAAGCGAAACGAAATAGGAGCGCATATGAGATATGTGCAGGACCGAGAATAATGCGTGTATGTGATACCGTATTCCATTCTCGCGATGAATGTATCTAAAGGTTGTATGCGATATAACCTAGTTATCGAATCAAGGATTGATTCGGTAAGCCGATACATAGGATACTGGTCGGTTATATACGATATGACCGGATCGTTAAATCAAGTGTTGATTTAATGATTTAATGTATAATTATATATTTGATATATTACTTTGCATTAACTAGTATTGGTTCACTTTAAATGGATTTTCTCACTTGATTTGTGCAAGTTGTATATGTGATATACTTTTGTGCACATGATTGTATCATGTTTGATGATACATGCTTATTTGGTTAAGTGTAAAGAATTAAACCATGGTTAAGTTGATGATTAGGGTTTTGCTTATTCATTTATTTATTTGTTTATTCATTTTGGAAATGATAAGAAAAGAATGGTGGCTTTATTTGTAGTTTTGTTGAAGCTTCATAAAGCTTTGACCTTGTCCACCATTCTTGTCTCTTGCTTAACCCTAACCATCATAACTAACCATGGTCTATTCTCTACACTTAACTAAGGTTAGAATATGATAAGATTCAATTCTTTTTCATTTATTCTATAACACTTATCATATTCATTTCCTTCATCTTCTTCTTCATGAGCAAGAAAGAAAAGCTTGCCTCATCAATGGCAAGTGATGAAATCAAGTGAGAAATCCAATTCTAAAGTGAACCCACTTCCTATTTCTTCATCCTCTACCTCTTGCCAAGTAGTATAGGGTGTTTTCTTCACAAGTTTCATGACTTGGTGAAGTCGGAGCTTGATCTTGTGATGCCTCGACGTAGATCATCTTCGGCATCGTAGTCGATGACCTAGCCCGCCCATTTCTCCGATGAAGCCGACGCTAGAGCCCAGGATTTTATTTGGACAGCAAGGGGACTTCATCACGGAGCTATGGAGGTGGAGAACCGGATCTACAAAGGTTGTATTTCCGTTCACTTGTAGTTAAGTTGTTAACTAGTTTCATTTGTCGCCTAAAATCTAGTTAACGATCCGTATTAGGGTTTCTCGGCACCCGTAAAATTTGAAATTGGCATGGTTGATGCCTTATGAGACCTCTTTAGCGTGCCTAGGAACCCTACAATCACCCTGCATTAATAAAAAATATCTAGACCAATCCTCTAAGGACTGTCGCGATCAATTAGGATAGAGGAAGGCCATAGGTAATCTATTTCTTATCCGCATTTCTCTTGTGGTGTCTTGGCAAGTGTGACTAAGGAAAGTGGTTACTTAATTAGACCCGCTATTTCGGTGATTCGTATAGCAAATACCTCCCACTTACCTGGCACATACCTAGCCATAAGATTGATAAGGAGGTGGTAGAGGATTGATCTTACGTCTTGTCCTTTGGAAGTCTAAGAACGGTCTAGTGACCTGACCTAGGTGACCCTAGATTTAAGAATCGATTGTGCATTTAGTGATTGGTTGAGTCAAGTCTCACGTCTGACCTTTTTTCAAAACAAGCCTTCTTAAAATCGTTCTCACACATATCACACACTGCCACACGTACTAAACCCGCTTAGTGCATGATCGGCTGGATACGGGATTCTAGTTCCCGTCTACTCTGCGTTTTTGCAGTCGACTCTCCGAAGTCGGTACTTCTTCATTTTCTATTTCCCTTCCACCTACCACATCTCCCGAGATGGACGGATTTCCATCAGATTTTAACAATACCACATTGCCACCACCCGTAGGTACGCAAAATCCATAGATGGTACCCCGTACGTGGACCCCTTCCTACGTGTCTGTCTCTTCCACCAGCTAATGGGGATAATTTCGAAATTAAACCCCACTTCATCAACTTATTGCCCAAATTTCACGGGCTTGAATCTCAAGATACATACGTTCTTATAACCAAATTCGAAAACGTATGTGCAATGATGAGCACCACCCAACTTTCAGAGGATGATATGCGATTACGTCTTCTCCCTTTTACCTTGTGCGATCTCGCAAAAAAGTGGCTTTATATCACCGCCTCACTATCTATCATGAAATGGGATGAATTCATTAAAGAATTCCTTAAGAAATTCTATTCTCATCACAAGACTGCCCGCATTCGAAGCGAGATTAACCAGTTTGTCCAACTTCCCAACGAACCCTTTTGGAAATGCTTTGAACGGTTTAAACATCTTCTTGTCCAATACCTTCATCACGGAATCGATAGATGACAACTTTGCCGAATTATTTATGAGGGTATTAATCCGCCACGAAACAAATGCTAGAAATTATTTGTCAATATCATTTCATGTCAAAAGATGATGGCGAAGCATGGCAATTTCTGGAAGATCTCGCCGAACAAACATTACAGTGGGAGAGCACTAGACCAACAACATCGTCTTCATCTAGGGCAGGTATCCATCAGCTCAACGTTTCCAACGCAGTGAAAGCCGAAATGGCTGTGATGCAAAAGAAACTCAAAGCTATGAAAAGCAAATTCTCTCCAGGCTCTCTAAACCAAGTTAGGCTCCCCAAAACCGTGTGGTTGTTGTTTTGACCCATCACATTTAACAGAAGAATGTCTTTTGAATCCTCCATCTCAAGGTCAAGAACAAACTAATGCTGCTTTTCAGCAACACCCTAGAAACGATCCTTATTCCTCCACATATAATTAGGGATGGAGGAATCGTCCTAATTTTGTTTGGAACCAAAACCAAACTCAAACTCAAAATCAATTCCCAAGCCAAAATAACTATCAAGGGATTCCCCCACAGAAACAACAATCACCACAACAAATTCAGCAACCCTTTCAACCGCAATCTTTCCAAAATCCGGCCAACAACTTTGTCCCTTATAATAATTCTTTCCAACCAGAGAAGAATATTCCAACGGCCGGTACCGATAAAATCTCCGCACTCGAATGAAATTTAGAAACGTTTATTAAACAATCCACACAAACGACGGCTAATTTAACGTCTTCTATTCAAACGTTAGTGCAACGCACTACTTCCTACGGTGAAAGCATAAAATCAATCGAAGCACAAATTGCACAGTTAAATGCCGCGATGAGAGAGAGAGAGAGAGAGAGAAAGGAGACTTTCATCTCATCCTCTACCAAATCTCGAACACACAAAGCGCAAACATCGTCCTTAACCAACAAAATCATAACGTGAGTGCCGTAATTACGTTGAGATCAGGAAGAGTGTTAAACAATAATGTTGGTAAACAAGTTGATGTTGATGAGTTAGATGACGCCCCGGCTACTACTTCTACTCCTATTTCGTCTAGCCCACCATCTTCTTCTGAGCCTATTCTCCGTTTTTTACTAGGCTCGAACCCTTAGCCCGCTTCCTTGAATGAACTACCATTTCAGACCATCCCAAATTCAATTTTGGGATCCATTCTATCCCCACAATCTTCTCCTCAAATGTTGGACTCGACCCCTATTGATAAAGCTTTTTTTCCAAACCGGTTGAGGCCCAACAAACCAAGTCTACAGATGGAGAAGATTGTGTAAATGTTTAAGCAAGTTAACATAAATATTCCTCTCTTCGATTCTATCCAACAAGTTCCGTCCTATGCGAAAATTCTTAAGGACTTGTGCACTAGGAAGAGGAAAACTCAAGTGCCTAAAAGGTTTTCTTAGCAAGCAATATGAGCACTGCTTTTACCCAACATTTGCCCAAGAAACGTAAGAACCTCGGTAGTCCTACAATATCTATAACTATTGGGGGTAAAAATATCAATCGCGCTCTACTCGATCTAGGTGCTAGTGTTAACTTGCTCCCGTATTTTGTTTATGAGCAATTAGGAATATGAGAGTTGAAACATGCGCACTGCACTCTCCAGATGGCCGATCGATCTATCACCCACCCTAGGGGTGAACTAAAGGACGTGTTAATCAAAGTCGGGAAATTTATATTCCCTGTGAACTTTATAGTTTTAGATACACAGCCTGTGGCGAACCCACGGAACCAAATCCCGGTGATTCTTGACCGTCCTTTTCTAGCAACTTCCAATGCTATAATCAATTGTCGTAACGGTTCTATGAACATATCCTTCAGGAAGATGACAATTGAGCTTAACATTTTCAGGATAGAAAGTCAACCCTCCGAACCTTCTGCTCATCTAATTAATATATGTTTTGTCAATAAGATAGCCTCAGACAGTTGCGAAGTTGAGGAACTTTACGATAATGATCTCGACGTCACTAGTGCGTCATTATTTGATCCAGCAAATTATTATACTAGTGAGGACCTTTTTGACTACTCCACCCCCGAGTTCGAATCCTTTGAGTTGCCACATAAATTAGCTGAGCTATCCGAGTCAATCTCTTATGCTAGCTATGAACCTCTAATGGAGTCCGAGTATCATTCCCTTACCCTACCGTCTATCATCTCTCCGCCGACACTAGATCTCAAACTGCTGCCATCTTATCTTAAATATGCATATTAATGTGAGAATGAGTCTTTGTCAGTTAGCTTCTCTAGCTTTAGAGCAAGAGAAAGCTCTTATGTCCGTCTTGAGCTCGAATCGACAAGCTTTTGATTGGACAATGGCGGATATCAAAGGGATTAGTCCCTTAATTGTTGAACATCATATACATTTGATGGATGAAGCCAAACCAGCCCGAGACCTACAAAGACAGTTGAATCCCGTCATGAAGGAGGCGGTAAAGAAAGAAATCGTCAAATGCCTAGATAATGGTATAATTTACCCAATATCTGATAGCCAATGGGTAATTCATATTCATGTGGTCCCTAAAAAGTCTGGCATCACGGTCATACCTAATGAGGCTAATGACTTGATTCAAACACGCACCCAAACTAGGTGGCGGGTATGTATTGATTGTAGAAAACTCAATGCCGCAACAAGGAAAGATCACTTTCCTCTACCCTTTATTGACCAAATGTTGGAACGATTAGCCAGGCATGAGTACTACTGTTTCTTGGACGGATACTCCGGCTATAACCATATTTCCATCGCCGAAAAGGACCAAGATAAGACAACTTTTACTTTTACTTTTCCTTTTGGTACTTTTGCTTATAAACGCATGCCCTTTGGGTTATGTAATACTCCTGCTACATTTCAGTGGTGTATAATGGGGATATTCTCGGACATGGTCGAGAATTTTCTGGAGACATTTATGGACGATTTCTCCATATTTGAGGACTCCTTTGAAGAATGCTTACGTCATCTTGACGCTTTTCTTACCCGTTGTAAGAATAAGAATTTAACTTTGAATTTAGAAAAATATCATTTCATAGTTCAAGAAGGTATCGTCTTAGGGCATATCATTTCACGAAAAGGCATTGAGGTAGACAAAGCTAAAATAGATGTCATCTCCAACCTTTCTCTTCCCAAATGTGTCAAAAATATACGATCCTTTCTTGGTCATGCAGGATTTTATAGGCGAATCATTAAGAACTTTAGCAAAATTGCTAGACCCTTAACTCTTCTCTTGGCTAAGGATATAACATTTCACTTCGACTTGGATTGCGTGGCTGCTTTTGAATCACTTAAACGTTCTCTCAGTACAGCCTCCGTTCTATCATCTCCAGATTAGAATCACCCTTTTAAGCTTATGTATGATGCATCCGATTTTGCTATTAGTGCAGTCTTAGAATAGCACATTGATAAGATGCCACATGTAATTTACTATGCAAGTAGGACCTTGAACGATGCCCAAATGAATTATATAACTACCGAGAAAGAACTATTGGCAGTAGTATTTGCATTAAAAAAATTCTGGCCCTACTTAATTGGCTCTCCAGTTGTTGTTCACACCGATCATTCCACTCTAAGACATCTTTTATCAAAGAACGATACTAAATCTAGGCTAATACGTTGGATTCTATTGTTACAAGAATTTGATCTTATCATACGAGACAAGAGTGGATGTGAAAACGTTGTAGCTGACCATCTTTCACGACTTTCTTCTTCGCCAATGATGACCTTGCCAATAAACGATTCCTTTTCAGACGAACTGCTCTTGACCATATCCTACGAACCTTGGTTCGCGGATATTGTGAATTATTTAGCAACGGGACTTCTACCCAGCGAATGGTCAAAACAAGACAATCACCGATTTCTATACCAAGTAAAACACTTTTACTAAGATAAACCCTATTTGTTTAAGTATTGTCCTGATCAGATCATTCGCCGATGTATCCCTAATAATAAGTTCAAAAGTGTATTGTCTTTCTTCCATGATCAAGCATGTGGCGGTTACTTTGGTCCAAGAAAAACGGCGGAGAAAGTTTTGCAATATGGATTTTATTGGCCAACGTTATTTAAAGATGTATATGATTATTGCAAAACTTGTTCACGGTGTCAACACATGGGTCGGATTTCACGAAAAAATGAGATGCCGCTCCAACCTATCTTGGTTATGGAGATATTTGATATTTGGGGAATTGATTTTATGAGCCTTTTTCCCATCTCTTTTAGGAATTTATACATTTTATTAGCGGTGGATTATGTCTCTAAATGGGTGGAAGCAATACCGTGCCGTACTAATAACAACAAAGTTATTGTTAAGTTCCTTAAAGAAAATATCTTTTCTCGGTTCGAACACCCTCGCGCTATAATTAGCAACAATGGGACGTATTTCTGTAATCGGTCTTTCGAGATTTTGATGCGAAAATATTCAATCAACCACAAACTTTCTATGCCCTATCATCCTCAAACGAGCGGGCAAGCTGAGATCTCTAATAGACAGATCAAAATTTTTTTGGAAAAAATGGTTTCTAAGAACTGTAAAGATTGGTCCACCAAATTGATGGATACTCTTTGGGCATTTCATACCACCTATAAGACCGATCTGAAAGTTTGTCTTAGCACCACCACTAAGTTTCAAGGAGTATCAAGTATGCAATTTTAAAAAATCTAGAGTGCTAAGGCATACGATCCAAGAATCAAACTAGAGAATTAGTATTTTGTTGTAAGCAAACATGTTCTAAACTAAGTGAAGAGGGTTACAACCTTTGTAAACCGGTCCTTCACTTCTATAGCTCCAAGCAGTAGTCCCTATAACTCTTCTTAGATTCCACTTGGTGAAAAGAACGAGCTTGCTTTGTATTCTTTGAAGCCGAAGATGATCCACCTTGAAGTCTCTCTAACTCAAGCTCACTCTTCACTAATCAAAGTATTAGTGAAGTAAACAACCTATACTAAAAGGTTAGGATAATGTAGCTTGATGAAGTAGGAATTTTGCTCACTTTGGAAATCTTTTTCTCTTTCTTTTTCCAACTCAAGAAAAACCCTAAAGAGCTCTTGAGGAAGAAGATGAACTTGGGTGTGTGAGTGAATTAGTATGAGAGAATGAACCATGAGCTCAAGATAAGAATGGGATCAATAAATATCTTAAGAGTAAAACAAAATTGAGGGGATGAGTCATGGCTTCTCAATGCTTCTCCAAGCATCCAAAGCAATGACTCATTTCCACTCAATTTTCTATTTTACTTAAAAAATAAATCACCCTAAATTATCCTTAGCTCTAGTATGAGTCTCATACACCCATATTCAATGTATCATCCACCATGATACAAAATCATTTCATATATATATATATATATATATATATATATATATATATATATATATATATATATATATATATATCACACACACACACACACATATATAATGAGAAGAGAAGAAAATCATTAGTGAGCTATATTAGTTAATATATATGTATATATCAAATATATTAATATATATCAAATTATTTAATCAACACTTGATTCAATAATCTGGTTATATCATATATAAACGACTAATATCATATATATATGTATATCAAATTATCAAATCAACACTTGATTCAATAATCCGGTTATATCACATATAACCGACAAAATTCAATACTAGATATTAAATCAAGACTTGATTCAATAATCCGGTCATATCATATATAACCGGCCAATATCAAATATATATATAACAAATCATTGAATCAACACTTGATTCAATAATCTGGTTATATCACATATAACCTTACCGATATAAAATATCGCGAGATTATAATACGGTATCTGTAAGTCCATGATGCACACCCCACGGCTCGCGGGGAGGCGGAATACTTTAAAAAACGATTTTCTCACCTCAAAAGAAACATGTTTTAGCTTTGCATCAAGAACTTGTTCCACTTTAGTATCTTGTTTAAACCTTAGCTAACAAAAACTAGACTAAGAGAGAGAGCTAACTACTGAGTAAAGGAGTTATACCCTCGTTCCAAGTCCTTCGGGTCTTCAAGTTGCTCCTTGCTCCTTGGTTCAAGCTCCTTCTTCTTGATCTCCTTGCTTTGGCTTTTGAACGATCTCAGTTGCCGGTCTCCTTTGTGTCAAAGATGGATCCACCCGAGGGCTATGGTCAAGCTCCAACCTCCATGATATAACTTAGTGATCTAACTTGCTAAGAGAGAAAACTAAGTAGATGTAGAGTGAGTGTATTGGATTATTTGATCTCAAAGCTCATTGTTTTGCAACACATGCAAGTGTATGAGCTTGAGGAAGAAGGAGAGAAGAAAACCTAGGAAAGAGAATCCTTTTGTGATAATGATAATAGAAATGAGAAGAAGAATGGTTAAGTCTAGAGCCAATAATTCAACCATGGCATTATTAAATCATATAATCTACAACCATGCTTGAATAGTGGCTCCAAATGAAATAAACAAATACTTAGCCATTCTTCAACCCATGCCTCCTAATTTCCACCTCATTAATTCTTTAATGAAAAAGAATAAAACAATAAAGAGGTGTCTCCTTCTAGAAGGTCAATCTTGTGAATTTACAAGAATGCCCTTTTTCCGTATTTTCACACCCGTATCCGTATTCCGAAAAATACGGATACACCGAGATCAGTATAATCCAATAATACAATACTAGTATCCGGCTTAAACTAAAGCCTACCAGTATAATCCATCCGATCTTCATTCGAGTAGCCAGTACACGAATGCGATCGAAACCCTGCCGTAAGACCATACGGCGTCTACATCGTCTCGCCTGATCCAAGGAAACCCTCTGTATGGGATTCTAAACACTCAACAGTACGCTGGCAGTGGGTTTAACCACAAGTCCGTCAGTGGCACTAGCTGTACGTAACGGCAACCCAGGTACGTGTCGAAAAGGAGGCCGACGAGCGAACTCGTCCGTAACCCCTACTGAGCCTGTCCGTGACAATATCCGTGCAGTCCGGTTTGTTCGTCTGATAGTATCGCATGTATGGTCTAGGGAGGTGGTAAACGTCAGACCCCTAACAACCATACAAGTCATGCCGGTGTGGCTCAAGACCATCCGAGAATCTACTGGTCAGTCCACCAGTAATTCTCTATCAGCCCTGGCCAGGGACTTATGGTAATGACCAACCGATCACAGTGCGATATCGACTCCCTATACCGGGAGAGGCGAATCCCTAACAGTCGCTCACTGCCTCCATGTGCCTCGGGACTGTACCCAACTAAAACCTGTTTGCACGACTCCTTTGAGCCGTGGTAGGGTAGTAATCAAAGTACAGTGGGAACTCACACGAGACAAATGACGACCTCAAGTCGACAGACTATCTGCACACATGTCACCTGAGAACTGCTATCTAACGTTAGGTATAATACCATCCAGTCAGTTCTCGGCGAGTCCTGTCCGGTGTACTCACACTCAGTGAGCATCTGTATACAATCTTAGGTGCACATCACCAATCGCTGCGGACCAATCCATCGCCTCCCTTTCAGGGTCTAGATATGTATACACTAGTCTACTCTGGAGCATTGATGCCCAGTCTCGATACTCCTGCGACTAGGGACATTCAAGGATGTGCCAATTGACTATCCAGCTCTCACAAGTATGACTGCCATCACAACGCCGGTAGTCAGGCAAACACCCTACGGGCTTTATCAACATGTATATAAATACAAAGTAAAATATATCACACGTTAAGATAAAGACAAACCAAATAGCGTACTATCATATCAAGCAAGATTGTCATGTACAAACATATCCCTAGTATCCTATACAATGAAAGCCTCTAGGGCATATATATCCAACAATCTCCCACTTACAGTAAGGCCTGTAATTGGCACAATGAGTACCCACTGTCTGCACTAGATCCAGTTGCTGGCGTACCGCATGCCCAATATCTCAAACAACCTCTCGAACTGGACTTGAGGGATGGCCTTGGTGAATGGATCTGCCGTGTTGTCTTTTGTGTCCACTCTCCATACCTCGATCTCCCGGCGATCCACGATCTCCCTGATCAGGTGATACCGCCTCAAGATATGCCTGGATTTCTGATAGGACCTTGGTTTCTTCGCTAATGCTATAACCCCATTGTTATCATAATACAAAGGTATTGGATTGGCAATGGACGGAACCACCTGAAGTTCAGAGATGAACTTCTTCATCCAGACAGCCTCTTTCGTGACATCGTTAGCAGCTATATACTCAGCCTCCATAGTTAAGTCTGCAACGGTATCTTGTTTGGAACTCCTCCAACATACCGCCCCTCCATTGAGGGTAAACACAAAACCCAAAACGGATTTAGAGTCATCTTTGTCACTTTGGAAGCTGGAATCGGTAAAGGCCTCGACCTATAGGTCCCCATTACCGTAAACCAAGAACATCTCCTTAGTCCTTCTCAGGTACTTGAGAATGTTCTTTACCGCTATCCAATACCTCTCACCTGGGTCAGACTGATACCTTCTTACCACACTAAGTGCGTAAGCTACATCTGGTCTGGTACATAACATCGCATACATTATGGATCCTACTGCCGAAGCGTAGGGTATAATGCCCATGCGAGCCCTCTCTTCATCAGTCTTTGGAGACATCTCTTTGGAGAGGGTGATCCCGTGACAAGCGGGTAAATTACCGCGCTTGGAATCTTCCATACTAGATCTCTTTAGTATAGTGTCAATATACCCGGACTGTGAAAGTCCCAACATCCTTTTGGATCTATCACGATAGATCTTAATGCCCAGAATGTAGGATGCATCTCCCAAGTCTTTCATGGAGAATTTCTGTGACAAGAAGAGCTTTACTGATTGTAGCATAGGGACATCATTCCCTATCAGTAGTATGTCGTCGACGTACAAAACGAGGAAGACTACTACTCCTTCTACAATCTTCCTATAAATGCATGGTTCATCTACATTTTTGATAAAGTCAAATTCTTTAACCGTCTCATCAAAGCAGATGTTCCAACTCCGCGATACTTGCTTTAATCCATAAATGGATTTAAGCAACTTGCACACCTTTTCGCTGCTCCCACTGTCTAAGAAACCTTCTGGTTGATCCATGTAAACACTTTCTTCTAAATTCCTATTTAGAAAAGTTGTTTTTACGTCCATCTGCCAGATTTCATAGTCATGGAAGGCAGCAATGGCAAGCAGGATCCGAATGGATTTAAGCATAGCTATTGGGGAAAAGGTTTCATCATAGTTCAATCCTGGTCTTTGACGAAAACCTTTTGCAACGAGTCTAGCTTTGTAGGTTTCCACTTGTCCAAATGCACCAATTTTCTTTTTGAAGATCCATTTACATCCAACTAGTTTCACCCCAGGAGGAGCAACATCTAAAGTCCAAACTTTATTGGTGTACATGGATTCCATTTCGGATCTCATAGCATCCAGCCACTTCACCGAGTCTTTACTCGTGATAGCCTGCTGAAAATTAGTAGGCTCATCATCATCGATGATGCAATCCTCTCGATCCCCATATACAAGAAACCCATAGTATCTTTCAGGAGGACGAGAAAGCCTACCAGATCTGCGGAGCGGCGTTGGTTCATCGGGCTCTATTGAAACCTGAGGTTCTACTAAGTCCTCGGCAGTAGTTTGAGGTTCTGGAATTTCTTCCAGCTCTACCGCACTCCCACTAATTTCTTTTGCAAGAAATTCGTTCTCTAAGAAGACAATGTGGTGAGCGACAAACACCTTTTGTTCTTCAGTATGGTAGACCAGATATCCCCTTAAATGCTTGGGGTATCCCACAAACCTGCACAAAACCGATCGCGCCTCGAGCTTGTCTGGATTATGTTTCTTAACAAATGCCGGACACCCCCATATCTTGATATACTTGAGACATGGTCTCTTCCCGCTCCACATTTCATATGGAGTGGTAGGCACAGACTTAGTTAGAACTCTATTCAATAGGTATGCAGCTGATTCTAGCGCAAAACCCCAGAAGGAAAGTGGCAACTCAGTACTACTCATCATTGAACGCACCATGTTCAGTAGCATGCGATTCCTCCTTTCTGATACACCATTATGCTGACGTGTATACGGTGGAGTAAGCTGAGAGAGAATTCCATTCTATTTTAAGCATTCATGGAAACTGGTACTTAAGTATTCTCCACCTCGATTAGATCGAAGTGTCTTGATGCTTTTACCAGTCTGTTTCTCCACTTCATTTTTATACTCCTTAAATTTCTCAAAAGCCTCGGATTTATGCTTCATAAAAAACACATGTCCATATCTCGAGAAATAATCAGTAAAAGTGATGAAGTAGGAGTGACCGCTTCGTGCATGTGTAGATATCGGACCACATACATCGCTGTGTACAAGTCCTAAGAGTTCCGTGGCTCTTTCTCCGTGTCCGGTGAACGGAGATTTGATCATCTTTCCTTTGATACATGATTGACAAGTTGCATATGATGAATATTCAAACGGATTTAAATATCCATCTTTATGTAACTTAGTCAACCTTGTTTCATTTATATGACCAAGTCTACAATGCCATAGGAAGGGTTGGTTTGAATCTTGAGCCTTCCTTTTAAGCGTGTTTTGAATATTGAAAACTTGAGGTTGATTAAGTATGTATATGCCATTTTCCAGTGTGCCAAACCCAATCATTTCTTAATTTAGGAGAATGTTCATGACATTTCTTTCAAGTGCAAAATTATATCCTTCATTAGATAACAAAGATACTGATATAATATTACACAGCATACTGGGAATCTTTTCCTGATATAATATTACAAAAACAGCTGTACAACACCAAAATGTGCCCACTAGTCAACCCCAGGTGATATTCCCCCATTGCAACAGCATCTACGTGCATTCCATTGCCTATCCGGAGAGTCATATCACCTTTCTTCAGTGCTCTACGGTTTCTCAGAGCCTGCAAAGAATTACAGATGTGAGAACCAGAACCGGTATCAAGTATCCATGATGTAGAGTTTACTAAAAGACAATTTTCGATTACAAACACACCTGAAGCAGAAGCAGCAGCTTGCTTCGTGTCCTTGGCTTTGAAAGCCATGCAATCCTTCTTCCAGTGCCCTTGCTTGTGACAATAGTAGCATTCGTTCTTATCCGCCTTCACCCTTCCTGCCTTGTTCGTTCCCTGCACCTTCTTGATCCCGTCTTTCGGTTTGGTGGCTTTCATCTTCTTCTTCCCTTTAGCTTTCGCTTTAGATTTAGAAGAGAATGATTGGCCAACATACAGAACGGGGGTCTTCTCCTTTTTCAAGGAGGTCTCTGCTACCCTCAGCAAGTTGAAGAGCTTTGGAAGATCAGCTTCCATTTCGTGCATGTTGAAGTTCAGCACAAACTGAAAGAAGGTGTGGAGAAGGGACTGCAAAATCAAGTCGATGTACAACTCATTCTCTAGCACGCATCCCAGGTTTGCGAGTTCTTCAATAAGGCTGATCATTTTCAGGATGTGCTCTCCTACAGGTGATCCTGGAACTAACCTCATCTGGAATAGTTTTCTTGAGGTCTCGTACCTTGCGATACAGGAGTGCTCTCCATACAGTTCCTTGCAATGGAGAAAGATGGATATAATATCCATGCTCTCGTGCTGTTTTTGGAGTTCATTGTTCATGGACGCCAGCACGATACACTTAGCTCTCTCGCATTCTAGATCCCAAGTTTTGCGAACTTCCTTATCCGCAACTGAGGAATCTGGTCCTGGGATAGGGGGAGGAACAGCGGTGGTAACATATGCAACTTTGTCATAAGTCAGTGCAATGTTGACGTTCCTTAGCCAATTTTATAGTTTGGCCCGGTCAGTGTATTCTTTTCAAGTAACAGTTTTAGTCCTGTCATGGTAGTTGCCAGAGAGAGAGAGAGAAAAGAAATACTCAGCATATGCTCTTGCAAGTTTAGATTGGTTTATTAGTTTATCTAAACAGGATGGCTCCCACTGTTTTCTTAAATCCTTCTTCAAACCCTAAAAGAAGAATTAGTCAGGATTAATCACACGTCACAATACTTGCTTAACCTTTCAGCCAGGCCAGTGTTGGTACTTCGAGGGAGGTTTTCCAACGCTTTCGCGAAGTTCCTTAATTATATAACCTCTTTTCCCTGGAGGCGTAGCCCCACTAACACCTTTCTAGACACCTACTTGGTTTATAGCATTGATTGTTAAGTGAGAAAATCTCCCGAGAGTAATCCTACTCATCAGTAGGATCAGGATCCAACTATCATCGTATGATGCCCTAGATGGAAGCCACTCTAGTCACCACACTCCAGAAGGTATGCTAAATCTGCAAGTTTCCTTTATGTTTGAAACTCCCGATGTGATTTTTACCCCAAGCTCTTATGATCTTGACGTAGGCCAACAAATCATAAGATGCAAGTCAAGTTTTACCCGTCGTTGTCCTGATTAATTTAGATCCATCCGTACTCGCCTTTGACGTAGGCCAACAAGGCTATACGACTGACCTAAACTAATACATCTATCTATGCAACAAATAAGCAACACATTGCTACCATACACTATGCCTTGACGTAGGCCAACAAACATAGCATGAATACGATGTGCTGTTTATTTGAAATGACGGAGGGTTACGGCTGGTTTTTGGCGAAACCGTTAACGTAGTGAACTTGATATGATCGAAGGAACCAAGATAGCTTTTTAAAAGGAGTGGTTTAAGCTCTGCATTTAAAATTTGCTTTTTGAAGAAAACCGAGTGGTTTTGAAATTGTTCCAACGATTTAGTTTAGGTTTATTTTCTTTGCATTAATGACTTAATGGTGTCCCATCATTTAATCCTACCATTGCAGAAAACAACGAAAATACAACGTACGCTTATACCATCCGCATTCGCCACTGAGCCCGTCATCACCCGTTAGGTTACTTAACTAACGACAGAGCGGGGGATGGACTAGCGCGGGTGTAAAACATAAGCAACGCCTAATAAATATCATATATAGACATATCCATTCGTCGCACGCAATAATAAGCATTCCAGATCACAGATGAACATATTGGATATACTAGGAATTCCGCACTTCGTTTAAGCCCGTAACGAAGGACGGGTTCCACGGTCGTGATGAATAGCAAAACCCCACCCTAGACCACTACGGGTGCGGCAAACTACCCGCCAAGTACCAGAAGTGAAGTAGTCTCCTTCAACAACGTGAGTAGGCCACTTAGCACTTCAAAGTACCCGGTAGTTTGTGCACCTCACCTTGGGTCTATCCTACGAGCAAAAACAGTAAAAGAAATAATACAACGGTGGCTACAACCTCAACCCGGATGTACCCCGCAAAAATAATATTACATCAATTTTACAAATTACATTGAATGAAAGAAAAGAAAACACTCGTCTCACACCCCCGGCTATTCATCACGACGATCCAATAAGATTCATATACACAAACCAATCATCACAGATATGTGCAACCCCCACTAATCGTCGTATAGCGATTAGCAGACGTTTCAAAACACATATAACATTACAGAAGAACCGATTAGCTAAAGCAATTAGAATTTCGATCGATTAAGCAAATTTGAATCTATCCCCAGTTTAACACAGTACACAAAATATCTGGGCAGAAACAAAATATCCCAAAAATCACAATTCCAGAAAAAAAGAATAACAGAAAAAGTTTGGACTGAATCGGAGTCGACTCGGCCGCGGATCGGCGGCAGAACGCATGGTTCTGCCGCGGATCCGCGGCGGTCTGACCGATTCATGAGTCTAAATTTTTTCTGTGTTCTTAAAAAAGCCTGCACGAATTTTTAAGCCTTCTGAAAAAAATTTAGACCACATTTCAAAATCGACAGAAACATGCATTTTCGGATGTGATTTCGGGATTTTTCCGGCGATCGAATTTCTAACACTTTACTAACAAGTTAGTTAAGGTTTAATATGGCTCTGATACCAGTGTAAGTCCATGATGCACACCCCACAGCTCGCGGGGAGGCGGAATACTTTAAAAAACGATTTTCTCACCTCAAAAGAAACATGTTTTAGCTTTGCATCATGAACTTGTTCCACTTTAGGATCTTGTTTAAACCTTAGCTAACAAAAACTAGACTGAGAGAGAGAGCTAACTACTGAGTAAAGGAGTTATACCCTCGTTCCTAATCCTTCAGGTCTTCAAGTTGCCCCTTGCTCCTTGGTTCAAGCTCCTTCTTCTTGATCTTCTTGCTTTGGCTTTTGAACGATCTCGGTTGCCGGTCTCCTTTTTGTCGAAGATGGATCCACCCGAGGGCTATGGTCAAGCTCCAACCTCCATGAGATAACTTAGTGATCTAACTTGCTAAGAGAGAAGACTAAGTAGATGTAGAGTGAGTGTATTGGATTATTTGATCTCAAAACTCATTGTTTTGCAACACATGCAAGTGTATAAGCTTGAGGAAGAAGGAGAGAAGAAAACCTAGGAGAGAGAATCCTTTTGTGATAATGATAATAGAAATGAGAAGAAGAATAGTTAAGTCTTGAGCCAATAATTCAACCATGGCATTATTAAATCATATAATCTACAACCATGCTTGAATAGTGGCTCCAAATGAAATAAACAAATACTTAGCCATTCTTCAACCCATGCCTCCTAATTTCCACCTCATTAATTCTTTAATGAAAAAGAATAAAACAATAATGAGGTGTCTCCTTCTAGAAGGTCAATCTTGTGAATTTACAAGAATGCCCTTTTTCCGTATTTTCATACCCGTATCCGTATTCCGAAAAATACGGATACACCGAGATCGGTATAATCCAATACTACAATACTAGTATCCGGCTTAAACTAAAGCCTACCAGTATAATCCGTCCGATCTTCATTCGAGTAGCCAGTACACGAATGCGATCGAAACCCTGCCGTAAGACCATACGGCGTCTACATAGTCTCTCCTGATCCAGAGAAACTCTCTATGTGGGACTCTAAAGACTCGACAGTACGCTGGCAGTGGGTTTAACCACAAGACCGTCAGTGGCACTAGCTGTACGTAACGGTAACCCAGGTACGTGTCGAAAAGGAGGCCGACGAGCGAACTCGTCCGTAACCCCTACTGAGCCTGTCCGTGACAATATCCATGCAGTCCGGTCTGTTCGTCTGAGAGTATCGCATGTATAGTCTAGGGAGGTGGTAAACGTCGGACCCCTAACAACCGTACAAGTCGTGCCGGTATGGCTCAAGACCATCCGAGAATCTACTGGTCAGTCCACCAGTAATTCTCTATCGGACCTGGTCAGGGACTTATGGTAATGACCAATCGATCACCGTGCGATATCGACTCCCTATACCGGGAGAGACGAATCCCTAACAGTCGCTCACTGCCTCCATGTGGCTCAGGACTGTACCCAACTAAAACCTGTTTGCACGACTCCTTTGAGCCGTGGTAGGGTAGTAATCAAAGTACAGTGGGAACTCACACGAGACAAATAATGACCTCAAGTCGACAGACTATTTGCACACATGTCACCTGAGAACTGCTATCTGACGTTAGGTATAATACCATCCAGTCAGTTCTCGGTGAGTCTTGTCTGGTGTACTCACACTCAGTGAGCATCTGTATACAATCTTAGGTGCACATCACCAATGGCTGCGGGACCAATCCATCGCCCCTCGTCAGGGTCTAGATATGTATACACTAGTCTACTCTGGAGCATCGATGCCCAGTCTCGATACTCCTGCGACCAGGGACATTCAAGGATGTGCCTATTGACTATCCAGCTCCCATAAGTATGACTGCCATCATAACGTCGGTAGTCAGGGGCTTTATCAACATGTATATAAATACAAAATAAAATATATCACATGTTAAGATAAAGACAAACCAAATAGCGTACTATCATATCAAGCAAGATTGTCATGTACATACATATCCCTAGCATCCTATACAATGAAGGCCTCTAGGGCATATATATCCAACAGCATCACATACTCGTATTTAATTAAGCTCCCACACATATCACCATATGTGCCCTAATTCATTTCGCTTGAGCTAGGAAACCTCTATGTGGGACTCTAAAGACTCGTCAATACGCCAGCAGTAGGTAATAATCATATCAGATACCCACAAGCGATCAGCGGTACTAGCTGAATGTAACGGCTACCCAGGTATTGAACGAATAGAATATCAACAAGCAAGCTTGTCCAAACTCCCGCAAAGCCTATAAGCAACACTTACCATACAGTCTGGTCTCTTCGTTCGCATATCAGGTGTAGGGGTGGAATCGTCAGACCCCAATAACTTGATAATTCATGTCGATGTGTGGCCTATAACCTTTTGAGAAATTACTGATAACACTTACCAGTAAATCTCATCACCCCTGGCCAAGAACTTGCTGTTATAGCCAATCGAGCATAGCGCAACATCAACTCCCAATACCGAGAGAGACGAAATCCCTTATATCGCTCGGTGCCTCCATGTGACTCGGGACTGTACCCAAAATCCATCTGTTTGCACGACTCCTTTGAGCCGTGGTAGGGAGGAAATCAAAGCATAGTGGGAACCACACAAGACACTATAACGATCTCGAGTCTACAACTAACATGTACACCAAAGAACTGCTATCCGACGATAGGTATGGTACCATCTAAGAGTTCTCGGCGAGTTTGTTCGGTGTACTCATTCTCTAATGAGCACCTGTGTACAATCTTTGATGTTAAACACCAATGGCTGTGGGATCAACCATCGCCCCATACAGGGTCAAGAAACGTACACACTAGTCTACTCTAGAATATCGATACCATGTCTTGATACTCCCTCGACTACGAACAATTAAAAGATATGCTTGTGGACTACACAAGCCCCACTAGTATGATCTGCATCATAGTCCGAGTAGTTAAGCCAACATCCTAAGGGCTTTATCAATATGTATCAGAGAGGCAGTATAACAATATAAGTGTACATGTTAAGATAAAAAGTAACCAGATAGCATACTATCATGTCGAGTAAGAAATTCTTCTATATATATGTCTAAGCATCCACTATATCATACAATAATGGCCACTAGGGCATACATATTCCTAACACGATCTTGGTATATCTCCATACCGACTAGTGTTTAGGAAGGCTTGCCACCTTCCGGTCGAGATCGAACATAAAGCAATGTGGGCTATTAAAAAACTTAACTATGATTTTGATCAAGGCAGCAGCTATCGGAAGCTGCAATTAAATGAGCTAAGCGAACTTCATGATGAAGCTTACGATAATGCGGTTGTAATAAAGAAGCGGACAAAGGTGTTCTATAACAAAAACCTTTTGAGATAAACTTTCACACCGGAACAACAAGTCCTTCTTTACGATTCCTGTCTCCATCTTCATCCGGGTAAGCTAATATCTCGATGGAAATGACCTTTTGTAGTACGGTATTTGTATCCGCATGGTGCAATGGATGTAGAAAATGTTTAAAATAATTCTATTTTTAAAGTAAATGGGCATATATTAAAACCGTAATTTTCCACTGATCCATCGGAGGAGCTCCTGTTCTTGCAGGAGCCGCTTTATCATGACTAATTTTCCTCCACCTCACCTCCATGTTTCGATAACATTGTTTGATCTAAAAATGGAGGTGTGTAAAAAAAATATAACTGAATATATGTGCGTGCCAGAGAACAAGTTTGGGGATGGTTTTTCATTTAACTATCTTTTTCCCCTATTATTTTCCTCCCAAGTGTACAGGTTTATGCGCTCAAAGAACAATAACAGTGAGGACACTGCTGCAAACAGGTTTGGAGGAGGTTTGTATTTACTGAAATATCATTTGGCACTAGGCACTATATATGGGGAAAAAATGAATGAATGAAATTTTTTAAAAATAATATCATTTGGCACTAGGCGCTATATATAGAAAAAAATGAATGACTGAAAATAAAAGTTAGAAAGTAAAAAATACATATAAAAGAAAGGAAAAGATTTTAAGAAATGCAAGAAAATTAGATGTTTTAAAACGAAACTAGTAATAGGTACTCATGAGCTGTTGTCCCAAGGGTTAGTAAGATGAAGGAAATTACTAATCTGAGGATAGAAATAACTCTGAAAAATAGTCCATATTTTTTAATCCAAACTTCTGAACGTTGATACTCTACTATATGCACTTGCACACATCTTGAAACTTGGGATAGTAGAGAATATCTTAAAATGCTCTTGTCTAAAATCTTTAGTACGAAGGAAAAACAAATATATAAACAAAAATATAAATGACGCATAAAAAATAAATGGTGAAGAAAAATGAACACTAGTTTTGTAATTACTTAAGGCAGCATAAAAAAAATATAACGAGAGTGTCTTATCACCTAGTGCCTTAGATTAACCGGTTTGGGAGTCACTGCTAAATCTTAGGTGTTGCAAAACTAGGATATTGCTAATTACGCCTTAATAAGTAAGCACATTCAGTAATCGGTTAGTTAGTATCTCAAGAAGTATTAACGGACGCATGAAAAATGTGTGAGAAAATCCATCTAAAACATTCACCGACTAAAAAGTACTAAGGAATAAGGATAAGGGTATGTAGCTTGAATTGAATTGTCCAAGTGTAGAGATGTCTTTTACACACATGTAGGGGTATATGATCGATATTTGGAAGAGAGATAGGAAGGAAGACTAAAGACGACATTTTATTGAAAGATGGTGTGATTTCTCATATCTTTTCAAGACCATTAAGATAGGGCTCGTGACAACTAAAAAGCTAGTGTAGTTTGAAACTATTGTTTTCAAGTTTTTTTTAGATGTTCCTTATCTTTATATATGTAATTTTCATCATCTTTCTTTTATTATGAGATTTTGTGGGTGAAATCCTGATTGATGTGCTACTTGCGTATTCCTTAAATTTAAATTTACCGCAATCAAGACGGTGTCGCTTGGTAGCTAGCCGGTTGAGTACAAGTCGATCCACAGGGAGAAGGAATTCTTTTCTTTAAGTTCTAACGAGTTAAGTCCTAACTTTGGTAGGTTTTGTTTTAAGATCTAAGAATGAGAATAAATTGATATAAAGGCTTGCTAGGGTTAGGATTAGGTTAGTTCAAAATAGAGATTCTTCTCACTTCTTTCAATACCCTAGTTAAGAATATAGGTGTTAGGATAATAGTCAACAACGGGGATTAGCACGACTAGGAAGAAACTTAGTTTCTTTTTTTTTTCCTTGTCCGTCCGTTCTTGGCTCTTAGTCCTAACCTCCGGTTAATTCAAGCACAACCGGTCTAACTAGGGAATCACCGCTATCATGTAGGATAGGGTGTCGTAGTGAGCGGATTATGGTTGATTTAAAGAGAGTCCTTAATTAAAATTATTTGGGCAAAGAAAGGAGTGAGAGTGATTTCCTTCTCTCAAACCTTCCCTCTCCTATCACTAACAAGTGAGGAATTACTCACTCATTAGGAAGATAACAATAAAATTTATTTTTTTAATAGATGGACTAAATTGCAGATAATAAAAGAACAGATAAAAAATTGCAGGAATTAAAATTCAGATAAAAAGAATGCGAGATAAAAAAATAAAACTCACTTTATTGATGACTTCTCAACAATACATTACAATTGGAATTAAAATTTAGATCTAAGAATTAAAAAGTGGCATGCCTAATTAGGCTTTTGGTTTTCCTATTTATAAATATAAAAAACCCTAGGTTACATTCTGATCCATACATGTATTTCCTAAACTACCCTAAGAAAGCCGGGTCAAAGCATCGACACCTCCACCGACATGTGCACCACACGGCCACGGTTCCGCGGCAGAATAGCCTGTTTGGCCGCGGTTCCGTGGCCAATTGGTGGAGTCTTGGGCCCATCTCTTCAGGGTTGCTTCATGTCGCTTTTACCTTCTGTTTCTTCACTTGGTTTCTCAGAATCTCTTCTATTTTCTTCCAGATTTCCAACAGTGCAGAATGATGTGGATTTTTGCCTTGAGCTTCGCGTTGAAGTCTTGAATCTTGTGCTGCCCTTGTGCTTTGTGCATTGAACTGTCTAATGATTTTCATTTGTTCCTTGAACTGGTAGGCGGTATCATACGGATTCATCTATTGTTGGTCGTAGTCTCACATTTGTAGCGACTTTTCATGAATTTCACTGTAACGATCTGAGAACCTGTAACCTGCAACTATTTAGCAGACATGGATCAAAAGCACCTATTTAAATGTAATGTGATTAAGAATGGGCGATATAATAATGCAAAATTCTGATATGAACAAATACCCCCAAACTTACCTTTTGCTCATCCTGAGCAAAACCAATTTTATTTTCAAAAATCCCTAACCTTACTTTCGCAGGGAACACGATTGCACTGAGCTCGTGCAACAAGCTGTTAAACCTCTAGGTGTCCCTAATAGCAGGAGTGTTGTCTCCTGAGGGTTTTCAGCGAATACTACCCACAAAATCCAATCAATTTGGCCATTGACTCTAATTCTTCAATTCAGTATTCCAGTAATAAATTCTATTATCTTCAACTTATAAATCATCAACCCGTATTTTTCACGCTTCCTTTTCATTTAACTTAAGATCGTATATGTTTTGCAGATTTATTAAGCTTTCGGTATCTTTTGAGTTTTCCTTCTATGGTGCAATCTCAACTCAGGTATTTTTATCATCTTTATTGAAGATATAAGGCATATCATTCATTCCTATCTCTCATCCAAAACCCCAATCATATACCCTACGCGTGTGTCATTTTTACCCCTACACTTGGAAATTCAATTCAAGCTATCATACTCTTGTCCATTGTCCAAAGTACTTTTTAGTTGGTGATAAAAATTGCTCACACATTCTTCATGCGACCGTTAATACTTCTTAAGATACTAAACGACCGATTACAAAATGTGCTTGCGCATTTAGGCGTAATTCCTCGTCTTGTAATACCTAAGATTTAGCAGTGACTCCCAAATCAGTTGGTCTAAGGCACTAGGTGATAAAGCACTCTCGCTATATTTTTTATTTATGCTGCCTTAAGCAATTACAAAACCAGTGTTCATTTTTTTTGTCTCTTTATTCACCATTTATACTTTTATTTTATTTTCCTTCATACTAAGGTTTTTAGACAAGAGCATTTCAAGGTATCCTCTACTATCCCAAGTTTCAAGGTGTGTGTATGTGCAAGTTGTAGGGTATATATTTTCAGAATTTAGATTTAAGGTTCAGAATTATTTTTCAAACTTACACTTCAAATAAAAATTTCAATACTCTTCCCTTATTTTGACTTTGCCCAAGAACTGAACTCAAAATTTGCCTATTTCTAAATAAACTATAAGGACATATATTTTCTATAGTTAAACTAGGTTATTTTTAGGGTTTTTAATTTACTAAGTTTAGAATCTAGTTTTTCCCTACTATTCAACCGTCATGTTGAACTTAAGTCAAATATGGCCAAAATTGAACTTTTCAATTTTTATAATTTTTAAAATTTATATATATATATATATATATATATATATATATATATATATATTTATTTATTCATTTTTTTTTTTTATAAAGATGCAATGCGGAATTAAATATGCAAAGAAAAAAAAACAAATATGTACAAAAATAAAAATATGCAGATGCAATGCAAAGATGACTATTTACAATCAACCTCCACCCCCAAACTTATCGAAAGCAGTGTCCTCACTGCTCCCAGCGGCGTCTACTAGACGCAGCCTCACTGGTCTCATCCCCCCCCCGTCCCCTCGAACGTGATCGAGAACGTTCCTCTCTTACCAGCAGGGTGGTCATGCCCTGCTCCAAACTCGTCACTCGCTGATTAAGGTTGGTCATCATCCCTATCAATCTTTCTACCCCCCCCCCCATTTGTTTGTCGCATCAAGCGCGTTTGCGCGGTGGGGGTAAGCTCTTCGTCTCTCGCGGTTGAGCTCGAGCTGGGTGTCTTTGCGGGCACGTCTTCGGCCGGCTCGGTGTGCGACCATAAATCATGCAGTCGTATATAGGACGTGGAGACACCCTCAAGAAGGGGTCGAATTGGAATTCCACCATGCATATAAAATTCGAACTTCTCAACAGGGAGGAAATGGCGACATAGTTGTATCACCAACATAGAGCATGGATAGTTGGCAGCCCTCTTGCCCGCACCAATTGAGTGAAATAAAACAGTGCACATATCATAACTAGGGTTTCGTGTCATCAAGGTGTGCACTATATGGAGGGATGGTGTGAAAAATGTCGTGTTGTGCGAACTACCAAAAATATTATTTTGTGCCCAACGGCACACAGTTAACATGTTCGCAAAAGTGTTCCTACTTGAATACCCTTTCGAGGTTCCCTAGAACAATCATTACCCATTAAGGGTAGGTAGTCCTCGAATCGAAGGGGTTGATCGTGAATAGAGAGTTTAGGTATTAAGGTGACTTCATGGATGAAGTCCCTATCAATTATAATTTCCCTATCCCCCCACATTAATTTAATGTAACCATTTTGTGCAGGACAACCCTCCTCCATGCATTCATAAAAACGGGTGACAAGATCCGGAAGCGCGAAGGCATTCGGATGGTTAAAAAGTAAAAAGTTTCATCCACGCCTTCAGATCTCATCACTGAAGTAACTACCATAAATCGTGTGTGCAAAGAGTTGTGAAAAATCTCTTTCAAATTGCAAAGTGGGTGCCATCACAGAGAAGTGCAAATTATTTTTAAAAATTTTAACAGAGAAGATCAGAGAATGCAAAGCTCTCCTGAAGTTTTCATAGGGAAAGGAGGCAGATCGGCAGCGGTTGCGCGGTCAGAAGGCCACTTGTGCGGCGGAAGCGCGGCTCTCTGGCGAGATCTCCCTGCTCTGTCTGCTGCGGCGGTTAGAGTTTTTAGAGAGGAATAAATTAGGGTTTGGTGAATGCAGTAGAGGGGTCGGGTTCTTTTTATAGGGGATGTTTTAGTTATTTGCAAAAAAGGACCCCTTAAAAAGAGGAATTTATTTTGTAAAGAAAAAAATATTTTATTTATTTATTTATTATTTATTAAAACTGAAAATTTACAAAAACACCCCCAAAAATTTGAATTTTTTTTTTTAGTTATTTTTTTTTATTTGTTTTTAATATAATTACAAGTGGTACATACCCCCAAACTTATTTGAAACAGTGTTTCCACTATTTATGGCTGGATAACTAAAATTTGGGGGTAGATGGAGGAAGATCGGTCAATATAAATTGGCTCCTGTAACATCAGGAGCTCCTCCGAAGGGTCCGCGGTGAGGAACGGTTTAAGCCTGTGTCCGTTCACTTTAAATAGTGAACCGTCCTCCGGATTCTCTAAGTCGACCGCACCGTGCGGATATACGGCACGTACAAAAAATGGCCCTTTCCATCGAGATCTAATCTTGCCGGGATGAAAATGTAGCCGGGTGTCGTAAAGTAAAACCTGTTGACCGGGTTTGAATGTTTTTTGCATAAGGTGTTTGTCGTGAAACACCTTCGTACGGTTTTTGACGACAACCGCGTTCTCGTAAGCTTCATCCTGAAACTCGTTCAATTCATTTAACTGCAGCTTTCTATGGCTGCCCGCATCTTTGATAGATAGATTCAGCTCTTTTATCGCCTCATTAGTTATGACCGTTATGCCTGATTTTTGTGGGACAACGTGAATGGGGCTAACCCACTGGCCATCAGAGATAGGGTAAATGATACCACTATCAAGACATTTTACGATCTCCTTTTTAACAGCCTCTTTCATGACTGGGTTGAGTCTCTGTGGATCCCTTGCTGGCATGGCATCATCCATCATATGAATATGATGTTCAACTATTAGGGGACTAATCCCCTTGTTGTCCGCCATAGTCCATCCAAAAGCTTGCCGATTACTTTGCAAGACCGTCAAAAGGGCTTTTTCTTGCTCTGGGGCTAGAGAAGCCGAGATGATAACAGGAAGAGTCTCATTCTCACCTAAGTAAGCGTATTTAAGGTGAGACGGCAATAGCTTGAGTTCGAGTGTTGGAGGTGAAACAATTGAAGGTAAAATCGGTGAAATTGTCTCAAACTCAAAGGATTCCAACAGAGGTTCAAAACGAGTGTAAGCAACCAAGTCGGATGGTTCAGCTAACTCATCCGAAAATTCAAAGGATTCAAACTCGGGTGGTGATTGTAAAAGATCGTTCGAGAAAGTGAAACACTCGTAGTCATTATCGGGCGTGAAAACAGTATCAGGTTCAAGGAGGAACGCACTAGTGGCGTCAAAATTACTGTGATCGAACAGAAATTTCTCGAGATCACAGTCCTCCTGGGTGATCTCTTAGATCGAGCAAACATCAAGTATATTAGCATTAGGTTCGGAGGGCTGATTCCCCAACTTAAAAATGTTGAGTTCAATTGTCATGTTTCCAAAAGGTAGGTTCATCGAACCATTTCGACAATTGATCACCGCATTAGAAGTTGCAAGGAATGGACGACCGAGTATCACCGGAATTTGATTCCGGGGATTAGCTACAGGCTGTGTGTCCAAAACAATGAAATCAACGGGGAATATGAAGTCCCCAACCTTTATTAACACATCCTCTAACTCACCCCTTGGGTGGGTGATAGATCTGTCGGCCATTTGGAGAGTACAGTGTGTGGGTTTCAACTCTCCAATGCCTAGTTGCTCATATACAGAATATGGAAGCAGGTTAACACTGGCACCAAGATCCAAAAGTGTGCGGTTGATGTTCTTATCCCCAATAGTTATTGAAATTGTAGGACAGCCAGGGTCCTTTCGTTTTTGAGGTAAAGGTTAGGTAAGAGTATCACTCACGGAACTAACTAAGAAAACTTTCTTAGGTACCTGTGATTTCCTCTTCTTGGTACACAAGTCCTTCAAGATTTTTGCATAAGAAGGGACTTGTTGGATTGCATCCAAGAGGGGAATGTTAATGCTAACCTGTTTAAATAACTCCACAATCTTCTCCATTTGTGGATTTCGTTTATTGGATCTCAATATGTTTGGAAATGGAACATTTTGAAAATTGGTTGAGTCCAATGTTTGTGGAGGAGATTGCGGAGTTGGAACGGATCCCAGTACTGGTGTTTTCGTGGAGTGAGATGTGGGTCCGTTCGGAGCAGCAGAAGAAGTTGAGCCTTGTGAAGAATGGAGAACAGGCTCTGAAAACGAAAAAGAAGAAGAAGCGGCAGTCGGGGTGTCATCATTAGTGCCAACATTGTTGTGCAACATCCTTCCAGATCTTAATGTAGTCACGGCACTCACATTATGGTTTTGTTGTTCAAAAGCAACATGTGCATTTTGTGGGTGACCAGGATTTGGAAGTGGTTGAGATGGAAGCTTTCCCTTCTCTCGCTCGCTTAAAGCTGCATTCAGTTGTGCAATCTGGGTTTCGATGGTTTTGATACTTTGCCCGTGTGATGCAGTGTGTTGCACCAAAGACTGAATGGAAGACTGGATGTTGGCTGAAGATTGAGTTGATTGTTTTAAAAACGCCTCCATACTTCGTTCTAACGAGGAAATCTTATCGTTATTTGGCGGAACAAAATTGTTTTGAGGAAAAGAATTTTTGGGTGCAAAATTGTTCGTTTGATTTTGGTAAGGTTGGGGTTGAAAAGGTTGCTGATATTGAGTTTGTTGAGGAACTTGTTGTTAAGGAGGAGGCCTCTGGAAGTTGTTGCCTTGGAATTGTTGTTGATTTTGATTCCAGGCGAAATTAGGGTGGTTCCTCCAACCAGGATTGTAAGTTGAAGAGTATGGATCATTTCTTTGTCTCTGCTAAAAGGCGGCATTGACTTGATCCTGTCCTTGAGCAGGTGGGTTGTAAGGACACTCTTCGGTCAAATAGGATGGATCCAAACAACAAGCGCATATAGTGCGAGGGGGAAGAGCAGGGGCAGGAGAAAGCGATGAGAATTTGCTCTCAATTTCTTCTAGTTTTCGTTTAATTGCCTCCATTTCGGCTTTCATTGCAATTGACATATCAAGTTGATGAACACCTGCCCTAGATGGACCGGAAGAAGTGGACGAAGTGGTCGGTCTAGTGCTTTCCTACTGAAGCGTTTGTTCAGCAAGATCGTCGAGAAATTACCAAGCTTCCTCATCAGATTTGGATAAGAAGTGGCCTTGACAAATGGTCTCCAGCAACTGCTTAGTTGTTGGGTTCAGTCCTTCATATAAGGTCTGGCAAAGTTTCCATCTCTCAATACCGTGATGAGGGCACTGAAGAAGAAGGTCTTTGTATCGTTCGAAACACTTCCAAAAGGGTTCGGAAGGAAGCTGGGAAAATTGGTTAATTTCATTACGTATTCTCACGGTCTTGTGATTTGGGTAAAACTTTTTAAGAAACGCTTTAACAAACTCTTCCCAACTGTTTATGGAATGCGATGCAGTACTATATAGCCACTTTTCAGCTAGGTCACACAATGTGAAAGGAATGACTCGTAGCCGTATAACATCATCGGACAGTTGGGTTGTCTTCATCATTGCACATACGTTCTAGAATTTGTTGATGAAGATATAGGCATCTTCGGATTCCAGTCCGTGAAATTTAGGCAACATGTTGATGAAGTGGGGCTTAATTTCGAAATTGTCCCGATTTGCCGGCGGTAGTGAAAGACAGATAGGAAGTGCGGAGCGGGTAGGATAGAAACGATCCTGGAGAGCGATTCGTTGTGGCGCTTCAACAGGAGGTGGTTGCGGGTTATTCGCACCCAGTTGAGGTGGAATCAGTCCCGAGGTAGGTAAAGGGTTGTTAGGATTGAATCCTGACATCTCTTTAGAAGATGATGAATGTGAAGGTGAAGATGTATGAACAGAATTCCGGTCAACGTCGGAGTTGGCCGGCAAAGGTAAGGATGAAAAAGGAGTGGAGGGAGTTTCGACTTCGGAGTCGATCGTGTAGTCGATGGCGACTAACGAAACACGGACTAAACGGGCACTAGTGTCCCGAGTCCAACCGGACATACACTAAACGAGTTTAGTGTAGTCAAAACGTAGAATGTGAGGGTAAGAAAACGTCAATGGGGAAATGTCGATGGGATTTTAGCGACAAAGGGCAAGTTTTTATAAAAATTTTGTTTTGTTGATTTTTTTATGTTTTTTTTTATTTTATAAAAAGTTTTACAAAAATTTGTACGGAACTACGGCACAATTTTAAATAACCACAGTTTAGACATGCACAATCAAACCTAGAGCTAGGGTCTCCTAAGTCAACTAGATTGCTCCTAACTGTTCCAAAGTGACAAGTTGTGAGATATTTCTCAAATCGCCTCTTCACCGCCAATTGTGGCTAGGTACACAAATGAAGAAAGGAGGGTTACGCTCACGAATCACCGTGAGACGGGTCTCTTAAAGTTACATTTCTCACTTGTCTAGCCTAGGCACCACAAAATCAGGTTTAGATAAACGACTGAATGCCCACAACCTTTCTCTGTCCTAATGAGCGCGACAGTCCTTAATTGGCTGAGTCTAGATGTTTTTTAATTAACTCAATAGTGATGCATATGCTTTTAGTGATTTCTGAGGTCTTAGGAAGGGTAATGAAATCCCCACCCAATCTTAATTGGTGTTATAGCCCCTTAGATTCTATATTAAATATGCAAAGCAATAACACACCAAAATCTAAAACACTTGCCAAATTTTTTTTTATTTGCGGCGCAAAGAATCCTACATAAAATGATTTATTGGATAAGGGAAAGATTCTGTGCAAAGAAACCTGCAGGAAAATTTTTTGAAGTGGAGCTCAGGGGGTGGAAGAGAAGAAAAAAGATACTTACAGAGATTTTCAGTTGCTGACGTCACCTTTTGACCGCGGTTCTGCGGTCAAATGTCTACTTCTGCCGCGGTTCCGCGGTGGATCAGTAGGTTCAGATCTTCAAAAATTTTCTCTGTGCTGATTTGGTTCCCCTCTGTCTGTTCAGATCCTCTGTTTCTGGAATTGTTCACTGAGCTTACTCCAGATCTGAATCAGTCCGTCTTCCTTTCCTGTACAATTCATACAAAAACCAATCAAAAATAACAAGATAATTTTTTTTTAATTTTTTTTTAATTTTTTTAGTTTTTATATTTTTTATTTAATTAACCCGAAATTACAAAAAGAAATAAACTACCGTTTCCCCGGCAACGGCGCCATTTGATTGATGTGCTATTTGCGTATTCCTTAAATTTAAATTTACCGCAATCAAGACGATGTCGCTTGGTAGCTAGCCGGTTGAGTACGAGTCGATCCACTGAGAGAAGAAATTCTTTTTTTTAAATTCTAACGAGTTAAATCCTAACTTTGGTAGGTTTTGTTTTAAAATCTAAGAATGAGAATAAATTGATATAAAGGCTTTCTAGGGTTAGGATTAGCTTAGTTCGAAATAGAGATTCTTCTCACTTCTTTCAATGCCCTAATTAAGAATATAGGTGTTAGGGTAATAGTCAACAACGGGGATTAGCACGACTGGGAAGAAACTTAGTTTCTTCTTTTTGGTCCTTGTCCGTCCGTTCTTGGCTCTTAGCCCTAACCTCTGGTTAATTCAACCACAACCGGTCTAAGTAGGGAATCACCGCTATCATGTAGGATAGGGTGCCGTAGTGAGCGGATTATGATTGATTTAAAGAGAGTCTTTAATTAAAATTATTTGGGCAAAGAAAGGAGTGAGAGAGATTTCCTTCTCTCAAACCTTCCCTCTCCTATCTCTAACAAGTGAGGAATTACTCACTCATTAGGAAGATAACAATAAAATTCATTTTTTTTAATAGATGAACTAAATTGCAGATAATAAAAGAACAGATAAAAAATTGCAGGAATTAAAATTCAGATAAAAAGAATGCGAGATAAAAAAATAAAACTTACTTTATTGATGACCTCTCAACAATGTATTACAATTGGAATTAAAATTTAGATCTAAGAATTAAAAAGAGGCATGCCTAATTAAGCTTTTGGTTTTCCAATTTATAGATAGAAAAAATCCTAGGTTACATTCTGATCCATACATGTATTTCCCAAACTACCCTAAGAAAGTCGGGTCAAAGCACCGACACCTCCACCGACATATCCACCACACGGACGCGGTTCCGCGGCAGAATAACATGTTTGGCCGCGGTTCCGCGGCCAATTGGTGGAGTCTTGGGCCCATCTCTTTAGGGTTGCTTCATGTTGCTTTTACCTTCTGTTTTCTTCACTTGGTTTCTCAGAACCTTCCATATTTCCAACAGTGCAGAATGATGTGGACTTTTGTCTTGAGTTTCACGTTGAAGTCTTGAATCTTGTGCTGCCCTTGTGCTTTGTGCATTGAACTGTCTAATGATTTTCATTTGTTCCTTGAACTGGTATGCGGTATCATACGGATTCATCTATTGTTGGTCGTAGTCTCACATTTGTAGCGACTTTTCATGAATTTCACTGTAACGATCTGAGAACCTATAACCTACAACTATTTAGCAGACATGGATCAAAAGCACCTATTTATATGTAATGTGATTAAGAATGGGCGATATAATAATGCAAAATTCTGATATGAACAAATCCGCTGAAAACACTCAGGAGATAACACTCCTCCTACTAGGGGACACCTAGAGATTTAAAGGCTTGTTGCACAAACTAAGTGCAATCGTGATGCCTATGAAAGTGTGCTAGATTTTTTATTTTAATAAATAGTTTGCTCGGCACAATCAAACATAAGTTTGGGGGTATTTGATTAGTCTAAAATATTGCACATTTGTATGAACATTTTCCATACTATTATTAATATATAAAAGGTTTTAATTGCAAATAAAGAATATATGTGGGTTTATTTGTAAAATTTATTATCATATGTTTCTTCATTTATAATTAATATAATTAGGGAAAATATATGCATATAATATTTAAATAAAATATTTGTAATTAAAATATGCATATCATATCAAATATTTCTAATCAATATTCTTAAGATATTATATCATATAAATGGTTGGAATAATATCTCAAAAATACCAAATGCTACTAACACTTTGATTTGTGATATTGTGCAGGTATTAGCTCGGGTCTGAAATCCAAGTAAGAGATCCAAGTCAAATCGGGATATCGAAACCGAATCTGCCAAATTTTAGAAGCAAATCGAGAAATATAGCATCGGCAGAAACTCAGAGCAATATTTTCAGAATCTATATATCAAAAGGATCTCCAAATATCAAGAAGAAAAGGCAGAAAAAATCCCAACGCCTAATCCCACCAAGTGGCGGCGGAACCGCGGTCAACAAAGGGAAAAGACAGCGGTTCCGCGATCTTATGATGGCCGTTGGATCTGGAATTTTGTGGGTATGATTGTAACTACATTTGATCTCATATAGAATCTAAGATTTCTAGTTTTGGAGACTATATAAAGGACCAAGAGCTGTGCATTTGATATTCATTCCACATCTCATCATCTACCTCCATATAGAGAGAGATCTACGAGCTAAACTAGCGTTCTTGTAATCTACTTTCTAAGAACAAAATTGTAATGCAATAGTTGATTAATAAAGGTAGTTTTTGTTTTAATTCTTTTTGCATTTATTTTACGCATTTACTTTTTCTGTATTTACTTTTATGCATTAATTTTATGCATTACTTTTCTGCATCTTAATTATGGTTTCATTCATCTTCAATAGTTCTTCTGAATCGCTACTAACCATGAGCGAGTAATTTCTTGCTTGCTAGGATTTGCAGGATAGGGTAGAATAATGGATAAAATATCTTTTAACTTTTTTTGACATTTTAATATTTATAAACCTTAGTAAAATAAATTTTAACCTTCTTATCGGACACGCTATCAATTTATTGACAGTCACGACCATAATTTGATATTAGTTAAACACGTGTTTTGTTAAAAGCTTGAGATTAATAGAGATCAATGGAAGGACAAGGGTTAGTAATGGGAAACCCTAATTCCCTCCAAGAACCTTAATCCACATTCATCGCTATCTTTTTAATTTTAAACTATTAAAATATAAAAAGAGACATATCTAAATATTCATCAATTAACTACTAAGTCCTATAAACCCTGCAAACATTTCTATTATAAATTTTATATCCATATTAAAATAAAACGACAACAAATCATCTTCTCTTTTATCAACTAGTCTAAAGCAAGAAAAGAAGTTCAGGTTTCCCTGCGGACGGCCTGTACTCATCGCGGCTAGCTATTTACGACACCGTTTTGATTGCGATTATTTACAAAACATTCTTTTCACGATCAATCAATAGACTCTGGTGCTGCAACATCGACTTCCTCATCCTCCAAGTCATTGTCAGAAATAACTGTTTGGGGGCCTAATACTTCGTCATCCGAATATCCACGCATAGACTCAAAGGTGAAATATGACATGTTTTCTTTGTCCGAAAGATTGGCCATGACCTGAAAAAGAATGTCATGGTCAGGATGCAGAATGCCAAGGAAATGACAAGGAACATGGGAAAATTACGAAATCGATATAAGTGGATGAGATTCACAAATATAATAAATTAGTTAACGGTTTTATTTTAGTACATTGAGGACCTTCATAGGCCACCACTGAAACCTGTCACGCCCCACTTCCCAAAAGAAGGTGAAAGGATGACGTGGCATAGTCCGCAACCTAACTGTATTGAAAGTGGTCTATTCAATATAGTTACGTTAAACGTATGAATATCTATAACATGCAGGATATGTACCAAAACAAAATAATAAAAGCGGAAGGCATTTATTTTCATTAACCAAACTTTATTACATCCCAAATGAATGAGTAAAATAAACTAAATAGTTTAATTATATCGAAGAAAAAGTAAGAGCCCTAAACATGTGGGCAACAAACAAAAATATATCTAGCTAATCTTCCATCGTTAAGTCCGCATAATCTTTATTAATAGGCTCCACACCTTGATCCTCATCATAATACTCATTCTCATCTAACGAACATTCCAGAGGTAGAGAAAAGGAAAATCCGTCAGCGAGTTACACTCGAGTAGGATTGCCTCATAAGGAAGTAAAGGTACAAAAACGAGCAAGTGTATATAGGTATGATGTGTGTGTATAAATATGATGTATATGGATATGAGGTGTATGTAAATAGGGCATGTTGAATGAGATATGAAGGTATGAGGTGTATGTAAATAAGGGCGTGTTGAATGAGATATGAAGGTATGTTGTATGAGATATATGTTAGGTAAAAGTTCGCATTGATTTGTTAAACAAGAGTCCGGATACTCGCGATTATTCCGTTGTGGCCACAGAATAACAACTAGGGAAGTGAAATGTATGGTTTTACTTTCCGGGATCATGATCGAGTAGTAGGGGAATCCGATTTCCGCATCTCCTTGCCTAATCAAACTATACATCCCCGTTATTCAGTGTAAAGGTTTTAACGAATTAGAGTTAGTGTGTATATCATCTAGGAATGAAATTTACACATTGTATATCATCCACATATTGGATTATTCACCCTCAAAATAGGGTTAGTATTCGCCCGAAGACCAGGTTAGTATTCGCCTGAATGTCGGGTTAGTAGTCGTCCACATATTGGACTGTTCACCCTGCCTACAGGGATTTTCATTTATAAGTATTCCATACCTAGATTCATCCATTCTAACCCTAACCATATCATGTGTCATGTATGTCGTAAATTTTTATTCAAATAATTAATCTTATTTAATATGACCTTCTACAACCACTCAATTTATCTTGTTATCTTTTAAAGTCTGTAAGGTGTATCATAATATTTTATAGAACGCTTAGTTAATAAAGATCATGGTATTTAATGGTAGTCATTGTTTATAAGAAAATCATGATATTTTAGAGTAATTATAAGTTTAGAAAACCCATGGTATTTTAATGAAAATACCTTTTAATAAAAGACTATGGTATTTATTTGAAATTATCTTTTAATAAAGATTTGCGTATTCTTTTGGAAAATATCTTTTATAAAAAGTTATAAGTTTTGTTAAAAAACATAACCTTTTAGTATAGGTCAAGGTATTTAAATGAAATTATATCATTTTAGGATGGATTAAGGTATATTATTGTAAATAATAATTTATAAAGTTATAGAGTTTATTTGGAGGTAACATTTTAGAAATACGTCCGTATTGACAACCGCTGCACATGAACAGCAAAATTTGTGTCCTTTTTAGGGACAATTGCCTATCAACCACGAGATATTTACGTAAAACATTATCCTATTTAAATCAGGGTATTTTATTAATGGAGATATTCTACAAGAACAACTCCGTATTGACAACCGCTGCACATGGACAACAGGATTTGTGTCCTTTTCAGGGACGATTGTATCGTAGCCATGATGTGTTTCATGTATAATATTACCCTATTAGGGTATCTTATTAAACCTTAGTGGTTATAGGTTAAGGGTATTAATATAAAAATATTCTCTTAAGTGAAAGGGTATCGATAAAAAAACACTATATTATAATTAGCTTATGTAACATGGAAAAATATGGTATTTATGCGATCTTAGGCTATTTTGAAAATTTAGGGTATATCTAATATTATGAATTTTCAAAGATTGGGGTATTTTATCGAAACTAAGATTTATCAATAAAAATATATTATATTTTTTTAACCCCTTTTAAATACTTACCTAATCACTATATGTTTTCAAACATAAACTTTTCATACTATGAGGGCATGTTGTGGAATGACCTATTTTGAGATCATACATTATGTGTGATATGTTATCTTAGCAAAATAATAACCAATATGATATTAGAAGGTATGTGTGATGTGCCAACTTAACTGATAAATGACATCATGAATTTTTGGTTGTTGGTATGTGTGTGAGTATGAGTGATAGGCCGTTATCCCGTAAGGTCAACATCAAGTCTAGATTCTTTCATTAAAATAATACCGTAATATAAAATGCATGAACCTTTTAACATCGTATTAAAATGGGTTACAATATTATTATCATGTCTAAGAAATCTTAATTGAAGAAGGTGATAGATCAAGTGGTGAGAGGCGAATCCTATCTTTGTTTTCGAGATGAAGATTTAGGAAGCCGAAACGTCTCATTGACCTAAAACACGAATATCTTCACGTTCTGATTTTTCCTCGACGATTGGGTGGAACCATGCATCGGCGTCGTCTATACGAAGGTCTGGGTATTTTTTTCAGAATTTTCGGAGTTCTGTGGTGTGAGAAAATAGAGTTTGAAAGTCTCTATTTATAGGGGTTTTCTCCCAACAATAAAATCCCAAAATCCGGTTCAAATCTCATCAGAAAATCCTAGAATCCGTGCTCACCATGATTACAATCATCGCCTAATAATTGCGCCGCCGCCGCCAATGATCGAGAGCCATTGGATTTAAATCCAAAGGTTCTCGCGAGCCCCCATCTCGTGGCCATGAGAATTCATGCGCCTGCGATCGCAGGCGTGTGGGCCCCGTGCTCGCGGCCGCTGCCACGATTCCCTGGCCGTAGGATTTGAGATCCAACGGTCCAGGTTAACCTCCCTTTATATATAATATTTTTTTATTTTAAAAGCTAAAACTGTTTTATTAAATCGAATTTGTTTTAGAATATTGTTTAAAATATTTTTTTAAATACGGAAAAATATGAGAAAAGTCAGAAAAATATATTTTGTTGTTATCTTTAGTTTTAAAATGATTTTGGGCTAAAACTAAATAATATTCCTATATCTATGATATTTGTTAGTTATTATAATTATTTAAATTCTAGTTTATCCTTGAAAATATTTTAATTTCGAAATAATCATTTTAATTAATAATAAAAATATATAATTATTTTAAGGCATTATAAGATTCCATTAAAACATTTTAAGCCCAGAAAAATATAAATAGCTTTTAGAAAATTCCTTTAATTATATTTAAATGCTTTAAAAATTACTAACATTACTTTGAAAAATAAAATCATTAAAATAAAATATTTTTCTATCAACCAAACACGTAAATAATTACTTGATACTGGAAAATTAAATAAATGATATTTTATTAGGTATTAGAAAACATGGTCGTTATATCGGACTAATACGGAAGTTGAAATAAACCACTAAATTTCTTCCAACCGGTTGGGTATGGTATTGCATCTTTGTTTTATGTTTTTAAGAATGTGATATTATGATAATCTCTCTATTATTGCAGTATATCGTTACCAGATAATAGTTTAGGAGGCCTACCGGTCTCTGTCTTGCCATTAAACATTTCTTTATTTTTTCTAAATCCATGAGGTATAGGCAAGAAACGTCGGTAACCCATATATGACTCTTTCTCGCTAAACTTCAAACGTACATGGCTCGTATGAATATGACAATAAGAGCACACAATCTTACCTTGAGTTTTCCACCTCGACAGCATGTGGTAGGTAGGAAAATCATTAATTATCCACAACAAAGCAGCCCACATCTGAAAAAATTGTTTACCATGTGCATCATAGGTTCTCACGCCAGGTTCCCACAGAGACTTTAACTCATCGATCAAAAGTTGAAGATACATGTTGATATTTTTCCCAGAAGACAAGGGACCATTGATTAAAAGCGCCACCGTAAAATAAGATTGCAGCATAGCCCTCCATAACGGTTGTATATAGTCACCACAATGGGTCAAGTACTGTAAGTACGCCCGCCACGAACTATCCTAAATAGATTAAAACCGTCGCTCGCAATTCCCAGCCTCATGTTACGAGGGTCTGCGCTGAACGTATGATGTTTTTCATCTAAAACTTTCCTTGATATCGAATCTCCAGGATGACTCATTTTTCCCTCTTCACGAGGCGCTTTATGGTGCTACTGCATTTCGGACACCGTCTCCTCACACATAAATATCCATTGAAGTCTTAGTATTAATGGAAAATGACGAAGAATTTTCACGGGCACATCACTCGAATGAGAGTCACTCTTAGGCTTGAATCGACTGGTTTCGCACACGGGGTAGTTTCTGAGTGTGGCATATTCATTCCGGAACAAAACACAATCATTCTCGAATGCATGGATCTTGTCACACTTTAGGCCGATATTTGTGATTATCTTTTGTGCCTCTTACCAATTCGGTGGCACTTCATTTCTGTCAGAAAAATCTTCCTTCAGCAATTCTAGAAGATCAGTGAAAAACTGGTTACTCCATCTGTTCTTGCACTTGATCTGAAAGAGACGTACGAAAAAAGACGGTTTTGAAAACCCTTTGCGATCTGGATATAGCGGGATTCTTGAGTCAGCCTTGTATTTCTCCAATAACAAAGTTTCAGTGCTTTCCGTATCATCAGAAAGTCTCGCGACATTTATAAGCCCATCCATGTCATCGATCGGCGCGAATACAGAATTATCTTTTTCGACGGTTTCATCTTCTTCAAACTACCATTCATTTTCATTCTTTTCTTCTACTATCCCTTACCACTCTTCGGTTTCCATTTCAATGAATTCGTTCTCCATCTCTTGCACCCATATCTCATCTTCCGTTACAAGGACTTTTCCTCTCCGTGAAGTTCCCACATAGTGTAATCTCTAACGAAACCGTCTCTCATGATTTGTAACTCAACTTCCAATTTCTTGAGCAATCATTTTTTCATACACTTAGAGTAAGAAAAATAGATTTCGTACTCTTTCGGTAACTCAAGACGTGTGTAGGCAAAATCGGTGAAAAAGTAAACAAGCTTAAGGAAAAAGTCATTGACTCTCGAACCAGTATCGACGTACATCCAACTCTTGTTGTGGAGGTACGGAAGTTCCATATTAGAACAATTCGGACGAAGTAAGGTTCTTATAGACAAGAGTCATGGAATTAAGATTTGATAATTAAGAAGCGTTAGTGTTAGGTTTAATTGACGATCTGGTTAAGTTTAGTTTCAATTGACAATTTAGTTATAAAGATTATCAAGGACCGAGAGCAAATGCTCATAGCTCGAGAGTTGGATTTTTCTTTCAAGAAAGATGATGATGGTATTGACAGTTCTATATTGGATGTCAAGGGTAACGGCTGTTGATTTGATGATATTGTTGTTATGTATGTTTATAGAAAATTGAATTTAGAAATCACAACCAAAAATATTTGACCGCGATCAATAACGATGTCGGATGTAGCGCGTTAGTAAGTGCGGATCGTCCACAGGGAAAGTGAGATCCGTTCAATTTTCGAATTAGATGAGTTGAAAATTTAAGGCAAAAAAAAGAAAACAATTCATGATTTGTAATTGAAGATCAAGAATAAGAAAAAAAACTAGATCTAAAAGAAACATTAAAAACAAGAATTGAGATGTGTGATAATTTCTAACCAACAATCAAGATTAGAAGTATGGCTCGTAGGAGTAGATCGGATCTATAGATGTGATGAGATCTAATGATTACTCATTCTTATCCATTAACGAATTGATACTAGATCGATGCAAATTCATCGAGGTTTAAGGATCTTGCGAGGAAATTAAGGATTTCGCAACTCATCCTTTGTCCTTTCGATGGATCGCATTCAAATTCTAGCTTCTAGTTAATCAAATGGTCAATAGTTGTTCCCTAGTTTCGAGTGAACACGATCAAGAAAGCATCATCTCGAAACTAGGTCATTAATCATTTGATTCACTAGAATTTCCAAACATTATAGGATTTAAGAATTGTAAAAATATTTAAATCATCATCATCTAAAGATCGTCACAACTCCTACACGAGCGGAGATTACTCAAACATCATGATCACAAACACAATCACAAATTGAGATCTAATCATTATACTTGAATTAAAAAATAAGCAAGAATATAGAAAATTCACCTTTATTTATAGACAAACTTCGTTACAACTCTCTTGAATTTACAAAAGGAAGGAACTAGATCGTCGATTTCAGCTTCGCTCGGCTCCTTGAGTCGCGGATCGGCGTGGATCTCTTACTCCGTTGAAATCCGGCGTCGCTTCTAAAGGTTGAAGGCTCTCTTGCTTGAATTGCTCTCGGGATCTTGATCTTGATTTTGAATTGGATTTTTGAGGCACAAGTTGTGTCACTCAACTTGTGGGTAGAAGATGATGGTGATTCTTGAACAACCTCAACCCTAGATCTAGGCTCTCTTTTATAGACCTCAAAATTCTAGATCTAGGATTGAAATTTGAATTTTCCCTCCACAAGTTAGTTAGTACAAGATTTGAATTTCCCTCCAAAAGTTTGTTAAGAGGGCCTTCTAGAAATAGTTTGTTAAGCCGAGCCTTCTAGATGCGCCACGTGGAGCTTCTGGGGTCATCTGGAAGCTTTGGCCGTTAGAGGAGAGCACGTGGCGAAATTTGAGCCAATGATGACGTCATCACGCCGCGGTTCCGCGGCGCAAGAAGGCTCCCGCCTTGGAACCGCGGCGCTTTGGAGGCCTTAGGGCTTGTAATTTCTGTTATGGGCTTGGGCTGATTTATGGGCCTTATTCTGATATGTTGAATTTTATTTGGCCTTCTGTATCGCTATCAGATCTTTAGCCTTTGAGTTGGCGTATCTTTTATCAACTCTTTTCCCAATTTAGGCTCTGCTTCTGGAATTTCCTGCATTGGACCCCAAGACATGAGTTGCGTAATACAAGGGTGATGCGATGCCATGAAACACAGTCAATTTCCCTTAAAGTGCCGGTTTAAAAGTCTAACACATGCAATCTGGTATTTCAGAGATGATTTGGTAATATGTGCAATTATGAATACCGAACACTTCTAGATGAGTGCAAATGATAGGGAAATTGCCGTGTTAAAAATGCAGTATTTTCGACTGATCAAATTCCCCCAAACTTATTTTCGATCGTCTCGATCGAACTGTTTTATTAAAAAGAGAAGGAGAAAATAAAGAAAGAGAAAAGCACACTTTCGTAGGCAACACGATTGCACTGAGCACGTGCAACAAGCCTTTAAAGCTCTAGGTGTCTCTAGTAGGAGGAGTGTTGTCTCCTGAGGGTTTTCAGCGGATTGCACCCACAAAATCCAATAATAAAAGGAAGATCATGAATATTACATTTAAAGAAAAGAATTGTAAAAGAAAAGCCTTGAAAATTAGGGTTTCCAACTAAGCTAGCTTTTCGGTTGTCATGAGCCCTATCTTAATGGTCATGAAAAGATGTCAGAAATCACGTCTTCCCTCAATAAAACATCGTCTTATTCTTCATTCCTATCTTTCTTCCAAACACCGATCATATCACCCTGCGTGTGTGTAAAGGACATCCCTACACCCGGAGAATTCAATTCAAGCTATCATACTCTTGCCCATCAGCCTCAGTACTTTTTGATTAATGAATATTTAAATAAAATTGCTCACACACTTTCATGCGACCGTTAATATTTCTTGTAGTACTAACCGACCGATTACTCATGTGCTTTGCTTATTTGGTGTATTTTTCTCGTCTTGCACCACCTCAGGCATAGCAGTGACTCCCAGACCAGTTGGCCTTAGAGCACTAGGTGAAGAGGCACCCTCGCTATATTTTTTTTATTGCCCTCGGTGATAACAAAACCAGTGTCCATTTTTCTCACCACTTTATTATTATTTTTTTTATTCATTTCTTTTATTTTATTTCCTTCATACTTTTGGCTTTAAGACAAGAACATTTCAAGGTATCATCTACTATCCCAGGCTTCAAGACGTGTGTAAGTGCGAATAGCAGGGTATCAACGTTCAAAAATGTTTGGCTTCCAGAATAGAAACTATTTTTCAGACTTATTTTTATCCTCAGATTAGTGACTTCCTTCATCTTACTAACCCTTGGGACAACGGCTTATAACTACTTATTACTAGTTCGTATAAGAAAACTTCTAATTTTCTTGGTTTTCTTAAATTTTTCTAATCTCATGGATGTAATTGTTCACCATCTAATCTTTTATTATCATAAATATTAAATATTTTTATATTTTGAAAAATTTTAAAATTTTTATGAGTTTTGAAAATTTTTGAATTTTTATGGATTTTTAAATTTTTTTTAAATTTTTATAGGTTTTTATGGGTTTTGAAAAATTATTTACAAAAAATTTTTACACAAAATTTTTATGGGTTTTTGAAATTTTTTAAATTTTTATGGTTTTTTAAAGAAATGTTTTGTGCTTATGCAAATGATATGCACATGATGCAAAACTAAGCACAAACCTCCCCCAAACTTGTTTTCAACAGTGACCTCACTGTTGCCAACCGCTATATCTACAAAACCTGTAAGCCTGGGAGGAATTTATTAGTGGGGGTAAAATATTTAAGTGAAGACCCTCCCCCAAACTTATTTTTGGCTCGAAATTTTTGTAAAAATTTTCTTTTCAAGAGCCAGAAAAATTGCCCCCCCCCAAACTTGAGTTATGCAATGTTAATCTTATGAAAATCACTTGAGGGGGTCAAAAATCAATGGTCGATGCCAAGCTTTGCAAAGACCGAACGTTAACACCAACCATTCAAAAAATTTATCAATGCAGTGCTCGGGTTGGTGGAAGAAGAAGTGGGGAAAGGGTAAGTGCTGGAATCGAATGTGTGTGTGTCTCATTTTGGAGAGACGATGCAGTGAATGTAATGGATTGCTCGCATTCTTTTTACAGTTCAGAAGAAGGGGTGGAGGTTCAATTTCATTGATTGGGAGATGATTCATCTCAACACCCGTGTCATTCAAAAATGCGAGTTCATCAGCGAAGATCTCCTCAATAGTTCCGTCAATACCCCGAAGAATAATGTCATCACAAAGTGCGGGGTGATCTTCAGACTCTAAAAACAGTTCATAATCGGTGTTAGTTGTTGACCCGGACATCTCGATGGAAGAGTCCGTATGTGTATGATACATAGTAGGGTCAAACAACATCGTATGAAAAGAGTCAAGATCAGTATCATGAGGATCATCAAATTCGCTGCTGTCGACATCCATTAAGTCGACAGAATAGACCTGAGCAGTAGGTTCGGAGGGTACACTTCCCGACTTGTAAATGTTCAGCTCTATTGACCTATTCCCGAAAGATAGGGTCATAGAACCATTACGACAGTTGATGATAGCGTTGGAAGTGGCCAAAAAGGGGCGACCTAAAATCACCGGAATTTGATTCCGTGGATTCACTACAGGCTGTGTATCAATTACAATAAAGTCCACAGGGAATATAAATTCCCTGATTTTTATTAACATATCCTCCAGTTCACCCCTAGGTTTGGTGATTGATCGGTCAGCCATCTGGAGAGTGCAATGGGTTGGCTTCAACTCTCCGATCCCTAACTGCTCATAAACTGAGAAAGGAAGCAGGTTAACACTTGCGCCCAAGTCTAGTAGAGCACGGTTAATGTGTTTTTCCCTAATAGAAATGGAAATAGTAGGATATCCAGGATCCTTACATTTTCTCAGTAATTGTTGGGGGAAAACCGTGTCTACAGTCTTTGCCATGAATATCTTCTTGGGCACTTGAGTCTTCCTCTTCCTAGTGCACAAGTTCTTAAGAGTTTTCGCATAGGACGGAACTTGTTGGATGGCATCTAGGAGAGGGATGTTGATGTTAACCTGCTTGAACATTTCTAAAATTTTCTCCATATGTGGACTCGATTTATTAGCCCTTAACCGATTCGGGTAAGGTGCTTTAGCAATGAGCGCTGGGTCCATCATAAGAGAAGGAGGTAGGGGTAGACGTGATCCCGAAAGTGGAGTGGGGATCATCTGTGGAGAACTAGAAGAGGTGGCCTGAGGTGTCGAGCCTAGAGGGAAATGGAGAATAGGCTCACGAGAAGGCGGTGGGGTAGAAGAACAAGAATCAGAAGTAGAAGTGTGTGTGTGAGGAAAGGTCTCAGCCGGGATGCTGATAGGATTTCCAATATCATCAACTTCTTCCCCAACATGATTATCCAACACTCTTCCTGATCTCAACGTTGTGACGGCATTTACATTGTAATGCCCAGGATTCGGTAGGGGTTGAGACGGAAGTTTCCCTTTTTCTCTCGCACTCATTTCGGCCTTAAGTCGTGCAATCTCAGCTTCCATCGTTTTGATACTCTCAGCTTGGGACGCTGAGTTTTTCTTTATCTCACCGACAGAAGACCTAACATCGGCCGACACATCCATGAAATTTGACAGGAGTGATTTCATGGTTTGAGCGAATTGAGAGAACTCGTCAGAACAGGTCGACTGCATAGGATTAGAAGGTGCAGGAGGGTTGACCTGGTTTTGGAAATTTTGTGACTGGTAGGGGTGCTGGGTGAGATGAAGTGGTTGCTGTTGTGGAGGAAGGACCCTTTGGAATTGATTCGGGTTTGGAACCGTGTTTTGAGATTGGTTCCAGGAAAAATTCGGGTGATTCCTCCAACCCTGATTGTAAGTGGAAGAATATGGATCGTTTCTAGGTCTTTGAAATGCGGCATTGGTATGCTCGAGACCTTGAAACTGAGAGTTTAATGGACATTCTTCCGTTAAGTGAGACGGATCAGAACAGCACCCACAAACAGTTTTGGGGAGCGACATTGGGTTTAGGGAGGCTGCTAAGAATTTGTGTTCCATAGCGTCGAGCTTCTTTTGCATTGCTGCCATCTCAGCTCGAACACCTATGGATACGTCTATTTGGTGTACGCCACCCCTACTCGATGGCTGGGTTCCATTCTCCCACTGTAAGGACTTTTCAGCGAACTCTTCTAAAAATTTCCATGCTTCCCCATCATCCTTGGTCATAAAGGTGCCTTGACACATGTTTTCAAGGTTTTGTTTAGTGGTAGGGTTAATTCCCTCATATATGATTCGGCAAAGGTCCCATCTCGGGATGCCGTGATGTGGGCATTGAACCAAAAGATCTTTGAATCGTTCAAAGCATTTTGAGAATGGTTCAGCTGGAAGCTGGGTGAATTGATACAGTTCGCTACGGATTCGAGCTGTCTTTTGCATAGGGTAGAATTTCTTAAGGAATGCCGCAACGAATTCTTCCCAATTCGTGATGGAATGTGCGGTGGTGTTATACAGCCACTTCTCGGCTATATCGCACAAGGTAAATGGAAGAAGTCGTAGACGCATGGCATCCACAGAAAATTATGATGTACCCATCATTGCGCATACGTTTTCAAATTTGGTGATAAAAACGTATGCGTCTTCAGTCTCGAGACCGTGGAATTTGGGTAGAAGGTTGGTGTACTGGGGTTTAATCTCAAAGTTATCCCCGTTGGCTGGTGGAATGGATAAGCAGGTCGAGAGGGGACCTCGCAAAGGGTAGCACCTCTCTTGGAGAGAGATGCGGGGAGGATTCTGCGCACCAACGGACGGCGGCAGAGCAGCGGAAAAGAGGTTCGATGGAGACGGATCCATCGGTGTGGGTGTGGTGGTGGGTAAAAGAAAGGTAAATGGAGAAATACCGACTTCGGAGTCGATCGAGGGGACGCGGACAAGTCGGGCACTAGAATCCCGTGTCCAGCCTATCTTGCACTAAAAGGGGTTAGTACAAGTGGCAGCGTGATTTATAATTAAGGGAATGAATGAATGAATGCGGTGTTTGTTTTGAAAAATGATACGGATTTTGAAAATATGATGCAATCACAACAAATGCAATAAGCAACCCTAAAATCTATGGTCACCTAGGTCAAAACTCTAGACTGCTCCTAACTTTCAAAAGACAAGTCGCAGGATAAAATCCTCCACTGCCTCTTTGTTTCTCCTGTGGCCAGGTAAGTACCAGGTAAGTGGGAGGTTCTCTACTACGTAAGTAGTGGGCCTAATTAAGTAACCACTAGCCTTCGACACACTTGCCTTAGACACCACAAAAAGAAACGCGGATAAACAATGAATTACCCACGGCCTTCTTCTGTCCTAAGTGAGCGCGACGGTCCTTAGAGTCATCTCTAGATATTTTTTAGTTAATGAGGGTAATGCGGATGCAGGTTTGTGATTTTTGGGGCCTAGGAAGGGTAATGAACTCCCCACCTAATCTGGATTTGGCCGTGCCCCTTAATATCCGTATTAATTATGCAAACAACCACAAAAATAAAAAACAAGCACAATTATTTTGCTTTTTGCGGCGCTGCGATTTTTGCAAAGAAGCCTGCAACAAATTGTTAATTGGAGCAGATTTAGGAAGGAGATAAGAAAGATAGCGGTTACCTGAGAAAAATTTTACAGAGAAGCCCTTAAACTGCCGTGATTCCGCCGCAATTAGCTCCTAATGCCGCGGTTCCGCCGCGCCTCAAGCTCCTCTCTGCACCGAAAAATTTGGTACTGTTCCTGTTCAACTCCTGAGCTCTCTGGAATTCTCCAAATAATTTTCCAATTTCACAGCAAGCTCCAGATCTCCTTGCAATTAACCACAACAACTCGTTTAGTGTTTTGCGCGAGTTTTGATCTAAAAAATATTGATGGAATAAACTTTTCAACTCAAATTTCAAAAAATGAACAAATAGCACACGATCCCCGGCAACGGCGCCATTTGATTTGATGATATTCTTGTTGTGTATGTTTATAGAAAATTGAATTTAGAAATCACAACCAAAAATATTTGACCGCAATCAATAACAGTGTCGGATGTAGCGCGTTAGTAAGTGCGGATCGTCCACAGGGAAAGTGAGATCCGTTCAATTTTCGAATTAGATGAGTTGAAAATTTAAGGCAAAAAAAAGAAAACAATTCATAATTTATAATTGAAGATCAAGAATAAGAAAAAAAAAACTAGATCTAAAAGAAACATTAAAAACAAGAATTGAGATGTGTGATAATTTCCAACCAACAATCAAGATTAGAAGTATGGCTCGTAGGAGTAGATCGGATGTATAGATGTGATGAGATCTAATGATTACTCATTCTTATCCATTAAAGAATTGATACTAGATCGATGCAAATTCATCGAGGTTTAAGGATCTTATGAGGAAATTAAGGATTTCGCAACTCATCCTTTGTCCTTTCGATGGATCGCATTCAAATTCTAGGTTCTACTTAATCAAATGGTCAATAGTTGTTCCCTAGTTTCGAGTGAACACGATCAAGAAAGCATCATCTCGAAACTAGGTCATTAATCATTTGATTCACTAGAATTTCCAAACATTATAGGATTTAAGAATTGTAAAAATATTTAAATCATCATCATCTAAAGATCGTCACAACTCCTACACGAGCGGAGATTACTCAAACATCATGATCACAAACACAATCACAAATTGAGATTTAATCATTATGCTTGAATTAAAAGATAAGCAAGAATATAGAAAATTCACCTTTATTTATCGACAAATTTCATTACAACTCTTTTGAATTTACAAAATGAAGGAACTAGATCGTCGATTTCGGCTTCGCTCGGCTCCTTGAGTCGCGGATCGGCGTGGATCTCTTGCTCCGTTGAAATCCGGCGTCATTTCTAAAGGTTGAAGGCTCTCTTGCTTGAATTGCTCTCGGGATTTTGAATTGGATTTTTGAGGCACAAGTTGTGTCACTCAACTTGTGGGTAGAAGATGATGGTGATTCTTGAACAACCTCAACCCTAGATCTCGACTCTCTTTTATAGACCTCAAAATTCTAGATCTAGGATTGAAATTTGAATTTTCCCTCCACAAGTTAGTTAGCACAAGATTTGAATTTCCATCTAAAAGTTTGTTAAGAGAGCCTTCTAGAAATAGTTTGTTAAGCCGAGCCTTCTAGATGCGCCACGTGGAGCTTCTGGGGTCATCTAGAAGCTTTGGCCGTTAGAGGGGAGCACGTGGCGAAATTTGAGCCAATGATGACGTCATCACGCCGCGGTTCCGCGGCGCAAGCAGGCTCCCGCCGCGGAACTGCGGCGCTTTGGAGGCCTTAGGGCTTGTAATTTCTGTTATGGGCTTGGGCTGATTTATGGGCCTTATTCTGATATGTTGAATTTTATTTGGCCTTCTGTATCGCTACCAGATCTTTAGCCTTTGAGTTGGCGTATCTTTTATCAGCTCTTTTCCTAATTTGGGCTCTGCTTCTGGAATTTCCTGCATTGGACCCCAAGACAAGAGTTGCGCAATACAAGCGTGATGCGATGCCATGAAACACAGTCAATTTCCCTTAAAGTGCCGGTTTAAAAGTCTAACACATGCAATCTGGTATTTCAGAGATGATTTGGTAATATGTGCAATTATGAATACCGAACACTTCTAGATGAGTGCAAATGATAGGGAAATTGCCGTGTTAAAAATGCAGTATTTTCGACTGATCAGCTGTCAGGGGTAAGGCTTTTATCCTATTAAGAATGTATAGAGATACACCTATTTACTTGTATTTTCATCTATTTCGAGAAAATTTCGGCAAGACCTCCCCGCTGTTCTCTGAGTATACTGTAATAGAAAAGATGATCATTTCAATACTGTCAAACAACATTGAAATTAATATCTTATTTATCATTGTACACGGAAAACCAGCGGAAAGGTACCGACAAAATATCTCGAAATGAATGAATACAAAAGTGAATGCAGGTGTTTATTTTATACATTCCTAATTTGTCCACACTGGACAAACTATCAGTTATCATACGATTGAATCTTCTCGTTATATAGACTACACGACGGTTGTTAGAACCGAACGATACCGTCCGATATTTAACAACCTTCATGTAGTTTTATGTTATGACGAACATTTAATGAGAATTTAGTGAAAAAAACAAATTAGGGTTTATCACTAAAATACCCTTAATTATTGTTGCATTTCACTAAACTACCTGTCTCTATCCCTAACCCTAAACCCTTACCCTAAACTAACCTTAACCCCTAACCTTAACCGGCCCAAACCTAAACCCAAACCCAAACCCAAACCTAACCCTAACCTTATCAAACAACAGTAACAATAACAACAACAACAAAATTAACAAATTAATTCCAAAAATTTAACTAAATTAATCATCAATTAACAAATTAAATTTATAAAAATTAAAATTAACAAAATCTACAATTTAAATACTAACCTTTTGACGAACTCCACGAGTAGTGACGATGAAGAAGGACTCCGAGTGGTGGGGAGTGGCGGGGATGACGGCGGTGGGGGCTTCGAGCGACGGGGGCTCGATCCTGCAGCATAAGCGACGAGAGTGGAGGTGATGTGAGGAGGCGACGATCAAGAAGATCGGCGAAGAGAGGGAAGAGATCGATGAGAGGAGGCGACGACAGCGGCGAGGGGGGCAAATGGAGTTTTGGGGGGGAAATTAGGGGGGAGTAAAAGGCTCGGGGTTAATGTTGGAGAGATTGGGTTTTTTATCTGGAGAGGGAAGTGGGCTTTACCAGGTATTGGAAATGGCAACGGTTGAAACCGCTGTCAAAACCATCGAAAATGTTATGAGATTTTGGTAACGGTTTGAACCGCTGCTAATTTTCCATACTATTGGGCACATTTGTAGTAGTGAGCCTTTTCATCTAACTTTTCCTATGCTTCCTCCGTTATAGTGGAAGGCCTTGAATCCTTTCCAAGAATCGCATTCTTCAAACCACTGTGTCAATACGACAATCATATGAACTTTTCATAGACAAAAGCTTTTATTCCCATCAAACTTCTCAATATTGAACTTCATAATCGTTGGAGATATGTTGCGGGACCAAAAGAACTAGTTGAAATTCGCTTAGGAATTTTCACAAACACCTTAAGTGCTTACAAACTAAAAAACATCAAAATCACAATCTAAGTAATGGGGAGTGAACACAAGCATCGTCACTCACCGTAAACCTAAATCGTAAGATCGAAGACCTAACGGTTCAAGCAAACAAATTCCTAAACACCAAATCTTCCAAAGAACCACAACGATCGCTCTGATACCAATTTGTTGCGGCAAATATGATCACAAAGCAATAAACAAATGATAAAGAGAAGTAAACAAATAAACAAAGTCAATAGAAATAAAACACAAACCAAAAGACACAAGATTTACGTGAAAAAATCCTTACAGAAAAAACCATGGGAAAAGAAGAAACACTTTACTAATAGAACAAATATGGAGAATTACAATGGTGGATGAAACTCTCATAAGATCCCTCTCAAAATCCCAGCCTCCTCTCTTAATTCAGATTAATAAAAAGGTTCTATCCAATTAGGGTTACAAAATACAATTTATAGTATGAGACAAATAGAGTAGAAATAGAATTTCCAAAACAGCCCAGAATTCGGCCCGACAGGCCCTGAGCCGTCTCAACATTAGAGAAATCTGTAATTCCATACATGTTTTGAGCCGGCTCAAACTTATCTTGAGCCATCTCGTCATCATCCAGGAAAAAGAATAAGAGGAAAACTCAACACTCTCTCATCCTTTTGTTCTTCATTACACACATACAAAAAAGAATATAAATCCGCTTAAAGTTTTTGTAGATGATAACTTTTTTATTTGATATCGTCGATCATCTAATGTTTTTCTTTTTTGATTTTTGATAGTAGAACTTAAGTTATATGGTATTTTTGTAACATAAAAGAGAAACAATCCATGAATGGTTGGAAGCACATACAACACAACATAGAGCCTCATAGTTATACACTCTTGCAATATAAATTATTTTTTTTTCTAAAAGGGAGAGACCGTGTTCGATTTCCAAACGGATCACATGCATCTAGAGGAAACAAAGAATCGATTTTGGAATAACGATCCGAGATCACGAAAGCAGGATTCTGTTTGCATTGTCCTAATAACTTCCAATTGTTTCTAGTTTGAAATATCTAAATTAAAATATATAAATTGTTTACATATATATATGTACTTATATGATCACACTAGAACTGATGTATGTGTGTGTCTATATATATATATACTCATTAATTTTAGCTTAATTATTGAGCAGAATATATATTTACAGAAAAATCATGATTATGTAACTCATTATCTTTATTTTCTCCAACATGCATTTAATCTATGTGTAATGTGTGGTACTTTTTTTACTATCTATTCAACAAATAAACCTGAGAAAATTTCATGCAGGTTGCAATTGATTATATATAATTAAGGACTTCACCAAGTTCAAATGTTGCTAAATTTTCATTTCATATGAGATTGATCAATCTAAAATTTTGGTCAAGGAGCTATTTCTTAAATTTATGACGCATGAAAAAAATGGTCGAATTTCTCTAAACCTTAAAAACATATTTTATAATGATAGCGCATGATATTTTAAAAATGAAAGATACACACTTTTTTTTACGTCGTCTTGATTATCCTTTCTCTTATGTCAAAATCTCAACCACAGTATATCACATCATGAACATCGGATATATAATCCGCTTCTACTTGAAAACTTCAATGTCAAAAACTTGACTTGTTAACTTTGATTAAGAAACATGCTTAGAGGGTTAAATACCCTTATAATTTTCTATTAAAATTAGTCTAATGAAAATTTACATGTGCGATTTCGACCGTTGTAAATAAAAGGTTCACTATGCATGACTCATGGGAGCAACGTACAATCTGAACAGTTGTTTGCGTACTTGATCCCCATAAATTTTCAAAGTCCATGTATTTTTGTGACAAACTTGGTAATTTATAGTTGTGCCAGGAATATTCATTAAGAGGGTGCTTCGATTGATATATATATACCCAGAATGGAATATGCAAATGCAAGAATGAGAAACTATAACTTTTGGATCATAAATTATGCTTGTTCCAACTGTTCATTGATCAGGTTGGAAAAGATTGAACCCAAGCTCGTGAAGTAATGATTGAAGCCAAATGAGTTCCGCTGTGGCAATCGCAAGAGCCTTGTATTCGGCCTCTGTACTTGAGCGAGCGACCATCGCTTGTTTTTTAGAACTACATGAAATGAGATCGCGACCCAAGAAAATTGCGTACCCGCTAGTGGAACGATGATCCATAGTATTCCCGGCCCAATCAACATCATTGAAAGCATGCAGATGACGCGGGAAATCACGGTAGAGAAGGAGACCATGAGAATATACACCTTGAAGATAACAAAGGATACGCTTGACTAGTGACCAATGATGCTCAGTACGAGCATGCATATGCTGACAGGACCGGTTGACTATGAAGGAGATATCGGGACGAGTGATGGTGGCATATTAAAGGGCACCCATAATGATGCGATACGATGAGGGGAGTGGAAAGCGGATCATCGGTCGTCGTGACAGGAGCCATAAGTATGGACATCGGGTGCGCGGCAGTTATTTTGGACCGCTTAAGAAGGTCCACAATATATTTAGATTGAGATATAGGAGGCAACCGTCGGGGTGTGGACAAAGTTCGATACTAAGGAAATAATGAGCGTTGCATAGGTCAAGAATAGAGAACTTCCGTTGAAGAGAATCAATAAGATTAGTAATGCCCCCTTGATCGGAACCGGTAATAAGAATGTCGTTTACATAAATCAGGATATAGAGCCGTGAGTGCGGGGTCCAGTGAAAGAACAACGAAATATCTGTTTTGGAACCAAGAAAGCCGAGCTAAAGAAGCCGGGTACTCAGGCGTTTGAACTAAACACGGGGAGCCTGACAAAGGCCATAAAGAGAGCGATGAAATTTGCAGACATGATTTGAAAACTGTGGATGAGTGAAGTCCAGGGGTTGATCCATATATATCACCTCAATAATGGACTGTACCAACTGCCTCTTCCATATGTCTCGTCTCCCACCGCACTTGTTGGTGAACATGCTTCTACTTTCTCATGGCACACTCGCTTAGGTCATCCTGTTTTAAAAACTGTAGTCAGCATTCTATCTAGTTTTCATTTATCAACTGTTAAGAGTTGTAGCGAGTCAGTCTGTTCTAGTTACATGAAAACTAAAAGCCACAAACTTTCTTTTGAATTGTCATCAACGGTGTCTTAGGCACCTTTAAATTTAATTTATTTTGATATTTGGGGCTTTGCTCCTATTTTATCTCATTTGGTTTCCGTTATTATGTTATTTTTGCTGATAACTATAGCAAATTTATCTGGTTATTTCTGATGCGTAATAAGTCTGACTTATTTGATATATTTTTCACTTTCAATGTGATGTTGAACGCTATTTCAATAGAAAAATGCGTATGTTTTACTGTGATTGGAATGGTGAATATCAATCCCTTCATCGTCATCTAGCCATAGAGGGTATCCTTCATCGTGTGTTCTGTCTCGTCCCCACACTCCCGAACAAAACGGGACAGCGGAACTCAAATACCGTCATATTATAGAGACGGCACATGCCCTTCTTGCTCATGCCTCCATCCCTTCTCATTACTGGGATGAGGCCATGTAAACTGTCATCTCCCTACACCAGTCATCCGCCACGATATCCCTCTCCACAAATTATTTTGTCACCATCCTAACTATACCTTCCTTCGCATATTTGGATCTGCGTGTTACTTTTGGTTTCGTCCCTATGCCCAACATAAACTTGTTAACCGAACCGATCATTGTGTGTTCAAGAGTTATATTACTCAACGCCATGATTACCGTTGTCTCGTACAATTTGATCAAATGTATGTGGCTAGGCATATTATTTTTTATAAAAATTGTTTCCTCTTTTCGGATTCAGATTCTACCCCAGGCTTGCCGCCGAACGCTGAGCCTTTACCCGGAGCGAGCATCCTTGGCTCCGGCCATGTTTCAAGCCAAGCATTATCATTAGTGTCTGCCACCGCCACTCTTTATGTGGCTGGCATACTTGGGCCTTTCCCACGCCAGACGGCGCAACTTGCTCAACACGGTCGTTCATATACGGCCGCTCCTTCTCCAGTGAGCTCCCCACCTTCTAGCCCTAGTCTCGCTCACGCTATTGCTACTCGGTCACCACATGCAGATGATCCTGGCCCACGGCATTCGACGCAATCCTCGCCCCTTACAGACTCCCCCTCCTCTACCTCGCCGAGCACTTCCGACGAGTCTCCAGTTTTTCGCATGCGTTCTCTTTTCGACATTTATGCCTCCACCGATCTGGTCATTGCTTCTCTGCCAACTCGCACGCTCACAAGCAGTCATGCATTACCTACAGCTCTCCTTGCCACTATTTCGGTCGAGCCCACCTACTTCACACAGGCATCTATAGAACTATCGTAACGTGAAGTTATGTTCTCTAAATTCGATACTCTAATACCTTGAAGAAATGTAGAGAAAGGAAGAGAGAGGAGATTAAGAGGAAGAAGAAGCCATATAGATTATTCACTCTATTGTAGCTTCTTTATATATAATTCATATATATCTGTCTATTACAACCAATCAATTATACACATTCTCTCAAATACATCTTGTTACAATTAGATCTCTCAAAAAAATTCCAATTCTCTTACCAATCTATTCTGCGCTTACGAGAGCCTGGCGTCTACCCTTTACAAGAGTAGACATATGGCTGCGCTCTGTTAGAGCACAACCCAATACCAGATGTCTGACCCTTACAATGGCAGACGTCTGGCTGTGCTCAGTTAGAGCGCTAGCCAATACCAGACGTCTGTCTTCATGGCCATACGTCTGACCTGAATGGTCAAACGTATGATGATCTGATTTCTTAGATTCGTCATTACCATCATCTTACATGTTTCCAAATTGCGAGCTTTGTTTAGAGCAAAATTCCGCTTGTGTAACAAACAATAGATCGGAACCGGTCCAAACTTTGAAGTCTAAACCCAAAACACCGACGTGCTTATAATGTATCATACTAAACAGTAAAAATCTGGTCATGGACGGGCTTGGTCGGATAATGAAGGTGGACATATGTCGGGGATTTTCTTTTTCTTTTATTATTTTTAAGGGTTTTTCGACTTTATCTTAAAAAGCTATATTATGAAAAATTCATACTTCTTAAACGTGAGAAAAATTAGAAGAAACAATATTAAAATAGAAGCTGGATCATATATCCAATTGGTTGTGTTTATTTAAATAGGATTCTAGAGCTGGTTCAATTTGTATTTGATTAAGAGTTCGAACAGACGGTTTTTGATCTACATATTTACCCGGTCCAAGTATGATCGTGTATGACAATTGGAGGATGCAAAAAAAAAAAAAAATGTAGATTTTCCAAATATTAGGGAAATTCAATTTTGATTCTTGTTTGTGCTCATAAAGTCGTGCCTTATCATTTATACAAAGCTAAGAAAAACCCGGAAAAAATCGGAGGATTGATACAACCAGCTGGTTTCGGTCAAATCCCACTCAACTTGCAAGCCTAAGATGAGTTCCCTACAAATACCTGCATCCTGACATAGAGAATTTGCATGGACAAAACAAGTTCCGTAGAAACACTGGCGCTTAATACATCAATTTATTCTGTGATTTGAACACAAGTTACTGTCAACTCTTTTGTACCCAGTTTTCCCACCTACACACTGCCTCTACTAATTAACGTATCCTTACAAAAATACCACATCACTAATCAATTATAGAAACGCCAGTCAATGAAAGGAATAATTATTAATTATGTAATAAGTTAACTAATTAATCAATTATACCATGTCATCATCTTCTCCCTCTAATAATTATTCTTCTTCCAACACCACACCCCTCTATCAACTCTTGATGACTATTTCGTTTCCAAACAAAGCTTGTGTTCTCTCTCCCCCTCTCCCTCTCTTTCACTAAGAAAGTAGCGTACATCGGAAATAGATGGAGAGGGGGATCCAAGAGGTGGTGGATCATACTCGGGAAGATGCTGAGAAGCTGAAACTATTTCCGTCTCTTGACCTAAACGAAGATGCCGGTGCAACGGATACGGAAGGTGATAGCGACGGCAACGACGAAGATCAGGGGAGCACCACCGACCATGTTGGAGCTGAAAGTGGAGACAACAACGACAAGAACGAGGGTGATGAACGGATCATGAACACGGTGAGGCAGTACAACAGATCGAAGCAGCCGAGGTTGCGGTGGACCCCGGAGCTGCATAGATCCTTCGTTCTTGCGGTCGAAAGGCTCGGCGGCCAAGAAAGTAATTCTTTCTTCTTCTTTTTCCCCTTATTCGGATCTGTTCTTCGATCTATATATGTTTTCTTTAATTATTGCAATGACGATATCGATGGTGCAGGAGCAACTCCAAAGTTGGTTCTTCAGATGATGAATGTGAGGGGGCTCAGTATTTCTCACATAAAAAGTCACCTGCAGGTATAAGAAATCAATGCAAATAAATGTAGAGTGAAACTCAAAACTATTGTTGCATTCTTTTTGGCAAAATTGCTTCATACCAAATACTTCCATTTATTATTTTCAAGATTTTCATGTTTCTTTTCTTAATATATTATTATTTTTAAAAATTAATTTTCTGGATCAGATGTATCGAAGCAAGAAGCTAGATGATTCGGGGCAAGAGAAATCTGCCATTTCTTCTTCAGGTTTCATTTTCATGTACATGTTTTGGATCTCTGTGTTATCATGTAGATTAAACCCTAATTAACAATACTAAAAATCTGCAGCAAAGATTAATAATGAAAATTGAGAATTAAGATGTACTAGTGAAACCTAGTCTTGCCCATGACTGAAACCAACACATGCAGTTAGCCTTTTTACAGGAATCAAGCCTTAATTTTCAAGCCTAATAATTCTGACCTTTCTTATGATGAATATTCTTTTTCCAATTGTTCTGAGGAAAATATTTATCCAATCTGAAAACTTTATATATATCCAAAAGAGATGTTTGATGTATATTTCAAATCTATACATCTAAGCAGGAAAACAAATGTTAAAATTGTAAGCTAGCTGAGTTTTTCAATAATTAAACTTATAAACATATAGACTAGCTAATGAGTTGAGCTACGGTTCTACTTTTTTCATCAATAAAAAAAAATTCCAATAAACTTTTATATTCCTTATGTTTTCACTAACCAACGTAACATATACAAATGCAATTTCTTTTTCTTTTTCAGCAGCATCACCGATGAATATTTATCTACAAAGAAGAGATCAAATGTCTGAGATGTTGTACCAAAGGAGTTTCTTAAGCCAAGCTGCCTCCATAATGGAAAATCGACGATTTTACAACTCTCTTGCTCAATCGAACCCTCATCATCCTCTTAATCATAGCAACTGCAACTTGAGGTATAGGGGGGGGGGGGGGGGGGGATTATAACACATTTTCTAAACTAATACTACTTAAATTTAATCTAATTAACCATAAAAAATTTCCTATATTTCTTAGTAGGCAGTTGCATTGGGGTTTCAAGAAAGAAGGGAAGCCAACAACAACAACAACTCATTTGTTTGATGTCAGAGACACAATCAGTAGCAGTGGTACTGCTGGAATTAATTGGAGCAACTCAAGGCCAAGTAATATTGGAGTTGGTCACCAGCTGAAAATGGATCATGAGATCAAATTTAATGGAAGCTTTGATTGCATCATTAATAATAGAAGCAATTTCTACTCCAATCCTTATGATTCTTTTAGAAAACGTGCAAGCTTTGGTCCTCAATTTGAGAACCCTTTTTCCTTTGAGGTAACCTCTCTTCAACCTTAATTAGATTTTTTATTAAAAAAAATTAAGGAATTAATTAACTTCTATCACATAGTTGCGTAAACAATTAGAATATATTTTTATGGGGGAAATGGGGCTATGAACCACCGATACAGCCCCTGCAATTTAAACTGGGAGACCCAAGGGCTGTGAACATTTACGCTAGCTCTATTAACCTCTATTTCAATATACTTATCTTGTTACATGCATGCAGTCACAACATTGATTCCTCTATATTGTTCGTATTAGTTAAAAAGAAGAAGAAAAATCAAGAACCATTGCGCTCTGATGCCACAAAAAAAGAGATTGACACTAATTTTTAAAGCAGCACGCTTTAAGTTTTTCATTGATTTGCATGTCATATCATATAATACAAGCATATCCATTTGGTAACGGTTCTTATCTTAACCTTTGGATATGAATCCAATAGGTTGAAATTATATATTACACTTAGAACAAGGTTTAATTGACCTTCTAACATGTCATTAGATTGTTCCCATGCAAATCCTGGCGCCAAATATACAGTTTGTAGGTTAATTCACATTAGATATTCATTGCTACTTTTTGTTACACTGAAGAAATTCCTTTTGATCGATGACGGATATATATACTGCGAAGATCTTGAACACTCTTGTAGTACTAAAATGAAAATAATTTTTAAGAGTACTCTAACCTTCATGAATGCTATGATCTTGTCGGTGCTTGCAGCAACAGAAGAATCAAGTTAATGATAGAAAGCGTCGATTTGACGACGTTTTCAGCATGGAGAGTACGGATAATAATATTACACAGATGAAGAAGATGATGGTGACGAAAAAGAGTAACTGTACCCCTAACTTGCAGTTAAGCTTGAGGCCGATATCTCTAGCAAATGAAACTGAAGAAGAAGCTAGCTTGCTTTCGCTTTCTCTCTCGCCTCCCATCAATTCCATGATCAAGAATCAACCAAGGTCCTTCACAATGCAAGATTTGACGATCAACCTGAAACATCGTGAGATGAACTTCTTAGAAAGTAATTTAGCAGCGACAAGGCCGCTTCGGGGATGAGTACTTTAGATCTGACCATGCTAATCGAAGCATTGGAGTGAGATCTTTCAAGTACTTTTCTCAAGGCCCTTAATTAGTTTTAATTAGTAAAGCTAGTTAACTAGTTATCTATAAGTTGCTTGTATTAATAAGGTATATATAGCTCAAGGGTTTACTTGAGTACTTTAGAGATGCATGACCATTTCTCTAGCTATATATATTTCTTCAATTATCATCTGAACTATATAGAGAATTATGAGAGTAAGTTGTTTGCTTGATGCTTTTTAATATATAATCACTTCGTACGTATTGTGCCTCAAATTTTATGTGTGTGTGCTATGGCTCAATAAATAGCTATATATTCATGCATGATGTTCTAGGCATTTGTCATGCGAAAAGAACAACAAGCGACTACACATTGGTTGTTCGATGAATGATCAACAAAGTTTTCAGATGTTTGGTGGAGATTGATTAGAGAAATAAGAAGCCGAGATAGTTCGCATGCAAGGCCACTTTGCTAGCTATATATCATTGATTTATAATATGCTGATTTCTGAATTAGACCTTTTGAACAAATATTAACAAAAAGTCAAAACGACAGAATCCACATAAATCGTTGGATCGTACGTCATGTTGGAGGGCTAACTATTACCCAAAATATTGTCAACATAAGGTATGAGGCAATAGCATGCATAATGCAATTGAATGCTTTAAGTGCGAGGGTAAGATAGTTAAGAGTGCACCTCCATTTATGTACACCGGATACATTGATACTAGCTAATTCCATACCATATTAATTCAACATATATATCTTACAAAAATCCCTACCATTTCTTTGGTGTTGATCTCAAACCACAAAATGAAACTCGCATGACCTTATTAGATAGACACGCTAGTGAAATTGACTATTAAAGTATCTGGCCATGTAGTAACAAAGCTGCTATATATACGTATCCAGTCAAATATATAGACATATATATATATATATATATATATATATATAGTTAACACAGTATGTACCCGGTCGGTCTCACAAATTGATTTTCATGTCTTTTTTTCTTTGCGGAAAAAAGGAAAGGAAAATGCATATTTATGCTTTTCAAGATAATACAAATCATATAGATACTTCTCCATATATTTTTGGAGAAAACATGATCCCATGAAGTAAAAAACTATATATGTATTATAATCAAATGCATGTTTTGGAATTACATTTCTATTTACATGTTTAGTAGATTGACTGTACACGACGAGGTCTTTCCAAAATGACAATTTTAATATATTATGTTAAAATCTACCCTTTTAATATAAAATAACGATGATAGTAGATGATAGCAATTCAATATATGGATGGCATAGGGTAAGTTGCTTGCATGCTAACAAAAAACACACATCCAAATTTATTTCTTCTAACAACTCTTTTAATCTTTGATGCCTGCTGGATTTTCCATCTCTTCTATATTTGTACCATGGCCTTTTATCTTTTTCAGATAAATACCATATACTCTATAAATATTATTGATAAACACCACAATCTTTTACATATTAATTGCACATATATACCAGGCATCCTTATTTTCCTGTCCTTTTTGTTACAATAATGATCATCCGTCTTTCACATATCTACTTATATCTCCGAACTTCCTTTTGTATATATGCTTATAAAACACATGTCTTTTGCGTTTTATTTTAATTAATAAAACACATCAACACCTTGTTTTGTGCTTTATAAGTTCAATATTTTTCCTATCTTTGCATTTGACATGGGATTCCAAAAAGGGCGAGAAATCAAGAAAAAAAGGGGACGCGAACGGAAAAATATCAATTAATTAAGAAGACTAACCGACAAATGGGTCATGAGACAAAACCCTCCATCAACTTCGTTTATTTTTCGGTTGCAAAATAATCGCATGATATTTATCCGTAACACCGCCAATATGTTGTTCCATTTGAAAATTCAACAGCACACACATTATACCATAATAATGGGAGACCAAAGTGGCTTACATGAAGATTGAATCTTTCAACAAAAGGTCCATATCATTTGGTCCTCCACATTTGAAATTATAACCACCCAATATATACTAATTTTATTTTTTTCAGTAAAAAATTACTATTGAAGATGACCCCAAATTAATTTAGGACCGCCAACTCACTAAATATTCCCATGCATGAAGGGACAACTAATGTTTGTACATATATAATGTCATGAGATATATGCCCCACAAAAGACTTCCAATATATGTGACATGCAGAAGAAAATTTTCAAGTTTTGACTCTGACTCGATCAGACTTAATTATTTTGTAATTTATCAAGAGACAAATTATTGAAATTATAAGCCAATTAATTAATTAAGAACACACACAGCCACCAATTTTGACAATTCTTGTACAAATCTTTATATATAACATCATATAAATATAAATTAAGGTTTAAACATCACAACCTTAACGTACATCCCAGTCCCTCATGCAATGACAAAAGAATTTTTTTTGTGAGATAGGAAAGATTCTAATTTGAGGGACACGAGAAAACGTTATGAAATTGTTTTTTTGTCCCGGAATATATTAGAGTAAGTTATATGGGGATGAAACGTGAATCCGTCTCTTTAAAAAATAATTTTATCGACAGCAACTGCCAGTATCAACTTGACGTCGGTGGAAAAGGAAAATTTTCATTTTTCTACTGCAAAGCAAAAAGTACAGTGGTTTGTTTCAATCTATGAATCGCATAGTGTAATTCATTTAATTTTTCATTTTAATAGCCATTTTTTCTGTTTCCGGTTTCAAAGAAATGTAATAAAATACTTCTCTTCGTGAAAAAAGACGGATACCATTCATAATAAAATATGAAGAGAACCACTTTGGAAATGATTGAAGATGGATGAAAATCTTAAATATTAATCCTGAATTGTGGTAGATTAGTATCAATTAGATTTTAATTGGATAGGCTAATTTCTAGCAAATTCTAAAGATGCACCTAAGATCATTGATTGATGGTATCTTTTTTTTAATATAAAAGAACAATCAAGAAAAGAGAAAAATCTTCTAACCTTTCCAACGCTCATAACCACATCATCAGCCTATAAATGTTTTATTAATTGACCAAATAAATTTTAAATCCCTTCTCTCCATCTTCTCTCTCCATATAAATATGCATGCTAGGCATCAATATGCAATATGCAAGCCATCTCTCTTAATTTCAAAAGGTGCCTTTGATAACTTTATTACCAAACCTCAATGCATAAATTGCTGTGAAAAGAAATAGCACTAAAGTACGCATTTAGTACGCAGAGAATGACCGATACGCATGAATTGAAACTAATAAAAAAGATAAAAAAAAACGCAACAACTATGCAAAATCAATAATTAATAAAGAAAAAACATACCAAGCAAAGAACAGGAGATATTACTCAAGTTCGGTGCGCATTTACACCTGCAAACCAACGACGAACCGCTTTCACTATTTAATGAAGAATTATAAGAGATAATTGTTGTCCTCTCGATCTCATCCAAATACACTATCCCTCTCTGTATAAATGTCTCTGATTCTCACTTTTCTCGGCCAATCAAATTTCACCCACTGCCGTCAAAAATCCCCTCTGGATTTAATTAATTGCTCTGTACCCGCAGACGCTACAGATTTGAAGGCTACTATGGATTTGTAGGCCGCAGGCCCTTTTTTAAAACTGTGGATTAATTTCCCTGCAAATGCATTAAATTAATATATATAGTAGAGAGACCTAATTAGAGATAAGTCCAATTTCTCAAGACTTTTAGAAATAAGCCCAAATTCTCAAGCCCTAACCCCACTCAATTTCTTGGTCACAATATCAAAACTAGCAGGACCTCTTGAGCCATAATTCTTGGGCTTTTCTTTTTTACAAAATCCCGAATTTACCATAAAAAATAACAATCTCTACGTTGATGCAAATTTGTCAAAATATCTATACTTACATGAAAAACTTGGAATTCTGCAATTCATCGTCTCTAGCCTTTGTCAAGCAACTAGGCAAATCAAGTCCAAGCAAAACATGAACTTAGAAACATGGACCACCTTCGTAAATGCGTCGACCGGATTTTCATGGATACCAATCTTCGTAAGCGAAATAACCTTTTTCTCGTTATCCAAAAAGAAATTTTTCATCTCGATATGATTAGTTCTCGAACTAAGCACAATGCTCCGCCAAGTGTATCGTGCTCTGACTGTCGTAAAATACCTCAGTGAAATCCTGCGGAACACCCATACCACCGATCAATCCATGCAATATAGCCTCCTTAACAGCCTCCGTAGCAGCTATCACTCTGTCTCTGTCGTCGATGATGCGACAATGGACTGTAACGTCGATTCATGACACTGCGCATATGCCCAACGTAAATACGTAACCCGTCGTAAATCTCCGTCAGTCGCTATCACCAGCAAAATCTGAGTCACAATACCCTGTCACAATACAACCATATGTACTGCCTCTGCTGAATAACAAGCCGAACCCCGTAGTACCCCTCAAGTACCTCAAAATCCACTTTACAGCCTGCCAATGCTCTTTACCCGGATTAGTCATATATCGGCTGATCATCCCTACTATATGTGCAATGTTTGGACGCGTGAAAACCACCGCATACATCAAACAGCCCACTGCACTCACATATGGCACTCCAGACCTGTACTCTCAATCTGTATCCGACCGTGGTGATAAATTTGCCGAAAGCATGAAGTGCGCCCCTAAAGGAGTAGATACGGGCTTTGCCTTCTCCATCCCATATCGAGTGAGAACTTTCTTAATATACTGTTTTTGTCGCAAATGCAACTCACCACGCTTCCTCTCTCAGACAATCTCCATGCCAAATATTTTCTTCGCAGCCCCAAAATCTTTCAACTCGAACTCCTGACTCAACTGTTGTTTCAACCTGTTGACCTTTAACATACAGCTTGATGCAACCAACATATTGTCGATGTACAATAAAAAATAAATCTGGGACCCATCGTCTAATGGTGTCACATAAACACTCCGATCCTTAATATTCGTTGTGTATCCAATCACCAACATCTGATCAAATCACTTGTACCATTATCTCGGAAACTGCTTCAAACCATAAACCGGCTTCTTCAATTTGCAAATATAGCCATCCTTGCCATCGACTACGAAGTTTTATGGATGATGCATATAAATATCCTTCTCTAAATCACCGTGTAAGAAAGTAGTCTTAATATCAAGCTGCTCTAGATCCATATCATAAACCGCAACTATCGCTAACAAAACACGAATTGAAGTATGTCAAACCACAGGAGAAAAAATCTCATTGTAGTCTTCACCTTTTCTTTGCGCAAAACCTTTAGCCACCAATCTCGCATTATATTTAATGTCATCTGCCACTTGAAAACAGCCTTAGAAGGGGGGTGAATAAGGTTTTATGGTAAACTCTATGCAATTGTGAGGATTTAAGAAATTTTGCAGCAGAATATAAATCAGAGTATAAAAATAAAACAATTTCACAAACACAGAATGCATAGAAAGTAAATGACATAAAGATTTGTTGATTAAGATTCACCAACTCTGTGGCTAATCCCCGCCAGAAAACTCTTTCTCAGGATAAATCACTATCTAGTGACTTCTTACGGGTGGAGAAACCCGGATCTTTTTCCAGGGTCAGATCTTAGAACCTTTACACTTGCAGACGGTAAACACCTAGACTTTTTCCCAAAGGCTCGGTCCGAAACCCTTTACAATGTGAAGATCTTAGACCTTTCTTCTCTAAGTCGTATAAGTAAGATTTTAATAAATGTTTACAGAACTACCTATACAATTCTATTGATCTCAAAGGATAAGTCAAGTTTCAAATCAAAGGAGATAATGGATTGTGTTTTGAAGATTAAGAATTGTTTAAAAACTGATTCGAAAAAGTTTTTCGAAAAGATTAAGAAATGTTTAAAAAACAGAACCTTCTTCAATAATTTAGAGATCTTTCGATTCTAATGATTAGAAAAATCTAAAACCCTGAAATATCTCCTCTCAAAAAGAGTAGTAAAAACTTAATAACGAGATAGTGGCAGAGTTTTTCACGAAAGGATTAAAGAATGAGATATTCAATAATGAAAGTTAAATTTATGAGATATGAAAACTCTTTAAAAATGGGTCCTTTATATAGAAATTGAGAAAGTGGCAGTTGGGACAGTTAGAATAACCGCTCCTAAAATTTAGAACCGTTATTAACAGTTTATAGCCGCTAGCAATTTGAAATTCAAATTGAAAAATTTATAACTGCTATAGACGTCAGGATGGACGTCTAGGATGTCCATAGAGATGTCTGATATTTCAGACACAGATGCCTCTTTGGATGTTTAAAATGTTTTAAAAAGAATTGGTTTGTTTTGAAAACTCTAATCAAAATTTTAGATATCTTGTTAAGTGAAGAGATATCTAGTCTAAAAAATTAGAATCAGAAATAAGATTCTAATCACTGAGATTGACTCTAGACTCAAAGAAAATAAAAAGCCTTGAATACGTCCATTGTTTAGCTTCTTCGATATTTCCTTTGAACTTGTATTTTGATCTTCATAGTCTTTCGATATTATTGTTGAGACATCAGTTGCAGTATTGATTGTTCTCTTACTTGACTAAATCCATTGTTTTATCACTTTAATTTATCTGACATGATTAGTAACATATGATATCTTGAAATATGTTTTTTGTAAAATAATCATAATTAAAGAGAATGAGACTCAACAATCTCCCACTTTTGATATTTTACAAAACTTAATAAAATTTTAAGATATGCATAATTAATATAAAAAAATTTATCATTTAAACTCTCCTCTGAATATATGCAAATATGCATATTCTCCCCATTTTTGGAAATATCAAAAAGTGTTAGCATGGAGGAAGAATAATAAAAGATTACGGAGCAAATGAAATGAAAAAGTTAAGCATTTAATAAATATGAGATAATAAGATGCAAATAGATACTACTAAATATGAAGTACATAAACGACAGAATCACACAAACACATAACTATCATGTTGCAAGAAAATACAAATTCATCCAGCAAAACACAACCAATTACCAAATAACTACATAAGTTCTAAAATATAACATAACATTTTAAAACTGAAATAACTACAAGTCGTCATCCAGCTGATGAGGAGGCTAATCAAAGTCCATCGAAGGGTAGTAGTAAAACGGCGGCATTGGAGGATAGCTCGAGTGACCGTATATGTAGTCGAAGTGATATTCGGTTCGGGCATTGGTTTCATCAATTCTGATATTCATATTGGAAAAACCCGTATTCATGATTTGATTAGTTTCAAGATGAAAATTGTTCATGTGTGCGAACATACGATTTTCGAAGTCTTGAAAATCATAAAGATATTGTGGAATTTCAGGCTCTGGTGGTTGACGTAGTAGAGATGGAGATGGAGGTGGTAGTGCTTGATAATTGTCAAGATGCATAAGACGGATATTATAAAGACCGAAATGCTTGTCTGGATTTTAAATTGAGATGTTAATAGAGGGATTGATATCTGCATCTTCAATGATTTTAGTAATCATTTTGTCATAGTAAAGATTGGAATTGGAGATAGGTAAGTTCCAAATCATATTGATAAGAAACAAAAGAAGATTGACGCGAATGCAAGCCAATACACAGTAAGTCAATAACTTATGTGTGGGTGTCATGCGGTCTCGACCACTGGATTTTAAATAAACAGTATGGCCTAGTGAGTAGGCCAAAACATGAGCTTGTGGAACAAGGATCTGAGTGTATGGGTCGTTAAACAAATGTGGATATTCATCACCGTGAAGAAGTCTAGAAGCATCCTTCTTGGTGACGTTAGATGGATAGTATGTAAAATTGGATAAAGTTTGTTTATAAATTTCCACACCCTCGTTAGGAACTTAAAGGATCCTAGCAAGAGTTGCGGGTGAGATGATAATGGAACGTTTTTGTAACCTTGTCTTAAGAATGGTGGAATCTTCATGGTTACTAATAAGATTATCTTAGAAAAGATAGACAAAACTATGGTGAGTGGAACAATCTAGGGTGAGAAAATTTATCCAATCTTGGAATTGAAGGAGTAGAGTGAGATTGAAATTAGTGATCTCATTCAAGCAAACGAACGAACCAGTGACAATTTTCTTCTTCACAAGACGATCATACATCTTAGAAGTTTTATCATTGATGAAGCCAAAAACAATATCTTCTTCTTCAACTTCTTCTTATTCGACTTCTTGAGCTTGGGCCGTCTCTTCGGTCTCTTGCTCGTAGGTCTCGTCTTCTTTGTCTTCATTCTCACTCTCCGATTCTTCAATAGGTTGAGGAGGAAGAGGAGGAGCACGTTTAAATGTCAAAGACTTGCCAACTTTAGCATTTTTGGTTCCCACCATTATGGTAGAAATTGGATAGAAGAGAACTAAGGTTTGGAATTTTAGTTTGGTGGAGGATGAGAGAGAAAGGAAGAGAGGATATGAGAGTTTAGTGAAGGGAATGGAATTTATAAGGAGGGAATGGACGTCTATGATGAAGGGATACCTAATCTAACGGTCACGACGTTTTAGAATGAAGCGCCGCTGCCAAAATTGTTGATGTATGGACGTCTTTAGGGACATCCATAGGTCAATAGACGCCATGAGGGACATCCACTGAGGCGTCCCTACAATCTTTTTCCAGATTTGCAAGGTTATGAAATTTTTGATGGTATTTATGGACTCTACTTGAATTTTAGGAAATTTTTGTTTAAGTTAAGTAGACAATATTCATACAAATATGATTAAGAATTAGAAAATTACTTAATAGCCATGAAACAAACATTACATATTAAAGATAAAAACACATGACATATAGTGCATTTAAACACAAACAAATAATAAAACAAGCATACAAACTAAACACAATCCACTGCATAACTTCTAGAATGAACTGATTCCTAGATTCTTGGAAGATACTTTCAGTATTCCGTCATTTTGGTCTCCTGTTCCGTGACAAACAACCCTTTAACCCTATCGTAAATCTGAGTAAGAGTGTCATTAACTTCAGACCGGGCGATGAACATAAACGTTGATCAGGAGGAGAATGAACATAAAAAGGATCATCCTCTCCGGTTCCATATCCGGTAGGGTCAACATGATACCGAGTCTCTTGAGGTCCATGGTCCTTGATTAACTGGATCAGTAGGAAAGGGGTTTTCTGTAGGGATCTCTTCTGCCGAAGGAGCAGAAAAGGTAAACTCCTCGAATGGTTCTTCTGATGGATCCTCCTTAGAAGATGGACTCGAAGGAGAATGCGGCAGAGTGAATGGCAGGATATTTGACGGATTTGGAGTTAGGCGTATAGGAGAATGATGCTCCTCTTTAATCTTGACATCTTATTTCTTTGATTACGGAGAGCCTTTCTCAATAATTGGAGTGCTTCTTATAGATTTTGTGTGTTTTGACATTATAAAGGAAGTGTAGGTTATGTTTGGTATGTAGGATGAATGAAGAATGAAAAGGTGAATTGGGAAAGGAAATTTCACTTTAATTTATTGAAGGAAGAAGAGGGAGTTTTAAAAACAGATTATCGGCTTTTAAAATGTTCAGAGATTTTTGAAATTTCAAAATTTCAAAAACCGATAGGAAAGTTTACAAAACTGCTGTGTAGTTTTTATGATCAGACGTCTGCATTGTCGTCTGCAGAGACGTCTGCAATGTGTTGTAGACATCTGCAACCTTAAGGAGTTTAGATTTTATTAAAATTTATAAAATTTTGGTTAATAGTGATTTTTAGTGTTTAAGTTTCTAGTTCAAGCATGTTGAGTTCACCCCTTATTGTGCAAAACGAATTCTATCTAAAGGTTTTGTGAATATGTCAGCCAACTGTGATTCAGTCGGTATATATTCAAGAACTATATTACCTTTATGATAGTGATCTTGTAGGAAATGATATCTAATATCTATATGTTTGGTTCTTGAATGTTGGTCAGCGTTCTTAGTCATCTGTACAGTACTAGTATTGTCACAGAATATTGGAATTTTAGAGACTATTTCCTTTTATTCTTCTAAAGTATATTTTATCTATAAACTCTGAGCACAGCAAACACCAGCGGCAATATATTCTGTTTCAGCAGTAAACAATGCCACTGATGCTTGTTTCTTGGAATTCCAAGAGACAATGCAGTTACTTAAGAAATGACATATGCCGCTAGTACTCTTTCTATCTATTTGACTTCCAGCATAATCAGCATCTGAATAACTTATTAAGTGGAATACGTTATTCCTAGGATACCATAATCCTAAATTGATAGTGCCTTTAGGATATCGAAAAATTCTCTTAACGGCTGTTAAATGAGACTCTCTAGAATCAGTTTGGAATCTAACACATAGACACACGCTATACACGATATCAGGTCTACTTGCAGTTAAATATAACAAACTACCGATCATACCTCAGTAGAGTCGTATATCTACCGCCATTCCAGTTTCATCCTTGGTAAGTTTTATTGTTGTTGCCATCGGAGTTTCACAGGTCTTAGCATCGTCTAGGCCAAACATCTTGATAAGTTTCTTAGTGTACTTGGCTTGAGTGATGAATGGTCCTTCTTGGTTTTGTTTGATTTAAAATCCGAGAAAAAAATTCTATTCTCCCATCATGCTAATTTCAAACTCATCCTGCATAGACTTTGAAAACTCTTGGCAGAGCTGCTCGTAAGTAGAACTAAATATGATATCATCAACATAAATTTGAATAACTATTATATCATTTCCATATATTTTTGTAAATAAGGTTTTGTCAACAGTGCCTTTAATATATCCTATTTTTATTAAGAATTTACTTAATCTCTCATCCCAAGCTATAAGGGCATGTCTAAGACCGTACAAAACTTTTTCTAGTTTAAGTACGTATTCAGGATGTTTATGATTTTCAAATCCTAGTGGTTGTGCTACATATATTTCTTCTTTTATTCTACCATTCTAGAATGAGCTCTTGACTTCCATTTGAAATATTTGAAGTTTTTGAAATAAGCATAGGCTAATAATACCTTAATAGTCTCGAGTCTAGCAACATGCACTACTATAAAAGTACTCAACAGTAACAAGGATTTGGTCACGGTTAAAACAGTGACCAAATTTGAGTAACGGTCTGATTGTTATAGAATTTTCGCATGTGCATTTTAAAATTAAGAATATACCGCAATCAATAACGGTGTCGCTTGGTAGCTAGCCGGTTGATTACGGGTCGGTCCACAGAGAAAATGTGTTCTTTCTTTAAGTTCTTACGAGTTAAGTCCTATTTTTGGTAGGTTTTGATTTACAAATCTAATATTGAAATTAATTTGATTTAAAGTCTTGCTAGGGTTAGGATTAGATTAGTTTGGGAAAAGAATTCTACTCACTGCTTTTTTTGCCCTAATTAAGAACATATGTGTTAGGGTAATAGTCAACAAAGGGGATTAGCACGACTAGGAAGAAACGTAGTTTCTTCCTTTTGGTCCTTTTTCGTCCTTTCTTGACACTTAGCCCTAACCTCTATGGAAATTAACCACAACCGGTCTAACTAGGGAATCACCGCTATTTCGTAGGATAAGGTGCCATAGTGAACGGTGTGTGGTTAATTTAAATAGAGTCCTAATTAATTAATTTATACGAGCAATGAAAGAAATGAGAGAGATTTCCATCTCTCAAGCCTTCCCTATCATAACCCTAACAAGTGAGAAATTACTCACTCATTATAAAGAAAGGAAAACAAAGTTTTTCTTTTTGTATTTTTATTGATGACCTAATTGCAGATAATAAAATAACAGATAAAAAAATTGCAGGTAATAAATTGCAGATAAAAAAGAATGCGAGATAGAATAAAAAAAACTTACTTTATTGATGACCTCTCAACGATTCATTACAAAGGGAAATTAAAATTTTAGATCTAGAAATTAAAAAGAGGCATGCCCCAAAAGAGGCACCCTGAAAGAGACATATTAAGAAAGGCCTTGAGCTCTCCTATTTATAGATAGGAAAACCCCTAGGTTTACATTCTGATCCATAAATGAAATTACAAAACAACACCAAAAACCCAGTCAAAGCACCGACACCCCACCGACACGTGCAGAGCACGGCCGCGGAACTGCGGCAGCATAGCCTGTTTGGCCGCGGATCTGCGGCCATTTGGTGGGCTCATGGGCCCACTTCTTTAGGGTTTTTTCAAGTTGCTTTTATCTTCTATTTTCTTCACTTGGTCTATCAGAATCTCCTCAATTCTCTTCCAGATATTCAACAGTGGACTTTTGCCTTGAGCTCCGCGTTTGTAGTCTTGGATCTTGTGCTGCCCTTGTGCTTTGCGCATTGAAATGCTCAATGATTTTCCATTTGTTCCTTGAACTGGTAGGCGGCATTATACGGATAGTGTGCGGAAACCCGTATTTCTCTGTTTGTTGGTCGTAGTCCCACATTTGTAGCGAATTTTCATGAATTTCACTGTAAAGAGCTGAGAACCTGTAATCTGCAACTATTTAGCAGATATGGATCAAAAGTACCTACTTACATGCAATGTGACTAAGAATGAGCGATATAAAAATGCAAAAATCTGATATGAACAAATACCCCCAAACTTATCTTTTGTTCGTCCCGAGCAAAGCCAATTTTATTCTCGAAAAATCCTAACCTCACTTTCGCAGAGAACCGCGATTGCACTGAGCTCGTGCAACAAGCCGTTAAACCCCTAGGTGTCCCTAGTAGGAGGAGTGTTGTCCCCTAAGGGTTTTCAGCGGATACTACCTACAAAATCCGATCAATTTGGCATGTTGACTTTCATTCTTCAATTCGGTATTCTAGCAAGAAGTTTTATTATCTTCAATTTAGAAATCATCAACCCATATTTTTCATACTCATTTATCATTTAACTTAAGATCGTATATGTTCTGCAAATTTATTAAGCTTTCAGCATCTTTTGAATTTTCCTTCTAAGGTTCCATCTCAACTTAGGAATTTTTATCTTCTCTACTGAAGGTATAAGCCCTATCTTTCATTTCTATCTCTCATCCAAAACCCAATCATATACCCCTACGTATGTGTAATTTTTACCCCTACACTTGGAAATTCAATTCAAGTTATCATACTCTTGTCCATGTCCAAAGTATTTTTAGCTGGTGAATTTTAGATGAAATTGCTCATACATCCTTCATGCGACCGTTAATACTTCTTGAGGTACTAAACGACCGATTACAAAATGTGTTTGAGTATTTAGGCGTAGTTCCTCGCCTTGTAATACCCAAGGCTTAGCAGTGACTCCCAAACCAGTTGGTCTAAGGCACTAGGTTATAAAGCACCCTTACTATATATTTTTATTTATGCAGCCTTAAGTAATTACAAAACCAGTGTTCATTTTTTTATCTCTTTATTCACCACTTATACTTTTATTTTATTTTCCTTCATACTGAGGATTTTAGACAAGAGCATTTCAAGGTATTATCTACTATCCCAAGTTTCAAGGTGTGTGTAAGTGCGTATAATAGGGTATATATTTTCAGAATTTGGACTTAAGGTTCAGAATTATTTTTCAGACTTACACTTCAAATAAAAATTCAATACTCTTCCCTTATTTTGACTTAGCCCAAGAACTGAACTCAAAATTTGCCTATTTCTAAATAAACTACAAGGACATATATTTTCTACAGTTAAATTTTAAGAAAGGTTATTTTTAGAGTTTTTAATTTACAAAGTTTAGGATCTAGTTTTTCCTAACTAGTCAACCGCCATGTTGAACTTAAGTCAAATATGGCCAAAATTGAACTTTTCAATTTTTATAATTTTAAAATTTTTTCAATTTTTATGGGTTTTAAAATAAGTATGCAAATGCAAAAATATACACATGAATGCGAAGGAAGAAAGCTTACCGAGCACACCCCAAAACTTAAACTTGACAGTGCCCTCACTGTCAGGCTACACCAAGAGGGTCAAAATTGTCGGCACTCCCCTATTTTTTTGTTTTTATTATTATTATTTTTTTATTATTATTAACAGAAAAAGAAAACAAAATATATATACACAAAAAGGTCCCCCCAAATTTAAGTGAAACAGTATTTCCACTGTTTAAGCGTTAAAGTTCAGAGTTAGGGAGGAGAAAAACACAGTATCAAGCTATACAAGGCCTTACACAGGTCAAAGGTTGGCACCAACCATTCAAAAATTTTATCGTTATAAAGCAGCGGTTGGTAAAAGAACATATTGTATAGAGTCAGGAAGAAATGGTGTAAAGATAAGTGGTGTAATGGAAAAGATTTGCACCTCGATTTGTAGAGACGAAACAATAATGGTGAACGAAAACGAGAATGTGGATGATTAGGAATGGGAAGAATGGTCACATTGTCGTATGGGACAAGAAGAAATGGTGGTGGTTCGACTTCTTCAGGTGGAGGTTGATTAATCACAAAATCCGTGTCGTTTAGGAATGCGAGTTCGTCGGCGAAAATATCTTCGAAACTTTCATCGATGATCCGATTGAATGTTTCAATGTCAATAAGTGTTGCGCCAGAATTCAACACACTTGATTTTTCAAAAATTACGGAGGTAAGAGACTCGTAAGGCTCGTCTACCTTATTCTCAAAAGAGTCTAAATCAAGTTGTTTTTATAGAATTATCGAACTTAAAATATCGGATTGTGATTCATTAACACTCGCTATCATTAAAGGAAGATTAGAAGAAGAACCAGAGAAAGTGGGAGAAAGAAGTTGAATACGAACTTGAGGGTGGAGACGCAGTGTATAAATTAGCGCAATTCGTAATGACTGATGTGTAAAAAACGATTGTGTTAATCTATCAACCCACTGAGAAATGAGATCAAATCCCTCAAGATTCATGAGAAAACATGGGTACGTCGAACTTGGTAAACCAGATATTGAAAATGAAAGTGTAACGGTTTCTTTCAAGGTCGAAGTGAGGATGGAGGGAAGTGATTGAGAAAGGGTATCGGTTAAAGGTTCACGAGGGTGTGCGCAGTCAATGAAAGGGATAGAATGAATTGGGAAATCCGACTCCTCAAGTAAAATTGCTTCATCCTCAATAATTTCCTCAATACTCTCCTCAAAATTTAGCTTATCCATACAATTCTCATCAAAATCAAGAAGCAATATGATGTTCGGGAGAAACATTTAATGACTCGGGATGATGAATTGGAGAGAGAAACTCATCCAAATCTGTGGTTTCATCATCCAAAATATTCCCAACGTCGATATCTTCAATCAAGTGAAAATCAATTTTCTTAGACACCTCATCAAAAGCATGGATATTAATCAATTCAGGTTCTAGAGTGGAGGTGTAGAGGTAAAAAGGATTGGTGATGGTTTCACTCGAAAGGGACCCTTCACAATCAGGTAAATCAAACACTACAAAGTCGCACAACTCATTATTTATTCTATCTTCAATTAATGAATCACGTGGGACACTCGATAGACATTCAAAACCAGAGTTGTGGGATTCAATTGGGGATGAGTAGGTTTGATTTGGAAGGGTGTACAGCTCACTCTCACCACTCAAATTATCAATCTTTCCAACCGCCTCATCATACATTGGAAAATTTGGAGCTAGTTGGAAACTAGCTACCGGGTCACTAGGTTGTATAAAGGCGGTCATGGACGCATTCAAATCTCTCATCTGTTGGCATGACGCTACCATAAAATCTTCCAACGACTGTTCCAGATTAGACATGGGTTGTGACGGGGTTTCAGTAAAAAATTCAAAGTTGTTTGGATACGTGAAACTCCTAAATAGCTGTGTAGAAGCAATGTCTAGGGAAGGTGAAAAAGTCGGGTAGGAATGATAGGAATTGAATGGTTGGACAAGAGTAGGATCAATATTTGGACAAGACGCTGAATGGAATTGTTGATCCAAAGAATTCGCAAGGGTGAGAGGAGTGAAAGATCGGTTACGAGATTGTTCAATATGTTCAGCAATAGACATGGGTTTGGGAGTTACAACAGGACTCGAAAAAGGAGTATCAACGTAAGAAGGTGGTGACGGTTGAAATGGTTGATATACTGTAGATTGCGGAGTCCAACTGGTTGTCCAAGACGCGTCTATTCGATCTTTCAAAGAAATTTTGGGTATGGAGGGGTCGTTCGAAATTTGACCAAAACAAGAAGCGTAGGAAGTAATATCTGGTTGAGGGTACCAAAGTTCGGCAAGAGTTTTGCGAGGTGGGGTACCCATGATGTGATGAGAGAAAGGAGAAGAAAAAGAATGTGATTTATTTTATTTTATTTTATTATTTTTTTTGTTTTTAAAAAAATTGTTTGTTTTTGGAGTTTTGAAATTTTTGAAAGTGTTTTTTTTTAGAAAGAGGTTTTTTTTTTTTTGCAAAATTTGTACGGAACTACGGCATAATTTCAAACAACCACAGTTTAAACATGCACAATCAAACCTAGAGCTAGAGTCTCCTAAGTCAACTAGACTGCTCCTAACTGTTCCAAAGCGACAAGTTGTGAGATATCTCTCAAATCGCCTCTTCACCGCCAATTGTAGCCAGGTAAGCATAAATGAAGAAAGGGGGGATCTGCTCACGAATCACCATAAGACGGGCCTTTTAAAGTTACCTTTCTCACTTGTCTAGCCTAGGCACCACAAAATCAGGTTTAGATAAACGACCAATGCCCACAAACTTCCTTTGTCCTAATGAGCGCGACAGTCCTTAATTGGCTGAGTCTAAATATTTTTTAATTAGCTCAAGAGTGATGCATATGCTTTTAGTGATTTTTGGGGTCTTAGGAAGGGTAATGAAATCCCCACCCAATCTGAATTGGTGTTATAGCCCCTTAAAAGTCCGTATTAATTATGCAAAGCAGTTAACACACCAAAAATTTAATTTTTTTTATTTGGTAGCGCAAAGAATCCTGCACAAAAACAATTTATTGGATAGGAGAAAGAGAATCTGTGCAAAGAATACCTGCAGAAAAATTTATCAGTGGAGTTCAGGGGGTATGAGAGAAGAAAAAAGATACTCAAAGAAAAAAAATTAGGGTGCTGACGTCACAGGTTGACCGCGGTTCCACGGTCAAATGCTTGAATCGGCCGCGGTTCTATGGTGGTTTAGTTAGTTTAGATCTCCAAAATTTTTCTCTGTTCTGTTGTGGTTCTACTCTGTCTGTTCAGATCGTCTGTTTCTGGATTGGTTCACTGAGCTTGCTCCAGATCTGAATCATCCCGTCTTTCTTTCCTGCACACTCGCACAAAAACCTTTCAAAAATAACAAGATGATTTTTATTTTTATTTATTTTTTTGTTCTTTTTTTAAATTTTTCATAATTTTTCATAATTTTTTTATTTTTTTAAACCCGAAATTACACAAAGAAAGAGAATAACGTCTCCCCGACAACGACGCCATTTGATTGTTATAGAATTTTCGTGTGTGCGTTTTAAAATTAAGAATATACCGCAATTAATAACGGTGTCGCTTGGTAGCTAGCCGGTTGAGTACGAGTCGGTCCACAGGGAAAACGTGTTCTTTCTTTAAGTTCTTACGAGTTAAGTCCTATTTTTGGTAGGTTTTGATTTAAAAATCTAAGATTGAAATTAATTTGATTTAATGTCTTGCTAGGGTTAGGATTAGATTAGTTTGGGAAAAGAATTCTACTCATTGCTTTCTTTGCCCTAGTTAAGAATATAAGTGTTAGGGTAATAGTCAACAAAGGGGATTAGTATGACTAGAAAGAAACGTAGTTTCTTCCTTTTGGTCCTTGTCCGTCCTTTCTTGGCTCTTAGCCCTAACCTCTATGGAAATAAACTACAACCGGCCTAACTAGGGAATCACCGCTATCTCGTAAGATAGGGTGCCATAGTGAGCGGTGTGTGGTTAATTTAAATAAAGTCCTAATTAATTAAAATTATAGGGGCAAGGAAAGGAATGAGAGAGATTTCCATCTCTCATGCCTTCCCTATCCTAACCCTAACAAGTGAGGAATTACTCACTCATTATAAAGAAAGGAAAACAAAGTTTTTCTTTTTGTATTTTTATTGATGACTTAATTGCAGATAATAAAAGAACATATAAAAAATTGCAGGTAATAAATTGCAGATAAAAATGAATGCGAGATAGAATAAAATAAAAACTTACTTTATTGACGACCTCTCAACGATTCATTACAAAGGGAAATTAAAATTTTAGATCTAGAAATTAAAAAGAGGCATGCCCCAAAAGAGGCACCCTGAAAGAGGCATACTAAGAAAGGCCTTGAGCTCTCCTATTTATAGATAGGAAAAATCCTAGGTTTACATTCTGATCCATAAATGAAATTACAAAACAACACCAAAAACCGAGTCAAAGCACCGACACCCTACCGACACATGCATAGCACGACCGCGGAACCGCGGTAGAATAGCCTGTTTGGCCTCGGATCCGCGGCCATTTGGTGGGCTTATGGGCGGCCCACTTCTTTAGGGTTTCTTCAAGTTGCTTTTATCTTCTGTTTTCTTCACTTGGTCTATGAGAATCTCTTCAATTCTCTTCTAGATATTCAACAGTGGACTTTTACTTTGAGCTCCGCGTTTGAAGTCTTGGATCTTGTGCTACCCTTGTGCTTTGCGCATTGAAATGCTCAATGATTTTCCATTTGTTCCTTGAACTGGTAGGCGGCATTATACGGATAGTGTGCGGAAACCCGTATTTCTCTATTTGTTGGTCGTAGTCCCACATTTGTAGAGACTTTTCATGAATTTCACTGTAAAAAGCTGAGAACCTGTAACCTGCAACTATTTAGCAGACATAGATCAAAAGTACCTACTTACATGCAATGTGACTAAGAATGGGCGATATAAAAATGCACAAATATGATATGAATACGGTCTTAAACGAATTGGTCACGGCTTTAACTGTGGCTAAATCGAAGACGATGCGGGCCCCATAACCCACTGGGCAATAAAATTCCAATCCCCACTAAAATTCCCTCGATCGACCCCCTTTTTTCAGCCAAAAAAAACTCCCTCCAAAATTTCCCCCCAAATCGACCAGAGTCGCCGCCACCCTCGTCGTCCAGAGTTACCACGCCTTCATCGATCGGAGTCGTCGTCGCCTCTCCTGAAGCCTCTTCGCTTGGATCGCCTTCAGTGAAGTCGCCGTCGTCACCTCGATCGCCTGCTCTGTGGCTCGATCACCTGTGCCGGCCTCGTTCGAAGTCGCCGCCTGCCATGTCTCGTCGTCGTGCTACCTCGCCTCCTCTCTTCCAATCTAGGTTAGTATTTTAATTTTTAATTTGTTGATTTCGTTAATTCCAATTTTCTGGTCGATTAGGGGGTTAGGGGTTAGGGTTAAGGCTTTGGGTTAGGGTTAGGGATTGAGTGAGGGTTTTGGGTTAGGGTTGTTAATTAAGGGGTTAGGGTTAGGGTTTTGTGTTAGGGTTAGGGACCGAGTTAGGATTTTGGGTTTGGGCTTAATGATTGAATGAGGGTTTTGGGTTAGGGTAGTTAATTGGGGGTTTTGGGTTTGCGTTAGGGTCAATGGTTAGGATAGTTAATTAGGGGTTAGGGTTTTAGATTAGGGTTAGGGTTGGGGTTAAGGTTAGGGGTTGGGGTTGGGATTAGGGTAAGGGTTAGAGATATGTAGTTTAGTGAAATAAAAGAATAGTTAGAGGTATTTTAGTAACATAATTATAAAAGTTAATGGCGTTTTAGTGTTAAAAAATAAAGTTGAGCGAAGGGGTGTTGTACTAAAAAAACTTAATCATTGTTTAGTGAAAAACAATAATAATTAAGGGTGTTTTAGTGAATTTTATATTAACTTAGTTAATTTAAGAATATGAGTTGTTTATTTAATTTGTTAAAGTAGTTTTATGGAAACCTCGCAATAGTTAAGGCTATTTAAGTGTAATATACACAAAGACACATACACACACAAGCACACACATACACATACACACACAAGCATATACACACACACACATCTGCACGTGCACGCACATACTCATACACACGTACAACGCCAAACCATAATTCATTTTCGACCATTATTCTCTACATTGAACTCTTATCAAATACCACCCTAATCCCAACCCTAAATCCAAAATCTTAAACTCGATTAAGAAAACCCTAAGTTTTAAAAACTTTACCCTAAAATAATAACTTCAACACATTGAAATCGAAACATAAATGTAAAACTAGATCAAATTAAATATTAAACTTGCGCGTATAATAGTCGATGAAAATATGAAATTTCATATTATCGTAGCTAATCATATATGAAAATCAAAACGCGGCCTAGTTCCCGTCTATCAGTTAACATACGTGCGATATTCGTCGTGACATAAAACTACACGAAGGTTGTTAAACACCGGACGGTATCGTTCGGTTTCTAACAACTGCCACGTAGTCTATGTGACGAGAATTAATATTCAATCATATGATAACCGATAGATTTGTCCCGTGTGGACAAATTAGGAATGTATAAAGTAGACACCTGCATTCACTTGTGTTTTTCATTCGTTTCGAGATATTTCGTCGGTACCTTTCCGCTGGTTCTCCGTATACAACGATAGATTAAATATTCGTTTCAATGGTGTTTCACAGTATTAAATGATTATCTGTTCTATTACAGTGTAGTCAAAGAACATCGGGGTGGTGCTGCTGAAATTTTCTCGAAACGGATGAAAGCACAAGTGAATGGGTGTATACTTTATACATTCTTAATGGGATAGGTGCCTTACCCCTACAGCCCTTACCTTCGATATCCAATAAAGAACATTAATATTATCATTATTCATCGTCGAAAGACCGGACCAAGACGTTAGGACGTCTGGCCTGAATTTAGGGGCAGATGCTATTTGGACTTATCCATCCACCTCTCCGAAAATACCAAGTTGATTTATGGCACCATATATCGGAGGTTCGGACAAACGCGACCAATCTAGCAGATTTCATCAAATTCCCCCTCATTTGTAAGGGTTTTTTTTTATTGTGGGGACGCACTCCCCTGAAGGCGCAAGCCCCTGCAGTTAATTACGTTATCGTGTTGCGATAACCACTTTCTCCTTCTCCAGCAGTTCATTTCGTGTCGTATGTATTTTTGTTTGTTTGGGTTGCCCATGGATTGTATACGGAGACTAGTTTATGTCGTCGCCCATAGGGCGCGAATTAATCCAAATCCGTATATTTTAGATTTTGTTTTATTTAAGCACCGTTAATCTAGTTTGAGATTAAGATCAACCTAAATATACGAGTATTTGGGCTCAATTTATTTTAGCTAAGGATACGCTAGTTTAATTTGAGACTAAGATCAACTTAGCAAAATTTCAAAGATCATTTTTATTTCAGATCCAACAACAGAGCATTTAGGCTTAACTGTAAGAAATTTTTCAGAGAAACTTAGCCAATTTGGACTTAGTCTGCTCAGTCTTTTTTTGTTTAAAAGTGCTAGGCACTTATTTGGGCTCTGCTTGTTCAGCCTTCTTTTTTATGCAAAAGTGCCAAGCACTTGTTTGAAGCTCTGGCGCTCACATGGGTGTCATGTGAAGCCTTCGGTTATGGGCGCTGCCCAATTAGTGCTAAACACTCAGTTATTTTAACTGAATATATATATATATATATATATATATATATATATACAGTGCTAATCATTTTTTATATGGCGTTCATGTGAGGAGCACGTGCGGCGCTGGGTGCTACCCAATCAGTGCTGAGCACTCAGCCGTTTTGGCTGTATATGAAGTGCTAAGCACTTTTGTATGGCGTCCATATGAGGAGCACGTGCGGCGCTGAGCGCTGCCCAATCAGTACTGAGTACTCAGCCATTTTGGCTGTATATAAAGTGCTAAACACTTTTATATGGCGTTCACGTGTGGAGCACGTGAGGTGCTGGGCGCTATCCAATTAGTGCTAAGCACTCAGCCATTTTGACTGTATATGAAGTGCTAAGAACTTTTATTCAGCGCTCATGTGTATTTCACGTGAGGCGCTGACCTTCTGCTTTGGGCACCCACGTATCTTTCACGTGAGGCGCTGTGCGCTATTGGGAGAGCGCCCATGTGGGAAGCACGTGCGGGGCTAAGTTCTTTTCTATTTTAGAGAATAAATCTCTGTTAATGGCATTTTGACCATTAATGATCACCAAGATCTTTGTTTTCAAGATATGGGATCAGGTTTTCTTTGAGAACTAAGTTTCTTTTAGGGTTAAACCCTATTTTCTGAGGTATTAAATTCCAATAGGATAGGTTCTTCTACTTTTTTCTTTCTTTTTAACCTAATTCTTTTTTGAATCTTTGATTCTCAAGAACAAGATCTTCCCGATGAGAATTAAATTCTCAACTTGTGGGAGACTTATCTTGTGGATCTCAGATCCGGAGAAAGAACTATGTTCTTGAGAAGGGTTAAACCCTTGGATATGCTATGATTGGAAAGGAAATGTTCTTATCTCTGTGGTTTCTTTACGTAGGGTTTGAAAGAAAAAAGATCTTCTCTGTTGAGAATTAAATTCTCTGTTGCTTTTGAGAGCCTTCTGTATTTTTTGCAGAAGCTTATGGTAGGTTCCTCCTATATGTCTGTGTGTTGAGACTTGAAGTCTCAAATCCTTTATATAGTGGAGGCAAATTGTTAATTAGTTTTTGAGAAAATTTCTTATTGAGAGATTCCAATTGATTTAATTGGTCTCAAAATTGTTCGGAGGATTTTATCCACCGTTGGATCTTTAATCCAGTGATTTTTGTTTCACAGAATATGTTTTCTTGTTTTTAACAAGATTGGGAAAATATTTTCCCATATACAGAATTTTATTCTGTCAAACGATGATTTTTAATCACCATTGGATTTTTAATCCAAGGGCTCTCTGTTATACAGAGCACATCTTCCTTTGTTAAGAAAGATATAGGAAAATATTTTCCCATCTCATTGGATCTTTGATCCAATAATTTTCTGTTCATTTAGGAAGCTTAGGTGAATATTTTCCCTTTATAGAATTTTATTCTATTATTTGATAATTTGTCATCACCATTAGATTTTTGATCCAACGACTCTGTTTAACAGAGAGTATCCCAATTTTTTGGGAAATATCCCCCTGTAGAATTTAATTCTACTTGATTTTAATTCGGGTGTCGGCGCTCACATGTTGTGCACGTGAGCGCCACTTAAGAATTTAATTCTTATTTATGATAGGCGCTCATGTGCTTTGCATATTGATGCCCATGTGAGCTTCACGTGTGGTGCCACCATAGGATTTAATCCTAAGGTGCTGGCGCTGGCGCCCTCGTGGAGGGCACGTAAAGCGTTGCCTCATAATAATTTAACAGAGCCTAGCTCTTTATTATGTTTAAATATTGGGGGAACAAATGCCCCCCACCGTTGTTCTCACGTGGCTCACACATAAGTGCAATGGTGTCACTTTTTCCACCGTTTGATTTTCTAGGGAGTTGAACCGTACCTTCACATCTTATAAATAGGGTCTTTGTTTCTTGAGATGAATGCCGTCTCATCATCTTTCTTAAGTTTTCTTCTTCCCTGAAAATTTAATTCTCATCTCAGAGCTTAAATCTCTGCCCACAGAACTCAGAGTTAAACTCTGCCACACAAAAAAATTGGCAAGGATTATGAACAGAGTCTAACTCTTAAAGGAACCTCGCTTTTTGATTTGGATTTTTAACCTATTAACAGAGCTTGACTCTTTTTTTTCTTTGAAATGATCTCTCAGAGATCTTAAAAAAAACTTTTCCCTTTTTTTGAGTAGACCGTGGGTCTCAAATCAATGGGCATTCCTGAGAATCATTAGTTCTCTTCTCAGGGTTTTACCCTATCATTGATCTTGATCTTTGAGGGTTTCTGGAATTCAATTCCATTATATTTCCCATTTGTTTCCAACATGGGGGATTTCTGAGATTTAATCCCATTATTTGAGAAATTTAATTCCATTTTGTCTTACAGATCTTAGCTCTGAGAAATTTTTGAACTTTTTGGGAATTTTATTCCCCTCCCTCCCTCTCTCTTTTTATATATAGGTATTTTCCCAATATATTTAACCTAATAAAAGAGCAAAACTCTGTTGAATTCAATAAGGCAGTGCCTCACGTGATCTCCATGAGGGCGCCAGCGCCAGAGCCAATTTTATAGGATTAATTCCTATGGTGGCGCTTCACGTGCTCCTCACACGGGCGCCAATGTGCAAAGCACAGAAGAGTTCATAAGAGTTAAACTCTTAGATAGCGCCGCACGTGCTCCTCACGCGAGCGCCAATATACAAAGCACAAAAGAGTTCATAAGAGTTAAACTCTTAGATATCGCCGTATGTGCTCCTCACGCGGGCGCCAATGTGCAAAGCACAGAAAAGTTCATTATATAAGAGTTAAACTCTTAAATAGCGCCGTATATGCTCCTCACGCGGGCGTCAATGTGCAAAGCGCATAAATACCCATTAAAAGAGTTAAATTCTTAAGTGGCGCCCACGTGCATAACACATGAGCGCCGTCGCCTATGTGAAATTAAAATTCTACAATACTCTCTGTTAAACAGAGCCGTTGGATGATCCAACGGAGACGATAAATCATCAAAATACAGAATTAAATTTTGTTGGAAGAAAATATTTCCCAAATCTTTCTGAAATAAGAAAGGTACTCTCGGTTGAATCAAAAATCCAATTGTAGAATAAAATTATATTATGGAATATATTCTCTCAATCTTTCTAAATAAGTAAAATTGCTCTCTGTAAAACAAAGAACCGTTGGATTAAAAATCCAATGATGATTAAAAATCACCGTTTTACAGAATAAATTCTGTATAGGGAAAATATTTCCCCAATCTCGTTAAAAACCCAAAATCATATTCTGTAAAAACAGAAGTCCTTGGATCAAAGATCCAATGGTGGGTAAAAATTCCCCAAATCAATTTTGAGACCAATTAAATCAATTGGAATCTCTCAATAAGAGATTTTTCTCAAAACTAATCAACAATTTGCCTTACCTATATAAAGGACCCGAGACCTCAAGTCTCACAAGCACCACAGAGACAGAGACAGTTACAGATACCCAGATAGAGAGCGAGACGGAGAGAGGTAAACAGAAAGAAAAGAGAATCCAATTCTCAAAGAAGAAGAGCTCCATTTTCGAAACCCTAGGTAAAGAAAATATCGAGATCAAAACATCTCATTTACCTAACATATCTAAGGGTTAAACCCTTCTAAAAGAACCTAGTTCTTTCTCTGAATCTGAGATCCACAAGACAAGTCTCCCACAAATTGAGAATTTAATTCTCATCGGGAGGATTTTGTTCTTGAGAATCAAAGGTTCAGGAAAGAACAAATTTAAAAGAGAAAGAATATGGAGTCTATAATACTCCAGGAACTCAGTTCCTTTGAATCAAGAACTTAGTTCTTAAAAGAAAATGATCCCTGATTCTCAAAATAGTGACTTTGGTGATCGTTAAAGAACAAAATACCATCAACAAAGATTTAAGTTCTTTAAAAAATATCAACAGAGATTAAATCTCCATATAAAAGAAACTAGCGCCTCACGTACTTCCCACGTGAGCGCCCCTCTTTAGCAGCGCCTTGTTGGGTTACGGCAGCGCCCTGGCCATCAAACCGTGGCCGAATGCGGAACAAATTTTTTCTAAACCAGCGCTACCTCAACCCCCGAGTACGGATCGACCATTAACTCTAAATCTAGCAAGCAATAAAAAGAGTTTGGAATGTTATACCGAATGATCTGTGTCTTTCGGTCTTTAATCCCTTCCCAAGCTCCTAGTGGCCACCATGATCAAGTTTGGTCGCTGGTCTCTCTCCATCGAAGATGATCTACCCGAGAGTCTATGAATCGAGCTCCTATTTCATAACCGAAGTAACTAGGGTATCGAGTTTGCCAAACTAGATAGCCAAGATGATGTAGAGTCTAATGAGGGATTAATTTGTCTCTAAACACCCTAAATTTCTCAACACATGAGAGGGTTAGGGTAGAGGAAGAAGAAGAAGCTGTTAAAGATGAGAGTGTGAAGCTTGAGCTCAACTCAAGAAAGAGAATTACTTTTTCTTATGAGAGTGTGAGAGTGGAAATATCAACTCTAGGAAAATATCTCAAGTGCCCACAAAAAATATCTCACACAACAAAATATCTCACACAACAAAACAAAAATGTCAAGCATACAAGAATAGTGTATCATGAGTCACCTAATAAGTCACCCAATAAGTCACCCCATGAGTCACTAAATCAAGCATGCTTGAATTAAGCTAAGCACAATCATCTATAACCTCAATTAACCATTAAACTAAATGGTTAATAAACATAATGAGGTGTAATCTTCTAGAAACTATTCTTGTAATAAATTACAAGAATGCCCTTCATCCGTCTATACATACCCGTATCCGTATTCCGAAAAATACGAATACATTGAGATGAAAATAATCCAACAATATAATACTAGGATCCGGCTTAAACCAAAGCCCACTAGTATTATCCGTCCGAATCATGATACGTGCACAAGTGCACGTATATAATCGAACCCTGCCGTAAAACCATACGGCCTCTATATCGTTTTGCCCGAAGCAGAGAAACCCTCTGTGTGGGACTCTAAAGATTTGTCAATACGCTGGCAGTGGGTTTAACCACAAGCACGTCAGCGGCACTAGCTGTACATAATGGCTACCCAGGTATTGACCGAAAGGAAGACCGACGAGCAAACTCATCCTGACCCCTACCGAGCCTGTCTGTGATAATATCCGTACAGTACGGTCTGTTCGTCTAAGAGTATTGCATATCGAGTTTAGAGGGGTGAATAAAGTTAGACCCCCAAGAACGCGACATTTCGTGTCGGTATGAAGCCCATCACAAACTGAGAAACTACTAATCCAAATCAGTAATTCTCGACTATCTTGATCAAGGATTTCTGGTGATGGCCATCCATGCACTGCGCGGTATCAACCCCCAATACCGGGAGAGACGAATCCCTGACGATCCTCTCACTGCTTCCATGTAGCTCGGGACCGTACCCAACTAAAACTTATTTGCACGACTCCTTTGAGCCGTGGTAGGATAGTAATCAAAGCACAATGGGAACTAACACGAGAAAAATGACGATATCAGGTCGACAGACTAATCTGTACACATGTCACCTGGGAACTGCTATCTGACAATAGGTATAATACCAACTAGCAGATTCCCGGCGAGTCCATCCAGTGTACTCATAACCCAATGAGCACCTGTATACTATCTTAGGTGAACAAACTAACACCAATGTCTTGTGAGACTGGCTACCGCCTCTCGTCGGGGTCTCAATCAGTATACACTAGTCTACTCTGGAGTATCGATACCCAGTCTCGATACTCCCATGACTAGGGCCATTATAGATATTCTTATAGACCACCCAGCTCCCGTGTATATGATCGCCATCATAATGCTGGTAGTCAAGCAGGAATTCTATGGGCTCTATCAACATGTAATAGTGAACTGTAATGCCACCTAAAGCATGTACATGATGACAAAGATAAACTAGATAGCATACTATCATCTTGAGTAAGACTGTTCTACCTGTATAGGTCCTCCCTCAATCATCTAATCGCGTGCTTGTGATTACAATAATTGACTTGAGGGAACTATAGCCAACAATCTCCCACTTGCACTTAAGGCTAATTATTGCAGTGTCGCATACTCACAGCCCGTGTGATACCGAACACCCAACTACTCTACTAATCAGTTTCGCAAAGCGTGTTTGTGAAACTATTGCATTCGAGAAATAGCCTCAGTGAGTAGATCCGCTCGAATGTTTCTTTTTATATCTCTATATATCTCAATTTCGCGAAGAACCACTATCTCCCGAAATGAGCAATATCTGTCTTAGAATTTGTTTGGATATCTGATGGGACCTAGTTCATAAGTGAACTCCAAATCCAACAAACTTCTTAGACTGTATCATCCACTGAATTTAATCAGTATACAGTGCCATGCCTTCCTCAGTATTCGCTTGGACCACCTGTCCAACATACTGTCCCTTAAAAGAAGGAAAACTATAACTCAGACAGTTACTCTGTCATCCAGGTCACTTTGGAAGCCTGAACTGATAATCGCTTCTCGAAGGAGGCTGCCGTTACTAATTCCCAAGAACATCTACTTATGTTCATAACTGTTTCCCACCGTTTCTCCAGGATTGGATTAATATATTTATATACTTATTGCAACTAGTGCAAAACAATATCTGGTATGGTACTTGACATCACATGATTAACTTAATTGCCTAAGCAAGTGATATGCTAATCATGCAAATCCCTCCCCCTTTAGTCTAGAAGACATCCTTTAAAGAGGGTGACTTCATCACCTGCAGGTACACCACCATGCCATGAGTTAACCATTCTAAAACATCTTCAGAATAATGTCAAAATACCCAGGTTGGGACACTTCCCAAATCTAGATCTAAAACCATAGATCTAGTTACCAGAATGCTGATATTTTATCCAGATTCTATGTGGAGAAACACTTTGTGACAACCACAGTATATAACCGATCGTAGTATAGGAATTTCACTTCCTATCAAGTGCATATTATCCAAATACCAGGACATCACCCCCTACTACCTTCATACCAGACCCATCTCTTATTCTGATGAACTCAAACTCTATGACTGTTAAATCAAAAATAGATGATCTTTCTCCGCTATGCCTGCTTTAGTCTATAAATAGACATAAGCAACTCGCCCACTATGCTTCCGCTGCTCCCACTAACTACAACAACCCTCTGGCAGAGTCATATACACGTGTACTTTTAAAGCTAGTTTAGAACGACGTTATACGCATCCTCCTGCCAGGTCTCATAGTCTAGAACAGCAGTAGTAGCAAGTCTGGGTAAACAAGAACCTCCCTGTCACCGTCTCTGAGAAGACCGAAGTACCTCTCGGGTGCCTGAGGTTACCCACCAAATCTGCGGAGTAGCTAATGGAATGTCGAATCCAATTGAATATTTAGGTCCTACAAATTTTCAGTAACCATTTGTGGTTCTGGAATCACTTCCAGTTCTACCATACTCCCACTAATGTTTTCTGAAAAGAATCCATTTTACTAAAACTGGTGGCGAGTCAAGAATAATATAACTATTGATCTCCCAAATGGTAGAATTTAAACCTCGTCAAAGCCCGGGATAACCCACAAACTGCCATTATTGAAACGTGCCTTGAGTTTATCCGGATTATGGTTTTAAGCATAAGCCGGAGAACTCCATATACCTTAACATAGTTAAGATATGATCCATTCTATATTCACTATAGAAACAAGGGCACTAATTTAATTGGAACCAGATTCAAAATCATCCAGCTGTCTTCAGTGCATATCAACCAAATGGAAATACGCCAATCAGCATTACTCATCTAGGAGTGCATCCACATATGAGTAACCTGAAAGAGAAGCAAGTTCTCAAAACCATTACTATCAACGGAATACCTAGCACAAGTATCTACATTTTCGATCACCTTGTAGAATCTTGATACTTTGCAACATATGGTTCTCTATTTTATTCTTATACCTTTAACTTCTCAAAACTTGGACCTTGTATTTCAACGAAATACTTGTCTAAAAACAGAGAAGTCATAAGTATATAGAATATAGTATGAGTACCATCCCCTTTGTCCTAATGGACACTGGACAGCATACAATACTTTGTATAAGTCCCCTGAGTTCAATAACTCAAACCATGTGCGTCGTAGGTTGAAAACTGTATTATGGTTAAAAAGAATTACACTGTTGTTGAATGATCCTTACCTAATCATCAACTGATATAGGTAAATGTCATAGACATAATCTCAAAAATTTATATCTCACTTTATAAAATAAACGTACAGATATATCAGTTTGAAATTGGTGCATAATATCGGATATTCAAAACCAAAAATTTACCGTCAGGCAAAAACCCAGGCGACTTCCTCAAATATCACCAATTACAAAGAATTCCGATATAATCATCTAATTCCCAATATTATACTCCCACTCATCATCTGTAACACCATACAGATGTGAGAATCGAAACTGGTAAATACATACCCTGGAGTCAGAACCTAATTGGGAAAACAGTTTTCAATCAACACTGCACAGTGAAACTGAAACATGAAAATATTTCGAAGGGGTTTCTGGGTATTCCTAGTAATGCCTCTTCCACTATCCTAATTCATGACAGTAACCGTATATTTCCTTGCCATCTCTCCAATCCCTTTATATGTCTTTACTTATTACCTTCTGTACACCACACTTAGGCTAATCGGTTTTCTTTCTTACATACCTTTCGGCACCAGCCTATGGTTTGGAAAAAGACTATCCAATAAGCGTAATAGATATACTCTCCTAATCTTAGGAGCCCTTGCAACCTGAGAGAAGGTAAAGATAAAAGACAACTCGAATAATCCTATTCGATTTCACCTGAACCGGAAACCATCCTCGAACTGGAACAAGTTCCTTCGAGTTCGTATGTAACTATACGATGGCGTATCCAATAAATGTGGATCTTCGTAGTGATACGGAGTGTTCCGGAGAAATGCAAAGGTAAAGTAAGAGTGGCGATGATATACGCGACTTCATCGTGAATGATAGCAGTCGCAATTTCCTTTTTCCCTATTTCTAATCCCTTTATATGTCTTTACTTATTAACTTCTGTACACCATACTTAGGCTAATTGGTTTTCTTCCTTCCCTACCTTTTGGCACCAGCCTATGGTTTAGAAGAAGACTATCCAATAAGTGTAATAGGTGTATTCTCCTAAATGCCAGGAGCCCTCGCAACCTGAGAGAAGGTAAAGGGAAAAGACAACTGAATAGTCCTATTCTATTTCTCCAGAACCGGAAACCATCCTCGAACTTGAAACAAGTTTCTTCGAGTTCTTATGTAATTTTAAGATGGTCATATCCAATAAATGTGGATCTTCGTAGTGATACGCAGTGTCCAGGAGAAATGCAAAGGATAAAAGTGGGAGCGACAATGATATATGCGACTCTGACAATCCAAAAGCCAAAGTGTTCTAAGAAGGTTCGGTTAACTTGGTTCATGAGTTTTAGTTTAGGTCGGGTCAAGGTAGATGCCAAAGAGAGAGAGAGAGAAAAAAGAAACACTCAGTGTGCACTTTAAACTAGATTAGTTGGTTATTTATTTATCTAATCTGTATGTCTCCCACTGTTTCCTCGAATTCTCCATCAAACCCAAAAGGAGAATTAGTCGGGATCATCTAAAATTACCCGAGGAGTAAACCTACTCATCAGTGGGAATCAGGTTCCAACTATCATCGCATGATAACTTGATGGAATCGACTCAAGCCACCACACTCCAGAAGGTATGCGTATGCCTGGCAAGTTTCCTGTATGTTTGAAACTCCCGATGTAATTTTTACCCCTAACGGTTTATGACCTTGACTAGGTCAACAAACTATAAACCGCTAGTCAAGTTCAACCCATCATTTTCTTAATTCCATTAAACCCAACTGTACGTGCCCTTGACTAGGTCAACAAGGATGCATGACTGTCCTAACCAATCGCATTTACAATCCACAGAAAATACCACTTAGCTACCGTACACTACGTCTTGACTAGGTCAACAAACGCAGCACGAATACTAAATAATACTAATTTGAAACGATGGAGGGCTACGGCTGGTTTTTGGTGAAAAACCTTTAACGTAATGAACTTGATCTCGTTGAAGGAATCCAAGTGGTTTTATAAAAATATAGTGGCACAAACTTTTTCTAAAGAGATCACTCCCTATGAAGGGATCTTGGCTCTTTCCTCGCCGAATGAGGTGCAGGATATTCCAAACTGAATACCACGTTGCAAAACAAAAGAATCGACTATATTGAAGTTATTATGATGACACAAACTATCGCCCAAGGGGTTACTCCCGATGAAGGGATATCGGCCCCTGCCTCGTCAAATGAGGTGCAGGATATTCCAAACTGAATATCATGATGCAAAGCAAAAGAAAACGTCTGTAATGTCTGTTTTTAAAACTTGGTTCCAACAACATCATACAGGTTTGTTTTATCCTTGCATTGATCAGAATCAACGCAGTCCCATCAATTAAACATATTATACCGGATAAAGGAACGAAAATATGATGCACGTATATGCCACCCGCATTTGCCACTGGGTCTTGTCATCAACCGTTAGGTTACTTAACTAACGACAGAGCGGGGACTGGACTAGCGCGGGTGCAAAACATATACAATATCTACTAGTATATATATAAATATACATAACAATCGTCCTAGGCATGATATAAGCAACATCACAGAATCTCAGCCAAGCAACATAGAGTGGTGGATAATCCTGAAGCCTTGGGTTTCACTTGAGCCGCAAATGAGACCCGACGTTCCCTGTCTTGTGGATAGCCTGTGCAATGAAAACCTAGATCCCTACGAGTGCGGCAAGTTATCTGCCAATCCCAGAAGCGAGGCAACCCCAATCATCAACGTGAATGGGTCACCCAGCACTTCACAGAATCCGGTAACTTGAGCGCCGCTCCGTGGGTCAACCTATACCCCATACGAGTGCGGCGAATAACCCGTCAATTCTAGAGTGAGGCCCCTTCCGTCTCAAAGTCATGAGATGCGGGTCTGTTTCCCTCTAGAACCCGGCTATTCGTGCACTCCAACGCGGGGTAATCCTAGTACAGAAAAGAAAATAAGTACAAGGGTGACATTGACCTCAACCCGGTCGTGCCCCAAACAAATAATATACAAACAGGCAGAGACGGCAGTCCACATGTCGGACGCTCGCCCCGCAATATCAAATGTACAAATGACACTAAATTGTGCTATCATTGCACCACCTAGCTATTCCTACGACAATCCAACCACAACCACAGCACAACACAGAATATCAACGTGAATGTCATGTTCGCAAACCCGTCTAAAAGAGCATATAGCAATTAGACGAGTTGTACTGCTCAAATGATATTCATTGTCGTAGATAGTAATGCATGTACTGTAACTCACGCATTTAAAATTTTGATCAAAAAAAGCTTTCGATGTGGCCCCAACTGCAATCCAGTACTTAAACAAATCTGGGCCAAAAACAAAATATCCCAGAAACCACATTTCCAAACAGTAGAGCACCACAAGAAAATTTATGCACAGAGGCCACTAAACGACCACGGAACCGCCGCAAAATGGCACTAAATGCGGCGGTTCCGCGGCGGTTTAAAGTGATCATGTGCCCAATTTTATTGTAGGATTCTAGAAAACCCTGCACGAATTTTTGAGACTCAGGAAATAATTTTTTGAACAGTTTGAAAAATCGGCAGAAACTAGAAATATTGGAATCGTGATTTCGGAAATTTTGCTCGATCGATCTTTTAACCACGTAAGAATAAGCTAGATTAGGGTTAAAGGGGTGGCTCTGATACCATATTGAGTTACGGCAGTGCCCTGGCCATCAAACCGTGGCCGAATGCGGAATTTTTCCCCCTAAACCGACGCTATCTCAACCCCCGAATACGGATCGACCATTAACCCTAAATCTAGTAAGCAATAAAAAGAGTTTGGAATGTTATACCGAATGATCCGTGTCCTTCGGTATTTAACCCCTTCCCAAGCTCCTAGTGGCCACCATGATCAAGTTTGGTTGCCGGTCTCCTTCCATCGAAGATGATCCACCCGAGAGTCTATGAATCGAGCTCTTACTTCATAACCGAAGTAACTAGGGTATCTAGTTTGCCAAACTAGATAGCCAAGATGATGTAGAGTCTAATGAGAGATTAATTTGTCTCTAAACGCCCTACGTTTCTCAACACATGAGAGGGTTAGGGTGGAGGAAGAAAAAGAAGCCATTAGAGATGAGAGTGTGAAGCTTGAGCTCAACTCAAGAAAGAGAATTACTTTTTCTTATGAGAGTGTGAGAGTGGAAATATCAACTCTAGGAAAATATCTCAAGTGCCCACAATAAATATCTCACACAACAAAACAAAAATATCAAGCATGCAAAAATAGTGTATCATGAGTCACCCAATAAGTCACCCCATGAGTCACTAAATGAGTCACTAAATTAAGCATGCTTGAATTAAGCTAAGCACACTCGTCTCTCACCTCAATTAACCATTAAACTAAATGGTTAATAAACATAATGAGGTGTAATCTTCTAGAAACTAAGAATGCCCCTCATCTGTATATACATACATGTATCCGTATTCCGAAAAATACGAATACAATGAGACGTAAATAATCCAACAATATAATACTAGTATTCAGCTTAAATCAAAGCCCACTAGTTGTAACAACTCCAATTTTAGTGCACATAAAATTGATTTAAAGTTAATGTACACTTGGGGTATTTACAATTCTTGTGAGTACTATAAGTATTTGATTCAATTTTGAACTGCAAGAAGAAGGTTGTAGCTCATTGGTAATACCTTGCACTGCTGAACTAAAGCACCAGAGTTCAAATCCCATTAGCCACACATTCTTTTTATTTAAAATTCTTTTAAACTTTTAGAAGCCCAAGAGTCTACATGTGCACAACCCAAAAAAACCAAGAGTCACAGCCTAAACAAATATGTGCATGAGGCTAGACCAAGTGTCAGGGACACGTGGCACCAATCTAAGCCCCCACCCCTAGATCGGATCGACGAGACTCTCCTTCAGACTGGCGCCGCCGGTTTTCTTTGAGCCAAACCCTATTTTTTTAAACCCTAGCGACTCTTGGACTCCCCCATAACCCCAGTACCGTTTATTCTCTGTACATTTACAGAGAATAATAAAATCCCTTTAAATCCCATTTTAATGCAAATTTAAATGCATTTTTATCACACCCTAACCCTAATTTTCCCTATAAATACCCGCTCTATTTTTATACCCCTTCACACTGAAATTTCCTACAAAAACTCTCAAGAAAATTCTATGATCTTTTTATGTGCAAGTAGAGTTAGCAAAGGGCGAAACTCCGACGAACTTCCGGCGACAACTCAAGGAGTTACCGACGACGAAATGACGCACCGGCAACTCCCACCTCTTCCTCTTTCTCTCCTCTAGCCAATCATCCAGTAAGTCCCTACTTCTCCTTCTTTTCTCTATTCTAAAAACATTCCAAACTAAAACCCGAAGAAAGCGGAGTTAATCCGACTTCCGATTCAGTTTTTTCTTAAAAAGTTCTATTTTTCTTATACACAATAATACCAAACCCTTATGTCATGACTATTAAACATTAATAAAGATAATAGAAAAAGTTTGGCATCAAAATAATAACCGTAGCAAGTTTTATTCCATTTTTACATTAAAATACCCTTATATTTCATTTCGACATGCTTACACCTTTTAAACCGTATTACCTTAGAAAAATCACGAGGTAATGACCTAACTCCTCACAACACACATATCTAACATAGCACGATGAAATTTGGAACATAGATTTGGGAAAATACGACTTTACATATAACTACCTTTAACTATTAAAACCTTTTTCTATAAATGTATTTAACAAATCTTTGCAATTACGCCCCTACAACCCATTTTGGGGAACCTGTTCGGAATGGTACGGATTATCGCACATTCTCGGTCTTAGTAGAGTGAGATGCAGACCTCTGCAAGGAGCATACGATCTCGAAAGATTTTTAATACAATTTTTCTTTAGAAAATGTGATTTCTATTATAAATAAAAATTATATTTTTTTATAAATAAATATATATGTAATTAATATCAAAATATCTAATTTTAATATTTATAATATTCCACATTTCCAAAATTCAAGAAAAACACTCCATTTATAAGAAAATACCATACAATTCTAAAATTTCAAATAAATACCTTATACTTTAAAACTAGGTCATATTCACCAGAAATTTCACATTGAATAAAAGAAACATCTATGAAAACTTTAAAGAAGATAATTAAATACTTGAGGTATATTTTGAAAGTATAACAAAACTATTTTACATAAAACCCCTCAAGTTATACTAAATTACAATAAGGACCCTAGTAAATATAGGTTTAAGCGGGACCAGTCTCTTGAGCCTCAAGGATCCAGAGATATGGGGGCTTTCCTATTTAAGGTAGACAACTTAACAAACGGTGTTATCAACACGGTAATTGTCTTTGAAAAAGACACAAATCCTGCCGTCCATGTGCAGCAGTTACCGATAATATCAAAACATAATTCAGGACTTCAATTTCTTTTCTAATAGTCTGACTCAAACTGAGTCTCAATATAATCAATCTGACTTGAATATGATTCAAGTATAAATTACAATTCAACATGAATCCATGAATCCATATGTTCAATCTGTTCAATATATTTAATCTATATTGACTGAACCGAACCATGGATATACATCCATCTGTATGATCCTCCAGTTACATCCATTTACTGATATCATGGTTTCGGCAAATCATCCATTTATACATTTATTATACAACTCAACATAATACAAATAATACAACCAAGACATCGCGGGGTTTATAAGGGGTAGATTGGTATGGAAGGTGTTAGAAGTTACACGAGACTGTAACCATAAGACACCTAACCTGAATCTCCATTGCCATTGTACCGTGGCTAAATAGTTCCTTGTACTCCGTATACCGTAGTCTCTGGTATAGTGAGACTCCTCTCGTATACACTTTACTCTTCTGTACCAAGCTATAAACAACAGCGTTAATACTAAATAACAACAATAAACATCTATACTCTATTCTGTCTATTCTATTCTTATCTATTTACGGGACTTACCGAGCGATTTGTTCGCTGACGACATTCTCTTTCTTCTTCTTTGGAATGTCGTCAGGCGATTCGGACTCACTGGAGATCGATCCCAGCAGCGAAGACTTGGATCAGTTTACTGAAGACCCGGAGCGTTAGTTTCACTTGTACATTTCCTTTAAAATTCTGTTATGCTACTGTTTAGGCATTGCTTTCATGCCATGTATTTACTTTTCAGTTGTATTGTAAAAAGAATGTTAATAAATAAAGTTGCTGTTAATTATATCTTGTCTCTTGTGTACATTTTATTTTATATTGCTTACATACACTTAGCGTGTTTACTTCTGAGTAAATATGTAGCGGCCTCGTCGCGTCCTCTGCCCGTATACTGGGAACCGGGGCGTGACAGGTTTTGTTGGTGGCCCATGCAGGTCAGCTCTGTGTGGACATACAGGTTAGCTCTGTATGGACATGTAGGTCAGCACCGCGTGGACAACCTAAGCAATATAACACAAGAACTAGCAACTGAAAACATTCTTCATATTCCTTGAATCTTATCATTTCATATACTTTGAATCGTCTTAACCCAAATTTGTTTTTCAAGGTTATGGATTCCCCAAACAATACCAACACGAATGTCAACAACACCCCCCCACTACCACTCACACTTGCCGTCACTGCTCCGATCAACGAGTAGACGGTTCTGCTTGAGGCAATCCGCAGCCTCCTGGAAGGACAGCAGCAACAAATTGCTATCCTGATGAACCGACTAGAGGCAGAAGCACCTGGGGTGAAACAATTCAGGGCCTTGCATCCCAAGCAATTCGTAGGAAAAGAGAGCCCCTTAGAAGCTGAGGAATGGGCTCAAAGCATTGAAGATGACCTGGCAGCGGCACAAGTGCCAGAGATAGCTTGGGTTCGTGTTGCGAAGTTGCAGCTCACGGATAATGCACGGGTTTGGTGGAAGGCGGAAGAAAGCCGTCTCACCCAGCCGATCGAATGGAGGACTTTTCATGATATGTTCGACGCAAAGTACTTCTCTAAGACTGCCCGCTTTGATATGGAACAACAGTTCATCCATCTACAACAAGATTCAATGTGGAGCAAGTCAGTAGATGAATATGACACTGGGTTCACCATGCTCACTCGGTAAGATACGTCTCAATATTTAGATTTTGAAATATCACATACTACACATCTAACACAATACTTTACCAAATTTGCGGCACACTTGATACCGATGGATGAGATCAGAGCTCGTCGATTCTAACAAGGGTTAGATCCGGAGATCCAAGCTGCATTAGCTACAGGGGATTTCCCGACTCACGAATCGGCTCTGAAAGCTGGCCGCCGTTATGAAGCAGTTGTAAAGATGAGGGGCAGATCTCAATCTGCTGGAGTTAAGCTCCCTACTAACTAGATGGCAGGAGAAGCCTCTTCAAGGCCACCATTTGTGCCCAGGAGACCGGGAGTACCAATCACCCGGCCCATCCCAGCATTTTGCACATACTGCAGGAGAGATGGACATCTGATGAAAGACTGCCGGCGTGCAAATCGCCTTTGCTTAGTCTGCGGCTCAGCTACTCATGATATTGGGTCTTAACCTCATAGAAAAAACCCATTTGCTGCACCCAGGCCAGTAATTACTTACCCACAGCGCCCAGCCATTCAGGCATCTGCTCCGAGACTTGCTCTCCCTGCTCCACCACCTATAGGACCACCGACTATACCTCCTCCACGTCAGTTCCATCAAGATCAAAAGAACCCATCTTAAGGACCAAGGAAAGGACAGAGGAATGCTCCTCCAGCAAGGAGGAATGTGCCGAGACGACAGGCTTTCACGATGACTGTGGAAGAGGCTGAAGCCACCGGCCAAGTCATTACTGGTAACACTTCCCTTTCAAATTCTCTTTCAGTTCATAGACATACCTATATATCTTTTCCCTTATACCTAAAACATATCCCACATACTTTAGGTATAATCTTAGTAGCCTCCCTTCCTGCACTCGCACTATTCGATACTGGAGCATCTCATTGCTTTATGTCGCAATGGTCCGTTCGAACTCATGCGATACCAGTCACACCACTTGTATCCAGCTGGAATGTTAGTTCAGGAAACGGCGTTCCAAAGGCAACAATGGGATACAGCCTGTATCCAGTGGTTATCTGCAGCAGAGAATTTTATGCTGACTTCAAAGTACTGAACATACCGAACTTCGATGTGGTTTTAGGTATGGATTGGCTCGGAACATTCTATGCTACCATTGACTGTCGTCAAAGGAGGGTAGTATTCGAGATTCCCAAGCATCCAGTCTTCTATTTCAAAAGTGGAGACCGTACCTTGGAGCCAAGTACTTATAAGGCGGAACCAAAGAAGGCAGTGATTGCAGCAATTCAAGCGGAGGAAGGATCAAAGCCAGAAGTGGTTCGAGAGTTCGAAGATGTGTTTCCTGACGATATATCAGGTTTGCCTCCCGATTGAGCTCTTGAATTCAGCATTGATTTAGTACCAGGAGCACAACCGGTGATCAACGCACCTTATCGATTAAGTCCGGAAGGTTTGAAGGAAGTCCGAACTCAGTTGGACGAATTATTGGCGAAAGGGCGGATTCATCCCAGCACTTCAAGTTGGGGATCATCAGTACTGCTTGTGAAGAAGAAGGAAGGCTTATACAGAATGTGCATTGATTATAGAGCCTTGAATGAAGTAACGATAAAGATTAAGTACCCACTCCCGCGCATCGATGATTTATTCGATCAGCTAAGTGGATCTTGTGTTTTCTCCAAGTTAGATCTTCATTCGGGTTATCATCAGGTGAAGGTCAAGGAATCTGATATCCACAAAACGGCTTTCAGAACTCGTTATGGACATTACGAATTTCTTGTGATACCATTTGGAGTGACCAACGCACCAGCGATATACGTGTACCTAATGAATCAAGTTTTCCGGGAGTACTTAGACAGGTTCGTTGTCATCTTCATCGACGACATCCTAGTGTATTCTAAGAGTCGGAAAGAACATGCCGAGCACCTACGAATTGTCCTAGAAACTTTACGACAACATCAATTATATGCCAAGTACAGCAAGTGCGAGTTTTGGCTAGATCAAGTTGGTTTTCTTGGGCATATCGTATCAGGAAATGGAATCTCTGTAGATCCAGCGAAAGTTTCAGCAGTAAGCGAATGGCCTACACTAAAGTCAGTGAAGAACATTCGAAGTTTCTTGGGTCTAGCTGGATATTAACGGAGGTTCATTGAAGGATTTTCGAAGATAGCAACACCCCTGACCAAGCTCACATGTAAAGATGAAGAATTCGTGTGGTCAGAAGCATGCGAACAAGCTTTCGTAGAACTCAAGTCAAGGTTGACATCATCGCCTATTCTCGTTATACCGGATCAATCTGGAGGTTTTGAAGTGCATTATGATGCATCCGGTAAGGGATTAGGATGTGTTCTACATCAGCACGGTAAAGTTGTGGCTTTTGCTTCAAGACAGCTGAAGATTCATGAGCGCAATTATCCGACGCATGATTTGGAATTGGCGGCCGTTATCTTTGCTCTTAAGATTTGGCGCCATTATCTTTTTAGTGAATGAGTGAACATATACACAGATCACAAGAGTCTGAAATATGTGTTTACTCAGAAGGAGCTTAATATGCGGCAGGGACGATGGTTAGAACTCATGGCGGACTTTGACATCAACCTGCAATATCACCCGGGAAAGGTGAATGTGGTACCTGATGCCCTTAGTCGCCAACCATTAGCAATGAATCTCACCGCTCAGTGGAAGCTTCAATAAGACTTATATCAGATGGAGATTGAAGTGATCATGCCAGGTAACACTTCAAGTTTGATGAACTTACAAGTTCAATCTACCATTGTCAATCGGATTAAAGAAGTTCAAGCAAGTGATTCCAAGTTGCAAAAAATCAGGGAACAAATAGAGAATGGACTCCGAACAGACTTCATCATTCATGAAGATGGATCTTTAAGGTACGGCAGCAGATTGTGTGTACCAAAAGGTTCTGTGCGGGAAGAGTTAATGAAAGAAGCTCACAACTCTCCCTACTCAGTACACCCTGGAGGTACAAAGATGTACAAGGATCTGCGTCAAAATTACTGGTGGCATTGAATGAAGCGTGAAGTAGCCAGAAGTGTCGCTAAATGCTTGGTGTGTCAGCAAGTAAAGGCTGAACATCACAGGACTGCTGGATTGCTTCAACCGTTACCGATCCCAGAATGGAAGTGGCAACACATCACAATGGATTTTGTGACTGCACTCCCTCACAGCACAAAGGGTAACAATGCGGTATGGGTCATTATAGACCGACTCACAAAGTCGGCTCACTTCATCCCATTTCGAGTTGGCCAATCTACTGAGACATTAGTAAAGAAGTACATGGAGATAAGAATTTAAATAAGATTTAAACTCTTCAAATGTGTAGTATCTCTGATACCTATGAACTCATATAGGAAATTATGAGACTTCATAGAGTACCGGTCTGCATTGTCTCCAATCGTGACACCAGGTTCCGATCATAATTTTGGCAGAGTTTGCAAGCGAGCTTGGGAACAAGTCTGAACTTCAGCACAGCTTATCATCCACAAACATATGGTCAGTCTGAGCGAACTATTCAGATCTTGGAAGATATGCTCAAAGCGTGTATGTTAGACTTCGGAGGATCGTGGGAAGATCACCTACATCTTGTGGAGTTTCCATACAACAACAGCTACCAAGCAAGCATCGGAATGGCACCTTTTGCAGCACTTTATAGAAGGAAGTGTCGATCGCCATTAAGTTGGGATGACATCGGAGATAGAGAACTCCTTGGACCTAAGATGATAGTAGCAACGGTTGACGTAGTTCGTACTATCAGGGAAAGAATGCGCATAGTCCAAGATCGACAGAAGCACTGGGCTGATGCAAAGCGACATCATTTGGAGTTCCAACCGGAAGATCATGTATTTCTAAAGATATCTCCAAACCGTAGAGTGATTCGATTTGGAAGACGGGGTAAGCTAAGTCCAAGGTACATTGGACCATTCGACATACTCGAACGAGTCGGTGAAGTAGCTTATCGCTTGGCACTTCCACATTCATTCGAAGGAGTGCACAATATGTTCCACATATCCTAACTCAGAAGGTATGTGAGTGACCCCAGCCATATTCTCGATCATTCCGAGCTCACTGTACAGCCCGACTTATCTTTTGAGCAACAACCTGTTGAGATACTGGACAGGAAAGTGAAGTCACTTCGGAACAAGAAAGTCAACTTGGTTCGAGTGATGTAGAGAAAAGACACTCCAGGAGAATCGACACGGGAAAGGGAAGATGAGATGCGTGCAAGATATCCTCACCTATTTGTAATCTAGTCCTTAAAATAAATTGTAAATTTCGAGGACGAAATTTTTGTAAGGAGGGTAGACTGTAACAACTCCAATTATAGTGTATATAAAATTGATTTAAAGTTAATGTACACTTGGGGTATTTACAATTCCTGTGAGTACTATAAGTATTTGATTCAATTTTGAACAGCAAGAAGGAGCTTTTAGCTCATTGGTAATACCTTGCACTGCTGAACCAAAGCACCAGAGTTCAAATCCCATCAGCCACACATTCTTTTTATTTAAAATTCTTTTAAAATTTTAGAAGCCTAAGAGTCTATACATGCACAACCCGTAAAACCAAGAGTCGCAGTCTAAACAAACATGTGCACGAGGCTAGACCAAGCGTCAGGGAAACGTGGCACCAATCCGAGCCCCCACCCCCTAGATCGAACCAAAGAGACTCTCCCTCAGACCGGCACCGCCTGTTTTCTTTGAGCCAAACCCCATATTTTTTAAACCCTAGCGACTCTTGGACTTCCCCCATAACCTCGGTATTGTTTATTCTCTGCACATTTACAGAGAATAATAAAAATCCATTTAAATCATATTTTAATGCAAATTTAAATGCATTTTTATCACACTCTAACCCTAATTTTTCCTATAAATACCCGCTCTATTTTTACACCCCTTCACACTGAAATTTCCTACAAAAACTCTCAAGAAAATTCCAAGATCCTTTTGTGTGCAAGTGGAGTTAGCAAAGGGCGAAGCTCTAACGAACTTCCGGTGACAACTCAAGGAGTTACCGACGACGAAACGACGCACCGGCAACTTCCACTTCTTCCTCTTTCTCTCCTCTAGTAAATCATCCAGTAAGTCCCTTCTTCTCCTTCTTTTCTCTATTCTAAATCATTCAAAACTAAAACCCGACGGAAGCGGAGTTAACCCGACTTTCGATTCAATTTTTCCTTAGAAAGTTCTATTTTTCTTAAACACAATAATACCAAACTCTTATGTCATGAATATTAAACATTAACAAAGATAATAGAACAAGTTTGGCATCAAAATAATAATCGTAACAAGTTTTATTCCGCTTTTACATTAAAATACCCTTATATTTCATTTCGACATGCTTAAACCTTTTAAACCGTATTACCTTAGAAAAATTATGAGGTAATGACCTACCTCCTCACAACACACATATCTAATATAGCACTATGAAATTGGGAATATAGATTTGGGAAAATATGACTTTACATATAACTACCTTCAACTATTAAAACATTTTTCTATAAGAAGTGTATTTAACAAATTTTTGCAATTGCGCCTCTACAACCCATTTTGGGGAACCCGTTTGGGATGGTGCAGATTATCGCATATCCTCGGGCTAAGTAGAGTGAGATGCAGACCTCCGCAAGGAGCATACGATCTCGAAAGATTTTTAATACAATTTTTCTTTAGAAAATGTGATTTCTATTATAAATAAAACTTATATTTTTTATAAATAAATATATATGTAATTAATATCAAAATATCTACTTTTAATATTTATAATATTTCACATTTCCAAAATTCAAGAAAAACACTCCATTTACAAGAAAATACCATACAATTCCAATATTTCAAATAAATACCTTATACTTTAAAACTAGGTCATATTCATTAGAAATTTCACATTGACTAAAAGAAACATCTATGAAAACTCTAAAGACGATAATTAAATACTTGAGGTATATTTTGAAAGTATAACGAAACTATTTTACATAAAACCTCCTCAACTTATACTAAATTACAATAAGGACCCTAGTAAACATAGGTTTAAGCGGGACCAGTCTCTTGAGCCCAGGGAGCCGGAGATATGGGTGCTTGCTTATTTAAAGTAGATAACTTAACAAACGGTGTTTTCAATACGGTAATTGTCTTTGAAAAAGACACAAATCCCGCCATCCATGTGCAGCAGTTACCGATAACATCAAAACATAATTCAGGACTTCAATTTCTTTTCTAATTGTCTGACTCGGAATGAGCCTCAATATAATCAATCTGACTTGAATAAGATTCAAGTATAAACTACAATTCAACATGAATCCATGAATCCATATGTTTAATCTGTTCAATCTATTCAATCTATATTGACTGAACCGAACTACGGATATACATCCATCTACATGATCCTCCAATTACATCTATTTACTGATATCATGGTTTCGGCAAGTCATCCATTTATACAATTTATTATACAATTCAACACAATACAAATAATACAACCAAGACATCGCGGGGTTTATAAAGGGTAGATTGATACGGAATGTGTTAGAAGTGGCACGAGACTGTAACCATAAGACACCTAACCTGAATCTCCATTGCCGTTGTACCGTGGCTGAACGGTTCCTTGTACTCTATATACCGTAGTCTCTGGTATAGTGAGACTCCTCTCGTATACACTGGACTCTTCTGTACCAAGCTACAAACAACAGCGTTAACACTAAATAACAACAATAAACATCTATACTCTATTCTGTCTATTCTATTCTTATCTATTTACGGGACTTACCGAGCGATTTGTTTGCTAACGACATTCTCTTTCTTCTTCTTTGGAATGTCGTCAGGTGATTCGGGCTCACTGGAGATCGAGCCCAGCAGCGAAGACTTGGATCAGTTTACTGAAGACCCAGAGCTTTAGTTTCACTTGTACATTTCCTTTACAATTCTGTTATGCCACTATTTAGGCATTGCTTTCATTTCATGTATTTACTTTTTAGTTGTATTGTAAAAAGAATGTTAATAAATAAAGTTGATGTTTACGTTTCAGTTGTATTTACTTTTCAGTTGTATTATAAAAAGAATGTTAATGACGATCTCAGGTCGACAGACTAATCTGTACACATGTCACCTAGGAACTGCTATTTGACAATAGGTATAATACCAACTAGCAGGTTCCCGGCGAGTCCGTCCAGTGTACTCATAACCCAATGAGCACCTGTATACTATCTTAGGTGAACAAACTAACACCAGTGGCTTGTGAGACCGGCTATCGCCCCTCGTCGGGGTCTCGATCAGTATACACTAGTCTACTCTAGAGTATCGATGCCCAGTCTCGTTACTCTCACGACTAGGGACATTTAAGGATATGCTTATAGACCACCCAGCTTCCACGTATATGATCACCATCATAATGCTGCTAGTCAAGCAGGAATCCTGTGGGCTCTATCAACATGTAATAGTGAACTGTACTGCCACCTAAAACATGTACATGTTGATAAAAATAAACCAGATAGCATACTATCATCTTGAGTAAGACTGTTTTACCCGTATAGGTCCTCCCTCAATCATCTAATCGCGTGCCTGCGATTACAATAATTGACTTGAAGGCACTATAGCCAACACGCCTTACGTGCTCCTCAAGCGGGCGCCACATAAAAGTGTTAGCACTTCACATACAGCCAAAATGGCTAAGTGCTTAGCGTTGATTGGGCAGCGCCCAGCGCCTCACGTGCTCATCATGCGAGCGCCACATAAAAAGTGCTTAGCACTTCACATACAGCCAAAACGGCTGAGTGTTTAGCACTGATTGGGAAGCACCCCGGCACCTCACGTGCTCCTCATGTAGGCCCCATAAAAAAAGAAATGAAGAGAGAAAAGTGCCCAGCACTCCATAAACAGCCAAATTGATAGAGTGCTCAGCGCTTATTGGGCGGCGCCCATAATCAAATGCTTCACATAACACCCATGTGAGTGTCAGAGTGTCAAATAAGTGCTTAGCACTTTTTCATAAAAAGAAAAGGGCTGAACAGATAGAGCCCAAATGAGTGCTTAGCACTTTTTGAATAAAAAAGAAAAGAGTAGGCAAAATAAGCCCAAATTGGGTAAGCCTCTGATGTTTCTTGCAGCTGAGCCCAAATGCTCTTTTGATGGATTTTAAGTAAAAATGATCCTTAAAAAATATTATTGAGCCGATCTTTGTCTCAAACATGATTAATGATCTTTCATTGATGATATCCAAAATGATATTCATCTCATGCCTCCTAAGGTAATCTTAGTCTCAAATATGACTAACAATTCTTAGGTCCACCACAACCCCTTTTCTCTCAAATACGGGATTTGGCTTAAGGGTATATCTCTTTACACCTCTGATACATGTCGTTGTAATTTCTCAACGTCTTCAGAGAAGTGGCGGGTCCCAATGACCAACAATTTCTTTCATTCCATATTGATACACTTCCAAATTGATGTGTATTCCTTAAATCGTTTCATGCCCTAAATTGGGTACATCCCATATCACCATTGTTCACTTCGTCACGTAACAAATACACGTTCGCGCAAGATGAATAAAGGACTGAAATGTCCTTAAACTAACAGTTGCCACAAAAACGGAGACAATGGACTGAAGTGTCCTTAAACTAACATTCATCCCTAAAACGGGAATGTTGGACCGAAATATCCTTAAACTAATATCCGCCCCAAACACGACGGTAATGGACCGTGACGTTCTCAAACTAAAACAAACTGAGCCCCAAATGCTTATATATATTTAAGTCAATCTTAATCTCAAACTAGATTAACGGTCCTTAAATAAACCAAGCCTGAATATAAAAATATACGTATTTGGACTAATCCACGCCCTACGAGCAATGACACAAACTAGTCTCCGTATACAATCCACGAGCAACCTAAACAAACAAAACCACACACGACACGAAGCGAACTTCCGAAGCAGGAGAAAGTGTTTATCGTGGTGCGGTAGCGTAATTAACTGCAGGGGCTTGCGTCTGCAGGGAAGAGCATCCCTACAATCAAAACCCCCTCATAAAATAAGGGGGAATCTGATAAAGTCTGCTACAACAGCCGCGTCTGTCCAAACCTCCGATATATGGTGCCATAAATCAACTTGGTATTTTCGGAGAGGTGGATGGATAAATCCAAATAGCATCTGCCCCTAAACTCAGGAAAGACGATCCATCCTAGTTCGTCTCCGTCTCCAGTGGTGAATAGGTTCTGGCATACCTTGTGGGACCTTTTTCTCTTTCCACTCCACACTTCGTGTGTCGTGTTTCGCAAAGAAAATCGCGGTTCGCTATGGTTGCCCTTGGATTTGAGGTACTAAGATTTGGTGTCTTGTTCCTGTGCAGAAGAAGAAATATCAATGACTTCTAACTGCACAACTTGCAACAGCAACTCCTGCTCCACCCCAACTGGAGGAGTGACTTACGGGCTCAACGCGGCCTCTATCTTTTCAATGCCGGTGGGGCAAGTTATGCAAGCTACTATGGGATTGTTCTTCGGGACCATGTTCCTACCAGTGGATGTCGGTGCCTCAGCGCCGCAGGAAGAAGCTCCCAAGAGGTCGATCTTCAATCGACTGGAAACCACAACGGCCCCTCTCAACGGGTCGTTCAAATTTGATGTCTCGGTCTTCGACAGATTGAGCCAAAGCTCAGACGTCTCAGTTTTCAACAACTGGGCAAGAACCAAAACGGGCCCGTAAAGAGGCTCATGATATCTGAAGGGGCTGCCCAAAATAGATAGCCCTCCCAACTCTTCCTACATGTGAAGTCGTCAAAGGTGCTTCCTCTACCAGAAATTCGGTCTTCGAAAGATTGGCCGATCCCCCTCAAACTCTGCCAAGGACGTCAGCCTTTAATAGGCTGATACCAACAATAGCCTTTACCAAAGCCGGGAGCACAACGAAGCCGCTTCTAAAACTGAGACGGTACCTTTTGCAAGACATGCTCGACATCGTCACTGGCACCGAGTGAGGAATGCTGGGGGAAACTCCCAATCTGGACTTACCCCATCAACTCCAAGGGTGGAAATTGATGTTGCTATTCCAACCGGGAACAACTTTAAGTTGCTCAGGAGGGTGTGCAAGAACTCTCGAATGGCGGTGCTAAAGAAATCGCCCCCTCCTGCAGAAACCACAGTGCAGGAAAAGCCGGAGCGCCCCCATCAACGGCTCTCCTCGCAAATTCACAAGGTCTAGAGAAAAGTCCAGGACTCTGTGATCAACAAAGATTATTCTCCTCGTCCGATGAAATCAAAGAATCGGCAAGAGAAAGACCATTCCCTCGTCATACAGTGAGGGGCTTCTTCTACACAGGTGCCTGTTACAACGGCTCTTTCAACTTGGACCGCCCACAAAAGGATGAGGCTGTAGAAAATCCTACCGCCGAAGGCAAATTCCAAAGGTGATGGACACAAACGCCCTAAGTCTGGGGGAATGATCGTACACACGGTTTACATGGATTCCAAAAAAGAAGAAAGTCATGCTTCCGTAGGTCACCGGCCGCAAACTCGGTCACTGACAAAAGCTCAGGAGCAACAACAAAAGCTTCAGGAGATGCTGACCAACATGGCAGCACTCACCGGGTAGAAAGAAAGCTTGAATCCAACAGCCGAATAGCGCCAGGAGCAGGAGACTGATACAGAGTTCCTGTGAAGGGTGCTCGAAAGAAAGGACAAGGAAGCTGCTGAGCAGGCTACCAACATAAAGCAGATGGCTCTCTTGTTCCAAGATATGGTTAGAATGATGATCCATCCAGAAACCCCAGCCAAGGATCCGCCGATAATCATCGAGGATGACAGAGGGGAAACATCAAACCCACTTCCGGCTTTATCGGCGGTCAAGGAGAAAACGATTTCCAAGGCTGCTCTTGATGATTATATAGCTCAACAAATACGAGCTCATCAAGCTAGTGAAGTTGCTGGCCAAATCGTCAGAACCGGATGACCGTATCCAGACTGGTATGAACAAATCAAGTACCCGCCGGGATATACGATCCCTAAGTTCCATGTGTACAAGCAACCCACATCAGCACATCGCGCAGTTAAGAGCTCTGTGCGGTAACACTGGAGGCGACGACAAACTGTCGCTTCGCCAGTTCGTTGGTAGCCTGTCAGAGACGGCCTTTGAATGGTACTCGGAGCTCCCAAATGACTCCGTAAAGACATTCACAGAGATGGAGCTGCTTTTCACACAGCGGTTTGCCAGCATAAGCGGGCACACCCCTATCACGACATTAATCAATGCCAGGGTATGGCCAGGAGAAACCTAGGTCCAATATACGATCTGGTGGAGGAACCTATGGTCAAAGTGCGAACAACGCATTGAAGAATTTCGCGCTGTAAGCATGTTCATTAGGATTCTAGATCCTCAAACGACTGTGTCCCAGTTCATGACGTTCTTCAAGCCAACCACCTTCCAGGCTTTGATCGATAAACTGGCCCAAATAGACCAGATGGGCTATGGGACTTCCTCCTCAAATAAGGACCCTCGAAACGCTAAGGGTAAAGGGAAAGCGGCTTTCGTCGCCAACACTCAACAGCAACCGAGCGACCCAAAACCGGCGGTTCACTAAAACAATACACGTCCACGCCTATCCCTGGAAGAAAGGCTAAGACGCACTTACTCGTTTCCCCGCGATAAGACGAGGAGACTATTTGAGTTGGCAATGCGTAACAAACTCATCACATTTCTAGACCCACGGCGTCCACCGCAACCCGGCGACGTCAATAACCCCAACTACTGCTCGTATCACAGAATGGTGAGCCACCCAATTGAGGATTGCTACGTCTTCAAGAACTGGGTCGAGGATCAGTATCAGCAGGGGTAGTTCGCGCATTCTGAAAACTGGAGGGTGAACCCACCATAGAAGCACACGCCCAAAAAGGTGGATGCGCCGGGGGCATCATGCTCGCTCGTGGAAGAAACTCTACGAGAAGTCGTTCTTTCAGGTAAAACCAAAAGAATACTGAAGGACCTGCAGGCATGTCCGGCAGTCAGGTGGAAAAGCCCACTTGAACCTGAAATCATCGAAGGGATGCTGAAACCGTGTTCTGTACCGAAAGTTGTTGAAAAAGGGCAAATCCCTAAGTCAAGCTTTCAAAGTCTTCGAAGAAAAAGAAGAAGACCAAGAAGCCTGTGCAGCCTGCCGAGTATGACGACAAGCGTACAGACCTACAAAAGTACATTGACGCGCTGGAGGAGTATAACCAGAAGGCGCGGAAACCGGTCACGCTCGAAGAGGTCCTCAAGCATATTCTTGAGAACGAAAATAGTGACAACGATGAGGAAAATGACTCATCAGAAGAAACCGAAGATCGTGTAGCAACTTGCCACATGGTCTCCCATTCGTTGTTAAATGACGAAGAAACTCCCTCAGTGTTAGAAAACAACGCAGAGGAAATGAGGGCAAAATCGGCGCTAAAATCCCCGGAACTACTAGAAGATCCGATCGATATGCTGTTAAATGAAGCCTTTCGAAAAAGCAAAGCTGACCGAGAACGCGAAACAGGCATATACGAAAAGGCTAAACGTCAGCTTCAGGATGAAGAAGCTATGACAAGGTGGAGTCGTAAAGTACTCCAACCAAAGCAAAACACACCTGCCACAAATAAGAGCAGGATCAAGGCGGAGAAGAGGTTCACCAAAGCCCTGTCCATGGGAATGAAGCTTCCACCTCTCGTAAGAAACACTCTCGGGGTCATATGTCTCGACGGAGAGGATTCACATCCAAACTACTGCCTATATCATTGGAGGGTCACCCACCCCACCGAAGAATGCAGTACCTTCAAGAAGTGGTGGCAAGGATATGTTGCCCACCAAAAACACTTCAAGAGGATGAAGCGCGAAACTCGTCGACAGCAAAAGGGGGTGACAGATGCGCGTGAAAAAATGACTGGCAATTGTCATATGGTTGATATCAGTCCGGAAGGGGAAAAGCCCCAAGTTCTTACTTTCGGAAGAGATTTTGAGGACGAAATACCCCTCAGCCCTCTCTTCAAAAACTCTACCTCCGAAAAAGAAGAGGAGGAGAAGAACTGCGAGAACATTCAGCTGTGTAACCTCACCCTGTCTGAGAAGAACCTTAGACCTACAAACAAAGATTCGAGTAAAAGAGACAAAGGGAAAGAAAAAATCCTTGAGGAAATCACCCATGATGATGGAGTTGTCAAAGAGCTCGTGGTGAGAGACCCGCCTAAGAAAAATAAGGTGGATTACAACTGAGCATATTGGATGCTCTCATCTTGTCCTGGCATATTTGAGGAAAATACCCTCACAACTGAGCATATTGGATGCTCTCATCTTGTCCAAAGAAGTACAAGAGTCTCTGATCAAGGCATTACAAGAGCCCGATCAGTTCCAAGATTTCCTCGCAAAAGAGAAGATGAAGGACGAGCTGGAAGAGGTCCACACGACATTCAGCGATGAAGACCTTCTCCTTGGTACATGCGAGTATAACCGCCAGTTATACGTCACCGGATACTGCCATGACATCAAAATAGGGAAAATCCTTGTCGACAACGGATCCTCCGTCAATCTTCTCAACGTGAAAGTGCTGAAAGAGATCTACATGAACGTTCAGCACTTAGCCCGAGACAAAATTACCATCCATGGGTTCGACTCACAGTCGTCACGGACACTTGGGTCCGTAATTCTGACGTTACGCTTCGGGCTGCTCGTCACTGACATCAAATTTCACGTCATTGATGCCAAGACTTGCTATAATGCTTTGCTTGGCAGGCCCTGGTTACACGAGTACAACGTCATCCTTTCTATACAATATCAGTGTATGAAGTATTTTAAGGATGGCTCGGAGTATACCGTCACGGTAGAGCTAAACCCGTTCTCCGTAAATGAGGTCCGGAAATATGAAGATGCAAAGTACTTTCTACCAGACTTCGAAGATACGGAAAGGTGTCCTAAGCCGGAGGATAAACAGAAGTCCATCGCTACTATCCCGATCTTTGGGAGCGATTTCGAGGAAGATGAAGAAATAGTCTACTCGGGGCAACCCCAGAAAGAAAACAGCAGGCCTGGACCATCTACTCCTATTTAGGTCTTTGGCAGTGACTCTGAGGACGAGACCAACGCAGTGTTCTCCATCCGCCGTCAGTGCAAACCCTCACCGGCGCCGATCAGAGTCTGCAAATCACAATGGCTCCACCTTGGCATTATAATGAACTTGATGCGCCCGATACATACAGCGTCCAAGAACTACAGACTTTCTACGTCCCTCCCAGACGAATAGGTGAAAAGCAATCCTCTTCTACCAATCTACGGAGACCAGAGTAGAAAAAGAAATCTGGCACGGTGCCGATTTTGCACCCGACAAGCTTCAACCAATCCATCTGCGAAGATACTGCGTAGATGGATTGAAAAGGTTGTTAAAGTGCCAATCTGTACCCTTCGAACAAACTGTTCGGCAAGCCCAATTCTACAAAAAAATTGGGATATCCCTGGAACCCAGCGAAAGATGCCCAACGGGAAGATGGAGACAACCGGGCTCGGATACATTCGGTCTAAGAAACGGGAGCAGTTCCATAGCTGCTGTGTCATAAACAGCTCCAGAGAAAAGAAAAACGCTCTTCCAAATGGTCGTAACGTTGAAACAGAGCGAAATCCCGCTCTAAGAACGTTATGTCCGTCGTTCGAAGAACAAATAGTCAAGCTAATAAAAGAGGCTTGTCAAAAGACTCGAGACAACTACAGCCGCGAGATGGCTATCTATGAAAAAGCCAGGATGTAGTACCTCAATCAGCAATCTGCGGAGAAAGAAGACTACAATGCCCTTTATCCCCAGCCTGCTGTATGTCTTCGTAAAAAGGAGAAATCCCGAAATAGAGGAAAAAATAAGACAAAGAGTGCAAACAACGTTCGCAAACAATAAGGCAGATCCAAGAAGTCGCGCTATCAAGAAAAACTCGGTTGGAACCCGTCCTTGATAAAGAAGATAGGTCGGGCATACTCCTTCCCCCAAGATAAGACATGGAAAATAGTCAACCTTGTCATGAAGCACCAAATGATGATGCTTCCGGAGTTTCGGCACCCCAAATAAATAAACGAGGTCCATCACCCGGATTATTGCTCCTACCACCGAGCCATAGGTCATACCCTTGAAGACTGTTTCACCTTCAAAGACTGGGTAGAAGACCAGTATCAATAAGCATGTTCGATTTATCTAACAGCTGGAAGGTAACCCCACCGCAAAAGCATGAGCCAAAGAGAACCTATACCGTGAGGATAGGACTAGCTCAACATCAAGGATGGAAGTGAACCCATACCTGCCACGTGATAACACTCTCAAAAGAGGGAGGTCACGAGACTATAGATGACCCCTTCAAGTGCTTCGCAAATGAAGACCAGGACGAGGTGATCTTAGAGTTTCCACCAGCACAAAAGAGCTGGAAGACAAGATACACACTACGGTGGACAACCTAAGGAAAATCGACTTAGGGATAGAAAATGAGCCAAGGCCAACGTTCGTCAGTGAGCTGCTATCTAAAAAACAGGTAGCCATGTTAAAAGACGTGCTCATGCAATAAAAAAACTGTTTCGCATGGAACTATTTCGAAATGCCAAGTTTAGATCCAAAGATGGCAGTATATAAACTGGCCATATCGCCGGACATAAAACCAGTCAAACAGGCGCCAAGAAGAATGCGGCTCGAACTTGAGATGAGTATCAACGCTGAAGTCAAGAAACTAATCGACTCAGGCTTCATTTAAGAAGTTCAATATCCCGACTGTATCTCTAACATCATTCTGGTAATGAAGAAAAATAGGACGGTGCGCATCTGCGTGGACGTTCGGGATCTCAACAAAGCTTGCCCGAAAGATGATTTCACAGTACCTATTACCGAGTTGATGATCGATAACATGTCCACCCATGAGGACTTCTCCTTCATGGATGGATCTTCAAGATACAACCAAATAAAAATGCATCCTGAAGACCAAAAACATACCGCCTTCCGGACTTCGCTAGGAATATTCTGCGATAAGGTGATGCCTTTCGGTTTAAAGAACGCCGGCGCTACCTACCAGTGGGCCATGACGAAGATCTTCGATGACCTCATCCATGAGATTATCGAATGCTACATTGACGACCTTGTGCTGAAAAGCAAGTCTTATGAGGAACATTGGGAACATCTAAACATAGTGTTCCAATGTCTTCGGAAGTATAATCTGAAGATGAATCCTCTAAAATGCGCGTTTGGAGTCTCCTCAGGCAAATTCCTAGGATTCATCATACGGCACCGGGGTATCGAAATCGATCCCTCAAAGATCAAGGTGATTACAGGAATGCCCACGCCAAGGATCCTCAAACAGTTGTGATCCCTTCAAGGAAAACTCGTATATATCCGGCGGTTCATAGCCAACCTCTCCGGAAAATACCGTCCCTACAGTCATCTAATGAAGAAAGGGACCCCGTTCGTTTGGGATCAAAAGTGCCAAAATACACTAGAAGAAATCAAGCAATACCTACAAAATTAGCCGGTGTTGACCGCTCCGGTTAAGGGAAAACCTCTTATCTTATATACAACGGCCCTTGAGGGTTCTCTAAGCGCGCTATGGGCATAAGAGAACGATCAAGAAAAGGAGAGAGCTTTGTACTATTTGAGCCGAGTTCTCCTGGGGACAGAAAACAACTACTCCCCCATCGAAAAGCATTGCCTGGCACTGATCTTCGCGATAACGAAGCTCAGACATTATGCCTTGGCACATGAGGTCTATATCATATCAAAGGTGGATCCTCTCAAATATCTGATGTCAAGGGCCATATTAATAGGAAGGCTTGCCAAATGGGCCCTCCTCCTGATGGAGTTCTCGATAACGTATCGACCTCTCAAAGCAGTGAAAGGCCAGGCCATCGCCGACTTTCTCGCCGAGCATCCAATACCAGCTGACTCCCCCTTAAATTGCGAGTTTCCGGATGAACATACGTTGATACAATCGAAGGAGAGAAGGAAGAAAATGATTCCTGATGGGAACTCTACTTCGATAGAGCATCTTCCTTGAAGAGGTGAAAGCAAAACACCCCCATAATCAAAGCCAGGGTGGGCCTTATCTTCATGACTCCACAAGGAGGATAATGCATTACGCCCTTTCCTTAACGGAGCCGAGGACTAATAATGAAGCTGAGTATGAAGCTTTGATAGCAGATCTAGAGATCGCTATCGACATGGGAATCAAAGACCTCCTCATATATGGAGACTCCCAGCTGATCGTTAGCCAAGTAAATAGTGACTATCAGACGTGCAATCCAGAGCTAATAAAGTATGGAGAAAGAGTGCAACAACTGTTGACACAAATCCCCTCCTATATGCTGGAGAGTATACCGCATGCAGAAAACAGTAAGGCGGATGCGTTGGCCAAATTAGTTAAGGAATTAGCCGACAAAGACTTAGATGAGGTAAAGATCATCTTGCAAAGCTGCAGGATTCTCGTGCTAACAGAAATATCTTCGGGAGACTTAACAGAGCCATCCAAAGGAAAAGAAACGACCGAACAAGTAGCCCTTCAAATAGAGGACGAAGAAAAGGTCAAGGATTAGAGGGAAGTCTTTATAGACTACTTCAAATCCCAACGAACGCCCAAAAACGCGTTGTCTCGACATCAGCTCATGAAACGAGCTTTGTCTTTCACCTTCGTCAATGATACTCTATATAAGAGATCGTTCGACTGTCTGTGGCTAAGATGCCTGGGGCCGGAAGAAGCAAAGAAAGTCGTCCAAGAAACTCACGACGGACTCTGCGGTTCTCACCAAGTTGGACTAAAAATGAAGCCGAAGATCAAAAGAATGGGTTATTATTAGCCCAGAATGATTCAGGACTGCCTTGAATATGCGAAGTAGTGTCACTCGTGCCAAATTCATGGGACTTCATCCACCAGCATCCAAACCCGGTACATCCAACAATAGCTAGTTGGCCGCTCGAAATGTGGGGAATCAATATAATTGGCCCCATTGAACCAGCATCGTCCAAAGGATATCGGTCCATATTGGCAACGACCGACTACTTTTCTAAGTGGGAAGAAGCAGTACCACTAAAGAAGGTGAAGACGGAGAATATTCTCCATTTCTTCAGGACACATGTCATCTATCGGTTCGGCACTCCGCGACGAATTATCTCGGATAATAGGCCAGCCTATAGGAGCCATAAAATCAGCCGCTTTGCAGAACAGCATAAGATAGATTGAAGATACTCTTCAGTCTATAATACTCGTGCTAACGGTCTGGCTGAGACTTTCCATAAGACCATGACAAAGATTATAAAGAAAACGGTGTCCAGAAACAAAAGAGACTGGCACTAAAGGTTGTATGAAGCTCTCTGGGCGCACCGAACAACGTTCAAAATAGCCACGAATACAACACCATACGCGTTGGTATTCGGCACGGAAACAGTGCCCCCCTTAGAAATAGAACTTCCTTCTCTATGAGTAGCGGTTCAAGACAAGCTGACAGATGAAGAAAATGCTCATCTTCGACTTAAGGAGCTCGATGCTCTCGACGAAACTCGCCTTATAGCACAGAAAAATCTAGAGGCTTATAAAGCAAAGATGACACGGTCATACGAAAGACTGATGATGGTGAGCTCGTGCTAGTCGTCAAAAGACCGATGATCCCCAATCGTGCAAAACGGGGTAAATTCGAGCCGAACTATGAAGGCTCGTACATCATAGACAAAGTCTACCAAGATGGAGTCTACCTGCTCATGAATATCCATGGCGAAAGTCCTTTCCGGCCAATAAATGGCCGATTCCTCAAAAAATACTATGCCTAACGAGTCATGACCTAGGTCAATGATAGATGACGACGCTCGCGTCCGCTCGGTATCTTCCTAAGTCAAAAACTCTGAGAGTAGTATGCAAAGAAGCTCCATCGCCTCAAACATGGCGATGACGGACCGAGATGTTCTTAAACTAAAAATTCGTTTCAAATATGGTGATAACGGACCGAGATGTCCTTAAACTAAAATTTCGCCTCAAACATGGCGATAACGGACCGAGATGTCCCTAAACTAGAACCTCGCCTCAAATATGGCAATATAGAACCGAGAAGTCCTTAAACTAATTATCTGCCTCAAACATGGCAGTACGGACCGAGAAGTCCCTAAACTAACAACGAATTGAGATATCCTTAAACTAAAACTTCGTCTCAAAAACGGCGATACCGGACCGAGATGTCCTTAAACCAGAACCTCGCCTCAAATATGGCAATATAGGACCGAGAAGTCCTTAAACTAATTATCTTCCTCAAACATGGCAGTACGAACCGAGAAGTCCCTAAACTAACAACGGACCGAGATGTCCTTAAACTAGAATCTCGCCTCAAATATGGCAATATAGGACCGAGAAGTCCTTAAACTAATTATCTTCCTCAAACATGGCAGTACGAACTGAGAAGTTAAACTAACAACGGACCGAGATGTTCTTAAACTAAAACTTCGTCTCAAAAACAGCGATACTGGACCGAAAAGTCCTTAAACTAATTAATCGCCTCAAACATGGCACTAGAGGCCGGGATGTCCCTAAACTAAAATTTCGGCTCAAACATGGTGATATAGGACCGAAACGTCCCCAAACTAGTGCATCGCCCAAAATACGGCGATACATTCCCTTGGGATCTATATTGCAATCGAAGTCTTAGCAGGAAAGATTGAAACTCGAGTCCCACTGGCTACATAGCTAATCCAGCGATGAAGCTACCCTTAAAACCCATTGGCAAACAGACGGGTCACTTACGACAAAGCTATATTCGAGAGTTTCGTTATAAAAAAAGGTATGTCCATAAGCGAAATGGGCACGGATGAAAACCCGAAAGAGCGCCGTGAGTAAAAACAGCAGGGCTACCGGCGAGTTTGTGAAAACCCGAAAAGGCGTGATCTCGTTAAAAATAATTTAAAAAGGTATGTCCACAAGCGAAATGGGCACGGATGAAAACCCGAAAGGCCGCCGTGAGTAAAAACAGCAGGGCTACCAGCGAGTTTGTGAAAACCCGGAAGGGCGCGATCTTGTTAAAAAAAGGGTATGCCCACAAGCGAAATGGGCACGGATGAAAACCTGAAAGGACGCCGTGAGTAAAAACAGCAGAGCTACCGGCGAGTTTGTGAAAATCCAGAAGGGTGCGATCTCGTTAAAAAAAGGGTATGTCCACAAGAGAAATGGACACGGATGAAAACCCGAAAGGGCGCCGTGAGTAAAAACAGCAGGGCTACCGGCGAGTTTGTGAAAACCCGGAAGGGCGCGATCTCATTAAAAAAATGGTATGTTCACAAGAAAAATGGATACAGATGAAAACCCGAAAGGGCGCCGTGAGTAAAAACAGCAGGACTGCGAGCGATTTTATGAAAACCCGGAAAGGGTGCAAACTCGTAAAATAAAAAATTCATATGCACTTACAAAGTCTTCTCGACCTTGTGAGGAGAAAATACCTGCGTGAGATCCTTACGACTCACAAAGGAGCAACACACTTAGGAATCTTCATGATTCCTAAGGAGAAATTACACTTGCGAGATCCTCACGACTCGTAAGGTTCTCCATATGAGACCCTCAGGGCTCATAAGATTCAAAAGCCTTAAGCTACAGGGATCCGAACCTGTTCTTAAGCAGTTATATCCCCCAAGTTGCCCTACAGTTGGTCCAATATTGACCCTTGTATACAATCCACGGACACGAATAAACATTTCCCCACCAAGTTACACCAATGGAGAGAAATGTCCCTATATGGTGAACCACACTTGTAAACCCTCTACTACCTCAGTCGAACTTTAGTTGGGGCAGAACACAACTATTACCCAATTGAAAAGCAAGCCTGGCCCTGATATTGGCTGTGAAGAAGCTGAGGCACTATCTGCTTGCTCATCGAGTTATGCTGATCTCCAAGGTCGACTCGCTTAAACACTTAATGACCAAAGCAAGCCTAGCCGGTAGAATGTCAAGATGGGCTGTCATGCTGCTTGAGTTTGACATAATTTATACTCATCAGAAAGCAGTAAAAGGGCAAGCTCTTATAGACTTCCTTGCTGCTCATCCTGTATCAGAGGGGTCACCGCTCAATTGCGAGTTACCCGACGAACAAGTGTTGCACCTCGAGGAAGGTAAGCCATGTTGGGAGCTCTACTTCGATGGAGCCTCATCAATAAGGACCTCCGGCAAATCAAGCATCCCACAGATAAAAGCAGGGATAGGATTGGTGTTCATCACGCCATCGATGGGAACCCTACGACGTTCTTTTGCTCTCACCGAGCCTCGCACAAACAACGAGGCTGAGTACGAGGCTCTGATAGCTGGTCTGGAGCTCGCTATAGAAATGGAAATCCTTCGGCTACGAGTCTACAGTGATTCCTAACTTGTCGTCAACCAGGTAAGCGGCGACTATAAGCTATACAAACCCGAGTTAGCTCGGTACAGAAGCCGAGTGGTGGAACTCATGAAACGGTTCACTCACATTGAACTAATGAGAGTCCCTAGAGCGTTGAATGGAAAAGCTGACATACTCGCTCGTCTAGCTAAAGAGCTAGCTGATCCTGACATGGACGAAATTCTAATCACAGTCAGAAGCTGGTAAATTCTGCCTCCAGCCTCTTGGCGTGAAGAAGAAGGCGTAAAACAAGATAACAATCCCGCCGAAGAAGCTTCGATCATCCAAGACAAGCCCGATTGGAGAGAACCCATCATAAAGTACTTCCAATACGATAAGCTACCCGACGGAAAATCTGTGAGGATTCAGCTGAAGAAGAGAGCTCTCCGATATGTGTTTGTAAATGACACGCTATACCGCAGGTCATACGACCAACTCTGGCTCAGGTGTCTGTCATTGACCGAAGCCCAAAAGGTAATGAAAGAAGTTCACTCGAGCGTTTGTGGTGCTCACCAATCTGGCCCTAAGATGCGACTTCAAATTAAACGACTTGGGTATTGCTGGCCCACTATGATAAGGGATTGCGGAGAGCATGCAAAGAAATGTCATATCTGCTAAATTTACGGTGATTTCATTCACAAGCATCCCAATCCGTTACATCCTACAGTGGCGTCGTGGCTCTTCGAAGTCTGGGGGACCGACATAGTTGGCCCAATTGATCCTCCGTCATCCAGAGGCCACCGGTTCATATTGGTCGCAACTGACTATTTCTTCAGATGGGCTGAAACTGTCCCGCTAAAAGAAGTCAAGACAGAAAATATTCTGACGTTCTTCCAGCATAATATTCTATACCGCTTCGGTACACCAAGAAGAATCATTTCTGACAACGGGCCTTCTTTCAAGAGCTTCAAAGTCTCAAGGTTCGCTACCCAACACAAGATAGACTGGAGATATTCCTCTATCTATAATCCAAGGGCTAATGGGCTACTCGAAGCCTTCAATAAGACTCTATGCAAGCTCCTGAGAAAAAATGCTTCAGCCAACAAGAGAGACTGGAATCTCAAACTTCACGAGGTGTTGTGGGCATATCGTACCACGCACCGTACTCCAACTCAGTCCACTCCATACTCATTGCTCTTCGGAGTGGAGGCGGTCCTCCCCCTCGAAGTAGAAGTTCCAAGCTTAAAAATGGCCGTTCAGCACGAGTTGACAGAGGAGGAAAACGTGCTCTTTCGGCTTGAAGAGCTCGACGCCCTGGAAGAAAAGAGGCTCGCGGTATAACAAAATCTGGAGCTGTACCGAGCTCAAATGTCATGGGCCTATAAAAAGATGACTCGTCTCCACACTTTCAAGAAAGGCGAATTGGTGTTGGTCCTCAAAAGACCGATCATCCCCAATCGACATGCTAAGGGAAAATTCGAGCCAAACTGGGAAGGACCGTACGTCATCGAGAAAGTGTTCAACGGAGGATCCTACCAACTAATAAGTGCCGAGGGAGAAAGGCCCATGCCACCCATCAATGGCCGATATCTCAAGAAATACTACACGTGAATGCTCCAAGTCACAGGCGAATTGAGCATACAGGCCATACGGTCTAGATCATACATTCTGTAAAACCGTATACAATCCACGGGCGTAAAAGACCCCAATCTCTCCTAAATCCTGCCGGTGAAACTACTTTTAAAGTCCCACCAGCGGCAAAAAAAAACAAAAAAAACGGTATGTCCGCAAGCAAAACGGGCACGGATGAAAACCCGAAAGGGCTCCGTGAGTAAAAACAGCAGGACTGTCAGCGAGTTTGTGAAAACCCGAAAGGGCGCAAACTCGTGAAAAGAGATAAAATACACTCGCAAAGTCCTCTCTACCTTGTGAGGAGAAAATCACTGCGTGAGATCCTTACGACTCACAATGGAGCAACACACTTAGGGATCCCTACGATTCCTAAGGAGAACATACACCTGCGAGATCCTCTCGACTCATAGGGAGAAAATGCTTTTATGAGACCCTTACGGCTCATAAAATTGAAAAGCCTTAGGTGATAGGGATCTAAACCTGTCTTCTGAGCCATGGCTCCCTAACGAGCAACGGCAAATGATGAGTCGCTCCTAGCATTTTGCTTCAGTGTTAGCGGTGCTGATGCCGACCAAAAACCCAAATCCCAAGTTTTCCCAACGGCAAATGATGAGTCGCTCCTGGCATTGCTTCAGTGTTAGCGGTGCTGATGTCGACCCAAAAACCAAATCCCAAGTCCTCCCGGGGCAAATGATGAGTTGCTCCTGGCATTATTCCAGTGCAGCAATGCTGAACAAGATCTAAATTCTAAGTCCCCAAACGGCGAATAATGAGTCGCTCCTGGTACCATATTCTAGTGTAGCGATGCAGACGCCAACCAAAATCCAATTTCTCAAAATTCTCCCGGCCCTACGGTTAGTCCCCAAATTGACTACCGTATACAATCCACAGGCTCAAATAATTCTCATCATACCCATACCCCACCGCAATCACCAGTCCAGCGGCCGGTCTCCGCCCTTGGACTTATGCTCCATTTGGGAAGACCCACTTATGTGTCCTCACGATACATGAGGAGAACAAACTTATGAGATCCTCTCGACTCGTAAGAAAACACCTTCGTGGGATCCTTACGACTGACAAAGAAAAAACACACTTAGGAGTCCTCGCGACTCCTAAGGAGAAAGTACACCTACGAGATCCTTTCGACTCGTAGGGAGAAAATGCTTTTGTGGGACCCTTACGGCTCATAAAATTGAATAGTCTTAGGTGATAGGGACCTAAACCTGTCTCCTAAACCATCGCTCCCCAACAGGAAAATACAAATGATGAATTGCACCTGGCACATGTGCTTTAGTGTTAGCAACGCTGATGCCTACCCTAATACCAAAATTCCAAACTCCAATCCAATAGACCCCTAAGTCTTTAAACTGGGAACAGATGACCTCTAAGTCGTTAAACTGGGAACCCTAAAGTCGTTAAACTGGGAATGGGGAAATCTCCTCATGGAAAATGATGATTCGCTCCCGGTACCATATTCCAGTGAAGCGATGCTGATGCAAAACCAAAACCAAAATCCCCAAACCCTGTCATAGAAGATGATGATTCGCTCCTGGTACCATATTCCAGTATAGCGATGCTGATGTCAACCCAAATCATATCAAGTCAGCAAGACAACCAACAACCTCCCTGGCGGAATCATGCTCCACCTCAGAAACAAGTCAAATCCAGACACCGTAGAAAGCGGAGCAAGTCAAATCAGAGCATCGACTGTCCAAGTCGCTAAAAGGGCAGCACTGACCGACCAAGTCGCTAAAAGGGTTGGTCGCAAAAAGGGCAGCACCGACCGTCCAAGTCGCTAAAAGGGCAGTATCGACCGTCCAAGTCGGTAAAAGGGCAGCACCGACCGTCCAAGTCGCAAAAAGGACAGCATCGATCGTCCAAGTCGCTAAAAGGGCAGCACTGACCGTCCAAGTCGTAAAAAGGGCAGCATCGACCGTCCAAGTCGCTAAAAGGGCAGCACCGACCGTCCAAGTCGCAAAAAGGGCAGCACCGACTGTACACGTCGCTAAAAGGGCGGCATCGACCATCCAAATCGCAAAAAGGGCAGAACCGACCGTCCACGTTGCTAAAATGGCAGCATCGACCATCCACGTCGCAAAAACGGCAGTATCGACCGTCCAAGTCGCTAAAAGGGCAGCATCGACCGTCCACGTCGCAAAAAGGCAGCACCGACCGTCCACATGGCTAAAATGGAAGCACCGACCGTCCAAGGCGCAAAAAGGGCAGAACCGACCATCCAAAAAAAGGGCAGCACCGACTGTCCACGTCGCTAAAAGGGCAGCATCGACCGTCCACGTCGTCAAAAGGGCAACACCGACCGTCCACGTCGCTAAAAGGGCAGCAACGACCTGCTCGTCGGAATTATGCTCCGCCTTAGAATCAAGTCAACCAGACACTCCATCTCGGAGACACGTCAAGCATCGACCGTCCATGTCGTAAAAAGGACAGTGCCAGCTTCCCAAAAAGCGGGAACCGAATCAAGTCGCCTCTACGTGAAAGAAGATCCATCAATTTCATGCACACGACCCACATATGCTATGTGCATTTATTGATGGGGGGCACTTTGTTGGGGGCAAAATTTACACCCCGGTTGACCAAGTCAAAATCAAAGTCAACCCCAAACCAAGTGGGCCCAAGTCCAGATCAAATGGGCCAATGCCCAAGTCGAGCCCGAATATGAAGCCGCCGGCTCCCCCATGCTAAGATAAAAATTTTGTAATAAATAATTTTGTTATATTTCTTTTATTTTATTTTATGAATAAATGTAAGAAAAATGGGCATAAAGCCAAATTTTTGTAAATCCCATGGCTTATGTGCAAAAAGAAATAGTACATGAGGCATGGGATTGGAAAAATGCCATTTTTGTAAAGCCCAAGGGGCTATATATAAAGTGTATAACCTATAAAGTTAAAGATTATGAAAATATCTACACAACTTTTTCTCTCTCCTAAAAAAAATCAAGATCTTTGCTCTTTCTCCTTCCTCAAGCTTCTAAAAACCTTCTACTTTCTTTTGAATTAAATCAAGAGTTTTACTTTTCCTTTCCCAAAACTAAATAGTTTTTCACCACAAAACCCACAAAGGGGAGCTTGGATCTTCCATCAGATCTTAAAAAGGAGAGATTTTTAAAATCTCACCCCTCTTGTTATCCAAGAGCCAGCCAACAGAGGAGGAAGAAGGATACCCATCTCCAAAGACCCCACTTTGGGGAAGATCCAGGGCTCAAGGGGAGAAGCCTCTTCATCAGCTTCAAAAATATCTTAGGACTCCACATATATATATGTACAAAAAATAATAAGTATTTCTTTCTGGGAGTACAACTCCCAGTGCATGGATCAAGTCCCTTTTGCCGCCCAGCGCCCAAGCGTCCAAAGCGCCCGAGCGCCCATGTGCCTGGCACTAGCGCTAGCGCCTGAGCGCCCACGTGCCCAGCACGTGTGGCGCTAGCGCCTGAGCGCCCAAAGAGCGAGCACCCACGTGCTTGGCACGTGAGGCACTAGCGCCCAAAGCGCTAGCACCCGAGCACCCAAAGCGCTAGCGTCCGAGGGCCCATGTGCCTGGCACGTAAGGCGCTAGCGCCTAAAGCGCTAGCGCCTAAAGCGCTAGCGCCCTGGCGCCCAACGCGCTAGCGCCCTGGCGCCCAAAGCGCTAGTGCCCAGGGCGATAGCGCCAGCGCCCGAGCGCCCAAGCGCCGCGCACGTGAGGCGCTGGCGCTTTCTCCCACGCATCCTTTGGATGCCCTTTCCCTTAAAAACTCTGCGGGGCCCCCGATATATCCAAAACCCCTTCAAAACACAACACTGCACATTGAGTTCGCATGACCTGTTTGACCCGTCAATCGGAGGTTCCCTCGCTCCAAAGGCGAGGGGTAATTAACGACAACTTAGTCCGCGGCTGCCGGAGATTCGGATCCCCATAATCATTAAACCCCAGCCTACCCTAGGCAGGGGGAATCTGTAATGCGCCTGACAAGCGCGCGCGTATTCCTATTTTAATGGGGTGACGAAAAACACCCTACAGGTTTTATTGGCTTATGGTTGAACTGGTTCGTTCTTCCGATGCACCCTCGCTATATGAGGCCGTCAGTTTTTACCCAGCCCACCGCATGGTTGCGGGGACGCGTGTGGCCGTTGGGATAGCGGGGCTGGCTCATCTATACCATGGCCTGAGTTTAGCAACGGACACTACTCAACCTGGAGTAAAACCTGTACATCTTCCGCTGCACTACTTTATGTCCTGGGTCGAAATGCACGTGCGTGGTGCTTTCGGAGTCCACAAACGGCCCCGCTTCTATGACAGCTATAATTTTCCCCGTGTCATGTTTCTAGTTGACGCTTCCGCATTAGATCCGTTGCAGCGAGAGGCTCAACGTCTGGTCCTTCGCCCGCGTATAGTCGAGGTTAGTATGGCTTTTGTCGACAGAGACTTAACTATCGGTAAGGAATCTACTAAGACAGTGCAACTGCTGCGCGATAATTTAAAAGACGGGGCTCCTACATTGAAGGCTCGGGAGATCCTGCACTTATATTCGATCAAGCCAGGCTTTCTAGGGTTCAGGCAAGGCGTCTCGGCATTGTTCATGAAGTATAATCCGCAACGTTTTGTTCAACAGTCGGGTCATGATTAGGGTGTCCCGCTCGAGGCTTTCTTAGCCGAGTCGGTTGTTACGGAAGAGGGTATCCGCAGCGCGCTGCACCACTTTATGCGGCTAAACACGAGGTCTAGCTTTCTCATCAGCGAGCCAAGCTACGTGCCGAAAGCTTCGAATGCCTACGTAGCGTGGTATCAGCATACGACAGGTGCTGTTATCAGGGAAGAGAGGCGGCTATTACTGGATCATAAGGATGCTGTCCCAGCTGGTAATCCAGCAGTCCCTTTGAAGTGACGGACCACCATTCGTCCTTCCTTAAGAGAAGCTGCTGCGGTTGTGGTCCCGTGCGCTTTCCCTGAGAAGCCTCTACCCTGTGTTCCTGTAGAAACGGTAGCTGTAGCGTCCCCGAAGTCTGGCGTTGGTGTGGAAATCGGGACCCGCCGCCCAAAAATGCCCGTTAAGCGCAAGCTCTTGTCATCGGCCGCCAGCGCTCGCTCGCAAAAGAAGAAGAAGTCGCTGTTTTCTGCCGACGCCATATTTGGCCAGGAGCCACATGCTCCTTACAGCGAGGGTTTGTACGAGTATGGGACCAATGAAGGTTTATTCATCGCGCCTGCAGATGATACTGATCTCCAGGATGCCCTTGTGGCTTCTGAGCGACTAGCTCGCGCAGGAGCGGCGCTGATTACTATCGCGAAATCTGGTATACTTTCAGTTATGTTCTTACGCGGTTATCTCTTTTCTCTTTGTTATGTTTGTATTGATGCTTTCTTTTTCCACATGTATTTCTGCCGAAGAGGCTCTTGCGGCTTCCCTCTGGACATTCTAAGAGGAAGAGAGGCTCCGCGCTTCTTTGGGGCTTGGTAAAATTCAGTTCATTATGCCTTTATTCCTTTTTTATTTCATGCTCTGACCTTCTCTTTCATCTTGTTGCAGGGACTACCTTGACTCGGCTTATTCCAAGTGCAGTGCCGATCCCGAGCAGCGATGCGTCAAAACTTCCAGAGCCAGCTATTGTGGCCCCAGCTCTCCCAACGTTACCGCAGGAGGCTTTGCTAAAGCAGCCGATGATGGACGCCGTAACGGCTCCAGAGGCAGATCTTGGTTCGGACGACGACGTCCTCTTGTCAGAGGTCTTGAGGAGATCATTTTTTCACCGCTCAGACCGAAAGGATGCATATGAAGCATGCAGCGAGGGAACGCGATGCCAGTTTGGCCGCGGGTGCAGGCTCAAGCAACATTCCGCTTGCTGATACTCTTTCGGCAGATGTTCCCTCTGCGTTGTCTACCGCCCGTATACAGGTTGCACGCATGGCTCGGGAAGAAACTGAAAAGCTGCTCCAAGGTAACATAACGCCGAGTCTTTTACTAGAACTTGATCTTCGAATTTGACATATGCATTTTCTACAGGGCCAAGTCTTGGCGATGGGATGACGGGTGAAACCCTGGTGGTTACCGTACCCAAAGTTGCTACCCTCTCTCTGGAATCTGGGACTGTCCAGACCGCTGCCCTTTCTCCCTGTGGCTCCTTCGTATCGGCGGGCGTCGCATGCGTCAGACGACCCTCGTCGAGTCAGGGAATGAAGCTATGGGCGCGGAATCTACTCCTCTGAGAGAGAGCGAAGAAGCCGTTACACCCCGTGATGCCTCCGTCATGGTTTTGGTCCCTAATTTATCAGGTAATCGCTGAGTTGCTATTTTTAAGCTTTTCAATCTTGTTCAGCCCTTCTAATGATATTTTGTTTGTCTTGAGTACAGGCGCGGTGAATCCCGAGGCTGTGCCATCTGAAGAAGCGTCACCGGTCGCTGCTCTGACGGTCGCCGTCCCTTCGCCATTTCCCGTGCCCTCTCAAATATTGGAAGATATGGGTTTGTGACTTATCTGTTTTACTGTGGGTACCATCCTCCTTTTATTGATAGTATATTGTCGCAAATCTGCAGGAGTTCTTTTCGACCATTTATACCAGGTGTTGAACCCGCATTTCTCCTTCCAGTCGGAAGTCATTCCGCCTCCTAGTATTGATTAGTATATTCTTCAGCTAATGTCTCCCTCTTTCTTTTATGAATAGCTGTATTGTTGATAAGTCTTCATTATATTGATTGCAGCGTCATGGATCGGAGGAGGAGACGAGAGAATAGCCGCACCTCTGGTACTCCCCATTCTGCCACATGCCACAGCCGGTATAATAGACTCCATCCTTCGTGTATTTTCTTTACCTCCCGAGTAGACATTTGACCATAATTTGTTTTGCAGCAATTGCACCAGCTCCAGCTCCCTTTGAGTCTCGCTTTCCAATGCTGGCAGGGCCCTTTGCTAAACACACATCTTCCAAAGGCGCTGCGAATAGCCGGTGAATGTTGAGCGAATTCATTGAAGATCTCAATGCCGAGGGCTTCAGTTATGCTATGGATTTTTCTGTTGAAGTCAATCCAATGCTGGCGACACTCGCGAACTTCCATGATGAAGATATCGTCGGCTCTTGGGTTGATTACTGCAGAAAGATCGAGGCTTGCCTGCACGAGATTGAGCTCAAGCGTCTCGCTCCTGAAGTATTAGCTTCAAACTCCCAGCGGGCTACGTGGGTCGAGTGTAGTGTTCCTTTCATCCGCCATTTTGAACAAGAGGCGACTGTTTCCCCCCAATAAGAGAGCAAGGCTCTGTTCAAAATTTGAACTGAGGCAGCGCCTCACGTGCAAAGCACGAGAGTGCCGACGCCCAGAGTTAAAAACTCTGAGGCAGCGCCTCACGTGTAAGACACGAGAGCACCAGTGGCAAGAATTAAAAACTCAGAGGCAACACCTCACGTGCAAAGCACGAGAGCGCCAGCGCCAGAACTAAAAGTTCTCCACCCTTGGATCAAAGATCCAACGGAGATGATATATCATCAGAGCACAGAATTAAATTCTGATTGAGGAAATACTCCTCAAATCTTTGAGCTCTGTAAATCATAGAACCGTTGGATCAAAGATCCAATGGTGATTAAAAATCACCAAGATATAGAATTAAATTTTGATTGAGGAAATACTCCTCAAATCTTTCTAACCAAGAAAGATTGTGCTCTGTAAATCAGAGCACCGTTGGATCAAAGATCCAATGGTGATTAAAAATCACCAAGATACAGAATAAGCTCTGTATGGGAAAGTATTTTCCTAATCTTGTTAAAAACAAGAAAAATGTTTTCTGTAAAACAGAAGTCCTTAGATCAAAGATCTAACGGTGCATAAATTCCCCAAATCAATTAAGAAATCTTTCAATGGGAGATTTCCTTAACTGAATCAAAAAATGTGCCTCCACTATATAAAAACCCCAAGACTTCAAGCCTTACAGAGAGGAATCCCCCAATAAACTTTAAAGTTAAAAAAGAAAAGCAAGTAAAAAGAGCTTGAAAAGAGAGGAAAGAAGAAGAACCATCTTCAAGGTAAATAGAGATCATAGTATCTCATCGGCATACCTGAGGGTTTAACCCTTATAAAAGAACATAGTTCTTTCCCTGGATCTAAGATCTATGAGATAAGTCTCCCACAAATGAGAATTTAATTCTTGGAGGAATGAATTTGTTCTCGGGGATTGAAGATCCAGGGGAGAACAAAGAATTGAACTCTTCAGAAAAATGCATAAAGAAGGAAATAGCGCTAAGCGCCCCACGTGCCTCTCACATGGGCGCTGCTAAAATAAAGAGTGCTCTACATTCATTGGTTGGCGCCCAGCGCCAAGCGCCCCACGTACCCCTTACGCAGGCGCTGCTGAAATAAAGAGTGCTTTGCACTCATTGGTTAGCGCCAAGCGCCCTACGTGCCCCTCATGTGGGCGCTACCGAAATAAAGAGTGCTCTGCATTAATTGGTTGGCGCCCATAGCCAAGCGCCCTACATGCCCCTCACATGGGTGCTGCGAAATAAAGAGTGCTCTGCACTCATTGATTGGCGCCAAGCGCCCTACGTGCCCCCACGTGGGCACTGTCTAATATAAAGCGCTCTGCCTATAGAGCCCAAAACCATAAAGAGTGTTTAACACTCTATATAAAAAAAGACAAACACAAAGAAATAGGATGAGAGTCAAAGCCCATATCAATGCTTAGCATTGTTGCATATAAAAGGGACCGAGCCCAAACAAGTGTTCAACACTTTACTCAAAACTGAGTGGATTGAGCCCAAGTTGACCACAAGTCCCTAATTCAGATCAGCCAAGCCCATGTGCTCACAATTTCTTTAATTGGTCTTCATCCCAAACCCGACTACAGATCTCTCAACCGACATTGGTTCAAGGATACATCTCCCCACACCTCTGATATATGTCATCGTAATTCTTCAACGCCTTCAGAGAGGTGGCGGGTCCCGACAACCAACAATTCAATGGACCGTAATGCCCTTAAACTAACTACGAACCGTAATGTTCTTAAACCAGCCCATGGACCGCAACGTCCTTAAACTAATAACGGACTGCAATGTCCTTAAGCGACTGTGGACCGCAACGTCTTTAAACTAAACCCTCACTTTAAAAATGGTGATCTGTGGACCGCAACGTCCTTAAAGTGATAATGGACCGTAATGTCCTTAAACTAGCCCATGAACCGCAACGTCCCTAAACTAATAACAGACCGTGACGTCCATAAACTAAAATAATAGAGCCCAAATACTCTTTCTTTGGATCTAAATGATCCTAAAACCTTGTTAAGTAGATCTTAGTATAAAAATTAGACTAACGTATCATTAATAGACTTTTAAGTTGATCTTAATCTCAAACAAGATTAACGATCCTTAAATCAAACCAACCCAAATCTAAGAAAATACGGATTTGGACTAATCCCCGTCCTACGGGCGACAACACAAATTAGTCTCCGTATACAATCCACGGACAACCAAAAATAAAACAAACACACACTACACGAAGTGAACATCTGGAGCAGGAGAAAGTGGTTATCGTTATGCGATAACATAATTAACTGCAGGGGCTTACGCTTGCAGGGAAGAGCGCTCCCACAATCAAAAACCCCTCGCTAACGAGGGGGAATCTGACGAAGTCTGCTACAACGGCCGCATCCGTCCAAACCTCCGATGCACAGTGCCATAAATCAACTTGGCATCATCAGAGAGGTGGACGGATAAATCCAAATAGCATCTGCCCCCAAATTCAGACAAGACATTTGTCTTCCCGGTTTCCGACGGTAAACAGATTCTGGCACGCCCGGTGGGACCTTTTCCTCTTTCCACTCCACACTTCGTGTGTCGTGTTTCACGAACAAATCGCTGTCTGTTATGCTTGCCTGTGGATTCTAGGTACTAAGATTTGGTGTCTTGGTCCCGTACAGAGAAAAGAAGATCAATAGCTTCCAGCTGCACCAACTGCAACAACAACTCCCGCTCAGTCCCGTCTGGAGGAGTAACTTATGGGGCCCCAGCGATCTCCATCTTCGCAATGCCGGTTGAAAAGGTGACACAGGCCACCACCGGGTTGTTCTTCGGGACCAAGATCCCACCAACAAGCTTCAGCGTTCCGATGCCGTCACAGGAAGCTCTGAAGAAGTCGGTCTTTGATCGGCTTGCAACTATCGTGACCCCTATCAACGGGTCGTCCAAGTCTAATACCTCAGTCTTTGACAGGCTGAGCCTAAGCTCAAATGGGACCGCGAAGAGGCTCGCAATACCGGAGAAAGATATCCCAACTCCTGCTGCAGATGAAGTCGTCCAAACTACTTCCCCTACTCGAAAGTCGGCCTTCGACAGGTTGACCATTCCTTCCCAGCGGATGTCTGTCTTTGACAGGCTGGCGCCAATAACAGCCTCTCCTCAAAGCAATGGGCATGACGAAGCTACTCCGACGACAAAGGTGATCCCGGCTACACAATATGCTCGACGTCGTCAACGGCGCTGAGTGAGGAAAGCTGGGGGCAATTTCCCTTCTGGACTTACCCCACCAGCTCTAATGATGGAAGTTGATGCTGCTGTTCCAATTGGGAACAGTTTTGAGCCGCTCAGGAGGGTGCGTAAGAACTCTCCAACTGCCGTGTTGAAAAGGTCTTCTCCGCCTGTGGAAAACATTACAAAGGCAAACCCAGAACAACCCTCTCAGCGGCTGTCCCCTAAAATCCACAGGGTCTGGTGAAGAGTCCAAGACTCTGTAATCGACAAAGACTACTCCCGCAGATCGAAGAAAATGAAGGCTCGGAAAGAGGAGGGTCATCCCGCCGTCGTACCACGGAAAGTATCGCCTGCAACAGCCCCCTCAACTTCGACCGCCCATAAAAGGAGAAGGCCGGAGAAGATCCACGTGTCTACGACAAATCTCAAGGGCACTGAATCCAAATGCCCTAAGTCTGGGGGCATGATAGTGCACACCGTCTTCATGGCCTCCGGAAAAGAGGAAAGCCGTGTTTCTGAGGGTCATCAACCACTTACGCGGTCCGTAACAAAGGCTCAGGAGAAACAATAGAAACTCCAGGAGATGCTGACAAAGATGGCCACACTTACTGGGCAGAAAGAAAGTCCGGAAGTTTCATCGGATCAATGCCAGGAGCAGGAAACCGACGCCGAGTTCCTCCGAAGAATGCTCGAAAAGAAAGATAAAGAAGCCATGGAACAAGCGGCTAACATAAAACAAATGGCGCTCCTGTTCCAAGATATGGTGGGGATGATGATCCAGCCGGACCCTCCAGCCGAAGATCCCCCAATAATCATTGAAGACGACAGAGGGGAGACATCAAACCCTCTTCCGTCTTTATCAGCAGCCAGGGAGGAGACGATCTCGAAAGCTGCGCTTGATGACTACATAGCTCAACAAATACGAGATCATCAGGCAAGTAAAGCAACTGGCTAAGTCGTCAGAACTTGGCAACCTTATCCAAGTTGGTATGATCAAATTAAGTACCCGCCAAGATACACGATCCCTAAATTTCATGTGTATAAGGGGACGGCCAATCCCCATCAGCACATAGCTCAGTTCAGGGCTCTATGCGGCAATACTGGAGATGACGACAAACTGCTGCTTCGCCAATTCGTCGGCAGCTTACCGGAGACGGCATTTGAATGGTACTCGGAGCTTCCGAATGACTCCATCAAAACATTCACAGAAATAGAGTTGCTATTTACCCAGCCTTTTGCAAGTGCCAGCGAACGCACCCTGATCACGGCATTGATCAATACCAGGGTGAAGCCATGAGAGACTTAGGTTCAGTAAGCAATTCGGTGGCGAAACCTATGGTCGAGATACGAACAACGTATAGAAGAAGCTCCTGCCGTGGACATGTTCGTGGGGACCCTGGATCCGTAGGCAACTATATCCTAATTCATGATGTTCTTCAAGCCGACCACTTTCCAAGCCTTGATCGACAAGCTGGCCCAAATGGACCATATGGGACATAGACCGTTCTCCTCGAAAACGGAGCTTCGAAACGAAAAGGGTAAAGGGAAAGCTACCTTCGTCGCCAACGCTCAGCAGCAGCTGAGTGATCCGAGACCAGCTGCTCGCCAAAACAATAAACAGCGATCACTCAGAGAAAAGCTGAGAAGTCCTTACTCATTCCCTTGGGATAAAATGAGAAGGCTGTTCGAACTGGCGGTGCGCAACAAGCTCATCACTCTGCCGGATCCGAGATGCCTACTGCAACCAGGCGACGTCAACAATCCCAATTACTGGCCCTACCACCGAATAGTGGGCCACCCAATCGAAGATTTCTTCATCTTCAAAAACTGGATTGAGGACCAGTACCAACAAGGCAAATTCGCACTGTCAGAAAACTGGAGAGTAAACCCGCCACAACCGCACGCTCCTAAAAAGATGGACACGCCAGGGTTATCATGCTCATTTATAGAGGAAGCTCCATGGGAAGTTGTTCTTTCGGCTAAAATTAAAAGAATGCTGAAAGATCTTCAAGCATGTCCAGCAATTAGGTGGAAAGGCCCGCTAGAGTTAGAAATCATTGAGGGGATGCTGAAACCGTACCCAACATCGGGAGTTGGTAGTGATGGGCAAAATACCCAGGCCCAGCCGTCGAAGTCTTCGAAGAAGAAAAAGAAGACCAAAAAGCCCGCGCAGTCTGATGACAAACGCATGGATTTGCAAAGGCATATTGACGCACTGGAGGAATATAACCAGAAGGTGCGAACCCTGGTCACACTCCAAGAGTTTCTTAACCATATCCTTGAGAGCAAAGATAATAACAATGATGAGGGAGAAGAATCGTCAGAAGAACCCGAGGATTATATGGAAAGCTGCCACATGATCTCTCTTTCACCAATAAATGATGAAGAAGCTCACTTGGCATCAGAAGATAATGTAGAGGAGCTGGGGGCAGGATCGGTGCCAAAACCCTTAAAACCGTCAGACGAGAAGATTGACATGCTGCTGAACGAAGCCCGTCAGAAGAGCAAAGCTAATCAAGAGCGTGAAATGGCTATATTCGAAAAGGGCTAGGCATCGGCGTCAAGTTGAAGAAGTCATGGTAGGGACGAGTCGCAAAGCGCTCCAACCAGATCGAAGCACACCTGCGGCAGACGAAAACATGCTTAAAACAAAGAAACGGTTCACTAAATCCCTGTCAATGGAAATGAAGCTGCCATCTTTCAAGGAAATACTCCTGACGGTATACACCTTGACGAAACGCATGTACATCCTAACTACTGCTTATACCATCAAAGGATTGCATATCCTACCGAAGAATGCATGGACTTTAAAAAGTGGTGGCAGGGATATGTTGCTCACCGACAACATTTCAAGCGGATGTAGCGCAAAACTCGTCGGGAGCAGAGAAGCACGACAGATGAGCACAAAAGAACTGCCGGCAATTGTCACATGGTTGATTTCGAGGGATCGCAAGTTCTCACCTTCGGAAGCGATTCTGATGAAGAAATAACCCTCGGCCCTCTCTTCAAGGAATCCACCTCAGGAAAAGAGGAAGAGATAAAGAATTATGAAAACATTCAGCGGCGTAGTCGTACGTTGCCCGAAAAGAATCTCGGACCCACAAACAAAGGATCGAACAAAAAAGATAAGGGGAAGGAAAAAGTCCCTAAAGATATCGCCCTCGATAATTGAGTCGTCGAAGAGCTTGCAGCCAAGGACCCACCAAAGAAAAACAAAGTGGATTACAATGTCCTAGCACACTTGAGGAAGATACCCTCACAGCTAAGCGTTTTGGATGCCCTTCTGTTGTCTAAAGAGGCACGAGATTCTCTGATCAGGGCATTACAAGATCCCGACCAGTTTTAAGCTTTCCTTGCCGAAGAAAAGATGAAGGATGAGCTGGAAGAAGTGCACACAGCTGACATCACTTTCGGTGACGAAGATCTCCTCCTCGGAATGTGCGAGCACAACCGTCCCCTGTATGTCACCGGGTACTGCCATGACATCAAGATAGGGAAGATCTTAGTTGACAACGAGTTCTCTGTCAACCTCCTAAATGTGAGGGTGTTAAAAGAAATCGGTATGAGCATTCAGCACCTCGCTTGGGATAAAATCACTATCTCCGGGTTCGACTCCCAGTCATCACAAACGCTCGGGTCTGTAATACTGACGTTACGCTTTGGGCTGCTCGTCACTGAAATCAAATTTCATGTCATTGACGCTAAGACCTACTACAATGCTTTGCTTGACAGGCCTTGGTTACACGAGTACAACATCATCCCTTCTACAAAACATTAGTGTATGAAATATTTCAAAGAGGGTCTCGAGTATACCATGACGGGGAACTAAACTCATTCTCCGTAAATGAAGTCTGAAAGCAAGAAGATGCAAAGTATTTCCTACCAGACTTTGAAGACACGGAAAGATGCCATAAATCGGAGAATAAGCAAAAAGCTATCACCACTATTCCGGTCTTTGGGAGCGATACCGAGGAGGAAGAAGAGATGGTCTATTCGGCGCCGCCCCAATGCAACAGGTCGGGACCATCTACCCCTATTCTGGTCTTTGGCAGTTGATTGTATAGAATTTCTCGTTGTGTAGTATTGAGAAAATTGTATTTAGAAATCACAACCAAAAATTATTTTGACCGCAATCAATAACGGTGTCGGATGTAGCGCGTTAGTAAGTGCGGATCGTCCACAGGGAAAGTGAGTTCCGTTCAATTTTCGAATTAAATGAGTTGAAAATTTAAGGCAAAGAAAAGAAAAAAATTCATGATTTGCAATTGAAGATCAAGAAAGAGAAAAATCTAGATCTAAAAGAAACATTAAGAACAAGAATTGAGATGTGTGATAATTTCCAACCAACAATCAAGATTAGAAGTATGGCTCGTAGGAGTAGATCGGATCTATAGATGTGATGAGATCTAATGATTACTCATTCTTATCCATTAACGAATTGATACTAGATCGATGCAAATTCATCGAGGTTTAAGGATCTTGCGAGGAAATTAGGGATTTCGCAACTCATCCTTTGTCCTTTCGATGGATCGCATTCAAATTCTAGTTTCTAGTTAATCAAATGGTCAATAGTTGTTCCCTAGTTTCGAGTGAACACGATCAAGAAAGCATCATCTCGAAACTAGGTCATTAATCATTTGATTCCCTAGAATTTTCAAACATTATAGGATTTAAGAATTGTAAAAATATCTAAATCATCATCATCTAAAGATCGTCACAACTCCTACACGAGCGGAGATTACTCAAACATCATGATCACAAACGCAATCACAAATTGAGATCTAATTATTATGCTTGAATTAAAAGATAAGCAAGAATATAGAAAATTCACCTTTATTTATCGACAATTTTCGTTACAAATCTCTTGAATTTACAAAAGGAAGGAACTAGATCGTCGATTTCGGCTTCGCTCGGCTCCTTGAGTCGCGGATCGGCATGGATCTCTTGCTCCGTTGAAATCCGGCGTCGCTTCTAAAGGTTGAAAGCACTCTTTCTTGAATTGCTCTCGGGATCTTGATCTTGATTTTTGAATTGGATTTTTGACACAAGTCGTGTCACTCGACTTGTGGGTTGAAGATGATGGTGATTCTTGAACAACCTTCACCCTAGCTCTAGGCTCTCTTTTATAGAACTCCAAAACCCTAGATCTAGGATTTGAATTTGAATTTTCCCTCCACAAGTTAGTTAGCACAATATTTGAATTTCCCTCCAAAAGAGTCTTCTAGAAATAGTTTGTTAAGCCGAGCCTTCTAGATGCGCCACGTGGAGCTTCTGGGGTCTTCTAGAAGCTTGGGCCGTTAGCATTAGCCATGTGACAAAAATTGAAGCCATGATCTCTTAATAAGGCCGCGGATCCGCGGCGCCAAGGGGGTTTGGGCCGCGGATCCGCGGTCCTTTAGTGGCCTTGGGGCTTGTTATTTCTTCTGATGACTTGGGCTAATATATGGGCCTCTTTCTGATGTGTGGATTTTTATTTGGATTTCTGTAACATTACCAGATCTTTCATCTTGGAGTTGGCGTGTCTTTCATCAGCTCTTTTCCTAATTTTGGGCTTTGCTTCTGGAACTTCCTGCATTAGACCCTAAGACAAGAGTTGCGCAATACAAGGATAATGCGATGCCATGAAACACAGTCAATTTCCCTTAAAGTGCCGGTTTAAGTATACAATACAAGTAATCCAGTATTTTACATGTGTTTTGCTAATATGTGCGATATGAATACCGGATACCTATACATGAATGCAAAAGGTAGGGAAATTGCCGTGTTAGAAATGCAGTATTTTCGACTGATCAGCAGTGACTCTGAAGACGAAGTCAACGCAGTCTTCTCGGTCCATCCATCAATGCAGGCCCTCACTGGAGATGATCAGAGTTTGCAAATCGCCATGGTTCCGCGGCAGCACTATAGAGAGCTTGATGCGCTGGAGCCATATAGGGTGCAAGAGCTGCAGACATTCTATGTCCCTCCCAGGCGAAGAGGTGAAAAGGCGATCCTATTCTATCAATCTACGGAGACCAAAGTCGAAAGAGAAGTCTGGCAGGATGCCGATTTTGTGCTCGACAGGCTCCAACCCATCCGTCTACCCAGATACTACATGGAGGGATTGAGAAGGTTATTAAGATACCAAGACGTACCTTTCAAACAGACTGCTCTACAAACTCAGTTCTACAACAGGATTTGGAATGTTCCCGGAACTCAGTGAAAATTGCCCAATGGAAAAATGGAAACGATTGGGCTTGGATATGTCTACTCCAAGAAACGGGAGCAATTCCATGGCTGCCATGTCATAAATGACCTCGATGAAGAAGGGGATGTTCTTTTAAAAGACGCTGACGTTGAACCAGAACGGGGTCCTGTCATAAAAATGTTGAGTCCGTCGTTTGAAGAACAGATGGACAAGATAGTGAGGGAAGCGAGGCAAAAGGTTCGGAATGACCACAGCCGCGAATTGGCTATTTACGAGAAAGACAAGACGCAACGCCTCCTTCAGCAGGCCACGGAGGATGACGATGCCCTTCACCGTCAGCCCTCCATGCATTCCCAAGACAAGAAAAAGGCTCGACGTGGAGGCAAAAATAAGTTGAAGAACGGAAAAAACGTTCGACAGCGGCAAAACGGATCCAAAAGGCCAGGCGATCGAGAAAAGGTTAGCCGGAATCCGTCTCTTATGAAAAAGATGGATCGAGCATATTCTTTCCCTCAAGACAAGACAGGGAGAATCTTTGACCTTGTCATGAAACATCAGATGATGACACTCCCGGAGTCTCGGCACCCCGATCAAGCAAACGAGGTTCATCACCCGGATTATTGCTCCTATCACCGAGCGATAGGACATCATCTTGAAGACTGCTTCACCTTCAAAAACTGGGTCGAAGATCAATATCAACTCGGCAGATTCGCTCTATCTAACAGTTGGAAGGTAGCCCCACCACAAAAGTAAGTGCCAAAAGCAATATATATAGCGAGAGTAGAACCAGATCAACATCGGTCTTGGAAACGATCTCGTACCTGCCACTTGATAACGCTGTCAGAAGAAGGAGAGCGCGAGAATGTGGATGACTTCTCTTGGTGCTTCGAAAATGAGGATGAAGACAAGGTGATCTCAGAATTTTCACTGGAACTAAAAGAATTGGAAGATAGGATACACACCACGGCGGACAACCGGAAAAAAATCGACTTGGGGACAGCAAACGAACCATGGCCAATGTTCGTCAGTGAGCTGCTGTCTAAAGAGCAGGTGGCTATGCTAAAAGATGTGCTCATGCAGTATAAAGATTGCTTCGCATGGAACTATTCCGAGATGTCGGGGCTAGATCCGGAAATAGCTATACATAAATTGGCGATATCTCCGGGCGTCAAGCCGGTCAAACAAGTGCCAAGAACAATGCGGCTTGAACTTGTAATGAGTATCAACGCCGAAGTCAAGAAGAAAATCGACTCCGGCTTCATCTAAGAAGTTCAATACCCTGACTGGATCGCCAACATTGTCCGAGTGATGAAGAAAAATAGGATGGTGCGCATCTGCATGGATTTTCGAGACCTCAATAAAGCTTGCCCGAAGGATGATTTTCCCGTACCAGTTAGCGAGTTGATGATAGATAACACGTCCACTCACGAAGCCTTCTCCTTCATAGACAGATCATCAGGGTACAATCAAATAAAGATGCATCCCGAAGACCAGAAGCATGCCGCTTTGCGGACTCCTCTGGGCATATTCTGCTACAAAGTGATGCCTTTCGGTCTGAAGAACGCCGACGCTACCTATCAGAAAGCCACGACAAAGATCTTTGATGACCTCATACATGAGATTGTCGAATGTTATAATGACGACCTCTTGGTGAAAAGAAAATCGTATGAAGAGCATTAGGAGCATCTAAAGATAGTGTTTCAGCGCCTTCGGAAATACAACCTGAAGATGAACCCTCTAAAATGCGCGTTCAGAGTTTCCTCAGGAAAATTCCTAGGATTCATCGTACGACATCGAGGCATCGAAATAGACCTGTCAAAGATCAAGGCGATTATGGAAATGCCTTCGCCTAGAACTCTCAAGCAACTACGGTCTCTCCAAAGAAAGCTCGCGTATATCCGATGGTTCATAGCCAACCTCTCCGGAAAATGTTGTCCCTACAGTCACTGGATAAAGAAGGGAACCCCGTTCTTTTAGAATCATAAATGCCAAAGCGCACTGGACGAAATCAAGCAATATCTGCAGAACCCGCCGGTACTGACCATTCCAGTCAAGGGAAAGCCCCTCATCCTGTACACAACCGCCCTTGAAGGTTCCTTAGGCGCACTATGGGCACAGGGGAACGACCAAGGAAAAGAGAGAGCTCTCTACTATTTGAGTCGAGTTCTCTTAGGGGCAGAAAACAACTACTCTCCTATCGAAAAACATAGCCTGGCGTTAATCTTCCCGATAACGAAGCTTCGGCATTATGCTTTGGCGCATGAGGGCCATCTCATATCAAAAGTGGATCCTCTAAAATATTTGATATCAAGAGCCATACTAACGGGACGACTCGCTAAATGGGCCCAACTCTTAATGGAATTCTCGATAACATACCGACCGTTCAAGGCAGCGAAAGGCCAGGCCATCGCCGACTTCCTTGCTGAGCATCCGATACCTGCCGATTCACCCCTAAATTGCGAATTTCTAGACGAGCACACGTTTGAAACGATCGATGGGGAGAGAGGCGGGAGTGATACCCGATGGGAACTCTACTTCGATAGGGCATCTTCCATGAAGAAGCGAAAGCACACCTCCCCTATAATCAAATCTGGGGTAGGCCTCATCTTCGTGACTCCACAAGGAGGGATAATGCGCTATGCGTTTTCCTTAACAGAGTCGAGGACAAACAATGAAGGAGAATATGAGGCCTTGATAACAGGTCTTGAGATCGCTGTCGACATGGGAATCAAAAACCTCCTCATATACGGAGACTCCCAGCTGGTCGTTAGTCAAGTAAACGGTGACTATCAGACGTGCAAGCCAAAGTTGGTAAAATATGGCAAAAGAGTGCAACAGTTACTAACTCAAATTCCCTTCTATGTCCTGAAAAGCATACCGCATACAAAAAATAGCAGAGCGGACGCATTAGCCAAACTCGCTAAAGAACTGGCTGACGAAAACCTCGATGACGTGAAGATCGTTGTACAAAGCCGTCGGGTTCTTTCACCAGCAGAAATGTCTCCGGAGTCGTCTGAAGAAAAGGAAGAGACCAAGCAAACAACCCTACAAATAGAGGACCAAGGAAGGGCTAAGGATTGGAGAGAAGTCTTTATTGACTACTTCAAATCCCGCCGAACACCTGAAGACGCATCCTCAAGACATCAGCTCATGAAATGAGCTCTGTCTTTCGCCTTCGTCAACGATACTCTATATAAGAGATCGTTCAACTCTACGTGACTGAGATGCCTGGGACCGGAAGAAGTAAGGAGAGTCGTCTAAGAAACTCACGATGGACTTTGCGGTTCTCATCAAGCCGGGCCAAAGATGAAGCTGAAGATCAAAAGAATGAGCTACTATTGGCCCACGATGATTCAGGACTGCCTCGAATACGCGAAGCAGTGCCACTCGTGCCAAATTCATGGAGACTTCATCCACCAGCATCCAAACCCACTACACCCAACAGTAGCTAGCTGGCCGTTTGAAATGTGGGGAACCAACATAATTGGACCCATCGAACCAGCGTCTTCCAAAGGACATCGGTTTATATTGGCGATAACTGATTACTTCTCTAAGTGGGCAGATGTCATACCGCTAAGAGAAGTGAAGACGGAGAACATCCTCCATTTCTTCAAGACACACGTCATCTATCGGTTCGGCACTCCGCGACGGATTATCTCCGATAACGGGCCGGCCTACAGAAGTCACAGAATCAGCCGCTTCGCACAGCTGCATAACATAGACTAGAGATACTCTTCGGTCTATAATCCCCGAGCTAACGGTCTAGCTGAGGTTTTCAACAAAACCTTGACAAAGATCATAAAGAAGACAGTGTCCAAAAATAAAAAGGACTGACATGAGAGACTACATGAATCTCTCAGGGCGTATCGAACTATGTTCAAAACGGCTACAAATACAACGCCGTATGCATTGGTATTCGGCACGGAAGAAGTACTCCCCTTGAAGATAGAGTTACCCTCTCTATGAGTGGCGGTTCATTACAAACTAATAGATGAAGAGAATGCTCAGCTTCGGCTTGAGGAGCTCGACGCCCTCGATGAAACTTGTCTCATAGCGCAGCAAAACCTAGAAGCTTACAAAGCAAAGATGACATGCTCATACGAAAGATTAACTAGGCCGAGAACATTCCGCCAAGGCAAACTCGTGCTAGTGGTCAAGAGACCTATGATCCTCAATCATTCCAAATGGGGGAAATTCGAGCCAAACTATGAGGGCCCGTACATTATAGACAAAGTCTACCAAGGTGGGGCTTACTTGCTCAAGGATATGCATGGCGAAAGACCTTTCCGGCCAATAAATGGCCAATTCCTTAAGAAATACACTGCCTGACGAGTCACGGCCCAGGTTAATGATAGATGACGATGCTTGTGTCCGCTCGCTGTCTTCCTGAGTACCAAACTCTTTAAGTTCTATCCGGCAAAACTTCGCCGCAAAAACTCGCCACGGACCGACACGTCCCTAAACTAACAATGGACCGCAATGTTCTGAAACTAGCTACTGACCGAAAGGTCCCTAAACTAACAATGGACCGTAATGTCCTTAAACTAGCTACGGACCGAAACGTCTCTAAACTAAAAATGGACCGCAATGTCCTGAAACTAGCTACGGGCCGAACCGTCTTTAAACTACTATGAACCGCAGCATCCTTAGGCTAACGCGGCCAAAAAAAGGGTACGACCATAAGAGAAATGGGCACAGATGAAAACCGGAAAGGGCTCCGTGAGTAAAAACAGCAGGGCTACCGGCGAGTTTGTAAAACCCCGAAAGGGCGCAGACTCGTAAAAAAATTCATGCACACTTGCAAGGTCCTCTCGACCTTGTAAGGAGAAAATACCTGTTTGAGATCCTTATGACTCACAAGGGAGAAACACACTTAGGAATCCCTACGATTCCTAAGGAGAAATTACACTTACGAGATCCTCACGATTCGTAAGGAGAATCCTCTTATGAGACCCTCACGGCTCATAGGATTCAAAATCCTTAAGCTACAAGGATCTGAACCTGTTCTTAAGCCATCACATTCTCCAGATTGCCCTATAAACGGTTCAATATTGACCCTTGTATACAATCCACGGGCATAAATAAACGTCTCCCCCACCAAGTTCCACCAATGGTGCGAAATGTCCTCATGTGGTAAACGACACTTGTAAGTCCCTTCGACTTATAAGGAGAAAACGCTCTTGTAAGATCCTTACGACTTATAAGAGAACACGCACTTAAGAATCCTCACGATTATTAAGGAGAAAATGCACTTACGAGATCCTCACGACTCGTAGGGAGAAACACCTTTATGAGACCCTTACGGCTCATGACGTCGAAAGCCTTAGTCGACAGGGTCTTAACCCCGTTTGCTAAGCCACCTTTGTTCGAATCGACAAAGGCAACTGATGATTCGCTCCTGGCAATATCCCAATTGTAGCGATGCTGATGCCTAAATCGGTAACAAATTCCAAATCCTTTCACGGCAAGTGATGATTTGCTTCTGGCAATATTCCAATCGCAGCGATACTGATGCTAAGATTGGTATCAGATCTCAGGTCCATACTCGCAATAAAATTAGTGAGCCAAAAATACAAAAAAATATATATAGCCGAAATGATTGGGCTACTCGCAACAAAATCAGCAAGCCAAAAATACAAAAAATATATATAGCCGAAATGTGCTGGGTTACGGCAGCGCCCAGGCCATCAAACTGTGGCCAAATGTGGAACAAAAATTTACTAAACTAACGCTACCATTACCCGATACCCGGATCTACCTTAAACCCTAAACTAGCAAGCTTTATAAAGAAGTTAGAATGGCTATACCGAGTTGATCCGTGTCCTTCGGTCTTCATTCCAAGCTCCTAGTGATTCCTTGATCAAGTTTGGTTGCCGGTCTTCCTCCATCTACGATGATCCACCTGAGGGAAACGACGTAAGTTTTAGCTTCGTCGAACGAGGCAACCGACGCTCCAAGGTTACTAGCAATGGAGAGTGTAGGTGTAGGATGTGTCACCATAATTTTCTCTCATCACATGTGCTCAATGAGAAACCATAGAAGATGAAGAAGGAGGTGAGGAATCATATGGCATGAGCATCTCAAGAAAATGGCTAAATCTTTTGTGAGAATGAGAGTGTGGAGAAATGCAAAGTGAAGAATAGAATGAGCAAGCCCCCGCCAAAAATTGTGGCAGCCTCTTCACCCTCACCCAATCAATAATGCACAAAAAAATATCGCATTCATTTTCCATTAAACAATTGTGAACTATACCTCTCTACATGCTCAAACCCATGCTCATGCCAACTCACCCCTCCACCTCATTTCCTTATTTGATTTTCTAAAAAAAAAATCCAATAATGAGGTGGCCATCTTCTAGAAGCCATTCCATATAAATACGGAATGCAACGGGGTACACGTATTGAAATACATATACGCGTATTCATACAGAAATACGAATAGCCAAGAGAGAAAATAAATAGTGAACAATAATACTAGAATACGTATATACAAATACAAATACAAATTATTAAATCAAAATTTGATTTAATAATCCAGCTTAATCCTAAGCCTCTAGTATTATCAACCGTCCGATTAAAGTCTGCGCAGCATGTGCACATATTTAATCGGACACCTGTATGTACCAACATACCTCATGTACACCATATCGCCTGAACCGTGAAAACCCTCCGTGTGGGACTCTAAAGACTCGTCAATACGCTGGCAGTGGGTTTAACCATAAGCACGTCAGCGGCACTAGCTGTACGTAACGGCTATCCAGGTATTGAGCGAAAGAGAGGCCGACGAGCAAACTCATCCTGAACCCCTACTGAGCCTGACAGTGACAATATCCGTACAGTCTGGTCTGTTTATCTAGGAGTATCGCATATCGAGTCTAGGGGGTAGATAAAAGCAGACCCCTAACAACGCGACATTTAGTGTCGGCATGTAACCCATCACCACCTGAGAAACTATCGATCCTGGATCGGTAATTCTCATCCACCGTAGCCATGGATTTCTGGTGATGGCCACCCGTGCACTACGCGACATCAACCCCTAATACCGGGAGAGAAGAATCCCCGACGATCCGATCACTGCCTCCATGTGGCTCGGGACTGTACCCAACTAAAACCTGTTTGCACGACTCTTTTGAGCCTTGGTAGGGTAGTAATCAAAGCACAGTGGAAACTCACACGAGACAAATGACGATCTCAGGTCGACAGACTAACCTGTACACATGTCACCTGGGAACTGCTATCTGACAATAGGTATAATACCAACTAGCAGGTTCCCGGCGAGTCCGTCCAGTGTACTCATAACCCAATGAGCACCTGTATACTATCTTAGGTGAACAAACTAACACCAATGGCTTGTGAGACCTGGCCACCGCCCCTCATCGGGGTCTCGATCAGTATACACTAGTCTATGCTGGAGTATCGATGCCCAGTCTCGATACTCTCACGACTAGGGACATCTAAGGATGTGCTTATAGACCCCCAGCCCCCACGTATATGATCGCCATCATAATGCTGGTAGTCAAGCAAGAATCGTATGGGCTCTATCAACATGTACATGGTGATAAAGGAAAAACATATAGCATACTATCATCTCGAGTAAGACTGTTCTACCGGTATAGGTCCTCACTCAATCATCACAATCACCTGTCCGCCACTATGATAATTTCCTTGAGGGCACTATAGCCAACAATCTCCCACTTGCACTTAAGGCCAATTATTGCGGTGTCGTATACTCACTGCTCTTGTGATACCGAACACCAAACTTCTCTACTAATCAGTTTCGCAAAGCCCATTTGTGAAACTATTGCGTTCGAGAAATAGCCTCAGTGAGTGGATCCGCTCCAATGTTTCTTTATGTATCTCTCTATATCTCAACTTCGCGGAGAAAACTATCTCCCGAAATGAGCAATACCTGCCTTAGAATTTGTTTGGATATCTGATGGGACCCAGTTCATAAATGAACTCCAAATCCAACAAATTTCTTAGACTGTATCATATACTGAATTTAATCAGTATTCTACACCATGCCTTTCCTCAGTATCCACTTGGATCACCTATCCAACATACTGTCCCTCAATAGAGGGAAAAACTATAATTCTGACAGCCACTCTATCATCCAGGTCACCTTGGAAGCCTGAAATGATAACGTCTCCTGAAGGAGGCTGCCGTTACCATATCCCAAGAACATTCACTTATGTTCATAAACTGCTTCCCTACATTTCTCCAGGATTGGATTAATATATGTTTATTGCAGCTAGTGCAAAAACAACATCTGGTGTGGTACTTAACATTTCATGATTAACTCAATTACCTAAGCAAGTGATATGCTAATCATGCAGATCCCTCTCCCCTTTAGTCTGTAAGACACCTTTAGAGTGGGTGACTCCATCACTTGCAGGTACACCACCATGCCATGAGTCGTCCATTCTAAAATACCTTTAGAATAATGTCAAAGTACCCAAATTAGGATACTTCCCAAATCTAAATCTAAAACTATAGATCTAGTAACCAGAAACCCTGATATTATATCCATATCCTATGTAGAGAAACAACTGTGTGAAAACCACGGTATAACCGATCGTAGTATAGGAATTTCACTTCCTATAAAGTGCATGTCATCCCAAATACCAGGACATCACACCCTACAACCTTCTTACCAGATCAATCTCCTATTCTGATGAAGTCAAAACCTATGACTGTCACATCAAAAATAGATGATCTATTTCCGCTATACCTGCTTTAGTCTATAAATAGACATAAGCTACTTGCCCACTATCCTTCCGCTGCGCCCACTGACTACAACAACCCTCTGGCAGAGTCATACACACGTGCACTTCCAAAGCTAGTTTAGAACGACGCTATACTCATCCTGCTGCTGGGTCTTATAGTCTATAACAGCAGAAATGGCAAGTCTGTTGAAACAAGAACCTCCCTGCCACCGTCTCTGAGAAGACCGAAGTACCTCTCGGGTGCCTGAGGTTACCCACCAAATCTGCGGAGTGCCTAATGGAATATCGAAACTAATTGAATTCTTAGGTTCTATTAAATCTTCAGTGATCGTTTGTGGTTCTGGAATTAGTTCCAGTTTTACCATACTCCCACTTTTATTCTGAAAAAATCCATTTTACTAAAACTGTGGCGAGTTGAGAACAATATAAATATTGATCTTCCTGATGGTAGAAAGTTAAGCCTCGTCAAAGCCTGGGATAACCCACAAATAGCCATTACTGAAACATGCCTTGAGTTTATCCGGATTCTGGTTTTAAGCATCAGATAACTCCTTATACCTTAACATAGTTAAGATATAAATTGATTCTATATGTATCTAATATAGAAATAAAAGCACTAATTTAATTGGAACCAGATTCAAAATCATGCAGCTGTCTCCAGTGCATATTAACCAAATGGAAGGAGGTCATTCAGCATTGCTCAACTAGGAGTGCATCCATATATGAGTAACCTGAAAGAGAAGCAAGTTCTCAAAACCATTACTATTAACGGAATACCAAACACAAGTATCTACATCTTCGATTTCCATGAAGAATCCTGATACTTCCAACAGATGGTTCTCTAATTTATTCTTATACCTATAACTTCTTAATATCTGGACCTTACATTTCAACGAAATACTTGTCCAGAACTGGAGAAGTCACAAGTAAACAGAATATAGTACGAGTACCAAACCCTTTGTCCTAATGGACACCGTACAACATACAATACTTTGTTTAAGTCCACTGAGTTTAATAACTCAAACCCTGTGCGTCGTAGGTTGAAAAACTATATTATGATTAAGAAGAATTACATCGCTGTTGCATGCACCTTACCTAATCACCACATGATATAGGTAAATATCACAGACATAATATCAAAAAGTTATATCTCACTTTATAAAATAAACGTACAGATATATCAGTTTGAAATTGGTGCATAATAACGGATATTCAAAACCAAATATTTGCCCTCCGGCAAAATCCAGACGATTTCCTCAAATATCACCAATTACAACGAATTCTGATATAATGAGGATCTAATCACCCAATTCCCAATATTTTACTCTCACTCACCATCCGTAATAACATACAGATATAAGAAACTGATCTGGTAAACACATACCCTGGAGTTAGATTCCAATTGGGAAAACAGTTTTCAATTAACGTCGCACAGTTAAACTGAAACATGAAAATGTTTCAAAAGGGTTTAACTGGTATTCCTAGTAACGCCTCTTTCACTATCCCGATTCATGATAGCAACCATATACTTACCTGCCCTCACTCCAATCCCTTTATTATATCTTTACTATTACCTTCTATATACCTTCTTTAGGTTAATTGGTTTTCTTCCTTCCCTACTTTTCGGCACCAGCCTAAGGTTTAGAAGAAGACTATCCAATAAGCGTAATAGGTGTATTCTCCTAATCCTAGGAGCCCTCACAACCTGAGAAAAGGCAATGGGAAAAGACATCTGAATAATCCTATTCTATTTCTCCTGAACCGGAAACCATCCTCGAATCTGGAACGAATTCCTTCGAGTTCATATATAACTATACGATGGCATATCCAATAGAAGTGGATATCCGTAGTGATACAGAGTGTTCGGGAGAAATGCAAAGTGGATGTAGGAGTGGCAGGGGTATACACTTTTTGTCGTGAATGATAACAGTCGCAATTTTCTTTGTCGTTATTCTAGTCCCTTTATATGTCTCTACTTATTACCTTCTGTACACCACACTTAGGCTTAATTGGTTTTCTTCCTTCCTCACCTTTCGGCACCTGCCTATAGTCTAGAGGAAGGCTATCTAATAAGCTCAATAGGTGTACCCTCTCCTAATCCTAGGAGCCCTCACAACCTGAGAGAAGGTAAAGGGAAAAGACAACCGAATAATTTTATTCAATCTCTCCAGAACCAGAATTCATCCTCGAATCTGGAACAAGTTTCGAGTTTGTATGTAACTATACGATGGATTTATCCAATAGAAGTGGATGTCCATAGTGATACGAGGTGTTATGGAGAAATGCAAAGGTGATATAGAAGTGGCAATTATGTATGCGACACCGTGACATTCCAAAAGTCAAATTGTTTTAAGAAGGTTCGGTTAACTTGGTTCATGAGTTTTAGTCAAGGTTCGGGCCATGGTTGCTGCTAAAGAGAGACAGAAAAGAAACACTCAGCGTGCACTCTAATCTAGATCAGAATGGTTAATTACTTTATCTAATTAGGATGGCTCCCACTGTTTCCTCGAATTCTCCTCCAAACCCAAAAGGAGAATTAGTCGGAATCACCCGAGGAGTAATCTTACTCATTAGTGGGAATCGGGATCCAACTCTCATCGCATGATAACTTGATGGAAGCCACTCAAGTTACCACACTCCAGAAGGTATGCGCATGCCTGGCAAGTTTCCTGTTTGTTTGAAACTCCCGATGTGATTTTTAACCCCTAGGACCCAAGTGACCTTGACAATGCCAACATATCAAAGAGTCCTAATCAAGTTCAACCCGTCATTATCTTGATTGCGTTAAACCCACCCGTATGAGTCCTTGACAATGCCAACATAACTGTACGACTATCCTAACCAATCCACATATCTATGCGACAAAAAAGTATTACAGAGCTACCGAACACTATGCCTCGGCAATGCACGACATACGTAGCACGAATACTAAGCAAAACTAATCTGAAATGACGGAGGGTTACGGCTGGTTTTTGGTGAAAAACCTTTAACGTAATGAACTTGATATCGTTGAAGGAATCCAAGTGGTTTTACAAATATATAGTGGCAAAAACTTTGCTAAAGAGGTCACTCACGATGAAGGGATCTCGGCTCTTTCCTCGTCGAATGAGGTGCAGGATATTCCAAACTGAATACCACGATGCAAAGCAAAAATAATCGACTATAGTGAAGTTATAACGTTGACGCAAACTTTTACTCAAGGGGACACTCCCGATGAAGGGATCTCGGCCCTTGCCTCGTCGAATGAGGTGCTGGATATTCATAACCGAATACCACTGTGTAAAGCAAAAGAGAACGTCTGTAATATCAGGTTTTAAAAACTCGGTTCCAATAACATCATATAGGTTTGTTTTATCCTTGCATTGATAAGAATCAACACAGTCCCATCAATTAATCACACTAGAAAAGAATGAAAATAAAATGTACGTATATGCCATCCGCATTCGCCACTGGGTCCCGTCATCACCCGTTAGGTTACTTAACTAACGACAGAGCGGGGACTGGGCTAGCGCGGGTGCAAAACATATACAACATCTACTAGTATATATATATATATATATATATATATATATATATATATATATATATATATAACAATTGTCCCAGGCATGATATAAAGCAACATCACAGAAGTATCACAGAAGCAACACAGAATGGTGGATAATCCTGGAGCCCCGGGTTTCACTTGAGCCGTAAATAAGACCCGACGTTCCCTGTCGTGTGGATAGCCTGTGCAATGAAACCTAGACCCCTACGAGTGCGGCAAGTTACCCGCCAAAATCAGAAGTGAGGCAACCCCCTTCAACAACGTGAATGGGCCACCCAGCACTTCACGGAATCCGGTAACTTGAGCAACCCTCCGTGGGTCAACCTATACCCCCTACGAGTGCGGCGAATAGCCCGCCAATTCTAGAGTAAGATCCCCACCGTCTCAGCGCCATGAGATGCGGACCCGTTGCCCTCTAGAACCCGGCTATTCGTGCACTCCACCGCGGGGTAATCCTAGTTCAAAAAAGAAAGTAATATACAAGGGTGACATCGACCTCAACCCGGTCGTGTCCCAAACGAATAATATACAAACTGGCAGTGACGGTAGTCCACATGTCGGAAGCTCGCCCCGCAATATCAAATGTACAAATGGAACTAAACTATACTAACATTGCACCAAAGCTATCCACCACGACGATCTAACTAACATCACAGCACAACACAGAATATCAACGTGAATGTCACGTTCGCAAACCCGTCTAAAAGAACTATAGCAGTTAGACAAGTTGTACCGATCTAATGAAATTCACGGTCGTAGATAGTAATGTAAGTACTGATAAACATTTAAACAGAATTAAAACATCGACTTCGAAACACCCCGAATTGCCCCCGAACAACTGATAACATACTATCAAAAATGGGCAAAACAAACAATACCACTGAACCAATATTCCAGAGACCAAACAACACCTAAAATACAATTCCCTATTAGGGCCGGCCAGCTCGGAAAAAGAAGCAATGTGCTCGGGTCAATTTTTTGGGAATGAGCTCATATTTGGGGTGCAGTCTAGTTGTTACTCAAATAGTTTTCTGCAGTTGTTTTAAATTTTTTTTGAAGACTTTGAAAATCGACAGAGACTGAAATCTACAGTGCATCGTTTTCGGGTTGTTTTGATTTCGAAACATTAACATTGTCTAAACTAGCTAGGTTAGGGTTTAAAGGCTGGCTCTGATACTATGCTGGGTTACGGCAATGCCCCGGCCATCAAACCGTGGCCAAATGCGGAACAAAAATTTACTAAACTGGTGCTATCATTACCCGATACCCGGATCTACCTTAAACCCTAAACTAGCAAGATTTATAAAGAAGTTAGAATGGTTATACCGAGTTGATCTGTATCCTTCGGTCTTCATTCCAAGCTCCCAGTGGTTCCTTGATCAAGTTTGGTTGCCGGTCTTCCTCCATCTACGATGATCCACCTGAGAGAAACGGCGCAAACTTTATCTTCGTCGAACGAGGCAACCGACGGTCCAAGATTGCTAGCAATAGAGAGTGTAGGTGTAGGAATGTGTCACCATAATTTTCTCTCATCACATGTGCTCAATGAGCAATCATAGAAGATGAAGAAGGAGGTGAGGAAATATGTGGCATGAGCATCTCAAGAAAATGGCTAAGTCTTTTGTGAGAATGAGAATGTGGAGAAAAGCAAAGTGAAGAATAGAATGAGCAAGCCCCCACCAAAAATTGTGGCTGCCTCCTCACCCTCACCCAATCAATAATGCACAAAAAAATATCTCATTCATTTTCCATTAAACAATTGTGAACCATACCTCTCTACATGCTCAAACCCATGCTCATGCCAACTCACCCCTCCACCTCATTTCCTTATTTGATTTTCTAAAAAGAAAATCCAATAATGAGGTGGCCATCTTCTAGAAGCCATTCCGTATAAATATGGAACGCAACCCGGTACACGTATCGAAATACATATAACGTAATCATACAGAAATATGAATAGCCAAGAGAGAAAATAAATAGTGAACAATAATACTAGAATACGTATATACAAATACATATATAAATTATTGAATCAAAACCTGATTTAATAATCCGGCTTAATCCTAAGCCGCTAGTATTATCAACCGTCTGATTAAAGTCTGCGCAGCATGTGCACATATTAATCACACACCTATATGTACCAACATACCTCATGTACATCATATCGCCTGAACCGTGAAAATCCTCTGTGTGGGACTCTAAAGACTCGTCAATATGCTGGCAGTGGGTTTAACCACAAGCACGTCAGCGGCACTAGCTGTACGTAACGGCTACCCAGGTATTGAGCGAAAGGGAGGCCGACGAGTAAACTCATCCTGAACCCCTACTGAGCCTGACAGTGACAATATCCGTACAGTCCGGTCTGTTCGTCTAAGAGTATCGCATATCGAGTCTAGGGGGTGGATAAAGTCAGACTCCTAACAATGTGACATTTAGTGTCGGCATGAAACCCATCACCACCTGAGAAACTATCGATCCTGGATCGGTAATTCTCATCCACCGTGGCCATGGATTTCTGGTGATGGCCACCCGTGCACTACGCGACATCAACCCCCAATACCAGGAGAGACAAATCCCCGACGATCCGATCACTGCCTCCATATGGCTCGGGACTGTACCCAATTAAAACCTATTTGCATGACTCCTTTGAGCCGTGGTAGGGTAGTAATCAAAGCACAGTAGGAACTCACACGAGAAAAATGACGATCTCAGGTCGATAGACTAATCTGTACACATGTCACCTGGGAACTGCTATCTGACAATAGGTATAACCAACTAGCAGATTCCCGGCGAGTCCGTCCAGTGTACTCATAACCCAATGAGTACCTGTATACTATCTTAGGTGAACAAACTAACACCAATGGCTTGTGAGACCTGGCCACCGTCCCTCGTCGGGGTCTTGATCAGTATACACTAGTCTACACTGGAGTATCGATGCCCAGTCTCGATACTCCCACGACTAGGGACATCTAAGGTTGTGCTTATAGACCCCCAGCTCCCATGTATATGATAGCCATCATAATGCTGGTAGTCAAGCAAGAATCGTATGGGCTCTATCAACATGTACATGATGATAAAGACAAACCAGATAGCATACTATCATCTCGAGTAAGACTGTTCTACCGGTATAGGTCATCACTCAATCATCATAATCATCTGTACACGACTATGATAGTTGCCTTGAGGGCACTATAGCCAACAAAATGATTAGGCAACTCGCAATAAGAAGCAGCAAGTAAAAATAAAAAATAGCCGAAATGATTGGGCAACTCGCAATAAAAAGCAGCGAGTAAAAAGAAAAATAGCCGAAATGAATGGGCACCGTGAAAAATAGCCGAAATGATTGGGCAATCGCGACTTTCGCGATATAAAAAGCTAAAATGATAGAGCATCGCGGAAGGAAATAAAAAAATGATGAAAGAATGAAACTTTTGCCCTACATGTGAGTCTATACTGACCCATGTATACAATCTATGGGCATAAACGAAAAGGGAACTACATTTCCCAACAAACTCTGTCAAAGGGAGACTCAGATCTCGATGGCAACATCTGCATCTCAGAAGATAAACACGGCGTTCCTTCCCGACACCGCAGAAACCGGAGCAAGTCAGACACTGACCTCCCTACCGGAACAACGCTCCGTCTCGGAAACAAGTCAGCCAATGACCTCCTCATCAGAACAACGCTCCGTCTCGGAAACAAGTCATCCAATGACCTCCACGCCGGAACAACGCTCCATCTCGAAAATAAGTCAGCCAATGACCTCCCCGCCGGAACAACGGAGCCGCCGGAACAACGCTCCGTCTCGGAAACAAGTCAGCCGATGACCTCCTCGCTGGAACAACGCTCCATCTTGGAAACAAGTCAGCCAATGACCTCCCCGCCGGAACAACGCTCCGTCTCGGAAACAATTCAGCCAATGACCTCCCCGCCGGAACAACGCTCCGTCTCGGAAACAATTCAGCGAATGACCTCCCCGCCGGAACAACGCTCCATCTTGGAAACAAGTCAGCCAATGACCTCCCCGCCGGAACAATGCTCCGTCTTGGAAACAAGTCAGCCAATGACCTCCCTGCCGGAACAACGCTCCGTCTCAGAAACAAGTCAGCCAATGACCTCCCCGCCGGAGCAACGCTCCGTCTCGGAAACAAGTCAGCTAATAATCTCTCGACTCGTCTCGATCCCCAGGGAAATCAGTGTCTCTGCGCAAACCTCTTAACCCATAAATAGAAAACCCTCTTGTGAGATCCTTACGACTCTCAAGAGAAAACACACTTAGGAGTCCTCACGACCCCTAAGGAGAAATTACACCTACGAGATCCTCTCGACTCGTAGGGAGAAACGTCTTTATGAGACCCTCACGACTCATAAAGTTGAAAAAGTCTTAGGTAGCAGACCTAAACCTGTTTTCTAAGCCATCGCTGCCCTACAAAGGAGATCAAGATAGACTATCTACAAAATACATTTACCAAAGGGATACGCCCATATAAAATGAAGGATTTCTTTTATTCATTAATTCTAGTGAATACAAAATACATTTCACAAAGGAATCAAAATAAATATATGTTATTCATAAACCGCAAGTTTACAATAAAAAAAGGGGGGTACAAAGACGGTTATTGAGGAGGAGGCGTTTTCAACAAATCAACCAGCTGCTCGCGCGCTTCTCTCAATCCTCTCATAATCGGCCGCCGCGGCCAACTCCGCCTCGACTTGGGCCGTTGTCGCAAACAAGACGAAAGCTTTTCATCGGTTCCTAGCATAGCAGCTTCGCAGTCCTGCTCGACCCGCTCGGTAGAGTCAAGCGTCCATCTCAGTGTCAACCCATCCGAGATGCATCGCTGGAGATTGTCGAAGGCAGCTTTTAACTGCTCAGCATTCGCTTCAATCTGAGCACGTAACCGGGCAGATTCGCTTGAAGCTACTTCATGTTCCTTTTGCCTCAGGGTCGCCTCTTGTTCAAAATAGCAGATGAAAGGAACACTACTCTCGACCCACGCAGCCCGCTGGGAGTTGAAAGCTAATTCTTCAGGAGCGAGACGCTTGAGCTCGATCTTGTGCAGGCAAGCCTCGATCTTTCTGCAGTAATTAACCCAAGACTCGAAGATACCTTCATTATGGAAGTTCATGAGCGTCGCTAGCATAGGATAACCTCAGCAGCAAAATCAGCAGCGGATGTGAGGGCCTCGGCGTCAAGATCCTCGATGAATTCGCTCAACACTTACCGGCTATTCGCAGCACACTTGGAAGAGGGGCGTTTAGCAAAGGGCCCTGCCGGCATTAGGATGCGAGACTCAAAGGGAGCTGGAGCCGGTGCGATTGCTGCAAAACAAATTATGGTCAAATGTCGACTCGGGAGGTAAAGAAAATACACGAGTGATGGAGTCTACTATACCGGCTGTGGCAGATGGCAAAATTGGGAGTACCGGAGGTGCGGCTATTCTCTCGTCCCCTCCTCCGATCCGTGATGCTGCGATCAATACAAGGAAGACTTAGCAACAATACGACTATTCATAAAAAAGGGGAGACAATAGACGAAGGATATACTAACCAATACCAGCAGGCGGAATGACTTCCGACTGGAAAGAGAAATGCGGGTTCAACACCTGGTATAGATGGTCGAAAAGGAATCCTGTAGAGTTGCGACAATACACGGTCAATACAAGGAAAATGGTGTTCATAGTTAAACTAAATAAATCGCAAAGCTATACCTTCTAGCATTTCGGAGGACATAGGAGAAGGCGAGGGAACAACAACCATCATGGCGGCGACCGGAGATGCTTCAGATGGCACAATCTCAGCGTTCACTGCACCTACAAACAAAACATCGTCAGAAGAAGCTGAACGGGATTGAGAAATAAAAAGAGAACGGTGACTCAAGACTTACCTAATGGGTCATCAACCAAAACCGCGACGGAAGCATCACCAGGCGTAGCAGCTTCTTCGCTCTCCCTCGGAGGGGTAGTTTCTGCGCCCATGGCTTCATCCCCTGATTCGATGAGGGCCGTCATGATGCTTATGATGCCCGCTGATACCAGAGAGCCACACGGGGAAAGAGCAGCGATCTGGACGGTCCCAGATTCTAGAGAGAGGGTAGCAATTTTGGGCACGGTAACCGCCAGGCTTTCACCCGTCATCCCATCGCCAAGACTCGGCCTTAAAAAAATGCATGTGTCAAAATTCGAAGATCAAGTTCTAGTAAAAGACTCAGCGTTACGTTACCTTGGGGCAGCTTTTCAGTTTTTTTTCCGAGTCGCGCGTGCAATCTGTCTACGGGCGGTAGACAACGTAGGGGGAACATCCGCCGAAAGAGTATCAGCAAGGGGGATGCCGCTTGAGCCTACATCCACAGCCAAACTGGCATCGCATTCCCTCGCCACACGCTTCCTATGCTTCTTTTGGGTCTAAGCAGTGAGAAATAATCTCCTCAAGACCTTTGACAAAGGGACGTCGTCGTCCGAACCAAGCTCTGCCTCCGGAGCCGTTACGGCGTCAGACATCGGCTGCTTTAGCGACGCCTCCTGCGGTAATGTTGGGGGAGCTGGGGCCACAATAGCTAGCTCTGGAAGCGTCACTGCACCACCTCTCAGGATCGGTACCGCACTCGGAATAACCTGAGTCAAGGTAGTCCCTGCAATAAAATAAGGGAGAGGGTGATAGCACAGATAAAAAAAGAGGGAATGAAGGCACAATGAACTGAATTATACCAAGACCCAAAGAAGCGCGAAGCCTCGCTTCCTCTTCGAACGTCTTGATGGAAGCCGCTATAGCCTCTTCGGCAGAAATACCTGTTGAAGAAAAGGGCATTAGTAAAAGCATAATAATAAGGAAGGAATGAACGCAGAAAAATACATTGAAGTATACCTGACTTCCCGATGGTGATCAGCGCCGCTTCTTCGCGCGCCAGTCACTCGGAGGCCACAAGGGCAGCCTGTAGATCGGTGTCGGTCACAGGCGTGTCGAACAAGCCATCGTTAGTGCCATACTCACACAAGCCTTCGCTGTAGGGAGCATGGGGCTCCTGGCCGAGTACAACGTCAGCAGAAAAGAGCGACTTCTTCTTTTTCTGTGAGCGAACGCCGGAGGCCGATGACACGAGCTTGCGCTTGACGGGCATTTTTGGGTGACGAGTCCCGATTTCCGTACCCACTCCAGACTCCGGGGACGCTGCAGCTACTGCTTCTACAGGAACACGGGGTAGAGGCTTCTCAGGAAAGGCGTACGGGACCGCAACCGCAGCAGCTTCTCTTAAGGAAGGACCGACAGTGGTCCGTCGCTTTAAGGGGACAGCTGGATTACCGACAGGGACCGCACCCTTGCGATCGAGCAGTAACCGCCTTTCTTCCCTAATAACAGCATCCGTCACATGCTGGTACTACGCCACGTATGCGTTCGAAGCTTTCGGAACGCAGCTCGGCTCACTGATAAAAAAGTTGGACCCGATGTTTAGCCGCATGAAATGGTGCAGCGCGCTGCGGATACCCTCTTCCATAGCAACCGGCTCAGCTAAAAAGGCCTCAAGCGGGACACCCTGATCGTAACTTGACTGTTGAGCGAAACGGTGCGGGTTATACCTCATGAACAGCGCCGAGTCGTTCTTCCTGAACACTAAAAAGCCCGGCTTGATTGAATACAAATGCAGAATCTCCCGAGCCTTCAATGTAGGAGCCCCTTTGAAGGTGGCGCGCAGCGGCTGCACCGTTTTAGTGGATTCCTTGCCGATAGTTAAGACCTTATCGATGAAAGTCATGCTATCCCCAACCGTACGCGGGCGAAGGACCAGACCCCGAGCCTCTCGCTATGACGGATCTAAAGCAGAAGCATCAACTAAAAACATAATCCGGGGAAAATTATAACTGTCATAGAAACGGGGCCATTTATGGACTCCAAAAGCGCCGAGCATATGCTCGATCCATGACGTGAAACAGTGCAGCGGGAGATTTACGGGCTGTACCCCCGGCTAAGTGGTGTCTGCCACTAAGCTGAGGCAATGATACAAGTGAGCCAGCCCAGTGATCCCGACGGCCACTCGCGTTTCGGCAACCATTCGGTGAGCTGGATAGAAGACGGATGGATTCATATAGCGAGGGTACATTGGGAGCACAAACCAGCTTAACCATATGCCAAGGAACCCCAAAAAGAACGCCTCTTCGTCGATGTCTGAAGCTACGAGCTCTGCAAAGGGGATGGCCGGGGTTCCTGGGAGGAAGAAATTCTTTTGATCTGCTTCCGCTGTCGGCTGGCTGTCCAAGCCAAAACCAAAAGGATCGTCGAGCTTGGCGAATTTCGTGGTTTGTTTTGACAAGGCTTCCGGGCGAAGAAAGCGGGTGATGAAACCCGCGAAGCTGACTCCGTGCCCTCCGGACTCGAGGAACAGATGTTGGGGTCAAAATTTACACCCCGGTTGACCGAGTCAAAGTCAAGGTCAACCCCAAGCCAGGTGGGTCCAAGCCTAGGTCAAGCGGGCCCATGCCCAAGTCGAGCTCGCGGCCAGCCTCTTCCATGCCAAAATATAGATCATGTAATAAATAATTTTTATGTAATTTTTTTATGCATGAATGTATGCAAAATGGGCATAAAGCCAAATTTTTGTAAAGCCCATGGCTTATGTGCAAAAAGAAATGGCACATGAGCCATAGGATGGGCAAAATGCCATTTTGTAAAGCCCAAGGGGCTATATGTAAATATGTAAGCCTATATAAGGCAACATGATGATGAATAAAAAAAACTTTTCATTCCCCAAAAATTAGGGCCTGCGCCTCTTTCTCCTTCCTCAAGGTTCTAAAACCTTCTTCTTTCTTTTGAATTAGATCAAGAGTTTTACTCTTCCTTTTTCAAAACTAAATAGTTTTTCACCACAAAACCCACAAAGGAGAACTTGGATCTACCATTAGATCTCAAAAAGAAGAGATTTTTAAAATCTCACATCTCTTGATCTTCAAGATCCTGCCAACAGAGGAGGAAGAAGGAGACCCATCTCCAGGAACCCCACTATGGCGAAGAACTAGGGCTCAAAGGGAGAAGCCCCTTCATCAGCTTCAAAATATCCTAGGAGTTTAACTCCTCATGTGCACACACACACACACACACACACACACACACAAACAAACAAAATAATAAACGCTCCTTTCTGGGAGTACAACTCCCATTGCAGGGACCAAGTCCCTTTTAGCGCCCGAGCGCCCACGTGCTGACACGTGGAGCGCTAGCGCCCGAGCGCCGACCTGCTGACACGTGGGGCGCTAGCGCCCTTGCGCTCCAAGTGCTACCGCCCAAAGCGCTAGCGCCCGAACGCCCACGTGCTGACACATGGGGCGCTAGCGCCCTTGCGCTCTAAACGCTAGCGCCTGAGCGGCCACGTGCTGACAAGTGGAGCGCTAGCGCTCAAAGCGCTAGCGTCCTTGCGCTCAGAGTGCTAGCGCCCGAGCGCCCACGTGCTGACACGTGGAGCGCTAGCGCTCTTGCACTCGAAGCGCTAGCGCCCGAGCGCTCACGTGCTGACACGTAGAGCGCTAGTGCCAGAGCGCCCACGTGCCTGGCACGTGGGGCGCTAGTGCTCAAAGCGCTAGCACCCAAAGCGCTGGCGCTTTTTCCCACGCATCCTTTGGATGCCATTTCCCTTTCTTTTTTTTTTATATATGTGTGTATATACACACACATACTCTACAACACTGTCCCTCTCAAAAAATTTTGGGCTGGGGCGCTGTCCCGTATCCCGCAAGGGGGCTGCTAGTCCCCTTGACCCCCAGCCCGCTATCCGGGTAGCGGGACCCCCGTAAAAACTCTGCGTGGCGCCCGACATATCCAAAACCCCCTTCCAAAACAAAATACACGTACAGTGCACATTGAGTTCGCATGACCAGTTTGACCCGTTAATCGGAGGTTCCCTCGCCCCAAAGGCGATGGGTAATTAACGGCAGCTTAGTCCGCGGCTGCCGAAGATTCGGTGCCCCACAATCAATAAACCCTCGCCTACCCTAGGCAGGGGGAATCTGTAGTACGCCTGACAAGCGTGCGCGTATTCCCATCTCAATGGGGTGACGAAAAAAACCCTACAACAGACTCTTGTAAATATTCAACACCTTGATTAGACTCGGGAATCGATGTTGAATAGCATTCTCCGGAGTGAGACCCATCACGACTGATTTGGTGGCGAAGATGTACTCGTCAGGGGGAAGTATTTCCTCGTAATGTTCCCCTCTGACGGGTAGGCCCAAAATTTCTGCAAATTCCTCCAAGGAAATCGAAATCTCCCGGTCCGATAAAAGAAAGGTGTGAGTCGAGGTATTCCACTGTTCCAAGAAAGCCTTGACCCAGCATACGTGAGGCGCGGGATACTGGAAAAGAGACGCGTAGATAGCAAGGTACAACCCGAGCTTCAGCAGTGACAAGATGTATCGAGCCCACTGCAAGTATCTGGCTGAATTGCGAGGAGTCAAGCCTATCATGTATGCCTGCCCCCAAGGGCGTGACTCGCCCTTACATATGTGCCGCCCCAGAATATCTAAAGCCATTGGCGGCTGTACAGGTATCGAGCCCATAGAGGGGTGGAGGCATCCAACCGTAATCTAGTTAACCTCCTCCACAGCGTAATTCACCTGGGGCAAGTCAGCATAATGAATGGCGGAAATTGGCTCTGAAGACGCCGCACAAAAGAAACTGTGCCGACCCCGAATAATTTGGTTGTACCATAACACCCATAAGTGAAGAGATTTCTGCTCCGGGTAATGATCTTTAATCAGTGCAACAACTTCCCGATCCACAGGCGCGTCGGCATACGCACTCTTTGGGAGAACAAATGGGAAAGAAGAGTCAAAAGACATAGTACCTGCGCGAAAAGAAATAAGGGTTAGATGTCAATACTACATTACAAATTCTGACATTTGGAACTTTAAACTGCAATGCAGGAAAAAGAGACCGAGGGGGACTCACACAATCAAAGTGATGGCTCATCATTGATGAGACAGACAATTATTAAGGAAGAAATCCTAAAAATATTCTCATTTAATAAGAAACTCATTAGGCCAAGGAGTTAAACTCCCTCGAGAGCAGTGCTCTGCAAACACAAATTACATCTGTCAACTTTAATTATATGGGGAATAAAAATTCACCAAAATTTCTAAGAGCCATGCTTTGTGAAAACGATGGAGTAATCCATCAGAACCCTAAAAAGCAAAGCTTTTTCAAGAGTAAAAACTCCAAGATCTTTCAGATCTACAAAACGAACTCTAAGAGTTCTTCATAGAGATGAACAGTGTTCTAATTAATGGGTGAGGTAATCCTAAAAATCCATTTTTAGATCTGTGATCTAATAAGAGCAAAGCTCTGTTTAAGGGGTTCGATTATGATCCTTACCAAATTTGGACAGAGTTCTAACTCTAAAAGGAATTTCCTTGGGCAGAGATCTAAGCTCTTAAGGGAGAATTAAATTCTCAGAAAGATGAACAGAAGTCATCTCAAGGGCCAAAGGCCCTACTTATAGGCGCTGGAAGACGATCCAACTTTCGAGATGATCCAACTGCACTTACATGCGGTGGGAGGGAATTTGTTTCCCCCAATAAGAGAGCAAGGCTCTGTTCAAAATTTGAACTGAGGCAGCGTCTCACGTGCAAAACACGAGAGCGCCAGCACCCAGAGTTAAAAACTCTGAGGCAGTGCTTCACGTGCAAGGCACGAGAGCACCAGCGCCAAGAGTCAAAAACTCAGAGGCAGCGCCTCGTGAAAAGCACGAGAGCGCCAGCGCCAGAACTAAAAGTTCTCCACCATTTGATCAAAGATCCAACGGAGATGATAAATCATCAGAGCACAAAATTAAATTCTGATTGAGGAAATACTCTTCAAATCTTTGTGCTCTGTAAATCAGAGCACCGTTGGATCAAAGATCCAATGGTGATTAAAAATCACCAAGATACAGAATTAAATTTTGATTGAGGAAATACTCCTCAAATCTTTCTAAACAAGAAAGATTATGCTCTGTAAATCAGAGCACCATTGGATCAAAGATCCAATGGTGATTAAAAATCACCAATATACAGAATAAGCTCTGTATGGGAAAGTATTTTCCCAATCTTGGTAAAAACAAGAAAAATGTCTTCTGTAAAACATAAGTCCTTAGATCAAAGATCCAACGATGGATAAATTCCCCAAATCAATTAAGAAATCTCTCAATGGGAGATTTCCTTAACGGAATCAACAAATGTGCCTCCACTATATAAAGACCCCAAGACTTCAAGTCTTACAGAGAGGAACCCCTCCTAAACTTTAAAGTTCAAAAAGAAGAGCAAGCAAAAAGAGCTTGAAGAGAGAGGAAAGAAGAAGAACATTCTTCAAGATAAATAGAGATCATAGTATCTCATCGGCATACCTAAGGGTTTAATCCTTATAAAAGAACATAGTTATATTCTTGGATCTGAGATCCATGAGATAAGTCTCCCACAAATGAGAATTTAATTCTCGGAGGGAAGAATTTGTTCTCGGGGATTGAAGATCCAGGGGAGAACAAAGAATTGAACTCGTTAGAAAAATGCATAAAGAAGGAAATAGCGCCAAGCGCCCCACGTGCACCTCATGTGGGCACTGCTGAAATAAAGAGTGCTCTGCACTCATTGGTTAGCGCCCAGCGCCAAGCGCCCCACATGCCCCTCACGTAGGCACTGCTGAAATAAAGAGTGCTCTGCACTCATTGGTTGGCGCCCAACGCCAAGCGCCCCACGTGCCCCTTACGTGGGCGCTACCAAAATAAAGAGTGCTCTGCATTCATTAGTTGGCGCCCAGTGCCAAGCGCCCTACGTGCCCCTCATGTGGGCGCTGCCGAAATAAAGAGTGCTCTGCACTCATTGATTGGCGCCAAGCGTCCCACGTACCCCCATGTGGGTGCTGTTTAATATAAAGCGCTCTGCCCATAGAGCCCAAAGCCATAAAGAGTGTTTAACACTCTATATAAAAAAAAACACAAAGAAATAGGGTGAGAGTCAGAGCCCATATCAATGCTTAGCATTGTTGCACATAAAAGGGACCGAGCCTAAACAAGTGTTCAACACTTCACTCAAAACTGAGTGGATTGAGCCCAAGTTGACCACAAGTCCCTAATTCAGATCAACCAAGCCCATGTGCTCACAATTTCTCTAATTGGTCTTCGTCCCAAACCCGACTACAGATCTCTCAACCGATATTGGTTCAAGGGTACATCTCCCCACACTTCTGATATATGTCGTCGTAATTCTTCAACGTCTTCAGAGAGGTGGCGGGTCCCGAAAACCAACAATTCAATGGACCGTAATGTTTTAAACTAATTACGGACCGTAATGTCCTTAAACTAGCCCAAGGACCGCAACGTCCTTAAACTAATAACGGACCGCAACGTCCTTAAACTACTGTGGACCGCAACGTCTTTAAACTAAACCCTCACTTTAAAAATGGTGATCTGTGGACCGCAACATCCTTAAACTAATAATGGACCGTAATGTCCTTAAACTAGCCCATAGACCGCAACGTCCCTAAACTAATAACGGACCGCGACATCTTTAAACTAAAATAATAAAGCCGAAATGCTCTTTCTTTGGATCTAAATGATCCTAAAACCTTGTTAAGTAGATCTTAGTCTAAAAATTAGACTAACGTATCCTTAATAGACTTTTAAGTTGATCTTAATCTCAAACAAGGTTAACGATCCTTAAATCAGACCAACCCAAATCTAAGAAAATATAGATTTGGACTAATCCCCGCACTACGGGTGACAACACAAATTAGTCTCCGTATACAATCCACGGGCAACCAAAAATAAAACAAACACACACGACACGAAGTGAACATCTGGAGCAGGAGAAAGTGGTTATCGCTATGCGATAACGTAATTAACTGCAGGGGCTTGCGCCTGCAGGGAAGAGCGTCCCCACAATCAAAAACCCCTTGCCAACGAGGGGGAATCTGACGAAGTCTGCTACAACGGCCGCATCCGTCCAAACCTTCGATGCACGGTGCCATAAATCAACTTGGGATCTTCGGAGAGGTGGACAAATAAATCCAAATAGTATCTACCCCCAAATTCAGGCAAGACGTTTGTCTTCCCGATTTCCGGCGGTAAACAGCGACCTTGAGGTGAAAGGAATATGAAGTGGCTTCAAGCAAATCGGCCCGATTCCGCACCCAGGTTGAAGCGAATACTGCGCAGTTAAAAGTTGTTTTCGACAATCTCCAGAGATGTATTTCGGATGGGTTGACGCTGAGGCGGACGCTTGACCCTACCGAGTGGGTCGTACAGGACTGCGAAACTGCCATGCTAGGAATTGATGAAAAGCTTTCGTCCTGTTTGCGACAACGGGCTCAGGTTGAAGCGAAGTTGGCCGCGGTGGCTGATCACAAGAAAGGATTGAGAGGAGCACACGAGCGGCTAGCTGATTTCTTGAAGACGCCTCCTCCTCAATAACCGTCTTTGTACCTTCTTTTTTTTGTAAACTTGCGGTTTATGAATAATATGTATTCATTTTGATTCCTTTGTGAAATGTATCTTGTATTCAATTGAATTTATGAATAAAAGACATATTTCATTTTATATAGGCGTGTCCCTTTTGCAAATGCGTCTTGTAAATAGTCTATCTTGATCTCCTTACAGGGCAGCGGTGGCTTAGAAGACAGGTTCAGATCTGCCGCCTAAGACTTTTTAACTTTATGAGCCGTGAGGGTCTCATAAATACTTTTCTCCCTACGAGTCGAGAGGATCCCGTAGGTGTATTTTTCTCCTTAGGAGTCGTGAGGACTCCTAAGTGCGTTTTCTCTCGAGAGTCGTAAGGATCTCACAAGAGAATTTTCCCCCCTTCCAAGTCGAGAGGACTCGTAAGTGGTTGTTTTCCCCCTTGCCGAGATTCGACTTTGGAGAGTGTGGCCTGTGAATAGTATGCAATAGTCCATCTTGGACCGACTTGCAGGGCCCCAGTGCTTAGGAAACAGGTCCTTATCCCCATCTCCTAAGGCTTTTCCCTACGAGTCGAAACGAATCGAGAAGTTCTCGCAAGGACACTAATTTCCTCACGAGTCGAGACGAATCGAGAAGTTCTCGCAAGGGTTTCCTAACGTCATGGTTAACTCCTGCTAATAGAAGTCTGTTAGGGTCTGTGGTACTAGGGTTTTTTACCCATCGCACCGTCGCGTTGGCCGATACATTCCCCGATATCCAATCTTGTTGTTCGGGTAGCTCCACGACTGTCGCGTCTCTGATCCCTTCGGGGGTTGGACAAGACGTCTTCAAGTAATCTTTCAGGTAATATTACCGTCGAAAGAGCAAGCATTAGGGATATTCCATGTCGCTTTTTACTTGAGATTAGGCCCATTTTGGGAGCCCCGATGAGTCATGACCACTCCATGCTGGAGTGGGATGGTCTCCGATAGTCTTTCAGGTCTCAATTGTGTTGTCGTCAAGACCCTGAAGCTAGGGATCTTCCTTTGCTTTATTGGTCGGCATTGTGTCTGCAATATTGCGACGAATGTCGAGGTTGTCTCTGTTGTCTGTGAACCGTCGAGGTTTGGAACTAGGGGACTTTGCCATGGCTCCATTTTGTTGATGTCGCACATGTATCCTGCAGGAGAGGGAGGAAGAACGCTGTTGGTTGATCTTTAGGCTGTGGATGCCGCCTTCGAGACTTGGAACTAGGGGCGTTGCCATGGTTCCGAGGTAGTCTCTAGGTTGTCCGTGAACCATCGAGATTTGGAACTAGGGGACTTTGCCGTGGCTCCGAGGTAGTCTCTAGGCTGTCCGTGAACCGTTGAGATTTAGAACTAGGGGACTTCGCCGTGGATCCATTTTGCTGACGTCGTATCTGCTTCTTGTTGGAACGAGAAGAAGAACGATGTTTTTGATTTCTAAGCTTGTAGATGTAGCCACTGAGATCTGGCCTCCCTTTAATGGAGCCTGGTGGGACAATATGGTTCCCTTTTCGTTTGTGCCCATGGATTGTATACAAGAGTCAATGTGATCTCACCTACAGGGCAAGGTTTCATTTTTTTTATTTCTTTCCGCGATGCACTATCATTTCAGCTTTTTATATCGCGAAAGTCGTGATTGCCCGATCATTTCGGCTATTTTTCGCGGTGCCCGATCATTTCGGCTATTTTTCTTTTTCTTTACTCGCTGCTTTTTATTGCGAGTTACCTAATCATTTTGGCTATTTTTGTATGCATATATTTTACTTGCTGATTTTTTTTGCAAGTTGCCCTATCATTTCGGCTATTTCATATGCATTTATGGCTCGCTGACTTTTTGCTGTGAGTATGGAACTCAAGACCTGATACCAATCTTAGCATCAGCATCGCTGCGACTGGAATATTACCAGGAGCGAATCATCATTTCCCGTGCAAGGACTTGAAATTTGATACCGATTTAGGCATCAACATCGCTACCACTGGGACATTGCCAGGAGTGAATCGTCATTTGCCTCTGTCGGTTCGAACAAAGGTGGCTTAGCAAACAGGGTTAGGATCCTGTCGACTAAGGCTTTTGACTTCATGAGCCGTAAGGGTCTCATAAAGATGTTTCTCCCTACGAGTCGTGAGGATCTCGTAGGTGCGTTTTTCTCCTTAGGAATCGTGAGGATTCCTAAGTGTATGTTCTCTTATAAGTCGTAAAGATCTTACAAGAGTGTTTTCTCCTTATAAGTCGAGAGGACTTACAAGTGTCGTTTACCACATGAGGACATTCCTCGTCGTTGGTGGGACTCGGTGAGGGAAACGTTTATTTTTGCCCGTGGATTGTATACAAGGGTCAATATTGAATAGCTTGTAGGGCAATTTGGGGAATGTGATGGGTTAAGAACAGGTTCAGTTCCCTATAGATTAAGGCTTTTTGAATCCTATGAGCCATGAGGGTCTCATAGGGGGAATTTTCTTTATGAATCGTGAGGATCTCGTAAGTGCAATTTCTCCTTAGGAATTGTGGGGATCCCTAAGTGTGTTGCTCCCTTGTGAGTCGTAAGGATCTCATGCAGGTATTTCCTCCTCAAAAGGTCGAGAGGACCTTGCAGGTGTCTTTACTTTAACGAGATTGTGCCCTTTCGGGTTTTCACAAACTCGCCGGTAGTCCTGCTGTTTTTACTCACGGTGCCCTTTCGGGTATTCATCCGTGCCCATTTCGCATGCGGACGTACATTTTTTATTTTTTTATTTTTTTTGCACGATAAAACTCTCAAGAATAATTTCGTCGCATGTGATCCATCCGTTTGCCGGTGGGATTTGAGTTGCAGCCCTCACCGCTGGGACTTATGGACTTGCATTTCACTATCGCCGTGTTAGAAGTGACGTTGTTAGTTTAAAGACAATTCGGTTCAGCAGGGTTACTAGGCACTCTCACAAGGGTCTACAAGGCATCAACCATGCCCGATTTAAAATTTAGACGTGTCGAACAACCCAAACCAAGATCTTTAAACTAGAGATTAGGCGAAACAAAGCATGTAAACATCTTTACATCTAAGAGTTTGGGATTACAATCTTTGTAGTCCAGTCCTTAACTTCTAAAGCTCCGTGTTGAGGTCCCTTCACTGCGACCATCGAGTACCCGGACTCTAGAGAGGCTCCATGAAGAGAAAGATGCAAGCTTGCTTCCGATCTTCGATAATAAAGATGATCTACCTTGAAGTTTCTTTAACACAAGCTCTCACTCACAAATGAAGTGAACACCCTAATCTAAATGGCTAGGATAGATTAGGATGATGAAGTAGGATTTTAGCTCTCATTTATTTTCTTAATCTCACTCATTTTCATCACTAAGTAAAAAGCTAGAAAGCTTTGCAAAGAGGAAGAAGAAGATGAATTACTTTGTGATGAATAATGAATTGTAGTGATAATTATAAATGCAACCCATGGTTAAAGATGAAGAGGCTAACCATTGTAGAGAGTTTACTAGGGTTAAGGGTTTGGGTTGGGTTAAAGAATATCAAGCAAAATATCTAAACAAAATATCTTTGCAAGAAACAAAAATAAAATCTTCTAGAAGCTTCTAGAAAAGTTTAACCCAAATCAAACCCTAACCATGTTTAATCTCCACTAAGTATGTTGCATTAGTAATCATAACTTGTTACAATATTATATATCACATATACAATATTTATTGTAACAAAATAAAATAATACTATTAACATATATCGCATATATATCAATGTATTACCCGAATGAGAAAAAGAATCTTTTAGTGAGCTTATATTAGTTAATATAATTTAATATATAAAATATATAATTATACATTAAATTATCGAATCAACACTTGATCCGATAATCCGGCTATTTCACAAATAATCGACTAATATAATCTGTATCAGTTCATCGGATCAACACTTGATCCGATGACCCGGCTATATCACATATACCTGGCCGATATCTCATATCGCGAGAATCTAATACGGTATCACATACACGTATTGTTCTCGGTCCCGCACATATCATATATGTGCTCCTACTCCATTTTTCCTGAGCCAGGAAACCTCTGTGTAGGACTCTAAAGAACCGTCAATACGCCGGCAGTAGGTGATGATCATATCAAACACCCACAAGCTGCAAGCGGTCAGCTAAATGTAACAGCCACCTAGGTATTGAGCGATCAGAAGATCAACAAGCAAGCCTGTACATTCTCCTATTAATCCAATTAGTAACACTCCCATACAGTCCGGTCTCTTCGTCTGATTTATCGCATATCTCGCCTAGGGGTGGTAAACGTCAGACCCCAGTAGCTTGATAAGTCGTGTTGATATGAGGTCCATAATAGTTCGAGAAACTACTGATAACACTTACCAGTAAATCTCAGCAACCCTGACCAGGGATTTCCAGTTATAGCCAATCGAACACAGCGCAACATCAACTCCCTATACCGGGAGAGACGGATCCCCTCCTATCGCTCATTGCCTCCATGTGATTCGGGACTGTACCCAAAAGCCACCGTTTTGCACGCCCACTTAGACGTGGTATAATGGAAATCAAAGCACAGTGGGAATCACACAAGACTCTATGACGATCTCGGGTCTATAGACTAACCTGTACCAGTGTCACCAGAGAACTGCCATCTGACGTGAGGTAAAATACCATCTGGGAGTTCTCGGCGAGTCCGTCCAGTGTACCCAGTCTCTACTGAGCACCAGTATACCTTCTCTGATGTCAAACACTAATGGATATGGGATCATCCATCGCCCATCATATGGGTCAAGAAGCGCATACGCTAGTCTACTCTCGATGCCCTGTCTCGATACACCTACAACTAGGAACATTTGAAGGATGTACTTGGCGACTACTCTGTCCACACTAGTATGATCCGCATCATAGTCCTGGTAGTCAAGTACTCATCCTAAGGGCTTTATCAACATGTAACATAGAGACAATCAGAGTACATGTTAAGATAAAGAGCAACCAGATAGCGTACTATCATGTCGAGCAAGAAAGTCCTCCCTATATATGTCCAAGCATCCACTACAATATACATCGTATGTACAGTAATGGCCTCTAGGGCATATATATAACTAATAATCTCCCACTTGCACTAGGGCCATCTGTTGTGGTATCGCATACCCAACAATCAGCTGTGGTTGAAGTATCTCATACTCAACCATCACATAAAAGTCTCTACTTGGAAATAGGCCTTTGTGAGTAGATCCGCGCTATTGTTCTCTGTGTCTACTCTCCTAACCTCGATCTCCCTGTAGATCAACCATCTTCATGATCAGGCGATACTGCCTAAGAATATGTCTGGATCTCTGATAGGATGGAGGTTCCTTGGCATAAGCCATAACTCCATTGTCACACAATGGCAGGAACGAAGTTCATCTCATGAACTAAAATATATCCAGACTGCCTCTTTGGTAGCATCCTTGGTAACGATGTATCTTGCCTTTAATCGTCTAGTGTGTCACGATATCTAGTTTGGAACTCTTCCAACATACCGTCCCTCCGCTGAAGGTAAAGACAATGCCTACGACTGACATTCAGTCGTCCTTATCACCCTGGAACCTTTTCCAGTGATTCTCTCCAGGATCGATTGATACCATCTCACTACAACTAGTGAGAATCCTAACATCCATTTAGATCTATCTCATAGATATAAAACCTAGGATTTAGGAGGTATCACCTTGATCCTATATGGAGAATCCTTGTGATAAGCAGAGATTGACCGAGCGTAGCATAGAAAATTCCTTCCCTATCAAGAGTATATCATCCACGTACTCTATGAGGATTACCACCATACTCTCTACTACCTTTTTGTATATTCAAGGTTCATCTACCATTTTGATGAAGTCAAACTCTTTTGACTATCACATCAAAACAGATGTTCCAACTCCGCGATGACTGATTTATCTCATAAAACAACTTGCACACGTTTTCGCTGCTCCCACTGTCTACGAAGCCCTCTGGCTGTGTACTTATAGACGCTCTCTTCCAAATCATCATTTAGAAAAGCAGTCATGACACCCAACCGCCAGATATCGCAGTCATGGTATGTAGCCGTGGCAAGTAGGATCTGGATGGACTTAAGCATAGTTTTGAAAGTCTCAACTTTTCCATGTACACCAAGTAATCTTCTCAAGATATACTTGCTCCTGATGGGGATTTAACCCTTCAGATAAAGCAACCAAAGTCCATACTTTGTTGGTGTATAAGGATTCCATCTCAGATCGCTTAGCATCCAGCCATTCTTACAGAGACCCACTCCTGATAGCCTGCTCGAAATAAGTTGGGTCATCATCTCATGATGCAATCCTCACTCCCACTATCATAGAGAAACAAAAGTATCTCTCAGGTGGGTGAGGAATCCTACCAGATTGGCGGAGAGGCTGAGGTTCGTTGGAAACTATTGAATCCTCCGGGTTTACCAAATCATCAGCTGCAGTTTGTATATCTGGAACTCCTTCCATTTCTACCTCATAACCACTAATTTCTTCACAAGAAATTCCCTTTCACAAAGGTGGCATGCTGAGAAACAAAAAAACACCTTTTGTTCCCCAGTTTGGTAGAAGATATTCCCTTGCGAATGCTTGGGATATCCAACAAACTTCTACAGAACTGACTTTGCCTCGAGCTTGTCCGGATTATGCTTTTCGACATAGGCCGGATAACCCCCAAATCTTAACTTCCTTAAGAGATGGGCTCTTCCCATACCATATCACATATGGAGTGGTAGGCAACAGATTTGATTGGAACCCTATTTAATAGGTATACAGCTTCTCAATTGCATAACTCCTAAAAGGAAATAGGAAACTTAGTAGTACTCATCATAGAGCACACCATATCACATAGGGTGCGTTTGCTCCGCCCCGATACACCGACGTGTTGTGGTGTATATGGAGGAGTAATGCTGAGAGAGAATCTCATTCTCGTTTAGAATAGTCCAGGAATCCCATGCTCAAGTATTCTCCTCCGTGATCACATCAAAGGACATAATACTTATACCCATTTTTGTTTCTCTACTTCTAACATATTCTGTGATTATCTCAAAAGTTTTGGACTTGTGTTTCAACAGGAACATATGTCTGAATCTTGAGAGATCATTAGTGAATGTAATGAAGTATAAAGAACCGGTCCTGGCATTTGTAGACAGGGGACTTTCATACATCGGCATGTATCAATCCCAAGAGTTCACTAACTCTTTCTCTGTTTCTCAAATGGAGCTGTGGTCATCTTATCTTTGTGACATGACTGGCAAGTTTCACAAAATGTAAATTCAAATAAATTTAAATATGCATCTTTATATAACTTCAGCTAGTCGGGTCGCATTGATATGACCTAGTCTACAATGCCTCAAGAAGGATTCGTTCATTTCTGAACTCTTCCTCTTGTGTGCGTTCTGTACACTAAGAACTGTGGTTTGATTTAGAACGTTTATGCTTTTAGATAACGTGCCTGAACCGATCAACTCTTGATATAGGAAATGTTCAAAACATTATCCAACAATTCAAAATTATATCCATTCTTTACTAATAAAAAGACTGATATGATGTTGTATATCAGGTTCGGTATCTAATAACATTCGTTCAGAATCAATGTATTCTGGTAATACAGGGTGATAACTGCCAACAGTCTTGGCTGCAACACTTGCATCATTTCTAACACTTGAAACTTTATCACCCGTTCTCAGTTCTCTACCTATCTGTAGCCCATGTAACGGATTACATTTGCGGGATCCTAATCCGGTATCTCATACCCAGGACGTAAAGGATACTGAGAAACGGTTCTTGGTAATGAACACACCCGAAGAAGATGCATCAGCATGCACTTTCTTCGTTTGGGCGACACGGGAATTCTGGTAATCCCCTATTTCCTGCTCTGTCTTATAACAATTATAAGTTGGAGCGGGACCAACATTCCCTAGCATAGTATAACAAGCGGGTTAGGTCAATACATCCGTATTATTATCTTGATTAAAGCGTGACATGGTCGCTACCTGGAGAGAGAGAGAGAAGAAAACACTCAGCGTGCGCTTCTACAAGATTAGATTGGTTATCAATTTATCTAATCAGGATGGCTCCCACTGTTTTAGTCAAATCTTCCTTCAAACCCTAAAAGGAAAGACTAGCCGGGATTAATTACACCCTACAAGTTCGTCAATCTTTCAGCCAGGCCAGTGCCGGTACTTTGAGGGAGGTTCCCCGTGCTTTTGCACGGACCTAATTAAAATAAACCTCGTTTTTCCAGGGGCGTAACTCCGTTAACACCTTTCTAGACACCTACTCGATCGGCTAATTGTAATGTGTAAAACTCTCCCAGGAGTAACTCTTACTCACAGCGGGTATCGGGATCCAACTATCTCATAGAAGGTATGCAATCTCATTGCAAATTTCAACATTTGAAATTCCCAATAATATTTTACCCCTAGCGTGCTATGACCTTGACGCATGCCAAACAACCCATAGTCCGCTAGTCAAGTTCAACCCGTACATTTCTTGATTGAATTAAACCCACCCGCACGACCCTTGACGCATGCCAAACAACGCCGTACGAATACCCTAATCCAATCGCATCGTATGCTAGCAGATAAGCACTAGTTAGCTACCGTACACTACGCCTTGACGCATGCCAAACTACCACAGCACGAATACTAAGTAGTACTTATCTGAAATGACGGAGGGCTACGACAGGTTTTTAAGAAAACCCTTTGCGTAATGAACTTGATATCGTTGTAGAATCGAGTGATTTCGAATGGAATGTTTTTGAGGCTTTTCTAGTTTTGCTAAAGAGGTCACTCCCGGTGAAGGGATCTCGGCTCTTTCCTTATCGAATAAGGTGCAGGATATTTCGTAAATACCACTATGCAAAGGAAAAACCATAAAAACAATCAAAAGACAAACCGAGTTTATAGCATCTTCTAGTTTCGCTAAAGAGGTCACTCTCTGTGAAGGGATCTCGGCTCTTTCCTTATCGAATAAGGTGCTGGATATTCTACAAGGAATACCGCTATGCAAAGCAAGAACTAGAGCTACCAGTTTTTAAACAAGTTTCTACAACATCTTTAGGTTTCTTTTAGTTTCATTAATCTCATTAATGAATTCCCATTTTATTATGCTTCACAAGCATCACATTTAAAACGAAATCTGCAATATAACATATATCTCATATATATAATATAAACATTCATCTCAGGCAGTAATATGATCTCATCACAGAACATTGCAGCAGAAGAACATATATGAAATAATGGATATACTAGGAGGTCCGTGTTTTAATACGAGCATGTATAAAACACGGATTCCACGGTCGTGATGAATAGCCAAACCCACATCCCTAGACCTCTACGAGAGCGGCAAGCAACACTGCCAATTCTAGGGTTAGGAGACCCGGTCTCGACTTCTCGAGATGGTCTCCCACTGGGCCCTAGAACCCGGTTACTTGTGCTCCCCGCCTTGGGTCTACCTAATGCGGAAAAGTAAATAATATACAATGGTGACATCATCCTCAGCCTGAAAGTGCCCCAATAAAAGAATATTACATACAAATGAATTTTACATGAATGAAAAAGAAAAACTCTTATCTCACATAAAACCCCCGGCTATTCAGAACGCGACGATCCAATACAACATATCATAGCAACACATAATATCACATATCATCAACGTAAGTAAATATGCGTATCCCAATTGTCGTTGATGTATAGCAACGAAACCGGCGATACACCACATATTACACTTACGGTCGCAGAAAAGAAAGTGTAAAACTACAACAGTTAGAATCCGCAACCTCCTTAGACATCGCATGCCTAACCAAATGAATTCCTCAGACATCTCATGCCTAAAAATTATAAACCCCGCATTTTAGTCTCATTATCGAAAACTCTTTTCAATATCAAGTCGAGCAATTCAACAAGATTCCCAACATCCTGATCGAATGCTCGTCGCAAACTTTAGTAGACGGCCGCACCCATGCCATCGACGAAGTGCACTAAGGCGGAACACTGCTGCCGTGAGCACCCTGACGGATGCTTTTGGCGACGGGGTTCTCCTACAGTTCTTTGGTCGAGGCTATGGGGCGTGGCTATCTATTAAGTTTACCCGGTGAGTATCCGCGTACACTACGTGATTGCAACGGACTTTTGATCGCATCAAAATCCCGTGGCAACCGATCATCTGAGACTAAACTGCTATATTTATAACATTCAAATTAGTTATCTCATAACTATTTGTGGATTCCAAATATTGTATCACATTCCAGATAATAGACAATGTTAAAGTTTCCGATCGAATAAACAAACACCCAAGATTTCCTAAATAGTTCTCAACACTTGAAATTAGTTTAAAAACATCCATCACATGCCAAGGTACCAATGGTCCAGCCGTAGAAGGGTCAAGCCAACGCCTCACATGTGGCAACGCCGTACTACCACAAACCCTAAGGTTTAGAGGCGGTTCAGACGGTCACATAATCGAGTTAAGGTTTGTTGTCTTCTAGAGGGTCCACCGCGTTACTTGCACGACTTAGAACGTTCTTAAACTACGGAAAAATCCAACGCTTGGAAATTTTCCGGCAGGGGAAAAAGTGAATTATTGATATCCGTTCGAACTTTTTAACACGTTCTAAAAATTACCCGGACAAAACTAAACGAAGTTATACTTTCCGATCGAATCAACGAGCTCCCAATACAACCCAGAAAACTCAACACTTGAGTAGAATTAAAAATTCCCAGAAACATGCATAATTACCTACGGATATTACTGTTGAAAACCGATCCTATGATATTACTGTTTGGCCGCGGAACCGCCGCGCAAGCAAGGGTATTGCCGCGATTCCGCAGCGCAATAAATGTATTTTGGGCTCGTTTTTTACAGTAACCCATAAAATCACCTGCTGAATTTTCTGAGCATTTTTAATATGAAAAAAAAATCAAGTTTTTGAAAAATTTCCAGAAACAAGGGTTTTACGGGTATTCGGAGTTCGATCGGACTTTAAACTTCTCCTAGACATCGCCTAAAGCTCTAGCTTGTCTCTGATATCACTGCAGGGTTACTAGGCACTCTCACAAGGGTCTACAAGGCATCAACCATGCCTGATTTAAAATTTAGACATGCCAAACAACCCTAACCAAGATCTTTAAACTAGAGATTAGGCGAAACAAAGCATGTAAACATCTTTACATCTAAGAGTTTGGGATTACAACATTTGTAGTCCGGTCCTTCACTTCTAAAGCTTCATATTGAGGTCCCTTTCACTGCGATCATCGAGTACCCGGACTCTAGAGAGGATCCACGAAAAGAAAGATACAAGCTTGCTTCCGATCTTCGATAACAAAGATGATCTACCTTGAAGTTTCTTTAACACAAGCTCTCACACACAAATGAAGTGAACACCCTAATCTAAATGGCTAGGATAGATTAGGATGATGAAGTAGGATTTTAGCTCTCATTTATTTTCTTAATCTCACTCATTTTCATCACTAAGCAAAAAGTTAGAAAGCTTTGCAAGGAGGAAGAAGAAGATGAATTACTTTGTGATGAATAATGAATTGTAGTGATAATTATAAATGCAACTCATGGTTAAAGATGAAGAGGCTAACCATTGTAGAGAGTTTATTAGGGTTAAGGGTTTGGGTTGGGTTAAAGAATATCATGCAAAATATCTAAACAAAATATCTTTGTAAGAAACAAAAATAAAATCTTCTAGAAGCTTCTAGAAAAGTTTAACCCAAATCAAACCCTAACCATCTTTAATCTCCACTAAGCATGTTGCATTAGTAATCATAACTTATTACAATATTATATATCACATATACAATATTTATTGTAACAAAATAAAATAATACTATTAACATATATCGCATATATATCAATGTATTACCCGATTGAGAAAAAGAATCTTTTAGTGAGCTTATATTAGTTAATGTAATTTAATATATCAAATGTATAATTATACATTAAATTATCGAATCAACACTTGATCCGATAATCCGGCTATTTCATAAATAACCGACTAATATAATCTGTATCAGTTCATCGAATCAACACTTGATCCGATGACCCGGCTATATCACATATACCCGGCCGATATCTCATATCACGAGAATCTAACACGGTATCACATACATGTATTGTTCTCGGTCCCGCACATATCATATATGTGCTCCTACTCCATTTTGCCTGAGCTAGGAAACCTCTATGTAGGAATCTAAAGAACCGTCAATACGCCGGCAGTAGGTGATGATCATATCAAACACCCACAAGCTACAAGCGGTCAGCTAAACATAATAGCCACCTAGGTATTGAGCAATTAGAAGATCAACAAGCAAGCCTGTACATTCTCCTGTGAATCCAATCAGTAACACTCCCGTACAGTCCGGTCTCTTCGTCTGATATGTCGCATATCTCGCCTAGGGGTGGTAAACGTCAGACCCCAGTAGCTTGATAAGTCGTGTCGATATGAGGTCCATAACAGTTTGAGAAACTACTGATAACACTTACCAGTAAATCTCAGCAACCCTGGCCAGAGATTTCCAGTTATAGCCAATCGAACACAGCGCAACATCAACTCCCTATACCGGGAGAGACGAATCCCCTCCTATCGCTCATTTCCTCCATGTGTTCGGGACTGTACCCAAAAGCCACCGTTTTGCACGCCCTCTTAGACATGGTATGATGGAAATCAAAGCACAGTGGGAATCACACAAGACTCTATGACGATCTCGGGTCTACAGACTAACCTGTACCAGTGTCACCAGGGAACTGCCATCTGACGTGAGGTATAATACCATCTGGGAGTTCTCGGCGAGTCCGTCCAGTGTACCCAGTCTCTACTGAGCACCCGTATACCTTCTCTGTTGTCAAACACCAATGGATATGGGATCATCCATCGCCCATCATATGGGTCAAGAAGCGCATACGCTAGTCTACTCTGGTATATTGATGCCCTGTCTCGATACACCTACGACTAGGAACATTTGAAGGATGTACTTGGCAACTACTCTGTCCCCACTAGTATGATCCGCATCATAGTCCTGGTAGTCAAGTACTCATCTTAAGGGCTTTATCAACATGTAACATAGAGACAATCAGAGCACATATTAAGATAAAGAGCAACCAGATAGCGTACTATCATGTCGAGCAAGAAAGTCCTCCCTATATATGTCCAAGCATCCACTACAATATATATCGTATGTACAGTAATGGCCTCTAGGGCATACATATAACTAACAGGTTCAATGTTAGTTTTTAATGACATCTCGGTCCATTGTTAGTTTAAAGACTTCTCGGTCTAATGTTAGTTTTTTAAGGACATCTCGGTCCATTGTTAGTTTAAAGACATCTCGGTCCACAGCTAGTTTAAGGAAGTTGCGGTCCGTTATTAGTTTAAGGACATCACGGTCCATTATTAGTTTAAAGAAATCTCGGACTACAGCTAGTTTAAGGACGTTTCGGTCAATTGTTAGTTTAAGGACATTACGGTCCATTGTTTTTGGAGGCGAGGTTTCGCTGGATGCTATTTATAGAGTTTGGACTCAGGGAGATAGCGAGCGGACACGAGTGTCGTAATCCATCATTAACTTGAGCCGTGACTTGTCAAGCATAGTATTTCTTAAGGAACCGGCTGTTTATTGGCCGGAAGGGTCTTTCGCCATGCATATCCTTGAGCAAGTAGGCCCTAACTTGGTAGACTTTATTTATGATGTACGGGCCCTCATAGTTTGGCTCGAATTTCCCCCGTTTCGCACGGTTGGGGATCATAGGTCTTTTGACGACTAGCACAAGTTCGCCTTGGCGGAATGTCCTCGGCCTAGTCAATCTTTCGTATGGGCGCGTCATCCTTACTTTGTAAGCTTCTAGGTTTTGCTGAGCCATAAAACGAGTTTCATCAAGGGCATCAAGTTCCTCGAGCCGAAGATGGGCATTTTCTTCATCCGTCAATTAATACCGAACCGCCACTCGTAGAGAGGGTAGCTCTATCTCTAAGGGAAGTACCGCTTCCATGCCGAATACTAACGCAAAGGGCGTTGTGTTCGTGGTCGTCTTGAACGTGGTCCGATAAGCCCAGAGAGCTTCATGCAATCTCTCGTGCCAGTCCTTTTTATTTCTGGATACCGTTATCTTTACAATCTTTGTCAAGGTCTTGTTGAAAGCCTCAGCTAGACCGTTAGCTTGGGGATTATAAACTGAAGAATATCTCCAATCTATTTTATGCTGCTGTGCGAAGTGGCTGATCTTATAGCTTCTGTAAACCGGCCCATTATCTGAGATGATCCGTCACGGAGTGCCGAACCGGTAGATGACACGCGTTCTGAAGAAATGGAGGATGTTCTCCGTATTCACCTCCCTTAACGGTATTGCTTCTGCTCATTTAGAGAAGTAATCGATTGTTGCTGGTATGAACCGATGTCTCTTGGATGATGCTGGCTCGATGGGCCCGATTATATCGATCCCCCACATTTCGAATGGCCAGCTAGCCAATGTTGGGTGTAGCGGATTTGGATGATGGTGGATGAAGTTCCCGTGAATTTGGCATGAGTGACACTGCTTCGCATATTCAAGGCAGTCCCGAATCATCGTGGGCCAATAGTAACCCATTCTTTTGATCTTCAGCTTCATCTTTGGCCCAGCTTGATGGGAACCACAGAGTCCGTCATGAGTTTATTGAACGACCCTTCTTGCTTCTTCTGGTCCCAAGCATCTCGGCCATAGACAATCGAACGATCTCTTATAAAGAGTACCATTGACGAAGGCGAAAGACAGGGCTCGCTTCATGAGCTGATGTCTTGACGACGCGTCTTCAGGCGTTTGATGGGATTTGAAGTAGTATATGAAGACTTCTCTCCAATCTATCGCCTTTTCTTCATCCTCCAATTGGAAGGCCTCTTGTTCGGTTGCTTCCTCTCCTTTAGACGTCTTCGGAGATATTTCTGCTAGTGCAAGAATCCGGTGACTTTTCACAATGATCTTTACGTCATCGAGGTTTTCATCGGCCAGTTCTTTAGCGAGCTTGGCTAACGCATCCTTACTATTTTCCGCACGCGGTATGCTTTCCAGGGTGTAGGGGGATTTGCGTCAGCAATTGCTGCACTCTTTCACCATACCTGATCAGTTCTGGCTTGCACGTCTGGTAGTCGCCATTTACTTGGCTAGCGACCAGCTGGGAGTCTCTATATATGAGGAGGTTTTTGATTCCTATGTTGACAGCAATCTCAAGACCTGCTATCAAAGCTTCATACTCAGCTTCATTGTTTGTTCTTAGTTCCATTAAGGAAAGGGAAAAATGCATAATCCCTCCTTGTGGAGTCAGGAAGATAAGGCCCACCCCAGTTTTAATCATGGGGGTGTTTTGCTTTCGCTTCTTCAAGGAGGATGCTCCATCGAAGTAGAGTTCCCATCGGGTATCATTCCCTTCTTTCTCCTTATCGATTGTGTCAAACCCATGTTCGTACGGCAACTCGCAGTTTAAGGGAGAGTCGGCAGGTATCGGATGTTCTGCGAGAAAGTCAGCGATGGCCAGGCCTTTTATTGCCTTGAGGGGTCGATATGCTATCGAGAACTCCATCAAGAGGACGGCCCATTTGGAAAGCCTTCCTATTAGCATGGCTCTTGACATCAAATACTTGAGAGGATCCACTTTTGATATGAGATGAACCTTATGTGCCAAGGCGTAATGTCGGAGCTTCGTTACTGCGAAGATCAGTGCCAGGCAATGCTTTTCGATGGGGGAGTAGTTATTTTCTGCCCCCAGGAGAACTCGACTCAAATAGTAAAGAGCTTTCTCCTTCCCCTGAGCGTTCTCCTGTGCTCATAACGCGCCTAAAGAACCTTCAAGGGCTGTTGTGTACAGGATGAGGGGCTTTCCCTTGACCGGCACGGTCAGTATCTGCGGGTTCTGCAGATATTGGTTGATTTCGTCCAGTGCGCTTTAGCATTTACGATCCCAAATGAATGGGGTCCCCTTCTTCATTAGATGACTGTAAGGGTGGCATTTGCCGGAGAGGTTATGTATGAAACCTCGGATATACGCGAGCTTCTTTTGAAGAGACCGCGGCTGTTTAAGAGTTCTTGGCGCGGGTATTTCCATAATCGCCTTAATCTTTGATGGGTCTATTTCGATGCCTCGGTGTCGTATGATGAATCCCAGGAATTTACCTGAGGAAACTCCAAATACGCATTTCAGAGGGTTCATCTTCAGATTATATTTCCGAAGACGCTGGAACACTATTTTCAAATTCTCCCAGTGTTACTCGTATGATTTGCTTTTCACCACGAGGTCGTCAATATAACATTCAACAATCTCATATACGAGGTCATCGAAGATCTTTGTCATGGCCCTTTGGTAGGTGGCGCCAGCGTTCTCCAGACCGAATGGCATCACTTTGTAGCAGAATATGCCCAGCGGAGTCCGGAAAGCAGTGTGCTTTTGGTCTTCAGGATGCAACTTGATTTGGTTGTACCCTGATGATCCGTCCATGAAGGAGAAGACTTCATGGGTGGATATATTATCGATCATCAACTCGGTGACAGGCATTGGGAAGTCATCTTTCGGACAAGCTTTATTGAGATCCCGAAAATCTACGCAGATGCGTACTGTCCCATTTTTCTTCATTGCCGGAACAATATTGGCGATCCAGTCAGGATATTGAAATTCTTGGATGAAGTCGGAGTCGATTAGCTTCTTGACTTCGGCATTGATACTCATATCAAGCTCGAGCTGCATTCTTCTTGGCACCTGTTTGACTTTCTTGACGTCCGGCGATATCGCCAGTTTATGTACAGCTATTTCTGGATCTAATCCCGGCATCTCGGAATAGTTCCATGCGAAACAGTCTTTATACTGCATAAGTACGTCCTTTAACGTGGCTACCTGTTCTTCAGACAGTAGCTCACTGACGAACGTTGGCCTTGGCTCGTTTGCCGTCCCCAAGTCGATTTTTCTCAGGTTGTCTGCTGTGGTGTGTGTCCCATCTTCCAGCTCTTTTGGCGCCGGTAGAAATTCTGAGATCACCTCCTTTTCATCTTCATTTGTTAAGCACTGGGGGAGGTCTTTCGTATTCTCGTACTCTCCTTCCTTTGAGAATGTTATCATATGGCAGGTACAAGCTCGTTTCCAAGCTCGATGCTGATCTAGACTTTCCCTTGCAGTGTAGGTTCTTCCTCATCTCCCTCCACTTTCACCTCCAAGAATCATCTCCATTTCTTCACCAAAACCCTACACCCTCTTCATTAAAGTTGATCCCCACCCCATCCTCAATACTTTGGACCAATCAAAGTTGGATTTTGAAGACTTTGGGAAGCTGGGGTTTTTCTTGAGTTGCCCAAATAAGGTATAATTCTAAAATCTACTTTAGTTTTTAAGTTTAATAGCTTCCTAGCTTAGTTTAGATTCAAACAAGTGTGAATTGCGATCTTGGATTCTTCCAAGTTGTTGTTGAGGGATAAGTAGAGGTGTAATGAGTGTTTTAAGACCTTAGGGATTGATTTCAAGACCTGGAAATGAGTATAGAATCCAAAATACGAACTTAGAAATCACCCCGTGTCGGTTTTGTGAAGTTGTCTTGGCCTACAGGGAATCTGGAGCAACCCGGGAAGTTTCTGAGAAAACCTAGCAACTCCAGAGACCTAGTTAGACCAATAGGAGACCACCCTGAGAAGACGAACCCCAACGGAGCATGTTTGGCCGAGCAGGCTGGTTTTCTGGGTAGTGTAGCCGGCCAGTTTGGGGTATTTGGTGTCTAAGTTGGTCCAGTAGCTCACTTACCCCCTATACAACCCTACTGTACTGCTAGTTTAGCCTGATTTTAACCTGAGATAAATCTGGGAAAATATTAGGGTATTTTTGGCTATGTTTTTCAAGTTTTTGATTGCTTGGTTTTGATGTTTGGATTTGTATTTGGTTGTTGGGTATTTGTACATCAACAACATGGGTTGTTTGATTGTTTCGCATGCGTAGGCTATAGGTTCTAACCTATGAGCGCACCGTGTGCCGTATTGGTTTTCCGGACTTGATTTTAATGGTATTGCGATATGTGTATTGATTGTAGGTACCTTCGCATGGATTCCGAGACGACGGAGCACATCGACTATGGCTGAACAAGGAGTTCAACAGGTGAGTAGATTTATATTTACGGGAGAAGTCGGGTGGATGGCGTATAGCACCCCCGCAAATTTTGATGGAAACCGATATATAGATTATGATTAAGGAAACCATGTTAGAAACTTATAGATTTGGTTAAAGAATTAGTAGGAAACAAGATATACCATGACTTAAGGTTATAGTTTATGGTTTAGTATGAAATGATATGATTGATAAGGATGTCTCGAAGATATATATATAAGGATGTGAAACTTAAAGGTGAATCACGATATATAAATATAGGTAGTGCATGAGAATAAGTATGAGATTTAGGGTTGCATGATATGAGATTTATAAAATAGAATGTGTATGTAAGATGACTTGATGTGAAATATTAAGATGATGAAAAGAGTATACGATGTGATATGATGACTTGGTGTGATATGTCGTTATATGGATGCGAGTCGATTTAAGATAGTTTATACCTTTACCGCACTGGGCATTTATACGGATGTGACCTGAGAGATAGGTGTGTGCGTGTGTGTGTGTGTGTGTGTGTGTGTGTGTGTGTGTGTGTATGTGGATAATGTTATAGATCATGAGTGATATACCGTACGAGACATTAGGTTCATACCCTTATTGTCATATAGGTTAATAGAATCTCTAATTGTTTAATGCCGCCGTACGATGGATACCGTATGTTATGAGTCTTACTTGATGATTGATCCATACCCTTGACTAGAGAATGCCGTACGATGTATTGTACCGTATGTTGTATTGTACCATTCGTGATGTTATAAGGCTAGATGCCGATTGATAGATTCACCGACTCGGATATATGATAGAGACGTATACCTTATAGCATTGTGATTATTCCAAAAATTTGTAGTTTACCGTAATCAGAAACGGCGTCGCTTCGCAGCTAGCCGGTGAATACGGGTCGATCCGCAGGGATGTGTAAGTTTCTGTTTTTGTGTTATAACGAGTTGATTACGTGGGTTGTTCGGTTTTTATCGATTGAATTAAAGACGAAGTTATGTGATAAGAAAGGACTCGTTAAGGTTAGGTCGAAAGTAGGGGTGTTGAGATCTATGTTTTCACCTCTTTCAATGCCGTGATTTAAGCTTTTTAGAAAAAATCACAACAATTATTAGTAAAGGGGATTAGGATGATCGGGAAGAAACAAAGTTTCTTCCTCTAGATCCTTGTCCGTCCTTTCCTATTAATTGCTGTGATCTTCATGGACGTCATATATGTCCGTCCTTTTATACTACGGTTCACCGTTACCTTGTAGGTAGGGTACCGTAGGGGGCGGATCATATATGCATGCATGAAGATTTCGTTTTTAAAATATGTTGGCATTGAAGGAGATGAGAGACATCCATCTCTCACTCCCTCCCTTGTTCCTAACCCTAACGAGCGAGGATTTTACTCGCTCATTAGGGAATTATTACAACGAGACATTTTTTATGTTTATGTTTTAAAGAGTTACCTTACGACAGATTAAAAATAGCTAACTAGTGAACTACAGCAAACAATGGATAACTAGGGCAAGTAAAAAATTATACTAAGGCAAGAATTAAATAAAACTAAAAGACTTACAAGAAAAGATGATGCTCTGAATTCTCCCAACAAATCTCACTTTTATTGATTGAAAAGAGGCATGCATTTTACAGATCTTGAGTACAATTTATAAGCAACTAGTGAAGCTAGGGTTACAGACTCTCGTATACATGAAATTACTGATTTGCCCCCTAAAAATCCCAACATATGAACTGACACACCGACACAAGAAGTTGGTGCCGACACGGGCACCATATGGCCGCGGATCCGCGGCAAAGACATGCCTTTGGCCGCGGTTCCGCGGCCCATTGGTGAGGTCATCTCACCAATTTTCTGTGACTGTTTTGTCTTCCCTGGGGCTCCCTATTTTCATTGTCCTTTTCTCTGTTGGGCTTCTTAGTATTCTCCAGATCCTCAGTGAAACTTGTAAGGATCTTTTTGACCGTTTCACTTGTTTCTCGTCTCGGCTTGAGTAAGATCCGTGTGCTGGTTGGTCAAAAGTCCATTCTTTGTATCATCTTTGTCTTTTTCACTGTATTTGCTCCGAGATCCTGTAATCCTGTAACATGCAACAAACGATCGTCAGAAGCATCTGTTTACTTATAAAATGCACAAAAGTGGGGCGTATGAATTGCAATATTATGATGTGAACAAATACCCCCAAACTTACCTTTTGCTCGTCCTCGAGCAAACTTATTATTTTATTCTAACCTAGCCACACTTTCGCAGGGATACGCAATTGCACTGAGCACGTGCAACAAGCCGTTAATCCTCTAGGTGTCCCTAGTAGGAGGAGTGTTGTCTCCTGAGGGTTTTCAGCGGATTACACCCACAAAATCCTATCAACTTGGTTTTTTGACTTTTGTTTTCCAATTAGGTTTTCTAACAAGGAATTCTATTATCGTCGCCCGGCAAATTATCCACCCATATTCTTCACACTTCCTTATTATGTAACTTAAGATTGTACATGTTCTATAGAATTACTTAGAATTCAGCATTTCTTAAGTTTTTCTTCTAGAGTTTCATCTCCACTTAGGAATTTCTATCAACTCTATTAAAGATACAAGTTTTATTTTTCATTCCTTTCTCTTATCTAAACTCTAATCACATATCCCCACGTGTGTGTAATTTTCACCCCTACACTTGGAAATTCAAATCAAGCAATCGTACTCTCGTTCATTGTCCAAAGCACTTAACTTTCGCTTACACATCCTTCATGCGACCGTTAATACTTCTTGAGGTACCAACAGCCGATTACAAGATGCGTTAGGCCTTTAAAGCGTATTTCCTAGTTTTGCAACACCCAAGGCTTTTAGCAGTGACTCCTAAACCAGTTGGTCTAAGGCACTAGGTGATGAAGCACCCTCGCTAATTAATTTTCTAGCCCTAAGTAATCACAAAAACCAGTGTCCATTTTTTTATTCACCCCTTTTTTTTTTCTTTTTTTTTTCATTGTGCTAAGGACTTTAGACAAGAGTAATTCAAGGTCTCTTCTACTAATCCAAGTTTCAAGGTCCGTGATTGTGCATTTTGTAGGGTACATGTTTTCAGAATCTAAACTTGAGTTAGGAACTATCTTTCGAACTTATACTTTAATAAGAGCATTAATACTCTTCCCTCGTTTTGGCTTAACCCACGAAGTGAACCCAAAATTTGCCTATTCCTAAATAACCTATAAAGACATACACTTTCTACCGTTAAACTTTAAGCAAGGTTATTTTTAGGGTTTTTAATTTACTAAGTCTAAGATCTAGTTTTTCCTAGCTAGTTAACCTTTTATCAACTCAAGTCAATTAACCAAAATTACATACAATTTTTATAATTTTTGAAATTTTCTCAATTTTTATAGGTTTTTCAATTTTCAATTTTTTTATTTTTCAAATTTTTAAATTTTTATGATTTTTCTATAAAAATGCACTGCAGAAATTAAATATGCAAAAGGAAAACAAAGATATATACAATATGCAATGCGAAGGATAACTATATACATCACCCTCTAATACCCCCAAACTTGAGCAAAGCAGTGCCCTCACTGCCCGGCCCCACGTCGCGCACGTGTGCGTGAACGTGATCTTTCCCCTCTAGCCAAAAGTGTTTGGATCCCCCGCTCAATCTCCGTCAACCGACGGTCGTGCTCTCGTGCAGTTGCCCGAAACTCATCCCGCAAAGAGTCTATTCTTCTCACTGTTCTTCGCATTAATCGCGCATGCTCTTGGGGAGTTAGCTCTTCCCCGCTCGAAGTCGAGCTCGAGCTAGGGGTGTGTGCAGGCACATTCTCTGCCGGTTCTGTTCGTGTCCAAATGTCCGTAAGTCTAGAGTAGGACGACGAGACGCCCTCTAACAGTGGTCGAACCGGGACATCGTTTATCATAATTTAGTCAAATTCCTCGGGTGGGAGGAAATAACGATAGAGTTGGGTAACGAGCATGGGACATGGGTATACACTACCTCGTTTCCCCGTACCTATGGATTGCAGCAAAACCGTGCACATGTCAAACCTAGGATTTTTCGTCATTAAAGTGTGGACGACATGTAACGAAGGGGTGAAAAAGGTCGTGTTGTGAGAACTTCCAAAAATATTGTTTTTTGCCCACCGGCACACAGTTAAAACATTTGCGAAAAGGGTCCGTGCTTGGATCCCCTTACGCGGTTCTCGAGCACAGTCATTACCCATTAATGGCATATAATCTTCAAAGCGAAGTGGGTGTTCATGTGCAGGTACACGTGGTATGAGTGTAACCTCGTGTATCATGTCCCTATCGATGCGAATTTCACGATTTCCCCAATTCAGTTTAATGTACCCTAAGTTGTCTAGACTATTGTCTTCCATGGATTCGTAAAATTGGGCAACTAGGTTAGGGAGAGCAAATGCAGATCCATGATTATAGAGGAGGAAATTCCAGCCCCTTTGTGCGATTTCGTGTGGGAAATATGTACCGTAAATCTCGTGTGCGAAAACAGGGGAGAAATCCCTTTCATATTGCAATTTGTGTGCCATCACGAATTTACAGTAAAGAAATTATGCAGTAACAGAGACTATGGGTTCAGGATTACCTCCCCTGAAAAATTCAGGGGGTGAAGACTCAGAAGGGCGGCGGATCCGCGGTGTGGAGCGGCAGCGGCGGCGGAAGCGCGGTCGTCTGGTGGGGTTGCGGCGAGATCTTTCTGCAGGGACTTGGTGGTGGCGGCTAGGGTTTGATGAGAAGAAAATGTTTTAGGGTAAACAAACAGAGGGCTCGGTTCCTTTAAATAGGGTGGTGAGAGGGTGATTTACATAAAACTCCCTCTAAAATGAGGGTTTTATTTGTAAAAACAGCTTGTAATCTGCAAATTTGCAATTAGGTCCAAAAATTATTTTTTATTTTATTTTATTTTATTTTATTTTTTATTATTTTTTTTATATTATTTTTTATAGTATTTGGGAAATATGTACACAAAAAATATACACACCCCCAAACTTATTTGAAATAGTGTCTTCGGGAAACGAAGTTTGGGGGTGAAATCGGAGGAAGATCAATCAGTGTAAATCGGCTCCTGCAAAAACAGGAGCTCCTCCGAAGGATCCGCAGTGAAGAACGGTTTCAGTCGATGCCCATTTACCTTGAATAAGGTACCGTCTTCAGGGTTCTCAAGATCAACCGCACCGTGCGGATAAACGGTGCGGACTACAAAAGGTCCTCTCCATCGGGACCTGAGCTTACCAGGATGAAAATGTAACCGAGTGTCATAAAGTAGAACCTGTTGACCGGATTCAAAAGTTTTTCGTAAAAGGTGTTTATCGTGGAACACCTTAGCTCGGTTCTTAGCAATTATGGCATTATCATATGCCTCATCCCTCAGCTCCTCCAACTCATTCAATTGCAGCTTTCTGTTGCTGCCCGCATCTCCTAAAGACAAATTCAACTTTTTGATAGCCCAAAATGCTTTGTGTTCGATCTCCACCGGGAGGTGGCAAGCCTTCCCGTACACAAGCCGGTATGGAGACATACCAAGATCGGTCTTATATGCAGTACGGAAAGCCCAAAGTGCATCTGTCAGTTTAAGTGACCAATCCTTACGGTTTTTGGAAACCGTTTTCTCCAAAATTTGCTTTATTTGCCGATTTGAAATCTCGGCTTGCCCACATGTTTGGGGGTGATACGGCGTTGACAATTTGTGGGTGATAGAGTATTTACGCATTAAGGACTCGAAAGTCCTATTGCAGAAGTGAGAACCATTATGACTTATTATCGCCCGAGGGTGCCCGAATCGAGAGAATATGTGTTCTTTAAGGAATCGAACGACAACTTTATTATCGTTCGTTCGGCTGGGCACAGTCTCGACCCACTTAGAAACGTAGTCAACCGCCAACAGAATATACACATTTCCAAAAGAGTTAGGAAATGGTCCCATGAAATCTATACCCCAAACATCAAAAATGTCCACTACCAAAATGGGTTGGAGTGGCATTTCGTTTCTCTGCAAAATCCGGCCTAAATGTTAGCACCGGGAGCAAGTTTTGCAGTATTCAAATGCATCTTTGAAGAGTCGTGGCCAATAGAAACCACACTGCAAAACTTTTTCGGCTGTCTTCTTTGGGCCAAAGTGCCCGCCACATGCTTGATCGTGGCAGAAAGACAGCACGCTCTTGACCTCACTCTCGGGCACACACCGACGAATGATTTGGTCGGAACAGTATTTGAAAAGATAGGGTTCATCCCAGTAAAAATGCTTTACTTGGGACAAAAATCGAAGCTTATCCTGTTTCGACCAATCATTAGAAATCAGGCCGGTGGCTAAATAGTTTACAATATCGGCGAACCAAGGTTCGCAAGAAATGGTCAAGAGTTGCTCGTCGGGAAAAACGTTAGTGATTGGAAGATCGAGCGTGGGCGAAGAAGGAAGTCGTGATAGGTGATCAGCTACTACGTTTTCACATCCTTTTTTGTCCTTAATGACAAGATCAAATTCTTGCAATAAAAGGATCCAACGTATTAGCCTTGACTTAGCATCCTTCTTCGCAAAAAGGTGGCGAAGAGCCGAATGATCAGTATAAACAACGACTGGAGAGCCGATTAAATAAGGCCGAAATTTTTCGAGTGCAAACACAACAGCTAAAAATTCTTTCTCTGTTGTTGTGTAATTAAGTTGGGCCTCATTTAGTGTTCGGCTAGCATAATAAATCACGTGCGGCATCTTATTAATGTGCTGTCCAAGAACAGCGCCAATAGCAAAGTCTGATGCGTCGCACATGATTTCAAAAGGTTGCGTCCAGTCGGGAGATGAGAGGATGGGCGCAGTGATGAGTGAATGTTTTAAAAACTCGAATGCTTCAGTGTATGTGGAGTCGAAAGCGAAAGTTGTGTCCTTGGCCAGTAATAGAGTCAAGGGTCTAGCAATCTTGCTAAAGTCCTTGATAAACCGTCTGTAGAAACCAGCGTGGCCAAGGAAGGCTCTAATATCTTTGACGCATTTTGGGGGAGGTAGGTTAGAAATCACTTCGATTTTAGCCCTGTCAACCTCGATGCCGTTTGCGAGATGACATGTCCTAAGACAATGCCCTCTCGCACCATGAAATGGCACTTCTCCCAATTTAATGTTAGGTTCTTATCCCTGTAGCGGGTAAGAACAGCGTCAAGATGGCGTAAACACTCGTCGAAGGAGTCGCCAAAGATGGAGAAATCATCCATAAAAATCTCCAAGAACTTTTCAACCATGTCTGAAAAGATCCCCATCATACACCGCTGAAATGTAGCGGGCGCGTTGCATAACCCAAAGGGCATGCGACGATAAGCAAAGGTGCCAAAGGGACAAGTGAATGTTGTCTTGTCTTGGTCCTCTTTGGCGATGGGGACTTGATTGTAACCGGAATAGCCATCGAGAAAACAATAGAACTCGTGCCCTGCCAATCGCTCGAGCATTTGGTCAATGAAGGGTAAGGGAAAGTGGTCCTTCCTTGTTGTGGCATTGAGTTTCCTATAGTCTATGCAGACTCGCCACCCAGTTTGGGTGCGAGTGGGAATCAACTCATTTGCCTCGTTTGTAATGACCGTAATGCCCGATTTCTTGGGCACGACGTGGATTGGGCTAACCCATTGGCTATCCGAGATAGGGTAAATGATACCGCTATCCAGACATTTGACAATTTCCTTCTTAACAGCCTCTTTCATGATGGGGTTGAGGCGCCTTTGTGGATCTCGTGCTGGCTTGGCATCATCCATTAAGTGTATATGATGTTCGACTATGAGGGGACTAATCCCCTTAATGTCCGCCATAGACCAGCCGAAAGCTTGCCGATTATTAAGTAAGACCATCAAGAGAGCCTTCTCTTGCTCAAGAGCTAGAGAGGCTGATATAATGACAGGTAAGGTCTCATTATCACCTAGATATGCATATTTTAGGCGTGTCGGCAAAAGCTTTAATTCAAGTTTAGGAGGTGAAACAATAGATGGTAACAAAGGGGTAGTTGTTTCAAACTCGAATGATTCCATCAAAGGTTCGAACCGAGTGTACGCAACAGTGTCGGACGGTTCAACTAACTCATCCGAAAAAGCAAAAGACTCCAATTCAGGTGATGAGTCTTCAAAGTCGTCGACGAATGTAAAACACTCAAAATCATTATCCGTGGTGAAATCTGCGTCGGATTCTAGGAGGAACGCACTAGTGGCGTTAACATTACTGTGATCGAACAAAAAATTCTCGAATTCACAGTCCTCCTCCGCGATCTCATTGATCGAGCAAACATCGAGTACGGTAGCATTGGGCTCAGCAGGCTGACTTCCTAACTTGAAAATATTGTGCTCAATTGTCATATTGTCGAAAGATAGGTTCATTGAACCGTTACGACAATTGATCACTGCGTTGGAAGTTGCCAAAAATGGCCGACCTAGTATTACCGGAGTTTGGTTCCGGGGGTTAGCGACAGGTTGTGTATCCATCACAATAAAGTCAACGGGGAAAATGAAATCCCCTACTCTTATTAACACATCCTCCAGCTCTCCCCTAGGATGGGTTATTGACCGGTCAGCCATTTGGAGAGTACAGTGAGTGGGCTTAAGCTCTCCAACGCCCAATTGCTCGTACACAGAATAGGGTAGCAAATTGACGCTCGCGCCAAGATCTAATAGTGCTCTATTGATGTTCTTGTCCCCAATTGTTATCGAAATGGTAGGACACCCGGGGTCCTTTTGTTTTGGGGGAAGGGAATTTACAAGAGCATCACTAACAGCACTAGCCACAAAAACTTTCTTTGGCACTTGCGACTTCCTCTTTTTGGTGCACAAGTCCTTTAAAATTTTGGCATATGAAGGAACTTGCTGAATTGCATCCAAAAGAGGGATGTTTATGCTAACCTGTTTAAACAGCTCGACAATCTTCTCCATTTGAGGAGTTGGTTTATTGGATCTCAACCTATTAGGAAAAGGAACATTTTGAAAAGTGGTTGAGTCCAATTTTTGTGGATCAGATTGTCGAATTGGAACGGTACCTCGTGTAGATGTGTTCGTGTTGTGAGAAATAGGTCAGTTCAAGCTAGAAGAGTTAGAGCCATGTGAAGGGTGGAGAATAGGCTCTAAAGAAGAAGAAGATGGTGAAGAAGAAGAAGACCCACCGGCAGGGGTGTCATTGTTAATGCCCACATTGTTCCGCAACACCTTTCCCGATCTCAACGTGGTCACGGCATTTACGTTATGATTTTGCTGATTGTGTGCAGCATGTGCGTGACCGGGGTTGGGCAACGGTTGAGACGGGAGTTTTCCTTTTTCGCGCTCGCTCAAAGCTGCATTGAGTTGTGCAATTTGTGCCTCAATAGATTTGATACTTTGATCGTGGGAGGCACTATTTTGCACTAAAGATTGAATAGAAGTCTCAAGTCTTGCTGTAGACTGTGTAGATTGCTTAAGGAACGCTTCTAGACTTCTTTCGAGCGAGCTAACCTTATCATTATTAGGTTGAACATAATTGTTTGGCTGGTAAGAATTGTTCGGTGCAAAATTGTTCACCTGATTAGGGTAAGGTTGTTGTTGAAATTGTTGCGGTTGATATTGAGTTTGCGAGGGTGCTTGTTGTTGTTGTTGTGGAGGAGGAGGTCTTTGAAAATTATTATTATTTCCTTGGAATTGTTGATTTTGGTTCCAAGCGAAATTTGGGTGACTCCTCCATCCCGGATTATACGTCGAAGAGTACGGATCGTTTCTTTGTCGTTGCTGAAATGCAGCATTGACTTGATCCTGTCCTTGTGTAGATGCATTATAAGGACACTCTTCGGTCAGGTGCGATGGATCCGCACAACAAGCACAGACAGTTCGTGGGGGCATAGCAGGGGCAGGAGAAGGCGATGAGATTTTGGTCTCGATCGCTTCTAGCTTTTTCGTAAGAGCGGCCATCTCGGCCTTCATGGCAATCAACATCTCTACTTGATGTATGCCTGCCCTAGATTGACCACTAGAAGATGATGTGGTCTTGGTGCTCTCCCACTGTATTGTCTGCTCACTAAGATCCTCTAGAAACTGCCACGCTTCATCACTAGACTTAGAGAGAAAATGACCTTGACAGATGGTTTCTAGCAACTGCTTCGTTGCCGAGTTCAATCCCTCGTATAATGTTTGGCAAAGTTGCCAACTTTCTATCCCATGGTGAGGGCATTGAACTAATAGGTCCTTGAATCTCTCGAAGCACTTCCAAAATGGTTCAGACGGAAGTTGTGAGAATTGAATTATTTCATTGCGGATTCTGGCAGTTTTATGGTGAGGATAAAATTTTTTTAGAAAAGCTTTCACAAACTCATCCCAATTCCTAATAGAATGTGATGCGGTGCTGTATAGCCACTTCTCGGCTAGGTCACATAAGGTGAAAGGAATGACCCTTAGCCTTATAGCGTCATCACTCAATTGGGTCGTTTTCATCATAGCGCACACATTTTGGAATTTATTAATGAAGATATATGCGTCTTCAGTTTCCAAACCATGAAATTTCGGCAGCATATTGATGAAATGTGGTTTAATCTCAAAATTATCCCCATTTGCCGGTGGGGGTGAAAGACAGGTGGGTAAAGAAGTGCGGATGGGGTAAAAGAGGTCCTGGAGCGCAACTCGTGCGGGCGCTTCAACAGGAGGCTGGTTCGGGTTATTCGCACCTGGTGGAGGTGGAATCATTCCCGTCGGCAAGGTATTATTGGGGTCGAATCCCGACATACCTTCGGTCAAAGAAGTTGAAGGTGAGGGTAAGAAAGTGGACGGATTTTCGACTTCGGTGTCGAAGGGTACGCTGGTCGGTACCAACGAAACGCGGACTAATCGGGCGTCTGTATCCCTAGTCCAAAGTGACATACACTAAAGGGGATAGTGCAGTCAGAAAAAAGAAAAACAGAATGTGGGGGTAAGATAACGTCAGTGAGGGAAAGTGGTGTGGTGAATTTGCAGGTTTTCTTTTTGCGACAAGTTGCAAGTTTTGAAAAGTTTTATTTGTTTTCTCTTTTTTATTTATGTTTTATGTGGGAGTTTTGCAAAGAGGTTTTTGAAAAAAGGACTCGTGACACAACTGTATCAACCACACATGCACAATCAGGCCTAGATCTAGGGTCGCCTAGGTCTACTAGACAGCTCCTAACTAGGGCTAGAAATAGACCTCAAACCGCCTCTTCACGGACAAGTACGGCCAGGTAAGTGGGAAGGAACCACCACTACAGTGGACCTAATTAATAACCACTAGCCTAGACACCGCAATGTCGGTTAGGATAAACGGCCGATGCCTACCCTAGTCCTTTTCCTATTGAGCTCGCTGTCCTTAGGTCTGAGTCTAGTCTTTTTTAATTAATTGTGGTCGATGCAAAATGCTTTAGGTGTTTTCTGGGGTCCTGGGAAGGGTGATGAAATCCCCACCCAATCTGAGTTTGGTCAAATAGCCCCTTAAGTCCGATTAAATTATGCAAAACAAAAATTCACTTGCAATCAATTTTAGCGCGGCGCAAAGAAACCTGCAGAAATCTGTTATTTAGAAGGGGGAGAAAGACTTTTTACGCAAAGAATTCCTGCAGAAAATTTTCACAAATAGAAATATGGAGGTTTCAGAGGGGAGAAAAAGAGAACAAACCTACAAAATTTCAAGTGCTGACGTGGCAAGAGTGCGGCGGATCCGCGGTCTTGGGCCCACCTCTGCCGTGGAAACGCGGTGGAAAAAAGGGATCGGGCTCTGAAAAAAATTCTGTGGTTCTGGGCTATCAACTCCTCTCTGTTTTTATGTTCTCTTTTCTGTTTTGAACTTCTGTAAAACTCCAGATCCAAAAGTTTTTGCTGTTCCTGCAAGATTCCAACGAAGAACCCTTCAAACAGATAAAGATAATGAAAAGAAAATTTTTGTATTTTGTATTTTCAGATTTTTATAATTTTTCAAAATTTATATCAACCCGAAATCATACAAAAAGAGAAAATTACGCCATCCCCGGCAACGGCGCCATTTGATTATTCCAAAAATTTGTAGTTTACCGTAATCAGAAACGGCGTCGCTTCGCAGCTAGCCGGTGAATACGGGTCGATCCGCAGGGATGTGTGAGTTTCTGTTTTTGTGTTATAACGAGTTGATTACGTGGGTTGTTCGGTTTTTATCGATTGAATTAAAGACGAAGTTATGTGATAAGAAAGGACTCGTTAGGGTTAGGTCGAAAGTAGGGGTGTTGAGATCTATGTTTTCACCTCTTTCAATGCCGTGATTTAAGCTTTTTAGAAAAAATCACAACAATTATTAGCAAAGGGGATTAGGATGATCGAGAAGAAACAAAGTTTCTTTCTCTAGATCCTTGTCCGTCCTTTCCTATTAATTGCTGTGATCTTCATGGACGTCATATATGTCCGGCCTTTTATACTACGGTTCACCGTTACCTTGTAGGTAGGGTGCCGTAGGGGGCGGATCATATATGCATGCATGAAGATTTCGTTTTTAAAATATGTTGGCATTGAAGGAGATGAGAGACATCCATCTCTCACTCCCTCCCTTGTTCCTAACCCTAACGAGCGAGGATTTTACTCGCTCATTAGGGAATTATTACAACGAGACATTTTTTATGTTTATGTTTTAAAGAGTTACCTTACGACAGATTAAAAATAGCTAACTAGTGAACTACAGCAAACAATGGATAACTAGGGCAAGTAAAAAATTATACTAAGGCAAGAATTAAATAAAACTAAAAGACTTACAAGAAAAGATGATGCTCTGAATTCTCCCAACAAATCTCACTTTTATTGATTGAAAAGAGGCATGCATTTTACAGATCTTGAGTACAATTTATAAGCAACTAGTGAAGCTAGGGTTACAGACTCTTGTATACATGAAATTACTGATTTGCCCCCTAAAAATCCCAACATATGAACTGACACACCAACACAAGAAGTCGGTGCCGACACGGACACCATATGGCCGCGGATCCGCGGCAAAGACATGCGTTTGGCCGCGGTTCCGCGGCCCATTGGTGAGGTCATCTCACCAATTTTCTGTGACTGTTTTGTCTTCCCTGGGGCTCCCTATTTTCATTGTCCTTTTCTCTGTTGGGCTTCTTAGTATTCTCCAGATCCTCAGTGAAACTTGTAAGGATCTTTTTGACCGTTTCACTTGTTTTTCGTCTCGGCTTGAGTAAGATCCGTGTGCTGGTTGGTCAAAAGTCCATTCTTTGTATCATCTTTGTCTTTTTCACTGTATTTGCTCCGAGATCCTATAATCCTGTAACATGCAACAAACGATCGTCAAAAGCATCTGTTTACTTATAAAATGCACAAAAGTGGGGCGTATGAATTGCAATATTATGATGTGAACACATTGCGCTCACGATTTACCTTATGCTACGTTCATGACATTCTCATTGCATTAGTTATACCTGTGCTAGTACACCTACACCATTATCGATGATGCGTATATTACACTTACACAGATTGTCGGCTCTCTGATTGTTTGAGTTTTTGCGTGCTTAGCTAATTACCGCAATCAAGACGGTTTCTCTTGGTAGCTAGTCGGTTGAGTACGGGTCATCCGAAGGGAGATGGGAATCTTTTTCTATGTGCTTCAACAAGTTAAGTCCAAATGTCCAGGTTTGTTTGAGATTAACTATGTGCTAAAATGTATATAAAGAGAGCTTGTTAGGGTTAGAATTAGGTTAGTTTGCGATAGGAGTCGCTCACTTCTTTCGTTGCCACTCTTAATATCGGCGTTACGGTAATCGGCAATAACGGGGATTAGTACGACTAGGAAGGAACTTGCGAGTATAAGCTAAGCTTTCCAACGCTTAGTTTCTTCCCTTTGGTCCTTGTCCGTCCGTTCTTGGTTCTTAGCCTGAACCTCCAGTTAATTCAACCACAACCGGTCTCACTAAGGAATCACCGCTATCATGTAGGATAGGGTGTCGTAGGGAGCGGATTGTGGTTCAATTAACGGGAGTCTGAATTAAGATGTTGGCAAAGAAAAGAGTGAGAGAGATTTCCTTCTTTCAAACTTTCCTTATCCTACCCTAACAAGTGAGAAACTACTCACCCATTATAAAAAAGGAAAATACAACAAAAGGAGGAAGATAGAAAGAAAGAGGTTAGAAGATTACAACTAGCTATTTGAGACCTCACTTTGGTAAGGATCAAGCTTACGCATCATTGTTGTTAAGGATAAAGAAAAATAGAAGAAGAAAGAAACAAACAACAAATAACAACAACTAGATTAGCAAATGAAAATTACAAGCAAATATAATTAAGAAAGTAACAAGACAAGTATGATCAAGAAAAGAACTCTTTTATTCATCACTTCACTCATAAAAGCTCACTACAAGGTTTTAATGGAGAAAAGATGAAAAGAGGAAGAAGAACAACAAAATCTATCCTAAAATCTAACACAAGAATAAGCACCCTTCATTTGGCATTGTTCTGGGCTATTTATAGGCAGGAAACAAAAACCCTAGGGCAACAATCTGGCCCTTAATGATATTACCAAAATGGCCCTAAAAAAGAATCATCTGCTGAGTCAACTCGGCCGCGGATCCGCGGCCGAGTCGCCATGTTGGCCATGGATCCGCGGCCATTTAGGAGATTTGGGTCTTCGTTTTTGGTGGGTTTCCCTGTGTTGTTGTTCTCTTCAGTGTGGTATACTTGGTTTCTCAGGATCTCTTTACATTTCTTCCAGATTTTCAGCAGGTCAAAAGGTGATTTGATGTGGATCTTTTGCCATGATTTTCTTGAGCTCCACGTAGATATCTTGGATCTTGTGTTGACATTGAGCTTTGTGCATGAAAATGACCATTGATTTGCCATTTTGTCCTTTAAACTGGTGTGCGGCAACATACAGATAGAGAGCGGAGACCCGTATTTTATCTGTGGTTAGCAGTAATCCAGAATTTGTTGCGCTTTTCCATAAATTTCACTGCTTAGAGCTGAGAACCTGTAACCTGCAATTATCTAGCAAACACGGATCAAGAGTACCAACCTATGAGCAATGTGATCAAAAATGGGCGGTATAAAAATACAAAAATCTGATATGAACACTCACACACTTTCATCATCGATAATTGCTATGTCACTTACACAGTAGAATTGCTACATCATGCTATGATATACTTGCTATGCTCACATCATTATGATATGTCGCATGATATACTGATATGCTCACATCAACTGTTCCATGTTTGCATACATCATACTTTATGATTACACGCATTGAGATTTGCTGTTTTCATGAGATTCTGGATTTGAGAACCGTGGTTATATTTCAAACGAAATCATGTATTGTTTTAAAAACCCGGTTTCTCTTGATATGATATTTCGAGACGTCCACCATGTGTTTTCTCGGTTCTGAGATTGGCATGTGAAACCCGATTCGAGGAGCGGGAGGCACCGTCTGCGGGTACATGGTAGACTCGGTATGGTACCCCGGGGCAAGAGATGATTTTTCGTAGTGTAGACGATGAGCCTGGCAGAGGGACTACTACCTACCGGTGATTGGTTGGACCTGGCGGTTATCCAGAGGATACCGAACGGAGTCGAGAGATGGATATGGGCTGACCCGTACTGCCGGAGCCCGAGGGCCGATCCGGACAGACGGAGCCCGTGGGCTGATCCGGACTGACGGAGCCCGAGATATATGAGGATTTACATGTCGATGTTGGACACGGGTTTCATGATATTTCGAGTGTCGATGTTGGACACTCAGGTTCCATGATTTTGATGTGTCGTTGATGGACACACGTTGATTTATATCCTCATATTTGCATGCATATGCTTTCATGATATTTACATGCATGATGTTGTGGTGTCATTGATGGACACGTAGATGTTATCCACATGCTGATAGGCATCGATTATATAGTTGGCATATATGCAGATACGGTCACCCTAAATATCATAGCATTACCTTTATGATATAGTTGACCTAGAAATCGTTGTTTATTTCGATTTCTATCTGATGATGTTTTCTACTCACGAGTTGGCAACTCACCCCCGTTGTGCCACAGTTCTTGCAGGTTGACCGCAGGGATCGGTAGCAGCATCGCTAGCACACAGCTTGCATTCGGGTGATTACTTTGGTAGGTGGTACATATTAGATCGTGCCACTATTGTATTATTATTCCTTTTGTATCTAGTCAACTCTATCAATCAGAAACTAGTATTTGTATAATTAGTAATACCTAGACAGACTTGTGGTTGTGAGACTTAGAGTGAGAGTTTATGTTTGCTACTTGTGGTTTGATGTCTTGCTTTATTCATTATCTTTTGTGTTGATCTTCGCCGTTGGGCGTCGTATACATGTTTTATGACTTGCGTGGTTGTGATTCCGCTGTTTGGCGAAGAGCTAGCTCCCGCTTGGGGATGCCTTTTATATTATCATGTATATGTGGTTTTGGATCAAATATAAAAGGGAGGTGCTGCCCAAATTTTTAAAAGAGGAAACATGTTTTTCAACTAGCATAATCCACTTGCATTTTTCTTGTTCCATTATCTATGCATTAAGAAAACATTTGATTTCATTAAACCTTTATTTCAAAACTTCACCTCTTTTATTTTCTTAAAAAGGTTTAGATTTCTGGGCTTCGGCTTACTTGAATTACGTTACGCCTTTAGACGTGGCGTAATTTAAGTGCCGGTCACAAACTAAAATTTGGGTTGTGACAACTATGATCTCTATTTACCTTGAAGAAAGTTCTTTTTCTTTATTCTCTCTTAAAACTCTTTTTGCTTTCTCTTCTTTTTGAACTTGAAGTTTATAGGGGGGTTCCTCTGTTTAAGACTTGAAGTCTTGGGGCCTTTATATAGTAGAGAAAGATTTGTTGATTCAGTTAAGGAAATCTCTCATTGAGATATTTCTTAATTGATTTGGGGATTTTATCCACCGTTGGATCTTTGATCTAAGGACTTCTGTTTTACAGAAGTTATTTTTCTTCTTTTTTTAACAAGATTGGGAAAATATTTTCCATACAGAGCCTATTCTGTAATTTGGTGATTTTTAATCACCATTGGTTCTTTAATCCAACGGTGCTCTGTTTTACAGAGCGTAATCTTTCTTGTTTAGAAAGATTGGGGAAAATATTTTCCCCTACAGAGCTTATTCTATACCTTGATGATTTTTAATCACCAATGGATCTTTGATCCAATGGTGCTCTGTTTTACAGAGCATAGTCTTTCTTGTTTAGAAAGATTTGAGGAGTATTTCCTCAATCAAAATTTAATTCTGTGTTTTGATAATTTATCATCTCCGTTGTATCTTTTATCCAACGGCAGAGAACTTTTAGTTCTGGCGCCAGCGCCCTCGTGCGGGGCATGTGAGGCGCTGCCTCAGAGGTTTTAACTCTTGGCACCGGCGCCTTCGTGCAAGGCACGTGAGGCGCTGCCTCTTTCAAATTTTAAACAGAGCTTTGCTCTTTTATTGGGGGGAAACAATACATTGGTGAGAAAAAAAATGGTTACAATGGCAAGACGCTGAATTCCGAACACGGATTCATGAACTTAGAAGCAAGTTTGAGCAAAGAGCTTCTGGCTTCTTTAGCAATTTTCTTATGCATTTTCTCACGAATGCAAACGTCGGGATTCTCGCTAATGTCGTCCGTCCGCTGGTATGCGGATATTATCTCCTTCTGTTGGAAGACGCGATGCAAAACATCGACAAAACATCTCTTCGCTTCTTTGAGATCAGGTTCATCAGATATACTGAATGCACCTTGTCTTCAGCGTCTCGAGCAGCACGGCCTCATCAAGCTCAGGGATTGCTTCCCAAATCGACCCGACGATATTTTTCAAAAGAGCAGAACGGCGGGGGAGTAATCGATCGTTGTAGTCGTCAAAGCAACGCCTCACCTCGAGATATTGGGAGTCAAGGAATTCCTGACCTTGACAGCGGCCTTGGATGCGAATATCTTCATAAGAGATAATCTCTTCAAGATCATAAAAATGAAACGCCATAGTATCTGCAAAGTGAAAGGTTCCTAGGCACTCTAGTAAGGTCTCACAAGGCATCGAACATGCCAATTTAAAAAAAATGGTGCCGAGAAACCCTAGACTACGGATCTTAGACTAGATGTTTAGGCGAAATGATAATCTAGTTAACAAATTAACTAAAAGTTAGATGCTACAACCTTTGTAGATCCGGATACCCACTTCCTTAGCTCCACGAGGGCGTCCTCTCGCTGTCCATCTTGAACCTTGGACTCTCGTGACGGCTTCATCGGAGAAACGTGCGGAATAGGTCGTCGGCTTCGTGTCAAAGACGATCTACGTCGAGGTTGCACTAGTTCAAGCTCCGACTTCACCAAGTAGTGAAACTTGTGAAGAAAACACTCAAAACCACTTGGCAAGAGGTAGAGGATGAAGAAATAGGAGGTGGGTTCACTTTAGATTTGGATTTCTCTCACCAAAACTCAAGTTGCCATTGATGTAGCAAGCTTGAAGATGAAGAAGAAGATGAGCTAGAAATATGATAAGTCCTTTTTAAAATAAAAAGAAAAAGGAATACTTATCATAATTCCAACTAGGGTTAAGTGTAGAGAATAGACCATGGTTAATGGATGGGTTAGGGTTAAGCATGATGCCAAGAATGGTTAAGAAGTCAAAGCTTCATGAAGCTTCAACTAAAAGACAAAGAAAGCCACCATTCTTATCATAATCATTTCCAAATAAATAAATAAATAAATGGATATGCAAAACCCTAATTATTATATTAATCATGGTTTAATCCTATACACTTAACTAAATGATCAAGTATCATCAAACATGATACAAAAAAGTGCACAAAAGTATATCACATATACAATGTGCAATCCAAGTGAGAAAAATCCGTTTAAAGTGAACCAATACTAGTTAATGCAAAGTAATATATCAAATATATAATTATACATTAAATCATTAAATCAACACTTGATTCAATGATCCGGTCATGTCGCACACGACCGACTAGTATCCAATGTATCGGCTTATCGAATCGATCTTCGATTCGATAACTAGGTTATATCGAATATAACCATTCGATACATATATCGCGAGAATGGAATACGGTATCACATACACGTATTATTCTCGGTCCTGCACATATCTCATATGCGCTCCTATTTCGTTTCGCTTGAGCCAGGAAACCTCTGTGTAGGACTCTAAAGACTCGTCAATACGCCGGTAGCAGATGATGATCATATCAAACACCCACAAGCCGCAAGCGGTCTGCTAAACGTAACGGCCACCCGGGTATTGAGCGATCAGAAGATCGACGAGCTAGCCCGCTCACACTCCTGCGAATCCGACCAGTAACACTTACCGTACAATCCGGTCTCTTCGTCTGATATGTCGCATATCAAGTCTAGGGGTGGTAAACGTCAGACCCCAATAACCCGATAAGTCGTGCCGATGTGAGGCTCATAACGGGTCGAGAAACTACTGGTAACACTTACCAGCAAATCTCTGATCAGCCCTGGCCAGGGACTTCCCTGCTACGGCCAATCGAGCACTGCGCAACATCAACCCCCAATACCGGGAGAGACGAAACCCCTCCTATCGCTCATTGCCTCCATGTGACTCGGGACTGTGCCCAAAGACCACCGTTTTTCACGCCCTCATGGACGTGGTAAGGTGGAGATCAAAGCACAGTGGGAATCACACAAGACTCTATGACGATCTCGGGTCTACAGACTAACCTGTACAAGTGCCACCTGAGAACTGCCATCTGACGTGAGGTATAATACCATCTGGGAGTTCTCGGCGAGTCCGTCCAGTGTACCCAGTCTCCACTGAGCACCCGTATACCATCTCTGATGTCAAACACCAATGGATGTGGGATCATCCATCGCCCATCTCATGGGTCGAGAAGCGTACACGCTAGTCTACGCTGGTATATCGATGCCCCGTCTCGATACACCCACGATTAGGGACCTTGAAGGATGTACTTATGGACTACCATGTCCCCACTAGTATGATCTGCATCACAGTCCAGGTAGTCAAGTACATATCCTAAGGGCTTTACCAACATGTAACTATAAGACGGTATAAAGAGACTAGTGTACATGTTAAGATAAAGAGTAACCAGATAGCATACTATCATATCGAGCAAGAAAGTCATCTCTATATATGTCCAAGCATCCAATATAATATACATCATCTGTACAATACTGGCCTCTAGGGCATACATACAACTAACAATCTCCCACTTGCACTAGGGCCAGCTGCTGTAGTATCTCATACCGAGCATCCCGAAGAGTCTCTCAAACTGTGTCTGGGGAATGGCCTTCGTGAGTGGATCCGCCGTGTTGTTCTTCGTGTCAACTCTCCTGACCTCGATCTCCCGGCGATCAACTATCTCCCGGATCAGGTGATACCGCCTCAGAATATGCCTGGATCGCTGATGGGACCTGGGTTCCTTGGCCAAAGCCACCGCTCCATTGTTATCGCAATACAAAGGTATTGGACGCTCAATGGATGGAACCACTCCAAGTTCAATAATGAACTTCTTGATCCAGACAGCCTCTTTGGCAGCATCGTTGGCAGCGATGTATTCAGCCTCCATTGTCGAGTCTGCCACGGTTTCCTGCTTGGAACTCTTCCAGCTAACCGCCCCTCCGTAAAGGGTAAAGACAAATCCCGACTGCGACTTAGAGTCGTCCTTATCACTCTGGAAGCTCGAATCGGTAAAGGACTCCACTTGGAGTTCTCCGTTACCATACACCAAGAACATATCTCTAGTCCTTCGCAAGTACTTGAGAATGCTCTTCACAGCTGTCCAGTGACTCTCTCCAGGATCAGCTTGATACATGCTCACTACACTTAGTGAGTATGCTACATCGGATCTGGTACATAGCATCGCATACATGATAGAGCCTACTGCCGAAGCATAGGGTATCCCTTGCATGCGAGCTCTCTCCAAATCAGTCTTGGGAGACATCTCTTTGGAGAGAGTGACTCCAGAGATCGTGGGCAAGTTCCCACGCTTGGATTCTTCCATACTAAACCTCTTTAGTATGGTGTCAATATACCTGAATTGGGACAATCCCAAAATCCTTTTGGATCTATCTCTATAGATCCTAATCCCCAATATGCAGGAGGCATCACCAAGATCTTTCATTGAGAATCTTTGTGATAAGAAGAGCTTGACCGATTGCAGCATAAGAATATCATTTCCTATCAAGAGTATGTCGTCCACGTACAATACGAGGAAGACAACCTTACTCTCTGCCACCTTCTTGTAGATACAAGGTTCATCTGGATTTTTGACGAAATCAAACTCTTTGATAACGACGTCAAAGCAGATGTTCCAACTCCGCGATGCTTGCTTTAATCCATAAATGGATTTAAGCAGCTTGCACACCTTCCCGCTGCTCCCACTGTCTACGAAGCCCTCTGGCTGAGTCATGTACACGCACTCTTCTAAATCACCGTTTAGAAAGGCGGTCTTAACATCCATTTGCCAGATTTCGTAATCATGGTAAGCAGCGATGGCAAGCATGATCCGGATGGATTTAAGCATAGCCACTGGAGAAAAGGTCTCGTCATAGTCCACACCTGGTCTTTGACGAAAACCCTTTGCTACAAGTCTAGCTTTGAAAGTCTCCACTTTCCCATCTACACCAAGTTTCTTCTTGAAGATCCACTTGCTCCCAATGGGTTTTACCCCTTCAGGAGCAACGTCCAAAGTCCATACTTTGTTGGTGTACATGGATTCCATCTCAGACCGCATAGCATCCAGCCATTTCACTGAGTCCCCACTCGTGATGGCCTGCTCGAAGCTAGTTGGGTCATCATCCTCCATGATGCAATCCTCGCTTCCACCATCCATGAGAAAACCGTAGTATCTCTCAGGTTGGCGAGGAACCCTACTAGTTCGGCGGAGAGGCTGAGGTTCATTGGGAGCTACTGAATCCTCTTGTTCCACTAAATCTTCAGTTTGAGTTTGTGTATCTGGAACCTCTTCCAGCTCTACCACTTTGCCACTAATTTCTTTTTCAAGAAATTCCTTTTCTAAAAAGGTGGCATGTTGAGCAACAAACACTTTTTGTTCCTCACTGTGGTAGAAAAAATACCCATATGAGTTCTTTGGATATCCCACAAACTTGCAAAGAACTGACCGTGCCTCGAGCCTGTCCGGATTTTGTCTTTTGACATAAGCTGGACAACCCCATATTTTAACTCGTTTAAAATATGGTCTCTTCCCACTCCATATCTCATATGGTGTGGTAGGTACAGATTTAGATGGAACTTGATTCAATAGGTATGCTGCTGTCTCCAGCGCATATCCCCAAAAGGAAATAGGTAACTCAGCTGTGCTCATCATAGAGCGCACCATATCTAATAGAGTGCGGTTCCTCCGTTCTGATACACCGTTGTGCTGTGGTGTATATGGAGGAGTCAGCTGAGAGAGAATCCCATTCTTTTTTAGGAACTCCAGGAATTCTCCGCTTAAGTATTCTCCTCCTCGATCAGATCGTAGGATTTTAATACTTTTTCCGGTTTGGTTCTCAACTTCTTGTTTATATTCTCTAAATTTCTCAAAAGCTTCTGATTTGTGTTTCATCAGGAACACATATCCGAATCTAGAGAGATCGTCAGTGAATGTAATGAAGTATGAAGAACCATCCCTGGCATGTGTAGACATGGGACCGCATACATCACTATGTATAAGTCCCAAGAGTTCGGTAACTCTTTCTCCGTGTCCCGTAAACGGAGTTTTGGTCATCTTGACTTTGAGACATGACTGGCAAGTGTCATAGGATGAAAATTCAAACGGATTTAAATATCCATCTTTATGCAACTTAGCTAGTCGTGTCGCATTGATGTGACCCAGTCTACAATGCCACAAGAAGGATTCATTCAGTTCTGAACTCTTCCTCTTGTGTGTGTTAGTTATGCTCAGAACTGTTGATTGATTTAGAACATAAATGCCATTGCACAGCGTGCCTGATCCAACCAACTTTTGGTTACGGAAAATGTTCATAACATTGTCCTGTAATACAAAATTATATCCCTCTTTACTTAATAAAGAAACCGATATAATGTTGCATATCAGGTTCGGCATGTAATAGCATTCGTTCAGAACCAATGTATTACCAGTTGGTAATACAAGGTGATATTCCCCGACAGTCTTAGCTGCAACAATTGCACCATTTCCAACTCTAATGTCTTTATCACCTTCTCCAAGTTCTCTACCTTTCCTAAGCCCATGTAACTGATTACATATATGGGATCCTGACCCGGTATCTAATACCCAGGACGTAGAGCAAATGGAGAAACAGTTCTCAGTAACGAACACACCCGAAGAAAATGCATCAACATGTACTTTCTTCATTCGGGTGGCATGGGAATCCTGGTATTCCCCTATATCCTGTTCATTCCTATAACTCTTATAAGAAAGAACGGAACCAACGTTCCCCAGCACAGTATAACATGCGGGTTCGGTCAATACATCCATATTATTATCTTGTTTAAGGCATGAAATGGTCGCTACCTGGAGAGAGAGAGAAGAAAACACTTTAGCGTAAGCTCGTGCAAGATCAGATTGGTTATTATCTTATCTAATCAGGATGGCTCCCACTGCTTTTTATCAAATCTTCCTTCAAACTCTAAAAGGAAAGACTAGCCGGGATTAATTACACACTACGGTTCGCCAATCTTTCAGCCAGGCCAGTGTCGGTACTTTGAGGGAGGTCCCCCGTGCTTTCGCACGAACCTAATTAATGTAAACCTCGTTTTCCCAGAGGCGTAACCCCGTTGACACTTTTCTAGACACCTACTTGATCGGCTAATTGTAGTGTGTAAAACTCTCCCAGGAGTAACTCTTACTCGCAGTGGGTATCGGGATCCAACTATCTCATAGAAGGTATGCAATCTCATTGCAAATTTCAACACTTGAAATTCCCGATAATCTTTTGCCCCAAACGATCTATGACCTTGACAAGGTCAACAAACCATAGACCGTAAGTCAAGTTCAACCCGTCATTTCTTGATTGAATTAAACCCACCCGCACGACCCTTGACAAAGTCAACAAGGCCGTACGACTACCCTAACTCAATCTGCATCATATGCATAAGCAGATAAATACTGGTTAGCTACCGCACACTGCGCCTTGACAAGGTCAACAAACGCAGTACGAATACTAAACAGGACTTATCTGAAATGACGGAGGGCTACGACAGGTTTTTCTGAAAACCTATTGCGTAATGAACTTGATATCGTTGTAGAATCAAATGAAGTTTTGAAATGGAGTGATTTTGAGGCTTTTCTAGTTTTGCTAAAGGGGTCACTTCCGGTGAAGGGATCGTCGGCCCTTTCCTCGTCGAATGAGGTGCGGGATATATCATATATATCACTGTGCAAAGCAAAAACCCAAAAGCAGTCAAAAGCAAACCGAGTGTGTAGCATCTGCCAGTTATTGCTAAAGGAGTCACTCCCGGTGAAGGGATCTCGGTCCTTTCCTCATCGAATAAGGTGTAGGGTATATCATATATACCGCTATGCAAAGCAAGAACTGTAGCTACCTGTTTTGTTTTAAAATTTGATTCTAGAACATCTTAGGTTTCTTTTCTTTCATTAATCACATTAATGAAGTCCCATCATTTAAATACCTAAACATCACAGACAGATATGACGTACACTTATGCCATCCGCATTCGCCACGATGTCCCCTCGTGCACCGTTAGGTTAGGTAACTAACGACAGAGCAGGGCAGGGTTAGCGCGGGTGTAAAACATAAGTAACGTCTATATAATATATCATATATACTATATACTATATCCATCACAGAAACACATCACAGATATCGCAGCAGAATAAACATATGAAATATTGGATATACTAGGACGTCCGTGTTTTCAATACGAGCCAGTATAAAACACGGATTCCACGGTCGTGATGAATAGCCAATCCCACACCCCTAGACCCCTACGAGAGCGGCAAGCAACCCTGCCAATTCTAGGGTTAGGAGACCCGGACTCGACTCCTCGAGTTGGTCTCCCACTGGACCCCAGAACCCGGTTACTCGTGCTCCCCTCCTTGGGTCTATCCTAATGCGGAAAAGTAAATAATATACAACGGGTGACAACTTCCGCTACCTGGAAGTGCCCCAAATAAAAGAATATTACATACAAGTTTTTACATGAATGAAAATGAAAAACACTCATCTCACATAAAAACCCCCGGCTATTCAAACACGACGATCCAATATAACATATCCAGCAACACATAACATCATATGTCATCAACGTAAGTAAGTATATATACCCCAATTGTCGTTGACGTATAGCAACGAAACTGGCGATATGAACATACTACACTTACGGTCACAGAAAAGAAAGTGTAAAACTACAACAATTGGAATCCGCAACTTCTTTAGACATCACATGCCTAATCAAATGAAATACTTAGACATCACATGTCTAATTATTATAAATCCCGCATTTTAGTCTCATTATCGAAAACTCTTTTCAATATCAAATGAAACTAAACCGCTAGATTTATATCATTCATTCAGTTATCACATAACTGTTTGTGAATTCCAATTATAGTATCTCATTCCAGATAAATAGAATATATTAAACTTTCCGATCGAACATTCGAACACCCAAGTTTTCCCGAAACCATCCAACACATGAAATAGGTTCAAAGACATTCGTTTCATGCCTCAGTACCAACGGTCCAGCCGTAGAAGGGTCAAGCCAACGCCTCACATGTGGCACGCCGTACTGCCCCAAACCCGAAGGTTCAAAGGGCAGTTCAAGACGGTCACATAATCGAGTTAAGGTTTGTTGTCTTCTAGAGGGACCATCGCGTTACTTGCACTACTCAAAACGTCCTTAAACCATACAATAATCCAACACTTGGATATTTTTGGCAGGGGAAAGATTGGGTATTTATATCCGGTCGAACTTTTTAACATATTCAAAAAATTATCCGGAAAACACATAGACAAAGTTCGATAATCCGATCGAATCGTTGATTCCCTACACAACCCCAGAATACTCAAACCTGGAGTCAAATTAAAATTCCCAGAAAACTCAGAACAATTAATCAGGAATTACTGTGCAAAAACCAAGGGCTGACATCACTATTTAGCCGCGGAACCGCCGCATAAGCCTAGCTTCTGCCGTGGTTCCGCCGCACTTTGTACTGTTCACAGGAAACTTTTTGCGCAGTAATTCTTAGATTTTATTGTTGAATTTTTTAAGCATGTTAAATTGACAAAAAACCACAAATTCGAGAAATTTCCAGAGAGCTATTTCGGGGTTGGGTTTTCGGTTCGTCCGGGTTTCAAACTCCGTCTAGACTTTGCCTAAGGCTCTAGCTAGTCTCTGATACCAGTGAAAGGTTCCTAGGCACTCTAGTAAGGTCTCACAAGGCATCGAACATGCCAATTTAAAAAAAATGGTGCCGAGAAACCCTAGACTACGGATCTTAGACTAGATGTTTAGGCGAAATGATAATCTAGTTAACAAATTAACTAAAAGTTAGATGCTACAACCTTTGTAGATTCGGATACCCACTTCCTTAGCTCCACGAGGGCGTCCTCTCGCTGTCCATCTTGAACCTTGGACTCTCGTGACGGCTTCATCGGAGAAACGTGCGGAATAGGTCGTCGGCTTCGTGTCAAAGACGATCTACGTCGAGGTTGCACTAGTTCAAGCTCCGACTTCACCAAGTAGTGAAACTTGTGAAGAAAACACCCAAAACCACTTGGCAAGAGGTAGAGGATGAAGAAATAGGAGGTGGGTTCACTTTAGATTTGGATTTCTCTCACCAAAACTCAAGTTGCCATTGATGTAGCAAGCTTGAAGATGAAGAAGAAGATGAGCTAGAAATATGATAAGTCCTTTTTAAAATAAAAAGAAAAAGGAATACTTATCATAATTCCAACTAGGGTTAAGTGTAGAGAATAGACCATGGTTAATGGATGGGTTAGGGTTAAACATGATGACAAGAATGGTTAAGAAGTCAAAGCTTCATGAAGCTTCAACTAAAAGACAAAGAAAGCCACCATTCTTATCATAATCATTTCCAAATAAATAAATAAACAAATAAATAAATAAATGGATATGCAAAACCCTAATTATCATATTAATCATGGTTTAATCCTATACACTTAACTAAATGATCAAGTATCATCAAACATGATACAAAAAAGTGCACAAAAGTATATCACATATACAATGTGCAATCCAAGTGAGAAAAATCCGTTTAAAGTGAACCAATACTAGTTAATGCAAAGTAATATATCAAATATATAATTATACATTAAATCATTAAATCAACACTTGATTCAATGATCCGGTCATGTCGCACACGACTGACTAGTATCCAATGTATCGGCTTATCGAATCGATCTTCGATTCGATAACTAGGTTATATCGAATATAACCATTCGATACATATATCTCGAGAATGGAATGCGGTATCACATACACGTATTATTCTCGGTCCTGCACATATCTCATATGCGCTCCTATTTCGTTTCGCTTGAGCCAGGAAACCTCTGTGTAGGACTCTAAAGACTCGTCAATACGCCAGTAGCAGATGATGATCATATCAAACACCCATAAGCCGCAAGCGGTCTGCTAAACGCAACGGCCACCCGGGTATTGAGCGATCAGAAGATCGACGAGCTAGCCCGCTCACACTCCTGCGAATCCGACCAGTAACACTTACCGTACAGTCCGGTCTCTTCGTCTGATATGTCGCATATCAAGTCTAGCGGTGGTAAACGTCAGACCCCAATAACCCGATAAGTCATGCCAATGTGAGGCTCATAACGGGTCGAGAAACTACTGGTAACACTTACCAGCAAATCTCTGATCAGCCCTGGCCAGGGACTTCCCTGCTACGGCCAATCGAGCACTGCGCAACATCAACCCCCAATACCGGGAGAGACGAAACCCTTCCTATCGCTCATTGCCTCCATGTGACTCGGGACTGTGCCCAAAGACCACCATTTTGCACGCCCTCATGGACGTGGTAAGGTGGAGATCAAAGCACAGTGGGAATCACACAAGACTCTATGACGATCTCGGGTCTACAGACTAACCTGTACAAGTGTCACCTGAGAACTGCCATCTGACGTGAGGTATAATACCATCTGGGAGTTCTCGGTGTGTCCGTCCAGTGTACCCAGTCTCCACTAAGCACCCGTATACCATCTCTGATGTCAAACACCAATGGATGTGGGATCATCCATCGCCCATCTCATAGGTCGAGAAGCGTACACGCTAGTCTACGCTGGTATATCGATGCCCCGTCTCGATACACCCACGACTAGAGACCTTGAAGGATGTACTTATGGACTACCATATCCCCACTAGTATGATCTTCATCACAGTCCAGGTAGTCAAGTACATATCCTAAGGGCTTTACCAACATGTAACTATAAGACGGTATAAAGAGACTAGTGTACATGTTAAGATAAAGAGTAACCAGATAGCATACTATCATATCGAGCAAGAAAGTCATCTCTATATATGTCCAAGCATCCAATATAATATACATCATCTGTACAATACTGGCCTATAGGGCATACATACAACTAACACAAAGAAAAACCAGTAAGGGGTTTAGTGATTGAAATATCAAAATTATTACGAAATTACAATGGTTCTAATGCCCCATTAGTAATGAGGAAGGCTCTCATTGTAAGAATCCGAAAGGATTCTCATTTACTGAAAAATCTCATTGACCTGTGGAGTTAAACTCTCTCGAAAAATGTGTTATACAACAGATTTCAAATCTGCAAAAAGAACCGCAAAAAATGAAAATAAGAAAGGGAATAAAATTCCCAAAAGAATTTCTTAAAAAGAAATTTTCTCAGAGCTAAGCTCTGTAAAACAACCCAGAATTAAATTCCTCTAATAATGGATAAAATCCCAGAAATCTGCTCGGGAAATGGAATTAAATTCCAAACAACCTTCAAAGATCAAAGTCACTAACAGGGTAAAATCCTAAGATCTCCAAGACCCATGGTCTATCCAAATAAAGTTTTTTTTAGATCTTTAAGAGATCGTTCCAAGAGAAGAGAAAAGCTCTGTTAATATGTTAAAAACCCAAAACAAGAAGAGGTTCTTTTAAGAGTTTCTTTAGGAGTTAAATCGTGGTCATGATTCTTACCAAATTTTGACAAAGTTTGACTCTGAGAAAGTTTTGGAAACATATATCTAAGCCCTGAAAAGAGAATTAAATTCTCAAGGAAGAAGAAGAATCAAGAGGATGATGAAACGACAGTCATCTCAAGGGCCAAAGACCCTATTTATAGGACATGAAGGGATGGTTCAACTCCCCAAGAGATCGAACGGTGGAAAGGGTGACACCGTTGCACCCACGTGTAAGCCACGTAAGAGCAACGGTGGGGGCATTTGTTTCCCCAATATATTTAACCTAATAAAAGAGCAAAGCTCTGTTGAATTCAATGAGGCAGCGCTTCACGTGATCTCTCTGAGGGCGCCAGCGCCAGAGCCAATTTTATAGGATTAAGTCCTATGGTGGCACCTCGCGTGCTCCTCACGTGGGCGCCAATGTGCAAAGCACAGAAGAGTTCATAAGAGTTAACCTCTTAGATAGCGCCGCATGTGCTTCTCACGCGGGCGCCAATGTGCAAAGCACAGAAGAGTTCATTATATAAGAGTTAAACTCTTAAATGGCGCCGCACATGCTCCTCACGCGGGCGCTGATGTGAAAAGCACATAAATACCCATTATAAGAGTTAAATTCTTAAGTGGCACCCATGTGCATAACACGTGAGCGTCGGCGTCCAGGTGGAATTAAAATTCTACAATACTCTCTGTTAAACAGAGCCGTTGGATCAAAAATCCAACGGAGACAATAAATCATCAAAATACAGAATTAAATTCTGTTGGGAGAAAACATTTTCCAAATCTTTCTTAAATAAGAAAGGTACTCTCGGTTGGATCAAAGATCCAATTGTAAAATAAAATTCTATTATGGAATATATTCTCTCAACTTTCTAAATAAGAAAGATTGCTCTCTGTAAAACAGAGAACCATTGGATTAAAAATCCAATAGTGATTAAAAATCACCGTTTTACAGAATAAATTCTGTATAAGGAAAATATTTGCCCAATCTCGTTAAAAACCCAAAATCATATTCTGTAAAAACAAAAGTCATTGGATTAAAGATCCAATGGTGGGTAAAAATTCCCCAAATCAATTTTGAAACCAATTAAATCAATTGGAATCTCTCAATGAGAGATTTTCTCAAAACTAATCAACAATTTGCCTTACCTATATAAAAGTCCTAAGACTTCAAGTCTCACAGGCACCACAGAGACAAATACAGATACAGATACCCAGATAAAGAGCGAGAACAACACAGAGAAACGGAGAGAGGAAAACAGAAAGAAAAAAGAAACCAATTCTCAAAGAAGAAGAGCTCCATTTTCGAAACCCTAGGTAAAGAAAACATCGAGATCAAAACATCTCCTTAACCTAACATATCTAAGGGTTAAACCCTTCTAAAAGAACTTAGTTCTTTCTCTGGATCTGAGATCCACAAGAAAAGTTGTAACGACTCTGATTTTACTGTATGAAAATTTTCAAGTTAATGTACAGAATGGAGTTTGCAAGCCTGAGTACAAGTTATAAATTAAATTTGTTTAAGAACAGCAAGAAACAACTTGTAGCTCACTGGTAAAGCCTTGCACTGCTGTGACGTAGCCCCTGTGTTCGAATCCCATCAGCCACATATTATTTTTCTGAATTTTTCTTTTAAACTTTTTAGAAGCCCAAAAGTTTACACGTGCAATATACGTAAAAATGAAAAGACGGAAAAAATAAACATGTGTAAAATGTTGTGTACACAGCCTAGGACACGTGGCACAAATCCCAAGGCCCATCTCCTATTTTGGACCGGCGAGATCGGCTCCAGGGCCGGCGATGGCGGGCGTCCGTAGAGGAAAAGCCCCCGTGTTTTGCACACAAAACCCTTTGGCCTATCCCATTACCTCTGTTCTGTTTGTTTTCTCTGCAATTCAACAGAGAATTAAAATTCATCTTTAATCTCATTTTTAATGCTTTTTAATTCAATCTTTCAATTCCAAAACCTTAATTTCACCCTATAAATACAACCTCATACCCTAGCCCCTTCTCATTCTGAAATCTCTAGTCAAAATTATTAAAAATTATCAAGTCCAAGAAGAGTACAAGTGGAGTTAGCCCAAGGTCAAATTCTGACGAGGATTAGAAGCGATTCCGGCAACCCCATGACGTCATGAAGTATACGATATCTTCCTCTACCTCTCATCCCTCCTCCTAGCATGTAAGTTCCTTTTATTTCCTCCATCTCTTCGCTAAATTCTCTTTTCAAAATAAAGTATCGGTAAGTAGAGTTATTACCGATGTAAATCTTCTAAACTCTATAATCTCACTTTTCATTTACATATTGTTCAATAAACTTTTACACAATATTTGTAACACTATTATAAAGGTTTAGAAACAACTTTCACTCTAAAATTCCATGTTAATTAACTTTAATTAAGCTTTTATTTTTAAATACCATGAAGTTTATATACGTTATCTTTTAAACATTTTGCTTAGCATACCTTTAGAAAACATCATGAGGTAGTGACCTATCTCTCACATACACATATATTTATATAGCACGATTCTCTTGAGACATAACTTTTGTGACAAAATACGACGTTTCATCAAAATACCTAGAACTATAAAAACTCGGTTTTCTTTAAATAGTGTTATCAAATTCTTTGCGATTATTCCTCTACAACCCATTTCGAGGAACCCGCTATTTGATGGTGTGGATTATCGCATATCCTCGGGCTAGTAGAGGGAGATGCAGACCTCCTCACGGAGCATACGATCTCGAAAGAATTTTAATACGATTTTTAAGAAAAACGAGATTTTCTACTTAATAAATAAAATTAATTTTTAATAGTTATATAAATATTATCAAACCATATATTTTTAATATATACTAAAATTCCATGTTTTCTAGAAAATAAAAGAATGACAAGTTTCATTAAAATACCATCAAGTATCAATACAAGACAAGTTACACTAAAATATAATGAACTATTTAAGCTAAGTTTCTATTCACTAATATAGCTCACTCTTTAAAATTCACATCCATGGAATGCCTAAAGAACATAAATAATTACTTAAGATTTATTTTGAAAGTATATAAAATATTTTTCATAAAACCCCCTCAAGATATATAAAATTACATTAAGGACCCTAGTAAATATAGGTTTAAGCGGGACCAATTCTCTTGAGTCTCAGAGAGCCGGAGAAAGTGGGTGCTTTCCTATTTAAGGTAGAAAACTAAAATGGGGGTTATCAATGGTAATTGTCTTGGAAAAATACACAAATCCTGCCGTCCATGTGCAGCAGTTACCGATAACACCCTAATCTAATTCAGGATCCAAATCTGTTTAAAGTGTCTGACTCAAGTCTGAGTCCAAGTCTCAATTTGAATCCAATTCAACATGAATCCAATATACCAAACATGAATACTTTAACCTGAACCTGAATACCAGAAAAAAATCAACATGACTTGACTTGACCGAACCATGGCTATATTTTGAATTCATTACATGACTACTTGATACATCCTAAAACTATTTACATGAACAACTTATACCATGGTCTCGGCAAGTCTGATAATTACCAATCAATACAATATACATTAATGGGTTTAACGCGGTAGACCAGTACGGAATGTGTTAAAAGTGGCACGATGATGGACACTAAAAGACACCCGTTCACCGCCGAAAGACGCAACCAGGACGTTAGGACGTCTGGCCTGAATTTTTAGGACAGATGCTATTTAGATTTATCCGTCCACCTCTCCGAAGATGCCAAGTTGATTTACGGCACCGTATATCAGAGGTTTGGACGGATGCGGCCGTTGTAGCAGACTTCGTCAGATTCCCCCTCGTTTGTGACGGGTTTTGATTGTGGGGACGCTCTTCCCTGCAGGCGCAAGCCCCTGTAGTTAATTATGTTACCGCATCGCGATAACCACTTTCTCCTGCTCCGGAAGTTCACTTCGTGTCATGTGTGCTTGTTTTATTTTTGGTTGCCCATGGATTATATACAGAGACTAATTTATGTTATCGCCCATAAGCCGTGGATTAGTCCAAATCCGTATTTCTTAGATTTAGGGTTTTTATTTAATAACCGTTAATCTATTTTGGGATTAAGATCGACTTAAACGTATGTGAGCATTTGGGGGGCTTGGTTGGTTTTTTTTGTTAAGGATACGTTAGTCCAATTTGAGACTAAGATCTACTTAACAGGGTGTTAGGATCATTTTTGTTTCAGATCGAACAAGAGAGCATTTGGACTCGGTTGTTTTAGTTTAAGAACGTTTCGGTCCCTTATCGCCATTTTGGAGGCGAAGTTGTAGTTTGGAGACATTTCGGTCTGTTGATCACCATTTTTGAGGTGAGATTTTAGTTTAAGGACGTTACGATCCATTGTCGCCATTTTGGAGGCAACATTTAGTTTAAGGACATTTCGGTTCGTTGTAGTTTAAGGATGTTTCGGTCCGTTGTCCATCTTACGTGCACGTGTATTTGTTACGCGACGGGATGAGCAGCGATGATATGGGATGCATCCAGTTTGGGATATGGTTTGATCTGGGATGTACACGTCAGTTTGGGAAGTGCGCCAAAAAGCAGTTGGTTGTCAGGACCCGCCACCTCTCTGAAGACGTTGAGGAATTATAACGACATGTATCAGAGGTATAGAGAGATGTACCCTTGAACCAATTCCCGTGTTAAAAGGGATTAATGGTAAACCCGGAAATCATTAGTCGTATTTTGAGACTAAGATTAACTTAGGAGATGTGGGATAAACATTATTTTGAATATCATCAGTTGAAAGATCATTAGTCATGTTTGGGACTAAGATCAATTTGGGAAATGATGAGCGCAGAGGGACTCAGTTGATTGGAAGAATTTAGTCAATTTGGGCTAGATCTGGGTCTCCATAATTACCCAACAGAGCTAAGTGCTGAGGTATACAATGCTCACGTGCATTTCATGTAAGGCACCGGATTAGTGTTAAACACTAGAGTTCTGTGGCGCTCACGTGACACACGTGAGACACCGGATTAGTGTTAAATACTAGAGTTCTGTGGCGCTCACGTGGCACACGTGAGATACCGGATTATAGGCACTGCCCCACCTATTCCCCCGCTTTTTATATAAGTGCTGAGCACTTGGTTCTTGTGACGCTCACGTGTAAAACACGTGAGGCGCCCCAAAGCTGGGTTCTGCATTTTGGGTTTTTATCCCCTCCTTTTTTATATAAGTGCTAGGCACTTGATTGGAGATCGCGTGCAAAATACGTGACTGCCCTAGGAGGCACTTCTTATTCTTCTTTTAAGCGCTTGCATGGGAAACACGTGCGGTCCTCGTTATAGTGTTTAAACACTAATGAATCATCAGTCTTTCCTTCTTTCTGAATGTTTGGAGATTTTGATCTTCTGTTCATGACCCTAGGGTTTGGAGGATCTCATGTTTCTTGGTTTGTAAGAATTAAATTCTTTTATAAGGTTAAACCCTAGTTTTCATGTATTTTGTAAGAATAAAATTCTTTGAACTTAATTCTTTTCCCTAGGTTTTAAATCTGCATGACAGAATCTCCCCGATGAGAATTAAATTTTCAACATGTGGGGAGATCTGCTTTTGCAGATCTCAACCAGAGGAAGAACTAAGTTCTTGCATGAAGGGTTAAACGCTTAGAAAGGCAAAATAGAGACAAGATGATCTCTGAGTTTTTTTTCTTTTTACCTAGGGTTTTAAGGACACAAATCTTTCTTTAGAGAATTAAATTCTCTGTTTTTTTTGAAACTTTTCTTTCTTCTTCTCTTAAGCTTCTCTCTTTTTTCTAAGTTTCTGAGGGAATTCCTTTGTTTACTCTCTCTATCTTTCTTTACTATCCGTCCTCCCGAGACTTGAAGTCTCTGGTCCCTTATATAGTGGAGAGAAGTTTGTTTAATTCTGATAAAATCTCTCATTGAGAGATCCTAATTGATTTAATTGGTTCCAGAATTGACTTGGAGAATTTTGCTCACCATTAGATCTTTGATCCAAGGGTTTCTGTTTTACAGAACATATTTTTCTTGTTTTTTTAACAAAATTGGGGAAATATTTTCCCATATGTAGAATCTTATTAAACCGTCATTGGATTTTTAATCTAAGGGTGCTCATCTTAGCAGAGCACAATCTCTCTTTGTTTAGAAAGATATGGAAAATATTTTCCATCTCATGGGATCTTTGATCCGCCAACTTTCTGTTTAACAGAAAATATCACTCCCCACTCAAAAAGATTGATAGAATTTAATTATATGCTTAATCACCATTGGATATTTGATCCAACGTTCCTTGTTGAGTAGAATTTAATTCTACGTAAGGACGTGCTCTCACGTGTTCAACACGTGAGGCTTATTTATTTTGTCAGTTGTTTGATTGCAGCGCCTATATGCTTTGCATATAGGCGCTCACGTGTTTAACACATGAGGATTATTAGCTTATAGTTTGTTTGCATTGCAGTGCCTATATGCGTTGCATATAGGCACTCACGTGTTAAACACGTGAGGCTCCATTAGCGTAATAGTTGTTTTAATTGCAGTGCCTATATGCGTTGCATATAGGCACTCACGTGTTAAACACGTGAGGCTCCATTAGCGTAATAGTTGTTTTAATTGCAGTGCCTATATGCGTTGCATATAGGTGCCAACGTGTTAAACACGTGAGGCTGTTTTAGTTTATCAGCTGTTTTAATCGCAGTGCCTATATGCGTTGCATATAGGTGCCCACATGTTTAACACGTGAGGCTTTGAATAGTAGGGAACTTTCCCTTACCCTTTTTATAAGGGAACAACACCTGCATGAACATCCTGTGTCGTTGTCCCGTGGGTTTTGACGGGGCCTTGTACTTACATGTTAGCATAGTCCACGGGATAGTTGGACTCCTCTCATATACACTGATACATTCTGTACCAAGCAACAAACAACTACGTTAAAATAACAAATAGATAGTTTACTAGTTCTAATCTCTTACTTGTCTATTCCATTCTATCTTTTGGGACTTACCGAGCGTTAGTTCGCTGACGACATTCATGTCTCTTCATTCTTTAGAATGTTCGTCAGGAGGACCCGACACTCAGGAGACCGAGCCCAGTCAAGACGAATTAGAGCAGTTCACAGAGGTTCCAGACTTCTAGGCTTTTACTTGTACTTATTTTCTTTTCAGTTCATATGCCACTGTTTAGGAATCGCTTTCTATCATTGTTCTTTTCTTTTCAGTTGTATATAAAGAAAGAATGTTAATAAAAGTTGCTGTTATTATTACATCTCTTGTTATTCTTGTGTATTTATTTATATTACTTATTTACGCTTAACATGTTTACTTCTGAGTAAATACGCCGCGGCCCGTCACATCTACTTCTTCGTACACTTGGAAGCGGGGCGTGACTGTTAGTGTATATGCCCTAGAGGCCATTACTGTATCATACTAGTTTGTATATTACTTGATGGAAGCTTGGGATATTCACCATGTATAAACAATCTTGCTCAATATAGTAGTATGCTACTTGGTTTGTTTCTACTTCAATGTGTACATGTGTTTATATTAGTATATCACCTATACGCATTAGTGGAGCCCTTAGGATCTTTGCTTGATTACCAGCGTTGTGATGGCAGTCACACTAGTGGGGGCTGGGTAATCTATAAGCACATCCTTATACAGGTCCCTAGTCGCAGGACTATCGAGACAGGGCATCGATACTCCGGAGTAGACTAGCGTATGCGCTTCTCATCCCAGTGTGGGAGATGGTCTGTCCCACAGCCATCAGTACGTCGTACTGGAGATAGTATACGGGTGCTCGTTGGGTTACGAGTACACTGGACAGGACTCGTCGGGAACTGACAGGTTGGTATTATACCTATCGTCAGTTATCAGTTCCCAGGTGACATGAGTACAGCTTAGTCCGCTGACTTGATACTGGCACTTCGCCTCGAGTGTGTTCCCACTGTACTTTGATTACTACCCTACCATGGCTCAAAGGAGTCATGCAAACGGGTAGTAGTTGGGTACAGTCCCGAAGCACTTGGAGGCAGTGACGGTTAGACAGGATTCGTCTCTCCCGGTATTGGGGGTTGACATCGCGCTGTGTCTAGGAGAGCCATTACACGAGTAGTCCCTGGCCAGGGCAAGCGAGATATACTGGTAGGCTTCCATTGTTATCTCAGGGTGTTTTGGGCTTCACTCCGACACGACTTGTACCGCTATTAGGAGACTAACGTTTTACCGCCCCCTAGGCCCGACATGCGATGTATTAGACGAACAGACCGGACTGTACGGAGACTGTCACATTCAGACTCAGTAGGAGTTCAGATGGGGTTCACCTCGTCAGCCTTCTTGTCGGCATCTACCTGGGGACCGTTACGCACAGCTAGTGCCGCTTGCGGTCTGTGGTTAAACCCACTGCCAGCGTAGTGTCGAGTCTTTAGAGTCCCACGCAGAGGGTATTCGCCTCTGGGCAAAACAGAGTAGAGGTCGCATGGTTTTGCGACAGGGTTCGTTCTCATTCACGCACTTGTGCAAGTTTGGAGTCCGGACGGTTTTTACTGGCTGGCTCTGGTCTGAGTCAGATACTGGTATATGTTTTGGGGTTGCTTTTATCTCTCAGTATTCATGTTCCTCGGAACAAGAATGCAGGTGTGTATGCACGGTTGTTTGAGGAGGAGGAAGAGGACTTTCATTAGGGTTTCGGAACGGGTGCGTTTGCACAATTGACAGTCGTCTTTTTCCAAACCCTAATGGATTTATGTTATATCAATTAATAATATTAATAAAATAAAATTGTGTCATGGTTGGATTTTGTTGACTAGTTGACCATGGTTGACTTGTTGACCATGGTTGAAGTTTTGACCATCATCATTACAAAAGAAAGATGCTTTTTGATTCTTGCAAAACCATTTAATATTTGAAATGATAATGGTCATTCCTAAACCTTCCATCAACTATTTCATTTTCATTATTATTATTAATTTGATAATTCTTTTTCTTTTGTGATATGGTTGCAAGAAAGAAAAAGAGAGCTCATTCTATCATTTAGCTTCTCTCTCCTCACTTCATCTTCTTCTTCCTCTAACTCAAGGAGAATCCTTCTCATGTGTTGAGAATCCCTCTCCTTGAAAGATAAACACCCCTTAGACACTCTCTACTCACTCTAGGATCAAAGGTTTAGCAAGCCGAAGATTCTAGTTCTCTCCAAGTTCGAGAAAGAGCCCGAAGGTTGAACCCTCAGGTGGATCCATCTTTGACGGAAGAAGGCAACGAGGAAAGCACCATCAACCTCTACAAAAGTTTGAAGACGAAGGAGTTCAAGTTAGGTATAACCATCTTTCCGAGTAGCTAACTCTCTTTAGCTTGTTTGCTAGTTTAGTTTAGAAAAGATCCCGACTTTGTTAGTCCATGTTGCCCCATGCGCCAAAAGTTTGATTTTTATACCGTTTCCGCCTCCCCGCAAGAACCGGGGGTCGCGACGTGGACTTACAGTGGTATCAGAGCCAAACTAAACTTAAACTAGCTAGGTAGTGAAGTGTAACGAAGTTCGGAACCGAAAAATCCAAAAACCAAACTTTTCAAAAACCCTAGATTCTGTTAAAAATTTTTCTGGTCAAAACAAAATTTGTTATATACCAAAAATTATCTCAGGGTTTTTTAAAGATAACCACCAAAAACGAGCCAGAGATCTGACCAAACGACCGCGTTTCCCCGGCGACAGCAAGCTATGGCGCCGCGGATCCGCGGCCGTCTTGTCTCCTCTCTGCCTCGATTTTGGTGCAGTGTATCTCTGTATTGGTTTTAGGATTTTTAAGATATATTATATGTGCCCAGATTTTCCAGAATAGAAATTTGTTTTTGGGGGCCTATAATTCCGTATTTTTTCCGAACTTCACTACACTTTGACTATGATGGTTATATCTGTGATGTTTGTATGTATTGAACGTCGGCTAATCGCTATAAGTCGATTAGTCGGGGTTATACATCTCTGTGATCTGTGTTTGATATTGGAATGTGTATATGAATGTGTTGGACTGTCGCGGGTGAATAGCCGGGGTGGATGTGAGATGAGCTTTTGTTTTTCTTTCATTCATTTGTAACATGTAAATTGATGTAATATTATTATTTGTTTGGCCGCACAACCGGGTCGGGGTTGTAGCCGTCATTGTATAATTCTTTTTACTGTTTTTGCTCCTAGGATAGACCCATGGAGGGGTGCACAAACTGCCGAGTACTTGGCGGGTAGTTTGCCGCACCCGTAGGGGTCTTGGGTGGGGTATTGGCTATTCACCGCGACCGTGTAATCCGCTTTTCGTTGCAGGCTCGAACGAATTGCGGATTCCTAGTATATCCAATGTATTCATCTGTGATCTGTAATGTCTATCATTGCTATATTTATAACTATTTAGGCGTTGCTTATGTTTTACAGCCGCGCTAGCCCAGCCCCCGCTCTGTCGTTAGTTAAGTAACCTAACGGGTGATGACGGGGCCCCGTGGAGAATGCGAATGGCATAAGCGTACGTCATATTTTGGTTGTTTTCTGCAATGGTAGGATTTAAATGATGGGACGCATTAAAAGAACTAATGCAAGATAATAAACCAAGTTAAATTCGTTGGAACACTTTCGAAAAACCACTCGGTTCTTTTCAAAACTAACTTTTAAATGCGGAGCTTGAGCCACTCCTTTTAAAAGCTATCTCGTTCCATCGATTATATCAAGTTCACTACGTTCACGGTTTCGCCAAAACCATTCGTATCCCTCCATCATTTCAGTTAAATATACGGTAGTATTCAAGCTATGTATTTTGACCTCACGCCAAGGCATAGTGATTGGTAGCTGCCGGATATTTATCTGTTGCACAGATAGAATGCGTTGGTTTGAGACAGTCGTACTGCCATTTTGGCCTACGTCAAGGGTAGGTACGGGTAGGTTCAAATTAACCAGGATAATGATGGGAAGAACTTGACATGTGACTTATGACATTTTGACCTCACGCCAAGGTCATAAGAGCATGGGGCAAAAATCCACATCGGGAGTTTCATAAGTACGGAAACTTGGTAGATTTGCATACCATTTGGAGTGTGGTGATTCTGGTAGGATTCCTTCAGTTTCGTCACGCGATGATATTTGGATCCCGATCCTACTGTGAGTATATGCTACTCCTCGGGAAATTTCTCACTAAACGATCAATGCTATAAACCTAGTAGGTGCCTAGAAAGATGTTAGCGGGGCTACGCCCCCAGGGAAAAGAGGTTATTTAATTAAGGAACTTCGCGAAAGCGTTGGAAAACCTCCCTCGAAGTACCAACACTGGCCTGGCTGAACGGTTAAGCAAGTATTGTGCGATGGGATTGATCCCGACTAATTCTTCCTTTATGGTTTGAGGAGGGATTCGAGAGACAGTGGGAGCCATCCTGTTTAGACAAATTAAAAACCACTCTAAACTTGCAAGAGCATCGTGCTAAAGTGTTTCTTCTCTCTCTCCTAATTGCAGCGACCAATCGACATGACTGGACTTAAGTTACTTCTAGATAAAAACATACTGACAGGGCCAAACTACAAAGATTGGCTCAGGAATGTCAAAATGGCAATCACTTACGACAAGCTGGGGTATCTTCTTACCACCAAAGCTCCCCCCGTCCCAGGCCCAACCTCCAGCGTCGCGGATAAGGAAATCCGTAAGACTTGGGAGATTGATTGCGCGAAGGCCAGGTGCCTCGTGCTTGCCTCTATGGACAACGAACATCAGAGGAGGCACGAGAATATGGATTTGGAATCTATATTTCTTCATACAAAAGAACTGTATGGAGAGCAGTCTCGTATCGCAAGATACGAAGTGTCGAAGAAGTTATTTTCGGCAAAGTTGGCCGTCGGATCATCGGTAGCGGACCACGTGCTTAAGATGATTGGCTACATTGAGGAGCTCGTGGAACTTGGGACCACGTTGGAAAGTGAACTCTATACGGATTTAATTCTCCAGTCCCTTCCATCCACTTACGCCCAGTTTATACTGAACTTCAACTTACAAGAAAAGGAAGTTGAACTTTCAGAACTCCTCAACATGCTGAGGAGCGCAGAGGGCACCCTACAGAAAGGTAGGGAAACACCCGCTTTGTTTGTAGGAGGATCTTGTTCCTCTAGGTCCAAGGCAAAAGCCAAGGGAAAGAGGAAGAAAGCCCCCGCCAAACCAAGGGGCGATGTTGGTAAAATGGGTACGAAGGGAAAGGAAAAGGCAACAATGATAGCGGGGAAGCTTGTGGGTAAAGAAGAATGCTTCTATTGTCATAAAAGTGGACACTGGAAGAAAGATTGCAGGGCTTGGAAAGCCAGGACACAGGAACTGAAGCAGGTTGCGGCTTCAGCTTCAGGTGTGTATGTTATTGAAAACTGTCTATCAATAAACTCTACTTCCTGGGTATTGGATACCGGATCAGGATCTCATATCTGTAATTCTTTGCAGGCGTTGAGAAACCGTAGGTTTTTGAAGGCAGGTGACATGACCCTCAGAGTTGCGAACGGAGCTAGCATGGATGCTAAAGCCGTGGGGGACTATCACCTTGGAATGTCAGATGGGCATGTTTTGGTTTTGCGTAATTGCTTTTTTGTACCCAACGCAACTTGTAATATCATTTCTGTATCTTTGGCTTCTAAAGAAGGTTATGAATTTGCGTTTGTAAGTAATGTTGTAAACATTCACCTTAATCAAGTTCTGATTGGGTCAGGTACACTGAGCAATGGTATATACGTGTTAAACCAACCACAGATTTTCAATGTCCAGAATACACACAAAAGAAAGTCTCCAGATATCAATCAGGCTTTCTTGTGGCATTGTAGACTGGGTCACATCAATGAGAGAAGGTTGACTAAGTTACATACAGAAGGGTATTTGAATCCGTTCGAATATCAATCGTATGCCACTTGTCAATCCTGTCTCAAAGGAAAGATGACAAAGACTCCGTTCACTGGACACGGAGTAAGAGCGAGCGAGCTCTTGGGGCTCGTACACAGCGACGTGTGCGGTCCAATGTCTACACTTGCGCGAAGCGGTTTTTCTTACTTCATTACTTTTACGGATGATTTTTCAAGGTTCGGACATGTCTTCTTAATGAAACATAAATCCGAAGCCTTTGGAAAATTCCAGGAATATAAGAATGAGGTAGAAAAACAAACCGGCAAAAGTATCAAGATTCTAAGATCGGATCGAGGTGGAGAATACTTGAGTGCCGAGTTCCTGAACTACTTAAAAGAGAATGGAATTCTCTCTCAGCTTACTCCTCCATACACTCCGCAACATAACGGTGTATCGGAGAGACGGAACCGCACCCTATTGGATATGGTACGGTCCATGATGAGTAACGCTGAGTTACCGCGATCATTCTGGGGGTATGCGCTAGAATCAGCTGCGTACCTTTTGAACCGAGTTCCCACTAAGACTGTGCCTACCACACCATATGAGTTATGGAGTGGAAAGAAACCCTATCTTCAATATCTGAAGATTTGGGGCTGTCCGGCTTTTGTCAAAAAGCAGCATGCGGACAAACTCGAGGCACGCTCAGTACTATGCAAGTTTGTGGGATACCCAAAGAACACCAGGGGGTATCTTTTCTACTACGCAGAGGAACAAAAAGTCCTTGTTTCTCTTAATGCCCACTTTCTAGAACACCAGTTCTTAGAAAAAGAAATAAGTAGGAGCGCAGTAGAACTGGAAGAAATTCCAGAACCACAGACTATTACTGAAAGCTTAGTGGAACCAAAGGGTTCAAATGAACAGGACATTCCTACGCCGCTCCGCAGGAGTAGTAGGCAGTCTCATCCGCCCGAGAGATACTACGGTTTTCTCATAGACGGGGATAGAGAGGATAGCATCATAGATTATGATGAGCCTACTAGCTTCCAGCAGGCCGTTCAGAGCGTTGACTCGGTAAAATGGCTGGATGCAATGCGGACCGAAATGGAGTCCATGTACACCAACAAAGTATGGACGTTGGACATTGCTCCAGACGGGGTAAAACCCGTAGGATGCAAGTGGATCTTCAAAAGGAAGATTGGTGTAGATGGACAGGTTGAGACCTATAAAGCTAGACTTGTAGCAAAGGGTTTCCGTCAAAGACCTGGCTTGGACTATGACGAAACCTTTTCTCCAGTGGCTATGCTGAAATCCATTCGGATCCTTCTTGCCATTGCTGCCTTCCACGATTATGAGATTTGGCAGATGGACGTAAAAACCGCTTTTCTAAATGGAAATTTAGAGGAGTGTGTCTATATGGACCAGCCAGAGGGTTTCATTCAGAGTGGGAGCAGCGGAAAAGTGTGCAAGTTGCTTAAGTCCATCTATGGACTAAAGCAGGCATCGCGGAGTTGGAACATCTGTTTTGATGAGACGGTCAAGGAATTTGGCTTTATCAAAAATCCAGATGAACCATGCATCTATAGTAGATTTGTAGCGAGAACTGTAGTATTCCTCGTTTTATACGTGGATGACATTCTCTTAATAGGAAATGACATTCCTATGCTACAATCTGTCAAGGGGTTCTTGTCGCACAGGTTCTCCATGAAAGACCTGGGTGATGCCTCATACATCCTGGGGATCCGGATCCATCGTGATAGATCCAAGAGGATATTAGGACTTTCTCAGTCCAGGTACATCGACACCATAGTGAAAAGATTCAGTATGGAAGATTCCAAGCGCGGTAACCTACCGGCTTGTCACGGGATCACCCTCTCTAAAGAGATGTCTCCCAAGACTGATTTGGAGAGGGATCGCATGTCTATTATACCCTACGCTTCTGTGGTGGGCTCTATAATGTATGCGATGTTGTGTACCAGACCGGATGTTGCTTATGCACTGAGTGTGGTAAGCCAGTATCAGTCAAACCCTGGGGAGAAACACTGGATAGCGGTAAAGAACATTCTCAAGTACCTGAGAAGGACTAAGGAGATGTTCTTGGTGTATGGCAGAAAAGACCTCCAGATCGAGGCCTTTCCTGACTCCAGCTTCCAGAGTGACAAGGATGATTCCAAGTCCATGTCGGGTTTCGTCTTTACCCTCAATGGAGGGGCGGTGTGTTGGAAGAGCTCCGAACAGGAAACCGTTGCAGACTCGACTATGGAAGCGGAATATATCGCTGCATCTGATGCCGCAAAAGAAGCTGTCTGGATGAGGAAGTTCTTAAAAGAACTTCAGGTGGTTCCGTCCATTGTTGACCCAATACCTCTGTATTGCGACAACAACGGGGCTATAGCTTTAGCGAAGGAACCCAGGTCCCATCAGAGATCCAGGCACATCTTGAGGCAGTATCACCTGATCAGGGAGATCGTGGATCGCAAGGAGATCGAGGTTCGGAGGGTTGCTTCAGAAGAAAACACTGCAGATCCATTCACCAAGTACATGGCCTTAGTGCAAGTGGGAGATTGTTAGTGTATATGCCCTAGAGGCCATTACTGTATCATACTAGTTTGTATATTACTTGATGGAAGCTTGGGATATTCACCTTGTATAAACAATCTTGCTCAATATAGTAATATGCTACTTGGTTTGTTTCTACTTCAATGTGTACATGTGTTTATATTAGTATATCACCTATACGCATTAGTGGAGCCCTTAGGATCTTTGCTTGATTACCAGCGTTGTGATGGCAGTCACACTAGTGGGGGCTGGGTAATCTATAAGCACATCCTTATACAGGTCCCTAGTCGCAGGACTATCGAGACAGGGCATCGATACTCCGGAGTAGACTAGCGTATGCGCTTCTCATCCCAGTGTGGGAGATGGTCTGTCCCACAGCCATCAGTACGTCGTACTGGAGATAGTATACGGGTGCTCGTTGGGTTACGAGTACACTGGACAGGACTCGTCGGGAACTGACAGGTTGGTATTATACCTATCGTCAGTTATCAGTTCCCAGGTGACATGAGTACAGCTTAGTCCGCTGACTTGACACTGGCACTTCGCCTCGAGTGTGTTCCCACTGTACTTTGATTACTACCCTACCACGGCTCAAAGGAGTCGTGCAAACGGGTAGTAGTTGGGTACAGTCCCGAAGCACTTGGAGGCAGTGACGGTTAGACAGGATTCGTCTCTCCCGGTATTGGGGGTTAACATCGCGCTGTGTCTAGGAGAGCCATTACACGAGTAGTCCCTGGCCAGGGCAAGCGAGATATACTGGTAGGCTTCCAGTGTTATCTCAGGGTGTTTTGGGCTTCACTCCGACACGACTTGTACCGCTATTAGGGGACTGACGTTTTACCGCCCCCTAGGCCTGACATGCGATGTATTAGACGAACAGACCGGACTGTACGGAGACTGTCACATTCAGACTCAGTAGGAGTTCAGATGGGGTTCACCTCGTCAGCCTTCTTGTCGGCATCTACCTGGGGACCGTTACGCACAGCTAGTGCCGCTTGCGGTCTGTGGTTAAACCCACTGCCAGCGTAGTGTCGAGTCTTTAGAGTCCCACGCAGAGGGTATTCGCCTCTGGGCAAAACAGAGTAGAGGTCGCATGGTTTTGCGACAGGGTTCGTTCTCATTCACGCACTTGTGCACGTTTGGAGTCCGGACGGTTTTTACTGGCTGGCTCTGGTCTGAGTCAGATACTGGTATATGTTTTGGGGTTGCTTTTATCTCTCAGTATTCATGTTCCTCGGAACAAGAATGCAGGTGTGTATGCACGGTTGTTTGAGGAGGAGGAAGAGGACTTTCATTAGGGTTTCGGAACGGGTGCGTATGCACAATTGACAGTCGTCTTTTTCCAAACCCTAATGGATTTATGTTATATCAATTAATAATATTAATAAAATGAAATTGTGTCATGGTTGGATTTTGTTGACTAGTTGACCATGGTTGACTTGTTGACCATGGTTGAAGTTTTGACCATCATCATTACAAAAGAAAGATGCTTTTTGATTCTTGCAAAACCATTTAATGTTTGAAATGATAATGGTCATTCCTAAACCTTCCATCAACTATTTCATTTTCATTATTATTATTAATTTGATAATTCTTTTTCTTTTGTGATATGGTTGCAAGAAAGAAAAAGAGAGCTCATTCTATCATTTAGCTTCTCTCTCCTCACTTCATCTTCTTCTTCCTCTAGCTCAAGGAGAATCCTTCTCATGTGTTGAGAATCCCTCTCCTTGAAAGATAAACAGCCCTTAGACACTCTCTACTCATTCTAGGATCAAAGGTTTAGCAAGCCGAAGATTCTAGTTCTCTCCAAGTTCGAGAAAGAGCCCGAAGGTTGAACCCTCAGGTGGATCCATCTTTGACGGAAGAAGGCAACGAGGAAAGCACCATCAACCTCTACAAAAGTTTGAAGACGAAGGAGTTCAAGTTAGGTATAACCATCTTTCCGAGTAGCTAACTCTCTTTAGCTTGTTTGCTAGTTTAGTTTAGAAAAGATCCCGACTTTGTTAGTCCATGTTGCCCCATGCGCCAAAAATTTGATTTTTATACCGTTTCCGCCTCCCCGCAAGAACCGGGGGTCGCAACGTGGACTTACAGTGACACAAGTCTCCCACAAGTTGAGAATTTAATTCTTATCGGAAAGATCTTGTTCTTGAGAATCAAAGGTTCAGGGAAGAACAAATTTAAAAGAGCAAGAATATGGAGTCCATAATACTCCAGGAACTCAGTTATTTCGAATCAAGAACTTATTTCTTAAAAGAACATGATCCTAAATCCTCAAAATAGTGATCTTGGTGATCGTTAATGGTCAAAATATCATTAACAGAAATTTAAGTTCTCTAAAAAATATCAATAGAGATTAAATCTCCATATAAAAGAAACTAGTGCCTCACGTGCTTCCTACGTGGGTGCTCCTCATTAACAGCGCCCAGCGCCTCACGTGCTCCTTACACGGGCACCACATAAAAAGTGCTTAGCACTTCACATACAGCCAAAACGGCTAAGTGCTTAACGTTGATTGGGCAGCACCCAGCGCCTCACGTACTCCTCATGCGGGCGCCACATAAAAAGTGCTTAACACTTTACATACAGCCATACCGGCTGAGTGCTTAGCACTGAATGGACAGCGCCCCGGCGCCTCACGTGCTCCTCACGTGGGCGCCATCAAAAAAGAAAAGAAGAGAGAAAAGTGCCCAGCATTTCATAAACAGCCAAAGTTGTAGAGTGCTCAGCGCTCATTAGGCGGCGCCCATAGTCAAATGCTTCAGATGACACCCTTGTGAGTGTCAGAACGTCAAATAAGTGCTTAACACTTTTTCATAAAAAGAAAATGGCTGAATAGATAGAGCCCAAATGAATGCTTAGCACATTTTGAATAAAGAATAAAATAGTAAGCAGACTAAGCCCAAATTGGCTAAGCCTCTGAAGCTTCTTGCAGTTGAGCCCAAATGCACTTTTGATGGATCTTAAGTGAAAATGATACTTAAAAAATATTATTGAGTTGATCTTAGTCTCAAACATTATTAATGATCTTTCATTGATGATATCCAAAATGATATTCATCTCATACCTCCTAAGGTAATCTTAGTCTCAAATATGACTAATGATTCTTAGGTCCACCACAACCCCTTTTCCCTCAAATACGGGATTTGGTTTAAGGGTACATCTCTTCACACCTATGATACATGTCGTTGTAATTTTTCAACGTCTTCAGAGAGGTGGCGTGTCCCAACGACCAAAAACTTCTTTCATCCCACATTGATGCACTTCCAAATTGACGTGCAGGCCTCAAATCGTCTCGTGCCCCAAATTAGGCACATCTCATATCACCATTGTTCATTTCGTCACGTAACAAATACACGTGCACGCAAGATGAATAAAGGACCGAAATGTCCCTAAACTAACAGTCGCCTCGAAAATGGCAACAATGGACTGAAGTGTCCTTAAACTAACATTCATCCCTAAAACGGGAATGTTGGACCAAAATGTCCTTAAACTAATATCTGCCCCAAACACAACGGGAATGGACCGTGACGTCCTCAAACTAAAACAAACTGATCCCCAAATGCTCATATATATTTAAGTCGATCTTAATCTCAAACCAGATTAATGGTCCTTAAATAAACCAAGCCCGAATCTAAAAATATATGATTTGGACTAATCCACGCCCTACGGGTGATAACATAAACTAGTCTCCGTATACAATCCACGGGCAACCTAAACAAACAAAAACACATACGACACGAAGCGAACTTCCAGAGTAGGAGAAAGTGGTTATCACGATGCGGTAATGTAATTAACTGCAGGGGCTTGCGCCTGTAGGGAAGAGCATCCCCACAATCAAAAACCCCTCATAAAATAAGGGGGAATCTGATAAAGTCAGCTACAACGGCCGCGTCTGTTCAAACCTATGATATATGGTGCCATAAATCAACTTGGTATCTTCGGAGAGGTGGTTGGATAAATCCAAATAGCATCTACCCTCAAACTCAGGAAAGACGATCCAACCCAGTTCGTCTCCATCTCCGGCGGTGAACAATATGGTTCTAATACCCTTTTTTCTATAGATTTGAATATGTTGCTCCTTTGTGAGTAAAAAGGTTTTGTACGGTTTTTAATGGTTTAAGAATAGGTTTAGATCTTTATAACTTAAGGCTTTTGAATCCCATGAGCCGTGAGGGTCTCATAGGGGGAAATTCTCCTTACGAGTCGTGAGGATCTCGCAAGTGTAATTTCTCCTTTGGAATCGTGGGGACTCCTAAGTGTGTTGCTCCTTTGTGAGTCGTAAGGATCTCACGCGGGTGGGTTTTTTTTATGAAATTGCGCCCTTTCAGGTTTTCGTGAAGCTCGCTGGCAGTCCTGCTGTTTTTACTCACGGCCCCTTTTCAGGTTTTCATCCGCGCCCATTTCGCTTGTAGACATACCTTTTTTTGTTTTTTTTAACGATGGAATTCCTGAGAGTAGTTTCGCCGCAGGTGCCCATCTGTTTGTTGGTGGGACTTGGGGATGGCTCTATTGCTGGAGTAGCTGTGCAGCCATTGGGACTTGAGTTGCAACCTTTGCTGCTAGGATTTCGATTACAATATAGATCTCAAGGGAGCATATCGCCATATTTGGGGCGATGCGCTGGTTTAGGGACGTTCCGGTCCATTATTGCCATGTTTGAAGCAAATTTTTAGTTTAAGAAATTTTCGGTCCAACATTCCTATTTTGGGGACGAATATTAGTTTAAGGACATTTCGGTCCAATATCCCCGTTTTGGGGACGAATATTAGTTTGAGAACGTTTCGGTCCAGTATTCCTGTTTTAGGGACGAATATTAGTTTAAGGATATCTCGGTTCGTTGTTAGTTTAGGGACATCTCAGTCCGTTGTTAGTTTAAGGACATCTTAGTCCGAAATTCCCTTTTTTGGGACGAATATTAGTTTAAGGATGTTTCGGTCCATTGTCGCCGTATTTTCGGGACGAGTATTAATTTAGGGACATCTTGGTCCATTGTTAGTTTAGGGACATCTCGGTCCTATTATCACCATTTTTGAGGTGGGTATTAGCGTAAGGACGTTTCGGTCCATTGTTAGTTTAAGGACGTTTCGGTCCAGCATTCCCATTTCGGGGACAAGTTTTTTTAGCACTACTCTTAGAGTTCTGATTCAGGAAGATAACGAGCGGACACAAGCGTCGTCATCTATTATTGACCTAATTCGAGACTCATCAAGCATAGTATTTTTTGGAGGAATCGACCGTTTATTGGCCGGAATGGTCTTTCGCCATGAATATCCATAAGCAGGTAGGCTCCACCTTGGTAGACTTTGTCTATAATGTACGGGCCTTCATAGTTCGGCTCAAATTTCCCCTATTTTGCACGATTGGGGATCATTGGTCTTTTGACGACTAGTACGAGTTCGCCTTGGCAGAATTTTCTCGGCCTAGTCAATCTTTCTATGACCGTGTCATCCTTGCCTTATAAGCCTCTAGGTTTTGCTATGCTATAAGGCGAGTCTCATCGAGGGCGTCGAGCTCCTCGAGCCTAAGATGAGCATTTTCTTTATCTGTCAGCTCGTATCGAACCGCTACTCGTAGAGAGGGGAGTTCTATTTCCAATGGGAGCACTGCTTCCGTGCCGAATACCAACGTGTATGGTATTGTATTCATGGCCGTCTTGAACGTTGTTCGGTACGCCCGGAGAGCTTCATGTAGCCTTTTGTGCCTGTCTTTTTTGTTTCTGGATACTGTTTTCTTTATAATCTTTATCAAGGTCTTGTTAAAACCTTCAGCTAGACCGTTGGCCCGAGAATTATAAACTGAAGAGTATCTCCAATCTATTTTATGTTTCTGTGCGAAGAGGCTTATTTTATGGCTTCTATAAGCTGGCCTATTATCCGAGATAAATCGTCGCGGAGTGCCGAACCGATAGATGACATGGGTTCTGAAGAAATGGAGGATATTCTCCGTCTTCACCTCCCTTAGTGGTACTGCTTCTGCCCACTTAGAGAAGTAGTCGGTCGTTGCGAGTATGAACCGATGTCCTTTGGACGATGCTGGTTCAATGGGGACAATTATATCGGTTCGCCACATTTCGAACGGCCAGCTAGCCACTGTTGGATGTAGCGGATTTGGATGTTGGTGGATGAATTCCCCGTGAATTTGGCATGAGTGATACTACTTCGCATATTCGAGGCAGTCCTAGATCCTCGTGGGCCAATAATAACCCATTCTTTTTATCTTCAGCTTCATCTTTGGCCTAGCTTGATGAGAACCGCGGAGTTCGTCGTGAATTTCTTGGACGAATTTCTTTGCTTCCTCCGGCCCCAGGCATCTTAGCCACAGACAGTCAAACGATCTCTTAAATAGAGTATCATTGACGAAGGCGAAAGACAAAGCTCGTTTCATGAACCGATGTCTAGATGACACATTTTTGGGCGTTCGTTAGGATTTGAAGTAGTCTATGAAGACTTCCCTCCAATCCTTGACCTTTTCTTTATCCTCTATTTGAAGGGCTACCCGTTCGGTCGTTTCCTTTCTTTTGGATGTATCTATCAGGCCTTCCGAAGATATATTTGTTGGCACGAGAATCCTGTGGTTTTGCACAATGATCTTTACATTATCGAGGTCCTCATCGGCCAGTTCCTTTATGTTGTTCTCTGACGCTGAGGGAGTTTCTTCATCATGTAACAACAAATGGGAGACCATGTAGCAACTTGTTACGCGGTCTTCCGTGTCTTCCGATGAATCATTTTCCTCATCATTGTTACTGTTTTCGTTCTCAAGAATATGCTTGAGGAACTCTTCGAGCGTGATCGATGTCCGCGCCTTCCGGTTGTACTCATCTAGCGTGTCAATGTATTTTTGTAGATCTGTGCGCTTGTCGTCATACTCGGCAAGCTGCACATGCTTTTTGGTCTTCTTCTTTTTCTTTGAAGACTTCAAAGGCTTGACTTGGGGATTTTTTCCTTCGTCAACAATTTTCGGTGCGGGACTTGGTTTCAGCATCCCTTCAATGATTTCAAGTTCAAGTAGACTTTTACACCGGACTGTCGGACATGCTTGTAAATCCTTCAGCATTCTTTTGGTTTTTGCTGAAAGAACGACTTCACATGGAGTTTCTTCCACGAGTGAGCATGATACCCCCTGCGCTTCCACCTTTTTAGGAGTACGCTTCTAGAGTGGGTTTACCCTCCAGTTGTCATACAGCGCAAATTTTCTCTGTTGATACTGGTCTTCGACCCAATTTTTGAAGATGTAGCAATCTTCAATTGGTAGCTCACCATTCTGTGATAGGAGCAGTAGTTAGAGTTGTTGACGTCGCCGGGTTACAGTGGACGCCCCGTGTCTGGCAATGTGATGAGTTTATTACGCACTGTCAATTCGAATAGTCTCCTCGTCTTGTCGCGGGAAAATGAGTAAGCGCGTCCTACTTTTTCCTCCAAGGATGGGCGCGGACGCGCGTTGTTTTGGCGAGCAGCCGGTTTTGGGCCACTCGGTTGTTGTTGCGTATTGGCAATGAAGACCGCTTTCCCTTTACCCTTACTATTTCGAGGGTCCTTATTTGAGGAGGAAGGCCCATGGCCCATCTGGTCCATTTGGGCCAGTTTATCTATCAGAGCCTAGAAGGTGGTTGGTTTGAAGATTGTCATGAACTGGGATACAGTCATTTGAGGATCAAGAGTCCCGATGAACATGCCTACGGCGGGAGATTCCTCAATGCGCTGTTCGCATTTAGACCATAGGTTCCGCCACTGGATCGCCTATTGGACCCAGGTTTCTCCCAACTTTACCCTGGCATTGATTAATGCCGTCATTGGAGTACGTTCGCTCACGCTGGAGAAACGCTGTGTGAACAGCAGCTCCATTTTTATGAATGTTTTTATTGAGTCATTTGGGAGCTCCGAGTACCATTCAAAGATTGTTTCTGACAGGCTGCCAATGAACTGGCGAAGTAACAGTTTGTCGTCGCCTTCAGTATTGCCGCATAGAGCTCTGAACTATGCGACGTGCTGGTGAGGGTTACCTGTCCCTTTGTATACATGGAAATTGGGGATCGTATATCCCGGTGAGTACTTGATTTGATCATACCAGCTTGGATACGATCGCCCAGTTCTGACGATTTGGCCAGCAGCCTCATTAGCTTAATGAGCTCTTATTTGTTGAGCAATATAATCATCAAGGGCGGCCTTAGAGATCGTTTCCTCCTTGGCTGCTGATAAGGCCGGAACAGAATTTGATGTTCCCCCCTATCATCCTCAACGATTATCGGTGGATCTTCGGCCGGGGGTTCTGGTTAGATCATCATTCCAACCATGTCTTGGAATAAGAAAGCCATCTACTTTATGTTAGCAGCTTGCTCGGCGGCTTCCTTGTCCTTTCTTTCGAGCACCCTTCGCAGAAACTCTGTATCGGTCTTCTGCTCTTAGCGCTGTTCAGTTTCTTTGTCCAAACTTTCATTCTGTCCGGTTAGTGCTGCCATTTTGGTCAGCATTTCCTGGAGTTTCTATTGTTGCTCCTAAGCCTTGGTCAGCGACCGAGTTTGCGGTCGGTGACTCACCGAAGTACAACTTTCTTCTTTTCCCGAAGCCATGTAGACCGTATGTATTATTATGCCCTCGACCTTAGGGCGTTTAGGTCTATCGCCTTTGGAATTTGACGCGGGCGATAGAGTTTTTTCCAACCTTGTTCTTTTATGGGAGATTGGAGTTGAAGGAACCGTTATGACAGGCACCTGCTTAGGAGAAGTCCTCCATTGTATGGCCAAAAGAGTAGTCCTTTTCTTGTCGAGCCTCCGATTTCTTCGGTCAACGAAAGTAATTCTGGTCAATCACAGAGTCTTGAACTTTTCGCCAGACCCAATGAATTTGTGAGGAGAGCCGCTGATGAGGCTACTCCGGCTTTACCTTCACTGTAACTTCCGCAGGCAGGGGTGATTTCTTTAGCACCGCCATTGGAGAGATTTTTCGCACCCTCTTAAGCGGATCAAAACTGTTCCCGGTTGGAACAGCAGCATCGACTTCCACCATTGGAACTGGTGGGGTGAGTTCAGATGGGGAGTTGCACCCAGCTTCTCTCACTCAGCGCCAGTGGCAACGCCGAGCGTGCCTTGTTGAAGGGACCACCTCAGTTTTGGAAGCGGTTTCATCACGCCCCTGGTTTTGCTGAGGAACTGCAATTGGCGTCAGCCTATTGAAGACCAACGTCCTTATTAAAGTTTGAGGAGAGCCGGCCAATCTTTTGATGACCGACTTTTTTGTGGGGGAAGCACTTTTGACGGCTTCGCCTGTAGCAGGGGTTGGTAGGGCTATCCGTTTTGGGATAGCCCCTTCAAGTATCACGAGCTTCTTTGAGGGCCCGTTTGTGCTTTTGCTCAGCCTGTTGAAGACTGAGATGCCATATTTGGAAGACCCATTGAGAGGGGCCGTTGTGGTTTCCAGTCGATCAAAGACCGACCTTTTGGGAGCTTCTTCTTGTGGCGTTGAGGCACCGAAACTCACAGGTGAGAGAATGGTCCCAAAGAACAATCCAGTAGTGGCTTGTGTGACTTACCCCACTAGCATTGAAAAAATAGAGGTCGGGTCAGGCCCATAGGTCACTCCTCCAGTTGGGATGGAGCAAGAGTTGCTGTTGCAAGAGGTGCGGTTGGAAGCCATTTATTTTCTGCACGGGAGCAAGACGCCAAGTTAGTACCTCGAATCTAAGGGCAACCATAGCGAACTGCGATTTTATTCATGAAATAAGACACACGAAGTATAGAGTGGAAAGAGGAAAAGGTCTCACCGGGCGTGCCAGAATCTGTTCATCACCGAAAGACCGGACTGAGACGTTGGGATATCTGGCCTGAATTTGGGGGCAGATGCTATTTGGACTTATCCATCCACCTCTCCGAAAATACCAAGTTTTTATGGCACCATATATTGGAGGTTTGGACAGACGCGACCGTTGTAGTAGATTTCATCATATCCCCCTCATTTGTGAGGAGTTTTTGATTGTGGGGACGCTCTTCCCTGCAGGCACAAGCTCCTACAGTTAATTACGTTATTGCGTTGCGATAACCACTTTATCCTTCTCCAGCAGTTCACTTTGTGTCGTGTGTATTTTTGTTTGTTTGGGTTGCCCATGGATTGTATATGGAGACTAGTTTATATCGTCGCCCGTAGGGCATGGATTAGTCCAAATCCGTATATTTTAGATTTGGGTTTGTTTTATTTAAGGACCGTTAATCTAGTTTGAGATTAAGTTCAACTTAAATATACGAGCATTTGGGCTCAATTTATTTTAGTTAATGATACGTTATTCTAATTTGAGACTAAGATCAACTTAGCAAAATTTCAAAGATCATTTTTATTTCAGATCCAACAATAGAGCATTTGGGCTCAGCTATATGAAATTTTTCAGAAAGACTTAGCCAATTTGGGCTTAGTCTGCTCAGTCTTTTTTTTTTCAAAAGTGCTAGGTACTTGTTTGGGCTCTGCTTGTTCAGCCTCCTTTTTTATGCAAAAGTGTCAAGCACTTGTTTAAAGTTATGGCGCTCACATGGGTGTTATGTGAAACCTTCAGTTACGGGCGCTGCCCAATCAGTGCTAAGCACTCAATTATTTTAACTGAATATATATATATATATATATATATATATATATATATATATATAGTGCTAAGCACTTTTTTATATGGCGTCCACATGAGAAGCACGTGCGGCGCTGGGCGCTGCCCAATCGATACTGAGCACTCAGTCGTTTTGGCTGTATATGAAGTGCTAAGCACTTTTGTATGGCGTCCACATGAGGAGCACATACGGCGCTTGGCGCTGCCCAATCAGTACTGAGCACTCAGCCGTTTTGGCTGTATATAAAGTGCTAAGCACTTTTGTATGGCGTCCACGTGAGGCGCTGGGCGCTGCCCAATTAGTGCTAAGCACTCATCCGTTTTGGCTGTATATGAAGTGCTAAGCACTTTTATTCAGCGCTCACGTGTATTTCACGTAAGGCGTTGGTCTTCTGCTTTGGGCGCCCGCGTGTCTTTCACATGAGGCGCTGGGCGCTGCTGGGCGGGCGCCCATATAGGAAGCACGTGAGGCGTTAAGTTCTTTTCTTTTTTAGAGATTAAATCTCTGTTAATGGTATTTTGACCATTAATGATCACCAACATCTTTGTTTTGAACATATGGGATCAGGTTTTCTTTAAGAACCGAGTTCTTTTATAAGAACTAACTTTCTTTTAGGGTTAAACCTTATTTTCTGAGAAATTAAATTCCCATAGGATAAGTTCTTTTCCTTTTTTCTTTCTTTTTAACCTAATTCTTTTTTGAATCTTTAATTCTCAAGAACAAGATTTTCCCGATGAGAATTAAATTCTCAACTTGTGGGAGACTTGTCTTGTGGATCTCCGATCCGGAGAAAGAACTAAGTTCTTGAGAAGGGTTAAACCCTTGGATATGCTATGATAGATAAAGGTGATGTTTTTATCTCTGTGGTTTCTTTACCTAGAGTTTGAGAGGAAAAAGATTTTCTTCTCTACTGAGAATTAAATTCTCTGTTTCTTTTGAGAGCCTTCTGTATTTTTTGCAGAAGCTTATGGGGGGTTCCTCCTATATGTCTGTGTGTTGAGACTTCAAGTCTCGGATCATTTATATAGTGGAAGCAAATTATTAATTAGTTTTTTGAGAAAATCTCTTTTTGAGAGATTCCAATTGATTTAATTGGTCTCAAAATTGTTCAGGGGATTTTTTCCACCGTTGGATTTTTTATCCACTGATTTTTGTTTCACTGAATATGTTTTCTTGTTTTTAACAAGATTGGAAAAATATTTTCCTATATACAGAATTTTATTCTGTCAAACGGTGATTTTTAATCCAAGGGCTCTCTGTTATACAAAGCACATCTTTCTTTATTTAGAAAGATATAGGGAAATATTTTCCCATCTCATTGGATCTTTGATCTAACAATTTTCTGTTCATTTAGGAAGCTTAAGGGAATATTTTCCTTTTATAGAATTTTATTCTATTATTTGATGATTTGTCATCACCATTGGATCTTTGATCCAACGACTCTGTTTAACCGAGAGTATCCCAATTTTTAGGGAAATATCCCCCTGTAGAATTTAATTCTACTTGATTTTAATTCGGGCGTCGGCGCTCACATGTTGTTCACGTGGGCGCCACTTAAGAATTTAATTCTTATTTATGATAGGTGTTTCTGTGCTTTACACGTTGGCGCCCACGTGAGCTTCACGTGCGGTGCCACTGTTCCCGCCAAAAATTTTGGCTCAAAATTTGTTGTTCCCTTATAAAATTAAAGAAAAACCTTTACGTGTTAAACACGTGCATCCACATGCAAAGCATGCATGTACCGCCTCAGATAGGATTAAATCCTTGAGCGCCTCACGTGTTTTCCACATGAGCACCAGCGCCAACTTCTGTTAGGATTAAATCGTATAATGGCGCCTCACGTGGAACACATGTGAGCGCCGGCGTGCAAAGCACGTGAGTGACTATTTATAAAAGAATTAAATTCTTAGGCGGCACCCACGTGCTGCTGTGCATGTGGGCGTCATCGCCCAAATTAAAGGGAGTAAAATTAAATTTTACATGGAAAATATTCCCCTAAAATCTGGGATATTCTCTGTTAAACAGAGCCGTTGGATCAAAAATCCAATGATGATAGTAAATCATCAAAATGATAGAATAAAATTCTATTAGGGAAAAAATATCTCCATGATCAAATATTCTCTGTTAAACAGAGAACCATTGGATCAAAGATCCAACGGTGATTTAAAATTATTAAATGGTAGAATTAAATTCTTTTTAGGGAATATTATTCTTGATCTTTATAATATGGAAAGATATTTCTCTAACAGACAATCTTGGATTTAAAATCCAATTCTGATAAACTATCACCAATTAAACCATCTGATAGAATTAAATTCTATGTGGAAAATATTTCCCTGATCTTCCTCAAATTAGAAAGATCTTCTCTGTTAAGCAGAGGATCCTTGGATCAAAGATCCAACGGTAATTATAAAATTACCCATCGATCACCTGATAGAATAAAATTCTATCTTAGGAAGATATTTTCCTAATCTTATTAAACTAACAAGATATTCATATAACAAAATTAAATTTTATGTTAGGAAAATATAATCCTAATCTTGTTAAACTAACAAGATATTCATATGATGGAATAAAATTCTATGTGATAGAATTAAATTCTATGTTGAAATAAAATTCTAATCTTATTAAACAAACAAGATATCCATATGATAGAATTAAATTTTATATTAGGAAAATATCTTCCTAATCTTGATAAACCAACAAGATATCTATATGATAGAATAAAATTCTAATCTTGTTAAACTAACAAGATATCTATATGATAGAATAAAATTATAATCTTGTTAAACTAACAAGATATTCATTTGATAGAATAAAATTCTATCTTAGGAAAATATTTCCTAATCTTGTTAAACGAATAAGAAATCTTCTCAGTTAAACAGAGAGCCTTTGGATTAAAAATCCAACGGTGAATAAAATTCACTGATTGATCTAAAAGATCATTTTAATTGATCATGAAATCAATCATGATCTCTCAATGAAAGATTTTCTCAACAAATTGATTTTTCTCTTCTTCTATAAATACGAGCAAAGAAATTAATCAAGGAGAGGGAGACCACTCCATAAGCTTCTAAAAAAATATTCATAAGACTCCCAAAAGCTCCCACAAAACAACAGAGAATTTAATTCTCAAACAAGTTCTTCTTCCTCAAAACCTTAAGTAAAGAAAATATCGAGATCAAAACATCTCTTTTACTTATCATATCATATATAAGGGTTTAATCCTTCTCAAAGAACTTAGTTCTTTCTATGGATCTGAGATTCGCAAGACAAATCTCCCACAAGTTGAGAATTTAATTCTCATCGGGAAGATCTTATTCTTGAGAATCAAAGATTCAGGGAAGAATAAAATTGAAAAAAAAAAAAGAAGATGGAGTTCATAATACTTCAGGAACTTAGTTTCTTCAAATCAAGAACTTAGTTCTTTAACGAATCCGATCCAAGATTCTCAAAATAGTGATCTTGGTGATCCTTAATGGTCAAAACACCATTAAAAGAGATTTAACCTCTCTAAAAATATGAACATGGAAAACATGGAGTTCATAATACTTCAGGAACTTAGTTTTTTCAAATTAAGAACTTAGTTCTTAAAGATCATGATCCCATATCTTCAAAATAATGATCTTGGTGATCGTTGAGGGTCAAAATACCATTAACAGAGATTTAAGTTCTCTAAAAATATCAACAGAAATTAAATCTCCAAAAGAACTCAGCGCCTTACATGAAAAGCACGTAAGCGCTCAAGGACAAGTTACATAACGCCTCACGTGAAACGCACGTGAACGCCTGAAAAGGTTACCGCTTAGCACTAGTGCAGCGCCTCACGTGAAACACACGTGGGCGCCATAAAAAACTAGTGCTTCGCACTAGTGCAGCGCCTCACGTGAAACACACGTGTTGTATAACTGAGTGCTTAGCACTGCTGGGTAGTACAGAAACCCAGTCTTAGCCTAAATTAGCTAAGTTTCCAGAGGTTAAATCTCTTTGATTCTTCAAGCGAGCCCATATGCTCGTGATTTCCAAACTGAACCTAGTCTCAAACTTGACTAATGATCTCTCATTGATGATATCCAAAATGATATCCATCCCATATCTCATAAGGTAATTTTAGTCTCAAATAAGGTTAATGATTCTTAGATGATCCACCATGATCTTTTCTCTCAAATACAGGATTTGGTTTAAGAGTGCATCTCTCCACACCTCTGATATATGTCGTTATAATTTCTCAACGTCTTCACAGAGATAGCAGATCCCAACAACCAATAACTCCTTCCATCCCACATTAATGCACTTCCAAATTGACGTGCATACTTCAAATCAATCCGCACCCCAAATTAAGTGCATTCCATATCATCATTGTTCATTCTGTCGCGTAACAAATACATGTGCACACAAGATGAATAATGGACCGAAATGTCCTTAAACTAAATTGCGTCCCCAAAATTGGAATGTTGGACCGAAACGTCCCTAAACTAGTGCGTCGCCTCAAATACGGTATGTTGCCCCAAATAAAGCGATAATAGACCGAAACGTTCTTAAACTAATTTTTGCTCCAAACATGGAGATAATGGACCATGATGTCCTTAAACTAAAATAATTAAGCCCATATGCTCATTTTTTTCTAAGTTGATCTTAGTCTAAAAAATGACCAACGATCCTCAGATCAAACTCAAATATCCTATGAACGGATGGACCTCACAAATGTGAGAAATGCATCCTAAGTTCATTCATGTTGGCAAACTAAGCTACCAACGTGGACCCCGTCAAGCAAATCCTTGACTCAAACCCAAATCTCAAATATATGGATTTGGACTAATTCGCGCCTTATGGGCGACGACATAAACTAGTCTCCGTATACAATCCACGGGCAACCAAAACAAAAAAAACACGACACGAAGTGAACTGCCGGAGCAGGAGAAAGTGGTTATCGCAATGCGGTAATGTAATTAACTGCAGGGGCTTACGCATGCAAGGAAGAGAGTCCCCACAATCAAAAACCCCTCACATATGAGGAGGAATCTGATAAAGTCTGCTATAACGATCATATCTGCCCAAACCTCCGATATATGGTGCCATAAATCAACTTGGTATATTCGGAGAGGTGGATGGAGAAGTCCAAATTGCATCTGCCCCCAAATTCAGGCCAGAAATCCCAACGTCTTGGTCCGGTCTTCGGTGGTAAACATCCACCATACGATTTAATCCTAAGGCGCTGACGCCCTCGTGGGGGGCACGTGAGGCGCTGCCTCATAATAATTTAACAGAGCTTAGTTCTTTATTATGTTTAAATATTGGGAGAACAGTCATCATCTTTATTGGAAGAAGAATCCAACTCTCAAGTTTTGAGATTAGAAGGAGAAAGTTCTCAATAGGAGTTTGAGGAGAGCCAAATCCAATAACAATTAAAACCAAACATAACGTAGTCGTCAATTAAACCTAACACCAATGCTTCGCATTATCCGTCTATCTCGTATTTTTCATGAAATCTTAATTCCACGACTCTTATATATAGGAACCTTGCTATGTTCCATTTTCTTTTAATATGGCATTCCCGTACCTCCACGAAAAGAGTTGGGTGTACATCAACGTTTCCTCGAGAGCCGCTGATTGTTTTCTTAACGCTGTTTACTTTTCACCGATTTTGCCTAAGCACGTCTTGAAATACCGAAAGAGCACGAAATCTATTGTCTTTCCTACAAGTGTATGAATACACGATTGTAGAAGAAGTCGAATGTTGAGTTACACATCATGAAAAACAGTTTCATTAGAGATTACACTAAGTGGGATATTCATGGAGAAAAGGATGATGGAGGACCAGTGCAAGAGACCAAAAAACGAATTCATTGAAGCGGAAACCGAAAAGTGGCAAGGGATAGTAGAAAAAGAGGGGGAATAGCAGTTTGAAGAAGACAAAACCATCGAAGATGATGATGCTGTGTTCACGCCGGTCGATGACTTGGATGGGCTTATAAATGCCGCTGGACTTTCTTATGATACGGAAAGCACTGGACCCGCATTATTAGAGAAATACAAGGCTTTCTCGAGAATCACTCTATATTCAAATTATAAAGGGTTTTCGATACTATCCTTTTTCGTACATCTCTTCCAAATCAAGTGCAAGAACAGATGGAGTGACCAGTTTTTCACTGATCTCTTAGCATTGCTGAAGGAAGCTTTTCCTGATGGGAATGAAGTGCTACCGAGCTGGTACGAGGCACAAAAGATAATCACAAACATCGGTTTAAAGTGTGAGAAGATACATGCATGTAATAATGACTGCGTTTTGTTCCGGAAAGAACAAACCGCACTCAAAAGCTTCCCAGTGTGCGGGAAAAGCCGATTCCAGCCTAAGAAAGACTCCCGTTCGAGTAATGTGCCCGTGAAGATTTTTCGTCATTTTCCATTAATATCGAGACTGCAACGGTTATTTATGTGTTAGGAGACGGCATCCGAAATGCAGTGGCACCATAAATCGCCTCATGAAGAGGGAAAAATGAGTCATCCTAGAGATTCGATATCGTGGAAAGTTTTAGATGAAAATCATCCTTCATTCAGCACAGACCCTCATAACGTGAGGCTGGGGATTGCGAGCGAAAATTTCAGTCCATTTAGGATGGTTCGCGGCAGGCGTACTCATAGTACTTGGCCCATTGTGGTGACTATATACAACCTGCCACCATGGAGGGCTATGACGCAGTCTTATTTTACGTTGGCGCTTTTAATCGACGGTCCCTCGTCTCTTGGGAAAAATATCGATGTGTACACTCAACCCCTGATCGATAAGTTAAAGTTACTGTGAGAACCTGGTGTGAGAACCTATGACGCAAATGGTAAACATTTTTTCCAGACGCATGCTGTCGGGGTGGAAAACTCAAGGTAAGCTTGCTTGCCCTGGTTGTCATATTCATACGAGCAGCGTACACTTGAAGTTTAGCGGGAAAGAGTCGTTTATGGGTCACCGAAGATTCTTGCATATAACTCACAAATTCAGAAGGAATAAAGAAATGTTCAATGGAAATACGGAGACCGGTATGCCGCCTGAATTATTGTCCGATAACGACATACTGTAACAATAGAGAGGTTATCAGAATATCACATTTGGAAAGAAACAGATCAAAGATGCAATGCCGTGCCTACCTGGCTGGAAGAAACTTAGTGGTTTATTTTAGCTTCCGTACTGGTCCGATCTACCGCTGCGCCGCAATTTAGATGTCATGCATATCGAGAAGGGCGTCCTCGAGCACATCATCAATTTTCTAACTGTGTAAGGATGGAAAAACGAAGGACAATCTCAACGCCCATCGTGATTTGACGAATTTGGATGGTTTGTCCTTTAGAAAAGAATTGCAACCTCGGCCTGTGGCTGGTAAACCGAGTTATTACGAGATCCCACCTGCAATCTACAACATGAACAAAGAGGACAAGAGACGGTTCTTGCGTGTGTTGAAAGAATTGAAAATCCCCGACGGTTTCTCATCAAACATTTCAAAACAGGCGCAGGTAGAAAACTGAAAAATCATAAGACTCAAGAGCCACGATTACCACATATTGATGCACCATCTTCTTCCTTTATGCCTCAAAGCATCGATAAAACCAGAAGTCAGTCTCACGCTTAACGATTTTTACACGTATTTCCGCTAATTGTGTTCCAAAAACGTGGACGTCAATGAGATAGCAGAGCTCGAAAAAGACATTCCTTTGATCCTCTGCAAGCTCGAAACTATCTTTCCATCTTTCTTTTTCGACATTATTGTTCACTTGTCCATCCATCTGGCAACCAAGGTCAGGATTGGCAGTCCGGTCCATTACCGTTAGATGTATCCAATCGAGAGGTATTATTGACGCTTATTATTCATCATTTAAATTATAAAGAATTATCATGAATTATTAATTTATTTCATTTTCAACAGATATTTGTTAACTTAAAAAAACTATATCCGCAACAAGTATCGTACTGAAGGTTCGATTGCTCAAGGTTATCTTCTGAAAGAAGTCACGTCTTTTTATGCTCGTTTCCTGAATGGCGATGTCAAGACGAAACTGAACAAACTACAGTGTGTTCCTGACGGTCAAATTGGAGCAGGAAGGCTAAAGAACATGTCTTACGATCTCGTGGCCAGTGTACATACATACATCTTGATAAACAGCGATTGTTTTGCTAAATATGTAGAGTTAGTGTTTATTATTTCATCGTTTTATTCATTCAAAATTAAATTTAATCTAATTAATATAACTGTATATTAACGAACATGGTGCATAAAGATATACTCACGAGATCGAATCGTAGGACGTGATCGAATGATAGGATCGAAGAAGAACAGAGATGCACTTTCGCCGCTTGGTCTACAAAAGAAGTGAATGAATAATTGAATCATGGAGAGCACGTTGATAGAGAGGTCCACGACCTTTTAAATGTTTCAACAATTGCAGCTAGGTTTTACAACGGGTACGGGGTATCCGGATATAAATTTGAAGTAGAAAGTACGGAATGTATTAGGTCTACATAAAATAACGGCATCGCAACCATCGACGAGGATGGAAATCCCTACTACGGTGTTCTTGAGGAAGTTATAGCGGTCTCATACCAGCATACGACTATTCCATTTCATATATTCCAATGCATATGGTACGATACCAAGACTGACCGGGGTATGAAGGTCGATCAATACGGTCTGACTTTGGTAAACACCAAATGAAACGACAGCTTTATCTTTCCCGCTATGACAACATAAATATATTATTTTTGGGACTTGCGGAAGGTTGACTGGGATGTTGTTTGTCGTTGGAAACCGAGAGATTATTATAACATGCCGACGTTGAATGGCTCTGAAAATGAGAGCGACTATGAAGATCTCGCGATAACACGTCTTAGTCCATCTATTGAACGTACCAGGGATCCAAACTATTATGTGTCGTCCATCCATACGTTTATAAGAAGTGGCATCGGTCAATTGATTGTCACGGATCAAGATTTTGATAATCCACCCAATGAATTTTCAGATAATGTACCACATAAATGTGTTAGGTAATAAAGTTAAATTGAATATTCTAAATTATATAATGATTATAAGTAATGAAATATCGTTTATATATATGTAGGATTTGATCATGGGCATAGGCAAAGGCACTAAACGCCACAAGAGACAGTATCTACAGAACATTCTGAGTCGATCCAAACCCGCCGACGAGACTTTCCCAGGACCTTCAGCAGGCATGGGAGCCACGGCAGCTGCGCATATCCCTGGCAATGCTCCTCTATTACCGCCACATCACCCCCATGGCCCCTACTCACACCGCATCACCCCCGACTGACCCCTATCCTTATTAGCACTCCTCCTATTACCACCACATCATCCCACATGGCCCCCTACTCACACCGCATCATCCCCGACTATCCTCTATCCTTACTAGCGCTCCCCATACTACCGCCAAATCACCCGCAGCGTCGCAGCCTCCCCAAAACCCTACTAGTGCGTCGTAGGTTCTCATACCCCCGTCACTCCTGTGCATGGTGCATAGTTTACTCATTTAAAATTTGATACATCATTAAATATGGGTGGATATTAAATCATCTAACAGTTTGATATTTGCAGATCCATATTCTACTCGCGGGATGGCATCTAGCGCCGGTTCTAGCGCCACGCCGGGGACGACAGGTATAATCGTTATTTCTTAAAGCTTTTAAATAACAATTGTAATTTAAATTTTTCAAATTCTATATTCATATTCTAAATATTATAATATTGTTCATGTATATCTATTTTTCGCAGGCTTGAGCAGTGTTAGGACGAGGGGTCCTACTGGGCCCGAATGCTGCAGGCTGCGGGCAGATGCTGGGCCATGGGATCTGATCTTTGACGCGACAGATGTGCCTTTAGGAGAGCACGCAACCCAGTGGGGGGATTATGTTAGGCAGGAGGTCCGTACTTATTATAAGTACCTGCTCCATATTCGGTGGAACAAGGCCTAGACCGAGTATGCTACGTGGATTTTTGGGTCGGAGGAGGTATGGCATACCCTTTCACACATTTAAATTTCAATCATTGTTATATACATATACATATAATTATTTGTTTAATATATTTCAATTTCAGACCAGGAAGAATTACAGATTCGTTGGCGAACTCGGCGAGGATGACATGTATAGGCCATTCGATATAGATCGTGCCCTCGCTCACTTTCTAGGCCAGTGTCAAGTGATCAAGATACATCGCCGATAGGAAGTGAAGAGTGAACTTTAACTTTTTTAGGTTGCGGAGACTGAGGATCAGCGGATGCACTTGATGGAGGTCATAGCGCTGAAGATCCCGAGAGAGGATTGGCTTCTTCTCATCGTCTATTTTGAGCGCGATGATATGCATGTATCAATTTAATTTTTAAGATTTTAATAATATAACATGAAATCATATTCTAAAATATATTATAATCTTTATTTTTTCAAAACGATGTCGGTTCGAAATAAGAAGAACCGGAACAACGGCGTGCGAGAATGCGCTATCCCGATCTAAGGGAAGCGCTCACAGGCCAATGCTCGGTGGCACTTGGTGAGTATTTCGACACTTAATTTCATATGTTTTTTATATCGTTGATTAATTAGTAAACTAAATACTAATTTCATCATAGAGAAAGAAAGACCCCGCCAACTACAATGAAGCTAAGGGGTAGGCCGCGTTATACAAAGGCATGGGCGCGTACATGATAAGTTTCATATAATAAAGTTGATTACGTATTTTAAGTTAGCACATGTGTGTATGTGTGTGTATCTACATATATTCTATACAGACCCAGTTCCAGGAGTAGACGGATGCCTTGGGACTTAGCCTCAGCAACTCGATCACTGCCATTGTTCCTGTCCTAGATTCGATATTCGGCGGGCATCACAGTGGGTATGAGCGTAGGGTTGGTCCCGGAGCCTATCCATTTTTTGATAGACGTTCGACCGCGCATAAGTACGCCGGGACCCAGACACAGGCGGATGCGACAGCTGCGTCGCAGGAGAAGATCCATCGGCTCTGCGAGCGGGTGGAGCGGCAGCATCAAACGCAGCATAAGACGCGGCAGGAGCTTCAGGAGGCGTTGTGCGAGCTGCAAAAGCTTAGGGTGAAGATCCAAGACATGAGACAGTGAAACGCCGATTCCGTCCAGCAGGCCATACGGAATGGGTTGAGCGTATTTTTTAAGCCACGAGACGGTGGTGGATCGTCATCCCAACGGTGTTAGTTCTATTTTTTGATTTGTTGACATATACAATAAAACTTTAGTGGAGTATTGATCATATTAGATGATTTTTTGACACATACATTTTTTGATTTGTTGATTAGTGGAGTATTGATCATATTGATTGTATGTATATTTTTTGTTTATGTTTGCATGCAATTCAGAGCTTATTATTTTTATTATCGTATATTAATTGCATGAGATTTAAATATATTGCATGAATGATAATTATGTATCGATGCGTCTGAATGAAAATTATATATTGCTTGTGATTGAAATTAACGCGTGTGGGACGTGGAAAATTTAATTATTTAAAAAAAACATTGTTCACGGTTGTAACCGTGACTAAAGACATTTGATCATGGTTACAACTGTAAACAAAAGGCTGCACTAGATACCGATATCTGGAGCAGGTCTGTGTTATGGGTCACAGTTACAAGTTTTGTTCACAGTTGTAATCATGACCCATAACTGATTTTGTTCACGGTTATAACCGTGAACAAAACCCTGGGGTCTACCAACTAACTGAATTTTTTAACTTTTCACGCTAAGAAATGTTTGGGTCACGATTCTCTCACGGTTTAAACCGTGAACAAAATGACTTTTTCATGGTTTAAACCGTGAACAAATACCTACCCTGTAGTAGTGAGGAGCGTAAGTTTCGTCATAATCAATTTCTTCGACTTGCTTATAATTTTGAGCCACTAAACATGTTTTATTTCTTATTACATTTCCTGACTCGTCTAACTTGTTTCTAAAAACCCATTTTGTACGAATTATTTGTATATCTTCGGGTTCTGGAACTAATTTTCAAACTTTATTTCTTTCAAACTGATTTAACTCATCTTGTATTGCTTCTATCCAATACTCATCATTTTCAAATTTTTTAAAATTCTTCAGTTCTATAACCGAAATAAAGAATGAATTGATGCATAAGTTAAACGTTGATAATCTAATAACTACTCATTTATTTATATCTCCTATTATTAAGTACTTAGGGTGATCTTTATTGAATTACCAATCTTTTGGAAGAGCGGTATCAATAACTTGCTCTTGTTGTTTCATTTGATTGGTTTCAACATCATTGTCTATTAATGAATCATCTAAACTTTTTGAAAAAATAGAGTCATCATCATCTACGGGATTTAAGGAGCTAGTTTTATCAAATTGAACGTGCATACTTTCTTGAATGGTTAAAATTCGTTTATTATAAACGCGATCAGTTTTGCTGGTCGTAGAATAACTAATAAATATTCCTTAATCACATTTAGAATCAAATTTTCCTAAATTGTATAATAATATGTAGCATTTACAACCAAGGACTTTAAAATATTTTATGTTAGGTGTGTTACTATAGAATAATTCATATGGGTTTTTATTTAAATATTTTCTAATTATTACTCTATTGATTATATAGCATGAAGTGTTAATAACTTCAGCTCAAAAGTATTGAGTTAAATTATTTTCATTTAACATGGCGCGTGCTATTTCTTATAAGGAACGATTTTTCTTTGCAATAACTCCATTTTGTTGTGAAGTTCTGGCATATGAGAATTCATATTTGAAACCTTTCTTATTACAATATTCTTCGAATATTGAGTTTTCAAACTTTCCACCATGGTCACTTCTTATTTTAGATATATTTAAATTCATTTCTTTTTGAATTTTTTTAGAAAATATTTTGAAAATACCGAAAGTTTCATTTTTAGTTTTTAAGAAAAATACCCAAATAAATCATGAAAAATCGTCTATAATAACATAAGCATAATATTTACTTCCTAGACTTGCATTGCGCCTGCGACTAAAGAGATCCATATGAAGCAGTTGTCCAGAAGTATTATTTGACACATTATTTTTAGATTTAAATGATGATTTTATTTGTTTACCTCTCTGGTAAGTATCACACATCCTATCTTTTATAAATTTTATTTTAGGGATGCCTTTGACAAGGTTATTCCTTGAGATTTTAGATAAAATATCCATTTAGGAATGACATCATCTTCTATGTCAAAATAAGGCATCCATTTCATTATTAATTATTAGGCGTTAAATGTATGGATTTTTAAAATTTTGAGTGTAAATGATATATATATTATGATATCTTTTACCAGTTAAAACTACTTTGTTATCATATGATTGGTAGCGATTCTGCGTGTTCAAGTTTTAGTTTAATACCGCAATCAAGACGGTTTCGCTTGTAGCTAGCCGGTTGAGTACGGGTCGTCCGCAGGGAGATGGGAGTGTTTTTCTATGTGTTTTAACGAGTTAAGTCCGAGAGTTCAGAGTTGTTTGTGATTATCTAAGTGTTAAGTTGATGTTTTAAAGAGAGCTTGTTAGGGTTAGGATTAGGTTAGTTTGAGTTAGGAGTCTCCACATCTTTCGTTGCCTCTCTTAATATCGGTGTTACGGTAATCGGCAACAACGGGGATTAGCACGACTAGGAAGGAACTTGCGAGTATAAGCTAGGCTTTCCAACGCATAAGTCCTTCCTTTTGGTGCTTGTCCGTCCGTTCTTGGCTCTTAGCCATAACCTCCGGTTAATTCAACCACAACCGGTCTCACTACGGAATCACCGCTATCATGTAGGATAGGGTGCCGTAAGGAGCGAATTGTGGTTCAATTAACGGGAGTCGATTTAAGCTGTTGGGCAAGGAAAGAGTGAGAGAGATTTCCTTCTCTCAAACTTCCCTTATCCTACCCTAACAAGTATGAACTACTCACACATCATGATACGGAAAAATAAAACAAAACAAAAGAGGAAGGTAGAAAGAAGGAGATTAGAAGAATACGACTAGCTATTTGCGACCTCACCTTGGCGAGGATCGAGCGTAAGCATCATTGTCGTATTAAGGATAAAGAAAAAGAGAGAAGAAAGAAACAACAAGCAAATAACAACAACTACTTAACAAATTAAAATTACAACAATTAACAAGATAAAGAGACAAGCATGATAATAAATGGTTCTTCTTTATTCATCACTCTTCACTCATAAGCTCACTACAAGTTTCAATGGAGAAGAGGTGAGAAGAGGAAGAAGAAACACACTAAACTTAGCAAAATGAAAATACAAGAATGGACCCTTTCCTTCTCAAAGTTCTGGGCTATTTATAGGCTGGAGAATGGAAATCTAGGGCAACCATCAGAATACACATGAAAAGACCCAAATACCCCCCAAAGCCCATGCCCTGACTCCACTGTATGGCCGCGGATCCGCCGCCTATACCCCCTATTGGCCGCGGATCCGCGGCCCTATGGTGGAGTCAGGGTATGGTGCTTCTTGTACTACCCTGATCTGCTGTCCCCTGTTGTCTGGTACATGTATTTTCTGAAAATACTTCCACATTTCTTCCAGAATTTCTGTTGAGGGAAAGGTGGACTTTTGTCAAGATTTGGCATGATTGCCTCGAGCTCCGCGTAGATTTCTTGGAACTTGTTGTTGCCATTGAGCCTTGTGCATGAAGGTGACATTGATTTGACATTTTGTCTTCCTAAACTGGTATCTGGCAACATACGGATGAAGAGCGGAGACTGTGTTTTATCTGTGGTTGGCAGGAACCCGGATTTTGTCGTGTTTTTCATGAATTTCACCGTTTTAGAACCGAGAACCTGTATCCTGCAATTGACTAGCAAACACGGCTCAAGAGTATCTACCGATATGCAATGTGATAAAAATTGGGCGGTATGAAAATGCAAAAATCTGATATGAACAAAATACCCCCAAACTTATCATTTGCTCGTCCTGAGCAAAGCCCATTTATTCACAAAAAATTTCCTAACCTCACTTTCTCAGGGAACACGATTGCACTGAGCATGTGCAACAAGCCGTTAAACCTCTAGGTGTCCTTAGTAGGAGGAGTGTTGTCTCCTGAGGGTTTTCAGCGGATACTACCCACAAAATCCGGTCAAGTTGGTTTTGTAAAATAACTAAGATTCAAACCCTAAAGTTTGTTTCGGAAAATAACAATTCTATAATCCTAAGTCTAGACCATCGAACCTTTATTTTTCACACCTCGCTTCTTATTTAATTACAGATTTTATATGTCTTTACGTGCAGTGCAAATAGTGTCGTTAAGTTCCCGAAAGATCGAATAAAGTCATCATGTCGCACAATAAAGCCCAGATAACAATTTTAAAAGGATCACATAAGTTTTATAAAGAGTTAAGTATTTTTCAAGTTTCGTTTTCCAGTAAGGTTTCAACTTCAGAATTTCTATCTTCCTTAACAGGAAACTAAGTCGTATTCTTCACTCCACCTTTTTCTTGTTTTCATTTCATACACACCTCTGTGAACGTGCAATAGTCTTTATCACAAAATAAAACCTTCATATCTCCGCTAAATTTTTTTTATAAAAGCCTGTCTTTTATCAAGATTATTCTCACACAAAGAACCGTTATGAATTTTAACTCGGAGAGAACACTTGCTTGACTTTGTTTTAAACTGGACTTTCTAGGCTTCTTAGCGAGCTTTGGGCCAATGCACCCAAACCAGTTGGTTTTAGGGCATTAGGTGTAGAAACACCCCAGCGGACTTAATTACTCAAGTTACCTAGGTCCAAAAACAAAAGACAGTTTGGCGTGAAAATCAAATGATTTGATACGAACGGAGATATAACCGGCAGTTCAAATTTTTTTTTTTTTGGATAAAAGACGTGTTTAGTGGGTTCGGTGTGTAATCATTCCAATCAAGTTTCAGATGGGTTATTTTTCAGACTTAGCTCCAATTACGGCATCAATAACATTCCTTCATATTCGCTTTACTTCATAAACTATTCTTGACATTACTTATTCCAGAACAAACCTATTTGATCCTCAGAAAATTATTTATCTGTTTAAAAGTTTTTCAACATAAAAGACTTGTCATCTAATTCCCAAAAACTCACGACACGTGTAGTGTGATGTAAAGACGTATATCAGCTATAGTTAACTTCAAAGGAGAGTTATCTTGCAGGTTTTCAAAATCCAAACATAAGATTTAGTTATTCCTATTTTTTTCAAACAAAAACCGTCGAATGTTGAATCAGAGTTCTTCCACAAGCTAACTTGACAAAAAAGTTTTTATATTTTTAGAAAATTTTCAGATTTTTATGGATTTTATGGATTTAATATGCAGATGCAAAATATACATGCAAAGGTAAGAAATGCGTACCGAGCGTACCCCTAAACTTAAACTGGACAGTGTCCTCACTGTCATTGCATGAAGAGATCATTTGAAGGGTCAAAATTTGTCGGTTAGCGATACACAATTTTTTTTTGTTTTTGTTTTTAAAGAAAAGAAAAGGAATAAGAATATACACAAATATATAAAAAAAGGTTTGTACATACCCCCAAACTTATTTGGAACAGTGTCCACTGTTCTTGGCTGGATAACCGAAGTTTGGAGGTAGGCAGAGGAAGATCAGGCAGGGTAAACCGGCTCCTGTAGGAACAGGAGCTGCTCTGTTGGTTCGGCGCTAAGGTACGGTTTGCATCGGTGTCCGTTTACTTTGAAAAATGAACCATCCGTTGGATTTTCCAAATCCACAGCGCCCTGCGGATACACATTCCGCACAAAATACGGCCCTTTCCAGCGAGATCTGAGCTTTCCTGGATGGAAGTGAAGTCGGGTGTCGTAAAGCAGTACCTGCTGACCAGGTACGAAGGTTTTGCGCAAAAGGTGTTTATCATGAAACACCTTCGTTCAATTCTTAACGACAACCGCGTTATCGTAAGCCTCATCCCTAAGCTCATTCAGTTCGTTCAACTGCAGCTTCCGATGGCTGCCCGCATCTTCGAGAGACAGATTCAGCTCCTTTATCGCCCAAAATGCGCGATGCTCTATTTCGACAGGAAGGTGGCAGGCTTTTCCGTACACAAGCCGATAGGGAGACATGCCAAGGTCGGTCTTATAAGCGGTTCTAAATGCCCAAAGGGCATCAGTGAGTTTCAGCGACCAATCCTTACGGTTCTTGGAAACCGTCTTCTCCAGTATCTGCTTGATTTGCCGATTTGAAACTTCGGCCTGCCCGCAGGTTTGGGGGTGGTAGGACGTAGAGAGCTTATGATTAATGGAGTATTTCCGCATCAAGGCCTCGAAGGTTTTGTTGCAGAAATGACTTCCATTGTCGCTGATAATCGCCCGGGGGTGCCCAAAACGAGAGAAAATGTTTTCTTTAAGGAACCTAACGACAACCTTGTTGTCGTTAGTCCGGCTGGGCACAGCCTCGACCCATTTAGAGACGTAATCAACAGCTAGAAGGATGTACAAGTTCCCGAAAGAGCTGGGAAACGGCCCCATGAAATCTATCCCCCAAACATCGAAAATCTCCACAACCAAGATCGGTTGGAGCGGCATCTCGTTCCTCCGGGATATCCGGCCCATGTGTTGGCACCGGGAGCAAGTCTTGCAATAGTCGTGAGCGTCTTTGAAAAGTTGTGGCCAGTAGAAACCACATTGCAAGATCTTCTCAGCTGTCTTTCTGGGCCCAAAATGCCCGCCACACGCTTGATCGTGGCAAAATGACAGCACACTCTTGAATTCCTCATCAGGGACACACCGACGAATAATCTGGTCGGGACAGTACTTGAACAAGTAGGGTTCGTCCCAGTAAAAGTGTTTTACTTGGGATAAGAAGCGAAGTCTGTCCTGACTTGACCATTCGGTCGGTAGTAATCCCGTAGCCAAATAGTTCACAATATCTGCGAACCAGGGTTCGCACGATACTGTCAAGAGCTGTTCATCCGGGAAAACGTCGTTGATTGGAATTGGAAGCGAAGGCGAAGAAGGAAGTCGTGAGAGATGGTTGGCAACTACGTTTTCACATCCTCGTTTGTTCTTAATGACAAGGTCAAACTCTTGAAGCAAGAGAATCCAACGTATTAACCGAGATTTGGCATCTTTCTTCGCAAAAAGATGGCGCAGAGCTGAATGGTCTGTGTAGACAATGACTGGAGAGCCGATGAGGTAGGGCCTGAACTTTTCTAAAGCAAATACAACATCTAAGAATTCCTTCTCAGTTGTTGTATAGTTAAGTTGGGCGTCGTTCAGGGTTCGGCTTGCGTAATAGATTACGTGCGGCATTTTGTTGATGTGTTGTCCAAGGACAGCACCAATGGCAAAGTCGGATGCATCGCACATAATCTCGAATGGGTGCGTCCAGTCAGGTGAAGAAAGAACGGGAGCAGAAGTGAGTGAGCGTTTCAATGACTCGAATGCAGTCACACAGCTCGAGTTGAAGTTGAAAGGCGTATCCTTAGCCAGCAAAAGAGTCAAGGGCCTAGCAATCTTGCTAAAGTCCTTGATAAACCGTCTATAAAAACCGGCATGGCCAAGGAAGGCTCGGATATCTCTGACGCATCGGGGAGGAGGCAGATTGGAAATGACCTCAATCTTTGCTTTGTCAACCTCTATGCCATTTTGCGAGATGATATGTCCTAAGACAATACCTTCGCGCACCATGAAGTGGCATTTCTCCCAGTTCAAAGTGAGATTCTTGTCCTTACATCGGGTAAGGACAGCGTCAAGATGCAGCAAACACTTGTTGAAGGAATCGCCGAAGATGGAGAAATCATCCATGAAAATCTCCAGAAATTTTTCCTCCATGTCTGAGAAAATTCCCATCATACACCGCTGGAAGGTAGCGGGCGCATTGCATAACCCAAAGGGCATGCGACGATATGCAAACGTGCCGAAAGGACAAGTGAATGTGGTCTTGTCCTGGTCTTTTTCGGCGATGGGAATCTGATTATAGCCGGAGTAGCCATCAAGAAAGCAGTAGTACTCGTATCCGGCCAATCGTTCAAGCATCTGGTCAATGAAAGGTAGCGGAAAGTGGTCTTTCCGCGTTGCGGCGTTGAGTTTTCTGTAATCGATGCAAACTCGCCACCCAGTTTGGGTGCGAGTAGGGATTAACTCGTTCGCCTCGTTGGTTATGACCGTGATGCCCGACTTCTTGGGGACAACATGAATGGGGCTAACCCACTGGCTATCAGAGATAGGGTAAATGATACCACTATCTAGACATTTTACGATCTCCTTCTTCACAGCCTCCTTCATGACTGGATTAAGACGTCTTTGTGGATCCCGGGCTGGTTTGGCATCATCCATCAGATGAATGTGATGCTCAACGATCAGGGGACTAATCCCCTTGATGTCCGCCATGGACCAGCCAAAAGCTTGCCTGTTGCTGTGCAAGACCGCGAGAAGGGCTTTCTCTTGCTCGGGAGCTAGAGAAGCCGAAATGATGACAGGGAGGGTCTCGTTCTCACCTAAGTAAGCATACTTAAGGTGAGACGGCAACGGCTTGAGTTCGAGCGTTGGAGGTGAAACGATGGAAGGCAAGACTGGTGCAAAGGTCTCGAACTCAAAGGACTCCAGCAAAGGTTCAAAACGAGTATAGGCAACCGAGTTGGATGGTTCAGGTAGCTCATCCGGAAAGTCGAAGGATTCAAACTCGGGTTGTGCGCAGATAAGATCGTTTGAAAACGTGAAACACTCGTAGTCGTTATCGGGCGCAGAAACAGCAGCAGGTTCGAAGAGAAACGCACTAGTGGCGTCAAGATTATCGTGATCAAACAGAAACTCCTCGAATTCACACTCTTCTGGGGTGATCTCCTGGATCGAGCAGACGTCCAGTATATGAGCATTAGGTTTGGCGGGCTGATTCCCCAACCTAGAAACGTTGAGTTCAATCGTCATATTTCCGAAAGAGAGGTTCATTGAACCATTGCGACAATTGATCACAGCATTTGAGGTTGCGAGAAATGGGCGACCGAGTATCACCGGAATTTGATTCCGGGGGTTAGCTACAGGCTGTGTGTCTAATAAAATGAAGTCAACGGGGAATATGAAGTCCCCGACTCTTATCAACACATCCTCTAGCTCACCCCTAGGGTGGGTGATCGATCGGTCGGCCATTTGGAGAGTGCAGTGCGTGGGTTTCAACTCTCCGACGCCTAATTGCTCGTATACTGAATACGGAAGCAGGTTAACACTGGCACCAAGATCTAATAGTGCGCGGTTGATGTTCTTATCCCCAATAGTAATTGAAATCGTAGGACAGCCAGGGTCCTTCCGTTTTTGTGGTAAAGATTGGGTAAGGGCATCACTCACAGCACTAGCCAAGAAAACTTTCTTGGGTACCTGAGACTTCCTCTTTTTCGTGCACAAGTCCTTTAAGATTTTCACGTAAGACGGAACTTGTTGGACAGCGTCTAAAAGAGGAATGTTAATGTTAACTTGCTTAAATAACTCCAGAATCTTCTCCATTTATGGATTTTGTTTGTTAGACCTCAACCGGTTTGGAAATGGAATATTTTGAAAATTGGTTGAGTCTAATGCTGGAGGAGGAGATTGTGGAGTTGGAACGGATCCCAGAATAGGTGTCTTCGTGGAGTGAGAAGTGGGTCCGTTCAGAGCAGAAGAAGAGGGAGGGGAGCCTTGTGAAGAACGGAGAATAGGCTCAGAAGACGAAGAAGAAGAAGAAGAAGAAGCGGCGGCCGGGGTGTCATCGTTGATTCGTGTGCCAATGTTGTTTCGCAGCATCCTTCCCGATCTCAGTGTGGTCACGGCACTCACATTATGGTTCTGTTGTTCAAGAGCAACATGTGCATTATGTGGGTGACCGGGATTTGGGGGAGTGGCTGGGACGGGAGCTTCCCCTTCTCTCGCTCGCTTAAGGCCGCGTTCAGCTGTGCAATCTGGGCCTCGATGGTCTTGATGCTTTGCCCGTGTGCGGCAGTGTGTTGCACTAAAGATTGAATGGAAGACTGGATATTGGCGGTGGATTGAGTCGATTGTTTAACAAACGCCTCCAGACTTCGTTCGAGCGAGGAAACCTTATCGTTGTTTGACGGAACAAAGTTGTTTGGTGGAAAAGAATTGTTGGGTGCAAAGTTGTTCGTCTGATTTTGGAAAGGTTGGGGTTGGAAGGGCTGCTGATATTGATGTTGAGTTTGTTGTTGCGCTTGTTGTTGCGGCAGAGGGGCCCTTTGGAAATTGTTGCCTTGGAATTGATTCTGATTCTGATTCCAGGCGAAATTGGGGTGGTTCCTCCAACCGGGATTGTAGGTGGAAGAGTATGGATCATTCCTCGGTCTTTACTGGAGGCAGCATTAACCTGATCCTGTCCTTGCGATGGTGGATTGTAAGGACACTCTTCGGTCAAGTGGGAAGGATCGGAACAACAAGCGCAGATGGTACGAAGGGGGAGAACAGGAGCAGGAGCAGGGGCAGAAAATTTGCTTTCTATCGCTTCAAGCTTTCTTGTTATTGCAGCCATTTCAGCTTTCATCGCAATAGAGACATCAAGTTGGTGGATTCCTACCCTAGACTGACCGGTAGAAGTGGAGGTAGAAGAAGAAGAAGTCGGTCTGGTGCTCTCCCACTGTAGCGTTTGCTCCGCAAGGTCGTCAAAGAATTGCCACGCTTCCTCGTCAGATTTGGATAGGAAGTAGCCCTGACAGATGGTTTCCAACAACTGCTTCGTTGCTGGGTTCAGTCCCTCGTATAAGGTTTGGCAGAGTTGCCATTTCTCTATACCGTGGTGAGGACACTGAACAAGAAGGTCTTTGTATCGGTCAAAGCACTTCCAGAAGGGTTCAGAAGGAAGCTGGGAGAATTGGTTGATTTCATTTCGAATCCTTGCGGTTTTATGATTCGGATAGAATTTTTTCAGAAACGCTTTAACAAACTCGTCCCAGCTGGTGATTGAGTGGGAAGCAGTGCTATACAGCCATTTTTCAGCAAGATCGCATAAAGTGAACGGAATGACCCGTAGACGTATAGCATCGTCCGACAGCTGGGTGGTTTTCATCATGGCACAGACGTTTTGAAATTTGTTGATGAAGATATAGGCATCTTCAGATTCAAGCCCATGAAAACGTGGAAGCATGTTGATGAAATGGGGCTTAATTTCAAAGTTGTCCCCATTGGCCGGAGGAAGAGAAAGGCAGGTGGGAAGTGCAGAACGGGTGGGATAGAAACGATCCTGGAGCGCAATTCGCTGCGGCGCTACAACAGGCGGAGGTGGTGGGAGATTGGTCTCCGTAGGAGGTGGAGCCAATCCAGGGGTGGTCAAAGAGATGTTCGGATTAAATCTCGACATCGCGGAAGAAGAGATTGGTGAAGGTGAAGGTGTATGAACAGAATTCCGGTCAACGTCGGAGTTGGCCGGCAAAGAAAGGGGTGAAAGAGGAGTGGACGGAGTATCGACTTCGGAGTCGATCGCGTAGTCGGTAGCGACTAACGTAACGCGGACTAGACGGGCGCTAGTGTCCCGAGTCCAAGCGGACATACACTAAACAAGTTTAGTATAGTCAAAGCGGAGAAGGTGAGGGTAAGAAAACGTCAATGGAGAAAGGCGATGGGTGGTGGGTGAAAAATGGATTTGGCGACAAAGGGTAAGTCTTTATAAAATTTTTTGATTTTTTTTCTTTTTTTTTTGTTTTTTGTAGAAAGAGATTTACAGAAATATGTACGGATATACGGCTTAAGCAATCACAAACAAGATATGCACAATCACACCTAGATCTAGGGTAACCTAGGTCTACTAGACCTACTCCTGAACTTGATTGTCGAAGTTAAACAATGTCGAGAAACGGGCTTAAAAATACACTGATCACGAGGCCAGGTAAGTGCAGAGATAAGGGGAGGTTGTCCAACGCTTTCGCGAAGTTCCTTAATTAAATAACCCTTTCTCTTTCGGCGGTTGCGCCTTTAACACTTTCCTAGACACCCCGTAAACAATATACCGTTAAGCGAGGTTCTAAACACGGTTTATCTTCTCCTAATGAGCGCGAAGTCCTTAGGGCTGAAGTCTAGTATTTTTTAATTTACAATGGACAATGCATATGCTTTAGTGATTTTTGGGGTCCTGGGAAGGGTGATGAAATCCCCACCCAATCTGGATTGGTTTCAAGCCCCTTAAGTCCGTATTAAAGAAATGAAAAGCAGTAACAAATCAACTGCAAACAATTTTTATTTTGCGGCGCAAAGAATCCTGCACAAGAACAGTTTATTGGAAGGGGGAGAAGAGTTTGCGCAAAGAAATCTGCAGAAAACACAGTTCAGTGGAGTTCAGAGGAGTGGGGAGAAGAGAGAGACTCACCAAAAGAAACTGAAGCCCTGAAGCCAACAGTTGGCCGCGTTTCCGCGGCCAAACGCATGCAATAGCCGCGGATCCGCGGCTATGTGGAGGTATTGGGCTGCCAAACTTTCTGGGTGTGCTGCTGTGGTTGTCCCCTACTTGTCTGGATGTGCTGAATCTTGATTTGCTCACTGTATCTGCTCCAGATTTTTACAGTAGACCGGATGCTTCGTTTTGTCCGTCGCAGTGTAGCCGCGAAATGTGGGTCTATCTTCCCACGTCTTTGGCACTGTACTTGAACTCCGTATTATCCGACGTCTTTGGCGCCGATCTTGAACTTCGTATTTTCCTGCACACTTGCACAAAACCTAATCAAAAACAACAAGATGGTTTTTTTTACAATTTATATATATATTTTTTTTTTTGTTTTTCGGTTATATTCACAAGTTAACCCGAAATTACACAAGGAAATAAACTACCGTCTCCCCGGCAACGGCGCCATTTGATTGGTAGCGATTCTGCGTGTTCAAGTTTTAGTTTAATACCGCAATCAAGATGGTTTCGCTTGTAGCTAGCCGGTTGAGTACGGGTCGTCCGCAGGGAGATGGGAGTGTTTTTCTATGTGTTTTAACGAGTTAAGTCCAAGAGTTCAGAGTTGTTTGTGATTATCTAAGTGTTAAGTTGATGTTTTAAAGAAAGCTTGTTAGGGTTAGGATTATGTTAGTTTGAGTTAGGAGTCTCCACATCTTTCGTTGCCCCTCTTAATATCGGTGTTACGGTAATCGGCAACAACGGGGATTAGCACGACTAGGAAGGAACTTGCGAGTATAAGCTAGGCTTTCCAACGCATAAGTCCTTCCTTTTGATGCTTGTCCGTCCGTTCTTGGCTCTTAGCCATAACCTCCGGTTAATTCAACCACAACCGGTCTCACTACGGAATCACCGCTATCATGTAGGATAGGGTGCCGTAAGGAGCGGATTGTGGTTCAATTAACGGGAGTCGATTTAAGCTGTTGGGCAAGGAAAGAGTGAGAGAGATTTCCTTCTCTCAAACTTCCCTTATCCTACCCTAACAAGTATGAACTACTCACACATCATGATACGGAAAAATAAAACAAAACAAAAGAGGAAGGTAGAAAGAAGGAGATTAGAAGAATACGACTAGCTATTTGCGACCTCACATTGGCGAGGATCGAGCGTAAGCATCATTGTCGTATTAAGGATAAAGAAAAAGAGAGAAGAAAGAAACAACAAGCAAATAACAACAACTACTTAACAAATTAAAATTACAACAATTAACAAGATAAAGAGACAAGCATGATAATAAATGGTTCTTCTTTATTCATCACTCTTCACTCATAAGCTCACTACAAGTTTCAATGGAGAAGAGGTGAGAAGAGAAAGAAGAAACACACTAAACTTAGCAAAATGAAAATACAAGAATGGACCCTTTCCTTCTCAAAGTTCTGGGCTATTTATAGGCTGGAGAATGGAAATCTAGGGCAACCATCAGAATACACATGAAAAGACCCAAATACCCCCCAAAGCCCATGCCCTGACTCCACTGTATGGCCGCGGATCCGCCGCCTATACCCCCTATTGGCCGCGGATCCACGGCCCTATGGTGGAGTCAGGGTATGGTGCTTCTTGTACTGCCCTGATCTGCTGTCCCCTGTTGTCTGGTACATGTATTTTCTGAAAATACTTCCACATTTCTTCCAGAATTTCTGTTGAGGGAAAGGTGGACTTTTGTCAAGATTTGGCATGATTGCCTCGAGCTCCGCGTAGATTTCTTGGAACTTGTTGTTGCCATTGAGCCTTGTGCATGAAGGTGACATTGATTTGACATTTTGTCTTCCTAAACTGGTATCTGGCAACATACGGATGAAGAGCGGAGACCGTGTTTTATCTGTGGTTGGCAGGAACCCGGATTTTGTCGTGTTTTTCATGAATTTCACCGTTTTAGAACCGAGAACCTGTATCCTGCAATTGACTAGCAAACACGGCTCAAGAGTATCTACCGATATGCAATGTGATAAAAATTGGGCGGTATGAAAATGCAAAAATCTGATATGAACATCATATAAGATTTTGCAAAATTCTTTTTCAAAAATTACGTTATAACCTTTATCACAAAACTGGTTTACACTAAATAAGTTATGTTTTACGTTTTCAACATATAATACATCTTTAATTACTGTAGTATTAGATTCATTATTAAAGAAAATATCACATTTACCGGTGATTTTACCCTTGTTGTTATCTCTAAAAGTGACATTGCCACTTTTTTCTCTTGATAGTATTTCGAAATTTTGAATGTTTCCAATCATATGCCTCGAGCATCCCCTATCAAGAATCCAACGACTACTACATCTTTGGAGCTCCTGCAAAACAGGAAGAAGAAAGTGTGACCTTCGGAACTCATATCTTACATGGTTCATTTGGGTCAGTCTTTGGAGAAAAATGATATTTGTAAATTGAGTTGTTTTTAATTATACAATGTTGAGATATGTGTCCTGTCGTGCAACAATAGTTACACGTAGAATTAACATATTTGTTTCCATATCTATAATAGTATTTATTTCTAAATGGTTTAGTTTTTGGGACTAATTCAAAATATTTATCATACCCAATACCTTATTTTTTACAGTGTTTAATTGATTGTCCTAACATTACATCTAAATTGTCTTTACTTTTAGTAAATTTTAAAATCATTTTATCTTTTAAATCGGTTTTTCTTTTTAAATCAAAGATTTCAAAATTTGACGTATTATTTGTTTTAATTAACTCATCATTAGTTGTAGTTATGGATTTTAATTTTTCATTTAAGTTTTCATTTTCTAATTTTATTTTATTTAATTTATTTTGAGGGGATATTTCTAAATTATCTTTAGAAGATGAATTTGATTTTAATGTCTTATATTTAGAACTAACCTTATCGTAATTATCCTTAAGAAAATGACAAAGATCTATAAAATCATTTTTACTAAAAGAGTCTAAATCAAAGTCATCATTGATTACCTCATCTCCGTATACCATGAAGCACATATTAGTGGCTTCTTCGGTTTTTGAGTTGCTGGAATCAGTATCATCCCAAATAGCTTGAAACGAACGCTTTACTGATTCTTTCTTTGATTTCCACTTATCCTTGTTGAGCGTAGGACACTCCGACTTAATATGGCGTTCCTTATTGCATTCAAAACAACGGAGAGTTTTATTAGACTTAAAATTTTTATTAGATTTATACGTATTGTTCTCCTGAGTGAATTTTCTAGAGTTCAGATACATCCTGAAGTGTCTAGCAATATTATCCATTTCTTCATCGTCGCTTTCCTTATCATTAGATATTTCCTTAGGCTTAGACTTACTGATAGAAGCTTTAAGCGCAATATTTTTCCTTTGAGTGCCCTTCTCTTACTTTTACTTCAGATCACCTAGTTGCATTTCATGTTTTCAATTTGCCTAGTAGAAAGTCGACCGTCAATGTTGTCATATCTTTGGCTTGTTTGATGGCAGTGATCTAAGGTTACCATGAGATCGTTAGAGATCTCAACAATTTGTAACACCTTTCCTTCTCATCGAATTTCTTTCCTAGGTTAAAGATTTATGTAATGACATTATTGAATCTAGAATACATAGAGTCGATGGTTTTATCGTCTCTCATTTGGTATATCTTATACTCATGTATAAAACGGTTGATCTTACTCTCTTTAACTTGACCGGTTCCTTCATGAGCAGTCTGGAGAGTATTCCAAATCTCATTGGCCGTTTGACACATAGAGATTTTATTGAATTCTTCAGAACTCAAAGAACAATGAGGTGCATTCATTGCCTTGACATTTAATGTCATTGATCTCTTGTCGGTATCAGATAATGGATTTGTGGTAGGAATAACAAAGGGCTTTTCAATGATATCTAAGATTTCTATATCGATACACTGAAGGAAAATTTTAATCATAGGTTTTTAGAATTGATAGTTGATACCGTTGAAAAGAGGAGAACGGTTAGTGGATTGTCCTTTCATATGGTTTGCCATAGGATCAGATACTCAAGAGGTTAATCTTAGAAAATAAAGTAAGCTTACTCTGATACCAATTGAAAACAGCCTTAGAGAGGGGATGAATAAGGCTTTATGGTAAATTCAGTGCAATTGTGCGGATTTAAGAAATTTTGCAGCGGAATATAAATCAAAGTATAAAAATAAAACAATTTCACAAACACAGAGTGCACAGTAAGTAAATAACACAGAAATTTGTTAATCAAGGTTCACCAACTCTGTGGTTAATTCCCGCATGAGAACTCCTGCTCAGGATAATTCACTATCCAGTGACTTCTTACAGGTGGAGAAACCCAGATCTTTTCCCAGACTTAGATCTTAGAACCTTTATACTTGCAGGCGGTAAACAACTGGAACTTTTTCCCAAAGGCTCAAGTCCGAAACCCTTTACAATGTGAAGATCTTAGACCTTTCTTTTGTAGGTCGTACAAGTAAGATTTTAATAAATCTTTTACAGAACCAACTATACAATCCTATTGATCTCAAAGGATAAGTTATGTTTCAAATCAACTGAGATAATGGATTGTATTTTGGAGATTAAGAAACTTTTAAAAACTGATTCGATGAAGTTTTTCAAAAAGATTAAGAAAAGTTTAAAAGACAGAACCTTTTTAGACAATTTAGAGATCTTTCGATTCTAATAACTAGAAAAAACTAAAGCCCTCAAAGATATATTCTTTCAAAAAGAGTAGAAAAACTTAAGAATGAGAGAGTGACGGAGTTTTTCACGAAAGGATTAAAGAATGAGAGATTCAAGGCAAAATATCAAAAGTTAAATTCGTGAGATGTGAAAACTCTTTGAAAATGGGTTCTTTATATAGAAATTGAGAAAGTGGAAGTTGGGATGGTTAGAATAACTTCCCCTTAAGTTAGGACCGTTATTGGCAATTTATAACCGTTAGGAATTTGAAATTCAAACTGAAAAACAGAAAACTGAAAAATTTATAACTACTATAGACGTCAGGATGGACGTCTGTAACCATCCTAAAATCTCTATACTTTCATATTATCTTTTTATTGTATTTCTTTGTTTTGTGTATTTTCCCTCCATCTATTTTCCTTATTTTATAATCTTACAAAAACCCAACACCCAAGCCCTCATCCAAAACGGTTCCTTTTGAACTCTTCCTAAACCTGTTTCCTTTTCAAGCCATTGGATATAGGTGCCCTCAAGACAATTATCGTAATTGTAAAAATACAATTACTGAATTCAAGAGGATCTATACATAGAAAAGTCTTACTCGAGATGATAGTATGTTATCTGGTTTATCTTTATCTTCATGTGTATACGTTTTACTAGTTATCACGTATCGCTAATATATGAGATAAAGCCCATAGGATTTTTGCTTGATTACCAGGATTAATGATAAGGATCATACTAGTGAGCTCTGGTAGTTTATAAACACATTCTTAAATGTCCCTAGTTGTAGGAGTATCGAGCCTGGGTATCAGTACTCCAGTTTAGACTAGTGCGTACATTTCCTGACCTGGTTAGAGGGCGATAGATGATCCCATAGCTATTGGTATTTGACACCGAGGATTGTTTACAGATGCTCATTGGATGAGTTACACCGGACGGACTCACCAAGAACTCCTAGTTGGTATTATAACCGTAACATTTCAAAAAATATAAAATATTATTTTTTGGAATTTAAATAATAAAATAATAAATTTTATGAATATTATATAAGTATGGATATGAGTTTTAATAGAATGGTATAATTATATATCTATATTTTTGGAAAATAATTGGAATTTAAGATGAATTATCATTATGAAAGCATTTAATTGATTTGGGCTTTTTATAAATTAATATAAAATTATTTCCATACAAGATTAATGCTAAACTTAATTAGCGTTTTCTAATTATGCATTAAACCAAGTCCATTTTGTTAAACATGATTTGTGTGCATGACATGTAACATTTATTCATGATTTATACCATGGTTTCATTTTAGTTTGTTTTTAATTTGTTTTAAAAAAAGAAAAGAAAATAAAAGGAGACAGGGAGGTATGGGTGTGAGTGAGTAAGAGAGAAAGAGAGTGTCATGGTTGCATTGACCATTCTTCCTTCATTTCCTTTTTCCTTCAGCTCATTTCTTCTCCTCCCTCTTCTTCATCTCCTCCTTCATCACCATCCTCCACCTCTTCTACCACTATGCACCATCCTCAAAACTTCATCAAAACCTCATTTTACCTTCACAAAAATTGTTCATCACTTTATCCTACACCCCATGGTGGGATCAAGTTCTTGTTTTAAGCACTTTAGATCATCTAGGAATTTTCTTGAGTTGCTCTTTTGAGATAAAACACTCACATTTCTTCAAGTTATTAAGTTTCTTAACCTCCTATATTAGTTTAGAGTTAAAAAGTTAATGTTTTATGAACTTAGAATTTCCTAGGGTGAGAATTAGTGGGTAGAACTTGTAGCAGTGATTAGTAGAGGGTTTAGGGAGTGTATACAAGACCATTAGTGATAAGTGAGAGTGATATAATGGAGAAATTATCAGATTCGGCGAACTTAGAACTTTCCGATATCGGTTTTTGTTGAACTGTGATGATCAATTGGAATTTGGGATGTATTAGAAATTCTGAAAATTTATTTGCAGACACATAGGAAGCTACCCTAGAAGCCCGAGCCCCCATCTCCCTTTCTTGGCCACCAAAAAATCCATATTGGCTGCAATTTCTTTTTCTTTTTAATCCCAAAGACGTGTACATGTGGATAAGGTGTGTAATCACTCCAGCAAGGTTCCAGATTGGTTATTTTTTAGACTTTTAGCTTCTATTAAAATCTCAATAATATCCATCATATTCACTTCACTTTTATGAACTATTCTTGATATTACTTAATTCAGAATAAACCTGTTTTGATCCTAAAGATGTTTATCCATTTTCAAAAGGTTTGAGACATGTCAGACATTCATCTAATTCTCAAAAATATGACACATGTAAAGTGATATAAAAGACGTATATTAGTTACGGTTAAATTCAAAGGAGAGTTATCTTTCGGGTTTTTAATCTCTCAAAAAGGATTTAGTTATTTCTATCTTATCAACCGAACCGTCAGACTTCGAGTATAAGTTCCCCCGCTAGCTAACATGACGAAAGAAGTTTTTATGTTTTTAAAGAAATTTTTCAATTTTTATAGGTTTTTTGTTTTTTTTATGTATGCAATGCAGAATATACATATGATACAACAAAATAAACGCAGAGCTCACACTCACCCCTAAACCTGAGTTTTACGATGTCTTCATCGTTGCCCCCGTCTCCGGTAGCTAGACTTAGACATCAGGGTGAGAATTTTATTCAAAGAAAAAGAAAAAAACCTAAGACTAATTACAGCATATACAAATTAAAAGATTGGGTTAGTCCAGAAATTAATACCAGCCATTTAAAATTTTTGTCTATATAATACAAGGGCCGGTAAAAGAATATGTATATAAAAAAGAAAAAGAAAAAAATGTATATGTTAGATGTTAGTGAAGGGTATGGGTGTGTAAAAGTAGGGATCAGAAGACACTGAATGCAGAGATGAAGTTTTGAAGGAGTCAAAGAATTATTGCCCGGATGAATTGAGTTTTCAAGAAGTATATGTTGAGTTTCGAGGTCAGGTTCGTTTAAAAACTGGAGTTCATCCTTAAAAAGTTCGGCAAAAGAAAGGTTCATAGGATATTCCCAAATTGTTTCTGACTCAAACTCGCCAAGAATATCAAGTTCATCCACAAATATCTCCTCAAAAATCATCATGAAAGAATGTTTTTCAAGGCTGTCTTCCTTTCTATAATCCTGCACAATCCTACTTGTTGGGGTCAAAATTTACACCCCGGTTGACCAAATCAAAATCAAATTCAATGCCAAGCCAAGTGGGCTCAAGCCCAAGTCAAGCGGGCCAATACCCGGGTCGAGCCCGAACATGAAGCCGCCGGCCTCCCCCATGCCAAAATAAAAATTTTGTAATAAATAATTTTGGTGTATTTTTTATGAATAAATGTAAGAAAAATGGGCATAAAACCAAATTTTTGTAAAACCCATGGCTCATGTGCAAAAGAAATGAGCACATGAGGTATGGGATGGGCAAAATGCCATTTTGTAAAGCCCAACGGGCTATATGTAAAGTTTGTAGCCTATAAAGGCAAACATGATGAAAATATCTATGATAACTTTTTCATTCTATAAAACTCTAGGGTTTTTGTGCCTCCTTCTCCTTCCTCAAGGTTCTAAACCTTCTTTTTTTTTGAATTAAATCAAGAGTTTAACTCTTCCTCTTCCAAAAATAAATAGTTTTTCACCACAAAACCCACAAAGGGGAGCTCAGATCTTTCATCATATTTCAAAAAGGGGAGATTTTTAAATCTCACCCCCCCTTTTCTCCAAGATCCGGTCAGTCGAGAGGAAGAAAAAATATCTTAGGAGTTTAACTCCTCAAAATATATATATATATATATATATATATATATATATATATACATACATATATATATATATACATACATACATACATATATACATACATACATACATATATACATATACAAAATAATAAATCTTTCCTTTTGGGAGTATAACTCCCAGTGCAGGGGCTAAGCCCCTTTGTCCTCTTTGTCAGGAGTTCAACTCCAAAAGTCAATCAGGAGCACAGCTCTCAGTGCCGGGACCAAGTCCCTTTTGTTGCTGGCGCCCAGCGCCCGCGTGCCAAGCACGTAGGGCACTGGCTGATTGTTTGCTTAGTACGTGTTTTTTATAAAAATTAAAAATATACCGCAATCAAGACGGTGTCGCTTGGTAGCTAGCCGGTTGAATACGGGTCGGTCCACAGGGAATTGGTGTTCTCTCTTTAAGCTCTAACGAGTTAAGTCCTATTTTTGGTGGGTTTTGCTTTAAATTCTAAGAATGAAATTCAATCAATTTAAAGTCTTGCTAGGGTTAGGATTAGGTTAGTTTGGAAAAGAGATTCTACTCACCGCTTTCTTTGCCCTAGTTAAGAACATAGGTGTTAGGGTAATAGTCAACAAAAGGGATTAGCACGACTAGGAAGAAACTTCGTTTCTTCCTTTTGGTCCTTGTCCGTCCTTTCTTAACTCTTACCCTAACCTCTATTTGAATCAACCACAACCGGTCTAACTAAGGAATTACCGCTATCTTGTAGGATAGGGTGCCGTAGTGAGCGGTGTGTGGTTAATTCAAATAGAGTCCTAATTAAAATATTATATGGGCAAAGAAAGGAGTGAGAGAGATTTCCTTCTCTCAAACCTTCCCAATCCTAACCCTAACAAGTGAGGAATTACTCACTCATTAGGAAAGTTACGATAAAATTCATATTTATAATTTTATTTTAATGACCTAATTTGCTGATAATAAAAGACAGATAATAAAATTGCAGAAATTAAATTCAGATAAAAAAATGCAAGACAGAAAAAGAAACTTACTTTATTGATACCTCTTTAACGATTACAAGGAAATAAAATTTTAGATCTAGAAAATAAAAAGAGGCATGCCTAATTAGGCTTTCGTTTTTCCTATTTATAGATAGGAGAAACCCTAGGTTTTACATCTGATCCACATTTGAATTTACAGAACTACCCTAAGAAAGTCGGGTCAAAGCACCGACACGTGCACTGCACGGCCGCGGAACCGCGGCAGAAAGCCCTGTTTGGCCGCGGTTCCGCGGCCAATTAGTGGGATCTCTGGCTCAAACTTCTAGGGTTGTTTCATGTTGCATTTTCCTTCTGTTTTCTTCACTTGGTTCCACAGAATATCTTCTATTTTCTTCCAGATTTCCACAGTGCAGAATGTTGTGGACTTTTTGCCGTGAGCTTCGCGCTGAAGTCTTTAATCTTGTGCTGCCCTTGTACTTTGTGCATTGAACTATCTACTGATCTTCGTTTGTTCCTTAAACTGGTAGGCGGCACCATACGGATTTATCTATTGTTGGTCGTAGTCTCACATTTGTAGTGTCTTTTCATGAATTTCACTGTATTGTTCTGAGAACCTGTAACCTGCAACTATTTAGCAGACATGCATCAAAATCACCTATTTATTTGTAATATGATTAAGAAAGGGCGATATAATAATGCAATATTCTGATATGAACAAATACCCCCAAACTTATCTTTTGCTCGTCCCGAGCAAAACCAATTTTATTCTCGAAAAAACCTAACCTCACTTTCGTAGGGAATCACGATTGCACTGAGCTCGTGCAACAAGCCGTTAAACCTTTAGGTGTCCCTTGTAGGAGGAGTGTTGTCTCCTGAGGGTTTTCAGCGGATACTACCCACAAAATCCGATCAATTTGGCATGTTGACTTTCATTCTTCAATTCGGTGTTCTTAGCAAGAAATTCTATTATCTTCAACTTAGAAATCATCAACCTATATTTTTCACACTCTCTTATCATTTAACTTAAGATCGTATATGTTCTGCAAATTTATTAAGCTTTCAGCATATTTTGAATTTTCCTTCTAAGGTTACATCTCAACTTAGGAATTTTTATCATCTCTACTGAAGGTATAAGCCCTATTTTTCATTCCTATCTCTTATCCAAACCCCAATCATATACCCCTACGTGTGTGTATGTATCACCCCTACACTTGGAAATTCAATTCAAGCTATCATACTCTTGTCCATCTTCCAAAATACTTTTAGTTGGTGAATTTTAGATGAAATTGCTCACGCATCCTTCATGCGACCGTTAATACTTCTTGAGGTACTAAAGACCGATTACAAAATGTGTTCGCGCATTAAGGCGTAATTCCTCGTCTTGTAATACCTAAGGCTTTAGCAGTGACTCCCAAACCAGTTGGTCTAAGGCACTAGGCGATAAAGCACCCTCGCTATATATATTTTTATTTTATGCAGCCTTGAGTAATTACAAACCAGTGTTCATTTTTTTATATCTCTTTATTCACATTTATACTTTTATTTAATTTTTTCTCATACTAAGGATTTTTAGACAAGAGCATTTCAAGGTATCCTCTACTATTCCAAGTTTCAAGGTGCTTGTTTGTGCAAGTTGTAAGGTATATATTTTCAGAATTTATACTTAAGCTTCGGAATTATTTTTCAAACTTATACTTCAAATAAAAATTCAATACTCTTCCCTTATTTTGACTTAGCCCAAGAACTAAACTCAAAATTTACCTATTTCTAAATAAACTACAAGGACATATATTTTCTACCGTTAAACTTTAAGAAAGGTTATTTTTAGGGTTTTTAATTTACTAAGTTTAGAATCTAATTTTTCCTAACTAGTCAACCGTCTTATCGAACTTAAGTCAAATATGGCCAAAATTGAATTTTTTAATTTTTAAAATTTTTCAATTTTTAAAACTTTTCAATTTTTATTTGATTTTATTTTTCCTATTTTTTTATTTTCATTTTTTTAGTTTTTATATTTTTTTTTAAAATGCAATGCGGAATTAAATATGCAAAGAAAGAAAAAACAAATATGTAAAAAAAATAAGAATATGCAATGCAATGATAACTATTTACAAACCACCTCCACCCCCAAACTTATCAAAAGCAGTGCCCTCACTGATCATGGCCTCGCCGTCCCCTTGAACGTGAACGGGAACGTTCCTCTTTTGCCAGCCGGGTCGTCATGCCGTGTTCTATTTCAGTCACTCATTGATCTAGGTTGATCACCATCCCTATTAATCTGTCTATCCCTCTAGTGGCTCTCCTAAGTAAACGTGCATGTGCTGCAGGGGTAAGCTCTTCCTCGCTCGTGGTCGAGCTGGAGCTGGGTGTCTTGGCGGGTACGTCCTCGGCCGGCTCAGTGCGCGACCATACATCATTTAAGTGTGTGTATGATGTGGATACGTCCTCAATAAGAGGTCTAATAGGGATCCCTCCATGCATATAAAACTCAAATTCCTCCACAAGGAGGAAATGGCGACACAATTGTGTCACCAACATAGGGCATGGGTAATTGGCAGTCCTTTTGCCCACACCGATTGAATGAAGTAATACTGTGCACATATCATAGCTTGGGTTCCTAGTCATCAAGGTGTGCACGATATGATGGGATGGTGTGAAAAATGTCTTATTGTGCGAACTACCAAAAATGTTATTTTGTGCCCAACGGCACACAGTGAGTATATTCGCAAAGAGGGTTCTAGCCTGGATGCCCTTATGTGGCTCCCTCGAACAGTCATTACCCATCAAGGGTAGGTAATCCTCGAATTGGAGGGGTTGGTCATGGGTAGGTAGTCTAGGAATTAAGGCGACTTCATGGATGAAGTCCCTATCGATTATTATTTCCATATCCCCCCAATTTAGCCTAATGTATACGTGTTGTGAGAGTCAACCATCCTTCATGCACTCATAAAATCGGGTGACGAGATCCAGAAGTGCGAAGGCGTTCGGATGGTTAAACAGTAAAAAATTTCATCCGCGCCTACGGATCTCTTCACCGAAATAACTTCCAAAGACCTTGTGTGCAAAAATTTTGGAAAAGTCCCTCTCAAATTGCAAAGTTGGTGCCATCACATAGAGCTAAATACCAAAATATAAAATTGACAAAGAGGGAAAAAGGAGTGCAAACCTCCTCTGAAAATTTCAGAGGGTGACGAAGCAGAGGCTCGGCGTTTGCTCGGCCGAAGGTGGGCTCTGGCGGCGGAAGCGCGGCGCAGAGGAGAGATCGCACTGCAGAACTTTGGCGACGGCTAGGGTTTTTGAGAAAATGAGAGATTAGAGTTATGAAAATTCAGAGTAGGGGTCGGGTTCCTTTTATACGGGGTATTTTTGGTTATTTGTAAAAAAGACCTCTTAAAAAGAGGAATTTATTTGTAAATAAAAATTTTATTTTTTTTATTAAAACTGAAAATTTACAAAAATACCCCCGAATTTTTATTTTATTTTATTTTATTTTTATACTTTTATTTTGTTTTTTTATATAATTACAAGTGATACATACCCCCAAACTTATTTGAAATAGTGTTTCCACCGTTTAAGCGGTGAAGTTCAGGATTGGGGGGGAAAGAGAACAGTATCAATCTATGCAAGGCCTTACACAGGCCAAAAGTGAGCACCAACCATTCAAATATTCTATCTCTGTAGTGTGTTGGTTGGTGAAAGAATGCGGAAAGGAAAGAAATGGAGAATACGCGAGACCGTGTTGGAAGAAAGGTGAAAGACGGTCTCGGTATATTAAGAGAAGAATGGCGGAAGAGAGAAAGAAGTGTAGTACGAACTTGAGGGTGTAAATTGAGTGAATAAATTAGCGCAAATTGTGATGACCGATGTGTAAAAAGCGATTTTACTAATCTATCAACCCGTCGAGAAATGGGGTCAAATCTCTCTAGATTCGTAAGAAAACATGGGTACGTCGAACTTGGTAAACCAGACATTAAAAATGAAAGTGATACAGTTTCTTGCGCGATCGGAACAATGGAAAGGATGAAGGGGAGTGATTTAGGAAGGGTAATAGTTAAAGATTCAGGAGGGTGTACACAGTCAGTGGAAGGGACAGGATGAATTGGAGTATCCGACTCATCAAACAAAACTGGTTCATCCTCAATACTATCCTCATAATTACCCTCAAAAGTTATCTCATCCATGCAATTATCATCAAAATCCAGACGCATATGAAGTTCGGGAAAAACAATTAATGACTCGGGATAATGAGTTAGAAAGAGAAACTCATCCAAATCTGTGGGTTTATCATCCAAAATATTCCCAGCGTCAATATCCTCGATCAAGTGAAAATTAAATTTTTCAGACACCTCATCAACAGCATGGATATCAATCAATTCAGGTTCTAGAGTGGACGTGTAGAGGTCAAAAGGATTGGTGATGGTTTCACTCGAAAAGGACCCTTCACAATCAGGTAAATCAAACACTACAAAGTCATACAGCTCATTAAACGTTTTATCTTCAACTGGTGAATCACGTGGGACACTCGATAGACATTCAAAACCGGAGTTGTGGGATTCAATTGGGGATGGGTAGGTTTGATTTGGAAGGGTGTACAGCTCACTCTTACCACTCAAATTCTCAATCTGTCCAACCGCCTCATCATACATTGGAAAATTTGGAGCTAGTTGGAAACTAGCTCCCGGGTCACTAGATTGTATAAGGGCGGTGTCATGACCCGAAAGTACGGAACATGACCGGCACTTAAACTACGAACGTCTCGAGGCGTACGTAATCTAAGTAAACCGAAAACCCAGAAATCTAAACCAAGAAAGATGTAGAGTGCAGGAAAAACCAACTTAAAGCAAGTAATTTCAATAGCATAAGCCGAATTAGGCGGTTTTAAAAACATCAAAAATTTCCCGAAAATTTCGGCAGAGTCTCCTTTGTAAATACTGGCCCCCAAATGGGATACAACATGAATAGTATACGAAATCAATAAAAAGGCATCCCCAAGCGGGAGCTAGCTCTTCGTCAATCGACGGTCACAACCACACAAGCAATATAATATACAACGCCAAGGGCGAGGATCAAAATTCAAAAGGAAACTCAAAAACCACAAGAAAACCACATAAATACAACGCGCGACTCTAAGGTCGAAAGAATAAACATCACTGGTCTCTATCTCAAATAAATACATGTTTGGTTGATGGAACTTCTAGATACAACAGAATAATGATATACAAGATATATAATGGGGGTACGATACAAGTAAACCCACCTGCTAGCAAATCACCCGAAGGAAACTATGCCCGCAAAGCCGTAATGAAACCTGTACGGCAAACCTGCAAGAAACTGGGGCACAACGGGGGTGAGTTGCCAACTCGTGAATAGAAAAATATCTACGCACAGAAATCGCATAAATAACGCAACCTAGGTCAATGATCATAATATATCCTCAAATATATGAATAACACATAGCCTATAACAAGGCTAGGGTAAATATCTAACCCGAGTGTAATCTCATGTGCCCGTATCAGTGCCTCAAGTAGCAATATATCATATGAATGAGGTATGAATGTATAAAAATAGAAAACATGTAAATGAAGAACTGTTTTCATAATTTAGTGAGATTTCCTTTGTATTTTTAAAATGAGGTATCATAATGAAATCAGCATAAAACAGTGCCTAGCATCGGCACAAAACGTAATCCCAATATCTCGTTATCTCTGTATCACAGTCTATGTACCTCAATATCTCGAAATCTCAATGTCTCAATCACAATATCTAGGGCGCCGTCAGTCCAGACCGGCCCCTACCATCCATCTCAAGACCACGACGGTACCCTCCGGATATCCGACGCGTCGGGTAAAATCACCGGTAGGTAGTGCTCCCCTGCCAGGCTCACATCGTCATCATCACGCGCTTCTTGCCCCGGGGTACCTTACCGGGTCCACCATGTACCCGAAACGGTTCATCCGTCTCCTCGAATTGGGTCTCGAAATCCATCAGCAAACTCATGGTGGACGACTCATACATCATGGGAAAAACCGCACTTTTTATTTAAAAAGAGAGAAATCAGTTTATATAAGTTTTGCGGTTTTCCCCCCAAATCCAGAAAATTTCATGGAAATCCGAATCCAAATCATCAATAGCATGTAAAAACCATGAATATAGGCATAACAATGAATAACAGTATGCATGAAGTGACAAGTAATAACTACAATGTTAAACTGGCATATAAGGCAGGCACACTAATATCATGTCAAATTACTAACTAACAAGCTAAGTCAAGCAATAATATTTTCTAAGGTGTACGTGACATGGCAATTACCGATGAAGATGTGTGTGAGCCGGCAAGTAAGTGTACGTGGTACATACGCATCATCGGTAATGGTGCTGGTGTCCTAACAATATGATATCAACATTGCAATAAGAAATTATAACATAAGTATGCGATGCGAAGCGAACCACAATAATAAGCGGGAGCTGAATACTAGACGCAACTGTAACTAACCTGCATTAATCTAATATAAGTCCTACAAATGGTGCCTTTTGAAATAACACGAATCATGGGGTTTTGAAAATAGGGGCTACGGTGTTTTTATGAAAAGATACGTCTTTTGAAATATCCGTAGGATCCCTTTGCTGTCTTTTAAAATACCCACGATTCGTTAGTTTTTGAAATAGGTAAGAATCGAATCTAATCTAACAACTAAACTAAACTAAAGGGCTAAGCTAACAAGCTGGACTACAGGTAAGGAAACCGCCTAACATCTGAGTCGATCCATATACATACCTGTATATATATTAGTCGGTGATCCCGCCTCAATAATATCATATCCGATACCATATCTACAATCAGCCATCCCAAGTCAAGAGTGCGGATCAATCATCAAGATATAGCTCGTACGTAAATCCGTCGTACGGCATCCCCAAATCTGGGTACGGGTCAATATCATATTCCTCACACCATTCCTCTGGTATCCTCTTTATTCAAGATCATAATCTAGGGTACTGACCTATGTTTAGTACAATACTAATATCCTCAATATACTTATGATCTGACTACAGATCGACAATCTCGTACAAACCGATACCGTCAGCACATAGCATCATCAAGGGTATACATCGCCCGATACGGCCTAATATCAATATCCTAGCATATCATGCCTCATATCACGATCACATGTCGACCATTTTATTTATAACACTATTCACCCATATCGCCGCCCCAAGATCCGCTATAACACCACGACGTACCTCAAGTACGAATCCTGCCATATCACCGATATCACAACCACAAAACAAATCTCATCGACTCAGCTCAATCCCAAGTATCATCCTCAAATCCGTATGTGAACACATAGTCCCATACCCATGTGAACACATAATTATAAAGAATCTCATGAGCACATATAAAAAGGAATGTATGCAAGTATGTATGTGTGTATGTGTAGTGCAACACTACCCTAGGGTTCGCAACACTAAAGTAATCCAACACACCAATATCCATCCTAACGTCGTTATTAATCCCAAATAACATATACTAATTGTTGGTGTGTATACGCATCCGTATACACCACCACGGACTGCGGGGGTGCTATACGCCATCCACCCGACTTCTCCCCGTAGATATAAATCTACTCACCTGGTCCTCGTTCGCCGGTGCCGACGTCGCCACGCGTTTGCTTGTCGTCTCGAAGTCCACATGGGGTACCTACATATCATAACGCACCATACCGCATTAAAATCCGACTCATGACCAAAACGACGCACGAATCCCACATAGGTCAAAACCTATGGTTGCTTTCGCAAATCGACCCAAAAACCCTCGACGTCGGCGTACAAACGCCAAACCATCGAGAAAACTCCCAACACACTCATTTGCACATTCACGAACACTAATTTTAATATAAAATAGGTTAAAATTCACAAAAACTCCAATTTCACTTAAAAAGTCATTTTTCCGAAAATCTAGCAAGCACAATTCGCCGTTTTTGTACAAAACATCATGTTTTAACAATTCTAGTGACCAAGATGATAACTTAATATCCTAATTATGCCATAGAAACCATTACGTAAATTTTAAACCCACAATTTAATTCGATTTCAAAAACCTAGTTTGCAATATTAACCAATTTTAACAATTTTATAGCAAAATGCACAAACTACAATTTAGCTTGGATTTTCATGAAATAAAGTATTAAAATACACTTAATAATGTTAATGGAGTCATGAAAAAACCTAATTATATTTTTCTCATAATCAAATTCATGGTTTACAAAAACCTAGCTAGCAATATAGCTTAAATATTACAATTCCAAACTAACAATTTGCAACTAGAAATTTGATTAGGTTTTCATTTCACAATATGAAGAACTACAATTGCAACCACAATTACATACACAAAAACCTAACTTGAATTTCATAAACCCTTACTAAGTTTTTCCAAACATACAATTAAACCCAAATTAATAACTAATAATGCTTGATTTAAGGTATTCAAACAACAATTTAACAAAAGGTCTTGATTTATACCTCACAAGATCAAGGATCTAGCATGCAAATTCTAGCCTCCAAAAGTAGCTTCCATGCTCCTAGATCCATGTAAGTTTGGCTAATGAGAAATGGGTAGGAGTTGGATTTGGATTTTGGGATTTATTTGATGGATTTTGAGGCAATTTTTGAAGCAAAAGAGATGGAAAATGGGGGAAAAAGATGGGGGCTGTTGTAGCAGAATTTCAGCTGAGCAGGAAGTGGGGAGAGGTGTGGGGGAGTTGTGGAAAATAATCCAAGTCAAAGCCCCTCCCAAATTACCATAATACCCCCACCTACTTTACTATATATAAAAACCTTATTTTAACCCATTTCTCACATGATTTAAGGTCAAAAAGAGGGAAATAAAATTCTTGGGCTGCTACAATAGTGTGGGGCCGGCCAAGGGGAGTGAGGGTGAGTGTGAGAGACTTTACAAAAAAATTCTATGCAAAAAGACCCCCCACAATACCATATTTGCAAGTTTTAGTTCAAAATAACTATATTTTTGTTTTCCATATAATAAATCAATTAAAACTTGAAATAAAATACTAAAAAATTATATTACAACTAGATTTTAATTAACATGATTTTAAAGATTAAAATTAGCCCATTTAAATTTGTATTTATCGCTAATTTAATGTATTTTCTTACCGGCTTAAAATAATATTAAAATAATTAATTTCGGAAAAATTTTCAGAAAATTTGAAATTTCAGCAGTGGCTCAATAAACACCAAATACTAGCAATTACATAGCTAGAATATGTATATTTAATTTTATAATAAAGATATTTGCATTTTGACTTTTTACAGAAAACCCCCTTATTTTACCGTTTTTTCGAAATTTCACCGAAACGATTTTCAAAACGTTACAATCTTCCCCCCTTAAAAAAATTCGGTCCCTGAATTTAAATTAAAACTTCCCCCAAATACTAAAATATTTCAGCCAAAACCATCAAATCGCCGGGGCTCCGAAATCATAAATACATAAAACAAATCGCAGCGCAACGCATGCGCATGAAAAATGAGCATATAACTCAAACCAGAACTCCGTCAAGCATCCCGCAATCATCGGAGTCATGGGGAAGACATCAATACCTAATCCAAAGCAAAACCAATATGATATAACTCGAAACTATACATGTAAAATATATTCAGGTACTGTCCTCTGACTAGTCCTGCTCAGTACGAAAACACATAGCAATATCATAAAAACGTACTGCTCTATAAGAAAAATCAATCCCCAAAATACGCGTATGAATACTACGTGCGTCTTGTGCGCACGGAAATCAAAATCCAAATATGTGCCATACATATGCACAGAAACAACATCTAAGTGCATCGGGTGTGCACGAAACATATGTCATAGGCAACATGTGTGCCTGACAGCAAAATCAGGTGCATCTGACATGCACGAAAAATCTCGATTTAATGCATCTGGTGTGCACCAAAATCACACTTCAAAACATGTGCCCAACATGCGCGAAAATCCAAATCAGGTGCATCCATCGTGCACGAAATCATGAAATCCAATATCAAGTGCCGAACATGCGCAAAATCAAATCAGGTGCACAAGGTGCACAAAACAAATATCGAACATCACCATCGAAATCAAAGTCCAGGGCATCTAAATGCACAACATACGTAACACTGCACTGCAAGCATATATGAACTATACCGTGTGCAAAAACCAAATCGTGTGCGTATATACGCACAAAATCAACTCAAATGTCTAAAACCGTAAAATCGCAAACATGTGAAACCAAGCACGAAAACGATATCAAGTGCAACACTGTGCAAAGATCGTAAATCCTCAATCATCAAAATCAAATCATGCGAATAAATCACCCAAAACATCGAAATCAATAATGGCGGAATAGTACCGCTCAAGTGCATCCTCTAAGAATCTCGGGCCAACTGTCGTAGTCACTAGTGGGACGTCTCGTCGATGATCATGAACTCTGGCTTGCTGGTGTGCGTAACCGACCACTCCTGGGTCCAAGTCTTCTCGTAATTTGTCCCAGAAAGGTCCTGTCGAGGTCTCTCCTAAATCTCGCCTCTGCCGAACTATCCGAAAGTCATCGTTCCTTACTAGATCTGTTCTCGTTCCAGAACGGCTGCATACTCATCACGACTCCTTCTGGAAGGTAAATCCAAGTACCATGCCTCGGCATGCGCATCGCATCTCTGATGTCGGCGGAGTGGAACGTCATCTCATCTAGATCTGGTACGAACCTCTTACTTCACTTTCCTCTAATGTCGTCTTCTTTGGACTCGTCTCGTCGTGGCTGCATGGACTGAGCTCCAACGGCTATCCTCGTATCTGGAGTCTCCCAAGAAATGCATCTCACCACCTAGCATCCGAATTAAGTCGAGCCATCCGATCGAGTCGTTAAAACCTCATAATCCCCCAAGAGCTCAACATCTTGGGCACAGTTTAATAGTATCGAGTACATACCACAGCATCGGTGGTCCAGCCGTAGAAGGGCAAACCCAAGCCTCACTAATGGCGCCGTAGAACTGCAGCAAACCCAAAGGTTCAAAGGCTTTCACACGGTCATTAAGTCGAGTTAGGGTTTCATTCTTCTAGAGGGACCATAGAATTGCCTGCATGTCTTTCCGACAACTTTAAACTTGGAATAATAGGTTTCTGACATTCGATCGTCTCTGTCGACTCCCAACGTCTCCGCGTGAAGTCGTCTCTAGCTGGAATCAATCTATCTGATGACCTCGCATCGGGGTAGGCGAACGATCCACATGTCCTAGTCATTCATCCTCAATGACTAGCGACCTTCTATCATCTCTTAGTACAACTCGTTCTGCACTAACGCCAGCATCTGGGGCAATATCTCGTCGTTCGCAGCAATAACTGGCTCGCTCGTCTGCACGCTGAACAGTGCCTCGACCATCATGAATAAGCAACACACCAACGGTCATCAAAATCTGGCTGGCCTCTGTCAGTGGCCCAATCCTCTAATACTGATCGGCACGTCCGAGAAATCTCATAAAGGCGATCCGCCAAACGCTTGTGGCGCGGAAACACAGTAAAAAGACACATCTCCGCAATCGAGTGTCGCCGGAATTTCGCCCTGGTCAGTCCTCGTTCGTGACGAGCTCGTGCTGACCGCAACTCTAGCCGTAGCTCTCCCTGCCCGTAATCGTGGCAGCAAAACCATAACTGGTACTGATGAGGCTAGATCGGAATGAATATAATACTGAGCAAAGAAATGTACATCCTAAGGCTTCTTAAGTGGAGTAGCGTATCGTAAATATGCCGCGGAACATACCCACGTTACGTCACTCTACTTTAGTCACCTATTCCATCAACCAAGGGTCATCCTACGCTCCGAAGGTAAAACCTAACGCTCTGATACCAACTTTGTCACGACCCGAAAGTACGGAACATGACCGGCACTTAAACTACGAACGTCTCGAGGCGTACGTAATCTAAGTAAACCGAAAACCCAGAAATCTAAACCAAGAAAGATGTAGAGTGCAGAAAAAACCAACTTAAAGCAAGTAATTTCAATAGCATAAGCCGAATTAGGCGGTTTTAAAAACATCAAAAATTTCCCGAAAATTTCGGCAGAGTCTCCTTTGTAAATACTGGCCCCTAAATGGGATACAACATGAATAGTATACGAAATCAATAAAAAGGCATCCCCAAGCGGGAGCTAGCTCTTCGTCAATCGACGGTCACAACCACACAAGCAATATAATATACAACGCCAAGGGCGAGGATCAAAATTCAAAAGGAAACTCAAAAACCACAAGAAAACCACATAAATACAACGCGCGACTCTAAGGTCGAAAGAATAAACATCACTGGTCTCTATCTCAAATAAATACATGTTTGGTTGATGGAACTTTTAGATACAACAGAATAATGATATACAAGATATATAATGGGGGTACGATACAAGTAAACCCACCTACTAGCAAATCACCCGAAGGAAACTATGCCCGCAAAGCCGTAATGAAACCTGTACGGCAAACCTGCAAGAAACTGGGGCACAACGGGGGTGAGTTGCTAACTCGTGAATAGAAAAATATCTACGCACAGAAATCGCATAAATAACGCAACCTAGGTCAATGATCATAATATATCCTCAAATATATGAATAACACGTAGCCTATAACAAGGCTAGGGTAAATATCTAACCCGAGTGTAATCTCATGTGCCCGTGTCAGTGCCTCAAGTAGCAATATATCATATGAATGAGGTATGAATGCATGAAAATAGAATACATGTAAATGAAGAACTGTTTTCATAATTTAGTGAGATTTCTTTTGTATTTTTAAAATGAGGTATCATAATGAAATCGGTATAAAACAGTGCCTAGCATCGGCACAAAACGTAATCCCAATATCTCGATATCTCTGTATCACAGTCTCTGTACCTCAATATCTCGAAATCTCAATGTCTCAATCACAATATCTAGGGCGCCGTCAGTCCAGACCGGCCCCTACCATCCATCTCAAGACCACGACGGTACCCTCCGGATATCCGACGCGTCGGGTAAAATCACCGGTAGGTAGTGCTCCCCTGCCAGGCTCACATCGTCATCATCACGCGCTTCTTGCCCCGGGGTACCTTACCGGGTCCACCATGTACCCGAAACGGTTCATCCGTTTCCTCGAATCGGGTCTCGAAATCCATCAGCAAACTCATGGTGGACGACTCATACATCATGGGAAAAACCGCACTTTTTATTTAAAAAGAGAGAAATCAGTTTATATAAGTTTTGCGGTTTTCCCCCCAAATCCAGAAAATTTCATGGAAATCCGAATCCAAATCATCAATAGAATGTAAAAACCATGAATATAGGCATAACAATGAATAACAGTATGCATGAAGTGACAAGTAATAACTACAATGTTAAGCTGGCATATAAAGCAGGCACACTAATATCATGTCAAATTACTAACTAACAAGATAAGTCAAGCAATAATATTTTCTAAGGTGTACGTGACATGGCAATTACCGATGAAGATGTATGTGAGCCGGCAAGTAAGTGTACGTGGTACATACGCATCATCGGTAATGGTGCTGGTGTCCTAACAATATGATATCAACATTGTAATAAGAAATTATAACATAAGTATGCGATGCGAAGCGAACCACAATAATAAGCGGGAGCTGAATACTAGACGCAACTGTAACTAACCTGCATTAATCTAATATAAGTCCTACAAATGGTGCCTTTTGAAATAACACGAATCATGGGGTTTTGAAAATAGGGGCTACGGTGTTTTTATGAAAAGATACGTCTTTTGAAATATCCGTAGGATCCCTTGGGCTGTCTTTTAAAATACCCACGATTCATTAGTTTTTGAAATAGGTAAGAATCGAATCTAATCTAACAACTAAACTAAACTAAAGGGCTAAGCTAGCAAGCTGGACTACAGGTAAGAAAACCGCCTAACATCTGAGTCGATCCATATACATACCTGTATATATTTTAGTCGGTGATCCCGCCTCAATAATATCATATCCGATACCATATCTACAACCAGCCATCCCAAGTCAAGAGTGCGGATCAATCATCAAGATATAGCTCGTACGTAAATCCGTCGTACGGCATCCCCAAATCTGGGTACGGGTCAATATCATATTCCTCACACCATTCCTCTGGTATCCTCTTTATTCAAGATCATAGTCTAGGGTACTGACCTATGTCTAGTACAATACTAATATCCTCAATATACTCATGATCTAACTACAGATCGACAATCTCGTACAAACCGATACCGTCAGCACATAGCATCACAAGGGTATACATCGCCCGATACGGCCTAATATCAATATCCTAGCATATCATGCCTCATATCACGATCACATGTCGACCATTTTATTTATAACACTATTCACCCGTATCGCCGCCCCAAGATCCGCTATAACACCACGACGTACCTCAAGTACGAATCCCACCATATCACCGATATCACCACCACAAAACAAATCCCATCGACTCAGCTCAATCCCAAGTATCATCCTCAAATCCGTATGTGAACACATAGTCCCATACCCATGTGAACACATAACTATAAAGAATCTCATGAGCACATATAAAAAGGAATGTATGCAAGTATGTATGTGTGTATGTGTAGTGCAACACTACCCTAGGGTTCGCAACACTAAAGTAATCCAACACACCAATATCCATCCTAACGTCGTTATTAATCCCAAATAACATATACTAATTGTTGGTGTGTATACGCATCCGTATACACCACCACGGACTGCGGGGGTGCTATACGCCAACCACCCGACTTCTCCCCGTAGATATAAATCTACTCACCTGGTCCTCGTTCGCCGGTGCCGACGTCGCCACGCGTTTGCTTGTCGTCTCGAAGTCCACATGGGGTACCTACATATCATAACGCACCATACCGCATTAAAATCCGACTCATGACCAAAACGACGCACGAATCCCACATAGGTCAAAACCTATGGTTGCTTTCGCAAATCGACCCAAAAACCCTCGACGTCGGCATACAAACGCCAAACCATCGAGAAAACTCCCAACACACTCATTTGCACATTCACGAACACTAATTTTAATATAAAATAGGTTAAAATTCACAAAAACCCCAATTTCACTTAAAAAGTCATTTTTCCGAAAATCTAGCAAGCACAATTCGCCGTTTTTGTACAAAACATGATGTTTTAACAATTCTAGTGACCAAGATGATAACTTAATATCCTAATTATGCCATAGAAACCATTACGTAAATTTTAAACCCACAATTTAATTCGATTTCAAAAACCTAGTTTGCAATATTAACCAATTTTAACAATTTTATAGCAAAATGCACAAACTACAATTTAGCTTGGATTTTCATGAACTAAAGTATTAAAATACACTTAATAATGTTAATGAAGTCATGAAAAAACCTAATTATATTTTTCTCATAATCAAATTCATGGTTTACAAAAACCTAGCTAGCAATATAGCTTAAATATTACAATTCCAAACTAACAATTTGCAACTAGAAATTTGATTAGGTTTTCATTTTACAATATGAAGAACTACAATTGCAACCATAATTACATACACAAAAACCTAACTTGAATTTCATAAACCCTTACTAAGTTTTTCCAAACATACAATTAAACCCAAATTAATAACTAATAATGCTTGATTTAAGGTATTCAAACAACAATTTAACAAAAGGTCTTGATTTATACCTCACAAGATCAAGGATCTAGCATGCAAATTCTAGCCTCCAAAAGTAGCTTCCATGCTCCTAGATCCATGTAAGTTTGGCTAATGAGAAATGGGTAGGAGTTGGATTTGGATTTTGGGATTTATTTGATGGATTTTGAGGCAATTTTTGAAGCAAAAGAGATGGAAAATGGGGGAAAAAGATGGGGGCTGTTGTAGCAGAATTTTGGCTGAGCAGGAAGTGGGGAGAGATGTGGGGGAGTTGTTGAAAAGAATCCAAGTCAAAGCCCCTCCCAAATTACCATAATACCCCCACCTACTTTACTATATATAAAAACCTTATTTTAACCCATTTCTCACATGATTTAAGGTCAAAAAGAGGGAAATAAAATTCTTGGGCTACTACAATAGTGTGTGGCCGGCCAAGGGGAGTGAGGGTGAGTGTGATAGACTTTACAAAAAAATTCTATGCAAAAAGACCCCCCACAATACCATATTTGCAAGTTTTAGTTCAAAATAACTATATTTTTGTTTTCCATATAATAAATCAATTAAAACTTGAAATAAAATACTAAAAAATTATATTACAACTAGATTTTAATTAACATGATTTTAAAGATTAAAATTAGCCCATTTAAATTTGTATTTATCGCTAATTTAATGTATTTTCTTACCGGCTTAAAATAATATTAAAATAATTAATTTCGGAAAAATTTTCAGAAAATTTAAAATTTCTGCAATGGCTCAATAAACACCAAATACTAGCAATTACATAGCTAGAATATGTATATTTAATTTTATAATAAAGATATTTGCATTTTGACTTTTTACAGAAAACCCCCTTATTTTACCGTTTTTTCGAAATTTCACCGAAACGATTTTCAAAACGTTACAGGCGGCCATGGACGCATTCAAATCCATCATCTGTTGGCTTGACGATACCATAAAATCTTCCAACGACTGTTCCAGACTAGACATGGGTTTTGAAGGAGTTTCAGTAAAATATTTAAGGTTGTTTGGATACTGGAAACTCCCAAATGGCTGTTCAGAAGCAATATCTAGGGAAGGTGCAAAAGTCGGGTAGGACTGGTACGAATTGAATGGTTGGACAGAAGTAGGATCAACATTTGGATAAGAAGGTGAATAGAATTGTTGATCCGAAGAATTCGCAGTGGTGAAAGGAGTGAAAGATCGGTTATGAGATTGTTCAATATGTTCAGCAATAGACATGGGTTTCGGAGTTACAACAGGACTCGAAAAAGGAGTATCAATGTAAGAAGGTGGTGAAGGTTAAAATGGTTGATATAATGTGGATTACGGAGTCCAACTGGTTGTCCTAAACGCGTCTATTCGATCTTTCAAAGAAATTTTAGGCATGGAAGGGTCGTTCGAAATTCGACCAAAACAAGAAGCGTAGAAGGTAATGTCTGGTTAAGGGTACCAAAGTTCGGCAAGAGTTTTGCGAGGTGGGGTACCCATGATATGATGAGAGAAAGGAAAAGAATGTGATTTTTTTTAATATATTTTTATTAAAAAAAATTATTATATTTTTTTATTTTTTAAAAAAATTGTTTGTTTTTGGAGTTTTGAAATTTTTGAAAGTGTTTTTTTTAGAAAGAGTTTTGCAAAAATTTGTACGGAACTACGGCACAATCACAATTTAAGCATACACAATCAAGCCTAGAGCTAGGGTCTTCTAAGTCAACTAGACCGCTCCTAACTGTTCCAAAGCGACAAATTGTGAGATATCCCTCAAATCGCCTCTTCACCGCTAATTGTGTCCAGGTAACCACAAATGAAGAAAGGAGGGATCCGCTCATGAATCACCGTGAGACGAGCCTTTTAAAGTTACCTTTCTCACTTGTCTAGCCTAGGCACCATAAAATCAGGTTTAGATAAACGACTGAATGCCCACAACCTTCCTTTGTCCTAATGAGCGCGACAGTCCTTAATTGGCTGAGTCTAGATATTTTTTAATTAGCACAAGGGTGATGCATATTCTTTTAGTGATTTTTGGGGTCTTAGGAAGGGTAATGAAATCCCCACCCAATCTTGATTGGTGTTATAGCCCCTTAAAAGTCCGTATTAATTATGCAAAGCAATTAACACATCAAAAATCTAAAATACTTACAAAAAATTTTTATTTGGCAGCGCAAAGAATCCTGCACAAACATGATTTATTGGAGAAGAAGAAAGATTTTGCGCAAGAACCCTGCAGGAAAAATTTTCAATGGAAATCAGGGTAGGAAAGGGGGAAAAAATACTTACAGAAAATTTTAGGGTGCTGACGTCAGCAATTGACCGCGGTTTCACGGTCAAACCCTTGATTTAGCCGTGGTTCTGTGGTGGTTCAGTTGGATCAGGCCGTCAAAACTTTTCTGTTTTCTGTTGTGGTTCTCCTCTGTTTGTTCAGATCCTTTATTTCTTGATTTGGTCACTGGGCTTTTTCCAGATCTGAATCTGTTCGTCTTCCATTCCTACACAATTCGCACAAAAACCGATCAAAAAGAACAAGATGAATTTTTTATGTATTTTTTTTATTTTTTCAATTTTTATATTTTTTCAATTTCAATTAACCCGAAATTACAAAAAGAAAAAAACTACCGTTTCCCCGGCAACGGCATCATTTGATTGTTTGCTTAGTACATGCATTTTATAAAAATTAAAAATATACCGCAATCAAGACGGTGTCGCTTGGTAGCTAGCCGGTTGAGTACGGGTCGGTCCACAGGGAAATGGTGTTCTCTCTTTAAGCTCTAACGAGTTAAGTCCTATTTTTGGTAGGTTTTGCTTTAAATTCTAAGAATGAAATTCAATCAATTTAAAGTCTTGCTAGGGTTAGGATTAGGTTAGTTTGGAAAAGGGATTATACTCACCGCTTTCTTTGCCCTAATTAAGAACATAGGTGTTAGGGTAATAGTCAACAAAGGGGATCAGCACGACTAGGAAGAAACTTCGTTTCTTCCTTTTGGTCCTTGTCCGTCCTTTCATAACTCTTAGCCCTAACCTCTATTTGAATCAACCACAACCGGTCTAACTAGGGAATCACCGTTATCTTGTAGGATAGGGTGTCGTAGTGAGCGGTGTGTGGTTAATTCAAATAGAGTCCTTATTAAAATATTATATGGGCAAAGAAAAGAGTGAGAGAGATTTCCTTCTCTCAAACCTTCTCTATCCTAACCCTAACAAGTGAGGAATTACTCACTCATTAGGAAAGTTACGATAAAATTCATTTTTATAATTTTATTTTAATGACCTAATTTGCTGATAATAAAAGACAGATAATAAAATTGCAGAAATTAAATTCAGATAAAAAAATGCAAGATAGAAAAAGAAACTTACTTTATTTATACCTCTTCAATGATTACAAGGAAATAAAATTTTATATCTAGAAAATAAAAAGAGGCATGCCAAATTAGGCTTTCGGCTTTCCTATTTATAGATAGGAAAAACCCTAAGTTTTACATCTGATCCATATTTGAATTTACAGAACTACCCTAAGAAAGCTGGGTCAAAGCACCGACACCCACCGACATGTGCACCGACACGTACACTGTACGGCCGCGGAACCGCGGCAGAAAGCCCTGTTTGGCCGCAGTTCCGCGGCCAATTAGTGGGATCACTGGCTCAAACTTCTAGGGTTGCTTCATGTTGCATTTTCCTTCTGTTTTCTTCACTTGGTTCCACAGAATATCTTCTATTTTCTTTCAGATTTCCACAGTGCAGAATGTTGTGGACTTTTTGCCGTGAGCTTCGCGTTGAAGTCTTTAATCCTGTGCTGCCCTTGTACTTTGTACATTGAACTGTCTACTAATTTTCGTTTGTTCCTTAAACTGGTAGGCGGTATCATACGGATTCATCTATTGTTGGTCGTAGTCTCATATTTGTAGTGTCTTTTTATGAATTTCACTGTATTGTTCTGAGAACCTATAATCTGCAACTATTTAGCAGATATGGATCAAAAGCACCTATTTATTTGTAATATTTTCACGCCCCGCTTCCCAGAGTACACTAAATTGGGCACGTGACATAGCCAACCATGCTACCTGTAGGTAGGACGTATCCATCCACAGTCACATTACGGTTGTAGAGATATCAAGAACAAATGTAACTATCTAAATACATGTCCATAAGCCAAGATAACATGAGTCAAGAATAATAAAAGTGCGGAAGCAAAAGATCCAATACAAAATAACTGTAATGTATGTCCCCTAATGCGGGTTCACATCAGGAAATAAATGCAGGAAATAAAGAACTAACTACCAGCGACACCTCACAGATCAGCCTGCTGGCTGAAGTACTCCTGCTCAGACTGCAGCAACGGTACAGAATCTGGGCCATGCAAAACCCAAACGTCAGCGCGTCATGTCATCAAGTAATAAAATATAAACTGGGTAACAGGCAATGCAATATACACATGAATGAAAAGCAGGTGTAACAGTATTATGAATCAGGGCAGTGAAGGGTAGTGTGCAGTGAGTAAACTAAACTGTTCTATTGGGTTTTCTACTCTAAAGTCTTTGAAATCAATTTGATGAATTATCGATGTAACTCAATAGTATCCCGTGCATGCCCGGGACCACGGTCTCAGATTCTCGGGCTGAACCGAGACATGCCGCTAGGCACTAAAGGAAAAGGGTAAAGATGAATGATGTCCATGGCATCATCCCAAGGTTGGCCTAGCCTCTGAAAGGAAATGGATAGCGATGGATGATGTCAGCAGCATCATCCCAAGGCTGGCCCAGCCTCTAAAACTAGTCGGTAAAGGTAGCACACTGTCGAGTTACAAGTCAGGTTTCATCATTGATTTCCCCATACCCCCAAGTTATATGTGTTCAAGTCAGGTATTAAATAATCTGGAGCTAATGCCAACTCAGGATCAGGCAGGTACAGATTTGTCTGGATAGACAACAGGAACGGTCCGTAAGGACAACAGGTCAGGTTGGTTGGCATTAGATACAAGATCAGGTAACGGGTAAGACCATGGTACCCAGGTCAAGCCGGGTAATGTATATAAGTGTCATGACATATCAAGAGTCGTACGGTACCATGTCGTGTCACGTAGGAAGTGCAACAGGTCATGTCAGGAAGCACAAAATACTATGTGGGTGCTCATAAATCAAACTAACATAATTATGGTTATAAATGAACAAGCATGAGTAATATCAGCACAATAAACCAGATCAGGTGATATGATAAGCAATTAGGTACTGATTAAATTATAACGATGCATGGTTATCACTTTGCGTTTAAGGGATGGTGTCAACATTACTTAACTACAGCGTAACTAAAATGGATGCTTACTCATGTTATCGGGTATTAAGAAATTGTAGGGATGCAATGATATATAAATATGTTCACTAGATGAATTCCTAGCTAAACAGGTTAAAATGCACATGAGTGTCCGATGGAGCAAAACTATATAGAGAATACCATAGGCCGTGTCAATAGTTAAAATGTGATTTAAACATATAAATGTGGTTATTGGGTTTAATAAAGTAAATGCACACGGTAGGTTTCAAGTTTGGAAAATAAAATGATATAATGCGACATCGAGTATGAAAAAGGAAAATCATGGTATTAAGGTTAGACTACGGGTTTAATGTACCATACAATGTATATGTAATATTTTAATTAGCATGTAGCAAGGTTTACTTGCCTCGACGGGTCGCGGAACGGAAAACGGAACGTCTCGCGTCGGCGGGAAAAGTCGCGACGCGCGCACGGTATACGGAATGAACCCAAACGACGAACGGTGGAGTCACACGGGTCAGGGGTCCTCGCTGGGTCGTCGAGATCGTCGACGGTCCGACCGGAATCCGGCGATCTAAAGAAACAATGAACAAGAAGCGACAACTTAAAGAAAGAAAAGAAAAGAAAGCAAGAAAGGAACATAGAGGAGGAAAGGGTGTGGGATTGCTTACTGGGCTGCAGAGGATGTGTTGGTGGTGAGATCGACGGTGGTGAGGGCGCCGGCGAAGAGGTTTGGTGTAAGGGTTAGGTTTAGGGTTTGGTTGCCGGTTTTGGGTGCAAGGCTAGGTGTTGGGGGTATTGGTGAGGGGTTGATGTCAAGAAGAGGGAGGAAATGAGGTGGTGACGATGATGGGTATGAGGCTAGGGTCGTCGGCGATGAGGAGGTGGGTCCGGGGTCGAGTTGGGCCTGTGCAGGGAGAAGAGACTCGGGGGAGAAAAAAGAAGAAGAAGAAGAAGAAGAAGAAGGCGAGGAGGAGGAGGCTTGATTGGAGGGGAGTTAATGAGGAGGTGAAGGGGTTTCTAGGGTTAGGATTTGAGGAGAAACAAAGGGTGCATGGGTTCTCGTGGCTGTGTGGTTCTTTTAAAGAAGAAGAGAAGAAGCAGGAGAAGAAGAATTAGAAGAGGGAGGTGACCAGATCCCCAAGTGGTGACGGGACTCGAGGAATACACAGTATTCGCGAGAGGTGAGAGAGTGGGCACGAGAGGAGAGAGAAAGAGAAGGGGGAGAGAGAGCTCGTGGGGAGGAGAGAGAAAGAGGAGAAGAAAGGCTGAGAGGGGATTCGTGGAGCCCAGCAACCATAAACGTTTTTGATTGGCTGAGAAGAGAGAGAGAAAGAGAAAGGGAGAGAGAATGAGAGAGCGCGTGGGGACCACTAGAAACAATAAAGTAACGTGATTGACTGCTAAAAATATAGAGGGATAAAAAGAGGGATATAAGAATCTTGAGCAGTTAAAGAAATTAACTAAAAGATTTAATAAATCATTTCGATAACTGCAGAAATTGTGAGCTGGGGAAAAAATTTCAAACAGCCTAAGGAAATTCAATATTAAATAAGATTTCGCGGAAAACAAAATATTTCTGAATTGCGCCCGGGTCGGGTCCAAAAATTTGAATTCGAAAAATGAAAATTATTGGCGGGTTCCAAAAATTTAAATGAAGGATTTTATAATTAAAAAGCATACCCCCAAGAACGGACGCACGTGCGTGCGCGTAGCTGTCCAAATACGTCCGTTTCACTGAACGGGGTAAGAACACGATGCAAGAATGCTACCACAGGGTTAGGGGTGTCAAGCAGGCCATGTCAATTATTTTTAGTTTATTTTAGATGACTTAAATTGTTATATGCAGAAAAATGACATGTCGGGGTAAATTTATAACTAGCAACAGTCAAGCAAGACAAATGAAATAAATACCACACACCATACATACGATAACTGAAATTTATAGAATTGGACTCGGTTGTTACATTATACCCAACTACAAAAATAATTTCGTCCTCGAAATTCCAAGAATACAAAAGATAGATGAAAATCAAACTACAAGAAAAGATGAGGGAACTTCTGCCGGATTTCATCTTCTCGTTCCCAAGTGGACTCTCCATATGAGCGATTACCCTAAGAAACAAGTACAAGAGGGATAACCTTGTTCTTAAGAACCTTTTCCCTTCGATCCACAATTTCAACCGGTCGCTCCTCAAAGGTCAAATCTTCTCGTACCGTCAGCTCCGAATGATCCAACACATATATTTCATCTCGAACATACTTACGGAGTTGAGATACGTGAAACACATCATGCACATTCGTCAAGGACTGCGGTAACGCCAAACGATACGCTACATCACCAATACGCTCCAAGATTTCAAAGGGTCCAACGAATCGAGGACTGAGTATTCCTCGACTTCCAAAACAAATCACCCCTCTAGTCGGTGATATCTTCAAGAATATCAAATCACCCACGGCGAACTCTAGAGGTCTTCTCGACGTATCCGCCCAACTCTTCTGTCGGTCTTGTGCTGCTTTCATATGTTTCCGAATTGCATTAACTTTCTCAACTGTCTGCACAACCAAATCTGGTCCCAACAATTTTCGTTCGCCGACATCGTCCCAACAGACAGGTGAACGACACTTGCGACCATACAAAGCTTCGAATGGAGCCATCTGAATAGTTGCCTGAAAACTGTTGTTGTAAGAAAACTCTACCAAATATAGATGATCCTCCCAAGAACCCTTGAAGTCCAACATGCACGCTCTCAACATATTTTCAAGAGTTTGGATCGTTCTCTCCGACTGGCCATCAGTTTGAGGATCATAAGCGGTGCTAAATTTCAATCTAGTCCTCAAACTTTCCTGTAAACTTCTCCAGAAGTGTGATAAAAACCGAGTGTCACGGTCGGACACGATGCTCGCCGGTACTCCATGCAATCTTACAATCTCCTGCATGTACCGTTCCGCCAAAGTTTCTGTTGATTGACCAACCCGAAAAGGAATAAAATGAGCTGCCTTGGTCAAACGATCAACAATCACCCATACTGCATTGTTGCCTTTTGGACTCCACGGTAAAGCTGTCACGAAATCCATGGTTATATGTTCCCACTTCCACTGAGGAATCGGAAGTGGTTGCAATAAACCAGCAACCCTTTGATGTTCAGCCTTAACTTGCTGACACACCAAGCACTTTGCCACAAAGCGAGCAATCTCCCGTTTCATACCTTCCCATCAGAAATGTTGTCGTAAGTCTCGGTACATCTTCGTGCCTCCTGGATGTATGGAATAAGCTGAGCTGTGCGCCTTCTTCATAAGTTCTTCACGAATATCCCCCTTTGGCACACACAAACGGCTACCATATCTCAACGAACCATCTTCGTGGATCAATAAATCTGTTCGTAGTCCAGCTTCAACCTGTTCTCGAAACTTTTGCAATATAGGATCCTGCGATTGCGCTGCTTTAATATTCTCGATCAACGACGAATGTACTTGCGGCTGCATCAACTGTCCCGAAGAATGTGGTAGCATAACCTCCAAATCAAATCTTCGAAATTCTTCAACAAGTTCCTTATGCGTAGTCAACATCTGAATTGCTGGTAACCAACTGAGCGCATCCGGTACGACATTAACCTTCCCCGGATGGTACTTAAGATCAAGATCGTAATCAGCCATCAGCTCTAACCATCTATGCTGCCTTATATTAAGCTCCTTCTGTGTGAACACATACTTCAAACTCTTATGATCCGTGAAAACTTCGACCCTTTCGCCCAAAAGGTAGTGTCTCCAAATCTTCAAAGCGAAAATCACAGCCGCAAACTCCAAGTCGTGAGTTGAGTAGTTCTTCTCATGGGTCTTCAACTGTCTCGATGCGTACGCTACAACCTTCCCATGCTGCATCAAAATACATCCCAATCCTTTTCCAGATGCGTCGCTGTGAATCACTGATCCTCCGGAATTGTCTGGCACGGTCAGAATAGGAGCGGTTATCAACCTCTGCTTCAATATCTCAAAAGCTGACGTACAACTATCCGTCCACACAAAAGGTACCTCCTTGCGCGTAAGCTTGGTCAACGGCTCCGCCAGACGAGCAAAGTTCTCCATAAATCTTCTGTAATACCCGGCGAGTCCAAGAAAACTTCTTATCTCCGCAACATTCTTTGGAATCGGCCAATCTCGAACTGCTGCAATCTTTTCTGGATCGACGGCGATTCTATCGCCAGACATGACATGCCCCAAAAACTTTACTTCTTCCAGCCAAAACTCGCACTTGCTCATCTTCGCATATAACTTCTCCTGCCTCAATGTCTGTAGTGCGATCTTCAAATGTTCTGCATGCTCTTCAAAACTCTTCGAATAGACCAGAATATCGTCAATGAACACCATAATAAACTGGTCCAAGAATGGCGAAAAGATTCGGTTCATCAAGTCCATGAATATCGCCGGTGCATTCATTACTCCGAAGGGCATCACTAAGTACTCGTAATGTCTATACCGAGTTCGGAACGCCGTCTTGCAAATATCTTCTGCTTTCACTCGGACCTGATGATATTCGGATCGCAAATCCAGCTTCGAGAATACCCTCGCGCCACTAAGCTGCTCAAAAAGTTCACCAATGCGAAGGATCGGGTACTTGTTCTTAATAGTCACCCGGTTTAATTCTCGATAATCGATGCACATCCTTCTCGTGCCATCCTTCTTCTTGACTAGAAGAACTGGAGCTCCCCAAGGCGAGTTACTGCTTCGAATCCAACCCTTCTCAAGCAATTCAGCAACTTGTTTCTTGACTTCTTCCAACTCCACTGGTGCCATTGGATAATACGCTTTAGATATTGGCGCTGCACTAGAAATAAGATTAATTGCGAACTCCACGTCCCGCTTGGCGATAATCCTGATATATCTTCAAACACGTCCATAAAATCGTGAACAACAGCTGGCTCTTCACTTCCATGAACCTCCATTGATGCAAGAATATTAGTTGTTGGCCTAGCCCTAAACTCGACTGGCCCGAAAGAACTGCTTCCTCCAGTAAAGATAAACTCGGGATGTCCAGGAATCTGGAAAATTACTTTCTTTGCCCTACAATCAATGTGAGCGTGGAAAGTGCCAAGAAAATCCATTCCCAAGACGACTTTGTAGCTGCCCGTATCAATCACCAAGAAATCTGCAAAAAGCTCCCGTCCGCACACAACAACTGTACAATCTTTACACTCCTTACTAGATATGATTTTCCCATTCCCAGTGTGTATGTCCCAGAAACTAGACAGGGTCGTGCAGGTAATCGAGTGTATAGCTAAAAACTTGGACGACATAAAACAATGGGATGCACCAGAATCAAACAACACTAATGCGGGAAAACCATGAACGAGTAGAATACCTGAAACAACTTCTCCGGAAGCCTTAGCTTCCTCAGCCGTCAAGGTAAAAGCTCGAGCCAGATTAGGTACTTGAGTCAGCTGCTTCTGTCCCTGAAACGGTTTCTGCGGGGGCTTCTGAATCTCATCCCTCGTACGAAGCTTCGACGGACAAGTGTTGATAGTGTGATCCACCGCTCCACAAACCAAACAAAGCCCTTGCCTCCTTCGACAGTCTCTTTGCACATGACCGGGTAAATGGCAGTAGTTACAAGTCACGCTCTTTCTCTGGTCAACAACAACAGACTTCTTCATCGGTGTTACGCCACGACGGTTCACTAGAATACCCCTGTGTCCATGTGCTCGGTTCGGTGCAAAAGTCGGCCTCCGTACTGTAATTGCTGTCTGCTGTGAACTCCCAGTCTTCCCAGATAAGCTCTGCTGTTCTCGTGCTGCCGTAAGTACCTGTGAGAAAGTGGTCAAACCCAGGGAGACAATCTGCCTCTGGATGTCCACATCCAAGCTGCGCATGAACCTCCTTGCCCTGTCTGCATCGTTGGCAACTAAAGGTCCAGCGAATCTACTGAGCCGTGTCCACTCTGCTGCATGTACATCTACGGCCGCACCATCCTGCTTCAGATTGATGAACTTCTCTTCCATTTCCTCCCGTGCAATCCGCGGGAAGAACTTTTCCAGGAAACTCTTCGAAAAATCCGCCCATTTGATCGGCTTGGGCAGGCGGGTCTCCTTCACAAGCCACCATTCACGGGCGTAGTCCACTAACTGAATGCACACCACATCCACTCTTTTATCATCAGGAATCTGTGCCGCAATAAGTAAGTTCTCCGTGTCAACTAGCCACTGCTCCGCTGGCAACGGCTCCTCTAAACCGGTAAAGAAAGACGGACCCAAACGCCTGAAATTTGCTACGGTCCCCACTCGATCAACTGGCTTAGCTCCAACATTGTTCACGGACTGCTGAACGGTCCGCAAACCTTCCTGAAACGATTCAGCTTGCTGCTGGATCAGCTCGGTCTGCCACTTTTGATTCTCCAGCATTCCCCGTATTACTCCAAGCATAGCGGCTTCGTCAACACGCCTTTGGTACGTCTTCAGATTCTTGTCTGCCATATTCCTGAAATCAGAACACCCAAGATTAGCATGATAACAGATTCAAATTATAGATCAAGGCTAGAACTCCAAGTTACTTAAATAGAGTACCGCATTGTAACTATACCGCGGTATCATAGCTACAATTACATAACTCCACCCAAGTCGCCTAAGTCCTAGAGATAACAAGGAATCAGGTTTTCGAGTCGGTATGCAAAGGAAGTTTGCACATCGTAAAAGATATAATCAGGAAGAACTTGAATCAAGAATGGTAAAACGGCAAGGTGGCAGGACATGTTCCCTAAACACGGGTATTCTGATTCGTGTATTGGGTACAATACCCAACTACAAAAAGAATCAACCCGACTAACCTATGGCTCTGATACCAAAAGAACCATGTCACGCCCCGCTTCCCAGAGTACGCTAAATTGGGCACGTGACATAGCCAACCATGCTACCTGCGGGTAGGACGTATCCATCCACAGTCACATTATGGTTGTAGAGATATCAAGAACAAATGTAACTATCTAAATACATGTCCATAAGCCAAGATAACATGAGTCAAGAATAATAAAAGTGCGGAAGCAAAAGATCCAATACAAAATAACTGGAATGTATGTCCCCTAATGCGGGCTCACATCAGGAAATAAATGCAGGAAATAAAGAACTAACTACCAGCGACACCTCACAGCTCAACCGCTGGCTGAAATACTCCTGCTCGGACTGCAGCAACGGTACAGAATCTGGGCCATGCAAAACCCAGACGTCAGCGCGTCATGTCATCAAGTAATAAAATATAAACGGGGTAACAGGCAATGCAATATACACATGAATGAAAATCAAGTGTAACAGTATTATGAATCAGGGCAGTGAAGGGTAGTGTGCAGTGAGTAAACTAAACGGTTCTATTGGGTTTTCTACTCTAAAGTCTTTGAAATCAATTTGATGAATCATCGATGTAACTCAATAGTATCCCGTGCATGCCCGGGACCACGGTCTCAGATTCTCGGGCTGAACCGAGACATTCCGCTAGGCACTAAAGGAAAAGGGTAAAGATGAATGGTGTCCATGGCATCATCCCAAGGCTGGCCTAGCCTCTGAAAGGAAATGGATAGCGATGGATGATGTCAGCAGCATCATCCCAAGGATGGCCCAGCCTCTAAAACTAGTCGGTAAAGGTAGCACACTGTCGAGTTACAAGTCAGGTTTCATCATTGATTTCCCCATACCCCCAAGTTATATGTGTTCAAGTCAGGTATTAAATAATCTGGAGCTAATGCCAACTCAGGATCAGGCAGGTACAGGTTTGTCTGGATAGACAACAGGAACGGTCCGTAAGGACAACAGGTTAGGTTGGTTGGCATTAGACACAAGATCAGGTAACGGGTAAGACCATGGTACCCAGGTCAAGCCGGGTAGTGTATATAAGTGTCATGATATATCAAGAGTCGTACGGTACCATGTCGTGTCACGTAGGAAGTGCAACAGGTCATGTCAGGAAGCACAAAATACTATGTGGGTGCTCATAAATCAAACTAACATAATTATGGTTATAAATGAACAAGCATGAGTAATATCAGCACAATAAACCAGATCAGGTGATATGATAAGCAATTAGGTACTGATTAAATTATAACGATGCATGGTTATCACTTTGCGTTTAAGGGATGGTGTCAACATTACTTAACTACAGCGTAACTAAAATGGATGTTTACTCATGTTATCAGGTATTAAGAAATTGTAGGGATGCAATGATATATAAATATGTTCACTAGATGAAATCCTAGCTAAACAGGTTAAAATGCACATGAGTGTCCGATGGAGCAAAACTATATAGAGAATACCATAGGCCGTGTCAATAGTTAAAATGTGATTTAAACATATAAATGTGGTTATTGGGTTTAATAAAGTAAATGCACACGGTAGGTTTCAAGTTTGGAAAATAAAATGATATAATGCGACATCGAGTATGAAAAAGAAAAATCATGGTATTAAGGTTAGACTACGGGTTTAATGTGCCATACAATGTATATGTAATATTTTAATTAGCATGTAGCAAAGTTTACTTGCCTCGACGGGTCGCGGAACGGAAAACGGAACGTCTCGCGTCGGCGGGAAAAGTCGCGACGCGCGCACGGTATACGGAATGAACCCAAACGACGAACGGTGGAGTCACACGGGTTAGGGGTCCTCGCTGGGTCATCGAGATCGTCGACGGCCCGACCGGAATCCGGCGATCTAAAGAAACAGTGAACAAGAAGCGACAACTTAAAGAAAGAAAAGAAAACAAAGCAAGAAAGGGAAATAGAGGAGGAAAGGGTGTGGGATTGCTTACTGGGCTGCAGAGGATGTGTTGGTGGTGAGATCGATGGTGGTGAGGGCGCCAGTGAAGAGGTTTGGTGTAAGGGTTAGGTTTAGGGTTTGGTTGCCGGTTTTGGGTGCAAGGCTAGGTCTCGGGGGGGTATTTGTGAGGGGTTGATGTCGAGGAGAGGGAGGAAATGAGGTGGTGACGATGATGGGTATGAGGCTAGGGTCGTCGGCGACGAGGAGGTGGGTCCGGGGTCGAGTTGGGTGTGTGCAGGTCCTGTGCAGGGGGAAGAGACTCGGGGGAGAAGAAAGAAGAAGAAGAAGAAGAAGAAGGCGAGGAGGAGGAGGCTTGATTGGAGGGGAGTTGTGAGGAGGTGAAGGGGTTTCTAGGGTTAGGGTTCGAGGAGAAACAATGAGTGCATGGGTTCTCATGGCCGTGTGGTTCTTTTAAAGAAGAAGAGAAGAAGCAGGAGAAGAAGAATTAAAAGAGAGGGGTGACCAGATCCCCAAGCGGTGACGGGACACGAGGAATACACAGTATTTGCGAGAGGTGAGAGAGTGGGCGCGAGAGGAGAAAGAAAGAGAAGGGAGAGAGAGAGAGAGAGCTCGTGGGGAGGAGAGAGAAAGAGGAGGAGATAGGCTGAAAGGGGATTCGTGGAGCCCAGCGACCATAAACGTTTGTGATTGGCTGAGAAGATAAAAAGAGAAGTGAGAAAGAAAGAGAAAGGGAAAGAGAATGAGAGAGCGCGTGGGGACCACTAGAAAGAATAGAGTAACGTGATTGGCTGCTAAAAATATAGAGGGATAAAAAGAGGGATATAAGAATCTTGAGCAGTTAAAGAAATTAACTAAAAGATTTAATAAATCATTTCGCTAACTGCAGAAATTGTGAGCTGGGGAAAAATTTTCAAACAGCCTAAGGAAATTCAAAATTAAATAAGATTTGGCGGAAAACAAAATATTTCAGAATTGCGCCCGGGTCGGGTCCAAAAATTTGAATTCGAAAAATGAAAATTATTGACGGGTTCCAAAAACTTAAATGAAGGATTTTATAATTAAAAAGCATACCCCTAAGAACGGACGCACGTGCGTGTGCGTAGCCGTCCAAACACGTCCGTTTCACTGAACGGGACGAGAACACGATACAAGAACGCTACCACAGGGTTAGGGGTGTCAAGCAGGCCATGTCAATTATTTTATTTTATTTTAGATGACTTAAATTGTTATATGCAGAAAAATGACATGTCGGGGTAAATTTATAACTAGCAACAGTCAAGCAAGACAAATGAAATAAATACCACACACCATACATACGATAACTGAAATTTGTAGAATTGAACTCGGTTGTTACAAATATGATTAAGAATGGGCGATATAATAATGTAATATTTTGATATAAACACTGGTGCCCGGCGCCCGCGTGCCAAGCATGTGGGCGCTGGCGCCCGCATGGCCCACGTTCCAAGCATATGGGGCGCCCGGCGCCCGCGTGCCAAGCACGTGAGGCGCCCGGCGCCCGCGTGCCAGGCACGTGAGGCGCTGGCACCTATGCGTCCTTTGGACGCCATTTTCCCCCTCATTTTATATACACTCCACACTAAAAATACCCCTCCATTAGAAAAAATTTCTAATGCGACGCTGTCCCACACCCCTCAAGGGGGCTGCTAGCCCCCTAGACCCCCAGCCCGCTATCCGGGTAGCGAGACCCCGTAAAAACTCTGCGGGGCCCCCGATATTTCCAAAACCCCTTCAAAACACAACACTGCATATTGAGTTCGCATGACATGTTTGACCCGTCAATCGGAGGTTCTCTCGCTCCAACGGCGAGGGGTAATTAACGGCAGCTTAGTCCGCAGCTGCCGGAGATTCGGATCCCTACAATCAATAAACCCCAGCCTACCCTAGGCCGGGGGAATCTGTAATGCGCCTGACAAGTGCGCGCGTATTCCCATCTCAATGGGGTGACGAAAAACACCCTACAGATTCTGGCACGCCCGGTGGGACCTTTCTCTCCTCCCATATCTCGGGTTAAGCGTTCATGCGAACTCATTTAACATATATGCCAATGTTTGTACTGAAATAATGTTTTTTTAGTGCAGCAGTCAAATTTCAACGACGATGTCTTCTAAAATGAATTCAGCTTCCGACGCGACCCCGATCTCGTACGTGGTCAAGATCAATGCCCGCGTAGTAATCCCTGCCAATCTCAGCCGGCAGTGGGAGGAACCACCCCATCAATTTGGTTCCGTCATCATCTACCCTGCTGGAAGCGCTCATCTGGCGGAGGTCACGGAAAACCAAGCGGCCAAACCGACCTCAAGAGGCAAGAGGCTGAACGTTGTGGTCACAAAAGCATCCCACCCCAAATGCAAATCCGTATTCGAACGGCTCTCCACTGTTCCAACTGGGGGTAAGGCCGTCAACACCAATAGGGCCACGAAGCAGCTCCAGCAAGTTCAGATGGTGCCCTTGACAATCGCGTGAGGAGGCAACTTCTCTGGGCTCTCGGTCAATCGGTCTACGACGTCTTCCCGAAGAGCCGAAATCAGCCAAGTGCTCAAAACAGAAAGGCTGAGACAGAAGCGACTCAGGTATGAGCCAATAAGAGATCTGGGACTTCAGCCAAGTGGAATCTTGTGAGGTTCCAAAAGCAGGGTTACTCCGTGACGACGGCTGAGTCGGCTGTAAAAGTTAGCAATTCCTTCGAACCTCTTAAGTGGGTTCAAAAAAATGCCATGAACACCAGAATCACGAAGACAGCGGTCGTAACAATGCCACAAAGGGACGTGTCCCAGCCCCAAAAGAGAAAGCATGACACTATCTCTTCAAGAGTCTATCAGGCGCTCTGGGCCGCACGAAAACAGCGGGGCAAATCCAGAAAGGAAGCGCCAGCACCATTCATGAATCCGGTCAGGCCAGCCATTTTCAATCGATTGTCCACTATCAAAACAGAAGGGCCAAGACGGTGGTCCACAAAGTCAGCTACCAATAATGAAATGATGGCTAGATATGTTGTCCACACGTTCTATATGGCAGGCACACGCCCCAGTGACAACCTTCGTAGCAAAAGCAAGGATGGGGCCACCACATCCTAAGCCCAATCTGGCTTGAATGTGGTTGCCGCTTCCCAAGAACAGCCGTCTCCACTGGATGATGAAAACCTTCTCGATGAGGATGATAGGCAGAAAGATACCTCAGTCCATGTAGAGTCAAGCTTGGACAACGAGGAAGAGCTGACTTTCCGCCCCATGACCGCGGAGCAAGAGCTGCTTCAAGAGCTTCGAAAATAGCTCAGGAGCAAAGATAAAGAGATGGCCAAGCTCTATTCGAAAATTGATGACCTAACGAACGTTGTGATGCAGCTTACGGCTCAAATTGCTCGAGCGCCTCCCAATCAAGCACAAGTCTCTACTCATGAGCCTGGTGATGACAACCTGAAGCAGCCGATGCCTGCCCCTTTGGGTCTAGATTGGTCGAGCCGCACGAAAACCGGCCACATTCCGCTTCTGGGGACGCCTTGGCCCTTGATAACACTATCCCGCTAACACAAGATCGGATAATGGATTTGTTCACCAGCAAGGTTAAAAAATTGGTAGCCGAAGCTGAAGCTCAGAAAGAAATTGGCAGTAGTGGGCGACCATATCCCGCACAGTATGATCTGATTGAGTTCCCGAACGGCTACGTCATTCCTAAGTTCGGAAGATTTTACGAGACGGCAAATGCAAATCAGCACGTCGCCCACTTTAAATCATCGTGCGGAAATACATGGGGCAATGATGCGCTCCTTCTTCATCAGTTTGTCAACGGCCTGATCGGTGTCGTTTTCGACTGGTACGCGAGTATACCATACGGGTTCGTCATTACCTTTGCCCAAATGGAGTCTCTGTTTCGGCAAAGGTTCATGAGTGTCAGTGATAAAATCTCAATTGCCGACCTTGTGAGGACCAAGCCGGGGAAGAATGAAAGCAACACCGACTTTATCGCCGGATGGCATAATCTCACGGTCAAATGCGAACCACTGCTGGAGAAGGACCAGTCCGTCAGCCTTCTCATTGGGAACCTCAGCAATTGGATGGCCACATTCTTGTGTACAGCAAGCCTCAAGACGTTTCAGGAGCTAACCAAGAAAGTCCAAATGCTGGAACACTCGAAACAAGAGTCTACCCCGGACTCTCAGAAAGACAAGACTTGGAAAAGCAAGCGGGACGACAACCGTAGAAGCGAGAATTTCAACAGTACTAATGTCTTCAATGCATCTGATAATGAAGACAAGCGAAAGGCAGGCGATTCCAAAACCAACCAGTCTCGAAAGCCATTGCTGGGAGGAGAAGGGCCTTCCCTAGAGGAGAAAAAGAACAAGATTTACTCTTTTAGAAGGGACAAGGTCCGCAAGATATTTAAAGATGCCTTGAACAACGGTCTACAATTGCCAGAGTCGAAAAGACCTCAAGAAGCAAAAATGACTGACAATCCCCTATATTCCCCGTACCACCGAGTAGTGAGCCATGCGATCGAAGATTGCTATATCTTCAAAGACTGGGTCGAGAAGCAGTACAAGGCTGGAGAGATCGAGCTGTCCAAGAGTGTGTTGGTGAACAATCAAGTTGTAACCACCAACTTTATACAGACAGAAGCTGAAGCCTTCTGGGAGCAGACAGCTAAACCCACTGCCCTAAGAAATGAAACTGACTCAACGTAGCCTCCGTGGAGTACGCACATATCTAATAAGACGAAGAAGATGCTAAAGTTACTTCGGAAAGAGCCCAGAACGGAATGGGAAGGGCAGAAGAAGCCTACCATTCCAGCTGCCAATTCGGCTCCATCAGGCTCAAAATACAAAAAGCTCAAGAAGAAGAAAAGTGCAGCTCGAACCGAAAAAGAGTCTGCAGGGAGATCGACCATTCAAAAATATATCAATTCTCTCAAAGACTATGAACAGAAGGAAAGAACTCTGATTCAGTTGAAGGAGTTCCTCTCTGTAGAAGCGGCTGAAATTCTGGAGAAGATAGAAGAAGACTCCAATGAAGAGATCCCTATAGTGACCTGCTACGCCTTCCATCTTGGCAGCGACTCTGAGGAGGAGCTCTGTTTTTCCGAAGAGGACGAGGAGCTCGCCACAAAGGCCAACCAAATCCAGCTCAGAAGCGGCAGGGCTCTACCGCCAAATCAAGGCAACACCCTAAAAGGGAAGGAAAAACAAGTCGCTAATGAAGAAGATGGCAGAGAACTTGCTCATGAAGATTCGAGTCCTTCCCCAGTGGACTACAATGTCTTGGCTCATCTCTGGAAGCTTCCGTCTCTCCTAAGCATCTACGATGCCTTAGTCCTATCTAAAGAGCTTAGGGATGTTCTCATTCATGCTTTACAAAGTCCAGAGCGGTACCAGGCTCCCTTTGCGGAAATTAATATGAAAGAAGCCCAGTACGCTCTGCATGCCGCCGCAGTCATGTTTAAGGATGAAGAATTACTACTGGGAACAACTGAGCATAATCGGCCGCTTTACGTGACTGGGTACAGCGATGGAGACCGGATTAATCGCATATTGATTGATCCGGGATCCTCAGTGAACATCATGAACTTGCGGACTCTGAAGAGTTTGTCAATGGACGTCCGACACCTGTCAAGGGAAAGGATTGTCATTCAAGGCTTCAATCAAAACTGCCAGCAAGTTCTTGGCTCTATAGCTCTGCCAATCAAATTTAAGGATCTGTAAACTAAAGCTAAGATATACGTGATCGACGCTAACACGTCTTATAAAATTCTTATGGGACGGCCGTGGCTCCACGATTATGGCATCGTTCCGTCAACTCTCCATCAATGCATGAAGTATACTAGAAACGGCGAAGAAAGACGCATTGACGGATACATCCAGCCGTTCGTGTGCATGAAGTCCGATATGAAGATTCTGGGTACTTCGTGAACCTCCAAAGTGCTGAGCCACAGTTGACTAACGACAGAATGGCCCCGAAGCTCAAAAGCAAGTCTGGGCCGGCTGTCACTTTCAAAAGCAGAAACCCCCATGTGCGTCCATATTTCGGCAGTGACACTGATGAGTCCGACGCTGGAAGTCCATCCTTCCATAAAACTCGACCTCATTTCGGTAGCGATACGGACGAGTCCGATATTGAAGGCTCATCCGACAGCAAAATTCGCCCTCGTATAGGCAGTGACACTGAAGAATCAGAAGAAGAGGATCCGTCTTGCAGCAGCTGTGCAAATCGGGCCCCCACGCAACAAGCAAAGCTACGAGAGACCTTCGAAGTTACAGAAGGGTCCCTAGACATCACAAGGGTGCCGGAGCAGATGTGCAAAGAGCTCGATGCATTGTCAGTCTCCACCGTGGACCAGCTGAAAACTTTCTACGTTTCCGGAAGGAAAAGTGGACAGAAGGGCATCCTGTTTTATGGATCAAATCATGTTACGCACCCGGACGATTTGTCTGTGACATGCCTTCCATACGAGAGAGGCCTAAGGGCTGTCCTCAATCCCAGATATTATGCGCCCGAGAAGCGGGAATACTTTAAAAGGTGCATATGCCGGTTATATCAAATGGAGTCCGAAGCAAAGTTTTATGAAGGGCTATGGCATCCGCCTCAGGTCCGAGCACTCATCGATGGACGAATTCCAGATAGACAGGGCATAGGTTTCATTCAGCCTGATGCCAAAGCATGCTATATGATCCATATTGGTGAAGCCAGCGAAGGGTCAAATGATGAAGACGAACTAGCCGAGCCAGAAGAAGCCTCTTAAGAGCTCGAAGATGGCGGACAAGCAACCTTCGATGAGCTAACTGAGATCGATTTGGGAACGCCTAATAATCCAAGGCCGACCTACATCAGCTCACTCCTGTCAAAGGAAATGAAGGAGCAGATAATTGCCCTGCTGCATGAGTTCGCCGACTGCTTCACGTGGACGTACAAAGAAATGCTTGGCCTCTCCCCAGAAGTGGCCGTGCATAAGCTGGCTATATCTCCTGATGCTAAACCAGTCAAACAAGCTCCTCGAAGAATGAGAAAGGAACTGGAAGAAAAGGTCATCGAGGAAACCAAGAAACTCATCGATGCCGGCTTCATCAGGAAAGAGAAATATGCGGACTGGATCGCATGCATAGTCACAGTGAAGAAGAAAAATGGCCAGATCCGAGTTTGTGTCAATTTCAGGGACCTCAACAAAGCATGTCTTAAAGACGACTTTCCGCTACCGGTCATGGAAATGATGGTCGATGACACCTCAAATTACGAGCTGTTCACCTTTATGGATGGCTCATCTGGATATAATCAGATCAAGATGTCGCCTGAGGATGAGAAACACACGGCATTTCGAACCCCAATCGAAATATACTGCTACAAAGTGATGTCGTTCGGACTGAAGAACGCAGGTGCTACATATCAAAGGGCAATAACCAATATCTTTGAGACCTAATCCATAAAGCCGTCGAATGCTATGTTGATGATCTGGTCGTCAAGACTAAAGCCAAGGCCGATCACATCCAAGATCTTAGAACCGTTCTCACGAGACTGAGGGAATACGATCTGAAGATGAATCCTCTAAAGTGCGCTTTTGGCGTGTCATTGGGAAAATTCCTGGGCTTCATAGTCCGACATCGAGGGATTGAAGTTGACCCATCAAAGATAAAGGCCATCATGTAGATGCCCCCTCCAAAGAGTCTGACGCAGCTAAGATCTTTTCAAGAGAAGCTTGCTTATATACGAAGCTTTATCTCAAATTTATCAGAGAGATGTAGGCCCTTCTTAAAGCTCATGAAGAAAGGAGCTCCTTTTTTCTGGGATGCCGAATGTCAAGAAGCATTCGAAAGCATCAAACAGTACTTGTTGCACCCTCCAGTGCTGGCCGCTCCCATTCTAAATAAACCGATGATTCTCTACACTGCCGCGCTAGATGAATCACTCAGTGCACTCCTTACCCAGAACAACGAGGAGGGAAAAGAAAATGCCCTCTACTACCTCAGTCGAACTCTAGTCGGGGCGGAACACAACTATTCCCCGATCGAAAAGCAATGCCTGGCTCTGATATTCGCTGTGAAGAAGCTGAGGCACTATCTGCTTGCTCATCGGGTTATGTTGATCTCCAAGGTCGACCCGCTCAAACACTTAATGACCAAGGCAAGCCTAGCCGGCAGAATGGCAAGATGGGCTGTCATGCTACTTGAGTTTGACATAGTTTATACTCCTCAGAAAGTAGTAAAAGGGCAAGCTCTTGCAGACTTCCTTGCTGCTCATCCCGTTCCAGAAGGGTCACCGCTCAATTGCGAGTTACCCGACGAACAAGTGCTGCACCTCGAGGAAGGTGAGCCATGTTGGGAGCCCTACTTCGACGGAGCCTCATCAATGAGGAGCTCCGGCAAATCAAGCATCCCGCAGATAAAAGAGGAGATAGGATTGGTGTTCATCATGCCATCGATGGGAACCCTACGATGTTCTTTTGCTCTCACTAAGCCTCGTACAAACAACGAGTCTGAGTATGAAGCTCTGATAGCCGGTCTGGAGCTCGCCATAGAAATGGAAATCCTACGGCTACAGGTTTACGGTGACTCCCTGCTTGTCGTCAACCAAGTAAGCAATAACTATAAGATATACAAACCCGAGTTAGCTCGATACAGAAGCCGGGTGGTGGAGCTTATGAAACAGTTCACCCATATTGAGCTGATGAGAGTTCCTATGGCGTTGAATGGAAAGGCTGACGTATTCGCTCGCTTAGCCAAGGAGCTGGCTGATCCTGACATGGACGAAATTCTGATCACAGTCAGGAGCCAGCAAATTCTACCCCCAGTCTCTCTACGAGAAGAGGAAACCGCGGAACAGAAGAGCAGTCCTGCCGAAGAAGCTTCGATCGTTCAAGACGAGCCTGATTGGAGAGAGCCCTTCATAAGGTACCTCCGATACGACAAGCTGCCCGAAGGAAAATCTGCGAGGGTTCAACTAAAGAAGAGAGCTCTTCGATACGTGTTTGTAAATAATACGCTATACCGCAGATCATATGACCAACTCTAGCTCAGATGTCTATCATCGGCCGAAGCCCAGAAAGTCATGAAAGAAGTTCACTCAGGCGTCTGCGGAGCTCACCAATCTGACCCCAAAATGCGGCTTCAAATCAAACGGCTTGGATATTATTGGCCTACCATGATAAGGTATTATAAAGAGCATGCAAATAAGTGTCATATCTGCCAAATTCACTGTAATTTCATTCACAAGTATCCCAATCCACTGCATCCTACGGTGGCGTCATGGCCCTTCGAAGTTTGGGGCACCGACATAGTTGGTCCAATTGATCCTCCGTCATCCAAAGGCCACTGGTTCATATTGGCTGCAATTGACTACTTCTCCAGATGGGCTGAAGCTGTCCCACTAAAAGAAGTCAAGACAGAAGATATCCTGACGTTCTTCCAGCATAATATTCTATACCGCTTCGGTACACCAAGAAGAATCATATCTGACAACGGGCCTTCTTTCAAGAGTTTCAAAGTCTCAAGGTTCGCTACACAACACAAGATAGACTGGAGATATTCCTCCATCTATAATCCAAGGGCCAATGGGCTGGCCGAAGCCTTCAATAAAACTCTGTGCAAGCTCCTAAGGAAAAATGCTTTAGCCAACAAGAGAGACTGGAATCTCAAACTTTATGAGGCGTTGTGGGCATATCGTACCACGTACCGCACTCCAACTCAGTCCACTCCATACTCATTACTCTTCAGAGTGGAGGCGATCCTCCCCTCGAAGTCGAAGTTCCAAGCTTAAGAATGGTCGTCCAGCATGAGTTGACGGAAGAGGAAAACGTGCTTCTTCGTCTCGAAGAACTTGACGCCCTCGAAGAAAGGAGACTCGCGGTACAACAAAATCTGGAGCTATATCGAGCCCAAATGTCATGGGCCTATGACAAGATGACCCGTCTCCGCTCTTTCAAGAAAGACGAATTGGTGTTGGTCTTCAAAAGACCGATCATCCCCAATCGACATGCAAAAGAAAAATTCGAGCCAAACTGGGAAGGACCATACGTCATCGAGAAAGTGTTTGATGGAGGATCTTACCAGCTGATAAATGCCGAGGGAGAAAGGCCCATGCCACCTATCAATGGCCGATATCTCAAGAAATATTACGCGTGAATGCTCCAAGTCGCAGGCGAATTGAGCACACCGGCCATACGGTTTGGATCATGCATCCTGTAAAACCGTATACAATCCACGGGCGTAAACAACCCCTATCTCTCCCAAGTCCTGCCGGAGAGACTACTTTTAAAGTCCCACCAGTGCAAAAAAAAAGAGAAGAAAAGGAAAAAGAAAAAAAACGGTATGTCCATAAGCAAAACGGGCACGGATGAAAACCCGAAAGGGCTCCGTGAGTAAAAACAGCAGAATTGCCGGCGAGTTTGTGAAAACCCGAAAGGGCGCAAACTCATGAAAAGAGATAAAATACACTCGCAAAGTCCTCTTGACCTTATGAGGAGAAAATCCCAGCGTGTGATCCTTACGACTCACAAAGGAGCAACACACTTAGGAATCCCTACGATTCCTAGGGAGAAAATACACCTGATCCTCTCGACTCGTAGGGAGAAAGTGCTTTTATGAGACCCTTATGGCTTATAAAATTGAAAAGCCTTAGGTGATATAGATCTAAACATGTCTCCTAAGCCATCGCTCCCCAACAGGAAATGGCAAATGATGAGTCGCTCCTGGCGTTACGCTTCAGTGTTAGCAGTGCTGATGCCGACCCAAAAACCAAATCACATGTCCTCCCAGGGCAAATGATGATATGCTCCTGGCACATGTACTTCAGTGTTAGCAACGCTGATGCCTACCCTAACCCCAAAATCCCAAACTCCAATCCAATAGACCCTCAAGTCTTTAAACTGGGAATAGATGACCCCTAAGTCGTTAAAACTGGGAACAGATGACCCCTAAGTCGTTAAACCGGGAACGAGGGAAATCCTCTCATGGAAAATGATGATTCGCTCCTGGTACCATATTATAGTGTAGTGATGCTGATGTCAACCCAATTTACATCAAATCAGCAAGACAACCAACGACCTCCTTGGCGGAATCAAGCTCCGCCTCAGAAACAGGTCGAATCATGACACCGCAGAAAGCGGAGCAAGTCAAATCCAATCCCTGACACTGCAAGAAGCGGAGCGAGTCAAATCAAGCACCGACCGTCCAAGTCGCTAAAAGTGCAGCACCGACCGTCCAAGTCGCTAAAAGGGAAACACCGACCGTCCAAGTCGCAAAAAGGGCAGCACCGACCGTCCAAGTCGCTAAAAGGGCAGCACCGACCGTCCAAGTCGCTAAAAGGGCAGCACCGACTGTCCAAGTCGTAGAAAGGGCAGCACCGACCGTCCAAGTCGCAAAAGGGCAGCACCGACCGTCCAAGTCGCTAAAATGGCAGAAACGACCTCCACGTCGTCAAAACGGGAACCAAATTAAATCAACCTCCACACGAAAGAAGATCCATCAATTTCATCCATATAACCCACATATGTGGTGTGCATTTATTGATGGGGGGAAATTTGTTGGGGTCAAAATTTACACCCCGGTTGACCAAGTCAAAATAAAATTCAACCCCAAGCCAAGTGGGCCCAAGCCCAGGTCAAGTGGGCCAATGCCCGGGTCGAGCCCGAACATGAAACCGCCGGCCTCCCCCATTCCAAAATAAAAATTTTGTAATAAATAATTTTGGTATATTTTTTTATGAATAAATGTAAGAAAAATGGGCAGAAAGCCAAATTTTTGTAAAACCCATGGTTCATGTGCAAAAGAAATGATCACATGAGGCACAGGATGGGCAAAATGGCATTTTGTAAAGCCCAAGGAGCTAAATGTAAAGTTTGTATCCTATAAAGGCAAACATGATGAAAATATCTATGACAACTTTTTCATTCTCTAAAACTCTAGGGTTTTTGTGCCTCCTTCTCCTTCCTCAAGGTTCTAAATCTTCTTCTTCTTTTTTGAATTAAATCAAGAGTGTAACTCTTCCTCTTCCAAAAATAAATAGTTTTTCATCACAAAACCCACAAAGGGGAGCTCGGATCTTCCATCAGATTTCAAAAAGAGGAGATTTTTAAATCTCACTCCCCCCCCCCTTCTCTAAGATCCGGTCAATCGAGAGGAAGAAGGAGACCCACCTCCAAAAAAACCCCACTTTGGGGAAGATTCAGGGTCCAAGGGAGAAGAAAGGAGTCCCCTTTCATTTAGCTCCGAAAATATCTTAGGAGTTTAACTCCTCAAAAAAATATATATATATACATATATACATATATAAAATAATAAATCTTTCCTTTTGGGAGTATAACTCCCAGTGCAGGGACTAAGCCCCTTTGTCCTCTTTGTCAGGAGTTCAACTCCAAAAGTCAATCGGGAGCACAGCTCCTAGTGCAAGGACCAAGTCCCTTTTGTTGTTGGCGCCCAGTGCCCGCGTGCCAAGCACGTGGGGCGCTGGCACCCGGCGCCCACATGCCAAGCACGTGAGGCGCCCAGTGCCCGCGTGCCAAGCACGTGAGGCGCCAGCACCCGCGTGCCAAGCACGTGAGGCGCCAGCGCCCGCGTGCCAGGCACGTGAAGCGCTAGCACCCACGCGTCCTTTGGACGCCATTTCCCTCCTCATTTTATATACACTCCACACTAAAAATACCTCCCCCGTTAGAAAAAATTTCTAATGGGGCGCTGCCCCGTACCTCGTAAGGGGGCTGCTAGCCCCTTTGACCCCCATCCCGCTATCCGGGTAGTAGGACCCCCGTAAAAACTCTGCGGGGCCCCCGATATATCCAAAATCCTTTTAAAACACAACACTGCATATTGAGTTCGCATGACCTGTTTGACCCGTCAATCGGAGGTTCTCTCGCTCCAAAGGCGAGGGGTAATTAACGGCAGCTTAGTCCACGGCTGCTAGAGATTCGGATCCCCACAATCAATAAACCCTAGCCTACCCTAGGCGGGGGGAATCTGTAATGCGCCTGAAAAGCGTGCGCGTATTCCCATCTCAATGGGGTGACGAAAAACACCCTACACTACTCTTGTTGGTACAGCTCCCTATTCCCAAAACAAGCTGTGCGCCACCCATATCAACAAGAATTCACAAATATCATAAAAACAAAGAATATCCACCCCTAGCAGTTTATGTTATGCTAAGTCAACTAGACCTGCTCAAGAACCTGATTGTCGAAGTAAAACTGTGTCGAGAAACGGGCTCAAGATATACGGATTACGAAGCCAGGTAAATGCAGATATAAGGGGAGGCTTTCCAACGCTTTCACGAAGTTCCTTAATTAGAATAACCCTTTCTCTTTTGGCGGTTTCGCCGTGAACATTTTCCCAGACACCCCGTGAACGATATACCGTTAAGCGGTGTTTTAAACACAGTCAACTTAACCTAATGAGCGCGAAATCCTTAAAGTCAGAGTTCTAATTGATTTTAAATTACTGTGGGTATGCAAGAATGCAGTTTTGTGATTTGTGGGCCACGGAGAAAGGTGATGAAATCCTTTACCGTATCATGTTTGGTTTCATGCCCTTAATATCGGTATTAAGATGCAAATGCGCAAATCAATAAAAGAATTTAAGAAATTAATCAATCAAGCAATTTCTTTTTCGTTTAAGCTTAAGCGCTACAACAAATACAGGTTAGTTCTCTGTTCATTGGTGGCAAATTGTGCGAAGAATCCCGCAGAAGAAAGAATATTAGAATGCGTCGGATTTGAGCGAAAGTGTTAGAAAAATACGTACCGATGTGATTTGAGTTAAGAAACCCCCTTTGAAGTGATTACGGGTATTTGAATGTTCGCTTGCGCGGGTCAAACTACCTAGATCTTTGGCACTGTAGTTCACTAACGTCTTGCAATTGCATTTGAATCTTGCTCCGCACGATCGCTCCTCGTAATTCCGACGAAATCTGAAAATGTCGGAATATACGATATTTAGTGCAAAAAGCGATATATCTACCCCAATTCCTGCACACATAATTATAAAAATCAAACAATACCAATAGAGTACTAACAGTGCACTAGAGATCGCACAAGAAAAAAATTTCACAAACACCCCAAAGGGGCCGGCGACGCTGGACTTTTGATCAATGTCGTCGGTCGATTTGAAGAGTTTGGTGCTCGAAATTTGGATGGGTTCTCTAGGCTATATTAGTAATCTTTTGGTACAATCTGATTTATTGATTTAACCATGGGGTGTTAGCAGGTTCTAAGGACAGAGAACAAAGTTAGAAGTATTTTCGTTTTGTTAGTTTTGAAAAAATTTTGAGTTAGTGGTTAGTTTGTCAAAACGAACCAGAAATAAAAATACCTAATAACTACCAACTCCCCGGCAACGGTGCCAAAAACTTGTTGGGGTCTCACGCGCGTGCGCAAACGTGCGTGTTTTGGAAAAGAGAATGGTTTTGAGAAATAGTTGTGGATGCGAGCTCGGCCTCGCTTTAAAATTTATAAAATCCGCAAGTGCACGGCGCGTTGTAGCGGGCCGGCAAGTACGGGTCGATCCGCAGGGAATTGGTGATTTGGTTTTGTCGCTTAAGGTTCGAGAACAAAGAATATGATTTGGTTTGTCACAAAATAAATAGAATACGAAAACAAGAAAACAAGTTAAGAAGAAGTGGCCGTTGCTTTGGCTTGGATGGTTGAATCGCGGCGATTCCTTCGACGCTCCCTTGATCATGAGTTGTCCGTCCTTATATCGATCCCGGCGTGAAGCGTGACTTGTCATGGTGGTTGCGAAACACAAATCATCAAAATACCGATATTCGACGCAAAACACGAAACTAGTCATTTTTGTTCACTTACCGTTTGTATGTCCAAACTTGAGGTATCAACACTAAGCATAAGAGTTAGCAAGCATACCACAACATCAAAAACAGAAATTAGTGAGTGAGAGCAAGTAGTTTTAGAGTTAAGTCTGCTAAGTGTTTGTGATAGTATATGGTATATGAAACCAAGAGATTTATCAAGTCACTTGATCACAAAATACCATATCTAAACCTAGAAACCTCAACTCTAAATTGATTCTAACCTTAGGCTTGTAAGATGGGATTTATGGAGAGAATATGGTATGTGATGAGGTTATAAAGTAACTATAGAATCAACATACCATATCAAACCAATCCAAGTTGCAATACTAAGTTTAGAGTCACATTATAACACATTAAACATTAACAGGAAGAGGAGGAAGGCAAAGTCGTTCATCTCACATCCTCACCATAACCACAACCAAAGATTAGTTACACATAATGAAAAGAATAGCAAATAACAAAAGAAGAAAGCAAATAAACAAAGCAATAACAAATGTATTAACACTTGAATGAGTTGAGATACAAGATATTGGTTACTTGTTCAACCTCCATAATGAAGCTCTCAAATGAAAGCTCAAAGAGGGAAGAAGAAGAAGAAACCAAGCTAGACTCACACAATTCTCAAGCTAAACTAAAAAACTAAACTAAACTTTGGAATATACATATATTTTTACATGCCCCGTTCACTAACTCTTGTTCTGGTATTTATAGACATCACCAGAATAAACAAACAATATAAATTAGATGATGTAACCCTAAGAAATGACCAGAGAAAAATATGAGATGAGAGGGGCAAGGGGGACCGGTGGCGCCGGGTCTTTAGGGGGGTCTCGCCGGCCAAGTTGTGACCATTTGGGCTCGTATTGGTATGGTGAACTCAAGCGCACTCCATGATTCTTCTGGTGCTATTTGATTTCTCTAAATAACCCTGGTTTGTACTCAGTAGAATTAGAGGGAAATTGTTGCTTTATATCACATCATAAATTTTTGCATTTATCACACATCACACCCACTTGTGCCATGGGAAGCCCCCACCTAGGTCTAAGGATCAAAGAGCATGTGCACACTTGTATTATGTTGGACCAAAATTGTGTACACTAATTTATTTGCAAAAGAGCTCTTGGAATATCGATCGGTTCTCTGTTCTGATTGCAGTGTCGGCTCATAAATATTATATCTATGACTTTGAGTATGTTTTCCAGTGTTTTGTCATAAATACATGTTATCTGTATTTACTGAGCAGACACTGGTTAATAATACCGATAAATAACAAAATAGATAATGAATGAGTGGTATTAAAATGCAGTTTTCTGAGATGAACACTATGTTACTATATCGATATCTATATGAATAAAAATAGTACATGTGTTTTATTATTCAGCAACTATTACCGACTTACGGTTTTACGTTATTCGTTCGCATCCGTACTGATAATAGCATATCTAATTGCATGCCGGAGTATCATGATATCATTATACTACTATATTGGTACAACGTGTTATCAAGTTTGCATCATACATAGTCATGGGCGTATAAATGGTTATTACAGATAGACACATATGCATCCTGGTATCAGTTTTGTTTACCGTGTTCCGATATTGATTACAGTTTCATATTTGGCATTTATTTTGTTAATATACATCACATGGCATGTTCACGACATATTACTAGACTTGTTACTTGGATATTATTACTAATGCTGACAATCCTGACTTGTTGTCCTGACAGACATGGCTTATTGTCTACATAGACAAAACATGTACCTGCTTGATCCTGTGTTGGCATTAGATTTACATCATCAATACCTGACTTGAACACATAACCTTGGGAGTAAGGAGAAATCAATAATGAAAGCTGACTTGTAACTCAACAGTTCGATGCTTATACTGATCAGTCTTTACGGGCTATGCCAGCCCCGGGATGATAGTGCTGACATTATTCATCTGTACATGTTACTTGTTTACTGCCTAGCGGCACGTCTCGGATTCAGCCCGAGAATCTTGACCGTGGCCCCGGGCACTCACGGGATACTATTGAGTTATATCAACGATTCCATTAAATTGATTTCAAAGACTTTTAGAATAGATAACCAAGAAACACAGACTTTAGGTTACACATCACATACATACACCTCACTGTTTCATATCTGTGTTTACCATTTATATTCATGTTTACTTATATCGTTATATCCGGCTTATTACTGTTATTTTGATATTATGACGTACTGACGTCTGGGTTTTACATGGCCCGGTTCCTCTACCTTTATTGCAGGCAGATCAAGAATACTTTAACAATCGAGCCGAGCGGTAAGGAATTGAACGTGTATTTAGAAATGTTTAGATTAGTTTATTTCCGCAGTTTTATTTCTTTTGATGTGAGCCCATATTGGGACATGTTTCAGATGTTGTTTATTGGAGCTTGATTCGTTTCCACTTATGCATTTTCCTGATTTTATTTACTTTGGCAAATGGACATGTACTAGATAGATTTTATATTTTACTGTTCTTGATATCGTATAGACAGCTGTAATGTGACTGTGAAGAGATGATTCCTAACCATAGGTAGCATGGTTGGTTCTGTCACGTGCCGTAGTCTGCGCATCTTGGAAAGCGGGGCGTGACATAATAACTAGCCGCTAGTGAGTACGGGTCGTCTACAGGGAAACAGTGAACTAATTTTCTTATTTTAAACGAGTTAATAGAATAAATGTGAGATTTTTATTGTTTTATACTAAAAAGATTTGAAAAGTTTATAAGAGAAGGGCTTGTAGGATTTATAGGATTTAGTAGTTAATGGATAGAATTTTAAAAATTATTTTTTTTATCTTTTAATTATTTAATACTAGAGAAATAGCGAAGAATGTGGATTAAGGTTCTTGGAGGGAATTAAGGTTTCCCTATACTAACTCTTGTCCTTCCATTGATCCCTATTTGTCTCAAGCCCTTAACAAAATGATTATTAACGAATCTCAAATCGTGGTCGTGACTATCATGAATTGATAGCACACCCGATAAGAGGGTTAATATTCATTTTGTTAAACTTTATAAAAATTAAAACTTTAAAAAGAACTTAAGAGATATTGTTTATCGATTTTTCTATCCTATCCTACAAAGCCTAACAAGCGAGAATTTACTCGCTCATGGAGATCAAAGAAGTAAAAAAAGGTGGAAGAATATGGAACCCATAAGTTAAACAAAAATTAAAATCGTGGAAAGTAAATGCGGAAATTAAAATACGGAAAGTAAATGCAACAAAATTAAAAGAAAGAAGTATCTTTTATTGAATAAACTATTGCATTACAGAAGTTGCTCGCTGGAAAACCAAATTACAAAACCTTAATTTTCTCTAGATTGCTTAATCGGTAGATCAGTCGATTGATTGTTCGATGGATAGATTGATAGATAGATCACGATCCTTTTATAGGTTCTGGAACTTGAAACCCTAAAAGTCATATAGAAATGTGTGCAAAAACAATCAAGCCTCTGATTTTTCACATCCTACGGCCACATAACGATCGCGGTTTAGCCGCTATTTTCCCCTATTGGCCGTGGATCCGCCGCCCCCTGGTGTGTTTGAATTTCCAGATTCTTCATGCCTTTTTCTCTCGATATTTGGAGATCCTTCTGATAAAAATATTTTGAAAATATATCTCTTAGTCTCTGTCGTTGCAAGATTTTTCAATTTTCCCCTAACATTCGACAGATTTGGCTTAGTGATTCGATTTGCTATGGATCTCCAACTCATAGTTCAGACCTGAACTGATCTATTATCATACCTGCACAATATCTCAAATCAAATTATTAGTAGTATTTGTTTTATTTGAGATAATATTCCAACCAATTAATTGATATGATATCTTAATAATATTGGTTAGGATTATTTGATATGATATGCATATTTTAATAATTAATAGTCTTATGGATATTTTATTTAAATATGATATGCATATATTTCCCTAATTATATTAATTATAAATTAAGAAATATATGACAATAATTTTTTTACAAATAAACCCACATATGTTTTTAATTTACCAATAACACTTTTTAGTAATTAATAATAATAGGGAAAATGTCTATACAAATATGCAATAAATTTGACTGATCAGGGCCCGCGGAGCTTGAATTCAGCCTCTTGAAGACCGAACCTTCAGATTTGGCAAGCTTCTTAGAAGAGCCTGTGGAAGTGGTTGTCAGCCTGTCAAAGACCGACTTCTTTTAAGCTTCCTTCTACGATGTTAAGGCACCAAGGGTACGAGGTGAGAGCATTTGCCTAAAGTAGAGCATGTTCATTTCTTGCGCAAGCTAGGTAGTAGGGATGCAGATCACCGGAGCCATGGCTCGCCCTGACCAGATCTGCTTGGATAGGGTGATGTTGATGTTGCAGTTGCAGTTGCAGTTGCAAGAGGATGCCATTGAGATCTACATATGAAAGAGAACACCAGCTTCAATACACCTCGAAATCCAAGGGTAACCATAAACATAAAATAAACGTGATTTTGTTTGCGAAAATACAACATACGAAGTGTGGGGTGGAAAGATAAAGATGTCCCACTGGGCGTGCCAGAATCTGTTTACTGCCGAAGATAAGAAACTGAGGTGATCCGGGATGGGCCTTCTAGCCTGAATTCGGGGGCAAATGCATAGGTTAGATGCATAGGTTGATCCATCCACCTCTTCGAAAACTCTAAGGGATTATAGCGCCGTATATCGGAGATTTGGATAGATGCGACCGATATAAGTGACTTCAAATTCCCTTTTACGGATGAGAGGTTTATTGATTGTGGGGACAAATCTTTCCTGCAGGCGTAAGCCCCTGTAGTTAACTATGTTGTCATGTACGACAACAACTTTCTACTTCTCCAGGGTTTTTCTTCGTTTGTGTGTTTTAGGTTTTGTTTATTTTGAGTTTCCCTTGGAGACTAATTTTGTTGTCGTCCGTAGGGCGCGGATTAATCCAAATCCGTACTTACATTTTCATAATTTGAGTCAAGCATTTTCTTGACGGGGTTCATGTTGGTAGTTTGGTTTGCCAACGGAAGTAAACTTAAATAGCATTTCTCACATTTATGAGATCCGGTAGTTCATATAAGAGCAGAAGCTTTATCTAAGAATCATTAATCTTATTTGAAAACTAAAATCAACTTAGATGATTTTAGCATATAGGATTGGCCTAGGGATACATAGTCATATTTGAGAACTATATCAATCCAGGTTACATGAGAATGTGGTTCTCAATTGATCTTAAGATCAGAGAAGCTTGAGCTTCAAGACTTAGTATATGTTCTGGTCTTGGCGCTTGGACGGCTTGGCATCTTGCCTACGTGCATTTCACGTAGCGCCGGGAAGAACATTGGCGTTTTGTCGCGTGCATTTCACGTGGCGTCCGGTGGAATATAGACGCCTAGCGGCTTAGCTAGGCTTGAACCGGCTTAGCACAACCCCAAAATAAAGCTTAAGCTTTGGTGTCCTCTTTGCGGGTCATCGTTGGCGCGGTCAATGTTAGCGCAGGCAACGTTGGCACGGCAATTTTGATGCTGGCCCAATGCTAGGGTTTTGGTGTTAACTCCATTTTCTTCCACAGAAAGGTTAACCTTTCAAAATCCATAAAAATCACATTTTTCTTTGTGATGATAGAACTTAAATTCTCAGAAAATAATACATCTTGGGGAATGATGTCCCATGAAGTTTTGAACTTCAAATTTATGGTTCGTGGTAGCATTTTAGTAGAGCGGATACTTAAGTTTTCCCCAGGATCTTAGATTTTGAGAGCAAACTCCTCTATGAGGGCTTAAGTCCTTGACGAGAGAGAGATTTAACTCATGGGATTTTGATCTAGAAGAAGAACTTAAGTTGTTATGAAGGTTGACCTTTTTTTAATGGAAATAGGTAAAAAGAGGATTTTTTCCTTTAATTACCTAGAGTTTTGAAGGGAAGATGAAAATCTTTCTTCTCGAGGACACTTGAGTCTCAGTTTTCTCTTAACCTTGTAGAGGGTCTCTGTCTCTCGAGATTAATCTTCTCCTCTCCTATTTATAGGAGAGAAGAAAATCAATCAAGTTGAGAAAATCTCTCAAATTGATTGATCTTAATATCAGCAGATGTCGGTTAAGCACCGTTGGATCATTAATCCAAAAGGATTTCTTATTAACAAGCAAATATCTTTCTGTTTAAGAAAAATAGGGGAAATATTTTCCCAAAAATAGAACTTAAGCTCTATCTGAAGTCAGTGCTTCACAAAGACAGGCGCTAACGCCACGTGCATTGCACGTGGCGTAGCGCAATCCTTTGTACCAAGAAGTATTGGCGCTGCTTGTGCCAAGAAAGCTTCGGCGCTGCTTGTGCCAGCGCCAGGGTCTTGAGCTTAAGTTTCCGAGCCAATATTTTTAGCGGGAACAGACGTTGCTTGAGGTAGAGACAATTTATTAAAGATTTCTTCATGTACAAGGATTCTAGAATGCTCCATGAATTTACTGTCGTTGTCTCTTACGCAACTTCGTATAGAAGCTCGTCAGCCATACCCGGCTGCATCGAACTGAAAGGCTTATCCTCCATATCTCTTTTCTGAATATCTGTGGTCGTCAAAAGATTCTTCTATTTTTCGAAGACTATTTTATGAACTCCTTGTTGGTTTAGAGTCGCCGTCATCTTCAATATCCATAGACTGAAATTGTTCCTTCCGTCAAACTTATCGATATTATAATATGCAGAAACCATCTTCTCAATAATCTAAATCACCGTAACAAAGCTCTGATACCACTTGTAAAAAAATAGTACCAAAGTACGCAGCGGATGACCGATACACGTGAATCGGAACTAATGAAAAAATAAAAAACGCAGCAACTACGCAAAAACAATAAATAATAAAGGAAAAACATACTAAGCAAAGGACACAGGATATTACTCAGATTCGGTGCGCACTTGCACATAATCCTGCAAACCGACGATGAATCGTTTCCATTATTCAGTGAAGAATTACAAGAAATAATTGATGCCCTCTAAATCTCACCCAAATATAAAGACATCTCTATGCAAATCTATCTTTTTCTCTCTCTTCTCGGCCAATCAAATTTCAGCAGCTTCCTTCAAAAATCCCCTCTGGATTTAATTAATTGCTCTGTAGCTGCAGACGCTGCAGATTTGATGGCTACTGTGGATTTGTAGGCAGCAGGCCCTTTTTTTAAACTATGGATTAATTTCCTTGCACGTGCATTAAATTGATATATATTAGAGAGACCTAATTAGAAATAAGTCCAAATTCTCCAGACTATTAGATATAAGTCTTAAGGCCCACTCCATCTCTTGGTCAACTAGTGGGATCTCTCGGGCTTTTCTTTTGGACAAAACCCAGATAAACCATCAAAAATAATATAAATCCCATAATATTTATTTAACCGTGAAATATCAACTATAGACCGACCGTATCGCACGTGCAAAATACAAGTCCGTATAATTAATGTTTTATGGAGTATAAATTATTAAGATTTGAGACTTATAAATTAAAATAAGATTTTTTTAAATGCCCCCTGCAATATTTGTATCTATATATACCTACCTCTAATCTTTGTATTAATATATACCCACCTAAAATCTATAGATACGATCTAAATGGCGTCCTTTCATAAATATTTGCTCACAACTTCTTTTTTGATTGCAATGATTGGCTTTTCTTAATCATTTCAGCATAAAAACGGAAAATGAGTATCATTCCCAATTGTTTTTTCAGTTTTTTCCCTCCTTTCTTAAGAATTACGTATAACAAATATATTTTATTCAAACTTTATTAAATTGTCTTATTTAATACGAATTTATCATTTTTATCATCCATTTTACTATATCTTGCGTATTCATTTTGCTGATACACAACCACAAAAAATGAAGGTATGGGACAGTAAATTTGAAGATTAAGGGCCATGATGAAATTAACCTTGAATGCAACTCAAGGCCCATAAATGCCCTTTCCCGCTGACATAATTTAATGCTCGACTTGTTGCTATATACCATCCACCTCTACAACTATAATACAAACTCCGAAAGCATAGCTAATATCTTTAATTGATGACATATCCTTTTCTTTTTCTTAAAACCATAACACATAAACCCTAGCTACCTCTCCAATGAAAAGAAAGACGAACGGCCTTTTGATGAAGTATGAGCTGAGGTTTCTGGGTTGAAGGTGGATGCCGTAGTTAGAGGAGGGGTAAGGAAGCACACCAATGAAGTTGGGAGGTTGTCGACACTGTTTGTCTTTTCTTCTTTTTTTTTGAGCAAGAAGGTGGGTAATTAGTCCACCCAAATATCATTAAAAAGAGCTTAACGAGTACAACAATTAACCCAACATAAAGTTCACCAATACTGCTACAATAGTACTCCAAATAAGAGTACATTTGAGTTTTACTATTCATATATATGATTTATATGCTTTTATACAAATAATTCAGAATCGCGCAACCTTTTTAGCCGTGTAGATCTGGACTCTGTCCCTACAACTGAAATACGACCTCCACAGGCTACAAATATTTGATCATACAAAGATCAAACATAATTATAAAAGCGAAAAAAAAGACAAAAATAAAGATTACAGGATAAAAACATGATGCGGATCTTGCAACCACAAAACAGTCCCTTGTTAAAGCTTCTCCATGAAAGGCAGCTAATTCTTCCCTCGATGACGCATTTCAAAGCTGCATGCAATCGATCCTTTTCTTCAATGCAAGCTGAATGCTTAGCATATATGTGTGCAGAGATGGGAGTAACAGAGCTAAGAACAAATGGACGAATCATTTGCCCTGTTTATCTCAGCCTCAAGTGCTTCCATCTGCATCTCCAGGCCTCTCAGCCTCTCATTCATCCTGTCAAGCCTTGTCCTCGTAGCCTCATCTGCGCCATTTATATGTTTATATAATTATAAGCTGTCAGAAAACTAATATCTCTATACACATAGTTTGCATGTACCTATAGCTGAAAGATCAAGTAATACTAAAGGTATGATATATTAAGATCCATTTTCAGAGAGGGAGATCGAGAATCATACCTAGCTGCGTAATGAATTCTGACAATGTCAACACCCGTCCGCTGGTGGTTGTAATGGTGATGACGGCAGCGGTTGTCGCAGCAGCAGCTACTATCTGCACACTCTTTAATCCCTCTTCTTTCCTTCTTAACATTGTGATTTCTTTTAGTTACTTTCTAATTAAAATTTCTACTTTCTTTTTACTCTTTTTCTTTATCCTCCCTCTTCAGATAATATATGGCTCCCTCTTCAGATAATATATGGCATTTAGAATGTTGGGCGATTATATATATATAGAGAGAGAGAGAGAGAGAGAGAGAGAGAGAGAGAGAGAGAGCGCCAGCGCGCCTGTTGTGCCTTCAATTGACCATGTCTTGGAATCTTAGACAAGTCTTTAAGGTTCTATGAGGGCATCACTAAAAGGGTCCACTTGAAAAATAAAGACATTTTTGGTTCTCCAATTTTTATTTTACATTCAACCAATACAATTTTGAGATATGTGGACCAAATTTTTGTCATAACACTGGGTTCTTCAAGTCCAAGGAAGAAAGTTGAATGTTGGGTCAAAGATGTGGTAAAGGGTCCATGAAGATAAAATTTGGTCAGCTTAAAACTTTGACCTTGAAACTGTGACTCCTCTTCCAATTTTCTCTTGAGAGAACTATTAATGAGCAAAAATATCTTATCATGATAAGCAAATCACAGCACTCAGTTTTTTTATGTAAGGGAGACCCATGACCTAAATGACTGCTTGGATTGGCTTGTGCTTGCTGCAGTTGAAATTTCTTGTTGCAAAAAGGATTTGATACTATGTGCTTTAAGACCCAAAGCTAGTACTAGAAGCGTTTTGCGATATAGAAATGTATTCTGTCGGGCACTATTAATTCACCGGAAATTCTGATATTACAAAATTTCTAACAATACATGGACAAAATTGTGCTCCAGCATCATCAAAGACGCATATTAGGATCTTCAAAAGACTGTCAGGACTCCTATATGCAGGTTCAGGCTCAATGGAAAAGCACTGCTCAATTCAACTTCCGGTATTTACTATCAGAATCCTACACAGTTGAAAATAACAGCTGAAGAACGATTATGCAAAGAATAGAAGTCAAGTTTTCTAAGTTGACTAATCCATTTCGTTATGTAGTTTTAAATGCCATCAAAAAGTTCAGAAACCCCACCTGAATACTCAGTAATAGTTACTTTAGGTTAACATCGGAATCTATCAATTGTTGATGGCCCTCATTGGTCGACCAATCTATTTAATTTATTTGAGACAATAATATAGAGACCTCATCCCTTTAAACCTATCTAAGGAAAATTCAAAAAATACAGTCAAGCAAATGTCTGTCATATTCTTATACAAGTTGTCCGTGTATTCAATTTCTGACCATTTCTTCTACAGGTTTCCAAAGAGTCCGATGTCGTCTGTCACCACTTAAATTTTTACTTAAATTTTGGGCCTAGAGCGGGAAGAAGCAGAGATGGGAGTTTCTTCAAAGTTGAAATAATGCCCACATTGAAAGCAATCATTCAAGAAGTCGATTCGTGTTGTTTTCTACGAGCATCAGAATGTCAATGAAGCAGAGGCGTCTTCTGTGATGTTTGAACTTTGAACGAGCCACAATATCCTAGAAGCAGTTGATACTTGAAATCTATGATTGAAGCATCCATTAGGCAACAGCAAGCTAACATCTGACCCTTGTTGCTGATGAATTCAATAAGGGACTTCCATAATACTGGAAGCATCTAATCATGAACATAATTTGATTGTACTGAGCAATGCAATACTCTGCAAACAAAAGATTATCCCTAGTGCGATCTGGATGATTAGCAGCGGAATTATTCCCATATGAAAGAAAACCTTAGCTGAGATCAGACATCCAAAATATATAATTATAATAGTGACTGCTGCTGAAATACATTAAACAGGAGACATTCGCGAAAAAAGGGAGTATGCGTCCTGTAACCGATACTTCAGACCCCTTAAATTTGAAGACAGTATGTAAATTAAATATTAGCACTTATAAAATAAATTAATAAAATGTTAGGATAAACTATTTCCAAGAGCAATAAAATATGAAAGATGAACAAAACAAGAGCAATAGGCAGTGCCTACCCATTCTACATAATTAACAGAACCTTTTATTGGAGAAAATATTCTGAAATCAGTACAGTAAGAGTCATGTAACATCAATTAATTACATAACAACGAGCACAATTTTACAATTTAACTGTGAATGAAATATAAAAGAGGTTAAACGTGAGATTGTGTCAAAGTGTGAAAAGTATTGACAAATTATATGGAATTCGTGTTCTTTGCAATTATGGTTGGAGGTAAATGACATCTATAGCCCAAACAAAATGGGAGTTGAGAATATGAACAAGAACCACTTGCACTACCTATAATAGAAGAATCATGAAATCACAACCATAATGAATTAAATACGATCGTGATTCGCATAAACTTTCCACTTATTGTACTCAAAGAAACGCAAAAAAAGAATGAGCATGTCCAATTAGCGAGGAAGAACTCCGAGACGTCTCAGATCTCTGATTGAGGGGATAATGGCTCCGCAAGCATCTGCACACTCACACAAAAAAAGAGCAACACATTATTTTAATTTAGTTTCAAAATGCTGAACAGCTATTATAGGCAATGATGTTGTGCAAGTGAACAAAGCATTACATCTGCAAACCGTGTATGACCACGCTGCACTTTCAAAGGTTTGACCTTGACCTCCTTGTTCGAAACAGTCGATGATAAAGGAAATGCCGGTTTCCTTTGTTGAAGTCCAATACCTAAAAAAGATTGTGCTGATGGGTTTTTTGAGGAAACAGAAGGCAAAGTGCGACTGAGCCATGACTCAGAAGGTGAATTAGGCAATGATAGAGGAAGAAGAGACGTTTTAGGCTCAAAAGCATTCTTCACTCGATTATTTTCTTTAAAGCCTTTGTTCTCATCCATTGCTTCACAACTTGATTTTTCAGGGAAAACAGCTGGTTCAGTCTCAACAATCTCTGTGTCTTCAGATTGCAATACATCTCTACATGTTTCTAGTACAAGACCTTCCATTCTCTGACTTTCAACTCCAGCTTCCGAATACTCATCAACTGATCTAATTATGCCTTTATCATCCGAAAAGGACTTTGAACTTGGGGTTTCTTTCATATGTACAGTATCAACATGAAGAGTTCTGTCAACTGCAGGACTTGTGGAGCCTGATCTGCACTCGCCGTCTTTCTCAAAGGAGTCAGAGCCATCAGCCTTCAAGCCTCTTATATCGCTCCTCGAAACTCCGATAAAACCATTATCTTCATGGAATGGGGATATGGTTGGTTCATTTCGATAAAGGGATATCCCACCAATATTGGAATTACTATGGTTGGATTCACTTGTTCGCTTGCTGGCATCCTCCTCTTGAAGAGGATGATTTCCATGCATCGGTTTGTGCTTGTCCACAGCTTCCCATGAGTACTACACAACAAATAAAGGAGGCCGCTGAACAATCAGGCCGGCATTAAATAATTGATGATACTAAGAAGGAAAAACTTGTAGTATCGTCCCTAAGGGTGGGACAAGTTGGTTAGGGCATGGGAATTGTGGCATGGAAGCTACATGTTCAAGGTAAACCAGCACAAGAGGAGAAGAGACCATCTGTATTTGCTAAGTAGGGGAGGGGTGGATTATAGTGTCAGTTCCCTCATTACAACACTAAAAGATTGTCATTAAATTTTATAGGCAGGGCCAAGGTTCGATATTGTTTTAAGTTAGCACCACACCACAATATGGTGGCTATGAAGAGTTATCCAGGTTTATATTTTATCAGATGATAAGCATGCGTCAGCATTAACATTGAAATGTGATTTCAACATACCTAGTAGTGTCGTAGATCAATTAGAGAACAAAAGAGATTCTCCAGAATATTCTCAAGTTTTCTAGAATGCACAAGAATTCTCTAGAATGGTCTACATTTAATCACATGAGACATCGAAAATCTAGATACTTTTAGAGAATGGTCTAAAGATTTTGGATATCACATAGAACCACAAAGTTCTAGCTTATGCTTATATCCAGAAGCTTTTACCTCATGCTTCCCTCATGCTTCATGATTAGAAGCTCTAAAAGGATTAAAATTTAGACAATTCCTATAGTTACCCCTGTTGTAAAGTTTCCAACAACACAGCGAGCACAACATAAGTGCTAAGAGGAGTGAATTAAGGGAGTTCTCAAGTGAAAGCACCAAAGGCTAGTGTAATGTGATCAGAGGAGTGTGGGTGTTGTCTTTTGCAAGTGAGAAGTGAGGGCAGCTTTGTACTAGATAAGTTATATAGTAAAGTGCTTTCTTTTCTTTGCCTTGATATCATTTCCAATTTCTCCACAAGTGGTATCAAAGTCGGAAGCTCGACAAGTAGTTCATTCATAGTTGCTATGAAGTTGTGATTATTCTAGTTGCTATGAAGTTGTGAATATTCACGGAAACAAATGTACAATGGGTTGATTAAAAATTGTTAGCAAATAATACAGAAATGCTTCGACGATATAATAGGGAATGGAAATATTGGTACCTATGTTCCATTAGTACGACTAGGGATTTTAGCTACAGAACAATACATCTCCATAGATACAGTAAATGCTGAAAATTCATGATACAACAATAATAAACTTGTGCGTATGTTTATATACATGTCTTGTGTTCCTTTTATATAATATGGATTTGTAGGCAATACAACGCAATGAGTAGATAATAAATATTAATAATTAGAAGGATTTCACTTCTTCATTAAGAAGGTGGATATATCTACAAATCAAATGGAATTGTACATCGATGACTCTATATTAGATTTTTTTACTTCTTAGCGTCGGATACATCAATAATATGATTAGGATGATAGCATATTTAAATTTTAGGGATCTTTGGAGTTCAACATAAGTTTATACAATTCATGAAAAGTTAAGGAATAAAGATAAGAATTCACCTCTTCTTCCATGGAACCATGCTGAGCTGCCTTAACTTGTGGGTTTTGAATTCTCCTGACGGATGCCGGTGGCAACCCATGCCTCGGAAACTTCATCCCTGGAACCGGATTTAACAAACAAAACGAACTCTTTGCACAAAACCTAGGAATAAACCCACACCCCTTCGACAAAAACTGCCCATTATCATAGCAATCCTCTTCCTCTTCCTCTTCCTCTTCACCATCGCCATAATCACAGCTCACTCCCTCACCATAACTCACAGGGAACCGAAGCCGCTGCTGGTCCCCATTCTCAACCCTCTTCAGTTCTCGAGCCTGAACCAAAACAGGCTGCTTTCTCGCTGACGGATGCGGCGAGCTCGAGACCGCCGCCACAGCAGCAGGCAAGAAGCGCCCCAACATGAAATCCTTTACCATCGGATCCGTCGAGAATCTTCCGGAAGATTCCGTCCTCTCCGGAGCCTCGCTGATTCCAGTGACGCTGCAGTTCACGAAGAACGATTCGGTCCTCGAAAGCGTCTCAAGCGCATCTGATTCCTCTTCCTTCTCTTCTCCCTCTTCATGCTCTGTAATTGGGGTAGCGGAATCGAGTTCGATCAAGATTCGATCCGGTGGCGGCGGCTTTGGTCGGCCAGGGGACTGCTCCCAGAGGAAGGGGACGGCGCCGGGGTTTCGGACGGGACCCGATTTGAGATCCGATTTGTAGAAGGGGGGAGCGGATCTTCTCGGATTCGGGTCTGGGGGCGGCGCGGGGTTGGATTGGGATTCGGATCCGGGTGCGGATCGACGAACAGATAGGAGCGGCGCATCGAAATCCAGCATCATTGATCGGTAAAAACCCTAGTATGATCGTGGAATTGGGGATTGAGAGGAGGTGGAGGATGAGTTTAGTTGAGGAGGGTGGAAGTGTTGTTGCTTACCCGCCAGAAAGTACCTAAACTGAAAAGATGTTAGCTATAATTGCACTTTCTCCCCCTTTTTAGACAGACTGAAGGGGTTTTTTTTGTGTGAAAAATGTTTTTAAATCCCCAGGTTAGCAAAGCAATAAGATTTAGATGCTTGTCCCAAAAAAAGTTGTGAAAAACTCCATAAACTTAAAGATTCTTGTGTTTTAGTTCCTATAGTACATTTACTATTGTTTTATGCTAACACTGCCCTTTCAGGTAAACTACTATAGTTATCTTTTAAAATACTGCATTTATATTATAAAGTACTACATTTTATTAAAATACTGTATTTGAAATGAAACAGTTGCATTTTTTAGTAAAATTAGTATATTTATTACAGTTGACTTATTAAATATAAATATAGCACTTTAGAAGATTAATATAGTACTTTAAAAGATAACTATTGCAATTTAAAAGATAAATGTTTTCACGCCCCGCTTCTCAAGATACAGGAGCGGAGACAAGACGAAACCCGCAACGTAGCTATACCGAGAAGTAGACTCTCCCTGATACAGTTATGCTAAGCGTATAGTAATACAGGAGTACAAAAAAAACAAGATAAATAAAAGCATCTTTATTCATTAACCAACATTTATTACAAACTATAACAAGGAGTAATATATACAATTGGATCCAAAAGGTACAAATATAAGACACGATTCAATGATACAAATAATATAATATGATACAACATGAAAGATGCCGAAATGGAAACTCTACAAGTCGTGGGCCCCTCACAGTTCTGCTACGCATTTTGAAGACTGAGTCTGGTCCGGCAAATAGGCTATCCAATTGGGAACACAATTTCCAGGGTTTCAGAACATCCACAAGCATAAAAATAGACGGGAGAGTGCGATGCAAGTAATAGAAGTAAATCATGTACGTAAAATAATATAAAACACGTGCTATAAATGAATAAGTATGCAGAAAGGTAAACAAGGGGTCAAGCTGGGTGTCAATAACGGTATCAATCTGAAAGTCAATCTGGAGGTCAGAATGTAAAGTCATATCACGTATCAATCTAAGAGTCAAATCAGGTCAAATAAGGTGTGTATTGATAGAATTGACTGATAGACGTACTCGTATCTCCGGGTATCCCATGATTAGCTGGAAATGGTATAAGCAGGACTCGTGCATGAGACAGCAACAATAACATGAATCAATACAGTAGCATGAACAATCCCGAAAGGTGTCTCATAACTACAATAGAACTTTGTCTAGCATGAATATCACCTGAGTGCACAGGTATTTCCACCCTTCAGTTTCTCCATAAACAACATGTAACGACTCTGAATTTACTATACAGAATTTTCCAGTTTAATGTACAGAAAATGAGTTATATAGCCTGAATTTGAGTTATAAGTAAATTTTGTTAAATAACAGCAATAAACAACTTGTAGCTCACTGGTAAAGCCCTTAAACTGCTGTGACGTAGCCCCTGTATTCGATCCCTATCAGACACATTATTTTTTTCTGATTTTTCTTTTTAACTTTTTGGAAAACTAAAAGTTTACACGTGCAATACACAGAAAAAATGAAAAGTCAGAAAAATTAAACATGTGGAAAATGGAGTAAACACTGAGTTGTACACGTGGCACAAATCCAGAGCCCCAAAGCCCTAGATCGGCCGGCGGAAAGCCAATATTGGCTGGCACCGACGGTTGGACCGAGCCCAATGAGGCCCGAGCTCTGCACACTTGACTCTTCCCCTACCCTTGACTCTCCTGCACTGTTTGATTTCCCTGCAATCAAATAAAAACCCTTCATTTCACAACTTATCACAATTTTAATGCATTTTAATTCACCATTTTAATTCCAAAACCCTAATTCTCCACAATTATAAATACCACCCTACACTTTGGCTCAGTATCATTCTGAATTTCCAGCCAAAACTCTCAAAAAATTTCTAAATACAAGTGTGTTGGGATAAAAATTTACACCCCGGTTGACCAAGTCAAAATCAAAGTCAACCCCAAGCCAAGTGGGCCCAAGCCCAGATCCAGTAGGCCCATGCCCTGGTCGAGCCCGAACATGAAGCGGCCGGCCTCCCCCCATGCCAAGATAAAAAATTTTGTAATAAATAATTTTGTTGCATTTTCTTTTATTTTATTTTCCGATAAATGTAAGAAAAATAGGCATAAAGCCAAATTTTTGTAAAGCCCATGGCTTATGTGCAAAAAGAAATGGCACATGAGCCATGGGATAGGCAAAATGCCATTTTGTGAAGCCCAAGGGGCTATGTGTAAAATGTATGGCCTATAAAGGCAAAGATAATGAAATATCTAACAACTTTTCTCTCTTCAAAAAAGTTTCAGATCTGAGATCTTTCTTCCTTCTTCAAGCTTCCAAAACCTTCTTCTTTCTCTTGAATTAAATCAAGAGTTTTACTCTTCCTTTTATAAAACAAATTAGTTTTTCACCACAAAACCCACAAAGGGGAACTTGGATCTGTCATCAGATCTTAAAAAGGAGAGATTTTGAGATTTCACATCTCTTGATCTTCAAGATCCAGCAAGCAACAGGAGGAAGAAGAAGAACCCCTTCCATTAACCCCAAAACACATTCAGGAGTCCAACTCCTCTCTGATTTCTCTTTTGAGAAATCTTTTTTTTCGAGGCTAAAAGCCTCTTATCCTCGAGCAAAGCGCCCACGTGCCGACACGTGGCGCGCGCGCTTGCGCTCCTGCGCGCTGCGCAAGTGCGCAAAACGCCCGCGTGCCGACACGTGGCGCGAGCGCTTGCGCACCTGCGCGCAGCGCTCTTGCGCAAAGCGCCCGCGTGCCGACACGTGGCGCGCGCGCGCTTGCGCTCCTGCGCGTAGCGCTCATGCGCAAAACGCCCACGTGTCGACACGTGGCGCGCTTGCGCCTGAGTGCACAGCACCTAAGCGCACAGCGCTCAAGGCGCTGGCCCCACGCATCCCTTGGATGCCTTTTCCCCCTCTTTTTATGTACATACATATACATATACATATGTATACAAATTCACACATATACATACTCCGCAACATTCTCCCCCTCCAAAAAAATTTTCGGGCCGAGGCGCTGCCCCGAACCCCGCAAGGGGGCTGCTAGCCCCCTTGACCCCCAGCCCGCTATCCGGGTAGCGGGACCCCCGTAAAAAACTCTGCGTGGCTCCCGATATATCCAAAACCCCCCTTTCAAAATAGAACACACGTACACTGCACATTGAGTTCGCATGCTCTGTTTAACCCGTTAATCGGAGGTTCCCTCGCCCCAAAGGCGAGGGGTAATTAACGGCAGCTTAGTCCGTGGCTGCCGGAGATTCGGATCCCCACAATCATTAAACCCCCGCCTACCCTAGGCAGGGGGAATCTGTAGTACGCCTGACAAGCGTGCGCGTATTTCCATCTCAATGGGGTGACGAAAAACACCCTACAGGTTCTGGCACGCCCGGTGGGACCAATCTCTCCTCCCATATTTCGGGTTAAACGTTCATGCGAACTCAATCAATACACATATCGATTGCCTATACTGAAATGATGTTTTTTTTCCATGCAGCAATCAACCTTCGACGACAATGTCTCCCCAGACGAATTCAGCTTCCAACGTGATCCCGATTCCGTACGTGATCAAGATCAACGCTCGTGTGGTTCTCCCCGCAAGCCTCAGTCGACAGTGGGAGGAACCGCCCCGCCAGTTTGGCTCCGTCATCATCTACCCTGCCGGAAGCGCTCATCTGGCGGAAATCCCAGCGGAACAGGTGGCCAAGCCGGTCCCAAGGGGCAAGAGGCCGAATGTTGTGATTGCTAAGGCACCACGACCGAAACTTAAGATGGTGTCTGAACGACTCCCTGGCGCTCCAGCTGGGGGTAAGGCTTCCGGTGCGAAAGGCAACATCAAATGCTGCGGACGAGCTCAGGCGATGACTCCAGCAAGTGCACAATCGATTGTATCTCCAAAATCCTCCATCGCCCGGTCTACGGCATCTTCCCAAAGAGCCGAAGTCTGCCAGGTGCTTAGAACAGAGAAGTTAAGGCAGAAGCGGCTCAGGTATCGAGCCAACAAGAGGGCCAGGGCTTCGGCCAAATGGAATCGTGTGAAGTTCCAAGTGCAGGGTTGCCCCGCGACGACGGCTGAGTCGGACGTAAGAATCAACAATTCCTTCGAGCCTCTGAAGTGGGTTCAGAAAAATGCCATGACCGCCAGGATCAAGAAGACAGCAGTCCGAACAGCGCTACAAAGAGACGTGTCCTGGCCCCAACATAAAAAGTATGACACTGTCTCTTCAAGGGTCTATCAGGCGCTCTGTGCCGCATGAAAGCAGCGGAGAAAATCCAAAAAAGAAGCGCCATCACCACTCAAGAAACTGGTTAGGCCAGCCGCCTTCAATCGACTACCAGCAACGGAAACAAGGGGGTCAAGACAGCAATCCGTGAAATCAGCTGCCAATGATAGAAAGACGGCCGGATATATCATCCATACGGTCTATATGGCGGGCGGTCGCCCCAGCGACAACCTTCGCAGCAAAAGCAAGGATGGGGCCACCACATCTCAAGCCCAATCTAGCCTGAATGTGGTTGCCGCCGCCCAAGAACAGCCGCCCCCGCTGGATGAAGAAAACCCTCTCGATGAGGATGATAGGCAGAAAGACCCCTCGGTCCATGCAGAGTCAAGCTCGGACAGCGAGGAAGAGCCAACTTTCCGCCCCAGGACTGCGGAGCAAGAGCTGCTTCAAGAGCTTCGAAAACAGCTCAGGAGCAAAGATAAAGAGATGTCCAAGCTCTATTCGAAGATTGACGACTTAACGAATGTGGTGATGCAGCTTACGGCTCAAATTGCTCGAGCACCTCCCAATCAAGCACAAGCCGCTACTAATCAGCCGGGTGATGACAATCCGAGGCAGCCAATGCCTGTTCCTTTAGGACCAAGACTGGTCGAGCCGCATGAAAGCCGGCCGCACTCCGCTTCTGGGGACGCCTTGGCCCCTGATAGCACTATCCCGCTAACACAGGATCGGATAATGGATTTGGTCACCAGCAAAGTTAAAACATTGGTGGCCGAAGCTGAAGCTCAGAAAGAAATCGGCAGTAGTGGGCGGCCATATCCCGCGCAGTACGATCTAATCGAGTTCCCGAGCGGCTACATCATTCCTTAGTTCGGAAGATTTGATGGAACGGGGAATGCAAATCAGCACGTTGCCCACTTCAAAGCATCGTGCGGAAATACAGGGGGCAATGACGCGCTCCTTCTTCGTCAATTTGTCAACAGCCTGACCGGTGTCGCTTTCGACTGGTACGTGAGCATACCAGATGGGTCCGTCATTACCTTTGCCCAAATGGAGTCTCTGTTCCGGCAAAGATTCATGAGCGTCAGTGATGAAATCTCCATTGCCGACCTTGTGAGGACCAAGCCGGAGAAGAATGAAAGCAACACCGACTTTATCGCCCGATGGCGTAATCTCACAGTCAAGTGTGAACCGCCGCTGGAGCAGGACCAGTCCGTCAGCCTTCTCGTTGGGAACCTCAGCAATTGGATGGTCCCATTCTTGTGTACAGCAGGCCTCAAGACATTTCAGGAGCTAACCAAGAAAGTACAAATGCTGGAACGCTAGAAGCAAGAGTCCCCGCCGGATTCTCAGAGAGACAAAACTTGGAAAAGCAAGCGGGACGACAACCATAGAAGCGGAAGTTCCAGCAGTACCAATGTTTTCAATGCGTCCGACGGTGAAGAAAAGCGAAGGGCGGGCGAATCCAAAACCAACCGGTCTCGAAAGCCATTGCTGGGAGGAGATGGGCCTTCCCTAGAAGAGAAGAAGAACAAGGTTTACTTTTTCAGAAGGGACAAGGTCCGCAAGATATTTAAAGATGCCTTGAACAACGGCCTACAATTGCCGGAGTCGAAAAGACCCCAAGAAGCAAAAATGACCGGCAATCCTCTGTATTGCCCGTACCACCGAGTAGTGAGCCATGCGATCGAAGATTGCTATATCTTCAAAGATTGGATCGAAAAGCAGTACAAGGCTGGAGAAATCGAGCTGTCCAAAAGTGTGTTGGTGAACAATCAAGTTGCAACCACCAACTTTATACAGACAGAAACTGAAGCCTTCTGGGAGCAGACAACCGAACCTGCTGCCCTGAGAAATGAAACGGACTCATCGCGGCCTCCGTGGAGTACGCACATATCTAATAAGACGAAGAAGATGATAAAGCTACTTCGGAAGGAACCCAGGACGGAATGGGAAGGGAAGAAGAAGCCTACCAGTCCAGCTGCCAATGCGGCTCCATCAGGCTCAAAATCTAAGAAGCTCAAGAAGAAGAAAAGTGCAGCTCGGCGCGAAAAAGAGTCTGCAGGGAGATCGACCATTCAAAAATATATCGATTCCCTCGAAGAATATGAACAAAAGGAAAGAACATTGATTCAATTGAAGGAGTTCTTCCCTGTACAAGCGGCTGAAATTCTGGAGGAGTTAGAAGAAGACTCCAATGAAGAGATCCCAGTAGTGACCTGCTACGCCATCCATCTTGGCAGCGACTCCGAGGATGATCTCTGTTTTCCCGAAGAGGATGAGGAGCCCGCCACAACGACCAATCAAATCCAGCTCAGAAGCGGCAGGGCTCTACCGCCAAATCAGGGCAACGCCCCAAAAGGGAAGGAAAAACAAGTCACTAATGAAGAAGAGGGCAGAGAACCGGCTGATGAAAACATAAGTCCTTCCTCGGTGGACTATAATGTCTTGGCACATCTCCGGAAGCTTCCGTCTCTCCTGAGCATCTACGACGCCTTGGTCCTATCTAAAGAGCTTAGAGATGTTCTCATCCATGCTCTACAAAACCCCGAGCGGTATCAGGCTCACTTTGCGGAAATTAATATGAAAGAAGCCCAGCACGCTTTGCATGCCGCCGCATTCACATTTAAGGATGAAGACTTACTACTGGGAACGGCTGAGCATAATCGGCCGCTTTACGTGACCGGGTATAGCGACGGAGATCGAATTAATTGCATATTGATTGATCCGGGGTCCTCAGTAAACATCATGAACTTGCGAACTCTGAAGAGTTTGTCAATGGACGTCCGACACCTGTAAAGGGAAAGGATTGTCATTCAAGGCTTCAACCAAAATTGCCAGCAAGTTCTGGGGTCTATAGCTTTGCCAATCAAATTCGGGGAGCTGCAAACTGAAGCTAAGATATACGTGATCGACCCCGACACGTATTATAAGATTCTCCTGGGGCGGCCGTGGCTCCACGATTACGGCATCATTCCGTCAACTCTCCATCAATGCATGAAGTATACTAAAAATGGCGAAGAAAGACGTATTGACGGAGGCATCCAGCCGTTCGGTGTGCATGAAGTCCGATATGAAGATTCTCGGTACTTTATGAACCACCAAATTGCTAAGCCACAACTGACTGAGGATAGACCAGCCCCAAGACTCAAAATCAAATCTGCGCCGGCTATCACTTTCAAAAGCAAAAATACCCAAGTGCGCCCGCATTTCGGCAGCGACACTGATGAGTCCGACGCTGGAAGCCCGTCCTTCCGCAAAACTCGCCCTCGTTTCGGCAGCGATACGGATGAATCTGTTACTGAAGGCCCGTTTAGCAGCAAAGTCCGCCCTCATCTTGGCAGTGACACTGAAGAGTCAGAGGAGGAGGACCTGTCATGCAACAGCGGTGCAGATTGGACCCCCACGCAACAAGCGAAACTACGAGAGACCTTTGAAGTTGCAGAAGGGTCCCTAGCCGTTACAAAGGTACCAGAGCAAATGTGTAAAGAGCTTGATGCATTATCAATCTCCACCGTGGACCAGCTGAAAACTTTCTACGTTCCCGGGAGGAAAAATGAACAGAAGGGCATCCTGTTTTACAGGTCAAACCCCGTTGTGCATCCGGACGACCTTTCTATCGTGTGCCTTCCTTATCAGAGAGGCATAAGAGCCGTCCTCAATCCCAGATACTATGCGCCCGAGATGCGGGAATACTTTAAAAAGTGCGGATGCCGGTTATATCAAACGGAGTCCGAAGCAAAGTTTTACGAAGGGCTATGGTATCCGCCCCAGGTCCGAGCACTCATCGATGGACGAATTCCAGATAGACGGGGCATAGGCTACATTCAACCTGATTCCAAAGCGTGCTACATGATCCATGTTGGTGAGGCCAGCGAAAGATCAAATGATGATGACGAGATAGCAGAGCCAGAAGAAGCTCCTCAAGAGCTCGAAGATGGAGGACAAGCAACCTTTGATGAGCTAACCGAGATTGACTTAGGAACGCCCGATAATCCAAGGCCGACCTATATCAGCTCACTCTTGTCGGAGGAAATGAAAGAGCAGATAATTGCCCTGCTGCATGAGTTCGTCGACTGCTTCGCGTGGACGTACAAAGAAATGCCTGGCCTTTCCCCTGAAGTGGCCGTACATAAGTTGGCTATATCTCCTGATGCTAAGCCAGTCAAACAAGCTCCTCGAAGAATGAGAAGGGAACTAGAAGAAAAGGTCATCGAGGAAACTAAGAAGCTCATCGATGCCGGCTTCATCAGGGAAGAGAAATATGCAGACTGGATTGCATGCATAGTCCCAGTGAAGAAGAAAAATGGGCAGATCCGAGTTTGTGTCGACTTCAGGGACCTCAACAAGGCATGTCCTAAAGACGACTTCCCGCTACCGGTCATGGAAATGATGGTCGATGACACCTCAAATTACGAGCTGTTCACCTTCATGGATGGCTCGTCTGGATACAATCAGATCAAGATGTCACCTGAGGATGAGAAGCACACAGCATTTCGAACCCCGATCGGAATATATTGCTATAAGGTGATGCCGTTCGGATTGAAGAACGCAGGCGCTACATATCAAAGGGCAATGACTAATATCTTTGATGACCTAATCCATAAAGTCGTCGAATGCTATGTTGATGATCTGGTCGTCAAAACTGAAGCCAAGGCCGACCGCATCCAAGATCTTAGGACCGTTCTCACCAGACTGAGGGAATTTGACCTGAAGATGAATCCTCTGAAATGCGCTTTTGGCGTGTCATCGGGAAAATTCCTGGGCTTTATAGTCCGGCATCGTGGGATCGAAATTGATCCATCAAAGATAAAGGCCATCATGGAGATGCCCCCTCCGAAGAGTCTGACGCTGCTAAGGTCTTTTCAAGGAAAGCTTGCTTATATACGGAGGTTTATCTAAAATTTATCGGGGAGATGTAGGCCTTTCTCGAAGCTCATGAAGAAAGGAGCTCCTTTTATCTGGGATGCTGAATGTCAAGCAGCATTCGAAAGCATTAAACAGTACTTGTTGCACCTTCCAGTGCTGGCCGCTCCCATTCCAAATAAACCGCTGATTCTCTACACTGCCGCGCTGGATGAGTCACTCGGTGCGCTCCTTGCCCAGAATAACGAGGAGGGAAAAGAAAATGCCCTCTACTACCTCAGTCGAACTCTAGTCGGGGCGGAACACAACTATTCCCCAATCGAAAAGCAATGCCTGGCTCTGATATTTGCAGTGAAGAAGCTGAGGCACTATCTGCTTGCTCATCGGGTTATGCTGATCTCCAAGGTCGACCCGCTCAAACACTTGATGACCAAAGCAAGCCTAGCCGGCAGGATGGCAAGATGGGCTGTCATGCTATTTGAGTTTGACATAGTTTATACTCCTCAGAAAGCAGTAAAAGGGCAAGCTCTTGCAGACTTCCTCGCTGCTCATCCTATACCAGAGGGGTCACCACTCAATTGCGAGTTGCCCGACGAACAAGTGCTGCACCTAGAGAATGACGAGCCATGTTGGGAGCTCTACTTCGATGGGGCCTCATCAATAAGAAGCTCCGGCCGATCAAGCATCCCGGAGGTAAATGCGGGGATAGGGTTGGTGTTCATCACGCCATCAATGGGAACCCTACGGCGTTCTTTCGCTCTCACCGAGCCTCGGACAAACAATGAAGCTGAGTATGAAGCTTTGATAGCTGGTTTGGAGCTCGCCATAGAAATGGAAATCCTTCGGCTACGGGTTTACGGTGACTCCCAGCTTGTCGTCAACCAAGTAAGCGGCAACTATAAGATATACAAACCCGAGTTAGCTCGGTACAGAAGCCGGGTGGTGGAACTCATGAAACGGTTCACTCACATTGAACTGACAAGAGTCCCTAGAGCATTGAACGGAAAAGCCGACATACTCGCTCGCCTAGCCAAGGAGCTGGCTGATCCTGACATGGATGAAATTCTAATCACAGTCAGGAGCCGACAAATTCTACCCCCAGTCTCCCTACGAGAAGAGGAAAGCGCGGAACATAAGAGCAGTCCCGCCGAAGAAGCTTCGATCATCCAAGATGAGCCCGATTGAAGAGAACCCTTCATAGAGTACCTCCGATACGACAAGCTGCCCGAAGAAAAATCTGCGAGGATTCAGATGAAGAAAAGAGCTCTCCGATACGTGTTTGTAAATGACACGCTATACCGCAGGTCATATGACCAACTCTGGCTCAGGTGCCTGTCATCGGCCGAAGCCCAAAAAGTCATGAAAGAAGTTCACTCAGGCTTTTGCGGTGCTCACCAATCTGGCCCCAAGATGCGACTGCAAATTAAACGGCTTGGGTATTACTGGCCCACCATGATACGGGATTGCGGAGTGCATGCAAAGAAATGTTATATCTGCCAAATTCACGGTGATTTTATTCACAAGCATCCCAATCCATTGCATCCTACGGTGGCGTCGTGGCCCTTCGAAGTCTGGGGCACCGACATTGTTGGCCCAATTGATCCTCCGTCATCCAAAGGCCATCGGTTTATACTGGCCGCGACAGACTACTTCTCTAGATGGGCTGAAGCTGTCCCGCTAAAAGAAGTTAAGACAAAGGATATTCTGACATTCTTCCAGCATAATATTCTATACCGCTTCGGTACACCAAGAAGAATCATTTCTGACAACAGGCCTTCTTTCAAGAGCTTCAATGTCTCGAGGTTCGCTGCTCAGCACAAGATAGACTGGAGATATTCCTCCACCTATAATCCAAGAGCAAATGGGCTAGCCGAAGCCTTCAATAAGACTCTGTGCAAGCTCCTGAGGAAAAATGCTTCAGCCAACAAGAGAGACTGGAATCTCAAGCTCCACGAGGCATTGTGGGCATATCGTACCACGCACCGTACTCCAACTCAGTCCACTCCATACTCATTGCTCTTCGGAGTGGAGGCGACCCTCCCCCTCGAAGTCGAAGTTCCAAGCTTAAGAATGGCCATTCAGCATGAGTTGACGAAGGAGGAAAACGTGCTCCTTCGACTTGAAGAACTCGATGCCCTCGAAGAAAAGAGGCTCGCGGTGCAGCAAAATCTGGAGCTATACCGAGCCCAAATGTCACGGGCCTATGACAAGACAACCCGTCTCCGCGCTTTCAAGAAAGGTGAATTGGTGTTGGTCCTCAAAAGACCGATCATCCCCAATCGACATGCCAAGGGAAAATTCGAGCCGAACTGGGAAGGACCATACGTCATCGAAAAAGTGTTCGACGGAGGATCCTACCAACTAATAAGTGCCGAGGGAGAAAGGCCCATGCCACCCATCAATGGCCGATATCTCAAGAAATACTACACATGAATGCTCCAAGTCGCAGGCGAATTGAGCACATCAGCCCTACGGTCTGGATCAGACATCCTGCAAAACCGTATACAATCCACGGGCGTAAATGACCCATATTTCTCCCAAATCCTGCCGGCAAGACTACTTTAAAGTCCCACCAGCGGCAAAAAAAAAATTAATAATAATAATAAATAAACGGTATGTCCACAAGTAAAACAGGCACGGATGAAAACCCGAAAGGGCTCCGTGAGTAAAAACAGCAGGACTACCGGCGAGTCTGTGAAAACCCGAAAGGGCGCAAACTCGTGAAAAGAGATGAAATACACTCGCAAAGTCCTCTCGACCTTGTGAGAAGAAAACCCCTGCGTGAGATCCTTACGACTCACAAAGGAGCAACACACTTAGGAATCCTCACGATTCCTAAGGAGAAAATACACCTGCGAGATCCTTACGACTCGTAGGGAGGAAATGCTTTTATGGGACCCTCACAGCCCATAAAATTGAAAAGCCTTAGGTGATAGGGACCCAAACCTGTCTCTTAGGCCATCGTTCCCCAACGGGCAAAAGCAAATGATGAGTTGCTCCTGGCATTATTCCAGTGCAGCAATGCTGATGCCAAATAAGATCCAAATTCTAAGTCCCCAAACGGCGAATGATGAGTCGCTCCTGGTACCATATTCCAGTGCAGCGATGCAGACGCCAACCAAAATCCAATTTCTCAAAATTCTCCCAGCCCTACGGTTGGTCCCCAAGTTGACTACCGTATACAATCCACGGGCTCAAATAATTCTCGTCATACCCATGCCCCACCATAATTACCAGTTGCGCGGCTGGTCTCCGCCTTTGGAATTATGCTCCATTAAGAAGACCCACTCATGTGTCCTCACGATACATGAGGAGAACAAACCTTTGTGGGATCCTTACGACTCATAAAGGAAAAACACACTTAGGAGTCCTCACGACTCTTAAGGAGAAAATACACCTGCGTGATCCTTACGACTCGTAGGGAGGAAATGCTTTTATGGGACCCTCACGGCCCATAAAATTGAAAAGCCTTAGGCGATAGGGATCTAAACCTGTCTCCTAAGCCATCGCTCCCCAATCCCCAAATGGCGAATGATGAGTCGCTCCTGGTACCATATTCCAGTGCAGCGATGCAGACGCCAACCAAATTCCAAATCCCATACCCCAACGGCGAATGATGAGTCGCTCCTGGTACCATATTCCAGTGCAATGATGCAGACGCCGACAAAGTCCCAAAATTTTTCCGGCCCTACGGTCTGGATCATACATCCTGCAAAACCGTATACAATCCACGGGCGTAAAACAATCCCAATTTCTCCCAAATCCTCTCAGGGCAAATGATGAGTTGCTCTTGGCATTATTCCAGTGCAGCAATGCAGATGCCAAACAAAAACCAAAATCCCAAAATCCTCTCCATGACAGATGATGATTCGCTCCTGGTACTATATTCCAGTATAGCGATGCTGATGTCAACCTAAATCAAAATCAACAAGTCAACTTTCACTCCGACACCGCAAAAAGCGGAGCAAGTCAGAATCCAATCTCGACACCGCAAGAAGCGGAGCAAGTCAAGTCTACCCCTGACACTGCAAGAAGCAGAGCATGTCAAATCAAGAACCGACCGTCCACGTCGCTAAAAGGGCAGCACCGACCGTCCAAGTCGCAAAAAGGGCAGAACCGACCGTCCACGTCGCTAAAAGGGCAGCACCGACCGTCCAAGTCGCAAAAATGGCAGCACCGACCGTCCAAGTCGCAAAAAGGGCAGAATCGACCATCCAAGTCGCAAAAAGGGCAGAACCGACCGTCCACGTCGCTAAAAGGGCAGCATCGACCGTCCACGTCGCAAAAAGGGCAGCACCGACCGTCCAAGTCGCTAAAAGGGCATCACCGACCGTCCAAGTCGCTAAAAGGGCAGTATCGACCGTCCAAGTCGTAAAAAGGGCAGCATCGACCGTCCACGTCGCAAAAAGGGCATAACCGACCGTCCAAGTCGCTAAAAGGGCAGCACCGACCGTCCAAGTCGCAAAAAGGGCAGTATCGACCGTCCACGTCGCTAAAAGGGCAGTACCGACTGTCCAAGTCGCAAAAAGGGCAGCGCAGGATTCCTACAAAGCGGGAACCAGATAACTCCGGGCCAGGGAAAACGTCTATCACGGACACTCCGTCTCGGAGACATGTCAAGCAACGACCGTCCATGTCGTAAAAAGGGCAGTGCCAGCTTCCCAAAAAGCGGGAACCAAACCAAGTCGCCTCCACGTGAAAGAAGATCCATCAATTTCATGCACACGACCCACATATGTGGTGTGCATTTATTGATGGGGGGCAATTTGATGGGGTAAAAATTTATACCCCGGTTGACCAAGTCAAAATCAAAGTCAACCCCAAGCCAAGTGGGCCCAAGCCCAGATCCAGTAGGCCCATGCCCGGGTCGAGCCCGAACATGAAGCGGCCGGCCTCCCCCCATGCCAAGATAAAAATTTTTGTAATAAATAATTTTGTTGCATTTTCTTTTATTTTATTTTCCGATAAATGTAAGAAAAATAGGCATAAAGCCAAATTTTTGTAAAGCCCATGGCTTATGTGCAAAAAGAAATGGCACATGAGCCATGGGATAGGCAAAATGCCATTTTGTGAAGCCCAAGGGGCTATGTGTAAAATGTATGGCCTATAAAGGCAAAGATAATGAAATATCTAACAACTTTTCTCTCTCCAAAAAAGTTTCAGATCTGAGATCTTTCTTCCTTCTTCAAGCTTCCAAAACCTTCTTCTTTCTCTTGAATTAAATCAAGAGTTTTACTCTTCCTTTTATAAAACAAATTAGTTTTTCACCACAAAACCCACAAAGGGGAACTTGGATCTGTCATCAGATCTTAAAAAGGAGAGATTTTGAGATTTCACATCTCTTGATCTTCAAGATCCAGCAAGCAACAGGAGAAAGAAGAAGAACCCCTTCCATTAACCCCAAAACACATTCAGGAGTCCAACTCCTCTCTGATTTCTCTTTTGAGAAATCTTTTTTTTCGAGGCTAAAAGCCTCTTATCCTCGCTGGCGCGCAGCGCAAGTGCGCAAAGCGCCCGCGTGCCGACACGTGGCGCGCGCGCTTACGCTCCAGCGCGCAGCGCAAGTGCGTAAAGCGCCCACATGCCGACACGTGGCGCGCGCGCTTGCGCACCTGCGCGCAGCGCTCTTGCGCAAAGCGCCCGCGTGCCGACACGTGGCGCGCGCGCGCTTGGGCTCCTGCGCGCAGCGCTCTTGCGCAAAGCGCCCGCGTGCCGACACGGCGCGCGCGCGCTTGCGCTCCTACGCGCGGCGCGCGCGCGCTTGCGCTCATGCGCAAAGCGCCCACGTGTCGACACGTGGCGCGCTTGCGCCTGAGTGCACAGCACCTAAGCGCACAACGCTCAAGGCGCTGGCCCCACGCATCCCTTGGATGCCTTTTCCCCCTCTTTTTATGTACATACATATACATATACATATGTATACAAATTCACACATATACATACTCCGCAACATTCTCCCCCTCCAAAAAAATTTTCGGGCCGGGGCGCTGCCCCGAACCCCGCAAGGGGGGTGCTAGCCCCCTTGACCCCCAGCCCGCTATCCGGGTAGCGGGACCCCCGTAAAAAACTCTGCGTGGCTCCCGATATATCCAAAACCCCCCTTGCAAAACAGAACACACGTACACTGCACATTGAGTTCGCATGCCCTGTTTAACCCGTTAATCGGAGGTTCCCTCGCCCTAAAGGCGATGGGTAATTAACGGCAGCTTAGTCCGCGGCTGCCGGAGATTCGGATCCCCACAATCATTAAACCCCCACCTACCCTAGGCAGGAGGAATCTGTAGTACGCCTGACAAGCGTGCGCGTATTCCCATCTCAATGGGGTGACGAAAAACACCCTACAAAGTGGAGTAAAGAGGAGTCAGCAAACGGTCAACTTCCGACGAAGAATCGAAGCTATTCCGGAGCTTCCGCGATGCCACGACGGAAACCTTCTCTTCTTCTACCTCTTATTAATCTTCCAAACATGTAAGTCCCTCTCAATTTCTTTTCTTCTTCATTCAAATCCCATTTCAAAACTTATATCGGTAAGTGGAGTTAATGCCGATATCTATTTCTAAACCCTTGAAATTTACCTTTTTCCTATATACTGTTCATCTAAATTCTTACACAATACTTGTAATCTTAATTATAAATGTTTAGAATAAATTTTAACCTAGAATTCCATGCAAAATAATTTTAATTTAAGTTTTTCATTTAAATACCATGAACTTTAAATATCATCTTTCTTAGTTTTGTTAAAACAATACTTTTAAGAAAACTTCACGGGGTAATGACATACCCCACACGCACTCATGGTTCCATAGCACGATACCTCTTTTATGTGAATTTTTTTTACGAAGACATTATTACAAGAAAATACCACTTACTATAAAAACCGGATTTCTTTTAAACGGTGTTTTAAATTCCTTTGCGATTATTGTAACACCCGAGTTCATTTATACCAATTCCAGGTCTCGTATTTATTTATTTGGGATATTTCTTAATTTAACGTATTTTGGGTGCAAATGGTATTTTATGTTTTACATTGCATCCGACCCGACCCGCTTGCTTGAACCTGTTTGATTCTTAGTTATAGATTACTTTGACTTATTATATGGACACGTGCATCTCATATTTAGTACATACTGGTATTTCATATAATGTCGCATCTTTTATCATATAACATTCTAGGTCACAGAAAATAAGTTAAAATTGCATTTCATAGCCTGCATGATACCCCTAACCCCGTGGTAGCGTCCGCGCATCTTGTTCTCGTCCTGTTCAGTGAAACAGACGTGTTTGGATGGCTACGCGCACGTACGTGCATCCGTTCTTGGGAGTATGCATTTTCTTTGTCTGAGCATTCATTTTGAAATTTGGAAGTCGCGTATAATTTTCATATTTTAAATCTGAATTTTTAGACCCGACCCGGATATGTTTTGAAATAAGTTCATATTTTGCCAAATCTCAAACGGACTAATATTATAATATTATAATCTTATTCCCCTTAACGTTTTCTTTAAATAAAATATATTTTTTATTTTGTTTTTTTATTTCGTAGCAGATCTCTTCCTCCCTGTAAATATATTTCCAATATTTTAAAATCTAAATCTTATATTATTTTATATATAACACACACACACTCTCTCTCTCTCTCTCTCTCTCTCTCTCTCTCCCCCCCTATATCTTATTTTAACTAAACCCTACGAATCAGTGACCTCCTTCTTCTTTCTGCGTTCTCCCGCCTCGCAACCCAAACCCATGACGACGAGAATCCACATCCCCGACCTCGTCGCTACACCATCGCCGCCCTCGCCTTGCTGTCGACCTCCCATCGTCACCATCCTCCATCTCTCATCACCTCCTTTTCCTGCGTGAACCCGAGCCCTTTCCTGCACACACCCTCATCGCCAGAGCCTCGCCTGCACACCCTCACGCCGGCGACCCCTCGTCACCACCCCCGTCACCATCCTCCAAGTTCCTCTCCCCGACTCCTCTTCGACCATCTCCTCTTCTCGCCCTCTTTTTCCCCGACACCAAACCGACATACCCCTGCACCCTAGAAATCCGGCCACTGCAACCCTCGCCTTAACCCTCATCGCCGGAGCTACGACCACGTCGTCACCCTAGCCTTCGCCTCCTTTGTTCCAAACCCAGAGAACCTATCTTCTCTTCTTCTCCTTCTTCATCTTCTTTCTGTTTCTTGTTCTTGATCTTGTTTCACATTTTTCCGGTAATCACCGCCGGAGCCGTGCCGTTGCCGACGATCCAGTGAACAACCCCAACCAGTGTGGTCGTGCTTTTGCCTTTCCTAGACCCGTCCTGTGCGCGCGTGTGGTTTTGCGACGTTTATCCGACGTCGAGATCTTATGTTGCATCGTGCTCCGTTGTTGTTCCGTTCGTATATTCATCATTCCCGAGGCAAGTGAAACTTGCTACATGCTATTTAAATTACTATATATGCTATTTAAATTACTATATACATATTTGAGTGCAAGTTAAACCTGTAGTTTCCATTTAATACCATAATTTCCATTTTAACATTTCGACATCCCATTATATCATTTTAGATTCATAGCTCGAACATACCAGGTTGCATTTAGTTCTATTATACATAGTACCCACATTTATATTTAAATCTTATAACAATTATTTGCATAGCCCACAGTACCCCTTTTATATTTTATACCCTGTCGGACGACATTTGCATATATCTAACCTGATTTATATTCAATTGCATTTCTAGATTACTTAGTACATATTAACATGATTTTATCATCCACATTCGTTTTACTGTATTCATGTAATGTTGAAATTATCCCTTGAACCCAAACTGATAACTGTGCATCTACATACATTAATTTGTACCTTATTGCATTTCACGTTACAAGTTCCAGCTTGTTGATTATATTGGCACACATGCTTGTTCTGTATACCATGTTTATGCTAGCTTGATTATGAGCACCCACACAATATCTTGTACACCTAGACATGACTTGCTACACCTATTACTTGACATGACATGGTACCGTGCAACTCTTGACATGACATGACACCTATATACATTACTTGACTTGACCTGATGTACCATGGCTTTACCTGTTACCTGATCTTGTGTCTAATGCCAACAAACCTGACCTGTTGTCCTTACGGACCGTTCCTGTTGTCTATCCAGACAAACATGTACCTGCCTGATCCCGTGTTGGCATTAACTTTAGATCACTTAATACCTGACTTGAACACTTTTGACTTGGGGGTATCGGGAAATCAATGATGAAACCTGACTTGTAACTCGATAGTTCTATACCTGTTCTGATCAGTCTTACGGGCTAGGCCAGCCCCGGGGTGATGATGCTGACATCACTCATCTTTACATACTACCCTTTTACTGCCTAGCGGCACGTCTCGGATTCAGCCCAAGAATCTTGACCGTGGTCCCGCGCACGCACGGAATACTATTGAGTTACATCGATGATTCATCAGACTGATTTCAAAGACTTGAGAGTATTTAACCCAATAGACCAGTTTAGATTACTCACTGCACACTACCTTTCACTGCCCTGATTTACATTGCTGTTACACTTGCATTACCTTTTCTGATCATTCGTGCATGTCTTGCTACCATGTTTATATATTATTGCTTGATGTTATGACGCGCTTACGTCTGGGTTTTGCATGGCCCAGATTCTCTACCTTTGTTGCAGACTGATCAGGAGTATTGCCACTGTTAGACCGAGCGGTAGGGATCCTGTTGGTATCCAGTCTTACTTTCCAGGTGTTTATTTGATCTTTTGCTTCCGCATACTATATTATTTCTTGACTCTTTTACTCTGGCTTATGGACATGTACTAGATAGTTAGTTTACTTTCCTGTTCTTGATATCTCTACAGCCGTAATGTGACTGTGGAAGGATTTTTCCTATCCACGGGTAGCATGGTTGGCTATGTCACGTGCCCATCTTAGCATACTCTGGGAAGCGGGGCGTGACATGGCCCAGATCCTCAACCTTTGTTGCAGACTGATCAGGAGTTTTGCCGCTGTTAGATCGAGCGGTAGGGATCATGTCGGTATCCAGTCTTACTTTCTAGGAGTTTATTTGATCTTTTGCTTCCGCATACTATAGCATTTCTTGACTCTTTTACTCTGGCTTATGGACATGTACTAGATAGTTAGTTTACTTTCCTGTTCTTGATATCTCTACAGCCGTAATATGACTGTGGAAGGATTTTTCCTATCCACGGGTAGCATGGTTGGCTATGTCACGTGCCCATCTTAGCGTACTCTGGGAAGCGGGGTGTGACATGGTTCTTTTGGTATCAGAGACATAGGATATAGGTTAATCGGGTTTGATTCTTTTGTAGTTGGGTATGGGACCCAATACATGAATCAAAATACTCGTGATTAGGAACATGTCTTGCCACCTTATTATCGTGATTCTTGAATCATATCTTTCTTTTATCTTTCGTCTTGACGATATGCAAACAATTTTGCATCTCGGCTTGAAACCTTTTGGTTCTTTATTGTTTCTCCCTGTTCTTTACTTCTGATACTAGGATTTGGGCGACTTGAGTGGAGTTATGTAATTGTACCCATGAACTGCAGTATGGTTACAATGCGGTACTCTATTTAAGTAACTTGGAATTCTAGTTTTGATTCATTTCCTTGTTTTATGATCGTTATATTACCTTACTTCTCTCAGTTTCGTTGCTTACCGGTTCTTGTTTTATCGCCAGCTTGAATTATGTTTACCGTGCTTAATCCTCTTCAGTATCTTGACTTCGGATGAAGTCATCTCGGTATCTTACTTTTTCTTGTTCTCCCCACATTAGGATTATTCAATTCTGATGCATCCCTTTGTTTGTTGTTGCCTTAGGAATGTATTTTTCGCGGCACTTTCTACGTTCATATTGATTGTAAGGAAAGGAAAGTGATTTTCCAGATTCCCAGACATCCGGAACTTGTTTTGCTGGAAGAAGCGCCAGCGGTAGTTCGAGAATTCATGGACGTGTTCGAGGACAGCTCGGGTTTACCGCAAAACGAGATGTGGAGTTCGTGATTGATCTTATTCCTGGTGCAGCGCCAATCTCTAAGGCGTATTATCCAATGGCACCAGTAGAGTTGGAAGAAGTCAAGAAGCAGGTTACCGAATTGCTAGAGAAGTGTTGAATTGGCGCAATTCACCTTGGAGAGCTCCAGTTCTTCTAGTAAAGAGGAAAGATGGCACAAGGAGGATGTGCATCGATTATCGAGAATTAAACCGGGTGACTATTAAGAACAAGTACCCGATCTCTTGCATTGGCGAATTATTTGAGTAGCTTAGTGGCGCGAGGGTATTCTCGAAGCTGGATTTGCGATCCGGATATCATTAGGTCCGAGTTAAATCATAAGATATTTGCAAGACTGCGTTCCAAACTTGGATGGACATTACGAGTATTTAGTGATGCCCTTCGGACTAACGAATGCACCGGCGATATTTATGGACTTGATGAACCGAATCTTTCACCGTTCTTGGACCAGTTTATAGTGGTGTTCATCGATAATATTCTGGTCTACTCAGAGAGCAAGGAAGAGCATGTAGAACACTTGAAGATCGCACTGCAGACATTGAGGCAAGAAAGATTGTATGCAAAGATGAGCAAGTGCGAGTTTTGGCTTGAAGAAGTAAAGTTTTGGGGGATATCGTAACTGGAGATGGAATTGCCGATTATCCAGGGAAGATTGCAGCAGTTCAAGACTGGCCGATTCCGAAGAACGTTGTAGAGATCAGAAGCTTCTTGGACTGGCCGGGTATTATAGAAGGTTCGTGGAGAATTTTTCTCGTTTGGCTGAGCTTTTGACCAAGCTTACGCGCAAGGAGGTACCATTTGTGTGGACGGATAGGTGTGCGTTAGCTTTTGAGGCGCTAAAGCAAAAGTTGATAACCGCTCCTATTCTGACCGTGCCAGACAGTTCCGGAGGATTGGTGTTTCGCAGCAGCGCATCGGGGAAATGATTGGGATGTGTTTTGATGCAGCATGGGAAGGTTATAGCCTACGCGTCGAGACAGTTGAAGACCCTTGAGGAGAATTACCTAAATCATGACTTGGAGTTAGCAGCTGTGATTTTCGCTTCGAAGATTTGGAGACACTACTTATTGGGCAAAACGGTCGAAGTATTCACCGATCACAAAAGCCTAAAGTGCGTGTTCACTCAGAAGGAGCTTAATATGAGGCAGCGCAGATGGTTGGAGCTGATGGCTGACTACGACCTTGATCTTAAGTACCATCCGGGGAAAGTTAATGTTGTACTGGATGCGCTTAGTCGGTCGCCAGCAATTCGGATGTTGACTGCACAGAAGGGACTTATTGAAAACTTTTGAAGATTCGATTTGGAGGTTGTACCACTGCATTCTTCAGGACAGTTGATGCAGCTGCAAGTACAATCGTCATTGATCGAAAATATGAAAGCAGCGCAGTTATAGGACCCTAGATTGCAAAAGTTTCGAGAACAGGTTGGAGCTGGATTCCGAACGGACTTGTTAATTCATGAAGATGGTTCGTTGCGATGTGGTAGTTGTTTGTGTGCGCCAAAAGGATATATTCGTGAAGAAGTTTTGAAAGAGGCGCACAGTTCTGCATATTCCGTACATCCAGGAGACACGAAGGTGTACCGAGATCTACGACGGCATTTCTGGTGGGAAGGCACGGAACGGGAGATTGCCCGCTTTGTAGCAAAGTGCTTGGTGTGTCAGCAAGTTAAGGCTGAACATCAAGGGGTTACTGGTTTATTGCAACCACTTCCGATTCCTCAGTGGAAGTGGGAACATATAACCATGGATTTCGTGACGGCTCTACCGTGGATTCCGAAAGGCAACAATGCAGTTTGGGTGTTTGTTGATCAATTGACCAAGGCAGCTCAATTCATACCATTTCGAGTTGGTCAATCAACAGAAGCTTTGGCAGAACGGTACATGCAGGAGGTTGTAAGATTGCATGGAGTGCCGGTGAGTATCGTGTCCAATCGTGACACCTGATTCTTATCGCACTTTTGGAGGAGCTTACAGGAAAGTTTGGGGACGCGATTGAGTTTAGCACAGCCTATCATCCTCAGACAGATGGCCAGTCGGAGAGAACGATCCAAACTCTTGAAGGCATATTGAGAGCTTGCATGTTAGACTTCAAGAGTTCATGGGAGGATCATCTACATTTAGTGGAGTTTTCTTACAATAACAGTTTCCAGGCGACTATTCAGATGGTTCCATTCGAAGCTTTATATGGTAGCAAGTGTCGTTCACATGTTTGTTGGGACGATGTTGGAGAACGAAGACTATTGGGATCGGATTTGATCGTGCAGACAGTTGAGAAGGTTAATACTATCCGGAATCATATGAAAGCAACACAATACCGATAGAAGAGTTGGGCGAATACGTCGAGAAGACCCTTAGAGTCCGCCGTGGGTGATTTGGTATTCTTGAAGATATCAACGACTAGAGGGGTGATCCGTTTCGGAAGTCGAGGAAAGCCTAGTCCTCGGTTCGTTGGACCTTTTGAGATCTTGGAGCGTGGGAGAAGTGACGTATCGATTGGCGTTAACGCAACCCTTGGCGAATGTTCATGACGTGTTTCACGTATCTCAACTCCGTAAATATGTTCGAGATGAAACACACGTGTTGGATCATTCAGAGATGACTGTACGTGGAGATTTGACTTTTGAGGAACGACCGATGTCGATTGTGGAACGAAGAGAAAAGGTTCACAAGAAAAAATTTTCCCTCTTGTACTTGTTTCTTAGGGAAATCGTTCACATGGAGAATCAACTTGGGAACAAGAAGATGAAGTCCGACAGAAGTTTCCACATCTATTCTTACAATTCTTGATTGTTTATCCTTTCTTGTTCTTGGAATTTCAAGGACGAAATTCTTTTGCAGTTGGGTATAATGTAACACCCGAGTTCATTTATTCCAATTCCAGTTCTCGTATTTCTTTATTTAGGATATTTCTTAATTTAACGTATTTTGGGTGCAAATGGTATTTTATGTTTTACATTGCATCCGACCCGACCCGCTTGCTTGAACTGTTTGATTCTTAGTTATAGATTACTTTGACTTGTTGCATGGACACGTGCATCTCATATTTAGTACATATTGGTATTTCATCTAGTCTCGCATCTTTTATCATATAACATTCTAGGTCACAGAAAATAAGTTAAAATTGCATTTCATAGCCTGCATGATACCCCTAACCCCGTGGTAACGTCCGCGCATCTTGTTCTCGTCCCGTTCAGTGAAACGGACGTGTTTGGATGGCTACGCGCACGTACGTGCATCCGTTCTTGGGAGTATGCATTTTTTTTGACTGAGCATTCATTTTGAAATTTGGAAGTCGCATATATTTTTCATATTTTAAATCTGAATTTTTAGACCCGACCCGGGCATGTTTTGGAGTAAGTTCATATTTTGCCAAATCTCAAACGAACTAATATTATAATATTATAATCTTATTCCCCTTAACGTTTTCCTTAAATAAAATATATTTTATATTTTGTTTTTTTATTTCGTAGCAGATCTCTCTCCCTCCCTGTAAATATATTTCCAATATTTTAAAATCTAAATCTTATATTATTTTAACACACACACACTCTCTCTCTCTCTCTCTCTCTCTTCCTATATCTTATTTTAACTAAACCCTACGAATCAGTGACCTCCTTCTTCTTTCTTCGTTCTCCCGCCTCGCAACCCAAACCCATGACGACAAGAACCCACAGTCCCGACCTCGTCGCTACACCGTCGCCGCCCTCGCCTTGCTGTCGACCTCCCCTCGTCACCATCCTCCATCTCTCCTCACCTCCTTTCCTTGCGTGAACCCGAGCCCTTCCCTGCACACACCCTCATCGCCAGAGCCTCGCCTGCACACCCTCACGCCGGCGACCCCCCGTCACCACCCCCGTCACCATCCTCCATGTTCCTCTCCCCGACTCCTCCTCGACCATCTCCTCCTCTTCTCGCCCTCTCTTTCCCCGACACCAAACCAACATACCCCTGCACCCTAGGAATCTGGCCACTGCAACCCTCGCCTTAACCCTCATCGCCGGAGCTACGACCGCGTCGTCGCCCTAGCCTTCGCCTCCTCTATTCCAAACCCAGAGAACCTATCTTCTCTTCTTCTCCTTCTTCATCTTCTTTCTTGTTTCTTATTCTTGATCTTGTTTCACATTTTTCCGGTAATCACCGCCGGAGCCGTGCCGTTGCCGACGATCCAGTGAACAACCCCAACCAGCGTGGTCATGCTTTTTCCTTTCCTGGACCCGTCCTGTGCGCGCGTGTGGTTTTGCGACGTTTATCCGACGTCGAGATCTTATGTTGCATCGTGTTCCGTTGTTGTTCCGTTCGTATATTCATTGTTCCCGAGGCAAGTAAAACTTGCTACATGCTATTTAAATTACTATATATGCTATTTAAATTACTATATACCTATTTGAGTGCAAGTTAAACCTGTAGTTTCCATTTAATACCATAATTTCCATTTTAACATTTCGACGTCCCATTATATCATTTTAGATTCATAGCTCGAACATACCAGGTTGCATTTAGTTCTATTATACATAGTACCCATATTCATATTTAAATCTTATAACAATTATTTGCATCGCCCACAGTACCCCTTTTATATTTTATACCCTGTCGGACGACCATTTGCATACATCTAACCTGATTTATATTCAATTGCATTTCTAGATTACTTAGTACATATTAACATGATTTTATCATCCACATTCGTTTTACTGTATTCATGTAATGTTGAAATTATCCCTTGAACCCAAACTGATAACTGTGCATCTACATACCTTAATCTGTACTTGATTGCATTTTACGTTACAAGTTCCAGCTTGTTGATTATATTAGCACACATGCTTGTTCTGTATACCATATTTATTCTAGCTTGATTATGAGCACCCACACAATATCTTGTACACCCTGACATGACTTGCTACACCTATTACTTGACACGACATGGTACCGTGCAACTCTTGACAGGACATGACACCTATATACATTACTTGACTTGACCTGATGTACCATGGCTTTACCTGTTACCTGATCTTGTGTCTAATGCCAACAAACCTGACATGTTGTCCTTACGGACCATTCCTGTTGTCTATCCAAACAAACATGTACCTGCCTGATCCTGTGTTGGCATTAACTTTAGATCACTTAATACCTGACTTGAACACTTTTGACTTGGGGGTATGGGGAAATCAATGATGAAACCTGACTTGTAACTCGACAGTTCTATACCTGTTCTGATCAGTCTTACGGGCTAGGCCAGCCCCGGGGTGATGATGCTGACATCACTCATCTTTACATACTACCCTTTTACTGCCTAGCGGCACGTCTCGGATTCAGCCCAAGAATCTTGACCGTGGTCCCGCGCACGCACGGAATACTATTGAGTTACATCGATGATTCATCAGACTGATTTCAAAGACTTGAGAGTATTTAACCCAATAGACCAGTTTAGATTACTCACTGCACACTACCTTTCACTGCCCTGATTTATATTGCTGTTACACTTGCATTACCTTTTCTGATCATTCGTGCATGTCTTGCTACCATGTTTATATATTATTGCTTGATGTTATGACGCGCTGACGTCTGGGTTTTGCATGACCCAGATTCTCTACCTTTGTTGCAGACTGATCAGGAGTATTGTCGATGTTAGACCGAGCGGTAGGGATCCTGTTGGTATCCAGTCTTACTTTCCAGGTGTTTATTTGATCTTTTGCTTCCGCATACTATATTATTTCTTGACTCTTTTACTCTGGCTTATGGACATGTACTAGATAGTTAGTTTACTTTCCTGTTCTTGATATCTCTACAGCCGTAATGTGACTGTGGAAGGATTTTTCCTATCCACGGGTAGCATGGTTGGCTATGTCACGTGCCCATCTTAGCATACTCTGGGAAGCGGGGCGTGACAATTATGCCTCTTCAACTCTCTTTAGGAGACCCACTAATGGATGGTGCGGATTATCGCACATTCTTGGGCTAGTAGAGCGAGATGCAGATCTCCTCACGGACCATTCGGTGTCGAAAGGTTTTAAATACGGTTTTTGAGAAAAACTAATTTTCTAAATAAATAAAGAAATTTAATTTTTAATAATCATATAAAAATTAAAAATCCTTATTTTTAAAATATAATAAACTTATTTTTTTTTAAATGAAAGATTAACCAGTTTCAATAAAATACCATCAAATTACCAAAAGACAACTCCTTTCAATAAAATACCATGAACTTCCAAAGTTAATTAATTATCACTAAAATACCTCAAATCCTTAAAACTCATGCCCATGAAAACCCTAATAATATAAATAACCCATCGAGGTTTATTTTTAACTATATTATAATATTTTTCTTAAAACCCCCTCAAGTTATATAAAATAATATTTAAGGACTTTAGTAAATATAGGTTTAATCGGGATCAATTCTCTTGAGCCCCAGGGAGCCGAAGAAAGTGAGTGCTTGCCTATTTAAGGCAGACAACATAACGGAGTTATCAATGGTAATTGTCTTGGAAAAAGACACAAATCCTGCCGTCCATGTGCAGCAGTTACCGATGACTTCCGAACCTAATTCAAGATCTAAATCAGTTATAAATGTCTAACTCAGTCAGAGTCCATTTCAAACCTGAATCCAAAGTCAAACATGAATACATGAACTTGAACCTGAATAATTGAATTCAAACACCAATATCAAACATGAATACTTGACTTGACTTGACCGAACCATGGTATAACTTGACATGACTACTTGAATACATGATTACATCATGAACCTTATTACTTGAACAATTTGTATCCATGGTTTCGGCAAGACTTGTAAATATACTATATACAATACATTACACGGGGATAACGGGATAGATTGGTACGAAACGTATAGTGTGGCACGAGATAGTCACCTAAAAGACACCTACATGAACTTTCACGTCGTTGTCCCGTGGGTTATGACGAGGCCTTGTACTACATGTTACCATAGTCCATGGGGTAAGATGGACCCCTCTCGAAAACACAAATACCTTCTGTACAAGGTTACAAACAACTACGTTAGAATAACAATCATATACCTGTACAACTTTACAGTTTCATTTAACATTACTTGTTCTATTCTATTCCTTCTTTTGGGACTTATCGAGCGCTAGTTCGCTGACGACGTTCCTGTCTTTTCTTTCTTTGGAATGTTCTTCAGGAGGACCAAACTCTCAGAAGATCGAGCTTAGCCAGGAGGACTTGGACCAGCTCACTGCCCAGCCGGACTTCTAGCTCTCCTTGAATTTACTTTCAGTTTGTATGCCACTATTTAGGCACTATTTATATTATTGTATCTTTTCATTTTCAAACAGTTGTATGTAAAGTGAATGTAAATAAAAGTTGTTGTTTATATTTTTATATCACATGTCATTCTTGTGCATTATATATATATATATATTGCTTAATTACGCTTAACGTATTTATATCTTAGTAAATACGTTGCGGCCTGCCACGTCACCGTTTCTGTCTAATGGGTAGCGGGGCGTGACAGGTTTTGTTGGTGGCCCATGCAGGTCAGTTCTGCATGAAGTCTTAAGTAATATATCACAAGAATTATAAGAATCAGAAATTATACATTCTTTACATTTCTGATTTCTTGAATCTATCCTAACCATTCATTTTCTATCAAGGTCATGAATTCACCGAACAACACCAGCACCAACGTCAATGGCAACACTCCACCGCCAACTCTGCCACCACCACCTACCGTTGCAGCTCCCATCAACGAGCAAACAGTACTGCTTGAGGCTATTAAGAGCCTTTTGGAGGGTCAGCAATAGCAGACCGCTATCCTCATGCACCACCTAGAAGTTGAGGCATCCGGAGTCAAGCAATTCCGGGCACTGCATCCGAAACATTTCTCTAGGAAAGAGAGCCCACTGGAGGCAGAAGAATGAGCTCAGTCTATCGAAAATGATCTGGCAACAGCTCAAGTGCCAGATATTGCCTGGGTGAGAGTTGCGAAGCTGCAACTAACAGACAATGTCAGAGTCTGGTGGAAGGCTGAAGAAAGCCGTCTCACCCAACCGATAAAATGGAAGACATTTCGCGATATGTTCGATGCGAAGTACTTCCCTGAGACTGCCCGTTTCGATATGGAGCAGAAGTTCTGTCACGCCTCGCTTCCCAGTATACGGAGAAGTAGACGTGACGGGCCGCGACGTATTTACTCAAAAGTAAACATGCTAAGCGTAAATAAGCAATATATAAATAAAAGCACAAGAATGACAAGAGATGTAATATAAACAACAACTTTTATTAACATTCATTCTTTACATTACAACTGATTTGAAAAGGAAAGTACAAGGATGTAAGCAATGCCTAAACAGTGGCATATGAAATGGAAATAAGTACAAGTGATCTAGAAGTCTATCTGGGCCTCAATCTGCTCTAAGTACTCCTAGCTGGGCTCGATCTCCTGAGAGTCGGGTCCTCCTGACGAACATTCCAAAAAAAGAAAGAAACAGGAATATCGTCAGCGAACTAGCGCTCGGTAAGTCCCAAAAAAAAGAATGGAATAGACAAGTAAAAAGAATAGAACTGGTAATTGTACAGATTTATGTTTGTTATTGTCACGCCCCGCTTCCCAGAGTACGCTAAAAAGGGCACGTGACATAGCCAACCATGCTACCTGTGGGTAGGAAGTATCCATCCACAGTCACATTACGGCTGTAGAGATATCAAGAACAAAATAAAGCTATCTAAAACATGTCCATAATCCAAGATAACATGAGTCAATAATAAATAAGTGCGGAAGCGAAAGATCCAATACAAAATAACTGGAATGTATGTCCTATAATGCGGGCTCACATCAGGAAATAAATGTAGGAAAGAAAACTAACTACTGCTGACACTCACAGCTCAGCCTGTCGGCTGAAGTACTCCTGCTCGGGCTGCGACAGCGGTACAGAATCTGGGCCATGTAAAACCCAGACGTCAGCGTGTCAAGTCATCAAGTAATAACATAATAAATAGGCAATGCGAATATAAACATGAATAAAGCAAGGGTAACAATAATATGAATCAGAGCAGTGCAGGGTAGTGTGCAGTGGGTGAACTAAACTGTGCTATCAGGTTCTCTGTTCTAAAGTCTTTGAAACCAAATTGATGAATCATCGATGTAATTCAATAGTATCCCGTACATACCCGGGACCACGGCCACAATATTCTCGGCTGCAGCCGAGACATGCCGTTAGGCACAAAATAGGAATGTGTACACTCGATAGTATCCCGTACATACCCGGGACCACGGCCAAAATATTCTCGGCTAAACCGAGACATGCCGCTAGGCACAAAACAGGAATGTGTACACTCAGGACAAGTAGTGAACTGTCGAGTTACAAGTCAGGTTTCACCTTTGATTTCCCCATACCCTCAAGTTATATGTGCAAGTCAAGTCAGGTATCCCGAAATCAAGAAACTAATGCCAACACAGGATCAGGTAAACAGGTTTGTCTGGATAGACAACAGGAACGGTCCATGAGGACTACATGTCAGGTTTGTTGGCATTAGACACAAGATCAGGTAACGGATCAGGTCATGGTACATCAGGTCAAGTCAAGCAGTATACGGTACCATGTTGGGTCAATCAATATGCATATAGCAAGTCAGGTCAGGTTTTAAACGATAACATAGGTGTGCTCACAATCAGTTATATAATCAAGCATGATTATCAACAACATGAGATAAGCAAAGAAATAAGCAATAGGCAAATTCACTGAATTAGCAGTCCAGTTGTCGGTTGTGTCACAGAGATGATTTCAATGTTATGCGAATGCAGTACGACAATTATGGCCTTTTAATCATGTTAACAAGTTTAAGCACTTTAGAGGTGCAAAGATTTATATAAAGGTTCAATACAACTATTACAGGTTAAAATGCATACGGGTGTCCGAATGGAACAAAACTGTAGATATAAATGCCATAAGCTATGTCAATATTAAAAATGTGATTAAACAGGTAAATGTGGTTATTAGGTTCAGTTGCAAACTGTAGGTTCCAAGTTTAAAGATGAAATGATATATAACAATATTGCACATAAAAAAGTGGGAAATTAATACCAAAGTTAAATTGCGGGTTTTATGGTGTCATTAATTATAAGTAAATATTGTTTAGCATGTAGCAAGGGTTACTTGCCTCGATGGGTCGCGAACCGGAAAAAACGGAACGTAGAACGTCGGCGGGGAAACTCGCGACGGGCGCACGGTTCACGGAATGAACCCAAACGACGAACAATGGAACTACACGGGTCGGGGTACCTCGCTAGAACGTCGGGTCACGTCGTCGGTATCGTCGGATTCCGGCCGAGGAATGAACAGTGAATGTCAAGACTGGAATCAAGAAAAGAAAAGAAAAACAGAGAAGAAAGGAGGTAGGATCAGAGAAAGGGTGCTCATGATGATCCGTGGGACGGGTGGTGACGGTCGACCTCGTCGATGGAGCTCCGGCGGCCAGCCAACAGTGACCGCGACAGGAATCTGCATTTCAAGAAAACCTCAACAGAGAAGGGAAAAAGAGAAGAAAGGAAAAGAGGAAGGAAGCAATGCTCACTGAGGGGGGTGCTTGCGAGGCCGGGGCTACGGAGGCGAGGCCTTCAGCGGCGACAGATCCGGCGGTGTGTGCAGGGGTGCGCGGCCGCGGTGATGGTGTATGGTGCACGGGAATGTGGGGAAAGGAGGAAGAGGGGGCTTGGTGAGGTGAGGATGAGGAGGCGAGGGTGTTGGTGACGGCGTCGTCGGCGTTGGGGCTGCGGCGGCGAGGATGGAGGCGGCAGTAGCTAGGGTTTGCTGGGGGTGATGGGTTCGCGTTATCTTAAAAAGAAAAGGAGGGGAGAGATAGAGATTTAAATATATATAGGAGAGAGGAAGAGATACGGGGGAGAGAGGAGGGAGAGATACGGGGAGAGAGAGAGAGAGGGAGATGAGAGAGATAGAGAGAGACGGTGAGAGAGAGAGATGGGAGTGGGGCCCACGGAAAATAAGGAAGAGGTTTTGATTGGCTGGCGAATTAGTTTGTTAGGAAAAATTTTTAGATTAAAGATTTATTAGATACGAAATAATATATAGCTAAGGAAATATTCGATGGTTAAAAAATATAATAAAATTTGGGATTTTGGCGCAAAGTAAAACATTTTCAAATCGCGTCCGGGTCGGGTCCAAAAATTTGAAATTGAAATAATAGAATTTTAAGCGAGATCCAAAATTTAAAATGAAGTGTTTTATGATCAAAAAGCATACCCCCAAAATGGACACACGTACGTGCGCGTAGCCGTCCAAACTCGCTCGTTTCATTGAACGGGACGAGGACACGATGCACGGACGCTACAACAGAGTTAGGGGTGTCAAGTAGGCCAAGATGAATATTTTTAATTTTACTTTAGATGCCAAAAAATTGTTATATGCAGAAATGAATTTGCCGGGTAAAATTTACAGTAAGTAACAATCAAGCAAGATAAATGAAATGAGTGCCACACTACGTTCAAACGGTAACTGAAATTAGTAGCATTAGGCTCGGGTGTTACATTATACCCAACTACAAAAAAAATTTCGTCCTCGAAATTCCAAGAATACAAGATAGATAACTACAAGAAAAGGTGAGGAAACTTCTGTCGGATCTCATCTTCTCGTTCCCAAGTGGACTCTCTATGCGAGCGATTACCCCAAGAAACAAGTACAAGGGGGATAACCTTGTTCTTAAGAACCTTTTCCCTTCGATCCACGATTTCAATCGGTCGTTCCTCAAAACTCAAGTCTTCTCGCACTGTCAACTCCGAATGATCCAATACGTGTGTTTCATCTTGAACATACCTTCGTAGTTGAGATACGTGAAACACATCGTGCACATTCGCCATGGACTGCGGTAACGCCAAACGATCCGCTACATCACCAACACGCTCCAAGATCTCAAAGGGTCCAACGAATCGAGGACTAAGCTTTCCTCGACTTCCAAAACGAATCACCCCTCTAGTTGGTGATATCTTCAAGAATACCAAATCACCCACGGCGAACTCTAGAGGTCTTCTCGACGTATCAGCCCAACTTTTCTGTCTGTTTTGTGTCGCCTTCATATGATTTCTGATAGTGTTAACCTTCTCAACTGTCTGCACAACCAAATCTGGTCCCAATAATCTTCGTTCACCGACATCATCCCAACAAACAGGTGAACGGCATTTACGACCGTACAAAGCTTCAAATGGAGCCATCTGGATAGTTGCCTGAAAACTGTTGTTGTAAGAAAACTCCACCAAATGTAGATGATCCTCCCAAGAACCCTTGAAATCCAACATGCATGCTCTCAACATATCCTCAAGAGTTTGGATTGTTCTCTCCGACTGACCATCAGTTTGAGGATGATAAGATGTGCTAAACTTCAATCGAGTCCCCAAACTTTCCTGTAAACTCCGCCAAAAGTGTGATAGGAACCGAGTGTCCCGATCGGACACGATGCTCACCGGTACTCCATGCAATCTTACAATCTCTTGCATGTACCGCTCTGCCAAAGTCTCTGTTGCTTGACCAATCCGGAAAGGAATGAAGTGAGCTGCCTTGGTCAATCGGTCAACAATCACCCATACAACATTGCTGCCCTTTGGACTCCGCGGTAAGCCGTCACGAAATCCATGGTTATATGTTCCCACTTCCACTGAGGAATCGGAAGTGGTTGCAATAAACCAGCAACCCTTTGGTGTTCAGCCTTAACTTGCTGACACACCAAGCACTTAGCCACAAAGCGAGCAATCTCCCGTTTCATGCCTTCCCACCAGAAATGCTGTCGAATATCTCGGTACATCTTTGTGCCTCCTGGATGTACAGAATAAGCTGAATTGTGTGCCTCCTTCATAAGCTCTTCACGAATATCCCCCTTTGGCACACACAAACGGCTACCATACCTCAAAGAACCATCCTCGTGGATCAATAAATCTGTTCGTAGTCCGGCTTCAACCTGCTTTCGAAACTTTTGCAGTCTAGGATCCTGCGATTGTGCTGCTTTAATATCCTTGATCAACGATGAATGTACTTGCAGCTGCAACAACTGCCCCGAAAAATGCGGTAGCACAACCTCCAAGTCAAATCTTTGAAAATCTGCAATGATCTCTTTCTGCGTAGTTAACACATACTTCAAGCTCTTATGATCAGTAAAAACTTCGATCCTTTCGCCCAAAAGGTAGTGTCTCCAAATCTTCAAAGCGAAAATCACAGCCGCAAGTTCCAAGTCATGAGTTGGGTAATTCTTCTCATGGGTCTTCAACTGTCTCGATGCGCATGCTACCACCTTCCCATGCTGCATCAAAACACATCCCAATCCTTTTCCAGATGCATCGCTGTGAATCACCAATCCTCCGAAATTGTCTGGCACGATCAGAATAGGGGCGGTTATCAATTTCTGCTTCAACGTCTCGAAAGCTGACGCATATTTTTCCGTCCATATAAAAGGTACCTCCTTGCGCGTAAGTTTAGTCAACGGCTCTGCCAGACGAGCAAAGTTCTCCACAAATCTCCTGTAATAACCGGGGAGTCCAAGGAAACTTCTTATCTCCGCAACATTCTTTGGAATCGGCCAATCACGAACTGCTGCAATCTTTTCTGGATCGACGGCAATTCCATTGCCAGACACAACATGCCGCAAAAACTTTACTTCTTCTAGCCAAAACTCGCACTTACTCATCTTTGCATATAACTTCTCTTGTCTCAACGTTTGCAGTGCGATCTTCAAATGCTCAGCATGCTCTTCAAAACTCTTCAAGTAAACCAGAATGTCGTCAATGAAAATGTCACGCCCCGCTTCCCAAAATACGGAAAACGAGGGATGACTAGGCCAGCCATGCTCCTACGGTCAAGGAATCATCCCGCCGTAGTCACACTTCGGCTTCTAGCATTACATGGTAATCCGTAAATAGAGCACAGTATTAAAGGAATCACATCACTAATTTATTACATTAATATTCCATTGTTCACACATTACAGATAATAAGAACAAATACTAACCAAAGTCAATCTTACGATCACTTTTATGGAAAGCAGTAAATGAAGAAGGTACGCCAAACTATATCTTCGTGAACTCGAAGGATAGATACGTCTCCTGTGCTGGTCCTCCCGCGGAATCTGAGCATACATACTCAGGTCGTCAGAGCGACACAATAACAATATTATTGTAATAAGATGAAACAGGTATAAGAGGTAATACTAGTGTAAAAACAGTGCAAGTAATCACTATGTCACTATATGATGCAGAATGTGCTCTGTGTCCCTATCGGTCTCTAGGTCATGTTTGAAATCACATAGTGGAAGGAGGATCATGTTTAACAGGAGTCTCGTACATATCCGAGACAACGGCCCACATGCCCGGGACATAACCCTGTCAGCCGGATCGCTAGATCCTACCCTACATGTATCAGTATCACGGTTCGAATGATCATCCTCTAAAACACGGTCCCGCTAAATACGATACTCTTTCCACTTTGATTTCCCCTTTTTCCCCAGGTTTACACTATTTATGATCTTGATCTAGTCGTGTACAAGTATACCAATGGCACGGTTTTATCACTGTCCACTGTATCAATCACTGTCACGAATATTCACATTCCATTGGTGTACTCGTCACTCCTAAACCAACATCTATCACGCACGATAATGCATTGTCCACATGCACTAACACTGAGTATATGGCAAGTGTATGATATATGTATGTATGCTACCAATAAGCTCTGTATGTTATGAATCAACATGCATGTCATTAACTAAAATAAATTGCATGAATTAATATGTTAAGAATTCAGCAAAATGATACAAGTAAGATAAATAGAACACTCGGTCAGAAATTCATCAAAATTTGTTTCAGTTCAATCGGGATTCCGGTTTTCAAGATATAGCTGTTTCATTTTAAGTGCCCGCGGCTGGAAATTCAGTTTCAGAACTGAACGTCCGTTTCGCGACACGAATTGTACCCGGTTGGGCTCAGAATTTAGCGATGTTGCAGTTGAATGAAATCTAGGGTTTTGGATAAAGTATTTAACTCAACAGACGGATCCTCAATCGTATCTGTACGTTGAAAGTTATACACAGTTTAATCTCAGTATGTCATTTCTGAATCTGTTCTGGACAGTTATACGTTCTGCCCTTTTAAATACAGGTTAAAATAGCAAACGGCGATGAAACGGAATGGAACTACTTGTTTTGTTTAGCTAGAAGAATTATCTTTAATTTAATATAGAGTTCCGTAACATACGACTTCAGGAAACACAGTGACACAGGTCTTGGGACAGAACACAATAATCAGAAACGCTCTGGACTGCAGTCCAGAGTCACATTCCGATCTAATTATCATCACGGTTACAGAACAGAAATCATTGAAATTTTACATAGGGTTAAAGTTCGTCGAGTCATCTTCGATTTAAGCCCTCGAACTCATCATTCCAGTATTTATGTAATTTACGGTGATTTTATTCATTTTCAGATACGAGAAAATATTAGTTTTAACGGCATATTTGGGGGTATCAATTTTTGTCTCTAACAATCGTATTTTCCAGTGAGATTCATACACGATATTTATCATCAAATGGGCCAACAGAAAATATCAGTTTCCATCAAAATAAACTATTATAATGATTGGAGACTAGCATCGAACACTTAGGTCACATAATATATCGGTAGTCGGCAAATTTGTAAACTATGTGATTTAGGTTTGTATCACAACTATATTAGCATGAAGCAAGTAAACACTTGCCTGGAAACGTCTCGGGGTAGTACGGCAGCAGCGGTGTCACGAACGCGCGATGTACGCCGTAAAACGAATTGCGCGCGTTTGGCTCGCGATGCGGATTTTGCGTCGGAGTTGCCCGGAGCCGCCAAGTGCTTGCTGGAAGCGGAGGTGGTGCTCTGTGGTTGGCCTGGGACTTGCTGGGGTCGACGATGTCGGCGATGGTCGCTCCGGCGATGTGCACAGTGAAATGCTTGGAACAAAAGAATGGGTTTTGGAATTTTGAAGAGAGGGAAAGGTTAAGCAGTGGGGCTAGGGGATTGTGGTGATGGTGATGATGCTGAGGAGGTGGAGGTCGATGGGGTGTTTCAGATGAAGTGGGGGTTCGTCGGCGTCGATTTCAGACGGTGACCGAAGTTGGGTATGAGTGGGTTTGGGAGTGCAGGGGATGCTTGGCAGGGGCTCGGGTTGATGAAGGGTGGAGTCGTGGAGGGAGAAGGTTGGTGGAGGAGTGATCGAGGGTTGCCGAGGGGGTTGTCGAGGGTCGTCGCCGGCGGCGAGGTGAGGAAAAATGGTGCTCGGTGAGTTTCTTGTGAGGGAGAGAGATGAGGGATTCTGAAAAATGAGGGGAAGAGCGAGTGCGAAGAAGATAATGGAGATGAGGGGGTTGCGCGTCGCGGTCATAACGGCAGGAACGGGGGCATGGGCGTGGGCGTGAGGCGCGGCGGAGGAGGTGGATCGCGCGCGGGAATAGGGGAGAGCCGTTGGGGAGATGAACAGGAGTGGGGTAAGAAGTGGGCTGAGGATTTTAAAAAATATTCCCTTAACAAAATATTTGTGGGCCGAGAGAGGAACGGGCTGGGGGAAAAATAGATTAGGGATTTATTTTTAAAAGAAGTGGGCTGGTGAGGGAAGAATGGGCCGGGGTTAAAACTAAAGGGTTTATAAAAAAAAAGAGTGTGTGTGGGCTGAGTGATTGCGAGTGGGCCAGGGAAAAGGAAATAGGCCGGGAATTTTTATATGGAATTTATTAAGGAAAAATTTTAGTGGGCTGAGATAAGGCCTAGGGTTTTAAATAATGGGTTAAAGTAAGGTTGGGTTTTAAATTTAAAACGTTTTGCTTGTTTTAGTTTTGGGTATTAATTTAATTTGGCTTTTAGGGTTTGAACTATGATTTCAAAAGAGTTGGAAAAATAAGGTTTAAATATCAAGTTTAACAACCAATTAAAAATACGAAGGGAAGAAAAAGAAATCACTAGAATTCAGAAAATAGGAAACTTTATTTAGAATGGAAACGGGGATTTACATCATACCCCCCCTTAACAAAATTTCGTCCTCGAAATTTAACAAGGATACAAGGAGACAAAGTACTAAACAAAGAGATGTGGATAACGATCACGGATATCTTCCTCCTACTCCCAGGTGGATTCTCCTGGGGAACGACCGTCCCAAGACACTCGAACTAAAGGAATGATCTTATTCTTCAGCACTTTCTCTCTGCGGTCGAGGATGGTAGTAGGCTGCTCCTCGTACGACAGATCGGTACCCAAAACTAGCTCCGAATGGTCCAGGACATGGCTCTCATCCCGAACATAACGCCGCAACTGTGACACGTGGATGGTATTGTGCACACCAGCTAGTGATGGAGGCAAGGCCAGTCGATAGGCCACCTCTCCTACCCGCTCTAGCACTTCAAAAGGTCCGATAAAGCCGGGACTGAGCTTACCCCGACCTCCGAACCTAATAACTCTACGAGTAGGGGAAATCTTCAAGAACACATGATCTCCGACTTCGAACTCAAGTGCCCTTCTGCTGGTATCTGCCCAACTCCCTGAGCCGCCTTGATATGCTGTCTGATCATTTGTACCTTGTCGACTGTCTGAACAATAAGTTCGGGGCCCAGTAATTTTCGTTCCCCCACATCATCCCAACATACTGTGGATCGACACTTCCGCCCGTATAGTGCTTCAAAAGGAGCCATCTGAATACTAGCCTGATAACTATTGTTATAGGAGAACTCGACTAGATGCGGATGGTCCTCCCAGGAACCTTGAAAGTCCAACATACAGGCTCTCAACATGTCCTCGAGCGTCTGAATCGTACGCTCGGATTGTCCATCCGTCTGCGGGTGATAAGCTGTGCTGAATTTAAGGCGGGTACCCAAGCTCTCCTGTAAGCTCTTCCAAAAGTGCGACAAGAATCTGGTGTCCCGGTCTGACACAATGCTGACTGGAACACCGTGAAGTCGTACAATCTCTTGCATATAACTTTCTGCCAGTGATTCTGTCGACTGTCCCACCCGGAAAGGTAGGAAGTGTGCAACTTTTGTGAGGCGATCGACGATGACCCAAATGGCGTTATTTCCCCTAGGGCTCCATGGTAAGGCCGTCACAAAATCCATGGTAATGTGCTCCCACTTCCATTCAGGTACCGGCAATGGTTGTAACAATCCTGCTGTCCTCTGATGTTCCGCCTTCACCTGCTGACATACCAAGCACCTGGATACGAACCTGGCAATTTCCCACTTCATTCCGTTCTACCAAAAGTGCTGCTTTAGGTCCTGATACATTTTTGTACCTCCTGGATGCACAGAATAAGCTGAACTGTGTGCTTCAGCCAAAAATTCTTCTCGAACATCTCCCTTGGGTACGCAGAGTCTGCTACCGAATCTCAGAGAGCCATCTTCATGTATAATCAAATCCATTCTCAGTCTAGCTTCCACTTGCTCTCTGAACTTTTGCAATCGGGGACATCCGCTTGTGCAATCTTGATGCGATCCACCAGAGAAGATTGCACCTGTAGTTGCCAAAATTGACTGAGTGCGTTCGGCGTAACGACCTCAAGTTTAAGTCTCTGGAAATCCTCAATAATGCTCCTCTGATCGATCAACATCATGACCGCTGGTTTGCGACTGAGCGCATCTGGTACAACATTGACCTTCCCTGGGTGATACTGAAGGTCCAAGTCATAATCTGCCATTAGCTCCAGCCATCGGCGCTGCCTCATGTTTAGTTCCTTCTGAATGAAAACATACTTCAAACTTTTGTGATCTGTGTACACCTCCACTTTCTCACCCAAAAGATGGTGCCTCCAAATCTTCAACGCAAAGACTACTGCAGCTAGCTCCAAGTCATGCGTGGGGTAGTTCTTCTCGTGGTTTCTCAGTTGTCGAGAGGCGTAAGCAACCACTCGGCCGTGCTGCATTAGGACACAGCCTAAACCCTTCCCTGAAGCATCACTGTGTATCACCAAACCACCAGAATTATCTGGTACTGAAAGAATAGGCGCCGTGGTTAACTTCTGCTTTAGCGTGTCAAATGCCTGAGTGCACTCCTCTGTCCACATAAACGGTACGTCCTTCCGTGTCAGCCTCGTCAATGGTTCAGCGATTCTTGAGAAATCTTGGACGAATCTCCGATAATAACCTGCCAATCCCAGAAAGTTCCTGATCTCGGCCACTGACTTCGGCGTTGGCCCATCTCTGACAGATTCTATCTTTGCCGGGTCCACCGAGATGCCTTCGCCCGAAACAATATGTCCCAAAAACTGAACCTTGTCGAGCCAGAATTCACACTTGCTTAGCTTCGCATACAACTTCTCTCCCCGAAGAGTTTGTAGGACCGTGCGCAAATGCTCAGCATGCTCTTCCCAGGTCTTCGAGTAGACAAGTATGTCGTCGATAAACATAACGACAAACGTGTCCAAGTACTTTGCGAACACCATGTTCATCAAGTCCATGAATATTGCTGGGGCATTGGTAACACCGAACGGCATCACAAGGAACTCATAATGTCCGTATCGGGTCCTGAAAGCCGTCTTGCATACATCCTCGGCTGCTACTCTGATTTGATGATATCCAGAATGGAGGTCCAACTTCGAGAATACCTTGGCTCCACTTAGCTGATCGAATAGGTCGTCAATGCGCGGGATTGGGTACTTGTTCTTTATTGTGACCTTGTTCAGCTCTCGATAATCTATACACATTCGCAGCGATCCATCTTTCTTCTTTACTAACAGAACTGGTGCACCCCACCGTGAAGCGCTTGGCCGAATAAATCCCTTCTCCAATAGTTCTTCAACCTGCTTCTTCAATTCCGCCAACTCAACTGGTGCCATTCTGTATGGGGCTCTGGATACTGGGGCTGTACCTGGAATCAAATCGATTGAGAACTCCAAGGTTCGAGGAGGTGGTAGACCTGGTAGATCTTCGGGAAATACATCCAGAAAGTCCCAAACAATTTCTGGAACTGGGCTCTTATCAATCTCCATAGCTGTCGGTTCCTTAGGCTTGGCTCTATACTTAGCTGGCTCCAAAGATTCACTTCCGCCCTCGAAAATAAACTCCGGGTGATTGGGGATGCGGAAGATCACCTTCCTTGCATGACAATCGATAACTGCATGGAAATTGCTCATCCAATCCATCCCGAGAATTGCGTCGTAACTGCCTGTCCCGATCAGAAGGAAATTCGCATAGAATTCCCTGCCACACACTACAACTGGGCATAATCTACATTCTCGACTAGATATTATGATGCCATTACCCATATGAATTTCCCATCCCTTGGTTAGTGGTTCATGTGGTATTGAGTGTGTATCAGTGAAATGCTCAGACAAGAAACAATGCGATGCTCCCGAATCAAATAGTACTCTAGCTGGTAAGGAATGTACGAGTAGAGTACCTGTAACCACGTCTCCTGACGCCTCTGCCTGCTCGGCGGTCAAGGTGAAAGCCCGTCCCTGACCGCGACCTGTAAAGGGTTGCCTCTGCTCCTGCGGCCTCTGCTGTGGCGGTCCAAAACCTCCCTGTATCTCTGCTCGCTCAGGGCAACTGTTAATCCTGTGCTGACTGGAACCGCAAATCAAGCACTGTCCCTTGGCACGGCGACAGTCCTTCTGGGTATGCCCTCCTCTACCGCAATAGCCGCAAACTACGCCCTGTCTCTGGGGGCGATGCTGTAGTACGAACGGGCGCTTCATTTGTGTCGTTCCTGCTCTGTGAACCGGTATGGCTCCTCGAGAAGGCGCGTGGGTACGTGCTGGAACGACTGAGGGTCTTCTGAACTTGTTAATCAATTGCTCCTGAACTCTCGCCGCGTTGAGTACCTGTGCGAAAGTCTGCAAATCCAACGATGCAATCAATTGCTGCAACTCGAAATCTAACCCCTGAAGGAAGCGTCTGGCCCTGGTGGCCTCTGATTTGACCATGTATGGAGCAAAGCGGCTCAGACGGTTGAACTCTGCCGCATATACGTCCACTGGGCGTCCATTCTGCTTCAAAAGAATAAACCTTTCCTCCATTTCTGCCTTGGCTGTGGGAGGAAAATAATGATCTAGGAAGCACTCCTTAAACTTGCTCCATTCAATCGGCTCATCAAGTCTGCTTTCTTCTACCGACCACCATGTACGGGCTTCGTCTTCTAATTGAATCTTTATCACGTCCACTCTGTCTTCCTCTAGAACCCTGGCGGCTGTCAATAAATTCTCCATGTTCACCAGCCATTGCTCAGCCTTAAGGGGTTCAGCTAGCCCTGTGAATGCAGCTAGGTGTAACCGTCGGAAGTCTGATACGGTATCAGCCCTAGTCTGATAAGCTGGTGGAGTAGCGCCCTCGGGGGCGGTAATGAGTGCGGAGGGTCCTCCTGCGGCGGTAATCGCCCTGAGTCCCTTAGTGAGTAAATCTGTCTTTCTCTCCTGAGCTTCCGCAAGAGTGGTCAGTGCACTAAGTATTCTTTCCGTACGGTCCTGAGAGCTGGAGTCCGAGGAGGGGTCGTTCGGGGACGTCATATTACTGAAAGATTCAAAAGGATAGGATCAGATTAAAGGATGAAAATCAAGAGTAGTGAAACAAAAATAACGTAATACAGTATAGTTAATATTATCCCTTGATACTAAACACGGGTTCTGATACCAACTAAACCATGTCACGCCCCGCTTCCCAAAATACGGAAAACGAGGGATGACTAGGCCAGTCATGCTCCTACGGTCAAGGAATCATCCCGCCGTAGTCATACTTCGGCTTCTAGCATTACATGGTAATCCGTAAATAGATCACAGTATTAAAGGAATCACATCACTAATTTATTACATTAATATTCCATTGTTCACACATTACAGATAACAAGAACAAATACTAACCAAAGTCAATCTTACGATCACTTTTATAGAAAGCAGTAAATGAAGAAGGTACGCCAAACTATATCTCCGTGAACTCGAAGGGTAGATACGTCTCCTGTGCTGGTCCTCCCGCGGAATCTGAGCATACATACTCAGGTCGTCAGAGCGACACAATAACAATATTATTGTAATAAGATGAAACAGGTATAAGAGGTAATACTAGTGTAAAAACAGTGCAAGTAATCACTATGTCACTATATGATGCAGAATGTGCTCTGTGTCCCTATCGGTCTCTAGGTCATGTTTGAAATCACATAGTGGAAGGAGGATCATGTTTAACAGGAGTCTCGTACATATCCGAGACAACGGCCCACATGCCTGGGACATAACCCTGTCAGCCGGATCGCTAGATCCTACCCTACATGTATCAGTATCACGGTTCGAATGATCATCCTCTAAAACATGGTCTCGCTAAATACGATACTCTTTCCACTTTGATTTCCCCTTTTTCCCCAGGTTTACACTATTTATGATCTTGATCTAGTCGTGTACAAGTATACCAATGGCACGGTTTTATCACTGTCCACTGTATCAATCACTGTCACGAATATTCACTTTCCATTGGTGTACTCGTCACTCCTAAACCAACATCTATCACGCACGATAATGCAATGTCCACACGCACTAACACTGAGTATATGGCAAGGGTATGATATATGTATGTATGCTACCAATAAGCTCTGTATGTTATGAATCAACATGCATGTCATTAACTAAAATAAATTGCATGAATTAATATGTTAAGAATTCAGCAAAATGATACAAGTAAGATAAATAGAACACTCAGTCAGAAATTCATCAAAATTTGTTTCAGTTCAATCGGGATTCCGGTTTTCAAGATATAGCTGTTTCATTTTAAGTGCTCGCGGCTGGAAATTCAGTTTCAGAACTGAACGTCCGTTTCGCGACACAAATTGCACCCAGTTGGGCTCAGAATTTAGCGATGTTGCAGTTGAATGAAATCTAGGGTTTTCGATAAAGTATTCAACGCAATAGACGGATTCTCAATCTCATCTGTACGTTCAAAGTTATACACAGTTTAACCTCAGTATGTCATTTCTGAATCTGTTCTGGACAGTTATACGTTCTGCCCTTTTAAATACAGGTTAAAATAGCAAACGGCGATGAAACGGAATGGAACTACTTTTTTTGTTTAGCTAACAGAATTATCTTTAATCTACTGTAGAGTTCTGTAACATAAGACTTCAGGAAACACAGTGATACAGGTCTTGGGACAGAACACAATAATCAGAAACGCTCTGGACTGCAGTCCAGAGTCGCATTCCGATCTAATTATCATCACGGTTACAGAACAGAAATCATTGAAATTTTACATAGGGTTAAAGTTCGTCGAGTCGGATTCGATTTAAGCCCTCGAACGCATCATTCCAGTATGTATGTAATTTACGGTGATTTTATTCATTTTCAGATACGAGAAAATATTAGTTTTAACGGTATATTTGGGGGTATCAATTTTTGTCTCTAACAATCGTATTTTCTAGTGAGATTCATACACGATATTTATCATCAAATGGGCCAACAGAAAATATCAGTTTTCGTCAAAATAAACTATTATAATCATTGGAGACTAGCATCGAACACTTAGGTCACATAATATATCGGTAGTCGGCAAATTTGTAAACTATGTGATTTAGGTTTGTATCACAACTATATTAGCATGAAGCAAGTAAACACTTGCCTGGAAATGTCTCGGGGTCGCACGGCAGCAGCGGTGTCACGAACGCGCTATGTACGCCGTAAAACGAATTGCGCGCGTTTGGCTCGCGTTGCGGATTTTGCGTCGGAGTTGCCCGGAGCCGCCAAGTGCTTGCTGGAAGCGGAGGTGGTGCTCTGTGGTTGGCCTGGGACTTGCTGGGGTCGACGATGTCGGCGATGGTCGCTCCGGCGATGTGCATAGTGAAATGCTTGGAACAAAAGAATGGGTTTTGGAATTTTGAAGAGAGGGAAAGGTTAAGCAGTGGGGCTAGGGGATTGTGGTGATGGTGATGATGCTGAGGAAGTGGAGGTCGATGGGGTGTTTTAGATGAAGTGGGGGTTCGTCGGCGTCGATTTCAGACGGTGACCGAAGTTGGGTGTGAGTGGGTTTGGGAGTGCAAGGGATGCTTGGCAGGGGCTCGGGTTGATGAAAGGTGGAGTCGTGGAGGGAGAAGGTTGGTGGAGGAGTGATCGAGGGTTGCCGAGGGGGTTGTCGAGGGTCATCGCCGGCGGCGAGGTGAGGAAAAATGGTGCTCGGTGAGTTTCTTGTGAGGGAGAGAGATGAGGGATTCTGAAAAATGAGGGGAAGAGCGAGTGCGAAGAAGATAATGGAGACGAGGGGGTTGCACGTCGCGGTCGTAACGGCAGGAACGGGGGCGTGGGCGTGGGCGTGAGGCGCGGCAGAGGAGGTGGATCGCGCTCGGGAATAGGGGAGAGCCGTTGGGGAGATGAACAGGAGTGGGGTAACAAGTGGGCTGAGGATTTTAAAAAATATTCCCTTAACAAAATATTTGTGGGCCGAGAGAGGAACGGGCTAGGGGAAAAATAGATTAGGGATTTATTTTTAAAAGAAGTGGGCTGGTGAGGGAAGAGTGGGCCGGGGTTAAAACTAAAGGGTTTATAAAAAAAAAAAGAGTGTGTGTGGGCTGAGTGATTGCGAGTGGGCCAGGGAAAAGGAAATAGGTCGGGAATTTTTATATGGAATTTATTAAGGAAAATTTTTAGTGGGCTGAGATAAGGCCTAGGGTTTTAAATAATGGGTTAAAGTAAGGTTGGGTTTTAAATTTAAAACGTTTTGCTTGTTTTAGTTTTGGGTATTAATTTAATTTGGGTTTTAGGGTTTGAACTATGATTTCAAAAGAGTTAGAAAAATAAGGTTTAAATATCAAGCTTAACAACCAATTAAAAATACGAAAGGAAGAAAAGGAAATCACTAGAATTCAGAAAATAGGAAACTTTATCTAGAATGGAAACGGGGATTTACAGAAAACCACGATAAACTGGTCCAAGAACGGTGAAAAGATTCGGTTCATCAAGTCCATGAATACTGCCGGCGCATTCGTCACTCCGAAGGGCATCACTAAGTACTCGTAATGTCCATACCGAGTTCGGAACGCCGTCTTGCAAATATCTTCGGTTTTCACTCGGACCTGATGATATCCGGATCGCAAATCCAGCTTCGAGAATACCCTCGCGCCACTAAGCTGCTCGAAAAGTTCGCCAATGCGAGGGATCGGGTACTTGTTCTTAATAGTCACCCGGTTTAATTCTCGATAGTCGATGCACATCCTTCTTGTGCCATCCTTCTTCATTACTAGAAGAACTGGAGCTCCCCAAGACGAGTTACTGCTTCGAATCCAACCTTTTTCAAGCAAATCAGCAACCTGTTTCTTGACTTCTTCCAACTCTACTGGTGCCATTGGATAATACGCTTTGGATATTGGCGCTGCACCAGGATTAAGATCAATTGCGAACTCCACGTCTCGCTTCGGCGGTAATCCTGATATATCTTCAAACACGTCCATAAAATCACGAACAACAGCCGGTTCTTCACTTCCATCAACTTCCATTGCTGCAAGAATACCATTGGTCGACCTAGCTCTAAACTCGACTGGCCCGACAGAACTGCTTCCTCCAGTGAAGGTAAACTCGGGATGTTCAGGAATCAGGAAAATTACCTTTCTTGCCCTACAATCAATGTGAGCGTGGAAAGTGCCAAGAAAATCCATTCCCAAGACGACTTCGTAGCTGCCCGTATCAATCACCAAGAAATCTGCAAAAAGCTCCCGTCCGCACACAACAACTGTACAATCTTTACATTCCCTACTAGCTATGATTTTCCCATTTTCAGTGTGTATGTCCCAGAAACTAGACAGGGTCATGCAGGCAATCGAGTGTGTAGTTAAAAACTTGGATGACATAAAAAAATGGGATGCACCAGAATCAAATAACGCTAATGCGGGAAAACCACGAACGAGTAGAGTACCTGAAACAACTTCTCCTGACGCCTTAGCTTCTTCTGCTGTCAAGGTAAAAGCTCGAGCCTGATTAGGTCCTTGAGTCAGTTGTTTCTGTCCCTGGAACGGTCTCTGTGGAGGCTTCTGAAAATTATCTCTCGTACGAAGCTTCGACGGACAAGCACCAATGGCATGATCAGCCGCTCCACAAACCAAACAAAGTCCCAGCCTCCTTCGACAATCCTTTTGCATGTGACCAGGTAAATTGCAATAGTTACAGGTCATGCTCTTTCTTCGATCAACGATCACTGGCTTCTTCATGGGTGCTACACCTCGATGGTCCACTGGAATACCTCTGCGACCATGAGCTCGGTTAGGTACAAATGCTGGCTTCCTTACCGCAACTGCTGTCTGCTGCAAACTCCCCTTCATCCCACATAAACTCTGCTGCTCTCGGGCTGCCGCAAGTACTTGTGAGAAAGTGGTCAAACCCAGGGAGACAATCTGCCGCTGGATGTCCACATCCAAGCTGCGCATGAACCTTCGTGCCCTGTCTGTATCGTTGGCAACTAAAGATCCAGCGAATCTACTTAGTCTTGTCCATTCTGCTGCATGCACATCTATGGGTGCTCCCTTCTGCTTTAGCCCGATAAATTTCTCTTCCATTTCCTCCCGTGCAGTCCACGGGAAGAACTTCTCCAGGAAACTCTTTGAAAAATCCACCCACTTGATCGGCTTGGGCAAACGGTTCTCCTCCACAAGCCACCATTCTCGGGCGTAGTCCACTAACTGAATGCGTACCGCATCAACTCTTTTATCATCTGGAATCTGTGCTACAATAAGCAAGTTTTCTGTGTCCACCAGCCACTGCTCTGCTGGTAACGGTTCCTCCAAACCAGTAAATGTAGACGGACCCAAATGTCTGAAATCTGCTACGGTCCCTACTCGGTCAACTGGCTTAGCTCCAACATTGTTCACAGACTACTGAACGATCTGCAAACTTTTCTGAAACGAGTCCGCTTGCTGCTGGATCAGCTCGGTCTGTTTCTTTTGATTCTCCAGCATTCCTCTTATCACTCCAAGCATGGAGGCTTCGTCCACACGCCTTTGGTACGTCTTCAAATTCTTACCAGCCATATTCCTGAAATCAAAACACCCAACATTAGCATGATGATATATTCAATATATAGATCAAGGGTAGAACTCCAAGATACTTAAATAGAGTGCCGCATTGTAACTATGCCGCGGTATCATAGCCACAATTACATAACTCCACCCAAGTCGCCTAAGTCCTAGAGATAACAAGGAATCAGGTTTTCGAGTTGATATGCAAAGAAAGTTTGCACATCGTAAAAGATATAATCAGGAAGAATGTGATTCAAGAATGGTAAATGGCAAGGTGGCAGGACATGTTTCCTAAACACGGTTATTCTGATTCGTGTATTGGGTACCATACCCAACTACAAAAGAATCAACCCGACTAACCTATAGCTCTGATACCAAAAGAACCATGGCACGCCCCGCTTCCCAGAGTACGCTAAAAGGGGCACGTGACATAGCCAACCATGCTACCTGTGGGTAGGGAGTATCCATCCACAGTCACATTACGGCTGTAGAGATATCAAGAACAAAATAAAACTATCTAAAACATGTCCATAATCCAAGATAACATGAGTCAATAATAAATAAGTGCGGAAGAGAAAGATCCAATAAAAAATAACTGGAATGTATGTCCCATAATGCGGGCTCACATCAGGAAATAAATGCATGAAAGAAAACTAACTACTGTTGACACTCACAGCTCAGCCTGTCGGCTGAAGTACTCCTGTTCGGGCTGCGACAGCGGTACAGAATCTGGGCCATGCAAAACCCAGACATCAGCGCGTCAAGTCATCAAGTAATAACATAATAAACAGGCAATGCGAATATAAACATGAATAAAGCAAGGGTAATAATAATATGAATCAGAGCAGTGCAGGGTAGTGTGCAGTGGGTGAACTAAACTGTGCTATCAGGTTCTCTGTTCTAAAGTCTTTGAAACCAAATTGATGAATCATCGATGTAACTCAAAAGTACCCCGGACATACCCGGGACCACGGCCACAATATTCTCGGCTGCAGCCGAGACATGCCGCTAGGCACAAAACAGGAATGTGTACACTCGATAGTATCCCGTACATACCCGGGACCACGGCCACAATATTCTCGGCTAAACCGAGACATGCCGCTAGGCACAAAACAGGAATGTGTACACTCAGGACAGGTAGTGAACTGTCGAGTTACAAGTCAGGTTTCACCTTTGATTTCCCCATACCCCCAAGTTATATGTGCAAGTCAAGTCAGGTATCCCGAAATCAAGAAACTAATGCCAACACAGGATCAGATAAACAGGTTTGTCTGGATAGACAACAGGAATGGTCCATGAGAACTACATGTCAGGTTTGTTGGCATTAGACACAAGATCAGGTAACGGATCAGGTCATGGTGCATCAGGTTAGGTCAAGCAGTGTACGGTACCATGTCGGGTCAATCAATATGCATGTAGCAAGTCAGGTCAGGTTTTAAACGATAACATAGGTGTGCTCACAATCAGTTATATAATCAAGCATGGTTATCAACAACATGAGATAAGCAAAGAAATAAGCAATAGGCAGATTCACTGAATTAGCAGTCCAGTTGTCAGTCGTGTCACAGAGATGATTTCAATGTAATGCGAATGCAGTACGACAATTATGGCCTTTTAATCATGTTAACAAGTTTAAGCACTTTAGAGGTGCAAAGATTTATATAAAGGTTCAATACAACTATTACAGGTTAAAATGCATACGGATGTCCGAATGGAACAAAACTGTAGATATAAATGCCATAAGCTATGTCAATATTAAAAATGTGATTAAACGGGTAAATGTGGTTATTAGGTCAATTGCAAACTGTAGGTTCCAAGTTTAAAGATGAAATGATATATAACAATATTGTACATGAAAAAGTGGGAAATTAATACCAAAGTTAAATTGCGGGTTTTATGGTGTCATTAATTATAAGTAAATATTGTTTAGCATGTAGCAAGGGTTACTTGCCTCGATGGGTCGCGAACCGGGAAAAACGGAACGTAGAACGTCGGCGGGGAAACTCGCGACTGGCGCACGGTTCACGGAATGAACCCAAACGACGAACAATGGAACTACACGGGTCAGGGTACCTCGCTGGAACGTCGGGTCACGTCGTCGGTATCGTCGGATTCCGGCCGAGGAATGAACAGTGAATGTCAAAACTGGAATCAAGAAAGGAAAAGAAAAACAGAGAAGAAAGGAGGTAGGATCATAGAAGGGGTGCTCACGATGATCCTTGGGACGGGTGGTGACGGTCGACCTCGTCGACGGAGCTCCGGCGGCCAGCCAACAGTGACCGCGACAGGAATCTGCATTTCAAGAAAACCTCAACAGAGAAGGGAAAAAGGGAAGAAACGAAAAGTGGAAGGGAGCAATGCTCACTGAGGGGGGTGCTTGCGAGGCCGAGGCTACGGAGGCGAGGCCGTCGGCGGCGACAGATCAGGGGGTGTGTGCAGGAGTGCGCGGCCGCAGTGATGGTGTAGGGTGCACGGGAACGTGGGGAAAGGAGGAAGAGGGGGCTTGGTGAGGTGAGGATGAGGAGGCGAGGGTGTTGGTGACGGCGTCGTCGGCGTTGGGGCTGCAGCGGCGAAGATGGAGGTGGCGGTAGCTAGGGTTTGCTGGGGGTGATGGGTTCGCGTTATCTTAAAAAGAAAAGGAGGGGAGAGAGAGAGATTTAAATATATATAGGAGAGAGGGAGAGATACGGGGGAGAGAGGAGAGAGAGAGACGGGGAGAGAGAGAGAAGAGAGGAGAGAGATAGAGAGAGACGGTGAGAGAGAGAGAGATGAGAGTGGGGCCCACGGAAAATAAGGAAGAGGTTTTGATTGGCTGGCGAATTAGTTTGTTAGGAAAAATTTTTATATTAAAGATTTATTAGATACGAAATAATATATAGTTAAGGAAATATTCGATGGTTAAAAAATATAATAAAATTTGGGATTTTGGCGCAAAGTAAAACATTTCCAAATCGCGCCCGGGTCAGGTCCAAAAATTTGAAATTGAAATAATAGAATTTTAAGCGGGATCCAAAATTTAAAATGAAGTGTTTTATGATCAAAAAGCATACCCCCAAAACGGACACACGTACGTGCGCGTAGCCGTCCAAACTTGCCCGTTTCACTGAACGGGATGAGGACACGATGCACGGACGCTACAACAGGGTTAGGGGTGTCAAGTAGGCCAAGTTGAATATTTTTAATTTTACTTTAGATGCCAAAAAATTGTTATATGCAGAAATGAATTTGCCGGGTAAAATTTACAGTAAGTAACAATCAAGCAAGATAAATGAAATGAGTGTCACACTACGTTCAAACGGTAACTGAAATTAGTAGCATTGGGCTCGGGTGTTACAGTTATACTAACGTAGTTGTTTGTAGTTTGGTACAGAATGTATCAGTGTATACGAGAGGAGTCCAACTATCCCGTGGACTATGGGAAATGGAAAGTACAAGGCCCCATCAAAACCCACAGGACAACGGCACATATGTTCGGTAGGTGTCTTTTAGTGTCCATCATCGTGCCACTTCTAATGCATTCCGTACCAATTACCCCGTTAAACCCCGTAATGTATATTATATAGATTGTAGTTATCAGACTTACCGAGACCATGGATATAAGTTGTTCATGTAAACAGGTTCAGGAATATAAACAAGTAGTCATGTAATCAAGTCAAGATATAGCCATGGTTCGGTCAAGTCAAGTCATGTTGATACTGGTATTCAGGTTCAGGTTCAAGTATACATGTTGGTATATTGGATTCATGTTGAATTGGATTCATGTTTATATTGGATTCATGTTTGGATTGGATTCTGGTTGGATTCAGATTGAGTTAGACTCAGATTAATTTAGACTCAGAGTTGAGTCAGACACTTTAAACAGAATTGTGATCCTGAATTAGTTTAGGAGTTATCGATAACTACTGCACATGGATGGCAGGATTTGTGTCTTTTTCCAAGACAATTACCATTGATAATTCCGTTAAGTTTTTCTACCTTAAATAGGCAAGCACTCACTTTCTCTGGCTCCCTAAGGCTCAAGAGAATTGATCCCGCTTAAACCTATATTTACTAAAGTCCTTAATTGTAATTTTATATAACTCGAGGGGGTTTTATAAAAAATATTTTATATACATTCAAAATAAATCTCGAGTAATTATTTATGTTCTTTAGGGTTTTCATGGATGTGAGTTTTAAAGAGTGAGCTATATTAGTGAATATTTACATAGCTTGAATAGTTCAAGATATTTAAGTGTAAAACTTGTCTTTTGGATAACTTGAGGGTATTTCGGTGAAACTTGTCATTCTTTTATTTTTTTAGAAAACATGAAATTTTATTATATCTTTACAATATGTGGTTTTAATAATATTTATATATTTATAAAAGTTAATTTTATTATTAAATAGAAAATGTCATTTTTCTTAAAAACCGTATTAAAAATCTTTCGAAACCGAATGCTCCGTGAAGAGGTTTGCATCTCGCTCTACCAGCCCGAGAATGTGCAATAATCCGCACCATCCAATAGCGGGTTCCCCAAAATAGGTTGTAGAGGCATAATCGTAAAGAATTTTGATAACACCATTCAAAGAAAACCGAGTTTTTATAGTTTATGGTATTTTGATGAAATGTTGTAATCGCCACGATATATATTTCAAAGAGAATCGTGCTATGGAATCATGTGTGTTGTGAAGGGTAGGTCATTATCCCGTGATGTTTTTTAAAGGTAATAGCAAGCAAAACAAATAAATATAGTCGATACAAAGTTCATGGTATTTAAAGGTAAAACTCAATTTAAAGTTGTTTAGCATGATGATTTAGGGTGAAAGTTATTATAAACTTTAGTTTTATGATTAACAAGCAATGTATAGGAATATGAATAAGCAATTTCTTAAGAAAAATTATAGTTTCAACGATTTTAGAATCAAATGCTGGTATAACTCCACTTACCGACATATTTTATAAAAAAGACTTTTTATGTAGAAAGAGAAGAAGGGGGTGGGACTTACTAGCTAGAAGGGTGAAGATAAGGTAGAAGAAGATCATGTAGTCGCCGTGGCGTCGCGGGGTCGCCAGAATTGCTTCGTTTCCTCGCCGGAAGTTGACCTTAGGCTAACTCCACTTCTACTCCACTTGTACTTAGAAAAATTTGATAATTTTGGTTAGGGATTTCAAAATGAGGAGGGGTTAGGGTATGGGGTTGTATTTATAGTGTGGAATTAGAGTTTTAGAATTGAAAGAATGAATTAAAATGTATTTAAAATTGGATTAATTGGAAAATTGAATTCTCTGTTAAATTGCAGGGAAAACAAACAGTGGGTAAAGGGGGTAGGCCAAAGGTCTTGTGTGCAGAGCACGGGGGTTATTGGCTACGGGGGGGCCGATGCCGCCGGCCCAATGCCAATCTCGCCGGCCAAGTGGTGGAATCAGGGGGTTGGATGCTTGCCACGTGTCCTCTTCAGTACATACAACATTTTGCACATGTTAGATTTCTCTGACTTTTCATTTCTATGTGCAGTGCACGTGTAAACTTTTGGGCTTCCAAAAAGTTTAAAAGACAGGAAAAATAATATGTGGCTGATGGGATTCGAACACAGGGGCTATGTTACAGCAGTGAAAGATTTTACCAATGAGCTACAAGTTGTTTCTTGCTGTACTTAAACAAGAATAACTTTTAAATTGTGCTCAGGCTTGCAAACTCCTTTCTGTACTTTAAGAAGAAAAAATTTTGTACAGAAAATTCAGGGTCGTTACAAGTTCATTCATTTACAACAAGGCTCGATGTGGGTCAAGTCTATGGATGAATACGATGCTGAGTTTACCATGCTTACCAGGTAAGATATTGTCTCAATATTCAAATTCCTGATTTCACTCATTACACTGCTAACACAATGTCGTAACAGGTTCGCTGCACACCTGATTCCTACTGCTGAGATCCGGGCACGACGATTTCATTAAGGGTTGGATCTAGAAATCCAAGCTGCACTCGCTACGGGGGATTTCCCAACCCATGAGCTTGCTCTGAAGGCTGCCCGACGATATGAGGCAGTTGTGAAGAAGAAGAAGAGAAGACCGCAAATTGCCGGTATGAAACGCCCTACCACACAAATGGCAGGAGGAGCCTCTTCTAGGCCGACATTTGCACCCAGGAGACCGGGAGGAACATTTAACCAATCTAGTACAAACCTTTGCTTCTACTGCAAGAGGACTGGACACCTGGCGAAGGACTGCAGGCGTGCAAATGGCCTGTGTTTAGTTTGTGGCGCATCTGCTCATTCTATAGAAGCATGTCCATACCGTTTCAACACAGCTCCAGCACCCCGACCAGAAATCACGATCCCACGGCGGCCAGCTATTCAGGCTCCTACACCCCGACTAGCTCTACCTGCACCACCTCCACGTGGATTTCCTGCACAATCTCAACGTCAGTTCCATCAGGCACAGAGGAACATGCCTCAAGGGCGGAGAAACTTGCCCTAGGGACAGAGGAATGTACTACGACGTCAGGCTTTTACGATGACAGTCGAGGAAGCCAAAGCCACATGCCAAGTAATCACCGGTAATTCCCAATCCTTTCACATCTTTTCAAATCCTTGTATATCTCTTTAACTTTTCCTATATCTAAACCCAACCTCACACAACTTAGATACTATACTAGTAGCCACCCTTCCTGCTCGACACTGGAGCGTCACACCGCTTCATGTCGCAACGATTCGTGAGAACGCATGCGATTCCCGTGAAGCCACTCATTTCAAGCTGGAATGTCAGTTCCAGGAATGGATTCTTGAAAGCAACTATGGGATTTGATCAGTGTCCAGTTGTAGTTTGCGGACGAGAATTCTATGCGAATTTCAAGGTACTGGACATCCCAAACTTCGATGTTGTGTTGAGAATGAAATGGCTGGGAGTTTTCTATGATACAATTGACTGCCGTCAAAGGAGGGTAGTATTTGAGATACCAGATCACCCAGTCTTCAACTTCAAGAGTGGAAATAGAAATTTGGAGCAAGGAATATTTTGTTCTAAGCCAAAGAATGCAGAAGTGTTTACTCTACCGGCGGAAGAAGAAAAGCCAAAAGTAGCTCAAGAGTTCGAGGATGTGTTCCCTGAAGATATATCAGGTTTGCCTCCTGATCGAGCTCTTGAGTTTAGCATTGACTTAATACCTGGTGCGGAACCTGTAATCAAAGCTCCGTACAGATTAAGTCCAGAAGGATTGAAAGAGATTCACATTCAGTTGGACGAACTCCTGATGAAAAGTTGGATTCGTCCCAGTACTTCAAGTTAGGTATCTCCAGTTTTGCTCGTGAAGAAGAAAGAAGGTTCATATAGGATGTGTATAAACTACCGAGCTCTGAACGAAGTGACGATTAAGAACAAGTATCTACTACCTCGCATCGATGATCTTTTCGATCGGTTAAATGGGTCTTGTGTATTTTCGAAGCTAGATCTTCGTTCGGGTTATCATCAGGTGAAGGTCAAAGAGTCCGATATTCCGAAGACGGCGTTTAGGACTCGATATAGTCATTACGAGTATCTTGTAATGCCATTTGGAGTGACCAATGCACCTGCCATCTTTATGAATCTGATGAACCAAGTTTTCCGAGAGTACTTAGACATGTTCGTTGTCATCTTCATCGACGACATCCTGGTGTATTCAAAGAATCGGAAAGAACACACCGAGCATTTACGGATTGTCTTGGAGACATTACAACAACATCAGCTCTATGCCAAGTACAGCAAGTGTGAATTTTGGCTAGATCAAGTCGGATTTCTCGGACATATTGTTTCAGGCGAAGGAATCTCAGTAGATCCAGCTAAGATTTCAGCTGTCAGCGAATAGCTGACACCAAAGACAGTGAAAGATATACGAAGTTTCTTGGGATTAGCAGGATACTACCAACGATTCATTGAAGGCTTTTCGAAGATTACAGCACCCCTGAGATGAAGCATTCGTGTGGTCAGAAGCATGTGAAAACACTTTTGTAAAACTCAAGACAAGATTAACTTCTGCTCCTATTCTCGTAATACCGGATCAATCTGGAGGATTTGTTGTGCATTGTAATGCGTCCGGTAAGGGATTAGGATGTGTTCTACACCAGCATGGAAAAGTTATGGCTTTTGCATCAAGACAGCTGAAACTTCATGAGCGCAACTATCCAACACATGATTTGGAGTTGGCAGCCGTTATCTTCGCACTTAAGATTTGGCGCCACTATCTTCTGGAAGAAAGAATGGATATATATACTGAACACAAGAGTCTGAAGTATGTATTTACTCAGAAGGAATTGAACATGCGGCAGAGAAGATAGCTAGAACTCATGGCGGGCTTCGACATCAACCTACAGTATCATCCCGGGAAGGTGAATGTAGTTCCTGATGCACTTAGCCGCCAGCCATTGGCAATGAATCTCACTGCTCAGTGGAAGCTATAGCAGGAATTGCACGGATTAGCAATCGAATTAGTTATGTCAGGTAACGCTTCGTATTTGATGAACTTACAAGTCCAGTCTACTCTTATCAATCAGATCAAGGCAGCTCAAACAAATGATGCCAAGTTACAAAAGATCCGAGAACAAGTAGAAAGTGAACTACGAACCGATTTTATCATCCACGAAGATGGATCCTTGAGATATAGAAGTCGATTGTGTGTACCACACGGCCCAGTTCGAGAAGAGTTGATGAAAGAAGCTCATCGTTCTCCTTATTCTGTACACCTCGGTGGTACGAAAATGTACAAGGATCTACGGCAACACTACTGGTGGTATGGAATGAAGCGCGAAGTAGCCAGAAGCGTAGCCAAGTGTTTGGTGTGTCAGTAAGTGAAAGATGAATATCACAGTCTACTTCAACCGTTACCAATCCCAGAATGGAAATGGAAGCACATTACCATGGACTTCATGACTGCCTTTCTTCACAGCACGAAGGGTAACGACGCAATATGGATTATTGTGGATCGACTCACCAAGTCGGCTCACTTCATCCCATTTCGAGTTGGCCAATCTACCGAGACATTAGCAAAGAAGTACATGGAGGTAAGTATAATTCTAAAGTAAGATTTAAACCTTCAAAATGTACTATATTGATACCATGAACTCATGCAGGAGATTGAGAGATTACATGGAGTACCAGTTTGCATCGTCTTCGATCGTAATACCAGATTCCGAACACAATTTTGGAAAAGTCTGCAAGCTAGCCTAGGAACGAGTCTGATCTTCAGCATGGCTTACCATCCACAAACGGACGGACAGTCCGGGCGAACAATTCAGATTCTGGAGGACATGCTAAGAGCTTGTATGTTAGACTTCGGAGGTTCGTAGGAAGATCACCTACACCTTGTGGAGTTTGCATACAACAACAGCTATCAAGAGAGCATTGGAATGTCACCATTTGCAGGACTTTACGGAAGGAACTGCCGTTCACCACTAAGTTGGGACGACGTTGGAGATCATGAACTCCTTGGACCAGATCGTGGCAACTGTGGACGTAGTTCGCACGATCAGGAAAAGAATCCGCATAGCTCAAGATTGACAGAAGCATTAGGCTGATGCAAAGCGCCGACACCTGGAGTTCCAACCTGGAGATCATGTTTTTCTGAAAATATCTCCAAACAGAGGAGTGATCCGCTTTGGATAGATGGGTAAGCTCAGTCCCAGATACATAGGACCGTTCGATATTCTCGAACGAGTTGGAGAAGTGGCTTACCGTTTAGCACTACCACCCTCATTGGAAGGAGTGCACAACGTGTTCCACATATCCCAGCTATGAATGTGAGCAACCCCAGCCATATCCTTGATCACTTAGAGCTCACAGTCCAGACTGACCTGACTTGCAAGCAACAACCCGTTGAGATCCTGGACCGAAAGGTGAAGACACTGCGGAACAAGGAAGTAAACTTGGTCCGAGTGATGTGGAGAAAAGATTCGCCAAGAGAATCAACGTGAGAACGAGAAGAAGACATGCGTGCAAGATACCCTCACTTATTTGTAAATTAGTCCTTATGTAAATGTAAATTTCTAGGACAAAATTTTTATAAGGAGGGTAGAATGTAACGACTCTGAATTTACTGTACGGAATTTTCCAGTTTAATGTACAGAAAATGAGTTATACAGCCTGAGTTTGAGTTATAAGTAAATTTTGTTAAATAACAGTAAGAAACAACTTGTAACTCATGGTAAAACCTTTGCACTGCTGTGACGTAGCCCCTGTGTTCGATCCCCATCAGACACATTATTTTTTTCTGATTTTTCTTTTTAACTTTTTGGAAGCCTAAAATTTACACGTGCAATACACAGAAAAAATAAAAAGTCAGAAAAATAAAACATGTGGAAAATGGAGTAAACACTGAGTTGAACACGTGGCACAAATCCAGAGCCCCAAAGTCCTAGATCGGCCAGCGGAAAGCCAATATCAGCTGGCACCGACAGTTGAACCGAGCCCAATGAGGCCCAGACTCTGCACACTTGACTCTTCCCTTATCCCTAACTCCCCTGCACTGTTTGATTTCCCTGCAATCAAACAGAGACCCTTCATTTCACAATTTATAACAATTTTAATACATTTTAACTCACCATTTTAATTCCAAAACCCTAATTCTCCACAGTAAATACCATCCCACACCTTGGCTCAGCATCATTTTGAATTTCAAGCCAAAACGCTCAAAAAATTTCTAAGTACAAATGGAGTAAAATGGAGTTAGCAAGCGGTCAACTTCCGACGAAGAATCGAAGCTATTCCGAAGCTCCCGCGACGCCACGACGACAACGTTCTCTTCTTATACCTTTTATTAAGCTTCCTAACCTTTAAGTCCCTCTCAATCTCTTTTCTTCTTCATTGACTTATATTGATAAGTGGAGTTAATGCCGATATCTATTTCTAAACCTTTGAAATTTACCTTTTTCCTATATATTGTTTATCCAAATTCTTACACAATACTTGTAATCTTAATTATAAATGTTTAGAATAAATTTTAACCTAGAATTCCATGCAAAATAACTTTAATTTAAGTTTTTCATTTAAATACCATGAACTTTAAATACCATCTTTTTTAGTTTTGTTAAAACAATACCTTTAGGAAAACTTCACGGGGTAATGACCTACCCCACACGCACGCATGGTTCCATAGCACGATACCTCTTTTATGTGAATTTTTGTTACGAAGACATTATTACAAGAAAATACCACTTACTATAAAAACCGGATTTCTTTTAAACGGTGTTTTAAATTCCTTTACGATTATACCTCTATAACCCTCTTTAGGAGACCCGCTAATGGATGGTGCAGATTATCGTACATTCTTGGGCTAGTAGAGCGAGATGCAGACCTCCTCACGGAGCATTCACTCTCGAAAGGTTTTAAATACGGTTTTTAAGAAAAACGAATTTTCTAAATAAATTAAAAAAATTAATTTTTAATAATCATATAAAAATTACAAATCCTTATTTTCAAAATATAATAAATTTTTTTTAAAATGAAAGATTAACCAGTTTCAATAAAATACCATCAAGTTACCAAAAGACAACTCTTTTCAATAAAATACCATGAACTTCCAAAATTAATTGTTTATCACTAAAATTCCTAAAATCCTTAAAACTCATGCCCATGAAAACCCTAATAATATAAATAACCCCTCAAGGTTTATTTTTAACTATATTATAATATTTTTCTTAAAACCTCCTCGAGTTATATAAAACAATATTTAAGGACTTTAGTAAATATAGGTTTAAGCGGGATCAATTCTCTTGAGCCCCAGAGAGCCGAAGAAAATGATTGCTTGCCTATTTAAGGTAGACAACATAACGAAGTTATCAATAGTAATTGTCTTGGAAAAAGACACAAATCATGCCGTCCATGTGCGCTTGTTACTGATGACTCCCGAACCTAATTCAAGATCTAAATCAGTTACAAGTGTCTAACTCAGTCAGAGTCCATTTCAAACCTGAATCCAAAGTCAAACATGAATACATGAATTTGAACTTGAATACTTGAATTCAAACACCAATATCAAATATGAATACTTGACTTGACTTGACCGAACTATGGTTATAACTTGACATGACTACTTGAATACATGAGTACATCCTGAACCTGATTACTTGAACAATTTGTATCCATGGTTTCAGCAAGACTTGTAAATATACTCTATACAATACATTATGAAAGGATAACGGGGTAGATTGGTACGGAATGTATAGCGTGGTACGAGATGGTCACTTAAAAGACACCTATATGAACTCTCGTGCCGTTGTCCCATGGGTTATGACGGGGCCTTGTACTACATGTTATCATAGTCTACGGGATAAGATGGACTACTCTCGTATACATAAATACCTTATGTACCAAGCTAGAAACAACAATATTAAAATAACAATTATATACATATACAATTTTACAGTTTCATTTAACATTACTTGTTCTATTCCATTCCTTCTTTTGGGACTTATCGAGCGCTAGTTCGTTGACGTCATTCCTGTCTTTACTTTCTTTGGAATATTTGTCACGCCCCGCTTCCCAGTGTACGGGTAAGGAGGCGCGACAAGGCCCGCTACGTATTTACTCAGAAGTAAACACGCTAAGCGTAACTAAACAATATAATAAAGTACACAAGAAAATGACAGGAGCTGTAAATGAACAGCAACTTTTATTTATTAAACATTCTTTACAATACAACTGAAAAGTAAATACAATGATGAAATCAATGCCTAAACAATGGAATGAACATGAAAGTAAATTATGTACAAGAGTTTAGAGCTCGGGGTCCTCGCTGAACTGATCCAAGTCCTCTGAACTGGGCTCTATCTCGAGTGAGTCGGATCCACCTGACAACATTCCAAAGAAAGAAGAGAGAAGGAATGTTATCAGCGAATAATCGCTCGGTAAGTCCCCAAAAAATGTAGAGATAGAATAGACAGAAAGATTATAACTGTATACTATTTGATTGTTATGTTAACGCAGTTGTTTGTACCTTGGTACAGAATATGCTAGTGTATACGAGAGGAGTCCAACTATTCCGTGGACTAAGGTATACGGAGCACAAGGAACCGTTAAGCCACGGAACAACATCAATGGATATTCAGGTTAGGTGTATTAAAGTGACCATCTCGTACCACTTCTAACACATTCTGTACCAGTCTACCCCTTTAAAAAAATCGTGATGTACTATGTATTGATTTGTATTGTTTTGTTTAATAGAGGTACGACTTGCCGAAATCATGATATCATGTAAACAGAATGGATATAAATGGATAGTCATGTAATCAAAGTATATCCATGGTTCATGTTGATATAGATTGAATTCTGGTATAAATGGATTCATGTTGAAATGGAGTTAATAGATCGATTGATTCAGATTAGACTGAGACACTGTCTGAGTCAGACACTTTAAAATGAATTGAAGTCCTGAATTAGTTTTGATGTTATCGGTAACTGCTGCACATGAACGGCAGGATTTATGTCTTTTTCCAAGACAATTACAGTATTGATAACACTGTTTTTAGTTTGTCTACCTTAGATAGGCAAGCACCCAAATTCTTCGGCTCCCTGAGGCTCAAGAGAACTGGTCCCGCTTAAACCTATATTTACTAGGGTCCTTATTGTAAATTAATATAACTTGAGAGGGTTTTATGAAAAATAGTTTTGATATGTTTTCAAAATAAACCTCACGTATTTATTTATCGTCTTTAGGGTTTTCATAATTGTAATTTTTATAAAGTGACATATTCTAGTGGATATAAACCTAACTTGAATAGTATATGGTATTATAGTGTAATTTGACTTGTATTGAAATGTGATGGCATATTCATGATTTTTTGTGATTCTTCTCTTTTGATTAGAAAACATGGAATATATATTATATTTAAAATAGATAATTTAATAATATTTATATATATATATATATATATATAATTATAAAAAATAGAATTTATTTATTAAATAGAAATCACGTTTTTCTTAAAAAATTGTAATAAGAATTCCATCGAGATCGAATGCTCCGTGAGGAGGTCTGCATCTCGTTCTACTAGGTCCGAAGATGTGCGATAACCCGCACCATCCCGATCGGGGTCCCCCAAAATGGGTTGTAGAGGCTTATTTGCAAGGAATTATTTAATACACTTTTAAAGAAAACGGTTTTTGAAAGTTTATGGTATTTAAATGTAATTTCGTATTTTATCCTACAAGTTCCAAAAGTCATCGTGCTATATCAAGAATGAGTGTTGTGATGAGGTGGGTCATTACCTTGTGAGTTTTCTAAAGGTAATACGAGCAAACAGATAATGTAATGTCGTATGCAAACTTAAGGATATTTTATTGTAAAAGTTAAATAGAATTTGTTTAACATAATATTTTGAATTGAAACTTTGTACAATTGTTGTTTAATGGTTACTAAACAAATTATAATTAAAATATTAATTTGTTGTTTAATAAAAATTGAGTTTTTAAAGAAAATGAGAATCGGAAGTCAGATTAACTCCGCTTCCGACGAGTTTTGAAAATATGATTCTTTTTAATAGAGAGAGGAGAAGGAAGATGGGACTTATAAGCTTTGTTAGTGTATATGCCCTAGAGGCCATTATTGTATCATACTAGTTTGTATATTACTTAATGGAAGCTTGGGATATTCACCTTGTATAGACAATCTTGCTCAATATAGTAGTATGCTACTTGGTTTGTTTCTGCTTTAATGTGTACATGTGTTTATTTTAGCATATCACCTATACACATTAGTGGAGCCCTTAGGATCTTTTCTTGATTACCGGCGTTGTGATGGCAGTCACACTCGTGGGGGCTGGGTAATCTATAAGCACATCCTTATGCAGGTCCCTAATCGTAGGACTATCAAGACAGGGCATCGATACTCTGGAGTAGACTAGCGTATGCGCTTCTCATCCCAATATGGGAGACGGTCTGTCCCACAGCCGTCAGTACGTCGTACTTGAGATAGTATGCGGGTGCTCGTTAGGTTACGAGTACACTAGAAAGGACTCGTCGGGAACTGTTGGTTGGTACTATACCTATCGTCAGTTATCAGTTCCCAGGTGACATGAGTACAGCTTAGTCCGCTGACTTGACACTGTCACTTCGCCTCGAGTGTGTTCCCACTGTACTTTGATTATTACCCTACCACGGCTCAAAGGAGTCGTGCAAACAGGTAGTTTTTGGGTGCAGTCCCGAAGCACTTGGAGGCAGTGACGGTTAGACAGGATTCGTCTCTCCCGGTATTGGGGGTTGACATCGCGCTGTGTCTAGGAGAGCCATTACACGAGTAGTCCCTAGCCAGGGCAAGCGAGATATACTGGTAGGTTTCCAATGTTATCTCAGGGTGTTCTGGGCTTCACTCCGACACGACTTGTACCGCTATTAGGGGACTGAAGTTTACCGCCCCCTAGGCCCGCCATGCGATGTATCAGACGAACAGACCGGACTGTATGGAGATTGTCACATTCAGACTCAGTAGGAGTTCAGATGGGTTTCACCTCGTCAGTCTTCTTGTCGGCATCTACCTGGGGACCGTTACGCACAGTTAGTGCCGCTTGCGGTCTGTGGTTAAACCCACTGCCAGCGTAGTGTCGAGTCTTCAGAGTCCCACACAGAAAGCTATTCGCCTTTAGGCAAAAGAGTAGAGGTCGCATGGTTTTGGGACAGGTCGCATGGTTTTGCGACAGGGTTCGGTCACATCCGTACACTTGTGCACGTTTGGTGTCCGGACAGTTAACACTAGCGGGCTTTGGTTTAAGCCAGATCCTAGTGTACGTTTTGGGATTGGTTTTATCTCGTTTGTATTCGTGTTCCTTGTAACGCGGATGCTGGTGTGTATGCACAGTTGACAGAGAGACAGAGGCAGAGGATTCTCATTGGGGTTGTTGACTGTTGACTGTTGACTAAACCCTAATGAGAATAAGATATATGATTAACAATAATATTAATTAAGTATTATAGTGACATGGTTGTTGAGGGGTTGACTTTGTTGACTTGTTGACTTTGTTGACCGGTTGACTAGGTTGGACTAGTTGACCATCATCATAACAATGGCTATCATTCCATGGCAAAGACTTTTGCTTGCTTGTTTATTTATGCAAAATGAGTGCATGAAATGATATAGCCATTTTGACTTAAACCATCACACAATACTTGATTACTATTTTTGTTATGATGGTTTTGGATTATGAGAGGTTGGATGGCAAAAGAGTTACTCATTCTCTCATTTCATTTCTCTCTCTTGCCATCACTTGCTCAAGCTCTCCCTCTTCCTCTTGCTCTCTCTAGCTCAAGGCAAACCATTCTCATGTATTGAGACTCATTGCCTTAGAGATAAAAAGACACCAAAACAATTCTCTACTCATTCTAGTTCATAAGGCCTAGCAAGCCAAGTGTTCTAGTTTCTTCAAAGTTCGAAGAAGAAGCCAAAGGTAGAAGCTTTCAGGTTGATCCATCTTCGGCGTAAGGAGACGACGAGATGAGGCCGATCCGTACACCGGGAGGAGTTGAAGACGAAGGAGTTCAAGAAAGGTATAGCCCCCCTAACCGAGTAGGTAAAACTCAAGTTAGGTTGTTAGTTAGTTGTTTAACAAAGATCCGTATTTGTAGTCCATGTTACCACCCTCTTGAAAATCGTTTTTCACCACTTCCGCAACCCCGTAAGTACCGGGGAAGGGTAGCATGGACTTACAGTGGTAACAAAGCCTAATTAAACACTATCTAACATGTTAGCAATGTAAGTAGAAGTTCGATCGGAGAAAAAGTCACGAAAAACACCCGGAAAATCAAGTTTCTTTCGATTCTGTATTCTGTTCAAAAATTGATAAATCATACTCCAAAAATCGACTCAGGCTTTTTAAAAGACACTCAAGAAATTTGGTCCAGAGAACCGTTCAAAGCGCCGCGGAACCGCGGCGGGAGCATGCTCCTGCCGCGGATCCGCGGCCGAGTTGAGTCGGTCGTGGCTCAAATTTCTTGCAGTGTGTTTCTGGGGGTATTTTGGGATTTTTACAATATGTTTTTTCTGCCCAGGTTTTCCAGAAAGAAAAATTAGTTTTTTGGGGCTTGAAAATCTGTATTTTGATCGAACTTCTAAAGACTTGAGCTGACGGGTTTATATCTGTGATGTGTTATATGTATTGAACGTCCGCTAATCGCTATACGTCGATTAGTGGGGGTTATACATATCTGTGATCTGTAATGTTGATGGTATGTGTATATGAATTCATTGGATTGTCGCGGATGAATAGCCGGGGGGTTGTGAGATGAGAGTTTTTCCTTTTATCTTTCAATTCATGTAATTTGTAAATTGATGTAATATTACTTTTGGTCGCACAACTGGGTCGGGGTTGTAGTCGTCATTGTATAATTTCTTTTTACTGTTTTTGCTCCTAGGATAGACCCAAGGTGGGGTACACAAACTACCGGGTATCTCGAAGTGCCGAGTGGCCTACTCACGTCGTTGAGGGAGGTTGCTCCACTTCGGATATTTGGCGGGTAGTTTGCCGCACCCGTAGGGGTCTAGGGTGAGGTATTGGCTATTCATCGCGACCGTGTAATCCGCTTTTCGTTACAGGCTCGTACGAATTGCGGATTTCTAGTATATCCAATGTGTTCATCTGTGATCGGAAATGGATATCATTGCAATATATCTATATATGATATTATTTAGGCATTACTTATGTTTTGCATCCGCGCTGGTCCAGCCCCTGCTTTGTCGTTAGTTAAGTAACCTAACGGGTAATGACAGGACCCCGTGGCGAATGCGGATGGCATAAGCGTACGTCATATTTTGGTTGTTTTCTACAATGGTAGGATTAAATGATGGGACGCATTGGAATTAATGCAAGAAAAATAAACCAAGTAAAAGTCGTTGGAACACTTTCAAAACCACTCGGTTTCTTTTCAAAATAACTTTTAAACGCGGAGCTTAAGCCACTCCTTTTAAAAGCTATCCCGTTCCATCGATTATATCAAGTTCACTATGTTCACGGTTTCACCAAAACCATTCGTAGCCTTCCGTCGTTTCACATGGATGGTCAATAGTATTCAAGCTATGTTTGTTGGCCAAAGTCAAGGCATAGTGATTGGTAGGTATTGGGTATTCATGTGCAGTATAGATAGATGTGTTGGTTTGGGGCAGTCGTTCTACCTTGTTGGCCAAAGTCAAGGGTATGTGCGGGTGGGCTCAAATTAACTTGGAGAATGACGGGTAGAACTTGACATGTGACTTATGATTTGTTGGCCAAAGTCAAAGTCATAAGAGCATGGGGCAAAAATCCATATCGGGAGTTTCAAAAGAACTGAAACTTGCTAGCGCTGCATACCATTTGGAGTATGATGATTCTGGTAGGATTCCTTCAGTTTTGTCACGCAATGATATTTGGATCCCGATCCTACTGTGAGTATATGCTACTCCTCGGGAAATTTCTCACTAAACGATCAATGCTATAAACCTAGCAGGTGTCTAGAAAGGTGTTAGCGGGGCTACGCCCCAGGGAAAAGAGGTTCTTAAATTAAGAAACTTCGCGAAAGCGTTGGAAAACCTCCCTTGAAGTACCGACACCAGCCTGGCCGAACGGTTAAGCAAGTATTGTACGGTGAGATTGATCCTGACTAATTCTTCCTTTTTGGTTTGAGGAGGGATTCAAGAGACAGTGGGAGCCATCCTGTTTAGACAAATTAAAAACCACTCTAAACTTACAAGAGCATCATGCTAAAGTGTTTCTTCTCTCTCTCCTAATTGCAGCGACCAATCATCATGACCGGACTTAAGTTATTACTAGATAAAAACATAATGACAGTGTCAAACTACAAAGATTGGCTCAGGAATGTCAAAATGGCAATCACTTATGACAAGTTGGGGTATCTCCTTACCACAAAAGCTCTCCCTGTCCCAGGTCCCACCTCCAGCGTCGCGGATAAGGAAATCCGTAAGACTTGGGAGATCGATTGCGCGAAGGCCAAGTGCCTCGTGCTTGCCTCTATGGACAACGAACATCAGAGGAGGCACGAGAATATGGACCTCGAATCCATATTTCTCCATACAAAAGAACTGTATAGAGAGCAATCTCGTATCGCCAGATACGAAGTGTCGAATAAGCTGTTTTCGGCAAAGTTGGCCATCGGATCATCGGTAGCGGAACACGTGCTTAAGATGATTGGCTTCATTGAGGAGCTCGCAGACCTTGGGACCACGTTGGAGAATGAGCTCTATACGGACTTGATTCTTCAGTCCCTTCCTTCCACTTACGCCCAGTTCATCCTGAATTTCAACTTGCAAGAAAAAGAAGTTGAACTTTCAGAACTCTTCAACATGCTGAGGAGTGCAGAGGGCACCCTACAGAAAGATAGGGAAACATCCATTTTGTTTGTAGAAGGATCTTCCTCTTCTAGGTCCAAGGCGAAAGCCAAGGGAAAGAAGAAGACAGCCCCCAACAAACCAAGGGGCGGTGTTAGTAAAGTGGATACGAAGGGAAAGGAAAAAGCAACAAAGATAGCGGGGAAGCTTATAGGGAAGGAAGAGTGCTTTTTCTGTCATAAGAGTGGTCACTGGAAGAAAGATTGCAGGGTTTGGAAAGCCAGAACACAGGATCTGAAGCAAGTTGCGGCTTCAGCTTCAGGTGTGTATGTTATTGAAAACTGTCTATCAATAAACTCTACTTCCTGGGTATTGGATACCGGATCAGGATCTCATATCTGTAATTCTTTGCAGGCGTTGAGAAACCGTAGGGTTTTGAAGGCAGGTGACATGACCCTCAAAGTTGCAAACGGAGCTAGCATGGATGCTAAGGCCGTGGAGGACTATCACCTGGGAATGTCAGATGGACATATTTTGGTTTTACGTAATTGCTTTTTTGTATCCAACGCAACTTGTAATATCATTTCTGTATCTTTGATTTTTAAAGAAGGTTATGAATTTGCGTTTGTAAGTAATGTTGTAAGCATTCACCTTAATCAAGTTCTGATTGGGTCAGGTACATTAAGCAATGGTATATACGTACTAAACCAACTACAGATTTTCAATGTCCAGAATACACACAAAAGAAAGTCTCCGGAAATAAATCAGACTTACTTATGGCATTGTAGACTGGGTCACATCAATGAGAGAAGGTTGACGAAGTTACATACAGAAGGATATTTGGATCCGTTCGAATATCAATCGTATGCCACTTGTCAATCCTGTCTCAAAGGAAAGATGATAAAGATTCCGTTCACTGGACACGGAGTAAGAGCGAGCGAGCTCTTGGGACTCGTACACAGCGACGTGTGCGGTCCAATGTCTACACATGCGCGAAGCGGTTATTCTTACTTCATTACTTTTACGGATGACTTTTCAAGGTACGGTTATGTCTTCTTAATGAAACATAAATCCGAAGCCTTTGGAAAATTCCAGGAATATAAGAATGAAATAGAAAAACAAACAGGAAAAAGTATCAAGACACTAAGATCGGATCGAGGTGGTGAATACTTGAGTGCCGAGTTCCTGGACTACTTAAAAGAGAATGGAATTCTCTCTCAGCTTACTCCTCCATACACTCCGCAACATAACGGTGTATCGGAGAGACGGAACCAAACCCTATTGGATATGGTACGGTCCATGATGAGTGACGCTGAGTTACCGCGATCATTCTGGGGATATGCACTAAAATCAGCTGCATACCTTTTGAACCGAGTTCCAACTAAGACTGTGCCTACTACACCATATCAGATGTGGTGTGGGAAGAGACCCTATCTTAATCACATTAAGACATGGGGATGTCCAGCTTTTGTCAAAAAGCAGCATGCGGACAAGCTCGAGGCACGCTCAGTACAATGCAAGTTTGTGGGATATCCAAAGAACTCCAAGGGATATTTTTTCTATTGCGAAGAGGAACAAAATATTTATGTTTCTCGTCATGCCCACTTCTTAGAAACTGAATTTTTGGAAATTCAGATAAGTGGGAGCGCAATAGAACTGGAAGAAATTCCAGAACCACAAGCTATTACTGAAAGCTTAATAGAACCAGAGGGTTCGAAAGATCATGACATTCCTACGCCGCTCCGCAGGAGTAGTAGGCAGTCTCATCCGCCCGAGAGATACTACAGTTTTCTCATAGACGGGGATAGAGAAGATTGCATCATTGATTATGATAAGCCGACTAGCTTCCAGCAAGCCATTCAGAGCGTTGACTCGGTAAAATGGCTGGATGCAATACGGATCGAAATGGAGTCCATGTACACCAACAAAGTATGGACGTTGGACGTTGCTCCAGATGGGGTAAAACCCGTAGGATGCAAGTGGATCTTCAAAAGGAAGATTGGTGTAGATGGACAGGTTGAGACCTATAAAGCTAGACTAGTTGCAAAGGGTTTTCGTCAAAGACCTGGTTTGGACTATGACGAGACCTTTTCACCAGTAGCTATGCTGAAATCTATTCGGATCCTTCTTGCCATTGCTTCCTTCCACGATTATGAGATTTGGCAGATGGACGTAAAGACCGCTTTTTTAAATGGAAATTTAGAGGAGTGTGTTTATATGGACCAGCCAGAGGGTTTCATTCAGAGTGGGAGCAGTGGAAAGGTGTGCAAGTTGCTTAAGTCCATCTACGGACTAAAGCAGGCATCGCGGAGTTGGAACATCTGTTTTGATGAAACGGTCAAAGAATTTGGCTTTATTAAAAATCCAGATGAACCATGCATCTATAGTAGATTTGTAGCGAGAACTGTAGTATTCTTCGTTTTATACGTGGATGACATTCTCTTAATAGGAAATGACATTCCTATGCTACAATCTGTCAAAGGGTTTTTGTCACACAGGTTCTCCATGAAAGACCTGAGTGATGCCTCATACATTCTGGGGATCCGGATCTATCGTGACAGATCCAAGAGGATACTGGGACTCTCACAGTCCAGGTATATCGACACCATACTGAAAAGATTCAGTATGGAAGATTCCAAGCGCGGTAATCTACCGGATTGTCACGGGATCACCCTTTCCAAAGAGATGTCTCCCAAGACTGATTTGGAAAGGGATCGCATGTCTATTATACCCTACGCTTCTGCGGTAGGCTCTATAATGTATGTGATGTTATGTACCAGACCAGATGTAGCTTATGCACTGAGTGTGGTAAGCCGGTATCAGTCAAACCCTGAGGAGAAACACTGGATAGCAGTAAAGAACATTCTCAAGTACCTAAGAAGGACTAAGGAGATGTTCTTGGTGTATGGCGGAAAAGACCTCCAGATCGAGGCCTTTGTTGACTCCAGCTTCCAGAGTGACAAGGATAATTCCAAGTCCATGTCGGGTTATGTCTTTACCCTCAATGGAGGGGCGGTGTGTTGGAAGAGTTCCAAACAGGAAACCGTTGCTGACTTGACGATGGAAGCGGAATATATCGCTGCTGCAGATGCCGCAAAAGAAGCTGTCTGGATAAGGAAGTTCTTAACTGAACTTCAGGTGGTTTCGTCCATTGTTGATCCAATGCCTCTGTATTGCGACAACAACGGGGCTATAGCTTTAGCGAAGGAACCAAGGTCCCATCAGAAGTCCAGACACATCTTGAGGCGGTATCACCTGATCAGGGAGATCGTGGGTCGCTAGGAGATCGAGATTCAGAGAGTTTCTATGGAAGATAACACTGCTGATCCACTCACAAAGGCCTTACCCCAGACTCAGTTCGAGCGGCTGATCGAGATGATAGGTCTTCGATACGCCAGTACATGGCCTTAGTGCAAGTGGGAGATTGTTAGTGTATATGCCCTAGAGGCCATTACTGTATCATACTAGTTTGTATATTACTTAATGGAAGCTTGGGACATTCACCTTGTATAGACAATCTTGCTCAATATAGTAGTATGCTACCTGGTTTGTTTCTGCTTTAATGTGTACATGTGTTTATTTTAGCATATCACCTATACACATTAGTGGAGCCCTTAGGATCTTTGCTTGATTACCGGCGTTGTGATGGCAGTCACACTCTTGGGGGCTGGGTAATCTATAAGCACATCCTTATGCAGGTCCCTAGTTGCAGGACTATCGAGACAGGGCATCGATACTCCGGAGTAGACTAGCGTATGCGCTTCTCATCCCAGTATGGGAGAAGGTCTGTCCCACAGCCGTCAGTACGTCGTACTTGAGATAGTATGCGGGTGCTCGTTAGGTTACGAGTACACTGGACAGAACTCGTCGGGAACTGTTGGTTGGTACTATACCTATCGTCAGTTATCAGTTCCCAGGAGACATGAGTACAGCTTAGTCCGCTGACTTGACACTGTCACTTTGCCTCGAGTGTGTTCCCACTGTACTTTAATTACTATCCTACCACGACTCAAAGGAGTCGTGCAAACAGGTAGTTTTTGGGTGCAGTCCCGAAGCACTTGGAGGCAGTGACGGTTAGACAGGATTCGTCTCTCCCGGTATTGGGGGCTGACATCGCGCTGTGTCTAGGAGAGCCATTACACGAGTAGTCCCTGGCCAGGGCAAGCGAGATATACTGGTAGGTTTCCAGTGTTATCTCAGGGTGTTTTGGGCTTCACTCCGACACGACTTGTACCGCTATTAGGGGACTGACGTTTACCGCCCCTAGGCCCGCCATGCGATGTATCAGACGAACAGACCGGACTGTATGGAGATTGTCACATTCAGACTCAGTAGGAGTTCAAATGGGTTTCACCTCGTCAGTCTTCTTGTCGGCATCTACCTGGGGACCGTTACGCACAGCTAGTGCCGCTTGCGGTCTGTGGTTAAACCCACTGCCAGCGTAGTGTTGAGTCTTTAGAGTCCCACACAGAAAGCTATTCGCATTTAGGCAAAAGAGTAGAGGTCGCATGGTTTTGGGACAGGTCGCATGGTTTTGCGACAGGGTTCGGTCACATCCGTGCACTTGTGCACGTTTGGTGTCCGGACAGTTAACACTAGTGGGCTTTGGTTTAAGCCAGATCCTAGTGTACGTTTTGGGATTGGTTTTATCTCGTTTGTATTCGTGTTCCTCGGAACGCGGATGCAGGTGTGTATGCACAGTTGACAGAGAGACAGAGGCAGAGGATTCTCATTAAGGTTGTTGACTGTTGACTGTTGACTAAACCCTAATGAGAATAAGATATATGATTAACAATAATATTAATTAAGTATTATAGTGACATGGTTGTTGAGAGGTTGACTTTGTTGACTTGTTGACTTTGTTGACCGGTTGACTAGGTTGGACTAGTTGACCATCATCATGACAATGGATATCATTCCATGGCAAAGACTTTTGCTTACTTGTTTATTTATGCAAAATGAGTGCATGAAATGATATAGCCATTTTGACTTAAACCATCACACAATACTTGATTACTATTTTTGTTATGATGGTTTTGGATTATGAGAGGTTGGATGGCAAAAGAGTTACTCATTCTCTCATTTCATTTCTCTCTCTTGCCATCACTTGCTCAAGCTCTCCCTCTTCCTCTTGCTCTCTCTAGCTCAAGGCAAACCATTCTCATATGTTGAGACTCGTTGCCTTAGAGATAAAAAGACACCAAAACAATCCTCTACTCATTCTAGTTCACAAGGCCTAGCAAGCCAAGTGTTCTAGTTTCTTCAAAGTTCGAAGAAGAAGCCAAAGGTAGAAGCTTTCGGGTGGATCCATCTTCGGCGTAAGGAGACGACGAGGTGAGGCCGATCCGTACACCGGGAGGAGTTGAAGACGAAGGAGTTCAAGAAAGGTATAGCCCCCCTAACCGAGTAGGTAAAACTCAAGTTAGGTTGTTAGTTAGTTGTTTAACAAAGATCCGTATTAGTAGTCCATGTTACCACCCTCTTGAAAATCGTTTTTCACCACTTCCGCAACCCCGTAAGTACCGGGGAAGGGTAGCATGGACTTACAAGCTTAGGGTTTAGAGGGGAGGTAAAGAAAAAATAAATGAAATAATACAACGGTGGCTACAACCTCAACCCGAATGTGCCCCGCAAAAGAATATTACATCAATTACAGATTAACATGAATGAAAGAAAAGAAAACGCTCTTCTCACATCCCCGGCTATTCATCCACAACGATCCAATACTTCATATATACAAACCATCATCAGGATACTTATATGTGCAACCCCCACAAATCGGCATATAGTAATTAGAGGACGTTTAGCAACACATATACAAACTGAAACTTATAAACGATGTTAAAACTGCGACTTCGAAATACTCCGTATTTCCCCAACACAAAGATAACATAATATGAAATCTGGGCAAAAACAAATAACACCTGAAAACCTAAATCCAAGATTCCAGAACACTACCAAAATTCTAAGACCAATCTCCCTGGAAGAAAACCTTTGTGTAAGTCGATGTCGCGCACCCTGTGGTTTCGCGGGGATGTGGAATTTACAAAAAACGATTTTTCTTACTTTGCAACACCGACTGAACTCCAGGATCTTAATAGAAACCTTAACTAGCTAAATCTACTTGGAGGTTTAACTACTCGGTAAGAGTTTTATACCTCCTAGAACCTTGTCCTTCGGGTCTTCTTCTCCTCCTCTCCTTGAGCTCCTTGAAGATCCGAATCGCGCTTGATCGTCGGCCTCCTCGTGTCGAAGATGATCCACCCTAAAGTCTATACCTCAAGCTCCAACCTCTAAACCGAGGTAACTAGGGTATCTAGTTCGCTAAGCTAGGTAGCCTAGAAGATGTAGAGTATCTAATGAAGTATTTTATCTCATGAGACCCTACGGTTCACAACTCATGTGAGGGTTAAGGTCTTGAGGAAGAAGGAGAGGAAAGTATGGAGAGAGAAAGAGAATGAACAAATGGGCAAAGGTTATGGCAAGTGAAGAATGGCTCACAAACTTCACTCATTCAAGCATGCAATATTTTCCAATAGAAAATATCAACCATGCTTGAATAGTGAGTCCAAACTAATAAACAAATACAAAGAGCCATGCTTCACCCCATGCCATGGATGTCTCCAATTTCCACCTCATTAATCTATTTCTCAAAATAGATAAACCAAATAATGAGGTGCCCCCTTCTAGAAATATCTCTTGTGAAATTACAAGAATGCCATCATCGTATATACATACCCGTATTCCTATTCCGAAAAATACGAATATAATGAGATAATAAAAATCCAATAATATAATACTAGGATCCGGCTTAAACCAAAGCCCACTAGTATTATCCGTCCGAACAACATTCTTGTAGCCAGTACACGTATGTGATCGGAACCCTGCCGTAAAACCATACGGCTTCTACATCGTTTTGCCCGAAGCAGGGAAACCCTCTGTGTGGGACTCTAAAGACTCGACGGTATACTAGCAGTGGGTTTAACCATAAGTCCGTCAACGGTACTAGTTTCACGTAACGGCTACCCATGTATCGGTCGATAAGAAGGTCGATGAGCAAACTCATCCGAACTCCTACTGAGCCTATCTGTGACAATCTCCGTACAGTCCGGTCTGTTCGTCTAAGATACTCGCATATCGGGCCTAGGGGGATGGTAAACGTCAGACCCATAACAGCGCAATAAGTCATGCCAAAGTAGAGGCCAATACACCCTGAGAAACTACTGGAGTACCTGCCAGTAAATCTCGCTTGCCCTGGCCAGGGACTTTGTGTAATGGCTTTCCGAACACAGCGCGATATCAACCCCCAATACCGGGAGAGACGAATCCTATCTAACCGCTACTGCCTCCAAGTGCTTCGGGACTGCACCCAACTACTACCTGTTTGCACGACTCCTTTGAGCCGTGGTAGGATAGTAATCTAAGTGTAATAGGAACGCACTTGAGACGAATAGTGATATCAAGTCAACGGACTAACATGTACTCATGCCATCCGGGAACTGCTATCTGACGATAGGTATACTACCAACCAGCAGTTCCCAACGAGTCCGTCCAGTATAACTCATAACCCAATGAGCACATGTATACTATCTCCGGTACGACGTACCAATGGCTGTGGGACAGACCATCTTCCCTACTGGGATGAGAAACGTATACACTAGTCTATTCTGGAGTATCGATACCTCGTCTCGGATAATCCTACGACTAGGAACCTGTATAAGGATGTGCTTATAGACTATCCAGCCCCCACTATTGTTATTGTCATCACAACGCTGGTAGTCAAGCAAAAATCCTAAGGGCTCTATGTATAAGCGATATGCTAAAACAAACACATGCACATATTGAGGTAGAATCAAACCAAGTAGCATACTACCATTTTGAGCAAGACTGTTATTATAACTGTGAATATCCCAAGTTTCCAAAATGTAATATACAATCCAGTATGATACAATAATGGCCTCTAGAGCATACATCACTAACAATCTCCCACTTGCACTAAGGCCGTGTATTGGCATATCACAGACCTATCATCTCGATTAGCCTCTCGAACTGTGTCTGAGGGATTGCCTTTGTGAGTGGATCTGCAGTGTTGTTCTATGTCTCTACTCTCCGCACCTTGATCTCCCGGCGATCAACGATCTCTCTGATCAGGTGGAACCGCCTCAAGATGTGTCCGGACTTCTGATGAGACCTTAGTTCCTTCGCTAAAACTATAGCGCCGTTGATGTCACAATACAGTGGTATTGGATCAACAATGGATGGAACCACCTAAAGCTATGTCACGAACTTCCTCATCCAGACTGCTTCTTTCACGGCGTCACATGCAGCGATATACTCCGCTTCCATCGTCGAGTCAGCAACGGTGTCCTGCTTGGGGATCTTCCAACAGACCGCCCCTCCATTAAGAGTAAATACATATCCCGATGTGGACTTGGAGTCATCCTTGTCGCTCTGGAAGCTAGAGTCAACGAAGGCCTCGATCTGGAGGTCTTCACTGCCGTACACCAAGAACATCTCCTTAGTCCTTCTCAGGTACTTGAGAATGTTCTTCACTGCAGTCCAGTGCTTCTCCCCTGGGTTTGATTGATACCTGCTTACAACGCTCGGTGCGTAAGCTACATCTGGTCTGGTACACAATATCACATACATTATAGAGCCTACCGCAGAAGCGTAGGGTATAATACTCATGCGATCCCTTTCTAAATCAGTCTTGGGAGACATCTCTTTGGAGATGGTGATTCCGTGACAAGCCGGTAGATTACCGCGCTTTGAATCTTCCATACTGAATCTCTTCAGTATGGTGTCGATGTACCTTGATTGTGAAAGTCCCAACATCCATTTAGATCTATCACGATAGATCTGGATCCTCAGAATGTAGGAGGCATCACCCAGGTCTTTCATGGAGAACCTTTATGACAAGAATCCTTTGATTGATTGTAGCATAGGAATGTCATTTCCTATCAGGAGAATGTCATTCACGTACAAGACGGGGAATACCACAGTTCTCGCTACAATTTTACTATAAATACATGGTTCATCTGGATTTTTGATAAAGTCGAATTCCTTGACCGTCTCATCAAAACAGATGTTCTAACTCCGCGATGCCTGCTTTAATCCATAAATGGATTTAAGCAACTTGCACACTCTTCCGCTGCTCCCACTCTCTATGAAACCCTCTGCTGATCTATATAAACACACTCTTCTAAATTTCCATTCAGAAAAGCGGTCTTTACATCCATCTGCCAAATTTCATAATCGTGGAAGGCAGCAATGGCAAGAAGGATCCAAATGGATTTGAGCATAGCCATTAGAGAAAAGGTTTCATCATAGTCCAAACCAGGTCTTTGACGTAAATCTTTTGCAACAAGTCTAGTCTTATAGGTTTCAACATGTTCATCTACACCAATTTTGTTTCTGAAGATCCATTTGCAGCCTATTGGTTTTACCCCTTCTGGAGCAATGTCTAAAGTCCATACTTTGTTGGTGTACATGGACACCATTTCGGTCCGCATTGCATCCAGCCATTTTACCGAGTCTCTGCTCTGAATGGCTTGCTGGAAGTTAGTTGGATCATCATCATCGATGATATAATCCTTTCTATCCCCGTCTATGGGAAAACCATAGTATCTCTCGGATGGATGATACTGCCTACTAGTCCTACGGAGTGGCGCGGGGATGTCCGGTTCTTTCGAAACTTCTGGTTCCACTATGCTTTCAGTAATAGCTTGTGGTTCTGGAATTTCTTCCAGTTCTATTGCGCTCCAACTTATTTCTTTTTCAAGAAATTGAGTCTCCAAAAAGTGGGCATGCCGAGAAACAAAGACATTTTGTTACTCCGCGTAATAGAAAAGATACCCTATGGAGTTGTTTGGGTATCCCACAAATTTACACAGTACCGAGCGTGTCTCGAGTTTATCTGCATGCTACTTTTTTATAAAAGCTGGACATCCCTATATCTTCAGATACTTAAGATAGGGTTTCTTCTCACTCCACATCTGATATGGTGTGGTAGGCACTGACTTAGCAGGAACCTTGTTCAAAAGATATGCAGCTGATTCTAGTGCATAACCCCAGAAGGATCACGGTAACTCAGGGTTTCTCATCATGGAACGTACCATATCCAATAAAGTTTGGTTCTGCCTTTCCGATACACCGTTGTGTTGAGGTGTGTATGGAGGAGTAAGCTGAGAGAGAATTCCATTCTCTTTTAAGTAATCCAGAAACTCGACACATAAGTATTCCCCACCTCGATCAGGTCTAAGTGCCTTGATACTTTTGCCGGTTTGTTTTTCCACTTCATTCTTGTATTCCCGGAATTTCTCAAAAACCTCGGATTTATGTTTCATCAAGAATACATGTCCATACCTTGAGAAATCATCCCTAAAAGTAATGAAGTAGGAATAACCACTTCTTGCATGTGTAGACATTGAACCACATACGTCGCTGTGTATGAGTCCCAAGAGCTCGCTGGCTCTTACCCCATGTCCAGTGAACGGAGTCTTTGTCATCTTTCCTTTGAGACATGATTGACAAGTTGGATAAGACTGATATTCGAAAGGATCCAAATATCCATCTTTATGTAATTTTGTCAACCGTGTTTCATTGATATGGCCCAGTCTACAATGCCATAAGAAAGCCTGATTTAATTCTGGAGACTTTCTTTTGAGTGTGTTCTGGACGTTCAAAACCTGAGCTTGATTTAATATGTATATACCGTTATCCAGTGTACCTGACCCAATCAAACTTTGATTAAAGTGGATGTGGACGACATCGCTTACAAATGTAAAATCATAACTTTCTTTAGAAAGTAAAGATACAGATATGATATTACAAGCCAGACTGGATACACACAAACAGTTACGCAAAATCAAAATCCTCCCACTTGTCAATCCGAGATGATATTCCCCTACGGATACAGCAACCACGCTCATTCCGTTAGCAACCCTGAGAGTCATATCACTTGCTTTAATAACTCTACGGTTTCTCAGAGCCTGTAATGAATTACAGATATGAGATCCTGATCCGGTATCTAGTACTCAGGAAGTAGAGTTAATTCACAGATAGTTTTCAATCATAAATACACCTGAAGCCGAAACCACAACGTGCTTTGAATCCTGATTTCTGGCTTTCCAAGCCCTGCAGTTCTTCTGCCAATGCCCTTTCCCGTGACAATAGAAACATTCATCCTTCCCTACTGTTAGCCCCAAAACTTTTGTCCTGTACTTTCCTTCTACCTTACTGACACCGCCTATCGGCTTGGTGGGGGCCTTCTTCTTCTTCTTCTTCTTTCCCCTGGGTTTCGCCTTGGATCTAGAAGAGGAAGATTTCCCAATAAGCAGAGCGGGTGTCTCCCTGGTTTTCTGTAGGGTGCCCTCTGCACTCCTCAACATGTTAAGGAGTTCTGGAAGTGAAACTTCCTTACCCTGAATATTGAAATTCAAGATAAACTGGGCGTAAGTAGAGAGGAGGGACTGTAGAATCAAGTCTGTATATAACTCGTTCAACAACATGGTCCCAAGGTCCGTGAGCTCTTCAATGTATCTAATCATCTTAAAGACGTGATCCCCTACAGATGACCCGACAGCCAATCTCGCCTGAAACAATTTCTTCGAGGTCTCATATATTGCGATATGAGATTGCTCTCCATATAAATCTTTGGAGGGAGGAAGATGGAAGCTAAGTCCATCTTCTCGTGCCGTCTCTGGTGTTCATTATCCATTGAGGCCAACACGAGGCACTTGGCTCTCACACTGTCTATTTCCCATATCTTACGGATTTCAACATCCGCGACAGTGGAATCTGGACTTGAGACGGCGGGGGTTTTGGTAGTAAGGAGGTAGCCCAGCTTGTCATAGGTAATGGCCATCTGGACATTCCTTAGCCAATCTTTATAGTTTGGCCCAGTCAATTTGTTTTTATCTAGCAGTAACTTAAGCTCGGTCATCTTGGTCACTAACATTAGGAAAGAGAGAAGAAACACTCAGTATGATACTCTTGCAAGTTTAGATTGGTTATTACTAAATAGGATGGCTCCCACTATTCCTCGAATCCTCCTTCAAATCATAAAAGAAGAATTGGTCAGGATTAATCTCACCCTACAATTCTTACTTAACCTTTCGGCCAGGCTAGTGTTGGTACTTCGAGAGAGGTTTTCCAACGCTTTCGTGAAGTTCCTTAATTACATAACATCTTTTCCCTGGAGACGTAGCCCCGCTAACACCGTTCTAGGCACCTACTTGGTTTATAACATTGATTGTTTAGTGAAAAATCTCCCGAAGAGTAGCGGATACTCACAGTAAGATCGGGATCCAAATATCATCGTGTGACAACCTTGAAGGAATCCTACCAAAATCATCACTGGTATGCAACACTAGCAAGTTTCATTTTCCTTAGAAACTCCCGATGTGGATTTTTGCCCCATGCGCTTATGACCTTGACGAAGACCAACATATCATAAGATATAAGTCAAGTTCTACCCGTCATTATCCAAGTTAATTTGAACTCACCCGTACAAACCCTCGACGAAGGCCAAAATAGCTATACGACTGTCCCAAATCAATGCATCTATCTATGCTACAGCTACCAATCACTATGCCTTGGTGAAGGTCAAAATGCATAGCTTGAATAGTACTGAATACTCATCTGAAATGACGGAGGGCTACGGATGGTTTTGGCGAAACCGTGAACGTAATGAACTTGATATGGTCGAAAGAACCATGATAGCTTTTAAAAGGAGTGGTTTAGGCTCTGCATTTAAAAGTTGTTTTTCAAGAAAACCGAGTGGTTTTGAAATTGTTCCAACGATTTAAACTTTGGTTTGTTTTCCTTTCATTAATCAATATTAATGCAATCCCATCATTGCAGAAATGAAACGAAGATAGAACGTACACTTATGTCATCCGCATTCGCCAAGGGGCCCCATCATGCACCGTTATGTTACTTAACTAACTGCAGAGCGGGGCTGGACTAGCGCGGGTGCAAAACATAAGCAACGTTTATTATATATATATATATATATATATATATATATAATATATATATATATATATAGCCATTCTTCTCACGCAATAATAGGCATTTCAGATCATAGATGAATATATTGGATATACTAGGAATTTAGTGTTTCGTTTTAGCCTAGAACGAAAGACGGATTCCACGGTCGTGATGAATAGCCAAACCCCACCCTAGACCCCTTGTAACAACTCTAAACTTTCTGTACAAAATTTTTCCAAAATACAGAAAGGAATAGCTAAGCCTGAGCACAAGTTATAAATTTGATTTGCTTTTGAACAGCAAGAAATAACTTGTAGCTCACTGCTAAAGCCTTACACTACTGTGACATAGCCCCTGTATTCGAATCCCTCCAGCCACATATTATTTTTATTGTTTTTTTAATCTTTTAGAAGCCCAAAGGTTTGCACGTGCACTACATGTAAAATGAAAAGTTACACAGAAATCAAACATGTGCACTGAAGTACATAAAGCGACGAAGACACGTGGCGAAGATCTAAGCCCTAACCGCCGGAAATCGACCGACGAGATTGCCTCCCCGGGCCCCCCGTAGGGGATGGTCCCCAATTTTCTCCCCTGGCACCTCTTCGCCTACCCCACTAACCCCATATTGTTTGTTTACTCTGCAATTATCCAGAGAGTGTAATTTCACTCTTTAATTCTAATTTTAATCCATATTTTTAATGCATTCTTTAACCCTCAAAACCCTAATTTTTACTATAAATACCACACCATATTTCACCCCTCCTCACTCAGAATTTCATTATAAAAACTCTATAAAATTTCCAAGTCCCAAGTTGTGCAAGTGGAGTTAGCAAAGAGCAAGATTCCGGTGACGTTCCAAGAAGAATCCGGTGACGAAACGACGCCCCGACGGTTCCAAATTCTTCCTCTACCTCCCCTCTATCTTTGTATATAGTAATTTCCCTCTCCCCTTCTCAATCTCTAGTCTAAAACTTTCATTTTTTCAAAACCCGTCAGAAGCGGAGTTAATCTGACTTCCGATTCGTTTTTCTTTTAAAACTCCATTTTTCTTAAACAATAAAATACCATATTCTCTCATAATGTTTAACAAACATAAATAAACATATTAGAACAAGTTTCATCTCAAAATAATAAGTATTGCAATTTCTATTTCACTTTTACAGTAAAATACCATTATGTTTACAAACGATATTGTTATCCACTTTTAACCGTATTACCTTTAGAAAACTCACGATGTAATGACCTACCTCATCACAACACATATTTTTGACATAGCATGATGGATTTTGGGTTTCTAGATTATGGGAAAATACAATATTACGAATAAATACCTTAAACAATTAAAAACCGTTTTCTTTAAAAAATGTGTTATCTAATTCCTTGCAATTGTGCTTCTACAACCCATTTTGGGGAACCCCGATCGGGATGGTGCGGGTTACCTCACATCTTCGGACCTAGTAGAGGTAGATTCAGACCTCCGCAAGAAACATTCGATCTCGATGGAATTTTTGATGCAATTTTTAACAAAATGAAATTTCTACAAAATAAATAAACTTTATTTTTATTAAATATATATATATATATAATTATTATCAAAATATCTATTTTAAATATAAAATATGAATATTCCATGTTTTCTAAATCAAAAGAATCACAATTTCATGAAACTACCATTACAGTTCAATACAAATTCCAATATTTCATTAAAATACCATATACAATGAAAACTATGTTCTACTCACTAGAAAATTTCACTTTTATAAAATATACATCTATGAAAACCCTGAAGACGATAATTAAATACTTGAGGTGTATTTTAAAAATATATCCAAAACTATTTTTACATAAACCCCCTCAAGCTATATCAATTTACAATAAGGACCCTAGTAAACATAGGTTTAAGTGAGACCAGTTCTCTTGAGCCTCAGGGAGCCGGAGAATATAGGTGTTTGCCTATCTATGGTAGATAATCTAATAACGGTGTTATTAACACGGTAATTGTCTTGGAAAAAGACACAAATCCTGCCGTTCATGTGCAGCAATTATCGATAACATCAAAACTAATTCAGGACTTCAATTTCTCTTTAAAAGTCTGACTCAGTCGAGTCGTGATCAAATCTGAATACAATCTGACTTGAATTCAATTCAAGTATAACTGCAATACAACATGAATCCGTCTATACCAGAATACAATCTATAACAACATGAACATGACTGAACCGAACCATGGATATACTCTGATTACATGACTATCCATTTATATCCATTCCGTTTACTGATATCATGGTTTCGGCAAGTCTTCCATTCACTACAAGACAACATAATACAATCAGTATAATCAATACAAAAGGCATTACGGAGTTTATAAAGGGGTAGACTGGTACGGAACATGTTAAAGGTGGCACGAGGTGGTCACAAAAAGACATAATTACATCCATGCCGTTGTTCCGTGGTATTGTCGACGGAGCCTTGTACTACGGGTTACCAAATTTCACGGTGTAAGTTAGACTCCTCTCGTATACACTGGCATATTCTGTACCAAGCTACAAATACTACGTTAACATAACAATCAAACATTATACTAGATATACTCTCTACTTCTCTCCTTCTTTGGGACTTACCGAGCGATTGTTCACTGACGACATTCCTATTTCTCTTCTTCTTTGGAATATTGTCAGGAGGACCCGACTCTGAAGAGTTCGAGACCAGCCAGGAGCACTTGGAGCAGTTCACTGAAGACCCCGAGCTATAGTCACTTATACATATTTTCTTTTCATTTCAGTTATGACATTGTTTAGGCGTTGCTTTCCAGACTTGTATTTGCATTTCCAGTTATATCTGTAAAAGAATGTTTAATAAATAAAGTTGATGTTCATTATATTCATGTCTCTTGTGTACATTTTACTTTATATTGCTTAGATACGCTTAGCGTGTTTACTTCTGAGTAAATACGTAGCGGACATCGTCGCGTCCTCTTGCCCGTACACAGGGAAGCGAGGCGTGACACCCCTACGGGTGCGACAAACTACCCGCCAAATTTCCGAAACGAAGCAACCTCCATCAATAAAATGAGTAGGCCACTCGGCACTTCAAGAATCCGGTAGTTTGTGCACCCCACCTTGTATATATCCTAGGTGCAAGAAAAAATAAATGAAATAATACAACGGTGGCTACAACCTCAACTCGGATGTGCCCCGCAAAAGAATATTACATCAATTACAAATTTACATGAATGAAAGAAAAGAAAACACTCTTCTCACATCCCCCGGCTATTCATCCACGACGATCCAATACTTCATATACACAAACCATCATCAAGATACTTATATGTGCAACCCCCACTAATCGGCATATAGCAATTAGCGGACGTTTAGCAACACATATACAAACTGAAACTTATAAACGATGTTAAAACCGCGATTTCGAAATACTCCGTACTGCCCCAACACAAAGATAACATAATATGAAATATGGGCAAAAACAAATAAACACCTGAAAACCTAAATCCAAGATTCCAGAACACCGCCAAAATTCTATGACCAATCTCCCTGGAAGAAAACCTTTGTGTAAGTCGATGTCGCGCACCCCGCGGCTTCGCGGGGAGGTGGAATTTACAAAAAAAACAATTTTTCTTACTTCGCAACACCGACTAAACTCCAGGATCTTAACAGAAACCTTAACTGGCTAAATCTACTTGAAGGTTTAACCACTCGGTAAGAGTTTTATACCTCATAGAACCTTGTCCTTCGGGTCTTCTTCTCCTCCTCTCCTTGAGCTCCTTGAAGATCCGGATTGCGCTTGATCGTCGGCCTCCTCGTGTCGAAGATGATCCACCCTAGAGTCTATACCTCAAGCTCAAACCTCTAAACCGAGGTAACTAGGGTATCTAGTCCGCTAAGCTAGGTAGGCTAGAAGATGTAGAGTATCTGATGGAGTATTTTATCTCATGAGACCCTAGGGTTCACAACTCATGTGAGGGTTAGGGTCTTGAGGAAGAAGGAGAGGGAAGTATGGAGAGAGAAAGAGAATGAACAAATGAGCAAAGGTTATGGCAAGTGAAGAATGGCTCACACACTTCACTCGTTCATGCATGCAATATTTTCCAATAGAAAATATCAACCATGCTTGAATAGTAAGTCCAAACTAATAAACAAATACAAAGAGCCATGCTTCACCCCATGCCATGGATGTCTCCAATTTCCACCTCATTAATCTATTTCTCAAAATAGATAAACCAAATAATGAGGTGCCCCCTTCTAGAAGCATCTCTTATGAAATTACAAGAATGCCATCACCGTATATACATACCCGTATTCATATTCCGAAAAATACGAATATAATGAGATAATAATAATCCAATAATATAATACTAGGATCCGGCTTAAACCAAAGCCCACTCGTATTATACGTCCGAACAACATCCGTGTAACCAGTACACGTATGTGATCGGAACCTTGCAGTAAAACCATACGGCTTCTACATCGTTTTTCCCGAAGCAGGGAAACCCTCTGTGTAGGACTCTAAAGACTCGACAGTATGCTGGCAGTGGATTTGACCATAAGTCCGTCAGCGGTACTAGTTTCACGTAACGGCTACCTATGTATCGGTCGATAAGAAGGCCGATGAGCAAACTCATCCGAACTCCTACTGAGCCTATCTGTGACAATCTCTGTACAGTCCGGTATGTTCGTCTAAGATACTCGCATATCAGGTCTAGGGAGATGGTAAACGTCAGACCCCTAACAGCGCAATAAGTCATGCCGGAGTAGAGCCTAATACACCCTAAGAAACTACTGGAGTACCAACCAGTAAATCTCGCTTGCCCTGGCCTGGGACTTTGTGTACTGGCTTTCCGAACACAGCGCGATATCAACCCCTAATACCGGAGAGACGAATCCTATCTAACCGCTACTGCCTCCAAGTGATTCAGGACTACATCCAACTACTACATGTTTGCATGACTCCTTTGAGCCATGGTAGGGTAGTAATCTAAGTGCAGTAGGAACATACTTGAGACGAATAGTGATATCAAGTCAACGGACTAACATGTACTCATGCCACTCAGAAACTGCTACCTGACGATAAATATAATACCAACCAGCAGTTCTCAACGAATCCGTCCAGTGTAACTCATAACCCAATGAGCACCTGTATACTATCTCCGGTACGACGTACCAATGGCTGTGGGACAGACCATCTCCCCTGCTGGGATGAGAAGCGTATACACTAGTCTACTCTGGAGTATCGATACCCCATCTCGATAATCCTATGACCAGGGACCTGTATAAGGATATGCTTATAGACTACCCACCCCCACTGGTATGACTGTTGTTCCATGATTAAAAATCAGGAAATACCTCAATGAGGCATCACGTGCTCACACGTGACCAAAGGTCACGTGTTGACACGTGATAGTTTCCTGCGATCTCTATAGAATTAAATTCTAATTAAACAAAATGTAATAAAACAGCTAAGGAAAGACCCCAATGGGGCATCACATGCTCACACATGACCAAGGGTCATGTGCTGACACGTGATGGTCCCTTAGCTCTGTTAAAAAGGCAGAATTAAATTCTGAATAAAAGAGGGTCACGTGCCAACACGTGGCAGGTCCCTCAGCTCTTTAATTGATAGAATTAAATTCTATTTCAATGGTCAAATGTTGGGATCACGTGCCAACACGTGATAGGCTTTGAAAGCTTTATAAATTGATAGAATTAAATTCTAATTAAGGAAAATCAAAGACCCCAACTGGGAAAGTATTTCTTTAAATCTTTCCAAACAAACAAAAAAAGATTATGCTCTGTAAAGTGGAGCACCGTGGGATTAAAAATCCAATGGTGATTAAAAATCACCAATTTATGGAAAGATTTTATACAAGGAAAGATTTCCCTAAAATTCACCAAGAATAACAAACAGAATATCTTTTGGATTAAAAATCCAATGGTGAATAAAATTCACTGAGATCATGTTAGTTACAAAAACAAACAAAATCTTTCAATGAAAGATTTGCTAAACAAATTGATTCTTTTCCTTCTCCTATAAATAGGAGCCAAGGAGAGGCGAAGAAAGAGAGAATTTTTTGGGATCTTGAAATTTTCTAAAAGGCAAAAAGCAGAGAGAAAAGAAAGGAGAATTTAATTCTCAAGAAAAGAAACCCTAGGTGAGAAAGGGGAAAGGGATCAAAGCTTTCATAAAACAAAAAAGAGAATTTAATTCTCAATCTAAGAGTTTAACTCTTCTGCAAAAGAACTTAGTTCTTCCTCTGGTTGAAGATCTGCAGAAGCAAATCTTCCCATAGGTTGAGAATTTAATTCTCATCGGGTTGAGATTCTGCCATGCAGATCCAAAACTTAGAGGGAGAATTGAGTTTAGAGAATTTAATTCTCCCAAATTTACAGGAATTTAATTCCTCCAAGACAAAACTAGGGTTTAACCCTATATGAGAATTCAATTCTCCCAAAATCATAGGAATTTAATTCCTTCAAGACAGAACTAGGGTTTAACCCTATATAAGAATTTAATTCTTCTACATACATAAGAATTTAATTCCTCTAAAACATAATTAGGGTTTAATCCTACAGAGAATTTAATTCTTAAAAAAATAAAGAGACTTGAAAGATCTCCATGCATGCAAAGGACTAGGGTCACGTGTCCCCACGTGACCTCTAAAATAATAAGGAAACAGCTTTGAGGCAATGCCTCACGTGTCCCCACGTGACCACCAAAATAAGAAGGAAACAGCTTTGAGGCAATGCCTCACGTGCTCCCACATGACCTCCAAAATAAAGAGAATAAAAGCAAATGAAATGTTGGCTTTGGGCGCTCTCACGTGTTACCACGTGACCCCTAATAAATGCTTTGATAACCAATGCACAAATATCCATCACGTGCCAACACGTGATGGCCAAAAGATCAAAAAGGGTTAAACACGTATTTGCAGAACAAAGTAAAGGAGATCTGGCCCCACCTTCGGGTGCTCTCACGTGCTCCCATGTGACTCCTTTCTCTCTAGTGTTTAACACTAATTTGAAGGTTTCATTTCCAGTGTTTAACACTGTTTCCCCTTCAGTGTTTAACACTAATTTGAGTACTTCATTTCCAGTGTTTAACACTGTTGTTCTCTAGTGTTTAACACTATTTTTAGCCAAATTGGCTAATTTTCCAGAGGCAAAAGCCCCCCTTCAACTGAATCTCAAAATTGAGTAAAATTCAGAGCTATAATGTTTAATTCTCAGTCAAAGATAAAAAAAAATGGTACCATAGACCTCAAACTCTTGTTTAAGCATTGCTAAATGATGAGGGGATGAACCCAGACACACATGTCTAATGGTCCCACAAAGGGACAATATTTCAAACTTAATTGGACTTAGTCCAAAATTGGCCATAAGTCCTCAATTCAAACTTAACTGAGCCAATGTGCTCATAATCTAATTAATCGATCTTAGTTCCAAATTGGACTACAGATCACTTAATCCACTTTGGTTCGAGGGTACATTTCTTTACTCCTGTGATATTTGTCGTTGTAATCCTTCAATGTCGTCAGAGAGGTGACGGGTCCCGATAACCACACATTACTACGGACTTTGGGTCCTTAAACTCATGGACTATGATGTCCTTAACCTCGACCGTGATGTCTTAAAACTAACAACGGACTGTGGGGTCTTTAAACCCACGGACTATGATGTCCTTAACCTCGACCGTGATGTCTTAAAACTAACATTTGACTGTGGGGTCCTTAAACCCACGGACTATGATGTCCTTAAACCCACAGACTATGATGTCCTTAACCTCGACTGTGACGTCTTTAAACTAACATTGGACCGAGATGTCCTTAAACTAACAATGGACCGTAATGTCCTTAAACTAATTATCGACCGCAATGTCACTAAACAAAACAATAGAGTCCAATTGCTCTCTTGTCGGATCTAAACGGTCCCGTTAAGTTGATCTTAGTCTAAAATTAGACTAATGTATCCTTAACCAACGTTTAAGTTGATCTTAGTCTCAAATGAGACTAACGTATCCTTAAACCTAAACCCCCAAACCCAAATCTAAGAAAGATACGGATTTGGACTAGTCCACGCCCTACGGACGACAACATTACTTAGTCTCCGTATACAATCCACGGGCAACCAAACACAAAACAAACACCCACGACACGAAGTGACCATCTGGAGAAGGAGAAAGTTGTTACCGCGATGCGGTAGCATAATTAACTGCAGGGGCTTGCGCCAGCAGGGAAAAGCGTCCCCACAATCAAAAACCCCTCAAACGAGGGGGAATCTGATGAAGTCTGCTACATCGGCCGCATCCGTTTAAACCTTCGATACATGGTGCCATAAATCAACTTGGCATCTTCGGAGAGGTGGACGGATAGCACCAATTAGCATATGCCCCCGGGATTCAGGCCCGGACGTCCCAACGTCCCGGTCGCGTCTTTCGGAGTGGAATAGATTCTGGCACGCCCGGTGGGACCTTTTCCTCTTTCCACTACACACTTCGTGTGTCGTGTTCGCGAACCAATCGCGGTTTAATATGGTTTCCCTTGGGTTCGAGATACTAAGATTTGGTTTCTTGCTTGGCGCAGAGAACGAAACAGCAATGGCATCCACTTGCGAAATGTGCTCCAACTGCAACTGCAACTCGCGCTCTGCCTCATCTGGAGGCATAGCCTACGGGCCTCAAGCAGCCTCTTTGTTCACAATGCCGGTGGACCAGGTGACTCAGGCCACCACTGGATTGTTCTTTGGGACTATGCTCCCCCCGATGAGCTTCAGCACCCGTATACCAACATCAGAAGCTCCCAAGAAGCCGGTCTTTGATCGGCTTGCTACTACCGCGGCCCCTCTCAATGGGTCGTCCAGCTCCAGCTCCTCGGTCTTCGCCAGACTGGGCCAAAATTCCTGTGGGCCCATGATGAAGCCTGCAATCCCAGAAAAGCTTATCCCGAAGAAGATAGCCATCCCTGCTCCGAAGTCATCAAGGCGGCTTCTCCTGCCAAAGCGTCTGTCTTTACAAGACTGACTGTTCCGGCTCCCACTAAGGTTCCCGTCCCCGCTCAGAAGTCTGTTTTTGACCGGTTGGATGCTGCTTCTCGAAGGACATCAGTCTTCAAGAGGCTGACGCCAGCGACAGCCCCTCACCTGAACAGGGGGCAAGACAAAGCCATCCCCATCGCCGAACCAACCCCAATAGCTCGACACGCTCGACGTCGCCACTGGCGCCGAGTAAGGAAGGCTGGGGGCAACTCCCCCTCTGGGCTAACTCCACCAGCTCCAACGGTGCTGTTCCAACCGGGAACAGCTTTGAGCTACTGAACAAGGTGCGTAGGAACTCGCCTACCGCCGTACTGAAAAGGTCTCCGCCACCAGTGGAGACTGTCACTGAAATAAAGCCGGAGCAGTCCCCTCAACGGCTGTCTTCTAAAGTTTAAAAAATCTGGCGACAAGTCCGAGAGTCGGTGGTTGATCAAGACTATCCCCGCCGGCAGAAGAAGCTGAAGGTCCGACAGGAAGAAAACCGTCCTGTTAAGCCACAGAAGGCAACGGCTACTTGGGTGCCCACTGCAACGGCCCCCTCAACTTCGACCACTCATAAAAGGAGAAGGCCGGAGAAAATCCCCATGGCTGCGACAAATGTCAGAGGCACTGAGCCCAAACGCCCTAAGCCTGGGGGCATGGTGGTGCATACCGTCTATATGGCATCCGAAAAAGATGATAGCAGTATCTCCACAGGTCATCGACCGCTTACGCGATCCGTGACAAAAGCCCAAGAGCAGCAGCAGAAGCTCCAGGAAATGATGACTGCGATGGCCGCACTCACCGGACCAAAAGAAAGCCCGAAAATATCAGCGGAGCAGCGCCGTGAGCAGGAAACTGATGCTGAATTCCTTCGGAGAATGCTTGAGAAGAATGACAAAGAGGTCGCGTAACAAGCGGCCAATATAAAACAAATGGCCCTTCTATTTCAAGATATGGTGGGCATGATGATCCAGCCGGATCCCCCAGCCGAAGATCCTCCAGTGATAGTTGAAGACGACAAAGGGGAAACATCGACTCCTCCGGCTCTTTCAACAGCCAAAGAGGAAACTATTTCCAAGGCCGCTCTGGATGACTATATTGCTCAGCAAATACGATCTCACCAGGCAAATGAATCGGCTGGACAAGTCGTTAAAACTGGGCGGCCGTATCCAGGCTGGTATGACCAAATAAAGTACCCGCCGGGATACACAATCCCCAAATTCTATGTGTACAAGGGGACAGGCAATCCCCATCAACATGTCGCTCGGTTTAGGGCTCTGTGCGACAACAACGGGGGTGATGATAAGCTTTTGCTCCGCCAATTCGTCGGTAGCTTGTCGGAGACGGCATTTGAGTGGTACTCCGAACTTCCAAACGACTCTGTCAAGACCTTCGCGGAAATGGAGTTGTTATTTACCCAGCGATTCGCAAGTGCTAGTGAACGCACCCCAATAACGGCATTGATCAATGCAAGGGTGAAGCCAGGCGAGACGTGAGTTCAATACGCAATCCGATGGCGAAATTTATGGTCAAAATGTGAGCAGCGCATCGAGAAAGCGCCGGCAGTGGGTATGTTCATAGGCACTCTGGACCCTCATGCAACTATTTACCAATTTATGATGTTCTTCAAGCCGACCACGTTCCAAGCCCCGATCGACAAGCTGGCCCAGATGGACCAAATGGGTCATAGACCGTCTCCTCCGAAGCCAGAGCCGCGGAACGAAAAGGGTAAAGGGAAGGCGACATTCGTTGCGAATACTCAACAGTAGCCCAGTGCCCCAAAACTAACGGATCAACTGGAAGAGAGACGGCGGTACTACAACGAGAAAATGAAACGTCCTTACTCGTTCCCTCGGTACAAAACGAAGAGACTGTTTGAACTGGCGATGCGCAACAGGCTCATCAATCTGCCGAATCCAAAACGACCACTGCAACTCGGCGAGACTAATGGTCCCAATTATTGCCCTTACCATCAAACGGTAAGCCATCCAATTGAAGATTGCTTCGTCTTTAAGGGATGGATCGAGGATCAGTACCAACAAGGCAAGTTTATGCTGTCTGAAAAGTGGAAAGTAAGCCCATCACAACCGCACACTCCTAAGAAGACGGACACACCGGGGGCATCGTGCTCTTTTGTTGAAGAAGCTCCATGGGAGGTCGCTCTTTCAGCCAAAACAAAAAGAATGCTGAACGATCTCCAGACATGCCCGGCGATCAGGTGGAAGAATCAATTGGAACCCCAGATTATCAAGGGAATGCTGAAACCGCGCACAACTTCAAAATTGGTGGCGATATTCAAAACACTCACACCCAGCCGTCAAAGTCTTCAAAGAAGAAAAAGAAGACAAAAAATCCCGTGAAGCCTGGTGACAAGCGCACGGACCTGCAAAAGCAGATTGACTCACTGGAAGAGTACAACCAGAAGGCGTGGACTCCAGTCACACTCTAAGAATTTCTCAGCCACGTCCTTGAGGACGAAGGTGATGACAATGGAGAAGACTCGTCGGATGAATCTGAAAGTTACGTAGCAAGTTGCCATGTGATCTCTCACTCATCGGTAAACGATGAAGAAGTTCCTTACACAGAGAAGCTAGGGCAGGTCCTGAACCGGAACATCTAGAGCCATCAGACGAAATGATTGATGCGTTCCTGAATGAAGCGCTGCTTAAAAGCAAAGCTGCCTGAGAGCGTGAATGGCCATATTTGAAAAGGCCAAGAGTCGGCGACTGGACGAAAGGGTTACAACGCTCCCGCCAGATCAAAAGTGCATCCGCCTCAAATAAAAACAGGTTCAAGATGAGGAAGAGGTTCGCTAAAGCCATATTAATGGGAATGAAGCCGCCGCCCTCCGAAGGAAACATTCTTGGTGAAGCAGAAATGCATCCTAACTATTGCTTATATCATCGAAAGATTGCACACCCCACTGAAGAGTGCAATGCTTTTAAAAGACGGTGGCAGGGATATGTTGCTCACCGGCAACATTTTAAGCGGATGAAACGCAAAATTCATCGGGAGCAAAGAAATACGACCGAGGAGCATAGAAGAACTACCGGCAACTGTCACATGGTCGACGTTGGGGGATCACAAGTTCTCACCTTCGGGAGCGACTCTGACGAAGAAATGACTCTTGGTCCTCTCTATAAGAATCCACCTCAGGAAAAGAGGAAGAACCGAAGACCTGTGAAAATATTCAGCTGCGCAATCATACGCTGCCCGAAAAGAATCTCGGACCCACGAATAGAAAAGATAAGAGAAAAGAAAAAGTCTCTGAAGATATTGCCCTAGAAGACCAAGTCATCAAAGAGCTAACCGCCAAAGACCCGCTGATTGATACGAAAAAGTGTTTGTAGTTAACCGCAATCAATAACGGTGTCGCGTGTAGCTAGACCGAGATGAGCACGGGTCGTCCTCAGAAAAACGTGGAACCTTTTACTCTTACTTTAGATGTGTTGAAAGAGAGGAGGAAATAAGAATTTTGTGAAAAGTTTCTAGATCTACGTTAAGCAAGAATGCAAAAATATAGATCTAGATTATTTTAGAGATTTAGATAATATAATAAGAGGGCTTGTAGGGTTCGTTAGGATTTAGTAGTTATGGACGATTAATTAAAATTTACCCTTTTTATCCTTTAATAGATTTATAACTAGAACGCCGGTGATGCGTGTAGATTAGGGTTTCTGGAGGGAAAAGGAATCCCACTCTTAACCCTTATCTCGACACGGAACTCCGTTCATATCTAGCCTTTACCAAAACAATCATTAATCTAATCTCTAATCGCGGTCGGAACTAGCAAAGAATTGTTAGCACGCCCGATTAGGATGTTAATGATTCTTTTGATAAAGTTCATAAACTTTATAGGACTTAAAAAGGGTTTAGGGATGTTCATCGTCCATTAGCCTACCCTAATCCTACGAACCCTAACAAGCGGAGAATTACTCGCGCATGTTGGGAGAAGAAGATGAAAAGACAGAGAGGGAAAACATAATGTAAAATGCAAAAGAATTAAATAAAATAACTACCTTTATTAATCAACTTGAACAATCTACACTTTATTCCTTAGAAAATGATTACAAAACTAGTTGCTTCTCGATCTCTTCCAAGGAGGTAGATGAACCGTTGATGATCAGCCTGGATGCGTGAGCCGTCTGGGACTTCGTGATCGCGTCGGCTTGATAAATTTTCCAAGAGGCTTTCGGTGCCTTTTTATAGTGCAAATCCAGAATCTTTTGGTTGAAAACTTGGTAAAATATAGCATAGATTCACCCCAAAAATCCTCGGCTTCCAACTCCATAGAATTGCGGCGGATCCGCGGCCTAAGGGTGGTTATGGCCGCGGATCCGCGGCCATATAATCTTCTCCGCTTATCATTTTTCTTGGGCTCTGTAATTGTGACATGTGGCAATCCTAGGCACCTTTAGAATTCAGAAATCTTCTCTCGGTTACTTCCAGACTTGGTCTCCAAGTTTTGATTCTTAATTAGGCAAGTCTTCTTCAACAACTTGATTTGCTTGATTCTAGTCTTTGAAAAATTCTACACACTTGGAAAAAATCTGCATAACAACTCAAATAATATTTAGTAGACCTAGTTCTACTAGGATTAGGTCAATGAATTTATTTGCATACATTTTCCTACCAAATGTTAATTAAAATATATTATCACATGGAAAATAGTGTTTTTACACATAAACCCCCATATGTATGATATATTATAATAAAGTCTTTTTTTTAATATGAAAATGGTAGGAAAAATGTAATACAAATGTGCAGTTTTATCAACTGAACAAATACCCCAAACTTATCTTTGATCGTCCCGAGCAAACTAGTTTATTCAAGAGGAGAAAAAGAAAGGAGAAAACTAAGCACACTTTCGTAGGCAAACACGATTGTACTGAGCACGTGCAACAAGCCGTTAAACCTCTAGGTGTCCATAGTAGGAGGAGTGTTGTCTCCTGAGGGTTTTCAGCGGATTGCACCCACAAAATCCCATAACAAAAGAGAGATGGTGAAATTTACATATAAAGATAAGAACCATAAAAGAAAGACTTTGAAAATAAGAGTTTCCAACTACACTAGTTTTTCGGTTGTCATGAGCCCTATCTTAATAGTCATGAAAAGATATTAGAAATCACATTATCCCTCAATAAAACATCGTCTTTAATCTTCATTCCTACATTTCATCCAAACATTGATCATATACCCCTACGTGTGTGTAAAGAACATCCCTACACTCGGAGAATTCAATTCAAGCTATCATACTCTTGTCCATCTACCTTAGTACTTTTTAATTTGATGAATATTTAGGGTTGCTCACACCTTTTTATGCGACCGTTAATACTTCTTGAGGTACTAACCGACCGATTACTCATGTGCTTGCTGATTCGGTGATAATATTTTTCTCGTCTTGCACCACCTAAGGCTTAGCAGTGACTCCCAGACCAGTTGGCCTTAGGGCACTAGGTGAAGAGGCACCCTCGCTATATTTTTTTATTGCTGCCTTGGCGATACAAAAACAGTGTTCATTTTTCTTTTCACCATTTTTATATTTTCTTCATTTTTTTTCTTTTCCTTCATACTTTGGCTTTTAGACAAGAGCATTTCAAGGTATCCTCTACTATCCCGAGTTTCAAGACGTGTGTAAGTGTATATAGTAGGGTATCAACTTTCAAATGTTTGGTTTCCAGAATAGAAACTATTTTTCAGACTTATTTTTATCCTTAGATTAGTGACTTCCTTCATCTTACTAACCCTTGGGACAACGGCTCATAACTACTTATTACTAGTTCGTTTAAGAAAACTTTTAATTTTCTTGGTTTTCTTAAACTATTCCTATCTTTTGGATGTAATTTTTCACTTTCTACTCGTTTGTTATAAAAAAAAAATTTTAATGCCCAGTGTCAAAGATAATTCAGTGAATACAAACCCCCCCCCCAAACCTGTTTTCAGCGATGTCCTCACTGATGTAGCCTTTTGAGAATATGGACCTGTATACTAAGGGAGAGATACAAGGGGTATAATAATTGTTAATGAAAAAAATTCCCCCAAACTTATTCTTTGACACGCACAGATATTCAATCAAATCATTTTTTTTACTCACCTCCATTCTTAAAATAAGAAAATGCTATAAAAACATGGAGGTGAGGCGGAGGAAATTTAGTTTTGATAAAGCGGCTCCTGTAAAAACAGGAGCTCCTCCGCGGGGTCAGCAGAAAAATACGGTTTTAATCTATGCCCATTCACTTTAAAATTCGAACCGTTTTTCAAATTTTCGACTTCAACTGCCCCGTGCGGTTGTACATACCGCACCACAAAAGGTCCTTTCCGACGGATTTAAGCTTACCCGGATGAAGATGGAGACGAGAATCGTAAAGAAGGACTTGTTGCCCCGATGTGAAGGTTTTTCTAGAAAGATTTTTATCGTGGAACACTTTAGTCCTGTTCTTTACTATCACCGCATTATCGTAAGCTTCATCGCGGAGTTCACTTAGCTCATTTAACTGCAGCTTCCGATAGCTGCCTGCATGATCAAGATCAAAATTAAGCTCTTTAATAGCCCACATTGCTTTATGTTCGATCTCGACAGGAAGGTGGCATGCCTTCCCAAACACATGGCGGTATGGAGACATACCAAGATCGGTCTTATAAGCGGTGCGGAATGCCCAAAGAGCATCCGTCAATTTGGTTGACCAATCTTTACGGTTCTTAGAAACCGTCTTCTCCAATATCTGTTTGATCTGCCTATTTGAGATCTCAGCCTGCCCGCTTGTTTGGGGATGATAGGGCGTAGAAAGTTTATGAGTGATTGAATATTTCCGCATCAAAGCCTCGAAAGACCTATTGCAGAAATGTATCCCGTTGTTGCTAATGATAGCGCGAGAGTGTCCGAATCGCGAAAAGATATTTTCTTTAAGGAACTTAATGACAACCTTGTTGTCATTAGTGCGACACGGTATAGCTTCCACCCACTTCGAGACATAATCAACCGCTAACAAGATATATAGATTCCCAAAGGAGTTGGGAAAAGGGCCCATAAAATCAATACCCCAAACATCAAATATTTCCACAACCAATATAGCTTGGAGCGGCATCTCGTTCCTTCGTGAAATCCGACCCAAATGCTGACATCGCGGACAAGTTTTGCAATGTTCAAATGCATCTTTAAATAATGTTGGCCAATAAAAGCCACATTGCAAAACTTTCTCCGCCGTTTTTCGAGGTCCAAAGTGACCACCGCATGCCTGATCGTGACAAAATGATAACACGCTCTTGAACTCATCGTTAGGGACACACCTGCGAATGATTTGATCGGAACAATACTTGAATAGATAAGGTTCGTCCCAGTAAAAATATTTTACTTGGGATAGAAATCGAAGTTTGTCTTGTTTCGACCAATCACAAGGAATAAGTCCCGTAGCAAGATAGTTCACGATATCCACGAGCCAAGGTTCGTAGGATACATTCAAGAGCTGTTCGTCAGGGAATGAGTCGTTTATCGGCACGGTCACAGTTGGCGAAGAAGTGATGCGTGAAAGATGGTCGGCTACAACGTTTTCACATCCACTCTTGTCTTTGATAACAAGATCAAATTCTTGTAACAATAGGATCCAACGTATTAGCCTGGCCTTTGCATCCTTCTTCGTTAAAAGATGTCGTAGGACGGAGTGATCTGTGTAAACCACAATAGGCGAGCCAATCAAGTAGGGCCTGAATTTCTCTAATGCAAATACAACTGCCAAGAGTTCTTTCTCGGTAGTTGTGTAATTTATTTGTGCATCATTCAAGGTCCTACTTGCATAGTAAATTACATGTGGCATCTTATCAATATGCTGTCCCAAGACAGCACCAATAGCAAAATCTGATGCGTCACACATAAGCTCAACGGGTGGTTCCAATCCGGAGATAATAGAACGGGGGCTGTAGTGAGTGATTCTTTAAGCGATTCAAAAGCAGCCTCATAATCCGAATCGAAGTGAAATGTAGTGTCCTTGGCCAATAGAAGGGTTAAGGGTCTAGCAATTTTGCTAAAGTCCTTAATAAATCTCCTATAAAATCATGCATGACCAAGGAATGATCGTATATCTTTGACGCAGTTGGGACGAGGGAGGTTTTGAATGACATCTATTTTAGCTCTGTCAACCTCAATGCCTTTTCGTGAAATTATATGTCCAAGTACAATACCTTCTTGGACCATAAAATGGCATTTTTCCTAATTCAAAGTCAAGTTCTTATCCTTACAGCGGGTAAGAACAGCGTCAAGATTACGAAGGCAGTCCTTAAAGGAGTCCCCAAAAATGGAGAAATCATCCATAAAAATTTCTAGAAAATTTTCCACCATATCTGAAAATATCCCCATCATGCACCGCTGAAATGTAGCGGGAGCGTTGCATAACCCAAAGGGCATGCGTCTATAAGCAAAAGTTCCGAAAGGATAAGTAAAAGTAGTTTTATCTTGATCCTTTTCGGCGATGGGGACCTGGTTGTAGCCAGAGTATCCGTCCAAGAAACAGTAGTAATCGTGTCCCACTAATCGTTCCAACATCTGGTCAATGAAAGGTAGGGGAAAGTGATCTTTCCTCGTTGCGGCATTGAGTTTCCTGTAATCAATACATACGCGCCACTCAGTTTGGGTGCGTGTTTGGATTAACTCATTAGCCTCATTAGTGATGACCGTGATGCCGGACTTTTTATGGATCACATGAATTGGATTTACCCATTGACTATCAGATATGGGGTAAATTATTCCACTATCAAGGCACTTGACGATTTCTTTCTTTACCGCCTCCTTCATAACGGGATTTAACCGTCTTTGTGGGTCTCGGGTTGGTTTGGTTTCATCCATCAGATGTATGTGTTGTTCAACAATTAAGGGACTAATCCCTTTGATGTCGGCCATTGTCCAACCAAATGCTTGCCGATTCGATCTCAACACTGCCAAAAATACATTCTCTTGCTCTACGGCTAAAGAAGCGGATATAATTACTGGCAAAGTCTCATTCTCTCCTAAATATGCATATTTAAGAAGAGAAGGTAGCGGTTTGAGATCAAGAATTGGCGGAGAGACAATAGAAGGAGGGGTAACGGAATGATATTCGGACTCCTTAAGAGGTTCAAAACTTGCATAAGATATTGACTCGGAAAGTGCTGCTGACTTTTGCAACGAGTCAACGGGTTCAATCTCAAGGTCGGACTCATTGAACATATCCTCACTGTGAAGTGGTGCAAGATCAAACGATGTCTCATTAGTGTTGTCGAGAACATCAAAGCAAAGTTCCTCATCCATGCAGCTTTCGGAAGCTATCTCGTGGATGGAACAAACATCCAGCAAATGAGCAGAAGGTTCTGATGGCTGACTTCCTAGCTTGTAAATATTAAGCTCAATCGTCATTTTCCCGAAGGATAAGTTCATAGAACCGTTACGACAATTAATCACAGCGTTAGAAGTTGCTAGGAAGGGTCGACCAAGTATCACCGGGATTTGATTGCGTGGGTTTGCCACAGGTTGTGTATCTAAAACAATGAAGTCCATGGGAAATATGAATTCCCCGACTTTAATTAACACATCCTTTAGTTCGCCCCGAGGTTTGGTGATAGATCGGTCTGCCATCTGGAGAGTACAATGGGCGGGTTTTAACTCTCCAATTCCTAACTGCTCGTAAACTGAATAAGGAAGCAAGTTGACGCTAGCGCCTAGATCGAGTAAAGCACGATTAATATTTTTACCCCCAATAGAAATAGAGATTGTAGGACAGCCGGGGTCCTTACGTTTCTTTGGTATTTGTTGGGTAAAAGCTGTGGTAACATTACTCGTCATGAAAACCTTTTTAGGCACTTGAGTTCTTCTCTTCCTAGTGCACAAGTCTTTAAGGATTCTTGTATAAGATGGGACTTGTTGAATAGCATCTAGGAGAGGAATATTCACGCTAACTTGTTTAAACATTTCCACAATCTTCTCCATTTGCGGGTTAGGTCTGTTGGCCCTTAATCGGTTTGGAAATGGAGCTCGATCAATAAGTTTTGGGTCCAACGTTTGTGGAGAAGACTGTGGCGACGAATTCGATCCCAAAATTGGAGTGGGCATCGACTTAGATAGATTTGGCGAAATGTTCGAGCCTTGGGGAAAACGGAGAATAGGCTCGGATGAAGGTGGGGGACTAGACGAATTAGGGGAAGAAGAAGAAGAAGATGGGGTATCAAATGTGTCACTAAAGTCAAACTGCTCACCCACTCGGTTATTCAGCTCTCTCCTCGATCTCAACGTAGTAATGGCATTCACATTATGATTTTGTGAATGGCCAGGATTCGGTAGGGGTTGAGATGGGAGTTTCCCTTTCTCTCTCGCACTCATTGTGGTGTTTAACTGTGCGATTTGGTTTTCTAATGATTTAATACTCTCACCATGGAAGGCAGAGTTTTTCGTTATGGTATCAATAGTAGACCTCATCTCAGCCGAAATTTGCATGGATTGTTTCATGAACATATCCAAAGTTTGTACAAGTGAGTTATCAATACCGGCCACTTGTGGTGTAGAAATGTTGGCCGGATTTTGGAAATTCTGTGACTGAAAGGGGGGCTGATTCTGTGGTTGTGGTTGCTGTGGAGGAGGCCTTTGATAATTGCTTGTTGGTTTTGATTCCAAGCAAAGTTAGGATGATTCCTCCATCCTTGATTGTACGTAGAAGAATAAGGGTCGTTTCTAGGTCGCTACTGAAAAGCAGCATTAGCTTGAAACGATGCATTCATAGGACATTCTTCCGTTAAGTGTGAAGGATCCGAACAGCAACCACAGACGGTCTTAGGAAGCGTGACCTGATTTAGGGAGAATGATGAGAACTTGTTATCAATAGCATCGAGTTTCTTCTGAATCGCTGCCATTTCGGCTTTTACTGCGATAGAAATATCGAGCTGGTGAATACCTCCCTTAGTTGAAGGTGGTCTAACGCTTTCCCACTGCAACGTGTGTTCAGTAAGGTCTTCCAGATATTTCCAAGCTTCACCGTCATCTTTAGACATAAAATTGCATTGACACATTGTTTCAAGCATCTGCTTTGTCGCTGGATTAATGCCCTCATATATAATCTGACATAAATCCCATCTTTGTATTCCGTGATGGGGGCATTGGACAAGCAGATCTTTGAAACGTTCAAAGCACTTCCAAAATGGTTCATTGGGAAGCTGGGTGAACTGGTTGATCTCGCTCCTAATATGGGCAGTCTTGTGGTTTGAGTAAAACTTCTTAAGAAATGCTATGACAAATTCATCCCAATTAGTGATAGAGTGTGCGGCAGTATTATAAAGCCATTTTTCTGCCAAGTCGCACAGTGTGAATGGGAGAAGACGTAAGCGCATAGCATCTAAAGTTAATTGCGAAGTACCCATCATTGCGCATACGTTTTCGAATTTGGTGATGAAAACATACGCGTCTTCCGACTCAAGCCCGTGAAATTTGGGTAGCAGATTGATGTGGTGGGGTTTAATTTCGAAATTATCCCCGTTAGGTGGTGGAAGAGATAGACAAGTGGGAAGAGGACCACGGATAGGATAGCATCTCTCTTGGAGAGAGATGCGCTGTGGATTCTGCGCACCTTCGGGCGGTGGCAGCGTGGTGTTATAATTTGATGGAGTGCCGTCCATCTCGGTCGTGGTGTGTGGTGGGGGAAAAGAAGATGAAGAAGTACCGACTTTGGCGTCGATAGCAGGAACGCGGACAAGACGGGTACTAGGATCTCGTGTCCAGCTGAGCATGCACTAAGCGGGTTTAGTGCAAGTGGCAGCGTGTGTGTGATTTAAAATTGGCTTGTTTTGAAAAAGTGGGACTCAAGACAAATCTCCCTAAGATGCACAAGCAACCCTAGAACTAAGGTCACCTAGGTCAGTCTCTACACTGCTCCTAGACTTCCAAAGGACAAGCCGCAGGATAAATCCTCTACCGCCTCCGTACTACCCTTGTAGCCAGGTAAGTGCCAGGTAAGTGGGAAGGAACCACGGTAGTGGGCCTAATTAAAAATCACTAGCTTTTGACACACTTGCCTAGGCACTACAAAAGTAATGCGGATAAACGAAAAATTACCCACGACCTTCCTCTGTCCTTAATAAGCGCGACAGTCCTTAGAGTCTGGTCTAGATATTTTTTAAATTAATGAAAGGTTGATCTATATGCTCGGTTTGTGATTTGTGGGGCTTAGGAAGGGTGATGAAATCCCCACTTAATCTTGATTTGGTCTTTGCCCCTTAAAGTCTGTATTAAAATATGCAAAACAAAACCAATCACAAAACTTTTGCAATAAGATTTTTGAGCGGCGCGATTTTGCAAAGAATCCTGCAGAAAATAGATTTTATTGGATTTGAGAGGAGAGAGAAGGAGTTGAAAAAGATACCAGAGAATTGCGAACCATATATCTCCTGTTTCCTCAAGTCCGTGACTCCAGATCCCCTTGCAAAAAATTCACGCACAAATTGTTAAAGATGCAATTTGCAGTTTTGTGTTAATAATGATATGAATCGTCTAAGAATTCAACACAAATAGTAAAATAAAAAATTACGCACGTATCCCCGGCAACGGTGCCATTTGACTGATACGAAAAAGTGTTTGTAGTTAACCGCAATCAATAACGGTGTCGCGTGTAACTAGACCGAGATGAGTACGGGTCGTTCTCAGGGAAACGTGGAACCTTTTACTCTTACATTAGATGTGTTGAAAGAGAGGAGGAAATAAGAGTTTTGTGAAAAGTTTCTAGATCTACGTTAAGCAAGAATGCAAAAATATAGATCTAGATTATTTTAGAGATTTAGATAATATAATAAGAGAGCTTGTAGGGTTCGTTAGGATTTAGTAGTTATGGACGATTAATTAAAAGTTACCCTTTTTATCCTTTAATAGATTTATAACTAGAACGACGGTGATGCGTGTAGATTAGGGTTTCTGGAGGGAAAAGGAATCCCACTCTTAACCCTTATCTCGACACGGAACTCCGTTCATATCTAGCCTTTACCAAAACAATCATTAATCTAATCTCTAATCGCGGTCGGAACTAGCAAAGAATTGTTAGCACGCCCGATTAGGATGTTAATGATTCTTTTGATAAAGTTCATAAACTTTATAGGACTTAAAAAGGGTTTAGGGATGTTCATCGTCCATTAGCCTACCCTAATCCTACGAACCCTAACAAGCGGAGAATTACTCGCGCATGTTGGGAGAAGAAGATGAAAAGACAGAGAGGGAAAACATAATGTAAAATGCAAAAGAATTAAATAAAATAACTACCTTTATTAATCAACTTGAACAATCTACACTTTATTCCTTAGAAAATGATTACAAACTAGTTGCTTCTCGATCTCTTCCAAGGGGTAGATGAACCGTTGATGATCAGTCTGGATGCGTGAGCCGTCTGAGACTTCGTGATCGCGTCGGCTTGATAAATTTTCCAAGAGGCTCTCGGTGCCTTTTATAGTGCAAAGCCAGAATCTTTTGGTTGAAAACTTGGTAAAATATAGCATAGATTCACCCCAAAAATCCTCGGCTTCCAACTCCATAGAATTGCGGCGGATCCGCGGCCCAAGGGTGGTTATAGCCGCGGATCCGCGGCCATATAATCTCCTCCGCTTATCATTTTTCTTGGGCTCTGTAATTATGACATGTGGCAATCCTAGGCACCTTCAGAATTCAGAAATCTTCTTTCGGTTACTTCCAGACTTGGTCTCCAAGTTTTGATTCTTAATTAGGCAAGTCTTCTTCAACAACTTGATTTGCTTGATTCTAGTCTTTGAAAAATTCTACACACTTGGAAAAAATCTGCATAACAACTCAAATAATATTTAGTAGACCTAGTTCTACTAGGATTAGGTCAATGAATTTATTTGCATACATTTTCCTACCAAATGCTAATTAAAATATATTAACACATGGAAAATAGTGTTTTTACACATAAACCCCCATATGTATGATATATTATAATAAAGTCTTTTTTTTAACATGAAAATGGTAGGAAAAATGTAATACAAATGTGCAGTTTTATCAACTGAACACCCGCCAAAGAAAAACAAGGTGGACTACAACATTCTGGCACACTTGAGGAAGTTATCCTCGCAGCTCAGCATTCTCGACGGCCTTCTGTTATCCAATGAAGCAAGAGATTCATTGATCAAGGCACTAGAAGAGCCAGAGCAATTTCAAGCTTTCCTCGCCGAAGAAAAGATGAAGGACGAGCTGGAAGAAGTGCACACAGCCGATATCACCTTCGGCGGTGAAGATCTCCTCCTTGGGACGTGCGAGCACAACCGTCCCCTTTATGTCTCCGGATACTGTCAAGATATAAAGATAGGAAAAATCCTAGTTGACAATGAGTCTTTCGTCAATCTCCTCAACGTGAGAGTGTTGAAGGAAATCGTCATGAGCGTCCAGCACCTCGCTCGCGATAAATCACCATCTCCGGTTTCGACTCCCAGTCGTCACGGACTCTCGGGTCTGTGATACTGACGCTGCGCTTCAGGTTACTCGTCACGGATATTAAATTTCACGTCATTGACGCCAAGACTTGCTACAATGCTTTGCTCGGTCGGCCTTGGTTACACGAGTACAACATTATCCCTTCTATACAACATCAGTGTATGAAGTACTTCAAGGATGGACTCGAGTACACTGTGACAGGAGAGTTGAACCCATTCTCCGTGAACAAAGTCCGAAAATACGAATATGCAAAATACTTCTTACCAGATTTTGAGGACACGGAAAGATGTCGCAAACCGGAGAACAAAGCTATCACCACTATTCCGGTCTTCGGGAGTGATACTGAGGAGGAAGAAGAGATAGTTTATTCAGGGCCGCCCCAACGCAACAACCCGGGACCGTCCACCCCTATGTTGATCTTCGGCAGTGACTCGGAAGATGAGGTTAACGCCATATTTTCCGCTCGACCGTCAATACAAGCCTTCGCTGGCGATAATCAGAGTTTGCCAATTACCATGGTTCCGCGGGAGCATTACAAAGAGCTCGATGCACTTGAAGCTTATAGTGTGCAAGAATTGCAGACATTTTACGTCCCTCCCAGGCGAAAGGGTGAGGAGGCGATCATATTCTACCGATCTGGGGAAACCAAAGTGGAGAAAGAAATCTGGCATGGCGCCGATTCTACGCTAGATAGGCTCCAACCCATCCGGCTGCCTAGATATTACACGAAAGGCTTGAAAAGGCTATTGAAGCGCTAAGGGGTACCCTTCAGACAGACTACTCGACAAGCTCGATTCTACAACAGAATTTGGGATGTCTCTGGAACTCAGCGCAAGTTGCCCAACGGGAGAATGGAAACGACCGGGCTTGGATATGTTCAATCCAAAAAACGGGAGCGAGTTCATGGGAGTTACGTCATACATGACTTCGATGAAGAGGAAGACGTTCTGTTGAGAGACGCTAATCCTGAACCAAAACAAGATCCAGCCATGAAAATTCCAAGTCCGTCGTTTGAAGAACAGATGGACAAGCTGATAAGCGAAGCAGGTCAAAAGGTTCGAGATGACCATAGTCATGAAACGGCCATCTACGAGAAGGCCAGAACGCAGTGCCTCCTTCGACAGGCCATGGAGAATGACAATGCTCCTCGTCCCCAGCCTGTCATATAAAAAACCCGGCGCAGAGGCAAAAATAAACCAAAGAACGGAAAAACGTTCGACAGCAGCCAAGCAGGTCTGAGAAGCCACGCGAGTAAGAGTCGCGCAGTCGGGATCGGTCTCTTATAAAGAAGATGGGTCGAGCGTATTCTTTTCCCCGGGACAAGACAAGAAAGATATTCGATCTCTTCGTAAATTATCGGATGATGACACTCCCGGAGTCCAAGCATCCCGAGCAAGCGAACAAGATCTCCCATCCAGACTACTGCTCCTACCACCGAGCAGTAGGACATCCTCTCGAAGACTGCTTCACCTTCAAGAATTGGGTCGAAGATCAATACCAACTCAGCAAATTCGCATTATCCAGCAGCTGGAGGGTAACCCCGCCGCAGAAGCATGAACCCAAAGTCACGTATGTAGCAAGAGGAGAACCAGATCAACATCAGTCCTGGAAGCGATCTCGTACTTGTCATATGATAACGCTGTCAGAAGAAGAGCCTGAGAGTATGGATGACCTTCCCTAGTGCTTCGAAAACGATGATGACAAGGTAATCTCAGAATTTCCACCGGCACCAAAAGAGCTGGAAGATGGGATACATACTACTGCAGATAACCTCAAGAAAATTGATTTGGGGACGGCAAATGACCGCGGCCGACGTTCGTCAGTGAGCTGTTGTATGAAGAAAGGGTGGCTACGCTAAAAGACATGCTCATGCAGCATAAAGATTGCTTCGCATGGAACTATTCCGAGATGCCAGGATTAAATCCAGAGATTGCTGTGCACAAATTGGCGATATCCCCGGACGTCAAGCCGATCAAACAAGCACCGAGAAGAATGCGGCTCGAGCTTAAGATGAGCATCAACGCCGAGGTCAAGAAGCTAATCGACTCCGGCTTCATCCAAGAGGTTCAATATCCTGACTGGATCGCCAACATCGTCCCAGTGATGAAGAAGAATGGGACGGTGCGCATATGTGTGGACTTTCGGGATCTCAACAAAGCTTGCCCAAAGGACGACTTTCCAGTACCAGTCACTAAGATGATGATAGATAACACATCCACTCACGAAGTCTAAAGATGGACGGATCATCAGGATACAATCAGATAAAGATGCATCCCGAGGACCAGAAGCACACCGCTTTCCGGACCCCTTTGGGCATATTTTGCTATAAGGTGATGCCTTTCGGTCTAAAGAACGCCGGTGCCACCTATCAGAGGGCCATGACGAAGATTTTCGATGACCTCATACATGAAATCGTCGAATGTTATATCGATGACCTCGTAGTTAAAAGCAAATCATACGAGGAACATCTAGAGCATCTGAAGATCGTATTTCAACGCCTTCGGAAATACAACTTGAAGATGAACCCTCTCAAATGTGCGTTCGGAGTTTCCTCGGGCAAATTCCTAGGATTCATTGTCCGACACCGAGGCATCGAGATAGATCCGTCAAAGATCAAGGCGATTATGGAAATGCCCCCGCAAGGACTCTCAAGCAATTACGGTCTCTCCAAGGGAAGCTCGCATATATCCGGCGATTTATAGCCAATCTCTCAGGCAAGTGCCGTCCTTATAGTCACCTCATGAAGAAAGGGACCACCTTCGTTTGAGATCACAAATGCCAGGGCGCACTGGACGAAATCAAGTAATACCTGCAGAATCCGTCGGTGCTGACCGCTCCGGTCAAGGGAAGGCCTCTCATTCTGTATACGACAGCTCTCGAAGGTTCTTTAGGCACGCTGTGGGCACAAGAGAACGATCAGGGAAAAGAGAGAGCCCTTTATTATCTGAGTCGAGTTCTCCTGGGGGCAGAAAGCAATTACTCTCCCATTGAAAAACACTGCCTGGCGTTAATCTTCGCAATAACGAAGCTCAGACACTACGCATTGGCACATGAGGTCCATCTCATATCGAAGGTGGATCCTCTCAAATATTTAATGTCAAAGGCCATATTAACAGGGCATCTCGCCAAATGGGCCCTACTCTTAATGGAGTTCTCGATAACTTATCGTCCCCTCAAGGCAGTGAAAGGCCAGGCCATCGCTGACTTCCTTGCTGAGCATCCGATACCTGCCGATTCTCCTTTAAACTGCGAATTTCCAGACGAACATGCATTTGACACGATCGACGGGGGTGATACCCGGTGGGAGCTTTACTTCGATGGAGCATCTTCCATGAAGAAGCTCAAACAAAGCACACCCATAATCAAATCAGGGATAGGCCTCATCTTCGTAACTCCGCAAGAAGGGATAATGCGCTTTGCCTTCTCCTTAACGGAGCCGAGGACAAACAATGAAGCCGAGTATGAAGCTTTGATAGCAGGTCTCGAGATCGCCATCGACATGGAAATTGAAAATCTCCTCATATACGGAGACTCCCAACTGGTCGTTAGCCAAGTAAACGGCGACTATCAAACATGCAAACCAGAGTTGGTGAAGTACGGCGAAAGAATGCAGCAACTGCTGACTCAAATCCCTTCCTATATTCTGGAAAGCATACCGCGTGCAGAAAATAGCAAAGCGGATGCATTAGCCAAGCTTGCTAAAGAACTGGCTGACGAAAACCTCGATGACGTAAGGATCGTTGTGCAAAGCCGTCGGGTTCTCGCACCGGCAGAAATATCTCCGGAGTCGTCCGAAGAAAAGGGAGCGACCGAGCAAATGGCTCTGCAAATAAAAGACCAGGAAAAGGTTGAGGATTGGAGAGAAGTCTTTATAGACTACTTCAAATCCCGTCGAACACCTGAAGATGCGTCCTCGAAACATCAACTCATGAAGCGAGCTCTATCTTTCGCCTTTGTTAATGATACTCTGTACAAGAGGTCATTTGATTCTCTGTGGTTAAGATGCCTGGGACGTGAAGAAGCAAAAAGAGTCGTCCAAGAAACTCATGACGGACTCTGCGGTTCTCATCAAGCCGGACCGAAGATGAAACTGAAAATCAAAAGGATGGGCTACTATTGGCCCACGATGATCCAGGACTGCCTCGAATACACAAAGCAGTGCCACTCGTGCCAGATTCACGGGGACTTTATCCACTAGCATCCAAATCCACTACACCCAACAGTGGCTAGCTGGCCGTTCGAAATGTGGGGAACTGACATAATCGGTCCCATCGAACCAACATCGTCCAGAGAACATCGATTCATTTTGGTGACGACTGATTACTTCTCCAAATGGGCAGAAGCAGTACCGCTGAGGGAAGTGAAGACGGAGAATATCCTCCATTTCTTCAAGACACACGTCATTTATCGGTTTGGAACTCCGCGACGGATCATCTCCGATAACGGGCCAGCCTACAGAAGCCACAAGATCAGCATCTTCACACAACAACATAACATAGACTGGAGATATTCATCGGTCTATAATTCCCGAGCTAACGGTCTAGCTGAGGCTTTTAACAAGACCTTGACGAAGATCGTAAAAAAGACGGTGTCTCGAAATAAGAAGGACCGGCATGAGAGACTGCATGAAGCTCTCTGGGCATATCGAACTACGTTCAAAACGGCCACGAACACGACGCCGTACGCATTGGTATTCGGTACAGAAGCGGTACTCCCCCTCGAGATAGAGCTGCCCTCTCTACGAGTGGCAGTTCATTACGAGCTAACGGACGAAGAGAATGCTCACCTTCAGCTTGAAGAACTCGACGCCCTTGATGAAACCCGTCTCATGGCGTAACAAAATCTGGAGGCTTATAAAGCAAAGATGACGCGTTCATATGAGAGATTGACTAAACCGAGAACATTCCGCCAAGGCGAACTCGTGCTAGTGGTCAAAAGACCTATGATCCCTAACCGCGCCAAACGAGGGAAATTCGAGCCGAACTATGAAGGCCCGTATATCATAGACAAAGTTTACCAGGGTGGAGCCTACCTGCTCATGGACATGCATGGTGAAAGACCTTTCAGGCCAATAAACGGCCGCTTCCTAAAGAAGTACTACGCTTGACGAGTTACGGCCTAGGTCAACGATAGATGACGACGCCTATGTCCGCTCGCTATCTTCCTAAGCCCAAACTCTATAAGTAGTGGCCGGATTTCGGACCGAAATGTACTTAAACTAACAACAGACCGAAACGTCGTTAAACTAATGATGGACCATTATGTCTTAAAACTGGATATTGACCGAGACGTTGATAAACTACTACAGACCGCAGCATCCCAAGGCTAACACAAAAAATATATATATATAAATATATATATATATAAGAAAAAACAGTATGTCCACAAGCAAAATGGGCACGGATGAAAACCCGAAAGGGCTCCGTGAGTAAAAACAGCAGGGCTATCGATGAGTTTTTGTGAAAACCCGAAAGGGCGCAAACTCGTTAAAAGACGCCTGCAAGGTCCTCTCGACCTTGTGAGGAGAAACCACCTGCATGAGATCCTTACGACTCACAAGGGAGCAACACACTTAGGGATCCCTACGATTCCTAAGAAGAAATTACACTTGCGAGATCCTCACGACTCGTAAGGAGAACCCTCCTTTGAGACCCTCACAGCTTATAGGATTCAAAAGTCTTGAGCTATAGGGATCTGAACCTGTTCTTAAGCGGCCACCACAACCTCCAATACTGCCCTACAAGTGGTTCAATGCTGACCCTTGTATACAATCCACGGGCACGAATAAACATTTTCCTAACAAAGTCCCATCCGTGACTAGGAATATGTTTGCACAGTGAACAACCCTTGTAAGTCCTCTCGACTTATAAGGAGAAAATACTCTTGTAAGATACTTACGACTTACGAGAAGCCATACACTTAGGAGTCCTCACGATTCCTAAGGAGAAAACGCACCTATGAGATCCTCACGACTCGTGGGGAGAAATACCTCTATGAGACCCTTACGGCTCATAAAGTCAAAAGTCTTAGTCGACAGGATCTTAACCCTGTTGGCTAAGCCACCTTTGTTCGACATCGACAGAGGCAAATGATGATTCACTCCTGGCAATATCCCAGTCGTAGCGATGCTGATGCCTAAATCGGTATCAAATTCAAAGTCCTTTCATGGCAAATGATGATTCGCTCCTGGCAATATCCCAGTTGTAGCGGTGCTGACGCCGAAATCGGTGTCTAATTCCAAGCTTGCAGCAAAAAAGCCAGCAAGCCACACATGCATACGAAATAGCAAAAATGATGGGGCAACTTGCAACAAAATCAACAAGTAAAAAAATGTATGCAAACATAAATAGCCGAAATGATTGGGCAACTCGCAATAAAAAGCAGTGAGTAAAAATAAAACAAATAGCCGAAATGATTGGGCACCGCGAAAAATAGCCGAAATGATTGGGCGATCGCGACCTTCGCGATATAAAAGCTGAAATGATAGAGCATCACGGAAAGAAAAAATATATGAAACGAAACTTTTTGCCCTACAGGTGATATCATGTCAATCCCTGTATACAATCCAGGGGCGCAAACAAAGAAGGAATCACACCCTTCCTCCCCATGTTTCATCAGAAGAAGAAGCCAAATCTCAACGGTTCGCAGATAGCCTGGAGATCATCTCAACATCCGTCTCACTACGAAAGACACAACGTCAAACAAAGCGGAACCGCGGCAACTCCCAGTTTCATGACTCGGCGGTGCACAGATGACCGAGAATCAAACCCCGTCTCCGTGAAATGCGGATAAAGTCAACCCTTCCTGGTCACATGGAACGCGTCTTATGTCAATGCTGGCCTCGTGGGAAACATCCAGAGTGGATCCTGGTCCTCGCAGAATACGGCAATGAACCCGTGGGAAGCATCCAGAGTGGAACCTGGTCCTCGCAGAACACGGTAATGACCCCGTGGGAAGCATCCAGAGAAAATTCCTGGTTACGTGGAACGCGGCTTACGTCAATCCTGACCCCATGGGAAACGTCCAGAGCGAATCTTGGTCCTCGCAGAACATGGCAATGAACCCGTGGGAAGCATCCAGAGCGGAGCCTGGTCCTCGCAGAACACGGCAATGACCCCGTGGGAAGCATCCAGAGCAAATTCCTGGTTACGTGGAACGCGGCTTATGTCAATCCTGACCCCGTGGGAAACATCCAGAGCGGATCCTGGTCCTCGCAGAGCACGGCAATGACCCCGTGGGAAGCATCCAGAGCGGAGCCTGGTCCTCGCAGAACACGGCAATGACCCCGTGGGAAGCATCCATAGCAAATTCCTGGTTACGTGGAACGCGGCTTACGTCAATCCTGACCCCGTGGGAAACGTCCAGAGCGGATCCTGGTCCTCGCAGAACACGGCAATGAACCCATGGGAAGCATCCAGAGCGGAGCCTGGTCCTCGCAGAATACGGCAATGACCCCGTAGGAAGCATCCAGAGCAAATTCCTGGTTACGTGGAACGTGGCTTATGTCAATCCTGACCCCGTGGGAAACGTCCAAAGCGGATCCTGGTCCTCGCAGACCACGGCAATGACCCCGTGTGAAGCATCCAGAGCGGAACCTGGTCCTCGCAGAACATGGCAGTGAACCCGTGGGAAGCATCCAGAGCAAATTCCTGGTTATGTGGAACGCGGCTTATGTCAATCCTGATCCCGTGGGAAACGTCCAGAGTGGATCCTGGTCCTCGCAGAGTACGGCAATGACCCCGTGTGAAGCATCCAGAGCGGAGCCTGGTCCTCGCAGAACACGGCAGTGAACCCGTGGGAAGCATCCAGAGCAAATTCCTGGTTACGTGGAATGCGGCTTATGTCAATCCTGACCCCGTGGGAAACGTCCAGAGTGGATCCTGGTCCTCGCAGAGCACGGCAATGACCCCGTGTGAAGCATCCAGAGCGGAGCCTGGTCCTCACAGAACACGGCTATGACCCCGTGAGAAGCATCCAGAGCAACTCCTGATTCCGTGAAATGCTTATAAGGGTAACCTCACCCATCAATTGCGGGTCCTTACGACTCGTAAAGGAGCAAACTCTCTTGTGAGATCCTTACGACTTTCAAGAGAAAACACACTTAGGAATCCTCACGATTCTTAAGGAGAAATTACACCTACGGGATCCTCTCGACCCGTAGGGAGAAAATTCTTTATGAGACCCTCACGGCTCATAAAGTTGAAAAAATCTTAGAAGGCAGATCTTAACCCTGAATCCTAAGCCATCGTTGTCCTGCAAAGAAATCGATATAGAATATCCACAGAATACATTTAATAAAAGGGACACACCATCGTGAAGAAAAATATGTCTTTTATTCATGAATCAAAATGAATACAAAGTACAATTCATGAATGAACAAAAAATATACTCTTATTCGGGAGTATGTACAAAGAGAGAATAAAGAAATATATATACAAGTCTTCAAGTCGGCCGGCGATTTAATAGATTGGCCAGTTCGTCCCTCTTTCGCTGGGCCTCGCCTTCATGGTTCAGTATCGTCAGAAGATGGGCCTCCGCTTGAGCCTGTTGGGCCTGGTATGAGGCAAGCCGGCCTTCAAGCTCTTTCGCAGTGACTTTATAGGCTTCGACCATTTCACGAGTGAACACGGCGGCTTTGTCGATGGCTACCACCTCCTTGATGGCCTCTTGAAGCACTTGCTATAGTTCATACTCTTTATTGGCCTTGACCGTAAGGTTGGCTTGAATCTCCCTCAGCGCTTTCGAAGCCAGCTCCCTCTCTGAAAACTTGCGGCCGAGCCTCTTCTCATATGATATCATATTGGTCGCACACCGCTCAATTAGACCCCGTAAGCTCTCCTTTGCAGCCACAATCTCCGAAGAAAGGCGTGTACATTCAAGCACATGAAAGCAAACCTCCACCTGCCGACAAAACTCAACCCAGACTCGCACCACTGCTTCACTATGATAGGTGGCAAGAAAGGGAAGAGAGCCGTTAGCTTCAGCAGCAAACGCTTCGGCCGTGATTAGACTGCCAGCGTGAAGTTCTTCGATTAGGGATGACAGAGAGGCGAGGCTTAGTTTTTCCATACGTTCCGAGGCACGCAAAGCATAGGGGCCGGGTGGCATGGCGATGCGTGACTCCAGCGCGGTGAGAACTGGCAGGGCTGTTCAGATTTATAAACAGTCAATGAAACTTGTAAGCAAAAAACAAATGGAACAATGTTGGGACTTTACTTACCCACAGTCATACAAGAGGGATCTGAAGGCTCCCCAAGCCCTTCAAGAATCTCAACCTCGTCGTCAACCTCCAGAACTGTAAAAGAAATCGATGTCATTATATGAAATAGTGATAATGCTGTGAGAAGAGGGCAAACGACACTAACCTTGCCCGGAAGAGAGGACGATGCGTTGAGGAGATATCGCCTGCGGAGCAGCCATCTCCAACAGACGCTGAAAGGACTGCCGGGGAGAAAGATCAGCAATAGATGCAACCAATCCGCGCAACTCTGAAAAGACAGAAAAGTTCAGATAATGGAGAGATTACTAATTTAAAATATAGAAGGCTACCTTCGACGCTCCTCCCATTCTGAGCTGGAGGGATAGCAGCTTCAGCGGTTTCCTCCGTAACCACAGGCATATCATCGGGAACGCGGACTGGTGCAGCGGCTTCTGAACGAGGAGCAGCGGCTGCCACTGCAGGCTCCAACGAAAGGACGGTAGCCTCGACTACCTGTACCCTAGTCTCCGAGCCAGAAAGATCCAGTGGAGCGGCGAACAACGAAGATGCCTCCCCCGAGGGAGCAAACGTTTGGGGAGCGGGAACCACCGAGAAAGATTCCGCCGCAAGAGCGACAGTTGTATCGACCCCCTCTACACCGATTGGTGTTTCACTGGGGATATCGGCAGGATCTATAATCAAATCGCGGCTCAGAGCCTCCGCCGCCGCCGAAGTCCCTGCAAAGTTTTGCACGAGGATCAGGATACATATATATGTATGCAAGCAATACAAAATATTACAAAAGAGACATATGAACATACCAATGCGCAAGGGAGCCTCCAATATGGCTTATTCGAGCCGGCGCTCCTTCTCAAGAAGTCGTGCTCGCCGGGGCTCGAGGGTATACTCGTGGCCGCCGGTCCACAGTGAAAGCGCATCCTCAGCGTCGGCCGAAACGGCCTGTTTTAGGGCCCTTTCGCCCCATTCTTCCAAAGGGCCTATGAATCATCGCCGTATCCACAGAGGGTCTTCGTAAAAGATGACGGCAGGGTAGGGCCTCTTCAGAATCCTTACATTCTTCGATTCATCTCGCGAACGTCTTATAGCCTCAGCCAATTGTGCGGCTTCCTCGGCAGATGAGCTCAGGAAAAGTAGGCCACCATCCAATTCTTGTATAGTTAGCGGTTCGTCCTGAAGAATAGGCTCAGACTCTATTAAAGAGTCGAGAAGATTGGTGGCCGTCTTCCTCCGCCTCTTGGACCCAGAACCGACCGTCGAAGACGATCGTTTCCTCCTCCGTGGAGCTTTGCTACGACGCTGACCCACTTCACCTTCAATGTCCTCACTTGGCGGTGCTACCGAGGACGACACGACCATTGTCGATGTCGTAGACGATGACACTGCTACCGGCGCCCTGTTAGCCCTTGACCGAGCCCGAGTATGCAGTGGCATACCAGCTGTGGGAGTTAAGTCCACTTCTGCCGCCTCCGGAATAAGCGTGACACCGGTGTCCCTCAGGGGAAAGCGAACCGGTGCACGCGGTCACGGTGGAACTCCCTTGGCTTGATTTGGAATGGGAGCGCTGTATCCAAGAAGCACCCTCTTCTCCTCAGCAATAATTGGACTGACTCGATGAAGGTACCAGCCCGTGAAGGACGCCACACATCGGGGAATATGGTCAGCTTCGGGAATCATGAAGCGAGAACCAGTGTTCAGCCTCACAAAATGATGAGCAGCGTCACGAACAGCTTCAGGTGATGGGCTGGGCGCAACTGTAAATGCCTCGAAAAGGACGCCCTGATCATATCCAAGTTGCCGGGCGAAGCGGTGTGGGTTATACCGCATAAAAAGGGCCGCACTGTTCTGACGAAATACCAGATAACCTGGTCTGATCGCGTACATGTGCATAGCCTCCCTGGGCCTCAGAGAAGGTACCCCCTCTTTCGACAATTCGCAGAGCTGTTGAATCGGTCCTGAGGGAGCAGAGAGAACTCGGTCATTGAATACCATCCCGCCGGTATTGGCATAGGGAGCGATCAGCACGCGAATGGCCCCAGACTGAGTCGGGTCAGGAGCAGAAGCGTCCACCAGCCGCATGAGTCGCGGAAAAGTGTAGGAGTCATAAAACTTAGGTCTTTGGTGCGCAGCAAAGGCCCCCAATACGTGCATCTCGATCCAGGACGTGAAGTAATGAAGAGAGAAATTTACCACATCCACACCTGGAGTCGAGGTATTAGCCGCGGCGCCTAACCCATGATAAAGATGCGCTAGCGCTGGAATGCCCACAGCTACTCGTGTTCCATCAGCAATGCGGTGGGCAGGATAGATGACCGAGACTCTCATGAAACGGCGATGCATGGGAATGACGAACCAGCTAAGCCAAACGCTGATGAAGCCCACGAAGAAAGTCTCCTCATCCAGGAGCTGCAATCGACTCGAATAAGACCGCCGACATGATGGGAATGTAATACTGCGGCAAGTCCTCTTCTTTAGTCGGCCGCCTGTTTAAACCAAACCCAAAGGGGTCGTTAATGTTCGCGAACTTCGGAGCCATCTTCGATAGGACATCTGCGCGAAGGAAGCAAGCGATAAAACTTTTGAAAGTGACGCCCTACTCCTCTGACTCTGTAAACAGTTTGTCAAAAATACTCAGAGTCTTGATCAAACTCGGGCGCTTGTGGCGGACGGCGTTCTCGGTAGACAGGCCGTCAAGCATTCCAGGCTCGGTTTCAAAGGCATACTCATCGGGAGGCAGCAATTCTTCATAAAGTGTCCCCCTGATCGGCAGCCCCAAGATCTCGCGAAATTCTTCCAAAGAAATCGAAACTTCGCGGTCCCCTAGAAGGAAGGTGTTGGTGGGAAGATTCCATTGGTTCAAGAACGCCTTAACCCACCAGACATGGGGCGATTAGTAGTGAAAGAGAGATGCATATATCGCCTGATAAAGCCCAACCCTCTACAGTCGCGCGCGATGGGCGGACAAGATGTAACGAGCCCAAAGAAGGTAGCCCGTGGGGTGTCGAGGGGTAAGCCCTGTCTTGTAAATCTACCCCCATGGCTGAGCGTCGCCCTGGCAAATGCGGTGCCCCAAAATATCTATAGCCGGCACTGGATGGTTCGGAATACCAGTTGTTGAAGGCTCAAGCCGTCCCATAGGAGTCCAATGCGGCATCTCCACAGCAAAGGCATTCTATGGAGGATCCATCGGCAGGAATGGATAGGTAGGCTCCGTCGGTATCTCGCAGAGGAAACTTCGGCGACCGCGGATGATATGACCGTACCAGGTCCCCTATAAAAGCAAATTGGTACGATTCAGGTCATGAGCCCTGATTATCGCCATCACTTCCTCGTCAGACGGTGACTGAGGAAAAGCAGCCTCGGAGCGAGTGAAAGGGAAGTATGAAACAGAAGTCATTGTGCCTGAAATAAAAGAAGGGGAAACTGTTAAAGCAAAGCCAACAGTGTGTGTGTGTGTGTATATATATATATATATATAGAGAGAGAGAGAGAGAGAATAATGGAGAAAAGATGCCATAGGAGGGAATTCCCTCCTATGGCGTCGGAAAAATACCCCCTCCACCAATTTTTCCGACGATCGGCCCCCATCATCTTCATCGTCATCGTCTAAGATGTGCGTACACCAAATTTCATGTGATTCCACAACTTTTTCACCGTTGATTTAGTGGGTTCAAAATTAACGGTTTACCGACAATAGAACTTTTTACATTGCTAAATCAACGGTGAAAAAGTTGTAGAATCACATGAAATTTGGTGTACGCACATCTTAGATGATGACGATGAAGATGATGGGGACCGATCGTCGGAAAAATTGGTGAAGGGGGTATTTTTTCAACGCCATAGGAGGGAATTCCCTCCTATGGCCTCTTTCCTCCATTATTCTCATATATATATATATATATATATATATATATATATGTTTATAAATATATTTATATAAAAAGACGGTGGAAGAAAGCGACAGGGGACTCATTTTATGGGACCATTGGTTACAAAACACATGGGTCCCACAAAATCAAGATGGCGGCTTGCTAATGATAAGGCAAAGCAATTACAATGAGATAAAAGGAAGATTCTCAATAAATGAACAGTGGATTTCAAATGACCCTACACATTTCTCAAAAGGAAATCCATCTTGGACTCTGCAACAAATCGAGCAGAAGCTAAGGAATTAAATTCCCGGAAAACACCATTGCAAACCTTTTCTTCTTCTTGGTTGTAAAGAAACAACTCAGGCCAAGAAAACCCCAAGAAGTTCTCTGGGAAGAACTAAGTTATTCATAGAAATTAAATTCCTTTTGAAAAGGGAAATTAAATTCCCAGAAACTTTTTACAGAGCCAAAGCTCTTTGAGGTGGAATTAAATTCCACAGAAAAGACAAGCGCAACCATTGATTCTTTAAGATCAGAGAAACCCTAGCGAAAGGGGTTTATTCTTTAAAATTGGACATCTCTGAAGGACTTAAAAAGATGGGTTCTTTAAAGGGAAAAACCCTTGGTGTGGATTTAAAATCCAAAGAGTTTTATATATATATATATATGTGTGAAAGTTCTTCGGTCGTTCAAAGCCATTTACCTGAAGAAAAGGGTCTTTCTTGAACAGAGTTAAACTCTGAAGATTTTCAAAACAGAGAACTAAGCTCTGGAAAAGAGAATTAAATTATCAAAAGGAAAAAGTTAGCAAGGAAGAAGATGAGCAAAGTGGAGGCGTTTCTGAAGGGACACTGGCATTTATAGGATGTGATGGGAAACGTTTCATCTCCCCTATTCCCTAAACAGATCCAACGGTCACAAAGGTGACAGCGTTGCACTCACGTGCAGACACGTGAGAGCAACGCTGTGGGGGCATTTGTTCCCTGATTAAAAATCAGGAAATACCTCAATGAGGCATCACGTGCTCACACGTGATCAAGGGTCACGTGTTGACACGTGATAGTTTCCTGCGATCTCTATAGAATTAAATTCTAATCAAACAAAATGTAATAAAACAGCTTAGGAAAGACCCCAATGGGGCATCACGTGCTCACACGTGACCAAGGGTCACGTGATGGTCCCTTAGCTCTATTAAAAAGGCAGTATTAAATTCTGAATAAAAGAGGATCACATGCCAACACGTGGCAGGTCCCTCAGCTCTTTAATTGATAGAATTAAATTCTATTTCAATGGTCAAATGTTGGGATCACGTGCCAACACATGACAGGCTTTGAAAGCTTTATAAATTGATAGAATTAAATTCTAATTAAGGGAAATCAAAGACCCTAACTGGGAAAGTATTTCTTTAAATCTTTCCAAACAAACAAAAATGGATTATGCTCTGTAAAGTGGAGCACCGTGGGATTAAAAATCCAATGGTGATTAAAAATCATCAATTTATGGAAAGATTTTATACAAGGAAAGATTTTCCTAAAATTCACCAAGAATAACAAACAGAATATCTTTTGGATTAAAAATCCAATGGTGAATAAAATTCACTGAGATCATGTTAGTTACAAAAACAAACAAAATCTTTCAATGAAAGATTTGCTAAACAAATTGATTCTTTTCCTTCTCCTATAAATAGGAGCCAAGGAGAGGCGAAGAAAGAGAGAATTTTTTGGGATCTTGAAATTTTCTAAAAGGCAAAAAGCAGAGAGAAAAGAATGGAGAATTTAATTCTTAAGAAAAGAAACCCTAGGTGAGAAAGGGGAAAGGGATCAAAGCTTTCATAAAACAAAAAAGAGAATTTAATTTTCAATCTAAGAGTTTAATTCTTCTGCAAAAGAACTTAGTTCTTCCTCTGGTTGAAGATCTGCAGAATCAAATCTCCCCATAGGTTAAGAATTTAATTCTCATCGGGTTGAGATTCTGCCATGCAGATCCAAAACTTAGAGGGAGAATTGAGTTTAGAGAATTTAATTCTCCCAAATTTACAGGAATTTAATTCCTCCAAGACAAAACTAGGGTTTAACCCTATATGAGAATTCAATTCTCCCAAAATCATAGGAATTTAATTCCTTCAAGACAGAACTAGGGTTTAACCCTATATAAGAATTTAATTCTTCCACATACATAGGAATTTAATTCCTCTAAAACATAATTAGGGTTTAACCCTACAGAGAATTTAATTCTTAAAAAAATAAAGAGACTTGAAAGATCTCCATGCATGCAAAGGACTAGGGTCACGTGTCCCCACGTGACCTCCAAAATAAGAAGGAAACAGCTTTGAGGAAATGCCTCACGTGTCCCCACGTGACCTCCAAAATAAGAAGGAAACAGCTTTGAGGCAATGCCTCACGTGCTCCCACGTGACCTCCAAAATAAAGAGAATAAAAGCAAAGGAAATGTTGGCTTTGGGCGCTCTCACGTGTTACCACGTGATCCCTAATAAATGCTTTGATAACCAATGCACAAATATCCATCACGTGCCAACACGTGATGGCCAAAAGATCAAAAAGGGTTAAACACTTATTTGCAGAACAAAGTAAAGGAAATCTGGCCCCACCTTCGGGTGCCCTCACGTGCTCCCACGTGACTCCTTTCTCTCTAGTGTTTAACACTAATTTGAAGGTTTCATTTCCAGTGTTTAACACTGTTTCCCCTTCAGTGTTTAACAATAATCTGAGTACTTTATTTCCAGTATTTAACACTGTTGTTCTCTAGTGTTTAACACTATTTTTAGCCAAATTGGCTAATTTTCCAGAGGCAAAAGCCTCTCCTTCAACTGAATCTCAAAATTGAGTAAAATTCAGAGCTATAATGTTTAATTCTCAGTCAAAGATAAAAAAAAATGTTACCAGAGACCTCAAACTCTTGTTTAAGCATTGCTAAATGATGAGGGGATGAACCCATACACATGTCTAATGGTCCCACAAAGGGCCAATATTTCAAACTTAATTGGACTTAGCCCAAGATTGACCATAAATCCTCAATTCAAACTTAACTGAGCCAATGTGCTCATAATCTAATTAATCGATCTTAGTTCCAAATTGGACTACAGATCACTTAATCCACTTTGGTTCGAGGGTACATCTCTTTACTCCTATGATATTTGTCGTTGTAATCCTTCAACGTCGTCAGAGAGGTGACGGGTCCCAACAACCACACATTATGCGGACTGTGGGGTCCTTAAACTCATGGACTATGATGTCCTTAATCTCGATCGTGATGTCTTAAAACTAACAACGGACTGTGGGGTCCTTAAACCCACGGACTATGATGTCCTTAACCTCGACCGTGATGCCTTAAAACTAATATTTGACTGTGGGGTCCTTAAACCCACGGACTATGATGTCCTTAACCTCGACCGTGACGTCTTTAAACTAACATTGGACCGAGATGTCCTTAAACTAACAATGGACCGTAATGTCCTTAAACTAATTATCGACCGCAATGTCACTAAACTAAATAATAGAGTCCAATTGCTCTCTTGTCGGATCTAAACGGTCCCGTTAGGTTGATCTTAGTCTAAAATTAGACTAACGTATCCTTAACCAACGTTTAAGTTGATCTTAGTCTCAAATGAGACTAACGTATCCTTAAACCCAAACCCCCAAACCCAAATCTAAGAAAGATACGAATTTGGATTAGTCCACGCCCTACGGGCGACAACATTACCTAGTCTCCGTATACAATCCACGGGCAACCAAACACAAAACAAACACCCACGACACGAAGTGACCATCTGGAGAAAGAGAAAGTTGTTACCGCGATGCGGTAGCGTAATTAACTGCAGGGGCTTGCGCCTGCAGGGAAGAGCGTCCCCACAATCAAAAACCCCTCAAATGATGGGGGATCTGACGAAGTCTGCTATATCGGCCGCATCCGTTTAAACCTTCGATACATGGTGCCATAAATCAACTTGGCATCTTCGGAGAGGTGGAAAGATAGCACCAATTAGCATCTGCCCCCGGGATTCAGGCCCGGACGTCCCAACGTCCCGGTCGCGTCTTTCGGAGGGGAACAACTGCCATCACAATGCTGGTAGTAAAGCAATGACCTAAGGGTTCTACTAATATGTATAAGTAATATACTAAAAGAAACACATGCGCATATTGAGATAGAATCAAACCAAGTAGCATACTACCATTTTGAGCAAGACTGTTATTATAACTGTGAATATCCCAAACTTCCAAAATGTAATATACAACCCAGTATGATACAATAATGGCCTCTACGGCATACATCACTAACACTTTGGAGTTCGTTGTTCGTGATCTTGTGTTCTTGAAGATATCACCGACTAGAAGAGTAATCCGATTTGGTAGTCGAGGTAGGCTTAGTTCTCGATTCGTGGGGCTTTTCGATATCATCAAGCGTGTTGAAGAGGTAGCTTATCGATTGGTTTTACCACCATCCTTAGCGGGTGTTCATGACGTGTTTCATATATCTCAACTCCGCAAGTATTTTTGAGATGAGACGCACGTCCTAGATCACTCGGAATTGACAGTGAGAGAAGATTTGACTTATAAAGAGCAACCGATGACGATTGTGGATCGACAAGAAAAGGTTCTCAAGTATAGGGTGATCTCTCTAGTGCTTGTTTCGTAGGGAAATCGATCGCATGGAGAATCTACTTGGGAATGTGAAGACGAGATTCGAAAAAAGTTTCCTCATCTCTTTCCTTAGATCTGTATCTTCTTATCTTTTCCTGTTTCGTGAATTTCGAGGACGAAATTCTTTTATAGTTGGGTATAATGTAACACCCTAGTACGGTTATACGACATTAATTGGTATTTTAACACTTACTTTATATTTCTTCTATTCTATCTATTAGGTCGCAAATGTTCGAATGGTAGTAGTCGTTATCCGACCCAACCCGCAAGTTTAGAACCCAATATGGTGCAAGATTGTATCTGAGATTTATCAGTAAAATGTATCTATGTGAATCTAGTATAATACCTACACTATATTTTTAGATCTTTATATATCATATATCTAGATCATCATATATCTTTCTGTCACGCCCCGCTTCTTGGTGTACGGTAAGAAGACGCGACGGGTCAAGCGATGTATTTACTCAGAAGTAAACACACTAAGCGTATTTAAGCAATATAAAGTAAAATACATGAGAGACAGGAATGTAAATGAATAGCAACTTTATTTAATAAACATTCTTTTACAGGTACAACCGAAATGTAAATACATGAATAGAAAGCGATGCCTAAACAATGTCATAACTGAAATGAAAATATGTACAAGTGCTTATAGCTTTGGGTCAAACGCTAACTGCTCCAAATCTTCAGGGTTGGGCTCGATCTCCAATAAGTCCGAAACACCTAACAACATTCCAAAGAAAGAAGAAAAGGAATATCGTCAGCGAACAATCGCTCAGTAAGTTCCAAATGTGAGTAGAGATAGAATAGACAGAAAGAGAATATAACTTATAATATTTGATTATAATGTTAACGTTGTTGTTTGTAGTTTGGTACAGAAAATGCCAGTGTATACGAGAGGAATCCCACTATTCCGGAGACTAAGGTATATAGAGCACAAGGAACCGTTCAGCCACAGTACAACGGCAATGGATATTCAGGTTATGTGTATTATGGTTACAGTCCCGTGCCACTTCTAATACCTTCCGTACCAATCTACCCCTTTAAAAACCCCGCGGTGTCTTTTGCATTGATTGTATTGTTTTTTTTATATAAATAGCTGACTTTCCGAGACCATGATATCAGTAAACAGAATGGATATAAAATGGAGATTCATGTAGACGGAATATATCCATGGTTCAGTTCAGTCAATATAGATTGAATAGACAGATTCATGTTGAATTGTAGTTTATACTTGAATCATATTCAAGTCAGATTGATTAGATTGAGACTCAGTCTGAGTCAAACAATTTGAAAAGAAATTGAAATCCCGAAGTAGTTTTGATGTTATCGGTAACTGCTGCACATTGACGGCAGGATTTGTATCTTTTTCCAAGACAATTACCGTAATGATAACACCGTTTGTTAAATTGTCTACCTTAGATAGGCAAGCACCCACATTCTCCAGCTCCCTGAGGCTCAAGAGAATTGGTCCCGCTTAAACCTATATTTACTAGGGTCCTTATTGTAATTTAGCATAATTTGAGGGGGTTTTATGTAAAAATAGTTTTGATATGTTTTCAAAAATACACCTCAAGTATTTAATTATCGTATTTAGGGTTTTCATAAATGTATATTTTATAAATGTGAAATTTCTAGTGAGTAGAACCTAGTTTTCATAGTATATGGTATTTTATTGAAATATTGGAATTGTTTTGTATTTGGATGGTATTTTCATGTAATGGTGATTTCTTTGATTTGGAAAACTTGGAATATTTATAAAATATAATTAAAATAGATATTTTGATAATAGTTATATATTAATAAAAATAATTTTATTTATTCTTGTAGAAATCTCATTTTCTAAAGAAAAATGCATTAAAAATTCTATCAAGATCGAATGCTCCTTTTGGATGTCTGCATCTCGCTCTACTAGGCCCGAGAATGTGCGATAACCCGCACCATCCCGAACGGGGTCCCCAAAATGGGTTGTAGAGGTACAATTGCAAGGAATTGATTAATACACTATTTAAAGAAATGGTTTTGCAAGTTTGATGGTATTTATTTGTAATGCCGTATTATCCCATAACTATATTCCCAAAACTTCATCATGCTATGTCAAAAATGTGTGTTGTGATGAGGCAGGTCATTACCTCGTGAGTTATCAAAAGGTAATACAAGTTTTATGTTGTTTTATGTCGGAAATAAAGTATGTGGTATTTTACTGTAAAAATACGATAAAAATTGCATAAAAGATTATTTTGAATTGAAACTTGTTTTAAAGTGTTTGTTAATGTTTGTTAAATATTATATGAGAGTATGGTATTGATTGTTTATGAAAAATAACCTTTTTAAGGAAAAATCGAATCGGAAGTCGGATTAACTCCGCTTCCGTCGAGTTTTAGAATTTAAAGTTTTTAGAATAAAAGATGAGAGGGGGAGAGGGGACTTACTGGCTAGGGAACAAAAGAAAGGAGAAGGGAAACAAAGAAAGGCTTCGGGGCGTCGTTTCGTCGCCGGAATCTCCTTAGAACGTTGCCGGAACTTCACCCGTTGCTAACTCCACTTGCACATTATAAGGACTTGAGAATTTTTGAAAGTTTTGGCAGAGAATTTCTGAGTGAGGATGAGTGAAATGGAGTGTGGTATTTATAGGATAAATTATGGTTTAGAGGGTTAAAGAATGCATTGAAAATTTGCATTAAAATTGGATTAAAGGTGATTTATTGTTCTCTGGAAAATGTGCAGAGAAAATAAACAATGTGAGAGAAGTAGGGTAGCTGAAGAGGTGCTCGGGTGAAAAGATGGAGGCCAATCCCTACGGGCGGCCCGGCAGTACCGGTCAATAATCCCTTGGGCTTCTAAAAGATTAAAAGAAAATTTAATAAAAAGATAATGTGGCTGGGGGGATTCAATCACAGGGGCTACGTCACAGCAGTGCAAGACTTTACCAATGAGCTACAAGTTGTTTCTTGCTGTTCAAAAGTAAAACAAATACTTATAGTATACACAGGATTGCAAATACCCCAATTATACATTAACTTTTAAACAATTTTCTGTACATTGAAATTGGAGTTGTTACACTTTCAATAGCCACAAGTTAAGAATAAGTTATATTTTCTTAACTGTCATCATATGTTTGACATCCCATATCTTATTTTGCTTTTATCTTTTACGTTTAAATCTCAAGATATTTAATATCAAATATTTACTAAATCTAGATATATTTTTAGAATCCTTTTAAATATTAAATTAGGGATATAAGTTATTTAAAATATATTCTTGCATTATGGTTGAAAAGTTTACATATGAGAATTATTTTCCAAAATATATTTTTGATGGGATTTTGGTGGAGATTAGTTGTAGTTTGATATTATCTATATACATTAAAACTAATATATATTTAAAACCTAATTTAAACTATAATATACATATTTATATTAAACACAAAATCCCTCACTCTCTCTCTCTCCACATAACATATCTCTCCCTCATCAATTTATATATTCACCTTCTTCGTTCTTCAAGCCCACACCCATTCTTGCCGACGCAACTCCAGCCGCATCCTAGAATCTTAACCGAGCTATCAAAACTTGATGTCTATTTGTATAGCGTCATGTTGCTTCCGTTCATCGCGTTTGTTTCGAGGCAAGTTTACAACTTGCTACATGCTATGCTTTATATAATTTACTTATATATTGTCGTACTATTATTATTATCATCATACAGCTATATCTATATAATTTATACAACGTAGTTATTTAACGTTAATCAGTTTTATAATATACAATGTATGCAAGTTTACAACTTACGACATGCTATAATTATATCTATAAATATATATTGCCGTAATATTTCTTATTATTATCATTAATTAGTTTATAATCTGCATTTTATAAGTTATACAAAATATAGCTTGAAATATTATAGTTTACACATGAAACGTCGTCGCAAAGCGGATACGACAAATCTGAAATTTACTATACACCTTACCTTATAAAATTCATTATAAATCATAGAAAAATCATTTGCGTACGTTCTTTAGTTCGTTACGAAGCTAACTCAGAATACTATAAGCTTGTGAAATATTTACTTACAAAATAAATTTTTTAAATAACGTAAACTGTAAATGAAAATACCTCCGAACTGCTGTCCAGGGAAATTCCAGCAGCAAACTTTCAAATTCGAACGTTCATAACTTTTTGTAGGAACAACCTGAGATGCTTTACCTTATAAAAATGAAAATCTTATTGAATGAGCTTTGTTTTGATATATGACACGTCCTTTTTGGAGGACGTTTGTTATTTTTAAGCTATTTTACAAATCAAGGCGACGCTGAATTTCTGAACGGAACTTTCTTGTGCATGGTTAATCAATACCCCTTTTATAGTTATTAATCGGATTGAATATGTTATCCCCGTTAATGTTATTATATCAATATCTATTTAATAAATAATAGTGCATGTGTTTTAATATTCAGCAAATATTACCGATTTACAGTTTTATAGTATCCGTACTGATAATAACTTATCTAGTTGCATGCCGGAACGTCACAACGTTATCATTCTACTATATTGGTTCAATATGTTATCAACATTGCATCATACATGGTAATGAACGTATAATAGTTATTACAGATACATACATATGCATTATGGCGTTAGTCGTGTTTCAATATTGATTATAGTTTTACATTGGTATCTATTTTAGATTAATATATATTATATGACATGTTCACGACCCACTACCAGACTTGTTACTTAGATCTTATTACTAATACCAACAATCCTGGTTGTTGTCCTGACGGACGTGACTTGTTGTCTGCATAGACAAATCCTGTACCTGCTTGATCCTGTATTGGCATTAGACTTACATCATCAATACCTGACTTGAACATATAACCTTGGGGGTAAAGAGAAATCAATAATGAAACCTGACTTGTAACTCAACAGTTCGATATTTATACTGATCAGTCTTTACGGGCTAAGCCAGCCCCGGAATGATGCTGCTGACATCATTCATCTGTACATATTACCTGTTTACTGCTTAGTGGCACGTCTCGGATTCAGCCCGATAATCTTGACCGTGGTCCCAGACACGCACGGGATACTATTGAATTATATCGACGATTCCATTAAATTGATTTCAAAGACTTCAAGAATGGATAACTTAGAGGCACAGACTTTAGGATACACATCACATACCTATATCTCACTGTTTTACACCTGTATTATTTATTTACACTCATATTTAATCATAACATCATATCCTGATTATTACTATTATTTTGATATTTATGACGTACTGACGTCTGGGTTTTGCATGGCCCCAATACTTGACATAGCATGTGAGTATTCGACAGGATTGCCGATCAGTGAGGACCACCTCATTGATATAGCTCTTATGCAGATTAGTTATTCATTGGATCTTTATTGCTTCTGATATCTTTTCCAGTTATTATTATTGTGGCTATTAGACATGTGATAGATAAATTTAGTAGTTTACTGTTCTTGATATCCGATTGACAGTCGTAATGTGACTATGGAAGAATCTTTCCTCGCCATAGGTAGTATAGTTGGCTTTGTCACGTGCCGTGTTTACGTATTTTGAAAAGCGGGACGTGACAGACGAGGTCCGCAACGTAACTATACCAAGAAGTAGACTCTCCCCGATATAGTTACGCTAAACGTATATTAATGCAGATGTACACAAAAAACAAGATAAAGAAAAGTACTTTTATTCATTAATCAACATTTATTATAAAATATAACAAGGAGTAACAATATACAATTGGATCCAAAGGTTACAAATATAAGACATGATTCAATGATACAAATGATGTAATGTGATACAATATGAAAGATACCGAAATGGAAACTCTACAAGTCTTGGGCCCTTCACGGTTCCGCTGCGCACTCTGAAAACTGAGTCTGGTCCTACAAATAGGCTATCCAACTAGGAACACAATTCTCAGGGTGTCCGAACACCCACAAGCATAAAAATAGACGGGAGAGTACGATGCAAGTAATAACAGTAAATCATGTACGTAAAATAATGTAAAACATGTGCTATAAATAAATAAGTATGCAGAAAGGTAAATAAGGGGTCAAGCTGGGTGTCAATAACGGTATCAATATGGAGGTCTAAATGTCATGTCATATCATGTATCAATCTAAGAGTCAAATCAAGTCAAACAAGGTATGCATTCATGGAATTGATTGATAGACGTACTTGTATCCCCGGGTATTCCATGACTTGCTGGAAATGGTATGAGCAGGGCGCTCATGCCTGCGACAACAACAATAACATGAATCAATGCAGTAGCGTAAACATCCCCGAAAAGTGCCCGATAACTACAATGGAGTTTTGTTTAGCATGAATATCACCCGAGTGCACAGGTATTTCCACTTTTCAGTTCTCCAATAAACAACAAGTATAAATTGGTAAAATATCCCGATCCAAGATGCTGACTAATCCATCCATAGGTCATGTCAATGTAAAGTCATGATAATCCAACCAATACATGTCAATGATAATCCGGTATAAATCACGAATAATAAAAGATGTCATGTGACATGTCATGTCACGAATTACTCAACATCGACTATGTAATCGAGTCTAGTATCAAGGCCTCAATAGCAATAAGTGACAGAATCAAGGGCACACGCTAAATTAAGTGTCAAGACTTAGGATAGATCAATTGTCATGGCTTAAAGTAAATCAAAGGGATGTAAGAAGAGATATGCATGCTTCAATGTATACTAAACTAATCATAAGATGGAATACTGAATTGAGCAATACCGGTATACTATCAAATTTGCCTAAGTCCGAGGACTAAAAACAGCCTCAAAAACTAATATACTATGTACACAAAATAACTGAACTGTAACACTACATGAAAGACGACACCACCGTAAATTTATATCAAGTAGTATGTAAATAATTAAATCAAAAGTTGAAACTTCTTGTACATTAAATCACAATGACTTCACAATATAAACATACACACACAAACAGAGATGAAAACTTATGAAACTGATTCAAATGCTTAATATATAATAGCTTGAACTAACTGAAACTAATATATGTAGATTACCACAATTCTAAGCCATACCAAATAAAGTATAAGTGATGATTGAATCGTTTGGTGTACATTAACTTACCCAGTAAGTGGTATAATTATAATATAATATGGATATTTATTGTTTAGTTTTGGTGTGGTGGTAGCAGTAAGTAGATTCATTAAATAGTAAATTATGATATCAATACCAAATCATTAAGTGTCAAGTCATCCGACTTAGGCAATCAAGAGATAAACACTTGCCTCGGGGATGTACGGTGCACGGCACGCGGCGAACGCGGAAAACAACGGAAAACTTCTTTGGGGAATTTCTTCGAACATCTTCACATGCAATATTGAAACGTTGTAGGAATGGAGATCCGGAGGCGTGGAAATGATCGCGGCGCTCATGCGGACTCGGGCCCAGCCTTGGAACCTCGGTTTTTGGCTCAGATCGAACTGTTGTCCAAGGTCGAGGGTTTGGTCTCGGTTTGTGTTGAGCTCGGGGTTGGCGCACGAGGGCTAGGCGGCGATTGTGGCTGTCGTTGTTGCTGCTGTTGGTACGGCCGAAGGGAGAGAGAGAAAGAGATCGAGAAATCGAGAGATGGAGGGCTTTGGGTTTTATGGTGGGTTGTTGAAGAGAGAAGGGAAGAAGAGGAGGAGGAGGAGGCGGCTTGATGAGATGGTGGAGGAGGAGGTGAGCTCGGCCAAGGAGCAGCAGCCATGGGGTCATGGGGGCTCTGGTAGCATAAGGAGAAGGAGGAAGGTGCTGGGTTTTCATTTGATTTTGAGAGGGGGTGGGGGCGGGGGGGGGGGGGGGGGGGCGGGGGAAGGGACTGCATGGGAAAAGAAAATGAGTTAGTTTGGTTGGGTTTTGTTACAGGATTTTGAAATTGGTTAAAAAAACAACTCAATTAACTCAATTAATGACAGTTAAGGACCATTAATAACAAATTAATAACCATTAAAATCAATATTAGTCACCATCGTTAAAATCAAAATGGGAGGGAATTCATCGGCACGAGATTTGGTTTAAAAAAAGGAAATGGGTTTGGTTTAAAAAAAGGATTAGTGGATTGGATTTGGGTTATACATTGTGCTTGAGGCCTGGGAAAAAGTAGGGAAAATTTAGAAAAAGAAAATTTGAAATTTAGAAAAATAATAGAAAATATATATTTAATAGATAATAAAAAATATACGGAAAATGCAAAATCAATAAATACAGTATTGCGGGAACGGGGTATTACAAAAATATATACGTATAATTATATGCACACAACAATATAATAAATAAATATTCAGCAAAAAAATATCATATAGTCAACCTGTTATATGTAATAATGTAAAAGCGAAAAATACTAAAGGAAAATATGAATTTTTTTAATTAAAGTATAGACAAACGCAGACGTTACAAATGTAATATTTTACCTGAAAGGTCGATGTTGACATAAAAAATAGTAGATGTACTATATGGAATAAAACACAAGAATTTTTACGGTTAGGAAGTTTTTCACAACTTTGTTCGGGCAGAGACCTAAACCTATTTCTTTTTAGAGTTGGAGACTTAAAACCATCCCCCCCCCCCTCCTTTTTAATAGAACCAAGGGGCCATGCCCATAAAAAAAATGGAGAAAATGTTATTATTACTGTGCTAGACAAAAAATAATGTAAACTATAATCTTAGAAAGTTGATGCATTTATCAAAAATATCAAAATAATTAAAGGACAATGACCTGTAACCTGATTAAATATTGGGAATCGAGTTTGAAAGTTTTACCACAGTATTTCCGAAAATTACAAAGCATGACAAATTGTCTTTATCAGTTCTTCTTTATTTTCATAATAAAGTTCAAACGCCTATTAATAGAGTAAACATAGCAAACCGAAATAATGCAAAGTAGGAAAAGTTTATGATTCAAAAATTATCAGAAACAGGGAAAAAGGAAACTAATAAGATCTGTCAAATCTACACAATAAACCTCATAGCCTTTATACACGCTTCGGACATCCATACATCGTGATCGAACCAAATACAACCATGATTTAATTGGAAATTGACGCAATCAAAGAGTTTTCAACGTCATTTCTGAAAAATTATAATTATAGCCCTTTGAAGGGCCGCATCGAAAGCTATTGTTACGGTAGCTGATCATATAATGTTGTTATTATGAACAGATTCACACATAATTTCTTTGTTTCATCTGCAAGAGATTTTTCACCCCTGCACCTCATCAGAAATTATGACGTTGGAATAGAAATTATTGTAAGGAAACATTAAATACTTTAATATTAATTATATTTAGCTGTTGATTATTTCAAAAGATTAGACATAGATTTAATTAGCTACATATTATCTAACGTTTAACAAATCTATCGCCATTCAAGTATTCATGTGATTGTCATTAGTGAGGGGGCTGGATGGATGGTTTCAAGGAAAGGAGGGTTTAACAGACATTATCCATGAGCAGGCAAAGTTACTCACCTGACTTGTTTTATGTGAGCGCGCCAGGGGTCTCAAATGGAACCTTAATTTGAAGAAAGCAGGGGTTAACAAAAGCCAGCTAAATACCTGTTGGGCTTAACTGGAATCAATGGTGTTTCTAAATAATAACCTCGTATGGTACCGTTATCCAAACAGGACGTTTGTCGGTTGTTACCATGGTTAAAATACCAGTTGGGCTTAACTGTAATATTCATTTCTCCCATTTGCTTATCGACTCTCGACTCTTAATTATTTCAAAATATAGGAGCTTGGAAAGGAGCAAGAAATAGAAACTTAGAGACGTAGAGGGGATCATGAGCTTAGACCAGTCGCAACGCGGTTCTAAGGGAGGAGAAGATGATGAAGAGGCTCATGAGAAGGTAAAATAGTAAAACTACCCCCCATAGCGGCTAATTAATTACGACAAAAGGTGGGTGGGAAATTAACTAGGAGTTAAAAGGGATTAAGTAAAAAGACTTGGAGGTCTTATTTGGAAATATGAAGATTTGAGGTTTGTTTAGAAACACCATAGATTTTGAGGTTGTATATAGAGAAAACCCTTTATTCCATACACACTTCATATTATTATCACTTCTAAAGCGTACATTTTTATAATATAAACGTTACATTAATAATTAAACAAAGCAGGTACGTAGATCCTAATTTCTGAGTACCCTAGCCTCTAGAATTAAGAAGCCTGCCGCGCCCTTGTCTCCACCGCCTCCGCCAGCGACTTCAAGTTGCACCTCACGATCGTATCCGCAAAGATGCACGTCTCCTCCTCCGTGCTCCCCACGGGGACGTCCACCACGTAGGACTCCACCATGATGGCGGACCCGGGGCCCTCGGTCCCCTCGTGCACCGTGGTGGTCGACCGGTAGTTCTTCAGCCGGTGGTCCCCGCCCACGATCGAGAAGCTCATCACGAGCTGGTGCTCGTCCAGCAACTCCAGCCGCTCCCTGCTCGTGTGCGCCGGCAGCCCGGACACGACGCGCACCTCTCTGACGCTGCCGACCCTGCCATTGCCGGACACCAGCTGGCACGACTTGATGAACCGCTTGTACTCCTGCGGCCGGTCGAACTGCCGCACCATGGCCCACACCGCGGGGGCCGGGGCCGCAATGCGCTGCATGTGCATGGCCCCGCACCGGCCGTGGGTGCAGCTGCGGGTGTGGTACTCTTGAATTGCTTCCTCCACTTGAAGGCTTGCTCTGTGTCGACTCCTTCCCACGCTCATTTTTGTTTATTTTGCTGCTGCTTTTTTCCCCCCCTTCCAACTGAGAGTTGGTGTTAATTTTGGTGTTGTGTTGTATGAGGGGTCACAGTCGGTGGAGCTGCCAGCACCCGTACAAGTTTGGGGGGCGGGGGGGGGGAAATTAAAGGAAGCAAATTACCATGATATATAGTGTGATGGAATCAGGAGCAGGAGCGGTGAAAAATATCAGGGTAACGTGACAGGATGACGTGGGAGGGCCGCGCACGTGTCGTCGTCTGGGGCTGAGGATGCTTACTGGCAGTACACGTGTCGATATCGTCGTCTGGATTCAGGTTGTCAATTGGAAGTATGCAGGTGAGTGCGGACAAAAAATAGTTTGGATCAAATTGGCTGTATATCCTTACACACTACTGTGAAATGGACTGAGACTTGACAGCAGCTGCTGTTGCTGTTTTTGGGGGCATTAATGAGGATTCTGGATAGGGGCGCTGTCTTTCTAAGAAATTGATATGGCTACGCCCATTTGATAATACCAGCATTGTTGCATGCAGCAGTTAATCGATGCAATCTATGAGATCCAACAAATTTGTATTGTACTCGAACTGCTACTTAATCGTAGTCCATGTTGGTGAGCACACATACCAGTGAAGTGCAACTCTGGCAGTAAAAATTGGATGAAAATGAGAGAAATTAAACAGAAGGTACGATGAATACCTTGTTTTTCTGTAAGATTTTTACACACCGCCCTTGAATCTTCTCTTGTTGCATAATTCTAAGGATCTGCAATAAAAGGGGGTGAAGAGCGCTAAATCTTCAGCTAAAATCTTTCAGCATGCACTTATTCAGCAACAAGAGTACCATATTATAATTAAGTTATGAGAGTATGCGCCGCTTTAGTCTTGGGGCAATATTTTGAAACAAATTAGCTCCTAGCCTCCCAAGTCACTCCTTTCAGCTAGAATAATGCAAAGGCAGGCCTTGAAAAGCTTAAAATTATAGTAAGGTTAAATTTTACAAAACACTATCAAACTTTATATAGCACAATCGAACTTTAAAAATAGCCATAAAGTCCCGTTGGATGTTGGTTTTATCAATAAATTGAAGTGTATTTTAATCGAAATATACCATATTACGGTTAGTTAGTCTATGTACAAGGTCATTCTTGGGATATTTAATCCATTAGTATCTTAAACGGATTAACCAAAATAGCATTTTCAAACAACATCGCTGGGTATTTTTAAAGTTTAATGGTGCTATATCAAAAACTTTGAAAGTTCAGTTATAAAATTTACCCCCATGTTAATGCAGTAGCCCTGTTAAGGGACAAGAAGATACTAGGTTTATGCAAGGAGTTATAATTAATTAGCACATTGGTCAAACTTACTAGTAGCTTTTAGAATAAACGTTTGCAGATTGTAAGTTTCCATTAAGAATACACATATGCGAGTGGTCTAGCAGCAGCACAACTTAATTATTTAACCAAATTAATTAGACTAACAGAAGCTCTGGCTCGCTTGCACTCTATATTTGTTTCTTCCCCTTCTTGTGATGATTGGTAAAATGATTTTAATGGGGTGCAGTCGCTGCAATCGACACACACACAAGAGAACCTTGTTTTTTTTTTCCCTTACTGTCGTTGTGCCCGGCCCGGCCGCAGCTATACTTAACTATAGTAAGATATACATAGATAGGCTTTGCAATTAGGGATGTAAACGAGCCGAGTTTGAGCGAGCCACGCTCGGCTCGAGTTCGGCTTGGGTTTTTTTTGGTCGACCCAAGTCCTGAATTGAGCTGGAGATGCTCAGCTCGGGTCCGGCTCGATTAAACATACCGGGCTCGTGTTCGGCTCAGGTCCGGCTCAATTAAACAAATTTATTTTTAAAAAACTTTTTTTCTACAATCAAAGTTTTCCTTTATACAAATGATAAAACAAAACAGAAATCAAACAATTCAAAAGCTTCACTTAACATAGATCTCGAAATAGTTAACCAAGACCTAATAATTAAATTCTCAAATACAACAAGAAATCATCTCTGCATATTACAGATTCTCATCATCATCGTCAAACCATGCAGAAATTGCAAAAAACATCTAAAATGAAGAAATCGAGTCTTCAAAATATCTTGCTCAACCGAATCCCGACCTTCAAAAGTTTCGTTTAAAATTCGAAACTTTAAAGAAATTTGGAGACAGGAAGAAAAAAATGAGTGAAGGGGGAGAGAGAGATGTGAGATATTTGAGGTAGAAAAGAAGTCTCTGGAGTCTGGAGTGGATCTGAACTCCAGCCTCTAAGGGTTATTTTCACTTTCTTTCTTATACAAGATTATATTATAAGTTAATGTAATGTGTATTGGGTCTAATAGGTGGCTACTAACTACTAAGTTACTTACCAGTCACTACTCACTAGACTTACATTATGGATTTTGGATTAATGGATCATGGATGCAATTGTATTTGGGCATATACAGATATACTCGAGCTGTTACCGAACTCAAGCTGGATACCGAACGAGCCAAGGCCGGCTCATTTCCGGCTCATTAAATAAACGAGCTAAAGTTTTGGCTTATGTTCGGTTCATTAATAAACGAGCCGAGCTTGAACTAGCTTTTAACGAGCTGGCTCGTTTGATTGCAATGAAACAGATGTTATGCGTGTGACGTGGGATCTTCTATCCAAAAGAGCAAAAGAATGCCGTTAAAAAAGAATAATTAAATATAACCTTAACTTTTGTGGGGGAGGCGTCTGTCTCTTTGTGCTTCCATACTTTACTTGGATCTGAAGTAATGGTACGCTGCTCAAAGTCCAAAATGTTAGACCCACAGAAAAGCTGCACTCTCAGCTTTATTATCAAGCCGGAGGTGTCAAGGGGATTCTCCTCTCCTAATACGTAGGAATCATACTCCATGGACTGTAATTAATTTGAGTTAAACCGTAGACTAATGAATTAGGAGCCTGATCGATAGAAATGATGTATAGAAAAAGGGCAATTGGTAAAAGATCACAGCAGCAAGTATTTATTCAGATATATCAATTTATAGAAAACAACATGATTTAATCCATTGCATGAATAAGAATGCTATAAAATGTGGAATAAGAAAGCTCTTACCGAACAAATTCGATTAGTTTTAAGACAGAGACCTGATTCTGCTGTTCGGAATCAATGAGCGAAGGCGGCCTCCAAAGCTTGTAAAAAATGATCAGTCGAAGCTATAATAATGTTAAAGAACTCTCTGACCTGTGGAAGGGATGTTCTAGAACCAAAATCAACGCATTTCAAAATCGCACTGGCAAAAGAAATTTCTGCATGAACTGGAATCCGCTTTCAAACACAGTTCCACCGGTTTTATAATACTGGCTGCGGGTATTGTGTTGTATCATATTGTAAAAGTAATACAACCTAAAACCATTATCGAAATCCAACCAATGAGTCAGGAAACAGTTTGCAGAAATTGACGAAATAATGACAGGATAGAATGTGGGGGCGGCTGGGGTCATGCTACAACTATAAAATGGCACCAATGTTACGCACATTAACTTTAAGCCTGTCATTAAGGGAAATTATCAAATTATGTTTCAAACAGACATCAAGTACATGAATATTGCACTTAATATACAGTGTTCCAAATCAGAACTATAAGTATCCAGATCGATATATTTATTTTCCTCTTCCTTCTGCCCTTTTAATGCATTGATACGTGCAACTCTGCCTAAAGGAAAATTGCTTTAACATCCACTGCAAAGAGATGAGACATGTACAGCATTGCAAACGGCGGATAAGACTACAGCCTTGCATCGCATAGATAATATGTGCAGCTCTTATGTATATTTAGAGGAAAAAATGATAACATGATACATGTACATTGCATTTCAAGCCCTTTTCTCAGCCAACACAGAAAATGCTTTCTACAGCACTTCTGAACTCCATGTGTGAGATAGAGTTTACAATGGTTGTTGTGTTTATGATGTAAATATGTGCAGCATGAGGGGACAAATAACCAAAGCGCTTTATGGAAATCGCTTCATCTATCAGTGATATTTTTTGTTGAAGGATTACAAGTTTATGAACTTCCCTGAAGCATGGACTGGATAATGAGGGAATTCTAATGCATATATTCTAAAATTCTAACTGCATTGGTTCCTTCATTTCCTGCAAATTCCATACACGAGATAATAAGACAATTGGTTTAAAATATACTTGAAACGTAGAAGCTGTACGGTCATAGGATAAGAAAATTTGCAAACTACATAATAGAAAATGCTTAAATGGGTAGGGGTAAGGGTAGGGTAAGGCATTTTCAGCGGGCATCAATAATAAGGGAAATCGCAAGAAAACAACATACAAAGGACAAGGATTAAAAAACACAACACAATCATGAACACAAACCGCAAAGAAACGATTAGTTCTGAGAATACAAGAGAATGACTCTCTACATACCAACAACCTAAGCGCTCATTCTACCTAATGCATCTTTATACATTCTTTCGACATGATTAGTGAATAATGTGGAGAGGTGAAGAGAGAGGGCAATTACATCTCTTATGTCTAGCAATTTTCCCTTGCCGATTAATCAGTCATTGGAAGCATGTTCAAAACCTTCATCAATTTGATGTGTCACGCCCCGCCAACTAAATTACGTAGATATAGTACGTGACAAAACCAGTCGTGCTACCTATGACAAGAAAATAGTCTTTCATAGTCACATTACAGCTGTCAATCAGATATCAAGAACGGTAAATAAATATTTATCACATGTCCAACTGTCACAATAAATAATAACGCGAATGATAGCGGAAACAAATAAAGATCCAACAAGAAATAATATCTTAGTCTCGTCCCTTATGGGATCACAACGACAAAATCATAACTAGAAAATAAATCTAAAATATCACTAAACTAAATCAGCAGAAAGCTCTTCACTGCTCAGCTTACCTGTCAAAGTATTCTTGATCTTCCTGCAATAAAATTAAAGGAACTGGGCAATGCAAATCTAGACATCAGTGTGTCATAAATATAATAATAATAATAATAATAATAATAATAATAATAAACTGAACAGTGTGCTAGATGTCACGTGCAAGAGTAAGGTATGCGTATAAATAAAAACAATCACAAGTGTTATAATAGCAGGCTATATGTATGTCAAGTGTATTCTAAAATCTGTGATTCTAGGTTAACTATCCTACAGGTATTTGAAACCAATGAATATACTTCTCCATATAACTCAAAAGTATATACTTCGTTACCTCCCAGGACCACGGACCAAGATATATCTCATTACCCCCGGAATCACGGATGCAAGATGTATGAATCAAGAATGATTCGTTACCCTCTCTCCGGAACCACCAAAACATGTAATATCCTTTTAAGCTACTCTTCAGTTACACTCTTGATTTTCCCATTTCTCCAGGTTTCGTTTTTCAAATCAGGTATAAATAATATCTACCTAATACCAACACAGGAACAGACATGCACAGATTATATCTATCTAGACAACATGTCACGTCCATCAGGACAACAAATCGGGATTGTTGGTATCAGTAAGTATCACAGGTAAGTAGGTACAAACAAGATAGCAATATAAGTAACAAGATGACGAGTTATAAGCATGTTAAGGTAGTATCTTAAATTACATAGTGTTTATTTATAATAATATCGTGCAAACAGATCGTGATGAAATATGGTTGTAACCGTTATCTAGGTGCGATAAATAGTAAAACGAAAAATAATCATATTAATTTCTACACTTCGATTAACCAATTGACCAAACTAGAATAGTTTGTTATAATTTCTAGTTATTTACATAACGTTATAAACTGCAATTATAAAACTTTTTATTGTTAATTAATTAACGATATACGGATTATATAGATATAAACAGTATAATAATAATAATGAATAATATTACGATAATATATATAGAGAGAGATATAGATATTATGTAGACTATAGCATGTAGCAAGTTGTAAACTTGCCTTGATCGCAACGAATGCGGATACGAACACGGACGGAGCACTGCGAACACGGAATGGCAACACGAAGCAACTCCAACTCGCTAGGCTCAGAGATGAGGTCTGAACTTCTGCCGATGGTGGTCTCGGCGAATGCGGGTGCTGGCGATCGAAGAAAAGGTTGCTGGCATGTTTGGTGGCGGCCGGAGGTGGGTTTTGTGGCCGGAAAAGTTGAGGTTGCAAGTTGTGGGTCTTGGTAGTTCGACGGCAAAAGATGGCGACAATGGTCTGCGACGACGATGAGCGAGACAATGGCTGGAGTTCTGGGCGCGGTAACACGTTACGGCGAAGGAGGTAGGCGACGAGGGTGCTCAGGAAGGGGTCAACAAGATGATGGTGTTTATGGTCGGAGGTTGGGTTCCCGGCGAGGTGAAGCGATAGTGTTGGTGATGGCTGAAGGTGTTGGCTGTGGTGTCGGGTTATGTTGAGGAAGAGGAGCAAGGTGTTCGGTGGGTGTTTGATGGTGGCGAAGGTGAGAAGTCGAGATCGGTGCTTGGGCGACGGCTGCTGGAGGGTGATCGGGGATGAGAGAGTCGTGGCTGTGATGGAGGCGTTGGGATCTGCAGGCGATGGATTGAGGTGGTGGTGTGATGAAGTCAATGAGAATGGTGCAGGTGCTTGAGGGAGGTGACGACAATGGAGACGCAGGCGGTGACGATGTAGGTGAGAAGTCGGTGACGATGACGAGATTAGGGTGATGGCTGAGATGAGGAGGGAGATGGTCGATGGTTGATGGTGAGGAATTGGAGACGTGGGTGCTGGCCACTAGAAAGAGAAAGGAAGAGAGAGATAAGAGAGGGAGAGAGATATGCGATAGAGAGAGGGAATAGTTTTTTATATAGGGAAAAAATATGTTTATTTTATATATATAAGTTTATATATTATATATATAGTTTAGATAAAACTAATAACTAATAATATTATAAAAGATATTACAAATCTCCGATCCGTCTTTACTAAATCTCACTAAAAATATATTGAAAAATATTTATACATACATAGCCCCCTTAAACCATAAATCTAAGGGTTAAAAGAATATATTCTAATCTAATATATTATACTTATATTTAAATATTATATATCTTTTATTTAAGATTCATATAGATTTAGCCTACGGATAAATATTAATAAAATATACTCTAGCATCATAACGGATTTCACGCATGCGGGTCAGGTCCGATAAACACATATATTATCCAAACCAATCAAAACCCAAATAATAAATAAAACAAAATTCAAAATATTAATTAATATCGTTAAATAATATACGATCGTGCTAGAGTGTTATATTATAGCCAACCACAAAAAGAATTTCGTCCTTGAAATTCACGAAACAGGAAAAGACAAGAACAATGAAGATACAGATCTAAAAAAGAGGTGAAAACTTTTATCGAATTTCGTCTTCACGTTCCTAAGTAGATTCTCCATGCGAACAATTTCCCCACGAAACAAGCACTACAAGGATCGCTCTATTCTTGAGAACCTTTTCTCGTCGATCCACAATAGCCATCGGTTGTTCTTCAAAAGTCAAATCTTCCCACTGTTAATTCCGAGTGGCCTAGCACGTGCGTCTCATCTCAAACATACTTGCGAAATTGAGATACATGAAACACGTCATGAACACCCGTCAAGGATGGTGGTAAAACCAATCGATAAGCTGCTTCTCCAATACGCTCAATGATATCGAAAAGGCTCAAAAATCGAGGGCTAAGCTTGCCTCGATTATCAAACCGAATCACACCCTTAGTTGGTGATATTTTCAAAACATATGATCACCAACGGCAAACTCTAATAGTCTTTTTCCAGTATCAGCCAAACTTTTCTGTCGATCTTGTGCCACCTTCATATGATGACGAATCAAGTAAACTTTCTCCACAATTTGCACAAGCAGTTCCGGTCCCAACAATCTTCTTTCTCCAATATCACCTCAACATACTGGTAAGTAATACTTACGACAGTACAATACTTCAAATGGAGCCATCTGTATAGTCGTCTGAAACTGTTATTGTACGAGAACTCCACTAAATGCGTCACGTCCCGCTTCCTAAAATACAGAATACGGAAAGTAACGAAGACCAGTCGTGCTACCTACAGTAAGGAAAGATCCTCCATAGTCATATAAGGGTATCTAGTTTAACCTGTCAAAAATAAAATCCAATAGTAAAAGAGATAATACATGTAATCATGCTGCAACAAAACCACAAGGAATACTAAAACATGGGTCCACTAGATAATTGATGTAAATAAATACCCAATACAATAGGTTCGAAAAGAAAACAAAATCTGAAAGATACATGAGTCCTAATGTCTCATAAAGGCGCATATGCTAAATACTAGCTGAAAGGAATCAAATCTACGGGTTACTGATTTTCGGCAAAGTCCTGATAGCCGCTGCGATCTTGCTTTGCCTAAAAATCTGTCTTTAAACCTGAGATGACAAATCTCAGGGATGTCAGAACATCTCAGCAAGTACTCAACGTATAAGGTGTGTATAGTTTGATAACATGAATATATGAATGTAGTGAAGCCCGTGTACGTAAGTAAAAACATATACACACACATTAATACTATGAAACAAACATGTAAAGAGGTCAAGTCATAACTTAACTGGTCACAAATAGGTAAACTATCCTATCATAAGTTCGAGTGTGTGTGTCAAGCTCTGCAGGAGTATTCCTAACCCAAGGGTAGGGCCCCAGAAGCTAAAAATACGGGCCCAACCGTGGGATGAACATGCGACCGATATAGCCCGGTACGAGCTGTAATAACATGCGACCGATATAGCCCGGTATGAGATGTAATAACATGCGACCGATATAGCCCGATACTAGCTGTAATAACATGCGACCGATATAGCCCGGTACGAGCTGCCGGCATGGGACTCCTGAGATCTCGTTGCACGAACGCACACTCAAACTACCCCAACACCCCACGTGTTCATATCTACTATGGTATGACTAGATCACTAATTAGGAATGCTGAAAGGACTGGAATTTGTGATATAATAATTGTACATAAATAAAACTGGTAGATAGTAGTGTGTCATGGCATGTAGTTCAGCATCCTAATTAGAGATCTCGTTCTAAAATAAAATGGACTTGAGTAATGAATAATCATGACATGTCAAATGTAATCTTAATATGGTAATAGTAACCGCATGAAAGCGATTCACAAGCTAGCTTAAGCCACAAATGTTGCCTTTACCATCAATATGTATATAAAATAATTGCAAGCTAGCTAGTAAGATACTTATATGAGATAGGTTAGCAATTCCAAACTGTTATTTGTAAATAAATTTCATTTTTGATCCATACTTGCTAATTTTCTTTTTCTCTCCTTATTGCATAAAAATCTATATCATCCTGACAATATGAAATAATTGAACACTGATACTTTTCCTTTTATTTTACCAGGACAGAAGACATATATGTATATACGAGGGTTGCCGATGTGCATCGACCAAAAGTAAAGCAAGAATACTTACCTCGGAGACAGGAAAACGCGACAATGGAATGCAAACTCCAAACTTGATGTTAGGGAACACGGTTAGAAATCTCGATGGACTTGGGCTCGGCTCCGGCGATCTGGGCTTGCTGCGATGAGATGAAGATGCTAGTGACGATGTGGAATTGGGTGTCTCGGTCTCTGGGAAAGAAGGCAAAGTTGCTGGGGTGGTTGCAACAAGGTGATGGAGTTGGGTTTGGGTTCTCGGGTGAGGGGTGGCTGCAGGTGTTGTGCCACGGTGGTGGTCGTCGGGAGAGGTTCTTGGGAGAAGGAGAACGGAGGTGAAACGAGAATGAGGAGACGAAAGAGAGAAGAGGTTTCCCGCGATGAGAGATGGAAGCCGGGGGTTCGACAATGAGGGCTTGCGCGTGAGGGGAGGTGGCTGCGAGGTGAAGACAAGGGCTGCGGCAGCGGGGATGGCGACGGTGAGGGCTTATGGTGTTGCGGTGGTGGAGAAGGGTAGAAGGAGGTGGTGATGACGAAAACGAGATGGTCCGTGGGCGTTTTGAGGTGGAGCTTGATGATGGGGTGAAGGCGACGGTGGCGGAGATGATGCTGGCGACGAGGGTTAAAGGTGGCGACGAGAGGAAATTTGAGGAGCAGAGGGGAGGGGGGAGAGAGGATGTATTTAATTTATATATAAATTTTGAGAGATAAAGAAATATTGTTGTATATAAAATATATATATACATATATTTATATGAGTGTATTTAGAGATTTGGCACGGATTTTTCTGGTTCTGATACAAACGGCAAAAAAGAGCTAGCCAAAGAAATATATGTATGCAAACCAAATATTAATAGGTCAGTTTGGGGATTTTAAAATATGCAAAATATTGTTTTGCTGCAACTAAGGAACTATTATATATTATACAAAAAACTAAAGATTTTCATATCAAAATGATATACGGAGAGTCAAAATAATTATACTGGCAACCAACCATAAAATAAAATTTAAAATTATAATAAAAGTTTTTATTAAAAAAATATCTCGATAGCTCTAGAAACACCGCATCCAAACTAGGGTGTTACATCCTACCCGCCTTATAGAAAATTTCGTCCTCGAAATTGGAAGGACTACAAGATTAAAAAAACAGGTGTGGATACTTTTGACGAATCTCGTCCTCACGCTCCCAAGTGGATTCCCCACGTGAACGTTCGCCCCAAGATACAAGAACTAAAGGAATAATATTTTCCCTCAACACCTTCTCTCTACGGCCGACAATGGCTGTAGGCTGCTCTTCATACGAGAGATCAGTGCTCAAGATTAATTCGGAGTAATCGAGAACATGACTGTCATCGCGAACGTACCGACGTAACTGTAATACATGAAATACATTGCACACCAGCCAAAGAGGATGGTAAAGCCAATCTGTATGCCACTACTCTAACGCGCTCCACAATCTCGAATGGTCTGATAAATCAGGGACTGAGTTTCCCACGACTACCGAACCTAATCACTTCTCGAGTCAGTGAAATCTTAAGGAAAACATGGTCTCCTACACCGAACTCAAGAGGTCTTCGGCTAGTATCTGCCCAACTCTTCTGACGATCTTGTGCTGTCTTGATACGATTTCTGATTCACTAGACCTTATCAACGGTTTGGGTTATGAGCTCCGGTCCTATCAATCTTCGTTCCCCCACATCATCCCAGCAAAGTAGGGAACATCACTTGCACCCGTAAAGTGCCTCAAACGGGACCATCTGAATACTCGTCTGATAGCTGTTATTATAAGAGAATTCCACTAAGTGTAGGTGATCCTTCCACGATCTCTTAAAATCTAGCATACATGCTCTCAACATGTTTTCTAATATCTGTATCGTACATTCAGACTGTCCGTCGGTCTGGGGGTGGTAGGCCGTGTTGTAATTGAGACGAGTGCCCAAGCTTTCTTGCAAGCTTCTCCAGAAATGTGAGGAATCCCGTGTCCCTGTCTAATTCTATAGTGATAGGCACCCCATGCAACCTTACGACCTCCTGCATATATTTCTCTGGCAATGTCTCCGTCGATTGTCCTACTCGAAAAGGTAGAAAATGGGATGCCTTTGTGAGACGGTCGACGATGACCCAAATAGCGTTATTACCCTTAGGACTCCACGGTAAAGCCGTCATGAAGTCCATAGTGATGTGTTCCCACTTCCACTAGGGAATAGAAAGTGGTTGCAAAAGACCGGCCACTCGCTTTTGTTCAGCCTTTACCTGTTGGCACACTAAGCATTTCGACACAGCGGGCAATCTCCCTCTTCATGTCATTCCACCAAAAGTGTTGTTTATCATCCCTATACATGTTGGTGCCACCCGGGTGCACTGAATAGGCTGAACTGTGTGCTTCTTTCAATACTTCTCGAACCTCGCCCTTTAGCACGCATAGTCGACTGCCGAATCTTAAGGAGTCATCCTTGTGTATCAATAGATCTGTTCTCAATCCGGCCTCTACTAACCCGCGGAACTTCTACAATTGCAGGTCCCCAGCATGTGCAGCTTTAATACGATCTACTAATGAAGATTGCACTTGTAGTTGTCAATACTGTTCGTGTGTCCCATGTTCCACCACTTCTAAATCGAGTCTCCGAAACTCATCAAGGATTTCCTTCAGGCTAGTCAACATGATCGTTGTTGGTCTCCGGCTGAGAGCATCCGGTACCACATTTATCTTTCCGGGATGATATTGTAAATCAAGGTTATAATCAGCCATGAACTCTAACTACATGCGTTATCTCATATTTAGCTTCTTTTACGTGAATACATACTTCAGACTCTTGTGCTCCGTATAGACTTCCACTCGTTCTCCCAAAAAATATCTCCAAATCTTCAGAGCAAAGATCACCGCGGCCAGCTCCAAATCGTGAGTTGGGTAATTTTTCTCGTGCGTCCTCAATTGATGCAAGGCGTATGCTACAACACTTCCACGCTGCATCAAGACGCAGCCTAGCCCTCTACCGGAAGTGTCACTATGAATCACCAGTTCTCCTGCCCCATCTGGTACGATTAATATGAGTGCAGTTGTAAGTTTCTCCATCAATAACTCGAATGCTCGGTTGCACTCCTCCGACCATATGAACGATACTCCCTTCCGAGTAAGTCTTGTCAACGGCTCAGCCGCTCGCGCAAAATCTTTAACAAATCTACGGTAGTAGCCTGCGAGTCCCAAGAAACTTCTAATCTCTGCAACTGACTTTGGTGCTGGCCAATCTTTCATTGCTTCAATTTTCGCCGGGTCTACTGAGATACCATCTCCAGAAACGACGTAGCCCAAAAAGTGAACTTGTTCAAGCTAAAATTTGCATTTACTAAGTTTAACGTATAACTTTTCCTGTCTCAATATTTGTAACATGATCCTCAGATGCTCGGCATGCTCCTCCTTGCTTTTAGAGTATGTTGGGGTAAAAATTTACACCCTGGTTGACCAAGTCAAAATCAAAGTCAACCCCAAGCCAAGTGGGCCCAAGCCCAGATCCAGTGGGCCCATGCCCGGGTCGAGCCAGAACATGAAGCGGCCGGCCTCCCCCCATGCCAAGATAAAAAATTTTGTAATAAATAATTTTGTTGCATTTATTTTATTTTATTTTATTTTATGGATAAATGTAAGAAAAATAGGCATAAAGCCAAATTTTTGTAAAGCCCATGGCTTATGTGCAAAAAGAAATGGCACATGAGCCATGGGATAGGAAAAATGCCATTTTGTGAAGCCCAAGGGGCTATGTGTAAAGTGTATAGCCTATAAAGGCAAGGATAATGAAATATCCCAACAACTTTTCTCTCTCTCAAAATTTTCCAGATCTGAGATCTTTTCTCCTTCTTCAAGGTTCCAAAACCTTCTTCTTTCTCTTGAATTAAATCAAGAGTTTTACTCTTCTTTTTAAAAAACAAAATAGTTTTTCACCACAAAACCCATAAAGGGGAGCTCAGATCTTCCATTAGATCTCAAAAAGAAGAGATTTTTAAAAATCCCATATCTCTTGATCTTCAAGATCCAGCTAACAGAGGAGGAAGAAGAAGAACATCTTTCACTAAACCCCCCCAAAAAAAAACACACTCAGGAGTCCAACTCCTCTCTGATTTCTCTTCCGAGAAATTTTTTTAGGCTAAAAGCCTCTTTTCCTCACCGGCGCTCAAGCGCAGAGCGCCTGCGTGCTGACACGTGGCGCGCTTGCGCTCAAGCGCTCAGCGCTCAAGCGCAAAGCGCCCACGTGCCGACACGTGGCGCTCTTGCGCTCAAGCGCAAGCGCTCGAGCGCAAGTCGCCCCGGTGTTGACACGTGGCGCTCTTGCGCTCAAGCGCAAGCGCTCGAGCGCAAGTCGCCCCCGTGCCGACACGTGGCGCTTGAGCGCAAGTCGCCCACGTGCCGACACGTGGCGCGCTTGCGCCCAAGCGCTCAGCGTCTGAGCGCAAAGCGCCCACGTGCCGACATGTGGCGCGTTGCACTCCAGCACTCTGCGCTCGAGCGCAAAGCGCCCACATGCCGACACGTGGCACGCTTGCGCTCAAGCGCCCAGCATCTGAGCGCAAAGCGCCCATGTGCCGACACGTGGCGCGTTGCGCTCCAGCACTCTGCGCTCGAGCGCAAAGCGCCCACGTGGCGCGCTTGCGCTCAAGCGCCTAGGCGCTGGCCCCATGCATCCTTAGGATGTCTTTTCCCCTTTATTTATATATACATGTATATATATACATATGTATACATATGTACACATACACATACTCCATGACACTGTACCTGTTAGAAAAAATATCTAATGGGGCGCTGCCCCGCACCCCGCAAGGGGGCTGCTAGCCCCCTTGACCCCCAGCCCGCTATCCGGGTAGTAGGACCCCCGTAAAAACTCTGCGTGGCTCCCGATATATTTAAACCCCACTCCAAAACAAAACACACGTACACTGCACATTGAGTTCGCATGACCAGTTTAACCCGTTAATCGGAGGTTCCCTCGCCCCAAAGACGGGGGGTAATTAACGGCAGCTTAGTCCGCGGCTGCCGGAGATTCGGATCCCCATAATCAGTAAACCCCGGCCTACCCTAGGCAGGGGGAATCTGTAGTACTCCTGACAAGCGCGCGCGTATTCCCATATCAATGGGGTGACGAAAAACACCCTACAGATTCTGGCACGCCCGGTGGGACCAATCTCTCCTCCCATATTTCGGGTTAAACATTCATGCGAACTCAATCAATATACATATCGATTGCCTATACTGAAATGATGTTCTTTTTTCCGTGCAGCAATCAACCTTCGACGACAATGTCTCCCCAGACGAATTCAGCTTCCAACGTGACCCCGATTCCGTACGTGGTCAAGACCAACGCTCGTGTGGTTCTCCCTGCAAGCCTCAGTCGACAGTGGGAGGAACCGCCCCGCCAGTTTGGCTCCGTCGTCATCTACCCTGCCGGAAGCGCTCATCTGGCGGAAATCCCGGCGGAACAGGTGGCCAAGCCAGTCCCAAGGGGCAAGAGGCCGAATGTTGTGATTGCTAAGGCACCACAACCGAAACTTAAGATGGTGTCTGAACGACTCCCTGTTGCTCCAGCTGGGGGCAAGACTTCCGGTGCGAAGGGAAACATCAAATGTCGCGGATGAGCTCAGGCGGTGACTCCAACAAATGCACAATCGAGCGTATCTCCAAGGCCCTCCATCGCCCGGTCTGCGACGTCTTCCCAAAGAGCCGAAGTCTGCCAGATGCTTAGAACAGAAAAGTTAAGGCAGAAGCGGCTCAGGTATCGAGCCAACAAGAGGGCCAAGGCTTCGGCCAAATGGAATCATGCGAAGTTCCAAGTGCAGGGTTGCCCTGCGACGACGGCTGAGTCGGACATAAGAATCAGCAATTCTTTCGAGCCTCTGAAGTGGGTTCAGAAAAATGCCATGACCTCCATAATCAAGAAGACAGCGGTCCGAACAGTGCCACAAAGAGACGTGTCCCGGCCCCAACAGAAAAAGTATGACACTGTCTCTTCAAGAGTCTATCAAGCACTCTGTGCCGCATGAAAGCAGCGGGGCAAATCCAGAAAAGAAGCGCCAGCACCATTCAAGAACCTGGTTAGGCCAGCCGCCTTCAATCGACTACCAGCTACCGAAGCAAGGGGGTCAAGACAGCGATCCGTGAAATCAGCCGCCAATGATAGAAAGACGGACGGATATATCATCCATACGGTCTATATGGCAGGCGGGCGCCCCAGCGACAACCTTCGCAGCAAAAGCAAGGATAGGGCCACCACATCCCAAGCCCAATCTAGCCTAAATGTGGTTGCCGCCGCCCAAGAACAGCCTCCCCCGCTGGATGAAGAAAACCCTCTCGATGAGGATGACAGGCAGAAAGACCCCTCGGTCCATGCAGAGTCAAGCTCGGACAGCGAGGAAGAGCCGACTTTCCGCCCCAGGACTGCGGAGCAAGAGCTGCTTCAAGAGCTTCGAAAATAGCTCAGGAGCAAAGATAAAGAGATGGCCAAGCTCTATTCGAAGATTGACGACTTAACGAACGTGGTGATGCAGCTTACCGCTCAAATTGCTCGAGCGCCTCCCAATCAAGCACAAGCCGCTACTAATCAGCCGGGTGATGACAATCCGAGGCAGCCAATGCCTGTTCCTTCGGGTCCAAGACTGGTCGAGACACATGAAAGCCGGCCACACTCCGCTTCTGGGGACGCCTTGGCCCCAGATAGCACTATCCCGCTAACACAGGATCGGATAATGGATTTGATCACCAGCAAGGTTAAAACATTGGTGGCCGAAACTGAAGCTCAGAAAGAAATCGGCAGTGGTGGGCGGCCATATCCCGCGCAGTATGATCTGATTGAGTTCCCAAGCGGCTACATCATTCCTAAGTTCGGAAGATTTGATGGAACGGGGAATGCAAATCAGCACGTCGCCCACTTCAAAGCATCGTGCGGAAATACAGGGGGCAATGACGCGCTCCTTCTTCGTCAATTTGTCAACAGCCTGACCGGTATCGCTTTCGACTGGTACGCGAGCATACCAGAAGGGTCCGTCATTACCTTTGCCCAAATGGAGTCTCTGTTCCGGCAAAGGTTCATGAGCGTCAGTGATAAAATCTCCATTGCCGACCTTGTGAGGACCAAGCCGGGGAAGAATGAAAGAAACACCGACTTTATCGCCCGATGGCGTAATCTCACGGTCAAGTGCGAACCGCCGCTGGAGCAGGACCAGTCCGTCAGCCTTCTTATTGGGAACCTCAGCAATTAGATGGTCCCATTCTTGTGTACAGCGGGCCTCAAGACATTCCAGGAGCTAACCAAGAAAGTAGAAATGCTGGAACGCTCGAAGCAAGAGTCCCCGCCAGACTCTCAGAGAGACAAAACTTGGAAAAGCAAGCGGGACGACAGCCGTAGAAGCGGGAGTTCCAGCAGTACCAATGTTTTCAATGCGTCCGACAATGAAGAAAAGCGAAGGGCGGGCGAATCCAAAACCAACCGGTCTCGAAAGCCATTGCTGCGAGGAGATGGGCCTTCCCTAGAGGAGAAGAAGAACAAGGTTTACTCTTTCAGAAGGGACAAGGTCCGTAAGATATTTAAAGATACCTTGAACAACGGCCTACAATTGCCGGAGTCGAAAAGACCCCAAGAAGCAAAAATGACCGACAATCCCCTGTATTGCCCGTACCACCGAGTAGTGAGCCATGCGATCGAGGATTGCTATATCTTCAAGGACTGGGTCGAGAAGCAGTACAAGGCTGGAGAAATCGAGCGTGAACAATCAAGTTGCAACCGCCAACTTTATACAGACAGAAGCTGAAGCCTTCTGGGAGCAGACAGCCGAACCCGCTGCCCTGAGAAATGAAACGGACTCATTGTGGCCTCCGTGGAGTACGCACATATCTAATAATAATAAGAAGATGATAAAGCTACTTCGGAAAGAACCCAGGACGGAATGGGAAGGGTAGAAAAAGCCTACCAGTCCAGCTGCCAATGCGGCTCCATCAAGCTCAAAATCCAAGAAGCTTAAGAAGAAGAAAAGTGCAGCTCGGCGCGAAAAAGAGTCTGCAGGGAGATCGACCATTCAAAAATATATCGATTCCCTCGAAGAATATGAACAAAAGGAAAGAACATTGATTCAATTGAAGGAGTTCTTCCCTGTACAAGCGGCTGAAATTCTGGAGGAGTTAGAAGAAGATTCCAATGAAGAGATCCCAGTAGTGACCTGCTACGCCATCCATCTTGGCAGCGACTCCGAGGATGAGCTCTGTTTTCCCGAAGAGGACGAGGAGCTCACCACAAAGGCCAATCAAATCCAGCTCAGAAGTGGCAGGGCTCTACCGCCAAATCAGGGCAACGCCCCAAAAGCGAAGGAAAAACAAGTCGCTAACGAAGAAGATGGAAGAGAACCGACTGATGAAAACATAAGTCCTTCCTCGGTGGACTATAATGTCTTGGCACATCTCCGGAATCTTCCGTCTCTCCTGAGCATCTACGACGCCTTGGTCCTATCTAAGGAGCTTAGAGATGTTATCATTCACGCTCTACAAAACCCCGAGCGGTATCAGGCTCACTTTGCGGAAATTAATATGAAAGAAGCCCAGCACGCTCTGCATGCCGCCGCAGCCACATTTAAGGATGAAAACTTGCTACTGGGAACGGCCGAGCATAATCGGCCGCTTTACGTGACCGGGTACAGCGACGGAGATCGAATTAATCGCATATTGATTGATCCGGGGTCCTCAGTGAACATCATGAACTTGCGAACTCTGAAGAGTTTGTCAATGGACGTCCGACACCTGTCAAGGGAAATGATTGTCATTCAAGGCTTCAACCAAAATTGCCAGCAAGTTCTGGGGTCTATAGCTTTGCCAATCAAATTTGGGGATCTGCAAACTGAAGCTAAGATATACGTGATCAACGTCGACACATCTTATAAGATTCTCTTGGGGCGGCCGTGACTCTACGATTACGGCATCATTCCGTCAACTCTCCATCAATGCATGAAGTATACTAAAAATGGCGAAGAAAAACGCATTGACGGAGACATCCAGCCGTTCGGTGTGCATGAAGTCCGATATGAAGATTCTCGGTACTTTATGAACCACCAAAATGCTAAGCCACAACTGACTGAGGATAGACCGGCCCCAAGACTCAAAAGCAAATCTGCGCCGGCTATCACTTTCAAAAGCAAAAATACCCAAGTGCGCCCGCATTTCGGCAACGACACTGATGAGTCCGACGCTGGAAGCCCGTCCTTCCGCAAAACTCGCCCTCATTTCGGCAGCGATACGGACGAATCTGTTACTGAAGGCCCATCTAGCAGCAAAACCCGTCCTCATCTTGGCAGTGACACTGAAGAGTCAGAAGAAGAGGACCTGCCGTGCAACAGCTGTGCAGATTGGCCCCCCATGCAGCAAGCGAAACTACGAGAGACCTTCGAAGTCGCAGAAGGGTCCTTGGCCATCACAAGGGTGCCGGAACGGATGTATAAAGAGCTCGACGCATTGTCAGTCTCTACCGTGGACCAGCTGAAAACTTTCTACGTGCCCGGGAGGAAAAATAGACAGAAGGGCATCCTGTTTTACAGGTCAAACCCCGTTGTGCACCCGGATGATCTTTCTGTCGCGTGCCTTCCCTATGAGAGAGGCATAAGAGCCGTCCTCAATCCCAGATACTATGCGTCCGAGATGCGGGAATACTTTAAGAAGTGCGGATGCCGGTTATATCAAACGGAGTCCGAAGCAAAGTTTTACGAAGGGCTATGGTATCCGCCCCAGGTTAGAGCACTCATCGATGGACGAATTCCAGATAGACGGGGCATAGGCTACATTCAACCTGATTCCAAAGCGTGCTACATGATCCGTGTTGGTGAGGCCAGCGAAAGATCAAATGATGATGACGAGATAGCCGAGCCAGAAGAAGCTCCCCAAGAGCTCGACGATGGAGGACAAGCAACCTTTGATGAGCTAACCGAGATTGACTTAGGAACGCCCGATAATCCAAGGCCGACCTACATCAGCTCACTCTTGTCGGAGGAAATGAAAGCGCAGATAATTGCCATGCTGCATGAGTTCGTTGACTGCTTCGCGTGGACATACAAAGAAATGCCTGGCCTTTCCCCTGAAGTGGCCGTACATAAGTTGGCTATATCTCCTGATGTTAAGCCAGTCAAACAAGCTCCTCGAAGAATGAGAAGGGAACTAGAAGAAAAGGTCATCGAGGAAACTAAGAAGCTCATTGATGCCGGCTTCATCAGGGAAGAGAAATATGCGGACTGGATCGTATGCATAGTCCCAGTGAAGAAGAAAAATGGGCAGATCTGAGTTTGTGTCGATTTCAGGGACCTCAACAAGGCATGTCCTAAAGACGACTTCCCGCTACCGGTCATGGAAATGATGGTCGATGACACCTCAAATTACGAGCTGTTCACCTTTATGGACGGCTCGTCTGGATACAATCAGATCAAGATGTCGCCTGAGGATGAGAAGCACACAGCATTTCGAACCCCGATCGGAATATATTGCTATAAGGTGATGCCGTTCGGATTGAAGAACGCAGGTGCCACATATCAAAGGGCAATGACCAATATCTTCGATGACCTAATTCATAAAGTCGTCGAATGTTATGTTGATGATCTGGTCGTTAAGACTAAAACCAAGGCCGATCATATCCAGGATCTTAGGACTGTTCTCACCAGACTGAGGGAATTTGACCTGAAGATGAATCCTCTGAAATGCGCTTTTGGCGTGTCATCGGGAAAATTCCTGGGCTTCATAGTCCGACATCGAGGGATCGAAGTTGACCCATCAAAGATAAAGGCCATCATGGAGATGCCCCCTCCGAAGAGTCTGACGCAACTAAGATCTTTTCAAGGCAAGCTTGCTTATATACGGAGGTTTATCTCAAATTTATCGAGGAGATGTAGGCCCTTCTCAAAGCTCATGAAGAAATGAGCTCCTTTTATCTGGGATGCCGAATGTCAAGCAGCGTTCGAAAGCATCAAACAATACTTGTTGCACCCTCCAGTGCTGGCCGCCCCCATTCCAAATAAACCGTGGATTCTTTATACTGCCGCGCTAGATGAGTCACTCGGTGCGCTCCTCGCCCAGAATAACGAGGAGGGAAAAGAAAATGCCCTCTACTACCTCAGTCGAACTCTAGTCGGGGCGGAACACAACTATTCCCCAATCGAAAAGCAATGCCTGGCTCTGATATTTGCTGTGAAGAAGCTGAGGCACTATCTGCTCGATCATCGGGTTATGCTGATCTCCAAGGTCGACCCGCTCAAACACTTGATGACCAGAGCGAGCCTAGCCAGCAGAATGGCAAGATGGGCTGTCATGTTACTTGAGTTTGACATAGTTTATACTCCTCAGAAAGCAGTGAAAGGGCAAGCTCTTGCAGACTTCCTTGCCGCTCATCCTATACCAGAAGGGTCGCCGCTAAATTGTGAGTTACCCGACGAACAAGTGCTGCACCTCGAGGAAGATGGGCCATGTTGGGAGCTCTACTTCGATGGAGCCTCATCAATAAGGACCTCCAGTAAATCAAGCGTCCCGGAGATAAAAGCAGGGATAGGATTGGTGTTCATCACACCATCAATGGGAACCCTACGGCGTTCTTTCGCTCTCACCGAGCCTCGAACGAACAACGAAGCTGAGTATGAAGCCCTGATAGCTGGTTTGGAACTCGCCATAGAAATGGAAATCCTTCGGCTACGGGTTTACGGTGACTCCCAGCTTGTCGTCAACCAAGTAAGCGGCAATTATAAGATATACAAACCCGAATTACCTCGGTACAGAGGCCGAGTGGTGGAACTCATGAAACGGTTCACTCATATTGAACTAACGAGAGTCCCTAGAGCGTTGAACGGAAAGGCTGATGTACTCGCTCGCCTGGCCAAGGAGCTGGCTGATCCTGACATGGACGAAATTCTGATCACAGTCAGGAGCCGGCAAATTCTACCCCCAGTCTCTCTACGAGAAAAGGAAAGCGCGGAACAGAAGAGCAGACCTGCGGAAGAAGCTTCGATCATCCAAGACGAGCCCGATTGGAGAGAACCCTTCATAGAGTACCTCCGATACGACAAGCTGCCCGAAGAAAAATCTGCGAGGATTCAGCTGAAGAAAAGAGCTCTCCGATACGTGTTTGTAAATGACACGTTATACCGCAGGTCATATGACCAACTCTGGCTCAGGTGTCTGTCATTGGCCGAAGCCCAAAAGGTCATGAAAGATGTTCACTCGGGCGTTTGCGGTGCTCACCAATCTGGCCCCAAGATGCGACTTCAAATCAAACGGCTTGGGTATTACTGGCCCACCATGATACGGGATTGCGGAGAGCATGCAAAGAAATGTCAGATCTGCCAAATCCATGGTGATTTCATTCACAAGCATCCCAATCCGTTGCATCCTACGGTGGCGTCGTGGCCCTTCGAAGTCTGGGGCACCGACATTGTTGACCCAATTGATCCTCCATCATCCAAAGGCCACCGGTTCATATTGGCCGCGACAGACTACTTCTCCAGATGGGCTAAAGCTGTCCCGCTAAAAGAAGTCAAGACAAAAGATATTCTGACATTCTTCCAGCATAATATTCTATACCGCTTCGGTACACCAAGAAGAATCATTTTTGACAACGGGCCTTCTTTCAAGAGCTTCAATGTCTCAAGGTTCGCTACTCAGCACAAGATAGACTGGAGATATTCCTCCATCTATAATCCAAGAGCCAATGGGCTAGCCGAAGCCTTCAATAAGACTCTATGCAAGCTCCTGAGGAAAAATGCTTCAGCCAACAAGAGAGACTGGAATCTCAAGCTTCACGAGGCATTGTGGGCATATCGTACCACGCACCGTACTCCAACTCAGTCCACTCCATACTCATTGCTCTTCGGAGTGGAGGCGGTCCTCCCCCTCGAAGTCGAAGTTCCAAGCTTAAGAATGGCCGTTCAGCATGAGTTGACGGAGGAGGAAAACGTGCTCCTTCGACTTGAAGAACTCGATGCCCTCGAAGAAAAGAGGCTCGCGGTGCAGCAAAGTCTGGAGCTATACCGAGCCCAAATGTCACGGGCCTATGACCAGATAACCCGTCTCCGCGCTTTCAAAAAAGGTGAATTGGTGTTGGTCCTCAAAAGACCGATTATCCCCAATCGACATGCCAAGGGAAAATTCGAGCCAAACTGGGAAGGACCATACGTCATCGAGAAAGTGTTTGACGGAGGATCCTACCAACTAATAAGTGCCGAGGGAGAAAGGCCCATGCCACCCATCAATGGCCGATATCTCAAGAAATACTACACGTGAATGCTCCAAGTCGGAGGCGAATTGAGCACATCAGCCCTACGGTCTGGATCATACATCCTGCAAAACCGTATACAATCCACGGGCGTAAATGACCCCTATCTCTCCCAAATCTTGCCGGTGAGACTACTTTTAAAGTCCCACCAGCGGTAAAAAAAGAGAAAAAGAACAAAAAAAAGAGGAAAAAAAAAGAAAAAAAAGAAAAAAAAAGAAAAATAAAAAGGTATGTCTACAAGCAAAACGGGCACGGATGAAAAGCCGAAAGGGCTCCATGAGTAAAAACAGCAGGACTACCGGCGAGATTGTGAAAACCCGAAAGGGCGCAAACTCATGAAAAGAGATGAATACACTCGCAAAGTCCTCTCAACCTTGTGAGGAGAAAACCCCTGCGTAGGATCCTTACGACTCATAAAGGAGCAACACACTTAGGAATCCTCACGATTCCTAAGGAGAAAATACACCTGCGGGATCCTTACGACTCGTAGGGAGAAAATGCTTTTATGGGACCCTCACGGCCCATAAAATTGAAAAGCCTTAGGTGATAGGGACCCAAACCTGTCTGCTAAGCCATCGTTCCCCAACGGGCAACGGCAAATGATGAGTTGCTCCTGGCATTATTCCAGTGCAGCAATACTAATGCCGACCAAAAACCCAAATCCCAAGTCCTCCCAAGGCAAATGATGAGTTGCTCCTGGCATTATTCCAGTGCAGCAATGCTGATGCCAAACAAGATCCAAATTCCAAGTCCCCAAACGGCGAATGATGAGTCGCTCCTGGTACCACATTCCAGTGCAGCGATGCAGACGCCAACCAAAAGCCAATTTCTCGAAATTCTCCCAGCCCTACGGTTGGTCCCCAAGTTGACTACCGTATACAATCCATGGGCTCAAATAATTCTCGTCATACCCATGCCCTACCATAATTACCAGTTACGCGGCTGGTCTCCGCCTTTGGAATTATGCTCCATTGAGAAGACCCACTCATGTGTCCTCACGATACATGAGGAGAACAAACCTTTGTGGGATCCTTACGACTCATAAAGGAAAAACACACTTAGGAGTCCTCACGATTCCTAAGGAGAAAATACACTTGCGGGATCCTTACGACTCGTAGGGAGAAAATGCTTTTATGGGACCCTCACGGCCCATAAAATTGAAAAGCCTTAGGCGATAGGGATCTAAACCTGTCTTCTAAGCCATCGCTCCCCAATCCCCAAATAGTGAATGATGAGTCGCTCCTGGTACCATATTCCAGTGCAGCGATGCAGACGCCAACCAAATTCCAAATCCCATACCCCAACGGCGAATGATGAGTCACTCCTGGTACCATATTCCAGTGCAGCGATGCAGACGCCGACAAAGTCCCGAAATTTTTCCGGCCCTACGGTCTGGATCATACATCCTGCAAAACCGTATACAATCCACGGGCGTAAAACAATCCCAACCTCTCCCAAGTCCTACCGGTGAGACCATATTCAAAGTCCCACCAAAAAAATAAAAAATAATAATAAAAAAAAACAATTCCCAAATCCTTCCGGGGCAAATGATGAGTTGCTCCTGGCATTATTCCAGTGCAGCAATGCAGATGTCGAAAAAAAAACCAATTCCCAAATCCTCCCGGGGCAAATGATGAGTTGCTCCTGGCTTTATTCCAGTGCAGCAATGCAGATGCCAAACAAAAACCAAAATCCCAAAATCCTCTCAATGACAGATGATGATTCGCTCCTCGTACCATATTCCAGTATAGCGATGCTGATGTCAACCCAAATCAAAATCAACAAGTCAACTTCCACTCCGACACCGCAGAAAACGGAGCAAGTCAGAATCCAATCTCGACGCCGCAAGAAGCGGAGCAAGTCAAGTCTACCCCTGACACTGCAAGAAGCAGAGCAAGTCAAATCAAGCACCGACCGTCCACGTCGCTAAAAGGGCAGCACCGACCGTCCAAGTCGCAAAAAGGGTAGAATCGACCGTCCACGTCGCTAAAAGGGCAGCACCGACCGTCCAAGTCGCAAAAAGGGCAGCACTGACCGTCCAAGTCGCAAAAAGGGCAGCACCGACCATCCACGTCGCTAAAAGGGCAGCACCGACCGTCCAAGTCGCAAAAAGGGCAGCACTGACCGTCCAAGTCGTAAAAAGGGCAGCACCGACCGTCCACGTCGCTAAAAGGGCAGCACCGACCGTCTAAGTCGCAAAAAGGGCAGAACCGACCGTCCACGTCGCTAAAAGGGCAGCACCGACCGTCCAAGTCGCAAAAAGGGCAGAACCGACCGTCCACGTCGCTAAAAGGGTAGCACCGACCGTCCAAGTCGCAAAAAGGGAAGAACCGACCGTCCAAGTCGCAAAAAAGGCAGCACCGACCGTCCACGTCGCTAAAAGGGAAGCACCGACCGTCCAAGTTGCAAAAAAGGCAGCACCGACCGTCCACGTCGCTAAAAGGGCAGCACCGACCGTCCAAGTCGCAAAAAGGGCAGAACCGACCGTCCACGTCGCTAAAAGGGCAGCACCGACCGTCCAAGTCGCAAAAAGGGCAGAACCGACCGTCCACATCGCTAAAAGGGCAGCACCGACCGTCCAAGTCGCAAAAAGGGCAGCACCGACCGTCCAAGTCGCAAAAAGGGCAGAACCGACCTTCCAAGTCGCAAAAAGGGCCGCATCGACCGTCCATGTCGTAAAAAGGGCAGTGCCAGCTTCCCAAAAATTGGGAACCGAATCAAGTCGCCTCCACGTGAAAGAAGATCCATCAATTTCATGCACACGACCTACATATGTGGTGTGCATTTATTGATGGGGGGCAATTTGTTGGGGTAAAAATTTACACCCCGGTTGACCAAGTCAAAATCAAAGTCAACCCCAAGCCAAGTGGGCCCAAGCCCAGATCCAGTGGGCCCATGCCCGGGTCGAGCCAGAACATGAAGCGGCCGGTCTCCCCCCATGCTAAGATAAAAAATTTTGTAATAAATAATGTTGTTGAATTTATTTTATTTTATTTTATGGAAAAATGTAAGAAAAATAGGCATAAAGCCAAATTTTTGTAAAGCCCATGGCTTATGTGCAAAAAGAAATGGCACATGAGCCATGGGATAGGCAAAATGCCATTTTGTGAAGCCCAAGGGGCTATGTGTAAAGTGTATAGCCTATAAAGGCAAGGATAATGAAATATCCCAACAACTTTTCTCTCTCTAAAAATTTTCCAGATCTGAGATCTTTTCTCCTTCTTCAAGGTTCCAAAACCTTCTTCTTTTTCTTGAATTAAATCAAGAGTTTTACTGTTCTTTTTAAAAAACAAAATAGTTTTTCACCACAAAACCCATAAAGGGGAGCTCAGATCTTCCATTAGATCTCAAAAAGAAGAGATTTTTAAAAATCTCATATTTCTTGATCTTCAAGATCCAGCTAACAGAGGAGGAAGAAGAAGAACATCTTTCACTAAACCCCGAAAAAAAAAAAACACACTCAGGAGTCCAACTCCTCTCTGATTTCTCTTCCGAGAAATTTTTTTAGGCTAAAAGCCTCTTTTCCTCGCCGGCGCTCAAGCGCAGAGCGCCTGCGTGCTGACACGTGGCGCGCTTGCGCTCAAGCGCTTAGCGCTCAAGCGCAAAGCACCCACGTGCCGACTCGTGGCGCGCTTGCGCTCAAGCGCAAGCGCTCGAGCGCAAGTCGCCCCCCTGTTGACACGTGGCGCTCTTGCGCTCGAGCGCAAGCGCTCGAGCGCAAGTCGCCCCAGTGCCGACACGTGGGGCGCTTGCACTCCAGCGTAAGCGCTCGAGCGCAAGTCGCCCCCGTGCCGACACGTGGCGCTCTTGCGCTCCAGCGCAAGCGCTTGAGCGTAAGTCGCCCACGTGCCGACACGTGGCGCGTTGCGCCCAAGCGCTCTGCGTCCGAGCGCAAAGCGCCCACGTGCCGACACGTGGCGCGTTGCGCTCCAGCACTCTGCGCTCGAGCGCAAAGCGCCCACGTGCCGACACGTGGCACGCTTGCGCTCAAGCGTCCAGCATCTGAGCGCAAAGCGCCCATGTGCCGACACGTGGCGCGTTGCGCTCCAGCACTCTGCGCTCGAGCGCAAAGCGCCCACGTGCCGACACGTGGCGCGCTTGCGCTCAAGCGCCTAGGCGCTGGCCCCACGCATCCTTTGGATGTCTTTTCCCCTTTATTTATATATACATGCATATATATACATATGTATACATATGTACACATACACATACTCCACGACACTGTTCCTGTTAGAAAAAAATTTCTAACGGGACGCTGCCCCGCACCCCGTAAGGGGGCTGCTAGCCCCCTTGACCCCCAGCCCACTATCCGGGTAGCGGGACCCCCGTAAAAACTCTGCGTGGCTCCCGATATATTTAAACCCCCCTCCAAAACAAAACACACGTACACTGCACATTGAGTTCGCATGACCAGTTTAACCCGTTAATCGGAGGTTCCCTCGCCCCAAAGGCGGGGGGTAATTAACGGCAGCTTAGTCCGCGGCTGCCGGAGATTCGGATCCCCATAATCAGTAAACCCCGCCCTACCCTAGGCAGGGGGAATCTGTAGTACGCCTGACAAGCGCGCGCGTATTTCCATATCAATGGGGTGACGAAAAACACCCTACAAAGTACACAAGAATGCCGTCGATGAAAACTACGACGGACTGGTCAAGGTACTGCGAGAAAACCCGGTTCATTAAATCCATGAACACGGCTGGGGCATTAGTAACACCGAATGGCATCGCTAAGAATTCATAGTGACCGTATCGAGTTTTGAAAGTTGTCTTGCATACATCCTCCGCTTTAACCCGAACTTGATGGTACCCCGACCGAAGATCCAACTTAGAGAATACCCGAGCACCACATAACTGATCGAACAAGTCATCAATCCGAGGCATAGGATACTTGTTTTTAATCGTAACCCGGTTCAACTCTCGGTAGTCAATGCATATGCGTAACGAGTCGTCCTTCTTCTTTACTGGTAAAACTGGAGCGTCCCACGGAGAAGTACTTAGACGAATAAAACCCTTGCTGAAGAGGTCTTCTATATGCCTTTTCAATTCTGCTAACTCAACTGGTGTCATCCTGTAGGATGCCTTAGAAATCGGTGTCGTTCCTGATAATAATTCTATCGAAAACCCCAAAGCATGAGGTGGGGGTAAGCCGGATAAGTCCTCAGGAAAGACATCCAAGAATTCCCAAACTACAACCCTCTTATTAATCTCCATTGATGCTAGTATACTGCTCGTCGGCTTTGCTCTAAACTTTATGGGTCCCAGAGATTTGCTGTCCCCAGTAAACACAAACTCTGGATGGTTAGGAATGCAAAATATTACAGTTTTGGCCCGACAATCAATATGTGCGTGAAAAGTGCCCAACCAATCCATTCCTAAGACATCATAACTACCGATCCCAATCAGTAGGAAATCTGCGAAAAGCTCCCTGACGCAAATCACTACCGGACAAACTTGCACTCTAGGTTGGTGGCGACCATTCCATTTCCAGTGTGAATGTCCCAACATTAAGCCAGCGTTTCGTGTGCAATAGAATGTGTTGTGGCAAAAGCCAAAGACATAAAACAATGCGAACCCCCGGAATTGAAAAGTGCTCTAGCGGAAACAGAACAAACAGAATGGTACCTGAAACGACCTCCTCTGATGCCTCTGTCTGCTCAGCCGTCAGGGTAAAGGCTCGCCCCTGTCCACAACCTGTGTTGCCTCGCCTCTGATCAAAAAGTTGTTTCTGGGGGACAAGTCCTTTCTAAGGCTGGTTGCGCTCTACTCTTTTAGGACAACTCCCAATCTGGTGGTCACTAGCACCACAAATCAGACATAGACCCTTGGCCTGGCGGCAATTTCTCTCAATGTGTCCCGATATCTGACAGTATCCACAAACCGGAGATTCTCGCTGTGGTGGGGTTACGGTACGCTTCATCTGAACTCCTCCATGCTGTCTAACTGGAATCCTTCCTGAAATTTGATTCACCGGGCGTTTAAATCCTCCACCCTGAAGTTTCTTCCTCTTATCCATAACTGTCTCAATTCTGCGGGCTGCATTTAATACCTCAGAATAAGTCCCCAGATCACGTGAAGCTAGTTTCTCATGTATTTCCAGAGTAAGGCACTGTAAAAATCTCCTGGCCCTGTCCTCCTCCTGAGCTACCATCAAAGGAGCGAAACGGCTGAGTTGGATAAACTCAGCCGCTACTTCGTCCACTGTGCGATCTCTCTGATGAAGACTGATAAACTGCTGCTCCATTTCGATCCTGGCCGACTTGGGAAAGAATTTCTTAAGAAAATCCATAGAGAAATCAGTTCATGTGATCGGTTTCTTCAACCTGTTCTCCTCTGCGAGCCACCAAATTCTAGCTACATCTTATAGCTGAATCTTGACTATATCTACTCTGTCCTCTTCAGGAACTCGGACGACTGACAGCAAATTCTCTATGTCGATAATCCACTGCTCGGCATCAAGTGGACTGCCCGAGCCAGTGAAAACTACCGGCTGTAGTCTCCTGAAATCAGCGACGCTGCCCGGACGTCTACCCTCATGAACCTCGGCCACCTTATTCAATGCTATAGTAGTGGTCTGCTGAGAAGCAAGTAGGCCCTCCTGTAGTAACTCGGTCTGCTGCTGTTGGCTCTCTAACATACCACGTATAACTCCCAGAAGTGCAGCATTGTTGTCACGCCTTCCATATACCCGCAAATTCTCTTCCACCATGATTCTGAAGTCAAAACAAGCAACGAGCTTTAGCAGCAAAATAAGATTCAAATTTAGAGTATTAAAACAATTGAGCAAAAATAGATAATCAAATCAATGGATATGAATTAAGGGTGGAACTCTAAATTACTCAAACAGAATAACGCATTGTAACCATGCCGCGGTACATGGATACAATATCGTAATTCTATCTCAGTCGTCCGAATCCTATAATCAGAGTCAAGGAAATATGCAGCATGACACACTAAGAAAAACCTAGACATGTGATTCTAACCCTAAAGGTTGGTAGAACCAAGGCTAACTTCGATGTCAGCCTGGCTCTGATACCAACAAAACTTTGTCACGCCCCGCTTCCCAAATACGGAATACGGAGAGCAACGAAAACCAGTCGTGCTACCTATGGAAAGATCCTTCCATAGTCGCATAAGGGTTTCTAGCTTAACCTGTCAAAAATTAAATCCGATACTAAAATGGATAATACTTATAATCATGCTGCAACGAGGCATATTGTCCCCAAACCTTCCGCTGGACCTACTAAAAAATGGATCCACTAGATAATTGATGCAAATAAATACCCAATATAATAGGTTCGAAAAGAAAACAAAATCTGAAAAGATACATGAGTCCTAATGTCTCATAAGGGCGCACATACTAAATACTAGCTGAAAGGAATTAAACTTACGGGTTACTGATCTTCGGCAAATTCCTGATAACCGCTGCGATCCTGCTCAGCCTGAAAATCTGTCTCTAAATCTGATATGGCAAATCTCAGGGATGTCAGAACATCCCAGCAAGTACTCAACGTATAAGGTGTGTGTATGGTATAATAACATGAATATATGAATGTAGTGAAGCCCGTGTGCGCAAGTAAAAACAGATATATATATATATATATATATATATATATACACACACACACACACATATTAATACTATGAAACAAATATGTAAAGAGGTCAAGTCATAACCTAACTGGTCGTAAATAGATAAACTGTCATATCGTAAGTTCGAGTGTGTGCGTCAACCTCTGCAGGAGTATTCCTAAGCAAGGATAGGGCCCCAGGGGCTAGGAAACACGGGTCCTCTTCATCACAGAAAACTACATTTTAGTAACACTCATTCATATCAAATTTTGTTATTTGTCGGTATTATTAACCAGTGTCTGCTCAGTAAATACAGATAACAGGCATTCGTGACAAAACACTGGAAAACATACTCAAAGTCACGGATATAACATTTATAAGCCGACACTGCAATCAGAACAGAGAACCGATCGATATTCAAAGAGCTCTTTTGCAAATAAACAAGTGTACACAATTTTGGTCCAACACAATATAAGTGTGCACATGCTCTTTGAAACTTGGACCATGGTGGGGGCTGCCTTGGCGCACACAAATGATGAATTGTGCAAGTGGTGGGCACAAGTGGACACATGTGTGATAAATACAAAAAGTTATGATGTGATATAAAGCAACTAATTTCCCTCCAAATATTCTGAGCACAAATCAGGATTAAATAGAGAAATGAAACAACACCAGAGATATGTTGGAGAGCACTCGAGTTCACCATAACAAAACGAGCCCAATTGCCCACAACAAAACCGGCGAGATCCTCTATATTGTCGGCATCACCGGTCCCCCTTTCTTCTTTTGTCCCCATTTTTCTTCTGGCACTTTAAAGGCATCACATCATCCCTTTTATATTGTTTGTTTATTCTATTGTGTTGCCTATAAATACCAGAACAGACTGTAAGAGAAGGGGCATGTAAAAATAGATGCATATATTCTATAGTTTAGTTTTAGTTTTTGGTTTAGCTTGAGAGTTGTGTGAACCTAGCTTGGTTTCTTCTTCTTCCTTCTTGGAGCTTTTATTTAGGAGCTTCATTATGGAGGTTGAACAAGTAACCAACACCTTGTATCTCAACTCATTTAAGTTTTAATACATTTGTTATTGCTTTGTTTATTTGCTTTCTTCTTTTGTTATTTGCTTTTCTTTTTATGATGTGTAACTAATCTTTTGGTTGTGGTAATGGTAAGGATGTGAGATGAATGTCTTTGCCTTCCTCCTCCTCTTGATAATGTTTAATGTGTTATAATGTTACTCTAAACTTAGTATTGCAACTTGGATTGGTTTGATATGGTATGTTGATTTCATGGTTACTTTGTAACCTCATCGCATACCATATTCTCTCCACAAACCCCATCTTACAAGCCTAAGGTTAGAATCAATTTAGTGTTGAGCTTTCTAGATTTAGATATGTTATTTTGTGATCAAGTGATTTGACAAATCTCTTGGTTTCATATACCATATACTATCACAAACATTTAGCAAACTTATCACTAAAATCATTTGCTCTCTCACTAATTTATGTTTTTGATGTTGCGGTATGCTTGCTAACCTTGTGTTTAGTGTTGATACTTCAAGGTTGGACACACAAACGGTAAGTGAACAAAACGGACTTGTTTCATGTTTGCGTCGAATATCGACAGCTTGATGATTTGTGCTTCGCAACCGTCTTGACAAGTCATGCTTTACGCCGGGATCGATATAAGAATGGACAACTCATGATCAAGAGAGCGTCGAAAGAATCTCCGCAATTCAACCATCCGAGCCAAAGCCACGGCCACTTCTTCTTTAACTTGTTTTCTTATTTCGTAATTATATTTTAGAGACAACCAAACCCATTTCTTTATTTGTTCTCGAACCTTAAGCAACAAAACCTAATCTCCAATTCCCTGAGGATCGACCCGTACTTGCCGGCTTGCTACAACGCGCCGTGCACTTGCGGTTTATAAATTTTAAAACGCGGCCGAGCTTGCGTGCGCAACCATTTCTCAAAACAATCTCATTTTCCAAAACATGCACGTTTGCACGCGCGGGTGAAGCCCCAACAGGACCAACTGTGAGATGAACATGCGACCGATATAGCCCGGTACGAGCTGTAATAACATGCGACCGATATAGCCCAGTACAAGCTGTAATAACATGCGACTGAAATAGCCCGGTACGAGCTGCCGGCATAAGACTCCTGAGATCCCGTTGCACGAACGCACACTTAAACTACTCCAATATCCCGCGTGTTCATATCTACTATGGTATGATTAGATCACTAATTAAGAATGCTGAAAGGACTGGAATTTGTGATATGATAATTGTACAGAAATAAAACTGGTAGATAATAATGTGTCATAGCATGTAGTTCAGCATCCTAATTAGAAATCTCGTTCTAAAATAAAATGGACTTGAGTAATGAATAATCATGACATGTGAAATGTAATCTTAATATGGTAATAGTAACCGCATGAAAGCAATTCACAAGCTAGCTCAAGCCACAAATGTTGCCTTTAACATCAGCCTTGACATGTATATAAAATAATTGCAAGATAGCTAGTAAGATGCTTATATGAGATTGGTTAACAATTCCAAACTGTTATTTGTAAATAAATTTCATTTTTGATCCATACTTGCTAATTTTCTTTTTCTCTCCTTATTGCATAAAAATGTATATCACAATATGAAATAATTGAACACTGATACTTTTCCTTCTATTTTAACAGGGTAGAAGACATATATATGTATATACGAGGGCTGCCGATGTGCATCGACCAAAAGTAAAGAATACTTGCCTCGGAGACGGGAAAACGCGTCGATGGAATGCAAACTCCAAACTTGATGCTAGGGAACACGGTTAGAAATCTCGATGGACTTGGGCTCGGCTCCGACGATCTGGGCTTGCTGCGATGAGATGAAGATGTTGGTGACGATGCGGAATTGGGTGTCTCGGTCTCTGAGGAAGACGGCGAAGTTGCTGGGGAGGTTGCGACAAGGTGATGGAGTTGATTTCGGTTCTCGGGTGAAGGGTGGCTGCAGGTGTTGTGCCGTGGTGGTGGTCGTCAGGGAGAGGTTCTCGGGAGAAGGAGAACGGACGTGGAAACGAGAGCGAGGAGAAGAAAAAGAGAGGAGGTTTCCCGCGAGGGGAGATGGAAGCCGGGGGTTCGACGGAGAGGGCTTGCGCGTGAGAGGAGGTAGCTGCGAGGTGAAGATGAGGGTTGCGGCGGTGGGGATGGCGACGATGAAGGCTTGTGGTGTTGCGATGGTGGGGAAGGGTAGAAGGAGATGGCGATGACGAAGTCGAGATGGTTCGTAGGCGTTTTGAGGTGGAGCTCGGTGATGGGGTGAGGGCGACGGTGGCGGAGATGATGCTAGCGACGAGGGTTAAAGGCGGTGTCGAGAGGAAATTTAAGCAGCGGGGAGGGGGGGAGAGGATATATTTAATTTATATATAAATTTTGAGAGAGATTGAGAGATATTGTTGTATATAAAATATATATATATATACATACATATCTTTATATGAGTGACTTAGAGATTTGGCACGGATTTTTCTGGTTCTCATACTAACAGCCAAAAAGAGTTAGCCAAAGGAATATATGTATGCAAACCAAATATTAATAGATCAATTTAGGGATTTTAAGATATGCAAAATATTGTTTTGCAGCCACTAAGGAACTATTATATATTATATAAAAAACTGAAGAATTTCATATCAAAATGATATACGGAGAGTCAAAATAATTATACTGGCAACCAACCATAAAGCAAATTTTAAAATTATAGTAAAAGTTTTTATTAAAAAAATATCTCGATAATTCTAGAAACACCGCATCCAAACTAGGGTGTTACAAAATGCAAATAATCCTCCTACAAACCCTTAAAAATAATATGTAAGCTCTCAACATATTTTCAAGAGTTTGAATCATTCTCTCAAAATGTCCATCTGTCTGAGAGTGATAGGCCGTATTAAATTTCAAGCGAGTTTCTAAACTTTCTTGTAGACTCCTCTAAAATTGAGTTGGGAATCGGGTGTCGCGATCAGGAACGATACTCACTGGTACTCCATGCAATCTCACATTCTCTTGCATGTGCCGCTCTGTTAAAACCTCCGTCGACTGACCAACTCGAAATGGTGTGAAATGAGCTGCCTTGGTCAGTCGATCGACAATCATCCATACTGTGTTATTGCCCTTCGGACTCCGTGGTAATACTGTCACGAAATCCATGGTTATATGTTCCCACTTCCATTGGGAATCAGAAGTGGTTGAAACAAACCAACTACACTTTGATGTTCAGCCTTGACTTGCTGACACACCAAGCACCTCGACACGTAACGAGCGATCTCTCTTTTCATGCCTTCCCACCAAAAGTGTTGTCACAATTCTCTATACATTTCGTGCCTCCTGGATATGCTGAATATGCCGAACTATGAGCCTGCTTCATGACTTCTTCACGAACTTCTCCTTTAGGCACACAAACGACTTCCATATCTCAAAAAACCATCTTCATGAATCAATAAATCTGTTCGAAGTCCTGCCTCTACTTGTCCTCGAAACTTCTACAATCTAGAATCGTGCAACTGCGTTACCTTAATGCTATCAATCATCGATAATTGTATTTGCAACTGCATTAACTGTCCCGAAGAATCTGGTAGTACGGGCTCCAACTTGAGTCTCTGAAAATCCGCTATAATCTCCTTCTGTGAAGTCAACATCCGTATTGCTGGCAACCAACTTAAAGTATCCGGTACTACATTAACTTTCCTCGGATGGTACTTTAATTCAAGATCATAGTCGGCCATCAGCTCCAACGACTTACGATGCCTCATATTGAGCTCTTTCTGTATGAACACATATTTTAGGCTCTTGTAATCAGTAAATACCTCTACATTTTCACCCAATAAGTAGTGTCACCTAATCTTTAGCACAAAGATAACCATTGTTAGTTGCAAGTCATGAGTTGGGTAGTTCTTCTCACGAGTCTTCAATTGTCTCGGCATATAAGCTACAACCTTTCTATATTGCATTAAAACACATCCCAAGATTTTTCCAGATACGTCGCTGTGAATAACTAATCCTCCAGAACCATCTGGCACAGTTAAAATAGAAACGATTGTCAACATTTGCTTCAACGCCTCAAAAGCTAACACACATTTCTCGGACCAAACAAACGATACTTCTCTTCGTGTTAGCTTAGTTAAAGGTTCTGCTATCCGAGTGAAGTTCTCCACAAACCTTCTATAGTATCCAGTAAGCACAAGGAAACTTTTGATCTCCCCTACATTCTTTGGAATTGGCCAATCGTGAACAGCTGCAATCTTTTTAGGGTTAACTGCAATTCCATTTCTGGATACAACATGACCCAAGAACTTCACTTCATAGAGCCAAACTCGCACTTGCTCATCTTAGCGTAAAGCTTTTCTTGTCTCAACGTCTGCAATGCGATCCATAAGTGTTCATCATACTCTTCCTTGCTCCTCGAATAGACCAGAATATCATCAATGAATACAACCGCGAACTGATCTAGAAATGGTGAAAAGATCTGATTCATCAAGTCTATAAATAACGCCGGTGCGTTAGTAACTCCAAATGGCATAACTAAATACTCGTAATGCCCCTATCAAGTTTGGAACGCCGTCTTGCAGATGTCTTCTGTTTTCACCCGAACTTGGTGATAACCCGATCACAAATCCAACTTTGAGAATACTCTCGCGCTACTGAGTTGATCAAATAATTCGCCTATAAATTGGATACTTATTCTTGATGGTCGGCCGATTTAACTCTCGATGGTTCATGCATATTCTCCGTGTGCCATCTTTCTTCTTGACCAAAAGAACTGGAGCTCCCTATGGTTAACCGCTGCTGCGAATCCAACCCTTCTTTAATAATTCAGAAACTTAACTCTTTAATTCTTCAAGTTCTACCGGTGCTATCGGATAATAGATTGGCGTTGCTCCAAGAATAAGATTAATCGCGAACTCCACATCTCGCTTTGGCGGTAAACTCGAGATGTCCTTGAACACATCCATGAAATCCCGAACTACTACCGGTGCTTCCTCATTGATTACTTCCATCGACGAAAAAACAGCATTTGTCGGCTTAGCCCTAAATTTGACTGACCCGACTGATTTGCTGCCCCCCAAGAATTCAAACTCCGAAACTCCGGATGTCCAGAAATTTGGAAAATCACCTTCTTTGCTCTACAATCTGTGAGTGGAAAATTCCAAGAAAATCCATTCCCAAGACAACGTCATAACTACCAGTATCTATCAACAAGAAATCAGCAAACAACTCATGTCCACAAATAACAATAGAACCCTTACATTCATTACCAGATATAATTCTCCCATTTTTGGTGTGTATGTCCCAACTGCTTGATAGGACCGTGTGTGGAATAAAGTGTGCACCAATAAATTTGGATGACATAAAGTAATGGGATGCACCTGAATCAAATAATACCAATGCGGGATAATTATAAACAAGTAGGATACCTGAAACAATATCGTCTGAAGCTTTAGCCATCTTGGCTGTCAGGATGAAGGCCCGTCCCTGATGAGGCCTCTAAGTAATCTGATTCTACCCATAAGTCTGCTTTTGTGGTGTTTTCTGAACATCGTCTTTCAACCATAGTTTCGAAGGGCACGTACCAATCGTATGGTCAACGGATCCACAAACTAAACAAAGTCCAAGCTACCTCTGACAATCCTTCTGCATGTGGCCGGGTAGACGACAGAAATCACAAACCGTGTTCCTTTTCTGATCTGATACGAAAGGCCTTTTCATAGGTATTGTCCCCTGTCTGTTGACCATAATGCCCTTACGTCCAGGAGCTCTGGTTGGTGCAAACAGGGTATTCCGCACCACATCTTCTTATTGTTGAGTACCTTTTACTCTTACTGATAGTCTCTGTTGTTCTCCGGCTGCCATGAGAACTTGAAAGAAAGTGGCCAATCCCAACGAAGTGATATGCCTCTAAATCTCTATATCCAAACTACGCATGAACCGTCTTGCCCTATCTGCCTCGTTAGTAACCAAGGGCCTTGCAAATCGACTGAGCGGGTACACTTAGCCGCATGTATATCAACAGATCCACCATTCTGCTTTAAACTAATAAACTTCTCTTTCATTTCCTCCCTATCTGATTGCGGCAAGAACTTCTCCAAGAAATTCCGCGTAAAAATCGCCCAGCTGATCGATTATGCCAAACAGATCTTCCCAACAAGCCACCATTCGCGAGTGTAATCTACCAACTGGATGTGTACCACATCCACCCTTTTCTCGTCCGGAATCTGTGCGGCAACTAAAAGATTCTCTGTATCCACCAGCCACTGCTCTGCCGGTATAGGCTCCTCTAATCCTGTAAATGTGGTCGGGCTGAGCTTCCTGAAGTTCCCCACAGTACCCTCACGTTGAGTTGGTCTAGGAGCCACCACCCTCTCATCTTCCATGATAGCAATCTGTTGGGCGGTACTTAAGCCCTCTTGGAAAGGCTCGGCCTGTCGCTAGTTCAGCTCTGTCTGATGTTTCTGGTTCTCCAGTATACCACTTATGACCCTAAATAATGCGGCGACATCTACACGCCTCTGATATGCTCGTGAATCTCTTCCCACCATGATTCTGAAGTCGAGAACATTGAAGAGGATTAGCAACGGAAACACGATTCAATAAAACAAGGAGTCAATAAACTATAGATTCAGAAATGGTAAGGTAGTAATGTGGCCGGACACGTTCCTAGTTTTGGGTTTTGAGGTCAATGTATTGAGTACAATACCCAACTATAAATTAAACCAAACCCAGCTAACCTAAAACCTATGCTCTGATACCAACAGAACCTCGTTACGCACCGCCTCCTAAAATACGTAAATATGGTAGATGTCAACGCCAATCATGCTACCTATGGCGAGAAAATATCCTTCCATAATCATATTACGGCTGTCAATCAGATATCAAGAACAGTAAATAAATATCTATCACATCTCCAACTGTCACAAAAAATAATAACGAGAAAGGCAGCGAAAACAAATAAAGATCTAACAAGAAATAATATTATATTCTCGTCTCTTATGGGGTCACAACGACAAAACCATAACTAGAAACTAAATCTAAAATATCACTAAACTAAATCAGCAGAAAGTTCTTCCCTGCTCAGCTTGCCTGTCAAAGTATTCTTGATCTTCCTGCGATAAAGTTAAAGGAATCGAGTCATACAAAACCCAGACGTCAGTGCGTCATAAATATCATCATAATAATAAACTTAACAGTGTGTTATAGGATGTGTGCAAGAGTGAGGTATGAGTATAAATAAAAACAATCGCAGGTGTTATAACAGCAGACTATAGGTATGTCTCGTGTATCCTAAAGTCTGTGTTTCTAGTTTAATTATCCTATACGTATTTGAAACCAATGAATGTACTCCTCCATGTAACTCAAAAGTATATATCCCAGGACCACGTACCAAGATATATCCTGTTACCCCCGAGATCACATATGCAAGATGTATGAATCAAAAATGATTCTATTCAGTTACCCCCCGGAACCACAGAAACATATAATATCCTTTTAAGTTACACTTCAGTTACACTTTTGATTTTCCCATTTCCTATGTTTCGTTTTCCGAGTCAGGTATGAATAATATATACCTAATGCCAACACAGGAACAGGCAGGTACAGATTATGTCTATCTAGATAACAGATCATGTCTATCAGGGCAACAAATCAGGATTGTTTGCATCAATAAGTATCACGGGTAAGTAGGTTCAAGCAAGATAACAATATCAGTAACAAGATGACGGGTTATAAGCATGTCAAAGTAGTATCTTAAATTAGATAAAGTGTTTATTTGTAATAACATCGTGCAAACAGATCGTGATGAAATACGGTTGTAACCGTTATCTGCAACGATAAATAGGAAAACGAAAAATAATCATATTAATTCTTGCACTTCGATTTACCAATTGACCAAACTAGAATAGTTTGTTATAATTTCTAGTTATTTACATAACATTATAAACTACAATTATAAACTTGTTATTGTTAACTAATTAACGATATAAACGGTATAATAATAATAATAATGAATAATATTACGATAATATATATATTATGTAAACTATAGCATGTAGCAAGTTGTAAATTTGCCTTGGTCGCAACGAATGCGGATACGAACACGGACGGAGCACTACGAACACGGAACGGCAACACGAAGCAACTCCAACTCACTAGGCTCGGAGATGAGGTTTGAACTTCTGCCGAGGTGGTCTCGGCGAATGCGGGTGCTGGCGATCGAAGAGAAGGTTACTGGCAAGTTTGGTGGCGGCCGGAGGTGGGTTTTGTAGCCGGAAAAGTTGAGGTTGCAAGTTGTGGGTCTCGGTGGTTCGACGGCAGAAGATGAAGGTGACGATGGTCTACGACGAGGACAGCGACAGCAATGAGCGAGGCGGTAGCTGGAGTTCTGGGCACGGTAGCACGTTACGGTGAAGGAGGTAGGCGACGAGGGTTCTCGAGAGAAGGGTCAAGAAGATGACGATGTTTGTGGTCGGATGTTGGGTTCCCGGCGAGGTGAAGCGATGGTGTTGGTGATGGCTAGTGGTATTGGCTGTGGTGTCGGGTTGTATTGAGGAAGAGGAGTGAGGTGCTCGGTCGGTGTTGATGGTGGCGAAGGTGAGAAGTAGAGATCGATGCTTGGGCGACGTTTGCTGGAGGGTGATCGGAGATGAAGGAGTCATGGTTGTGATGGAGGCGTTGGGATCTGCGGGCCATGGGTTAAGGTGGTGGTGTGATGAAATTGACGTGGATGGTGAAGGTGCTCAAGGTAGGCAACGGCAATGGAGACGCTGGCGGTGGTGATGTGGGTGAGGAGTTGGTGACGACAACGAGATTAGGGTGATGGCTGAGATGAGAAGGGAGATGGTTGATGATGAGGAGTTGAAGACATGGGTGCCGGCCACAAGAGGGAGAGAGGAAGAGAGACGGGGGGAGGGGGGAGGAGATATGTGAAGGAGAGAAAGGGAATAATTATTTTTATATAGGGAAAAAATATGTTTATTATATATATATATATATAAAAGTATAAGTTTATATATTATATATAAGTATAAGTTTATATATATATATATATATATATATATATATATATATATAAAACTAATAACTAATAATATTATAAAAGATATTACAAATCTTCGATCCGTCTCTACTAAATCTCACTGAAAATATATTGAAAAATATCTATACATACGTAGCCCCCATAAACTATAAATCTAAGAGTTAAAAGAATATATTCTAATCTAATATATTATACTTATAATTTAAATATTATATATCTATTATTTAAGATTCATTTAGATTTAGTTTACGGATAAATATTAATAAAAGATACTCTAGCACCATAACGGGTTTCACGCAAGCGGGTCGGGTCCGATAAACACAAATGCTGTTCAAACCAATCACAACCCAAATAATAAATAAAACAAAATTTAAAATATTAATTAATATCGTTAAATAACGTACGTATTAGGATGTTACATGACGGCTTCAATTTAGTCAATAGCTAGGGATAGAGTATGGATAACTTTTCAGCATTTTTTGAAGTGTTAAGGGAAGAAATAAGAAAATTGAAGAAAGCTATCGTTTAGGGCTTTCACTTTGTCAAAAAAGCCTTATCCTTTTTTGTCCCCACCCACTATCATTATCCTTTTACTATATATTCTTATCTCTTTAGTGGTGGACCGCGTAGCAATTGTCTTGAACCCTCTCTCCCCACCCCCACACCCGCATGTGACCATAGGACCCACAGTCTAAGTAGATGATGCAAAATAACGCCGGCTGCAAAATATTCTCCGATGAATATACCACAAATACCCTATAACATTTCCTACATACCAACTGAATGTAAGAGGACATGCTGAATATGAAGGCAATTCTAAGGAGGTTTAGGGAAAATATTTTTAAAAATCCGCACCTTTGAAAGATCCTGTTTATCCAATTTACTAAGGTAATTTGACTAGAGTCTCCATGGCCACTCACCTAACAATTTTGACCCAAGAAGACTATAGCATTTATAAGAAGAACAGGAATAGTGTATACTATAAGAAATCTACCCACACAACATATTTGATCCGACACTTGTTACATGGCCTTACGTCATACGAGTAGTGATATAACCACTGAACGAGACGATGGACGAGTTCCATCCAGTCAAATAACCTTATCAAAGCTTGATATAGAAAGGAATCTTTTAAATCTACTAAGGTATTTCGATTGAAGAATCTTTCGCGACGGGCATTACTTGGATGAAGGGTTCAAAACTGCTAAGGTGGGACCCCACCACTAAAAAATAAGAACATATGGTAAAAAGGGTAGAGATGAAGGGGTACGGGATAAAAGAACAAAGAGAAAGCTTCTTTGATAAAGTGAGTCCTAAGTTGACTTGCTTTAATTTTCTTTGTACTCCGATATTTCTTTTTTATTCCCTTACTACTTCAAAATGTACCAACAAATCATCCAAAACTACTGCACATCACTCGAGGTTTACCTTAGTAACTATACATTACAATAAGCTAGCAATCTAAAGTATCATACAAATTTTGAGCATTCGTTCAAAAACAAAAAAAAATTTAAATGTTTTCAGTCTCATAGTTGCTAGTGAAAGGCACTACTACAAATAAGGGTTGCCCCTACGGATTTATCCGTAGGGGCAACCCACTGCCTCTACGGATATATGCGTAGGGGCAAAAAAATACCCCGTAGGGGCAAAGGCCGCAGGTGCAAGTTGAAGCCCTGAACTTGCCCCTACGGGCAAATTCTTGCCCCTACGGCTTTCTGTGTAGGTCATGTTGCCCATACGGAGTAGGCCGTAGGGTAAAAAAAGTTATATTATTTACGGTTTTTTTTAATATATTACATGTACCTACGGACATAACCGTAGGGCCATGTACTACCCCTTACGGATATCTACATAGGTACCTATCCGTAGGGGCCAAATATCAGGAATCCTGATATTGTGCCCCTACGGATAACACCGTAGGGGCGAGGCCGTGACCCCTACGGATATGTCCGTAAGGGCACTCCCAACCCCCTGGTACTGAAATCAGGGAGGAAATATCAGTTGCTGCTGATATTGTGCCCCTGCGGGCATATCCGTAGGGGCAACATGTGTACCTACGGGTTAATCCGTAGGTACATATTATCTGTATTTTTTTTTAAAAAATGGGCTGCTTGATTTTTTCCCGCCCTGTGCACAATAATATATACATCAATCAAATATAAAATTAATCATCACACAACATATATCGTAGTATTCATAATCACATCTCACGCATATATATAATATACAAAAGAAACCCAAAAACTGAATATGATATAAATATAAACCAATATCAATATCGTTTCAAAATGTAGTACAATGTGTATGATATAAATAAATACATGTTTCAAAAAATAAGAACCAAAAAGCTACCCTAGTTCGGTCCAGCTCCACCTCTGAATAACGATAGAATAACGCGCGCCTGCTCCTCGGTCAATAAACTCTGCAATTCGGCGCGAGCGGGAGTCTGAGCGGCCTGTGGAGCCGGCGATGTGGTCTGCGCAGCCGCCGTCGAGATAGTCGCTTGCGGAGCCGCGGCTACGGGAGTCTGAGCGGGCGGTGGAGCTATAGGAGCTGTCTGCGGAACCGCAGCCGATGTAGTGGCTTGCGGAGCCGCAGCCGAAGGAGATGCATGTGGAGGCTCAGCCGATGTACCCTGTCGCGTCTGGACCTAACGTGTGTAATAAGCGTGTAAAAACTGTGTATTATTCGAATTCGTATAATTATTAACTTATTTCGAAACCCCGTTTGGATATCTAGTTTGTTGTTTATTTTAATTACATCTGTATGTATGATTAATCAAACTTAAGTCTAAAACCAAATAAGCTCAAGCTACGTACTAATTATGGATATGTTGATATCTATATAATATGACATGATATTTTACTATAAAGTAGTATACATACCAGCATCTCCTTCAACTCCTGAACGGTGGCCCTCAAGCTCTCCAGCTCCTGATGGACACGTCGGTCACCGGAGACGGAGGAAGTAACCGCCGGGGTGGAGTCCAACCTCATATGGGCCCTGCTAGGGCCCAGTCCCCGGCCTCTCTCCTAACCTCCGTAGTGCCCTCCGTGTGCGGCGTCCAGAACTGGGGTCAGCAGCCTCGGATCGCTCTGTTCGGTAAAATCGATCCCCGAGACCTGGGCCTGCTCAACCACCCGCTCCTACACCCACATTAAGCAGTAAAGTATAAGTATAAAATTTAAACTTGAACCTTCCAAAACTAAAATTTCAAATTTGGGTAGAAAAAATATTAACACTTACGCAGTACTCCTGGGTAGCGACGTCGGGATATCGAAGCTCGTCCGTGGCGGGATCTGTCGAGGTGCCATGGACGGCAAGATATGCGGACAGCACGCTCGGTGTACCACCTGACGCCACGGTCCGAGATGTCTGCAATATTAGAAAGTAACTCTTAACATTAGAAATATTAGAAAATAACTCTTAATATTGCAGAATATCACAAAGGTCGGTCAATTGTAATTTACCGATAACTCCATGGCTCGAGTAATGTTCCTCGAGCCACCTGTGTAAGTGGGGCGACCCCTCTTCGCCGACTTCCCGTTCTCTGTATTCTGAGCGGCCTGTTTCTGCACAACGCATTAACATTTAGTTTTCTAATTAAGAAACACAAAGAAATAAATTATATCATAAATAATGAATTACATTTAAAATACATACCTGTTTGTGTTGGGAGTCGAAATAAGCGCACAATAGAGGCCATGTCTCTACGTCGACTCTCGCAAACGCCGGAGTAGATAGGAGGGCCGCTCTCTCTGCCTCGGGGGTCGCCATCCACAGGGAGTAGCAGTCGGCCTTCAGCTCATTCCTGTTGTATCGGACCTTGGCCTGCATGTTCTTCATCAGGCCATTGTACAGAGCATGAAGGTCGAGCACCCTCCCCGGGTGATCAGGGTCGGCTACAGGCTGAAAATCGTAATCCAACTGAAAATACAAAAAAAACATTGTTTTTAGATTGCAAGTGTTAATAATAAATATATTGGATAGATTAAATGAAAATATATATTAATACTTACCCGAGCCTGATCAAAGAAGAGGGCGAATGAGTGCTGGTGCTGCTCGCCCCACTCAACGTGAAGTGGATAGTTTTTCATGAGCCGGCTCTCGTCCCCCAAATACCGGCCGAACCTCTCGGCATGAGGACCGGTATAGCGATAGTCAAGGGTAAAAAAAAAGGGAATGCTGCCTCCCCCTAGCTCTGTCAGGCCTCAGCTTATGGGACTGATTCGGGCCTCGAGTCCCCCTCTGGGGATGGGGAGGCCCTGCGTCTGCACGAAATATCAAGACAATCAATAATAAGACAAAGTTGTATTAAGAAATCAAGGTTAAATGAAAATTCAAGTGTGATATATACCTCCGGTGACTATCGCACGAGCCTGGGCCCGGGCAACAGCATGAGCAGGAAGATAGTTCCTCCGGTGAGGAACAACCGGGGTCCCGGATGCGGACGCATCCCCTCCAACTAGAAAATAAACATCGACGCTAAATTTCCATGAAATTCATATTTATTCTATAGAGCATATGTAAAATGAACATCGAGCTATACTGTCCGATATTTAATAACCTTCGTATAGTTCTAGGTCACGACGAGCATCGCACGTATGTTAACCGATAGACGGGGACTAAGTGGCGCTTTTAGTTTCATATATGAGTATCGATGAGAATATGAAGGTTTCATATTATCATATATTGGTTTTAACCCGAACATCTCGAATCGCTCTCTAATTATGCGTTTGTTGTGTATTCTTGTTGTATGTGTGTGTTCCGACTGTTGGGGGTAGGCTTCTATCCCATTAAGAATGTATAGAGCGAACGCCCATCACTTGTGCTTTCAACCGTTTCGAGTAAATTTCGGCAGCACCTCCCCGCTGTTCTCCGAGTACACTGTAATAGAATAGATAATCATTTCAAAGCTGTGAAACAACGTTGAAATGAACATCTAATCTATCTTTGTACACGGAGAACCAGCGGAAAGGTACCGACGAAATATCTCGAAACGGATGAAAACACAAGTGAATGAAGGCGTTTGCTTTATACATTCTTAACTTGTCCACACGGGACAAATCTATGGGTTACCATACGATTGAATTTTCTCGTCGCGTAGACTATACGACGGTTGTTAGTATCGAGCTATACTGTCCGATATTTAACAACCTTCGTATAGTTCTAGGTCACGACGAGCATCGCACGTATGTTAACCGATAGACGGGGACTAAGTGGCGCTTTTAGTTTCATATATGAGTATCGATGAGAATATGAAGGTTTCATATTATCATATATTGGTTTTAACCCGAATATCTCGAATCGCTCTCTAATTATGCGTTTGTTGTGTATTCTTGTTGTATGTGTGTGTTCCGGCTGTCGGGGGTAGGCTTCTATCCCATTAAGAATATATAGAGCGAACGCCCTTCACTTGTGCTTTCAACCGTTTCGAGTAAATTTCGGCAGTACCTCCCCGCTGTTCTCCGAGTACACTATAATAGAATAGATAATTATTTCAAAGCTGTGAAACAACGTTGAAATGAACATCTAATCTATCTTTGTATACGGAGAACCAGCGGAAAGGTACCGACGAAATATCTCGAAACGGATGAAAACACAAGTGAATGAAGGCGTTTGCTTTATACATTCTTAACTTGTCCACACGGGACAAATCTATAGGTTACCATACGATTGAATTTTCTCGTCGCGTAGACTATACGACGGTTGTTAGTATCGAGCTATACTGTCCGATATTTAACAACCTTCGTATAGTTCTAGGTCACGACGAGCATCGCACGTATGTCAACCGATAGACGGGGACTAAGTGGCACTTTTAGTTTCATATATGAGTATCGATGGGAATATGAAGGTTTCATATTATCATCGAGTATCATATATTGGTTTTAACCTGAATATCTCGAATCACTATCTAATTATGCGTTTGTTGTGCATTCGTGTTGTATGTGTAACATGATTTTAAACCATTGAGATCAAGATTGATAGAACTGATCATCCTACATTGCAATAGCATTCATCAACCAAAAACTATTATTGCAATGGCATTCATCTATAACAATCAACAATTAAAACTACAAATGTAGGATACTGATAACATAAAGCGTTATACGCAACATATGAATTCACATGACTGAAACATGCATCAAAATATTGAAGTAGGGGGGCAGAAAAAAATCCTATTTGATTATCAAATACATGGGTTTGTATGATTTATATGTATGTATTTGAGTGCTGCAATTCCGAAATTTGCTTTAACTTGTACGTTGCTTTATGTTGTTAATTTGATCATTTTTAAAATTGTAATTGGTTCTACACATAATTATTTCGTTATTGTAACAGAAAATTTTGTTTCTTTCGATATGAAACAGATACGATACACGATATGATAAATAAAAAAACGAAACACAAACCGTATCAAGATTTAACAACTTTGATTATGTCATATACGCGGGCCGATATTTTCATATTAGCCAATAGGCAAAAATAAATTGCGGTCTGGATATGGCATATTGGCAGATGTTACCTATATGCATACATGCATGTTGTCTCCCCATTTTTTCATAAATTAAACAAACTTTTCTATACATGCTAGTAATTACTGGATACATTCAGGTTAAATACATAGAGCTAGCCGTAATTTCCTCTACGGTAAACTTTCATCAATGCAACACTTTGGTTCGCCTAACTAGATCGCAATTCACGAACACAATCTATTTATATGGCATGGTTTTATACACTTAATTTTACCACATTTAATGAAAATGAATCATTCATGATATGATACATGTATATACATCGATACCCAACCCCAACCTAACCCTAGCCCCAGCCCCAGCCCCAGCCCCGCCCCAGCCTAACCCTAGCCCCAGCCCCAGCCCTAGTCCCAGCCTAACCCTAGCCCCAGCCCCAACCCCAACCTAACCCCAGCCCAGCCCCAGCCCAGCCCCGCCCCAACCTAACCCTAACCCCAGCGCGCCCCAGCTAAACCCCAACCCTAACCCTAAGCCAAACCCTAACCCCAGCCGCAGCCGCAGCCGCAGCCGAACCCCAACCCTAACCCTAACCCCAACCCCGACCCCGACCCCGACCGCAACCCCTGCCGAACCCCAACTCCAACCGCAACCCCAGACCCAGCCATGAACCCTAGCCCTAAATAATAAAAAATTTCTTTAATTTAGTTGAAGATTTACTAACCTGAACGGCGGTGGCGACGACCTGAACGGCGGTGGCGACGACGAGAACGGCGGTGGCGACGAGGAGAACGGCGGTGGCGATTTGGGGATTTTGTTTCGTGCGCGCTCGAGAGAGGAAGAAAGAGAGCGTAGACGATCGATCTGTGCCTTTATTAAATCGCTATTTAGTTGCCCCTACGGATTTGTCCGTAGGTCCTTGGTTTGCGGCTCCGTAGGGGCAAACACCAAATTAAGAATTAATATTTTTATTCTTGAACGTCTAGGCCCGTAGGGGCAACCTTTTAGCCCTACGGATTAATCCGTAGGGCCAACATAAATCTGCCCCTACGGATTTCAATATCCGTAGGAGCAACCCCCTATTTTAGTAGTGAGGTACTGCAACAATAAAAGAGTATATTGATGCAAACTTGACATATTGTGGCATAAGAGGAAAAAAAAGATCCATTTATAAAGAATAGCATGTATCTAAAGGAAAATGATAGAAAGCCTATGAAGCACGGACATGATAAATTTATAAAAAGGACACAGGGGCACGGCTATATTATTTATCTATAAATTTAATTATATATTGAACAAAACAAACTCCAAAACAAGAATACACTAGTATAACTTTGAAAGCAAACAAAATATTAAGTCTTTTAATTGGAGCCGACTTTCATAGACCCGATTTCGTCATTTGCATCAATTTGGATGTTTAATCCTTCCAGTTGTAGTCCGTCGTGAAAGATAATTGAAAGATTAAATATTCTTGTATTCTTAAATGTATCGAATTTGTCCAACCATGTGTGCCACATTCTTATTTCTCAACCTCCTTTGCTATCTAAAAGTGTCAAGCACGTCTAATGCGAGCAGACACGACGTAAGTGTGCCAGACACGAATTGGATGGAGTGTCTGAGTGTCCAAGTATCCAAATCGTGTCGGACACGGCGAGCAAATGAAAGTGCGAACATGAAACTTTCACGGAACACTTCCCCAGACCATAAGGGCAACTGGCCCAGCCCAAATTCATGCTTTCTAGTAGAAATCTTTAGCCCTTCTGTCGGCTATTTTATCTTGCTGTTTTTTATGGCTTTTTTTTGGGGGGGAGGGGGGGGGGGGGGGGGAGCTAGGAAGTTATGTTAGTAACTGATAGTGAAAAGTAGACATTAAAAGTACAATGTTTATGTATAGTTCCCTGACATAAATATATATGTGCTAAATAATGTTTTTGAAAGTAAACGACTGGCTTGACCCATCATAAACCGTTAAAAGAAACACAAATTGCTTCAGACTGAACGTATCACTGCATTGCATAAAAAAGTCTAAGAATATCTTAGAGTTCTATCAGCATTCTAAAGCAAAGGGTTCACAAAGATACCATGGCCTGAGAATTTCCCTGTCCAAAGGCCAACAGGCACTATGCTTCTGGCGCTTGTGTAAGCCAATAACCATGAAGCTAATGGAATTATAAGATGCATTAAAATCAACAGAAGAATTCATCCTTTCACTGTAAGGAGATCTTCATGATTGACCAAATCACAAATTTTTAAATGCCTGACTTTCTGAGAAGTTACTTCAAATGTCGGTAGGTGTGAGTATATTTGTCAAGTTTTATGAAATGCTTCCTCATCATACTAGCGTGTTTGAATCTCATTAATTAGGTATGCTTAAATATAACCTTGAATTCATGTAATATGAGTCTATGACAAAAAAAAGTTTTTGCCGTTATAATGACTAATTGGCATCCTCCATATTCTTATATACTATATGGGAAGCCAAGAAGGAGAAAGATGATACATTTGTTGTAGGAAATTATGTTCAACTTAAAGGAATACATGCAACCAAGAGCTAACAGAGCTATAAACTGCAGTATGAATAGGGCCACTGATTTTGAAATACATAATAACCCCGTTTCCAAATATTGACATTCTGCAACGACAAGTAATTATAAACTGAATCATGAAACACGTCTATTGATCAGCATATGTTCTAAGCAAGCAACACGGACTAATTGAATTGAAGGTACTCATTACATGGTAGGTCAAAAAGGCTGAAGAATAATGAGACAATAATGTCACACAACATCGGAATATTGGTTGTATGCATAAGAGATGGACTTCTATAACACCAAGAGCTCCCCTAATGCCGTTTTGATTAACAGATATGAGTGAACATCCAAATTCAATGAAGATAACCCCTCTATAACATGGTTAAAAGAATCATCATGGAATTCTAAATAACTTAAAGATTCCGCTTTAGATTTCAATGGAATCCACGAATTTTGAAATTGTGAAAACAACATCAAATAGAATGAGGCCCTAGAAACAGACTAATTCTGCCCTTTATATAAATTTACAAATTTCAGCATTGATGAGTCAGGTAAATTGTCGTGGATGTGGTGTCATCCAAACATAAACACTTTCAGGCATCATAAAATGATGAAAAATCTCTTACAGTCTTAACTTTAAAGCAAAGATAACAACGATTGACAACATACGTGAACTGAAATCGATGATCACCTATGAAATCCCCACAAACATTGCGCTCCGCAGATTTATGAAACTCGGGATTGTAGTGTACGCCATGCCTCAGGTATCAGCAGAATCAGGTATGCATCATGCAATTCCTCGAGGAATAGGCTAGAACAGCAAACCGGTGACGATCTGAAGGGATGTGTTTGACGAGAGGATTATTAGGCTTTCGGATGAACAGCAAACCGGTGACGATCTGAAGGGCTGTGTTTGACGAGAGACGATGATTCTTCATTCTTGACTTAAAAATCTCCTTTGACCAAAATTTTCCAAGAGCAAATATTAGTGCTGGCTTTATAGCCAATACTGGAATACTGGAATCGTTCTGATAAAACTTTCAGAAGTTTTGTTACAGTTGGTCCGTGATTGTCAGGGTTGCTTTTTGGTCCGTTGTTAAGGAAGCTTTGTATCAAAAAAATGAAAGGCTCGCATAAAACCAACCCCGCTTTTGTCCAATTTGACAACCCCATTTTGGCGACAATTAATATTTTCGTTCTTATTTATTTTTCGTTTGAGAGATATGCTAAATGATGAAAATGTATTTATAATAGAACAAGAAATGGCTGAAGTTTCATAACTGTTTTGGTAATGAGTAACGAAATAATAACGTCGATGCTTGTTAGGTTCAAAAATGTAAAATGCACGTGTTTAAAAGACGAGGATGGTTTTTTATTGGTCAGATGAAAATGGGTTTTCCTATCATATGGCTCCGAGAATAATAATGGTTTTCATTTAGTGAAAATTTAAACGCTTCTTCCTTCAAAAGGGTTTTTAAGTAAGGAATCCCATGTTTTTTCTGGTCAAAAAAAAAAATTTAACGTCTAATATCTTCTCGATTGATATCACGGTTGGTGTTTGGATAGTGACGCGACCTGGATCACGCCAAGATGTTACCTTCCGTTGATCTGCTGATGGCGGCGATGGATGGCTGAGATTGGATCTGGAGGCTGTCGCTCCTGAAGCGTATGGATCTCAATGGGCTTGAGATTGCGTTTGCCGAGCTATCTGCAAGGAAGTCCCGGGGTGGTTGTACCACCGAGGACCCTCCGACGGTCAAGTTAGACTAGAAATCCGAGCAGAGTAACGGCTTAGTGGAGTAAAAATGGCTTACTTGAACCGTCTGAAGAAGGGGTTTATATAGCGGTGGCAGCAGGCGAGGCAGGCGCGAGAATCACGCCGGCCGTTACGCACCCGACGTCACGCCCGCGTGATGAGCGGGACCTCCCATTAATGGCGAGACAGGCTCGTTAATAGGGAATCGTGGTGGCGTGGAACGTAGGATGTGGCCGGCGGAGATCTCGCGCATGGCGAGATTCGCGGGATGGCGGTTACGCCTGCAAGCGGTGCTGTTGGTCGGTCGATGAGACTGAGGAAGATGACCTCGGCGGGAAAGCTCACGGAGAAGCGAGAGAGCCGAGGTATCTTGGTTCTGCGGCAGCTCGGAGATGAGCTGTGAGGCCGAGGATGCCAGTTGTGCAGGGGGCTCGGAGGCGAGCCAGCGTTTGCTCGGTAGGACGAGCGTAGGTGTGGTCTGGTCGGCCGCTGTAGGTCCTTTCTTGCATGCTCTGGGACACGTCATCTGCCACGCGTCCTGATCTGGGAGATCACCGATATCGAGCATCATCATTAGCCTCCCACTCTCGTCCAAACCAGCTGACGGGTTGGGTCGAGAGTGGTTTACCGGATCACCCGAGGTGAGCTCCTTTCCGAAAATATCGTCGGGCGTGTCTCTGGGCGGTTGGCTGTCTTTTCTGGATGAGGCCAGCGAATCAGGGCGAGATCCTTTGCATTAAAGAGGGTGCGCCGGATCGTGTGCACTTTGGCTGAAGCGACAGACCGCGTGTCGGGTGCCGGTTGGCTGATGTGACGTGCCGCAGGCTCCTGGCGTCCGATGGAACGCCGCTAATGCGCTTGCGACAGGTGGGTCGATCGTGGCTGTCGAGTGCACTGAATCGTTTTGGCGGGAGTCGACCGTCGCCGCTGGATGAGGACGCCGGTAGCATAAATAGGGAGGAGGCTTAATTCAGGATCTCTCTTTCTTCACATTTTTCTCATTCTGAGTCTTATTTGCTCGGCGCTCTCTTTTTAGGTCAGATATTGCGTTTTCTCTTCTCGAGGACTTCTTCGCATCGGGTTAGATGTCTTGCTTCTTCTTCCTTCTGCTTCTTCTCCTTCTGAGTCGAGCCTCTTCTCTCTTTTAGCAGGACAGATGGTTCGATCCCGGACTCTTGGTGCCTTCGGTGCTCAGTCCTGGGGGGGCGGCGATGCGGCCGTGCCTCCGGCTGACTCAAGCCCTGCGCCAGATGTGCCTCCGACGGCGGGGCCACCTGCCCCGTCATGAGCTCCTGACGATTGTTCCGGCGGCGGCCAAAGGCGTACACGGGTTTCCGAATCTCAGACGAGGGATGCAGGAGAGGGCGAAGATGGGGTTCCTCTTAAGCGGAAGAGGACGGTCTCTCGTGCGCCGCCGACGGAGGTTCCGGAGGGGGCTCCCGTGCAGGAAGGGGGCGTCCAGTTCATGGTCCCGTCGGGGCTTTCCGTTACCGCCGACCTTCTTGCTGGTATGGAGGAGTCGGCCGGGGGCTAGATGCCGCGGGGGACCTTGAGGGCCCAAATGGCGGCTATCGCAAAGGAGGCAGTTCAGGTTTGTACTCCCTCATGTGTTACTTCAAGCGACCTTTTCTTAGTTCGGGTGTCCTTAAGTTTCTCTGCCATTTTTCGCCAGGTCCTTCAGCACTGCGCCCTTGCTACGCGTATGGAAGCTGATGAGGCTATTCGGGCTGCGAGATCAGCAGAAGAGTCTTCTTCGGAGGTCGAGGGTCTGCGACTCGAGCTGCATCTGGAGAGGGAGAGGTCGATTGTCCTCAAAGCCCGGTCAGAAACCGCGGATCTCACCTTTTCAAAGTGCCGGGAGTCCTATCGCCGCTTGAGCGGGTCCCACCGGGTTGCCGAGGCGAAGTTGGTGGATCTAGCCGATCTCCTTACGGCCATGGAGAGGGAGGGGGATGCAAGCAGGCGGGATGCCGAAGCGGCGCTTCAGGCGGTGGAGCTTGTCGAGATCCGAGCCAGAAAGACGGTGGCTGATTACAAGGGGTGTAACACCCTAGTTCATTTATACCAATTCTATTTTGAGTATTTCTTTATTTATGGTCTTTTCTTGATTTACTGTGTTTTGGGTGCGAATAGTGTATTTGCATTCGATCCGACCCGCTTGCTGGAAACCTGTCTTGATTCATGTTTATCATTTATCTCGGCTTGTTATGTGGATCCGTGCACTTTCATTTTTATGAACTGCATACTTGCATTATATCGAGCATCTGCATTTTGAATAATACAATTATAACCAAGTAAAATATTTTAAATATGTATTGCATGGCCTGCATGATACCTCTAACCCTGTCACAGCATCCGCACCTTGTTCGCGTTCCGTTCAGTGAAACAGACTCGTTTGGATGGCTACGTGCACGTGCGTGCATCCGTTCTTTGTGTAACAACCGAGTCCAGTTCTACAAATTTCTGTCACCATATGGGTTGTTGTAGTATTTATTTCATTTATCATGCTTTGGCTGTTACCGGTTATAGTTTACCCCGACATTTCATATTCTTGCATATAACAATTTAAGTCATTTAAAATAAATTAAAAATACTTGTCATGGCCTGCTTGATACCCTGTGGTAGCGTCCTTGCATCTTGTTCTCGTCCCGTTCAGTGAAACGGACGGGTTTGGACGGCTACGCGCACGTACGTGCGTCCGTTCTTAGGGGTATGCTTTTTCATTACAAAATCCTTCATTTTAAATTTTGGAACCTGCCAATAATTTTCGTATTTCAAATTCAAATTTTTGGACCCGACCCGGGCGCAGTTCTGAAACATTTTGTATCCCGCCAAATACTATTTATTCTTTTAAAATCTTTAAAGTCAGCTGAAATATTAGCAGCTTAGTATTTCTTCTAAGCCCACGAGATTAAAGTTTAAACACCAGAAAAATCTTTCTAAATTTTTCCCCATAACAAATTAATAACTCCCTCACCCAATCAGAATCTTCCTTTCCTTGACGCCGGCCCCACCTTCGTCCCTCTCTCTCTTCTTTTTCTTCTTCTCTCTCTCTTCTCGTTTCTCCTTCTCTCTCTTCCTTTTCTTCTTTCACCGCTACCAGCCAAACCCCTCTCTCCTCCTCTTTCTCTCTCCTCTCTTTTCTCTCTATCTTTCTCTTCTCGCGAGATCCTCTCTCCTCTCGCGAGAATCCCGTCACCCTCCCCATACTATCCTCACCTCCCTCTATTTTCTTCTCCCTTGTCGCGAACCCATACTCAAAAACCCAGCATCGCCTTCGCCGCTCCACCTCCACCGACCTTACCTCGTCGCCACCCTCTGCATCCCCGTCACCCTCGTCTCCATCTTCTCCTCTCTTCTTCTTCTTTTTCATCTCCCGAGCCTCGTTCCCTGCACACTCACCCGAGAAAAACCTAACAACCATAACTCCTCTCTTCGCCGACCTCGACCGCCGACGATCCCCAGCATATCATCACCATCACCATCACCATCATCTTCTCCTCCTCATCCTCCTCCTCGTCTCTATCTTCTTTTCTTCCTTCTCCCCGAGGCTGTTGCACCCTACGCAGAACCCACAGCCCCTTGAACCCAACGTCTCCGGTCGTCGCCGACGACCCTAGCCTCACACCCACCATTATCACCACCTCATTTCCTTCCTCTCCTCGACAGCATGCCCTCACCAGTACCCCGACTCCTTGCCTGCAACCAAAATCAACTTCAAACCCTAAACCTAACCCTTACACTGAACCCCTCGCCGGCGCCCTCATCGCCGTCGATATTGCCGCCACTGCTAACACTCCACTCTGCAACCTAGTAAGCCATCGTACACAACTTCCTCCTTTACTCTCTTTCTTCTTGCATTCTTTTCTTTTTAATTTAGATCTTGTTCTTGTATTCGCTGTTTTGACAAGATCGCCGGAGTTGGCCATGACGTCGACGACCCCGATGACCCAGCAAGGACCCCTGACCCGTGTGATTCCACTGTTCGTCGTTTGGACTCATTCCGTGTACCGTGCGCGCGTCGCGACTTTTCCCGCCGACGCGAGATGTTCCGTTTTCCGTGTCGTGATCCGTCGAGGCAAGTTAATCTTGCTACATGCTAGTCATACTATTCGTATATCAATATATCTATTTTCTCTATTAAAATCTATAGATAAAATCTAAAGTTCTGAATTCCAGTTTAACAGTACAATGTTCCGTTTACATATATCAGATCTAAAACTTGAAAACTGATTGTTGCATTCAGTTCTACTATACATAGTACCCACAATCATAATTTAAATCACATAACAATTATTGTATAGTCCATAGTACCCTTTAATGTTTTATACCCTGTTGGACGCCAGTGTGTTTCTTTAATCGGTTTTAGTTTTAATTGCATCTTTTGAACCTATTATACAGGTTATTGCATCTCTAGATTACGTAGTGCATGTTAACATGATTCTAACATCCATATTGGTATACTATAGTAAGTAATGATAACCGTGCATCGATATAATACGTACCTACTTGTTTACCATATTACCTGATCTAGTTTATTGTTCTGATAGTACCATGCTTGTTTATTTATAGCCATGATTATGTTAGTTGATTATGAGCACCCACATAATATCTTTTACACCCGGACATGACTTGCTACACACATATTACTTGACCCGACATGGTATCGTACACTACTTGACTTGACCTGATGTACCATGGCTTGACCTGTCACCTAATCTTGTGCCTGATGCCAACAAACCTGACATGTAGTCCTCACGGACCGTTCCTGTTGTCTATCCAGACAAACCTGCTCCTACCTGATCCTGTGTTGGCATTAGTTCTTGATTACTGAATACCTGACTTGACATACATAACTTGGGGGTATGGGGAAATCAATGATGAAATTCTGACTTGTAACTCGACAGTTGCTTGCTTATACTGATCAGTTTTTGAGTCTAGGCTCGCCTCGTGACGATGCTGCTGACATCGTTGGTCTGTTCCCTTTTTCCTTTTGTGCCTAGCGGTACGTCTCGGTTTCAGCCCGAGAGTCTTAGACCGTGGTCCCGGGCATGCACGGGATACTATTGAGTTACATCGATGATTCATCAAATTGATTTCAAAGACTTGAGAGTAGATAACCCAACAGACCAGTTTAGTTTACTCACTGCACACTACCCTTCACTGCCCTGATTTATGTTGATGTTACACCTGCCTTATCATTCATGATTATATATGCATTGCCTGTTACTCTGTTTATATTTTATTGCTTGATGACATGACGCGTTGACGTCTGGGTTTTGCATGGCCCAGATTCCGTACCGTTGCTGCAGTCCGAGCAGGAGTACTTCAGCTAACAGGCTGAGCAGTGAGGATTCAATAGTAGTTAGTTCTTTTATTTTTCCGTACTTTCATTCCTGATGTGAGCCCGCATTATGAGACATACATTCCAGTTATTTTGTATTGGATCTTTTGCTTCTGCATTTTATTATTCTTAACTCATGTTATCTTGGTTTATGGACATGTATTAGATAGTTATATTTTGTTCTTGATATCTCTACAGCCGTAATGTGACTGTGGATGGATACTTCCTATCCACAGGTAGCATGGTTGGCTATGTCACGTGCCCATCTTAGCATACTCTGGGAAGCGGGGCATGACATGGTTCTTTTGGTATCAGAGCCATAGGTTAGTCGGGTTGATTCCTTTTGTAGTTGGGTATTGTATCCAATACACGAATCAGAATACCCGTGCTTAGGAAACATGTCCTGCCACCTTTCCGTTTTACCGTTCTTGAATCTAACCTCCTCCTGATTATATCTTTACGGTGTGCAAACTTCCTTTGTATATCGACTCGTACCTGGTTTCCTTTGGTTATCTCTAGAGCTTAGGCGACTTGAGTAGAGTTATGTGATTGTAACTATGATACCGCGGCATAGTTACAATGCAGTACTCTATTTAAGTAACTCGGAGTTCTAGCCTTGACTCATATCCTTGATCTATATGTTGAATCTGTTATCGTACTGATACTAGTTGGTGTTTGGTTGCAGTATCATGGAGGCCAGGAGTCTACAATCGTACCAGAGGTGTATGGATGACGCTACTTTGCTTGGAGTAATTCGTAACTTGCTTGAGGACCATGAGCAGCAGACCGAGCTGAAGCCAGCGTTTGCACTTAACCAAACGGCCGTACGTAGAAGTGTTCCGGTGAACCGATGCAGTGTAGCACCAATGAAGAAAACAATCGTTGCTGGTCGGAGAGGGAGCGTGATCTGTGACTTTTGCCGTTTGCCTGGGCATGTGCAAAGGGAGTGTCGGAGAAAGTGTGGACTCTGTTTGATTTGTGGATCGGCGGATCACACTATGCATGTTTGTCTGTCGAAACTTCATAAGGAAAAGAATGTGCGGAGGCTAGCGTTACCTAAGAAAAAGGGGAGAATGTTGTGCGACTTCTGCCAACGACCGGGTCATTATCAAAGAGATTGTCGTAAGAGGCTTGGACTTTGTCTGATTTGTGGATCAGGGGATCACACCATTGTTAATTGTCCGTCAAGGCTAAGATTGAAGGAGGATACTCAGGAGCCACCGCAGGAGCAGTTTCCAGATCAGGAGCAGTTTATTCGGGGAGCTAATCCGGCTCAGACTTTTTCCCTGATGGCTGAAGAGGCTAAACCTTCAGAGGAAGTCATTTCAGGTACCCTATTTATTCATGGTTTTCTCGCATTAGCGTTATTCAATTCTAGTGCATCCCATTGATTTATGTCGTCCAAGTTTATTGCTGTTCACTCGATGACTTTCACGACCCTGTTTAGTTTTGCGACATACACACTGGGATTGGGAAAATCATAACTAGTAGAGGGTGTAAGGTTGGTCTCGTCGTGGTTTGCGAACGGGAGCTATTGCAGAGGTCTTGGAAGTTATTACTGGTAGTATTGATGTAGTCTTGGGAATGGAATTTCTCTGCACTTTCCACGCTCACATTGAGTGTAGAGTGAAGAAAGCGAATTTCCAGATTCCCGGACATCCAGAGGTTGTCTAGAAGAAGCAGTAACTCGTCTTGGGGAGCTCCAGTTCTTCTAGTCAAGAAGAAGAATGGCACAAGAAGGATGTGCATCGACTATCGAGAATTAAACCGGATGACTATTAAGAACAAGTACCCGATCCCTCGCATTGGCGAATTATTTGAGCAGCTTAGCGGCGCGAGGGTATTCTCGAAACTAGATTTGCGATCCGGATATCGTCAGGTCCGAGTGAAAGTAGAAGATATTTGCAAGACGGCGTTCCGAACTCAGTATGGACATTACGAGTACTTGGTGATGCCCTTCGGAGTAACGAATGCACCGGCGATATTTATGGACTTGATGAACCGAATCTTTCCACCTTTCTTGGACTAGTTTATTGTGGTGTTCATTAAGGATATTCTGGTCTACTCGAAGAGTATTGAAGAGCATGCGGCACACTTGAAAATCGCACAGCAGACATGGATGCAAGAAAGATTGTATGCAAGGATGGGCAGGTGCGAGTTTCGACTTGAAGAAGTAAGGTTTGGGGCAAATCGTAGCGGGGAATGGAATCGCCGTTCATCCAGGGGGTATTGCAGCAGTCCAAGACTGGCAGTTTCTGAAGAACGTTGTAGAGATCAGAAGTTTCTTGAGCCTGCTGGATACTACATAAGGTTCGGGGAAATTTTGCTCGTTTGGATGAGACTTGACCAAGCTTACGCGCAAGGAGAAGGTGCTTATTGTAGGGCAACATAGATGGTTGGAGCTGATGGCTGACTATGATCTTGATCTTAGGTACTATCCGGGGAAAATTGGTGTTATGCCGGATGCGCTCAGTCGGTTACCAGCAATTCAGGGGTTGACTGCACGGAAGGGACTCATTGAAGACTTTCGAAGATTTGATTTGAAGGTTGTGCTACCGCATTCTTCGGGACGATTGATGCAACTGCAAGTACATTCGTTGTTAATCAAAAATATTAAAGCAGCACAATCGCAGGACCCTAGATTGCAAAAGTTTCGAGAACAGGTTGAAGCTAGACTTCGAACTGACTTACTGATTCATGAAGATGGTTCGTTGAGATATGGAAGCCGTTGGTGTGTGCCAAAGGGAGATGTTCATGAAGAACTTATGAAGGAGGCGCACAGCTCAGCTTATTCCGTACATCCAGGAGGCACGAAGATATACCGAGACTTACGACAGCATTTCTGGTGGGAAGGCATGTAACGGGAGATTGCTCGCTTTGTGGCTAAGTGTAACACCCGAGCCCAATGCTACTAATTTCAGTTACTGTTTGAGCGTAATGTGGTACTCTTTTCACTTATCTTGCTTGATTGTTATTTACTGTAAATTTTATCCTGCAAATTCATTTCTGCATATAACAATTTTGGTATCTAAAATAAAATTAAAAATATTCATCTTGGCCTGCTTAACACCCCTAACCCTGTGGTAGCGTCCGTGCGTCGTGTTCTCGTCCGGTTCAGTGAAACGGGCGAGTTTGGACGGCTACGCGTGCGTACGTGTGTCCGTTTTGGGGGTATGCTTTTTGATCATAAAACACTTCATTTTAAATTTTGGATCCCGCTTAAAATTCTATTATTTCAATTTCAAATTTTTGGGCCCGACCCGGGCGCGATTTGGAAATGTTTTACTTTGCGCCAAAATCCCAAATTTTAATATAAATTTAAACCATCGCATATCTTATACTTTTAAACCATATAATATTTTATAGTCTGTTGAATCTCTTATATAAATATTTTCCCTAACTAATGATTCCTTCCCAGCCAATCATTTCCGCTTATCTTCCCGTGGGCCCCACTATTTCCTTACCTCTCTCTATCTCTCTCCTCTCTCTCTCCCCTAAATCTCTCTCTCTCTCTCAATCTCGATCTCTCTCTCTCTCTCCCCTGAATCTCAATCTCTCTTTCTCTTTAACTTTTTCTCTCTTCTCTCTATATTTAATTTCCCTCCTTCCTCTCTTTTTCAAAACTAGAACGTAACCCATCGTCAGCCCAGCCGCCTCGTTCCCCGTCGCCGCCGCAACCCCATCGCCGGCACCAGCACCGCCGGGCTAGTCGTCTCCGCACCCTCGTCGCAGCCAAGCCCCTCTTCCTCCTTTCCCCCACGTTCCCATACGCCCTGCACCCTCACCGCGACCACTTGCCCTCGCCGCTGCAGCCCACCGCCGACGACACCATCACCGGCTTCCTCGTCCTCGTCATTCCCTTACCATCCTCGCCCTCTCTCTCATCGATTCCCGAGCGCCTGCACACCCCGACCAGCGCCACAGCCACCTGCACATCCCCTGCACGTGTTCGACCGCCGGATCTGTTGCCGCCGACGACCTCGCCTCTGTAGCCCCGGCCTCGCAAGCACCCTCTGTGAGCATTGCTCCCTCCTCTGTTCATTTCTTCTTTCTTCTCTGTAAATATTTTTCTTGATCTGGAAAATTCTTATCGTTGTCGGGTAGGTCACCGCTGGAGCTCCGTCGATGAGGTCGACCGTCACCACCCGTCCCACGGATCATCGTGAGCACTCTTTCTCAGTTCCTACCTCCTTTTTCTCTGTTTTTTTTTCCTTTATCTTCTTGTTGCATTGTATTGATCGTTCACTGTTCACAATTTGGCCGGAATCTGACGATGCCGACGACGTGATCCGATGTTCCAGCGAGGTGCCCCGACCCGCGTGGTTCCATTGTTCGTCGTTTGGGTTCATTCCGTGAACCGTGCGCCCGTCGCGGGTTTCCCCGCCGACATTTTTACGTTCCGTTTTCCCGATTCGCGACCCGTCGAGGCAAGTACCCCTTGCTATATGCTATACAATATTTACATATATATTATGACACCCTAAACTTGTAAATTTAGCTTGGTACAATCATTTCTCATTTTCATGTAAAATATTGTTATATATCATTTTATCTTTAAACTTGGAACTTACAGTTTGCAATTGAACCAGATAACCACATTTACCTGCTTAATCACATTTTTTAATATTGACATAGCATATGGCATCTATCCCTGTAGTTTTGTTCCATTCGGACACTCGTATGCATTTTAACCTGTAATAGCTGCACTGAACCGTTATATAAATCATTGCACCTCTAAAGGTTCTTAAACTTGTTAACATGACTAAATTGCTATAATTGTCTTACTGCACTCTTGTAATCATCTCTGTGACACAATTGATAACTGTATTGCAAATTGAATGAATCTGCCTATTGCTTAATTCATTACTTGTATCATGTTGTTGATAACCATGCTTGATTATATACCTGATTGTGAGCACACCTGTGTATCGTTTACATCTTGACCTGACTTGCTACATGCTGTTGATTGACCCGACATGGTACCGTACACTGCTTGACTTGACCTGATGTACCATGACCTGACCCGTTACCTGATCTTGTGTCTAATGCCAACAAACCTGACATGTAGTCCTTACGGACCGTTCCTGTTGTCTATCCAGACAAACCTGCTTTTACTTGATCCTGTGTTGGCATTAGTTCTCGATTACTGAATACCTGACTTGACATACATAACTTGGGGGTATGGGGAAATCAAAGGTGAAACCTGACTTGTAACTCAACAGTTCGATACCTGTTCTGATCAGTCTTACGGGCTAGGCCAGCCCTAGAGTGATGATGCTGACATCACTCGCCTGTACCTGCTACCTTTTACTGCCTAGCGGCACGTCTCGGTTTCAGCCCGAGAGTCTTAGACCGTGGTCCCGGGCATCCACGGGATACTATTGAGTTACATCGATGATTCATCAATTGGTTTCAAAGACTTAGAACAGAAAACCTGATAGAACAGTTTAGTTTACCCATAGCACACTACCCCGCACTGCTCTGACTTATATTATTGTTACTCTTGTTTTATTCATGTTTATATTGCATTGCTTGCTACACTGTTCATATTATATTACTTGATGACATGACGCTCTGACGTCTGGGTTTTGCATGGCCCAGATTCTGTACCGCTGTTGCAGTCCGAGCAGGAGTACTTCAGCCAGCAGGCTGAGCTGTGAGGTGTCAGTATTAGTTAGTTTTTATTTCCTGCAGTTTATTCCTGATATGAGCCCGCATTATGGGACATACATTTCAGTTATTTGTATTGGATCATTTGCTTCCGCATTTATTTATTATTGACTCCTGTTATCTTGGATTATGGACATGTTTTAGATAGTTTTATTTCGTTCTTAATATCCCTACAGCCGTAATGTGACTGTGGATGGATACTTCCTACCCACAGGTAGCATGGCTGGCTATATCACGTGCCCATTTTGGCGTACTCTAGGAAGCGGGGCGTGACACTAAGTGCTTGGTGTGTCAGCAAGTTAGGGCTGAACAGCAAAGGGTTGCTGGTTTATTGCAACCACTTCCGATTCCTCAGTGGAAGTGGGAACATATAACCATGGATTTCGTGACAGCTCTACCGCGGAGTCCAAAAGGCAACAATGCAATATGGGTGATTGTTGATCGTTTGACCAAAGCAGCTCATTTCATTCCTTTTCGGGCTGGTCAATCAACAGAAACTTTGGCGGAGCGGTACATGCAGGAGATTGTAAGATTGCATGGAGTACCGATGAGCATCGTGTCCGATCGGAACACTCGGTTCTTATCACACTTTGGAGGAGCTTACAGGAAAGTTTGGGGACTCGATTGAAGTTTAGAACAGCTTATCATCCTCAAACAGATGGCCAGTCGGAGAGAACGATCCAAATTCTTGAAGATATGTCGAGAGCGTGCATGTTGGACTTCTAGGGTTCTTGGGAGGATCATCTACATTTGGTGGAGTTTTCTTACAACAACAGTTTCAGGCGACGATTCAGATGGCTCCATTCGAAGCTTTATATGGTCGCAAGTGTCGTTCACCTGTTTGTTGGGACGATGTCGGTGAACGAAGATTGTTGGGACCAGACTTAGTTGTGTAGACTGTTGAGAAAGTTAATGCTATCCGGAATCATATGAAAGCAGCACTAGACCGACAGAAGAGTTAGGCAGATACGTCGAGAAGACCTCTAGAGTTCGCCGTGGGTGATTTGGTATTCCTGAAGATGTCACCGACTAAAGGGGTGATTCGTTTGGAAGTCGAGAAAAGCTCAGTCCTCGGTTTGTCGGGCGTTTCGAGATCTTGGAGCGTGTTGGCGAGGTAGCGTATCGTTTGGCGTTACCGCAGTCCTTGGCGAATGTGCATGATGTGTTTCACGTGTCACAACTCCGCAAGTATGTTCGTGATGAGACACATCTGTTGGATCATTCGGAGCTGACTGTATGAGAAGACTTGACTTTTGAGGAGCGACCGGTTGCGATTGTGGATCGAAGGGAAAAGGTTCTTAAGAACAAGGCTATCCCTCTTGTACTTGTCTCTTGGAGTAGTTGCTCACGTGGAGAATCAGCTTGGGAGCGGGAATATGAAATCCGGCAGAAGTTTTCCCATATTTTCTTGTAGTTATTGGTAGTTTATCATTTTGTGTTCTTGGAATTTCGAGGACGAAATTCTTTTTGTAGTTGGGTATAATGTAACAACTAAGTCCAGTTCTATAAATTTCTGTCACCATATGGGTTGTTGTAGTATTTATTTCATTTATCATGCTTTGGCTGTTACCAGTTATAGTTTACCCCGACATTTCATATTCTTGCATATAACAATTTAAGTCATTTAAAATAAATTAAAAATACTTGTCATGGCCTGCTTGATACCCCTCACCCTGTGGTAGCGTCCTTGCATCTTGTTCTCGTCCCGTTCAGTGAAACGGACGGGTTTGGACGACTACGCGCACGTATGTGCGTCCATTCTTAGGGGTATTATCACGCCCCGCTTCCCAGAGTACGCTAAAATAGGCACGTGACATAGCCAACCATGCTACATGTGGTTAGGAAAAATCCATCCACAGTCACATTACGGCTGTAGAGATATCAAGAACAGGAAAGTAAACTAACTATTTAGTACATGTCCATAAGCCAGAGTAAAAGAGTCAAGAAATGCTATAGTATGCGAAAGCAAAAAATCAAATAAACACCTGGAAAGTAAGATTGGATACCGACATGATCCCTACCGCTCGATCTAACAGCGGCAAAACTCCTGATCAGTCTGCAACAAAGGTAGAGGATCTGGGCCATGCAAAACCCAGACGTCAGCACGTCATAACATCAAGCAATAATAAATGAACAGGATACACGAGATATGCAGGCATGGATCATAAATAGTAACAAGTCAACATGGATGTATAACAGTGAAGTGTATCAGTGTATGTGACGTGCAGTGATCAATCTAAATTGTGCTACTGGGTTGTCTACTCTAAAGTATGTTTGAAATCAATTAATGTAATCCTTTATGTAACTCAAAGGATATGTCCCGTTACCCCCCGGGACCACGGATCAGGAATATATGAACCAAGAGTGGTTCTGTCCCGTTACCCCCCGGGACCACGGATCAAGATGTAAGAGTCACGAATGGCTCTGTCCCGTTACCCCCCGGGACCACGGATCAAGTAATACCCTTTTAAGTTACACTTTAGTTTACACTTTTGATTTCCCCATACCCCCAAGGTTATGTGTTCAAGTCAGGTATTCCGTAATCAAGAACTAATGCCAACACAGGATCAGGTAGGTGCAGGTTTGTCTGGATAGACAACAGGAACGGTCCGTAAGGACTACATGTCAGGTTTGTTGGCATTAGACACAAGATCAGGTAACAGGTAAAGCCATGGTACATCAGGTCAGGTCAAGTGTGTATTTAGGTGCCAGGTCATGTCGAGAGTGTACGGTACCGTGTCGGGTCAAGTAATATGTGTGTAGCAAGTCATGTCAGGGTGTAAAAGATATCATGTGGGTGCTCATAATCAACTAACATAATCATGGTTATAAATAAACAAGCATGGGTATTATCAGAACAGTAAACTGGCACATGTAATATGATATGCGAATAGCTACAGATTAAACTATTTGGATGCACGGTTATCAGTTTAGGTTTAAAAAATAGTTTCAACATTACATGCATGCAGTATAATAAATGTGGATGATAAAATCATATTAATATGTACTAAAACAATCTAGAGATGTGTTTGAATATGAATTAGACTAGATGTATGCAACCGGTCGTCCGATAGGGTATAAACTACAAAAGGGTATTATAGCTATGCAAACAATTGGGATTATGAGATCTAACATATAAATGTGGTTATTAGGTTTAGTAAACTAAATGCGACAGTTAGGTTTCAAGTTCTAGATCTGAAATATGTAAACGGGACATCGTGCTGCTAACTTGGAACTCATGGATTTAGATTCTATTTACAGATTTAATAAGAAAATAGATAAATTAATATAGGAATAGTATGAATAGCATGTAGCAAGTTTCACTTGCCTCGACGGATCGCGAAGCGGTAAACGGAATGTCACGCGTCGGCGGGAAAAGTCGTGACGCGCGCACGGTACACGGAATGAGTCCAAACAACGAACAATGAGATCACACTGGTCAGATGTCCTTGCTGGGTCGTCGAGATCGTCGACGGCCCGACCGGATTCCGGCGATCTAAAAACAACAGTGAATAAAAGAGAACAGAAAATGCACAAAGAAACAAGAAGAGAAGAAGGGAAAGAAATGAAGAGGAATGAGACTAAACTGGCTTACTGGGTTGTAGTGGGGTGATCTGGTGATGGCGAGGTGAGGAGACGACGACGGGGTGACGGGCGCGGGCAAAGAAGGAAGGCGGAAAAGAAAAGTATAATGGGGAAGACGAAGAGGGAGGAGAGAGAGACGTGTTAAAATTTAAGGGTAACAAATCTTTTATGCATGTGCAGAGAGAGAGATAGAGAGAGATATAAACTGTTTAAAAATATAAAATATATTTTTTTAGAGATAGAGAGAAAATCAGGAGAGAGAGAGGAGAGAGAGAGAATCGGGAGAGAGAGAGAGACGAGACAGAGAGAGAAAGAGAGAATCGGGAGAGAGAGAGACGAGACAGAGAGAGAAAGAGAGATTCAGCAGAGAGAGAGAGAGAAAGAGAGAGACGAGACAGAGAGAGAAAGAGAGAATTAAGAGAGAGGGAGAGAGAGAAAGAGACGAGACAGAGAGAGAAAGAGAGAATTAAGAGAGAGAGAGAGACGAGACAGAGAGATAAAGAGAGAATCGGAAGAGGGAGAGAGAGACGAGAGAGAGAGATTTTAATTTTATTAAATGATTATAAAATATTTATATAGTTAAAGAAGATTTGAATAATATTATAATATTAGTCCGTTTTGAGATTTTGGCAAATGAAAATTTACTCCAAAACACGCCCGGGTCGGGTCTAAAAATTCAGATTTAAAATATGAAAAATATATATGGCTTCCGAATTTCAAAACGAGTGCTCCGGTAACGAAAAAGTATACCCCCAAAAACGGATGCACGTACGTGCGCGTAGCCATTCAAACACGCCCATTTCACTGAACGGGACGAGAACAAGATGCACGGATGCTACCACGGGGTTAGGGGTATCATGCAGGCTATGAAATGCAATTTTAAATTATTTTACATGATTTAAATTGTTATATGCAAAAGATGCGATATTAGATAAAATGCCAGTATGCAGTATACATGAGATGCACGTGTCTATATAACAAGTCAAGGTAATCTATAAATATGAATCAACCAGTTCAAGTAAGCGGGTCGGGTCGAATGCAATGTAAAAATAAACTACCATTCGCATCCAAACATGATAAATCAATAAAATACTACAGACAAACAAATACGGAAACAGAAATTGGTATAACTGAACTCAGTTGTTACATTATACCCAACTACAAAAAGAATTTCGTCCTCGAAATTCCAAGAACAAGAAAGGATAAAAAATCAACATACTGCAAGAATAGATGTGGAAACTTTTGCCGGATTTCATCTTCTCGTTCCCAAGTTGATTCTCTATCTGAGCGATTACCCCAAGAAACAAGTACAAGAGGGATAACTTTGTTCTTAAGAACCTTTTCTCTTCGATCCACTATCGATATCGGTCGCTCCTCAAAATCAAATCTTCTCGGACAGTCGGCTCCGAAAGATGCAGCACGCGTGTTTCATCTCGAACATATTTACGGAGTTGAGATACATGAAACACGTCATGAACATTCTCCAAAGATTGTAGTAACACCAAACGATATGCCACTTCTCCAACACGCTCAAAATCTCAAAAGGTCCAACGAATCGAGAACTAAGTTTTCCTCGACTTCCGAAACGAATACCCCTCTAGTCAGTGATATCTTCAAGAATACCAAAACACCCACGGCGAACTCTAGAGGTCTTCTCGACGTATCTGCCCAACTCCTTCTGTCGGTCTTGTGCTGCTTTCATATGATTCCAAATAGTATTAACCTTCTCAACTGTCTGCACAACCAAATCTGGTCCCAATAATCTTCGTTCACTAACATCGTCCCAACAAACGGTGAACGACACTTGCGACCATATAAAGCCTCGATGGAGCCATCTGAATAGCTGCCTGAAAACTGTTGTTGTAAGAAAACTCCACCAAATGTGGATGATCCACCCATGAACCCTTGAAGTCTAACATGCAAGCTCTCAACATGTCTTCAAGAGTTTGGATCGTTCTCTCCGACTGGCCATCTGTTTAAGAATGATAAACTGTGCTAAACTTCAATCGAGTCCCCAAACTTTCCTATAAGCTCCTCCAAAAGTGTGATAAGAAATGAGTGTCACGGTCGGACACGATGCTCACCGGTACTCCATGCAATCTTACAATCTCCTGCATGTACCGTTCTGCCAAAACTTCTGTTGATTGACTAACTCGAAAAGGGATGAAATGAGCTGCCTTGGTCAATCTATCAACAATCACCCAAACTGTATTATGGCCCTTTGGACTCCGCGGTAAAGCCGTCACGAAATCCATGGTTATATGTTCCCACCTCCACTGAGGAATCGGAAGTGGTTGCAATAAACCAGCAACCCGTTGATGTTCAGCCTTAACTTGCTGACACACCAAGCACTTTGCTACAAAGCGGGCAATCTCCCGTTTCATGCCTTTCCACCAGAAATACTGTCGTAGATCACGGTACTGTGCCTCCTGGATGTACGAAATATGCTGAACTGTGTGCCTCCTTCATAACTTCTTCGTGAATATTTTCCTTTGGCATACACAAACGACTGCCATATCGTAACGAACCATCTTCATGAATCAATAAGTCCGTTCGAAGTCTAGCTTCAACCTGTTCTCGAAACTTTTGCAATCTAGGGTCCTGTAACTGCGCTGTTTTAATATTCTCAATCAACAACGACTGTACTTGCAGCTGCATCAACTGTCCCCCAAGAATGCAGTAGCACAATCTCCAAATCAAAATTTTGAAAGTCTTCAATAAGTTCCTTATGTGCAGTCAACATCTGAATTGCTGGCAACCGACTAAGCGCATCTGGCACGACATTAACTTTCCCCGGATGGTATCTAAGATCAAGATCGTAGTCAGCCATCATCTCTAACCACTACGCTGCCTCATATTTAGCTCCTTCTGAGTGAACACGTACTTTAGGCTTTTATGATCGGTGAATACTTCGACCCTTTCGCCCAATAGGTAGTGTCTCCACATCTTCAAAGCGAAGATCACAGCTGCAAACTCCAAGTCATGAGTTGGGTAATTCTTCTCATGGGTCTTCAACTGTCTCGATGCGTACGCTATAACCTTCCCATGCTACATCAAAACACATCCCAATCCTTTCCCAGATGCGTCGCTGTGAATCACCAATCTTCCAGAACTGTTTGGCACGGTCAGAATAGGAGTGGTTATCAATCTCTGCTTCAACGTCTCAAAGGCTGACGCACACTTCTCCGTCCAAACAAAAGGTTCCTCCTTGCGCGTAAGCTTGGTCAACGGCTCCGCCAGACGAGCAAAGAAATTCTCCACGAACCTTCTATAGTATCCTGCAAGTCCAAGAAACTTCTGATCTTTACAACGTTCTTCGGAATCGGCCAGTCTTGAACTGCTGCAATCTTTCCTGGGTAAACGGCGATGCCATCTCCAGCTACAATATGCCCCAAAACTTTACTTCTTCAAGCCAAAACTTGCACTTGCTCATCTTTGCATATAATCTTTCTTGCCTCAATGTCTGCAGTGCGATCTTCAAGTGTTTTGCATGCTCTTCAATACTCCTCGAGTAGACCAGAATATCCTCAGCGAACACCACTATAAACTGGTCCAAGAATGGTGAAAAAATTCGGTTCATCAAGTCCATGAATATCGCTGGTGCATTCGTAACTCCGAAGGGCATCACTAAGTACTCGTAATGTCCATACCGAGTTCGGAAAGCCGTCTTGCAAATATCCTCTGCTTTCACTCGGACCTGATGATATCCGGATCGCAAATCTAGCTTCGAGAATACCCTCGCGCCACTAAGCTGCTCAAATAATTCGCCAATGCGAGGGATCGGGTACTTGTTCTTAATAGTCACCCGGTTTAATTCTCGATAGTCGATGCACATCCTTCTTGTGCCATCTTTCTTCTTGACTGGAAGAACTGGAGCTCCCCAAGGCGAGTTACTGCTTCGAATCCAACCCTTCTCAAGTAATTCGGTAACCTGCTTCTTAACTTCTTCCAACTTCACTGGTGCCATTGGATAATACGCTTTAGAAACTGGCGCTACACCAGGAACAAGATCAATCGCGAACTCCACGTCTCGCCTCGGCGGTAAACCTGATATGTCTTCAAACATATCCATGAATTCTCGAACTATAGCCGGCGCTTCTTTCTTATCAATTTCCATCAATAAAAGGACACTGTTTGTCGGCCTAGCCCTAAACTCGACTGGCCCGACGGAACTGCTTCCTCCAACAAAACAAACTCCGGATGTCCGGAAATCTGGAGAATCACTTTCCTTTCCTTACCATCAATATAAGCGTAGAAAGTGCCGCGAAAATCCATTCTCAAGACCACAACAAACATGGATGCACCAGGATTAAATGATCCTAATGCGGGAAAAACAAGAACAAGTAAGATACCGAGATGACTTCATCCGAAGTCAAGATACCGAAGAGGATTAAGCACGGGAAACATGATTCAAGCTGGCGATAAAACAATAGCTGGTAAACAATGAAACCGAGAAAAACAAGGTAATACAACGATCATGAAATAAGGAAGTGAATCAAGACCAGAACTCCAAGTTACTCAAATAGAGTACCGCATTGTAACCATGCTGCAGTTCATGGGTGCAATTACATAACTCCACTCAAGTCGCCCAGATCCTAGTATCAGAATCAAGGAACAGGGAGGGACAATAGTGAACCCAAAAGGTTTCAAGCCGAGATGCAAAGTCGTTTGCATATCGTTAAGAAAAGGATCAAAAGAAAGAAATGATTCAAGAATCACGATAACAAGGTGGCCGGACATGTTCCAAATCACGAGTATTCTGATTCGTGTATTGGGTCCAATACCCAACTACAAAAGAATCAAACCCGATTAACCTATATCCCATGGCTCTGATACCAAAAAAACCATGTCACGCCCCGCTTCCCAGAGTACGCTAAAATAGGCACGTGACATAGCCAACCATGCTACATGTGGTTAGGAAAAATCCTTCCACAGTCACATCACGGCTGTAGAGATATCAAGAACAACAAAGTAAACTAACTATTTAGTACATGTCCATAAGCCAGAGTAAAAGAGTCAAGAAATGCTATAGTATGCGGAAGCAAAAGATCAAATAAACTCCTAGAAAGTAAGACTGGATACCGACATGATCCCTACCGCTCGATCTAACAGCGGCAAAACTCCTGATCAGTCTGCAACAAAGGTTGAGGATCTGGGCCATGCAAAACCCAGACGTCAGCGTGTCATAACATCAAGCAATAATAAATGAACAGGATACACGAGATATGCAGGCATGAATCATAAATAGTAACAAGTCAACATGGATGTATAACAGTGAAGCGTATCAGTGTATGTGACGTGCAGTGATCAATCTAAACTGTGCTAATGGGTTGTCTACTCTAAAGTTTGTTTGAAATCAATTAATGTAATCCTCTAAGTAACTCAAAGGATATGTCCCGTTACCTCCCGGGACCACGGATCAAGATGTAAGAGTCATGAATAGCTCTGTCCCGTTACCCCCCGGGACCACGGATCAAGTAATACCCTTTTAAGTTACACTTTAGTTTACACTTTTGATTTCCCCATACCCCCAAGGTTATGTGTTCAAGTCAGGTATTCCGTAATCAAGAACTAATGCCAACACAGGATCAGGTAGGTGTAGGTTTGTCTGGATAGACAACAGGAACGGTCCGTAAGGACTACATGTCAGGTTTGTTGGCATTAGACACAAGATCAGGTAACAGGTAAAGTCATGGTACATCAGGTCAGGTCAAGTAGTGTATTTAGGTGCCAGGTCATGTCGAGAGTGTACGGTACCGTGTCGGGTCTAGTAATATGTGTGTAGCAAGTCATGTCAGGGTGTAAAAGATATCATGTGGGTGCTCATAATCAACTAACATAATCATGGTTATAAATAAACAAGCATGGGTATTATCAGAACAGTAAACTGGCACATGTAATATGATATGCGAATAGCTACAGATTAAACTACTTGGATGCACGGTTATCAGTTTTGGTTTAAGAGATAGTTTCAACATTACTTGCATGCAGTATAATAAATGTGGATGATAAAATCATATTAATATGTACTAAAACAGTCTAGAGATGTGTTTGAATATGAATTAGACTAGATGTATGCAACCGGTCGTCCGATAGGGTATAAACTACAAAAGGGTATTATAGCTATGCAAACAATTAGGATTATGAGATCTAACATATAAATGTGGTTTTTAGGTTTAGTAAACTAAATGCGACAGTTAGGTTTCAAGTTCTAGATCTGAAATATGTAAACGGGACATCGTGCTGCTAACTTGGAACTCATGGATTTAGATTCTATTTACAGATTTAATAAGAAAATAGATAAATTAATATAGGAATAGTATGAATAGCATGTAGCAAGTTTCACTTGCCTCGACGGATCGCGAAGCGGTAAACGGAACGTCACGCGTCGGCGGGAAAAGTCGTGACCCGCGCACGGTACACGGAATGAGTCTAAATAACGAACAGTGGGATCACACGGGTCAGATGTCCTCGCTGGGTCGTCGAGATCGTCGATGGCCCGACCAGATTCCGGCGATCTAAAAACAACAGTGAATAAAAGAGAACAGAAAATGCACAAAGAAATAAGAAGAGAAGAAGGGAAAGAAAGGAAAAGGAATGAGACTAAACTGGCTTACTGGGTTGTAGTGGGGGTGATCTGGTGATGGCGAGATGAGGAGACGACGACGAGGCGACGGGCGCGGGTGAAGAAGGAAGGCGGAAAAGAAAAATATAATGGGGAAGACGAAGAGGGAGGAGAGAGAGACATGTTAAAATTTAAGGGTAACAAATCTTTTATGCATGTGCACAGAGAGAGAGATAGAGAGAGATATAAACTGTTTAAAAATATAAAATATATTATATATTTTTTAGAGATAGAGAGAAAATCAGGAGAGGGAAAGAGAGAGGAGAGAGAGAGAATCGGGAGAGAGAGAGAGACGAGACAGAGAGAGAAAGAGAGAATTAAGAGAGAGGGAGAGAGAGAGAGACGAGACAGAGAGAGAAAGAGAGAATTAAGAGAGAGAGAGAGAGACGAGACAGAGAGAGAAAGAGAGAATCGGGAGAGAGAGAGAGACGAGAGAGAGAGATTTTAATTTTATCAAATGATTATAAAATATTTATATAGTTAAAGAAGATTTGAATAATATTATAATATTAGTCCGTTTTGAGATTTTGGCAAATACAAATTTACTTCAAAACACGCCCGGGTCTGGTCTAAAAATTCAGATTTAAAATATGAAAAATATATGTGTCTTCCGAATTTCAAAACGAGTGCTCAGGTAACGAAAAAGCATACCCCCAAAAAGGATGCACGTACGTGCGCGTAGCCATCCAAACACGCCCGTTTCACTGAACGGGACGAGAACAAGATGCGCGGATACTACCACGGGGTTAGGGGTATCATGCAGGCTATGAAATGCAATTTTAAATTATTTTACATGATTTAAATTGTTATATGCAAAAGATGCGATACTAGATAAAATGCCAGTATGCAGTATACATGAGATGCACGTGTCTATATAACAAGTCAGGGTAATCTATAAATATGAATCAACCAATTCAAGTAAGCGGGTCGGGTCGAATAAAATGTAAAAGTAAACTACCATTCGCATCCAAACATGATAAATCAATAAAATACCACAGACAAACAAATACGGAAATAGAAATTGGTATAACTGAACTCGGTTGTTACAGGTATACTTTTTCATTACAAAATTCTTCATTTTAAATTTTGGAACCTGCCAATAATTTTCGTATTTCAAATTCAAATTTTTGGACCCGACCCGGGCGTAGTTCTGAAACATTTTGTATCCCGCCAAATACTATTTATTCTTTTAAAATCTTTAAAGTCAGCTGAAATATTAACAGCTTAGTATTTCTTCTAAGCCCACGAGATTATAGTTTAAACACCAGAAAAATCTTTCTAAATTTTTCCCCATAACAAATTAATAACTCCCTCTCCCAATCAGAATCTTCCTTTCCTTGACGCCGGCCCCACCTTCGTCCCTCTCTCTCTTCTTTTTCTTCTTCTCTCTCTCTTCTCGTTTCTCCTTCTCTCTCTTCCTTTTCTTCTTTCACCGCTACCAGCCAAACCCCTCTCTCCTCCTCTTTCTCTCTCCTCTCTTTTCTCTCTATCTCTCTCTTCTCGCGAGATTCTCTCTCCTCTCGTGAGAATCCCGTCACCTTCCCCATACTATTCTCACCTCCCTCTATTTTCTTCTCCCTCATCGCGAACCCATACTCAAAAACCCAGCCTCACCTTCGCCGCTCCACCTCCACCGACCTCACCTCGTCGTCACCCTCTGCATCCCCGTCACCCTCGTCTCCATCTTCTCCTCTCTTCTTCTTCTTTTTCATCTCCCGAGCCTCGTTCCCTGCACACTCACTCGAGAAAACCCTAACAACCATAACTCCTCTCTTCGCCGACCTCGACCGCCGACGATCTCCAGCCCATCATCACCGTCACCATCATCTTCTCCTCATCCTCATCCTCGTCTCCATCTTCTTTTCTTCCTTCACCCCGAGGCTGTTGCACCCTGCGCAGAACCCACAGCCCCTTGAACCCAACGTCTCCGGTCGTCGCCGACGACCCTAGCCTCACACCTACCATCATCACCACCTCATTTCCTTCCTCTCCTCGACAGCATCCCCTCACCAGTACCCCGACTCCTCGCCTGCAACCAAAATCAACTTCAAACCCTAAACCTAACCCTTACACCGAACCCCTCGCCGGCGCCCTCATCGCCGTCGATATCGCCGCCACTGCTAACACTCCACTCTGCAACCCAGTAAGCCATCGTACACACCTTCCTCCTCTACTCTCTTTCTTCTTGCATTCTTTTTCTTTTTAATTTAGATCTTGTTCTTGTATTTGCTGTTTTGACAAGGTCGCCGGAGTTGGCCACGACGTCAACGACCCCGACGACCCAGCAAGGACCCCTGACCCGTGTGATTCCACTTTTCGTCATTTGGACTCATTCCGTGTACCGTGCGCGTATCGGACTTCGACCGCCGACGCGAGACGTTTCGTTTTCCGTGTCGCGATCCGTCGAGGCAAGTTAATCTTGCTACATGCTAGTCATACTATTCATATATCAATATACCTATTTTCTCTATTAAAATCTATAGATAAAATCTAAAGTTCTGAATTCCAGTTTAACAGTACAATATTCCGTTTACATATATCAGATCTAAAACTTGAAACCTGATTGTTGCATTCAGTTCTACTATACATAGTACCCACAATCATAATTTAAATTACATAACAATTATTATATAGTCCATAGTACCCTTTAATGTTTTATACCCTGTTGGACGCCAGTGTGTTTCTTTAATCGGTTTTAGTTTTAATTGCATCTTTTGAACCTATTATACAGGTTATTGCATCTCTAGATTACGCAGTGCATGTTAACATGATTCTAACATCCATATTTGTATACTATAGTAAGTAATGATAACCGTGCATCGATATAATACGTACCTACTTGCTTACCATATTACCTGATCTAGTTTATTGTTCTGGTAATACCATGCTTGTTTATTTATAACCATGATTATGCTAGTTGATTATGAGCACTCACATAATATCTTTTACACCCGGACATGACTTGCTACATACATATTACTTGACCCGACATGGTACCGTACACTACTTGACTTGACCTGATGTACCATGGCTTGACCTGTCACCTAATCTTATGTCTGATACCAACAAACCTGACACGTAGTCCTCACGGACCGTTCCTGTTGTCTATCCAGACAAACCTGCTCTTACCTGATCCTGTGTTGGCATTAGTTCTTGATTACTGAATACCTGACTTGACATACATAACTTGGGGGTATGGGGAAATCAATGATGAAATTCTGACTTGTATCTCGACAGTTACTTTCTTATACTGATCAGTTTTTGAGGTAGGCCCGCCTCGTGACGATGCTGCTGACATCGTTGGTCTGTTCCCTTTTTCCTTTTGTGCCTAGCGGTACGTCTCGGTTTCAGCCCGAGAGTCTTAGACCGTGGTCCCGGGCATGCACGGGATACTATTGAGTTACATCGATGATTCATCAAATTGATTTCAAAGACTTGAGAGTAGATAACCCAACAGACCAGTTTAGTTTACTCACTGCACACTACCCTTCACTGCCTTGATTTATGTTGATGTTACACCTGCCTTATCATTCATGATTATATATGCATTGCCTGTTACTCTGTTTATATTTTATTGCTTGATGACATGACGCACTGACGTCTGGGTTTTGCATGGCCCAGATTCCGTACCGTTGCTGCAGTCCGAGCAGGAGTACTTCAGCCAACAGGCTGAGCAGTGAGGATTCAATAGTAGTTAGTTCTTTTATTTTTCCGTACTTTCATTCCTGATGTGAGCCCGCATTATGGGACAGACATTCCAGTTATTTTGTATTGGATCTTTTGCTTCCGCATTTTATTATTCTTGACTCATGTTATCTTAGCTTATGGACATGTATTAGATATATATTTTGTTCTTGATATCTCTACAGCCGTAATGTGACTGTGGATGGATACTTCCTACCCACAGGTAGCATGGTTGGCTATGTCACGTGCCCATCTTAGCGTACTTTGGGAAGCGGGGCGTGACACTTTGGGTATGCTTTTTCGTGACCCGGATATCCCGTTTTGATCTTGGTCGACACATATATTTTCCGTATTTTAAAACTAGATTTTTAGACCCGACCCGGGCGTGGTTTGGACTATTTTTTTGTGTTAGCCAAAATATCAAAATTTTTATTAATAATATATTTTCTATATTTAACTGCTTACGTTTAAGATTTTATAACAAAAAAATATTTTTAAATTTTTTTAAAAAAAGAAATCTTTTTTTAACAGAACACTCATCTCTTTCTCTCTCCTCTCGAACGCTCTCTCTCTCCTCTCGCGAATACTGTTCCTCGTGAAGATCCCGTCACCTCCCTTCGTCCACTACAATCACCTCCCTCATTCACTTCTCTTTCTTTTTCTTCTTTTTAAACGAAACCTATCACCTCCACGAGAACCCTAACCCTAGCCGCCTCCTCTTCGTCGACCTCGCTCCTCTCATCCTTTCCTCGACCTCATCTCCTTCTTGACCTCCTTCCTCTCCCCTCTTCTCCCCCTCCAAACCCAAGAACCCTGCACCAAGCCGAACCCGATACCTACGACCTTATTTGAACCTTCACCGGAGCTCCGACCCTGCCGACCTCACGCCCTCATCACCACGACCTACTCCCTCTTCTTCTCCATTCTCCTTTCCTTACTCTCCACTGCAAACCCGACCCCAAGAACCCAGGAAACCCCCACTGCACACACACTGCCTCGCCGGAAAACCCTGCTGTCATTCTCGCCGTCGACGACCAATCGCCGTTGTAACCCCCTCGCATTGTCTCGGGTCCAGAGCACCAACCCAGAGCACCTTCTCTTCTTTCTTCTTCTTCTTCTTCTTCTTTTCTTCTCTTCTTTTTTCTTGATTCGTATTTTCCGGTGATCACCGCCGGAGCCGTGCCGCTGCCGACGATCCGTGTAATCCAGTGGACGTCCCCAGCCGGCGTGGTTCCTTCTTGCCTTGCCTGGTCCTGTCCCGTGCGCGCGTGTGGTTATTTTCGACATTTACCCGACGTCGGACGTGTCGTACGCATCCATCGTGAGATCCGATCAGGCAAGTTCATCTTGCTACATGCTATGTACCTTATTTTGCATCCATATGAATAAAAGTATCACATGTTAATTGCATTATACATCCATATTAAAGTTTACTGTTTTCGGACACCCGTATGCATCCATATCATTTATTATATATGTTGCTGCATATACAAATCACATTAATTCATATTACTATTACATTAGTACCACATACTTGATAATGTGCATCCCACATAGTCTTGGAGCTGTAAATGTAACCCCTGATCGATATTTGTGCATCCATACCATTAATTAGATATCTAGTTGCATGCCATGTCATATTATTTCATATTACTGATATATTTACACCTCATGCTTGATAATGTGCATCATATATAGTCATGGAGCTGTAGTTGTAACCCCTGATAGATATTTGTGCATCCATATTTTATTGTGTATCCATACCATTAATTTTATATATCTAGTTGCATGCCATGTCATATTAATTCATATTACTGTTACATTAGTACCCCATGCTTGATAATGTGCATCCTATATAGTCATTGTCACGCCCCGCTTCCCAGAGTGCGCTAAGATCGGCACGTGACAGAGCCAACCATGCTGCCTGTGGCTAGGAAACATCCCTCCACAGTCACATTACGGCTGTCTATAGATATCAAGAACAGGAAAAAAAATAAAAGAAACTATCTAGTACATGTCCATGAGCCAGAAATAACGAGTCAAGAAATAATATGCGGAAGTAATAAATTCAAGTAACAATAACAATATGAAAAGTACGTCCCAAAATACGGGCTCACATCAGGAATGAAAATGCGAAATAAAACTAAACTAACTAGCTACTAACATGATCTTCACTACTCGGCTTGTTGGTCAAAATACTTCTGAACGGCCTGCGACAGAGATAGAGGATCTGGGCCATGCAAAACCCAGACATCGGTACGTCATGATATCAAACAATAATATAAGCAATCAGGATGTAACGAGATATGCAGGTAGGAATCATAAATAGTAACAAGTCAACATGAATGTATAACAGTGAAGTATATCAGTATGTGTGACGTGCAGTGCTCAATCTAAGCTGTGCCACTGGGTTATCTATTCTAAAGTTTGTTTGAAATCAATTAATGTAATCCTCCATGTAACTCAAAGAATATGTCCCGTTATCCCCCGGGACCACGGATCAGGAATATGTGAACCAAGAGTGGTTCTGTCCCGTTACCCTCCGGGACCGCGGATTAAGATGTAAGAGTTACGAATGGCTCTGTCTCGTTACCCCCCGGGATCACGGATCAAGTAATACCCTTTTAAGTTACATTTTAGTTTACACTTTTGATTTCCCCATACCCCTAAGGTTATGTGTTCAAGTCGGGTATTGATAATCTGGAGCTATGCCAACACAGGATGAAGCAGGTACAAGTTTGTCTATACAGACAACATGATATGTCCGTCGGGACAACAGGTCAAGATTATCGGCATTAGTAACAAGATCAGGTATCAAGTCAAGCAGTGGTGCATCAAGTCAAGTCAGGTAGTGCACATATATCAAGCGGATACTCATAATAAAACTGTAGCAAGTACGGGTGCACGATAAAAGTATGGACGCACAAATATTTATCAGGGGTTACATCATGACTATATAGGATGCACATTATCAAGCATGAAGTATTAATAATATGAAACAATGTGACATGGCATGCAAATTGATATATAATTAATGGTATAGATGCACAAACATCGATTAGGGTTACATTTACAGTTCCAAGACTACGCGGGATGCATTATTAAGCATGGGGTGTTTCTACAATAATAATATGAATTAATATGATCTGTAGATGCAGCTACATGTATATTCAATGATATGAATGCAAACGGGTATCCGAAAACGGTAAACTTTAATATGGATGTACAATGCATTCAACATGTGATATTTTTATTCATATGGATGCATAATAATATATCTAGCATGTAACAAGATGAACTGGCATGCGACTAGATATGTAAACAACGATATGGATGCATACGGGTATCGAAAAACTGTAAAATTGTAATATGGATGCATAACTAAACAATATGTAATACTATTATCCGCATGAATGCAAAATATAGTGGTATAGCATGTAGCAAGATAAACTTGCCTCGATGGATCGTGCGACGAATGCGTACGGCACGTCCGACGGCGGTAAATAGTCGCAACGCACACACGGTATGCGGGACGGGTCCAGGCAAGGAAAGAAGGTAATCACGCAAGAAAGGGACGTTCACTGGATCGCCTAGATCGGCAGCGGCAACACAACTCCGGCGATCGCCGGAAAATCAAGATTCAAGAAAAAGAATAAAGAAAAGAAAAAGAAGAAGAGGAAGAAGAAGAGGAGGTTGGTGCTCACTGGGGTTGGTGCTCAGGATTTCCAGGGACAGAGGAGACGAGGTGATGGTGTCGAGGTCACCGGTGGCGAGGTGTGCAGGTGGGATGAAGGCTAGGGTTTCGAGTGTGTAGGTTGGGCTTGGTTAAGGTTCAAGACAGAAGAAGAAAAGAAAAGAAGGAGGAGAAGAGAAGAGGTGGTGAACGTGATGATGAGATGAGGGTCGTCGGTGGTGGAGTTGAGGAGATAGGGTTTGGGTTTCTTGGGTTCTCGGGGTTTGGGTGTGCAGGGTTCTTGGGTGAGGAAGGAGAGGAGAGAAGAAGGAAGGAGGGAAGAGAGAGGTAGAGGGTGGAGGCGAGGTCGAAGGCAGTGAGGCACGAGAGGAGCTAGGGTTAGGGTTTCGAGAGCTATGGTGGGTTCTCGTGGAGGCAGTGCATGGTTTAAATAGAAAAGAAGAAGGAGAAAAGAAGAGTGTGAAGAAGGGCGGTGAGTGTAAGGAGAGGGGCGGTGACCAGAGTCGAGAAGCGAACAGTGTTCACGAGAGAGGAGAGAGAGGCGTTCGAGAGGAGAGAGAAAGGGAGAGAGAGAGAGTGAGTGGGGAAAGAGAGAGAGAGAAAGTGCTGTGTGAGAGTGAGAGAGAGATAGAGAGGCAGAGAGAAGAGAGAGAAAAAGAGAGATGTTAACTTTAAAAAGATTTCTTTTAAAATTTAAAAAGATTTCTTTTAAAATTTAAAAAGATTATTTTTGTTAGGAAAACCTTTAATATAACTGTTAAAAAATATAAGATTAGTAAAATATTTAATATTTGGCTAATAAAAAAATAGTCCAAAACACACCCGGATTGGGTCTAAAATTACGGTTTGAAAATACGGTTAATATACGTGTCAACCAAAACAAAAATTGGATATCCGGGTAACGAAAATGCATACCTCCAAGAATGGATGCACGTACGCGCGCGTAGCCATCCAAATAAGTCTGTTTCACTGAACGGGACGAGAACAAGATGCGCGGATGCTACGATAGGGTTAGGGGTATCATGCAGGCCATGCAATGTATTTTTAAAATATTTTATGTGACTTTAAATGTTATATTAAAATATGCAGATGCCGGATATAATGCCAGTATGCAGTATGTATAATATGAAAGTGCACGGATCCACTTAACAAGCCAGGATAAATCACAAACATGAATCAATACTGGTTTCAAGCATGTAGGTCGGGTCGGATGCAAATACAGATGTCAAAATACTATTCGCACCAAAAACACAGTAAATCAGGAAAATATCATAAATAAAGAAATACTTGAACTTGAACTGGTATAAATGTACTAGGGTGTTACAGTCATGATGTAACCCCTGATAGATATTTGTGCATTCATACTTTTACCGTACATCCGTACTTTTACCCTGATTCGATACTTGCTACATTTTACTGTTGGGCATCCATTTGATGCATGTGCACTACCTGACATGACCTGATGTGTCACTGCTTGACTTGATACCTGATCTTGTCACTAATGCCGACAATCTTAACCTGTTGTCCCGACGGACATATCCTGTTTTCTATTTAGACAAACCAGTATTTGCTTGATCCTGTGTTGGCATTAGCTCCAGATTATCAATACCTGACTTGAACACATAACCTTGGGGGTATGGGGAAATCAAAAGTGTAACTGAAGTGTAACTTAAAAGGGTATTACTTGATCCGTGGTCCCGGGGGATAACGGGACAGAATCATTCGTGATTCTTACTTGATCCGTGGTCCCGGGAGATAACGGGACAGAGTCATTCGTGACTCCCACTACCTGATCCGTGGCCCCGGAGGATAACGAGACATATTCTTTGAGTTACATGGAGCAGTACACTAATTGATTCAAACAAACTTTAGAATAGATAACCCAGTAGCACAGTTTAGATTTATCACGGCACGTCGCGTATACCGATACTCTTCGCTGTTCTATATCTGTCACGACCCGCAGGGTACGGAACGTGACTGGCACTTAAGTTTACGAAACGTCTAAAGACGTCCGAAAAATAAGTAAGCCAAAGCCCAGAAAACAAAACCAATTAAGCAAAAGAGTGAAGAGAACCCAATCAATTGAAAGTGAGTTTATCAAATAAGTCATGTAAAACCCTTTTTAAAAACAATACCAATTTTTCCGAAAATTTCGGCAGAGTCTCCTTTGTAAATACTGGCCCCCAAAATGGGTACAACAAAATATATATGAATCCAACAAAATAGGGTATCCCCAAGCGGGAGCTAGCTCTTCGCCATAAGGCGGTCACAAATCCCACGCAATATAAAACGACAGCATGCGAAATAATCATAATGAAGCATAAGAAAACATCATGTCGACTCAAGTGAGCTCGACCCCAAAACACAGCATAAAAGTCTACAAATCTCACAGTCTCATCTCTAGGTCAATATACAATAATGCTGGTAGATACAGTAGATGGAGTGTACTAGATACAAAGAATATACAAGGTGGTACAAAAATAATGATATAACCCACCTAGGAGCAAAACCTCGAGTCCAGGCAAAGGAGGCAAAAGAACAAGTGCGCCCGCCGCTACTGTACTGACGGAGCGGACCTGCAAAAGACTGTGGCACAACGGGGGTGAGTTGCCAACTCGTGAGTAATAAATAACACCTACAAAGGCTATCGTATGCATGCACACAAGCATCCTAGCATCTAAAATACAGGTATGAATGGGTGCACTAGCAGGTGTGTATACAACATCAGTGTACAAATATGTATGCAACATGAATATCTGAGGTCTCAATAGGTATATATAAGAAACATTTTATCTCTTTTTGTTTTTGAAACTCTTTTAGAATGCCATATAATATTCAAAGAATCGACGAGAACCGGTGTCCAGCAACGACACCCAAAAGCTGTCTCAAATCTCATAAATCCATGTCGTAGTGTCTCTGGCCTCAGCCATCCGGCTGACCCAGCTCAATATCAAAATCTCATCATCTCGCGGCCACGGTCGGTATCCTCTGGATATCCGCCGTGCCAAACAGTCACCGGTAGGTAATCCGTCCCCTGCCAGGCTCAACGTCAACACCACATTCCTCTTGCCCCGGGGTACCTTACCGGGCCCACCATGTACCCGTGACGGTTCCTCCACTCCTCGACACGGATTTCCAAAACCACAGCAAACTCATGGTGGACGACACTTACATCACTAGAAAACCGCAATTTACATGTTTTAAAAATATAATAAGTTTAGAAATTTTGCGGCTTTCTCCCGAAATCCAGAAATATCATAAAATCTCAAGAAATCCTCATAAGTGCATATATCAATGATAATGAATGCATATGGTATCGATAATCAAGTTGCGATGTGTGATTAAAAGATTAAGCATGAACAATTAATATGATGAAGTACATGCACATGAATAGCAATCCTACGGTTTCATTTTAAGGAATTAAAGGCAATAGCACAAGTTTAAGTATCAATTAGTAAAAGGTTTCAATTTAAAGGTTATCTAGTGTGGTGGCATGGCAATTACCAGGGTGTGTGTGTAAGCATGAATAGTGCTCGTGCTGCATATAAAAACCCTGGCAATGGTGCAGGTGTCCTATAAAATGGTTTCGTATAGGTATGTCAATATAAGGCATGAATGTAGCAAATAATCATACAAGTATTAAACCCCTAATTACTAATATTACTAAGAATCTTTTTTAAGCTACTAAACTATCGGACGGCTTGCGCCATCCAACGATAGTCCCCCGTAGATGTTACATCTACTCACAGGAATCTCTGGCTAGCTGTGTCCAATCACCGCTTTCCCCTTTCGCGCCGCGTCTGACGTCTCCGCGACCGAACCTGGAATTTACATCAATACCAAACATAAGGTTACGTATCAAGAACGACGCAAAACCCAAACGAAACTACTAAAGTTCACTAGCAAGGTACAACGTGCACAGGGTCCGCGGAACACACGCGAAATTCGCAAAACTGCCAAAAAAACGCCGATTTGGTCGCCCGGCAAAACTAATACCCGACTACACAAAAAACCGCACTCACGCATCCTAAACGTCATAGGAGATGCTAAAAACATCCCCAAGGTAACACAAATAATTCACCAATTAATTTTAACAAAAACCTAGTAAGCACAAAACTAGCAATTTTGGTGGAAATATCGAAAATTAGCGATACGGTTACCACAATCCAACCACACAACAAGCAATCTACAAACACTATGATTACAACACATTAGCAAAGATTCAAAACCTATTTTCCATAAACAACCATTACTTGAATTATATAACCTAGCAATTTTTAATCCAAACTTTATATGAAAACCTTAAATTAACACTAATTTATAACTCAATTAGCAAGTTAACCTTCTAGATTAGGTTAGCAAAACAACTAGATAACAAATTAGATTTAATCAACTAAATAATGGTTTCTAAACCTTAATTCAACTCATTAATCATGCTTCACAACCCATTTCCATACACTAACCCCTTTCTAGATTTTGGTAAATTAGCAAACTTAATGCAATTTCACACAAGATTAACATAGAATAGGTTAATAGGAAGCCTCATAAGCAAGGTAACCATATAGATTAGTTAATTAACAACTAGATTAACTACAAAACAATTTAATTAACTATCATGGCTTCAAAAACCCTAGTTTAATACAAACTACTCTTTTATAAACTAGATTAGAAATTAGTTAAACTTTTAACACTAAAACCATATAATTAAAGGAATTTAGCCAAAAGAAATTAACTTGATGGAAATTATACCTCAATTTGAGATCTAGCAAGAATAAATTTGCTCCAAATGATGGCCTCAAGCATCAAGATCCAAGCTAGGGAGGTGAAGGAAAAGAAAGATGAAGGATGGGTTTAATTTGTAAGCTTTAATTTGCAAATTTTGATGTGTTTTCTTGAAGAAATTTGAAGAAAATGAAAAGAAAAGAGATGAAGAGGGGGGAGTGCAGGTTTCAGCCATAGGAGAGCATGGGGGAGGGGTGTGGGTGTGTGGGAAAGGTCAAGAGTCAACCCCCCAAAAGTCAAAGCACCATACCTTATCAACTATATTTAAAATAAATCAATAAACCAACTAATTCAACTCAAGAAAGAGAACAAAATATGAGGCCAGAAATTTCTGGACTTGGTCAAGGTGGGGCTGTTCTAGGGCTGAGGGAAGAGAGAGAGGGGTTTTACAAAAGAAATTTTATGCAAAAAGACCCCCTACAAGTCAAAAATTGCAAGTTTTAGCTTAAAATTCAATAAATTCGTTTCCTATCATAAAAATTTGTTAAAAATCAAAATAAAATGCTAAAAATTTATGTTTCAACTAGATTTTAATTATCATAATTTTAAAGATTAAAATTAGCCCTGAAAAATTTGTATTTATCGCTAAATTAATGTATTTTCTTACCGGCTTAAAATAATATTAAAAAAATGAAAAATTAGGAAAATTTTTTAAACGACCAGAATTTCATAATTAACTCATTAGCTACTAAAAACAAGCAATTACCTATCCAATTTAGGTATAATTAGCCATAAACTGCAAAATAACAAAAAAGACGGTTTTCGGAAAAATACCGAATTTTCACCGATTTTCAGGAAAACACCAAAACGACTTTTCAAGACGCTACAATATCCGTGTTTACTTATTACATTCATGTTACTATTCATGCCTGCATATCTCGTTACATCCTGGTTGCTTATTATCATTGATATTACGACGCACCGACGTCTAGGTTTTGCATGGCCCAGATCCTTTATTTCTCCCGCAGGCCGACCAGGAGTACTTCAGTCGACAGGCCGAGCAGTGAGGACTCTGTTAGTATTTTTAGTTTAGTTTTCTTTCAGCATTTCCATTTCCTGATGTGAGCCCGTATTTGGTACGTACTTTCTAGATTGTTATTGTTACTTGGATTTATTGCTTCCGCATATTATTTCTTGACTCGTTTATTCTGGCATATGGACATGTACTAGATAGTTTATTTTATTTCTACTGTTCTTGGTATCTTATAGACAGCCGTAATGTAACTATGGAGGGATATTTTCTAGTCACAGGTAGCATGGTTGGCTCTGTCACGTGCCGATCATAGCGCATTCTGAGAAGCGGGGTGTGACAGGATTTGTTTGGTATCAGAGCCATAGGATTTAGGTTAATCGGGTTTGATTCTTTTGTAGTTGGGTATAGGACCCAATACACGAATCGGAAAATCTGTGATTAGGAACATGTCCTGCCACTTGGTTATCGTGATTCTTGAATCATATCTTTCTCTTGACCTATGTCTTGACGATATGCAAACAACTTTGCATCTCGACTTGAAACTTTTGGTTCCCTATTGTTTCTCTCTAGGATTTGGACGACTTGAACTGAGTTATGTGATTGTAATTATGAACTGCAGCATGGTTACAATGCGGTACTCTATTTAAGTAACTTGGAGTCCTAGTCTTGATTTATATCCTTGATTTATGGTCATTATTTTACCTTGCTTCTCTCGGTTTCATTATGTTCTCCGCCGAAAACGGGAACGAGACCGCGTAGGTCCGTCTTGCCTAAATTTCGAGGGCAGATGCTATTTGGTGCTATCCGTCCAACTCTCCAAAAATACCAAGTTGATTTATGACACCATGTATCGAAGGTTTAAACGGATGCGGCCGATATAGCAGACTTCGTCAGATTCCCCCTCATTGGAGGGTTTTTTTATTGTGGGAACGCTCTTAGATTTGGGTTTGGGCTTGGGTTTAAGGATACGTTAGTCTCATTTGAGACTAAGATCAACTTAAACGTTTATTAAGAATACGCTAGTCTAATTTTAGACTAAGATAACTTAACGGGATCGTTTAGATCCAACAAAAGAGCGTTTGGGTTCTATTGTTTTAGTTTAGAGACATTGCGGTCAATTACCAGTTTAAGGACATGGTGGTCCAAGGTTAAGGACATCATAGTCCATGGGCTTAAGGACCCCACTGTAACACCCTAGTTCATTTATACCGGTTCTAGTTCAAGTATTTCTTATTTATGGTAGTTTCTTGATTTACTGTGTTCTGGATGCGAATAGTATTTTGACATATGTATTTGCATCCGACCTGACCCGCTTACTTGAAACCAGTCTTGATTCATATTTATAATTTATCCTGACCTGTTACATGGATTCGTGCACTTTCATTTTAATTTATAGATCTTGCATACTGGCATTTTATCTGGCATTTGCACTTTTACAATATAACATTTTAAGTGACATAAAATATTTTAAAAATACATTGCATGGCCTGCATGATACCGCTAGCCCCGTGGTAGTATCCGCGCATCTTGTTCTCATCCCGTTCAGTGAAACAGACTTGTTTGGACGGCTATGCGCACGTACGTGTATCCGTTCTTGGGGGTATTCATTTTTCGTTATCCGGATATCCAATTTTAATTTTGGTCGACATGTATAGTTTTTGTATTTTAAAATTGAATTTTAGATCCGACCCGGGCGTGTTTGGGACTATATTTGTATTTACCAGAATATCAAATTTTATTTATATAATATTAATTTTATAAACTGATACAAATTAAAATTTAGTTAACTAATAAAAGATTTTTTAAACTTAAATCTAAACTAATTTCCTTACAAACTAACAACCCATTTCTCTCTCTCCTCTGCATATATATATTTATATATATTTTATTTATTTTTCTTCTTTATTTAATACACAGCATCTTCTTCTTCCTTTTTCTTCTTTCTTCTTCTTTTTCTTGATCTTATTTCTTGATTCCGGTGATCACCGCCGGAGCCGTTCTCGTCACTGACGATCCGAGTGATCCAGTGAACGTACCATACTTGCGTGATCACCCTCTTGCCTTTCCTGGACCCGTCCCGCATGCCGCGTGTACGCTGCGACGATTTACCGACGTCGGACGTGCCGTGCGTATCCGTCGCGTGATTCGATCGAGGCAAGTTTATCTTACTACATGCTATGTTACTATATTTACGTCCATTTGAATAAATATAATACATGTATTTAAAATTATGCATCCCATGTTATAGTTTTACAATTTTACGATGTCCGTTTGCATCCGTACAATTTATTTCGTATCTAGTGCATGCAAATTTATCTTGTTACATGCTATATTACAATATATTGCACCCATTTGAATAATAACATCACATAATGTTTAGTTATGCATCCCACATTATAATTTTACAGTTTTACCATTTTCGGATACCCGTTTGCATTCATATCATTTAAAATATAAATCGTCGTAATATTTCTTATTATTATCTTTAATTAGTTTATAATTTGCATTTTATAATGTTATACAAAATATAGTTTGAAAATATTATAGTTTACACATGAAACGTCATTGCAAAGCGGATACGACGAATCTGAAATTTACTGTACACCTTACCTTATAAAAATCATTTTAAACCATAGAAAAATTATTAGTATACGTTCTTTAGTTCGTTACGAAGCTAACTCAGAATACTATAATTCTATGAAATATTTACTTGCAAAATAAATTGTTTAAACAACGTAAAATGCAAATGAAAATATCTCTAAACTGCTGTCCAGGGAAATTCCAGCAGCAAACTTTCAATTTCGAATGTTCATAACTTTTTATAAGAACAACCTAAGATACTTAAACTTATAAAAATTAAAATCATATTGAATTATCTTTATTTTGGTATAAGACACATCCCTTTTGGAGAACGTTTTATTTTTAAGCTATTTTACAAATCAGGGTGACGCTGAATTTCTGAACGGAACTTTCTTGTGCATGGTTAGTCAATACCACTTTTATAGTTATTAATTGGTTTGAATATGTTATCCATGTTAATATTATTATATCAATATCTATTTAATAAATAATAGTGCTTGTGTTTTAATATTCAGCAAATTTTACCGATTTACAGTTTTATAGTATCCGTCTGTATCCGTACGGTTTATTACATATCTAGTTGCACGCCGAGACCATATTATTTCATGTTACTGTTATATTAGAGCACCATGCTTGATAATTGTGCATCCTACTTAGTCATGATGTAACCCCTGATAGATATTTGTGCATCCATGCTTTTATCGTACATCCGTACTTTTACCCTGATCCATACTTGCTACATCTTATTGTTGGGCACCCATTTGTCACACCGTGTACTACTTGACATGATCTGATACACCACTACTTGACATTTTACCTGATCCTGTTTCTAACGCCGACAATCCTGATATGTTGTCCCAATGGATATATCCTGTTGTCTGTATAGACAAACCTGTTTGTGCTTGATCCTGTGTTGGTATTAGCTTCAGATTTATCAATACCCGACCTGAATACATAACTTGGGGGTAAGGAGAAATCATTGATGAAACCTGATTTGTAACTCAACAGTTTGACGCTTATACTGATCAGTTTTGGGGGCTAAGCCAGTCCCGGAATGATGTTGCTGACATCATTCGTCTGTACATGTCTCCTGTTTGTGCTTAGCGGCACGTCTCGGATTCAGCCCAGAGAGTCTGGACCATGGTCCCGGGTATGCACGGGATACTATTGAGTTACATCGACGATTCATTAAATTGATTTCACAGAATTGAGAGCAGTTAACCCAGTATTTAGTTCAGATTACTCACTGCACGTCATATGTGTTTTTACCCTTCACTGTTCCATATTTTTGTTGTTGTTATACCTTTATTACTGTTCATACTCATACCTGCATGACTTATTACCCCCTGATTATATTATTATAGATATTATGACTCACTGACGTCTGGGTTTTGCATGGCCCAGATCCTCTACCTTTGTCGCAGGCTGATCAGGAGTACTTTCGCCGTTAGGCCGAGCAGTGAGGATCCAGTCAGTATCCAGTTTTACTTTCCAGATTATTATTTTTTATTGGATCTATTGCTTCCGCATTTATTTCTTGACTCGTTTATTCTGGCTCATGGACATGTACTAGATAGTTTATTTTATTTCTACTGTTCTTGATATCTTATAGACAGCCGTAATGTGACTATGGAGGGATGTTTCCTAGCCACAGGTAGCATGGTTGACTCTGTCATGTGCCGATCTTAGCGCACTCTGGGAAGCGGGACGTGACAGGGTTTGTTTGGTATCAGAGCATAGGATTTAGGTTAATTGGGTTTGATTCTTTTGTAGTTGGGTATTGGACCCAATACACGAACTGGAAAACTCGTAATTAGGAACATGTCCTGCCACCTTGTTCTCGTGATTCTTGAATCTTATCTTTCTCTTGATCTTTTGTCTTAACGATATGGAAACAACTTTGCATCTCGATTTGAAACCTTCTGGTTCCCTATTGTTTCTTTCTATTCTGATACTAGGATTTGGGCGACTTGAACGAAGTTATGTGATTATACCCATGAACTGCAGCATGGTTACAATGCGGTACTCTATTTAAGTAACTTGGAGTCCTGGTCTTGATTCATTTCCTTGTTCCATGGTCGTTTTATTATTTTGGTTCTCTCAGTTTCATTGCTTACCAGTTCATGTTTTGCAGATTTCTTGGTGATTGATACCGGCAACTGTGATGTTGTCTTGGGAATGGACTTTCTCGGCACTTTCCACGCTCACATTGATTGTAGGGAAAATAAAGTGGTTTTCTAGATTCCCGGACATCCGGAGTTTGTTTTGCTGGAGGTAGCAGTTCTGTCGGGCCAGTCGAGTTTAGAGCTAGGCCAACAAACATGTTCTTTCGACAATGGAAGTTGATAAGGAGAAAGCGACAGCTATGGTTCGAGAGTTCATGGACGTGTTCGAGGACATCTCGGGTTTACCGCCAAAATGAGATGTGGAGTTCGCGATTGATCTTGTTCCTGGTGCTGTGCCAATCTCAAAGGCATACTATCCGATGGCATCAGTGGAGTTGGAAGAAGTCAAGAAGCATGTTACTGAATTACTTGAGAAGGGTTGGATTCGCAGCAGCAATTCACCTTGGGGAGCTCCAGTTCTTCCAGTCAAGAAGAAAGATGGCACAAGGAGGATGTGCATCGATTATCGAGGATTAAACCGGGTGACTATTAAGAACAAGTACCCGATCCCTCGCATTGGCGAATTGTTCGAGCAGCTTAGTGGCGCGAGGGTATTCTCGAAGCTGGATTTGCGATCCGGATATCATCAGGTCTGAGTTAAATCAGAGGATATTTGCAAGACTGCGTTCCGAACTCGGTATGGACATTGCGAGTATTTAGTGATGCCATTCGGAGTTACGAATGCACCGACTATATTTATGGACTTGATGAACCGAATCTTTTCACCGTTCTTGAACCAGTTTATAGTGGTCTTCGTCGATGACATTTTGGTCTACTCAGGAGCATTGAGGAGCATGCAGAACACTTAAAGATCGCACTGCAGACATTGAGGCAAGAAAGATTATATGCGAAGATGAGCAAGTGTGAGTTTTGTCTTGAATAAGTGAAGTTTTTGGGGTATGGCGTATCCGGAGATGGAATCGCAGTTGACCCTGAGAAGATTGTAGCAGTTCAAGGTTAGCCGCTTCCGAAGAATGTAGCAGAGATCAGAAGTTTTCTTGGACTTGCCGGATATTACAGAAGATTCGTGGAGAATTTTTCCCGTTTGGCTGAGCCTTTGACCAAGCTTACGCGCAAGGAAGTACCGTTTGTATGGACGGATAAATATGCGTCAGCTTTTGAGGCATTGAAGCAGAGATTGATAACCGCTCCTATTTTGACCGTACTAGACGGTTCCGGAGGATTGGTGATTCACAGCGACGCATCTGGGAAAGATTTAGGATGTGTTCTGATGCAGCATGGAAAGGTTATAGCTTACGCATCGAGACAGTTGAAGATCCATGAGAAGAATTACCCAACTCATGATTTTGAGCTAGCAGCTGTGATTTTCGCTTTGAAAATTTGGAGACACTACTTATTGGGCGAAAGGGTTGAAGTATTCACCGATCACAAAAGCCTGAAGTACGTGTTCATACAGAAAGAGCTTAACATGAGGCAGCGTAGATAGTTGGAGCTGATGGCTGACTATGATCTTGATCTTAAGTACCATCCGGGGAAAGTTAATGTTGTGCCGGATGCGTTTAGTCGGTTGCCAGCAATTCGGATGTTGACTGCACAGAAGGAGCCTGTAGAAGACTTTCGGAGATTCGAGTTGGAGATCGTGCTACCGAATTCTTCGGGACAGTTGATGCAGCTGTAAGTACAGTCGTCGTTGATCGATAATATTAAAGCAGCGCAGTCACAGGACCCAAGATTGCAGAAGTTTCGAGAACAGGTTGAAGCTGGACTTTGAACGGACTTGTTAATCCATGAAGATGGTTCGTTGCGATATGGTAGCCGTTTTTATGTGCCAAAAGGAGACATTCGTGAAGAAGTGATGAAGGAGGTGCACAGTTCCGCATATTCTGTACATCCAAAAGGCACGAAGATGTACCGCGATCTACGACAGCATTTCTGGTGGGAAGGCATGAAAAGGGAGATTGCTCGCTTTATAGCGAAGTGCTTGGTATGTCAGCAAGTTAAGGTTGAACATCAAAGGGTTGCTGATTTATTGCAGCCACTTCCAATTCCTCAATGGAAGTGGGATCATATAACCATGGATTTCGTGACAGCTTTACCGCGGAGTCCAAAAGGCAACAATGCAGTTTGGGTGATTGTTAATCGATTGATGAAGGCAGCTCATTTCATACCATTTCGAGTTGGTCAATCAACGGAAGCGTTGGCAGAACGGTACATGCAAGAGATTGTGAGATTGCATGGAGTACCTGTGAGCATCGTTTCCGATCGTGATACCCGATTCTTATCGCACTTCTGGAGGAGTTTACAGGAAAGTTTGGGAACGCGATTGAAATTTAGCACTGCTTATCATCCTCAGACAGATAGTCAGTCAGAGAGAACGATCCAAACTCTTGAAGACATGTTGAGAGCTGGCTTGTTAGACTTCAAGGGTTCATGGGAGGATCATCTTTACTTGGTGGAGTTTTCTTACAATAATAGTTTTCAGGTGACTATTCAGATGGCTCCATTCGAAGCGTTGTATGGTCGCAAGTGTCGTTCCCCTGTTTGTTGGGACGATGTTGGAGAGCGAAGATTGTTGGGACCGGATTTGATCGTGCAAACAGTAGAGAAAGTTAATACTATCCGGAATCACATGAAGGTAGCACAAGATCGACAAAAGAGTTGGGCCGACACATCGAGAAGTCCTCTAGAGTTCGCTGTTGGTGATCTGGTATTCTTAAAGATATCACCGACTGGAGGAGTGATTCGTTTTGGGAGTTGAGGCAAGCTTAGTTCTCGATTCGTGGGGCCTTTCGAGATTATGGAGCGTGTTGGAGAAGTGGCTTATCGATTGGCTTTACCACAATCTTTGGCGAATGTTCATAACGTGTTTCATGTATCCCAACTCCGTAAGTATGTTCGAGATGAAACACACGTGCTGGATCATTCGGAGCTGACTGTAAAAGAGGATTTGACCTTTGAGGAACGACCGATGTCGATTGTTGATCGAAGAGAAAATGTCCTTAAGAACAAGGTTATCCTTCTCGTACTTGTTTCTTGGGGGAATCGCTCGCACGGAGAATCGACTTGGGAACGAGAAGACGAGATTCGACAGAAGTTTCCACACCTATTCTTATACATTCTTGATTGTTTATCTTTTCTTGTTTTGGGAATTTCGAGGACGAAATTCTTTTTTTAGTTGGGTATAATGTAACACCCTAGTTCATTTATACCAGTTCTAGTTCAAGTATTTCTTATTTATGGTAGTTTCTTGATTTACTGTGTTTTGGATGCGAATAGTATTTTGACATCTGTATTTGCATCCGACCCGACCCGCTTACTTGAAACCAGTCTTGATTCATGTTTATAATTTATCCTGACCTGTTACATGGACTCGTGCACTTTCATTTTAATTTATAGATCTTGCATACTAGCATTTTATCTGGCATTTGCATTTTTACAATATAACATTTTAAGTCACATAAAATATTTTAAAAATACATTGCATGGCCTGCATGATATCCCTAGCCCCGTGGTAGCATCCGCACATCTTGTTCTCATCCCGTTCAGTGAAACGGACTTGTTTGGATGGCTACGCGCACGTACGTGCATCCGTTCTTGGGGGTATGCATTTTTCGTTACCTGGATATCCAATTTTAATTTTGGTCGACATGTATATTTTTCGTATTTTAAAACTGAATTTTAGACCCGACTCGGGCGTGTTTTGGACTATGTTTGTATTTACCAGAATATCAAATTTTATTTATATAATATTAATTTTATAAACCGATACAAATTAAAATTTAGTTAACTAATAAAAGATTTTTTAAATTTAAATCTAAACTAATTTCCTAACAAACTAACAACCCATCTTTCTCTCTCTCCTCTGCATATATATATTTATATATATTTTATTTATTTATTTATTTTCTTCCTTATTTAATACACAGTCTCCTCTTCTTCTTTCTTCTTTCTTTTTCTTGATCTTGTTTCTTGATTTCGGTGATCACCGCCGGAGCCGTGCTCGTCGCTGACGATCCGAGTGATCCAGTGAACGTACCTTAGTTGTGTGATCACCCTCTTGCCTTGTCTGGACCCGTCCCGCATGCCGCATGTGCGTTGCGACGATTTACCGACGTCGAACGTGCTGTGCGTATCCGTCGCGTGATTCGATCGAGGCAAGTTTACCTTGCTACATGCTATGTTACTATATTTATGTCCATTTGAATAAATATAATACATGTATTTAAAATTATGCATCCCATGTTATAGTTTTACAGTTTTACGACGTCCGTTTGCATCCGTACAATTTATTTCGTATCTAGTGCATGCAAATTTATCTTGTTACATGCTATACTATAATATATTGCACCCATTTGAATAATATCATCACATAATGTTTAGTTATGCATCCCACATTACCATTTTACAGTTTTACCGTTTTCGGATACCCGTTTGCATCCATATCATTTAAAATATATATCGTCGTAATATTTCTTATTATTATCTTTAATTAGTTTATAATCTGCATTTTATAATGTTATACAAAATATAGTTTGAAAATATTATAGTTTACACATGAAACGTCACTGCAAAGTGGATACGACGAATCTGAAATTTACTGTACATCTTACCTTATAAAAATCATTATAAATCATAGAAAAATTATTAGTATACGTTCTTTAGTTTATTACGAAAATAACTCAGAATACTATAACTCTATGAAATATTTACTTGTAAAATAAATTGTTTAAACAATGTAAAATGCAAATGAAATATCTCTAAACTGCTGTCCAGGGAAATTCCAGCAGCAAGATTTCAAGTTCGAATGTTCATAGCTTTTTGTATGAACAACCTGAGATACTTAAACTTATAAAAATGAAAATCTTATTGAATTGTCTTTGTTTTGGTATAAGACACATCTCTTTTGGAGAACGTTTGTTATTTTTAAGCTATTTTACAAATCAGGGTGACACTGAATTTCTGAACGGAACTTTCTTGTACATGGTTAATCAATACCACTTTTATAGTTATTAATCGGTTTGAATATGTTATCCATGTTAATATTATTATATCAATATCTATTTAATAAATAATAGTGCTTGTGTTTTAATATTCAGCAAATTTTACCGATTTACAATTTTATAGTATCCGTCTGTATCCGTACGGTTTATTACATATCTAGTTACACACAGAGACCATATTATTTCATGTTACTGTTGTATTAGTGCACCATGCTTGATAATGGTGCATCCTACTTAGTCATGATGTAACCCCTGATAGATATTTGTGCATCCATGCTTTTTTCGTACATCCGTACTTTTACCCTGATTCCATACTTGCTACATCTTACTGTTGGGCACCCATTTGTCACACTGTGTACTACTTGACATGACCTGATACACCACTACTTGACATGTTGCCTGATCCTGTTTCTAATACCGACAATCCTGACATGTTGTCCCGATGGATATATCCTGTTGTCTGTATAGACAAACCTGTTCCTGCTTGATCCTGTATTGGCATTAACTTCAGATTTATCAATACCTGACTTGAATACATAACTTGGGGGTAAGGGGAAATCAATGATGAAACCTGATTTGTAACTCAACAGTTTGACGCTTATACTGATCAATTTTGGGGGCTAAGCCAGTCCCGGAATGATGTTGCTGACATCATTCGTCTGTACATGTCTCCTGTTTGTGCTTAGCGGCACGTCTCGGATTCAGCCCTGAGAGTCTGGACCGTGGTCCCGGGTATGCACGGGATACTATTGAGTTACATCGACGATTCATTAAATTGATTTCACAGAATTAAGAGTAGTTAACCCAGTATTTAGTTCAGATTACTCACTGCACGTCATATGTATTTTTACCCTTCACTGTTCCATATTTATGTTGCTGTTATACCTTTATTACTGTTCATACTCATGCCTGCATGACTTGTTACCCCCTAATTATATTATTATTGATATTATGACGCACTGACGTCTGGGTTTTGCATGGCCCAGATCCTCTACCTTTGTCGCAGGCTGATCAGGAGTACTTCCGCCGTTAGGCCGAGCAGTGAGGATCCAGTCAGTATCCAGTTTTACTTTCCAGATTATTATTATTTATTGGATCTATTGCTTCCGCATTTATTTATTGACTCGTTTATTCTGGCTCATGGACATGTACTAGATAGTTTATTTTATTTCTACTGTTATTGATATCTTATAGACAGCCGTAATGTGACTGTGGAGGGATGTTTCCTAGCCACAGGTAGCATGGTTGGTTCTGTCATGTGCCGTCTTAGCGCACTCTGGGAAGCGGGACGTGACACCCACAGTCCAAGGTTAAGGACATCACATTCCATGGGTTTAAGGACCCCACAGTCCAGTTTAAAGACGTCATAGTCTATGGAATGTATGGTTGTTGGAACCCGTCACCTCTCTGAAGACGTTGAAGGATTACAACGACAAATATCAGAGGAGTAAAGAGATGTACCCTTGAACCAATTTTGGTTGGGATCTGTAGTCCAATTTGGGACTAAGATTTGAGATTTATGAGCATATGGGCTCAATTAATCTGAATGAGAGGTTTATGGCCAATTTGGGCTCGGCCCACTCAGTTAAAATGTTAAACATTTGACAATGCTAAGTATTGATTTGAACTTCTGACAATTTTTGTTTTTTTATTGAATGTTGAGCATTCGGCATAGCTCTGAGCTTTATTTAAAGAACAATTTATGTTCTATCAGCGCACACGTGAGAAACACGTGGCGTGCTTGACGCTTTGCGCCAGTCAAAGAGCGCAGAGCGCAGAGTGCTTCTGCTGGGTAGCGCACACGTGAGGAGCATGTGGCGCGCTTGGCGCTAAGCGCCAAATAATGGGCGCATTGCGCCAGTTTATGAGCGCAAAGCGCTATTTGTTTAGTGGCGCACACGTGAGGGGCACGTGGTGCACTTGGCGCTGAGCGCCAGTCCATGAGCGCAAAGCGCTATTTTATGAGCGCAAAGCACTAGCTGTTAAGTGGCGCACACGTGAGGAGCACGTGGTGCGCTTGGCGCTGTGCGCCAGTCTAAGAGCGCAAAGCGCTAGTTTATGAGCGCAAAGCGCTAACTGATCAACTTTATGATCCGAGAAATAAATTCTCGTTTATAAGAGATTTTGTCTCAAGGTTCTAAGAACAAAAGTTCTTACTTTGTAGAAGATGTTTCAATCTCTTATTTTAGTGAAAGGCTTTGACTTTATGGATCTGTGATCCTAAGAGAATTGAATTATTCTCCCCCCTTTAGTTTATAATGAGATGTTCATGATCTCTTTGTATAAAAGACCTTAGTCTTATAGATCTATGATCTGTGAGAAGAATTATGTTCTTCTTTTTATTTTATTATGAGTTCTTTTGATCTCGTTGTAAAAGACCTTGGTCTTGTAGATCTATGATCTTAGAAAAAAATTTAAATTCTTCTTTTACACGAGACGATTTCGTCTTTCTGTTCTTTTTTTTTTACCTTGAAGGAAATCTTCTTCTTATGAGAGCTTGGCTCTTCTTTCTGAGATTTCTCAAAGTTTATGGAGGGGTTCCTCTGTATGTTTTTTCTATCTCTGAGACTTGAAGTCTTGAGGCCTTTATATAGGGTGAGCTGATTTATTCAATCAGTTAAGGAGATCTTTTCTCCAAATGATTTGGGGATTCCCCACCATTGGATCTTTGATCCAAGGGCTTCTGATTTACAGAAGGCAATTTTCTTGTTTTTAACAAGATTGGGAAATCTTTCCATACAGAATTTATTCTGTATTTTGGTGATTTTTTAATCACCCTTGGATCATTGATCCAACGGCGCTCTGATTTACAGAGCACAAACTTTTTGTTTGGAAAGATTTTGAGGAATCTCTTCTTAACAGAATTTTATTCTGATTAATTGATGATTTATCATCTTTTTTAGATCTTTGATCTGACGGTGGGGAGCTTTTAGTTCCAGCGCTAGTGCACCCGTGCTTTGCACGTGGTGCGCTGCTTAGAGTGCAGCGCATTTAGCGCTAGCGCACCCGTGCTTTGCACGTGGTGCATTGCTTAAGTGCAGCGCTCTTAGCGCTAGCACACACGTGCTTTGCACGTGGTGCGCTGCTTAGAGCGCAGCGCAATTGGCGCTGCTATAAAGCGTTGCTTCATTTCAAAATTTGAAATTTAAATAGAGCCTTGCTCTGATTGGGGGAAACAAATGCCCCCCACCGTTGCGCTCACGTGGCCCATATGTGAGTGCAGCGGTGGCAGCATCTGCACCCTTGGATCAACTCAGAAGTTGAAACGACTTTCAACGCCTATAAATAGGACCCTTGGCCCTTAGGATGATATTTGTTCATCTTCATTTTTGTCTTCTGAGAATTTTTATTCTCTTTCAGAGAATAGCTCTTCATTTTAAGAACCTCCAAGTGTCAAAACTCTGCCAAATTTTTATAAGATTTGAACTTTATCCATAGAGTTTTGCTCTTCCTCAGATCATAGATCTCAAAATGTTTTTTTAGGGTTTTACCCATTAACAGAGTTTTGCTCTTCATAGTTTCTTTAAAAGTCCAACTTATTTCCTTTACAATTTTGACAGCACCTCCTTTGTAAAACAAGCTCCCAAAAATGGGTATAACATAATATAAGTAAAAGCATCCCAAACGGGGGCAAAATCCACGCCCAACGGCGGAAAACAACCGCCACAACAGATATACGACGCCGTAGCGAAGAAAGAGACGATATAAATAAAACTGCATAAAAACCTCCAAGTCATAAAATAATATACAATATCGTTCTCACATCAAGTCTCTAAGTCATACAATATAATGGTAGATAGAGAGTACAAGATAACAATAACAACAACAGATAGCCGCAAAAACCCACCTATAGCAAAACCGTGCACAGTCAGCTGAAGCGGTATCCGCAGCAAAAGATGATACGATGGATGAAAATAGCCCTGCCTCTGACTATCCTGAGGAACACCTGCAAAACACTGTGGCACAACGGGGATGAGTTGCCAACTCGTGAATAGTAAATAACATATGCAGGTAATCGTGAGTATGCACGTACAACGCGAATCTAACATAAGCATCAAATAGCAATGAATGGTCATATGTAATGCATCAGTCATGAAATGTACGCTATCAGGTACTACTAATACATGAAGCAATAATATGATAATCGGTATGCAATAATCATGTAAGGTACTCTATCAGGTACAAATAATACATGAAATAATGCATATAATAGTATGTAAATGCAACAGTCATGGAAAACACTCTATCAGGTACAACTAATACATGAAGCAGTGTATAAACAATAAATGTGGAGTATGGAATAAAACATGTCATTTCCACGGAAATCCTAATCTCGTGGTAGAACCAAAATCCAACAAGACAATCAAATTCCCAATTTCCACAAATCAGCCCCCAAATTGGCTCTCATATCATGTAAATCTCATATATCCTGAATGTCCCACATCAAGTAGATTTCACATATCATGTATGTACAATATCAGTATATCCCACATATCCTGTGTGTACAATATCAACATATCCCATATATCCTGTGTGTACAATATCAGCATATCCGACATATCATGTGTGTGCAATATTAGTATCAAGTAAGTTTCATATAAGGTGAGTGTCTAACATCGACACCCAAAACATCATGAAACAAGTATCAAGCATTGACACCGAAATACTGATCTATCAGGTGCTGTCACCACGACTGTCCCCCTGATAGGTACGTATCCATACGTACATGACCCCGGCCTGTATCCCCACGATACCCGTCGAGTCAAAGGTACTGTCACCGGTAGGTATTTGCCCACCTTCCAGGCTCATTGCCTATCATCTGCGATCATCTTGCCGAGGGGAACCGTACTGGGCCCCACCATGTATCCACACACAGCCCACTACTCCTCCTCGCATGGGGTATATATAAGCTCAGAACCGAGAAATCTCATGGTGGCTGCAGAAATAACATATCAAGAGAAACCGGGTTTTTCAAATAATGCATAATTTCATGAAACAACCACGGTCCTCAAATCCAGAAAACATCAAGTAATGAATAAGTATAACTGCATGAATCAATACATATATATTAGCGTCCCACTCCACTAATATATATATATATATATATATATATATATATATATAACAGTGTCCCACTCCACTAAGATATATATATATATATATATATATATATATATATATATATATATATATATATAACAGCGTCCCACTCCACTGTTATATATACTAACAATATCAGAGAACATCATATGAAATCCAAGAATGTAACATATGCAGTATGAAACAATAATATGAGCATATAAAGGAAAACAGCTACTTAACTGTCACAAGTTAATAAATATTTCATGCGGTTCCTGATTTCCTCCGAAATTAGATGCAACATCATAAACAGGTGAACATGTAGCTATAACAAGGTATATGTAACCATGTCGGTATAGCAAGATATGTGTGTCCATATGTAAGTATGTATGATGTCAAAGTAGCTGTAGCAAGGTATGTATCTATACCTATCCATACATTGTAATACCCTCCAGGTATATATGTAAGATGTACATGTAGGTATGTCTCACATGTGTATATACCTATCACTAATGGTACACTACCATATAGGTATACAGGTACCTTGCATGTAAGCATATCAAGGCATATGTGTAAGCCTGTAGGTATACAGGTATGCTATAAGTCATATGCATAAAGAAATATGAATCAATGTCTCAATGGCCCTAACCAAACAATATCATTTCTATATGTGGGTTGTACGTGACATAGTAATTATTGACGGTGTGTGTGGCATACAATCAGTGCTCGTGCAACATGAGCCGTCAATAATAGTGCTGTGTCCTAATGATACTAGTCCAAGCACAACAATTAACTAAGCAGTAGGGTGAATGCGCAATTCTAAATATGAAATAGAATATGCGACAAGTCAAGTCATTTCTAGCACAGACGTATAACGTCATGCGGGCGATTCCCTTGTAGATGTTAAATCTACTCACCAACCTCCTGGCTAAGTGAAGCCAACCATTTGTTTCCCCTTCTTCGCAGCGTCCGAAGTCCCCGCCTGCGAACCTAAAACAACACAACGATAACACAAGTATATATATTAATAATCGACCAAAAACATGCACAAACTATATTTAACTGACGCAACAACACAAAACATACTCTCAAGTGTTCGTATTGTGGCTAACGTGCGTAGCGAGACGACGAAAATAACCTAAGAGCAAAAACACACAAAGTGCACGATCCGTGTCGTATAACGTATCGCGCGGACACAAAATACTAGATTATAGGAAAACGATCACAGATTTTGCATAATGTAAATACTAAAAAAGTAAACAGTACCAAACACCCCTAACCAACAACAAACAACTACCCACAAAAACCAAACCCCAACACCCCCTACTAATCTGACGTCGCCGGAATTATAGCTTTAGTCGCCGACCCAAGCCGGTGGGGTGGGTCTCGTGTCTCAGGTGGGGTCTTAGGTTCACTAGTACATCACTACAAACTTATTTGGTCAATCAGTATAAATTCCAGGTCACGGCAGTTCACAGAGATACTAAAAAGACATTAAAAACACGATATTGCACTAATCGATACATAAAGTGTTCTACGCAACAACCTGTTAGTTGTATGTATGCCCTAGAGGCCAGTATTGTACAGATGATGTATATTATATTGGATGCTTGGACATATATAGAGATGACTTTCTTGCTCGATATGATAGTATGCTATCTGGTTGCTCTTTATCTTAACATGTATACTTGTCTCTTTATACTGTCTTAGAGTTACATGTTGGTAAAGCCCTTAGGATGTGTACTTGACTACCTGGACTATGATGCGGATCATACTAGTGGGGACATGGTAGTCCATAAGTACATCCTTCAAGGTCCCTAGTCGTGGGTGTATCGAGACGGGGCATCGAATACACCAGTGTAGACTAGCGTATACGCTTCTCGACCCATGAGATGGGCGATGGATGATCCCATATCCATTGGTGTTTGACATCAGAGATGGTATACGGGTGCTCAGTGGAGACTGGGTACACTGGACGGACTCGCCGAGAACTCCCAGATGGTATTATACCTCACGTCAGATGGCAGTTCTCAGGTGACACTTGTGCAGGTTAGTCTGTAGACCCGAAATCGTCATAGAGTCTTGTGTGATTCCCACTGTGCTTTGATTTCCACCTTACCACGTCCATGGGGGCGTGCAAAACGGTGGTTTTTGGGTACAGTCCCGAGTCACATGGAGGCAATGAGCGATAGGAGGGGTTTCGTCTCTCCCGGTATGGGGGGTTGATGTTGCACTGTGCTCGATTGGCCGTAACAGGGAAGTCCCTGGCCAAGGCTGATTAGAGATTTACTGGTAAGTGTTACCAGTAGTTTCTCGACCCGTTATGAGCCTCACATCGGCACGACTTATCGGTTATTGGGGTCTGACGTTTACCACCCCTAGACTTGATATGCGACATATCAGACGAAGAGACCGGACTGCACGGTAGTGTTGCCGGTTGGCTCGACGGGAGTTGTAGCAGGTTCGCTTGTTTTCTTCCGATCGATCAATACCCGGGTGGCCGTTACGTTTAGCTGACCGCTTGCGGCTTGGAGGTGCTTGATATGATCATCACCTACTGCCGGCGTATTGACGAGTCTTAGAGTCCCACAAAGGAGTTACCTAGTCCAGGCGAAACGTTGTGGTGCGCGTATGCGATATACGCATGGACCCGATTAAAATGCGCGTATAGGATACCGTATATTGATCGGGCGGCTTGCTTTTGGTGGGGTCATATGTGATATGGCCGGATTGATAAATCAAGTGTTGATTTATCATTTAACCATTAGTTTTCTCACTTGAAACCTTTTCTTGTACATGATGGATGTATGCATGCATGTATGTTTTCTTTCTTTTATTTTCATGCACATATGGATGTGCATACATACATACATACATACATACATCATATATCATGGTTGCTTATACAAAGAAGATGGTGGCAATATAAGACTCACACCATGAGTTTTTAATATGGATTATTATTGTATTTATACTAAAACAAAAAGGAAAGAAAAAGGGTTAATTATTGGATTGTTTCTACACTCTTCTTCATCTTACCATGCTCACCCACTATTTAACCCTTGGTTATTTTTCCTTAGGTGTTTTAAACTATGATACAATAATATCTTTATATTTTAACCATGGTTTGAGATGAGAAGAAATAAATATATATAGATATATTTTCATTTCTTTTTAGAAGTTAATCTTTTCTCTTCTTCAAAAAGAAAAGCCATCATCTTCTTCCTCCTTCTTCCTTTGCTCTCTAGTTTTTTATAGTGAGCAAAACACACATCAAGAAAGGTTTTTGAAGTGAGAATTAGAACCACAACATCATTCTACACAAATCTAGCCCACTTGTTTAGAGTGTTATCTTCTTTTCTTCTCTTGGAAAGTGAAGTCGATAGCTTGGACGAAGGAGCTTCGGGTGGATCGTCGTGGACACTAGAAGACTTCAAGGGAACCTTTCTCCAACACCCAAGAGGCCAAAGAGTCTAGCGAAGGGAGCTACAAAGGTTGTACTCTGGAAACCCTAGTCTTTGTTGCCTTTAATATTTAGAAACCCTAATTTTCTAGGATCGATCCTTTGTATGCTTGCTTAGCACCATAAAAATTTGAACTTTGTGACATGTGATGCTTCCAAACTCTACATAGGGTTCTAGGTAAACCTTTCACAACCAATGAGCTATACATCATAAAAACTCCTATTTAATAGATTAGGGATTTTACCTATCAAAACTTGCTCACAAGATCCATGCTTTCCTAGCTCCAAGTGATCAAGAAGGCAAAACAAGACTTGGGTATTTTTGTGATTTTTTTTGGGAATTTTGGAGATTTATTGAGCTTTGAATTGATGCAAATGGTGAAAGAAATGCTCAAGGGCAGAAGAAAGAGGGAGAGCTCGGCCAAGTGAGGAAGTGAGGGATTTGTGAAGGCTTGTGTGGATTGTTCTAACAAGAATTGCAATAAATGCACACATAAATGCAAATGCATGCACATGCCACCTCTTCACTCATTTCTTTAAAACATTAAATCCTTTTCACACAAGAATATCTAGATATGATAAAGAGGTTTTGTTTTACTCAAACTTGATTTATTTGAAAAGATTCCAATTCTGGAGAAATTTCCCAAAATGTAATTACCACATTAAAATAATATTAAAATAGGGAAAAAAACTATTTGAACCAAAACGTCCCATATACCCCCAAAGCTTGCGCACTAGTTTTATTTTAGCTAAACTAGGTGCTGACAAGTCTGTATAGACGTTTGATCACAGTCAGGTTAAAACGAAAAATACCGACAATTTTACCCTAAAACGGAAAAATTCTCATAACGAATTCTAAAACGTTACAATCTCCCCCCTTAGAGAAATTCGGTCCCCGAATTAAAATTCTCACTAAGCGTACCTTCAAAGAGATGAGTACAAAACTCCCAAATCTCTCTCGCAGCCTCCTAAGTGACCATCTCACTATACGGCTATATCCAAGAAAACCCTCCACAGATGGCAAGACTCTTGACCGAAATTTCTCCACCTGCCGAGCCACTAACACATATGGCTGCCGGTGAACGAAAAGATCGCGCCCAAGCTAAATGGTCTGATGCTGAATCATGTGAGAAAGGTCATGAAGGTATTTGCAAAGTAACGACACAAGGAATATAGGGTGAAAACTCAATAATCTGGGCGGAAGTGCCAAGTTAAAGGCAACAAAACTAACTCGCTAAAAGGATCTCAAAAGGACCTACAATCCTGGGATAAGCTTCCCAAAACTCAACACGTCATTCATCGGAAAAATCCATTGGAATACATGATCTCCCACTGCGAACTCAAGTCTGCGACCACCACGGTCGGCACAAGACCTCTGTCTGCACTGGGCTGTCCTCATCCTGACCTGAACCAACTAGATCATCTCCGAAGTCTCTAGACTAGCTGGGGTCCAAAAATCCTACTCGCGCAGAGTCAGAAAACAGAATGACGATCAATACAACCTAACAACAAAACCTACAGGTTGCCAATTGGAGTGTCTCCTGATAACAGCTATCGAAGGAGAACTCTAACAATAGCAAGTGACGATTCCAACTGCCAACAAACACTTAGTACGTACGCACATGATATCCTCCAGAGTCTGTATAGTCCGCTCAACTGACCATCATCCCACAGATGGAAAAGCGGAGCTACAGCTCATCCAGTACCTAAGGCTTTCTGAAGCTTCTGCCCAAAACGGCAAGCGAACAGTGTGCCCCTATTGGATACAGCACATGAAGGAAATCCGTGCAACGCACAAACCTAACAAAGAACAACTGAGCAAACTTAGAATAACCGAACAACAAACACCCAAATGGAGTCACACCCTGACTAAACCTGGGTAGACGCCACAACGAAAATTCATGGAGATCTGCTCCCATTCCCTCTCCGGAATGGTTAAAGATTGCAACTCTCCAGCCGGTCTCAAATGCTCAACCCTAGCTCACAACAAGACAAACACCTTTAACGAAATCCGAAACTTCACTTTTTCATCCTGCCCACCAGTAACTAACTCTCAAGTCACGTTATATCTTTGCGGCACTTGGATGAACACAGAAAGCTGACCGATGTGCCTGCTCTGGGATTTTGCGTCTCTACTTACCAGTAACAGGTACACAAACGCGTCCCTAAACGTAGCACACCTTGGTCACAAATCAAGAACTCCGAATCTTTACCCTGCCGAACATGCTCAAGTATCACTGACAACGAGCATCGGTGGGCAGTGCCTCACGAAAATGATTAAGGAAAAGTGGACGGGCGCGGACATGAGCAAGCTGTCCCCTCAGTAGAGGCGAACCTATGCTGTACTCCACGATCGCACAAGAACTGTAAATTTGCAGAAGACTGTCTCTGAACTGCGCACAACTGGAACAAGCTAACCCCGGGCCTACGACTCAAGCATCATCTACCACAATTGTCTTGCCACGGGTAACCAAAAGATCTCACAAACACAATCCTCCATAAGTTCCATCCAACGGCGCTGTCTCATCAATCAAAACCCGCTACAGGAAGATGTATATTAAGCTCTGGTGGTCCGTGAAAATCTGACACGACTCTCCAAACAGTAGTGTCATCGGATTTTCAACGCACGACCACCGCGGCCATCTCCAGATCATGAGTAGGATATCCTGCTCGTACTTCCTCCAACTGTAGGGAAGCAAAAGCGATAACTCTATAATGCTACATCAACGCAAAATCGAGCCCCACTCACGAAACATCACAGTAAAACAACAAAGTTGCCCGAACCAGCAAGCAAGAAAGAACTAGTGCAGTTGTCAACCGAATCTCCAACTGCTGAAAACTCCGCACACATGCCTCAGTCCAAAGAAAGAACCTCCTATCCGGTCAGTCCAGTCAACGACGCAGCGATACACAAGCAATCCTGCATGAAACGACGGTAAAAACCTGCTAAGCCCAAAATCTGCGGACCTCTGTCCCGGATATAAGTATGGGCCAAAGCTGTACGGCCTCGATCCTCCTCGGGACCATACGAAAACTGTCTCCCGTAACTACTAGACCTAGGAGTCAACACAATCAAGCCTGAAGGAACACTCCGAGAATTTAGCAAATAGCTGGTGCTCTCCCAATGTCTGCAAAATAAATCCTCAAGTGTTGTTCCTGTTCCTCACGACACATTGGAATAGACCAGAATGTCATTAATGACACAACAATAAACTGGTCGAGGAACGGCCTGAAGAAATTTGGTTCATCACATCCACAAATGCTGTTAGGGCACTGGTGAGTCCAACGACACCACCAAAATACATAAAGCCCATAGCACGCACAGAAGCAGTCTCCGGAATGTCATCACTCCGAACCCGCAACAATGATGACCTGATCCTAAACAAACTTAGAAAATGTCTCGCACTCTGGAGCTGATCGAAGAAATCGTCAATGCGAGGTAAAGGATACCTATCCGCACTGTAAGCTGGTTCAATTGACGATCAATCAACGCACAACCTCAAACTGCCGTCTTCTCCCAGATGAACAGAAAAGGAGCTCCCCAAAGCGAAACACTCAGACGCACAAGTCTCCCAACAAACAACTCTGCAGCTGATTCTTAAGCTCCCTAAGCTCCGCCGGCTCATCTGGAACAACGTCGGAAAACCCTCGCACGAAAAGAACCCGGTCTAACAACTCATTATGGTTCCGGTATCACGAATGAAAACCAAGAATCCTCGACATCCACTCCTCAAAAAGCCGACAAGCAAAAAAGGCTGAATTCAAGCTGTGAGAGGCGGCACCACTATCCCTCTGCACAACAAGAACTGACTCGCAGGGAAAAGAAAACCTTACTATTTCCTCGTGGCAGTCCACAGATGCCTAGCATGTAGCTAACCAGTCTGTGCCCAGGAAAATGTCAAATCTAACCTCTCTAGAAGGATCACAACGACGGACGAATCTCTATCTCCTATCCGATTGGCATACGGCTGAAACACGTGTCGTGCAACAAAAAAATCGCTGACAGAAGTTAACACAACAACGACTGATCTAGCATACACAAATCTCAGCATTGGACGCCCGCGCGTCCTGATGAGTAGAAGCAAACTCCCAAGTCTGCCCTCTACCCACAATTGGCTGAAATCCTCCTCTCTGCAGTATAGCTACCCCGCGACTACGTGGCTCAGTACAAACTCGAACCCGATGATCCAAACTCCCGCACCGATAACATCCGGAAGAAAACTGCTGACCATCCTAGGGATAAGAGCTAGACGTCTGTCCTTGCCTCAAGCCTCTTGTACTCCCACGATGTGCGTGAAACCTGTCTCGACGACTGAACCTCTGTCTATGGGCTGGCACACCTGCATGAGCCCTCCTCAGATCCGAAACTCCCAAAGTCTCCGGAAGATGTGCCTCGTAACCTGGGGCTGCATCTACTGGTGCCGTGTAGGTGACGGAATGCTGTGTGTTGATCGCAAGGAACAACTAGGTAACAGGGGTGACAACCTCCTGTCACTGCGCTCGAATGGCCTCAACCAATGAACTCATCGTCTTGCGCATGTCCTGCATCTCTGCCACAAGCTTATCGATATAATCTATCGAAGGCGGATCCATCTGCTCTGGTGCAACGAGGGTGCCATCTTGGTCAGTCCTCGTCCCACACGAGTCAACTCTGACCTCGGCTCTCGCTGCATCACTCTGAGTCCTCATAGTCATCAGCGGCAAAGGCTGTAATTGGAAGAAGGATTCGATATGAACATGGAAATCGAATCACAAGGATATGTATCATCAAGGAAGGAATTTCAAGCAATTTGTACTTAAGTCACTTTAGGCAGAGTACCGTGATCGTGAGTATGCCGCGGAACATACATATGCCATGTTACTCTGCTTAAGCTACCTACTCCATCATACCAAGGTCATCTTACACTCCGAAAGGTAAAACCTAGCGCTCAGATACCAACTTTGTCACGACCCGAAAATGGCACGTTATGGCCCTTAAACTACGCAACGTCTACAGGCGTAACGCAATTTAAGTAAGCCGAAAACCCAGCAATCTAAACCATCAAAAGTAGTAAGAAATAATAGCATTTTCAAAACCTTTGAAATCTCAACCCAAATTCTTTAAAAGTCCAACTTATTTCCTTTAAAATTTTGACAACACCTCCTTTGTAAAACAAGCCCCCAAAAATAGGTACAACATAATATTAGTAAAAGCATCCCAAAAGAGGGCAAAATCCACGCCCAACGGTGGAAAACAACTACCACAACAGATATACGACGACGTAGCGAAGAAAGAGACGATATAAATAAAACTGCATAAAAACCTCCAAGTCACAAAATAATATACAATATCGTCCTTACATCAAGTCTCTAAATCATACAATATAATGGTAGATGGAGAGTACAAGGTACAAGATAACAATAACAACAATAGATAGCCGCAAAAACCCACCTATAGCAAAACCATGCACAGTCAGCTGAAGCGGTATCCGTAGCAAAAGATGATACGATGGATGAAAATAGCCCTGCCTCTGACTATCCTGAGGAACACCTGCAAAACATTGTAGCACAACGGGGGTGAGTTGCCAACTCGTGAATAGTAAATAACATATGCAGGTAATCGCGAGTATGCACGTACAACGCGAATCTAACATAAGCATCAAACAGCAATGAATGGTCATATGTAATGAATCGATCATGAAAGGTACGCTAGCAAGTACTACTAATACATGAAGCAATAATATGACAATCGGTATGCAATAATCATGTAAGGTACTCTATCAGGTACAAATAATACAAGAAACAATGCATATAATAGTATGTAAATGCAACAGTCATGGAAAGCACTCTATCAGGTACAACTAATACATGAAGCAGTGCATAAACAATAAATGTGGAGTATGGAATAAAACATCTCATTTCCACAGAAATCCTAACCTCATGGTAGGACCAAAATCCAACAAGACAATCAAATTCCCAATTTCCATAAATCAGCCCCCAAATTGGCTCTCATATCATGTAAATCTCATATATCCTGAATGTTCCATATCAAGTAGATTTCACATATCATGTATGTACAATATCAGTATATCCTATATATCCTGTGTGTACAATATCAGTATATCCCACATATCCTGTGTGTACAATATCAGCATATCCCACATATATCCTGTGTGTACAATATCAGCATATCCCACATATCCCGTGTGTACAATATCAGCATATCCCATATATCCCGTGTGTACAATAGCAGCATATCCTACATATCCCATATGTACAATATCAGCATATCCCACATATCCTGTGTGTACAATATCAGTATCAAGTAAGTTTCATATAAGGTGAGTGTCTAACATCGACACCCAAAACATCACGAAACAAGTGTCAAGCATCGATACTGAAATACTGATCTATCAGGTGCTGTCACCACGATTGGCCCCCTGATAGGTACGTATCCATACGTACATGACCCCGGCCTGTATCCCCACGATACCCGTCGAGTCAAAGGTACTGTCACCGGTAAGTACTTGCCCACCTTCCAGGCTCATCGCCTATCATCTGCGATCATCTTGCCGAGGGGAACCGTACCGGGCCCCACCATATATCTACACACGGCCCACTACTCCTCCTCGGATGGGGTATATATAAGCTCAGAACCGAGAAATCTCATGGTGGCTGCAGAAATATCATATCAAGAGAAACCGGGTTTTTCAAATAATGCATAATTTCATGAAACAACCACGGTCCTCAAATCCAGAAAACATCAAGTAATGAATAAGTATAACTGCATGAATCAATACATATATATTAGCGTCCCACTCCACTAAGATATATATATAACAGCGTCCCACTCAACTGTCATATATACTAACAATATCAGAGAACATCATATGAAATCCAAGAATGTAACATATGCAGCATGAAACAATAATATGAGCATATAAAGGAAAACAGCTACTTAACTGTCACAAGTTAATAAATATTTCATGCGGTTCCTGATTTCCTCCGAAATCAGATGCAATATCATAAACAGGTGAACATGTAGCTATAATAAGGTATACGTAACCATGTCGGTATAGTAAGATATGTGTGTCCATATGTAAGTATGTATGTTGTCAAAGTAGCTGTAGCAAGGTATGTGTCTATACCTATCCATACATTGTAATACCCTCCAGGTATATGTATGTATGTAAGATGTACATGTAGGTATGTCTCACATATGTATATACCTATCACTAATGGTACACTACCATATAGGTATACAGGTAACTAGCATGTAAGCATGTCAAGGCATATGTGTAAGCCTGTAGGTATACAGGTATGCTATAAGTCATATGCATAAAGAAATATGAATTAATATCTCAATGGCCCTAACCAAACAATATCATTTCTATATGTGGGTTGTGCGTGACATAGCAATTATTGACGGTGTGTGTGGCATACAATCAGTGCTCGTGCAACATGAGCCGTCAATAATAGTGCAGTGTTCTAAGGATAGTAGTCCAAGCACAACAATTAACTAAGCAGTAGGGTGAATGCGCAATTCTAAATATGAAATAGAATATGTGGCAAGTCAAGTCATTTCTAGCCCAGACGCATAACGCCATGCGGGCGATTCCCTTGTAGATGTTAAATCTACTCACCAACCATCCTGGCTAAGTGAAGTCAACCACTTGTTTCCCCTTCTTCGCAGCGTCCGAAGTCCCCGCCTGCGAACCTAAAACAACACAACGATAACACAAGTATATATATTAATAATCGACCAAAAACATGCACAAACTATATTTAACTGACGCAATAACACAAAACATACTCTCAAGTGTTCGTATTGTGGCTAACGTGCGTAGCGACACGACGAAAACAACCTAAGAGCAAAAACACACAAAGTGCATGATCCGTGTCGTATAACATATCGCGCGGACACAAAATACTAGATTATAGGAAAACGATCCTAGATTTTGCATACTGTAAATACTAAAAAAGTAAACAGTACCAAACACCCCTAACCAACAGCAAACAACTACCCACAAAAACCAAACCCCAACACCTCCTACTAATCCGACGTCGCCGGAATTTTAGCTTTGGTCGCCGGCCCAAGCCGGTGGGGTGGGTGTCGTGTCTCAGGTAGGGTCTTAGGTTCACTAGCACATCACTACAAACTTGTTTGGTCAATCAGTATAAATCCCAGGTCACGGCAGTTCACAGAGACACTAAAAAGACACTAAAAACACGATATTGCACTAATCGATACATAAAGTGTTCTACGCAACAACCAACGAGCTATATATCATAAAAACTCCTATTTAACAGATTATGGATTTTACCTATCAAAACTTGCTCACAAGATCCATGCTTTCCTAGCTCCAAGTGATCAAGAAGGCAAAACAAGACTTGGGGTAGTTTTATGATTTTTTTTGGGGATTTTGGAGATTTATTGAGCTTTGAATTGATGCAAATGGTGAAAGAAATGCTCAAGGGCAGAAGAAAGAGGGAGAGCTCGGCCAAGTGAGTGAGGGATTTGTGAAGGCTTGTGTGGATTGTTCTAGCAAGAATTGCAATAAATGCACACATAAATGCAAATGCATGCACATGCCACCTCTTCACTCATTTCTTTAAAACATTAAATCCTTTTCACACAAGAATATCTAGATATGATAAAGAGGTTTTGTTTTACTCAAACTTGATTTATTTGAAAATATTCCAATTCTGGAGAAATTTCCCAAAATGTAAATACCACATTAAAATAATATTAAAATAGGGAAAAAACTATTGAACCAAAACGTCCCATACCCCCAAAGCTTGCGCACTAGCTTTATTTTAGCTAAACTAGGTGCTGGCAAGTCTGTATGGACGTTTGATCACAGTCGGGTTAAAACGGAAAATACCGACAATTTTACCCTAAAACGGAAAAATTCGCATAACGAATTCTAAAACGTTACAATTTTAATTCATTAAAAATTAATTTCAATTTTTCTGATGGATTATTCCATCATTTTTTCCCGAGCAAGACTCTTGAGGAATTTTTATTCCTTCATCATTAGAGTTGACAGATGTCACTCTGTCACAGAGCACTGCTCTCAAGGGGAGATTTACTCCTCTGCCCGAGGGGTTCTCATTGAATGGGAATCAATTGAGGATTTCCTCATTTTAATGACAGTCTCATCAAATGATGAGACTGTTTTATTAATGATGCAATGTCATATGGATTATGTGGGTCCCCTTTGGTCCTTTTTCACTGCATTGCAGTGTGGTACAGATTTAAAGTACCTAATGACAGAACTTAATTTGTAGCATTAGCGGCTGAAAATTTGTTCTTTTCCGCGCAGGTACTATGTCTTTCGACACTTCCTTCCCTTTCGTCCGCTCAGAAGGAGGATTCCCCGAAGCGCCCGTAGACCGAGTGGTTCTTGCGCTGATCAAAGACCATGACCCGGAGCACAAGAATCTTCATTTATAGGGAACATGGTATAATCAGATCATCATGGGTCGGCGCAGCTTCTCTTGCGCAACACCTTCAAAGGCCATCTCGGCGATTCATTATGCTGACGTACCCCAGGTGAACTATGCCGTGGAGGTGGTTAATTGGACTTCAGAAGGTTGTCTTCAGCCTTCTATGGCTGCAATACCTGTACAACCGCCGATGGCTTTGGACATTCTAGGGCGGCGTTTATGCCAGGGTGAGTCGTGCCCTTAGGGATAGCCATACAACATAGGTCTGACTCCCCGTCACTCAGCTGGATATCTACAGTGGGCCCGATACATCTTATCGGCAAAGAAGTCAGAGCTGCTGAAGCTTGGGTTGTACCCCACGATCTATGCTTCCCTGTTTCAATATTCCTCACCTCCAGCCTGGTGGGTCAAAGCCTTTTTGGAACAGTAGAACGTTCCAACTCATACCTTTCTTATGCTAGATCGGGAAGTTTCCATCTCTTTGGAAGAGTTTGCGGATATCTCCGGCTTGCCTGTTAGAGGGGAGCATTATGAGGAGATCTTGCCCCCTGATGAGTATATTTTCGCTACCCGACTGGTGATGACGGGTCTAAACCCATATAATGCCATTCATCACCGATTCCCCAGCTTGATCAAGGTGCTAAACATTTACGAGGGCCTATTTCTTGAATCTGGAAGCCAAGGGGTTAGCTTTGCGGACTTCATCGCCCGTTTTTTTTGCCCAGAAGTTTTATCGCTATAAGGTGAAAAGTTTGCCAAACTTGATGATCCTTTCGGCTTTGGCTTGGATTGCCGGCCAATATTGGAAGCCGATCAAAAGGGTTTCTTTCTTCTAAACGTCACGATCGTCCCCTTTTCAGAAATTGCCGCTTCGGGCATCGATGAGGAAGCGTTCTTTTTAGGGTTCCTCGGTTTGTGGTTAAGCCAGTTCGCGCTTCCCATGCACCCTCGCTACATGAGACCGTCTGTCTTCTACCCAGCTCATCAGATGGTTGAAGGAAGACAAGTTGCTGTTGGAATTGTCGGGCTGGCTCATTTGTATCACGGCCTTAGTTCGGCGGCCGACACTACTCAGCTGGGGGTGCAGCCCGTGAACTTCTCGATGCATTATTTTACCTCATGTCTTGAATTGCATGTGCTCGGTGCTTTTGGAATGCACAAGCGGCCTTATTTCTATGAAACCTGTAATTTTCCACGGATTATGCGGCTGGTCAATGCTTCCATCGTGGAGCCAAGTTAGCGAGAGGCTCGGGGTGTAATTATTCGCCCACGTACCGTCGGGGACGGCATGACCTTTGTTGATAAGGTTACGACCATTGGTAAGGAATCCGCTAAGACGGTGCAGCCGTTGTGGGACACCTTTAAGGATGGAGCTTCTACCTTAAAAGCTCGGGAGATTCTCCATTTGTACTCGATCAGGCCGAGATACTTGGTGTTCAGGCAGAACGACTCTGCTTTGTTCATGAGATATAACCCCCACCATTTTGTCCAGCAATCAAGTTATAATCAGGGCGTCCCGCTCGAGGCATTCTTGGCAGAACCGGTTTATACTGAGGAGGGTATCCGGAGCGCTTTGCACCACTTCATGCGCCTAAACACAGGGTCCAGTTTCTTCATTAGTGAGCTAAGTTGTGTTCCGAAGGCCCTGAACGTATACGTGGTGTGGTATCAATACGCGATGGGTGCCGTCATCAGGGAGGAAAAGAAGTTGTTGCTCGACCGTAAGGGTGCTCCCCCGCCGGTAATCCGTCCATCCCTTTGAAGCAACGGACTATCGTTCGTCCTCCTTTGAGAGTGGTTGCTGCGGTCGAGGTCCCGCATGATAGGCATGAGCTATCGATATCCTATGCTCCCGTAAAGCGGTGACTGTGGCGTCCTCCGAGTCTGCCGTGTGTTCAGATATCGGGACTTGTCGTCCCAAGGTGCCCACCAAGAGTAAGCTTGTGCTAGCGGCGACCGGTACTCGCTCGCAGAAGAAGAAGAAGAAATCTATTCTTCCTGCAGACGTTATATTTGGCCAGGAGCCTTATGCTCCTTATAGCGAGGGCCTGAGCGAATATGGGACCAACGATGGTCTATTCATGTCACCAGGTGATACTGATCTGGAGGCTGCCATCGCAGCTTCTGAGCGTCTAGCTAGCCACAAAGCAGGACTGATCATCCTTGCTGAGTCAGGTAATCTTCAGTCGCATCTTTTTGCTGTTATGTTTTTGTTATCATGTTTTGAATGACACTCCTTCTTTAACAGACATTTCCACTGAAGAGGCTCTCGCGGCTTCCCTCAAGACTTTTGAGGAGGAAGAGAGGCTTCGTGCTTCATTGGGCATTGGTATATTTCGGCTTATTATACATTCATTCCCCTTTCTTATGGGTAATCTGACCCCTTTTTCATCTTATCGCAGGGACTACCTCGACCCAGGTCATCCCCAGTACAGTGCCAATCTCGCAGGGTGATGCGAAGATGCTTCCAGGGCCAGCTATCGAAGTCCCAGCTTCCTCAGCATTGCCAAAAGAGGCTTTACTTAAGCAACCGATGACAGACGCCATAACGGCTCCAGAGGTAGCTCCTGGCGTGGACGATGATGTCTCCTTGATGGAGGTCCTAAGAAGATCGGCTCTCACGGCCCAGGTGGAAAGGAAGCGCAGGAGGCGTGCAGCAAAAGAACGTAACGCCGCCTTGGCTGTAGGTGCAAGCTCGAGCGCTGCTATCCCTGTCCCTTCTTATTCAGAGGGTGCTCCTGTCACCCTGTCTACCGCTCATAGGCAGGCGGTACGTGCAGCTCGGGAAGCAATTGAAAGGCCGACCCAAGGTAACGTAACACTGAGTCTTTTTGCCAAAGTTTTAATCTTTAGATTCTCATATATCCTATCCTGCAGGGCCGAGTCTCGATGAGGAAGTGGTAGGTGAGACGCCAGCAACCATTGAGCCTGAAGTGACCACTCTTTCTCAAGAGTCTGGAACTGCCCCAATTGCTACTCTTTCCCCTTGCAGTTCCTTGCCGTTGCCGGGCGCTGCGAGTATCACGACGGTTCTCATGGAGTCGGGGGATGAAGCTACGGGCGTCGAAACCATTCTGATAGAGGAGGGTGAAGCAGTCGCTGCACCCAGTGACACCCTTGTCGCGGTTTCGACCGGCGACTCACCAGGTAGATTTTGGGTCATTACTTTCCTTTTCATTCTGCAATCCCTTTCAATCTCTTCTGGCAATATTTCTCCCATTTCTAATGCAGGTGTGGTGAACGTTGAGGTTGTGCCACCCGAGGAAGCATCACCAGTTGCTGCTTTGACGGTGGTCGCCCCTTTGCCTTCTCTCGTGTCCTCCCAAATACTGGAAGGTATGGGTCTGTGGCTTATCGGTTTCATTGTAGGCAATATACTTTATGTACTGACATTGCATTGTTGCACCCTTGCAGGAGTCCTTTTTAATCATCTGTATCAGGTGTCGCACCCACATTTCTCCTTCCAGTTGGAGATTGCTTCATCTAGTGGTGTTAGTGAGTACAGCCTCTAGCTAATATCTTCTCCTTTCTTTTACGGCCAGCCAATTTGTTGCTAATTCTTCTTTGCCTTGACTGCAGCCCTACGGATTGAAGGAGGGAACAAAAGAATAATCATGCCACCGGAACTTCCGACTTTGCCACATGTCGCAGCCGGTATAGTATACTCTTTTGTTCATGTATTTTCCTTTATCTCTTAAGCCGACATCTGATTATGATTTATTTTGCAGCGGTCACACCGACTCCAGCTCCGTTCGAGTCTCGCATTATAATGCCGGCAGGGCCTTTTTCCAGACGTTCATCTTCAAAAGGCGCTGTGACATGTCTGCGTATGTTGAGCGATTACATCGAGGAGCTTGACGCGGAGTCCCCTACATTCGCTGCAGATTTTGCTACCGAAGTTAATCCATTGCTGGCGACGCTTGTGAACTTCTATAACAAAGGCATTGTTAAGTCCTGGGTTAACCACTGCAGGAAGATTGAGGCCCGCCTGCATGAGCTTGAGCTTAGGCGTCCTGCTCCTGAAATTCAGGCTTTGAACTCCCAGCGGGCTACGTGGGTTGAGCAGAGCGTTTCCTTCCTCTGCCATTTCGAACAAGAAGCGACCTTGAGGCGGAATGAATGCGAGAAGGCTTCGGATGAATCTGCCCGGCTGCGCGCCCAAGTTAAAACGAATCCCGCGCAACTGAGAGTTGCTTTTGAGACCTTGCAGCAATGTATCTCGGACGGGCTTGTATTGAGGCGGAAGCTCGACTTTATTGAGCGGGTTACGCAGAGTCGCGAAGCTGCCCAACGGGAAATTGATGAAAAGATTTCATCATGCTTGCAGCAAAAAGGGCTCGAATTGAAGCGGAGCTGGCCGCGGCGGTTGATCACGAGAAGGCACTAAAAGGAGTGCGCAAGCAACTTGCTGATTTATTGAAAACGCCTCCTTCTCGGTAGTTGTTTTGTATAGATTGAACACTTGTAATCTTTAAATAATATGTATCCATTTTTTATTCTTTCATATAATTCAACTTGTACTCCATTGAATTCATGAATAAAAGATACACATTTTCTGTTCTATTGTTGCTTTTTTCTCTGCGCCGTGTCATTGCCATGTGGTTTTAGCAAGTGTAGCGTGTAGATAGTAAGTGACGGTCCATCTTGGACTCATTGCAGGGTAACGATGGCTTACGAAGCAGGTTCAAATCTTCTGCCTAAGGCTTTTCAACTTTATGAACCGTGAGGGTCTCATAAAGGGTTTTCTCGCTACGAATCGAGAGGATCTCGTAGGTGTATTTTCTCCTTAGGAATCGTGAGGATTCCTAAGTGTGCTTTCTCTTGAGAGTCGTAAGGATCTCACAAGAGAATTTTCCCTCTTACAAGTCGAGAGGACTTGTAGGTGGTTGTTTCCCTCCTTATCGAGATTCGACTTTGAAGAGTGTGGTCCGTGAATAGTATGCAAGAGTCCATTTTGGACCAACTTGCAGGGCTCCAATGCTTAGGAAATAGGTCCTTATCCCCATTGCTTAAAGCTTTTCCCTACGAATCGAGACGAATCGAGAAATTCTCGCAAGAATGTCCTAACGTCACAGTTAACCTCTGCTCTTTACGACAGAGGTCCGTTAGGGTCTGTGGTACTAGGGTTTTGTCCGTCGTACCGTCACGTTGGCTGATGTATTCCTCGATAGGCAATCTTGCTGTTCGAGTAGCCTTGCGACTGTCGTGTCTCTGATCCCTTCGGAGGCTGGACAAGATGTCTTCAAGCAATCTTCCTAGGCAGTTTGACCGTCGGAAGAGCAAGAGTTAGGAATTTTGCCATGCCGCTTTTTAGTTGAGGTTAGGCTTAGTTTGAGGAGCCCCGATGAGTCATAACCACTCCGAGCTGGTATGGGATGATCTCCGATAGTCTTTCAGGTTTTATATGAGTTGCCGTCAAGACCCTGAAGCTAGGAATTTGGCCTTTGCTTCGTTTGCTGGCATTGCGTCTGCTGTATCGAGACGAATGTCGCGGTTGTCTCTAGGTTGTTGGTGAACCGTCGAGACTTGGAACTAGGAATTTTGCCATGGCTCCGTTGTTTGATTATCGCGTCTGAATCCTGCTGGAGGAAGAACGCTGGGGTGACATCTCGTCTGCTGTATTGAGACGGGCGTCGAGGTGGTCTCTAGGTTGTTGGTGAACCGTCGAGACTTGGAACTAAGGATTTTGCCGTGGCTCCATTGTTTGATTGTCGCGTCTGAATCATGCTGGAGGAAGAACGTTGGGGTGACATCTCGTCTGCTGTATCGAGACGGGCGTCGAGGAGGTCTTTAGGCTGTTGGTGAACCGTCGAGATTTGGAACTAGGGACTTTGCCATGGCTCCGTTGTTTTGACCCTGGGTTGACACTGCGTCTGCTGTAATGAGACGAATGCTGAGGTGGAGCTAGGATTTTGCTATCACTCCGCTTTGTTTCGACCATGAAGTCTTTCGTTGACGTTGCATCTGTAGTATCCTGCTGGGCTGCGAAGGAACGCCGTTGTTGACATTGTGTCTGGTGTAACGAGATGAATGCTGAGGTGGAACTGGGATTTTGCCGTCACTCCGCTTTGCTTCGACCGTGAGGTCTTTCGTTGACGTTGCATCTGCATCCTGCTGGACTGCGAAGGAACGCCGTTGTTGACATTGCGTCTGGTGTAACGAGATGAATGCTTAGGTGGAGCTGGGATTTTTCCATCACTCCGCTTTGTTTTGACTATGGGGTCTTTCGTTGACGTTGCATCTACATCCTGCTGGACTGCGAAGGAACGCCATTGTTGGTCTTCTGGGCTATAAATATTGTCGTTAAGATTTGGACCTATTGATTATGCCATGGCTCCGTTTCGTTGTGTCGCTTCCGTGCCCTGCTGGCATAAGAAGGAACGCTATTGTGGTTCTCCAGGCTGTAGATGTGGCCGTCGAGACTTGGCTTTCTTTTTTATGGAGCCTGATGGGAAAGTATGGTTCCCTTTTTGTTTGTGCCCCTGGATTGTATACATGGATCGATGTGATCTTACCTGTAGGGCAAAAACTTTCATTATATATATATATATTTTTTCCGCGATGGTCTACCTTTTCAGCTTTTATATCGCGAAAGTCGTGATTGCCCAATCATTTCAGCTATTTTTCGCGGTGCCCAATCATTTCAGCTATTTGTTTTATTTACTCGGTGCTTTTTATTGCGAGTTGCCCAACCATTTCGACTATTTCATATGCATATATTTTACTTGCTAATTTTGTTGCAAGTTGCCCCATCATTTCAGCTATTTCATATGCATTTGTGGATTACTGGCTTTTCGCTGCGAATTTGGGATTTGATACCGATTTAGGCATCAGCATCGCTATAACTAGGATATTGCCAGGAATGAATCATCATTTGCCTCTGTCGATGTTGAACAAAGGTGGCTTAGCGAACAGGGTTAGGATCCTGTAGACTAAGGTTTTGACTTTATGAGCCGTAAGGGTCTCATAAAGTTATTTCTCCCTGTGAGTCGTGAGGATCTCATAAGTGCGTTTTCTCCTTAAGAATCATGAGGATTCCCAAGTGTATGGTCTCTTATAAGTCGTAAGGATCTTACAAGAGTGTTTTCTCCTTATAAGTCGAGAGGACTTACAAGTGTCGTTCGCTGTGCGAGCATATCCCCAGTCTCTGGTGGGACTTTGTTAGGGAAATGTTTATTCGCACCCATGGATTGTATACAAGGGTCGATATCGAGACGCTTATAGGGCAGAATTGGAGGTTGTGATGGCTTAAGAATAGGTTCAGATCCCTGTAACTTAAGGCTTTTGAACCCTGTGAACCGTGAGGGTCTCAAAGGGGAATTCTCCTTACGAGTCGTGAGAAACTCGTAAGTATAATTTCTCCTTAGGAATCGTGGAGACCCCTAAGTGTGAGTCGTAAGGATCTCACGCAGGTGGTTTCTCCCTTCAGGGTCGAGAGGACCTTGCAAGTGTCTTTTGACGAGATAGCGCCCTTTCGGGTTTTCACAACACTCGCCGGTAGCCCTGCTGTTTTTACTCATAGAGCCCTTTCGGGTTTTCATCCGTGCCCATCTCGCTTATGGTCATACCTTTTTTTCCCGCCTTGGGATGCTGCGATCCATAGTAGCTTATAGACATCTCGGTCAACAGCCAGTTTTAGGACATAGTGGTCCATCGTTAGTTTAAGGACGTTTCGGTCCGTTGCTAGTTTTAGGACCTAGTGGTCCACCGTTGCTGTATTTGAGGCGAATTTCTAGTTTACAGACTTTTTGGTCCAGGGGCTTTTTCTATGAATGAGCACGATGCCCCCGGCATGTCCATCTTTTTCGGATCATGTGGTTGTGGCGGGTTCATCTTTCAGTTTTCTGACAGCGTGAATTTGCCCAGTTGGTATTGGTCATCAATCCATCCTTTGAAGATGAAGCAATCTTCGATTGGATGGCTTACTGCTTGGTGGTAAGGGCAGTAATTAGGATTGTTGACATCACCTGGCTGCAACAGACGTTTTGGATCCGGCAGATTGATGAGTCTGTTGTGCACTGCCAGCTTGAACAGTCTCCTCATTTTATCCCGGGAAAACGAGTAAGGACGTCTCAGTCTCTCCTCGAGGGATGGGCATGGACGCACGTTGTTTTGGTGAACAACCGGCTTTAAGTTGCTCGGCTGTTGTTGAGTATTGGTGACGAAGGTTGCTTTCCCTTTCCCTTTTTCATTTCGAGATTCCAGCTTCGAAGGAGATGGTCTATGTTGGATATATGTATGCCCTGGAGGCCATTATATGATAGTGGATGTCTTTATACATGTATATATATATTCAGTGTACATTCTTGCTCGACATGATAGTATGCTATCTGGTTCTTCTTTATCTGACATGTTGATTTGATCATGCTTTTATTCATTCACACATGTTGATAAAGCCCTAAGGATATAGGCTTGAATACTGTGTTATGATGGAGATCATACTAGTAGGACATCTATAGTTTATAAGCATATCCTGAAATGTCCCTAGTCGTAGGTGTGTCGAGACGGGGTATCGATATACCAGAGTAAACTAGCGTATATGATACTAGACCCATATGATGGGCGATGGATGTTCCCACATTCATCAATGTTTGACATTGAGATCGTATGCGGGTGCTCAGTGGTGACTGGGTATACTGGACGGACTCACCAAGAACTCCTATATGGAATTATATCTATCGTCGGATAGCAGTTCTCAGGTGAAACTGGTGCAGGTTAGTCTGTAGACCCGAGATCGTCATAGAGTCTTGTGTGTTCTCCCACTGTACTTTGATTACCACCCTACCACGGCTCTACTGAGTCGTGCAAACAGGTGGCCGTTGGGTACAGTCCCGAGACACACAAAGGCAATGAGCGATAGGAGGAGTTTCGTCTCCCGGTATTGGGGGTTGATGCTGTGCTGTGCTCGACTGGCTATATCAGTAAGTCCCTGTCCAGGGCAGCTGAGATTTGCTGATAAGTGTTATCAGTAGTTTCTCGATCTGTTATAGACCATTCATCGGCACGACTTATTGAGTTATTGGGGTCGACGTTACCATCCCTAGACTCGATATGCAGCATATCTGACGAAGAGACCGGACTGTACGGTAGTATTGCTGGTTGGCTCGACGGGAGTTGTAACAGGTTCACTTGTTTTCTTCTGATCGCTCAATACCCGGGTGGCTGTTACGTTTAGCTGACCGATTGCGGCTTGTAGGTATTTGATATGATCATTACATGCTGCCGGCGTATTGACGAGTCTTAGAGTCCCACAATGAAGTTTCCTGGCTCAGGCGAAAAGATGTGGTGTGCATATGAGATATGCGCGGGGACCCGATTAAATACGGATATGTGATACCGTATATTAATCGGGCATTTTCTATTGGTCGGGTCGTATATGATATGACCGGTTTGCAAAATCAAGTGTTGATTTAACAAATGACTTTTAGATTAATTCTTTAATCAAACTCTTTTTTCTATTTTTGTATGCATGCATGTATGCACATGATGATGTGCATGGATACATACATTCATACATAGTATTATGGTTGTTGATACAAGTTTGGTGGCAATGCAAGACTTACATTGTAGAATTATCTATTTATTTTTCATTTTGTAAAAAGGAAAGGATAATTCACAAGAGGTTAATGCTTATCATCTTTGACCATGCTTCAACCACTTATTAACCTTGAGTTAATTATCCTTTTACCTTTAACTCATTTTGAAAAAGATCTAGATGATTCTAACCATGGTTGAAGTGAGAAAGGATTAAATATATATTATTCTTTTCTCATTTCAATTTATTATTCACTCTCATTTTCCTTTTCCTTTTGTGAGAAAAAGCTTGGCCATCATCTTCTTCTTCCTCTCTTGATAATTTCCTTTAAGTGAGGTTGATAAAAGAAAGAGTTTTGATCAAAGAATACAAACCACATCATCATACTACACACATCTAGCCGGTTTGTGTAGGGTGTTTGCTCTACTTCATTGATATATCGAGTAAAGCAAGAAGCTTTGGGCAAAGAAGCTTCGGGTGGATCGTCGTGGACTTAGAAGACCTCAAGCGAACCTTTTTCCAACCCTCAAGTAGCCAAGGAGTCTAGCGTAAGGAGCAACAAAGGTTGTACTCTCAAAACCCTAGCCTTTATTACTTGTGATGTTGTCTTTGTAATGAAACCCTAATTTTCTAGTGATGATTCTTTGTATGTTCACTTAGCACCTTAAAAATTTGATTTTGAGACATGTGATACTTCCAAACCCTTCATGAGGTGCTAGGTAGACCTAACAGTCTATGACCCATCTGATCCATTTGGGCTAGCTTATCAATCACGGCCTGGAAAGTAGCTGGCTTGAAGAACATCATGAATTGAGAAATGGTCGCCTGCGGATCAAGAGTACCCACGAACATGCCTACCGCAGGCGTTTCTTCGATGCGCTATTCGCACTTCGACCATAGATTCCGCCACCATATTGCATACCGAACCCAAGTTTCTCCCGGTTTCACCCTGGCATTGATTAGTGCTGTGATTGGGGTACGTTCGCTAGCGCTCGCAAAACGTTAGGTGAACAGCAATTCTATCTCTGTAAAAGTTTTGACGGAGTCGTTAGGCAGCTCCGAATACCACTCAAAGGCCGTTTCCTCCAAGCTGCCGACGAACTGACGAAGTAACAATTTGTCGTCACCTCCGGTATTGCCGCAAAGAGCCCTGAACTGAGCGACATGTTGATGGGGATTGCCTGTCCCCTTGTATACGTGAAACTTAGGAATCGTGTATCCTGGCGGATACTTGATCTGATCGTACCATCCTGGATATGGTCGCCCAGTTCTGATGACTTGGCTAGTTGCTTCATTTATTTGATGAGCCCGTATTTGTTGAGCTATATAATCATCCAGGGCAGCTTTTGAGATGGTCTTCTTGTTTTCCCCAATCAGAGCAAAACTCTGTTTTGAATTTCAAAATTCAAAAATTGAAGCAACGCTTCAGATCCCGTGCGCTGCGCGCTGCATACCACGTGTCAAAAGCAGACACGCCAGCGCTAGGAGCGCTGCGCTCTAGGCAGCGCACCCCCAATCAGAGCAAAACTCTGTTTCAAAATTCAAAATTTAAAAGTTGAAGCAACGCTTCGGATCCAACGCTCTGTGCTGCGCGCCACGTGTCAAACACAGGTGAGCTAGCGTAGTTGCGCTGCGTGCCAGGTGTCAAACACGAGTGCGCTAGCGCAGTTGCGCTACGCTATGCGTGTCGAACGTAGGTGCGCTAGCGCAAGGTGCACCAGCGCTGGAATTAAAAATTCCCCCACCGTCAGATCAAAAGATCTACTAATAATAAATTATTAATTAATCAGAACTAAAATTCTGTTATGGAAAGATTTTTCAATCTTATTAAAACAAGAAGATTATCTTCTGTAAAACAGAAGACTTAGGATCAAAGATCCAACGGTTGGAAAGATTCCAAATCAATCAGAGAAAGATCTCTTAAAACCGATTTAACAAATCATTTGGCCCTATATAAAGGACCCTAGACTTCAAATCTAAGAGAGACAGAGGAGAGAGATATAGAGAATACAGAAGAAAAGAGAGAAAAACCCTCTGCAAAAAAGAGCAAGCTCTTAAGAAAAGAAGAAGATTTTTCTTCATATTCAAGGTAAAAAAAGAATCATGTTCTTGAAAAACAGAGATGAAATCATCTCATAAAAAGAAGAACCCTCTTCTAAAGAGATCATAGATCTGAAAAAAGATCAAGGTCTTTGATGATAAGAAAAAAGATCAAAAGATCTAATTATAAAAAAATAAAAGACGTATTTTTACTTCGTCCACAGATCTTTGATCTATAAAGGCAGAGCCTTTTATCAAAACAAGAACTTTTGTTCTTGGATCTTGAGGCAAAGCCTCCTTAGAAAAACATAAAAGTTGTTCTGTGATCTTAAAATTGATCAGATGCGCTTTGCGCTATTGGAAAGTGTAGGGTTGCTATGCACGCGCACAAGGGTCTACGAGGCATCAACCATGCCCGATTAAAATTTTAGCCGTGCCGAACAACCCAAAGCCATCTTTAAACTAGGGTTTAGGCGAAAACTAACATGTTAAACAGTTTAACACTAAGTGAGAGGGATTACAACCTTTGTAGATCTGGTCCTTCACTTCTTAAGCTCCGTGTTGAAGTCCCTTCGCTGCGATCATCGTGTTCCGAACTCTCGAGAGGTTCCACGAAGAGAAAGATGCAGTCTTGCTTCCCTTTGATACAAAGATGATTTACCTTGAAGTTTCGTTAACACAAGCTAACACTAATAATATAAAGTGAACACTCTCATCTAAAGGGCAAGGATAGATGAGAATGATGAAGTAGAATTTTTGCTCTCTTTTATTATCTTTTTCTCACTCATTTATCATCACAAAATCAAATCAAGAAAGCTTTTCCATGAAAAGAGAAGGAAGAAGAAGATGGAATCCTTTTGTGATGAATAATGAATAACTCATTAGTGAGGTTAGAAATGCAACCATAGTTAAGAATGAATCCTTAACCCTTGTAGAGAAACAACCATGGTCAAGGGTTTGGGTTTGGTTAAGCAAATATCTTCACAAAATATCTTACACAAAACAAAACATAACCTTCTAGAAACTTCTAGAAGAGCTTAACCCTAATCAAACCCTAACCATGTTTAATCTCCACTAATCATGTTGCATTAATAACCATATCATGTTACAATATTATATATCACATATATAATATTTATTGTAACAAAATAAAATAATACAATTAATATATATCGCATATATATCAATGTATTACCCGAGCGAGAAAAAGAATATTTTAGTGAGCTAATATTAGTTAATGTAATTTAATATATCATATATATTATTTTACATTAAATTATCGAATCAACACTTGATCCGACAATCCGGCTATATCGCATATAACCGACTAATATTTATCAACACTTGATCCGATGACCCGGCTGATATCAAATATCGCGAGAATAGAATACAGTATCTCATATCGTATTATCCTCGATCCCGCACATATCACATATGTGCTCCTACTCCGTTTTGCCTGAGCCAAGAAACCTCTGTGTAGGACTCTAAAGAATCGTCAATACGCCGGCAGTAGGTGATGATCATATCAAACACCCACAAGCTGCAAGCGGTAAGCTAAACGTAACAGCCATCCAGATATGGAGCGCTCAGAAGATCAACAAGCAAGCCTGTACATTCTCCTGTGAATCCAATCAGTAACACTCCCGTACAGTCCGGTCTCGTCGTCTGATATGTCGCATATCTCGCCTAGGGGTGGTATACGTCAGACCCCAATAGCTTGATAAGTCGTTTCGATATGAGGTCTATAACAGTTCGAGAAACTACTGATAACACTTACCAGTAAATCTCAGCAACCCTGGCCAGAGATTTCCGGTTATAGCCAATCGAACACAGCACAACATCAACTCCCTATACCGGGAGAGACGAATCCCCTCCTATCGCTCATTGCCTCCATGTGATTCGGGACTGTACCCAAAAGCCACCTTTTTACACGCCCTCTTGGACATGGTATGATGGAAATCAAAGCACAGTAGGAATCACACAAGACTCTATGACGATCTCGGGTCAACAGACTACTCTGTACCAGTGTCACCGGAGAACTGCCATCTGACGTGAGGTATAATACCATCTGGGAGTTCTCGGCGAGTCCGTCCAGTGTACCCAGTCTCTACTGAGCACCCGTACACCATCCTTGATGTCAAACACCGATGGATATGGGATCATCCATCGCCCATCATATGGGTCAAGATGCGTATACGCTAGTCTACTCTGGTGTATCGATGCCCTGTCTCGATACAACCTCGACTAGGAACTGTTATAGGATGTACCCGTCGACTACCGTGGCCCCACTAGTATGATCTCATCATAGTCCCAGTAGTCGAGTACATATCCTAAGGGCTTTATCAACATGTAACATAGAGACAATCAGAGTACATGTTAAGATAAAGTACAACCAGATAGCATACTATCATGTCAAGCAAGAAAGTCCTCCGTATATATGTCCAAGCATCCATTACAATATACATCATATGTAAAGTAATGGCCTCTAGGGCATATATATAGCTAACAATCTCCTACTTGCACTAGGGCCATCTGTTGTGGTATCACATACCCAACAATTAGCTGCGGTTGAAGTATCTCATACTCAACCATCCCATAAAAGTCTCTACTGGGAAAATGGCCTTTGTGAGTGGATCCGCGCTGTTGTCCTCTGTGTCTACTCTCCTAACCTCGATCTCCCTGGAGATCAACCATCTCCATGATTATGTGATACTGCCTGAGAATTATATCTGGATTTCTGATGGGACGGTAGTTCCTTGGCATAAGCCACAACTCCATTGTCACACAATGGTAGGAACGAAGTTCATCTCATGAACTTATATATATCCAGACTGCCTCTTTGGTAGCATCCTTGGTAACGATGTATCTTGCCTTTAATCGTCTAGTATGTCATGGTATCTAGCTTGGAACTCTTCCAACATACCGTCCCTTCACTGAGGGTAAAGACAATGCCTGCGACTGACATTCAGTCGTCCTTATCACCCTGGAACCTTTCCAGTGATTCTCCCCAGGATCGATTGATACCATCTCACTACAACTAGTGAGTATCCTAACATCCAATTAGATCTATCTCATAGATCCAAAACCCAGGATTTATGAGATATCACTTTGATCCTATATGGAGAATCCTTGTGAGAAGCGGAGATTGACCGAGCGTAGCATAGGAAACTCCTTCCTATCAAGAGTATGTCATCCACGTACTCTACGAGGATCACCACCATACTCTCTACTACCTTTTTGTATATACAAGGTTCATCTACCATTTTGATGAAGTCAAACTCTTTGACCACCACATCAAAACAGATGTTCCAACTCCGCGATGCCTGCTTTATCCTTTAAAGCATCTTGCACACGTTTCCGCTGCTCCCATTGTCTACGAAGCCCTCTGGCTGTGTACTTATAGACGCTATCTTCTAAAATATCATTTAGAAAAGCAGTCATGACACCTAACCACCAGATATCGTAGTCATGGTATGTAGCCGTGGCAAGTAGGATCTGGATGGACTTAAGCATAGCTTTGAAAGTCTCAACTTTTCTATGTACACCAAGTAATCTTCTCAAGATATACTTGCTCCTGATGGGGATTTAACCCTTCAGATAAAACAACCAAAGTCCATACTTTGTTGGTGTATAAGGATTCCATCTCAGATCAATAAGCATCCAGTCATTCTTACAGAGTCTCACTCCTGATGGCCAGCTCAAAACTAGTTGGGTCATCATCTCATGATGCAATCCTCGCTCCCACTGTCATAGAGAAACCGAAGTATCTCTCAGGTAGGTGAGGAACCCTACTAGATCAGCGGAGAGGCTGAGGTTCGTTGGAAACTATTGAATCCTTTTGTTCTAGCAAATCACCTGCTGTAGTTTGTATAGCTGGAACTCCTTCCAGTTCTACCTCATGACCAATAATTTCTTCACAAGAAATTCCCTTTCACAAAGGTGGCATGCTGAGAAACAAAACATTTTTGTTCCTCGGTTTGGTAGAAGAAATTCCCTTGCGTATGCTTGGGATATCCAACAAACTTCCACAGATCTGACTTTTCCTCGGGCTTGTCCGGATTTTGCTTTTTAGACATAGGTCGGATAACCCCAAATCTTAATAAATTTAAGATATGGGCTCTTCCCTTTCCATATCACATATGAAGTGGTAAGAAACTAATTTGATTGGAACCCTTATTCAATAGGTATGCAGCTTCACAAGTGCATAACTCCCAAAAGGAAATAGGAAACTCAGTAGTACTCATCATAGAGCGCACCATATCAAATAGGGTGTGATTGCTCCGTCCCGATACACCGTCGTGCTGTGGTGTATACGGAGGAGTAATGCTGAGAGAGAATCTCATTCTCCTTTAGAATAGTCCAGAAATTCCGTGCTCAAGTATTCTCCTCCTTGATCTCATCAAAGGACATAATACATTTACCCGTTTTTGGTTCTCTACTTCTAACTTATATTCCGTGAATATCTCAAAAGCTTCGGACTTGTGTTTCAACAGGAACATATGTCTGAATCTTGAGAGATCATCAGAGAATGTAATGAAGTACAAAGAACCGGTCTTGGCATGTGTAGACAGGGGACCATCATACATCAGCATGTATCAATCCCAAGAGTTCACTAACTCTTTCTCTGTTTCCAATAAACGGACCTGTGGTCATCTTATCTCTGTGACATGACCGGCAAGTTTCACAAGATGTAAATTGAAACTAATTTAAATATGCATCTTTATGTAACTTCAGCTAGTCGGGTCGCATTGATATGACCTAGTCTACAATGCCTCAGGAAGGATTCGTTTATTTCTGAACTCTTCCTCTCGTGTGTGTTCTGTATACTAAGAACTGTAGTTTGATTTAAAACGTCAATACTTTTAGATAACGTGCCTGAACCGATCAACTCTTGATATAGGAAATGTTCAAAACATTATCCAACGATACAAAATTATATCCTTTCTTTACTAATAAAGAGAGTGATATGATGTTGTATATCAGGTTCGGTATCTAATAACATTCGTTCAGAATCAATGTATTCTGGTAATACAGGGTGATAGTGACCAACAGACTTGGTTGCAACTCTTGCACCGTTTCTATCTCATGAAACTTATCACCCGTTCTCAGTCCTCTACCTTTCAGTAGCCCATGTAACAAATTGCATATGTGGGATCCTGATCCGGTATCACATATCCAGGACGTCAAGGATATTGAGAAACAGTTCTCTGTAATGAATATACCCGAAGAAGATGCATCAGCATGCATTTTCTTCGTTTGGGCGGCACGGGAATTCTGGTAATCCCCTATTTCCTGCTCTGTCTTATAACAATTATAAGTTGGAGCGGGACCAACGTTCTCCGGCTCAGTATAACAAGTAGGTTCGGTCAATACATCCGTATTATTATCTTGATTAAGGCGTGATATGGTCGCTACCTGGAGAGAGAGAGAAGAAAACACTCAGCTTATGCTCTTGCAAGATTAGATTGGTTATCTTATATATCTAATCAGGATGTCTCCCACTGTTTTAGTCAAATCTTCCTTCAAACCCTAAAAGGAAAGACTACCCGGAATTAATTACACGCTACAAGTTCGCTAATCTTTCAACCAGGCAAGTGTCGGTACTTTGAAGGAGGTCCCCCGTGCTTTCGCACGAACCTAATTAAAGTAAACCTCGTTTTTCCAGGGGCGTAACCCCGTTAACACCTTTCTAGACACCTACTTGATCGGCTAATTGTAATGTGTAAAACTCTCCCAGGAGTAACTCTTACTCGCAGCGAGTATCGGGATCCAACTATCTCATAGAAGGTATGCAATCTCATTGCAAATTTCAACACTTGAAATTCCCAATAATATTTTGCCCCAAGCGATCTATGACCTTGACAAGGTCAACAAACCATAGACCGCAAGTCAAGTTCAACCCGTCATTTCCTGATTGAATTAAACCCACCCGCATGACCCTTGACAAGGTCAACAAAGTCGTACGACTATCCTAATCCAATCGCATCATATGCTCATGCAGATAAGCATAAATAGCTACCGCACACTACGCCTTGACAAGGTCAACAAACGCAGCACGAATACTATGAAGTACTTATCTGAAATGACGGAAGGCTACGACGGGTTTTTAAGAAAACCCTTTGCGTAATGAAATTGATATCGTTGTAGAATCGAGTGATGTTAAATGGAGTGTTTTTGAGGCTTTTCTAGTTTTGCTAAATGGGTCATTCCCGGTGAAGGGATCGTCGGCCCTTTCCTCATCGAATAAGGTGCAGGATATTTCACAAATACCACTATGCAAAGTAAGAACTATAGAAGCAATCAAAAGACAAACCGAGTTTGTAGCATCTGCTAGTTTCACTAAAGAGGTCACTCTCGGTGAAGGGATCTCGGCTCTTTCCTTATCGAATAAGGTGCTGGATGTTCTACAAGGAACACCGTTATGCAAAGCAAGAACTAGAGCTACCAGTTTTTAAACAAGTTTCTACAACATCTTAGGTTTCTTTTATTTCATTAATCTCATTAATGAAGTCCCATTTTATTATGCTTCACAAGCATCTCTTTTGAAACGAAATCTGCAATATAACATATATCTCATATATATAATATAAACATTCGACTCAGGCAGTAATATGATCTCATCACAGAACATTGCAGCAGAAGAAAATATATGAAATATTGGATATACTAGGACGTCCGTGTTTTAATACGAGCCTGTATAAAACACGGATTCCACGGTCGCGATGAATAGCCAAACCCACATCCCTAGACCCCTACGAGAGCGGCAAGCAACACTCCCAATTCTAGCGTTAGGAGACCCGGTCTCGACTCCTCGAGATGGTCTCCCACTGGACCCTAGAACCCGGTTACTTGTGCTCCCCGCCTTGGGTCTACCTAATGCGGAAAAGTAAATAATATACAATGGTGACATCATCCTCAGCCCGAAAGTGCCCCAATAAAAGAATATTACATACAAAAGAATTTTACATGAATGAAAAAGAAAAAAACTCTCATCTCACATAAAACCCCCGGCTATTCAAAACGCGACGATCCAATATAACATATCACAACAACACATAATATCTTATATCATCAACGTAAGAAAGTATGCATACACCGATCGTCGTTGATGTATAGTAACGAAAACCGGCAATACAACTACATACTACACTTACGGTCGCAGAAAAGAAAGTGTAAAACTACAACAGTTGGAATCCGCAACCTCCTTAGACATCGCATGCCTAACCAAATGAATTCCTTAGACATCGCATGCCTAACAATTATAAACCCCGCATTTTAGTCTCATTATCAAAAACTCTTTTCAATATCAAGTCGGGCAATTCAACAAGATTCCCGACATCCTGATCGAATGCTCGTCGCAAACTTTAGTAGACGGCCGCACCCCGGATGCCGTCGACGAAGTGCATTAAGGCGGAACACCGCTGCCGCGAGCAGCCGAACGGATGCTTTTGGCGACGGGGTTCTTCTACAGTCACTTGGTCGGGACTATGGGGCATGACTGTCTGTTAAGTTTACCCGGCGAGTATCCACGTACGTTACGTGATTGCGACGGACTTTTGATCACATCAAAATTCCGTGGCAACCGATCATCTGAGACTGAACTACTAGATTTATAATATTCAAATTAGTTATCTCATAACTACCTGTGGATTCCAAATATTGTATCACATTCCAGATAAAAAGACAGTGTTAAACTTTCCGATCGAATAATCAAACACCCAAGATTTCCCCAATATATCTCAACACTTAAAATCAATTTAAAAACATCCATCACATGCCATAGTACCAATGGTCCAGCCGTAGAAGGGTCAAGCCAACGCCTCACATGTGGCACGCCGTACTGCCGCAAACCCTAAGATTTAGAGGCAATTCAAGACGGTCACATAATCGAGTTAAGGTTTGTTGTCTTCTAGAGGGTCCACCGCGTTACTTGCATGACTTAGAACGTTCTTAAACTCGAGAAAAAAAATCCAACTTTTGAAAAATTTTCCGACCGGGGAAAAAGTGAGTTATTGATATCCGTTCGAACTTTTTAACAGTTTCTAAAATTATCTGGAAAAACTAAACAAAGTTAAATTATCCGATCGAATCAAAAAGTCCCCAATACAACCCTAGAAAACTCAACACTTGAGTGGAATTAAAAAATTCCCAGAAAAAAATAACAAGAAAGGACCTAAGAATAATTACATGAAATTCCAGGGACTAAGTCACAATTATGGCCGCGGAACCGCCGCCAAACCCTTGGTTTGGCCGAGGTTCCGCGGTCATATGAGCGAATTAGAGGGCCGTACATCACAGTAATTCTTAGTTTTTCATGCTTGTTTTTCTGAGTATTTTTAATACTGAAAAATCACATGTTTAGAAAATGTACAGAGAGGGGTTAATATCGGGTATTCGGAGTTCGATCGGACTTTAAACTTCGCCTAGACTTTGCCTAAAGCTCTAGCTTGGCTCTGATACCACTGTAGGGTTTCTATGCACGCGCACAAGGGTCTACGAGGCATCAACGATATCCGATTAAAATTTTAGCCGTGCCGAACAACCCAAAGCCGGATCTTTAAACTAGGGTTTAGGCGAAAACTAACATGTTAAACAGTTTAACACTAAGTGAGAGGGATTACAACCTTTGTAGATCTGGTCCTTCACTTCTTAAGCTACGTATTGAAGTCCCTTCGCTGCGATCATCGTGCTCCGAACTCTCGAGAGGTTCAACGAAGAGAAAGATGCAGTCTTGCTTCCGATCTTCGATACAAAGATGATCTACCTTGAAGTTTCGTTAACACAAGCTAACAGTAAAAATATATAGTGAACACTCTCATCTAAAGGGCAAGGATAGATGAGAATGATGAAGTAGGATTTTTGCTCTATTTTATTATCTTTTTCTCACTCATTTATCATCACAAAATCAAATCAAGAAAGCTTTTCCATGAAAAGAGAAGGAAGAAGAAGATGGAATCCTTTTGTGATGAATAATGAATAACTCATTAGTGAGGTTAGAAATGCAACCATAGTTAAGAATGAATCCTTAACCCTTGTAGAGAAACAACCATGGTCAAGGGTTTGGGTTTGGTTAAGCAAACATCTTCACAAAATATCTTACACAAAACAAAACATAACCTTCTAGAAACTTCTAGAAGAGCTTAACCCTAATCAAACCCTAACCATGTTTAATCTCCACTAATCATGTTGCATTAATAACCATATCATATTAAAATATTATATATCACATATATAATATTTATTGTAACAAAATAAAATAATACAATTAACATATATCACATATATATCAATGTATTACCCGAGCGAGAAAAAGAATATTTTAGTGAGCTAATATTAGTTAATGTAATTTAATATATCATATATATTATTTTACATTAAATTATCGAATCAACACTTGATCCGACAATCCGGCTATATCGCATATAACCGACTAATATTTATCAACACTTGATCAGATGACCCGGCTGATATCAAATATCGCGAGAATAGAATACGGTATCTCATATCGTATTATCCTCGATCCCGCACATATCACATATGTGCTCCTACTCCGTTTTGCCTGAGCCAAGAAACCTCTGTGTAGGACTCTAAAGAATCGTCAATACGCCGGCAGTAGGTGATGATCATATCAAACACCCACAAGATGCAAGCAGTAAGCTAAACGTAACAGCCACCCAGGTATTGAGCGCTCAGAAGATCAACAAGCAAGCATGTACATTCTCCTGTGAATCCAATCAGTAACACTCCCGTACAGTCCGGTCTCGTCGTCTGATATGTCGCATATCTCGCCTAGGGGTGGTATACGTCAAACCCCAGTAGATTGATAAGTCGTGTCGATATGAGGTCTATAACAGTTCGAGAAACTACTGATAACACTTACCAGTAAATCTCAGCAACCTTGGCCAGAGATTTCCGGTTATAGCCAATCGAACACAGCACAACATCAACTCCCTATACCGGGAAAGACGAATCCCCTCCTATCGCTCATTGCCTCCATGTGATTCGGGACTGTACCCAAAAGCCACCTTTTTACACGCCCTCTTGGACGTGGTATGATGGAAATCAAAGCACAGTGGGAATCACACAAGACTCTATGACGATCTCGGGTCAACAGACTACTTTGTACCAGTGTCACCGGAGAACTGCCATCTGACGTGAGGTATAATACCATCTGGGAGTTCTCGGCGAGTCCGTCCAGTGTACCCAGTCTCTACTGAGCACCCGTACACCATCCTTGATGTCAAACACCGATGGATATGGGATCATCCATCGCCCATCATATGGGTCAAGATGCGTATACGCTAGTCTACTCTGGTGTATCGATGCCCTGTCTCGATACACCCTCGACTAGGAACTGTTATAGGATGTACTCGTCGACTACCGTGCCCCCACTAGTATGATCTCATCATAGTCCCAGTAGTCGAGTACATATCCTAAGGGCTTTATCAACATGTAACATAGAGACAATCAGAGTACATGTTAAGATAAAGTACAACCAGATAGCATACTATCATGTCGAGCAAGAAAGTCCTCCCTATATATGTCCAAGCATCCATTACAATATACATCATATGTACATTAATGGCCTCTAGGGCATACATATAACTAACAGAAAGTGCCTTGCACTCATGAACTGCGCATTTGTGCTCCTTGGATCGGCGCACAGCGCCATAACTTGCCACGTGTCAACCATAGACACCACTTGCGCCTTGCGCTTTTGAAACTGAGCGCTGCGCTCATGGACCGGCGCTTAGCGCTAAGCGCGCCACGTGTCACTCACTGGTGCGCCAACAAACTAGCGCAAAGCGCTCATAAATGGAAAGCGCAAATGCACTAATGAACCGGCGCTTAGCGCTAAGCACAACACGTGTCACCTTCAGGTGCGCTAGCGCAATGCGCTCTTCAATTGGCGCAAAGCGCCTGACGCGCCATGTGGCGCTGTCAGAACATGTTTATTCTGATAAAGACAAAAATGACAGAGCCCACTGCTTAGCATTATTAAAAAGGTCCGAGCCCAAATAAAGGCTTAATAGCCATACCAAAAATAAAATGTTAAAACATTTTAATTGGACTTAGCCCAATTCTGGCCATAAGTCCTCAACTTATTTTGAATTGAGCACATCTGCTCTTTCAACCAACTCACCTCGGTTTAAGGGTACATCTCTTCAGTCATTTGATATTTGTCGTTGTAATTCCTCAACGTCTTCAAAGAGGTGACGGGTCCCGACAACCATACATTCAACGGACTGTGGGGTCCTTAAACTCATGGACTATGATGTCCTTAACTTCGACCGTGATGTCTTAAAATTAACATTGGACTATGGGGGGTCCTTAAACTCATGGACTATGATGTCCTTAACCTCGACCGTGATGTCTTAAAACTAACATTGGACTGTGGGGTCCTTAAACTCATGGACTATGATGTCCTTAACTTCGACCGTGATGTCTTAAAACTAACATTGGACTGTGGGGTCCTTAAACTCATGGACTATAATATCCTTAACCTCGACCGCGATGTCTTTAAACTAACGGTGGACCGTAATGTCCCTAAACTAATTATCGACCGCAATGTCACTAAACTAAACAATAGAGCCCAATTGCTCTCTTGTCAGATCTAAACGATCCTGTTAAGTTGATCTTAGTCTAAAATTAGACTAATATATCCTTAACAAACGTTTAAGTTGATCTTAGTCTCAAATGAGGTTAACGTATCTTTAAACCCAAACCCCCCAAACCCAAATCTAAGAAAGATACGGATTTGGACTAGTCCACGCCCTACGGGCGACAACATAACTTAGTCTCCGTATACAATCCACGGGCAACCAAACACAAAACAAACACCCACGACACGAAGTGACCATCTGGAGAAGGAGAAAGTTGTTATCGCGATGCGGTAGCGTAATTAACTACAGGGGCTTGCGCCTGCAGGGAAGAGCGTCCTCACAATCAAAAACCCTTCAGACGAGGGGGAATCTGACGAAGTCTGCTACATCGGCCGCATCCGTTTAAACCTTCGATACATGGTGCCATAAATCAACTTGGCATCTTCGGAGAGATGGATGGATAGCACCAATTAGCATCTGCCCTCGGAATTCAGGCCCTGACGTCCCAACGTCCCGGTCGCGTCTTTTGGAAGGGAACGGATTCTGGCACGCCCGATGGGACCTTTTCCTCTTTCCATTCCACACTTCATGTGTCGTGTTCGAGAACCAATTGCGGTTTGCTAATGGTTGCCCTTGGGTTTCGAGGTACTAAGATTTGGCGTTTTGCTTGGTGCAGAAAGCAAAGATCAATGGCATTCACCTGCTCAAAGTGTTCCACATGCAACTGCAACCCACGTTCTGCCTCAACTAGGGGCATAGCTTACGGGCCCCAGGCGGCTTCCCTGTTCACGATGCCGGTGGAACAGGTCACCCAGGCTACTACTGGATTGTTTTTTGGGACTATGCTCCCCCCGATGAGCTTCAGCACTTCCACGCCAACACCGGAAGCTCCCAAGAAGTCGGTCTTCGATCGGCTTACTACTACCACGGCCCCTCTCAATGGGTCGTCTAGCTCCAACTCCTCGGTCTTCACCAGACTGAGCCCGAACTCCGATGGGCCTGCCAAGAAGCCCATGATACCTGAAGTGGCCGTCCCAAAGAAGATAGCCATCTCTGCTCCTGAAGTCGTTAAGGCGGCTTCTCCTGCCAAAAAGTCGGTCTTTACGAGACTGGATATTCCGGCTCCCGTTCCTGCTCGAAGGTCTGTCTTTGACAGATTGGATACCGCTACTTAAAAGACTTCAGTCTTCAAGAGGATGGCACCGGCGGCGCCTCACCTGGATAGGGGGCAAGACTAAGCCATCCCCATCGCCGAACCAACCCCAACAGCTCGACACGCTCGACGTCGTCACTGACGCCGAGTAAGGAAGGCTGGGGGCAACTCCCCCTCTGGGCTAACTCCACCAGCTTCAACGGTAGAAATTAATGCTGCTGTTCCAACCAGGAACAGCTTTGAGCTGCTGAATAAGGTGCGCATGAATTCGCCTACTGCCGTACTGAAAATATCTCCGCCACCGGTGGAGACTGTCACAGAAATAAAGCCGGAGCAGTCCCCCCAACGGCTGTCTTCCAAAGTTTACAAAATCTGGCGACAAGTCCGAGAGTCGGTGGTTGATCAAGACTATCTCCGCCGGCAGAAGAAGTTGAAGGTCCGACAGGAAGAAAAACGTCCTGTTAAGCCACAAAAGACGACAGCTACTTGGGTGCCCACTGCAACGGCCCCCTCAACTTCGACCGCTCATAAGAGGAGAAGGCCGGAGAAAATACCCATGCCTTCGACAAATGTCAAAGGCACTGAGCCCAAGCGCCCTAAGCCTGGGGGCATGGTGGTACATTCTGTTTACATGGCATCTGGGAAAGAGGATAACCGCGCTTCTACGGGCCACCGACCACTCACCCGATCCATCACAAGAGCTCAGGAACAGCAGTAGCAGAAGCTTCAGGAGATGCTGACTACAATGGCCGCACTTACCGGGCCAAAAGTGAGCTCGGAGACGTCATCGGAGCAACGTCACGAACACGAGACTGATGCTGAATTCCTTCGGAGAATGCTTGAAAAGAAGGACAAAGAGGCCACGGAACAAGCAGCCAATATAAAGCAAATGGCCCTTCTATTCCAGGATATGGTGGGCATGATGATCCAGCCGGACCCTCCAGTCGAAGATCCTCCAGTAATAATTGAAGATGATAGAGGAGAAACATCGAATCCTCTGCCGGCTCTGTCAACAGCCAAGGAGGAGACAATCTCCAAAACTGTCCTGGATGACTATATTGCTCAGCAAATAAAAGTTCACCAGGCGAATGAAGCGGCCGACCAAGTTGTTAGAACTGGGCGACCGTATCCAGGCTGATATGATCAGATAAAGTACCCGCCGGGCTACACGATCCCGAAATTCCATGTGTACAAGGGGACAGGCAATCCCCATCAACATATTGCCCAGTTCAGGGCTCTTTGTGGCAACACCGGCGGCAATGATAACCTATTGCTTCGCCAATTCGTCGGCAGCTTATCGGAGACGTCGTTTGAGTGGTACTCCGAACTTCCAAATGACTCCGTCAAAACCTTCGCAGAGATAGAGTTGTTGTTCACCCAGCGATTCGCAAGTGCTAGTGAACGCACCCCAATAACGGCATTGATCAATGCCAGGGTGAAGCCAGGTGAGACGTGGGTTCAGTATGCAATCCGATGGCGGAATCTGTGGTCTAAGTGTGAACAGCGCATCGAAGAAGCACCAGCGGTGGGCATGTTCATGGGCACCCTAGACCCTCATGCAACTATTTCACAGTTCATGATGTTCTTCAAACCAACTACGTTCCAGGCTTTAATCGACAAGCTAGCCCAGATAGACTAGATGGGTCATAGACCGTCTCCTTCGAAGCCGGAGCCGCGGAACGAAAAGGGTAAAGGAAAGGCGACCTTCGTTGCGAATACCCAACATCAACCCAATGCCCCAAAGCTAGCAGATCAATTAGAAGAAAGACGGCGCTATTATAACGAGAAAATGAAGTGCCCTTACTCATTCCCGTGGGATAAAACGAAGAGGCTGTTCGAACTAGCGATGCGCAACAGGCTTATCAATTTGCCGAATCCAAGGCGACCATCGCAACCCGGCGAAGTGAATAATCGCAATTATTTCCCTTACCACCAAACGGTAAGCCATCCAATCGAAGATTGCTTCGTCTTTAAGGGATGGATCGAGGATCAGTACCTACAAGGCAAGTTTGCGCTGTCTGAGAAGTGGAAAGTAAACCCACCACAACCGCACACTCTTAAGAAGACAGACACACCGGGGGCAACGTGCTCTTTTGTTGAAGAAGCTCCATGGGAGGTCGTTCTTTCGGCCAAAACCAAAAATATGCTGAATGATCTCCAGACATGCCCAGCAATCAGGTGGAAGAATCCGCTGGAACCCCAGATCATCGAAGGGATGCTGAAACCGCGCCCAACTCCGAAGATCGGTGGTGATAGCCAAAGTGTTCACACCCAGCCGTCAAAATCTTCAAAAAAGAAGAAGAAATCCAAAAAGCCCGTGAAGCCTGTCGACAAGTGCACGGACCTGCAGAAACAAATCGACGCGCTGGAAGAGTATAACCAGAAGGTGCGAGCTCCGATCACGCTTCAAGAATTCCTAGGCCATGTCTTTGAAGACGGAGATGATGGAGAAGACTCATCAGATGGATCTGAGGATTACACGGCAAGTTGTCATGTGATCTCTCACTCATTGATAGACGATGAAGAGGCTCCTTGCACCAAGAGACTGGGGGCAGGTCCTGAGTCGGAACTTCTATGGCCGTCAGACGAAATGATCGACGCATTCCTGAATGAAGCTCTTATGAAAAGTAAAGCTAATCGGGAACGTGAGATGGCTATACTTGAAAAGGCCAAACGCCGGCGACTGGACGAAAAAGTTGAAACACTCCTGCCAGATCAAAGTACATCCATCATGAACAATAACAAGTCCAAGACGAGGAAAAGGTTTGCTAAAGCCATATCGATGGGAATGAAGCTACCACCCTTCGAAGGAAACTCTGTCGGTGAAGCAGAAATGCATCCTAGCTACTGCTCATATCATCGAAAGATTTCGCACCCCACCGAAGAATGCGACGCTTTTAAAAGATGGTGGCAAGGGCATGTTTCTCACCGGCAACATTTCAAGCGGATGAAACGCAAGACTCGTCGGGAGCAAAGAAGTGCGACCGAGGAGCATAAAAGTACTACCGGTGACTGTCGCATAGTCAACACCGGGGGATCGCTAGTTCTCACCTTCGGAAGCGACTCTGACGAAGAGATAGCTCTTGGCCCTCTCTTTAAGGAACCCGTCCTCGGGAAAGAGGAAGAATCGAAGGCCTGTGAAAATATTCAACTGCGCAACCGTACGCTTCCAGAAAAGAATCTCGGACCCACGAATAGAAAAGATAAGAGAAAAGAAAAGGTCTCTGAGGATATCGCCCTAGATGACCAAGTCATGAAAGAGCTGACCGCCAAGGACCCGCCAAAGAAAAGTAAGGTGGACTACAACGTTCTGGCGCACTTGAGAAAGTTACCATCGCAGCTCAGCATTCTCGACGCCTTTTTACTATCCAAAGAAGCGAGAGATTCATTGATCAAGGCGCTACAAGAGCCAGAGCAATTCCAAGCTTTTCTCGCCGAAGAAAAGATGAAGGACGAGCTGGAAGAAGTACATACAGCCGATATCACCTTCGGCGAAGAAGACCTCTTCTTTGGGACGTGCGAGCACAACCGTCCCCTCTATGTCTCAGGGTACTGCCACGATATAAAGATAGGCAAAATCCTGGTCGACAATGGGTCTTCTGTCAATCTCCTCAATGTGCGAGTGTTGAAGGAAATCTGCATGAGCGTTCAGCATCTCGCTCGTGATAAAATCACCATCTCCGGTTTTGACTCCTAGTCATCACGGACTCTCAGGTCTGTGATATTGACATTACGATTCGGGCTACTTGTCACGGATATTAAATTTCATGTCATTGACGCCAAGACATTCTATAACGCTTTGCTCGGCCGGCCTTGGTTACACGAGTACAACATTATTCCTTCTACACAGCACCAGTATATGAAGTATTTTAAAGATGGCCTTGAGTACACTGTGACTGGAGAGTTGAACCCATTCTCCATGAACGAAGTCCGAAAGTACGAAGATGCAAAATACTTCCTACCAGATTTTGAGGACACAGAAAGATGTCACAAACCGGAGAACAAAGCTATCGCCACCATTCCGGTCTTCGGGAGTGATACCGAGAAAGAGGAAGAGATGGTTTATTCCGGTTCGTCCCAGTACAACAAGCCGGGACCGTCCGCTCCTATGCTTATCTTCGGCAGCGACTCAGAAGATGAGGTCAACGCCATATTCTCTGCTCGGCCTTCAATACAAACATTCGCTGATGAAGAGCAAAGTCTGTAAGTTGCCATGGTGCCACCCAAGCATCATAAAGAACTAGACGCGATTGATACCTACAGTGTGGAAGAGCTGCAGACGTTCTATGTCCCTCCCAGGCGGGAAGGTGAAAAGGCGATCCTATTCTACCGATCTGGGGAAACTAAAGTGGAGAAAGAAATCTGGCATGACGTGGATTCTACACTTGACAGGCTCCAGCCCATCCGTTTGCCCAGATATTACACGAACGGACTAAAAAGGCTGTTAAGACGCTAAGGCGTACCCCTTAAGCAAACTGCGCGACAAACACGATTCCATAACAGGATTTGGAACGTCCCCGGAACTCAGCGCAAGTTGCCCAATGGGAGAATGGAAACGATCGGGCTTGGATATGTTCAGTCCAAGAAACGAGAGCAATCCCGCGAATGCTATGTCGTACATGACTTTGATGAAGAAGGAGATGCTCAATGGGAGAATGCTAACCCTGAACCGGAAAGAGCCCCCGACGTGAAAATGCCCAGTCCGTCGTTCGAAGAACAAATGGACAAGCTTATAAGGGAAGCTGGTCAAAAGGTACGAGATAACCAAAATCGCGAGAAAGCCAGGATGCAACGCCTTCTTCAACATGCTGCGAAAGATGAAAGTGCCCCTCCCTGTCAACCTGTTGTGCAAAAGGACCGACGCAGAGGCAGAAACAAACCAGGGAGCGGAAAAGGCGTTCGACAGCGACAAAGCAGGACCAAGAAGTCACGCGATCGGGAATCGAGCGGTCCGGATTTGTCCCTTATGAAGAAGATGAGCCGAGCACACTCTTTTCCTCAAGACAAGACAAAGAAGATACTTGATCTTGCCATAAGATATCAAATGATTACACTTCCGGAGTCTAAACACCCCGAGCAAGCCAACGAGGTCTCTCACCCAGACTATTGTTCTTATCACCAAGCGATAGGACATCCTCTCGAAGATTGCTTCACCTTCAAGAACTGGGTTGAAGACCAATATCAGCTCGGCAAGTTCGCTCTATCCAGCAGTTGGAGGATAACTCTGCCGCAGAGGTACGAACCAAAAGCCGCGCATACAGCGAGAGTAGAATCGAATCAACATCGGTCTTGGAAGCGAGCTCGTACCTGTCATATGATAACACTATCAAAAGAAGAGCCCGATAATATGGATGACCTCCCCTGGTGCTTCGAAAACAATGATAACAAGGTGAACTCAGAGTTTCCACCGGTGCCGAAAGAGCTGGAAGATGGAATACATACCACTGCAGACGATCTCAAGAAAATTAATTTGGGGACGGCAAGTGACCCACGGCCGACATTCGTCAGTGAGTCGCTGTCTGAAGAAAGGGTGGCTATACTAAAAGATGTGCTTATACAGCATAAAGATTGCTTCGCGTGGAACTATTCCGAGATGCCAGGACTAGATCCAGAGATTGATGTCCACAAACTGGCCATATCCCCAGACGTCAAGCCAATCAAACAAGCACCGAGAAGAATGCGGCTCGAGCTTGAGATGAGCATCAACGTTGAGGTCAAGAAGCTGATCGACTCTGGTTTCATCCAAGAGGTTCAGTATCCTGATTGGATCGCCAACATTGTCCTAGTAATGAAGAAAAATGGGACGGTGCGCATCTGTGTGGACTTTCGGGATCTCAATAATGCCTGCCCGAAAGACGACTTTCTAGTACCGGTCACTGAGCTGATGATAGATAATACGTCCACTCATGAAGTTTTCTCCTTCATGGACGGATCGTCAGGATACAATCAGATAAAGATGCATCCCGAGGACCAGAGGCACACCGCTTTCCAGATCCCTTTGGGTATATTCTGCTACAAAGTGATGCCCTTCGGTCTAAAGAACGCCGGTGCCACCTATCAGAGGGCCATGACGAAGATCTTCGATGACCTCATACATGAAATCGTCGAATGCTACATCGACGACCTCGTAGTTAAAAGAAAATCATACGAGGAACATCTCGAGCATCTGAAGATCGTATTTTAATGCCTTCGGCAATACAACTTGAAGATGAACCCTTTCAAATGCGCATTTGGAGTTTCCTCGGGCAAATTCCTAGGATTCATCGTCCGACACCGAGGCATCGAGATAGATCCGTAAAAAATCAAGGCAATTATGGAGATGCCCCCGCCGAGAACTCTCAAGCAAGTGCGGTCACTCCAAGGGAAGCTCGCGTATATCCGGCGATTCATAGCCAATCTCTCAGGCAAGTGCCGTTCTTACAGCCACCTGATGAAGAAGGGAACCCCTTTCGTCTGGGATCGTAAATGCCAAGGCGCGCTGGACGAAATCAAGCAATACCTGCAGAATTCGCCAGTGCTGGCCGCTCCGGTCAAGGGAAAACCTCTCATTCTGTATGCAACAGCCCTTGAAGGTTCCTTAGACGCATTATGGGCACAAGAGAACGACCAAGGGAAGGAAAGAGCCCTCTACTATTTGTGTCGGGTTCTACTGGGGGCAGAAAGCAATTATTCTCCCATTGAAAAACACAGCCTGACATTAATCTTCGCGATAACAAAACTCAGGCACTATGCGTTGGCGCATGAAGTTCGTCTCATATCGAAGGTGGATCCTCTCAAGTATTTGATGTCAAAGGCCATATTGACAGGGCGGTTCGCTAAATGGGCCTTGCTCTTGATGGAGTTCTCAATAACTTATCAGCCTCTTAAGGCAGTGAAGGGCCAGGCCATCGCCAACTTCCTCGCTGAGCATCCGATACCTGCCGATTCTCCCTTGAATTGCGAATTACCAGACGAACATGCGTTTGACACGATCGAAGAAAGTGATACCCGATGGGAACTTTACTTCGATGGAGCGTCTTCCATGAAGAAACGCAAGCAAAACACTCCCATAATCAAATCAGGGGTAGGCCTCATCTTCGTAACTCCGCAAGGAGGGATAATGCGCTTTGCCTTCTCCTTAACAAAGCCGAGGACAAACAATGAAGCCGAATACGAAGCTTTGATAGCAGGTCTCGAGATCGCCATTGACATGGGGATTGAAAACCTCTTCATATACGGAGATTCCCAACTGGTCGTTAGTCAAGTAAACGGCGACTATCAAACGTGCAAACCAGAACTGGTGAAGTACGGTAGGAGAGTACAGCAACTGCTGACCCAAATTCCTTCCTATACCTTAGAAAGTATACCGCGTGCGGAAAATAGCAAAGCGGATGCATTAGCCAAGCTTGCTAAAGAGTTGGCTGATGAGAACCTCGATAACGTAAGAATCGTGGTATAAAGCTGTCGGGTTCTTGCACCAGCAAAAATATCTCCGGAGTCGTCCGAAGAAAAGGGAGCGACCGAGCAAACGGCTCTACAAGTGAAAGACCAAGAAAAGGTCGAAGATTGGAGAGAAGTCTTTATAGACTACTTCAAATCCCGTCGAACACCCGAAGATGCGTCCTCAAGACATCAGCTTATGAAACGAGCTCTATCTTTCGCCGTCATCAATGATACTCTGTACAAGAGTTCGTTTGATTCTCTGTGGTTGAGATGCCTAGGACCTGAAGAAGCAAGAAGAGTCGTCCAAGAAACTCATGACGGACTCTGCGGTTCTCACCAAGCCGGGCCGAAGATGAAGTTGAAGATCAAACGGATGGGTTATTATTGGCCCACGATGATCCAGGACTGTCTTGAGTATGCGAAGCAATGCCACTCATGCCAGATTCACGGAGACTTTATCCACCAGCATCCAAATCCACTACATCCAACGGTGGCTAGCTCCCCGTTCGAAATGTGGGGGACTGACATAATCGGCCCCATCGAACCAGCATCGTCCAGAGGACATCGATTCATTTTGGCGACAACTGATTACTTCTCTAAATGGGCAGAAGCAGTACCGCTGAGGGAAGTGAAGACAGAGAATATCCTCCATTTCTTCAAGACACATGTCATTTATCGGTTTGGAACTCCGCGACGGATTATCTACGATAATGGGCCAACCTACAGAAGCCACAAGATCAGCCGCTTCGCACAACAGCACAACATAGACTAGAGATATTCCTCAGTCTATAATCCTCGAGCTAACGGTCTAGCTGAGGCTTTTAACAAGACCCTGACAAAGATCGTAAAAAAGACGGTGTCCCGAAATAAGAAGGACTGGCACGAGAGACTGCATGAAGCTCTCTGGGCGTATCGAACGACGTTCAAAGCAGCCACGAACACAACGCCGTACGCGTTGGTATTTGGTACAGAAGCGGTACTCCCCCTCGAGATAGAGTTACCATCTCTATGAGTGGCAGTTCATTACGAGCTGACGGACGAAGAGAATGCTCACCTTCGGCTTGAGGAGCTCGACGCCCTTGACGAAACCCGGCTCATAGCGCAACAAAACCTGGAGGCTTATAAAGCAAAGATGACGCGCTCATACGAGAGATCGACTAGGCCGAGAACATTCCGCCAAGGCGAACTCGTACTAGTGGTCAAAAGACCTATGATCCCCAATCATGCCAAGCGGGGAAAATTCGAGCGAACTATGAAGCCCCGTATATCATAGACAAGGTCTACCAGGGTGGAGCCTATCTACTCATGGACATGCATGGCGAGAGGCCCTTCAGGCCAATAAATGGTCGCTTCCTGAAGAAATACTATGCCTAACGAGTCACGGCCTACGTCAATGATAGATGACGACGACTATGTCCGCTCGCTACCTTCCTAAGCCTAAACTCTATAAGTAGTAACCGGCTTCCTTTACGACGGACCGAAACGTCCTTAAACTAACGACGGACCGAAACGTCCTTAAACTAACGATGGACCACTATGTCTTAAAACTAGCCGTTGACCAAGAGGTCGATAAGCTACGATGGATTACAGCGTCCCAAAGCTGATACAAAAAAAAATTAAAAAAAAAGAGAAAAGAAAAAGAAAACGGTATGTCCATAAGCAAAATGGGTACGGATGAAAACTCGAAAGGGCTCCGTGAGTAAAAACAGCAGGGCTACCGGCGAGTCTTGTGAAAACCCGAAAGGGCGCAACCTCGTAAGAATAAAAAAAAAAGAAAAAAGAAAATGGTATGTCCATAAGCAAAATGGGCATGGATGAAAACCCGAAAGGGCTTCGTGAGTAAAAATAGCAGGGCTACCGGCGAGTGTTTGTGAAAACCCGAAAGGGCGCAACCTCGTAAGAATAAAAAAAAGAGAAAAAAGAAAACGGTATGTCTATAAGCAAAATGGGCACGGATGAAAACCCGAAAGGGCTCCGTGAGTAAAAACAGCAGGGCTACCAGCGAGTGTTTATGAAAACCCGAAAGGGCGCAGCCTCGTTAAAAGACACTTTCAAGGTCCTCTCGACTTTGTAAGGAGAAACCACCTGCGTGAGATCCTTACGACTCACAAGGGAGCAACGCACTTAGGAATTCTCATGATTCCTAAGGAGAAATTACACTTGCGAGATCCTCACGACTCGTAAGGAGAACCCTCTTATGAGACCCTCACGGCTCATAAGATTCGAAAGTCTTAAGCTACAGAGATTTGAACCTATTCTTAAGCAGCCTCCATAACCTCCAATGCCGCCCTACAAGCGGCTCAATGCTGACTCTTGTATACAATCCACGGGCGCGAATAAACATTTCCCTAACAAAGTCTCATCCGTGATTAGGGATATGTTCGTATGGTGAACAACCCTTGTGAGTCCTCTCGACTTATAAGGAGAAAACTCTTGTAAGATCCTTACGACTTACAGGAGAACATACACTTAGGAGTCCTCACGATTCCTAAGGAGAAAATGCACCTACGAGATCCTCACGACTTGTAGGGAGAAAATACATTTATGAGACCCTTACGGCTCATGAAGTCAAAAGCCTTAGTCGACGGGATCCTAACCCTGTTCGCTAAGCCACCTTTGTTCGATATCGACAGAGGCAAATGATGATTCGCTCCTGGCAATGTCCCAGTAGTAGCGGTGCTGATGCCGAAATCGGTGTCTAATTCCGAATTTGCAGCGAAAAGCCAGCAAGCCACACATGCATACGAAATAGCCGAAATGATGGGGCAACTTGCAAATGAAAACCAGCAAGTAAAAATGTATGCATGCAAAATAGCCGAAATGATTGGGCAGCTCGCAATAAAAAGCAGCGAGTAAAAAATAATACAAATAGCCGAAATAATTGGGCACCGTGAAAAATAGCCGAAATGATTGGGCAATCGTGACCTTCGCGATATAAAAGCTGAAATGATAGAGCATCACGGAAAGAACAAAAAATGATGAAATTCATGCCCTACAGGTGATATCACATCAATCCCTGTATACAATCCAAGGGCACAAACAAAGAAGAAATCATGCCTTTCCTCCCCAGGCTTCATCAGCGGAAGAAGCCAAATCTCAACGGTTCACAGATAACCTGGAGATCATCTCAACATTCATCTCACTACAACAGACACAACATCAAGCAAAGCAGAATAGCGGCAACTCCCAGTTCTATGACTCGGCGGTGTACAGCTGACCGAGATCAAACTCCGACTCCGTGAAATGTGGATAAAGTCAACCCTTCTTGGCTACGTGGAACGCGGATTATGTCACTTCTGACCCTGTGGAAAACGTCCAGAGCGGATCCTGGTCCTCGCAGAGCACGGCAGTAAACCCGTGTGAAGCATCCAGAGTGGAGCCTGGTCCTCGCCGAACACGGCAGTGAACCCGTGGGAAGCATTCGGAGCAAAATTCCTGGCTACGTGGAACGCGGATTATGTCACTTCTGACCCCGTGGAAAACGTCCAGAGCGGATCCTGGTCCTCGCAGAGCACGGCAGTGAACCCGTGTGAAGCATCCAGAGTGAAGCCTGGTCCTCACAGAGCACGGCAGTGAACCCGTGTGAAGCATCCAGAGCGGAGCCTGGTCCTCGCCGAACACGGTAGTGAACCCGTGGGAAGCATCCAGAGCAAAATTCCTGGCTACGTGGAACGCGGATTATGTCACTTCTGACCCCATAGAAAACGTCCAGAGCAGATCCTGGTCCTCACAGAGCACGGCAGTGAACCCGTGTGAAGTATCCAGAGTGGATCCTGGTCCTCGCAGAACACGGCAATGACCCTGTGTGAAGCATCCAGAGCGGAGCCTGGTCCTCACCGAACACGGCAGTGAACCCGTGGGAAGCATCCAGAGCAAAATTCCTGGCTATGTGGAACGCGGATTATGTCACTTCTGACCCCGTGGAAAACGTCCAGAGCGGATCCTGATCCTCGCAGAGCACGGCAATGACCCCGTGTGAAGCATCCAGAGCGGAGCCTGGTCCTCCCCGAACACGGCAGTGAACCTGTGGGAAGCATCCAGAGCAAAATTCTTGGCTACGTGGAACACGGATTATGTCACTCCTGACCCCGAGGGAAGCATCCAGAGCAAAATTCCTGGCTACGTGGAACGCGGCTTATGTCAATCCTGACCCTGTGTGAAGCATCCAGAGCAGAGCCTGGTCCTCGCCAAACACAGCAGTGAACCCATGGAAAGCATCCAGAGCAAAATTCCTGGCTACGTGGAACGCGGCTTATGTCAATCCTGACCCCATGTGAAGCATCCAGAGCGGAGCCTAGTCCTCGCCGAACACGGCAGTGAACCCGTGGGAAGCATCCAGAGCAAAATTTGGACTGTGAGGTCCTTAAACTCACGGACTATGATGTCCTTAACCTCGACCGTAATGTCTTTAAACTAACATCGGACTGTGGGGTCCTTAAACCCATGGACTATGATGTCCTTAACCTCGACCGTGATGTCTTAAAACTAATAACGGACTGTGACGTCCTTAAACTCATGAACTATGATGTCCTTAACCTCGACCGTGATGTCTTAAAACTAACAACGGACCGTGAGGTCCTTAAACTCATGGACTATGATGTCCTTAATCTCGACCGTGATGTCTTAAAATTAACATTAGACTGTGAGGTCCTTAAACTCATGGACTATGATGTCCTTAACCTCGACCGTGATGTCTTAAAACTAACAACGGACTATGAGGTCCTTAAACTCATGGACTATGATGTCCTTAACCTCGACCGTGATGTCTTAAAACTAACAACGGACTGTGAGGTCCTTAAACTCATGGACTATGATGTCCTTAACCTCGACCGTGATGTCTTAAAACTAACATTGGACTGTGAGGTCCTTAAACTCATGGACTATGATGTCCTTAACCTCGACCGTGATGTATTAAAAATGATGTCCTTAACATCGACCGTGATGTCTTAAAACTAACAACGGACTGTGGAGTCCTTAAATCCAAGGACTATGATGTCCTTAACCTCGACCGTGATGTCTTAAAACTAACAACGTACTGTAGAGTCCTTAAATCCACGGACTATGAGGTCCTTAACCTCGAACGCAAGGTCTTTAAACTACGGTATCCTGGAAAACGTCCAGAGCGGAGTCTGGTCTTCACAGAACACGGCAGTGAACCCATGGGAAGCATCCAGAGCAACCCCCTGACTCCGTGAAATGCGGATAAGGACAACTTCATCCATCACTTGCGGGTCCTCACTGTAAGTCCACGTTGCCCACCCCGGAGCTTGCGAGGAGGCGGAAAACGGAATAAAAATCGGATTTTTACTACTCCAGGCAACATGGACTAGACAAAGTCGGGATCTTTTCTAAACAAAAACTAACTAAAGCTAACTAGAAATTAGCTACATGGAAGAATGGTTATACCTAGGGCTTTATGTCCTTCTCTCCTTGCTCCTTGTAGTGAACGGAAGTGATCTCCTTGTCGTCTTCTCTCGTCGAAGAAGGATCCACTCGAGAGCCTCAACCTTTGGCTTCAACTTCAAACTAGAAGTAACTAAAGTGCTAGAAGTGCTAATCCTAGAACCTTAGATGAGAGTAGAGATTATCAAGAAGAGGTTTTTCTCAAGCTCAAGTGTTTCTCAACACATGAGAGGGGAGAGCTTGAGAGAGAGGAAGAGGAGGAGAGAGAAAGCATATGATAGAATGAGAGAATTATGATGCATTCTCACATATATGTGTGAAATATTGTAAATTGATAATTAGTGAGATAATTGTCATGGCTTAATCAAGACATGACCATTATCATTTCATTTTTAATGCAAATTGCAAGGATCAAAGAGCATCTTTTAAATGAAATGATGATGGTCAAAGTGTCAACCAAGGTCAACAAGTCAAGAATGTCAAATGGTCAACAACCCTAACCATGCACAATTATATTAAACTAATATCAATTAACCATAATACACACATAAGCATTAGGGTTAATAAAATGACAATGGTCATTAACCCTAATCAAAGTCCTCTCCCTCTGTCTCAATCAACTGTGCATACGCACCCGTATTCGTGATCCGAGGAACACGAACACAATGAGATAAAACCAATCCCAAATCATATACTAGGATCCGACTTAAACCAAAGCCCGCTAGTATAAGCTGTCCGGACAGCAAACGTGCACAAGTGCGCGGATGTGAACGAACCCTGTCGCAAAACCATGCGACCTCTACTCATTTTGCCTAAAGGCGAATAGCTCTCTGTGTGGGACTCTAAAGACTCGACACTACGCTGGCAGTGGGTTTAACCACAAACCGCAAGCGGCACTAGCTGTACGTAACGGTCCCCAGATAGATGCCGATAAGAAGACTGACGAGGTGACCCCATCTGAACTCCTACTGAGCCTGTATGTGACAGTCTCCGTACAGTCCGGTCTGTTCGTCCGATACATCGCATGGCGGGCCTAAGGGGCGGTGAACGTCAGTCCCCTAATAGCGGTACAAGTCGTGTCGGAGTGTAGCCCAGAACACCCTGAGATAACACTGGAAACCTACCAGTATATCTCGCTTGCCCTGGCCAGGGACTACTTGTATAATGGCTCTCCTGGACACAGCGCGATGTCAACCCCCAATACCGGGAGAGACGAATCCTGTCTAACCGTCACTGCCTCCAAGTGCTTCGGGACTGCACCCAAAAACTACCTGTTTGCACGACTCCTTTGAGCCGTGGTAGGGTAGTAATCAAAGTGCAGTGGGAACACACTCGAGGCGAAGTGACAGTGTCAAGTCAGCGGACTAAGCTGTACTCATGTCACCTGGGAACTGATAACTGACGATAGGTATAATACCAACCAACAGTTCCCGACGAGTCCTGTCCAATGTACTCGTAACCTAACGAGCACCCGCATACTATCTCAAGTACGATGTACTGACGGCTGTGGGACAGACCGTCTCCCACGCTGGGATGAGAAGCGCATACGCTAGTCTACTCCGGAGTATCGATGCCCTGTCTCGATAGTCCAACGACTAGGGACCTGTATAAGGATGTGCTTATGGATTACCCAGCACCCACGAGTGTGAGCGCCATCACAACGCTGGTAATCAAGCAAAGATCCTAAGGGCTCTACTAATATGTATATAAGCGATATGCTAAAAGAAACACATGCACATATTGAAGTAGAGACAAACCAAGTAGCATACTACCATTTCGAGCAAGATTGTATATACAACTGTGAATATCCCAAGCTTCCATCAAGTAATATACATAGTAGTATGATACAGTAATGGCCTCTAGGGCATATACACTAACAATCTCCCACTTGCACTAAGGCCATGTACTGGCGTATCGAAGACCTATCATCTCGATCAGCCGCTCGAACTGAGTCTGGGGTAAGGCCTTGGTGAATGGATCTGCAGTGTTATCTTCTGAAGCAACCCTCCGAACCTCGATCTCCTGGCGATCCACGATCTCCCTGATCAGGTGATACCGCCTCAAGATGTGTCTGGATTTCTGATGGGACCTGGGTTCCTTCGCTAAAGTTATAGCCCCGTTGTTGTCGCAATACAGAGGTATTGGATCAACAATGGACGGAACCACCTGAAGTTCTTTCAAGAACTTCCTTATCCAGACAGCTTCTTTTGCGGCATCAGATGCAGCGATGTATTCCGCTTCCATAGTCGAGTCAGCAACGGTTTCCTATTTGGAGCTCTTCCAACACACCGCCCCTCCATTGAGGGTAAAAACAAAACCTGACATGGACTTGGAATCATCCTTGTCACTCTGGAAGCTGGAGTCAGCAAAGGCCTCATTCTGGAGGTCTTTTCCGCCATACACCAAGAACATCTCCTTAGTCCTTCTCAGGTACTTGAGAATATTCTTTACCGCTATCCAGTGTTTCTCCCCAGGGTTTGACTGATACCTGCTTACTACACTCAGTGCATAAGCCACATCTGGTCTGGTACACAACATCGCATACATTATAGAGCCTACCGCAGAAGCTAGGGTATAATAGACATGCGATCCCTCTCCAAATCAGTCTTGGGAGATATCTCTTTGGAGAGGGTGATCCCGTGACAAGCCGGTAGATTACCGTGCTTAGAATCTTCCATACTGAATCTTTTCAGTATGGTGTCGATGTACCTGGATTGTGAAAGTCCTAATATCCTCTTGGATCTGTCATGGTAGATCCGGATACCCAGAATGTAAGAGGCATCACCCAGGTCTTTCATGGAGAACCTGTGTGACAAGAACCCCTTGACAGATTGTAGCATAGGAATGTCATTTCCTATTAAGAGAATGTCATCCACGTATAAAACGAGGAATACCACAGTTCTCGCTACAAATCTACAATAGATGCATGGTTCATCTGGATTTTTGATAAAGCCAAATTCCTTGACCGTCTCATCAAAACAGATGTTCCAACACCGCAATGCCTGCTTTAGTCCATAAATGGACTTAAGCAACTTGCATACCTTTCCGCTGCTCCCACTCTGAATGAAACCCTCTGGCTGGTCCATATAGACACACTCCTCTAAATGTCCATTTAGAAAAGCGGTCTTTACGTCCATCTGCCAAATCTCATAATCGTGGAAGGCAGCAATGGCAAGAAGGATCCGAATGGATTTCAGCATAGCTACTGGAGAAAAGGTTTCGTCATAGTCCAAACCAGGTCGCTGACGAAAACCCTTTGCAACCAGTCTAGCTTTATAGGTCTCAACCTGTCCATCTACACCAATCTTCCCTTTGAAGATCCACTTGCATCCTACGGGTTTTACCTCATCTGGAGCAATGTCCAACGTCCATACTTCGTTGGTGTACATGGACTCCATTTCGGTCCGCATTGCATCCAGCCATTTTACCGAGTCGACGCTCTGAATGGCTTGCTGGAAGCTAGTAGGCTCATCACAATCTATGATGCAGTCATCTCTATCCCCGTCTATGAGAAAACCGTAGTATCTCTCGGGCGGATGAGACTGCCTACTACTCCTTCGGAGTGGTGTGGGAATGTCCTGATCTTTCGAATCCTCTGGTTCTACTAAGCTTTCAGTAATAGCTCGTGGTTCTGGAATTTCTTGCAGTTCTATTGCGCTCCCACTTATTTCTTTTTCTATGAACTGGTGTTCTAGAAAGTGGGCATGGCGAGAAACAAAAACCTTTTGTTCCTCTTCGCAATAGAAGAAATATCCCTTGGAGTTCTTTGGATATCCCACAAACTTGCACTGTACTGAGCGTGCCTCGAGTTTGTTCGCATGCTGCTTTTTTACAAAAGCTGGACATCCCCATGTCTTAATGTGATTAAGATAGGGTCTCTTCCCACACCACATCTGATATGGTGTAGTAGGCACAGTCTTAGTTGGAACTCGGTTCAAAAGGTATGCAGCTGATTCTAGCGCATATCCCCAGAACGATCGCGGCAACTCAGCGTTACTCATCATGGACCGTACCATATCCAATAGGGTTCGGTTCCGTCTCTCCGATACACCATTATGTTGCGGAGTGTATGGAGGAGTAAGCTGAGAGAGAATTCCATTCTCTTTTAAGTAACCCAGGAACTCGGCACTCAAGTATTCACCACCTCGATCAGATCTTAGTGTCTTGATACTTTTGTCTGTTTGTTTTTCTACTTCATTCTTATATTCCTGGAATTTTTCAAAAGCCTCGGATTTATGTTTCATTAAGAAGACATAACCGTACCTTGAAAAGTCATCCGTAAAAGTAATGAAGTAAGAATAACCGCTTCGCGCATGTGTAGACATTGGACCGCACACGTCGCTGTGTACGAGTCCTAAGAGCTCGCTCGCTCTTACTCCGTGTCCAGTGAACGGAGTCTTTGTCATCTTTCCTTTGAGACAGGATTGACAAGTTGCATACGATTGATATTCGAACGGATCCAAATATCCTTCTGTATGTAACTTAGTCAACCTTCTCTCATTGATGTGACCCAGTCTACAATGCCATAAGAAAGTTTTATTGATTTCTGGAGACTTTCTTTTGTGTGTATTCTGGACATTGAAAACCTGTGGTTGGTTCAATACGTATATACCGTTGTTTAATGTACCTGACCCAATCAAAACTTGATTAAGGTGAATGTTCACTACATTACTTACAAATGCAAATTCATAACCTTCTTTAGATAATAAAGATACAGAAATGATATTACAGGTTGCATTTGGTACATAATAACAACTACGCAAAACCAAAAAGTGTCCATCCGACAATCCCAGGTGATAGTCCCCCACGGCCTCAGTATCCATGCTAGCACCGTTTTCAACTCTGAGGGTCATGTCACCTGCCTTCAAAACTCTACGCTTTCTCAACGCCTGCAAAGAATTACAGATATGAGATCCTGATCCGGTATCCAATACCCAGGATGTAGAGTTTATTGATAGACAGTTTTTAATAACATGCACACCTGAAGCTGAAGCCGCAACTCGCTTCAGATCCTGGGTTCTGGTCTTCCAAGCCTTGCAATCCTGTTTCCAGTGAACACTTTTGTGACAGTAGAAGCATTCTTCCTTCCCCACCATTTTTCCCGTTACCTTTGTTGCCTTTCCTTTTCCCTTCGTATCCACTTTACTGACACCGCCTCTTGGTTTGGCGGGGGCTTTCTTCTTCTTACCCTTGGCTTTCGCCCTGGACCTAGAAGAGGAAGATCCTCCTACAAACAAAGTGGATGTCTCCCTACCCTTCTATAGGGTGCCCTCAGCACTCCTCAACATGTTCAGAAGTTCGGAAAGTTCAACCTCCTTTCCTTGCATGTTGAAGTTTAGGATAAACTGGGCGTAAGTGGAAGGAAGGGACTGGAGAATCAAATCAGTGTAGAGTTCATTCTCCAACGTGGTCCCAAGGTCTGCGAGCTCCTCTATGTAGCCAATCATCTTAAGCACGTGTTCCGCTACCGATGATCCGACGGCCAATCTTGCCGAAAATAGCTTCTTCGACACTTCGTATCTTGCGATACGAGACTGCTCTCCATACAGTTCTTTTGTATGGAGAAATATGGACTCTAGGTCCATATTCTCATGCCTCCTCTGATGTTCGTTGTCCATCGAGGCAAGCACGAGGCATTTGGCCTTCGCGCAATCAATCTTCCATGTCTTACGGATTTCTTTATCCGCGACGCTGGAGGTGGGACCTGGGACAGGGGGAGCTTTTATGGTAAGGACATACCCCAACTTATCGTAAGTGATTGCCATCTTGACATTCCTGAGCCAATCTTTGTAGTTTGGCCCTGTCAGTATGTTTTTATCTAGTAATAACTTAAGTCCGGTCATGTTGAATGGTCGCTGCAATTAGGAGAGAGAAAAGAAACACTTTAGCATGATGCTCTTGCAAGTTTAGAGTGGTTTTTATTTTGTCTAAACAGGATGGCTCCCACTGTCTTTCGAATCCCTTTTCAAACCGTAAAGAAAGAATTAGTCGGGATCAATCTCACCGTACAATACTTGCTTAACCGTTCAGCCAGGCCAGTGTCGGTACTTCGAGGGAGGTTTTCCAACGCTTTCACGAAGTTCCTTAATTAAGTAACCTCTTTTCCCTGTGGGCGTAGCCCCGCTAACACCTTTCTAGACACCTACTAGGTTTATAGCATTGATCGTTAAGTGAGAGTTTTCCCGAGGAGTAGCATATACTCACAGTAGGATCGGGATCCAAATATCATCGCGTGATAAAACCGAAGGAATCCTACCAGAATCATCACACTCCAAATGGTATGCAGCGCTAGCAAGTTTCAGTACTTATGAAACCCCCGATGTGGATTTTTGCCCCATGCTCTTATGACCTTGACTCTGGCCAAAATATCATAAGTCACATGTCAAGTTCTACCCGTCATTCTCCTGGTTAATTTGGACCCACCCGTACCTACCCTTGACTTTGGCCAAAATGGCAGCACGACTGTCCCAAACCAACTCATCTATCTATGCTGCACATGAATACCCAATAGCTACCAATCACTATGCCTTGACTTTGGCCAAAATACATAGCTTGAATACTTTTGACCATTCATGTGGAATGACGAAGGGCTACGAATGGTTTTGGCGAAACCGTAAACGTAGTAAACTTGATATAATCGATGGAACGAGATAGCTTTTAAAAGGAGTGGTTCAAGCTCCGTGTTTAAAGTTTAGTTTTGAAAAGAACCGAGTGGTTTTCAAAGTGTTCCAATCGACTTTTACTTGGTTTATTTTCTTGCATTAGTTCTTTTAATGCGTCCCATCAATTAATCCTACTATTGCAGAAAACAACCAAAATATGACGTACGCTTATGCCATTCGCATTCGCCACGGGGCCCCGTCATCACCCGTTAGGTTACTTAACTAACGACAGAGCGGGGGCTGGGCTAGCGCGGCTGTAAAACATAAGCAACGCCTAAATAGTTATAGTATATAAATATATAGCAATGATAGACATTACAGATCACAGATGAATACATTGGATATACTAGGAATCCGCAATCCGTTCGAGCCTGCAACGAAAACCGGATTACACGGTCGCGGTGAATAGCCAATACCCCACCCAAGACCCCTACGGGTGCGGCAAACTACCCGCCAAGTACCCGAAGCGAAGCAACCTCCCTCAACACCGTGAGTAGGCCACTCGGCACTTCGAGATACCCGGTAGTTTGTGCACCCCCTCCATGGGTCTATCCTAGGAGCAAAAACAGTAAAAAAGAATTATACAATGACGGCTACAACCCCGACCCGGTTGTGCGGCCATACAAATAATAATACATCAATTTACATATTACATGAATGAAAGAAAAAGAAACACTCATCTCACATCCACCCCGGCCATTCACCCGCGACAATCCAACGCATTCATATACACATACCATCAACAAACACATATCACAGATATGTATAACCCCCACTAATCGACGTATAGCGATTAGCCGACGTTCAATACATATAAACATCTCAGATATAACCCATTAGTCAAAGTGTAGTGAAGTTCGATCAAAAAATACGGATTTATAGGCCCCCAAAAACAAATTTCTTTTCTGGTAAATCTGGGCACAAATAAACCATCTTAAAAATCCCAAAACCATGTCAGAAGAACACTGCACCAAACTCGACCCAGAACCGAGTCAACTCGGCCGTGGTTGCGCGGCAATAGCGCGGCGCTTTGAACGATTCACTGGACCGGGTTTAGTGAGTTTCTTAAAAAAACCCTGAGATGATTTTTGACGTAAGATTTATTTTATTTTAAGCAGAAAAAAAATTCAACAGAAACTTAGGGTTTTGTATGTTTTGGTTTTGCAATTTTTCCGATCAAACTTCCATACACTTTTACTACCTAGCTAGTTTATGTTTAGTTTGGCTCTGATACCACTGTAAGTCCACGTTGCCCATCCCGGTGCTTGCGGGGAGGCGGAAAACGGAATAAAAATCGGATTTTTACTACTCTAGGCAACATGGACTAGACAAAGTCGGGATCTTTTCTAAACAAAAACTAACTAAAGCTAACTAGAAATTAGCTACATGGAAGAATGGTTATACCTAAGGCTTTATGTCCTTCTCTCCTTGCTCCTTATAGTGAACGGAAGTGATCTCCTTGTCGTCTTCTCTCGTCGAAGAAGGATCCACCCGAGAGCCTCAACCTTTGGCTTCAACTTCAAGCTAGAAGTAACTAAAGTGCTAGAAGTGCTAATCCTAGAACCTTAGATGAGAGTAGAGATTATCAAGAAGAGGTTTTTCTCAAGCTCAAGTGTTTCTCAACACATAAGAGGGGAGAGCTTGAGAGAGAGGAAGAGAAGGAGAGAGAAAGCATATGATAGAATGAGAGAATTATGAAGCATTCTCACATATATGTGTGAATTATTGTAAATTGATAATTAGTGAGATAATTGTCATGGCTTAATCAAGACATGACCATTATCATTTTATTTTTAATGCAAATTGCAAGGATCAAAGAGCATCTTTTAAATGAAATGATGATGGTCAAAGTGTCAACCTAGGTCAACAAGTCAAGAATGTCAAATGGTCAACAACCCTAACCATGCACAATTATATTAAACTAATATCAATTAACCATAATACACACATAAGCATTAGGATTAATAAAATGACAATGGTCATTAACCCTAATCAAAGTCCTCTCCCTCTGTCTCAATCAACTGTGCATACGCACCCGTATTCGTGATCCGAGGAACACGAACACAATGAGATAAAACCAATCCCAAATCATATACTAGGATCCGGCTTAAACCAAAGCCCGCTAGTATAAGCTGTCCGGACAGCAAACGTGCACAAGTGCGCGGATGTGAACGAACCCTGTCGCAAAACCATGCGACCTCTACTCATTTTGCCTAAAGGAGAATAGCTCTCTGTGTGGGACTCTAAAGACTCGACACTACACTGGCAGTGGGTTTAACCACAGACCGCAAGCGGCACTAGCTGTACGTAACGGTCCCCAGGTAGATGCCGATAAGAAGACTGACGAGGTGACCCCATCTGAACTCCTACTGAACCTGTATGTGACAGTCTCCGTACAGTCCGGTCTGTTCGTCTGATACATCGCATGGCGGGCCTAGGGGGCGGTGAACGTCAGTCCCCTAATAGCGGTACAAGTCGTGTCGGAGTGTAGCCCAGAATACCCTGAGATAACACTGGAAACCTACCAGTATATCTCGTTTGCCCTGGCCAGGGACTACTTGTGTAATGGCTCTCCTAGACACAGCGCGATGTCAACCCCCAATACCGGGAGAGACGAATCCTGTCTAACCGTCACTGCCTCCAAGTGCTTCGGGACTGCACCCAAAAACTACCTGTTTGCATGACTCCTTTGAGCCGTGGTAGGGTAGTAATCAAAGTGCAGTGGGAACACACTCGAGGCGAAGTGACAGTGTCAAGTCAGCGGACTAAGCTGTACTCATGTCACCTGGGAACTGATAACTGACGATAGGTATAATACCAACCAACAGTTCCCGACGAGTCCTATCCAGTGTACTCGTAACCTAACGAGCACCCGCATACTATCTCAAGTACGACGTACTGACGGCTGTGGGACAGACCGTCTCCCACGCTGGGATGAGAAGCGCATACACTAGTCTACTCCGGAGTATCGATGCCCTGTCTCGATAGTCCAACGACTAGGGACCTGTATAAGGATGTGCTTATGGATTACCCAGCCCCCACGAGTGTGAGCGCCATCATAACGCCGGTAATCAAGCAAAGATCCTAAGGGCTCTACTAATATGTATATAAGCGATATGCTAAAAGAAACACATGCACATATTGAAGTAGAGAAAAACCAAGTAGCATACTACCATTTCGAGCAAGATTGTATATACAACTGTGAATATCCCAAGCTTCCATCAAGTAATATACAAACTAGTATGATACAGTAATTGCCTCTAGGGCATATACACTAACACTCACGACTCGTAAGGGAGTAAATTCTCTTATGAGATCCTTACGACTTTCAAGAGAAAACACACTTATGAATCCTCACGATTCCTAAGGGGGAAAATACACCTATAAGATCCTCACGACTCGTAGGGAGAAAAGTCTTTATGAGACCCTCACAGCTCATGAAGTTGAAAAGCCTCAGGCAGCAGATCTGAACCTGCTTCCTAAGCCATCGCTACCTCTCGAAGAATTCAAGACGGAATGCTCTCTATCAACTACAGGCTGCGCTTACTAAAGTAACATGCCGGTAACAAAGAAAAGAGAAGAAGGCAAGAGATGACACAAAATAGTACGAAAGAAATGTATCTTTTATTCATAAATTCAATTGGGTACAAAATACATCATATGGAAGAATAAAAGATGGATACATGTAATTCAAAATTTACAAATTGGTACAAGAAAAACTATTGGGAGGGAAGCGTTTTCAATAAGCCAATCAGTTGCTCGTGCACTCCCCTCAGCCCTTTTTCGTGGTCAGCTGCCGCGACCAACTCTGCTTCAACTTGAGCCCGTTGCTGCAAGTAAGATGAAAGTTGCTCGTCAACGACCCGCTGAGCTGCCCCACGACTCTGCGCATCCTACTCGACGATGTCAAGCTTCTGCCTCAGTGATAGCCCGTCAGAGATGCATCGCAGAAGGCCTTCAAAGATAGCTTTCAACTGTGCAGCATTTGCATCAACCTGAGCGTGCAGCCGGGCAGATTCGCTTGAAGTCTCTTCGCACTCCTTACGCTTTAAGGTTGCCTCTTGTTCAAGGTAGCGGAAGTAGGGAGTGCTTTGCTCGATCCATGCAGCTCGTTGAGAATTCACAGCCAAGACATCGAGAGCAGGACATCCGACCTCGAGTTCATGCAGGCAAGCCTCGATTTTCCTGCAGTGATTAACCCAAGACTCAATGACGCCCTCACTATGAAAGTTCACGAGCGTCGCCAGCATGGGATTAACCTCAGCAGCAAAATCTGCAGCAAGGGCAGGAGTCTCCGTGTCAAGTTTCTTGAGGTGATCGCTCAACATGCGCAGACTATTCACAGCGTCCTTTGAAGATAGACGTCTGGAAAAGGGGCCCGCTGGCATTATGATTCTGGACTCGAATGGAGCTGAAGTCGGTGTCACTGCTGCAAAATAAATCATAGTCAAATGAAGGTCCAAGAAATAGATAAGCAACATGAACAATAGGGTTTACTATACCAGCTGCGGCCGAAGGCAAGGCTGGGAGTACCGGTGGCGCAACTGTTCTTTCGTTTCCTCCTTCAATCTGTAATGCTGCAGTCAAGACGAAGAAGAATTAGAAACGATTCGGCCGCCCGTGAAATAAAAGAAATTAGCTAAAGTTTGCACTCGCTAGCGCCACTAGATGAGGCAATATACGACTGGAAGGAGAAATGCGGATGCAGCACCCGATACAGGTGATCAAAAAGAACTCCTGCAAGGATGTAGTAATGCAATGTCAATACATGGAGTATATTGCCTACAATGAAACCGATGGGTCACAAGTCCGTACCTTCCAGCATTTGGGAGGACATGAGAGAAGGCAAAGGGGCGGCCACCGTCAAAGCAGCAACTGGTGATGTTTCCTTGGGTGGCACGACATCAGCACTAACTGCACCTGTATTAGAAACAAGATAAACCCTGTCAGGAAAAGTTGCAGAATAAAAAGAAGGGCAGTAACCTAAAATTTACATGATGAATTGCCAGCCGGAACCGTGATGAGGGCGTCACTTGATACAACTACAATGTCTCCCCCCCTCTATCGGGGTGGTCTCACCTCCCATCGCCTTGTCCCCTGACTCCAAGGGAGCCGTCGTCACGCTTGCGATGCCGGGAGACGATAAAGAACCGTAGGCAGGGAGAGCGATGATCGGAGCAGTGCCCAACTCTTGAGAAAGAGCGGCCATCTCGGGCCCAGCTATTGTACCCGTTCGCTCGCCGCCACCTCGGGCTTGGCAGTAGTGGCTATCTCGGGCATAGCGAGCATGACTATCTCGTCAGCCATTACCTCGGGCCCAGCAATTGCAGCCACATCGCCTACCGCCGCCCCGGGTTCGGAAATAGCAGCCACCTCCTCTACCGCTCCCTCAGGCTCAGCGGTCGCTGCCACCTTTTCAGGAAGACTCGGCTCTGTAAAGATAAGATATATGAGAACTGATGGTTTAAAACTTTAACAACGGAGCCTCAAGGCACATTACCTGGAGTTGATTTGCTGTTTGCTTCCCGAGCCGCGCGTGCCGCCCGTCTGTGAGCAGTAGACAAGGCAATCGGGAACTCCTCTGAAGGAATAGCAGCAGGGGTAACGGCGCTTGAACCTGCTCCCGCAGCTAAAGCAGCACTACGCTCCCTTGCTGCGCGCCTTAGGCGTTTCCTTTCCTCCCGAGCCGTCAAAACAGACCTTTTAGAAGTCTCCTTCAACAGGACATCGTCGTCCGCAATCAGGGTTACCTCTGGAGCCGTCAAGGCTTCCGTCATCGGTTTTTTTAAGTAAGGCCTCTTGTGGCAGTACCGAAGAGGCCGGGACTTCGATAGCTGGCCCGGGGAGAATTTCTGCATCGGCTTGCGGGATAGGCATTATAGTCCCTGCGATAAGACAAAAAAAGGGTCAGATTACTCATAAGAAACGGAAGCAGAAACATGGCGAACCGAAATGTACCAAGGCCTAAAGATGCTCAAAGTCGTTCCTCCTCCTCAAAAGTCTTGAGAGATGCAGCGAGAGCTTCTTTGGTGGAAACACCTAGTAAAGAAGAAAAAACGTTAGTCAAAAAACAATGATAGAGATATGATACGATGGCGAAAAATACAACTAATGACTACCTGAGCGTGCGAGGTTAGCCAACCCCTCTTCGCGTCTTGCCAATCGCTCGGAAGCTGCGATGGCGGCCGCCAGATCAGTGTTATCTGTTGGCATGAATAGGCCCTCATTTGTCCCGTATTCGCTTAAGCCCTCACTATAAGGAGCATGAGGCTCCTGACCAAGTACGACATCGGCGGAGAAGAGCGACTTCTTTTTCCTCTTCTGTGAGCGAGCTCTGGTCGCAGCCAGCACCAACTTGCGTTTCGTAGGCACTTTGGGACGGCGGGTCCCGATATCCGGGCCCACGCCAGATTCGGGTGAAGCTACGGTTACCATCTCCACGGGAGCACGGGGCGCCGATGGCACGTCCACCGTCTCCTCAGGATCACGGGGCAATCCACGTATGGGGATTAGCACACATGGAGGCTCAACTACAGCGGCCTCTCTTAGCGGAGGGGGCACGGCGATCCGTCGCCTTAAAGGGACGTTGCGATCACTGGCAGGGGGTGCACTCTTGCGATCGAGCAACAGACGCCTCTCCTCCCTGACGACAGCACCCATCGCGTGCTGATACCAGGCCCCGTATACGTTAAGGGCCCTTGGGATACAACTTGGCTCGCTAATGAAGAAGTGGGAGCCCGTATTCAAGCGCATAAAGTGATGTAGCGCACCCTGTATTTCCTTTCTGGTGGCAGCAGGTTCTTCCAAAAATGCCTCCAGTGGAACCCCCTGGTTATAACTCAGCTACTGGGCAAAATGATGGGGGTTGTACCTCATAAAAAGCGCCGCATCATTTTGCCTGAATACGAGGAAGCTCGGCCTGATGGAGTTTAGATGTAGAATCTCCCGGGCTTTCAACACGGAGGCCCCGTCCTTAAAATTGTCGCGTAATTCCAGCACCGTCTTAGAAGTTTCCTGGCCAATCGTCATGACTTTTTCTGTAAAAGACATACCAGCTCCGACCGTGCGCGGACGAAGAAGCAACCCCCTAGCCTCCCGCGGAGACGGATTCACGATAGAAGCATCAACCAGCCGCATAATTCTGGGGAATTTTCACTTCTCGAAAAACGAGGGTCTTTTATGAATACCAAATACCCCGAGCACGTGCATTTCCATCCACGAAGTAAAGTAGTGCATCGGGAAGTTGGCAGCTTGCACCCCCGGTTCAGTTATATCCGCTGCCACACTAAGACCATGGTACAGGTGGGCCAGCTCGGCAATCCCGATGGCTACTTGTATTCCGACAACCATTCTATGTGCTGGGTAGAAGACAGACGGCCTCATATAGCGAGGGTGCATGGGAAGCGCGAACCAGCACAACCATAGCCCCAGAAACCCGAGAAAGAAAGTTTCCTCGTCAATGCCCGGAGCGGCGATTTCTGACAGAGGGATGATCGTGGCATCGGGGAGATAAAAGCCCTTCAGATCATCTTCCAGTACTGGTCGACGGTCCGAGCCAAAACCGAAGGGATCGTCAAGCTTGGCAAATTTTTCACCTCGTTGCGATAGAATCTCCGGTTGAAGAAACCGGGCAATGAAGTCGGCGAAACTGACCCCCCGGCCTCCGGATTCCAAGAAAAGACTCTCGTACATATTCAGCACCTTTATCAGACTAGGAAACTAGTGTTGGATGGCGTTTTCCGGTGTTAGGCCCATCACCACTGGCTTGGTGGCGAAAACGTACTCGTCCGGAGGAAGCAGCTCCTCGTAGTGCTCCCCTCTAACCGGCAAACCGGAAATCTCAGCAAATTCTTCTAAGGAGATGGAGACTTCTCTATCCAGTAGAAGAAAAGTACGGGTTGGGATGTTCTATTGCTCCAGGAACGCCTTAATCCACCATGTCAGGGGAGCAGAATATTGGAACAACGAGGCATAAACCGCAGGGTATAGACCGATCTTCAGCAAGTGCGCCTTCTTCGCTGACAAAATATACCTGACCCACTGCAAATACCCGGCCGAATGTCGGGGGGTCAGCCCGATGTTGTAGGGTTGTCCCCAAGGGCGCGACTCGCCCTGGCATATGCGCCGCCCCAAAGTATCCAAAGCCGCTGGCAGCTGCATGGGTATGGCGGCAATCGAAGGTTGAAGAAGACCCTCCGAAGTCCAATTGACAACCTCCACGGCATAGTTCACCGAGGGTGCATCTACATATGAAATCGACAAGATCGGCTCCGACGGCGTCACACAGGAGAAGCTTTGACGACCTTTGATGATCTGGTCATATCACCTACCCCATAAGTGAAGGTTTTTGTGTTCCGGGTCATAGTCTCTGATAAGCGCGAGAACCTCCCGGTCCACTGGTGCCTCACGGAATCCTCCCTCTGAACGGAAAAACGGAAAAGAAATATCGGAAGACATGTCGCTTGCGAGAAAGAACGGAATTTAATTATCAGTATTATAACTTAATTTTAAAATCCCGACGCTCAGCACTTTAAAACTTGTATCACACTGCAATGCAGTGGAGAGGGAACCAAAGGTGGACCCACAAAATCCAGATGACAATGCATCAATTAATAAAACAGCCTCATCATTGGATGAGACTGTCAATTAATGAGGAAATACTCAAGGAATATTCTCATTGAATGAGAAATCCCTCGAGAAAACGAGAAAATCTCCCTTTGAGAGCAAAGCTCTATGACAGAGTGACACTTGTCAAACTCTGGTCATGAAGGAATAAAATTCCTTAAAGAGCCTAGCTCTGTAATGATGATGGAAAATCCATCAAAGATTAATTAAAATTAATTCTTGAGAATTAAAATTCTGGGATCTTAAAGATGCATGAAAAACTCTTAAGAGTTCTTCATCAAAAGATCAAAAGATCTACATACTATCAAAAGAGTAGAGCTCGGATTCATGGGCTAAGAACCCCCAAGAAAAGATCTGTTTAGATCTATGAGTTCATGAGAGCAAGTCCCTATTAATGAAACCCTAAAAGGGTTTTCTTTAGATCAAAGATCTATGAAGAGCAAGGCTCTGTTAATGGGTAAAAACCTTAATTTTATTAAAATTTTAATTTTAATTTTACCTAAGAGTTCTGACTCTTGAAGGTTCTTAACAAAAGAGCAAGGCTCTGAATAAAATTCTTAAGAAGAAGATGATAATCATCTGAGGACCAAAGGTCCTATTTAGAGGCACTGGACCGCCTCTTCAACTTCTGAGTTGATCCAATGGCTCAGATGTTGCCACCGCTGCACTCACGTATGCGCCACGTGAGCGCAACGGTGGGGGGGCATTTGTTCCCCCCAATCAGAGCAAAGCTCTGTTTTGAATTTCAAAATTGAGAAATTGAAGCAACGCTTCAGATCCCGTACGCTGCGTGCTGCGCGCCACGTGTCAAAAGCAGACACGCCAGCGCCAGGAACGCTGAGCTCTAGGCAGCGCACCCCCAATCAGAGCAAAGCTCTGTTTCAAAATTCAAAATTTAAAAGTTGAAGCAACGCTTCGGATCCAGCGCTCTGCGCTGCGCGCCACGTGTCACACACAGGTGCGCTAGCGCAGTTGCGCTGCGCTGCGCGCAACATGTGTGACACAGGTGCGCTAGCGCAGTTGTGCTCTGCGCGCCACGTGTCTGATACAGGTGTGCTAGCGCGGTTGCGCTGCGCGCCACATGTCGAACGTAGGTGCGCTAGCGCAAGGTGCGCCAGCGCTGGAATTAAAAATTCCCCCACCGTCAGATCAAAAGATCTACTGATAATAAATTATTAATTAATCAGAACTAAAATTCTGTTATGGAAAGATTTTTCAATCTTATTAAAACAAGAAGATTATCTTCTGCAAAACAGAAGACTTAGGATCAAAGATCCAACGATGGGAAAGATTCCAAATCAATCAGAGAAAGATCTCTTAAAACCGATTTAACAAATCATTTGGCCCTATATAAAGGACCCTAGACTTCAAGTCTAAGAGAGACAGAGGAGAAAGATATAGAGAATACAGAAGAAGAGAGAGAAAAACCCTCTGCAAAAAAGAGCAAGCTCTTAAGAAAAGAAGAAGATTTTTCTTCATATTCAAGGTAAAAAAAAAGAATTATGTTCTTGAAAAACAGAGATGAAATCATCTCATAAAAAGAAGAACCCTCTTCTAAAGAGATCATAGATCTAAAAAAAGACCAAGGTCTTTGATGATAAGAAAAATGATCAAAAGATCTAATTATAAAAAAATAAAAGAAGTATTTTTACTTCGTCCATAGATCTTTGATCTATAAAGGCAGAGCCTTTTATCAAAACAAGAACTTTTGTTCTTGGATCTTGAGGCAAAGCCTTCTTAGAAGAACATAAAAGTTGTTCTATGATCTTAAAATTTATCAGATGCGCTTTGCGCTATTGGAAAGTACCTTGCACTCATGAACTGCGCCTTTACGCTCCTTGGATCGACGCACAGCGCCATAACTTGCCACGTGTCAACCATAGACACCACTTGCGCCTTGCGCTTTTGAAACTGAGCGCTGCGCTCATGGACCGGCGCTTAGCGCTAAGCGCGCCACGTGTCACTCACAGGTGCGCCAACAGACTAGTGCAAAGCGCTCATAAATGGAAAGCGCAAATGCGCTAATGAATCGGCGCTTAGCGCTAAGCGCAACACGTGTCACCTTCAGGTGCGCTAGCGCAATGCGCTCTTCAATTGGCGTAAAGCACCTGACGCGCCATGTGGCGCACTGTCAGAACATGCTCTGTTCTGATAAAGACAAAAATGACAGAGCCCAATGCTTAGCATTATTAAAAAGGGCCGAGCCCAAATAAAGGCTTAATAGCCAGAACAAAAATAAAATGTTAAAACATTTTAATTGGACTTAGCCCAATTCTGGCCATAAGTCCTCAACTTATTTTGAATTGAGCACATCTGCTCTTTTAACTAACTCACCTCGGTTCAAGGGTACATCTCTTCACTCCTTTGATATTTGTCGTTGTAATTCCTCAACGTCTTCAAAGAGGTGACGGGTCCTGACAACCATACATTCAACGGACTGTGGGGTCCTTAAACTCATGAACTATGATGTCCTTAACCTTGACCGTGATGTCTTAAAACTAACATTGGACTGTGGGGTCCTTAAACTCATGGACTATGATGTCCTTAACCTCGACCGTGATGTCTTAAAACTAACATTGGACTGCGGGGTCCTTAAACTTATGGACTATGATGTCCTTAACCTCGACCGTGATGTCTTTAAACTAACGGTGGACCGTAATGTCCCTAAACTAATTATCGACCGCAATGTCACTAAACTAAACAATAGAGCCCAATTGCTCTCTTGCCGGATCTAAACGATCCCGTTAAGTTGATCTTAGTCTAAAATTAGACTAACGTATCCTTAACAAACGTTTAAGTTGATCTTAGTCTCAAATGAGGCTAACGTATCCTTAAACCCAAACCCCCCAAAACCAAATCTAAGAAAGATACGGATTTGGACTAGTCCACGCCCTACGGGCGACAACATAACTTAGTCTCCGTATACAATCCACGGGCAACCAAACACAAAACAAACACCCACGACACGAAGTGACCATCTAGAGTAGGAGAAAGTTGTTATCGTGATGCGGTAGCATAATTAACTGCAGGGGCTTGCGCCTGCAGGGAAGAGCGTCCCCACAATCAAAAACCCTTCAGATGAGGGGGAATCTGACGAAGTCTGCTACATCGGCCGCATCTGTTTAAACCTTCGATACATGGTGCCATAAATCAACTTGGCATCTTCGGAGAGGTGGACGGATAGCACCAATTAGAATCTGCCCTCGGAATTCAGGACCTGACGTCTCATCGTCCCGGTCGCGTCTTTCGAAGGGGAACACTCCTCTTTGGCTGCTGAACAAGCCGGAAGAGGGTTTGACGTCTCCGCTCGGTTGTCTTCGAGAATAATCGGAAGATCTTCAGCTGGAGGATCCGGTTGTATCATCATCCCGAACATATCTTGGATGAGAAGCGCCATTCGTTTTATATTAGCCGCTTGTTCTGCTGCTTCTCTGTCCTTCTTTTCGAAGACTCTACGGAGGAAGTTAGCATCGGTTTCCTGTTCATGACGCTGCTCTGATGACGCCTCCGGGATTTCTTTTGGACCAATGAGTACGGCCATCCGCGTCAACATTTCCTGGAGCTTCTGTTGTTGCTCTTGGGCCCTTGTTACAGATCGCGTAAGTAGTCGATGACCTGTGGAGATACGGCTATCCTCTTTTCTGGATGCCATATAGACGGTATGTACAACCATGCCCCCAGACTTAGGGCGTTTGGGTTCAGTGGTCTTGCGATTCATTGCAGACTCAGGGATTTTCTCTGGCCTTCTCCTCTTATGAGTGGTCGAAGTTGAGGGGGCCGTTGCAGTGGGCACCCAAGTAGCTATCGCCTTTTGTGGCTTGACAGGGCGGTCCTCTTCTTGCCGAACCTTTATCTTTTTCTGTCGGCGGGAGTAATTTGGATCAATCACTAAGTCATGGACTTGACGCCAGACCTTGTAAATTTTAGAGGACAGCCGTTGAGGGAGCTGCTTCGGCTTCTCCTTTGGGGCATTCTCCACAGGTGGAGGAGATCTTTTCAGCACAACAGTGGGAGAATTCCTGCGTACCCTGTTAAGTGGTTCAAAACTGTTCCCAGTTGGAACAGCAGCATCAACTTCCACCATTGGAGCTGGCGGAGTCAGTCCAGAGGGTGAATTGCCCCCAGCTTTCCTTACTCGGCGCCAGTGGCGACGTCGAGCATGTCGAGCCGACGGTACTGGCTCGGCTATGGGGGTGGTTTCATCATGCCCCCTATCTTGATGAAGGGTTATTGCCGGTGCGAGCCTCATGAAGACCGACGTCCGTTGAGAGGGAATGGCCAGCCTATCGAAGGCAGACTTTCGAGTGGGGGAAGCAGCCTTAGCGACTTCGCTTGGATAGGGAGTTGTAACGACCAGTCTTGTGAAGACCAACCCTTTGGCAGGAGAAGCCGCTTTGACGACTTCAGAACAAAGAATAGCTATCCTTTTCGAGATAACCCCTTCTGGTATTGCGGGCTTCTTCATGGGCCCGTTGGAGCTTTGGCCCAGTCTGTTGAAAACTGAGGCAGTGGGGTTGGGCGACCCGTTGAGAGGGGCCGCAGTAGTTGTAAACCGATCAAAGACCGACTTCTTTGAAACCTCCTGCTACGGCATTGGGCCATTGAAGTTCATGGGTGGGAGCATGGTTCCGAAGAATAGACCAGTGGTGGCCTGAGTTACCTGCTCCACTGGCATCTTGAACAGGAAGGCCGCTTGGGGACCGTAAGTCACTCCTCCAGATGAGGCGGAACAAGAGTTGCAGTTGGAGCAGTTAGAGGCCATTGATGTTCTTTTTTCTGCACGGGAGCAAAACCAAATCTTAATACCTCGAACCCAAGGGCAACCATATTAAACCGCGATTCATTCGCGAACACGACACACGAAGTGTGGAGTGAAAAGAGGAAAAGGTCCCACCGGGCGTGCCAGAATCTGTTCTCCACCGAAAACGGGGACAAGACCGCGTAGGTCCGTCTTGCCTGAATTTCGAGGGCATATACTATTTGGTGCTATCCGTCCACCTCTCCGAAGATGCCAAGTTGATTTATGACACCATGTATCGAAGGTTTAAACGGATGCGGCCGATGTAGCAGATTTCGTCAGATTCCCCCTCATTGGAGGGGTTTTTTTTTATTGTGGGGACACTCTTCCCTACAGGCGCAAGCCTCTGCAGTTAATTACACTACCGCATCGTGGTAACCACTTTCTCCTTCTCCAGATGGTCACTTCGTGTCGTGTGTGTTTGTTTTGTTTTTTTGGTTGCCCGTGGATTGTATACGGAGACTAATTTATGTTGTCGCCCGTAAGGCGTGGATTAGTCCAAATCCGTATCTTCTTAGATTTGGGTTTGGGGTTGGGTTTAAGGATACGTTAGTCTCATTTGAGACTAAGATCAACTTAAAAGTTTGTTAAGGATACGTTAGTCTAATTTTAGACTAAGATCAACTTAACGGGATCGTTTAGATCCAACAAAAGAGCATTTGGGCTCTATTGTTTTAGTTTAGGAACATTGCAGTCAATTACCAGTTTAAGGACATGGTGGTCCAAGGTTAAGGACATCATTGTCCATGGACTTAAGGACCCCACAGTCTAAGGTTAAGGACATCATAGTCTGTGGGTTTAAGGACCCCACAGTCTAGTTTAAAGACGTCATAGTCTATGGAATGTATGGTTGTTGGGACCCGTCACCTTTCTGATGACGTTGAAGGATTACAACAACAAATATCAGAGGAGTAAAGAGATATACCCTTGAACCAATTTTGGTTGGGATCTGTAGTCCAATTTGGGACTAAGATCTGAGATTTATGACCATATGAGCTCAATTAATCTGAATGAGGGGTTTATGGCCAACTTGGGCTCGGCCCACTCAGTTAAAATGTTAAACATTTGACAATGCTAAGCATTGATTTGAACTTCTGACAATTTTTGTTTTTTATCGAATGCGCATTCATCATAGCTCTGAGCTTTATTTAAAGAACAATTTATGTTCTATCAGCACACACGTGAGAAACACGTGGTGTGACTGGCGCTTTGCGCCAGTCAAAGAGCGCAGAGCGCTTCTGCTGGATAGCGCACACGTGAGGAGCACGTGGCGCGCTTGGCGCTAAGCTCCAGATAATGGGCGCATTGCGCCAGTTTATGAACGCAAAGCGCTATTTGTTCAGTGGCACACACGTGAGGGGCACGTGGTGCGCTTGGCGCTGAGGGCCAGTCCATGAGCGCAAATCACTAGCTGTTAAGTGGCGCACACGTGAGGAGCACGTGGTGCACTTGGCGCTGTGCGCCAGTCCAAGAGCGCAAAGCGCTAGCTAATCAACTTTATGATCCGAGAAATAAATTCTCGTTTATAAGAGACTTTGTCTCAAGGCTCTAAGAACAAAAGTTCTTACTTTGTAGGAGATGTTTCAATCTCTTATTTTAATGAAAGGCTTTGCTTTTATGGATCTGTGATCCTAAGAGAATTGAATTATTCCCCCCCCCCCTTATTTTATAATGAGATGTTCATGATCCCTTTGTATAAAAGACCTTAGTCTTAAAGATTTATGATCTGTGAGAAGAATTATGTTCTTCTTTTTATTTTATGATGAGATCTTTTGATCTCTTTGTAAAAGACCTTGGTCTTGTAGATCTATGATCTTAGAAAAAGAAGTAAATTCTTCTTTTATACGAGACGATTTCATCTTTCTGTTCTTTTTTTTACCTTGAAGAAAATTTTCTTCTTCTGAGAGCTTGGCTCTTCTTTCTGGGATTTCTCAAAGTTTATGGAGGGGTTCCTCTGTATGTTTTTTCTATCTCTGAGACTTGAAGTCTTGAGGCCTTTATATAGAGTGAGCTGATTTGTTCAATCAGTTAAGAAGATCTTTTCTCCAATTGATTTGGGGATTTCCCACCATTGGATCTTTGATCTAAGGGCTTCTGATTTACAGAAGGCAATCTTCTTGTTTTTAACAAGATTGGGAAATCTTTCCATACAGAATTTATTCTGTATTTTGGTGATTTTTTTAATCACCCTTGGATCATTGATCCAACGACGCTCTAATTTATAGAACACAATCTTTTTGTTTGGAATGATTTTGAGGAATCTCTTCTTAACAGAATTTTATTCTGATTAATTGATAATTTATCATCCTTTTTAGATCTTTGATCTGACGGTGGGGATCTTTTAGTTCCAGCGCTAGCGCACCCATGCTTTGCACGTGGTGCGCTGCTTAGAGTGCAGCGCATTTAGCGCTAGCGCACCCGTGCTTTGCACGTGGTGCGCTGCTTAAGTGCAGCACTCTTAGCGCTATCGCACACGTGCTTTGCACGTGATGCGCTGCTTAGAGCGCAGCGCACTTGGCGCTGCTATGAAGTGTTGCTTCATTTCAAAATTTGAAATTTAAATAGAGCTTTGCTCTGATTGGGGGAAACACATTGCTTACCAATTCTTGTTTTATCGCAAGTTTTGGATCTTGTTTATCATACTAATCCTCTTCGGTGTCTTGGTTTCAGGATCATGGCGGATAGAAATCTGCGATCGTACCAGAGGCGTGTTGATGACGCCGTATTGCGTGGAGTAATTCGTGGGATGCTAGAGAAGCAGAAGCGGCAAACCGAGCTGAACCAACAGCAAGCCGAAGCTTTTCAGGAAGGTTTGCAGACCATCCAGCAGTCCGTAAACAATGTTGCGGCCAAACCAGTATAGCGTGTGGGTACCGTGGCGGATTTCAGGAGACTTAGTCCGTCCACTTTCACTGGTTTGGAGGAGCCGTTGCCAGCGGAGCAGTGGCTGGTGGATACGGAGAATCTGCTCGTTGCCGCACAGATTCCGGAAGACAAGAGAGTAGATGTTGTACACATCCAATTGGTGGACTATGCCCGTGAGTGGTGGCTTGTGGAAGAGACCCGTTTGTCTAAGCCGATCAGTTGGGATGCTTTCTCGCAGAGTTTCTTAGTGAAGTTCTTTCCGCAGACTGCACGGGAGGAAATGAAAGAAAGGTTTATCAGCTTGAAGCAGAATGGCGGATCCGTAGATACGCATGCTGCTGAGTGGACACGGCTCAGCCGATTCGCGGGACCTTTGGTTGCTAAAGAAGCTGATTGGGCAAGAAGGTTTATGCGCAGTTTGGACGTGGAAATACAAAGGCACATTAAATCTCTGGGATTTACCACTTTCTCGCAAGTGATTAAAGCAGCCAAAGAGCAGCACTTATTAATGAAGACGGAGGGTACGCAACAACAAGCAGTTGTGGTATGGAAGCCGGCGTTTACGCTGAATCAAGCGCCTATACGCAGAGGAATTCCGGTGAACCGACGTGGCGTAGTACCGATGAAGAAGCCCGTCGTACCCGAGCTGAAGGGAAGAATGTTTTGTGAGTTCTGCCATCTACCTGGACACCTGCAAAAGGATTGTCGAAAGAAGCTTGAACTTTGTTTGGTTTGTGGATCAGCTGATCATACTGTCAGTGTTTGCCCGTCGAAGCTACGTTTGAAGGATGATGTTCAGAGGCCACCGCAGAGGCTGATTCAGGGGCAGAAGCAGATAACTCAGGGACCTAATCAAGCTCGAGCCTTTACTCTGACGGCCGAAGAGGCCAAAGCATCAGCTGAAGTTGTTTCAGGTATCCTACTTGTTCTTGATTTTCCCGCATTAGCATTACTCGATTCTGGTGCATCCCATTGTTTTATGTCGTCTAAGTTTATTGCTGCACAGTCGATTTCCTGCACGACCCTGTCTAGTTGCTAGGACATATACACTGGGAACGGGAAGATCATATCTAGTAGTGAGTGCAAGGATTGTTCTGTTGTTATTTGCGGACGGGAGTTATTTGCAAATTTCTTGGTGATTGACACCGGCAGTTATGATGTTGTCTTGGGAATGGATTTTCTCAACAGTTTCCACGCTCACATTGATTGTAGGGCAAAGAAAGTGATTTTCCAGATTCCCGGACATCCGGAGTTTGTTTTTGCTGGAAGAAGCAGTTCTGTCGGGCCAGTCGAGTTTAGGGCTAGACCGACACACAGTGTTTTTTCGTCGATAAAAGTTGATAAGGAGGAAGCGCCAGCTGTAGTTTGAGAGTTCATGGACGTGTTCGAGGATATCTCGGGTTTACCGCCAAAACGAGATGTGGAGTTCGAGATCGATCTTGTTCCTGATGTAGCGTCAATCTCAAAGGCGTACTATCCGATGGCACCAGTGGAGTTGGAAGAAGTAAAGAAACAGGTTACCGAATTGCTAGAGAAGGGTTGGATTCGCAGCAGTAATTCACCTTGGGAAGCTCCAGTTCTTCTAGTTAATAAGAAAGATGGCACGTGGAGGATGTGCATCGATTATCGAGAATTGAACCGGGTGACTATTAAGAACAAGTACCCGATCCCTCGCATTGGCGAATTATTCGAGCAACTCAGTGGCGCGGGGGTATTCTCGAAGCTGGATTTGCGGTCTGGATATCATCAAGTTCGAGTTAAATCAGAGGATATTTGTAAGACTGCGTTCCGAACTCGATATGGACATTACGAGTATTTATTGATACCATTCGAAGTCACGAATACACCGGCGATATTTATGGACTTGATGAACCGAATCTTTTCACCATTCTTGGACCAGTTTATAGTGGTGTTCATCGATGATATTCTGGTCTATTCGAGAATCCTAGAAGAACATGCAGTACACTTGAAGATCACATTGCAAACATTGAGGCATGAAAGATTGTATGCAAAGATGAGCAAGTGCAAGTTTTTGCTTGAAGAAGTGAAGTTTTTTGGGCATGTCGGATCCGGAGATGGAATCGCCGTTGATCCCGAGAAAATTGCAGCAGTTCAAGATTGGCCGATTCCGAAGAACGTAATAGAGATCAAAAGTTTTCTTGGACTTGCCGGATTTTACAGAAGGTTCGTGGAGAATTTTGCTCGATTGGCTGAGCCTTTAACCAAGCTTACGCATAAGAAGGCACCATTCATTTGGACGGATAGTTGTGCGTCATCTTTCAAGGCGTTGAACTAAAGATTGATAACCGCTCCTATTTTGACCGTACCTGACAGTTCCGGAGGATTGGTGATTCATAGCGATATATCTGGGAAAGGTTTGGGATGTGTTTTGATGCAGCATGGGAAGGTTATAGCTTACGCATCACAGCAGTTGAAGACCCATGAGAAGAATTACCCAACTCATGATTTGGAGCTTGCAGCAGTGATTTTCGCTTTGAAAATTTGGAAACGCTACTTATTGGGCGAAAGGGTCGAAGTATTCACCGATCATAAAAGCCTAAAATATGTGTTCACACAGAAAAAGCTTAATATGAGGCAGCGTAGATGGTTAGAGCTGATGGCTGACTACGACCATGATCTTAAGTACCATCCGGGAAAAGTTAATGTAGTGCCGGATGCGCTTAGTCGGTTGCCAGCAATTCGGACATTGACTGCACAGAAGGAGCTTGTCGAAGATTTTTGGATATTCGAGTTGGAGATCGTGCTACCGCACTCTTCGAGACAGTCGATGCAGCTGCAAGTACAGTCGTCGTTGATCGAGAGTATTAAGGCAGCGCAGTCACAGGATCCAAAATTACAGAAGTTTCGAGAACAGGTAGAAGCGGGACTTCGAACGGACTTGTTAATTCATGAAAATGGTTCGTTGTGATATGGTAGCCGTTTGTGTGTGCCGAAGGGAGATATTCATGAAGAAGTTATGAAGGAGGCACACAGTTCCACATATTCCGTACATGCAGGAGGCACGAAGATGTACCGTGATCTAAGACATCATTTCTGGTGGGAAAGCATGAAAAGGGAGATTGCCCTCTTTGTAGCGAAGTGCTTGGTGTGTCAGCAAGTTAAGGCCGAACATCAAAGGGTAGCTGGTTTATTGCAACCACTTCCGATTCCTTAATGGAAGTGGGAACATATAACCATGGATTTCGTGACAGCTTTACCGCGGAGTCCAAAGGGCAACAATGCAGTTTGGGTGATCGTTGATCGATTGACCAAGGCGGCTCATTTCATACCGTTTCGAGTTGGTCGGTCAACGGAAGCGTTGGCAGAGCGGAACATGCAGGAGATTGTGAGATTGCATGAAGTACCTGTGAGCATCATTTCCGATCGTGATACCCGATTCTTATCGCACTTCTGGAGGAGTTTACAGGAAAGTTTGGGAACGCGATTGAAGTTTAACACCGCTTATCATCCTCAGACAGATGGCCAGTCGGAGAGAACGATCCAAACTCTTGAAGACATGTTGAGAGCTTGCATGTTAGACTTCAAGGGTTCATGGGAGGATCATCTACACTTGGTAGAGTTTTCTTACAATAATAGCTTTCAGGCGACTATTCAGATGGCTCCATTCGAAGCATTGTATGGTCGCAAGTGTAGCTCACCCGTTTGTTGGGACGATGATGGAGAACGAAGATTGTTGGGACCGGATTTGATCGTGCAAACAGTGGAGAAGGTTAATACTATCCGGAATCACATGAAGACAGCGCATGATCGACAGAAGAGTTGGGCCGACACATCGAGAAGACCTCTAGAGTTCGTTGTTGGTGATCTTGTATTCTTGAAGATATCACCGACTAGAGGAGTGATTCGTTTTGGGAGTCGAGGAAAGCTTAGTCCTCGATTCATGGGGCCATTCGAGATTATGGAGCGTGTTGGAGAAGTGGCTTATCGATTGGTGTTACTACCATCTTTGGCGAATGTTCATGATGTGTTTCATGTATCTCAACTCCGTAAGTATGTTCGAGATGAAACACACGTGCTAGATCATTCGGAGCTGACTGTAAGGGAGGATTTGACCTATGAGGAACGACCGATGTCGATTGTTGATCGAAGAGAAAAGGTCCTCAAGAACAAGGTTATCCCTCTCGTACTTGTTTCTTGGGGGAATCACTCGTACGGAGAATCGACTTGGGAACGAGAAAACGAGATTCGACAGAAGTTTCCAGATCTTTTTTTTAGTTTCATGGTTGTTTATCCTTTCTTATTTTGGGAATTTCGAGGACGAAATTGTTTTTATGGTTGGGTATAGTGTAACACCCTAATTCATTTATACCAGTTCTATTTTGAGTATTTCTTTATTTATGGTCTTTTCTTGATTTATCGTGTTTTAGGTGCGAATAGTGTATTTGACATCTGTATTTGCATCCGACCCAACCCGCTTGCTGGAAACCCGTCTTGATTCCTGTTTATCATTTATCCCGGCTTGTTATATGGATCCGTGCACTTTTATTTTTATGTACTACATACTGGCATTGTATCGAGCATCTGCATTTTTAATAATACAATTATAACCAAGTAAAATATTTTAAATATGTATTGCATGGCCTGCATGATACCCCTAACCCTGTCGTAGCATCCACGCACCTTTTTCGCGTTCCGTTCAGTGAAACGGACTCGTTTGGATGGCTATGTGCACGTGCGTGCATTCGTTCTTGGGGTATGCTTTTTCGTGACCGGGATATCCCGTTTTGATCTTGGTCGACACATATATTTTCCGTATTTTAAAACTGGATTTTAAGACCAGACCCGGGCGTGTTTTGTACTATTATTTTGTATTAGCCAAAATATCAAATTTTTTATTAATAATATATTTTCTATATTTAACTGCTTACGTTTAAGATTTTATAACGAAAAAATATTTTTTAAATTTTTTAAAAAAAGAAATCTTTTTTTAACAGAACACGCATCTCTCTCTCTCTTTCTCTCTCCTCTCGACGCTCTCTCTCTCCACTCGCGAATACTGTTCCTCGCGATGATCCCGTCACCTCCCTTCCTCCACTACAATCACCTCTCTCCTTCACTTCTCTTTCTTCTTCTTCTTTTTAAATGAAACCCGCCGCCTCGACGAGAACCCTAACCCTAGCTGCCTCCTCTTCGTCGACCTCGCTCCTCTCATCCTTTCCTCGACCTCATCTCCTCCTTGACCTCCTTCCTCTCCCTCTCCTCCCCCTCCAAACCCAAGAACCCTGCACCAAGCCAAACCCGATACCCACGACCTCGTCTGAACCCTCACCGAAGCTCCGACCCCGCCGACCTCACGCCCTCATCACCACGGCCTACTCCCTCTTCCTCTCCATTCTCCTTTCCCGACTCTCCACTGCAAACCCGACCCCAAGAACCCAAGAAACCCCTGCTGCACACACACTGCCTCGCCGGAAAACCCTGCTGGCATTCTCGCCGTCGACGACCAATCGCCGTTGTAACCCCCTCGCATCGTCTCGGGTCCAGAGCACCAACCCCAGAGCACCTTCTCTTCTTTCTTTCTTCTTCTTCTTCTTCTTTTCTTTTCTTCTCTTTTCTTGATTCGTATTTTCCGGTGATCACAGACGGAGCCGTGCCGCTGCCAACGATCCATGTAATCCAGTGGACGTCCCCAGCCAGCGTGGTTATCTTCTTTCCTTTCCTGGTCATGTCCCGTGCGCGCGTGTGGTTATTGCGACGTTTACCCAACGTCGGACGTGTAGTACGCATCCATCGTGAGATCCGATCTGGCAAGTTCATCTTGCTACATGCCATGTACCTTATTTTGCATCCATATGAATAAAAGTATCACATGTTGATTGCATTATACATCCATATTAAAGTTTACTGTTTTCAGATACCCGTATGCATCCATATCATTTATTATATATGTAGCTGCATCTACAAATCACATTAATTCATATTACTGTTACATTAGTACCCCATACTTGATAATGCGCATCCCATATAGTCTTGGAGCTGTAAATGTAACCCCTGATCAATATTTGTGCATCCATACCATTAATTAGATATCTAGTTGCATGCAATGTCATATTATTTCATATTACTGATATATTAACACCTCATGCTTGATAATGTGCATCCTACATAGTCATGGAGCTGTAGTTGTAACCCCTGATAGATATTTGTGCATCCATGTTTTATTGTGTATCCATACCATTAATTCTATATATCTAGTTGCATGCCATGTCATATTAATTTATATTACTGCTACATTAGTACCCCGTGCTTGATAATGTGCATCCTACATAGTCATGATGTAACCCCTGATAGATATTTGTGCATCCATACTTTTACCGTACATCCGTACTTTTACCCTGATTCGATACTTGCTACATTTTACTGTTGGGCATCCATTTGATGCATGTGCACTACCTGACATGACCTGATGCGTCACTGCTTGACTTGATACCTGATCTTGTTACTAATGCCGACAATCTTGACATGTTGTCCTGACGAACATATCCTGTTGTCTATTTAGAAAAACCTGTACCTGCTTGATCTTGTGTTGGTATTAGCTCCAGATTATCAATACCTGACTTGAACACATAACCTTGGGGGTATAGGAAAATCAAAAGTGTAACTGAAGTGTAGCTTAAAAGGGTATTACTTGATCCGTGGTCCCGGGGGATAACGGGACAGAATCATTCGTGATTCTTACTTGATCCGTGGTCCCGGGGGATAACGGGACAGAGTCATTCGTGACTCCCACTACCTGATCTATGGTCCCGGGGGATAACGGGACGTATTCTTTGAGTTACATGGAGGAGTACACTAATTGATTTCAAACAAACTTTAGAATAGATAACCCAGTAGCACGGTTTAGATTTATCACTGCACGTCACATATACTGATACTCTTCACTGTTCTATATCCGTGTTTACTTATTATATTCATGTTACTATCTATGCCTGCATATCTCGTTACATCCTGGTTGCTTATTATCATTGATATTATGACGCACTGACGTCTGGGTTTTGCATGACCCAGATCCTTTATTTCTCCCGCAGGCCAACCAGGAGTACTTCAGTCGACAGGCCAAGTAGTGAGAACTCTGTTAGTATTTTTAGTTTAGTTTTCTTTCAGCATTTCCATTTCCCGATGTGAGCCCGTATTTGGGACGTACTTTCCATATTGTTATTGTTACTTGTATTTATTGCTTCCGCATATTATTTCTTAACTCGTTTATTCTGGAATATGGACATGTACTAGATAGTTTATTTTATTTCTGCTGTTCTTGGTATCTTATAGACAGTCGTAATATGACTGTGGAGGGATGTTTCCTAGTCACAGGTGTTCCCCGCCAAAAGACGCGGTGAACGTCTCGCCTGAATTTCGGGGCAGATGCAAATTGGTGCTATCCGTCCACCTCTCCGAAAATGCCAAGTTGATTTATGGCACCATGTATCGAAGGTTTAAACGGATGCGGCCGATGTAGTAGACTTCGTCAGATTCCCCCTCGTTTGAGGGGGTTTTGATTGTGGGGACGCTCTTCCCTGCAGGCGCAGTTAATTACACTATCGCATCGCGTAACAACTTTCTCCTTATCCAGATGGTCACTTCGTGTCGTGTGTGTGTGTTTTGTTTTTAGTTGCCCGTAGATTGTATACGGAGACTAATTTATGTTGTCGCCCGTAGGGCGTGGATTAGTCCAAATCCGTATCTTCTTAGATTTAGGTTTGGGGGTTGGGTTTAAAGATACGTTAGCCTCATTTGGGACTAAGATCAACTTAAACGTATGTTGAGGATACGTTAGTCTAATTTTAGACTAAGATCAACTTAACGGGATCGTTTAGATCCAACAAAAGAGCATTTGGACTCTATTGTTTAGTTTAGGGACATTGCGGTCGATTAGTTTAAGGACAGTACAGTCCATTGTTAGTTTAAGGACATCTCGGTCCGTCGTTAGTTTAAAGACATCGCGGTCGAGGTTAAGGACATCGTAGTCCGTGGATTTAAAGGGACCCCACAGTCCGAGGTTAGGGACATCGTAGTCCATGAGTTTAAGGACCCCACAGTCCATAGTTTAAAGACGTCATAGTCTATAAAGTTTAAGGACATCATAGTCCATGAGTTTAAGGACCCCACAGTCCGTGAATTGTGTGGTTGCCGGGACCCGTCACCCTTCTGAAGACGTTGAAGGATTACAATGACAGATATCATAGGAGTAAAGAGATGTACCCTCGAACCGGTGTAAGTTGGTTGAAAGATCTGTAGTCCAATTTGGGACTAAGATCTGTTGAAATATTCATGAGCAGATGTGCTCAATTAAATATAAGTTGAGGACTTATGGCCAATCTTGGGCTAAGGCCAATAAATGTTTAACACATTTTTTTTACTCTGGCTATTGAGCCCTTATTTGGGCTTGGCCCTTTTAATAATGCTGAGCATTGATCAAAGCTCTGGGCTTTATTAAAGAACAATATATGTTCTGTCAGCGCAACACGTGGTGCGCTAGGCGCAGTGCGCCAGTCAAAGAGCGCAGTGCGCTTCTGCCAAATAGCGCACATGTGAAGGACACGAGTCACGCTTGGCGCTAAGCGCCAGATGATGGGCGCATTGCGCCAAATGATGAGCGCTAAGCGCTAGTCCATGAGCGCATTGCGCTTTCAATTTCGTGGCGCACACGTGAGTGACACGTGGTGCGCTTGGCACTGAGCGCCAGCCCATGAGCTCAGTACGCTATTTCAGAAGTGCAGAATGCAAGTTGTTTAACTGGCGCATACGTGGTTGACACGTGGCGCATTTGGAGCTGAGCGCCGATCCAGGGAGCGCAGAAGCGCAATTCAAGAGCGCAAAGCGCATTTGATCAATTTTATGATCTGTGAACAAATTTATGTTCTTTTAAAAGAGACTTTGTCTCAAGATTGAAGAACAAACGTTCTTATTTTTGAAAGGGCTTTGCCTTTATAGATCCATGATCTTTAATAATTTTCTCCCCCTTTATGATGAGATGTTCATGATCTCAGAAAGACAACTTGTCTTATAGATCTATGATCTGTGAACGAAGTAAATACTTCTTTGTTTTAATGATGAGATCTTTTGATCTTTTTTATAAAAGAACTTGGTCTTTGTAGATCTATGATCCTTTTTTTAAGAAGATAATTCCTCTTTTTAAGAGATGATTTCATCTCTGTGTTCATCATTCATCATCTTTATCTTGAAGAAATATCTTCTTGCAAGAGCTTGCTCTCTTTCTTTTGAGTTTCTCAAAGTTTATAGGGGGTTTCTTTATATCAGACTTGAAGTCTTGGGGCCTTTATATAGGGCAAGCTGATTTGTTGAATCAGTTAAAGAGATCTTTCTCTGATTGATTTGGGGATGTTTCCCACCGTTGGATCTTTGATCCTAGAGCTTCTGTTTTATAGAAGGCAATCTTCTTGTTTTTAACAAGATTGGAAAATCTTTCCATAACAGAATTTAATTCTGATTAATTAATGATTTATCATTATTATTAGATCTTTTGATCTAACGGTGAGGAGTTCTTTAATTCTAGCGCTATCACACCCGTGCTTTGCACGTGGTATGCTGCTCAGAGCGCAGCGCACTTTGCGCTAGCGCACCTGTGTTTGACACGTGGTGCGCTGCTCAGAGCGCAGTGTAGCCTGCGCTAGCGCACCCGTGTTTGACACGTGGCGCGCAGCGCGCCCAGCGCTAGCGCACACATGATGCACTGCCTAGGGCGCAGCGCACCTGGCGCTAGCGCATCCGTGTTTGACACATGGCGTGCAGCGCGCCTAGCGCTAGATCTAAAGCGTTGCTTCAATTTTTGAAATTCGAATTTCAAACGGAGCTTTGCTCTGATTGGGGGAAACAACAGGTAGCATGGTTGGCTCTGTCACGTGTCGATCGTAGCGCACTCTGGGAAGCGGGGCGTGACAAGGGGTCAGACCAATTTTACGTCGACCTCGGTGAGGCCTCCGCCGTTGCATGGAACAAAGCTCTTGATGCCGTCAAGGAGCAGCTTCCGGAGTTTGCCGACAGCGAGCTTCGAGCTCGGGTCCCACTTTCAGTGGTTATGCCCCCGGTCGACAGTGATGAGGGAAGCAAGGTTTAGGCCGTTCTTGCGGCCAGAACTTCCCTTTTGTAAACCTTCAGGTAACTTGATAAAGCTGGAGAGCCCATAATACCCTTGTAAAAGCTTTGACTTTTTGAATAAAGATTTTTGTTTTTGCGGTAGTGCTTGTACTTGTATTTCCTTTTGTTGGTAGATACTTGTATTTGCACATACTGCCTTTATGTTGTGTCGGCTCTTCGTCTAGCAATTACGCGTCGAATTGAATCTGATCATTTGCTGAGTGCGCGAAGACCAGCGAGAAGATGGTATCTCCATGGCCCTGAAGTCGAGGTGGAGATCGCTAAGACATTGATAGATTAAGGATGGTGCCGAGCAAGGTAGCTGCTCAGTGCCTCTTGGCGATGGCTTTGATCCTTAGCTGTTGGAGGGACCGTAATTGGCCAGCTAAGGATAGGGCCGAGCAGGGTAGCTGCTCGGTGCCTCTTGGCGAGGGCTTTGATCGTTAAGGACGGGCCGAGCAGGGTTACTGCCCGGTGCCTCTTGGCGAGGGCTTTGATCCCTGGTTTGGTAGGGGCTACCAGCCAGGGATAACCGAGCAAGGGCGGACCCGGTTGCCTCTTGTCGAGGGCTTTGATCCCTGGTTTGTTGGGGTAGGGAGCTACCAACCAGGGATAACCGAGCAAGGGCGAGCCTGGTTGCCTCTTTCGAGGGCTTTTCATCCTTAGCGCGGGAGGGGCCGTAAGTGGCCTACTAAGGATGGCCGAGCAGGGTTACTGCCCGGTGCCTCTTGGCGAGGGCTTTTTGTCCTTAAGGATGGCCGAGCAGGGTTGCTGCCCGGTGCCTCTTGGCGAGGGCTTTGATCCCTGGCGCTGTGGGTAGGGTAGCTACCAGCTAGGGATAGCCGAGCAGGGTAGCTGCAGAGCTGCCTCTTGGTGAGGGCTTTAATCCCTGGCGTTGTGAGGTAGGGAAGCTACCGGCCAGGGATATCCTAGCAGGATAGCCGCTCGGGTGCCTCTTGGTGAGGGCTTTGATCCTTGGCGTTGTGGGGTAGGGAAGCTACCGGCCCGGGATAGCCGAGTGAAGCCGCTCGGATGCCTCTATGCGGGGGCTTAGATCCCTGGCGTTGCGAGGTAGGGAAGATACCGGCCAGGGATGGCCGAGCAGGGTAGCCGCTCGGCCGCCTCTTGGAGAGGGCTTTGATCCCTGGCGCTGTGGGGTAGGGAAGCTACCGGCCAGGGATAGCCGAGCAGGGTTGCTGCAGGGCTGCCTCTTGGTGAGGGCTTTGATCCCTGGCGTTGTGGGGTAGGGAAGCTACCGGCCTAGGATAGCCGAGCGGGGAAGCCGCTCGGATGCCTCTATGCGAGGGCTTAGATCCCCGGCGTTGCGAGGTAGGGAAGCTACCGGCCAGGGATGGCCGAGCAGGGTAGCCGCTCGGCCGCCTCTTGGCGAGGGCTTTGATCCCTGGCACTGTGGGGTAGGGAAGTACCAGCCAGGGATAGCTGAGCAGGGTTGCTGCAGGGCTGCTTCTTGGTGAGGGCTTTAATCCCTGGCGGTGTGAGGTAGGGAAGCTACCGGCCAGGGATAGCCGAGCGGGGTTGCCGCTCGGCTGCCTCTTGGTGAGGGCTTTGATCCCTGGCGTTGTGGGGTAGGGAAGCTACCAGCCAGGGATAGCCGAGCAGGGTAGCTGCAGGGCTTCCTCTTGATGAGGGCTTCGATCCCTGGCGCTGTGGGGTAGGGAAACTACCAGCCAGGGATAGTCGAGCAGGGTAGCTGCAGGGCTGCCTCTTGGTGAGGGCTTCGATCCCTGGCGCTGTGGGGTAGGCGAGCTACCGGCCAAGGATAGCCGAGCAGGGTAGCTGCTAGGCTGCCTCTTCATGAGGGCTTTGGGAAGACGGACAGCTGCTCGTGGCACGTGCCACGAACGTATAAAGAACGCGAAGCATTTTGGAATGTCGTGCCAGTTTCGTCACGTGGCGGCGTGGCATTGGGGTAATTGTTGCGATTCCCAAGATTCGCGCTGGCATGCCCGAGAATCCGGGTCCTTGGAGATTCTGCTTGAAGCTATAAGTAGGGAAGGAGATGGCAGTTCTTTTGGCACCGCTTACTTTCGAGTTGACTGGGCGCGTGTATTTGATCGAAGAGATTATCACCCTTGGTGATGTCTCCTTGTATGACCAATCACTGTCCGAGGAGAGGTGTCGGGGTGTGGTCCGGCGCCTCGAGGGTCACTTCGGCCATCTCCTCCCTCGGCAGTCGTCCTTGCTCCAGCTCCTGATGTACGTGATCTTGAGGAGGTCCCGGGGTTGGACAACCCCTTCACTGAGGAGCTTCTGGACGAGGCGCTTGATAAGGTGCATTCGATCTTCCTGTTCGGCCTCATCTTAAAGGCCAGGCACACCCGATCCTTGCTTCTGACTCTTGAATGTTTCAAGATGAGGTACATCGTGGGTCAAGGCTCAGCGGGCGGTCAAAAGGGTGCTTCCGTGGTGTCCCCGGTCCGCATGCAACGTCGGCAGGAGCGGGCTGCAGCGGCTAGGGCCCGGTTGACGGAGATCTACTCTGAGTATCACCAGGAGTACTTCCTCGATCCCGTTCTGCCTCTTTTGTAACCCCCCCTTTTGTAAGGCTGAGGAGCCCAGGATACCTTTTTGAATTAATAAGATTCCTCTTTTTGCAATGCTCTAGCGTTCCCCTCTCATTATTTAAGTAGAAAGAACTTTTTAGAAAAAATTTACATTGCCTTTGAGAAAGGAGAGGTACACACTTGTAGGTATCCGTTTCATTGGTACAGCTTAAGCTTCTCAGCGTTGTAAGGCCGTGGAAACTTACGGCCATCCGCGTCCTGTAAGCGGTAGTCTCCGCCGGGAAGTACTTCAGAGACGAGGAAATGACCGTCCCATTTCGGGGAGAACTTATGCAGCCTTCCTTGATTGATGAACTCATTTCGCCGTAGGACCAGGTCTCCGGTCTTGAAGGAACGACGCTTGACCCGCGCGTTGTAGTATCGAGCAGTTTGCTGCTGATAGGCGGCAGCCCTGATTTGAGCCCGGTCCCGTTTCTCCAGCAAGATGTCCAGGTTGGTCCGCAGTGCCGTGGTGTTTGCTTCGTCATCGAAGTGTTCGACCCGGTGACTGGGTAGCCCGATCTCCGCCGGGACCATCGCCTCGGTCCCGTAGCAGAGGCTGAAAGGGGTTTCCCAGGTGGGGGTCTTATTTGACGTGCGCAGGGCCCATAAGACCCTGGGCAATTCCTCGATCCAACTGCCTTGGCGCCCCCCCAAGCGGGTCCGGAGACCCCGGAGGACATCCCGGTTGGCGACTTCGGCCTGCCCGTTGCATTGGGGGTGTGCGACCGCGGCGAACTTCATGAGGATATAATATTCGTTGCAGAAATCTTTCACCTTCTCGTTCTCAAGTTCGTCCCGTGGTCGGTAATGATGCACCTCGGGATGCCGAACAGGAGTATCAGGTTATTCTGCAGGAACTTGATGGTCGTGGAAGCATCCGGTTTTCTGATGGGGACGGCTTCGATCCACTTTATGAAGTAATCCACCGCGACGAGAACATATTTGTGCCCGCCCACACCGGTAGGGAACTGGCCTATCATGTCCAATCCTCACTAGGCGAATAGCCATGGGGAGGTCAGCACGGTCAGCTCGGTGGCCGGGAGGTGAGGTATGCTTCCGTGGAGTTAGCAGCTTTGCATCTCCTGACGAGCTTCTAGGCGTCCTCGTGAATAGTTGGCCAATAGTACCCCTGGAGCAATGCCTTCTGGATTAAGGTTCAGGCTTTTTGGTGTGCGCCGCCGACCCCTTCATGGATTTCATGGAGGATGCAGCCGGCTTCGTGGGGGTCGACGCACCGGAGCAGGGGCTGAGTGAAGGATTTCTTGTAAAGGTACTCATTACTCTAGACGAAGTGACGGGCTTTGGCCCGGAGACGGCGGGCTGCTCCACGATCTTCTGGGAGCATACTGTTCCTTAGGAATTCCATGAGGGGCTTCCTCCAGTCCTGGGCATCTTCCTGCGCTGTATACACATGAGGTATTGTCGCACCGTCTTCCACGCTGGGCCGTGGCAAGGTTTCGAAGAGGATAGACCGCTTGTTGTTGGCCGAGTAGGATGAGGCCGGTTTGCTCAGGGCGTCGTCTTGGGTATTGAGCTTCCTGGGTATTTGTTCTATCTGGACTTCGTCGAAATTCTTCCAAATTTTTCTTACCTCGGCCAGATATTTCACCATTAGGGGTTCCTGAGCCTCGAAGTGGCCGGTTACTTGGCCAACGACCAGGGCTGAGTCACTGCGGATTCGAATTGTCCTCAGCCCCAGCCCAGAGACCATGCGAAGTCTAGCCAGCAGGGCCGCGTACTCTGCCGCGTTGTTTGAAGCCTTGAATCCGAGCTTTAGGGAATATTCTATTTCTTCTTCGTTCGAGCTCCGAATGATAAGGCCGACGCCACAGCTTTCCTCGGTTGAGGACCCATCGACATAGATGACCCACTCAAGGACCGAGTCGGGTCTCCCCACGATCGGGTGTTGATCCGCGAGGGTCGGCGCGGGCTCCGGTTCTTTGCTGGGGATGGTGAACTCGACAATAAATTCGACCAGGGCTTGTGCTTTGATGGCCTGCCTCGGGCGGTATTTTATGTCAAACTGGGACAGCTCTCACCCCCACTTCTCTAAGCGGCCCGAGGATTCGGGTGAGGCGAGGATAGCCCCCAGCGGGCGCTCGGTGAGGACGGGGATAGTGTGCGCCTGGAAGTAGTGTCGTAGCTTCCTTGAGGCCACTATGAAGGCCGAGACGATCTTCTCTATGGCTGGATACCCTGTTTCTGCGTCTTTGAAGACGTGGCTCACGTAGTATACCGGCTTCTGCACTCCGTTGACCTTCCGGACGAACACTGAGCCTTCCGCTTGGTCGGATACCGCCAGATACAGCGATAGCTCATTTCCTTCAACTGGTCGGGTGAGCAGCGGCGACGTCACAAGGTGCCTCTTTAACTGGTCGAAGGCGGTCTGACACTCCTCTGACCACTCGAACCTCGGGATTTTCCTTAGAGCTTTAAAGAATGGGAGGCATTTTTCCCCAGACCTCGACATGAAACGGCTCAGAGCGGCCACCCGCCCGGTTAGTCGCATGATCTCGACGTTGGTCTTGGGCGCGATCATATTGAGGATGGCGTCGATTTTTTCCGGGTTGGCCTTGATTCCATGGTGGGTGACTATGAAACCGAGGTACTTTCCCCCGGTGACTCCGAATGCGCACTTGGTGGGGTTCAGCTTCATCTTGAACTTGCGAAGTACCTCGAAGGCCTCGCCCAGGTCCTTGGTGTGGTCGGTCGACGAGACTGATTTGACGAGCATTTCGTCGACGTAAACCTCCATGTTCCTGACGATCTGTGGCTTGAACATGCAGTTGACCAACCGTTGATATGTAGCCCCGGCTTCTTAAGGCCGAAGGGCATCACCTTGTAGCAGTATACCCCCCGGTCCGTTGTGAATGCGGTAAGATCTTCGTCTGCCGGATTCATACGGATCTGATTGTAGCCGTAGAAGGCGTCCATGAAGCTCAATAGCTCGTGGCCTGCCGAGCTGTCGACGAGCTGATCAATCCAAGGTAGGGGATAGTTGTCCTTAGGGCAGGCCTTGCTGAGGTCGGTGAAGTCGACGCACATGCGCCACTTCCCGCTTGATTTCTTGACCAGGACTACGTTTGCTAGCCACTCCGAATAGGGCACGTTCTGAATGAAGCTGGCGGCGAGGAGCCGATCTACCTCGTCCTCGATAACCTTCTGTTTGACCGGGGAGAAGCTTCGCTTTTTCTGTCTAACGGGTCGGGCCGTAGGATCAACCTCGAGCTTGTGAAATATAATTTTGGGGTCGATCCTAGGTATGTCAGCAGGTGCCCAGGCAAACACGTCGGAGTTGTTTCTGAGGAAGTGGACCAAGTCATCTCACTGAGTTCCTGTCAGAAGCGACCCGATCTGAACGAGTTTTTCATCGTCCCCTTCTACGAGGGGGCCTCTATCAAAGGCTCCATCGGGGTCCCTCGGACCTCTGTTTGCTCGCCTTGAGTGTCTAGAGAACCCCTGATGTCACCCTCACCTTCGACATCGTCGACCGGTCTCTCCGATGAAGATGTTGCGATGAAGCAAACATTTGCAATTCGCTGGTCTCCATAGACCCGACCTATCCCGCCCTGGTCGAGAGGGAACTTCATCGCCAGGTGATAGGTCGATATCCGGGCCCGGAGGGAGTTCAGCGTGGGGCGGCCAAGGAGGATGTTGTGGCTGATGTGATTCTTGCTACGATGAATTCCACCGGCCGTGTCCGCGTACGATTGGCCTCCCGAACGTTGAACTGTAGAGTGATTACCCCTTCTGCCGGGATGGAGCTGTTGGTGAATCCTGAGAGGATGTGTGAGGTCGGCCTCCGGTCTGCCGAGGCGAGCCCCATGCGCAGGAAGCAGTCGTGGAAGAGAATGTCTGCCGAGCTTCCCGAGTCGACCAGGATCCTGTGCACCTTGTATTGATGGACTCAAGCCGTAATCACCAGGGGGTCGTTGTGGGGCAAGGATATGCCGTGAAAGCCCCCATCGTCAAAGGTGATCACCTCGGTCTCCCTTGACCTCTTCGTCGGTCGGCTGTCGGCCTCCGCGGCTGGCGCGGGGTGCTGAGTCTCGTATGTACCCAACGTACCCCTGGCCGTCATGACCACGATTTTCGATGAGCCTTGGTTCCTTTTGGTGACGTTCCTTACGCCCCCCGGTGGGGTTGTTTTTGAGCTGTCGTGGAGAGTCTCGCGTGCGCAACCCCATCGAGAGAGGGGGTGCCGGTCGTACCTGTAAACAGGCGAGCTGACCGCCACCGCCTCGGGAGGGACAGGGGTGCGACGAGACTCGGGGCGAAACTCTCTAGCGTAAGACCTCGGAGCCAAACTTAGCGGTACCCACCGGGTTATTGCGTACGTAGGCCCGAGGAAACCGCAGTTGCCGGAAATGATGTGGCGGCGGTCGGCAGCGCCTACGCGGACGGAGTCTTCTCTTCCCGCGTAGGGGTCCTGGTCCCGAGGCAGGGGGGCGGTGACTTGGTGATCTTGCCCCGTCGCTTGGATACGGATCAGTGCCTCCAAAACAGACGCGAGTAGGTCTATCCGGCCGGCAAGGGCGTTGATTGCATTCAGCGAGGAGGTTCGTTCGCGTCTCTGTTGAGGGGGAGGCGGCGGTTGGTGCTTGGATCGTCATGATGATCGCTCGCCATTGGATTGAGATCGGAAAGTGAACTTTTGTTTTTGTGAAATCAAGGATTTCCCACAGACGGCGCCAGCTGACGTGACCTGGATCACGCTAAGATGTTACCTTCCGCTGATCTGCTGATGGCGGCGATGGGTGGCTGAGATTGGATTTGGAGGCTGTCGCTCCTGAAGCGTGTGTATCTCAATGGGTTTGAGGTTGCGGTTGCCGAGCTTCCTGCAAGGAAGTCCCGGGGTGGTTGTACCACCGAGGACCCTTCGACGGTCAAGTTAGACTAGAGATCTGAGCAGAGTAACGGCTTAGTGGAGTAAAATGGCTTACTTGAACCGTCTGAAGAAGGGGTTTATATAGCGGTGGCAGCAGTCAAGGCAGGCGCGAGAATCACGACGGACATTACGCTCCCGACGTCATGCACGCGTGATGAGCGGGACCTCCCATTAATGGTGAGACAGGCTCGTTAATGGGGGATCGTGGTGGCGTGGAACGTGGGATGTGGCCGGCGAAGATCTCGCGCATGGAGAGATTCACGGGATAGCGGTTATGCCTGCAAGCGGTGCTGTTGGTCGGTCGATGAGACCAAGGAAGATGACCTCAGCGGAAGAGCTCGTGAAGGAGAGGGAGAACCGAGGTATCTTAGTTCTGCGACAGCTCGGAGACAAGCTATGAGGCCGAGGAGGCCAGTTGTGTAGGGGGCTCGGAGGCGAGCCAGCGTTTGCTCGGTAGGACAAGCGTAGGTGTGGTCTGGTCGGCCACTGTAGGTCCTTTCTTGCATGCTCTGGGACACGCCATCTGCCACGCGTCCTGATGGAGGCGTGAATCTCCTTAAGATGTTACCTTCTGTTGATCTGCTGATGGCGGCGATGGGTAGCTGAGATTGGATCTGGAGGCTGTCGCTCCTGAGGCGTATGGATCTCAATGGGTTTGAGGTTGTGGTTTCCGAGCTACCTGCAAGGAAGTCCCGGGATGGTTGTACCACCGAGGACCCTCTGACGATCAAGTTAGACTAGAGATCCGAGCAGAGTAACGGCCTAATGGAGTAAAAATGGCTTACCCGGACCGTCTGAAGAAGGGGTTTATATAGCTGTGGCAGCAGGCGAGGCAGGCGCAAGAATCACGCCGGCCGTTACGCTCCCGACGTTACGCCCGTGTGATGAGCGGGACCTCCCATTAATGGTAAAACAGGCTCATTAATGGGGGATCGTGGTGGCGTGGAACGTGGGGTGTGGCCGGCGGAGATCTCGCGCATGGCGAGATTCACGGGATAGCGGTTACGCCTGCGAGCGGTGCCGTTGGTCGGTCGATGAGACCGAGGAAGATGACCTCGGCGGGAAAGCTTGCAGAGGAGCGGGAGAGCCGAGGTATTTTGGTTCTGCTCGACCCTGCGATAGAGGGCCGAGGAGGCTCGGGCCTGCGATAGCTCGGAGACGAGCTATGGGGCCGAGGAGGCCAATCGTGCTGGGGGCTCGGAGGTGAGCCAGCGTTTGCTCGTAGGACGGGCACATGAGTGGTCTGGTCGGCCATAGTGGGTGCTTTCTTGTGAGCCCTGGGACACGTCATCTGCCACGTGTCCTGATCTGGGAGATCACCGATATCGAGCATCATCATTAGCCCCCCACTCTCGTCCTGACCAGCTGACGGGTCGAGTCAAGAGTAGTTTACCGGGTCACCCGAGGTGAGCTTCTTTTCGAAGATATCGTCGGGCGTGTCCCGGGGCAATCGGTTGTTTTTTCGGGTGATGTCAGCGGATCAGGGAGAGATCTCCGCATTAAAGAGGGTGCGCCGGATCATGTGCCCTTTTGCTGAAGCGACAGGTCACGTGTCGGGTGCCGGTTGACTGATGCGACGTGCCGTAGGCTTCTGGCGTCCGATAGGACACTGCCAATGTGCATGCGGCGGGTGGAGCGATCGTGGCCATTGAGTGCAGTGAAATGTTTTGGCAGGAGTCGACCGTCGCCGCTGGATGAGGACGCCGGCTGTATAAATCGAGAGGAGGCTTGATTCGGGGTCCCTCTCTTCCCACTTTCCTTATTCTGAGTCTTGTTAGCTCGGCGCTCTCCTTTTAGGTCGGATCTTGCGTTTTCTCTTCTTGAGGGTTTCCTCCCATCAGGTTAGATGTCTTGTTTTGAGGAGTTTGTAGATGTCGTAGGGGTAGATACTAGGGATTCTTCCCCCGGGGTGGAGCCCCTTCGGGAAGTTGGGGTCAGATCCTCTTCCCGGGGTCATGCGTCGGGGGCGGTTCTTGGAACGGTGGTGGTGGATGACCCTGGTGCGTCGTCCTCAATAAGATATGACGATGAGCTTATTACCGCTCGGGCTCGTTTCTATATTCCCTCCGGCTACACGCTACGATTGGCCGAGGAAGGAGAGAGGACAGATCAGGTGAAAGGTAGAGAGATTGTACCTGGAGGCCCTTTGGGCCGGAATGCGCCTGCCTTTCTCTCCCGAGGTTGTATCTACGTTAAATTACTTTAGGTTAGCCCCGGGCCAGCTAGTGCCGAACTCCTGGAGGATTCTCCTTGGGTTCCTGGTCCGGTTGATGTTGCAGACGATCCCCTTTAGTATGTCCATCCTTGCCTCCTCCCTTATTTACAAAAGTCACCCCGGAACTCGCGCGGGCGACCCGATGTGGGTTTACCTCTCCTTTATGAAGCAGCGGGGGAGTGTAGCCGGGTCAGGAGTTGTCATCCTGCCTTCTTCCATCCATGATTGGAAGAAGAAGTTTTTCTTCGTCGGGCCGCCAGAGGGTGAGGACTGGCCCGTACCCATCCAGTGGTCTAGGGATAGGTGTTGGCAGGGAAATCCGTCCAATGACCCCGACGCGGCGAGAGTGGCGGCGTGGGAGCCTATTCCTCGGGCCGATGTACTGCTTTCTGAGTGGGCCCTCAGTTGGGCCGGGCTCAGCCCCACCCAGTTCGTCGGTAAGTTAGAAGCTTGTATTTGTTTTTACTTTGTTTATGTCGCTGACTCCACTATATCTTGTCTTGTGCAGAAACCATGGACACGGGCCTCCTCCGAGCAGCCATGCGCAAGCAAAAGAAAGGGTCGAAGGCTGGAAGGGCCAGCTCTTCCCGTCAGATGCCGGTCCAAGCTTCCCCAGCGGCCGTCCCGCCCCAGCGCTCGAGTGCGGATCGCGCCCCGGGGGCCAGCCAGGTGCCGAGCAGAAAAAGGGCTCGAGGAGAGGACGCCCGAGCTTCGGAGGTAGAGATGAGCTCTCCGCCGTCGTCTCTCAAGAGGTTCCCCCGAATAGTTCCGCGGACCCTGGCCTTTCCGATCTTGGTGGACGAGGGGAGCTCCGCTTTGAGGTGCCCTCGGGGCTTTCCGTCGCTGATAGATTGCTGCATGACATGGAGAGGTCGGCCGGGGGCCGGGTCCCTTGGGGGATGCTGAAGGCACAAATGGCGTCCATCGCCCAAGAGGCCCTGTAGGTTTGCGCTCATATATCGTCTCATTGCTTGGGAGATTTGGTGCCCCTTTTTCTTTCTGACCCCCCTCTAATTTCTTCAGATCCTCCAGCACATTGCTATAGTCGTCCGATGGAGGAGGAGGAGATAGCCCCGGCGATGCGAGCCGCGAGCGAGCTCTCCTCACTGGGGGAGATCTCGAAGCGAGAGCTGGAGTCGGTGATGGCGAGGGTCGCTGCCCTTGAGGACGAGGTGGCTGCCGGGAGGTAGGAGGCGGCGGCCGCAAAGCCGGAGGCGGAGACATAGAAGCAGGAGGTGGCGGCCTTGAAGCAAGAGGTGGCTAGGTTCCGCGAGGCTGCCCAGGTCGTCGAGGCCAAGCTTCGGGGCTCCGAGGTGCTCGTCGGCACCATGAAGAAGTCAGTGAGCACCCCCCGAAAGGAGTTGGGGGCTGCGGTAGAGGCAGCAAAGAGAGCCGACCTCAGGGCGGCGGAGGCGGTGGAGAACTTCCAGAAGTCGGAGCAGTTTTACGCCGTCCTACCTTTGGCCACCACCCTCATCTGGCACGAGGCTCTCGACGCCATCAAGGCCCGGGTGCCGGAGTTTGCTGATGAAGAGCTCCGAGCAGAATATCCCCGTGGGGGTGACGAGCAGGGGGATTCCCCCGGAGAACTGCTGGGGAAGGGACTCTCGGCGAGGGCGACGCCGTGGCTCCTATGACGGACGCATCCCCAGTCGCGGTGGACCCTGAGGCCTGAAGCCCCTTGTCTTCATGCTTTTTTTCTTTTTGTTGCCTCGAGTATTTTTGTAAGGCTGGGGAGCCCATAATACCCTTGTAAAAGCTTTGACTTTTTGAATAAAGATTTTCTATTTTCGCAGTAGTGTTTGTGCTTGTACTTCCTTTTGTTGCCAGACAATTGTATTCGCACAGTACTGCTTTTATGTTCGGCATGTTCCTCGTCTAGCGATGACTCGTCGACTTGAATCTGATCACTTGCCGAGTGTACGAGGACCAGCGGGAAGACGGTATCTCCATGGCCCCAAAGTCGAAGTGGAGATCGCTAAGACGTTGATAGACCGGATGCCTCTTATTGAGTTCATGTTTCTTAGTTGTGGGGCCGTGATTGGCCTACCAAGGATGGTGCCAAGCAGGGTAGCTGCTCGGTGCCTCTTGGCTAGGGCTTTGATCCCTGGTTTGTTGGGGTAGGGAGCTACCAGCCAGGGATAACCGAGCAAGGGCGGGCCCGGTTGCCTCTTTTTGAGGGCTTTGATCCTTAATCTTTGGAGGGACCGTAATTGGCCAGATAAGGATAGGGCCGAGCAGGGTAGCTGCTCGGTGTCTGTTGGCGAGGGCTTTGATCCTTAGTGCGGGAGGGGCCGTGAGTGGCCTACTAAGGATGGCCGAGCAGGGCAGCTGCTCGGTGCCTCTTGGCGAGGGTTTTGATCCCTGGTTTGTTGGGGTAGGGAGCTACCAGCCGGGGATAAACGAGCAAGGGCGGGCCCAGTTGCCTCTTGCGAGGGCTTTGATCCTTAACGACGGGCCGAGCAGGGTTACTGTCCGGTGCCTCTTGGTTTTGACCCCTGGTTTGGTAGGGAGCTACCAGCCAGGGATAACCGAACAAGGGCAGGTCCGGTTGCCTCTGTGAGGACTTTGATCTCTGGTTTGTTGGGGTAGGGAGCTACTAACCAGGGATAACCGAACAAGGGCGGGTTCGGTTGCCTCTTGCGAGGGCTTTTCATCCTTAGCGCGGGAGGGGCCGTAAGTGGCCTACTAAGGATGGTCGAGCAGGGTTACTGCCCGATGCCTCTTGGTGAGGGCTTTTTGTCCTTAAGGATGGCCGAACATGGTTGTTGCCCGGTGCCTCTTGGCGAAGGCTTTGATCCCTGGCGTTGTGGGGTAGGGAGGCTACCAGCCAGGGATAGCCGAGTAGGGTAGCTGCAGGGCTGCCTCTTGGTGAGGGCTTTTGATCCCTAGCGTTATGGGGTAGGGAAGCTACCAGCCAGGGATAGCCGAGCAGGGTAACTGCTGGGCTGCCTCTTGGTGAGGGCTTTGATCCCTGGCGTTGTGGGGTAGGGAAGCTACCAGCCAGGGATAGCCGAGCAGGGTAGCTGCCGGGCTGCCTCTTGGTGAGGGTTTTGATCCTTGGCGTTGTGGGGTAGGGAAGCTACCAGCCAGGGATAGCCGAGCAGGGTAGCTGCTGGGCTGCCTCTTGCGAGGGCTTAGATCCCTGGCGTTGTGGGGTAAGGAAGCTACCAGCCAGGGATAGCCGAGCAGGGCAGCTGCTGGGCTGCCTCTTGCGAAGGCTTCGATCCTTGGTGCTGGAGGGGCCGTGGGAGACCTTCCAAGGATGAACCAAGCAGTGAAGCTGCTCGGTCGCCTTATGGTGAGGGCTTTAATCTCTGACATTGTGGGGTAGGCGAGCTACCGGCCAGGGATAGCCGAGCAGGGTAGCCGCTGGGCTGCCTCTTGCGAGGGCTTAGATTCCTGGCGTTGTGGGGTAAGGAAGCTACCAGCCAGGGATAGCCGAGCAGGGTAGCTGCAGAGCTGCCTCTTCATGAAGGCTTTGGGAAGATGGACAGTCGCGATTGCGTGGGGAATGCGAAGCGACGGAGTGTTGTTTCGGTTTCGCATCGATCGGCGCAACTTCTGCCGCGTGGCGACCGTTGAACTCTGGGGGGCGTTAGAGGCTATAAAACTGAGGGGGTAATTGTCTACTCCCTTCTTCACACCCGAAATGCAAAAATGCAGGACTTCCCTTTCACCATCGAAGATATCATAAACTTCGAGGATGTCTACCTCTACGACCCGTACTGCACTGAGGACACGGCGCAGTTGGTAATAGGCAGGATCGAGGACCACTTCGGCCGATCGCTCCCCCGGCGGTCCTCCCTCCTTCAGCTGCTGATGTACTCCATCTGGAGGGCGTCGCCGGGGCTTTACAACCCCTTATCCGAAATATTGTTCGACGAGGCCATAGGCAAGTTAAGGTCTCTGAGGCGCTTCGGCCTGATCTCTGCGAGTCGGCTAGACCGCTCGGAAGCGCTCATCCGTGAGTGCTACCAATTGAGGTGCGATGCCGACGCTCATGGGGGGATCGAAGGAAGAGGCTGGATGCTGGGAGGGCGAGGCTGGCGGAAATATCGTCAGAATACCACGAGCAGTGTTCTCTGCACCCTGTTCCCCCGCTATTGTAATATACATTTTTTTATGTATGGCTGAGGAGCCAATAGTACTTCTTGAATGAATAAAATTCTTTTTCTTTTCTGCAATGCTTTATTGATCCCTTTATTACATAAACAGAAGATCCCAAGAGAGATATATATTGATCTGAAAAGAAAATACATGCTACTAGACGTTCTTATTCGTGCAGCTTGAGCCCCCGGGATGTCTGTTGGCATCTATGCCCAGCACAGGATACCGAGCTTCATGGGTACCAGGCGTATCCTCTGCTGACACTACCATGATCTGGCCGATGGTCAGCTCGGCGGGAGGGGGACGCTGCTCCTGCTCACGGTCAGCTTGCCGCTTGTCCCTTAGGTATGCCACGAGGTGCCCCGAGCGGATGAGCTCTTCAATATAGTCTCGGAGTTGTTTGCAGCTCTTCGTGGAGTGGCCAAGCGATCTGTGAAAACCGCAGTAGGGGCCCTAGGTTCGCTTCGAGGCCATTCGTGGGACTGGGGGAATCTTGAAGAACCCCTCACCCTTGGCCTCCTCTAGTAGCTCCGCCTGGGAGACGTTGAGCGGGGTGTACTCCTGGGATTTTGGGAGGTAGGGTTTTTGCCGCTCAGGTCCCCTTCTCTCTTCTCTTGCCCTCTTCTTTTGGTCGGTTTGCTCGGCCCAGGGAAGGTTTGCGTTCACCTCGGATTCGAGCTGGACCTCGCGCTTGGTCCAGGCCTTTACCTCGGACATGGTCTTAGGTTGCGCTAATGCAAAGGAGCGTAACCACTCCTTGTGCTTAAGACCAGACCTTAGTGCCGTGATGATCGTCTCGTCTCGGTGCTCTGGGACCTCGAGAAGGGCGTTGTAGAAGCGGGTGACGTATGCTTTGAACGTCTCCTTGTCCCCGCTCTTGATCGTGAAGACATGGTCGACTGTGCGTTTCTGCCGCCTGTTCCCGATGAAGTGGCCGAGGAATTGTATGGCCAGCTCGTCGAAGGTTGAGATCGAGCGTGGTTCGAGTCCTCGGAACCAGTCTCGCCCAGAGCGGATGAGAGTGGCCGGGAAAGCTCGGCACTGGACGGCGTCGGAGTTGTCTTAGAAGCTCATTCCTGCGGTGAATGCATCTAAGTGGTCCTTCGGGTCAGATTTGCCGTCGAAGAGGGAGACCTTTGGGGGCTTGTTGCGGGAGGAGATGTGGACGGCGAGCAGCTCTTCGGTGAACGGTCTTGTGAGCAAGTCGGCGGAGTACTTAGCCCCGTCGCTCGAACGGTGTCCTTCCCGGTGCATACCCTCGATCTTCTTCTCGAGGGCGTCGAGTCGGTCGTGGTATCCCGACGACTCGGCGCATTCAGATCCCCGGCCTCTGCTGTTGGAGGCCTGCGTCTGGCTGCGGCTTCGGTTCCTCTCAATGAGGTTCCTTAGATCCCCCGGCGAAGTGGCCCTCGAGCCGCCGCGGCGAGTTCCGTCCGCGCGACCCTGCCGAGGGAGGGGGTGTCGGTCATGCCTGGTAACAGGCGAGCTGACAGACATCACCTCGGGAGGGACAGGTGCGTGGAGGACCTCGGGGCGAGGTGCTCTGGCGATGAACCTTAGTGTAGAACTGTGGGGCGCCCAGCGGGCCTCAGAACGATTAGCCTGAGAGATCTGCAGCCGTGGGAGGTAGCGACACGGTGATCGGCAGTACCAACACGGACGAAGTCTTCTCTTCCCCTCCAGGGGTCCTGGCCCCAAGGCAAGGGAGCGACGACTTGGTGATATGGCCCCGCCGTTTGGACACGGATCAGCGCCTCCACAACAGACGCGGGTCGGTCTATCCGGCCGGCGAGGGCGTTGATGGCATTCGGTGGAGTAGGTTCATCCGCGCCTCCGTTGAGGGAAGGCGGCGGATGGTGCTTGGATCGTCGTGATGATCGCTCGCCATTGGATTGAGATCGGAAAGTGAACTTTTGTTTTTGTGGAATCAAGGATTTCCCATAGACGGCGCCAGCTGATGGAGGCGTGAATCTCCTTCAGATGTTACCTTCCTTTGATCTGCTGGTGGCGGCGATGGGTGGCTGAGATTGGATCTGGAGGCTGTCGCTCCTGAGGCGTGTGGATCTCAATGGGTTTGAGGTTGTAGTGCCGAGCTACCTGCAAGGAAGTCCCGGGGGGTTGTACTATCGAGGACCCTCCAACGGTCAAGTTAGACTAGAGATCCGAGAGTAACGGCCTAGTGGAGTAAAAATGGCTTACCTGGACCGTCTGAAGAAGGGGTTTATATAGCGGTGGCAGCAGGTGAGGCAGGCGCGAGAATCACACCGCCCGTTACGCTCCCGACGTCACGCCCGCGTGATGAGTGGGACCTCCCATTAATGGCGAGACAGGATCGTTAATGGGGGTCGTAGTGGCATGGAACGTGGGATGTGGCCGGCGGAGATCTTGCGCATGGTGAGATTCGTGAGATGGCGGTTACGCCTGCGAGCGGTGCTGTTGGTCAGTCGATGAGACCGAGGAAGATGACCTCAGCGAGAGAGCTCGCAGAGGAGCGGGAGAGCCGAGGTATCTTGGTTCTGCTCGAGCCTGTAGGCGAGCTGAGAGGGCCAAGGAAGCTCGGGCCTGCGATAGCTCGGAGGCAAGCTGTGGGGCCGAGGAGGCCAATCGTGTTGGAGGCTCAGAGGTGAGCCAGCGTTTGCTCGTAGGACAGGCACAGGAGTGGTCTGGTCAGCCATAGTGGGTCCTTTCTTGTGATCCCTGGGACACGTCATCTGCCACGTGTCCTGATCTGGGAGATCACCGATATTGAGCATCATCACATCCTGATCTGGGATATCACCAATATCGAGCATCATCAGATAGTAACCTATGACCCACGTTTGTTTTCATGGTCCGCTCACATGGGTTGACATTACATGAAAGCTTGCCGGTATTTTGTGATGCACACTGATTGTCATACAATTTTATTGTTGGGTTGGATTCTAGACAATACATGTGGTTATTTAACGGTTGAGATACAGTGGATTGTAGGTTCAATACTCGATAACATGAGGTGTAATAGAGATATTAGGGCACGAAAGAATTAATATGGTTTAAATTGTGCAACGGTGCAAAGCATGAAGGTCATTTCAAGGTGCAAAAAAACCTCACATAACACGGCGTGAAGACAAACAACATGCTGTCAATAGAAGGCATTGCAATTTTTGTTGCTTGTTAAATTAAGATTGTAAACCCATCTGGCAGTGGATATATTGTTTAAAGAAGGTGAAGGTATAAAAAATGAAGTTAAAGTATGAAAAATTATTTGGTGCAGCATATGGCTTAGGAGCAGGTAAATGGAACCCAAAAAAGCATCCGCATTTTTCCCACTCTAAGATGGAATACAGGAAAGGACTTGGTTTCATCTCCCACACCCAGTTAGCAGCCGAGATAAGAGTGAAACTAAAATGGGAAAGAGATCTATTTCATCTCACTTCCAATGTGACGCGACCTGGATTGCGCCAAGATGTTACCTTCCATTGATCTACTGATGGCGGCGATGGGTGGCTGAGATTGGATCTGGAGGCTGTCGCTCCTGAAGCGTGTGGATCTCAATGGGTTTGAGGTTGTGGTTGCCGAGCTACCTGCAAGGAAGTCCCGGAGTGGTTGTACCACCGAGAACCCTCCGACGGTCAAGTTAGACTAGAGATCCGAGTAGAGTAACGGCTTAGTGGAGTAAAAATGGCTTACTTGAACTGTCTGAAGAAGGGGTTTATATAGCGGTGGCAGCAGGCGAGGCAGGCGCGAGAATCACGCCGGCCGTTACGCTCCCGACGTCACGCCCGCGTGATGAGCGGGACCTGTTCATATCATAATATTGCATTATTATATTCTCCATTCTTATTCTTTTTATAAATAAACAGGTGCTTTTGACGCATGTCTGCTACATATTACAGGTTACAGGTTCTTAGACAGAAAACAGTGAAAATGATGAAAAGACGATGCAAAAGTGGACTTTGACCAACAAACAGAAGACTCTTGATCAAGCCTACATCAAAGATAAAATTCACAAAGTACAAGGCAATGCAAGGTCCAAGATTACAAAGCGAACGGTTAAAAGTCCACCGCAATTATTCACTGGAGATCTGGAAGAAACATAGAAGCTATTTTAATAAAAGAACCAAATAATAAGGAAGCCCAAAGACAGAATAGCCCACAAAAGATTCAAGGCCCAATACTTCATTTTAAAGAGACAGAGACATAAAATTTTACCAAAGCTTGAAGTCTACTTTGACTAGGTCTTCCTAAGGATATTTTGGTAAATGTAGACATGCGAATCAATTGTAACCTAAGATTTCCTATCCTCTATAAATAGGAACTCTAAATCATTGTAAAGGCTATGCCTCCCTTCATTAATAAATTTCAGCATTCTTTTGGAGAGCATCATTTTTTGTAAGTTCTTTATTTTCTGCCCTAGGTTAATTTTTTATTCTTGCCTTAGATAAATTTAATTGCTTGCCCTAGTTAATCTTTTATTCTCTGCCCTAGATAAATGTATTTTAATTCCCTAATGAGTGAGTAGTCTCCTCGCTTGTTAGGGTTAGATCTGGGGAAGGTTTGAGAGACGAAGATCTCTCATCCCCTTTCTTGCCCGTCATATATTTTCATAGAACTCCATGCATAACTTCTTATTCCGCTCCCTACGGCACTCTACCCACGAGGTAGCGGTGATACCGTAGTCTAAAGACCCGGATTTTAAGGTTTTCCATGGAGGTTATGGTAAAGATTAAGAAAGGAAGGACAAGGATCTAGAGGAAGAACAATCTTCCCAATCATCCTAATCCCTTTTATTAATATTTACCATAACACCTAATTAGATCTTCATATGGGTATAGAAAGCGGTGAGATTTATAAACTTTCCAAACTTAATCTAGACCTAACCCTAGCAAGACTTAGATATAGATTAATTAGATTTTTAGATTTAATAATTAATCCGAACACCCTTCGGAATTAACTCATAAGAACGAATCGGAAATTCACAACATCCCTGTGGACCGACCCGTACTCACCGGCTAGCTTCATGCGACGCCGTTCTTGATTGCGGTTACAAATATTTTTGATATATCTTTTAGAAAGCGCAAGCACGCTAAATCTCTCAAATCAAATGGCGCCGTTGCCGGGGATGGCGTGTTATTTCCTTTTTGCAATTTCGGATTAATCAAAATTAAAAAAATCATAAAAACTGAAAAATCAAAAAAATATATAAAAATATATCATCTGTTATTTTGGAAGGGTTTCTCGTGTGAATCTTTGCAGGATTAACGGATCTGGAAAAATCCAGAGTGCGAAAGAAAAAAAGATATATCAAAACAGAGAGGGATTGCACGTAGAGAGCTACAGAATGTTTTCAGAGGCTTGATCTCTCCATCCCACCGCTAAACCGCGGCATAAGCGTGCTTCCGCCGTCCTTCCGCGGCCCTCTTGTGACATCAGCGCGCGAAATTTTGTCGGTATGTTTCCTCTTTCTCCCCTCTACAAATCCCCATATATCTTTTTGTCAAATCTTCTGCAGGATTTTTCGTGCTAAAAATCTTCCCCCTTCCAAATAACAAATCTTATGCAGGATTCGTTGCGCTATGCTTAAAATAATAATTGATTGCAAGTAATATTTTTTGTTTTGCATATCTTTTATCGAAAATCTTTTTGCAAAATTTCCAAACAAAGAGTAAACGGAAAAAGGAAAATTTTAATTAGAAAACTTGCATACTTTGAAATTCACAAAAAAAAAAATTTTGATTGCAAGTGATTTACTGTTTTGCATATCTTTAATCGGACTTTAAGGGACTTTTGACCAATTCAGATTGGGTGGGGATTTCATCACCCTTCCCAGGACCCCAGAAATCACATAAAGCATTTGCATTGACCAATCTTTAATTAAAAAATACTAGACTCAGCCCTAAGGACTTCGAGCTCAATAGAACAGAGGACTAGTTATAGGCATCGACCGTTTATCCTAACCTGACTTTGCGGTGTCTAGGCAAGTGTGTCAAAGGCTAGTGGTTATTAATTAGGCCCGCTACTGTGGTTCCTTCCCATTTACCTGGCCGAAATTGGCGGTGAAGAGGCGGTTTGAGGTCCTATCTCTAGCCCTTTGGAACAGTTAGGAGCTGTCTAGCTGACCTAGGTGACCCTAGATCTAGGCCTGATTGTGCATTTTTGGTTGATCGAAAGTGTGTCTTAGCCCTTTATCAAAAAAAAAAAATTTGCAAACAGTTCCAAATAAAAAAATAGAGGAAAAAGGAAAAATCTTTTATAAACAACTTGCAAATTTTTGCCGCTAAGAAATCCTTGCACCACCCAACTTTCTTTCTTTTCACCTTTCTTCTAACATGGGTACCCCACATAATAAATCACTTGCCGAACTTTGGTATCCCGAACCTAATTTTGCGTCGTACGTCAATTTGTTCGGTCAATTTAAAGACGATCCTTCCTTGCCAAAAAAATCTTTGATAGATCAAATAGAGGCGTCTAGGAGAAACAGTTCGACTTTTCAACCCACTTTGTGTCAACCAAGTCAACCTTTACCACCTCCATATGTTGATACTACTTTTTCAAGTCCTGCTGTCTCTCCTAAGCCGATGTCCATTGCTGAGCACATTGCTCAATCTCGCAGCCGATCTTTCACCCCTCTCCACATATCTAGTTCTAGGGATCCACAAGATTATTCACATTTTTATCCATATGTTGACCCTACCCCTGTCCAATCATCCACTTCCTACCAGTCCTACCCGACCTTCCCACCTCCACTAGACACTGCTTCGACACAGCCTGTTGGGAGTTTTGCACATCCACACGATTTTGAATCTTTTACCGAAATCCTCTCACCACCTAAGTCTAGTTTGGAAGAGTCGTTGGAGGCATATATTGTAGCAACAAATAAAATGACTAGGAATGTGGAAGCGTCCGTGACTGCCCTTATGCAACCTGCTGAACCGGTAGCTAGTTTCCCACTAGCTTCAAATTTTTCAATGTATAAGGAGGCGGCTGGACAGAGTGAGAATGAGAGAGGATTTCCAAATCAAACCTACCCTTACCCAATTAAAACCCACAACTCCGGTTTTCCATCAATTGCCCTAAATAGTTCACCTGTTGAAAATAAAAACGAGTTGTGTGATTTTGTAGTGTTTGATTTGCCAAATTGTGAAGAACCCCTTTGGAGTGAAACCGCACCTAATCCTTTCGATCTTTACATCTCTCATCTAGAACCTAAATCGATAGATATCCATACTTTTGATGAGGTGTCTAAGAAAATTGATTTTCACTTGATTGAGGATATAGACGCCGGGAATATTTCGGATGATGAACCTGTCGATTTAATTGAGATTTTATGTTTAAATCATCATCCCGAGTTATTAAATGTTTCTCCCGAATCTCATATGCGTCTTGATTTTGATGATAATGGCATGGATGAGTTGAATTTTGAGGAGAATTATAAGGTTAGTATTGAGGAGAGTTTTGAGGATCATATTGAGGTTGAACCATTTTTGTTTGATGTGTCTGATTTTCCAATTCATCCTCCTGAACCTTTGACTGTTATATCACCCTCCCTCCTTTCTATCGTTCCAACCACGCTTGAAGACTGTGAGCTTGAAAAATTTTCCTTTGAATCTGACACAGTCCTCACAGACGATGACACTTACGAGTGTTTCACTTTTTCGGATGATGTTGATGACTCACCGCCCGAGTTTAAGTCCTTTACATTTTCAGATGAGTTAGACTCGGTTGCTTACAGTAGTTTCGAACCATTAATGGAATCTTTTAAGTTCGAGACAGTTTACTACGGTGAGAATGAGACTATCCCTGATTCACTCCCTTTCGTCTTTCCTATTGTTCCGACCGTACAAGAGACTGTTACGCCTTCATCTCCTATACCAAGTTCGGCATACCCATGTTTTCTTGCGAATCTTGAGGGATTTGACCCCATTTCTCGACGGGTTGATAGGTTAGCGCAATCGCTTTTAACACATCGGTCATCACAAATTGCGCTAATTTATTCACTCAATTTACACCCTCAAGATCGTACTCCACTTCTTTCTTCTTTTCACCATTCTTCTCCTCCACCGAGACCATATTCTACCATTCTTCTTTCCACACGGTCTCGTGTGCTTCTCATCTCTTTTCTTTCCATCCCATTCTTGCACCAACTATACCATTACCACGATAAGATTTTTGAATAGTTGGTACTAACCTTTAGCTTGTGTCAGGCCAAGCTTAAGTTTGGGGGGAACCTTTTTGTATATATGTATATATATTTTTTGTTTTCTTTTTCTATTAAAAAAAATTTTCAAAACATCAAAAAAAAAAATTGTAAATAAATAAACAGGAGAATACCGGCATTTTAACCCTCTTGGTGTAGCATGACAGTGAGGACACTGTCAAGTTCAAGTTTGGGGGTATGCTCGGTACGTCTTCTTCCTTCGCATTCATTTGTACATATTTTTGCATTTGCATATTTATTTGAAAACCCATAAAAATTAAAAAAATTCAAAAATTATAAAAATTATTGTATTCAATTTTGGCTAATTGACTTGAGTTTGACAAATAGGTTAACTGGCTAGGAACAACTAGATCTTAGACTTAGAGAATTAAAAACCCTAAAAATAACATTCCTTAAAGTTTAGCGGTAGAAAGTATATGTCTTTGTAGTTTATTTAGAAAAAGGCAAATTTTGAGTTCACTTTTTTGGATAAGTCGAAACAAAGGAAAAGTATTGATGTTCTTATTAGAGTATAAGTTTGAAAAATAGTTCCTAGCTTAAATCTAGATTCTGAAAATGTATACCCTACAATTTGCACAATCACGCACCTTGAAACTTGGAATAGTAGAAAAGACCTTGAAATGCTCTTGTCTAAAGTCCTTAGTACAAAATATATATATATATATATATATATATATATATATATATATATATATAAGTGTGAATAAAGAATAAAAAAAATGGACACTGGTTTTTGCGATTACTTAAGGCTGCAAAAAAATAGAAAAATATTTAGCGAGGGTGCTTAATCACCTAGTGCCTTAGACCAACTGGTTTGGGAGTCACTGCTAAAAGCCTTGGGTGTTGCAAGACTAGGAATTACGCTTAAATGTGCAAACACATTTTGTAATCGGTCGTTGGTACCTCAAGAAGTATTAACGGTCGCATGAAGGATGTGTAAGCAAAATTCAATTAAAAATTCACCAATTAAGAAGTGCTTTGGACAACGGACGAGAGTATGATTGCTTGATTTGAATTTCCAAATGTAGGGGTGATCTATACACACACGTAGGGGTATGTGATTGGAATTTAGATAAGAGAGAGGAATGAAGAATAGAACTTGTATCTTTAGTAGAGTTGATAGAAATTCCTAAGTGGAGATGGAACCCTATAAGGAAAACTTAAGAAATGCCGAAAGCTAAGTAGGTCTGCAGAACATATATAATCTTAAATTAGATGATGAGGAAGTGTGAAGAATACGGGTGGATAATTTGCGGGTCGACGATAATAGAATTCCTTGCTAGAAAACCTAATTGGAGAACAAAAGTCGAAAAGCCGAATTGATAGGATTTTGTGGGTAGTATCCGCTGAAAACCCTCAGGAGACAACACTCCTCCTACTAGGGACACCTAGAGGTTTAACGGCTTGTTGCACGAGCTCAGTGCAATCGCGTTTCCCTGCGAAAGTGCGGTTAGGTTTTTTGTAGAGAATAAAAAATAAGTTTGCTCGAGGACGAGCAAAAGATAAGTTTGGGGGTATTTGTTCATATCATAATATTGCATTATTATATTCCCCATTCTTATTCCATTTACAAATAAACAGGTGCTTTTGACGCATGTCTGCTACATATTACAGGTTACAGGTTCTTGGACAGAAAACAGTGAAAATGATGAAAAGACGATGCAAAAGTGGACTTTGACCAACAAACAGAAGACTCTTGATCAAGCCTACATCAAAGATAAAATTCACAAACTACAAAGCAATGCAAGGTCCAAGATTACAAAGCAAACGGTTAAAAGTCCACCGCAATTATTCACTGGAGATCTGGAAGAAACATAGAAGCTATTTTAATAAAAGAACCAAATAATAAGGAAGCCCAAAGACAGAAGAGCCCACAAAAGATTCAAGGCCCAATACTTCATTTTAAAGAGACAGAGACATAAAATTTTACCAAAGCTTGAAGTCTACTTTGACTAGGTCTTCCTAAGGATATTTTGGTAAATGTAGACATGTGAATCAATTGTAACCTAGGGTTTCCTATCCTCTATAAATAGGAACTCTAAATCATTGTAAAGGCTATGCCTCCCTTCATTAATAAATTTCAGCATTCTTTTGGAGAGCAACATTTTTTGTAAGTTCTTTATTTTCTGCCCTAGGTTAATTTTTTATTCTTGCCTTAGATAAATTCAATTGCTTGCCCTAGTTAATCTTTTATTTTCTGCCCTAGATAAATGTATTTTAATTCCCTAATGAGTGAGTAGTCTGCTCGCTTGTTAGGGTTAGATCTGGAGAAGGTTTGAGAGACGAAGATCTCTCATCCCCTTTCTTGTCCGTCATATATTTTCATAGAACTCCATGCATACCTTCTTATTCCGCTCCCTACGGCACTCTACCCACGAGGTAGCGGTGATACCGTAGTCTAAAGGCCCGGATTTTAAGGTTTTCCATGGAGGTTATGGTAAAGATTAAGAAAGGAAGGACAAGGATCTAGAGGAAGAACAATCTTCCCAATCATCCTAATCCCTTTTATTAATATTTACCATAACACCTAATTAGATCTTCATATGTGTATAGAAAGCGGTGAGATTTATAAACTTTCCAAACTTAATCTAGACCTAACCCTAGCAAGACTTAGATATAGATTAATTAGATTTTTAGATTTAATAATTAATCCGAACACCCTTCGGAACTAACTCGTAAGAACGAATCGGAAATTCACAACATCCCTGTGGACCGACCCGTACTCACCGGCTAGCTTCATGCGACGCCGTTCTTGATTGCGGTTACAAATATTTTTGATCTATCTTTTAGAAAGCGCAAGCACGCTAAATCTCTCAAATCAGGACCTCCCATTAATGGCGAGACAGGCTCGTTAATAGGGGATCGTGGTGGCGTGGAACGTGAGATGTGGCCGGCGGAGATCTCGCGCATGGCGAGATTCGTGGGAAGACGGATACGCCTGCAAGCAGTGTTGTTGGTCGGTCGATGAGACCGAGGAAGATGACCTCGACGGGAGAGCTCGCGGAGGAGCGGGAGAGCTGAGGTATCTCGGTTCTGCGGTAGCTCGGAGACGAGCTGTGAGGCCAAGGAGGCCAGTTCTGCAGGGGGCTCGGAGGCGAGCCAGCGTTCGCTCGGTACGACGAGCGTAGGTGTGGTCTGGTTGGCCACTCTAGGTTCTTTCTTGTATGCTCTGGGACACATCATCTGCCACGTGTCCTGATATGGGAGATCACCAATATCGAGCATCATCATTAGCCCCCCACTCTCGTCCCGACCAGCTGACGGGTCGAGTCGAGGGTGGTTTGCCGGATCACCCGAGGTGAGCTCCTTTCCGAAGATATCGTCGGGCGTGTCTCTGGGCAATTGGTTGTCTTTTCTAGATGAGGCCAGCGAATCAGGGCGAGATCCTTAACAATAAAGAGGGTGCGCCGGATCGTGTGCACTTTTGCTGAATCGACAGACCACATGTTGGGTGCCGGTTGGCTGATGTGACGTGCCGCAGGCTTTTGGCGTCCGATGGGACGCCACTAATGCGGTTGCGACAGGTGTAGCGATCGTGGCCGTCGAGTGCACTGAATCGTTTTGGCGGGAGTCGACCGTCGCCGCTGGATGAGAACGCCGGTAGCATAAATAGGGAGGAGGCCTGATTCAGGATCTCTATCTCTTTTCACATTTTTCTCATTCTCGGTCTTATTTGCTCGGCGCTCTCCTTTTAGGTCGGATCTTGCGTTTTCTCTTCTCGGGGACTTCTTCCCATCAGGTTAGATGTCTTGTTTTGAGGAGTCTGTAGATGTCGTAGGGGTAGATTCTAGGGATTTTTCCCTGGGTTGGAACCTCTTCGGGAAGTTAGGGTCAGATCCTCTTCCCGGGGGCGCGCGTCTGGGGCGGTTCCCGGAGCGGTGGCGGCGGACGCTCCTGGTGCGTCGTCCTCAGTGAGATATGAGGACGAGCTTGTCACCGCTCGGGTTCGTTTCCATATTCCTTCCGGCTACACACTACGATTGGCCGAAGAAGGAAAGAGGGCAGATCAGGTGAGGGGTAGAGAGATCGCCTTGTACCTGGAAGCCCTTTGGGCCGGAATGCACCTGCCTTTCTCTCCCGAGATTATGGCTACGTTAAATTACTCTGGGTTAGCCCCGGGACAGCTAGTGCCGAACTCCTGGAGGATTCTCCTTGGGTTCCTGGTGTGGCTGAAGTTGCAGATGATCCCCTTTACTCTGTCCATCCTTGCTTCCTCCCTTATTTACAAAAGTCACCCCGGAACTCGCGCGGGCGACCCGAGGTGGGTTTACCTCTCCTTTAGGAAACAGCGGGGGAGCGTAGCCGGGTCAGGAGTTGTCGTCTTGCCTTCTTCCATCCACGATTGGAAGAAGAAGTTTTCTTCGTCGGGCCTCTAGAAGGTGAGGACTGGCCGTACCCATCTAATGGTCTAGGGATAAGTGCTGGTAGGGAAATCCGTCCAATGACCCCGACGCTGCGAGAGTGGCGGCGTAGGAGCCTATTCCTCGGGCTGATGTGCTGCTTTCTGAGCGGGCCATCAGTTGGGCCGGGCTCAGCCCCGCCCAGTTCGTCGGTAAGTTAGGAGCTTATATTTGTTTTTACTTTGTTTGTGTCGCTGATTCCATTTTATCTTGTCTTGTGCAGAAACCATGGACGCGGGCCTCCTCCGAGCAGCCATGCGCAAGCCGAAGAAGGGGTCGCAGGCTGGAGGGGCCGGCTCTTCTCGTTAGACGCCGGTCCCGGCTCCCCCAGCGGCCGTCCCTCCCCAGCGCTCGAGTGCAGATCGCGCCCCGGAGCCCGGCCAAGCGCCGAGCAGAAAAAGGGCCCGGGTAAAGGACGCCCAGGCTTCGGAGGTGGAGACAATCTCTCCGTCGTCGTCTCTCAAAAGGTTCCCCCGAATAGTTCCTGTTCCCCGCCAAAATATGGGGACGCGACCGCGCAGGTCCATCTAGCCTGAATTCGGGGCATATGCTAATTGGTGCTATCCGTCCACCTCTCCGAAGATGCCAAGTTGATTTATGGCACCATGTATCGAAGCTTTAAACGGATGCGACCGATATAGCAGACTACGTCAGATTCCTCCTCGTTGAGGGGTTTTTGATTGTGAGGACGCTCTTCCCTGCAGGCGCAAGCCCCTGCAGTTAATTACGCTACCGCATCGCGGTAACAACTTTCTCCTTCTCCAGACGGTCACTTCGTGTCGTGGGTGTTTGTTTTGTTTTTGGTTGCCCGTGGATTATATACGGAGACTAATTTATGTTGTCGCCCGTAGGGCGTGGATTAGTTCAAATCCGTATCTTCTTAGATTTGCGTTTGGAGTTTGGGTTTAAGGATACGTTAGCCTCATTTGAGACTAAGATCAACTTAAACGTTTGTTAAGGATACGTTAGTCTCATTTTAGACTAAGATCAACTTAACGGGATCGTTTAGATCCAACAAAAGAGCTTGTGGGCTCTATTGTTTAGTTTAGGGACATTGCAGTCCATTATTAGTTTAAGGACATTACGCTCCAATGTTAGTTTAAGGACATTACGGTCCAGGTTAAGGACATCGTAGTCCGTGGGTTTAAGGGGACCCCACAGTCCGAGGTTACGGACATCGTAGTCCATGAGTTTAAGGACCCCACAGTCCGTAGTTTAAAGACGTCATAGTCTATAAAGTTTAAGGACATCATAGTCCATGAGTTTAAGGACCCCACAGTCCGTGAAATGTGTGGTTGTCGGGACCCGTCACTTCTCTGAAGACGTTGAAGTATTACAACGACAGATATCAGAGGAGTAAAAAGATATACCCTCGAACCGGTGTAGGTTGGTTGAAAGATCTGTAGTCTATTTTGGGACTAAGATCTGTTAAATATTCGTGAGCAGATGAGCTCAATTAATACGAGTTGAGGACTTATTGCCAATCTTGGGCTAAGTCCAATAAGATTAAAATGTTTAATATTTTATAGTTCTGGGCTGTTGGGCCTTTATTTGGGCTTGGCCCTTTTAATAATGTTGAGCATTGGATCCTGACATTTTTTTTTCTTGTAATGAATGTATAGCATTCATCAGAACAATGTGTGTTCTGACAGCACGCCACGTGGCGCGCCAGGCGCTTTGCGCCAATTAAAGAGCGCATTGCGCTTCTGCCAAGTAGCGCACACGAAAGGGACACGTGTCGCGCTTGGCGCTAAGCGCCAGATGATGGGCGCATTGCGCCAGTTTATGAGCGCATTGCGCTTTCAATTTATGAGCGCGTTGCGCTAGTTTAGTGGCGCACAAGTGACTGACACGTGGCGTGCTTAGCACTGAGCGCCAGCCCATGAGTGCAATGCGCTATTTCAGAAGCGCAAAGCGCAAGTTGCATACATGGTTGACACGTGGCGCGTTTTGGCGCTGAGCGCCGGTCCAAGGAGCGCAGAAGCGCAGCTCAAGAGTGCAAGGCACTTTTCATGAGTGCAAAGCGCAATTGATCAATTTTATGATCTGTGAACAAATTTATATTCTTTCTAAAGGAGGCTTTGCCTCAAGATTCAAGAACAACAGTTCTTATTAATTTTTTTTTGGAAAGGGCTTGCCTTTATAGATCAATGATCTGTGAATGAAGTAAATACTTCTTTTGCTTTTATGATGAGATCTTTTGATCTCTTTTTATAAAAGACCTTAGTCTTTATTAGATCTATGATCTTTTAAGAAGACAATTCTTCTGTTTTAATCAGATAATTCCATCTCTTTGTGCAAGAATCATTCTTTTTACCTTGAAGAAATAATCTTCTTTCAAGAGCTTGCTCTCTTTCTTTTGAATTTTCTCAAAATTTGTAGGGGGTTTCTCTATCTCAGACTTGAAGTCTTGGGGCCTTTATATAGGGCAAATTGATTTATTAAATCAGTTGAAGAGATTTTTCTCTGATTGATTTGGGGATGTTTCCCACCGTTGGATCTTTGATCCTAGGGCTTCTGTTTTACAGAAGACAATCTTCTTGTTTTTAACAAGATTGGAAAGATCTTTCTATAACAGAATTTTATTCTGATTAATTAATGATTTATCATTATTAGATCTTTTGATCTAACGGTGGGGAATTTTTAATTCCAGCGCTGGCACACCCGTGCTTTGCACGTAGTGCGCTGCTCAGAGCGCAGCACACTTTGCGCTAGCGCACCTACGTTTGACACGTGGCACGCAGCGCAGCCTGCGCTAGCTCATCCGTGTTTGACACGTGGCGCGCAGCGCACCTTGCGCTAGCGCACCCGTGTTTGAAACGTGGTGCGTAGCGCGCCTAGCGCTAGCGCACACATGGTGCACTGCCTATGGCGCAGCGCACCTGGTGCTAGCGCATCCATGTTTGACACGTGGCGCGCAGCACGCCTAGCGCTGGATCTGAAGCGTTGCTTCAACTTTTGAATTTTAAATTTCAAAATAGAGCTTTGCTCTGATTGGGGGAAACAGAGGCGTCGCTTCATTTCAAATCTCGGAATTTGAACAAAGTTTTGCTCTGATTGGGGAAACAAATTCCCCCCACCGTTGCGCTTACGTGGCCCCTACGTGAGTGCGGCAGTGGTAGCATCTCAGCCGTTGGATCAACTTTTGGAAGTTGAAACGGCTCTCAATATCTATAAATAGGACCTTTGGCCCTCTGTGATGACCATTGTTCATCTCCTTCTTGTTTTCTGAGATTCTCCCACAGAGCATAGCTCTCTCTTGTTTAAGGACTTTTTAAGAGCCAAAACTCTGTTAGAACTTAGGTAAAGTTTAAAACTTTCAATAAATTAGGGTTTTACCCGTTAACAGAGCCTTGCTCTTCATAGATCTTTGATCTAAAGAAAACCCTTTTAGGGATTCAATAATAGAACTTTGCTCTCTTCAGATCATGAGCCTATAGATCTAAGGAGATCTTTTCTTGGGGTTTCTTAGCCCATGAACAGAGCTTTGCTCTTTTGAATCATGTTGATTTGTTAATCTTTGATGAAGAACTCTTAAGAGTTTGTTTATGGATCTTGAAGATCCCGGAATTTTTTAATTCATAAAAAATTAATCTTAGTTAATTCTTTTCTGATGGAACTTTCCATCATCATTACAGAGCCAGGCTCTTAACATTCTCGGGGTATCTCTTTAAATTCCCTTCATAACTGACTTTGACAGGTGTCATTCTTGTTTGTAGAGCATTGCTCTCGAGGAGTTTAACTCCTTGACCCGAAGGGTCGCTTATTAAATGAGATTCCCTTTTTAGGATTTTTCGCAAATTCGAATTTATTAGGTGTCATAATTAGAATTTGTTTTCTCTATGGGGATATCAAGAGTCGTTTAAATTCCGGTGCTTGTTTTTCTTCATTACTAATCTTTTAATGATGTTTCTTTTCAGGCACTATGGCTGTTCATTTATATAGTCTGAACGAGTTCATCTCTTATGAGGATATTCGCGCGCAAGGCCGTTGCCAGAACCAAGAGTTTACCGATACCCAATATGCGGAGATTATGGATCGTCTGCATGCACGCGTCGGTTGGCTGCTTCCTCGCCGTTCCGCTCTCTTGAAAATCGTGGTGGGAGCAATTTGGAGAGCACTTCCTGGGTTTCACGAGGCCATGCCGCTTAATGCGCTGGATGATGCCGAAAACAAGGTGCATTCGGTGTACCTGTCGGGGTTGATCTCGAAGAAGCGGCGAGATAACCTCATTGATATTCTGCATCAAACCTTCCAACAGACGACGATAATCGCTTCTTATCGAAGGGAGGGGGACATTGGCGAGGATCTCGACACTCGTGAGCACGAGAGGATGCACACGAGAATGGTCAGAAAGGCCAGAAAGATTCTAGACGGTCTTACTTTCGAATTCCTCAATACATGCCCTCGATCTGAGGTTTTACCATTGTAATCATTTTAATGATGTTTTCGTTTACTGCTTTCATGATTGTAAGAACTTTTCGAAGTATGAATGGCGATTTCCTCATTTCAGCGTATTTTGTTTTATGTACTAAACTTTTGCACATGCATGAACGGGTATGCTTCAAACGCTTAACCAAATGCGAATCAAATGTTCTCCTTGTCGCTTTCTTCTCTTTTCTTTATTGCCGGCATGTCACCTTAGTAAACATAGCCGGCAGATGATAGGGTGAGCATCTTGTTTTGGCTTCTTCGAGGAGTAGTGATGGTTTAGCAAGCAGCTTCAGATCTGCTACCTAAGACTTTTCAACTTTATGAGCCGTGAGGGTCTCATAAAGACTTTTCTCCCTACGAGTCGTGAGGATCTCGTAGGTGTCTTTTCTCCTTAGGAGTCGTGAGGATTCCTAAGTGTGTTTTCCCTTATAAGTCGTAAGGATCTTATAGGAGAGTTTTCTTTCTTACGAATCGAGAGGACCCGTAAGTGTTTAGTGAAATTGACATGTAGATGACGTATTTCCGCGACGGGGTCATGTGAATGACGTGTTTCCGTGACAGGGTCATGTGGATGACGTATTTCCGAGACGGGGTCATGTGGATGACGTATTTCCGAGACGGGGTCATATGGATGATGTATTTCCGAGACGGGGTCATGTGGATGACGTATTTCCGAGACGGGGTCATGTGGACGTATTTCCGTGACGGGGTCATGTGGATGACGTATTTCCGAGACGGGGTCATGTGGATGACGTATTTCCGTGACGGGGTCATGTGGATGACGTATTTCCGTGACGGGGTCATGTGGATGACGTATTTCCGCGACGGGGTCATGTGGATGACGTATTTCCGAGACGGGGTCATTTGGATGACGTATTTCTGAAACGGGGTCATGTGGATGACGTATTCCGTGACGGGGTCATGTGGATGACGTATTCCATGACGGGGTTATGTGGATGATGTATTTCCAAGACGGGGTCATGTGGATGGCGTATTTCCAAGACGGGGTCATGTGGATGATGTATTTCCGAGACGGGGTCATGTGGATGACGTATTTCCGAGACGGGGTCATGTGGATGACGTATTTCCGAGACGGGGTCATTTAGATGACGTATTTCTGAAACGGGGTCATGTGGATGACGTATTTCCATGATGGGGTCATGTGGATGACGTATTTCCGAGACGGGGTCATGTGGATGATGTATTTCCGTGACGGGGTCATGTGGATGACGTATTTCCGTAACGGGGTCATGTCGATGACGTATTTCCAAGACGGGGTCATGGGGATGACGTATTTCCGTGACGGGGTCATGTGGATGACGTATTTCCGAGACGGGGTCATGTGGATGACGTATTTCCATGACGGGGTCATCTGGATGACGTATTTCAGATACGGGGTCATGTGGATGACGTATTTCCGAGACGGGGTCATGTGGATGACGTATTTTCGAGACGGGGTCATGTGGATGACGTATTTCCATGACGGGGTCATCTGGATGACGTATTTCTGAGACGGGGTCATGTGGATGACGTATTTCCGAGACGGGGTCATGTGGATGACGTATTTCCGTGACGGGGTCATGTGGATGACGTATTTCTCAGACGGGGTCATGTGGATGACGCATTTCCGAGACGGGGTCATGTGGATGACGCATTTCCGAGACGGGGTCATGTAGATGACGTATTTCCGCGACGGGGTCATTTGGATGACGTATTTTCGCGACGGGGTCATTTGGATGACGTATTTCCGCGACGGGGTCATTGGATGACATGTTTCTGCGACGGGGTCATGTGGATGACGTATCGTCCATCGAGATTTGGAGTAGGGGCTTTGCTGTAGCTCCAGGGTTGATTGACGCGTCTGAATCCTGCTGGTATGGGGAGGAACATTGTTGATGATCTCTAGGCTATCCCTGAACCGTCGAGATTTGGCTTCGTTTTTTTATGGAGCCTGGAGAGGGAAGGTGTGATTCCTTCTTTGTTTGTGCCCCTGGATTGTGTACAAGGATTGATGTGATATCACCTGTAGGGCATAAATTTCATTTTTCTTTATTTCTTTCCGCGATGCTCTATCATTTCAGCTTTTATATCGCGAAGGTCGCGATTGCCCAATTATTTCGGCTATTTTTCGCGGCGCCCAATCATTTCGGCTATTTATTTTATTTTTACTCGCTGCTTTTTATTGCGAGTTGCCCAATCATTTCGGCTATTTTGCATGCATACATTTTTACTTGCTGATTTTGTTGCAAGTTGCCCCATTATTTCGGCTATGTCGTATGCATGTGTGACTTGCTAGCTTCTTTGCTGCAAGCTTGGAATTAGACACCGATTTCGGCATCAGCACTGCTACAACTGGGATATTGCCAGGAGCGAATCATCATTTGCCTCTGTCGATGTCGAACAAAGATGGCTTAGCAAACAGGGTTAAGATCCCGTCGATTAAGGCTTTTGACTTCATGAGCCGTAAGGGTCTCATAAAGGTATTTCTCCCTGCGAGTCGTGAGGATCTCGTAGGTGCGTTTTCTCCTTAGGAATCGTGAGGACTCCTAAGTGTATGGCTTCTCGTAAGTCGTAAGGATCTTACAAGAGGGCTTTCTCCTTATGAGTCGAGAGGACTTACAAGGGGGTTCACCGTGCGAACATATCCCTAGTCACAGATGGGACTTTGTTAGGGAAATGTTTATTAGCACCCGTGGATTGTATACAAGGGTCAATATTGAGCCGCTTGTAGGACAGTATTGGAGGTTGTGGTGGCCGCTGTTTACCCCAATCAGAGCAAAACTCTGTTCAAATTCCAAGGTGGGAAACGAAGCAACGCTTCTGTTTCCCCCAATCAGAGCAAGGCTCTATTCTGAAAATTAAAATAAAAATTAAAAAATTAAAGAAGCAACGCTTCAGCTGACTTGCGCTATGCGCTCCACGCCACGTGGCAGCGCAGTTGCGCTGCGCTCTGCCCTGCGCGACACGTGGCAGCACGGTTGCGCTAGCACAGTTGCGCTGCGCGACACGTGGCAGCGCGGTTGCGCTGCGCTCTGTGCTGCGCGACACGTGGCAGCGCGGTTGCGCTGCGCGACACGTGTCAAGCGCATATGCGTTTGCGCCAAACAGAATTAAAATTCCAGTAAGATCTTTCTGTTCTTGTTAAAACAAGAAGATTGTCTTCTGTAAAACAGAAGCTCTTGAATCAAAAATCCAACGGTGGGGAAAAATACCCAAATCACTCAGAGAATGATCTCTTTACCAAATTTAACAAATTAATGGGCACTATATAAAGGCCTCTAGACCCCAATTCTAAAACACACAAAGATTGAAAACACATCAACACAGAGAAAAAAATAGAGAATTCCTCTAAAGAATTTTGGGAAGAGCTCAAAGAAAGGAAAGGTAAAAACCTTTAATAAAAGAAGAATTTCTTCTGAAAAGATCAATGATCTAAGAACAAGATCAAGATCTTAAAATAAAAAGAATAAAAAAATAAGAAGAAGATCATTTGATCTACACAAAGGCATTGCCTTTTTTATGAACCACCGGTTCTGGAATCTTAAAAGATTCTTTTCTTGAATCCAAAATTGGATCAAGATATTAAGACAGTGCCTTGCACTTGAAAATCTGCACTGTTGCGCTCCCGGGTTGGCGCAAGCCACCAGGGAGCGCCACGTGTCAACCCCAGAATAAACCGCGCCTTGCGCTTTAAAAAATAGAGTATTGCTCTCTTAAATTGGCGCAACTCACCAGAACGCGCCGCGTGTCAGCAGCGCAACAGCGCAGCGCACTGGCGCAGCGCCCTGCGCTTGCGCTCACCAGAGCGTGACACGTATCACCTCCACATGGGCTTGCGCCTTGCGCTCCTCAATTGGCGCAAAGCACCTGACAAGCCACGTGGCACTCTGTCAGACTAATTAATACAATGCATTATCAAGAGCAGAGCCCAATAAAGAAAGGTCTATCAGACCAAACAAAAGTGCTATGCACTATTAAAAGGGACAGAGCCCAAATAAAAAAGGCCTAACAGGCCAGAATAAAATGCAGTGCATTATTAACAAGGGCAGGGCCCTAATAAAGGCCTACTAGGCTAAATATAAATTAAAATGTTGAACATTCTCAACTGGACTTAGCCCAATCATGGCCGTAAGTCCTCAAATTAAATTGACTGAGCATGGCTGCTCTCTTAAATCACTTTACATCCGGTTCAAAGGTACATCTCTGAACTCCTCTGACACCTGTCGTTGTAATCCTTCAACGTCGTCAGAGAGGTGACGGGTCCCGACGACCATAAATTCCAATGGACCACCATGTCCCTAAACTGGAACATGGACCACTATGTCCCTAAACTGGAACAATATAGCCTAAATGCTCTTTTGTCGGATCTAAACGATCCCGTTAAGTTGATCTTAGTCTCAAATCGGACTAACGTATCCTTAATAAACGTTTGAGTTGATCTTAGCCTCAAATATGGCTAACGTATCCTCAAACTAAAACACCAAACCCAAATCTAAGAAAACACGGATTTGGTCTAATCCACGTCCTACGGGCGACGACATAAATTAGTCTCCATATACAATCCAAGGGCAACCACAAAAAAAACAAACACACACGACACGAAGTGAAATTCTGGAGAAGGAGAAAGTGGTTACCGCGATGCGGTAGCGTAATTAACTGCAGGGGCTTGCGCCTGCAGGGAAGAGCGTCCCCACAATCAAAAACCTCTCAAGCGAGGGGGAATCTGACGAAGTCTGCTACATCGAGACGGATAAAACAAAATAGCATATGACCCGAATCTCAGCGCCAGGACTTCGCAGTCTTGTGCGCCGTCTTCCGGAGGGGAACGGATTCTGGCACGCCCGTTGGGACCTTTTCCTCTTTCCACTCCACACTTCGTGTGTCGTGATTCGCGAACAAATCGCGGTTTGCTGTGGTTGCCTGTGGATTCGAGGTACTTAGATTTGGTGTCTTGCTCCGTGCAGAAAACAGAAGATCAATGGCTTCGAACTGCACAACCTGCAACTGCAACTCTCGCTCCGTCCCTGCTGGAGGAGTGACTTATAGGCCCCAAGCGGCCTCCCTTTTCAAGATGCCAGTGGAGCAGGTAACTCAAGCCACCGCTGGATTATTCTTCGGGACCATGCTCCCACCAATGAGCTTCAATGCCCCAATGACGTTGCAAGAAGCCCCAAAGAAGTCGGTCTTTGATCGACTTACCACTGCCGCGGCCCCTCTCAACGGGTCGCCCAACTTCAATACCTCAGCTTTCAACAGACTGGGCCAGAACGTCTACAAGCCCGCGATACCCAAAGCTACCATCCCAGAACGGATAGCCATCCCGGCTCAAGCGGACGAAATCATTGGAAAGGCTCCTCCTTCCAAGAAGTCAGTTTTTACAAGGATGGCCGTTCCGGCTTCTGCTCCAGGTGAGGTCCTCAAAGCTGCTTCCTCTGCCCAGAGGTCTGTCTTTGACAGATTAGACATTGCTTCTCAACGGGTGTCAGTCTTCGACAGGCTAGCACCAATAACGGTCTCTCCTCAAAATAGGGGGCATGAGGAGGTCACCCCTACGGCTGAAACAACTCCATCCGCATGACACGCTCGACGTCGCCACTGGCGCCGAGTAAGGAAGGCTGGGGGCAACTCCCCCTCTAGGATAACTCCGCCAGCTCCAATGGTGGGGATCGATCCTGCTGTTCCAACCGAGAACAGCTTTGAACTGCTCAATAAGGTGCGCAGAAACTCTCCTACTGCAGTGCTAAAGAGAATTTCTTCACCTGTGAAGAGTGCTACAGAGAAGAAGCCGGAGCAACCTCCTCAACGGCTGTCCTCTAAAATTTACAAGGTCTGGCGACAAGTACAGGAGTCAGTGACTGATCAAGACCATCTCCGCCGACAGAAAAAGATGAAGGTTCGGCGGGAGAAGGACTACTCTGTCGAGCCAGAAAAAGCAGCAGCTGACTGGGTGCCCACTGCAACGGCTCCCTCAACGTCAATCACTCAAAAGAAAAGGAGGCTGCAAAGAGCCCCTGTGAACATGGCGAATCGTAAAAGCGATGAATACAAACACCCCAAGTCTGGGGGCATGGTAGTGCACACTGTTTATATGGCTTCCGGAAAGGAGGAAAGCCGCGCTTCGACGGGTCACTGGACGCTCACTCGATCCGTGACCAAAGCCCAGGAGCAACAACAAAAGCTTCAGGAAATGATGACTGCAATGGCCGCACTTACCGGGCCAAAAGAAAGCTCGGAGGCATCATCAGAGCAGCGTCACGAACAAGAAACTGATGCTGACTTCTTACGCAGAGTCCTCGAAAAGAAGGACAGAGAAGCCGCAGAGCAAGCAGCTAATATAAAGCGAATGACCCTTCTGTTCCAGGATATAGTAGGAATGATGATCCAGCAAGATCTTCCTGCTGAAGATCTTCCGACTGTCCTTGAAGATGACAAAGGAGAGACATCGAATCCTCCACCGGCTCTGTCAGCAGTCAAGGAGAAAACCATTTCCAAGACCACACTGGATGACTATATAGCCCAGCAAATACGAGCTCATCAGGCGAGTGAAGCGGCCGGACAAATTGTCAAAACTGGACGACCCTATCCGAGCTGGTATGACCAAATCAGTTACCCGCCGGGATATACGATCCCTAAGTTCCATGTATATAAAGGGACGGGGAACCCACATCAGCATGTTGCTCAATTCAGGGCCTTATGCGGCAACACTGGAGGCGACGACAAGCTGCTGCTTCGCCAATTCGTCGGTAGCTTAGCGGAAACGACCTTCGAATGGTATTCGGAGCTACCTAACGACTCTGTCAAAACATTTGCGGAAATGGAGCTACTGTTTACACAAAGATTCGCGAGTGCTAGTGGACGCACCCCGATAACAGCACTGGTTAATGCCAGAATAAGGCCGGGCAAAACGTGGGTCCAATACGCAACACGATGGCGGAACCTATGGTCAAAATGCGAACAACGCATCAAAGAAGCACCTGCGGTAGGCATGTTCGTGGGAACCCTCGATCCGCAGGCAACTATATCCCAATTCATGATGTTCTTCAGGCCGACCACCTTCCAGGCCTTGATCAACAAATTAGCCCAAATGGACCAGATGGGCCATAGACCGTCTCCTCCAAAACCGGACTCTCGAAATGAGAAGGGGAAAGGGAAGGCGATCATCATCGCCAATGCTCAGCAACAGCCGAGCAAGTCAAAGCCGGTTGTTCACCAAGACAGCGTGCGTCCACGCCCATCCCTCGAGGAGAGACTGGGACGTCCTTACTCGTTTCCTCAGAATAAAACGAGAAGACTGTTTGAGCTGGCAATGCGCAACAGACTCATCAATCTGCCGAGTCCAAAACGTCTGTTGCAGCCAGGCGATCTCAATGATCCCAATTATTGCCCTTACCACCAAGCGATAAGTCACCCGATCGAGGATTGCTTCGTCTTTAAGGGATGGATCGAGGATCAGTACCTACAAGGAAAGTTTGCGTTGTCTGAAAGGTGGAAGGTAAATCCACCATAGCCGCACACTCCAAAGAAGACGGATGCACCGGGGGCAACTTGTCATGTGATCTCTCACTCACTGGCGGATGATGAAGAGGCTCCTTGCACCGAGAAACCGAGGGCGGGTCCTGAACCAGAACTTCTGTGGCCGTCAGACGAGATGATCGATGCCTTCCTGGATGAGGTTCGTCTGAAAAGTAAAGCCAATCAGAAGCGTGAGATGGCTATATTGGAAGAAGCCAAACGCCGGCGACTAGATGAAAGAGTCGAGGCACTCCCATCAAATCAAAAGACATCCGCTGCTGATAAAAACAAATTCAAGACGAGGAAAAGGTTCGCCAAAGCCCTATCAGTGGGAATGAAGTTACCACCCTCTGTAGAAAATACTCTCGGTGGAGTAGAGATGCATCCTAACTCCTGCTTATATCATCAGAAGATCATACATCCTACCGAAGACTGCGACTCCTTTAAGTATTGGTGGCAAGGGTATGTCGCTCAAAAACAACACTTCAACAGGACAAAGCGTGAAGCTCGTAGACATCAGAAAAATGTGATAGATGACTGCAAAAGAGCCGCCGACGACTGTCACATAGCCGATTCCAAGGGATCGCAAATTATCACCTTTGGAAGCGACTCTGACGAAGAAGCTGCCCTCAACCCTCTCCTCAAGGAATCCATTTCAAAAATGAAAGAATTGAGGAGTTGCGAGAACGTTCAGCCGTGGAATCGCACGCTATTCGGAAAAAATCTCGGCCCTGCAAACAAAGGATCGAGCAAAAAGGATAAAGGGAAGGGGAAAACAGCCCTCGTAGCCAACACTCAACAGCAATCGAGTGGCCCTAGACCGGTTGTTTTCCGAAACAACAAGCGGCAACCCCTCCATGAAAAGTTGAAACGTCTTTACTCGTTTCCTCAAGATAAAATAAGGAGACTGTTCGAGCTGGCAATGCGCGACAGACTCATCAATCTGCCAAGTCCAAAACGTCTGTTGCGACCAAGTGATGTTAACGATCTCAATTATTGCCCTTACCACCAAACGGTAAGTCACCTGATTGAGGATTGCTACGTCTTCAAAAACTGGGTTGAAGACCAATACCAACAGGACAAGTTCGTCATCTCCGAAAACTGGAAGGTGAGCCCGCCACAACCGCACGCTCCGAGAAAGATGGATACGCCGGGGGCATCATGCTCATTCACAGGGAAAGCCCCATAGACCGAAAAGTCAGTAAACTAGAGATTCGCCTCAAATACGGCGACGACGGACCGAAACGTCCTTAAACTAATGACGGACCACTGCGTCCTAAAACTAGCTGATGACCGAAACGTCTTTAAACTACTACCGCAGCATCCTCAGGCTGACGAGATAAAAAAAATAATAATAAAAATAAAAAAGATAATAAAGACGGTATGTCCATAAGCGAAATGGGCACGGATGAAAACCCGAAAGGGCTCCGTGAGTAAAAACAGCAGGACTACCGGCGAGTGTTCGTGAAAACCCGAAAGGGCGCGACCTCATTAGAAAAAAGAATAAAAAGAATTAAAAAAAAACGGTATGTCCATAAGCAAAATGGGCACGGATGAAACCCGAAAGGGCTCCGTGAGTAAAAACAGCAGGACTACCGGCGAGTGTTTGTGAAAACCCGAAAGGGCGCAACCTCGTTAAAGGACACTTACAGGGTCCTCTCGACCTTGTAAGGAGAAACCACCCGCATGAGATCCTTACGACTCACAAGGGAGCAACACACTTAGGGATCTTCACGATTCCTAAGGAGAAATTACACTTGCGAGATCCTCACGACTCGTAAGGAGAACTCTCTTATGGGACCCTCACGGCTCATAAAATTTGAAAGTATTAAGTTACAGAGACCTGAACCTGTTCTTAAGCAACTCCCACAACCTTCAATTTTGTCCTACAAGTGGCTCAATACTGACCCTTGTATACAATCCACGGGCGCGAATAAACATTTCCCTAACCAAGTCCCATCCGTGACTGGGGATATGTTCGCATGGTGAACAACCCTTGTAAGTCCTCTCGACTTACAAGGAGAAAACTCTTTTGTAAGATCCTTACGACTTACAAAGGAACATACACTTAGGAATCCTCACGATTCCTAAGGAGAAAACGCACCTGCGAGATCCTTACGACTCGTAGGGAGAAATACCTTTGTGAGACCCTTACGGCTCATGAAGTCAAAAAAGCCTTAGTCAATAGGACCCTAACCCTGTTTACTAAGCCACCTTTGTTCAACATCGACAGAGGCAAATGATGATTCGCTCCTGGCAATATCCCAGTTGTAGCGATGCTGATGCCTAAAACGGTATCAAATTCCAAGTCCTTTTACGGCAAATGATGATTCGCTCCTGGCAATATTCCAGTCGCAGCGATGCTGATGCTAAGATTCATATCAGATCCCAAATGCCCTACTTGCGAAAAAAAATCAACGAGCCAAAAATGCATACGAAATAGCCGAAATGATGGGGCAACTTGCAATAAAAAGCAGCAAGTAAAAATGTATGCATGCAAAATAGCCGAAATGATTGGGCAACTTGCAATAAAAAACAGCGAGTAAAAATAAAATAAAATAAATAGCCGAAATGATTGGGCAACTCGCAATAAAAAGCAGCGAGTGAAAATGAAATAAATAGCCGAAATGATTGGGCACCGCGAAAAATAGCCGAAATGATTGGGCAATCGCGACCTTCGCGATATAAAAGCTGAAATGATAGAGCATCGCGGAAATACAATAATAATAAGAAAAAATGAATGAAACTTTTGCCCTACAGATGAGATCACATCGATCCCTGTATACAATCCAGGGGCACAAACAAAGAGCGAATCATACCTTCCCGACAGGCTCCACCAGAAAACGAAGCCAAATCTCGACGGTTCATAGACAACCTAGAGACAACCTCGATATTTGTCGCAATATTGCAGACACGATGTCAACAAACGGAGCAAAAGAAGATCCCTAGCTTCAGGGTCTCGACGTCGATATTGACAATTTAGAGATCGCTAACGGCGTTTCTCCTCACTCCAACCAGACGCAGACATGACGTCAATAATCGACTTTAGATTCGCAATGAAACGGAGCCACGGCATAGTCCCTAGTTCCAAATCTTAACGGCAATATCTACGGCCTAAGAATCAACAAAGGCGTTCCTTCGCAGTCCAGCAAGATGCAGGTACAACGCCAACAAAAGACCTCGCGGTCGAAACAAAGCGAAGCGACGGCAAAATCCCAGCTTCACCTCAACATTCGTCTCGATACAGCAGACGAGATGTCAACAACGGCGTTCCTTCGCAGTCCACCAAGATGCAGATACAACGCCAACAAAAGACCTCGCGGTCGAAACAAAGCGAAGCGACGGCAAAATCCCAGCTTCACCTCAACATTCTTCTCGATACAGCAGACGAGATGTCACCTCAGCGTTCTTCCTCCAACAGGATTCAGACGCGACAATCAAACAGTGGAGCCACGGCAAAGTCCCTAGTTCCAAACCTCTACGGTTCACTAACAACCTAGAGACAACCGCGACATTCGTCTCGATATAGAGGACGCAATGCCAGCAAATGAAGCGAAGGCCAAATTCCTAACTTCAAGGTCTTAACGGCAAGTCATATAAAGCCTGAAAGACAATCGGAGATCATCTTGCACCAGTGCAGAATGGTCACCACCTCGACGTTCCTCTCGACACAGCAGACGCAACATCATCAAACAGCGGAGCCACGGCAAAGTCCCTAGTTCCAAACCTCGACGGTTCACCAATAACATAGAGACAACCGCGACATTCGTCTCGATATATAGGACGCATTGCCAGCAAACGAAGCGAAGGCCAAATTCCTAGCTTCAAGGTCTTAACGGCAAGTCATATAAAGCCTGAAAGACAACCGGAGATCATCTCACACCAGTGCGGAATGGTCACCACCTCGACGTTCGTCTCGACACAGCAGACGCAACATCATCAAACAGCGGAGCCACGGCAAAGTCTCTAATTCCAAACCTCGACGGTTCACCAACAACCTAGAGACAACCGCGACATTCGTCTCGATATAGAGGACGCAATGCCAGCAAACGAAGCAAAGGCCAAATTCCTAGCTTCAGGGTCTTGACGGCAACTCATATAAAACTGAAAGACTATTGGAGATCATCCCACACCAGCGCGGAGTGGTTATAACTCATCGCCTAACCTCAAGTAAAAAGCGGCATGGCAAAATTCCTAACGCTTGCTCTTCCGACGGTCAAACTGCCAAGGAGGATTGCTTGAAGACGTCTTGTCCAGCCCCCGAAGGGATCAGAGACACGGCAGTCGCAGGGCTACTCGAACAGCACGATTGCCTATCGAGGAATATTTCAGCTGATGCGACGGTACGACGAACAAAACCCTAAGTACCACAGACCCTAACGGACCTCTGTCGTAAAGAGCAGAGGTTAACTGTGACGTTAGGATATTCTTGTGAGAAATGCTCGATTCATCTCGACTCGTGAGGAAATTGATGTCTTTGCGAGAACTGCTCGATTCGTCTCGACTCGTGAGGAAAAGCCTTAGGCAGCGGGGATTAAAAAAAAACCCTGTTTCCTAAGCACTGGGATCCTGCAAGTCGGCCCAAAACGGTCTCTTGCATACTATCCACGGGTCTCACTCTCCGAAGTCGAATCTCGACAAGGAGGGAAACAACCGCTTACGGGTCCTCTCGACTCATAAGAGGGAAAATTCTTTTATAAGATCCTTATAACTTATAAGAGAAAACGCACTTAGGAATCCTCACGATTCCTAAGGAGAAAATACACCTACAAGATCCTCTCAACTCGTAGGGAGAAAAGTCTTTATGAGACCCTTATGGCTCATGAAGTTGAAAAGCCTTAGGTAGCAGACCTGAACCTGCTTCCTAAGCCATCACTACTCCCCAAGATGTTCAAGACAGAATGTTATATATCACTTACAGGCTATGCTTATTTAAAGAATGTGCCAGTAACAAAGCAGAAAATAAAAGGAAAGAGGCAAAAGAGTTGTCATTCATACTTGGAAAGTTTTTACATCAATAAAGGCAATAAACAAAGATATTATCCAAATGATTACAATGGCAAAACCTCAAATCCAGGACATGGATTGAGGAACTCAAAAGTAACCTTGTCCAAGACTTTCCAAGCCTGGCGAACCATCCTTGTGTGCTTCCTTTCGCGAGCACGAGCGTCGGGATCCCCACTGATGTCCTCCTCCCTCCGATAGGCAGCAAGTATTGCAGACTGTTGAAAAGCTTGGTGCAGAAGATCGATAAGGTTATCTCGCCTCCTCTTTGAAATTAGGCTCATCAGATACACTGAGTGCACCTTATCCTCGGCGGCATCCAATGCCCCAAGTGGCACACCAGTACAGAATAGAGGAAGCGCTTCCCAGATGGCTCCCACGATAAGCTTCAGGAGAGAGGAACGTCGGGGAAGAAATTGACCGTTGTATGCGTCAAAGCGACTCATGATCTCGGCACGCTCAGCATTAGTAAATTCTCGATTTTAGGAACGGCCGAGTCGGCGAATGTCCCCGTAGGAGATAATCTCGTCGTGGTCGTACATGTGGGCGTCCATCACTCCTATAAAAGAAGATCGACAAAAATCAGCAACTCTTAAGAATTCTGCTATATGATTTAAAAGGAGCAAAGCTCCATTAATGAATCAAGAAATTATAAATGAAATCTTTCAAAGAGCAGAACTCTATTGATGGAATCCTAACAGGGTTCTCTTTAGTTCTCTTTAGATCCTTTTAGAGCAAACCTCTGCTAAGTGAAACCCTAAATGGGTTTTCTTTAGATCAGGGATCTATTGAGAGCAAGGCTCTGTCAATGAAAATTAATTTAATTTAATTAAAAATTTTACCTAAAAAGTGTTTTCTAAAGAAATTCTAATTCTTGGGGTTCTTGAAGGCAAGAGCAAGGCTCTGAAGTTTTGAAAGTAAAAATCTTAAAAGATGATGATCATCTAAGGGACCAAAGGTCCTATTTATAGGCATCAAATGCCCTTTCAACTTCCAAAAGTTGCCGCGACGGTCGGAATTCTGCCACCACTGCGCTCACGTTTGGGGGCCACGCAACAGTGGGGGGGCATTTTTTTACCCCAATCAGAGCAAAACTCTGTTCAAATTCCAAGGCGGGAAACGAAGCAACGTTTCTGTTTCCCCCAATCAGATCAAGGCTCTGTTCTGAAAATTAAAATAAAAATTAAAAAATTAAAGAAGCAATGCTTCAGCTAACTTGCGCTCTGCGCCGCGCGCCGCGTGGCAGCGCAGTTGCGCTGCGCTCCGCGTGGCAGCGCAGTTGCGCTGCGCTCTGCGCTGCGCGACACGTGGCGGCCCAGTGGCGCTGCGCTCTGCGCTGCGCGACACGTGTCAAGCGCAGATGCGTTTGTGCCAAACAGAATTAAAATTCCAGTAAGATCTTTCTGTTCTTGTTAAAACAAGAAGATTGTCTTAAGCCCTTGGATCAAAGATCCAACGGTGGGGAAAAATCCCCAAATCACTCAGAGAATGATCTCTTTAACAAATTTAATAAATTAATGGGCACTATATAAAGGCCTCTAGACCCCAATTCTAAAACACACAGAGATTGAAAACACATCAACACAGAGAAAAAAATAGAGAATTCCTCTAAAGAATTTTGGGAAGAGCTCAAAGAAAGGAAAGGTAAAAACCTTTAATAAAAGAAGAATTTCTTCTGAAAAGATCAATGATCTAAGAACAAGATCAAGATCTTAAAATAAAAAGAATAAAAAAATAATAAGAAGATCATTTGATCAGCACAAAGGCATTGCCTTTTTTATGAACCACCGGTTCTGGAATCTTAAAAGATTCTTTTCTTGAATCCAAAATTGGATCAAGATATTAAAACAGTGCCTTGCACTTGAAAATCTACACTGTTGCGCTTCCGGGTTGGCGCAAGCCACCAGGGAGCGCCACGTGTCAACCCCAGAATAAACCGCGCCTTGCGCTTTAAAAACTAGAGCATTGCTCTCTTAAATTGGCGCAACTCACCAGAGCGCGCCACGTGTCAGCAGCGCAACAGCGCAACGCACTGGCGCAGCACACTGCTCTTGCGCTCACCAGAGCGTGACACGTGTCACTTCCACATGGACTTACGCCTTGTGCTCCTCAATTGGCGCAAAGCACCTGACAAGCCACGTGGCACTCTGTCAGACTAATTAATGCAATGCATTATCAAGAGCAGAGCCCAATAAAGAAAGGTCTATCAGACCAAACAAAAGTGCTATGCACTATTAAAAGGGACAGAGCCTAAATCAAAAAGGCCTAACAGGCCAGAATAAAATGCAGTGCATTATTAACAAGGGCAGGGCCCTAATAAAGGCCTACTAGGCTAAATATAAATTAAAATGTTGAACATTCTCAACTGGACTTAGCCCAATCATGGCCGTAAGTCCTCAAATTAAATTGACTGAGCATGGTTGCTCTCTTAAATCACTTTACATCCGGTTCAAGGGTACATCTCTGAACTCCTCTGACACCTGTCGTTGTAATCCTTCAACGTCGTCAGAGAGGTGACGGGTCCCGACGACCATAAATTCCAATGGACCACCATGTCCCTAAACTGGAACATGGACTACTATGTCCCTAAACTGGATCAATACAGCCCAAATGCTCTTTTGTCAGATCTAAACGATCCCGTTAAGTTGATCTTAGTCTCAAATTGGACTAACGTATCCTTAACAAACGTTTGAGTTGATCTTAGCCTCAAATATGGCTAACGTATCCTCAAACTAAAACACCAAACCCAAATCTAAGAAAACACGGATTTGGACTAATCCACGTCCTACGGGCGACGACATAAATTAGTCTCCGTATACAATCCAGGGGCAACCACAAACAAAACAAACACACACGACACGAAGTGAAATTCTGGAGAAGGAGAAAGTGGTTACCGCGATGCGGTAGCGTAATTAACTGCAGGGGCTTGCGCCTACAGGGAAGAGCGTCCCCACAATCAAAAACCCTTCAAGCGAGGGGGAATCTGACGAAGTCTGCTACATCGGCCGCATCCGTCTAAACTCCGATACACGGGGCCATAAATCAACTTGGCATCTTCGGAAAGGTAGACGGATAAAACCAATTAGTATCTGCCCCGAATCTCAGCACCAGGACTTCGCAGTCTTGTGCGCCGTCTTTCGGAGGGGAACAGCCGCTTAAAAACAGGTTCAGATCCCTGTAGCTTAAGACTTTTGAATCTTATGAGCCGTGAGGGTCTCATAAGAAGGTTCTCCTTACTAGTCGTGAGGATCTCGCAAGTGTAATTTCTCCTTAGGAATCGTGGGGATCCCTAAGTGTGTTGCTCCCTTGTGAGTTATAAAGATCTCACACAGGTGGTTTCTCCTCATAAGGTCGAGAGGACCTTGCAAGTGTCTTTTAACGAGATTGCGCTCTTTCGGGTTTTCACAAAACTCGCTAGTAGCCCTGCTGTTTTTACTCATGGAGCCCTTTTGGGTTTTCATCCGTGCCCTTTTTGCTTATGGACATACCGTTTTTTTCTCTTCTTTTTATTCTTTTCACTTTTTTTGTGTCAGCATTGGGATGCTGCAGTCCACCGTAGTTTATCGATATCTCGGTCAACAGCTAGTTTTAGGACATAGTGGTCCGTTGTTAGTTTAAGGACGTTTCGATCCGTTGTTAGTTTAAGGACGTTTCGGTCCGTCGTTAGTTTAAGGACGTTTCGGTCCACTGTTAGTTTAAGAACGTTTCAGTCCGTCGTTAGTTTAAGGACGTTTCGGTCCGTTGTTCGGCTACTACTTATAGAGTTTGGGCTTAGGAAGATAGCGAGCGGACATAGTCTCATCATCTATCATTGACCTAGGCCGTGACTTGTCAGGCGTAGTATTTCTTCAGGAAGCGACCATTTATTGGCCTGAAGGGCCTTTCGCCATGTATGCCCATGAGTAGATAGGCCCCACCCTGGTAGACCTTGTCTATGATATACGGGCCTTCATAGTTCGGCTCAAATTTCCCTCGTTTGGCACGATTGGGGATCATAGGCCTTTTGACCACTAGCACGAGCTCGCCTTGGCGGAATGTCCTCGGCCTAGTCAACCTTTCGTATGAGCGCGTCATCTTTGCTTTATAAGCCTCTAGATTTTGTTGCGCTATGAGTCGGGTTTCATCAAGGGCATCGAGCTCCTCAAGCCGAAGGTGAGCATTATCTTCGTCCTTTAGCTCGTAGTGAACTGCCATTCGTAAAGAGGGTAGCTCTATCTCGAGGGGGAGTACCGCCTCCGTACCAAATACCAATGCGTACGGCGTTGTGTTCGTGGCCGTTTTGAACGTAGTTCGATATGCCCAGAGAGCTTCATGCAGTCTCTCATGCCAGTCCTTCTTATTTCGGGACACTGTCTTTTTCACGATCTTCGTCAAGGTCTTGTTAAAAGCCCCAGCTATACCGTTAACTCGGGGATTACAGACTGAGGAGTATCTCCAGTCTATGTTATGCTGTTGTGCGAAGCGGCTGATCTTGTGGCTTCTATAGGCTGGCCCGTTATCGGAGATAATCCGTCGTGGAGTTCCAAACCGATAAATGACGTGCGTCTTGAAGAAATGGAGGATATTCTCCGTTTTCACTTCCCTCAGCGGTACTGCTTCTGCGCATTTGGAGAAGTAATCAGTTGTCGCCAAAATGAATCGATGCCCTCCGGATGATGCTGGTTCGATGGGGCCGATTATGTCAGTTCCCCACATCTCAAACGGCCAGCTAGCCACCGTTGGATGCAGTGGATTTGGATGCTGATGGATAAAGTCCACGTGAATCTGGCACGAATGGCACTGCTTCGCGTATTCGAGGCAGTCCTGGATCATCGTGGGCCAATAGTAGCCCATCCTTTTGATCTTCAGCTTCATCTTCGGGCCGGCTTGGTGAGAACCACAGAGTCCGTCGTGAGTTTCTTGGACGACTCTCTTTGCCTCTTCAGGTCCCAGGCATCTTAGCCACAGAGAATCAAATGACCTCTTATATAAAGTGTTATTGACGAAGGCGAAAGACAGAGCTCGTTTCATAAGCTGATATCTTGAGGATGCATCTTCAGGTGTTCGACGGGATTTGAAGTAGTCTATAAAGACTTCCCTCCAATCCTTAGCCTTTTCCTGGTCTTTTATTTGTAGAGTCATTTGCCCGGTCGCTTCCTTCTCTTCGGACGACTCTGGAGATACTTCTGCCGGAGCAAGAACCCGACGGCTTTGCACAACGATCCTCACGTCATCGAGGTTTTCGTCGGCCAGTTCTTTAGCGAGCTTGGCTAATGCATCCGCTTTGCTATTTTCCGCATGCGGTATGCTTTCCAAGGTGTAGGAATGGATTTGAGTCAGCAACTGTTGTACTCTCTCACCGTACTTTACCAGCTCTGGTTTGCACGTTTGGTAGTCGATGTTTACTTGACTAACGACCAGTTGGGAGTCTCCGTATATGAGGAGGTTTTCAATTCCTATGTCGATGGCGATCTCGAGACCTGCTATCAAACCTTCATACTCGACTTCATTGTTTGTCCTCGACTCTGTCAAGAAGAAGGCGAAGCGCATTATCCCTCCTTGTGGAGTCACGAAGATAAGGCCTACCCCTGATTTGATTATAGGGGTGCTTTGTTTGCGCTTCTTCATGGAAGATGCTCCATCAAAGTAAAGTTCCCAGCGGGTATCATTATCTCTTTTCTCACCATCGATCGTGTCAAACGCGTGCTCGTCGGGCAACTCGCAATTCAACGAAGAATTAGCAGGTATTGGATGCTCAGTGAGGAAGTCGGCGATGGCCTGGCCTTTCACTACCTTGAGAGGCCGATAAGTTATCGAGAACTCCATTAAGAGTAGGGGCCACTTAGCAAGCCATCCTGTTAGTATGGCCTTCGACATCAAATACTTGAGAGGATCCACTTTTGATATGAGATGGACCTCATGTGCCAACGCATAGTGTCCGAGCTTCGTTACTGCGAAGATCAACGTCAGGCAGTGTTTTTCAATATGAGAGTAATTGCTTTCTGCCCCCAGGAGAACTCGACTCAAATAGTAGAGAGCTCTTTCTTTCCCTTGGTCATTCTCTTGTGCCCATAGCGCGCCTAAGGAACCTTCGAGGGCTTTCGTATATAGGACGAGAGGTTTTCCTTTAACGGGAGCGGCCAGTACTGGCGGATTCTGCAAGTATTGCTTGATTTCATCCAGTGCGCTTTGGCATTTGTGATCCTAGATGAACGAAGCTCCCTTCTTCATTAAGTGGCTGTAGGGGCGGTACTTGCCGGAGAGATTGGATATAAATCGCCGGATATACGCGAGCTTTCCTTGAAGAGACCGCAGCTGTTTGAGAGTTCTTGGCGGGGGCATTTCCATAATCGCCTTGATCTTTGACGGATCTATCTCGATGCCTCAGTGAATAATAGCTCCATTTCTGCGAAAGTCTTGACGGAGTCATTTGGAAGTTCAGAATACCACTCGAACGCCATTTCTGACAAGCTGCCGATGAATTGACGGAGCAAAAGTTTATCATCGCCCCCGGTGTTGCCGCAAAGAGCCCTGAACTGGGCGACATGCTGGTAAGGATTGCCCGTCCCTTTGTATACATGAAATTTAGGGATCGTATATCCCGACGGATACTTTATTTGATCATACCAGTCTGGATATGGTCGCCCAGTTTTAACGACTTGGCCGGCCGCTTCATTCGCCTGGTGAGCCCGTATTTGCTGAGCTATGTAGTCATCCAGAGCGGCCTTGGAAATGGTTTCCTCCTTGGCTGCTGAAAGAGCCAGAGGAGGGTTCGATGTCTCTCCTCTATCATCTTTAATAATGATCAGAGGATCTTCAGCTGGAGGTTCCAGTTGTAACATCATCCCGACTATGTCTTGGAAGAGAAGCATCATTCGTTTTATGTTGGCAGCTTGTTCTGCTGCTTCTCTGTCCTTCTTTTCAAGGACTCTGCGGAGGAAGTCAGCATCAGTTTCTTGTTCATGACGCTGCTCTGATGACGCCTCCAGGCTTTCTTTTGGCCCGGTGCGCGCGACCATTTGCGTCAGCATTTCCTGAAGCTTCTGCTGGTGCTCCTGGGCTTTTGTCACGGATCGAGTGAGCGGTCGGTGACCCGTCGAAGCGCGGCTTTTTTCTTTTCCGGAAGCCATGTAAACAGTATGCACCATTATGCCCCCAAACTTGGGGCGTTTGGGCTCAGCGTCTTTATGATTTGCCGTAATCTTCCTTCTCTTTTGAGCAGTTGACGTTGAGGGGGCCGTTGCAGCGGGCACCCAAGTCGCCGTCGTCTTTTGTGGCTTGGCAAGATGGTTCTCTTCTTGCTGAACTTTCACTTTCTTTTGTCGGCAAGGGTAATCTCGATCGATTACTGAGTCTTGAACCCGTCGCCAGACTTTGTAAATTTTGGAAGAGAGCCGCTGAGGGGGTTGTTCCGGCTTCACCTTCGGTGCATTCTCCACGGGTGGAGGAGATCTTTTCAGTACGGCGGTAGGAGAGTTCCTGCACACCTTGTTCAGCAATTCAAAGCTGTTCCCAGTTGGAACAGCAGCATTGACTTCCACCATTGGGGCTGGTGGAGTTAGCCCAGAGGGGGAGTTGCCCCCGGCCTTTCTTACTTGGCGCCAGTGGCGACGTCGAGCGTGTCGAGCCGATGGTGTTGGTTCGGTGATGGGGATGGCTTTGTCATGCCCCATGTTCTGGTGAGGCGTTGTCGGTACCAGGCTCTTAAAGACCGACGTCCGTTGAGTAGCAGTATCCAATCTGTCAAAGACAGACTTTTGAGCAGGGACAGGAGCCGGAACAGTCAGTCTTGTAAAGACCGACCCTTTGGCAGGAGAAGCCGCCTTGACGACTTCGGGAGCAGGGATGGCTATCCTCTTCGGAATAACCTTTTCTGGAACTGCAGGCTTCATCATGGGCCCGCAGGAACTTTTGCCCAATCTGGCGAAGACTGGGGCGCCGGAGCTGGACGACCCGTTGAGGGGGGCCGCTGTAGTTGCAAGCCGATCAAAGACCGACTTCTTGGGAGATTCTTGCGATGGTACAGGGGTGCTGAAGCTCATCGGTGGGAGCATGGTCCCGAAAAACAATCCAGTGGTAGCCTGAGTCACCTGGTCCACCGGCATTATGAACAAGGAGGCCGCTTGGGGCCCGTAAGCTATGCCTCCAGATGAGGCGGAGCATGAGTTGCAATTGCCGTTGGAACACTTCGCGCAAGTAGACGCCATTGATGTTTCTTTTTCTGCGCCAAGCAAGAAACCAAATCTTAGTACCTCGAATTCAGGGCAACCATGTCAAACCGCGATTCGTTCGCGAACACGACACATAAAGTGTGGAGTGGAAAGAGGAAAAGGTCCCACCGGGCGTGCCAGAATCTGTTCCCCGCCGAAACACGGAGACGCGACCGCGCAGGTCCATCTCGCCTGAATTCAGGGCAGATGCTAATTGGTGCTATCCGTCCACCTCTCCGAAGATGCCAAGTTGATTTATAGCACCATGTATCGAAGGTTTAAACGGATGCGGCCGATGTAGCAGACTTCGTCAGATTCCCCCTCGTTGAGGGGTTTTTGATTGTGGGGACGCTCTTCCCTGCAGGCGCAAGCCCCTGCAGTTAATTACGCTACCGCATCGTGGTAACAACTTTCTCCTTCTCCGGACGGTCACTTCGTGTCGTGGGTGTTTGTTTTGTTTTTGGTTGCCCGTGGATTGTATACGGAGACTAATTTATGTTGTCGCCCGTAGGGTGTGGATTAGTCCAAATCCGTATCTTCTTAGATTTGGGTTTGGGGTTTGGGTTTAAGGATACGTTAGCCTCATTTGAGACTAAGATCAACTTAAACGTTTGTTAAGGATATGTTAGTCTCATTTTAGACTAAGATCAACTTAACGGGATCGTTTAGATCCAACAAAAGAGCTTGTGGGCTCTATTGTTTAGTTTAGGGACATTGTGGTCCATAATTAGTTTAAGGACATTACGGTCCAATGTTAGTTTAAGGACATTACGGTCCAGGTTAAGGACATCGTAGTCCGTGGGTTTAAGGGGACCCCACAGTCCGAGGTTAGGGACATCATAGTCCATGACTTTAAGGACCCCACAGTACGTAGTTTAAAGACGTCATAGTCTATAAAGTTTAAGGACATCATAGTCCATGAGTTTAAGGACCCCACAGTCCGTGAAATGTGTGGTTGTCGGGACCAGTCACCTCTCTGAAGACGTTGAAGGATTACAACGACAGATATCAGAGGAGTAAAGAAATGTACCCTCGAACCGGTGTAGGTTGGTTGAAAGATCTGTAGTCTATTTTGGGACTAAGATCTGTTAAATATTCGTGAGCAGATGGGCTCAATTAATACGAGTTGAGGACTTATGGCCAATCTTGGGTTAAGTCTAATAAGATTAAAATGTTTAACATTTTATTGTTCTGGGCTGTTGGGCCTTTATTTGGCTTAGCCCTTTTAATAATGCTGAGCATTGGATCCTGACATTTTTTTTGTCTTGTAATGAATGTATAGCATTCCTCAGAACAATGTGTGTTCTGACAGCGCGCACGTGGCGCGCCAGGTGCTTTGCGCCAATTAAAGAGCGCATTACGCTTCTGCCAAGTAGCGCACACGAAAGGGACACATGTCGCGCTTGGCGCTAAACGCTAGATGATGGGCGCATTGCGCCAGTTTATGAGCGCATTGCGCTTTCAATTTATAAGTGCGTTGCGCTAGTTTAGTGGCGCACAAGCGAGTGGCACGTGGCGTGCCTGGCGCTGAGCGCCAGCCCATGAGCGCAGTGCGCTGTTTCAGAAGCGCGAAGCGCAAAGCGCAAGTTGCATACGTGGTTGACACGTGGCGCGTTTTGGCGCTGAGCGCCGGTCCAAGGAGCGCAGAAGCACAGCTCAAGAGTGCAAGGCACTTTTCATGAGCGCAATGCGCAATTGATCAATTTTATGATCTGTGAACAAATTTATGTTCTTTCTAAAGGAGGCTTTGCCTCAAGATTTAAGAACAACAGTTCTTATTATTTATTTTTTTTGAAAGGGCTTGCCTTTATAGATCAATGATCTGTGAATGAAGTAAATACTTCTTTTGCTTTTATGATGAGATCTTTTGATCTCTTTTTATAAAAGATCTTGGTCTTTTATACATCTATGATCTTTTAAGAAGACAATTCTTCTGCTTTAATGAGATGATTTCATCTCTTTGTGCAAGAATCATTCTTTTTACCTTGAAGAAATGATCTTCTTTCAAGAGCATGCTCTCTTTCTTTTGAATTTTCTCAAAACTTGTAGGGGGGTTTCTCTATCTCAGACTTGAAGTCTTGGGGTATTTATATAGGGCAAATTGATTTGTTAAATCAGTTGAAGAGATCTTTCTCTGATTGATTTGGGGATGTTTCCCCACCGTTGGATCTTTGATCCTAGGGCTTCTGTTTTACAGAAGGCAATCTTCTTGTTTTTAACAAGATTGGAAAGATCTTTCCATAACAGAATTTTATTCAGATTAATTAATGATTTCTCATTATTAGATCTTTTGATCTAACGGTGGGGAATTTTTAATTCTAGCGCTGGCGCACCCCTGCTTTGCACGTGGTGCGCTGCTCAGAGCGCAACGCACTTTGCGCTAGCGCACCTACGTTTGACACGTGGCGTCCAGCGTAGAGCGCAGCGCAGCCTGCGCTAGCGCACCCGTGTTTGACACGTGGCGCGCAGCGCGCCTAGCGCTAGCGCACCCGTGTTTGACACATGGCGTGCAACGCGCCTAGCGCTAGCGCACACATGGTGCATTGCCTAGGGCGCAACGCACCTGGCGCTAGCGCATCCATGTTTGACACGTGGCACGCAGCGCGCCTAGCGCTGGATCTGAAGCGTTGCTTCAAGTTTTGAATTTTAAATTTCAAAACAGAGCTTTGCTCTGATTGGGGGAAACAGAAGCGTCGCTTCATTTCAAATCTCGGAATTTGAACAGAGCTTTGCTCTGATTGGGGAAACAGTTTCGCGGACCCCGGCCTCTCCGATCTTAGTGGACGAGGGGGAGATCTGCTTTGAGGTGCCCTCGGGGCTCTCCGTCGCTGATAGCTTGCTACACGAGATGGAGAGGTCGGCCGGGGGCCGGGTCCCTGAGGGGACGCTGAAGGCGTAAAAGGCGTCCATCGCTCAAGAGGTCGTGCAGGTGAGTGTCCATACATCGTCTCATCATTTGCAAGATTAGGTGCCCCTTTTTCTTTCTGACCCCCCTTCGATTTCTTCAGGTCCTCCAGCACGTCGCTATCGTCACCCAGATGGAGGAGGAGGAGATAGCCCCGGTGATGCGAGCCGCGGGCGAGCTCTCCTCGCTGGGGGAGAGCTCGAAGCGGGAGCTGGAGGCGGCGATGGCGAGGGTCGCTGCCCTTGAGGGCGAGATCTCTGCCGGGAGGCAGGAGGCGGCGGCCGCGAAGCGGGAGGCGGCGACAGCGAAGCAGGAGGCGGCGGTCGTGAATCAAGAGGTTGTGGCCTCGAAGCAAGAGGTGGCCAGGTTCCGCGAGGCCGTCGAGGCCAAGCTTCAGGATGCCGAGGTGCTCGTCGGCACCATGAAGAAGTCAGTGAGGACCCTCCGAAAGGAGTTGGGGGCTGCGGTAAATGCGGCAAAGCGAGCCGACCTCAGGGCGGCGGATGCGGTGGAGAACTTCCAGAGGTCGGAGCAGTTCTACAACGTCCTAGCCTCGGCCACCATCCTCATCTGGCACGAGTCTCTCGACGCCGTCAAGGCCCGGGTGTCGGAGTTCGCTGATGAAGAGCTCCAAGCAGAATATCCCCACGGGAATGACGAGCAGGGTGATGACCTCGGGAGCACTGCCGGGCAGGGACTCTCGGCGAGGGCGACGCCGAGGCTCCTGTGACGGACGCATCCTCAGTCGCGGTGGGCGTCGAGCTCATCGGGATCGCGCCCGGCCCTGAGGCCCCTCATCTTCTCTTTGTCTTTTCTTTTGTTGCCTCGCTGTTTTGTGGACCTCCGGGCATTTTGTAAGGCTGGGGAGTCCATAATACCCTTATAAAAGCTTCGACTTTTTGAATAAAGATTTTGTTTCTACAGTAGTGTTTGTGCTTGTATTTCCTTTTATTGGTAGATACTTGTATTTGCACAGACTGCCTTCATGTTGTGTCGGTTCTTCATCTAGCAATTACTCGTCGACTTGAATCTGATCATTTTCCGACTGTGCGAGGACCGGCGGGAAGACGGTATCTCCATGGCCCCAAAGTTGAAGTGGAGATTGCTAAGACGTTGATAGACCGGATGACTCTTATTGAGTTCATATTCCTTAGTTGTTAGAGAGGCTGTGAGTGGCCTACTAAGGATGGCGTCGAGCAGGGTAGCTGCTCGGTGCCTCATGGTGAGGGCTTTGATCCTTAGTTGTTGGAGGGGCCGTAATTGGCCAACTAAGGATGGTGCCGAGCAGGGTAGCTGCTCGGTGTCTCTTGCCGAGGGCTTGATCCTTAGTTTTTGGAGGGACCATAATTGGCCAACTAGGGATGGTGCCGAGCAGGGTAGCTGCTCGGTGCCTCTTGGCGAGGGCTTTGATCCCTGGTTTATTGGGGTAGGGAGCTACCAGCCAGGTATAACCGAGCAAGGGCGGGCCCGGTTGCCTCTTGCGAGGGCTTTGATCCTTAATTTTGGGAGGGACCGTAATTGGCCAACTAAGGATGGTGCCGAGCAGGGTATCTACTCGGTGCCTCTTGGCGAGAGCTTTGATCCCTGGTTTGTTAGGGTGGGGAGTTACCAGCCTGGGATAACCGAGCAAAGGCGGGCCCGGTTGCCTCTTGCGAGGGCTTTGATCCTTAGTTGTTGGAGGGGCCGTAATTAGCCAACTAAGGATGGTGCCGAGCAGGGTAGCTACTCGGTAACTCTTGGCGAGGGCTTTGATCCTTGGTTTGTTGGGGTAGGGAGCTACCAGCCAGGGATAACCGAGCAAGGGCGGGCCCGGTTGCCTCTTGCGAGGGCTTTGATCCTTAAGGACGGGCCGAGCAGGGTTACTGCCCGGTACCTCTTGGCGAGGGCTTTGATCCCTGATTTGGTAGGGAGCTACCAGCCAGGGATAACCGAACAAGGGCGGGCTCGGTTGCCTCTTGACGAGGACTTTGATCCCTGGTTTGTTAGGGTAGGGAGCTACCAGCCAAGGATAACTGAGTAAGGGCGGGCCCGGTTGCCTCTTTCGAGGGCTTTTCATCCTTAGCGCGAGAGGGGCCGTATGTGGCCTACTAAGCATGGCCGAGAGGGGTGGTTTGCTGGAAGAGCTCCAAGCAGGAAACCGTTGCTGACTCAACTATGGAAGCGGGGTACATAGCTTCTTGCGATACCGCAAAGGAAGTTGTCTGGATGAAGAAGTTCCTCACGGAACTTCAGGTGGTTCCTACCATTGTTGATCCAATACCGCTGTATTGTAATAATAACGGCGCTATAGATTTAGCGAAGAAACCGGGTTACTGCCCGGTGCCTCTTGGCGAGGGCTTTTTGTCCTTAAGGATGGCCAAGCAGGGTTGCTGCCCAGTACCTCTTGGCAAGGGCTTTGGTCCCCGGCGTTGTGGGGTAGGGAAGCTACAAGCCAGGGATAGCCGAACAGGGTAGCTCCAGGGCTGCCTCTTGGTGAGGCCTTCGATCCCTGGCGTTGTGGGGTAGGGAAGCTACCAGCCAGGGATAGCCGAGCAGGGTAGCTGTAGGGCTGCCTCTTGGTGAGGGCTTTGATCCCCGGCGTTGTGGGGCAGGCGAGCTGCCAGCCAAGGATAGCCAAGAAAGGTAGCTGCAGGGCTGCCTCTTGGTGAGGGCTTAGGTCCTTGGCGCTGGAGGGGCCGTGGAAGGCCTGTCAAGGATGAACCAAGCAGTGAAGCTGCTCGGTTGCCTCTTAGTGAGGGCTTCGATCCCTGGCGTTGTGGGGTAGGCGAGCTATCGGCCAGGGATAGCTGAGCAGGGTGGCTGCTAGGCTGCCTCTTCGTGAGGGCTTTTCATCCTTAGCGCGGGAGGGGCCGTACGTGGCCTACTAAGGATGGCCGAGCAGGGTTGCTGTTCGGTGCCTCTTGGCGAGGGCTTTTGGTCCTTAAGGATGGCCGAACAGGGTTGCTTCCCGGTGCCTCTTGGCGAGGGCTTTGATCCCTGGTGTTGTGTGTAGGAGAGCTATCGGTCAGGGATAGCTGAGCAAGGGTGGTCGCTCGGCTACCTCTATGCGAGGGCTTAGATCCCTGGCGTTGCGTGGTAGGGAAGCTACCGGCCTGGGATGGCCGAGCAGGGTAGCCGCTCGGATGCCTCTATGCGAGGGCTTAGATCCCTGGCGTTGTGAGGTAGGGAAGCTACCGGCCAGGGATGGCCGAGCAGGGTAGCCACTCGGATGCCTCTGGGCGAGGGCTTAGATCCCTGGCGTTGTGAGGTAGGGAAGCTACCGGCCAGGGATAGCCTAGCAGGGTAGCCGCTCGGCTGGCTCTATGCGAGGGCTTAGATCCCTGGCGTTGTGAGGTAGGGAAGCTACCGACCAGGGATAGCCGAGCAGGGTAGCCGCTCGGCTGCCTCTTGGCGAGGGCTTTGACTTTGATAGCCAGTCGGCGCACCGGGAAGAGGTACGGTCGCTGGCGACACGTGTCGTGATTGTGTGGGGAACGCGAAGCGATGGGGTGTCATTTTGGTTTCGCATCGACCGGCGCAACTTCTTCCGCGTGGCGACACTGTCGCGGGTAAAACGGGCAACCGTTGAACTCCGGAGGGCGTTTGGGGGCCTTCACCATCGAAGACATCATAAACTTCGAGGACGTCTACCTTTATGACCCGTACTGCACCGAGGATACGGTGCAGTTGGTTATAGGCAGGATCGAGGACCACTTCGGCCGATTGCTCCCCCCGGCGTTCCTCCCTCCTTCAGCTGCTAATGTACTCCATCTGGAGGGCGTCGCCAGGGCTTTACAACCACTTATCCGAGCAGCTGAAAGACGAGGCCATTGGCAAGCTGAGGTCTCTGAGGCGTTTTGGCCTGATCTCTGCGAGCCGGCTAAATCGCTCGGAGGCGCTCGTCATTGAGTGCTACCACTTGAGGCTCGAAGCCGACGCTAGCGGGGGTCATCGAAGGGAGAGGTTAAACGTCGCAAGGGCTCGGCTGGCGGAAATATCTTCAGAGTACCAACGATCTATGAAAACCGTAGTAAGGGCCCCGGGTTTGCTTTGAAGCCATTCGCGAGACCGGGGGAAGCTTGAAGAGCCCCTCGCCCTTGGCCTCCTCTAGTAGCACCGCCCGGGGGACGTTGAGCGGGGTGTACTCCTGGAATTTTGGAAGGTAGGGTTTTTGCCGCTCAGGTCCCCTTCTCTCTTCTCTTGCCGTCTTCTTTTGGTCGGTTTGCTCGGCCCGGGGGAGGTTTACGTTCACCTCGGATTCGAGCTGGACCTCGCGCTCGGTCCAAGCCTTTACCTCGGCCATGGTCTTAGGTTGCGCTAATGCAAAGGAGCGTAACCACTCCTTGTGCCTAAGACCAGACCTCAGAGCCGTGATGACCATCTCGTCCCGGTGCACTGGGACCTCGAGAAGGGCGTTGTAGAAGCGGGCGACGTATGCTTTGAACGTCTTCTTGTCCCCGCTCTTGATCGTGAAGAGATGGTCGACTGTGCGTTTCTGTCGCCTGTTCCTGACGAAGTGGCCGAGGAATTGTGTGGCCAGTTCGTCGAAGGTTGAGATCGAGCGTGGTTCGAGTCCTCGGAACCAGTCTCGCCCAGAGCGGATGAGAGTAGTCGGGAAAGCTCGGCACTGGGCGGCGTCGGAGTTGTCTTGGAAGCTCATTCCCGCAGTGAATGCATCCAAGTGGTCCTTCGGGTCAAATTTGTCGTCGAAAAGGGAGACCTTTGGGGGCTTGTTGCGGGAGGAGACGTGGACGGCGAGCATCTCCTCGGTGAACAGTTTTGTGAGAGAGTCGGCGGCATACTTAGCCCCATCGCTCGAACGGTGTCCGTCCCGGTGCATACCCTCGATCTTCTTCTCGAGGGCGTCGAGTCGATCGTGGTATCCCGACGACTTAGCGCATTCTGATCCCCGGCCTCTGCTGTTGGAGGCCTGCGTCTGACCATGGCTCCGGTTCCTCTCAATGAGGTTCCTTAGATCTCCCGGCGAGGTGGCCCTCGAGCCGCCGTGGCGAGTTCCGTCCGCGCGACCCCGTCGAGGGAGGGGGTGTCGGTCATGCCTGGTAATAGGCGAGCAGACAGACATCTCCTCGGGAGGGACAGGTGTGCGGAGGATCTCGGGGCGAGGTGCTCTGGCGACGGACCTCGGTGTTGAACTATGGGGTGCCCAGCGGGTCTCAGAACGTATCGGCCCGGGAGATCTGCGGCCGTGGGAGGTAGTGAGGCGGTGGTCGGCGGCGCCGATGCGAATGGAGTCTTCTCTCCCCCTGTAGGGTCCTGGTCCCGAGGCGGGGGAGCGGCGACTTGGTGATCTTGCCCAGCCGTTTGGACGCGGATCAGCGCCTCCATAATAGGCGCGAGTCGGTCTATGCGGCCGGCGAGGGCGTTGATTGAATTCAGCGGAGGAGGTTCGTCCGCGCCTCCGTTGAGGGGGAGGCGGCAGCTGGTGCTTGGATCGCCATGATGATCGCTCGCCATTGGATTGAGATTGGAAAGTGAACTTTTGTTTTTGTGGAATCAAGGAGTTCCCACAGACGGCGCCAGCTGACGCGACCTGGATCGCGCCAAGATGTTACCTTCCGTTGATCTGCTGATGGCGGCGATGGGTGGCTGAGATTGGATTTGGAGGCTGTCGCTCCTGAAGCGTGTGGATCTCAATGGGTTTGAGGTTGTGGTTGCCGAGCTACCTGCAAGGAAGTCCCGGGGTGGTTGTACCACCGAGGACCCTCCGACGGTCAAGTTAGACTAGAGATCCGAGCAGAATAACGGCTTAGTGGAGTAAAAATGGCTTACTTGAACCGTCTGAAGAAGAGGTTTATATAGCGGTGGCAGCAGGCGAGGTGTCACGCCCCATTTCCCAAAATACGGAATACGAGGGGTTGACAAGGCCAGCCATGCTCCTACGGTCAAGGATACCTCCTGCCGTAGCCAAACTCCGACTTCTAGCTTTACATGGTAATCAGTAAATAATGCGCAGGCAATGAGAAATGCAGTAACTGAAACGAAACAATATAAAGAACTGACCTGATGGGAAACAAAAGGGTATAACTCTGGATAGCAAATCAAGGTGTCCGTAATGCACGTCTAATCCCGGTCCAGGCTAAATCATCTCCTCACGCTGAGCATGCATACTCAGGTCGTCAGAGCGACACAATAGCAATATAATATATAAATCCAAGAGACAACTCTAACAGTGATAATAAATATATATAACAGTAAATCAATGACGGTATAGGTATGAACATGCAGTAATCGATGCAGTGGAACAGTAAAAGCAGTAAAATGATATGCCAAGTATGTCAACACAGTAAGTATGTATATCGATGCTATCTTCCCTATCAGTCTCTAAGTCTCACTGTACAGGTCACTAAGCCTATCGTCAGTCCAAGTGTGAGAGTCAACCACTCGCGAGTGTCCTCCACCCAAGGGTAGAACCCAAGGGCAAGGGGCCACGGGCCCAACATGTAGCTTACGGTAATAATCATATACCATGTAAATCTCCATATATCTCCATATATATAAGCCGGCAAGGGACTCCCGAGATTCTGTTGAACTCACACTCAAACTACCCCACACCCCGTGGTCTACATCAAACGCTAACCATAACCTCAAATACCAATCGGTCTGTGACAAGTCTGCGCGAGAACTGGAGGCAGGACCTCTATCAAGCACGTCCCGACTAATACCTAAGATAAATGGCAGTGTCTGGTGCCTTATCTGTAACACCCGTGCAAGAGCTTCCATAAGTGTCCCATACCACTTATAGTCACACGTACATGCGTCCCACAAACGTCGACAATGCAATAGAATAATAAGGTTCACTGATTGTGTACAAGTACGTGTCACTTTCACTTATTCACTTATACACGAACACTAACGTACTTGCCACAATCATCACTAATACCTAACACTGGGTAATGCACATTATCACTAAATTATCAATGCAGTGACATATGTATGATATGATGCGTAAACAGTATGTAAAGCATGATTAGGATGTCATGAATCAGTAATCTACCACTTGCAATATTTATCATACATCAAACGTGTATAGTTTAGAGAAACGATAAACAGGTAATAATTAGTATGTTCAGTTATCTATCCATCGAATTTAGTTTCATGCCAATCGGGTTCCAGGATCACTAATTATAGCCATTTCATTTTAAGCGTTCACGGCTGGAAATCCGGTTTCAGAAGCGGAAGTCCGTTACGCAACGCATTTTAATCCCAGTTGGGATCAGAATTTAACGACTCTATAGTTGAATGAAATCTAGGTTTTACAATAAGGTTTTCAACTCAATAGACGGATCTTCAATCGCGTCTGTACGTCAGGAGATATACACTGTTCAATAATAGTATGTCAATTCTGATTCTGTTGGGACTGTTATACGTCCACATCTATTAAATTACAGATTAAATAACAAACGATAACGAAACAGGATGAAACCACTTTTGTTGTATAGATAACGGATTCACCTTTAATAAACAGCAGAGTTCCGCAACCTACGAGTTAAGGAAACAGTGTGGTACCCATTACGGGACAGCACACAGTAAACAGAGTCGCTCTGGACTGCAGTCCAGAGTCGCACTCCGATCCAAATATTGTCACAGTTTAAGTATAGAAACAATTATAAACTTGCATAGGGTTATAGTTCGTCGAGTTGGCTTCTATTTTAGCCCTTGAACGCATCATTCCAGTATGTATATAATTTATGGTGATTTTAACGGTTTTCAGGTACAAGAAATTTCCAGTTTTACAGGTAAACTTGGGGGTAGTCGTTTTAGTCATTAACGGTCATATTTTCCAACAAAATTCACACACTAGATTCACAGCCATACGAGCCAGATTATACAATTGAGTTCCGCCAAATTAAATGATGATTTCCATTGAGAACATGCATCGAACAGTTGCGTCGTAATATTTAACAGAAAAGTAAAACATGGGATATACACGATTGTAATTTGTAATTATCATAAAGTAGCATGTAGCAAGTAGAGAACTTGCTTGGAAACATCTCGGGGATGCACGGCAGCGACGCGGTCTATTGCAATGGCACGACACGATCACGGCGCAAATACGACAAAGATTGGCCTCGGCTCGAGCTTCGCTTGACGGCTCGGTGCAGTAGTTGTTTGCGTGTGCGACGGAGAGGGGCTGTAGAGGAAGAGAGAGGGATTTTGAGAGAGAAAGAGAGTTGGGAAGAGAGAGAGAGTAGAGAGATTAGAAAGAGAGAGAGAGAGATCAGAAAGAGAGAGAGTGAGAACAGAGAGAGGAAGAGATTGCAGAGAGAGTGAGAGAGAGAGCAGGGGAAGAGAGAGTGTAGAGAGGGATAGAGGGCTTGAGAGAGATTAGAGAGAGGGGGAGACAGAGAGATTGAGGGAGAGAGAGAAAGGATTAGAGAGAGGGAGACAGGAAGTGAGAGAGATGAGAAGGTTCGAGAGAGAATGAGAGAGAGAACGAGAGAGAGATGATGGCGACGATGATGTGGGGAGTCGACGGGATGCAGGTGTGTCGACGACGGGATGCAGGTGTGTCGACGACATCGGGGCAGGGGGTGGTCGAGCTCGGGTGTAGGGGAGTTTGAGCTTGGCTGTGGGTTTTGGGGTATTGGATGATGGTGGCAGGGAAGAGTGAGGGAGGGTGGTGAGGAGATGAGGGCGGTGATGAGGGCCCGACGAGATGGCCGGCGGAGTGCGGTAATGGCGACGTAGGAGGCGTGGGCGTAGGCTCGAGAGAGGGAGAACGGGAGTGAGGGGGCTCGGGGCGAGGAGGGTGGTGAAGAGGAGAGAGAGGTGCGGGAGACGGGGTCATGAGGGTTGCGCGTCGTGGGGAGTAACGCGCGAGCGTGGGCGTCGGCGGAGGCGAGGAGCGCGGATCGCGAGCGGGAAATAAGGAAAATAGCCGTTGGAGAAGGAAGGGGAATAGGAGCAGGTCGGGTTGGTGAGCGGGTCGGGTTAGGGTGAGCTGTGCGGGCTTGGTGGGCTGGGCCGGCGGTTTAATTGAAAATGAATTTCCATTTTATTTTTTATTGGGCTGAGGCGAATAAAGAGGAATGATGAGAAGGAGTGTGGGCCGGGGAAAAGAGAAAAGGATTTAAGTGGGGGAAAATGAAGAAACGGGCTGGGGGATTTAAGTAGTAAGGGAGAATAGAATTAAGGAAAATTAAAGTTGGGCTGAGGAAAATAGGTTTTGGGTTTTAATAAAATAAATTTAGTTATAAAAGGAATGGGCTTGGGATTGGTTTGGGCTGGGGAAAATTATTTGCTAATTCTAAATAAATTTTTTGTTGGGTTTGAGGAAAAGGAACTATAAAAGAAGTAGGTAATCGGGTTCTGGTCTAGCTTAGGGAAAAGTAGTGAAGGGAAAATGAAAGTGTGATTAGGTTTTATTTTTCTTTGGAAGACTACCAGGTAGAAAATGAAAAGGGTTTTAGAATTCTAAAAACAATAATAATAAACTAAATAACTTTTGAGGGGAACAAAATACGAGTATTGGTATAATAAGAAGCTGGGTATTACATTATACCACCCTTACAAAAAATTTCGTTCTCGAAATTTAAAATAAACGATAAGTTATACAAACATAGGAGAAAGCTATTATATTGCAAACTAACACATAAAGATTTACTAGAAATACGTGGACGAAGAAATTTGAAGGTATAAATATGTAAGAACAACATACAAAAAGATAGGTCTAAATAGGTATAAGGCACGAATAACTATAGGGGCAACTACATGTATACGAGAATAGCAATAACAACAATAACGAACAATGATATTCGAGGCGTACTCGATAAAATCGAAACTCAAATATGTGCACGTATAAGTACGGCAGAAATAATGAGTATAAGGCACAATCACTTATAATAGTAACCATAGGCACAATACCCGAAAATAAAGTAACGACAATAAAATAGTGAAAGATTTGTCGGTAGGTTAAAACATTTTGGGACGATGTATCGATCAAATAGTTTTAAAATAACTTAGAAAACTCACATAGCGAGAATGAGGAATATGGAACAAAATATGCGCGGTGTAAGGTTGCGCTACTGAAAATGAGGATAGCTAGTAGTGGAGTACTTGAAATGCGTAAAACGGGAATAGTCGATAAAACACACTCTTCGATAAATATAAAATAATGAAAACCAAATTTTCGAATAATAATGTCTATATATATATATATATATATATAGGGTAATAGGAAAACACAAAAAAAAAAAGTATAGGGCTAGGTAGGGTAGGGATTACAAGGAAGTGTGGGTCATTCAAAGGTTGGAGTATGGCAGCTTTAGGCTGAATGTTAAGGAGATTGGGATCGGGTCAGCACAGGAAGTAAGGGTGAGCAGCAAGGACTACTAGGGGAAACTGTATGGGGAGGATAATGGTCGATACATCATGTGAATCAAAAAAAAAATCCGAAGGGTCGGTTAACTTGGAAATTATCAATTTCCCCTCTCAGAAGGATCTCAAACGAGGCATAGACGAAGGATGAAGGGTGGCCCATTCCATAGGTCGAGGTGTGGTACTGGTTAATCTGAGTGAGGGTTAAGACAACGTAAGGAGTAGGGGTGGACAGATCTCAGTAGGGAAAATAATTGTATAGAAGAAATAATCAAGCATCAAGCTAACTAAGAAGATCGAAAGATTAGCGAACTAGCAATTTATTTTATTCCAGAAGATTTTAAACACAGCATTCTCAAAGACGAAAGGTGGCCCTAAACTATACACAGATTTATTTGGCCAGATAAGAAAACATCTAAAAGAAATCCCGTCAGTCGCGGTTGTGAAGATTCAGTAGGTTGCGGTAGGCTCGCGCGCTCAGGTAGGGGCGTCCATTTCCATAGCGTCTCGCGGGGACCACCATTGGGAGTTCTTCCACAGCAGGGTCTTGTCCTTCTGGTCCTTCTTCCTCGGCTGGAGCTTCTTCATCGAGGTCTGATTCCATGTGATTCTCTTCTTCTGGATTTTCTTCCACGGGATTTTCCTCAACTGGATTTTCTTCTATCGGGTCTTCCTCGGGATCTTCCTCTATCGGGTTCTCTTCAGGGTCTCCTTCCTTTTCGTCGGAATCGTCTATCATGTTAAACTTTGGGGCGGCTGCTTCTTCGTCTTCGGAATCGCTGTTTTCGCCAATGACCTGGGGACCGTTGATCTCATCGTCAGAACTCATCAGTGTGCGGTCTAAGGAAACGCATGACTGTGCATCCTCATCTAGATGCGGCGCTGCTCCAGGGTGGGCCATGGCTTGAAAGGAAAGAGTCATGATTAGACAGTGGAATACATCAAGAAAATAGCTAAGTGTACGAAGTATAGAAAGATATGCGGTGGCAGGAATTGAAAAATCAAGATTAAAATGCTGTGATAATGAATAGTATGAATAAGGGGAAGGACAAGAGAATGATACATATATTACGATTCAAGTTTTATTGTATTCAACTAAAAGTTCGACGGATACAAGATTTCAAACGGAAAGAAATATTTATAAGAGGATGACAACATTATTACTGAAATTAGAAAACATGAAAATTCTTCTTTGATTGCTAGACCGCTGCATTCTCGTCACGCGAGTTGAATCCTGTGTTGGGTCCGCTTTATTCTCAAAGTTCGAACTACGCAATAATCATCACTAGGCAGGAGTGGGGAGTGTGGACGAGTCTCCTCCTTGTAGCTCTTTCCTTTTTGGGCAACCGTTGATGAGATGTTCGCTGGATCCGCAAATCAGACATTTCCCTTGGGCGCGGCGACAATCCCTCTGAAGATGTCCCGGCCTCTTACAGTACCCGCAACACTGGGTCTTCTGTTGCTTCTGTCGCGGGGAAACAATTTGGCGCTTCATCTTCTTCTCTTTTCCTCGTCTAACATGAATCCCTTTATGATTGGAGACTCCCGCTGGTGCCTGATTCACCTGCCCTCTCAGTCCTTCAGCTAACAAGTCGTTTGTTCACTCCTGGGCTTCCTTCAAACCTTGCAGTATACTCAGGATCTCAACGGTCTGATTCTGGGGAGTGGAGATAGAGGAAGAGTCGTTGGAAGACATGATCCTGAAACAATAATGAGAACAATATAAGAATCAAATTATAATATGGATTGGGCAAGAAATCAAGAACATCGGATGTGATGAAATTTATTACAAGTGGAAATCAATTGTATGACTCTAAGTCACTTAAACAGAGTATGGTAGTGTAACCGTGATGTAGTTCACAATTACCACCACGTACTTTGCCAAGTCACCCGAAACCCTAGCGAATGGATAGCAGAACACTCAATGTGAATATGGATCAAGGATATCAAGTTTACAATCTAGACTGAGGGATGTCTTAGATTGTCAAGCTCTACACGGAAAACTGCAATCCCAATCGAAGCAAAACCTGGCTTTGATACCAACTAAACCATGTCACGCCCCGCTTCCTAAAATACGGAATACGAGGGATTGACAAGGCCAGCCATGCTCCTACGGTCAAGGATACCTCCTGCCGTAGTCACACTCTGGCTTCTAGCTTTACATGGTAATCAGTAAATAATGCGCAGGCAATGAGAAATGCAGTAACTGAAACGAAACAATATAAAGAACTGACCTGATGGGAAACAAAAGGGTATAACTCTGGGTAGCAAATCAAGATGTCCGTAATGCACGTCTAATCCCGGTCCAGGCTAAATCCTCTCCTCACGCTGAGCATGCATACTCAGGTCGTCAGAGCGACACAATAGCAATATAATATATAAATCCAAGAGACAACTCTAACAGTGATAATAAATATATATAACAGTAAATCAATGACGGTATAGGTATGAACATGCAGTAATCGATGCAGTGGCACAGTAAAAGCAGTAAAATGATATGCCAAGTATGTCAACACAGTAAGTATGTATATCGATGCTATCTTCCCTATCAGTCTCTAAGTCTCACTGTACAGGTCACTAAGCCTATCATCAGTCCAAGTGTGAGAGTCAACCACTCGCGAGTGTCCTCCACCCAAGGGTAGAACCCAAGGGCAAGGGGCCACGGGCCCAACATGTAACTCACGGTAATAATCATGTACCCTGTAAATCTCCATATATCTCCATATATATAAGCCGGCAAGGGACTCCCGAGATTCTGTTGAACTTACACTCAAACTACCCCACATCCCGTGGTCTACATCAAACGCTAACCATAACCTCAAATACCAATCGGTCTGTGACAAGTCTGCGCGAGAACTGGAGGCAGGACCTCCATCAAGCACGTCCCGACTAATACCTAAGATAAATGGCAGTGTCTGGTGCCTTATCTGTGACACCCGTGCAAGAGCTTCCATAAGTGTCCCATACCACTTATAGTCACAGGTACACGCGTCCCACAGACGTCGACAATGCAATAGAATAATAAGGTTCACTGATTGTGTACAAGTACGTGTCACTTTCACTTATTCACTTATACACGAACACTAACGTACTTGCCACAATCATCACTAATACCTAACACTGGGTAATGCACATTATCACTAAGTTATCAATGCAGTGACATATGTATGATATGATGCGTAAACAGTATGTAAAGCATGATTAGGATGTCATGAATCAGTAATCTACCACTTGCAATATTTATCATACATCAAACGTGTACAGTTTAGCGAAATGATAAGAAGGTAATAATTAGTATGTTCAGTTATCTATCCATCGAATTTAGTTTCATGCCAATCGGGTTCCAAGATCACTAATTATAGCCATTTCATTTTAAGCGTTCACGACTGGAAATCCGGTTTCAGAATCGGAAGTCCGTTTCGTAACGCATTTTAATCCCAGTTGGGATCAGAATTTAGCGACTCTACAGTTGAATGAAATCTATGTTTTACAATAAGGTTTTCAACGCAATAGACGGATCTTCAATCGCGTCTGTACGCCAGGAGATATACACTGTTCAATACTAGTATGTCAATTCTGATTCTGTTGGGACTGTTATACGTCCACATCTATTAAATTACAGATTAAATAACAAAAGATAACGAAACAAGATGAAACCACTTTTGTTGTCTAGATAACGGATTCACCTTTAATAAACAGTGGAGTTCCGCAACCTATGAGTTAAGGAAACAGTGTGGTACCCATTACGGGACAGCACACAGTAAACAGAGTCGCTCTGGACTGCAGTCCAGAGTCGCACTCCGATCCAAATATTGTCACAGTTTAAGTACAGAAACAATTAGAAACTTGCATAAGGTTATAGTTCGTCGAGTAGGCTTCGATTTGAGCCCTCGAACGCATCATTACAATATATATATAATTTATGGTGATTTTAACGGTTTTCAAGTACAAGAAATTTCCAGTTTTACAGGTAAACTTGGGGTAGTCGTTTTAGTCATTAACGGTCATATTTTCCAACAAAATACACACACTAGATTCACAGCCATACGGGCCAGATTATACAATTGAGTTCCGCCAAATTAAATGATGATTTCCATTGAGAACATGCATCGAACAGTTGCGTCGTAATATTTAACAGAAAAGTAAAACATGGGATATACACGATTGTAATTTGTAATTATCATAAAGTAGCATGTAGCAAGTAGAGAACTTGCTTGGAAACGTCTCGGGGATGCACGGCAGCGATGCGGTCTATTGCAATGGCACGACGCGATCACGGCGCAAATACGACAAAGATTGGCCTCGGCTCGAGCTTCGCTTGACGGCTCGGTGCAGTGGTTGTTTGCGTGTGCGACGGAGAGGGGCTGTAGAGGAAGAGAGAGGGATTTTGAGAGAGAGAGAGTTAGGAAGAGAGAGAGAGAGTAGAGAGATTAGAGAGAGAGAGAGAGATCAGAAAGAGAGAGAGTGAGAACAGAGAGAGGAAGAGATTGCAGAGAGAGTGAGAGAGAGAGCAGGGGAAGAGAGAGTGTAGAGAGGGATAGAGGGCTTGAGAGAGATTAGAGAGAGGGGGAGACAGAGAGATTGAGGGGGAGAGAGAAAGGATTAGAGAGAGAGAGAGAGAGACAGGAAGTGAGAGAGATCAGAGAGAGAGAGATGAGAAGGTTCGAGAGAGAATGAGAGAGAGAACGAGAGAGAGATGATGGCGACGATGATGTGGGGAGTCGACGGGATGCAGGTGTGTCGACGACGAGACGAGGAGCTCACCGGCGTCGGGACAAGGGGTGGTCGAGCTCGGGTGCAGGGGAGTTTGAGCTTGGCTGTGGGTTTTGGGGTATTGGATGATGGTGGCAGGGAAGAGTGAGGGAGGGTGGTGAGGAGATGAGGGCGGTGATGAGGGCCCGACGAGATGGCCGGCGGAGTGGGGTGATGGCGACGTAGGAAGCGTGGGCGTAGGCTCGAGAGAGGGAGAACGGAAGTGAGGGGGCTCGGGGCGAGGAGGGTGGTGAAGAGGAGAGAGAGGTGCGGGAGACGGGGTCATGAGGGTTGCGCGTCGTGGGGAGTAACGCGTGCGAGCGTGGGCGTCTTCGGAGGTGAGGAGCGCGGATCGCAAGCGGGAAATAAGGAAAATAGCCGTTGGAGAAGGAAGGGGAATAGGAGCGGGTCGGGTTGGTGAGCGGGTCGGGTTGGGGTGAGCTGCGCGGGCTTGGTGGGCTGGGCCGGCGGTTTAATTGAAAATGAATTTCCATTTTATTTTTTATTGGGCTGAGGCGAATAAAGAGGAATGATGAGAAGGAGTGTGGGCCGGGGAAAAGAGAAAAGGATTTAAGTGGGGAAAAATGAAGAAACGGGCTGGGGGATTTAAGTAGTAAGGGAGAATAGAATTAAGGAAAATTAAAGTTGGGCTGAGGAAAATAGGTTTTGGGTTTTAATAAAATAAATTTAGTTATAAAAGGAATGGGCTTGGGATTGGTTTGGGCTGGGGAAAATTATTTGCTAAATCTAAATAAATTTTGTGTTGGGTTTGAGGAAAAGGAACTATAAAAGAAGTAGGTAATCGGGTTCTGGTCTAGCTTAGGGAAAAGTAGTGAAGGGAAAATGAAAGTGTGATTAGGTTTTATTTTTCTTTGGAAGACTACCAGGTAGAAAATGAAAAGGGTTTTAGAATTCTAAAAACAATAATAATAAACTAAATAACTTTTGAGGGGAACAAAATACGAGTATTGGTATAATAAGAAGCTGGGTATTACACGAGGCAGGCGCGAGAATCACGCTGGCCGTTACGCTCCCGACGTCACGCCCGCGTGATGAGCGGGACCTCCCATTAATGGCGAGACAGGCTCGTTAATGGGGGATCGTGGTGGCGTGGAACATGGGATGTGGCCGGCGGAGATCTCGCGCATGGAGAGATTCGCGGGATGGTGGTTACGCCTGCAAGCGGTGCTGTTGGTCGGTCGATGAGACCGAGGAAGATGACCTCGGCGGGAGAGCTCGCGGAGGAGCGGGAGAGCCGAGGTACCTCGGTTCTGCGGTAGCTCGGAGACGAGCTGTGAGGCCGAGGAGGCCAGTTGTGCAGGGGCTCGGAGGCGAGCCACCGTTCGCTTTGTAGGACGAGCGTAGGTGTGGTCTGATCGGCCATTGTCACGCCCCGCTTCCCAGAGTGCGCTAAGATTGGCACGTGACAGAGCCAACCATGCTGCCTGTGGCTAGGAAACATCCCTCCACAGTCACATTACGGCTGTCTAGAAGATATCAAGAACAGGAAAACAAAAGAAACTATCTAGTTCATGTCCATATGCCAGAATCAACGAGTCAAGAAATAATATGCGGAAGCAATAAATCCAATAAAAAGTAACATCTGGAAAGTACTGAAATAACTAAACTAACCGGATACTAACAGGATCCTCACTGCTCGGCCTGACGGCGGAAATACTCCTGATTAGTCTGCGACAAAGGTAGAGGATCTGGACCATACGAAACCCAGACGTCAGTGCGTCATAATATCAATAATAATATAATCAGGAGGTAACAAGACATGCAGGCATGAGTATGAACAATAATGAAAGTATAACAGTAACACGAATAAGGAACAGTGAAGGGTATAAGCGCATGTGATGTGCAGTGAGTAATCTGAACTAAGCTACTGGGTTAATTACTCTCAAGTCTTTGAAATCAATTTAATGAATCGTCGATATAACTCAATAGTATCCCGTGCGTGCCCGGGACCACGGTCCAAATTCTCGGGCTGAATCCGAGACATGCCGCTAGACACTAAACAAGAAACATATACAGATGAATGATGTCAGCATCATCATCCCAGGGCTGGCCTAGCCCCTAAAATTGATCAGTATAAGTATCGAACTGTCGAGTTACAAGTCAGGTTTCATCATTAATTTCCCCATACCCCCAGGTTATGTGTTCAAGTCAGGTATTGATAAATCTGAAACTAATGCCAACACAGGATCAAGCAGGAACAGACTTGTCTATACAGACAACAGGATATGTCCATCGGGACAACGTGTCAGGATTGTCAGCATTAGAAACAGGATCAGGTAACATGTCAAGTAATGGTGTATCAGGTCATGTCAGGTAGTGCACGGTGTGTCACGTGGGTGCTCAACAGTAAAATGCAGCAAGTATTGAATCGGGATAAAAGTACGGATGTACGGTAAAAGCATGGATGCACAGATATCTATCAGGGATTACATCATGACTGTGTAGGATGCACATTATCAAGCATGGGGTACTAATGTAATAATAATAATATGGGTTAATGTAATATGGCATGCAACTAGGTGTGCAGAATTAATGGTATGGATACACAAATAGACATGGATGCATAACTAACTATCAGGGGTTACAACTATAGTTCCAAGACTAAATGGGATGCACATTATCTAGCATGGGGTACTAATATATTAATAATATAAGTCAATGTAATATGGCATGCAACTAGGTACATAATTAATGGTATGGATACACAAATATCGATCAGGGGTTACATTTACAGCTCCAAGTCTAAGTGGGATGCACATTATTAAGCATGTGGTGTTACCACAATAATAATATGAATTGATATGATCTATAGATGCAGCTATATATATTTTTAAATGATATGGATGCATACGGGTATCCGAAAACAGTAAAACTTTAATATGAATGTATAATTCAATCAACATGTAATATTTGTACTCATATGGATGTAAGATAAGTGTTATAGCATGTAGCAAGATAAACTTGCATGCGACTAGATATGTCATACATGGTACGGATGTGAACGGTTATCCAAAAGCCGTAAAACAGTAAAACGGTAATGTGGGATGCATAACTAAATAATATGTAATGTTATTATTCACATGGATGCAAGATATAGTAGTATAGCATATAGCAAGATAAACTTGCCTGAAAAGTAAGGAACGGAATGATGGATACATGGAGACGCCGAACAAAGCAAGATCAAAGCTTTGGATTATGCTCGACTTAGATCGACGGATGCGATTGGATAACCGGGTGACGACGGTGGCACTGGGAAACAAATGCGACGGTGTCGATCTCTGTTTTGATGCTCAGGTAGGGTTGCAGCCGAGGAAGGAGGAAGGAGATCACACTGTCGATCGGTCAGTAGGTGGCGATGATGGTGACGAGGGTTTCTGTTGGTTTGGGAGAAGAAGGCTGCTGGCGAGGTCTCAATGGTTGGGCTGCAGGTGTAAGGAGAAGAAGATGGTGGTGATGCTTGAGGCGACGGTGAAGGGATCTCGACGAGGGTGCTTCCGTGGTATTGGTGGCTGCTAGGGTTTGGCGGTGCTGGGTTGAAATCGACAGCATGCTGGAGATGGTTATGGTGTTGTGTTTGGAGACGATGAAGTTGGAGTCTGTGGTGGCGAGGATGATGGCCGAAGAAGGAGAGAAAGCAGTTGGTGGTGAGGATGAGTCGAAGGTGCGGGCTTGGCTGGAGTTGGGTTGCAACGACTATGGAGAGGAAGAAGATCGGGGGCGATGATGATGGGGTTTTGGTCGATGGTGAAAAGAGAGAAAGATGGTGAAGACGATGAGGGTGAGTCGGTGAAGGAGGAGGGCATAGGTGAGGTCGATGGCGACGAGAACAGACGAAGCTAGGGTTAGGGTTCAGAGGTGATGGGTTCTCGTGATGAAGCGGCGAGAATTAAAAGAAGAAAAAAAGAAGAAGGGAGGTGAGCGTAGCAAGAGGGAGGTGACGGGAATCAAGGAGTGCACAGTACTGCGAGAGGAGAGGGAAGGAGAGAGAGACGTGCATGGATTTTAAGATTTAAAAAGAAAAGAAAAGATAATATATAAAAATAGAGAGAGATTTGAGGTTCCCTTAAAGATTTGATTTAAAAAAATCTATTTGAATATATATATCGCTAGGTAAACAGTTATACATAATAAGATTAAAATATTAATAAATTTTGAGTTTTTAGCTAATACAAAATTGTTCCAAAATACGTCCAGGTCGGGTCTAAAAATCTAATTTTAAAATACGAAAAATATACGTGTCGACCAAACTAAAATAGGATATATGGGTCAAGAAAAATCATACCCCCAAGAACGGATGCACGCACGTGCACGTAGCCATCCAAACAGGTCCGTTTCACTGAACGGGACGAGAACAAGATGCGCGGATGCTACCATAGAGTTAGGGGTATCATGCAGGCCATGCAATATATTTTTAAAATATTTTATGTGGCTTTAAATATTATATTTAAAAATGCAGATGCCAGATAAATGCCAATATGCAGTATGTAAATATGGTAGTGCACGAGTCCACGTAACAAGTCAGGATAAATCATAAACATGAATCAAGACTGGTTTCAAGCATGTGGGTCGGGTCGGATACAAATACAGATGTCAAAATACTATTCGCATCCAAAACACAGTAAATCAAGAAACTACCATAATAAAGAGATACTTGACTAGAACTGGTATAAATGAACTAGGGTGTTACAGCCATTGTAGATCCTTTCTTGCATGCTCTGGGACACGTCATTTGCCACGTGTCCTGATCTGGGAGATCACCGATATCGAGCATCATCACAATGCCATGTCTTTTTAAGCAAAGTTGCCTCCGCCTTGCTCTCTAGCCGTAGCCGGGAAAAGACGCGAAGTGGTGCCAAGAAAAAGTAGCTTTTGCCTGTGTCAATCCTCTTTTCTATTCTCGCCGCCTGATGTATTGGGAATCAAGGATAAAGATACAACAATCCGGAATCCTTTGGACCTTAGGGATGTAAACAGATACAGATAATTTGGGCCAACTTCGTCCCGTATCCGATTGTTGTCAAACACGGATAGCAGTTTCCTTTATTATGGCTACCTGTATCTGCATTCCCATCCACCACAACATTACAATATACATACGGTGGCACCTATATTCTTTCCGTATACATCAGATATCAAAGGCAGCAGCGTTTAAGTTTATCAGATAAATTTCTTTTAATATTCCTAACCGTATCCTACTCGTACCGAATATGTATAGTTGCTTTAATTATCTCCGTCAATGGCTGCCAGATATGAATATGGTAACACAAATATACACTTCGTTTACATCCCTGCATATGGTCAAGAAAGGATGTCCCGGGTGCAATGCACTCGGATAAATAAACAAACAGGGTTCATGGGTACTTGAACAAGCAGTTTTGCATGAACAATACACTCTCTTAAATAGTCAAGCATATTCGTTTTTACGAGGCTTTTGTTACCATTTGTTTTTTTGCTGGTCAGACACATGCCCAATCCGGAACCAACTAATCTTTACTATTATAATTAGTAGTCCTTAGATGATGTCGTTAATCAAAAATGCAAAAAACAGAAACACGACAAAATTCCAATAGACAAAGTCAAGAACCAGAGATGTCCACCCCATCTACCACAAAAGGCAAAAATAAGAAAATGAAAAGTCAACAGCTCTCTCTTTCTCTCATTCATTACGCATTTTCTCTCATTCTTCAAAGCCCAAAATGAGATTTACCTTACAAATTTATACATAATTTCTTATATCTTTGTTATTTTGTATAATTCATAAATTTCTCAATTCTGATATTGCTATTAACCACATTCGCTTAATTTGAGTTTAGATAACTTATAAATATCTTTAGAAATTTTGATGCAATACAGAAATAATTTTGTTACACGATTTCAATACCATATACGAAAATATTCAAAATATAAACACGTGCATCCTGTCAGAAAAGTACTAGTTTATTAGAGTTTGATGTTCGAAGCCGGACAGGGATTTTACCTGTATAAAATCAATAAAAAGAGATGGAAAGAGTGAGGCGAGGCGATAGTGGAGCAACAAAATAAATCTAAAGAGACTTTGGCCTATAAATAACCTCGACGCCCCCCCTCTTTTATCTCTCTTTTGCTTCTCCTCTCTTTCGCTGATACTTCCCCTTTGGTCTTCGTCCCTATCTCTCGCTGAGGCGATGCCCTAGATTTGCTCTCGGTAGCAGTTGGATTGCGGCCGAGTGGATTCGAAAGCGCGGATCTGGATTGCGCCTCCTCAATCTGAGATCTCCTTCTTGTAATTCTCTCAACTTTATCTAAATCGTCGAATTCTTGCGATTTTCCTTCAATTTAGGGCTTATGCACTGCTTGTTTGAAGTAATTTGGATTTGTTTCGGATTCTGGGAACTTTTGCGGTCAGAACTTTTTAGTAAGGTAACTGTCGGTGATCTCATTCATAGCTGCTACATGATTACCGAATTCATGAACCGTATGATTTAGACTTTGAGTTTACTGAATAGGTGCGTTATCTACACAAGGATTCAACAAACGTGCTGTGTATTGCGGGGGTGTGCTTGAATTTTTTCTACAGTGTATTATTTTATGTTAGACAGGCTCAGATCATGTATTCGATTTTCCGAGCAATCTAGTTAATCCACAATGGACCGCAGCACTTACGGCCGGATCATCATTTTTGGAGATCATTGATCTAGAACATGAGATCCAACATGCATTATGATTGAAAATGGCATCACAGAGACGCACAGATGCTTGAATGGTTCTTTTTTTTTTTTGTAATTGCTACTTGATGGTAATAGCATCCTCAATCGACGACCATATTTGTTGATTTGATGACATGGCTAATGGAATATAGCTTCCAATTAGGTGATATTGGTAGTCCGGAGACAGCTAAGAAGGATATGCTAGTTGCCAATTGAACAAGGAGATGACCTCCAACAGAGCTATGCGGCAGAAAAGATTGCTGTAGTTGCATACTGCCAATGGGATGGAGGGGCAACCCACTGAATTCCTCATGCTAATGAATTGTGATGATCTTTTGCTCCTTAGAGGGGGCAGTGTTTCCGAATTATGTCTAATATCACACTAAGGTCGGATTATAGGGTCTGGGTCTATGCTCATACCATGATGATGGCCGAACAATAGTTCACCTATCACTTTACACCGATGGTCATGTTGCTTTTAGCTACACTGCATCATTTCTTGTGATTTGGTGTGTAATGTGGTTTATTTCCTGAACTTGTATGGGTTCGACTGGTGCGGACTGGTCTTTAACTAGACTAGTTCCTGGCCGACTTATAGTTTACTAAGAACATGCTGCAATTACAGCTTTGGGAACAATGTGGAGGGGGTCAACCACTACGAGCAATGAGTCTGGTCAATCTCTAAAGATCTCATGTTTTCCCTCATGCCATCTTCAATCTGTTTGCTTGGGCTCATAGCTGTGTGGCCTAGGCTAATGATTGTAGATCATCATGTAACAAAGTTGACTTTTTCCCATGAGATTGGAAGTGCCATGCCATTGATTTTTACAAGCAAGCAGCATGCAGCATAAGGACAATGGCATCACCATGCAAAGAGAAGGTAGCCAAGAACTAAACATTTCTTCTTAAGCTTATCGTGTGCATTCATATTAAACAAGGAGCTACCCGCACTATCAATTGGTACATCTGTCTCTTTCTTGGTATTGTGAAACCATACCTTGACTTGAGTCAATAGGTAGGGTCAACTACACCAAAGTCCAGTCCTCTCTGCAAAGGCAGGGACCCTACTTTTCTAAAGAAAGAGAACCCCCCACCCGAACCATATTCTACTAAGGTAGTTAAAAACATACGGAATTAAGCTGTAAATCAGAGTTAAATCACAATAGAACTCAGGTATTTTTACAAGAAAATAGCAATCTCTAGTCCAGACTGCATTTGTCCGTGAATTTTGAGCTGATACATTTTTTCGATTATTCGTGGAGGGCAAATTGGGGAAATTCAACATGAGAATTGTAGATATCTGTTAGCCATGAATTATGTTTGGTCTGAAGAGTTTAAGATTGATCAGTTCTGATAATATTCTTTATACAGACATCGTGTGACTCTTATGAATTTTTACTTATCTGGAAACTATCTGCCCAACAATTTTTCCATAGCTATGACCGTACTTTTCATTGATGGATTTCTCAACTGTGCTAATCTGCTAATGATTGTATGGACAATGTGTTGACATGCTCTATATTTCTTAGCTGAACCTGTTGGATGCAACAAAAAGGGGTTTTCTCATTATTTGATCTTGAAAGGAGCTTTATAGATCTTTTAATAATATCGAAACCTGATCAAAATATTTACCTACACATGATCTGCGTGTTTATGCTTGCTTCTGGAGCCTGCTTCCTTCCAGCTACAAATGTAACCATGACATGATTAATTTGTGTTACACAGTATCCTTTGGTCCTTTCCTGGCTTGCTTTCTTTCTTCGTTTTCTATAAACCATCAAGTAGGTCCTCCTTTTGCTTTCTTTGTTCTCTATTATTAGGGATTTTTTTTGTGCGTTAGGAAAATTGATCCAATGAAAGTTTATGGCACATTGGCCATGCTGCTTTATGTTTACCAGATGAAATCTATGTGCAACAATGCGGCGTGGGTTTGTAGATCGGCATGGTGCATTGAACACTTATTGCACAATCACTAGTCCAGCTAATTGTTGCAGGAATTCAATCTCCCTTTCCATTATTCTTAAGTAGTATAGATCATCATTGTCCCAACTATCTATATCATATCCATGCATTTCCTTAACAAATTGGAGTTGTCTGTGTGCCAAAGGTTGAATGGATGTATGAATGAAGTGTGTGATGATATGTAGATGTGATGTTTCAATTCCAAAATGTTTGCCAAGGCCAGTAAAGGTAACATAGCATCTTCAATTAAACCTAGTAGGGTACTTACAAGTAGAGAGACTGACCTAATTGATTTAACTAGGATATGTGTGGGTGTACTTGGAAACCCATCGTTGCCTGTCCCAAGTCCGGATGAGAAAGGGTGATGGGTTGTGGTAGGCTTGTGGCAGCCAATGTAAAGGATCCAAGCTGGTTGGTTGAAATGGAGGAGTGCAACATGGATTTTGTGTGGTCCTACCTTTCCGTTAAGCTTGAAAGGGAAGTTTTATCGGAGCGTTATTCGGCATGCCTTGTTATATGGTACAGAATGCTAAGCTCCTAAGAAATATCATACACACAAGATGCACGTAGCGGAAATGCGCATGCTTCGTTGGATGTGTGGTAACACTAGAAAAGATAAGGTGCGAAATGAGGATATTCGTGCAAAGGTTGGTGTAGTACCTGCGGATGAGAAGATACGGGAAAACCGGTTAAGATGGTTTGGTCATGTGCGACGCAGACCTATGGAAGCACCGTTCGACAAATGGATACTCTCGATATAAGCAATATCAAAAGGGCGAAAGGGAGACCGAAGAAAACATGGATAGGGGTGATACGAAAAGATATGGTTGCTAAAGACCTCAATGAAAGTATATTATTCGATCGGAGTGAGTGGAGGTGGAGGATTCATGTGCTGAACCTGGTGTGATTCTCATGCTGGTTCATCTAGCCTACCCCATATGCTTGGGATAAAAGGCTCAGTTGTTGTTGTTGTATGTATGAGTGTATTTGGAAGGAATAAAATACATAGTGTTTTGTTCATGACAGATACTTGCAAAATGAAACGATTTGAGGTTTCTGCATGCAAATTGGTTACTTGATTGGATTTTCCTGAGCAATTGGATATCTTCTTTCAGTGATACGAATATGAATGGGGTGTGTGCTACATGAGCTAATTTGTTTCAATAATCTTAAATTTCGCTTGACTGCCACGTGATTATTTTTACCCTACTTTATTTGAGCTAATTCGTTCCGACTTTGGTATAGAATAGTAACTTTGTCATGGCAGGATGTCATTTGAATTACCATCTGTTCCTTATTCCAACAACAACAACAACTGATCCTTTTATCCCAAGCATATGGGGCAGGCTACATGAACTAACATGAGAATCACGCCGGGTCGAGCACATGACATTTGTTCCTTATTCCATTGCCCTTAAAATTGCATGGGTTCTCTTTTAACCTCTTCGTTTTCTTAGATAATGCTGAACCTGGTATCAGTGCAAACCATTGATCTGGCCTTAGTCTTTATTATTTTTTATGTGGTATGCATAAAACGCTTTAGAGAACTTTGTATACATTGTTCAAAAGTTAATAACACGTTTTACTCTTGCCAGATCATTTCTGTACTCAAATGTGTAATTTAAACAGTGTTCATCCATTTGAAATATTTTGCTTGAAACACTCTCTTTTCTCTCTCTTCAAACTATCTCCTGATATTGGTCTATGTAAAGCATGAATTACTTGTTGTTCATTACACTCTGATTGACTGCTCATTCTTAAATATGATTATAGGTCGGAATTCTACTTTCAAATGTGATTGTATATTAAAGAATAGGCTTAATTCCCAAAAACTACCAAAAACTTAAGGGCTGTGACAAGTAACCACCAAATTCTTTGAAAATTACAGCAAACTACTAAGTGCATGGAAACTTATAAAATTAATTGACAATAAACTACAATTTATTAAATGTTCAAAAAACTACAAAACCTGTTTATTAAATGTTCAAAAAACTACAAAACCGGTTTAGTAAATATTCAATAAACTACAAAACTTGTTTACTAAGTTTTCAATAAGCTACCAAACCAGTGTAAGAAAGTTTAAGGATGTCCATATACTTTGGTAGTTTTCAGTAATTTTCAAAGAATTTGGTAGTTATTCGTCACAGCCCAAACGTTTTTAGTTGTTTTTGGGAATTAAGCCTAAAGCATATAACTAGCGTATCATGTCATTTTGTTTAATCAGTCAGTCAAATTTAACAGTTAGAATTACTCCTTCATTTTACTGTCTATATATAGTCAATATTTGAAAGCTATTGCCCATTAAAGTGTACACATGACTCCAAGCTCTTAACCTCAGTGTACATTAGTAAATCGCAGAGTATATTTATCTTCGCAATCAACCCAACTATGCTCGCAAGTTCTTAAATGCGGTTTTAAGAAATATGGAAAAGATAATAGTAACCCATTCAAGCGTTATATGAGCATATATGATTTATCCCTAATTATTTGTCAAATACATATTTTATGAATTTACTATAACAAGGAATTTCTTCATTAATTCTGAGCCTATACAACTACTCCTATAGCTGATTTTTCATCTTAGGTGAAGGTTGCTTCTTTCTTGACAGTTGTATCTTCTCTTCTCTAGGCAAGTTCTTGTAAGACGCATGATCAAAATTTTCAATGTTTCTCATTAACTTTTATCTGCACTAGTTTGGTTTGTGAGAAACATGCAGTCTTTTCTGCATATTGTGATTGAATATTTTGCAAAAAGATAAAAAATAAAAAAATGCCAGAACTTTTCTGAATCTATTTCTTTCTTTCTTTTGCAGAGTTTGCAGGCCTTTGATGGAGGATAGCTTGAATGAAAAAAATTTCAAGATGTATTGGTTGCAGCAAATAATTTAACATCTGCATATCCATGCTAAATCTAAATGTTTATGGGGTAGTACCTGGGATGAGATGATTCTAAACTCCCACACTTTAGAAGATGGAGATACCAGGTGCTTCAGGGCAGTCCAAACCAGGTTCTTCTAATGCTAGCTGGTGGCCGTCAGACTTCATGGACAAGTTTCAGTCTGTTTCTTTGTCTCCACGAGAAGAGACAGTGAGAGGTAGGGGGTCCGCATGCAATATGGACAAAGCTGAACTCTCAGCACAGACCGCTTCCCAGGTTTTATGGTCAACTGGAACTTTATCACATCCAATACCTAATGGATTTTATTCTATCATTCCGGTGAGGAGAATATTTCTTATTCTTGTTCAAATAATTTCCCATTTTCTTTCTTTCCTTTTCCATCTCCTTATATTTTTTGGAAAACAAGTAATGCCACTGTTGTGAGGCTCTATACTACCATATTAAATCAACTCTGTTCGCTTGAACTTGGGTTAATGGGAGAACATAACTTGATTGTAAGATGTTAAAATATATTTCATGTTGTTAGATGATTGTAGAATGGAGAAGTTACAGAGGATTAGGGCTTCTCTTTATATATATTCAAGCAAAAGCTTGTTTATGTTCCAATTATTTTTCATTCTTCCACATTTCCTTTTTATTATCTACATTTCTTCTTGTGCATTGTTCTAGTTCTTGTGAGAGCTAGATCTTTGATGCTCTCAATCTCTAATCACAATCGAGGTATTAGCAAATTTCAAAGGTAAAATTGCCCATACAAGAAATCACTACATAGGTAAAATCGCCCATACAAGAAATCATGCACCGATCATCAAAAATTGCTGCGGATACTTAAATTTTTTATACTGCCACTGATGAAATTTTCTAGAGTGCCACTCCAAATCACATGGCATCTTTCATTAAACATGAATCAAAGAGAGAAATCAATTTAATTCATAAGGCAATTATTATGGCATGGCATAAAACAAACTGAGGGCTTCATGCCTATATTTATAGGGTTTAGCCAAAGTACAATTTGTAACCCAATGAGGTTACACATATAACTAGTTTAAATTTAATGCAACTATTAGAATATAGAGTTCTAGACCCATTAATTTTCTTGACTCCTACCTACGCTTGATTAAGGAGTTCTAAACGATGTTTATGCTTTAACATGTACTTGTTTACTGCCGAAAACAGAGACGAACCGGGATAGGTCGTCTTGCCTGAATTTGGGAACGGATGCTATTTGGAACATATCCATCCACCATTCTGAAGATGCCAAGTTGATTATGACACCGTATATCGAATGTTTGGACAGATGTGACCGATGTAACATGACTTATCAAATTCCATGCTTTGAGGGGTTTTTGATTGTGGGGATGCTTTTCCCTACAGGCGCAAGCCCCTGCAGTGAATCACGCTATCGCATTGCGATAACTTTCATCTGCTCCAGGCAGATCACTTCGTGTCGTGTTATGTTTGTTTATTATGATGTCCTTGGATTGTGTACGGAGAATAATATTTATCATCGTCGTCCGTAGAGCGCGGATTATCCAAATCCGTATATTAGATTTGGGGTTTTGAACTTAGGACGCAAATCTCATATAAATGAGATCCATCAGTTCATGAGATATATTGGTTTGATCTAAGGATCGTTAGTCGTATGTCGGACTAAATCGACTTAGGAACAGTGAGCATATGAGCCCAACTGATTATCAGATCATATATGAATAGCCCCTGGATAGTATACGGTAGTTAATATGGAAACAATCCTCATGGCAAGACATATTAGTTTAAGGACATCGCAGTCTATAGGAGACATGAATGGAATATGACTTGTTTGTGCTCGTGGATTAGATTATATATAGGGGTCAATATGGAGACGAGCCGTATGGCCAAACATATATTAGTTTAAGGATATCATGGTCTAATATTAGTTTATGGACATTTCGATTCATTATCGCCGTGTTTAGGCGACGCGCTACTTTAGGGACATTTCGGTCCATTATTCGTTTAGGAATATTTCGGTCCATCTTTCATCTTGCGCGCACGTGTATACTTTACGCGGCGAAGTAAACGATGGTAACATGAGATGCGCCTAATATTGGGGTGTGATCCAATTTGAAGGCATTTATATTTCTTTCAAAAATATACATATACATATATGTATAAAGCCGAAGCTCAATATAAGATTCGCATTTATATAGGATGCATGTCAATATGAGGTGTGCACATTAAGATGGTTCGTTACTTCGAACAGATTTGTTGATACATGAAGATGGTTCGTTACGATATGGTAATCGTTTATGTGTGCCCAAAGGAGAGGTTCGTGAAGAAGTCCTGGAGGAGGCCCATAGTTTTGCATATTCCGTACATCCGGGAGGCACAAAGATGTATAGAGATTTGCGACAACATTTCTGGTGGGAAGGCATGAAAAGGGAGATTGCTCGCTATATATCGAAGTACTTGGTGTGTCAGCAGGTCAAGGTTGAACATCAACGTGTATCTGGTTTGTAGCAACCATTTCTGATCTCTTAATGGAAGTAGGAATATATAACCATGGATTTCGTGACAGCTTTACCACGGAGTCCAAATGGCAATAACGCAGTTTGGATGATTGTCGGTCGATTGATCAAGACAGCTCATTTCATACCATTTTGAGTTGGTCAGTCGACGGAGGTTTTGGCTGAGTGGTACATGCAGGAGATTGTGAGATTGCAAGGAGTACCCATGAGCATCGTTTCGGATCGTGATACTCGATTTCTATCTCACTTTTGGAGAGTTTACAGGAAAGTTTGGAAACTCGCTTGAAGTTTAGCATGGCCTATCATCCTCAGACAGATGGCCAGTTTAAAAGAACGATCCAAACTCTTGAAGATATGTTGAGAACATGCATGTTAGACTTCATGGGTTCATGAAAGAATCATTTGCACTTAGTAGGGTTTCTTATAATAACAGTTTTCAGGCGACTATACAGATGGCTCTATTTGAAGCATTGTACGGTCGTAAGTATCGCTTGCCTGTCTGTTGGGACGACGTTGGAGAAAGAAGATTATTGGGACCGGATCTTATTGTGCAAAAGGTGAAGAAAATTAACGCGATCCAAAATCATATGAAGGTGGCACAAGATCGGCAGAAAAGTTGGCCTGATACTGGAGAAGACCTTTGGAGTTCACAGTTGGTGATTTTATATTCTTGAAGATATCCCCGGCTAGAGGAGTTATCCGATTTGACAGTCGATGCAAGTTTAGTCCTCGATTCGTGGGGCCTTTCGATATCATCGAGCGTGTAAGAGAAGTAGCTTTTCGATTGGCTTTACCATCATTCTTGGCGGGTGTTCATGATGTGTTTCATGTATCTCAACTCCGCAAGTATGTTCGAGATGAGACGCACGTCCTAAATTACTCGGAACTGACAGTAAGAGAAGATTTAACGTATGAAGAGCGACCAATGGCGATCGTGGATCGATGAGAAAAGGTCCTCAAGAATAAAGTTATCCCACTAGTACTCGTTTCATGGGGGAATCGTCCGCACGGAGAATCTATTTGGGAACGTAAAGACGAGATTCGACAAAAGTTTACACCTCTTTTCTTAGATCCGTGTTTTCTTGTCTTTTCTTGTTCTGTGAATTTCTAGAACGAAATTCTTTTGTAGTTGGGTATAATGTAACACCATAGTACATTTATACTAAATATTTTTGGGGTATTTCAAATCTTGCGGGAAAATCCTTTACTATTGTTGCTTTTTGGGTTGCGAATGATGCAATTAGTAGCTGTGGTTATTTTCCGACCCGACCCGCATGATTGAAACCGAACATGGTTCGAGATTATATCGAATATTTGCTAGTACAGTGTAATTCATGTGAACCGATTACTAAATATAATATATTTTAAGCTCTACATATCTCTTTATAATATAAGATAAGAATAAATAATATTCTTTTTCTATCTAGCCTTACATGCTATAGTACCCCATATCGTGTGGTGGCGTCCATATATCATATTCGTATCCTAAGTGTTACACAGACTGATTATTAGACCGCTACGTATATTTACGTAGATTTTATTTGGGGTATATGTTTTTAATTATATACATTTGCATCATGGTTTAAATTCTTATGTATATTCTTTATATTTAAAAACTAGATTTTTGAAGGGATACTGGTAATATTCGGAGTAATATGGTATTATCTGTAAAATCCCACAATATATATATATATATAATATTATATATAACTAATATATATACAGTTATATATATATAATATATTTAAATTTTAATTTTTAAAATAAATCTCTCTCACGAATCTCTTTCTCTCAACCTCTCTCTCCAATCTCTCCGTCCCTACTCTTTCTCCCTCGTCTTCTCCCTCACGCCCGCGAACGACGAACCCTAACCTACGCCCCTCGTTGCCTTCTCCCCGTCGCTGCTCCCTCGTTGTTGCCGTCCCCGTCTCCTCGTCTTCCCCCGCCTTGCCATCACCCCCTCCTTTCTTCCTCTCCCGACGACACCCAAGCTCCCAACCACAGACCCCGACACCAAGAACCCATCATCCCGTCGCTGACCTCGTCGCCGACCTCGTCGCCGGAAACCCACCAACACTGACCACCTCCGTCGCCTCCTCGTCTCCCCAGCAACTCCAGAACACTAACACACCACCACCACCGACCCCTCTGCTCGGCCCCGTTCACCATCAGAACTCACGGCCATCCACCTCGCCGCCGATTGCCTCTTACCTCTCCTTGCCCTCGCCAAGTTTAGAGAAGCCCAGCAAACCCCCAACAGCCATCTCCTCTTATTCTTCTTTCCTTTTTTCCGATCATCTCGCTGGAGTTGTGCACGTCACCGACGATCCAGATGACCCAGTCATCGCCGTCGTTTAGCCCAGTTACCACATCACGCATCTGCTCAGCCAGGTCAAGTCCTGCGTGCTTAAGTTTTGTGTCGTGACTTTATTTCGGCGTCGGAACGCGACATCCGTATCTCGACGTGAGATTCGATCAGGCAAGTTCTAAACTTGCAACATGCTATTTTGATTATATCGATATTTATATGCTTGACTATAGTACATACGTTTTAATAATCAGCAAGCAATAGTGATTTACAGTTTTATAGTATCCGTACTGATAATGGGTTATCCAGTTGCATGCCGGAACATCACGATATTATTATAATACTATATTAGTTCAATATGCTATCTAGATTGCAATATACATGGTAATGGACGTAAAACGGTTATTACAGATAGATGCATATACATCGTGACATTAGTTATGTTTACCGTGTTTCGATGTTGGTTACAGTTTTACATTTGGTGTCTATTCTGGTTAATTTACATGGCATGACATGTTCACGACACACTACCAGACTTGTTACTTGGATCTTTTACTAATGCCGACAACTCCGACTTGTTGTCATGATAGACGTGACTTGTTGTCTACATAGACAAGACCTGTACCTGCTTGATCCTGTGTTGGTATTAGATTTATATCATCAATACCTGACTTGAATACAAAACCTTGGGGGTAAGGGGAAATCAATAATGAAACCTGATTTGTAACTCAACAGTTCGATACTCCAGATACTTCTTTACGGGCTCGGCCAGCCCCGAAATGATGCTGCTGATATCATTCATCTATACATGTTACCTGTTTACGGGTTAGCGGCACGTCTTAGATTCAGCCCGAGAATCTTAACCGTGGTCCCGGACACGCACGAGATACTATTGAGTACATCGACGATTCCATGAAATTGATTTCAAAGACTTGTAGAATAGATAATCTAGAAGCACTGACTTTAGGATACATATCACATACATGTACCTCACTGTTTTATACATGTGTTTATTATTTATATTCATGTTTAATCATAGCATCCTATCCTGGTTATTATTATTATTTTGATATTATGACGCACTGACGTTTGGGTTTTGCATGGCTCAGTACCTCTGACATTATCTCAGGCAGATCAGGAGTATTTTAGAAAGCCGAGCAATGAGGAGCTAGATGTTTAGTTTAGAGACGTTTAATTTCTTTTATTTCCGAAATTTTATTTTTATCGATGTGGGCCCATAAGGGACATGATTCAGAGATTGTTTTTATTTGGATCTTGATTCGTTTCCACTATACGCATTTATTGATTTTATTTACCGTGGCAGATGAACATGCGTTGGCTAGATTTTATTTTACTGTTCTTGATATCACCTGGACAGTCGTAATGTGACTATGGAGGGATTATTCCTAATCATAGGTAGCATGGTTGGCTCTGTCGTGTGCCGTATTTACGTATTTTGGGAAGGCGGGGTGTGGTATTCCCGATTGGAACAACAGCATTCATCATTGGAGTTGAAGCAAGACAAGACAGAGAATTGCTCCCAGTTTATCTTATTTGACGCTGATATTGACGTCGGTGATGTCTTGCAACCGGAGCTTCCTCAGTCTCAGGAGTTTGCTGAGCTTGCCCCATATTTTCTTTGAGAGCATGACTATTCTATCCCTGTGTCGACCTTGGTCTTTGGCAGGAGCCAGTCGTATGAAGACCGATGCTGTCGGCATAGCTGAATCTTGGGGAGCCAGCCCGTGGAAGACAGATTTCTTCTGGGCTTCCTCCTTCGGCGTTGAGGTATCGAGGGTAGGAGGTGGGAGTATCGACCCAAAAAAAAGCCCAATGATTTCTTGAAGAGCCGGGATGCAAAAAACTGAGACTACAAGTGACCCCTATTTGACTCCACCGGTTGTGATAGAGCCTGAATTGCAGTGAGTGGAAGCGAACGCCGTTGACCCCTACATAGAGATGGAACGCCAGTTCCAGTATTCCATCATCCAAGGGCAACTACAAACATATATATCGCGATTATTTGATCGTGGAAAAACACGACACACGAAGTATGGAGTGGAAAGATAAAAAGGTCTCACCGGGCATGCCAGAATCTGTTTACCGCCGAAAACAGAGATGAACCGGGATATATCGTCTTACGTGAATTTGAGGGCGGATGTTATTTGGAACATATCCATCCACCTCTCCGAAAACGCCAAGTTGATTTATGACACCGTATATCGGAAGTTTGGACAGAGGCGACCGATGTAGCGTGACTTATGGGGACGCTCTTCCCTGTAGGCGCAAGCCCAGTAAATTATTGCTATCGCATTGCAATAACAACTTTCAACTGCTCTATAGGCAGATCATTTCGTGTCGTGTTATATTTTTTTATTATGGGGACTAATATATATCATTGTTGCCCGTGGATTGTGTACGGAGACTGATATATATCGTCGCGCGTAGGGCGCGAATTAGTCCAAATCCGTATATTAGATTTAGGGTTTTGAATTTAGGACGCAGACATTATATAAATAAGGTCCATCAGTTCATGGGATATATTGGTTTGATCTAAGAATTGTTAGTCGTATATTGGACTAAGATCGACTTAGAAACAGTGAGCGTATAGGCTCGGCTGATCATCAGATCATATATGAATAGCCCCTGGATAGTATACGATAGTTAATATGGAGACAGTTCGCATAGCAAAACATATTAGTTTAAGGACATCGCGGTCTATGAGAGACATGGATTGAATATGGCTTGTTTGTGTCCGTGGATTGTATACGGGGTCAATATGGAGACTAGCCATAGGGCCAAACATATATCAGTTTAAGGACATCGCGGTCTAATATTAGTTTAGGGATATTTCGGTCCATTATCGCCGTATTTGGGACGACGCGCTAGTTTAGTAATATTTCGGTCCATTATTAGTTTAGGGACATTTCGGTTCATTTTTCATCTTGCACGCACGTGTATATTTTACATGGTGAAGTGAGCGATTGTAACATGGGATGCACCCAATATTGGGGTGCGATCCAATTTGAAGGTATTTATATTTCCTTCAAAGATATACATATACATATATGTATAAAGCCGGAGCTCAATATGAGATGCGTGTCAATATGAGGTGTGCACATCAATATGGAAGTGCATAAATATGTGGTGTATCAATATGAGAATTAGGACATTCCCTTTCTTGATGAAATTTCATATTTTTCATCAAGTTGGGACGATGAGTTGTTGATTGTTGGGACCCGCCATCTCTCTGAAGACGTTGAGAAATTACGACGTATATCAAAGGTGTGGAGAGATGTACTCTTAAACAAAATCTTATAGATGAGGGAAAAGATCATGATAGAACCGAGGATCGTTAGTCTTATATGAGACTAAGATAAAGATCATTAGTCGTATATTGGACTAAGATCTATTTGGATGGTCCATCATTTGTCATATATAAGACTAAGATCAAATGAATGAAAGATCGATGAAAAATCGTTAGTCACATATGGGACTAAGATCATCATGGATAAAAGATCATTAGTCGTATATTCGACTAAGATCAGCTTGGAAATATGATTGATGATCATTAATCTTGTTTTAGATTAAGATCAACTTAAACATGTGAGCATATGGGTTCAAAGAAGTTTTCACTTCACAGACTTAATCAATTTGGGGCTAAAGGTTGGGCTTTTGTAGTGCTAAGCACTCAAACGTGCAGCGCGCACGTGGACATCACGTGTGATGCTGAGCGTCTTAAGTGTTCACATTGACATCACGTGAAGCACTGCCTTCATGTGCGCTCACGCGATCTTCACGTAAGTAGTGCTAAGCACTCATTCATCTCGCACTCACGTGCGTTTCACGTGAGACACACACTTGCATGGTCATCCTAGCATTTGTGCTTACATGGATATTACGTGACGTGCATCTTCTTTAGAGATTTAATCTCTGTTCATATTTTCTAAAGAAGTTAAATTTCCGTTAATGATATTTTGACCGTTAAGAATCACCAAGATCAATATTTTGAGGATCTGAGATCAAGTTTTTTAAGAACTAAGTTCTTGTCATGTTTGGGAACTAAGTTCCTGGATTTTAAATTCCATCTTCTTTATGTTCTTCTTTCATTATTGTTCTTTTCAACCTTGTTTTCCTCTGATGCTTGATTCTCAAGAACAAGATCTTTCCGATGAGAATTAAATTATCATCTTGTGGGAGATTTGTCTTGTGGATCTCAGATCCAGAGAAAGAACTGAATTCTTTGAGGGTTAAACCCTATTTTTATATGTATGATAGGTAAAAAGGAGATATTTCTCCCTTATTTCTCCCTTATTTTTACCTAGGGTTTTTTGGTGGAGGAAGATGATCCTTTTTCGAAGAGAATTAAATTCTCTGTTCCATAAGTTTATGGGGTTCTCCTTCCTCTGAGATTTAATCTATTTGCTCTTATTTATAGGAAAAGAGAAAAATCAATCTGTTTTGAGAAAATCTCTCATTGAGAGATCATGATCGATTTCATAATCAATCAAATTGATCTTAAAGATCAACCTGTAAATTTTATTCACCGTTGGATTTTTAATCTAAAGGCTCTCTGTTTAACAGAGAAGATTTTTTTTTGTTTTAACAAGATTAGGAAAATATTTTTCTAACATAGAATTTAATTATTCATATGAATATCTTGTTTGCTTAACAAGATTAGGAAAATATTTTCTTAACATAGAATTTAATTATATAATATGAATATCTTGTTAAGAAGATATTTTCCTAACCATAGAATTTAATTCTGTTTAACAGAGAACATCTTTCTTATTTTAGTAAGATCAGGAAAATATTTCCCATATAGAATTTAATTCTATCAGATAGTTTAATTGATGATATTTTATCACTATTAGATTTTAAATACAAATATTTTCTGTTAGAGAGAGATTTTTTCATATTAGAAAGATCATGGGAAATATTTCCCAAATAGAATTTAATTTCTATCGCATAGAATTTAATTCTATCAGATAAGAGCTTTTCAAATTGGGGCGCTCACGTGCTATCACGTGAGTGCTGCCATATACATATATGGCAGCGGCGTTCACGTGCTTTGCATGTGAGCGCTGCCACAAGAATGCGGTAAGGAAACGTGTTTAACACGTGGTGCTATTATAAGATTTAATCCTATCTGAAGCCGGTACTCACATGCTTTGCATGCGAGTGCTCACGTGTTTAACATGTGGACGCTGCTATAGGATTTAATCCTAACTGTTCCTGGTTCTCGCGTGCTTTGCACGTGAGCGGTCGCGTGCTTTTTGGGGGGCTGTCATAGAATTAAAATCTATATGAAGCCGCTACTCACATGCTTTGCATGTGAGTGATCACATGTTTAACACGTGGGGGCTGCCCTTTATTTTTATAAAGGGAACGGCAAGTTTTGAGCAATACTCACAACTCCGACTTACTCAACATTCGAGATCAATATCATCTCAAGATGACCCCTTATCAGGTACCCTTGCTGCCACTTGCAGGGTGCTCCAGTAGTATAGATATAGAACTAGAAAACTACCATATGGGTGCCAGCAGAATAGCAAAAAACAAGTCTCCATCATCACCATTGTCCCCTAATTTAATTTTATTATTAATGGCTATTTTTTTTTGTTTATAGCTCCCTTGGTAGTTCAATTTACATAGTGTAAGGTGTTCTTAGTAAATTTCTTTATAGTCAGATAATGTTTTGAAAATAGATTTTATTGCTCTTTTGAATGGTTTGATTTGATCTGGTTAGAATTAGCCAGATACATTAACATTATGAATTCTTAAGCATCAGACATCATGCAATTCACTTTTACAGTAGCATATCCTATGCATATATAAATTAGCATTCTTCATTGCGGAATCCAATTTTTGGTATTTATGATGTTTTTTTTAACATATACTCTGCATCTACAGGATAAAAAACTCAAGGAGCTTTTTGATACCATTCCATCTCTAGATGACCTTTATTCTCTCGGTGAGGATGGGCTTAAGGCGGACATCGTTCTTGTTGATGCCAAGAAGGATAAGAAACTTTCCATGCTGAAGCAATTGAGTGCAGCCCTGGTTAAAGGGCTGAGCACAAACCCTGCATTATTAATCAAAAAGATTGCTGGGTTGGTGAGTTTCTGCCCTTCGTTAATAGGGACCCATTGGGCTTGATAATACAATCCAATTCTTGAGTTGAAGTATTAGTCTAAACCTATGTTTCCATAAATCGCTAAACCGCTAGCGTTGCGATTTGGAACGATCGTTCCGAATTCGGGAACACTAGTGCTCCGGATCGGAAGAATTACTGTTTCGATCAAAACTTTAGTTAAATAGGACATATAATTTGGTTTGTGTCAAATTATACTAAACATATTTATCTTTTAGCCAAAGAAGTTGAATTATATTTATGTATATTATATATAAATACGCACATACATTCAAATGGTCCGAAAAAACTTCCTTTTCTAGAGGTACGTTTTTCATCCTATGCTTCTTATATAAGCATATAGAAGAAGAGTACCCTCATCGTACTGCGTTCCACAACAAGAGGCGTTGAACATCGCCGTTTTCGTTTTGCATACCGAAACATTCCGCGTTTCAGGTAACATTGGTCTGAACTTTCAATTTCATGATTTTACTAATCTGTCATGAAAAAATTTAGGCTATCCTTACCTTATCTTACAAACACAACTCTCCTAAACTTTTCATGTTTCTATCACAAATCTACTAACCGTTTTCCATTGTAAATTACTTGCGTGGTGACACAAAGGTTGCACGGACAAGCAGAGGTGTGCACGGGTCGGGTTGGACGGGTTTTGGACCTTAAATAAACCCAAACCTGTTAATGCGGGCGGGTTTTCTAACCACTTTAATCCTGCCGGTTGGAATGGGTAGATAAATCCGAATCCGAACCCAACGGGCTCGAGCGGGTTTCGGGCTCGGGCTTTATTAGTTTGGGCGGGTTAAACAAAGTTTCGGGTAATAGCGGGTTTCACATATTAAATTTGACGTTAAATTTATATGATATAAAATAATGAAACCATAAACCCTAAACTTTCTCTCACCTCTTGATTCCAAACCGTAGTTTTCTACCATCTTTTGATCTTAGAAGTTGAAACATTAGTTTGGATCCCATGACCGAGAAATAAAAAGATTTGTTATTAAATTTAAGAAGATGAAAAGATAAAAGAAGAGAGAAAAGATTAAAAAAGAACGCGGTTCAGTTAAACTTTAGATTTGAGAAGAAAAGGGCTTAGATAACCAATATAGATATAGGGTATTGATCTTAACCATATATTTAAAGTTGTCAACGGTTTGGATGTTAATTAAGCGGGTGGGTTCGGGTCTATTGCGGACGTGTACGGGTTGCTGCCGGGTGCGGGTTCGAGCTGGCCAAAAAAAAAAATTAAAACCTGCCCTAATCAATCGCGGGCGGATTCGGGTTTTGATCCCGTCACTTTCAGGTAGTTGTAGAACGGTCATTTTACCTGTCAAAAGCGGGCGGATTCGGACGGGTTACGGGTCCAAACCGGGGTGAACACCCTACGGACAAGGCGACACAAACACGACACGATACTACGACTCGGCAGAGTTCTTAAAAAAAGGATACGGGACATGGCTCCAAAATTTTAATTAATACATATACATTTGGTGAAACTAGAAAGCATGACAATAAAATTTGAAAAGTATTTGATAATTTGTTGGAAAAACAACTTTATGCTCATGGTGTTCTATTGAAATTAAGCCCACTAGCTGTAGAAATGAGGGATTTCGAACTGCTCAGGAGTAAGACACGCCATGGCGTGTCTGTCACGTGTCGGGCAGTTATCTATGTCCGACACGATACAATACCCCTTTTGCTATAGCTGTGTAAAACCTTGGGGGTAGCACATGCTAATTTTGACCAAAATGATTTTTTGGGGGTTAAGACCAAAACGTTCTTGAACCCAAGTAATTTCAAAAACAGAACTTAGTAGACTAAACAAATGTTCTTCAAATTCAGTACAGTAAACTAGATTCTTTAAAACATTTTCAACGAGTTATCCCGATAAATATCTGCAACTTTCTCAAAATTTTCCATGATTTTTCATGTAACTATCCAATAAGTTTCTTCCCCTCTTGAGCCACTCCTTTCTCCTCATCCTCTCCTTTCTCCTTCCCTTTCTCACCTTGATGTTAATAGCAAAACGTTTGAATAAATGGATAACCAGGAAAATAAGGAAACTCCAGGAAAAAAAATGAAAAACGGTAAAGATTAAGGAAGAAGAAAACATGAAGAATAAAGAAAAAGCTTGGAATTCTAACTTAATTTTGTAAAAGAATAGAAAAAATGACGGAGAAAGAAGGATGGAGGAGCAATGAGGTGGAAAATCTTTAAACATTAAGGTTCAGTGGCATTGAGGGAAAGTGATAGGGGAAAAACAGTTTTTGTTGTTTGGTGAAAAATGAACACAATGAAAGCCGGAGAATATTGAAGAGAAAAAAAGATGGTACAAAGTTTTTTTTCCAACTCTCTCTCTCTCAATCTAGGGAAAGCTATTTCTTTCCTTTTCAACCCTCCGTTATTTCATGATGCAGGAGTATAAGTTGAGATCTATTAGGATCTGCGGGATTTATGATTGAAATTTGGAAAGATTCGGTAAAAGATTATTAACAATTTAAATTGAGATTTAATTAAGATTTGTTGCAATTTAAATTGTTTAGATCTTATTAATTTAGATTAGATTTATTTTATCGTCTTTCCTTTTTAGTTAAGATTTATTTCTTTTTAGTTAAGAATTCTATTCGCTTATTTAAAAAGGATGAGAACTATTGTATTAGAGAGTTGATTTTGATTATTGAATAAAAAGTTGCTTGTCAGCGAAGGAAAAGCTGTGATTTTTATGTTTAAGGAGAGGCGATTATACTTCATCCTTTATTATTTAGGGTTTTTATCTTGTAATTTTTCTTGAGAGTTAGAGATCGTGTTGAGTATATAGCCTCCGTAGGCCGATCCCCATCAATTGGTTTCAGAACGTAGGCGGCGTCGCATTCTTGATAGAAGACGAAGAACCAATGACACACCGTGGACGTGGTGCACAACAACGTGAGCGGGAACTGCGAGATACTCAGATCGAAGAACTTCGATGACAAGTTCAACGACTAACGGTGACTATCGAGTCCACCAACCTTCGGAGGCCAGATGATGACAGTTTGGGATCCGAAGATGAAAACCTTTTTCAGCGTTTGGGATCCGACGATGAAAGAAGTATCAGGCGTAGAGGTCGGTATCCAACCGACTTCTACAGGGGATCTGATATGAGGGTGGAGTTACCGGAGTTTTCGGATAGGATCAATCCGGAGGCTTTCATCGATTGGTTGCATACCGTTGAGCGAGTTTTTGACTACAAGGAAATGTCCGAGAGAAAGATGAAGGCGGTCGCTCTCAAGTTGAAGGGTCACGCTTCAATTTAGTGAGAGAATCTTAAGATCAAACGTGTTCGAGCAGGAAAACCCAAGATCTCAACTTGGGAGAAGCTTCGCAAAAAGTTTCTACCAGAGGATTATGTGCAACAAACTTATATCTAGTTGCATACCCTTCTGCAAGAAGACCGATCCGTAGAAGAGTATACCGAGGAGTTTGATCTTTTGATGATGAGATGCGGCGTCATCGAGGCCGAACATCAGACGATTGCTCGATACTTAGGGCGGGTTTCGCAACGAAATTAAAGGTATCATCAATCTCCAACAATATGTTTTATACGACCTATACAAATTGGTGGTTAAAGTAGAAAAGCAATTGAAGGTCAAACGTTGCCGAGATGGAACAACGACGCTAGCCGAAGAGGTTCCTCATTGGCACGTAACTACCGAGTGAAAATGCTGAGACACCAAAAACGATCGAATACCAAAGAAATGCCGATAATACAACTTCAGCCAAAGTAACACCAATAAGCTCAAATATACCAATTGGTTTCGGAGGAGGCAAGATAGGCTAATGCCATATGTGTCGGGGATATGAGCATTACAAAGCCGAGTGTCCCAACCGATGAGCTGTAACAATATTAGAGAGGGATGTTGTCGAAGAAATGACACCACCCATCTATTATAAGAATGATGATGAAGACGCCGAAGAGATTACTTATTATGATCATGAAGAATCTCTTGTGATTCAGCACAATATGAATGACCAAGCAAGCGAGGACGAAGATGGTTGGCTGTAGCATAACATCTTTTATTCTCGATGTACGACCTATGGGAAGGTATGCGATGTAATCATTGATGGCGGTAGCCGTGAAAACGTTGTCGCTCGAGTGATGGTTGACAAGTTGTAATTAAAGACCGAGAAGTGAGAAAAACCATGTCGACTCACTTGGCTTCGAAAGGGAAACGTTGTATCGGTCACCGGGAAGTGTTTGTTATCCTTTTCTATCGACAAGAATTATCAGTATTCGTTATGGTGTGATGTAGTGCCGATGGATGTGTGTCACTTGCTATTTGGTCGACCATGGTAATTAGACGACGAGTGGTATATGATGGGTACAAGAATACTTACTCTTTCAGTAAGGATGGAATAAAGATTACTTTGGGGCCGTCGAAAATTGAAGGAGCGCGTAACAAAATCTCAGTCAGTAATTTCCTTAGTCATACCAAGTTTATGGAGGCGGCCGAGGAAAGTGGTGAAATGTATGCTTTAATGGTGTTGGAGGCTAATAAGTAACATCCGAGCTATCTACCGATCTTGGAGGATCTTTTGGAAGAGTTTTCAGATGTCATGCCAGAAGACTTGCCTGCTGGGTTACCACTTGGCTGAGATATGCAGGATCATAACGATTTCGATTCGGGAGAAGTCTTACCACATAAACCATCTTATCGTATGACACCAATGGAGCATGAAGAATTACGACAACAAATCGAGGATTTGATACAAAAGGGGATACTTGAAGGAGAGCATGAGTCCTTGTGCACCGCCGGCGTTGCTCGTTTCAAAGAAAGATGGATCGTGACGAATGTGTATCGATTGTTGAGCTATCAACAAAATCACGGTAAAATATTGATTTCCTATACCTCGGCTTGATGATATGTTAGATAATCTTTCAGTTTCAAGTATATTCTTAAGGATTGACGTGAGAAGTGGGTATCACCGAATTAGGATTCGACGCCATGATGGTTGGAAGATAGCCTTTAAGATGAAGGATGTGTTATATGAGTGGCTTGTTATGCCGTTTGGGCTGTCTAATGGACCGAGTACCTTTATGCGGCTTATGAACCAAGTGTTTTGATCTTTTATTGGAAAGTTTGTGGTGGTCTATTTCGATGATATCTAGATTTATAGTTGAAGTTTAAAGCAGTATGTTGAACATCTTTGGCAGATTTTATATACCCTAAGGGAACAGAGATTGTTTGTGAATCTTAACAAGTGCGAGTTTGTTACCGACAGTTTAGTTTTCTTGGGTAACATAGTTTCAACCGAAGGGGTGAAAGTCGATCCAGCGAAAGTAGAATCTATCACTTCATGGCCGACGCCGACATATATTCATAAGTGCATAGTTTTTATGGTTTGGCATCGTTTTATTGGCAGTTCATAAAGAATTTCAGTACAATAATAGCGCCGATGACCAAATGCTTAAAAGGAAAGACTTTTGAGTGGACGAAGATGGTCGATAAGAGTTTTGAGTTGATTAAGAAGAAAATCACCAAAACTCCAGTACTTACACTTCCTGACTTCAGTAAGGTATTTGAAATTGATTGTGATGTATCTAAATTAAGAATTGGTGGAGTATTGAGTCAGGAATGTCGGCCTATTGCGTTCTTTAACGAGAAATTGAATGCCTCAAGAAGTAATTACTCAACTTATGATGTCGAATTATATGCTATTGTTCAATCTCTTCGACATTGGTAGCATTATCTACTTCATCAGGAGTTTGTGTTAAATTCAGATTATGAGACGTTGAAGTATATCAATGGTGATCATAAATTGAATAGTCGGCATGGAAAGTGGATTACTTATATACAGAGATTGGTGTTGTTTGTCGTTCGGCATAAAGAAGGCCGACAGAACAAAGTAGCCGATGCGTTGAGCCGGCGAGTTTCACTTTTGTCGCCTTTACACAAGTTAAAGTTATCGGTTTTGAGCAGTTGAAAGAATTGTATAAGGAAAATGAAGATTTCAGCGAAGTTTAGGCGAAATGTCTATCAGAAAATTTTAAAGACTGTGCTTGTTGACAACATTCTTTTCAAAGGAAGCCGATTATGCGTGCCAAATTTCTCACTTTGAGATGCCATTATTTTGGAGAGCCATAACGGAGATTTAGCAGAACATTTCGGTCGAGACAAGATGATTGCTTTGGTGGAGGAGTATCTTGTGTGGCCGAAATTAGTAAGAGACGTGATGAAACACGTGGTAAGATGTCGAATTTATACCTTGGCCAAAAATTGATTGCAGAACATGGGTTTTTATGCACCATTACTAGTGCCCGAAGCACTGCGGGATGACATTAACCTAGACTGTCTTGGGTTTGCCGAGAACACAAAGAGGTATGGATTCAATATTAATTGTTGTCGACAGATTTTCAAAAATGGCACATTTCTTTCCATGCAACAGAACGTTTGATGCCTCTCGAGTGGCCGAATTATATTTTAGAGAGATTGTTAGGTTACGTGGAATTCTAAAGACGGTGACATTGGACCGAGATACAAGTTCATTGGGCATTTTTGGAGAACTTATGGCAAAAGATGGGGACGCAGTTGCAGTTCAGTACTTCGCATCATCCGCAGATTAATGGACAGACTGAAGTGGTGAACCGAACATTGGGAAATTTGCTAAGGAGTTATATGGGCGATAATAAGAAAAGTTGGAAGTCTGTGTTTCTACAAGCCGAGTTCGTCTACAACCGATTGACTTCAAGGTCAACGGGAAAGAGTCCTTTTGAAATGGTGTATGGGAGAAATCCGACTACTCTTGATCTTGTACCAATTCTCATCACTGTGAAGTTTAGCGGAGATGTCGACGATATGGCCGAACATATCAAGAAACTTCATCAACAAGTTCGTGCTAAGATAGAAAATGCAAACGAGAAGCATAAAGCGGCTGTGAACAAACATCGAAGATCAGACGAATTTGCAGTAGGTGATTTGGTGTGGATCAATCTTTAGCCCGAACGATCGCGGGGTAAATTTGGAAAGTTGAAAAACCGAGCCGATAGACCATTCGGAGCGGTAGAAAGAATTGGTGAGAACGCATATAAGATCGAGTTATCAGACAGTTATGGAGTTTCAGCAACTTTCAATGTGGCCGATCTAAAGCTCTATATAGAGGATTAGGGAAAGTCGAACTTGAGGTCGAGTTCTTTCCAACCCGGGAAGTTTGATGCAAGAGCATAAGTCGAGATTTATTAGGATTTGCGGGATTTATGATTGAGATTTGGAAAGATTTGGCAAAAGATTATTAACAATTTAAATTGAGATTTAATTAAGATTTGTTGCAATTTAAATTGTTTAGATCTTATTAGTTTAGATTAGATTTATTTTATTGTCCTTTTTTAGTTAAGATTTATTTCTTTTTGGTCAAGAATTCTATTCTCTTATTTAAAGAGATGAGAACTATTGTATTAGAGAGTTGATTTTGATTATTGAATAAAGATTGCTTGTTAGCAAAGGAAAAAGTACGGCTTTTATGTTTAAGGAGAGACGATCATACCTCGTCCTTGATTATTATTTAGGGTTTTGATCTTATAATTTCTCTTGAGAGTTAGAGATCGTGTTGAGCATCGAGTCTCTATAGGTTGTTCCTCATCATTTCCTTTCTTCCCCACCAGACTTATTCACCCACCAACCTGATTTTTGGTACAATTAAACTTGGTACTCATATTTCCTTTTTTTTAATTTTTTTTCTAGAATAGAAACATGAAAAAGAATTCTTTCTTCATTTTCCGTTTCTTTTATCTCTTTCACTTTGTTCTTTCCTTTTTTTTTTAATTTCCTTTAAAGCACACACAGTTTAAATAAAATCCAATGACTAGGAAAGAAAAAGAAGAGACATGGACAACAAATGGAAAGGAAAAAATGAGGAATAAATAGAAGAAATCTGGGTAGTCTACTGAAAAGGGGAGGATTGAAGACGAATAGTAGCAAAATAAAATTTGGAAAAGTGTAATGAATGCTAAAAGGGCAGGGTAGTTACTGAAGCTAGTACTTTAGTAAAGGTAAGCACTGTTAGGAAGGATTTGTATGTAAGGTCATATCGGCATTTCACAATCATCATTATTGCCATTATAAAAATAAATTCGAAAATGTTTGGGGGATTTGCACATATTAAAGAAAGTTCATGACAGTTTAGATAAAGAGCCAAATGTTCACGGTAGCGTAGGACGATTATACATTTCCTTCAATTTTTGAAATGGATTTCCGTAGTCCATCAAGGTTCTAACTCAATCCTTTTTCTGTGTTCACACATCAGTTCAATTTAGGTGTCTTCTATGTAATTTGGTGTTTAGGAGAAGTGATAAAGTGGTTTTCTCCTTAGAGGATGCCCATGTCCTTGTTGGTGTCCGTTTCTCTCATTCTTCTATACTAATATCTTACCTATGTAACCGCCTCTTTCATTAATTCAACAACCATTTCTTGAGAAACATCTTAGCATATGTATCCGTGTGTATTTTTTTTTGTGTGGAGAAATTACATTTTCCAGCTTGCTTTTTGCATGTTTGCCTATGTATTTTGTGTTTTGGGATTATTCATGAAAATCAAATTATTGACAATTTAAGCAGTGTATTACTCAAAGCCTACAGTTTATAGGACAAAAGTGCCCTTAATTTGTTCATCTCACAGCTGAGTCACAATAACCACACTTTTGCAAGTCAGATATAAGGCCCGTTTGGATGATTGGAAGTACCAGAAGTATCGTTGAAGTAACTTCCAAAAAAAGTGTCATATAAGAAGTTTTAGAAGTTTACTTCTAGTGTTTGTTTGCTTGTTTTTTGAAGAAAGAAACTGTTATGAAATAATTTCTTGAACTTCGTACATGAGCAAAACAAACAAAAAGGTTGATTCATATGAATATTATGTTTCTTCTTTTGGGAAGTATTAAAGAATTGGTATTAAAAAATTATTTGTTGTCTTGTTCCTTGTGCTCCATACTCACTTCCTACCCAAAAATGAGAGAAGGAAATTTTTGGAAGTAGCTATACCGCATAGGATCCATGTCATCATTTGGAAGTAACTTCCAAACACGTCTTCCATTAAAACAAACACTTAAAGTAGCAGAAGTAACTTCCAAACACCTTACTTCCATTATGGTTCTTCATGTCAAACAAACATGCCCATAGTTAAGAACACATACCCTGAATGAATGTATATTTGTCATATCTTTCCATCCGTTCAGGTGCATACATATGTTGGTTTATAGGCATGTGTAAGGTAAGAACATATTTTTCCTAATATGGTACATGTTCTTAATGTAGTAGATACTCAGAAATGTGGAAATGCATAAATTCCTAAATATAGGAATTATGTAAAAGAGAATAATGGAGGAAAGATGCCATAGGAGGGAATTTTCTCCTATGGCATCGAAAAAATACACATTCCCTCATTTTTTCCGCCGATCGCCATCCACCATCTTCATCGTTATCATCTAAGATGTGGGTACACCAAATTTCATGTGATTCTACAACCATTTCACCGTTGATTTAGCAATGTAAAAAGTTCTATTGTCGGTAAACCGTTGATTTTGAACCCACTAAATCAACGGTGAAAAAGTTGTAGAATCACATGAAATTTGGTGTACTCACATCTTAGATGATAACGATGAAGATGGTGGGCGCCGATCGTCGGAAAAAATAAGGGAGGGTGTATTTTTTCGAGGCCATAGGAGGAAATTCCCTCCTATGGCCTCTTTCATCCATTAACCTCTATGTAAAATTACCTATAGTTTGCTTATCGTGTATTTGCTGCTTGATTCATTAATTCAAACTTCAGGTCTTTGATTTTTATAAACGCCCAAATCCAGAGTTAAGTCCTGCAAAAGCTGCAGTTGAAGATTTGGCTCATATTATGGAAAATCGAGGCATCCAACTTCTGGGGCAGATCAGGCATGGATCATGCCGGCCTCGTGCAATTCTATTTAAGGCTCTTGCGGATTCTGTTGGGCTTGAGAGCAAGCTTATGGTGGTAATGCATCATTTTGATTCTCAAACCTAATATCTACCACATTGGTTATCATTAGCAAGAAAGTTTCTTTTCCTTTTGCATAGTTCAAGGTTACACAATACCTATATGCACAACCCTAATACTAGTATTTGTACTGCAGGGTCTACCAAGTGATGGTTCTGTTGAATGTGCAGATGCGTATAAGCATATATCTGTAGTAGTTGTGTTGAACTCAGTAGAACTACTGGTTGATCTTATGCGTTTCCCTGGACAACTTATTCCTTTTTCATCCAAAGCTATTGTTATGTCCCATATATCTGTGGCTGGGGAGAGCGACTCCGCAGAGAATGATTCCTGTGATTCTCCCCTTGAACCCAATAGTCCATTATGTGGATTCTCTGACAAAATTGATGGAGAAGGGTACGTGATTGCACTGGAGTTCCACTGTTAGAAGTGTGATCTTAGCTGTTGCTTCTTGTATTAAGCAGAGTCTTTTGAATAAATGCCTTGCTGGTCTCCTGTGTGATTGATTTTTTTCTTTTGTTGTAGCACTCTAGAGCAAGATGAGAACCTCCAATCTTTGCATCAACGAAGACTTGAGGCATCATCTAATATGGCTGGTCCTGCACTGCGTAATATTATGCTAAGATCATCGACTTTTTCTGAGGGAAAGTTGAGGTATTATTACCAGTTCTCTTTTACATGCTATAAAATTCATTATTTATAATCTCATCAAAACACTTGTAAATAGTTCATGATGACGATTATTCCTGTTCTTAATATTATCAGTTCTTACAATATTTCTAGGAGCTATTAGTTGTACTTTTGATGTTAGCATTTACTTCTAGATGACCGCACAAACGATTTCTCTATTGTGTTGTTTTGTGTTTGCTTTCATGTGGTCTCTGATATAATATATTTGAATCTGGCCAGTGTATCACATAGTGAGCCCAATATTGCTAATGCTTTTTGGAGGCATAGTAGGAGGAAAGTTGTTACTGAACAACAACGCACAGCTAGCTCAAGGTTTTCCCATGAACTTTTCTGTTAATTTTCATTCTATGTTGAGTCTATCTGCTACCTCAAGATGGTTTGTATGCGCCTCAGAAATATTTTCTGATTTTAGAATATTTATATGCACGTTATAAAAACTTTGTCGATGCATTCTATTCTTGTTAAAGCTTTTACCGTTCAGTCTTCTAGATTTCTCATCATGACTATATTATATATAATTTTAAGTACTTATGTAATGGGTGATAGAATTTGTTGTTCCCAATGGAATGAGAAAACTTTTTTTAATGCGAAGAATGGGAAAACTTATCGGCTATCACAATGGCATTGACGTTATTATAAAAAAAGATATTAGCTTTGGGTGATATTTCTCAGTTAGGTTCACTTGGTATGACAACGAAAAATATCTCATTTCATATTGGGAAAACAATACGATTATTTTTCAATACCATTACATACTGTCTATTTGACAGCTCATCTTCATCCCTTACCCATGCCATTCATAATTGCATGAGGGGCAACTTTACTCCAAAGTTATTTGTGTGCGCTAGTTATCTTTGGCTTTGTTAATCTTGAATGAGATAGCTATCCACGTCTTCAACATTGATACATTGACATATGGATTTTTAAAGTTAATTACAAGAGCAATCTCAATAGAATGTATGAGTTAATATAGTAAAGCTATTCATATTGTTGAATGTTGATTACTTGCTAATGTGGAGTTAGGCAGTGTTGCCACTTGCCGTACATCATGGCATTGTCTAATGTGCTAAATTGAATACTTTGAAATACAAAGCTATGAGTTTTGTTGAGCGTTGTGTTCTTGGGAGCTATCTAACATTCGAAACTTCAAGTCACATGTTTGCATTACCTAATAAGTTGACTAGTTTATATGCTCTATCATATTTTCTTTTGCTTGACAAAATCTTAGTCATAACTACAAAATCTTAGTCATAACTAGATCTGTCTTTTTTCCCTTTTTCTTCTATAACTGTTCTTTAAATATGATATTCACGATTTGTTCATGCAGCCCGGAGCATCCACTATTTAGAGCTCGGGGACGGTCTATGCTAAGTGGTGACAGACAGTCATTTAGAGAATATGCAGATGGTGTTGGTGCGTCAAGGTGCTTATACTGTCTTTCTTCATTCGAATCTTGTTGTAACACAAACATGTTGCTTCACTTCTATATTTCTGATCTATTACTAAGACAACACCAACTTGCAATTATTTTTCTGTAGTGGTCCTTCACCTAGAAGTATCTTGCTATGCTAGCCTTTTTGAAAATATCAAAAATTCTTGTTCATGTAACTTATTCCCTCGTTGACTACGTCATAAATTATTCAATAATTCATTGAAGCCTATGAATCATTCATAGACATGACAAAATATTGCGAATTATTTTTGGTAAATTTGAGCTAGCAAATTTTTTTAATATGTTCAAGTAGTTTAGGTTAGAGGTAATATGAATGACGATCAACTCCACAGCACAAAATAAGTAAAGCACCAAATGGAACTTCATTCCCATATGCGATCTTTGATATCTATATAATTGAGCGTCCGTAATAACTTTTAGATCAAATAAATGTTTCAAGAAGCACAACTTTTTTTGTGGTCACCTGATCCATAGGTAACATATGATAAAGCATTTATTAATTATTTTGCAGTTTTGTAAACCACCTGCAAACATGTGGATTTTTAATTTGGATAGTCCAGTATATATTTGCATTATAAGTACTTGTAGTACAATGATATTTGAAAGTTTTCTAGCTCTTGACACACCACGTGCAGAAGCACCTACCTACTGACATGTATATATACACATATAGGCGACATATTGGAGAATATCTGCATGGTTAATATGACATGAATTACTGATCTGTGTTTTACCTTCTATGTTTACCAGGACTTATTTATTTGCTTAAGAAAATGATATATCGTATTTATATTATTAATTTTCTTGTAATCACATGATTCTGCATAATGTTAGATATATTATCTCATTTAATAACATTGTTATTGCATACTTTGCAGGTCAGATGGGGGATCAACATCGGATGTTCGGAGGATACGAAGAAGAAGTATTAGCATTACACCTGAAATTGGTGATGATATTGTGAGGTTGATATCGCTTTTTAAAAATATATTTATTTTGTTTTAGCTAGTGCACGATGTATCTCAATTTTGCACTGAAGTTATCTCAATTTTGGAGCTGATATGCATGCCCCAACTCCAAAACTATATTCAAACAGGATGTTTGGATTTTGGTGTTAAGATAGCTTCACAAAGCTGCAATTCCCTTAACTCCAAAGCCAAACAGGGTCTTAGTGTTTGGCGCTGATTGTTTTGGTGAAGATAATAGTGATTAGTTTTGCCTTTTGTAATAAAAAGTTGGAGAAATTTGTGCTTTCTTTGCGAATAGCTTTAAAACCTTTTGGATGATATTGTGAATGTCATGATTAGTGTTACTGTATATGTTATGACCTTATAAAGGCTAGATTCTTTCTTTTGGTTAGATGCCATTTCTTTAAACTGTTCAGAGGAAAAAGCAAAGTGGGTTCTGATAATCCTGGCTGTGATTAATTTGTTACCAGCGCTGTCCGGGCAATGAATGAAACATTGAAGCAAAATCGTCTTGTAAGGGATCATGGTGATGAAGGTCCTGGTTCATATTCTCCAAATGACATGAACTTAAATGATCCAACTAAACATGTATGTTCTTTCGTATCTTTTCTTTTCAATATTTTATGTAGCAATCATAAATAGCACGAATATTAGAAGGAAAATCAGTGAATATTAGCGTCATGTATGTAATAATATTTTTGTTATCGTTAGTGATATTAGTATGATCTGCACAAAATCCTGCGGATAAAATATCTTTGGATCTACTAAGCTAAAATTCATTCGTCCACTCTTGATTTTGGATATTTTAAGTGCCTTGAACTAAAGTGTGTCGACAGTCTTCAGTCTTATGGAAGCAGAATTCTCACAAAACCCAGATTTGTATGTTTAGGTAGTTTTCATTGCGGTTATTGCAAGTTCATGGCCGCTGAGTTTCAATTCATGTGTTCTTATAGTATGTACATTATGCACATCTATGTGCGTTTACAGTTATCGTAATCCCATGCAATTTATTTTTCAAACATTTTTATAGTGGTATGTTACCCGTAGAATGTAGTATGCAACATAATATCTATCATCCAAAACTAACTTCTTATGAAGAAAGATTTTAATAATGATCTAACAGTATACTAACTGTATGGTCTCATATAGAGTAGGAAAGTTCGGTGTTGTGAGGGAAAAAAAGTAGTGATGCAATTTGCAACCTCTTCAATTTCTAAATATTTTTAATACAGAGAATCTATTAGCAAAATAGAATTTAAATGTTATTCTAATTTATGTTAAAGTTAATAACCGATGAATAAACAATTTCAATGACTTGACTCTCTGTGGGCTTTCATTAACCAAGTATATAAGAACCTTGCCCTTAATTGTTGGAGTTCGTGAGGGGCTAAATTTGAGATCCTTCAGCAATGAAGCTTCTAAAATAGGTCATTTTGTTTAAAAACCTATAAATTACTCGGTTAAAGATAATATACTTGTTTAAAAACCTCTAAAAGTGGTATGATACCCGTATAATGTCCATGCAACATAACATCTAACATCCAAAACTAACTTCTTATGCAGGTTTTAAAAAATCTTTTTGTTTAGAAGCAAAGATCAAACAGTAACCTAGATATTGTATCTACTAACTGATGGTCTCATATAGAGCAGGAAAATTCGGTGTGCTGGGAAAAAAAAAGTAGTCAGGCAAGCTCTTCAATTTCTAAATGTTTTTAATACAGATACTATATTAGCAAAAATAGAATTACTGGTTAGTCTAATTTATTTTTAAGTTAATACCAGAGGAATAAACAATTACAATGACTTGACTGTCTGTGGGCTATCTTTAACCATGTATATAAGAACCTTGCCCTTAATTGTTGGAGTTCGTGAGGGGCCAAATTTGAGGTCCTTCAGCAATGAAGCTACTAAGATAGGTCATTTTGTTTAAAAACCTCTAACAAGAGTTGTGTTGGGGTGTGGTTTTTTCAATGGTCCTGTATTACTGCCGACGAATGATTTATTTCTCAATGTTTAAATAATTATATATATTTTTTAACAATAGTGCGCCTTTTCACTATGAAGCATTTAGATTCCAAGGAATGCTTCCATTTACCTGATAAACTGACCGTCTTAGTTTAAATCTTTTTGATAGCAAGCAATTTAACATGAGGATTACTTTACTGATCTTCGACAGTAGCCTATCGAGATAAAAAAGAAGAAGAAAGAAACAATGTGTCATACTTGCCTGTTTGTTTATGCTTCCAATTCTTATGTGTGATACTTGGCTGGAAAAAAACTGATGATGTCGATAAGTGTAGCCTTGTTTCTCCGCCGTGGATAGAGACATGACCGTATTTGAGCCTGACAGATTTGTCAAGGTGTCATGTTTTTGTAAGTGCACGGCGGCGCCCCGGCCGTCAATCCGACGGCCAAATGCGGAAGCGGTGATAAACTTTAATTTTTCTTGAACTGGCAAACCGCCGCGCACTAATAACCGGATTGAACCATTAATTAGTCCTAGCTATCTACAAGAAAGGGAATAGAGATATACCGACGATCCAAGTCCTCCGGTCTTCTCGTCATCGTCCCGATCTCCTGCGGAATGTCCCGTCTCCTCCTCGTCGTCGGAAGTGCACCACATCGCCTACTTCTTTTACGGGCTCCCACCTCAATGCCGAGGCAACTCGGGCACGAAGCTGGCTAGTCGACGTGCTCAAGATTCGCTGTAGAATGTGTAGTGAAGAAGTCTCATTTTTGGGATTATGGAGTTGCCTTTGGTGGAGGGATGATACTTGGAGTTTTTGGAGATTGTTCTTGTGGGATTTTTGCAAAGCTAAATGAATAAAATCCCACACCCAATGAATTGGCAGCCCCTCCCCAAGCTTTGGCCGGCCATGACATGAAGAGGGAGAGAGAGTGTGTAGAATGAGAAGGAGCCACAAAAATAATGGGAGCCATCTCATAATCCAAAAGGGAGAGAGAGAGAGAAGGCTATCATATGGAATAATGATCACAAAGATACACCAACACTCAACAACCAAATCATGCAAAGAAATGATCACCAAAAGAGAACCTCACTCCACCACAACCATCATGAAAACCATGTCATATAAAAGTCAAGCCATGATGGAGAAGTCAAGAAGTCAAGGTCAATGGATGGGGCTCCATCATGATACAACAAAATGCAAAGAACCCCTCCACAAATACTTATTTGCAACAATGCAAATAAGCCCTCCTCCACCAATCTTCGGCCAATGAACGAAACAATGGAAATCGGCCGAAACGGAAAGCAAACTGGCAACTCCAGAAAACTGGTCCCGTAATAAATTACAGGAAAACCCCGATATTGTGCATACACACCTGCATTTGTATTCTGACCGAAATACAAATGCAATGAGACAAAATCTACACTGTACTATATTAGGATCCGACTTATACCAAAGCCGGCTAGTAATATCCGTTCGATCCTGATCCGTGCAATACCGCACGTATCTGATCGAACCCTGCCATATAACCATACGGCCTATAGTACAGACTGTCCGATCTTGATCCGTGCAATACCGCACGTATCTGATCGGACCTTGCCATATCTCCATACGGCCTCTACAACTTTTCGCCCGAAAGCTGAGTAACAGAATGTGGGGGACTCTAAAGACTCATCAACACCATGGTTGTGGATTTAACCACTAGCACGTCAGAGGTATAAGCCAATACGTAACGGGCTACCAGGTATTGACTAAAAGGGACGTCTGTGAGCGAACTCAGCCTGACTCCCTACTGAGCCTGTCAGTGACAATATCCGTACAGTCCGGTCCGTTCGTCTATGAGCATCGCATGGCGGGCCTAGGGGGTTGGTAAAAGTCAGACCCCCAAAAGCGGTACAAGTCGTGTCGGAGTGTAGCCCAGAACACCCTGAGATACTACTGGAATACCTACCAGTAAATCTCTTTGCCTCGGCCGAGGGTTTCGTGTAATGGCTCTCCTAGACACAGCACGACCTCACCCCCAATACCGGGAGAGACGAACCCCTGAAGATACGCTCACTGCCTCCATGTGGCTCGGGACTGTACCCAACTAAAACCTGTTTGCACGACTCCTTTGAGCCGTGGTAGGGTAGTAATCAAAGTACAGTGGGAACTCACACAAGACAAATGACGATCCCCACGTCGATGAACTAACCTGTACACATGTCACCAGGGAACTGCCATCTGACATCTGGTATATGACCAACTAGCATGTTCCCGGCGAGTCCTGTCCGGTGTACTCATAACCCAATGAGCACCTGTATACATCTTAGGTGATCCAACTGACACCAGTGGCTTGTGAGACCGGCCACCGCCCCTCGTCGGGGTCTCGACTGTATACACTAGTCTACAATGGAGAATCGATGCCCTGTCTCGAAACTCTCACGACTAGGGACCTTTTAAGGATATGCTTATAGACCCCCAGCTCCCACTTATATGATCGCCCTCATACTGCTGGTGGTCAAGCAAGAATCCTAGGGGCTCTATCAACGTGTAATAGCGACGCGTCAGGTCACTTAAAGCAGTACACGATGATAAAGGTAAACCAGATAGCATACTATCATCTCGAGTAAGACTGTCCTACCGGGATAGGTCCTCCATCAATCATTGCAATCACGTACCTGTGACCTAATAATTGACTCTGAGGGCACTATCTCCAACAATCTCCCACTTGCACTCAAGGCTAATTATTGCGATGTCGCATACTCACAGCCCGTGTGATACCGAACACCCAACTCCTCTACTAGTCAGTCTCACAAAGCTCGTTTGCGAAACTATTGCGTTCGAGAAATAGCCTCAGTGAGTGGATCCGCTTTGTTGTCTCTTTCCATGTCTCTCTAAATCTCATGTTCGCGGAGAAAGCCATCTCCCGAAATGAGCAATACCTGTCTTAGAATGTGTCTGGATGTCTGATGGGACCTAGTTCATAAATGAACACCAAATCCAAACTTCTTAGACTGTATCGACAACTGAACTTAATCAGTATCCTGCGCCATGCCTCCCTCAGTATTGCCTTGGATCACCTGTCCAAAATACTGCCCCTCGTCAGAAGGAAAAACTATAACTCTGACAACCTCCCTGTCGTCCAAGTCACCTTGGAAGCCTGGAATGATAACTGTCTCCCGAATAAGGCTGTCGTTATCATATCCCTAGAACATCCACTTATGTTCAAAAACTGCTTCCGACTGTTTCTTCAGGATTGGATTAATGTCAACTTATTGCATCTAGTGCAAGAACAACATCTGGTGTGGTACTTGACATCTCATGATTGACTCAATTGCCTAAGCAAGTGATCAGCCAATCATGCACATCCCTCTCTCCTTTAGTCTGTAAGACATCTTTAGAGAGGGTGACTCCATTACCTGCAGGTACACCACCGTGCCAGGAGTCGTCCATTCTAAATACTCTTAGAATGCCGTCTAAGTACCCTGATTGGGAAACCACCCAAATCTAGATCTAATACCATAGATCTAGTAACCAGTATGTCTGATATAATGTCCAAGTCCCATGTGGAGAAACTACTGTGTGACGATCAAAGTATAACCGATCGTAGTATAGGAGTTTCTTTTCCTACTCTGTGTATGTCATCCAAATGCCATGACATCACAGCCTACTACCTTCTCAACGGATCCATCCTCTATTCTGATGAAGTCAAACCTATGACTGTCACATCAGAAATAGATGATCTATCTCCGCTACATCTGCTTTAGTCTATAAATAGACATAAGCTACCTGTCCACCAATGCTTCCGCTGCTCCCACTGATTACGACAACCCTCTGGCAGAGTCATATAGACGTACACTTCTAAAACTAGTTTAGAACAACGCTATAGTCATCCTCCCGCCGGGTCTCGCAGCCTGGAACAACAGCAATGGTAATTGTGGGTAAACAAGAACTTCCCTGTCACCGTCCTTGAGGCTACCGGAGTACCTCTCGGGTGCCTGAAGTTACCCACCATATCTGCGGAGTGGCCAATGGAATGTCAAACCAGATTGAATCTTTAGGTTCCTTATCAAATCTTCAGTAATCGTTTGTGGTTCTGGAATCACTTCCAGTTCTACCATACTCCCACTACTGTTTTCTGAAAATATCCATTTTTAATAAAACTGTGGCGAGTCTAGAACAATATTGCTATTGTTCATCCAGATGGTAGAAAGTCAACCCTCGTCATAGCCTGGGTCAACCCACAAACAGCCATTACAGAATCATGCCTTGAGTTGTCCAGTGTCTGGTTTTAATCATAAGCCGGACAACTCCCCGTACCTTAACAACGTTAAGATACGAACTGTTCTATATCCCATATAGGACCAGAGGCACTGATTTAACTGAACCAGATCCAAATCATGCAACTGTCTCCAGTGCATGTCAACTAAATGGAAGGAGGCCGATCAGCGTTACTCAACTTAGGAATGCTTCCAATCATGAGTAACCTGAAAGAGAAGCAAGATCTCTTAAATCATTACTATCAACTGAATACCGTACACAAGTATCTACATCTTCGATCTCTTTGAAGAATCCCGATACTTGCTACACTTGGTTCTCTACTCTATTCAAATACCTATAACTTCTCAAAATTCGGACCCTGTGTTTCCACGAAACACCTGTCTAAAAACTAGAGAAGTCATAAGTAAACCGAATATAGTACGAGGACCTACCCCTCTGTCCTGATGGACCTTGGACAACATACAATACTCTGTATAAGTCCCTTGAGTCTGATAACTCATTCACTGTGTGTCGTAGGTTGAAAACTGTACTTATGGTTAAGAAGAATTACACCGCTGTTTAATGCTCCTTACCTAACCATCCACTGATATAGGTAAATGTCGCAGACATAACTTCATAAAGGTATATCTCACTCTATGAAAATAGACGTACAGATATATCAATTTGAAATTGGTGCATAACAGCGGATATTCAAAACCAAATATTTGCCGTCCGGCAAACAACCCAGGTGACTTCCTCAAATATCACCGATTACAACGAATCCCGATATAATGAGGATGATCACCTAATTCCCAATAACTTACTCCCACTCATCATCTGTAAAACCATACAGATGTGAGAATCGTACCTGGTAAATACATACCCTGGAGTAAGTATCTAATCGGGAAATCAGTTTTCCTTTAACATTACACAGTGAAACTGAAACATTGAAATGTTCCGATGGGGTATTCTGGTATTCCTAGTAATGCCTCTTCCAGATTCACGACTGTAACCGTATAGTTCTTTGCCACCTCTCCAAATCCCTTCATATGTCTTTAGTCTTTACCTTCTGTACATCCCTTTTGGCCAAATGGTTTTCTTCCTTCCCTACCGTTCGGCACCAGCCTATGGTTTGGAAGAAGACTATCCAATAAGCATAATGGGTGTACTGTCCCAATCCTAGGAACACTCGCAATGAGAGAGGGTGAAGATAAAAGACAACCGAATAAACCTTATTCCTATTTCTCCTGGACCAGAATCCATCCCCGAACTGGAACAAGTTCCATTCGAGTTCGTATATAACCATACGATGGAGTATCCAAATAAACTGTGGATCTTCGTAGTGATACGGAGTGTCCTGGAGAAATACAAAGGTGATTTTAGGATTGGCGAAGGAATACTTGGTTTGGTCATGAATATCTGTTGCAATTTACTTTGCCCTCTTACTAATCCCTTGCTTTGTCTGAACTTAATACCTTCCGTACACCATCGTTAGGCTAATTGGTTTTCTTCATTCCCTACCGGTCGGCACCAGCCTAAGGTTTGGAAGAAGACTATCCAATTTGCGTAATAGGTGTACTATCTCCTAAACCAAGGAGCACTCGCAACCTGAGAGAAGGTAAAAGGAAAAGACAACTGAATAATCCTATCCGTTTTCTCCAGAACCTGAAACCATCCTCGAATAAATTCCTTCGAGTTCGTATCTAACCATACGATGGTTTTGTCCATTGGAAGTGGACGTTTGTAGTAATACGGGGTGTCCTGGAGAAAAGGGTAAAAGTAGGAGTGGCAATGAGGTTTGCAACTCTGACAATCCAAAAGCCAGTGTTAAGAAGGTTCGGTCAACTTGGTCACTGAGTCATAGTCTTAGGGTCGGGTCAAATGGTCGCTGCCAGAGAGAGAGAAAAGAAACACTCAGCGTGCACTCTAACCTAGATCAGAATGGTTACCAATTTATCTAATCTGGAAACCTCCCACTGTACCTCAAATTCTCCTCCAAACCTGAAAGAAGAATTAGTCGGGATCACCCGAGGAGTATACCAACTCATCAGTGGGAATCGGGATCCAACTATCATCGCATGACAACGTGACGGAATCCGCTCACGGTGTCACACTCCAGAAGGTATGCGCATATCTGGCAAGTTTCAGTTCTTTTGAAACTCCCGATGTGATTTCTGCCCCATGCTCTTATGACCTTGACTTTGGCCAACATATCATAAGTCACATGTCAAGTTCTACCCGTCATTCTCCAGGTTAATTTGAATCCACCCGTACATACCCTTGACGTAGGCCAAAATAGTAGTACGACTGTCCCAAACCAACGCATCTATCTATGCAACAGATAAATACCCGGCAGCTACCAAACACTATGCCTTGGCGTGAGGTCAAAATACATAGCTTGAATACTACCGAATATTTAACTGAAATGATGGAGGGCTACGAATGGTTGCTGGCGAAAACCTTTAACGTAAAGAACTTGATATCGTTGAAGGTACGGATAGCTTTTTAAAAATATAGTGACGAAAACCTTTGCTAAAGAGGTCACTCCCGGTGAAGGGATCTCGGCTCTTTCCCCGTAGAATGGGGTGCAGGATATTCTAACTGAATACCACGATGCAAAGCAAAAGTAATCGGCTATAGTGAAGTTAATGCCCTGACGCAAACTTATTGTCCAAGGGGTCACTCCCGGTGAAGGGATCTCGGCCCTTGCCTCGTCGACTGAGGAGCAGGATATTCCAACTGAATATCACGATGCAAAACAAAAGAGAACGTCCTTGCAATAACAGCTTTTTGAAAAGTGTTCCAACAACATCAGATTAGGTTTGTTTTTAAACTTGCATTGATCCGAATCAATGCAGTCCCATCAATTGATCACACCAAAAAGAACGAAAATATACTGATGTACGTATATGCCATCCGCATTCGCCACTGGGTCCCGTCATTACCCGTTAGGTTAGCTAACTAACGACAGAGCGGGGACTGGACTAGCGCGGATGCAAAACATATACAACATCTACTAATATATATACCAATATATTATATTCGCTCAAGGCGTGATAAAATGCAACATCACATAAATATACAGCATCACAGAAACAATACAGATATCTGGGATCCCCGGGTTTCACAGAGCCGCTGAAACCCGACGTTCCCCTGGTCGTGTGGATAGCCTGTGCAATGAAATCCTAGACCCCTACGGGCGCGGCAAGTCACCCGCCAAAACCTGAAGCAAGGCAGCCCCCTTCAGCACCGTGAATGGACCACCCAGCACTTCACGGAATCCGGTAACTTGGGCACCTCTCCTGGGTCAACCTGTACCCCCTACGAGTGCGGCGAATAGCCCGCCAATCCTAGAGTGAAGCCCCCTCCGTCTCAATGCCATGAGATGCGGGCTTGTTGCCTTCTAGAACCCGGCTATCCGTGCACCCCTCCGCGGGGTAATCCTAGTACAGAAAGTAAAATATATATACAACGGGTACATCGACCGCAACCTGGCCGTGCCCCAAAAAAATAATACAATCAGGCAGTGACGGCAGTCCACATGTCGGACGCTCGCCCCGCAATATCAAATGTACATAATACAACCACAACTGTACTAGCATTGTATCCAGGCTATCCCCCACGACCGATCCGCAACATCACAGCAAAAACAGAACATCAACGTGAAAGTCACGTTCGCAAGTCCGTCTAACCGGGCTATAGCAGTTAGACCGGATTTACCGATCGAGTGACATTCACGGTCGCAGATATAATGTAAATACTGTGAAAAATGTGTTTAAAATTTTCCGATTGACCAAAAATAAACAAGTGGGCCCCAAAGCAATACTGTAGCACTCACAGAAATTCTGGGCCCAAAATTATTTTTCCAAAACCCCTATTTTGATTCCAGAAAGAAACTGAAGAAACATGATAACATGATCTCGCTACAGTGCGGCGGAACCGCGGCCCAATGGGGGTTTTGGCCGCGGTTCCGCGCTCTGACAGAGGAATCACTTTATCGTATTTCTGCAGAATTCTTATATCTTTTGGTAGATCACTTTTCTGTAACCTGAAAAATTTTTGGACACCAAAAAATCTTAACAGAAAACTGATGTGAGCTAAAATTGGAATTTTGGAATTTTGGTCGATCGGAACTCAAAAACACATTACACAAAGCTAGACTAAGTTAATGGCGAGGCTCTGATACCACTGTAAGTGCACGGCGGCGCCCCGGCCGTCAATCCGACGGCCAAATGCGGAAGCGGTGATAAACTTTAATTTTTCTTGAACTGGCAAACCGCCGCGCACTAATACCCGGATCGAACCATTAATTAGTCCTAGCTATCTACAAGAAAGGGAATAGAGATATACCGACGATCCAAGTCCTCCGGTCTTCTCGTCATCGTCCCGATCTCCTGCGGAATGTCCCGTCTCCTCCTCGTCGCCGGAAGTGCACCACATCGCCTACTTCTTTTACGGGCTCCCATCTCAATGCCGAGGCAACTCGGGCACGAAGCTGGCTAGTCGACGTGCCCAAGATTCGCTGTAGAATGTGTAGTGAAGAAGTCTCATTTTTGGGATTATGGAGTTGCCTTTGGTGGAGGGATGATACTTGGAGTTTTTGGAGATTGTTCTTGTGGGATTTTTGCAAAGCTAAATGAATAAAATCCCACACCCAATGAATTGGCAGCCCCTCCCCAAGCTTTGGCCGGCCATGACATGAAGAGGGAGAGAGAGTGTGTAGAATGAGAAGGAGCCACAAAAATAATAGGAGCCATCTCATAATCCAAAAGGGAGAGAGAGAGAGAGAAGGCTATCATATGGAATAATGATCACAAAGATACACCAACACTCAACAACCAAATCATGCAAAGAAATGATCACCAAAAGAGAACCTCACTCCACCACAACCATCATGAAAACCATGTCATATAAAAGTCAAGCCATGATGGAGAAGTCAAGAAGTCAAGGTCAATGGATGGGGCTCCATCATGATACAACAAAATGCAAAGAACCCCTCCACAAATACTTATTTGCAACAATGCAAATAAGCCCTCCTCCACCAATCTTCGGCCAATGAACGAAACAATGGAAATCGGCCGAAACGGAAAGCAAACTGGCAACTCCAGAAAACTGGTCCCGTAATAAATTACAGGAAAACCCCGATATTGTGCATACACACCTGCATTTGTATTCTGACCGAAATACAAATGCAATGAGACAAAATCTACACTGTACTATACTAGGATCCGGCTTATACCAAAGCCGGCTAGTAATATCCGTTCGATCCTGATCCGTGCAATACCGCACGTATCTGATCGAACCCTGCCATATAACCATACGGCCTATAGTACAGACTGTCCGATCCTGATCCGTGCAATACCGCACGTATCTGATCGGACCTTGCCATATCTCCATACGGCCTCTACAACTTTTCGTCCGAAAGCTGAGTAACAGAATGTGGGGGACTCTAAAGACTCATCAACACCATGGTTGTGGATTTAACCACTAGCACGTCAGAGGTATAAGCCAATACGTAACGGGCTACCAGGTATTGACTAAAAGGGACGTCTGTGAGCGAACTCAGCCTGACTCCCTACTGAGCCTGTCAGTGACAATATCCGTACAGTCCGGTCCGTTCGTCTATGAGCATCGTATGGCGGGCCTAGGGGGTTGGTAAAAGTCAGACCCCCAAAAGCGGTACAAGTCGTGTCGGAGTGTAGCCCAGAACACCCTGAGATACTACTGGAATACCTACCAGTAAATCTCCTTGCCTCGACCGAGGGCTTCGTGTAATGGCTCTCCTAGACACAGCACGACCTCACCCCCAATACCGGGAGAGACGAACCCCTGAAGATACGCTCACTGCCTCCATGTGGCTCGGGACTGTACCCAACTAAAACCTGTTTGCACGACTCCTTTGAGCCGTGGTAGGGTAGTAATCAAAGTACAGTGGGAACTCACACAAGACAAATGACGATCCCCACGTCGATGAACTAACCTGTACACATGTCACCAGGGAACTGCCATCTGACATCTGGTATATGACCAACTAGCATGTTCCCGGCGAGTCCTGTCCGGTGTACTCATAACCCAATGAGCACCTGTATACATCTTAGGTGATCCAACTGACACCAGTGGCTTGTGAGACCGGCCACCGCCCCTCGTCGGGGTCTCGACTGTATACACTAGTCTACAATGGAGAATCGATGCCCTGTCTCGAAACTCTCACGACTAGGGACCTTTTAAGGATATGCTTATAGACCCCCAGCTCCCACTTATATGATCGCCCTCATACTGCTGGTGGTCAAGCAAGAATCCTAGGGGCTCTATCAACGTGTAATAGCGACGTGTCAGGTCACTTAAAGCAGTACACGATGATAAAGGTAAACCAGATAGCATACTATCATCTCGAGTAAGACTGTCCTACCGGGATAGGTCCTCCATCAATCATTGCAATCACGTACCTGTGACCTAATAATTGACTCTGAGGGCACTATCTCCAACAGTTTTCATGATCTGGTTGTTTTCACAATTTTTCTTTTTCAGTATTTAAATTCAAATAAACTCCAAGGTTCTAACAATAATGCAAAGTTTGTATACCTCAAACGTCAGTTTAATGTTCATAATACTGGTTCTCGCTATCAATCTTTAGTTCATTCCATTCTACAAATTACCAAGTCTCTCAAGCGTCATATACATTTTGACGTTGACATATTTGCAAGTCATGAGATGCTTGGTGAATGGCATTGCTTCATCTTCTCCGTCATATCCTTTTTATTTTGAAGGAACAATCAGCTATTAATATTTTATTCCAATTACTAGTGTAGCGTTAATTGCTTCTGCACCAGCTCACATTTTCTAACACCTTTTTAGTGAAACTTTATTATTTCCATCTAACATAGCGACAACTACGGTTACTTAACTCTACTTGGAACTTTGCTCCATTCGTAGCAATTAATGCACCTTGTTATGATCTTTATGGTTTCAGGATGATGTGGCTGGATGCATATCTGGTACGTATAGTAGTTCGAGAAAGCAGACACATTCAAATCAGAAGGCAATTTCATTGCCCTCATCACCCAATGAATTCAGGAATAAGATGTCTGAGAGAAGTGGAGCTTCAGAGTTTCTACAAACAGAAGATTTGGTGTCATTATGGAACAAAGTGCTGCATTCTTCTGCATTCGTTAATAAGCCCTTGTTACCTTTCGAAGAATGGAATATTGATTTCTCAGAGTTAACTGTTGGCACACGAGTCGGGATAGGTAAGTTCACTTCGTGAAAATGATATTATTGCCTATGTTATTCCAGTGTTTAATTAGTTCTATCCTAGATTAGGAATACTCATCATACAGCACTTCTCACAATTTTTTTTGTGCGTGTCTTGATTGTCTTGCCTTATAATTGAAAGCAGCAGATATATGCATTAAATGTGGTATCATGCATATGATCCCAAGATCTAAACTCAAAAGAAGTTAGAGGACGTCGATTCTTTTGCAATGGATCAGTAAAACTTCTCTTTTGTGCATAATGTCTGTCAAGAGCAGTAGCATCCAATCTTGTCACTAGACCTTTGCGGAGAACCTCACAACCCTGCCATTGTCATGACCCTCTAACTATCGGGAAAGCACTCTAAAAGATTTAAAACTAAGTGCTTCCATATGCTACATTCATAGGCCATTGTCCCGTAACTTTATTAAAAATGTGATGTTGGACATATGGCACAGGTGTTATAGTTACAATTACCGATTAATTTCGTTAGCATGAGTTTCGATTTATCTCCCAACAAAGTCCCTTATAGTGGACTGTTTGAAATCGTGTATTGAGGATTGACCATTAAATAACTTGTGTTTCAATCAGTCAGTCACTAGTCTTAATTTACTGTCAAGTTCCTACATAACGATCCCTCATAAAAAGCTGCTGTTAAAATGCATGTCTGCTCCATGTCTGAAGCCCAAAACATTCATCTTGGTCTGTAATTAAACCATTTTAGTTATGAAGGTCCATTATCTTTGATGGGCATCTCATTAAGAGGTAGTAACTCATGGTTTATAATCTGAGCAGATTCCGATTCAAGATGGCTGCCCATCCCAGAAATGATTGTTTGAGTTCGATACTAAAATGAATTTGTAAATTGACCGAGTAATCTTAGAAGCATGAATTTAACTTGTTCTAATTGATCTCATAATATAAGCATATTATAAATTAACTGAAAAATTACCACATATTTCTGGAAAATAATTTATTGCAAAATTGTAATAACATGATGACAAGTTTCTTTATACATTGCTATTTTTATATGATATTTTTTTATTGAAAAATAGTGAAAATAATTCTAGTTGGTTTTACTGTTTAAATACAAGTTTGAGTTCCTATTAGTTTAAAAAACTATTATAGAGTATAGACATCATAATTAATGAATTTTTTATAAACGTTATAGTTACCTTTACCATGTATATTATAAAAGAACACTTTGGACATGACTAATTTCTTAGAAATATGCCAAATTGTTTATCTTCATATTTATAATCTATTTGAATTTGTTACTAGACTTTTTTCGTTAAATGATAAAAATTCCAATATTTTGATTCGAGGCGGTTGATATAGCTGAGATGGCCGATTCTAATCCCAAAAATGTCCATCCTATACCAGCACGTGTGTTGAGAATTTAAATCTTGGTTGAAACCTTTATGACCTAAATGAGGGAAACTCTTTTGTGAGTAATAGGTCTAAACTTATTTATCCGCTTTCCATCTATTTTTCTTCTCATTGAAGGTAAATCTGTACTTATTTGCTCTTATTCTTTACTGTGTTTTATGTACATGGATGCTACTATCCAAGATTTGACTGGATACCGTAACACAACAAAATTATAAAATGTAGGATATAGGGACATGGCGGTACATTTATATATATGTTTGTGTGTTTTATTTTATAAATGAAATAAAATATCAAACTATTAGAACATAAAACAAAAAATAAAAATTAATTGGTCTAAAATCCTAATAGACAACATCATAACCATAAAATGCATGTCATTTTAATACCGATAATATCCAAATCGACTTTCGATCATTATTATTATATAATGATAAAATAAGTGATTAACAAAGTCTTTGTTTAATCAAACAAAACTAATAAACTACAATCCAAACTCCAAAAAGATAACTAAAGAAACCACTCTCCCATCTACTCTCATAGTCGATGAATAACACCGCTTCCAACTTGGGTTCATCTAATGGAATATTAGCAATACCCAAAACATCGGGACCATCGAAGGAATCTAATGCATCTCCACCAAGGTCCCATTTTGATTCTCCTTCATATTGCATAGAGTGAAGGAATCTAACACAAGATGAAGGTTGAACACGCATAGGGCACACATGTGAGTCTTATAGAACAAGAAAAACCAATAACTTTAAATAACCATATCATAACAAACATACTAAAGACATGTATAAGATACATAGGACATGAATACAACGCGCACGTGACATGTATACAACGTCTCTGATATGTGGTGTGTCGATACGTGCTAGGCAAGTCTCATGTCGAATACGGGCATAGCAACTTGCCAGAAGTGTTCGTGCAACCTAGGTCACAACTGCCACAAAATAGCAAAACCTTTTGTTATGAATATAATTAGTTATTAGATATTAGTTATTAGCTTCATCCCACATCATCTATAATAGGAGAGCTGATCTATGACTATATATATTTTTATGTAAAACTCTTGATTTAATATGCTAATAAAATATTTCTTCATGATTCTTTTCGTGGTATCAGAACTTTGAAAAGAATTAAGTGGAAACCCTAATTTCCTATTTTCCAAACCCAAACCCTAGTCTTCCCTAGCCGCCGCCTCCTCTGCTTTGCCTACCCGTCTCTGCCCACCTGCTCTTCCTATTCGCCTCTGCCCACCCTAGCCACCTCCTCGGCTCTGCCCACCTGCTAGCTGGCCCGCACCAGATCTGTAGCACCACGCACCACACACCATATCACGCACCAGATCTCCAGCACCACGCATCAGATTTCTAGCATTACGCACCGGATCAACACCACACACCACACATCGGACCATGCACCACGCTACCTCCTCTAGTCACCGCATGGCAACGGCCATCTCAATGATCTATTAAATCATCTTGCTATGACTTCTTGTACTCGCTTGTGAGTTATAGACAACTTTTATTCTCTCGGGATCTACTTCCACGCCAATCATCATGGATTCTGGTGATGATAAAGTTAATTCGGGCTCTCTTTCGTCCGTTGACTTCAAGACGGATCTTCGTTTGACTACGATCTCCTTCTTCGACGCGAAGAACTACCTCTAATAGTCCAGTGCAGTTGAAAGAGCCTTGAACAGCAAGAGTCTTCATCGCCACTTGACGGATGCTCCTTTTGACCCAAAGATCCTAACTATAATACATGATTCCAGAACGACAATAAGGTAATTATTTGGTTGTCTAACTCTATGGATTCTCGCTGCTATATGTCTATTATGTCTCTAAAAACAGCTAGGGAGGTTTGGAAACAACTTCGTTCTCTGTACTCGTTTGAAGATATTTTCCACACTTTTACTACGGCCACTCTAGGAGACGGTATTCAGGATTTTGGTGCTCTCTTCAGTGGGCTTCTTGATCAGTCGAACGTATACCAGCCCATCTCCACCGACCCTGTTGTTACTCGCCAACAAAAAGAGTCTCTTGTTGGCGCATTACTCTTGGCCTGACTGCCATCCATTTTGAGGGCGTCCGCTCCCTCATTGTTTCTCAGAGTGGTTCTCCTTCATTGACGATCATTCTGTCAAGCGTTTATGCACACAGTATCGTCCCTATCTATTGAGTCTATATCGACCACACTTGTTACTCGAGACCGTGAGTGGAGGACCTACACTCAGCCTGGCGTGGTTCTACTGATTCTGTCTTTGGTGGCCATGGGGCATCACGTGGTCGCCCCCTCTGCCTGCTCGTGGCCGTGCTTCCCGTGGACACGGTCGTGGCTGAGTTGGCCTTTATTGTGCTTATTGCGGCGACACTAATCATCATGAAAGCTGGTGTTGAGAGAAGCATGTACACCATGATGATACACCTACAGCTCGCCAGACATCCACACTAGCAGTTACTGATCAACCTTCCTTTTCTACCGGCCAGGTACCGTTATCCAGTGATGAGTAAGACCAGTTACGTCGTCTCCTTTCTTATGTAGTTCCTGCAAACATTTTCATCCCATCTGGTATATCTTTATTTTCTCATTCTGATTCGCAGGTAGCCGATTCCGGCGTCTCAAATCACATGTCTCGTGATGGACCATCTGATCTTACTTCTGGTCTTCTTAAGTTTATTTTCATGGCCGATGGTAATACCACACTTGTTTTTGGCTTTGCAGATTTATCACTTCATTTTTACGTTTGAAAAATGTTTTAATTGTGACATCTTTAAAACAAAATTTTCTTTCTATTCATCAGCTTACAAATGATTTCAACTGCTCCGTAACTTTTTATTCATTTTTATGATACAGGATCTTCTGACGAAGCAACTGATTGGTGGGGGCATGAGCAGAATGGACTGTACTACGTTGATCATCTTCCCAGTACGTCTGCAGTTGTTTCTACTATCCAGTGGTACCGGAGACTTGGTCACCCTTCCTTTTCTTCTTTACGCACTATATTACCTTCTTTTAGTTTATCAGAATTTAGTTGTGAGTCTTGTATTCTTGGGAAGTATTTTCGCTCCTTTTTTCTCCAGTTAATAAGAGACATGATTTACCTTTCACTTTAGTTCACTCTGATATTTGGGGTTCTTTTAAATTTCTTTGTGTGTTTGGTTATAAATATTTTGTGATATTTATTGATGACCGTTCACGCATGACTTTGCTGTATCTTCTGCATAATAGGACTGAACTTTTGTCTACTTTTAAAACCTTTAGTGCTAAGATTACTAATCAATTTGGTTTTTCGGTTAAGATTCTTCGTTCAGATAATGTTAAGGAGTATATTGACACGGAGTTTACTGCATTTGTAAGACATGTGGAATATTTCACTAAACTTCATGTTCTTATACTCACCAAAATGAGATTGCTGAAAGAAAGAATAGACATTTATTTGAGGTAGCTCGTTCTCTTCTTTTACATATGCATGTTCCTAAACGATTGTGGAATTTTGCGTTTATCTGCCTGTTTTTATATCAATCGCATGCCTTCTCCGGTCCTAAGCAACCAGTCTCCTTTCTCTGTTTTGTTTCCGTAGGACAAGCCTTTTCCTGTTCCTCCTAAGGTGTTTGGTTGCCCATGCTATCCTTATATACTAGGTCATCATGTAGACAAGCTTGATTTTCGAGCTACTCGTATGGTGTTCGTAGGTTATTCACGATCCCAGAAAGGGTATGTTTGTTTTGACCCTGCCATATCTAAAGTTTATTCCTTGTGTGATCCGACCTTCTTAGAAGATCAAGCCTATTTTCCATCACCCGCTAAGGACCCCACTCCTATTCATGTTCCTCACCTTTGTCCGAACTTGATTCGTCTGTTCAACGCGTGCGTCCTGTTTTTAAGCATGTAGCCCCTTATCTATTGGTGTATAACCGTCGTAACAAAGTTGTCCTACCCTTCCTACCAATACTAACGATTCTTCTGTAGGTACTCCAATACAATTTACTGTTCCCACTTCTCCACCACCGCTGTCTTCAGATGAAGATCTCTCATTCTATTGCCTTACGTAAAGGTAAGTATTCATGTACTACTGCACATCCAATTTCTAACTTTGTTTACTATTGTTGAAAGTAAAAAAAACACCAAATGATGAGACTTTAAAGATAGTCTCATATTGGAAATAACAAAAGAACACATGGGTATAAAATATAAAATGGGTCGCATCTCAACAAGGCTTGAGTCTTATTTTTGGAATCCACTCATCATTAAAAGCCCATGTATAAAAGCTCATCACCCTTTCAACTCTTCTCTAATTTTAAACTCTACTCTACTTTAAAAATAACTTTAACACCTATCATAGATTGACACCATCTGTTCGTCGGTTTGTTTCTTCTTTGTCTTCCATCACTCTTCTTTCCTCAGTTCAGGAAGCACCTCAGCACCTAGGTTGGTATACAGCTATGTTAGAGGAGATTGACGTACCTTGCTCTAATCAGACTTGGAAATTGGTATCTCCGCTTTCAGATAAGAAGGTTGTTGGCTGTCGATGGGTCTTTGCTATCAAATATGATCCCGATAGGACGATTGATCGTCTCGTCTCAAAGCTCGATTAGTGGCCAAATACTTTACTCAACTGTATGGTTTGGATTATGTTGAGACTTTTTCTTCAGTTGCCAAATTGATATCGGTTCTTGTTCTTATACCCTTGGCTATTTTTAAGGTATGGCCACTTCATCAGCTTGATGTGAAGAATGCTTTTCTTAATGGTAATATTTCAGAGACTATTTAATGCAGCAGCTTCCTGGTTTTGAGCGACCGAGCAAGTCTATAGTTTGTCTTCTACATAAATCGTTATACGGATTGAAGCAGTCATCGCGTGCCTGATTTGAAAAGTTTAGTACAGTTCTACGATGAATTGGCTTCAAACGCAGTCGTGCCGACACATCTCTTTACACATAATCGTCCTCGGTGTAGGGTAATTGTGTTGGTGTATGTTGATATTATCATTACTGGAGATGATTCAGCTGGTATCTCCAAAGTGAAAGAATATTTTGCTTCACACTTCCATACCAAGGATCTTGGGCCACTTAAATGTTTCCTTAGAATTGATGTGTCACGGAAATCTGGTAGATTACAGCTCTCTCAGTGCAAATATGCACTTGATCTTCTATTTGAGACAGGATTTCTGGGATGTAGACCAACAAACACTTTTATGGATTTCTCGGTCAAGCTATCTCGATTGAGCTTGCTTGGATCCTCCACTGCCTGAACCAGGACTACATTGACGTTTAGTTAGGAAGTTTATTTCTCTCACTGTCACTCATCCTAACATTGCATTTTCCATTAGCACAGTGTGTCAGTATATGCGGAATTTTTTGACCTCTCATCTTAAGACGGTTGAGAATATTCTCAGATACATCAAAACTTCTCCAGGATAGGGTCTTCTTTACCAACCATCATTTGCGTTGTCGTTCACAGCCTTTGCAGATGTTGACTTTGCTGGATTCATTGACAATCATCGTTCCACTAGTCACTGTCGTGTCTTCTTAAGTGGAATCTTAGTTACGTGGAGAAATAAGAAGCAAAATGCAGTGCCTTGTTTTTCTGCAGAAGCCGAGTATTAGATCTATGGCGCATACAGTTCAGTTGGTATGACTTACCTCCCTTCTGACGGATGTTGGGGTTCCTTCTTCACTTCCGACTACACTCTTCTGTGATAACAAGGCTCCATATTGCTGAGAATCCAATTTTTCATGAGCGGACCAAGCATATCGAAATAGATTGCCACTTCATTCGTGGTAAGGTGACAGATAAGGTTGTTGCACTCCAACTGTTTTCTCTTCGACTTAATTAGCAGATATCCTTACCAAAGCTCTTTTTCGATCGGTTTTCGCTCGTCTTCTGTCCAAGTTTGGCATGAATGATATCTACGTTCCAGCTTACGGGGTGTTATGAATATAATTAGTTATTAGATATTAGTTATTAACTTTAGTCCCACATTCACTATAATAGGTATATATTTGTATGTAGAACTCTTGATTTAATATGCCAATAAAATATTTCTTGATTCTTTTGACCTTCCATAGATTCTATATGAATTGTTGCATCGAACATGATGTCATCCAATCTTTCAGGCAGCTTCTCGGGCCACCCGGGTGTGCATGGATGGAGTGTGTTCATATCGGATAGAGGTGCTGAATTAGGCAATATGAACCAGTTTGAGGGAAGACTAGCAATTTAATTTTATATTTCAATAAATCAACTATAAATTTCAAAAATCACAATGCAGTTGGTGGATCGTCTACAATCTACATATTATGTAGCATATGACCAACCATGACAAACAACAACTGAGCCTTATATGACCAACCATGAGGTGATTCAAATATTCTTGCACTGTATGCTGTATTCAAAATCCTCAATCGTTATCGGGGAAGCATTCGTGTGCATGCCTGAATCAAAGATTCAATATGACTGATGTTTGGGAAGCACGAGTCTTGTGTCAAGCCTTTCTTTCTAATTCATTTGTGCATTTGTATTTTGGTGCTGGTTCATTCATCAAGAGTGAGCTGCCATTGTTCATTCAGATATTCTTTACAATTCAGATTATTTAGTAAATATAAGTGGGCATTGTTTGTTATCTTCAGGGTTTTTTGGAGAAGTTTTCCGGGGAATATGGAATGGTACAGATGTCGCCATTAAAGTTTTTCTTGAACAAGATTTAACAACTGAGAACATGGAAGATTTCTGCAATGAAATATCCATATTGAGGTTTCCTCTTTTGTCATTATAAATTTTATTTTGGCATTTCTTTATTCATATTTATCCTCTGATATGTGGTTTTTACTTTTCAGCCACCTTCGGCATCCAAATGGTATTCACTTTTATCCTACTTTACCCAAGTTCATATGTCTGCACCCAAGTATTGCTTATCTTAATTTGTGACGTGTTCTAAAATTCTCTCTTATCTTAATTTGTGACGTGTTCATAGAACTCTCTCTCTCTCTCTCTCTCTCACACACACACACACACACACATCTGAACTTGATTTAAAATTTGCACGCTTATTGTCTATAAAGTCTTACTGTTTTGGTGCTGATTTTGCAGTAATTTTATTCCTAGGCGCATGCATGAGACCTCCCCACTTGTCAATGGTTACTGAGTACATGGAGATGGGCTCATTATATTATCTGATACATATGAGTGGGCAGAAAAAGAAGCTCAGTTGGCGTAGAAGATTGAAAATGCTACGTGATATCTGCAGGTGAGTTCAAATCTCATCGAATGTCGGTATCACATCTTTTTTCAATCTGTATGACTTGTGAACTTTATGTACCTTATATTTTGACTTGCTTTTTCCTCTAATAATTATTTGTGTTTCCATTGGTGTAATTTCAACACTAGTAGAGTCACTATTTGGTAAAGTTTATTTTGTTACTATTGGTTGGGTAAGTGTAACAGCATCTTAAACAAAATTTGATTGTATCTATTTGCTTTCATTTTTGTTAGTCTAGTTTTTCTTCTGAAAACTTTCTTGGGGCAAGTGTAACAGCATCATTCATTCAGTCATTTCTTATTCGTGCTGTATTCTTGTGCAAATCAATTGTTTTTCCTAAGTTCACTATAGAGGCTTCCGAGTATCTGTAGGCAATCACAACTATCAAATATAAACTTGCAGGTGCAGAACCCTTATATTTGCATGTTCTATCCATCAGGAAAGATAAAGTGCACAAGCAATTTCTATTGAATTCCTTCTTTTATTAACTTCATGGAAGTTGCCTGGGGTTATATCCATTGGTCCAAGCTGTTTTAATTGCAGCCTTTCCCACGATTAGCCTAAAGTTATTTATAGACAAAATAGTCGACAGAACCTTTTCATTACATTTCTACTTAAAAACAATACTGTTATATTTGGTGAAAATTTTGTCTATTTTAACTGCGTATAATGTGCCATCTTGATAAACTCTCACATTGAAGGATATAGAATCAAAATCACATATATAATATGTCTTCTTAAATCAACAATCTGCCAGTGTTTTTTGGCTTCATAAACCTAACTATACAAATCCCTTCTCTTATAGCTCTTTAGTGTCCGCCTGTCCGGTATAAATTGGATTTATATTAATGAAAATCTTAACTTTTCTCTGCCATCCAGGGGCTTGATGTGCATTCATCGGATGAAAATTGTCCATCGTGATCTGAAGAGTGCGAATTGCCTTGTAAATAAACACTGGAGTGTGAAGATATGTGATTTTGGGCTTGCACGAGTTATGACAGATTCTCCCATGAGCGATAACTCATCAGCAGGCACTCCTGAATGGATGGCTCCAGAATTAATTCGCAATGAGCCCTTCAGCGAGAAATGCGATATTTTCAGTCTTGGTGTCATAATGTGGGAGCTTTGCACACTAAATAGGCCTTGGAAAGGCATACCATCAGTCCAAGTAAGCCATGTTTTTATTTCTGGTTGTATCTAGAAAGTTTTATGTTTGCTCGTTATACATTGTTGGGCCACAACCCAATAGCTTAAGATTTTATGTATAGTGGTTTATACGCATGGTATGAAAGCATGGGTATCAAGATTTCATGGGTTCAAAATTTCATGTGAATTTCAAAAATATATTTATACCTTTATTTGTATACGTAACAAGCGAGGGTTTTTGTTGGAGGCTTACCAAGTGGCAGAATAATCCATGTGTGGGGGATCTAGTATTATGTTAGCTTGATATAAGTTGTTAGCCCACAACTCGATAACTCTACCTTGCGGGTAAAGTGGTTCCCTAGGAAGCATGGACACTTCTATTTGCTTGTTGTGTCCGTCGCTGACACTCCGACACATATTGGACACTCCGCCGAACACACTTGGACCGTGTTCGTCCATATTGGACGTGCCTGACACTTCTAGGTAGTGTAGGGGGTTAAATCTCTTTCATGATGGACTACAAAAAAGAGTAAATGTCCTCTTCTAGACAGTGTAAAGTATCATGCCCTGCTTTCCAGAGTGCGCTAAGATCGGCACGTGACAGAGCCAACCATGCTACCTGTGGTTAGGAAATATCCCTCCACAGTTACATTACGGCTGTCTATATCAAGAACAGTAAAATAAAAATAAACTATCTAGTACATGTCCATATGCCAAAATTAATAAGTCAAGAAATAATATGCGGAAGCAATAAATCCAATAAACAATAACATCTGAAAAGTACGTCCCAAATACAGGCTCACATCAGGAAATGAAAGTACGGAAATAAAACTAAACTAAACTAGATACTAACAGGATCCTCACTGCTCGGCCTGACGGCGGAAATACTCCTGGTCAGCCTGCGAAAGAGACAGAGGATCTGGGCCATGCAAAACCCAGACGTCGGTGCGTCATAATATCAAACAATAAAAATATAATCAGGAGGTAACAAGATATGCGGGCATGAGTATGAACAATAATAAGTATATAACAGTAACACGAATATAGAACAGTGAACTGTATGTGCATGCGGTGAGTAATCTATGCTACTGGGTTAATTACTCTCAAGTTTTTGAAATCAATTTAATGAATCGTCGATATAACTCAATAGTATCCCGTGCATGCCCGGGACCACGGTCCAGATTCTCGGGCTGAAACCGAGACGTGCCGCTAAGCATAAAACAGGAAACATGTACAGATGAATGATGTCAGCAGCAGCATCCCGGGACTGGCCTAGCCCCCAAAACTGATCAGTATAAGCGTCGAACTGTTGAGTTACAAGTCAGGTTTCATCATCGATTTCCCCTTACCCCCAAGTTATGTATTCAAGTCAAGTATTGATAAATCTGGAACCAATGCCAACACTGGATCAAGTAGGTACATGTTTTGTCTGAATAGACAATATGATATGTCCGTCGGGACAACAAGTCAGGATTGTCAGCATTAGTAACATGATCAGGTATCAAGTCAAGCAGTGATGTATCAGGTCATGTCAGGTGGTGAACAATGCATTCAATGGATGCCCAACAGTAAAATGCAACTAGTATCGAAACACGGTAAAACACGGATGCACAAGTGTTTATCAGGGATCACATTTACAACTACATGACTAAGTATGATGCACATTATCAAGCATGGGGTGCTAACATAATGGTAATATGATATAATATGACATCACATGCAACTAGATATATAATTAATAATACGGATACAAACGGATATCGGAGAAACGGTAAAACTGTAACATGGATGTGAAATGCAATGAACATGTAATAATTCTATACCTATGGATGTAAAATACGTTGCATAACCTGTAACGAGATAAAATTGCATGCGACTAGATATGTAAATAACGGTATGGATACGTACGGGTATCGAAAAACTGTAAAACTGTAACATAGGATGCACAATGCAGTAAACATGTGATATTTTTATTCATATGGATGCAAATATAATAATATAGTATGTAGCAAGATAAACTTGCCTGATCGGATCTCAATAAGGGGTGCGTACGCAGCGTCCGACGTCGGGTAAACGTCGCAATGTACACGCGCACGTACGGAACAGGACCAGGACCAGGCAAAGCAAGAACAGGACCAGGCAAAGCAAGAACAAGACCACACTGGCTGGGGACGTCCACTGGGTCGGCCTGATCGTTAGCGACGGTACGACTCCGGCGATGACCGGAAAACAAGAAACAAGAAGAAAAGAGAAGAAAGAAGAAGAAAAAAGAAGAAAAGGATGAAGAAGGGGCTGGTGCTCCGGGGTTGGCTCGAGGGTTCTGTGACAGAGGCTAGATGAGGTGATGGGGTCGGGGTTTTCGGCGAGGTTTCACGGCGACGAGGTCGGTGAGGTGTTGATGGGTCGGTTCTTGACGTCGGGGGTGAGCTCGGGTGTGCAGTGAAAGCCTCGGGTTTGAGAGAGGTGAGAGTAGGAAGAAGGTGGAGACGAGGGGTGGTCGACGACGGCGAGCGGGTTCGTCAGGTGCTAGGTTTGGGTTTTTTTTGGGTGCTGCAGGGTTGTTGGGTTCTTAGGCGTTGAGGGTTCTCGGATGTAGGGATCTCGTCGTGGGGTAGAGGAGGAGAGAGGGAGGTGATCGAAGTCGGGGTTCGGCGGTGGTGGCGACGGCGACGAGACGCACAAGGGCCGCGGGCTAGTTTCGTGAGGCGGGGAAAATAAAAGATAAGGATGTTGATGAGAGAGAAAGGACGTGAGGAGGAGTAAAATATATAGGGAAGAGAGATAAGATAGGTTATAGTTAGGATTATGAAATATAAAATATTTAAAATATATATATATATATATTTGGTTAAAATCGTACCTATGTAAACTGTATACATATAAGAATATAATATTGATTTTATTTGAGATTTTGGATAATGCATAATAGTCCAAAACACGCCCGGATCGGGTCTAAAATTACGGTTTGAAAATATGGATAATATACGTGTTAACCAAAACCAAAATAGGATATTCGGGTAACGAAAATGCATACCCCCAAGAACGGATACACGTAGCGTGCACGCAGCTATCCAAACGAGTCTGTTTCACTAAACGGAACGAGAACAAGATGTACGGATGCTACCACAGGGTCAGGGGTATGATGCAGGCCATGCTAGATATTTTTAAAATAGTTTATTTGACTTGTTATATTGAAAAAATGCAGATGTCATATATAATGCAGTTATATAATATGAAAGTACACGAATTCTCATAACTAGTCGGGATAAAATATAAACAGGAATCAAGACGAGTTTCCAGCAAGCGGGTCGGGTCGAATGCAAACACAGATATCAATTACACTATTCACACCCAAACAACAATAAATCAAGAAATAGCCATAAATAAAGAAATATCCAAAGAACTGGTATAAATGAACTAGGGTGTTACAAAGTATTAAATATATTTTCATGACGGACTACAACTAGATAAAGTAAATGGCCATATTGATGCGAATGACAATGTTGGGTATATGAAAGCCATCTCATATTAAAAAGGGTTAATATTTTGTTTGTTTACACTTCTTATGGATTGTATTCTACGGCATTTTACTTTTAGTTTTATATATGTACTTGTTTGTGCTAAGAAAAACTTACAGAGTTGGATAAACTTATAACCTTTGTTTCATTTTATTATGCTTTTAAGGTCGTATTAATACATATTTTTTAGTTTATTATATTTTGTTTAATATATATAATTAAATATGTAAATAAATAATATAGCCGTGTCATGTGTCCTTTTTACAAACTTATCGTGACCCGTGCCAGTTCGAGTCCGTGTCCATGTCTGTGCTTCATAGGTGGTTCCTGTTAATTACATTGTTGTAAAACAAGGTTCAAAAGGCCGATTAGGTGCTTAAAAGTTCTCGGCTTGGAACGTTTTCGAATTATTTTAAACCAGCAAATGGCCGCATGATTGACTCTATGCAAGTATACGAGCGAATGATCTTCTAGCTAGCCGTGTATACGATGTTATAACCTATCCGATATCCAAACCTGATACCCAATATCCACTTATCAAGTTATGAAAGGCCCAATTCCTCTTCTTCTTAGGTTGTTCCTTGCCTTGAAAAAGAGAACAGTCCAAGCCTAAAGTCGGTTACTCATGCCTAGTCCTCCTCCTCCTTTTTGAACATCGATGTATTTTTATCAATCTTTTATGATTTTACTCCGAGCATCTATATATACGTAATAAAAATCTAATCCTGCATATATCTGCTTAATTCAATTTTGCAGCACATATTCTGTTTATGTGTTGTGCGCTGGCCAACCATATAGAGAATAAATACATGTTTTACAAACATTGGACGATAGTAAGATCCTTTAATTGAAAAGAAAAACGAATTTCCTGTTTTTGGTAGGTGGTATTTGCAGTGGGCAACGAAGGAACACGGCTGGAGATCCCCGAAGGTCCTCTTGGAAAATTGATCGCAGGTATTCCTTACAACCAAATTGTCTTCTTTTAACAAATTCTTTGCCCGGCGATTCTGTCGAAATCTAAATATACATTGCTTTAGATTGTTGGGCAGAACCTAATGAACGGCCAAGTTGCCAAGAGATCCTCACTCGCTTGCTCGACTGTGAGTACACCCTCTCCTGATTTCATTTCCAATTTGTGCGCGTACAGAAAGTTGTAGAGACATTAATTAGTTTTTGACCAGCTTGAGTTGTAAATTATTGTCTGCTTTCGAGATATTGACAGGGTTTTTTCCAGGCAGTCTTCAATTCCGCGGCCATCAAAAGTTTATATTTTTCAATAATACAGTACATAAGTAGATAAAACACGGGGTATTTTTGGTGTGGTTTCAGTTGATAATAATAGGGGGTAATTTGATCTTGATCTTTCATCAGCAATATATATGCAGAATGCGGTCCCCCCCCCCCCCCAACCCAGTTTGCAGAAAGGGAAAAAGGAAAGAGCATGATATTTGATCAGATATAATTTCTTTATTATTTTGGGTTAATAGCACAAAACACCCCTATACAATATTTATCCTATGCGGCACTTAATACCCCTTCAACTAATTTATTTTCACAAACATCTCTTGTGCTCATTGATCGAAACCTGAAACATGCTCAAGCGTATGCAAATTCAATTCTAATCAAGTAAAATGAGTGTCAGATTTTGCTTTAGGATTTGTTTTTGTTGTTTTGAGTTGAATTTGAGCTTTTCCGAGGGTTTCGATCGATGAGAAGGTAGGGTATTTGTGCAATTAAATTGCTTGAAGGGGTATAAGTGTCCTACATGGTAAAGTACATGGGTGTTTTGTGCAATTAACCTTGTTTTATATATATATATATTATGGATCTTACGTTCAACAGTACCAGTCATTGAGACCTGGTTCAGTGGTTAGGGTTCAAGATCAGATTTGCAAAATTTTTATAGTTACAAATTTGAGAGAGTTGAGAGTCGACCGATGAAGAAATTTACCTAAGTTCATCCTAAGATCTTTATAAATAGAATTACTTCCAAAAAAAAAAAAAAGTCAAGTGTAAAAGGGGAGCGTGTCCCATTCCACTTAAAGCCCAAGTGGGGATCTTCACACGGCTATACCCTCTTGCGTCCGCAGCTAGCCAGATGGCTTTCAGAAAAATAACATCCATTCCCACTCTAAGAGGCCCCCATGAGTTTCAACATCCTTCTCTCTTTTACGTCGGGATCGACTTTTTGAATTTAGGTTGGTATTCCCTTTATGATTTTGTACCAGGGATCAATAGCAAAAGTCAATCCGCAGGCTTTCCACCAATTCTCTCTTCTAAATTCCTAATTGAAAAGAGAGTTGAATTTAGTCACTCCTTAAAATGATTACAGAGAGCAGCACCGAATCTTGTTCGGGGATATCGAAAGGACTGACTGTTGTTGTGGCTATTCATCCCTCTCTCTATCTCACTCTCTCTCTCAAAGCAACACGCTTTCTATCAACTTTTCTGATTGCATAACCACATGCATTGCACAATATGCGGCAAAAATTTGAAGTTATTATTATTTTTATTTTTTTGCCTCTTCTAAACTGGATGAATGTTCGGAGGCATGCATGCTTGATGTGTTTTATATACTTTGACTCGAAATGCATCTACTTTATACATCTGAAGTAACCTAGTGATTTGGTAAAATGTAGTATTAATTATGACCAAAAGACATGCAGATTAATATTGAATGAGGGGTCCAAAGTGATTTAGAGTGCCATCGGACCAACGCCTATAAATAGAGATCCGACTAGGTACAGGATAGGTTTGTCGATCTTGAAAGTGTTTGTTAGCACCATCACTGGGTTTTACTAGCATCAAACATGCCATTTAAAAATTTTTGGGATGCTAATAAACACTAAACAAGAATAAAAAATTAGATGATTAGGGTTTAACTATGATATCATAAACTATACTAAGAGATGGATGTCTACAACTTTTGTAGACCGCGTCCTCTCTAGTCCCTACGACTCCATTAGGCTCCACTTGAAAAATGAACAAGTTTCCTTCGATGATCTTCGTGCCGAAGATGATCCACCAGAAATTCCAATAATCCAAGCTATCTTTTCACTAAACTCTTTAGTGAAGAAAATACACTACACCAAAACGCTAATATAGTGTAAGATGGTGAAGTAGGGGTTTTATTTGCTCACTAGTGTTCTCACAAGTTCAAGGGTTCACAACTCATGTGAGAGATTGAGATTGGAGATGGAGATGAAGAAGATGGAGAGAGCTAGAGAGCAAGGAGCTCAAGTGAGGAAAATAACTCAAGTGAAGAATGAAGTGTAGAATGGCTCTTCTTTAGCTCACCCATTATTGAAGCATACAATTTTTAACAATTAAAAATTGTAGCCATACTTCAATAGTGCAAGGAAATGAATATAAAAAAGAATAAGCCATGTTTTGCTCCATACCACAAAAAGTCTCCATTTTCCACCTCTCATTTTCTATTTTACAAAAATAGAAAAACCATGCCATGCTTTACACACACACACACACATTAATATATATATAAAGATAAGCAAATAATTAGTGAGCTATAATATTAGTTAATGTATAATTATATCAAATATAAATACACATCAATTTATTAAATCAACACTTGATTTAATAATCCGGTTATATCACATATAACCGACTAATATCATTTATCTGTATATCACATTATCAAATTAACACTTGATTCAATAATCCGGTTATATCACATATAACCTATCCGATAACAAATAACCGCAAAATTAGAATACGGTATCACATACTCGTATTAATCTGGCCCCCGCACATATCAGCATATGTGTCTTACTTCGTTTCGCTTGAATTAGGAAACTTCTGTGTGGGACTCTAAACACTCGTCAATACGCCAGCAGTAGGTAATGATCACATCAGTTACCCACAAGCCATCAACGGTACTAGCTGGACGTAACGACTACCCAGATATTGAGCGATTAGAAGATCAACAAGTAAACTTGTCTAAACTCCCATGAAGCCTATAAGTAACACTTACCGTACAGTCCGGTTTCTTCGTCTGATATGTCGCATATCGAGTCTGGAGGTGGAATCGTCAGACCCTAATAACTTGATAAGTCATGCCGATGTGTGGCCTATAACGGTACGAGAAACTACTGATAACACTTACCAGTAAATCCCATCAACAACCCTGGCAATGGACTTTCTGTTATAGCCAATCGAGTATAGCGCAACATCAACTCTCTATACTAAGAGAGACGAAACCCTTTATATCGCTCATTGCCTCCATGTGACTCGGGACTGCATCCAAAATCTATCTATTTGCACGACTCTTTTGAGCCATGGTAGGGAGGAAATCAAAGCACAGTGGGAACAACACAAGACACTATGACGATCTCGGGTCTACAGACTAACCTGTACCAGTATCACCAGAGAACTGCTATCTGACGATAGGTATAGTACCATCTAGAAGTTCTCGGCGAGTCCTGTTCGGTGTATCCATTCTCTAATGAGCACATGTGTACAATCTTTGATGTCAAACACCAATGGATATGGGATCAACCATCACCCCCTACAGGGTCAAAAAACGTACACACCAGCCTACTCTGAAATATCGATGCCCTGTTTCGATACTCTCTCGACTAGGAACTGTTAAAAGATGTGCTTGTAGACTACACAAGTCCCAGTAGTATGATCTGCATCATAGTCCTAGTAGTCAAGCTAACATCTTAAGGGCTTTATGAACATGTATCAGAGAGAGACAATATAATAATACAAGTGTACATGTTAAGATAAAGAGCAACCAGATAGTATATTATCATGTCGAGCAAGAAAATCCTCTATATGTATATCCAAGCATCCACTATAATATACATCAATGTACAATAATGGACTTTAGGACATACATATCCCTAACAGACCTTTGCCGTTTCAGCCTCTCTCTCAAAATTTCTTAGTTTGCTTGCATGTTGGTAAATTATATTTTTTGGTTGGGAAATTAAGCTCGATGCCACTCTAAACTCCCTTGATATTTTCATTTGTTGCTGCTGCATTCCAATCTCTGATATTGTAAAGTCTCTATCTCGTTCAAGATCATGTCATGTTTGGTATGATCGATGCCTACTCTGTAAATTACCCCTTTTTTTCTTTACTAAATCATAGTTTGATGGATGAGTTGGGATATATAATGAATAATACGGATTTTGATATATAAAACAAACAAGCCCATGTTAGGGTGGACCACCAATAGATTGGAGTTCATGATGTTAATTTTCGACTTCTTTGTCAAAATCTTTTCCTGATTTATACTTTAACATCAACACTTGAGTCCTATTGGTCTACTTACCTAGCTTTCTCGGGACTTCTGTGGTTGAGCTTATGGAAATTTCTCCGAGCTTTGTTGATGTTGAGACCGTAGGGCGAGTCAAGACCATGGACTGAGGGCTTGGTTTATAGAATAGCCCAGATTTATAATTTATAATTCGTAACTTGAGTTTCACAAGATGACAAATCTCAATGCCAACATGCAATTCACATTGCACATGGTCGGTGACAAAAAAAGTTGGAACAGGTCCGCATCCATATGACTATTTGCCAGTTCTAGCTCAATGTCCAATCCTTTGATAATTTAATTTAAATTAAGACTCGAATGGTACAATTTTGAGTTGGAGTAATAACAAGTCCAAGTTGGCCTAGTGCATCATCTCTCGGGACTGCAAACTCCGAAAATTGGATCTCTCAATTCTCTTTATTCGACTCAATGTGGATGCCTCACCGGACACCTCTTATTTATTTTGAATATCTTAACATCATAAACAAAAGATCTGAAAAGAAGGAAATGGAATTACGCTTTCCGAAATCATTATTTCGCGGAGTTTTGAGATTGCATTCCAAGAGGTGTGACTGAGTCACATTTAACAACCAAATTAGAGTTTGTCAAATTGGAGTTTCAAAATAGCCTCCTAAACTTTACAGAATCTCACTTTTACCCGCAAGCATGCATGCAAACCACAACTCCATTTTAATTTAAATGAAATTATTGTTTAGGAAACAAGACCTTAAAGAATTTTAGCTAAGTTAATAAAGATTTGTAAAGAACCTTAATTAAGATAATAATAAAGATTGGTAAATAATTTTAAGGGCTTATTTACTGAAAACTCCCAATAGATTTAGGTTATTTTAACAAAACTTTCATTACTTTTGAACCATCAAGAAACTGCAATGACTTAACTGTCAACGTTAGTCAACGTTACTGTTTATGTCAAATGCCAATTTTACCCTTTTTATAATATAATATAATTAATTATAAATTACATTTTAAATAATTTTAATAATTATTAAATATTAATTAAATAGTTAATACATTTTTAGGGAGGTCAGGTGATGGAGGTTGTGATCTCCTTCAGATGTTATCTTCCGTCGATCCTGTGATGGCTGTCTTTAAGGGTTGAGATTTGGTTTGGGAATTGTTTTGCGTGTGGATCTCAATAGGTTGGTGTTGACGCCGAGCTATCTGCAAAGAAAGTCCCGGAGTGGGTGACCACCGTAGGACCTTCCGACAATCAAGTTAGTGCCGAGGAATAGGTGCAAAGTTGTAGGGTTCCTAGGCACACTAAAGAGGTCTCACAAGGCATCAACCATGCCAATTTCAAAATTTATGGGTGCCGAGAAAACCTAATACGGATCGTCGACTAGAATTCTAGGCGAAACATTAAACAAGTTAACGATTTAACTAAAGGAGAGAGGCTACAACCTTTGTAGATCCGTTTCTCCACTTCCTTAGCTCCACGTATGCGTCCTCTCGCTGTCCATCTCGAATCCCGAACTCAATCGTCGGCTTCATCGGAGAAATGGGCGAGCTAGGTCGTCGGCTTCGTGCCGAAGATGATCTACGTCGAGGCATCACAAGTTCAAGCTCGAACTTCACCAAGTTGTGAAACTTGTGAAGAAAACACCCAAAACCACTTGGCAAGAGGTAGAGGATGAAGAAATAGGAGGTGGGTTCACTTTAGAATTGGATTTCTCACTCTTTAGCTCAAGGTGCCATTAAAGGTGTCAAGCTTTTTCTTTGAAGAAGAAGAAGAAGATGAAGATAGAATATCATAAGTATTGTGTAAAATGAATAATAAAATGAATACTTATCATCTTCTAACCATGGTCAAGTGTAGAGAGTTAACCATAGTTTAGTTGAGTGGTTAGGGTTTGGAGAAGAAGACAAAGTGGTCACTTGGTCAAAGCTTCATGAAGCTTCAACAAGCTTCATGATAAAAGAAACCATTTTGTTTTCTTAAATCTTTTTCTCAAAAAGGAAAAGATAAATAATTAAGTGAATATAAGAAACCCTAACCATTCACTAAACATGGTTTAAGTCTTTACACAAATCCAAGTGAGAACGTATCATCAAACATGATACAATCAAGTGCCCACAAAATATATCACATATACAATGTGCTAAACAAGTGAGAAAATCCCTTTAAAATGAACCAATACTAGTTAATGCAAAGTAATATATCAAATATATAATTATACATCAAATCATTAAATCAACACTTGATTCAATGATCCGGTCATGTCGCACATAACCGACTACTATACAATGCATCGACTTATCGAATCAATCTTTGATTCGATAACTAGGTTATATCGCATATAACCAATCGAAACATTCATCGCGAGAATAGATTACGGTATCACATACACGCATTATTCTCGGTCCTGCACATATCTCATATGCGCTCCTATTTCATTTCGCTTGAGCCAGGAAACCTCTGTGTAGGACTCTAAAGACTCGTCAATACGCCGGTAGCAGATGATGATCATATCAAGCACCCACAAGCCGCAAGCGGTCTGCTAAACGTAACGGCCATCCGGGTATTGAGCGATCAGAAGATCGACGAGCTAGCCCGCTCACACTCCTGTGAATCCAACCAGTAACACTTACCATACAGTCCGGTCTGTTCGTCTGATATGTCGCATATCAAGTCTAGGGGTGGTAAACGTCAGACCCCAATAACCGATAAGTCGTGCCGATGTGAGGCTCATAACGGGTCGAGAAACTACTGGTAACACTTACCAGCAAATCTCTGATCAGCCCTGGCCAGGGACTTCCCTGTTACGGCCAATCGAGCACAGCGCAACATCAACCCCCAATACCGGGAGAGACGAAACCCCTCCTATCGCTCATTGCCTCCATGTGACTCGGGACTGTGCCCAAAGACCACCGTTTTGCACGCCCTCATGGACGTGGTAAGGTGGAGATCAAAGCACAGTGGGAATCACACAAGACTCTATGACGATCTCGGGTCTACAGACTAACCTGCACAAGTGTCACCTGAGAACTGCCATCTGACGTGAGGTATAATACCATCTGGGAGTTCTCAGCGAGTCCGTCCAGTGTACCCAGTCTCCACTGAGCACCCGTATATCATCTCTGATGTCAAACACCAATGGATATGGGATCATCCATCGCCCATCTCATGGGTCGAGAAGCGTATACGCTAGTCTACTCTGGTATATCGATGCCCCGTCTTGATACACCAACGACTAGGGACCTTGAAGGATGTACCTATGGACTACCATGTCCCCACTAGTATGATCTGCATCATAGTCCAGGTAGTCAAGTATACATCCTAAGGGCTTTACCAACATGTAACTATAAAACAGTTTAAAGAGACAAGTGTACATGTTAAGATAAAGAGCAACCAGATAGCATACTATCATATCGAGCAAGAAAGTCATCTCTATATATGTCCAAGCATCCAATATAATATACATCATCTATACAATACTGGCCTCTAGGGCATACATACAACTAACAATCTCCCACTTGCACTAGGGCCAGCTGCTGTAGTATTGCATACCGAGCATCCCGAAGAGTCTCTCAAACTGTATCTGGGGAATGGCCTTCGTGAGTGGATCCGCCGTGTTGTTCTTCGTGTCAACCCTCCTGATCTCGATCTCCCGGCGATCAACTATCTCCCGGATCAGGTGATACCGCCTCAGAATATGTCTGGATCGCTGATGGGACCTGGGTTCCTTGGCCAAAGCCACCGCTCCATTGTTATCGCAATACAAAGGTATTGGATGCTCAATGGATGGAACCACTCCAAGTTCAGTAATGAACTTCTTGATCCAGACAGCCTCTTTGGCAGTATCGTTGGCAGCGATGTATTCAGCCTCCATCGTCGAGTCTGCCACGGTTTCTTGCTTGGAACTCTTCCAGCTAACCGCCCCTCCGTAAAGGGTAAAGACAAATCCCGACTGCGACTTAGAGTCGTCCTTATCACTCTGGAAGCTCGAATCGGTAAAGGACTCCACTTGGAGTTCTCCGTTACCATACACCAAGAACATCTCTTTAGTCCTTCGTAAGTACTTGAGAATGCTCTTCACAGCTGTCCAGTGACTCTCTCCAGGATCAGCTTGATACCTGCTCACTACACTTAGTGAGTATGCTACATCGGGTCTGGTACATAGCATCGCATACATGATAGAGCCTACAGCCGAAGCATAGGGTATCCCTTGCATGCGAGCTCTCTCCAAATCAGTCTTGGGAGACATCTCTTTGGAGAGAGTGACTCCAGAGATCGTGGGTAAGTTCCCACGCTTGGATTCTTCCATACTAAACCTCTTTAGTATGGTGTCAATGTACCTGGATTGGGACAATCCCAAAATCCGTTTGGATCTATCTCTATAGATCCTAATTCCCAATATGCAGGAGGCATCACCAAGATCTTTCATTGAGAATCTTTGTGATAAGAAGAGCTTAACCGATTGCAGTATAGGAATATCATTTCCTATCAAGAGTATGTCGTCCACGTACAATACGAGGAAAACAACCTTACTCTCTGCCACCTTCTTGTAGATACAAGGTTCATCTGGGTTTTTGACGAAATCAAACTCTTTGATAACGACGTCAAAGCAGACGTTCCAACTCCGCGATGCTTGCTTTAATCCATAAATGGATTTAAGCAGCTTGCACACCTTCCCGCAGCTCCCACTGTCTACGAAGCCCTCTGGCTGAGTCATGTACACGCACTCTTCTAAATCACCATTTAGAAAGGCGGTCTTAACATCCATTTGCCAGATTTCGTAATCATGATATGCAGCGATGGCAAGCATGATCCGGATGGATTTAAGCATAGCCACTGGAGAAAAGGTTTCGTCATAGTCCACACCTGGTCTTTGACGAAAACCCTTTGCAACAAGTCTAGCTTTGAAAGTCTCCACTTTCCCATCTACACCAAGTTTTTTCTTGAAGATCCACTTGCTCCCGATGGGTTTTACCCCTTCAGGAGCAACTTCCAAAGTCCATACTTTGTTGGTGTACATGGATTCCATCTCGGACCGCATAGCATCCAGCCATTTCACTGAGTCCCTACTCGTGATGGCCTGCTCGAAGCTAGTTGGGTCATCATCCTCCATGATGCAATCCTCGCTCCCACCATCCATGAGAAAACCGTAGTATCTCTCAGGTGGGCGAGGAACCCTACTAGATCGGCGGAGAGGCTGAGGTTCATTGGGAACTACTGAATCCTCTGGTTCAACCAAATCTTCTGTTGTAGTCTGTATTGCTGGAACCTCTTCCAGTTCTACCTCCTTGCCACTAATCTCTTTTTCAAGAAATTCCTTTTCTAAAAAGGTGGCATGTCGAGAAACAAACACCTTTTGTTCCTCGGTGTGGTAGAAGATATACCCGCGCGAATGTTTGGGATATCCAATAAACTTACACAGAATGGACCTTGCCGCGAGTTTGTCAGGATTTTGCGTTTTTACATATGCCGGACAACCCCATATCTTAACATAATTAAGACATGGTCTCTTTCCTTTCCATATCTCATATGGAGTGGTTGGCACGGTTTTGGTGGGAACCATATTCAATAGATCTGCAGCTGTTTCCAGTGCATATCCCCAGAAGGAAATAGGTAACTCAGCTGTGCTCATCATAGAGCGCACCATATCCAATAGGGTGCGGTTCCTCCGTTCTGATACACCGTTGTGCTGTGGTGTATATGGAGGAGTCAGCTGAGAGAGAATCCCATTCTCTTTTAGGAAGTCCAGGAATTCATTGCTTAAGTATTCTCCTCCTCGATCATATCGAAGGATTTTAATACTTTTTCCGGTTTGGTTCTCGACTTCATGTTTATATTCTCTAAATTTCTCAAAAGCTTCTGATTTGTATTTCATCAGGAACACATATCCGAATCTAGAGAGATCGTCAGTGAATGTAATGAAGTACGAAGAACCATCCCTGGCATGTGTAGACATGGGACCGCATACATCACTATGTATCAGTCCCAAGAGTTCGGTAACTCTTTCTCCGTGTCCCGTAAACGGAGTTTTGGTCATCTTACCTTTGAGACATGATTGGCAAGTGTCATAAGATGAAAATTCAAACGGATTTAAATATCCATCCTTATGCAACTTAGCTAATCGTGTCGCATTGATGTGACCCAGTCTACAATGCCACAAGAAGGATTCGTTCAGTTCTGAACTCTTCCTCTTGTGTGTGTTTGTTATGCTCAGAACTGTTGATTGATTTAGAACATAAATGCCATTGCACAACGTGCCTGATCCAACCAACTTTTGGTTACGGAAAATGTTCATAACATTGTCCTGTAATACAAAATTATATCCCTCTTTACTCAACAAAGAAACCGATATAATGTTGCATATCAGGTTCGGCATGTAATAGCATTCGTTCAGAACCAATGTATTACCTATTGGTAATACAAGGTGATATTCCCCGACAGTCTTAGCTGCAACAATTGCACCATTTCCTACTCTAATGTCTTTATCACCTTCTCCAAGTTCTTTACCTTTCCTTAGCCCATGTAACTGATTACATATATGGGATCCTGACCCGGTATCTAATACCCAGGACGTAGAGCAAATGGAGAAACAGTTCTCTGTAACGAACACACCCGAAGAAAATGCATCAACATGTACTTTCTTCATTCGGGTGGCATGGGAATCCTGGTATTCCCCTATATCCTGTTCATTCCTATAACTCTTATAAGAAAGAACGGAACCAACGTTCCCCAGCACAGTATAACATGCGGGTTCGGTCAATACATCCATATTATTATCTTCATTAGGGTATGAAATGGTCGCTACCTGGAGAGAGAGAGAAGAAAACACTTTAGCGTATGCTCGTGCAGGATCAGATTGGTTATTATCTTATCTAATCAGGATGGCTCCCACTGCTTTTTATCAAATCTTCCTTCAAACCCTAAAAGGAAAGATTAGCCGGGATTAATTACACACTACAAGTTCGCCAATCTTTCAGCCAGGCCAGTGTCGGTACTTTGAGGTGTTAGTTATATGTATGCCCTAGAGGACATTACTATACATAGGATGTATATTGTAGTGGATGCTGGGACATATATAGGGAGGACTTTCTTGCTCGACATGATAGTATGCTATCTGGTTGCTCTTTACCTTAACGTGTACACTGTTTGTCTCTCTGTTACATGTTGGTAAAGCCCTTAGGATGTGTGCTTGACTACCTGGACTATGATGCGGATCATACTAGTGGGGACATGGTAGTCCATAAGTACATCCTTCAAAGTCCCTAGTCGTGGGTGTGTCGAGACGGGGCATCGATATACCAGAGTAGACTAGCGTATACCTTCTCGACCTATACAGATGGGCGATGGATGATCCCATATCCATTGGTGTTTGACATCAGAGATGATATACGGGTGCTCAGTGGAGACTGGGTACACTGGACGGACTCGCCGAGAACTCCCAGATGGTATTATACCTCACGTCAGATGGCAGTTCTCTGGTGACACTGGTACATAGTAGTCTGTTGACCCGAGATCGTCATAGAGTCTTGTGTGGTTCCCACTGTGCTTTGATTTCCATCTTACCACGTCCAAGAGGGCGTGCAAAACGGTGGTTTTTGGGTACAGTCCCGAGTCACATGGAGGCAATGAGCGATAGGAGGAGATTCGTCTCTCCCGGTATAGGGAGTTGATGTTGCGCTGTGTTCGATTGGCTATAACAGGAAATCCCTGGCCAGGGTTGCTGAGATTTACTGGTAAGTGTTACCAGTGGTTTCTCGAATTGTTATAGACCTCATATCGACACGACTTATCGAGCTATTGGGGTCTGACGTTTACCACCCCTAGGCGAGATATGCGACATATCAGACGATCAGACCGGACTGTACGGTAGTGTTACTGGTCGGATTCGCAGGAGTGTGAGCGGGCTTGCTCGTCGATCTTCTGATCGCTCAATACCCGGGTGGCCGTTACGTTTAGCAGACCGCTTGCGGCTTGTGGATGTTTGATATGATCATCATCCGCTGCCGGCGTATTGACGAGTCTTTAGAGTCCTACACAGAGATTTCCTGGCTCAAGCGAAACGAAATAGGAGCGCATATGAGATATGTGCGGGACCGAGAATAATGCGTGTATGTGATACCGTATTTCATTCTCGCGAAGAATGTGTCGAATGGTTATATGCGATATAACTTAGTTATCGAATCGAGGGTTGATTCGATAAGCCGATACATTGGATACTAGTCGGTTATATGCGATATGACCGGATCGTTAAATCAAGTGTTGATTTAATTATTTAATGCATAATTATATATTTGATATATTACTTTGCGTTAACTAGTATCGGTTCACTTTATAATGGATTTTCTCACTCGGATGTGCGCATTACATATGCGGTATGATTTTGTGCACTAGATTGTATCATGTTTGATGATACATGCATTTTGGTTAAATGTAAAGAATTAAACCATGTTTTAAGTGGATAATTAGGGTTTTGATTTCCTTATTCATTTATTAATCTTTTTCTTTTTGGAAAAAGGAAAAAGGAAATGAGAAAATGGTTGCTATTTTGTTTGTATTCTTTGAAGCTTCATGAACTTTGACCATAGCAACCATTTTGTCTTCTTATACAAACCCTAACCATTCATCTAACTTGAGTTAACTCTCTACAATTAACCATGGTCTTGTTATGATAAGGTTTGATTATTCATTTCATTTTTGATTAACTTATCATAACTATTAGCTGCTTCTTCTTCATCTTCTTCAAAGAAGAAAAGCTTTCTTCATCAATGGTGGATTGATGAAACAAGTAAGAAATCCAATTCTAAAGTCTACCCACTTTCTATTTCTTCATCCTCTACCTCTTGCCAAGTAGTAGAGTGTGTTTCCTTCACAAGTTTTTAGGGCTTGGTGAAGGTGGAGCTTGATTTAGCGATGCCTCGACGTAGATCATCTTCGGCATGGACATCGACGACCTAGCTCGCTTTTTCTCCGACGAAGCCGACTCTAGAGCCCGGATTCCTTTTGGACAGCGGAGACGACTTCATTGCGGAGCTATGGAGGTGGAGCACCGGATCTACAAAGGTTGTATTTCCGTTATCCCATTAGTTAAGTTGTTAACTAGATTGTTTTTCGCCTAGATTTCTAGCCAACGGTCCGTATTAGGGTTTCTCGGCACCTAGATTTTTTGAATTTGGCATGGTTGATGCCTTGTGAGACCTCATTAGGATGCATAGGAACCCTACAGTGGTATCAGAGCCAAGCTAGAGCCTTAGGCGAAGTCTAGACGGAGTTTGAAGTCCGAACGAACCCGAAACCCTATCACAAACATGCTCTCTGTCCAATTTTCAAAAACTGGGTTTTTTCAAGATTAAAAATATGCAGAGAAATAAGCAGGAAAATATAAGGATTACTGTAAAATTCGTGTTGCTAATTCCTTCATTGAGCCGCGGTTCCGCGGCACGAGCAAGGCTCGTGCGGCGGATCCGCGGCTATTTTGTCTTATGTGGCATCCTATTTTACACAGTAATTCATTGTTTTCAGTGCTGACTTCTCTGGGTATTTTTAATATTTATTCAAGAGTTGATTTTTCTGGAGTTGTTTTGGGGATTCGGTGTTTCGATCGGATTATCAAATTTTTGTCTGTGTGACTTTCCGGATAAATTTTAGAATATGTTAAAAAGTTCGACCGGATATAAATACCCAATTTTTTCCCTGTCGGGAAATTTCCAAGTGTTGGATTTTTCCGTAGTTTAACGATGTTCTAAGTAGTGCAAGTAACGCGATGGTCCCTCTAGAAGACAACAAACCTTAACTCGATTATGTGACCGTCTTGAACTGCCCTTTGAACCTTCGGGTTTGGGGCAGTACGGCGTGCCACATGTGAGGCGTTGGCTTGACCCTTCTACGGCTGGACCGTCGGTACTGAGGCACGAACTGAATGTTGTTAGACTTATTTCATGTGTTGATCTGTATCGGGAAAACTTGGGTGTTTGACTGTTCGATCGGAAAGTTTATCATTTTCTATTTATCTGGAATGGGATACAATAATTGGAATTCACAATAGTTATGAGATAACTGAATGAATGTTATAAACATAGCACTTTAGTCTCACTTGATCGGTTGCCACGGAATTTTGATGTGATCAAAAGTCCGTCGCAATCACGTAGCGTACGCGGATATTCGCCGGGTAAACTTAATAGACAGCCTCACTCCATAGCCCCGACCAAGTGACTGTAGGAGAACCCCGTCGCCGAAAGCATCCGTTCGGGTGCTCGCGGTAGCGGTGTTCCACCTTGGTGCACTTCGTCGACGGTATCGGGGGTGCGGCCGCCCACTAAAGTTTGCGACGAGTATTCGATCAGGATGTCGGGAATCTTGTTGAATTACCCAACTTGATATTGAAAAGTGTTTTCGATTTTGAGACTAAAATGCGGGGTTTATAATTGTTAGGCATGCGATGTCTAAGGAATTCATTTGGTCAGGCATGAGATGTCTGAGGTGGTTGCGGATTCCAACTGTTGTAGTTTTACACTTTCTTTTCTGTGACCGTAAGTGTAATATGTGATATCGCCGGTTTCGTTGCTATATGTCAACGACAATTGGGATGCACATATTTACTTACGTTGATGACATGTGATGTTATGTGTTGCTGGATATGTTATATTGGATCGTCGTGTTTGAATAGCCGGGGTTTTTTTATGTGAGATGAATGTTATTCATTTTCATTCATGTAAAAACTTGTATGTAATATTCTTTTATTGGGGCACTTCCAGGTTGCGGAAGTAGTCACCGTTTGTATATTATTTACTTTTCCGCACTAGGATAGACACAAGGAAGAGGGCACAAGTAACCGGGTTCTGGAGTCCAGTGGGAGACCAACTCGAGGAGTCGAGTCCGGGTCTCCTAACTCCAGAATTGGTAGGGTTGCTTGCCGCTCTCGTAGGGGTCTAAGGGTGTGGGTTTGTCTATTCATAACGACCGTGGAATCCGTGTTTTATACTGGCTCGTATTGAAAACACGGACGTCCTAGTATATCCAATATTTCATATGTTTCTTCTGCTGCGATATCTGTGATGTGATCATGTGATGTTCTGTGATAGATACAGTATATAGTATATATGATATATTATATAGACGTTACTTATGTTTTACACCCGCGCTAGCCCTGCCCCGCTCTGCCGTTAGTTACCTAACCTAACGGTGCATGAGGGGACATCGAGGCGAATGCGGATGGCATAAGTGTACGTCGTATTTATCTGTGATGTTTAGGTACTTTAATGATGGGACTTCATTAATGTGATTAATGAAATAAAAGAAACCTAAGATGTTGCAGAATCGAATTTCAAAATAAAACAGGTAGCTACAGTTCTTGCTTTGCACAGCGGTATATGTGATATATCCTGCACCTTATTCGATGAGGAAAGGACCGAGATCCCTTCACCGGGAGTGACTCCTTTAGCAATAACTGGCAGATGCTACACACTCGGTTTGTCTTTTGATTGCTTTTAAGAGTTTTTGCTTTGCACAGTGATATATATGATATATCCCGCACCTCATTCGACGAGGAAAGGACCGACGATCCCTTCACCGGGAGTGACTCCTTTAGCAAAACTAGAAAAGCCTCAAAAGCACTCCATTTCAAAATCATTTGATTCTACAACGATATCAAGTTCATTACGCAATAGGTTTTCAGAAAAACCTGTCGTAGCCCTCCGTCATTTCAGATAAGTAGTAGTTAGTATTCGTGCTGCGTTTGTTGGCCTTTGTCAAGGCGCAGTGTGCGGTAGCTAACTGGTGCTTATCTGCTTATGCATATGATTTAGATTGGGTTAGGGTAGTCGTGCGACCTTGTTGGCCTTTGTCAAGGGCCGTGCGGATGGGTTTAATTCAATCAGGAAATGACGGGTTGAACTTGACTAGCATCCTATGGTTTGTTGGCCTTTGTCAAGGTCATAGGAGGTTAGGGGCAAAATATTATCGGGAATTTCAAGTGTTGAAATTTGCAATGAGATTGCATACCTTCTATGAGATAGTTGGATCCCGATACCCGCTGCGAGTAAGAGTTACTCCTGGGAGAGTTTTATACATTACAATTAGCTGATCAAGTAGGTGTCTAGAAAGGTGTCAACGAGGTTACGCCTCTGGGAAAACAAGGTTTTCATTAATTAGGTTCGTGCGAAAGCACGGGGGACCTCCCTCAAAGTACCGACACTGGCCTGGCTGAAAGATTGGCGAACTTGTAGTGTGTAATTAATCCCGGCTAGTCTTTCCTTTTAGGGTTTGAAGGAAGATTTGATAAAAAGCAGTGGGAGCCATCCTGATTAGATAAAATAATAACCAATCTATTATTGCAAGAGCGCACGCTGAGTGTTTTCTTCTCTCTCTCTCCAGGTAGCGACCATATCACGCCTTAATCAAGATAATAATACGGATATTGACCGAACCCGCTTGTTATACTGAGCTGGGGAACGTTGGTCCCGCTCCAACTTATAATTGTTATAAGACAGAGCAGGAAATTGGGGATTACCAGAATTCCCGTGCCGCCCAAACGAAGAGAGTGCATGCTGATGCATCATCTTCGGGTGTGTTCATTATACAGAACTGTTTCTCAGTATCCTTTACGTCCTGGGTATGTGATACCAGATCAGGATCCCAGATATGTAATATGTTACATAGGGCTACAGAAAGGTAGAGAACTGAGAACGGGTGATAAGTTTCATGAGGCAGAAAACGGGGCAAGTGTTGCAGCCAAGTCTGTTGGTCACTGTCACCCTGTATTACCAATACATTGATTCTGAACGAATGTTATTAGATACCGAACCTGATATACAAAATCATATCAGTCTCTTTATTAGTAAAGAAATGGTAAAATTTTGTATTGTTGGATAATGTTTTGAACATTTCCTATATCAAAAGTTGATCAATTCAGGCACGTTATCTAAAAGCATTGATGTTCTAAATCAAACTACAGTTCTTAGTATACGGAACACACACAAGAGGAAGAGTTCAGAAATGAACGAATCCTTCTTGAGGCATTGTAGACTAGGTCATATCAATACGACCCGACTAGCAGAAGTTACATGTAGATGCATATTTAAATCAGTTTGAATTTACATCTTGTGAAACTCGCCAGTCATGTCACAAAGATAAGATGACCACAGCTCTGTTTATTGGAAACAGAGAAAGAGTTAATGAACTCTTGGGATTGATACATGTTGATGTATGTAGGTCCCCTGTCTACACATGCCAGGACTGGTTCTTTCTACTTCATTACATTCTCTGATGATCTTTCGAGATTCAGACCTATGTTCCTGTTGAAACACAAGTCCGAACCTTTTGAGATATTCACAGAATATAAACGAGAAGTAGAAAACCAGAATACGGGTATAAGTATTATGTCCTTTGATGAGATCGAGGAGGAGAATACTTGTGCATGGAATTCCTGGACTATTCTAAAGGAGAACGAGATTCTCTCTCAGCATTACTCCTCTGTATACACCATAGCACGATGGTATATCGGGGCGGAGCAGATACACCCTATTTGATATGGTGTGCTCTATGATGAGTACTTCTGAGTTACCTTTTTCCTTTTGGGAGTTATGCGCTTGAGAAGCTGCATACCTATTGAATAGGGTTCTAATCAAATCAGTTGCCTACCGCTTCATATGTGATATGGAATGGGAAGAACCCATGTCTTAAGTTAGTTAAGATTTGGAGTTGTCCGGCCTATGTCTGAAAGCAAAATCCGGACAAGCTCGAGGCAAAGTCTGTTATGTAGAACTGGAAATGTTCCAGCTATACAAACTACAGCAGATGATTTGGCAGAACCAAAGGATTCAGTAGATTCCAACGAACCTCAGCCTCTCCGCCGATCTAGTAGGGTTCCTCACCCACCTGAGAGATACTTCGGTTTCTCTATGACAGTGGGAGCGAGGATTGCATCATGAGATGATGACCCAACTAGTTTCGAGCTGGCCATCGAGAGTAAGACTCTGTAAGAATGGCTGGATGTTTATCGATCTGAGATGGAATCCTTATACACCAACAAAGTATGGACTTTAGTTGCTATATCTGAAGGGTTAAATCCCCATCAGGAGCAAGTATATCTTGAGAAGATTACTTGGTGTACATGGAAAAGTTGAGACTTTCAAAGCTAGAATTGTTAAAGGTTTTCGTCATCGACCAGGCGTGGATAATGATGAAACCTTTTCCAGTAGCTATGCTTAAGTCCATCCAGATCCTACTTGTCACGGCTACATACCATGACTGCGATATCTGGTGGTTGGGTGTCTTGACTACTTTTCTAAATGATGATTTAGAAGAGAGCGTCTATAAGTACACAGCCAGAGGGCCTCGTAGACAGTGGGAGCAGCGGAAACGTGTGAAAGATGTTTTATATGATAAAGCAGGCATCGCGGAGTTGGAACATCTGTTTTTGATGAATTAGTCAAAGAGTTTGACATCATCAAAATGGTAGATGAACCTTGTATAAACAAAAAGGTAGTAGGGAGTATGGTGACGATCCTCGTAGAATACGTGGATGACATACTCTTGATGGGGAAGGAGTTTCCTATGCTACGCTCGATCAATCTCCGGTTATCACAAGGATTCTCCACATAGGATCAAAATGATACCTCCTAAATCCTGAGTTTTAGATCTATGAGATAGACTTAATTGGATGTTAGGATTCTCACTAGTTGTAGTGAGACGGTATCAACCGATCCTGGGGAGAATCACTGGAAGGGTTCCCGGGTGATAAAGACGACTGAATGTCAGTCACAGGCATTGTCTTTACCCTCAGTGGAGGGACGGTATGTTGGAAAAGTTCCAAGCTAGATACCGTGGCATACTAGAAGATAAAGGCAGGATACATCGCTACTAAAGATGCTACCAAAGAGGCTGTTTGGGTCTATATTGGTTCATGAGATGAACTATGTTCCTACCATTGTGAGACAATGGAGTTGTGGCTTATGCCAAGGAACGCAGGTCCCATCAGTGATCCAGACATATTCTAAGGCAGTATCACCTGATCATGGAGATAGTTGATCTCCAGGGTGATCGAGGTAAGGAGAGTAGATTCTGAGGACAACACAGCGGATCCACTCACAAAGGCCTGTTCCCAAAGAGAGATTTTTTTATGGGATGGTTGAGTATGAGATACTGCAACCACTGCTACAGATGGCCCTAATGCAAGTGGGAGATTGTTAGTTATATGTATGCCCTAGAGGCCATTACTATACATAGGATGTATATTGTAGTGGATGCTGGGACATATATTGGGAGGACTTTCTTGCTCGACATGATAGTATGCTATCTGGTTGCTCTTTACCTTAACGTGTGCACTGTTTGTCTCTCTGTTACATGTTGGTAAAGCCCTTAGGATGTGTGCTTGACTACCTGGACTATGATGCGGATCATACTAGTGGGGACATGGTAGTCCATAAGTACATCCTTCAAAGTCCCTAGTCGTGGGTGTGTCGAGACGGGGCATCGATATACCAGAGTAGACTAGCGTATACCTTCTCGACCCATACAGATGGGCGATGGATGATCCCATATCCATTGGTGTTTGACATCAGAGATGATATACGGGTGCTCAGTGGAGACTGGGTACACTGGACGGACTCGCCGAGAACTCCCAGATGGTATTATACCTCACGTCAGATGGCAGTTCTCTGGTGACACTGGTACAGAGTAGTCTGTTGACCCGAGATCGTCATAGAGTCTTGTGTGGTTCCCACTGTGCTTTGATTTCCATCTTACCGCGTCCAAGAGGGCGTGCAAAACGGTGGTTTTTGGGTACAGTCCCGAGTCACATGGAGGCAATGAGCGATAGGAGGGGATTCGTCTCTCCCGGTATAGGGAGTTGATGTTGCGCTGTGTTCGATTGGCTATAACAGGAAATCCCTGGCCAGGGTTGCTGAGATTTACTGGTAAGTGTTACCAGTAGTTTCTCGAATTGTTATAGACCTCATATCGACACGACTTATCGAGCTATTGGGGTCTGACGTTTACCACCCCTAGGCGAGATATGCGACATATCAGACGATCGGACCGGACTGTACGGTAGTGTTACTGGTCGGATTCGCAGGAGTGTGAGCGAGCTTGCTCGTCGATCTTCTGATCGCTCAATACCCGGGTGGCCGTTACGTTTAGCAGACCGCTTGCGGCTTGTGGATGTTTGATATGATCATCATCCGCTGCCGGCGTATTGACGAGTCTTTAGAGTCCTACACAGAGGTTTCCTGGCTCAAGCGAAACGAAATAGGAGCGCATATGAGATATGTGCGGGACCAAGAATAATGCGTGTATGTGATACCGTATTTCATTCTCGCGAAGAATGTGTCGAATGGTTATATGCGATATAACTTAGTTATCGAATCGAGGGTTGATTCGATAAGCCGATACATTGGATACTAGTCGGTTATATGCGATATGACCGGATCGTTAAATCAAGTGTTGATTTAATTATTTAATGCATAATTATATATTTGATATATTACTTTGCGTTAACTAGTATCGGTTCACTTTATAATGGATTTTCTCACTCGGATGTGCGCATTACATATGCGGTATGATTTTGTGCACTAGATTGTATCATGTTTGATGATACATGCATTTTGGTTAAATGTAAAGAATTAAACCATGTTTTAAGTGGATAATTAGGGTTTTGATTTCCTTATTCATTTATTAATCTTTTTCTTTTTGGAAAAAGGAAAAAGGAAATGAGAAAATGGTTGCTATTTTGTTTGTATTCTTTGAAGCTTCATGAACTTTGACCATAGCAACCATTTTGTCTTCTTATACAAACCCTAACCATTCATCTAACTTGAGTTAACTCTCTACAATTAACCATGGTCTTGTTATGATAAGGTTTGATTATTCATTTCATTTTTGATTAACTTATCATAACTATTAGCTTCTTCTTCTTCATCTTCTTCAAAGAAGAAAAGCTTTCTTCATCAATGGTGGATTGATGAAACAAGTGAGAAATCCAATTCTAAAGTCTACCCACTTCCTATTTCTTCATCCTCTACCTCTTGCCAAGTAGTAGAGTGTGTTTCCTTCACAAGTTTTTAGGGCTTGGTGAAGGTGGAGCTTGATTTAGCGATGCCTCGACGTAGATCATCTTCGGCATGGACATCGACGACGTAGCTCGCTTTTTCTCCGACGAAGCCGACTCTAGAGCCCGGATTCCTTTTGGACAGCGGAGACGACTTCGTTGCGGAGCTATGGAGGTAGAGCACCGGATCTACAAAGGTTGTATTTCCGTTATCCCATTAGTTAAGTTGTTAACTAGATTGTTTTTCGCCTAGATTTCTAGCCAACGGTCCGTATTAGGGTTTCTCGGCACCTAGATTTTTTGAATTTGGCATGGTTGATGCCTTGTGAGACCTCATTAGGATGCCTAGGAACCCTACATGAGGGAGGTCCCCCGTGCTTTCGCACGAACCTAATTAATGTAAACCTCGTTTTCCCAGAGGCGTAACCTCGTTAACACCTTTCTAGACACCTACTTGATCGGCTAATTGTAATGTGTAAAACTCTCCCAGGAGTAACTCTTACTCGCAGCGGGTATCGGGATCCAACTATCTCATAGAAGGTATGCAATCTCATTGCAAATTTTAACACTTGAAATTCCCGATAATATTTTGCCCCTAGCGTCATATAACCTTGACGCAGGCCAACAAACCATAGTGCGCTAGTCAAGTTCAACCCGTCATTTCCTGATTGAATTAAACCCACCCGTACGACCCTTGACGCAGGCCAACAAAGTCGCACGACTACCCTAATCCAATCTGCATCATATGCATAAGCAGGTAAATACTAGTTAGCTACCGCACACTATGCCTTGACGCAGGCCAACAAACGTAGCACGAATACTAACTACTACTTATCTGAAATGACGGAGGGCTACGCAGGTTTTTCTGAAAACCATGAGCGTAATGAACTTGATATCGTTGTAGAATCAAATGAAGTTTTGAAAATGGAGTGATTTTGAGGCTTTTCTAGTTTTGCTAAAGGGGTCACTCCCGGTGAAGGGATGGTCGGCCCTTTCCTCGTCGAATGAGGTGCGGGATATATTATATATATCACTGTGCAAAGCAGAAACTATAGAAGCAATCAAAAGTCAAACCGAATGTGTAGCATCTGCCAGTTATTGCTAAAGGAGTCACTCCCGGTGAAGGGATCTCGGTCCTTTCCTCATCGAATAAGGTGCAGGATATATCACATATACCGCTGTGCAAAGCAAGAACTGTAGCTACCCTTTTTTTTATTTAAAATTTGATTCTACAACATCTTAGGTTTCTTTTCTTTCATTAATCACATTAATGAAGTCCCATCATTTAAATACCTAAACATCACAGATAGATATGACGTACACTTATGTCATCCGTATTCGCCTCGATGTCCCCTCGTGCACCGTTAGGTTAGGTAACTAACGACAGAGCAGGGCAGGGCTAGTGCGGGTGCAAAACATAAGTAACGTCTATATAATATATCATATATACTATATACTGTATCTATCACAGAACATCACATGATCACATCACAGATATCGCAGCAGAAGAAACATATGAAATATTGGATATACTAGGACGTCCGTGTTTTCAATACGAGCCAGTATAAAACACGGATTCCACGGTCGTGATGAATAGCCAATCCCACACCCCTAGACCCCTACGAGAGTGGCAAGCAACCCTGCCAATTCTAGGGTTAGGAGACCCGGACTCGACTCCTCGAGTTGGTCTCCCACTGGACCCCAGAACCCGGTTACTTATGCTCCCCTCCTTGGGTCTATCCTAATGCGGAAAAGTAAATAATATACAAAAGGTGACATCTTCCGCAACCTGGAAGTGCCCCAAAATAAAAGAATATTACATACAAGTTTTTACATGAAAGAAAATGAAAAACACTCATCTCATATAAAAACCCCCGGCTATTCAAACACGACGATCCAATATAACATATCCAGCAACACATAACATCACATGTCATCAACGTAAGTAAATATGCGCATCCCAATTGTCGTTGACATATAGCAACGAAACCGGCGATATCACATATTATACTTACGGTCACAGAAAAGAAAGTGTAAAACTACAACAATTGGAATCCGCAACCTCTTTAGACATCGCATGCCTAATCAAAATGAAATACTTAGACATCACATGCCTAACAGTTATAAACCCCGCATTTTAGTCTCATTATCGAAAACTCTTTTCAATATCAAATGAAACTAAACCGCTAGATTTATATCATTCATTCAGTTATCTCATAACTGTTTGTGAATTCCAATTATTGTATCCCATTCCGGATAAATAGAAAATATTAAACTTTCCGATCGAACATTCGAACACCCAAGTTTTCCCGAAACCGTCCAACACATGAAATAGGTTCAAAGACATTCACTTCATGCCTCAGTACCAACGGTCCAGCCGTAGAAGGGTCAAGCCAACGCCTCACATGTGGCACGCCGTACTGCCCCAAACCCGAAGGTTCAAAGGGCAGTTCAAGACGGTCACATAATCGAGTTAAGGTTTGTTGTCTTCTAGAGAGACCATCGCGTTACTTGCACTACTCAGAACGTCCTTAAACCACACAAAAATCCAACACTTGGATATTTTCCGGCAGGAGAAAAGTTGGGTATTTATATCCGGTCGGACTTTTTAACATATTCAAAAAATTATCCGGAAAGCACTTAGAGAAAGTTCGATAATCCGATCGAAATACCGAGTCCCCAATACAACCCAGAATACTCAACTCTTGAATAAATATTAAAAATTCCCAGAGAACTCAGCACTGAATAAAAGAAGTTACTGTGCAAAATTGGGTGGGTGACGTCATCATATGACCGCGGAACCGCCGCAGAAGCCAGGCTTCTGTCGCGGTTCGGCCGCACTTTGGAGGAATTGGGTGATCGTGTTTCACAGTAATTCTTAGAAAGTCCTGCTGAATTTTCTGCATATTTTTAATTTGGATAAAACCCAGTTTTTAAAAAATGTACAGAGAGCAACTTTGATATTAGGGTTTCGGTTCGATCGGACTTCAAACTCCGTCTGGACTTCGCCTAAGGCTCTAGCTAGGCTCTGATACCACTGTAGGGTTCCTAGGCACACTAAAGAGGTCTCACAAGGCATCAACCATGCCAATTTCAAAATTTATGGGTGCCGAGAAAACCTAATACGGATCGTCGACTAGAATTCTAGGCGAAACATTAAACAAGTTAACGATTTAACTAAAGAAGAGAGGCTACAACCTTTGTAGATCCGTTTCTCCACTTCCTTAGCTCCACGTAGGCGTCCTCTCGCTGTCCATCTCGAATCCCGAACTCAATCGTCGGCTTCATCGGAGAAATGGGCGAGCTAGGTCGTCGGCTTCGTGCCGAAGATGATCTACGTCGAGGCATCACAAGTTCAAGCTCGAACTTCACCAAGTTGTGAAACTTGTGAAGAAAACACCCAAAACCACTTGGCAAGAGGTAGAGGATGAAGAAATAGGAGGTGGGTTCACTTTAGAATTGGATTTCTCACTCTTTAGCTCAAGGTGCCATTAAAGGTGTCAAGCTTTTTCTTTGAAGAAGAAGAAGAAGAAGATGAAGATAGAATATCATAAGTATTGTGTAAAATGAATAATAAAATGAATACTTATCATCTTCTAACCATGGTCAAGTGTAGAGAGTTAACCATAGTTTAGTTGAGTGGTTAGGGTTTGGAGAAGAAGACAAAGTGGTCACTTGGTCAAAGCTTCATGAAGCTTCAACAAGCTTCATGATAAAAGAAACCATTTTGTTTTCTTAAATCTTTTTCTCAAAAAGGAAAAGATAAATAATTAAGTGAATATAAGAAACCCTAACCATTCACTAAACATGGTTTAAGTCTTTACACAAATCCAAGTGAGAACGTATCATCAAACATGATACAATCAAGTGCCCACAAAATATATCACATATACAATGTGCTAAACAAGTGAGAAAATCCCTTTAAAATGAACCAATACTAGTTAATGCAAAGTAATATATCAAATATATAATTATACATCAAATCATTAAATCAACACTTGATTCAATGATCCGGTCATGTCGCACATAACCGACTACTATACAATGCATCGACTTATCGAATCAATCTTTGATTCGATAACTAGGTTATATCGCATATAACCAATCGAAACATTCATCGCGAGAATAGATTACGGTATCACATACACGCATTATTCTCGGTCCTGCACATATCTCATATGCGCTCCTATTTCGTTTCGCTTGAGCCAGGAAACCTCTGTGTAGGACTCTAAAGACTCGTCAATACGCCGGTAGCAGATGATGATCATATCAAGCACCCACAAGCCGCAAGCGGTCTGCTAAACGTAACGGCCATCCGGGTATTGAGCGATCAGAAGATCGACGAGCTAGCCCGCTCACACTCCTGTGAATCCAACCAGTAACACTTACCATACAGTCCGGTCTGTTCGTCTGATATGTCGCATATCAAGTCTAGGGGTGGTAAACGTCAGACCCCAATAACCGATAAGTCGTGCCGATGTGAGGCTCATAACGGGTCGAGAAACTACTGGTAACACTTACCAGCAAATCTCTGATCAGCCCTGGCCAGGGACTTCCCTGTTACGGCCAATCGAGCACAGCGCAACATCAACCCCCAATACCGGGAGAGACGAAACCCCTCCTATCGCTCATTGCCTCCATGTGACTCGGGACTGTGCCCAAAGACCACCGTTTTGCACGCCCTCATGGACGTGGTAAGGTGGAGATCAAAGCACAGTGGGAATCACACAAGACTCTATGACGATCTCGGGTCTACAGACTAACCTGCACAAGTGTCACCTGAGAACTGCCATCTGACGTGAGGTATAATACCATCTGGGAGTTCTCGGCGAGTCCGTCCAGTGTACCCAGTCTCCACTGAGCACCCGTATATCATCTCTGATGTCAAACACCAATGGATATGGGATCATCCATCGCCCATCTCATGGGTCGAGAAGCGTATACGCTAGTCTACTCTGGTATATCGATGCCCAGTCTTGATACACCAACGACTAGGGACCTTGAAGGATGTACCTATGGACTACCATGTCCCCACTAGTATGATCTGCATCATAGTCCAGGTAGTCAAGTATACATCCTAAGGGCTTTACCAACATGTAACTATAAAACAGTTTAAAGAGACAAGTGTACATGTTAAGATAAAGAGCAACCAGATAGCATACTATCATATCGAGCAAGAAAGTCATCTCTATATATGTCCAAGCATCCAATATAATATACATCATCTATACAATACTGGCCTCTAGGGCATACATACAACTAACAATCTCCCACTTGCACTAGGGCCAGCTGCTGTAGTATTGCATACCGAGCATCCCGAAGAGTCTCTCAAACTGTATCTGGGGAATGGCCTTCGTGAGTGGATCCGCCGTGTTGTTCTTCGTGTCAACCCTCCTGATCTCGATCTCCCGGCGATCAACTATCTCCCGGATCAGGTGATACCGCCTCAGAATATGTCTGGATCGCTGATGGGACCTGGGTTCCTTGGCCAAAGCCACCGCTCCATTGTTATCGCAATACAAAGGTATTGGATGCTCAATGGATGGAACCACTCCAAGTTCAGTAATGAACTTCTTGATCCAGACAGCCTCTTTGGCAGTATCGTTGGCAGCGATGTATTCAGCCTCCATCGTCGAGTCTGCCACGGTTTCTTGCTTGGAACTCTTCCAGCTAACCGCCCCTCCGTAAAGGGTAAAGACAAATCCCGACTGCGACTTAGAGTCGTCCTTATCACTCTGGAAGCTCGAATCGGTAAAGGACTCCACTTGGAGTTCTCCGTTACCATACACCAAGAACATCTCTTTAGTCCTTCGTAAGTACTTGAGAATGCTCTTCACAGCTGTCCAGTGACTCTCTCCAGGATCAGCTTGATACCTGCTCACTACACTTAGTGAGTATGCTACATCGGGTCTGGTACATAGCATCGCATACATGATAGAGCCTACAGCCGAAGCATAGGGTATCCCTTGCATGCGAGCTCTCTCCAAATCAGTCTTGGGAGACATCTCTTTGGAGAGAGTGACTCCAGAGATCGTGGGTAAGTTCCCACGCTTGGATTCTTCCATACTAAACCTCTTTAGTATGGTGTCAATGTACCTGGATTGGGACAATCCCAAAATCCGTTTGGATCTATCTCTATAGATCCTAATTCCCAATATGCAGGAGGCATCACCAAGATCTTTCATTGAGAATCTTTGTGATAAGAAGAGCTTAACCGATTGCAGTATAGGAATATCATTTCCTATCAAGAGTATGTCGTCCACGTACAATACGAGGAAAACAACCTTACTCTCTGCCACCTTCTTGTAGATACAAGGTTCATCTGGGTTTTTGACGAAATCAAACTCTTTGATAACGACGTCAAAGCAGACGTTCCAACTCCGCGATGCTTGCTTTAATCCATAAATGGATTTAAGCAGCTTGCACACCTTCCCGCAGCTCCCACTGTCTACGAAGCCCTCTGGCTGAGTCATGTACACGCACTCTTCTAAATCACCATTTAGAAAGGCGGTCTTAACATCCATTTGCCAGATTTCGTAATCATGATATGCAGCGATGGCAAGCATGATCCGGATGGATTTAAGCATAGCCACTGGAGAAAAGGTTTCGTCATAGTCCACACCTGGTCTTTGACGAAAACCTTTTGCAACAAGTCTAGCTTTGAAAGTCTCCACTTTCCCATCTACACCAAGTTTTTTCTTGAAGATCCACTTGCTCCCGATGGGTTTTACCCCTTCAGGAGCAACTTCCAAAGTCCATACTTTGTTGGTGTACATGGATTCCATCTCGGACCGCATAGCATCCAGCCATTTCACTGAGTCCCTACTCGTGATGGCCTGCTCGAAGCTAGTTGGGTCATCATCCTCCATGATGCAATCCTCGCTCCCACCATCCATGAGAAAACCGTAGTATCTCTCAGGTGGGCGAGGAACCCTACTAGATCGGCGGAGAGGCTGAGGTTCATTGGGAACTACTGAATCCTCTGGTTCAACCAAATCTTCTGTTGTAGTCTGTATTGCTGGAACCTCTTCCAGTTCTACCTCCTTGCCACTAATCTCTTTTTCAAGAAATTCCTTTTCTAAAAAGGTGGCATGTCGAGAAACAAACACCTTTTGTTCCTCGGTGTGGTAGAAGATATACCCGCGCGAATGTTTGGGATATCCAATAAACTTACACAGAATGGACCTTGCCGCGAGTTTGTCAGGATTTTGCGTTTTTACATATGCCGGACAACCCCATATCTTAACATAATTAAGACATGGTCTCTTTCCTTTCCATATCTCATATGGAGTGGTTGGCACGGTTTTGGTGGGAACCATATTCAATAGATCTGCAGCTGTTTCCAGTGCATATCCCCAGAAGGAAATAGGTAACTCAGCTGTGCTCATCATAGAGCGCACCATATCCAATAGGGTGCGGTTCCTCCGTTCTGATACACCGTTGTGCTGTGGTGTATATGGAGGAGTCAGCTGAGAGAGAATCCCATTCTCTTTTAGGAAGTCCAGGAATTCATTGCTTAAGTATTCTCCTCCTCGATCATATCGAAGGATTTTAATACTTTTTCCGGTTTGGTTCTCGACTTCATGTTTATATTCTCTAAATTTCTCAAAAGCTTCTGATTTGTATTTCATCAGGAACACATATCCGAATCTAGAGAGATCGTCAGTGAATGTAATGAAGTACGAAGAACCATCCCTGGCATGTGTAGACATGGGACCGCATACATCACTATGTATCAGTCCCAAGAGTTCGGTAACTCTTTCTCCGTGTCCCGTAAACGGAGTTTTGGTCATCTTACCTTTGAGACATGATTGGCAAGTGTCATAAGATGAAAATTCAAACGGATTTAAATATCCATCCTTATGCAACTTAGCTAATCGTGTCGCATTGATGTGACCCAGTCTACAATGCCACAAGAAGGATTCGTTCAGTTCTGAACTCTTCCTCTTGTGTGTGTTTGTTATGCTCAGAACTGTTGATTGATTTAGAACATAAATGCCATTGCACAACGTGCCTGATCCAACCAACTTTTGGTTACGGAAAATGTTCATAACATTGTCCTGTAATACAAAATTATATCCCTCTTTACTCAACAAAGAAACCGATATAATGTTGCATATCAGGTTCGGCATGTAATAGCATTCGTTCAGAACCAATGTATTACCTATTGGTAATACAAGGTGATATTCCCCGACAGTCTTAGCTGCAACAATTGCACCATTTCCTACTCTAATGTCTTTATCACCTTCTCCAAGTTCTTTACCTTTCCTTAGCCCATGTAACTGATTACATATATGGGATCCTGACCCGGTATCTAATACCCAGGACGTAGAGCAAATGGAGAAACAGTTCTCTGTAACGAACACACCCGAAGAAAATGCATCAACATGTACTTTCTTCATTCGGGTGGCATGGGAATCCTGGTATTCCCCTATATCCTGTTCATTCCTATAACTCTTATAAGAAAGAACGGAACCAACGTTCCCCAGCACAGTATAACATGCGGGTTCGGTCAATACATCCATATTATTATCTTCATTAGGGTATGAAATGGTCGCTACCTGGAGAGAGAGAGAAGAAAACACTTTAGCGTATGCTCGTGCAGGATCAGATTGGTTATTATCTTATCTAATCAGGATGGCTCCCACTGCTTTTTATCAAATCTTCCTTCAAACCCTAAAAGGAAAGATTAGCCGGGATTAATTACACACTACAAGTTCGCCAATCTTTCAGCCAGGCCAGTGTCGGTACTTTGAGGTGTTAGTTATATGTATGCCCTAGAGGACATTACTATACATAGGATGTATATTGTAGTGGATGCTGGGACATATATAGGGAGGACTTTCTTGCTCGACATGATAGTATGCTATCTGGTTGCTCTTTACCTTAACGTGTACACTGTTTGTCTCTCTGTTACATGTTGGTAAAGCCCTTAGGATGTGTGCTTGACTACCTGGACTATGATGCGGATCATACTAGTGGGGACATGGTAGTCCATAAGTACATCCTTCAAAGTCCCTAGTCGTGGGTGTGTCGAGACGGGGCATCGATATACCAGAGTAGACTAGCGTATACCTTCTCGACCTATACAGATGGGCGATGGATGATCCCATATCCATTGGTGTTTGACATCAGAGATGATATACGGGTGCTCAGTGGAGACTGGGTACACTGGACGGACTCGCCGAGAACTCCCAGATGGTATTATACCTCACGTCAGATGGCAGTTCTCTGGTGACACTGGTACATAGTAGTCTGTTGACCCGAGATCGTCATAGAGTCTTGTGTGGTTCCCACTGTGCTTTGATTTCCATCTTACCACGTCCAAGAGGGCGTGCAAAACGGTGGTTTTTGGGTACAGTCCCGAGTCACATGGAGGCAATGAGCGATAGGAGGAGATTCGTCTCTCCCGGTATAGGGAGTTGATGTTGCGCTGTGTTCGATTGGCTATAACAGGAAATCCCTGGCCAGGGTTGCTGAGATTTACTGGTAAGTGTTACCAGTGGTTTCTCGAATTGTTATAGACCTCATATCGACACGACTTATCGAGCTATTGGGGTCTGACGTTTACCACCCCTAGGCGAGATATGCGACATATCAGACGATCAGACCGGACTGTACGGTAGTGTTACTGGTCGGATTCGCAGGAGTGTGAGCGGGCTTGCTCGTCGATCTTCTGATCGCTCAATACCCGGGTGGCCGTTACGTTTAGCAGACCGCTTGCGGCTTGTGGATGTTTGATATGATCATCATCCGCTGCCGGCGTATTGACGAGTCTTTAGAGTCCTACACAGAGATTTCCTGGCTCAAGCGAAACGAAATAGGAGCGCATATGAGATATGTGCGGGACCGAGAATAATGCGTGTATGTGATACCGTATTTCATTCTCGCGAAGAATGTGTCGAATGGTTATATGCGATATAACTTAGTTATCGAATCGAGGGTTGATTCGATAAGCCGATACATTGGATACTAGTCGGTTATATGCGATATGACCGGATCGTTAAATCAAGTGTTGATTTAATTATTTAATGCATAATTATATATTTGATATATTACTTTGCGTTAACTAGTATCGGTTCACTTTATAATGGATTTTCTCACTCGGATGTGCGCATTACATATGCGGTATGATTTTGTGCACTAGATTGTATCATGTTTGATGATACATGCATTTTGGTTAAATGTAAAGAATTAAACCATGTTTTAAGTGGATAATTAGGGTTTTGATTTCCTTATTCATTTATTAATCTTTTTCTTTTTGGAAAAAGGAAAAAGGAAATGAGAAAATGGTTGCTATTTTGTTTGTATTCTTTGAAGCTTCATGAACTTTGACCATAGCAACCATTTTGTCTTCTTATACAAACCCTAACCATTCATCTAACTTGAGTTAACTCTCTACAATTAACCATGGTCTTGTTATGATAAGGTTTGATTATTCATTTCATTTTTGATTAACTTATCATAACTATTAGCTGCTTCTTCTTCATCTTCTTCAAAGAAGAAAAGCTTTCTTCATCAATGGTGGATTGATGAAACAAGTAAGAAATCCAATTCTAAAGTCTACCCACTTTCTATTTCTTCATCCTCTACCTCTTGCCAAGTAGTAGAGTGTGTTTCCTTCACAAGTTTTTAGGGCTTGGTGAAGGTGGAGCTTGATTTAGCGATGCCTCGACGTAGATCATCTTCGGCATGGACATCGACGACCTAGCTCGCTTTTTCTCCGACGAAGCCGACTCTAGAGCCCGGATTCCTTTTGGACAGCGGAGACGACTTCATTGCGGAGCTATGGAGGTGGAGCACCGGATCTACAAAGGTTGTATTTCCGTTATCCCATTAGTTAAGTTGTTAACTAGATTGTTTTTCGCCTAGATTTCTAGCCAACGGTCCGTATTAGGGTTTCTCGGCACCTAGATTTTTTGAATTTGGCATGGTTGATGCCTTGTGAGACCTCATTAGGATGCATAGGAACCCTACAGTGGTATCAGAGCCAAGCTAGAGCCTTAGGCGAAGTCTAGACGGAGTTTGAAGTCCGAACGAACCCGAAACCCTATCACAAACATGCTCTCTGTCCAATTTTCAAAAACTGGGTTTTTTCAAGATTAAAAATATGCAGAGAAATAAGCAGGAAAATATAAGGATTACTGTAAAATTCGTGTTGCTAATTCCTTCATTGAGCCGCGGTTCCGCGGCACGAGCAAGGCTCGTGCGGCGGATCCGCGGCTATTTTGTCTTATGTGGCATCCTATTTTACACAGTAATTCATTGTTTTCAGTGCTGACTTCTCTGGGTATTTTTAATATTTATTCAAGAGTTGATTTTTCTGGAGTTGTTTTGGGGATTCGGTGTTTCGATCGGATTATCAAATTTTTGTCTGTGTGACTTTCCGGATAAATTTTAGAATATGTTAAAAAGTTCGACCGGATATAAATACCCAATTTTTTCCCTGTCGGGAAATTTCCAAGTGTTGGATTTTTCCGTAGTTTAACGATGTTCTAAGTAGTGCAAGTAACGCGATGGTCCCTCTAGAAGACAACAAACCTTAACTCGATTATGTGACCGTCTTGAACTGCCCTTTGAACCTTCGGGTTTGGGGCAGTACGGCGTGCCACATGTGAGGCGTTGGCTTGACCCTTCTACGGCTGGACCGTCGGTACTGAGGCACGAACTGAATGTTGTTAGACTTATTTCATGTGTTGATCTGTATCGGGAAAACTTGGGTGTTTGACTGTTCGATCGGAAAGTTTATCATTTTCTATTTATCTGGAATGGGATACAATAATTGGAATTCACAATAGTTATGAGATAACTGAATGAATGTTATAAACATAGCACTTTAGTCTCACTTGATCGGTTGCCACGGAATTTTGATGTGATCAAAAGTCCGTCGCAATCACGTAGCGTACGCGGATATTCGCCGGGTAAACTTAATAGACAGCCTCACTCCATAGCCCCGACCAAGTGACTGTAGGAGAACCCCGTCGCCGAAAGCATCCGTTCGGGTGCTCGCGGTAGCGGTGTTCCACCTTGGTGCACTTCGTCGACGGTATCGGGGGTGCGGCCGCCCACTAAAGTTTGCGACGAGTATTCGATCAGGATGTCGGGAATCTTGTTGAATTACCCAACTTGATATTGAAAAGTGTTTTCGATTTTGAGACTAAAATGCGGGGTTTATAATTGTTAGGCATGCGATGTCTAAGGAATTCATTTGGTCAGGCATGAGATGTCTGAGGTGGTTGCGGATTCCAACTGTTGTAGTTTTACACTTTCTTTTCTGTGACCGTAAGTGTAATATGTGATATCGCCGGTTTCGTTGCTATATGTCAACGACAATTGGGATGCACATATTTACTTACGTTGATGACATGTGATGTTATGTGTTGCTGGATATGTTATATTGGATCGTCGTGTTTGAATAGCCGGGGTTTTTTTATGTGAGATGAATGTTATTCATTTTCATTCATGTAAAAACTTGTATGTAATATTCTTTTATTGGGGCACTTCCAGGTTGCGGAAGTAGTCACCGTTTGTATATTATTTACTTTTCCGCACTAGGATAGACACAAGGAAGAGGGCACAAGTAACCGGGTTCTGGAGTCCAGTGGGAGACCAACTCGAGGAGTCGAGTCCGGGTCTCCTAACTCCAGAATTGGTAGGGTTGCTTGCCGCTCTCGTAGGGGTCTAAGGGTGTGGGTTTGTCTATTCATAACGACCGTGGAATCCGTGTTTTATACTGGCTCGTATTGAAAACACGGACGTCCTAGTATATCCAATATTTCATATGTTTCTTCTGCTGCGATATCTGTGATGTGATCATGTGATGTTCTGTGATAGATACAGTATATAGTATATATGATATATTATATAGACGTTACTTATGTTTTACACCCGCGCTAGCCCTGCCCCGCTCTGCCGTTAGTTACCTAACCTAACGGTGCATGAGGGGACATCGAGGCGAATGCGGATGGCATAAGTGTACGTCGTATTTATCTGTGATGTTTAGGTACTTTAATGATGGGACTTCATTAATGTGATTAATGAAATAAAAGAAACCTAAGATGTTGCAGAATCGAATTTCAAAATAAAACAGGTAGCTACAGTTCTTGCTTTGCACAGCGGTATATGTGATATATCCTGCACCTTATTCGATGAGGAAAGGACCGAGATCCCTTCACCGGGAGTGACTCCTTTAGCAATAACTGGCAGATGCTACACACTCGGTTTGTCTTTTGATTGCTTTTAAGAGTTTTTGCTTTGCACAGTGATATATATGATATATCCCGCACCTCATTCGACGAGGAAAGGACCGACGATCCCTTCACCGGGAGTGACTCCTTTAGCAAAACTAGAAAAGCCTCAAAAGCACTCCATTTCAAAATCATTTGATTCTACAACGATATCAAGTTCATTACGCAATAGGTTTTCAGAAAAACCTGTCGTAGCCCTCCGTCATTTCAGATAAGTAGTAGTTAGTATTCGTGCTGCGTTTGTTGGCCTTTGTCAAGGCGCAGTGTGCGGTAGCTAACTGGTGCTTATCTGCTTATGCATATGATTTAGATTGGGTTAGGGTAGTCGTGCGACCTTGTTGGCCTTTGTCAAGGGCCGTGCGGATGGGTTTAATTCAATCAGGAAATGACGGGTTGAACTTGACTAGCATCCTATGGTTTGTTGGCCTTTGTCAAGGTCATAGGAGGTTAGGGGCAAAATATTATCGGGAATTTCAAGTGTTGAAATTTGCAATGAGATTGCATACCTTCTATGAGATAGTTGGATCCCGATACCCGCTGCGAGTAAGAGTTACTCCTGGGAGAGTTTTATACATTACAATTAGCTGATCAAGTAGGTGTCTAGAAAGGTGTCAACGAGGTTACGCCTCTGGGAAAACAAGGTTTTCATTAATTAGGTTCGTGCGAAAGCACGGGGGACCTCCCTCAAAGTACCGACACTGGCCTGGCTGAAAGATTGGCGAACTTGTAGTGTGTAATTAATCCCGGCTAGTCTTTCCTTTTAGGGTTTGAAGGAAGATTTGATAAAAAGCAGTGGGAGCCATCCTGATTAGATAAAATAATAACCAATCTATTATTGCAAGAGCGCACGCTGAGTGTTTTCTTCTCTCTCTCTCCAGGTAGCGACCATATCACGCCTTAATCAAGATAATAATACGGATATTGACCGAACCCGCTTGTTATACTGAGCTGGGGAACGTTGGTCCCGCTCCAACTTATAATTGTTATAAGACAGAGCAGGAAATTGGGGATTACCAGAATTCCCGTGCCGCCCAAACGAAGAGAGTGCATGCTGATGCATCATCTTCGGGTGTGTTCATTATACAGAACTGTTTCTCAGTATCCTTTACGTCCTGGGTATGTGATACCAGATCAGGATCCCAGATATGTAATATGTTACATAGGGCTACAGAAAGGTAGAGAACTGAGAACGGGTGATAAGTTTCATGAGGCAGAAAACGGGGCAAGTGTTGCAGCCAAGTCTGTTGGTCACTGTCACCCTGTATTACCAATACATTGATTCTGAACGAATGTTATTAGATACCGAACCTGATATACAAAATCAGATCAGTCTCTTTATTAGTAAAGAAATGGTAAAATTTTGTATTGTTGGATAATGTTTTGAACATTTCCTATATCAAAAGTTGATCAATTCAGGCACGTTATCTAAAAGCATTGATGTTCTAAATCAAACTACAGTTCTTAGTATACGGAACACACACAAGAGGAAGAGTTCAGAAATGAACGAATCCTTCTTGAGGCATTGTAGACTAGGTCATATCAATACGACCCGACTAGCAGAAGTTACATGTAGATGCATATTTAAATCAGTTTGAATTTACATCTTGTGAAACTCGCCAGTCATGTCACAAAGATAAGATGACCACAGCTCTGTTTATTGGAAACAGAGAAAGAGTTAATGAACTCTTGGGATTGATACATGTTGATGTATGTAGGTCCCCTGTCTACACATGCCAGGACTGGTTCTTTCTACTTCATTACATTCTCTGATGATCTTTCGAGATTCAGACCTATGTTCCTGTTGAAACACAAGTCCGAACCTTTTGAGATATTCACAGAATATAAACGAGAAGTAGAAAACCAGAATACGGGTATAAGTATTATGTCCTTTGATGAGATCGAGGAGGAGAATACTTGTGCATGGAATTCCTGGACTATTCTAAAGGAGAACGAGATTCTCTCTCAGCATTACTCCTCTGTATACACCATAGCACGATGGTATATCGGGGCGGAGCAGATACACCCTATTTGATATGGTGTGCTCTATGATGAGTACTTCTGAGTTACCTTTTTCCTTTTGGGAGTTATGCGCTTGAGAAGCTGCATACCTATTGAATAGGGTTCTAATCAAATCAGTTGCCTACCGCTTCATATGTGATATGGAATGGGAAGAACCCATGTCTTAAGTTAGTTAAGATTTGGAGTTGTCCGGCCTATGTCTGAAAGCAAAATCCGGACAAGCTCGAGGCAAAGTCTGTTATGTAGAACTGGAAATGTTCCAGCTATACAAACTACAGCAGATGATTTGGCAGAACCAAAGGATTCAGTAGATTCCAACGAACCTCAGCCTCTCCGCCGATCTAGTAGGGTTCCTCACCCACCTGAGAGATACTTCGGTTTCTCTATGACAGTGGGAGCGAGGATTGCATCATGAGATGATGACCCAACTAGTTTCGAGCTGGCCATCGAGAGTAAGACTCTGTAAGAATGGCTGGATGTTTATCGATCTGAGATGGAATCCTTATACACCAACAAAGTATGGACTTTAGTTGCTATATCTGAAGGGTTAAATCCCCATCAGGAGCAAGTATATCTTGAGAAGATTACTTGGTGTACATGGAAAAGTTGAGACTTTCAAAGCTAGAATTGTTAAAGGTTTTCGTCATCGACCAGGCGTGGATAATGATGAAACCTTTTCCAGTAGCTATGCTTAAGTCCATCCAGATCCTACTTGTCACGGCTACATACCATGACTGCGATATCTGGTGGTTGGGTGTCTTGACTACTTTTCTAAATGATGATTTAGAAGAGAGCGTCTATAAGTACACAGCCAGAGGGCCTCGTAGACAGTGGGAGCAGCGGAAACGTGTGAAAGATGTTTTATATGATAAAGCAGGCATCGCGGAGTTGGAACATCTGTTTTTGATGAATTAGTCAAAGAGTTTGACATCATCAAAATGGTAGATGAACCTTGTATAAACAAAAAGGTAGTAGGGAGTATGGTGACGATCCTCGTAGAATACGTGGATGACATACTCTTGATGGGGAAGGAGTTTCCTATGCTACGCTCGATCAATCTCCGGTTATCACAAGGATTCTCCACATAGGATCAAAATGATACCTCCTAAATCCTGAGTTTTAGATCTATGAGATAGACTTAATTGGATGTTAGGATTCTCACTAGTTGTAGTGAGACGGTATCAACCGATCCTGGGGAGAATCACTGGAAGGGTTCCCGGGTGATAAAGACGACTGAATGTCAGTCACAGGCATTGTCTTTACCCTCAGTGGAGGGACGGTATGTTGGAAAAGTTCCAAGCTAGATACCGTGGCATACTAGAAGATAAAGGCAGGATACATCGCTACTAAAGATGCTACCAAAGAGGCTGTTTGGGTCTATATTGGTTCATGAGATGAACTATGTTCCTACCATTGTGAGACAATGGAGTTGTGGCTTATGCCAAGGAACGCAGGTCCCATCAGTGATCCAGACATATTCTAAGGCAGTATCACCTGATCATGGAGATAGTTGATCTCCAGGGTGATCGAGGTAAGGAGAGTAGATTCTGAGGACAACACAGCGGATCCACTCACAAAGGCCTGTTCCCAAAGAGAGATTTTTTTATGGGATGGTTGAGTATGAGATACTGCAACCACTGCTACAGATGGCCCTAATGCAAGTGGGAGATTGTTAGTTATATGTATGCCCTAGAGGCCATTACTATACATAGGATGTATATTGTAGTGGATGCTGGGACATATATTGGGAGGACTTTCTTGCTCGACATGATAGTATGCTATCTGGTTGCTCTTTACCTTAACGTGTACACTGTTTGTCTCTCTGTTACATGTTGGTAAAGCCCTTAGGATGTGTGCTTGACTACCTGGACTATGATGCGGATCATACTAGTGGGGACATGGTAGTCCATAAGTACATCCTTCAAAGTCCCTAGTCGTGGGTGTGTCGAGACGGGGCATCGATATACCAGAGTAGACTAGCGTATACCTTCTCGACCCATACAGATGGGCGATGGATGATCCCATATCCATTGGTGTTTGACATCAGAGATGATATACGGGTGCTCAGTGGAGACTGGGTACACTGGACGGACTCGCCGAGAACTCCCAGATGGTATTATACCTCACGTCAGATGGCAGTTCTCTGGTGACACTGGTACAGAGTAGTCTGTTGACCCGAGATCGTCATAGAGTCTTGTGTGGTTCCCACTGTGCTTTGATTTCCATCTTACCACGTCCAAGAGGGCGTGCAAAACGGTGGTTTTTGGGTACAGTCCCGAGTCACATGGAGGCAATGAGCGATAGGAGGGGATTCGTCTCTCCCGGTATAGGGAGTTGATGTTGCGCTGTGTTCGATTGGCTATAACAGGAAATCCCTGGCCAGGGTTGCTGAGATTTACTGGTAAGTGTTACCAGTAGTTTCTCGAATTGTTATAGACCTCATATCGACACGACTTATCGAGCTATTGGGGTCTGACGTTTACCACCCCTAGGCGAGATATGCGACATATCAGACGATCGGACCGGACTGTACGGTAGTGTTACTGGTCGGATTCGCAGGAGTGTGAGCGGGCTTGCTCGTCGATCTTCTGATCGCTCAATACCCGGGTGGCCGTTACGTTTAGCAGACCGCTTGCGGCTTGTGGATGTTTGATATGATCATCATCCGCTGCCGGCGTATTGACGAGTCTTTAGAGTCCTACACAGAGGTTTCCTGGCTCAAGCGAAACGAAATAGGAGCGCATATGAGATATGTGCGGGACCGAGAATAATGCGTGTATGTGATACCGTATTTCATTCTCGCGAAGAATGTGTCGAATGGTTATATGCGATATAACTTAGTTATCGAATCGAGGGTTGATTCGATAAGCCGATACATTGGATACTAGTCGGTTATATGCGATATGACCGGATCGTTAAATCAAGTGTTGATTTAATTATTTAATGCATAATTATATATTTGATATATTACTTTGCGTTAACTAGTATCGGTTCACTTTATAATGGATTTTCTCACTCGGATGTGCGCATTACATATGCGGTATGATTTTGTGCACTAGATTGTATCATGTTTGATGATACATGCATTTTGGTTAAATGTAAAGAATTAAACCATGTTTTAAGTGGATAATTAGGGTTTTGATTTCCTTATTCATTTATTAATCTTTTTCTTTTTGGAAAAAGGAAAAAGGAAATGAGAAAATGGTTGCTATTTTGTTTGTATTCTTTGAAGCTTCATGAACTTTGACCATAGCAACCATTTTGTCTTCTTATACAAACCCTAACCATTCATCTAACTTGAGTTAACTCTCTACAATTAACCATGGTCTTGTTATGATAAGGTTTGATTATTCATTTCATTTTTGATTAACTTATCATAACTATTAGCTTCTTCTTCTTCATCTTCTTCAAAGAAGAAAAGCTTTCTTCATCAATGGTGGATTGATGAAACAAGTGAGAAATCCAATTCTAAAGTCTACCCACTTCCTATTTCTTCATCCTCTACCTCTTGCCAAGTAGTAGAGTGTGTTTCCTTCACAAGTTTTTAGGGCTTGGTGAAGGTGGAGCTTGATTTAGCGATGCCTCGACGTAGATCATCTTCGGCATGGACATCGACGACGTAGCTCGCTTTTTCTCCGACGAAGCCGACTCTAGAGCCCGGATTCCTTTTGGACAGCGGAGACGACTTCGTTGCGGAGCTATGGAGGTAGAGCACCGGATCTACAAAGGTTGTATTTCCGTTATCCCATTAGTTAAGTTGTTAACTAGATTGTTTTTCGCCTAGATTTCTAGCCAACGGTCCGTATTAGGGTTTCTCGGCACCTAGATTTTTTGAATTTGGCATGGTTGATGCCTTGTGAGACCTCATTAGGATGCCTAGGAACCCTACATGAGGGAGGTCCCCCGTGCTTTCGCACGAACCTAATTAATGTAAACCTCGTTTTTCCAGAGGCGTAACCTCGTTAACACCTTTCTAGACACCTACTTGATCGGCTAATTGTAATGTGTAAAACTCTCCCAGGAGTAACTCTTACTCGCAGCGGGTATCGGGATCCAACTATCTCATAGAAGGTATGCAATCTCATTGCAAATTTTAACACTTGAAATTCCCGATAATATTTTGCCCCTAGCGTCATATAACCTTGACGCAGGCCAACAAACCATAGTGCGCTAGTCAAGTTCAACCCGTCATTTCCTGATTGAATTAAACCCACCCGTACGACCCTTGACGCAGGCCAACAAAGTCGCACGACTACCCTAATCCAATCTGCATCATATGCATAAGCAGGTAAATACTAGTTAGCTACCGCACACTATGCCTTGACGCAGGCCAACAAACGTAGCACGAATACTAACTACTACTTATCTGAAATGACGGAGGGCTACGCAGGTTTTTCTGAAAACCATGAGCGTAATGAACTTGATATCGTTGTAGAATCAAATGAAGTTTTGAAAATGGAGTGATTTTGAGGCTTTTCTAGTTTTGCTAAAGGGGTCACTCCCGGTGAAGGGATGGTCGGCCCTTTCCTCGTCGAATGAGGTGCGGGATATATTATATATATCACTGTGCAAAGCAGAAACTATAGAAGCAATCAAAAGTCAAACCGAATGTGTAGCATCTGCCAGTTATTGCTAAAGGAGTCACTCCCGGTGAAGGGATCTCGGTCCTTTCCTCATCGAATAAGGTGCAGGATATATCACATATACCGCTGTGCAAAGCAAGAACTGTAGCTACCCTTTTTTTTATTTAAAATTTGATTCTACAACATCTTAGGTTTCTTTTCTTTCATTAATCACATTAATGAAGTCCCATCATTTAAATACCTAAACATCACAGATAGATATGACGTACACTTATGTCATCCGTATTCGCCTCGATGTCCCCTCGTGCACCGTTAGGTTAGGTAACTAACGACAGAGCAGGGCAGGGCTAGTGCGGGTGCAAAACATAAGTAACGTCTATATAATATATCATATATACTATATACTGTATCTATCACAGAACATCACATGATCACATCACAGATATCGCAGCAGAAGAAACATATGAAACATTGGATATACTAGGACGTCCGTGTTTTCAATACGAGCCAGTATAAAACACGGATTCCACGGTCGTGATGAATAGCCAATCCCACACCCCTAGACCCCTACGAGAGTGGCAAGCAACCCTGCCAATTCTAGGGTTAGGAGACCCGGACTCGACTCCTCGAGTTGGTCTCCCACTGGACCCCAGAACCCGGTTACTTATGCTCCCCTCCTTGGGTCTATCCTAATGCGGAAAAGTAAATAATATACAAAAGGTGACATCTTCCGCAACCTGGAAGTGCCCCAAAATAAAAGAATATTACATACAAGTTTTTACATGAAAGAAAATGAAAAACACTCATCTCATATAAAAACCCCCGGCTATTTAAACACGACGATCCAATATAACATATCCAGCAACACATAACATCACATGTCATCAACGTAAGTAAATATGCGCATCCCAATTGTCGTTGACATATAGCAACGAAACCGGCGATATCACATATTATACTTACGGTCACAGAAAAGAAAGTGTAAAACTACAACAATTGGAATCCGCAACCTCTTTAGACATCGCATGCCTAATCAAAATGAAATACTTAGACATCACATGCCTAACAGTTATAAACCCCGCATTTTAGTCTCATTATCGAAAACTCTTTTCAATATCAAATGAAACTAAACCGCTAGATTTATATCATTCATTCAGTTATCTCATAACTGTTTGTGAATTCCAATTATTGTATCCCATTCCGGATAAATAGAAAATATTAAACTTTCCGATCGAACATTCGAACACCCAAGTTTTCCCGAAACCGTCCAACACATGAAATAGGTTCAAAGACATTCACTTCATGCCTCAGTACCAACGGTCCAGCCGTAGAAGGGTCAAGCCAACGCCTCACATGTGGCACGCCGTACTGCCCCAAACCCGAAGGTTCAAAGGGCAGTTCAAGACGGTCACATAATCGAGTTAAGGTTTGTTGTCTTCTAGAGAGACCATCGCGTTACTTGCACTACTCAGAACGTCCTTAAACCACACAAAAATCCAACACTTGGATATTTTCCGGCAGGGGAAAAGTTGGGTATTTATATCCGGTCGGACTTTTTAACATATTCAAAAAATTATCCGGAAAGCACTTAGAGAAAGTTCGATAATCCGATCGAAATACCGAGTCCCCAATACAACCCAGAATACTCAACTCTTGAATAAATATTAAAAATTCCCAGAGAACTCAGCACTGAATAAAAGAAGTTACTGTGCAAAATTGGGTGGGTGACGTCATCATATGACCGCGGAACAGCCGCAGAAGCCAGGCTTCTGCCGCGGTTCGGCCGCACTTTGGAGGAATTGGGTGATCGTGTTTCACAGTAATTCTTAGAAAGTCCTGCTGAATTTTCTGCATATTTTTAATTTGGATAAAACCCAGTTTTTAAAAAATGTACAGAGAGCAACTTTGATATTAGGGTTTCGGTTCGATCGGACTTCAAACTCCGTCTGGACTTCGCCTAAGGCTCTAGCTAGGCTCTGATACCACTGTAGGGTTCCTAGGCACACTAAAGAGGTCTCACAAGGCATCAACCATGCCAATTTCAAAATTTATGGGTGCCGAGAAAACCTAATACGGATCGTCGACTAGAATTCTAGGCGAAACATTAAACAAGTTAACGATTTAACTAAAGAAGAGAGGCTACAACCTTTGTAGATCCGTTTCTCCACTTCCTTAGCTCCACGTAGGCGTCCTCTCGCTGTCCATCTCGAATCCCGAACTCAATCGTCGGCTTCATCGGAGAAATGGGCGAGCTAGGTCGTCGGCTTCGTGCCGAAGATGATCTACGTCGAGGCATCACAAGTTCAAGCTCGAACTTCACCAAGTTGTGAAACTTGTGAAGAAAACACCCAAAACCACTTGGCAAGAGGTAGAGGATGAAGAAATAGGAGGTGGGTTCATTTTAGAATTGGATTTCTCACTCTTTAGCTCAAGGTGCCATTAAAGGTGTCAAGCTTTTTCTTTGAAGAAGAAGAAGAAGATGAAGATAGAATATCATAAGTATTGTGTAAAATGAATAATAAAATGAATACTTATCATCTTCTAACCATGGTCAAGTGTAGAGAGTTAACCATAGTTTAGTTGAGTGGTTAGGGTTTGGAGAAGAAGACAAAGTGGTCACTTGGTCAAAGCTTCATGAAGCTTCAACAAGCTTCATGATAAAAGAAACCATTTTGTTTTCTTAAATCTTTTTCTCAAAAAGGAAAAGATAAATAATTAAGTGAATATAAGAAACCCTAACCATTCACTAAACATGGTTTAAGTCTTTACACAAATCCAAGTGAGAACGTATCATCAAACATGATACAATCAAGTGCACACAAAATATATCACATATACAATGTGCTAAACAAGTGAGAAAATCCCTTTAAAATGAACCAATACTAGTTAATGCAAAGTAATATATCAAATATATAATTATACATCAAATCATTAAATCAACACTTGATTCAATGATCCGGTCATGTCGCTCATAACCGACTAGTATACAATGCATCGACTTATCGAATCAATCTTTGATTCGATAACTAGGTTATATCGCATATAACCAATCGAAACATTCATCGCGAGAATAGATTACGGTATCACATACACGCATTATTCTCGGTCCTGCACATATCTCATATGCGCTCCTATTTCGTTTCGCTTGAGCCAGGAAACCTCTGTGTAGGACTCTAAAGACTCGTCAATACGCCGGTAGCAGATGATGATCATATCAAGCACCCACAAGCCGCAAGCGGTCTGCTAAACGTAACGGCCATCCGGGTATTGAGCGATCAGAAGATCGACGAGCTAGCCCGCTCACACTCCTGTGAATCCAACCAGTAACACTTACCATACAGTCCGGTCTGTTCGTCTGATATGTCGCATATCAAGTCTAGGGGTGGTAAACGTCAGACCCCAATAACCGATAAGTCGTGCCGATGTGAGGCTCATAACGGGTCGAGAAACTACTGGTAACACTTACCAGCAAATCTCTGATCAGCCCTGGCCAGGGACTTCCCTGTTACGGCCAATCGAGCACAGCGCAACATCAACCCCCAATACCGGGAGAGACGAAACCCCTCCTATCGCTCATTGCCTCCATGTGACTCGGGACTGTGCCCAAAGACCACCGTTTTTCACGCCCTCATGGACGTGGTAAGGTGGAGATCAAAGCACAGTGGGAATCACACAAGACTCTATGACGATCTCGGGTCTACAGACTAACCTGAACAAGTGTCACCTGAGAACTGCCATCTGACGTGAGGTATAATACCATCTGGGAGTTCTCGGCGAGTCCGTCCAGTGTACCCAGTCTCCACTGAGCACCCGTATATCATCTCTGATGTCAAACACCAATGAATATGGGATCATCCATCGCCCATCTCATAGGTCGAGAAGCGTATACGCTAGTCTACTCTGGTATATCGATGCCCCGTCTCGATACACCTACGACTAGGGACCTTGAAGGATGTACCTATGGACTACCATGTCCCCACTAGTATGATCTGCATCATAGTCCAGGTAGTCAAGTACACATCCTAAGGGCTTTACCAACATGTAACTATAAGACAGTTTAAAGAGACAAGTGTACATGTTAAGATAAAGAGCAACCAGATAGCATACTATCATATCGAGCAAGAAAGTCATCTCTATATATGTCCAAGCATCCAATATAATATACATCATCTGTACAATACTGGCCTCTAGGGCATACATACAACTAACAAAAGTATCGGCGTATTGGAATGAGTTGGTTTTACCTGAGTCGTCTGAAAGAGGGGTTTATATAGTGGTCGCGTGGAGCGAGCAAGCGCGAGATCATCGCCTGTTGGGGTCGAAAATTGCACCTCGGTTGACCAAGTCAATGTCAAGGTCAACCCCAAGCCAAGTGGACCCAAGCCCAAATCAAGTGGGCCCATGCCCAAGTCGAGTCCGAACATGAAGCGGCCGGCCCCCTTCCATGCCAAAAATAATCATGTAATAAATAATTTTGATGTTTTTTTTATGCATGATGTAAGTAAAATGGGCATAAAGCCAAATTTTTGTAAATCCTATGGCTTATGTGCAAAAGAAATGAACACATGAGATATGCGATGGGCAAAATGCCATTTTGCAAAGCCCAAGGGGCTATATGTAAATGTGTAAGCCTATATAAGGTAACATGATGATGAATAAAGCATACACTTTTTCATTCTCCCCAAAAACTAGGGTTTGTGCCTCTTTCCACTTTCTCAAGGGTCTAAAATCCTCTTCCTCTTTTTTGAATTAAATCAAGAGTTTAACTCTTTATTTCTAAAAAATAAATAGTTTTTCACCACAAAACCCACGAAGGGGAGCTCGGATCTCCAATCAGATCTCGAAAAGGGGAGACTTTTAAGTCTCACTCCCTTTTCTCCAAGATCCCGCCGATCAAGAGAAGGAAGAAGGAGACTCATCTCCAAAAATCTAATTTTGGACAGATCCAAGGCTCAAAAGAAGAGCTAAACATTCCTAAGAGTTTAACTCCTTTCTAGATCTGTTGGAGTTTAACTCCATAAATTAGTTTCTGTTAGGAGTTCAACTCAAAAAACCTCTTGAGAGTTCAACTCTCCAACCTAGGGGCTAGGCCCCTTCCTCCGGATGCTTCCCGTGGTCACGTGTGCGCCACGTGACCCCGGGCGTTAAGGCGCCCATCGGTCACGTGCGCGCCACGTGACCCTGGGGCGCTAAGGCGCGCCACGTGACCCCGGGGCGCTAAGGCGCCCAATGGTCACGTGCGCGCCACGTGACCCAGGGCACTAAAGCGCCCATGTGTGCGCACGTGACTCTAGGCACCATGCGCCCACATGCCACGCACGCGTCTTTAAGACGCTTCCCCATATTTTTATATGCACTCCACACTAAATACACTAGTCCTCTTGACCCCCAGCCCGCTATCCGGGTAGCGGGACCCCCGTAAAATCTCTGCGGGGCTCCCGATACATCCGAAACCCCTTCAAAACACAACACTGTACATTGAGTTCGCATGACCTGTTTGACCCGTCAATCGGAGATTCTCTCGCTCCAAAGGCGAGAGGTAATTAACGGCAGCTTAGTCCGTGGCTGCCGGAGATTCGGATCCCTACAATCAATAAACCCCAGCCTACCCTAGGCAGGGGGAATCTGTACTGCGCCTGACCAGCGCGCGCATTCCCATCTCGATGGGGTGACGAAAAACACCCTACAGATTCTGCATGCCCGGTGGGACTAATCTCTCATCCCATATTTCGGGTTAAATGTTCATGCGATATCACGCCCCGCTTCCCAGAGTGCGCTAAGATCGGCATGTGACAGAGCCAACCATGCTACCTGTGGATATGAAAGATCCTTCCACAGTCGCATTACGGCTGTTTAGAGATATCCAGAACAGTAAAATAAACCAAACTATCTAATACATGTCCATAAGCCAAAATAAACGAGTCATGAAATAAAATAATGCGGAAGCAAAAGATTCAAATACAATAATCTGGAATATACGTCCCAAAATACGGGCTCACATCAGGAATGAAAAATACTGAAAGGAAAACTAAACTAAACTAATGACAGGTCCTCACTGCTCGGCATGTTGATCAAAATACTCCTGAACAGCCTGCGATAAAGATAAGGGATCTGGGCCATGCAAAACCCAGACGTCAATGCGTCATAATATCAATAATTCTAAACAAGCAGGATGTAATGAAATATGCAGGCATGAAGTATGAACAGTAACAAGTCATCAGTAACAAGTAAACAGTAACATGAATATAGATCAGTGAACAGGATATAAACAGGTGAAGTGCAGTGAGTAGTCTAAACTGTGCTATAGGGTTATCTACTCTAAAGTTATTCAAAATCAATTAATGTAATCCTCATCATAACCCATCGGTCTATGCCCCGTTCATTCCCCACGGGACCACGGTACAATATATAATAGACTGTGAGTCTATGTCCCGTTCATACCCCACGGGACCACGGTACAGGATGTAATAGCCCTTTGAGTTACGTTCAGTTACAATCTTGATTTCCCCATACCCCCAAGGTTATGTGTATAAGTCGGGTATTGATAAATCTAGAGGTAATGCCAACACAGGATCAAGCAGGTACATGTTTGTCTGTATAGACAACAGGAAATGTCCGTAGGGACAACATGTCAAGATTGTCGGCATTAGTAACAAGGTCAGGTAACATGTCAGCTGTAGTACATCAGGTCATGTCAGGTGGTGTACATGTATCAAGTCATGTCAAGTAGTGCACAAGTATCAAGTGGGTGCTCATAATCAAACTGTAATAAGTATGGGTGCACAAAATCAAATATAACAATACAATGAAATAATGTAACATGGTAGGTATAAAATCAATGGATGCACAATTATCGATTAGGATTTCATTTATAGTTCTAATACTAATTAGGATGAATTTTATTAAACATGGGGTGTTACAACAACAATATTAGGTTATTAATAAGATCTGTAGATGCAGCTATATGCATTCTATATGATATGTATGCAAACGGATATCGTATACTCGTAAAATGATAAACTGGTAATTACGGAAAGTACATTTTAAATAATATGAACTGTTATACTAAACTGGATGCAATATATTATAGTATAATAAGTAACAATATGGGTTTTCTTGCCCTAGATTTAAAATGTATTATATGAATGTAAACGGACATCGAATAAATCGATAAAACTGAAAACAATTGTTGACCAAGTCAAAATCAAAGTCAACCCCGAGCCAAATGGGCCCAAGCCCAGATCCAGTGGGCCCATGCCTGGGTCGAGCCCGAACATAAAGCGGCCGGCCTCTCCCCATGCCAAGATAAAAATTTTGTAATAAATAAGTGTATTGCATTTATTTTATTTTATTTTATGGATAAATGTAAGAAAAATAGGCATAAAGCCAAATTTTTGTAAAGCCCATGGCTTATGTGCAAAAAGAAATGGCACATGAGCCATGGGATAGGCAAAATGCCATTTTGTAAAGCCCAAAGGGCTATGTGTAAAGTGTATAGCCCTATAAAGGCAAAGATAATGAAATATCTCAACAACTTTTCTCTCTCTCTCAAAATTTTTCAGATCTGAGATCTTTTCTCCTTCTTCAAAGTTCCAAAACCTTCTTTTTTCTCTTGAATTAAAAGAAGAGTTTTACTCTTCTTTTTACAAAACAAATTAGTTTTTCACCACAAAACCCATAAAGGGGAACTCAGATCTTCCATTAGATCTCAAAAAGAAGAGATTTTTAAAAATCTCATATCTCTTGATCTTCAAGATCCAGCTAACAGAGGAGGAAGAAGAATAACATCTTTCACTAAACCCAAAAAAAAAAACACTTAGGAGTCCAACTCCTCTCTGATTTCTCTTCTGAGAAATTTTTTTAGGCTAAAAGCCTCTTTTTCTCGCCGGCGCTCAAGCGCAGAGCGCCCGCGTGCCGACACGTGGCGCGCTTGCGTTCAAGCGCAAGCGCTCGAGCGCAAGTCGCCCCGGTGCCGACACGTGGCGCGCTTGCGCTCAAGCGCAAGTGCAAGTCGCCCCCGTGCCGACACGTGGCGCATTTGCGCTCAAGCGTCCAGCGCTCAAGTGCAAGTCGCTCCCGTGCCGACACGTGGCGCACTTGCGCTCGAGCGTCAGGCGCTGAAGCGCAAAACGCTCACGTGGCGCGCTTGCGGTCAAGCGCCTAGCGCTCAAGCGCAGAGTGCCCACGTGCCGACACGTGGCACTCTAGCGCCTGAGCGCACAGCACCTAGGCGCACAGCGCCCAAGGTGCTGCCCCCACGCATCCTTTGGATGTCTTTTCCCCTTTTTATATATATACATGTATATCTATACATATGTATACATATGTACATACACACATACTCCACGACACTGTCCCTGTTAGAAAAAAATTTCTAACGGGGCGCTGCCCCGCACCCCGCAAGGGGGCTGCTAGCCCCCTTGATCCCTAGCCCGCTATCCGGGTATCGGGACCCCCATAAAAACTCTGCGTGGCTCCCGATATATTTAAACCCCCCTCCAAAACAAAACACACGTACACTGCACATTGAGTTCGCACGACCAGTTTAACCCGTTAATCGGAGGTTCCCTCGCCCCAAAGGCGGGGGGTAATTAACGGCAGCTTAGTCCGCGGCTGCCGGAGATTCGGATCCCCATAATCATTAAACCTCGGCCTACCCTAGGCAGGGGGAATCTGTAGTACGCCTGACAAGCGGGCGCGTATTCTCATCTTAATGGGGTGACGAAAAACACCCTACAACAATAACGTGGATTGCAAATTTAACCATTTTGAAGTATTATATTCTAAATAGATATAGATTATGGTATTATAGCATGTAGCAAGATTTACTTGCCTAGACGGATCAAGAAACGGATCTGCACGGTACGTCCGACGTCGGCGAAATGTCGCGACGCGCGCACGGCACACGGAACGGGTCCAAATAACGCACGAGGGTGATCACGCAGTCAAGGTACGTCGTCTGGATCGTCTGGATCGTCGGCGTCGATCCCGGCTCCGGCGAACTACGGAAAACAGAGAATTCAAGAATTACAGAAAGAAAAAGAAAAAGAAAGAAAGAAAGAAAGAAAAAGGAAGAAGAAGAAGAGAGGGAGGAGGCTCACAGGATTGTGCACTGTGTTTGCAGAGAGGAGTGATGGTGTCACCGGCGGTGAACGGAGCTCCGGTGATCTAGGGTTTGGTGTTGGTCGGGTTAGGGTTTCGTTTGCTGGGTTTCTTGGTGCAGGCTCGGGTGTTGTTGGGTTGGTGTAGGAGAATGCAGAGGAGAGGGCAAAGAGGAGAGGAAGGAGATGGCGATGAGATGGGATGGTCAGCGGCGACGAGGTGAGGTGGTGGTGATGGGTGTTCTCGGGTGCAATGGGTGCAGGGTGTGCTCTGGAGGAGTTGGCGAGGAGGAGGAAGAGGAAACGAGGGGGAAGTCGATGAGGCAGAGGGAGTCTAGGGTTAGGGTTTGAGAGATGGAGTTTGTGGTGATGGGTTGAAGTGAGAAGGCTCGGGGTTTTTATAAAGAGGAAGGCGATGACGAGAATGAGGGAGTTTGTTAGGGAAGAAGGGAGGTGATGATACGCTGAGGGAGGTGACGCGATCCAAAGCTACCGTGAGAGGAGAGAGAAAGATGCGCGAGAGGAGATAGAGAGGGGGAGGAGAAAGAAAGTTGTTGTTTAGTGGGGAGAGAGAAAGAATGACTGCGAGGGGAAAGAGAGAGAGAAGAGAGAAGAAAGAGAGAGAGAGCTCGAGAGGTGGGGTCCACGGCAGAGAGAGAGAGAGAATGTGAGCTGGGTTGTTTAAGGTTAGGATTTTAAATTGAAAAAAAAATTTGTTTGTTAATTAAATTTAAACGCTGGTTTAAAAAATAAAGATTTAAATAAATTTGAATTTTGGCGGGATACAAAAATATTCCAAAACACGCCCGGGCTAGGTCTAAAATTCAGTTTTTAAAATATGAAAAATATATGCGACGTCCAAATTTCAAAATGAATGCTCAGATAACGAAAATGCATACCCCCAAGATTGGATGCACGTACGTGCGCGTAGCCATCCAAACACGTCCGTTTCACTAAACGGGACGAGAACAAGATGTGCGGATACTACCACAGGGTTAGGGTATCATGCAGGCCATGTTATATGTTTTTAAATTATTTTCTATGGCTTAAAATGTTGTATGGTAAAAGATGCGATGCCAGATAAAATGTCAGTATGCAGTATTCATGAAAATGCACGTGTCTATGTAACAAGTCAGGATAATTCGTGAACATGAATCAAACAGGTTTCACGCAAGCGGGTCGGGTCGAATGCAATGTAAAATGTAAAAATACCATTCGCACCCAAAATACGATAAATCAGTAAAATACCATAATTAAGGAAATAAGTGAACTGAAATTAGTATAAATGAACTAGGGTGTTACATTATACCCAACTACAAAAGAATTTCGTTCTCAAAATTCCAAGAACAAAGAAAGATAAACTATCAAGAAACTACAAGAATAGATGTGGAAACTTCTGTCGGATTTCGTCTTCTCGTTCCCAAGTCAATTCTCCATGCGAGCGATTTCCCCAAGAAATAAGTACGAGAGGGATAACCTTGTTCTTAAGAACTTTTTCTCTTCGATCCACAATCGACATCGGTCGTTCCTCAAAGATTAAATCTTCTCGTACAGACAGCTCCGAATGATCCAGCACATGTGTTTCATCTCGAACATACTTACGGAGTTGAGATACATGAAACACGTCATGCATATTCGCCAAAAATTGTGGTAAAGCCAATCGATAAGCCACTTCTCCAACACGCTCCAAAATCTCGAAAGGCCCTACGAATAGAGGACTAAGCTTGTCTCGACTCCCGAAATGAATCACTCCTCTAGTCGGTGATATTTTTAAGAACACCAGATCACCAACAGCGAACTCTAGAGGTCTTCTCGATATATCGGCCCAACTCTTCTGCCGATCTTGTGATGCCTTCATATGATTCCGGATAGTGTTAACTTCCTCAACTGTTTGCACGATCAAATCCAGTCCCAACAATCTTCGTTCTCCAACATCGTCCCAACAGACAGGTGAACGACACTTACGCCCATACAATGCTTCGAATGGAGCCATCTGAATAGTCGCCTGAAAGCTGTTGTTGTAAGAAAACTCCACAAAGTGTAGATGATCCTTCCATGAACTTTTGAAGTCTAACATGCAAGCTCTCAACATGTCTTCAAGAGTTTGGATCGTTCTCTCCGACTGGCCATCTGTCTGAGGATGATAAGCTGAGCTAAACTTCAATCGAGTCCCCAAACTTTCTTGTAAGCTCTTCTAGAAGTGCGACAAAAATTGGGTATCACGATCAGAAACGATGCTCACGGTTACACCATGCAATCTTACAATCTCCTGCATGTATCGTTCTGCTAACGTTTTCGTTGACTGACCAACTCGAAATGGTATGAAATGAGCTAACTTGGTCAATCGATCGACAATCACCCAAACTGCATTGTTGCCCTTTGGACTCCACGGTAAATCTGTCACGAAATCCATGGTTATATGTTCCCACTTCCATTGAGAAATCGGAAGTGGTCGCAATAAACCAGCAACCCTTTGGTGTTCAGCCTTAACTTGCTGACACACCAAGCACTTCGCTACAAAATAGGCGATCTCCCGTTTCATGCCTTCCCACCAGAAATGTTGTCTTAGATCGTGGTACATCTTCGTGCCTCCAGGATGTACGGAATACGCGGAACTGTGTGCCTCTTTCATAACCTCTTCACGAATGTCTCCTTTTGTCATACAAATGACTACCATATCGCAACGAACCATCTTTATGAATCAACAAGTTCGTTCGAAATCCAGCTTCAACTTGTATCAACTTCCATCGACGAAAGAACATTGTTTGTCGGTCTAACCCTAAACTCGACTGGCTTGACAGAACAGCTTCTTCCAGCAAAACAAACTCCGAATGTCCGGAAATCTGGAAAATCACTTTCTTTGCCCTATAATCAATGTGAGCGTGGAAAGTGAGACTATCCATTTCCAAGACAACTTCATAACTTCCGGTTATCAAACACCAAGAAATCCGCAAATAGCTCCCGTCCACAAATAACTACTGAACAATCCTTACATTCTCTACTAGCTATGATCTTCCCATTCCCAGTGTGTATGTCCCAACAACTAGACAGGTTCGTGTAAGTAATCGAGTATGTAGCAATAAACTTGGACGATATAAAACAATGGGATGCACTAGAGTCGAATAATGCTAATGCGGGAAAATCATGAACAAGTAGGATACCTGAAACGACTTCCTCTGAAGCCTTGGCCTCTTCAGCGGTAGGGTAAATGCTCTAGCTTGATTGGGTCCCTGAGTCAACTGCTTCTGTCCCTGAAATGGTTTCTGCGGTGGCCTCTGAACATCATCCTTCAGACGAAGCTTTGATGGACAAGTATCAACGGTATGATCCGCTGATCCACAAACAAGGCAAAGTCCAAGTCTCTTTCGACAATCTTTCCAGAAATGACCCGATCGTTGGCAGAAGTCGCAAAATGTTCTTCCTTTCTGCTCGGTTGCGACGGGCTTCTTCATAGGTACAACACCACGCCTATTCACCGAAATACCTCTGCGTATATGCGTTCGGTTCGGTGTAAATGCCGGCTTCCGTACCACAACTGCCTGCTGCTGCGTACCCTCAGTCTTCAATGATAAACTCTGCTGCTCTCGGACCGCTGTAAGTACTTGTGAGAAAGTGGTCAAACCCAGAGATATAATTTGCCTCTGGAACGTCCAAACTGCGCATGAACCTCCTTGCCCTATCAGCATCATTGGTAACCAAAGGTCCAGCAAATCTACTCAGCCGGGTCTACTCCGCTGCATGTGCATCCACGGGTGCGCCGTTCTGCCTCAAGCCGATGAATCTTTCTTCCATTTCCTCCCGTGCTGTCTGCGGGAAGAACTTCTCCAAGAAACTCTTCGAAAAATCTGCCCAACTGATCGGCTTGGGCTAGCGGGTCTCTTCCACAAGCCACCATTCACGGGCATAGTCTACCAATTGGATGCATACTACATCTACTCTCTTGTCTTCTGGAATCTGTGCCGCAACGAGCAAATTCTCCGTATCAACCAGCCACTGCTCCGCTGGCAACGGCTCCTCCAGACCAGTAAAGACGGACGAACCAAGTCTCCTGAAATCCGCCACGGTACCCACACGCTCTATTGGTTTGGCCATTTACGGACTGCTGGACGGTCCACAAACCTTCCTGAAAAGCTTCGGCTTGCCGCTGGTTTAGCTCAGTCTGCCGTTTCTGGTTCTCTAGCAAGCCACGAATTACTTCAAGTAAGGCGGCGTCATCCACACGCCTCTGGTACATCTTCAAACATCTGTCCGCCATGATTCTGCAACCAATACACCAAAGAGGATTAGTATGATGAACAAGATTTAAAACTTGCGATGAATGATGACCATGAATCAAGGATATGAATCAAGACTAGAACTCCAAGTTACTTAAATAGAGTACCGCATTGTGACCATGCCGCGGTACATAGTTACAATCACATAACTCTACTCAAGTCGCCCAAATCCTAGAGATAAACAATAGGGAAACAAAAGTTTCAAGTCGAGATGCAAAGAGCTTTGCATATCGTCAAGGTAAGGATGAGAAGGAAGTTAAGATTCAAGAATGGTAAAGTGGCAGGACATGTTCCTAATCATGAGTATTCTGATTCGTGTATTGGGTCCAATACCCAACTACAAAAGAATCAAACTCGATTAACCTAAATCCTATGGCTCTGATACCAAACAAACTCTGTCACGCCCCGCTTCCCAGAGTGCGCTAAGATCGGCACGTGACAGAGCCAACCATGCTACCTGTGGATAGGAAAGATCCTTCCACAGTCACATTACGGCTGTTTAGAGATATCAAGAACAGTAAAATAAACCAAACTATCTAATATATGTCCATAAGCCAAAATAAACGAGTCATGAAATAAAATAATGCGGAAGCAAAAGATTCAAATACAATAATCTGGAATGTATGTCCCAAAATACGGGCTCACATCAGAAATGAAAAATACTGAAAGGAAAACTAAACTAAACTAATGACAGGTCCTCACTGCTCGGCCTGTTGATCAAAATAGCCTGCGATAAAGATAAGAGATCTGGGCCATGCAAAACCCAGACGTCAGTGCGTCATAATATCAATAATTCTAAGCAAGCAGGATGTAATGAAATATGCAGGCATGAAGTATGAACAGTAACAAGTCATCAGTAACAAGTAAACAGTAACATGAATATAGATCAGTGAACAGGATATAAACAGGTGAAGTACAGTGAATAGTCTAAACTATGCTATAGGGTTATCTACTCTAAAGTTATTCGAAATCAATTAATGTAATTCTCATCGTAACACATCGGTCTATGCCCCGTTCATTCCCTACGGGACCACGGTACAATATATAATAGACTGTGAGTCTATGTCCCGTTCATACTCCACGGGACCACGGTACAGGATGTAATAGCCCTTTGAGTTACGTTCAGTTACAATCTTGATTTCCCCATACTCCCAAGGTTATGTGTGTAAGTCAGGTATTGATAAATCTAGAGCTAATGCCAACACAGGATCAAGCAGGTACAGGTTTGTCTGTATAGACAACAGGAAATGTCCGTAGGGACAACAGGTCAAGATTGTCGGCATTAGTAACAAGGTCAGGTAACATGTCAAGCTGTAGTACATCAGGTCATGTCAGGTGGTGTACATGTATCAAGTCATGTCAAGTAGTGCACAAGTATCAAGTGAGTGCTCATAACCAAACTGTAATAAGTATGGGTGCACAAAATCAAATATAACAATACAATGAAATAATGTAACATGGTAGGTATAAAATCAATGGATGCACAATTATCGATTAGGGTTTCATTTATAGTTCTAATACTAATTATGATGCACTTTATTAAACATGGGGTGTTATAACAACAATATTAGGTTATTAATGAGATCTGTAGATGCAAATATATGCATTCTATATGATATGGATGCAAACGGATATCGTATACCCGTAAAATGATAAACCGGTAATTACGGAAAGTACATTTTAAATAATATGAACTGTTATACTAAACTGGATGCAATATATTACAGTATAATAAGTAACAATACAGGTTTTCATGCCCTAGATCTAAAATGTATTATATGAATGTAAACGGACATCGAATAAATCGATAAAACTGAAACAATAATGTGGATTGCAAAATTAACCATTTTGAAGTATTATATTCCAAATAGATATAGATTATGGTATTATAGCATGTAGCAAGATTAACTTGCCTAGACGGATCAAGAAACGGATCTGCACGGTACGTCTGACGTCGGCGAAATATCGCGACGCTCACATGACACACGGAACGGGTCCAAATAACGCACGAGGGTGATCATGCAGTCAAGGTACGTGTCTGGATCGTCGGCGTCGATCCCGGCTCCGGCGAACTACGGAAAACAGAGAATTCAAGAATTACAGAAAGAGAAAGAAAATGAAAGAAAGAAAGAAAGAAAAAGGAAGAAGAAGAAGAGAGGGAGGAGGCTCACAGGATTGTGCACTGTGTTTGCAGAGAGGGGTGATAGTGTCACCGGCGGTGAATGGAGCTCCGGTGATCTAGGGTTTGGTGTTGGTTAGGTTAGGGTTTCGTTTGCTGGGTTTCTTGGTGCAGGCTCGGGTGTTGTTGGGTTGGTGTAGGAGAATGCAGAGGAGAGGGCGGAGTGGAGAGAAAAGAGATGGCGATGAGATGAGATAGTCAGCGGCGACGAGGTGAGGTGGTGGTGATGGGTGTTCTCGGGTGCAATGGGTGCAGGGTGTGCTCTGGAGGAGTTGGCGAGGAGGAGGAAAAGGAGACGAGGGGGAAGTCAATGAGGCAGAGGGAGTCTAGGGTTAGGGTTTGAGAGATGGAGTTTGTGGTGATGGGTTGAAGTGAGGAGGATCGGGGTTTTATAAAGAGGAAGGCGACGACGAGAATGAGGGAGTTTGTTAGGGAAGAAGGGAGGTGATGATACGCTGAGGGAGGTGACGCGATCCAAAGCTACCGTGAGAAGAGAGAGAAAGATGCGCGAGAGGAGAGATAGAGACGCGTGAGAGGAGAGAGAGGGAGGAGAAAGAAAGTTGTTGTTTAGTGGGGAGAGAGAAAGAGTGACTGCGAGGGGAAAGAGAGAGAGAAGAAAGAAGAAAGAGAGAGAGAGCTCGAGAGGTGGGGTCCACGGCAGAGATAGAGAGAGCATGTGAGCTGGGTTGTTTAAGGTTAGGATTTTAAATTGAAAAAGATTTTTGTTTGTTAATTAAATTTAAACGCTGGTTTAAAAAATAAAGATTTAAATAAATTTGAATTTTGGCGGGATACAAAAATATTCCAAAACACGCCCGGGTCGGGTCTAAAATTCAGTTTTTAAAATATGAAAAATATATGCGACGTCCAAATTTCAAAATGAATGCTCAGGTAACGAAAATGCATACCCCCAAGATTGGATGCATGTACGTGCGCGTAGCCATCCAAACACGTCCGTTTCACTGAACGGGACGAGAACAAGGTGTGCGGATGCTACAACAGGGTTAGGGTATCATGCAGGCCATGTTATATATTTTTAAATTATTTTCTATGGCTTAAAATGTTATATGGTAAAAGATGCGATGCCAGATAAAATGCCAGTATGCAGTATTCATGAAAATGCACGTGTCTATGTAACAAGTCAGGATAATTCGTAAACATTAATCAAACAGGTTTCAAGCAAGCGGGTCGGGTCGAATGCAATTTAAAATGTAAAAATACCATTCGCACCCAAAATACGATAAATCAGTAAAATACCATAATTAAGGAATTAAGTGAACTGAAATTGGTATTAATGAACTAGGGTGTTACATGTGATCTCAATCAATGTACATATCGATTGTCGATACTGAAATCATGTTTCTATTTGCAGGGTTAACAATTTTCAATTGCCATTTTCGAGCGCAAGTCGGTATTTGAACGACTTTTCTTGGCCCCAGCTGGGGGCAAGTCCATCAACACCGACAAAGTAATAAGGCATCTCATGCAAGCTCCAGCGGTGCCCTTGACAACTGTTCGATCGGGTATCTTCTCTAAGCTTCCCGTCAGATGACCTCTAAGTCGTTAAACTGGGCACAGATGACCTCTAAGTCGTTAAACTGGAAACAGATGACCTCTAAGTCGTTAAAGTGGGCACAGATGACCTCTAAGTCTTTAAACTGGAAACAGATGACCTTTAAGTCTTTAAACTGGAAACAGATGACCTCTATGTCGTTAAACTGGAAATAGATGACCACCAAGTCGTTAAACTGGAAACAGATGACCTCCAAGTCGTTACTGGAAACAGATGACCTCCAAGTCATTAAACTGGGAACGATTGACCGCCACGTCGTTAAACTGGGAACGAATGACCGCCACGTCGTTAAACTGGGAATGATAGACCTCTAAGTCTTTAAACTGGGAATCGCCGACCACCACGTCATTAAACTGGGAACAGTCGACCTCTAAGTCGTTAAACTGGGGATGTAAAAACGTGTAAATAAATATATGTATATATATATTTATATATGTATGTATATGTAAATAAAAAGCCGAAATGATGGGGCAACTCGCAATAAAAATCAGCGAGTAAAAATAAAAATGAAAATAAAGCCGAAATGATAGGGCAACCACGAATAAATAGCCGAAATGATAAAGCAATCGCGACCTTCGCGATAAGAAAAGCTGAAATGATAGAGCAATTGCGGTAAAAAAACGGCGAATGATGAGTCGCTCCTAGTACCATATTCCAGTGTAGCGATGCAGACGCCAACCAAATTCTGAATGTCCCAACGGCGAATGATGAGTCGTTCCTGGTACCATATTCCAGTGTAGCGATGCAGACGCCAAACAAATTCCAAATCCCAATGGCGAATGATGAGTCGCTCCTGGTACCATATTCCAGTGCAGCGATACAGACGCCAACCAAATTCCAAATCCCATACCCCAACGGCGAATGATGAGTCGCTCCTGGTACCATATTCCAGTGTACAGACGCCAACCAAATTCCAAATCCCATACCCTAACGGCGAATGATGAGTCGCTCTTGGTACCATATTCCAGTGTAGCGATGCAGACACCGACCAAATTCCAAATCCCAAAACGGCGAATGATGAGTCGCTCCTGGTACCATATTCCAGTGTAGCGATGCAGACGCCGGACAAATTCCAAATTCCAAAACGACGAATGATGAGTCGCTCCTGGTATCATATTCCAGTGTAGCGATGCAGACGCCGACCAAATTCCAAATCCCAATGGCGAATGATGAGTCGCTCCTGGTACCATATTCCAGTGTAGCGATGCAGACGCCAACTAAATTCCAAATCTCAAAACGGCGAATGATGAGTCGCTCCTGGTACCATATTCCAGTGTAGCGATGCAGACGCCAACCAAATTCCAAAATGGTGAATGATGAGTCGCCCCTGGTACCATATTCCAGTGCAGCGGTGCAGACGCCAACAAAGTCCCGAAATTTTTCCGGCCCTACGGTCTGGATCATACATCCTGCAAAACCGTATACAATCCATGGGCGTAAAACGATTCCAATCTATCCCAAGTCCTACCGGCGAGACCACATTCAAAGTCTCACCGGCGGTGGAAAGAAAAAAGGGGTATGTCCACAAGCAAAATGGGCACGGATGAAAACCCGAAAGGGCTCCGTGAGTAAAAATAGCAGGACTGCCGGTGAGTTTGTGAAAACCCGAAAGGGCGCAAACTCATGAAAAAGAGATTAAATGCACTCGCAAAGTCCTCTCGATTTTGTGAGGAGAAAATTCCCGCGTGAGATCCTTACGACTCACAAAGGAGCAACACACTTGGGAGTCCCCACAACTCCTAAGGAGAAAATACACCTACGGGATCCTTACGACCCGTAGGGAGAAAATGCTTTTATGGGACCCTTACGACCCATAAAATTGAAAATCCTTAGGTGATAGGGAACTAAACCTGTCTCCTAAGCCATCGCTTCCCAATAGAGAAAGGCAAATGATGATTCGCTCCTGATACCATATTGTAGTGTAGCGGAGCTGATGCCGACCCAAAAAAAAAAAACCAATTCCCAAATCCTTCCGGGGTAAATGATGAGTTGCTCCTGGCATTATTCCAGTGCAGCAATACAGATGCCGACAAAAAAACAATCCCCAAATCCTCTCAAGGGCAAATGCTGATTCGCTCCTGGTACCATATTCCAGAGTAGCGATGCTGATGTCAACACAAATCAAACCAACCAATTCCAACATCGACCACTGCGTCAAACAGTCGACACTCCGTGCCGGGGAAACGTCAAGCAGACACTCCGTACCGGGGACACGTCAACCAGCAGACACTCCATACCGATGACACGTCGACCAGCGACACTCCGTGCCTGGGAAACGTCCAACAGCGACACTCCGTACCGGGGAAACGTCAAGCAGACATTCCGTACCGGGGAAACGTCCAACAGCGACACTCCATAACAGGGAAACGTCAAGCAGACACTCCGTACCGGGGAAACGTCAACCAGCCGACACTCCGCCTCGGGGAAACGTCCAACAGCAACACTCCATGCCGGGGACATGTCAACCAGCAGACACTCCGTCTCGGGGACACGTCAAGCAGACACTCCGTACCGTGGACACGTCAACCAGCGACACTCCGTACCGAGGAAACGTCAAGCAGACACTCCGTACCGGGGACACGTCAACCAGCGACACTCCGTGCTGGGGAAACGTCAAGAAGACACTCTGTACCGGGGACACGTCAACCGGCCGACACTCCATAACGGGGAAACGTTAAGCAGACACTCCGTCTCGGGGGCACGTCAACCATCCGACACTCCGCCTCGGGGAAACGTCAAGCAGACACTCCGTGCCGGGGGCACGTCGACTACAGACACTCCGCCTCGGGGAAACGTCGACCAACTACACTCCGTACCGGGGAAACGTTCAACAGCGACACTCAGTGCCGGGGAAACGTCAAGAAGACACTCCGTACCGGGGATACGTCAACCAGCCGACACTCCGTAACGGGGAAACATCAAGCAGACACTCCATCTCGGAGACACGTCAACCAGCCGACACTCCGTCCCGGAGAAACGTCAAGTCGACACTCCTTGTCGAGGGCACGTCGACTACAGACACTCCGCTTCGGGGAAACGTCGACCAGCGACACTCCGTACCGGGGAAACGTCCAACAGCGACACTCCGTAACGGGGAAACGTCAAGCAGACACTCCGTGCCGGGGACATGTCAACCAGCCGACACTCCATAACGGGGAAACGTCAAGCAGACACTCCGTCCCGGGGACACGTCAACCAGCCGACACTCCGCCTCGGGGAAACGCCAAGCAGACACTCCGTGCTGGGGGCACGTCGACTATAGACACTCCGCCTCAGGGAAACGTCGACCAGCGACACTCCGTGCCGGGGGCACATCTACCAAATCACTCCGGGCCAGGAAAACATCTACCACAGACACTCCGTCTCGGAGACGCGTCAAGCGTCGACCGTCCATGTAGTTAAAAGGGCAGTGCATCCCAAAAAGTGGGAACCAAAGCAAGTCGCCTCCACGTGAAAGAAAATCCATCAATTTCATGCACACGACCCAGATATGTGGTGTGCATTTATTGATGGGGGGCACTTTGTTGGGATCGAAAATTGCACCCCGGTTGACCAAGTCAAAGTCAAGGTCAGCCCCAAACCAAGTGGGCCCAAGCCCAGATCAAGTGGGCCCATGCCTAAGTCGAGTTCGAACATGAAGCGGCCGGGCCCCCTCCATGCCAAAAATAATCATGTAATAAATAATTTTGATGTTTTTTTTTATGTATGAATGTAAGTAAAATGGGCATAAAGCCAAATTTTTGTAAAGCTCATGGCTTATGTGCAAAAGAAATGAGCACATGAGGCATGAGATGGGCAAAATGCTATTTTGCAAAGCCCAAGGGGCTATTTGTAAATGTGTAAGCCTATATAAGGCAACATGATGATGAATAAAGCATACACTTTTTCATTCTCCCTAAAAACTAGGGTTTGTGCCTCTTTCCCCTTTCTTAAGGGTCTAAAACCCTCTTTCTCTTTTTTGAATTAAATCAAGAGTTTAACTCTTTCTTTCTTAAAAATAAATAGTTTTTCACCACAAAACCCATGAAGCGGAGCTCGGATCTCCAATCAGATCTCGAAAAGGAGAGACTTTTAAGTCTCACCCCCTTTTCTCCAAGATCCCGCCGATCAAGAGAAGGAAGAAGGAGACCCATCTCCAAAAATCTAACTTTGGACAGATCCAAGGCTTAAAAGAAGAGCCAAAAATTTCTAAGAGTTTAACTCCTTTCTAGATCTGTTGGAGTTTAACTCCATAAATTAGTTTCTGTTAGGAGTTTAACTCCAAAAACCCCTTGAGAGTTCAACTCCCCAACCTAGGGGCTAGGCCCTTTCCCGCGGGTGCTTCCCATGGTCACGAGTGCGCCACGTGACCGCGGGGCGCTAAGGCGCCCATCGGTCATGTGCGCGCCACGTGACCCCGGGCGCTAAGGCGCCTATCGGTCACGTGCGCGCCTCGTGACCCCGGGTGCTAAGGCGCCCATCGGTCACGTGCGCACCTCGTGACCCCGGGTGCTAAGGCGCCCAATGGTCACGTGTTAACAGTTTCAGTGAGGCTCGTGCTTCTCGCAAGTCATCACTGGCCGATCGCATTGCTCATTTTCCATGCCGAAGGTCACGTGGCGCTAAGGCGCCCAATGGTCACGTGCGCGCACGTGACCCCGGGCGCTAAGGCGCCCAATGGTCACGTGCGCGCCGTGTGACCCCGGGCGCTAAGGCGCCCAATGGTCACGTGAGCGCACGTGACCCCGGGCACTAAAGCGCCCATGTGTGTGCACGTGACCCTGGGCACTATGCGCCCACATGCCACGCACGCGTCTTTAAGACGCTTCCCCCCATTTTTTATATACACTCCACACTAATTACACTAGCCCTCTTGACCCCCAGCCCGCTATCCAGGTAGCGGGACCCCCGTAAAAACTCTGTGGGGCCCCCGATACATCCGAAACCCCTTCAAAACACAACACTGCACATTGAGTTCGCATGACCTGTTTGACCCGTCAATCGGAGGTTCTCTCGCTCCAAAGGCGAGAGGTAATTAACGGCAGCTTAGTCCGCAGCTGCCGGAGATTCAGATCCCCACAATCAATAAACCCCAGCCTACCCTAGGCAGGGGGAATCTGTACTGCGCCTGACCAGCGCGCGCGTATTCCCATCTCAACGGGGTGATGAAAAACACCCTACAGATTCTGGCACGCACGGTGGGACTAATCTCTCCTCCCATATTTCGGGTTAAATGTTCATGCGAGCTCAATCAATGTACATATCGATTGTCTATACTGAAATCATGTTTCTATTTGTAGGGTTAACAATTTTCAATTGCCGTTTTCGAGCGCAAGTCAGTATTTGAACGAATTTTCTTGGCCCCAGCTGGGAGCAAGGCCATCAACACCGATAAAGTAATAAGGCATCTCATGCAAGCTCCAGCGGTGCCCTTGACAACTGCTCGATCGGGTATCTTCTCTAAGCTCCCCGTCAGATGACCTCTAAGTCTTTAAACTGGAAACAGATGATCTCTAAGTCGTTAAACTAGAAACAGATGACCTCTAAGTCGTTAAACTGGGCACAGATGACCTCTAAGTCTTTAAACTGGAAACAGATAACCTCTAAGTCTTTAAACTGGAAATAGATGACCTCTACGTCGTTAAACTGGAAACAAATGACCGCCACATCGTTAAACTGGGAACGATTGACCGCCACGTCGTTAAACTGGGAACAACTGACCACCACGTCGTTAAACTGGGAATGATAGACCTCTAAGTCTTTAAACTAGGAACCGCCGACCACCACGTCATTAAACTAAGAACAGTCGACCTCTAAGTCGTTAAATTGGGATATAAAAATGTGTAAATATATATATATATATATATATATATATATATATATATATATATGTATATGTATATGTAAATAAAAGGCCGAAATGATGGGGCAACTTGCAATAAAAATCAGCAAGTAAAAATAAAAATGAAAATAAAGCCGAAATGATGGTGCAACCGCGATTAAATAGCCGAAATGATAGGGCAATCGCGACCTTCGCGATAAGAAAAGCTGAAATGATAGAGCAATCGCGGTAAAAAAAAACGGCGAATGATGAGTCGCTCCTAGTACCATATTCCAGTGTAGCGATGCAGACGCCATCCAAATTCTGAATGTCCCAACGGCGAATGATGAATCGCTCCTGGTACCATATTCCAGTGCAGCGATGCAGACGCCAACCAAATTCCAAATCCCAATGGTGAATGATGAGTCGCTCCTGGTACCATATTCCAGTGCAGCGATGCAGACGCCAACCAAATTCCAAATCGCATACCCCAACGGTGAATGATGAGTCGCTCCGGGTACCATATTCCAGTGTAGCGATGCAGACGCCAACCAAATTCTTATCGTGAAGGTCGCGATTGCCCTATCATTTTGGCTTTATTTATTCACGGTTGTCCCATCATTTCGGCTTTATTTTTGTTTTTATTTACACACTTTTCTTTTTTACATTCCCAGTTTAACGACTTAGAGGTCGATGTTTCCCGGTTTAATGACATGGTGGTCAGTTATTCCCAGTTTAAAGACTTGGTGGTCTGTGGTCGATGTTTCCCGGTTTAATGACACGGTGGTCAGTTATTCCCAGTTTAAAGACTTGGTGGTCTGTGGTTTGCTTATCCCAGCTCCTCGAACTTTGATCTTGGCGGGGCTGTGTTGATGACTGTAGCTCTGTGGCATGTCGGTACATCTGACGACTGTGAGGCTTTCTCAAGTTTGTATTGGTTCTCCACCCAATCTTTAAAAATATAGCAGTCTTCAATGGTATGACTCGCCATTCTATGATATGGGCAGTATATGCGATTGTCGGTCATGTTCATCTCATGTGCCCTCTTTGGAATAGGCAGTTGAAGGCCGTTGTTCAAGACGTCCACGAATATTTCGCGGACTTTATCCCTCCTGAAGGAGTATACTTTCTTCTTTCTCTCCATTAGAGTAGGTGCCCTTACTGATGTTGGACCCTAAGGACGATCAGTCTTTGGTTCGCCTACTATCCGCTTACCACATTCAGTGTACGTATCGGAGGGACTGGAGGCTGATCGCGTCCGTTTTTCACAAAGGTGTTCCGCTCTCGGGCTGGAGAGAGTATCGGTTGGCTGCTTCCGGATTTCAATCCCCAGCTCATGAACCAAAATTTGATTTTGCTGTAGTTGCAATCGGGCGATTTGGGTCGTGAGATCCGCCACGACATTTGCCAGCTCGTCGACTTCGGAATGGACCTTGGTCATCTTCTCATCCCTGTCCTGAAGTTGCCTTTGAAGCCATTGAATAATGCTTGTTCTATAGTTCCGGGTATGACAACGGGGTCATCCTTACCGCCTGAACTTGATTCAGCATGAACCATGGGTTCCTTTGGCTTAATGTCCTGAGCGAGCTCTTCATCATTTGGATCGAGCCGATGTTGGATGGTAACAACCGCGTCATTGTCATGGTTATAAGGCGTAGGAGGACTTGTTCCTCTGAGCTCCATCATATAGACCGTATGGGTTGTGTACCCGTCTATTGCTTCTTCATTGGCAATATTGCTCGCTTGGCTCTTAGCTTATTGCCTTGGTCCGCTCTTTTTAGAGAAAGGCAGATGTCTGAAAGAATCAGGTCCCTGAAGGACTTCGGTTTCCGTTTGTATGAAATTGGCGGTCGCAGCTTGATTGTTTGTTAACACGCCAGAGGACAATGATATTTCTTCCGCCTTGTATTGTTTCTCGACCCAATCCTTGAAGATGCAACAGTCTTCAATAGTGGGTCCCAGCACTCGGTGGTATGGGCAAAAGTTGGGATGATCAGTCCTGTTCGCTTCACTTAGCCTTTTTGGTTCTGGTAGCCGCAGGCCATTCTTCAGAGCATCTTTAAAAATTTTGTGGACCTTGTCCCTTCGGAAAGAGTAGACCTTATTTCTTCTTTCCTCCAAAGTTGGCTTTCGAGATTTGTTAGTCTTTGCTCCGCCCGCTCTCTGCTTATCCAGAGAATCGGTGTTGTTGGATCTTTCGCTTTTCCGATTGTCGTCCCTCAGATGTCTCTGTTTGTGAATTGGAGATTCTGAGTGGACTCGGGTTTTGAGCGTTCCAATATTTGAACTTTCTTGGTCAGCTCTTGGAATGGTTTGAGGCCTGCGGTGCATAGGAAAGGTTTCATTCGTCGTTCAGATTTTCTATAAGAAGACTGATGGATTGGTCTTGCTCCAACGGCGGTTCATATTTGATAGAGAGATTGCGCCATCGGACTATAAAATCCATGTTGCTTTCGCTGTTCTTTGGCTCGGTCCTTACGAGGTCGGCAATGGTGATTTTATCACTAGCACTCATGAACCTTTGCTTGAACATGGATTCTATTTGAGCGAACGTCGTGATCGAGTCATCCGGTATGCTTGCATACCAATCGAAAGCAACATCGGTCAAGCTATTGACAAACTGGCGGAGAAGGAGCGCATCGTTGCCCCCAGTATTCGCGCATGATGCTTTAAATAGGGCAATGTGTCGGTTCGCATTTCCCGTCCCATCAAACCTTTCAAATTTAGGGACGACATAGCCAGTGGGAAACTCCACAAGATCGTACCGAGTAGGATATGGTCTCCCGCTACTGCTGACATCTTTTTGCTCTCCGGCTTCGGCTACCAATGTTTTGACTTTGTTGGCAACCAAATCCATGATTTGATCTTGAGTTAGCGGGTTGCTGTCATCGGTAGCCAAGACATTTCCTGAGATAGGATGCGACTGGATTTCATGCGGTCCGCCTACCTTTAGATTTGAGGGAATATGCGTCGGCTGTCTCGGGACACCGTTTCCCGGTCCAAGAGTAGAACCATGCGCTTGATTGGGCGGCTGAGAGGCAAGTTGGGCCGTGAGGTGAAAGACGACATTTGTCAAGTCGTCAATTTTTGAGTAGAGCTTGGACATCTCCTTTTCTTTGTTTCTGAGCTGCTTTCAGAGCTCCTGAAGAAGTTGCTGCTCTGCGGTTTTAGGATGGAAAGTTGGCTCATTTTCGCTTCCTGAGCCCGATTCCTTATGAACTGAGGGATCTCTCTGCTGATCAGCTTCACTTGGAGCATTTTCATTACCTTCAGGAGGATGCTGGTCTTGGGAAGTGACAGCTACATTCAAACCAGATTGGATTTGAGATGTGGTGGCCCCATCCTTGCTGCGAAGGTTGTCGCTGGGACGCGTGCATACCATATAGACTGTGTGGATAACACATCCAGCCATCCTTTCATCACTGGTAGCTGGTTTCGCGGAGCGGTCCGGGCTTTGGAAATTCATAAATTTTAACATGGCCGGAGCCTTAACCCTTTTGTTGGCTCTGTATCTGAGCCGCTTCTGCCTCAGCTTCTCTGCCTTGAGCGCTTGGCAGGCTTCTGCCCTTCGGGAAGCCGCCATAGGCCGAGTGATGGGGAGCTTGGAGAAGATACCCAATCGAGCAGTTGTTAGGGGCGCCGCTGGAGATTGTCCAAGATATCTTGTTGCTTTGTTGGTGTTGATGGCCTTGCCCCCAGCTGGGGCCAAGGAAAGTCGTTCAAACACTGACTTGCATTTGGGTTGGGCGCCCTCACGACCATGACATTCGGCCTTTTCCCCTTTGAGGCTGGTTTATCCATCACTGGGGCTTGAAGAACAGGGACGACGTTAGCTGGCACGAATAGAATAGAGGCAAATGGAAGCGGCGGCTCCTCCCACTGTCGCCCGAGACTGGCCGGAAGGACCGTCCCGGCGTCAATCTTCATCCTGTAGGAGATGGGAGCCGTGCTGAGAGCTGAGTTCATCTTTGGAGACATTGTTGAAAAGTAATTGCTTGAAAACCTGCATGAAAGAGCATTACTTTAGTATAAATATAGATATGTATATTGATTGAGTTCGCATGAACGTTTAACCCGAAATTTGGGAGGAGAGATAGGTCCCACCGGGCGTGCCAGAATCTGTAGGGTGTTTTTTGTCACCCCATTGAGATGGGAATACGCGGGCGCTTGTCAGGCGCATTACAGATTCCCCCTGCCTAGGGTAAGCTGGGGTTTATTAATTGTGGGGATCCGAATCTCCGGCAGCCGCGGACTAAGCTGCCGTTAATTACCCCTCGTCTTTGGAGCGAGAGAACCTCCGATTGACGAGTCAAACAGGTCATGCATAAAAAAATTACATCAAAATTATTTATTACATGATTTTTATTTTGGCATGGAGAAGGGCCGGTCGCTTCATGTTCGGACTCGACCTGGGTATGGGCCCACTTGATCTGGGCTTGGGCCCACCTGGCTTGGGGTTGACCTTGACTTTGACTTGGTCAACCGGGATACAATTTTCGACCTCAACAGTGTAGATCTGGAGCGTCACCACTCCCTCTTCCACGCTGGGTTGTGCTAAGATTTCGAAGAGAATATTTCTTTTACGAGTGGCCGAATAGGAAGAAGTGAGCTTGCTCAAAGCGTCGGCCCGGGTGTTCAAGTTCCTGGGGATCTGCTCCACTTGGACTTCGTCGAAATTTTTCCGAAACCTTTTTACCTCGGCCAGGTATTTTATCATGAGCGGTTCCCGGGCTTCAAAACGTCCGGTTACTTGGCCGACGATCAGGGCGGAGTCGCTGCGAACTCTGATGGTCTTCAGTCATACCCCAGAGGCGATTCGTAGTCATGCCAACAAGGCCTCGTATTTCGCGGCGTTGTTTGACGCTCTAAACCCGAGCTTTAAGGAGTATTCCATTTCCGCTTCGTCCGGGCCGCGGATGATCAGGCCGACCCCGCTCCCCTCCTCGGCAGAGGATCCATCCACGTAGAGCATCCAATCCGGGATAGGGTCGGGCACCTCGTCGACCGAGGGACGTAGTTCGGGGCTCCGTGTCGGCGTTTCTTCTTTAGTGGGGATGGTGCATTCGACAACAAAATCCGCCAAGACCTGTGCTTTGATGGCTTGTCGGGGGCGGTATTTGATATCAAATTGGGACAGTTCCCACCTCCATTTCTCCAGACGTCCTGATGACTCGGGGGAGGTGAGAATCGACCCTAAAGGTTGCTCAGTGAGGACGGAGGTCGTGTGCGCTTGAAAATAGTGCCGAAGTTTCCTGGAGGCGACGACAAGTGCCAGGACTATTTTCTCTATGGCCGGGTATCTCATTTCTGTGTCCTTGAAAACATGGCTCACGTAATAGACCGGCCTCTGTATGCCATCGCATTCTTTGACAAGCACTAAGCCTGCAGCTTGGTCGGAGATGGCCAGATATAGCAATAGTTCGTCACCTTCAACTGGTCGGGTGAGTAGCGGTGGGGTTGCTAGATGCGCCTTGAGTTATTTGAAAGCGTTCTGTCACTCTTCAGACCATTCGAACTTAGGGATTTTCCTTAGAGCCCTGAAAAATGGGAGGCACTTCTCTCTGGATCTGGACATAAAGCGACTCAGGGCAGCGACCCTTCCCGTGAGTCGCATGATGCCGACAATGCTCTTGGGCGTTGCCATGTTGAGGATGGCACTGATTTTCTCAGGGGTTGCTTCGATTCCTTGGTGGGTTACCATGAACCTGAGGAACTTCCCACTAGTACTCTGAACGCGCACTTAGCTAGATTCAGCTTCATTTTGTACTTGCGCAGGACGTCGAACGTCTTGTCGGGATCTTTAGTGTGCCCAGCTGACGAGATGGATTTTATGAGCATGCCGTCGACGTAGACTTCCATGTTTCTGCCAATCTGAGGTTTGAACAGCTTATTGACCATGTGCTGATATGTGGACCCGGTGTTCTTGAGTCCGAAGGGCATTACTTTGAAGCAGTATACCCCCTGATCAGTGGTGAAGGCGGTAAGTTTTTCGTCGGCCGGGTTCATCCTGATCTGATTGTAACCGGAGAAAGCGTCCATGAAGCTCAATATTCATGGCCGGACGAACTGTCTACCAGCTGGTCTATCCGAGGAAGTGGATAGTTGTCTTTGGGGCAGGTCTTGTTCAAATCCGTGAAATCGACGCACATGCGCCATTTCCCATTTTCCTTCTTGAACATGACTACGTTCGCCAGCCAATCTGAGTAGTCCAGATTTCTGATGAAGTTGGTGGTTAGCAGTCGATCAACATTGTCCTCTATCGCCTTTTACCTGGCCGGCGCAAAGCTTCTCTTCTTTTGTCAGACAGGCTTTGCTTTCGGGTCGACCCCAAGCTTGTGGGAGATCACTCTAGGGTCGATTCCGGGCATGTCCGCTGGCGCCCAAGCGAATACGTCCGAGTTATCTCAGAGGAACCGGATCAGGTCTTCGCGGTGATCCCCTGTCAAGAGAGAGCCGATTTGGACTGTCCGGCCATCGACCCCTTCTGAGAGGGGGACTTCAGTCAATGCTTCCACTGGGGAATCTCTAACCTCCCTTAGGTCATCGCGTGTATCTAAAGACCCTTGGAAGCCATGTGTGTCCTCAGAATCGTTGTCCTGCTCTCCGGCGGGGGTCGTCGAGGTGAGGCAAATCTTGGCGGTTTACTGGTCCCCATAGGCCCGGCGTATCACCCTTGATCCAAAGGGAATTTGATCGCAAGGTGATAAGTCGAGATTTCAGCCCGGAGGGCGTTTAAGGTAGGACGTCCCAGGAGAATGTTATAGGATGAAGGGACCTTGGCGACGAGGAAGTCTACTGGTATGATTTGTGTATTGCCCGCTTTCCCAATATTGAGGAGAAGGGTGACCAATCCCTCGGCAGGGACGAAATGATTGGTGAACCCAGAGAGGACATGGGAGGTAGGTCGAAGGTTGGATGGTCCTAACCCTATACGCTGGAAACAGTCGTGGAACAGGATATCCACTGAGCTCCCTGAATCGACCAAAATTCTCTGAACCTCGTAACGGTGGACTCGGGCCGTTATCACGAGAGGGTCATTATAAGGAAGCGATATGCCGTGGAGGTCTTCATCGATGAAGATGATCGGTTCGTCTCTCCTGCACCTCTTGTGCAGTATATCGCTTACACCCTCGACTGGGAGGAGGCAGTGGTTCCCCCCAATTTCGTGAGCTGGGTCCGAGGTAACGACCATGATTTGCCCGATCGTTAATTCTTCGGGAGGGGTTAGGTCCTTTTGCTCCCGATCCACCTGCCGCTTGTCCCGCAGGTACTTCGTCAGGTGGCCAGAGCGGATCAACTCCTCGATGTAGTCACGGAGTTGCTTGTAGTTCTCAGTCATGTGACCCTGCGACCTGTGGAAGGCGCAGTATGGGCCACGGAGACGCTTGCCCGCTCTTTGGGTGACTAGCGGGAGTTTGAAGAACCTCTCGCCCTTAGCTTCCTCCAGCAGCTCGGTCTGAGAGATGTTTAGAGGAGTGTACTCTTGAAACCTCGGGAAGTAAGGCTTCGGACGATCAACTTTCTTTTTCTCCTTCTTATCCCTTTTTTCTGTCCGCCTGGTCGGCTCGGGGGAGGTTTGAGTTCACCTCGGACTCTTTGTGCCTAAGACCCGAGCTCAGTGCGGTGATAACTGTTTCATCGCGGTGCTTGTGGCCTCCACGAGGGCATTGTAGAAGCGGGTGACATACCCTTTGAAGGATTTCTTATCTCCGCTCTTGACAGTGAACAGGTAGTCGACCGTCCTCTTTTGTCGTCGGTTCCTAACGAAGTGACCGAAGAATTGGATGGCTATCTCGTCGAAGGTCGAGATGGAGAGTGGCATAAGTCCTCAGAACCAATCCCGGCTAGCCCGTATTAGGGTAATGGGGAAAGCTCGGCATTGAGCCGCGTCCGAGTTATCTTGGAAGCTCATGCCCGCCATAAAAGCGTCCGAGTGGTCCTTCGGGTCGTACTTCCTGTCGAAGAGGGCCACTTTTGGCGGCTTGTTTCTGGACGAGACGTTCTCGGCCAGCAGCTCTTCTGTAAAGGGCTTTGTTAGTGAGTCGGCGGAGTACCTGGCCCCTTCGCCGGACGCATGGCTATCCCGTCGTATGCCTTCGATTTTCATTTCGAGGGCTTTAAGTCGGTGGTGGTACCCCAAGGATTCTGCACAGCCGGAGTGGTGGCTACCCCCGCTCCGGGTATGCGCGATGGCGCAGCTTCGATTTCGCTCTATCAAATTTCTCAAATCCTCGGGCGAGGCCCTCCTCTAGTAGTCCCGACGTTCGCCGTTCGCCATTCGCGCGGCCCCGACGAGAGTGGGGGCATCGGTCATTCCTTGAAGCAGGCGAGCTGAACGACACCTCCTCAGGGAGGAGAATGTGCGTCGGGTATCAAAACGACGGCCTGGTCTTCCCTGGGATTGGGGCGTGGAGCTGTCCGGCGCCCAGCGGGTCATAGAATCAATCGCCGCATGCGGGTCATGGTGGCCGGAGTCGGCACGCCGGCGCTCGGTGATGCTGAGATGAGCATGAGGGAGATTGAGGGCCTGAGCATGGCCATCTGTCTTTCTTCGGACGTCGTCATCTCGGGGAGGAGGAACTACGGTCTGGTGGGTAGGGCTCGCCGCTTGAACGCGGACGAGAGCATCCACAAGCGACGTGAGCCTGTCTATCCGAGCGGATAAAGCGTTGATGACGTTAGGAGGTGGAGACGAGCCGCTCCCGCCTCCGTTGTGACGGCTTGTATTTGGATCGTCGCAGTTGTCGTTCGCCATTGGGTCGAGGGTGGAAGATCAATTTTAGGCGTGGAGAAACTTTTGAAACCTTCCCACAGATGACGCCAACTGATGGAGGCTGTGATCTCCTTCAGATGTTGTCTTCCGTCGATCCTGTGATGGCGGTCTTTAATGGTTGAGATTTGGTTTGGGAATTGTCAAGTGTGTGGATCTCAATGGGTTGGTGTTAATGCCGAGCTATCTGTAAAGGAATTCCCGGGGTGGGAGGGGCTTTCTCGGTTGGCACACTCGGTTCATGCCATGGCTCATAGACAAGGGCCATGACACGACGCATGACATTAAGCCAGGCAATGTATTTGCGACTAGTCCAGGCAACCTGTGGCGTCGTCTGACGTGGAGCCGTTGGTGGGGCCCGCGAATAGTTCGCTGCAGGAACTTGGACGGCGCGGGCCACACATCTCGGAGGCCAAACCGGGGCCCTTGGGCTTTCATTTTTTGCAGAATTTGCATAAAAAGTCCCCACGCGCGCGCGCGTGGGGTTTTGACGCGGCGGCTCATTATTGGTTTCGTTCGGCGAGACTTCCGGCCTAAGCGACGCCGGATCCATCGGTGGCACGGTGCCGGCATGGTTCTGTCATGGCGCAAGATTGCCCCGCGGGCGCTCACGTCTTAAGGAATGTCCCTATAAAACCCCCACGCGCGTTTCTCGTCGCGATTTACGCGAATTCGCGCCTTCACGCATCTCGTGCGCGCGGCGGCTCATTGTTGGCTTCGTTCGGCGAGAATTCCGGCCCATGCGATGGCCAGATCCATCGGTGGCACGGTGCCGGCACGGTTTCGGCATGGCGCGAGACTGTCCTGGGGGCGCTCACGTCTTGAGGAATGTCCCTAAAATTTTTCTACAGACGGCGCCAACAGATGGAGGCTCTGATCTCCTTCAGATGTTGTCTTCCATCGATCCTGTGATGGCGGTCTTTAACGGTTGAGATTTGGTTTGAGAATTGTCGAGCGTGTGGATCTCAATAGGTTGGTGTTGACGCCGAGCTATCTGCAGAGAAAGTCCCGGGATGGGTGACCACTGTAGGACCCTCCAACGATCAAGTTAGTGTCGAGTAATAGGTGCAGAGTAACTGCGTATTGGAATGAGTTGGAGATACCTGAGTCGTCTGAGAGAGGGGTTTATATAGTGGTCGCGTGGAGTGAGCAGGCGCGAGATCATCGCCGTCAGTTACGTCCCTGCGTTATCCTCGCATTAATGGCAGGATACGCCCATTAATGAGGGGACGCGCTAGCGTGGGATGCGGAACGTGGGGAGGCAGATATCTCACCCTGGCGAGATACGCGAAGCCGTTGCGGGGGCGCTTGGGTTCCGCACTCTCGGGTGATCGTGGAAGTCGAGAAAACTCGACCTGTCAGATTGCTCGGAGACGATCAGGGAGGCCGAGGAAACTCGGCCTGTCAGATGGCTCGGAGATGAGGAGGGAGGCCGAGGAAGCTCGGCCTGTCAGATGGCTCGGAGACGAGCTGTTGGCTAGGTGAAGGTGGAAACTACTCAGGGAGGTCTCTTGAAAGGTCGGATGCGTCCTTGGAGATGAGGTCCCGAGGAACGCCCATAATACCTCTCTTTTATTCCACCTCCATAGCTTTCGGGGCACGTCATCCGCCACGTGTCGTAATATGAGGAAATACCACTTGTGAGCATCATTACCGGGGGTGGGGTAGAGGGATGTGAGTTTGTCGGAGAGGGGTCATTGCAGGAGGGATGGGCGGCAGAGCGGGAGGTCGAGGGCCGCACCGGCGGAGGGGGTGGTGGGGAAGAAAAAGAAGACTAAGATGATGATGATAATGATTGTGATGACGGGGATGATAGGGGCAGTGAGCGGGAAGGGACAGAAAAGGGGGATGGGACGCATCGACGGCGGCGTGGGGAGGGGGGAGCAATTGAAGAAGAAGAAGATGGTGATGGACAGCGAAGGGGGAGAGGGGCCGGCGTCGGAGGAAGAAAAGGAGGGGATCCGACAAGAGGGATGGTGGTGGTGGGTTAAGATGGTGGTGGTGGTGGTAGGTGGTGGTGGCGACGTTGGTGGTTTGTTAAGATGAAGATGATGATGACGGTGGAGTTGTTGTTGTTGATGATGACGATGATGGGGGAGGGGTCAGAGAGAAGAGGTGCCGGTGGTGGTGGTCGGAGAGGGGTTGCCGGTGGCAGTGAGGAGAAAGGAAGGAGGAGAATTTTTAAAAAAAAATTATTTTGTTTGTTCTTAAATATTAGGGTTATAGTTAGAATACGTGTATTTTGGGGGTTTTAAATTTTTTTGCTAATATGGCGACTTAAGCGACGTGGCAGTGACGTGACGCAGACGGTGCTGACGTTACGTGTCACCGTTAAGTTTGGTAGTTTCTTTATCATTTCAAAGGTAATGGTAGTTTTGTTAAAATGTCCCAAATTTTTTGGGAGTTTTCAGTAAAGTCTAATTTTAATAGAGATTTCTGAATATTTGATAAAATTGTGAAAAGATCGATATTTCTGAACATTTTTCTATAAAATGAAGTGATGAGTGGAAGCTCTTATAAAACAAAAAGAAACTAATTATTTTTCAATTAGTTTATATATAAATACGTCCCATAGCTAGTTATAGTCATAGAGACCTAGTATTTTGACTTTGTGATTTGTAAAAAGGATTTGGTGCATTAGATCTTCATGTTATAATTCAACAACCAACAATAGACCATTTTGTTAGTCACAAAAGGTGTCGGCATCCTCGTGATCCAATACCAAAGAGGACCGCACCAGCAATCCGAAAAATTCTACAATATGTTGGTCTTATGTGGCGGGTAATGAGAAAGAAAGAAAGAAAGAAAATACGGATCCTATCCAAATTAAAGATGTCCGAAATTCTCCGTCTCTCTCTCTCTCGTCAATAAAAGCCAAATAGACTATTAAAAACAACCATCATGTTTTTATGCGGAAAAGCAAAATGAGAATCGAATATGAAAGGTATAATAAAAATTTCAGAGTTCATCGGAGTTAAAAGTTTATTGAATGTTGTCGATTCCGGTAAGAATATAAGAATTTCAGATCGAAATAATGCTTGTGATACGCTGCAAATCAAGTATGGATTTATTTATTTATTTTATTTTTTGTGTGCCGGGCATTTCTTTTACGCACAATAATTTGTGTCCTCCAATAATTCAATGAATAAAACTTTTTACCCTTCCTGTTGCATGATAGCCTTTTCGCACTCCTTGAACCATTAAAAACATGAAGGTTTTTTTTATATCTCATCCCCGAAACTTTCATACTTTTAAATTTTTCCCCTAAAATTGCATATTTCTTAATTTTACCCCTAAAACCTTTAAGTTGTTCATAAATCTCTCTTTGGTTAGTTTTGCAAAGTATGTTATATGAATATTCCGGTACTCTAATTAACATACCGTTAAGTGGTTGTTAAAAGACAAAAATATCCTTCAAAATCATTTTCTTTCTTTTCAATTTGGAATTAGGGTTTGAGTTTCTCTTCAATTTTAAATTAGGGGTTTTCTTTACCTAAAAAATTAGGATTTTTCTTCTTCATAAATTCATAACTTATAGATATATAGACAAAATCATGCTTATCTTTTTTACCGATTTCGATAACTCCAAGATAAAAATGATCTTAAGTTTCGAATTTTGTGAAAAAGATGATATCCCACAATGAGGTTGAAGATGAAAAAAGAAGAGGAATAAGTCTCACGATTTTTAATGGGAGAGAAAGAAGAATCACAATTACAGCTCAAGTTTTGCTTAAAACAAACTAACCCTAGTTAAATTCCGACAGAATATAGATAAATGGTTTATTTTGGTTAACCGTGAAGTTTTAGGTTTAAAATTTGGAAATATGAATTTTTAGGTGTGAAATTTAGAAATATGGAAGGGGGTTAAATAAAAAAATCCAAAAATGAAAAGAGAACAAAAACTTTTTAAACCAGAAAGCTGACGAACCAATAATGGCAAAAGTTCATCTTGGAGGATAGAGATGAAAATTAAAAATACATACATATATGAAATAATTATCACAAAAGTTTGATTAATTGGAACAACCGCGTGGCAAGTGCCTAGATACAAGCCAAAATGAGAGCTGACTCGCCAACGCGCTCCTTGTGTGACCCACCCACTATTTCGTTTTGTTTTTTTCCTTATGGAGAAACAACCAAGAAATATGTATGTGAAAAGAGTCAAGTCAAATTGATAGAGAAAGAGATTTTAAGTGAAGAGGAATATTTTGGCTATTTAGAATTCCCAACTTATTTCCAGAATAAAAATAAAATAAATCTTTTATCTGAAACTTGGAATAATAACCGATTTCAAATTATTTCAAGTTCAAATATGAAAGAATCAAGAGTTGGTTCAAAGTCAAATAACATTTGTGTCTGGATGTGTTAAGAGTCCAGGTATGCAACATGAAGCATCAAAAAAATATACAAGTAATATGATGATCAGAGTCTAGATGATAAAAGAATGCACATTATTTTATTTTAAATTCTGAGCAGTCACACAAGCCTAAAACAATAAAAGCCGTTATCTTTTTTCTTCTGTTTGAGTGAATCTGAGTATGAGAATTCATGCTCATACCGTTCGACATTAAGCTGACACAAGTTTCCGTTTACGGTTTAAGAAGAAGAAGAAGAAGGAGGAGGTTTATAGGGCTACTATAGTCCATTCGCGGTTAGGGGTGATAATTGAATGAGCCAGTTCAGGTTCGATTAGGGTTCAGCTCAGTATCAGTTCATTCAAGATCGGTTCATTTATTAATGAGCCAAATATGAGCCAGAAAGCCTAGCTCATTTATTAAACGGGTCGAACTCGAGCTCAGCCAAGCTCATTCGGTATTGACTCGATCGAGTTCGTCTCGGTTAAACAGTTTGAAAAAAAAACAGTAATATGTAATTTATAGAGGATTCTATACAACTCTCAGGACGCTAAATTCAATTAAAGAACAGTATATAAAGTGCAGCTGAGGTGAATATAAAATCCAGCACTTACATCCATTCCATACTCTAGATGTTAATTTTTTTATTCTTTCCATATCTCAAAGCCTTGGGTTTTAGGCTTTATGATTGTTGTCCCCGGCCCAGCCTCTTACAAAATACTTTCATGTTTTCTTTTGAAACCTTTGTAATGGCCATTGACTTATGCCCAGCCTCCATCAAACACCTCTTTATCGTTTTCCTTTTGGAGATTGCCTAATAGAAGATGCATCCGGGCTTAACTTTGGCTCGTTTAAGGCTCGATAAGCTAACGAGCTGAACATGAGCCAGACCCGCTCAGCTAGAGACGAACTCGAGCCGAGCTTCAGCTAGTATAAACTAAGCCGAGCCGGGCTCGAACAAGGGTCGGCTCGTTCAAGCTCGGCTTGGTTACACTCCTATTCGCGGTGTTTGCAAGAGTAAAACAACGAATAGGACCCTGAAGTTAAGTGGTCGCGCAAGAGTGGCTGCGCTCAACCCCTGCCCTATTTATCACATTAAAAAGAAAATCTACCAACTTACATATCAGTATAAAAAGAAAGATTCCTTCAAACTCAAACACGAATATTATTCGTTTATTTTTCGATTTTATTTACTAGACTTTATTCTAAATTGTTCAAAAGGAAAGTTTGTAAAAGGGAAGATGGAACGTTCTACTCCAATCCCCACTCCTCCTCTAGCTCTCCTCAAAAATTACATATCATGAATCCACTTTGGCCAAAATTAAAACATATCATGTCCAATGGATCCAAAGTACAAAATTTAGTGCATCCACCCCATTAACAATCATAACCTCCAAATCTCCACATAAAGAAAACAATCCCAAATACAAAAAGCTAGCAAAGAAAAAGCAAAAACTAAATAAATAAATAAACAATCAATCAATCAAAAGAGGGGCATCATATACTAACATCCAAACATAATGCCCTACAAAAAGAAAGTAGAAAATGGCCTAGCTCCATTATTCCCGGCCCTCTCTCTCTCTCTCTCTTCAATATATATATATATATATATATATATATATATACCTATGTGTGTGTATATCTCCTCTTTCCACATCCACTCCTTAATTTCTCATTCTCCTAGACCCCTCTCTCTATTATATCCTAGGTTCTTGATTCTTCACATACAAATATATATAAAAATCAAGAAATATTAAAGTTAAGGAAGGGGGAAAAAAACAATTAATGAAGGATAGCATAAGATGCTGCATCTCATGCATCCTCCCCTGCGGCGCCCTCGACGTGATCCGGATCGTGCACGCCAGCGGCCGTGTCGAGGAGATCAGCCGCGCAGTCTGCGCACGTGACATCATGCAGGCTTACCCCAAGCACGTGCTCCGAAAGCCTCCCTCCGCGTCGGCATTCGATATAGACGAGGGCCCGCGGGCAGCCGTCGTGCTGCCGCCCAGCGCGCAGCTGCAGAGGGGGACGATCTACTTCCTCATGCCCGTCAGCAGCTCTACGTCGATGACAGACGCGCAAAAATCAAGAAGGACGAGGCGAAAGAAGCAGGAAAGCAGAAACGATGGTAATATAACCGCTAACGAGAATAATAATTTGTTGTCGGAGAGATATTTATCGGAGATATTATCAGAGACCAAGGGGTCGACGAACAGGGAGTGGAGGCGGGGCCGGGTCGGAGTGTGGCGGCCGCGTCTTGAGAGCATCGAGGAGATTGCCAATGATGTGTAGGGTTGGATTTTTTTTATTTTTTTTAAATTAAATCTTTTTAAGTTTCTTGAATTGCTTAATTTTCGATCTTTTTATTCAGTTCTTGTGAGGTGCATGATTGATGGATCTGTTTTTTTTTTTGTTTTTTTTTTTTTAATTTAAAAAGGATAGATATCATGCACTTGGGGGCTAGCTCAAAAATAATTTTCATTCAAATGTTTTCGTCTTTTTTATTCTTGCATTTTATAGTTTCATAAATTCAGTTGACTGGTTACAATTTAAAATTTTCATTTAATTAATAGTGAAACTTTCAATAATGGAGCAGGTGAATATGGGGTAAGGGAGTTATTCTTTTCATGGAGTTAATTTGTATCCTATCGAAAGTCTAAAGCTGGAAAAAATAGATCATTGAAACTCTTATATAAATCCCTACGGTTGCGTTTGGTAGCACGTAATTTAGGTGGTAATCCTAAATTATCATGAAATGTTATCATACTTGTTTAGGTGTAAAAGATATTTTCAGAAATATAGAATTATCATGGTAATCAAATGATCCATTTTCATGGTAATAATCATGTTTCCTCAAAACATATGTCTATCTTAGATTACCACGAAATATTCTCACCTAACATTAAATGAGCCATGATCATCTGCCGTCAGCCTTCCTCACTACATGCCGGCTGGTCGGCCCCGACGTTCATCGTTGGTCGTCAGCCGGTCATCACTAGTCGGCCGGCCTGCCACCTATCAGACGTTCACCGCCAGCCTGTCACTCCGTCCGTTGTTGGCCGTAGTTCCTCGCCGGCTAGTGCCGCCGCCTGTTTCCAGCTGCTCCCGACACACCACCGATCGGCCGTTAGTCACCGGCCTCGCCGCCATCCAACGGCCTTTTTCTTGTCTCACTGTCGGTTGACGGTTGTACATACATATATTATCATGAATGTTTAAAATATATCAAGCACGTTAATACAAGATTTGAATTAGATACCCGCTCATCCTATTTTCAGGAATGCGAGGATTCCCGGTAATCTTCTATTCCATTTACCAAGAACAACCTATATGAATGTATGGACTAATAAAAAGCTAAATTTCAACTTGCTACCATAAACTGTAGATATTATGAACTTTTAAAATGATGGATTGATGCTATAAAATTTCAGAGTATCAAATATACCCTCTAACGGTGTTAACAGAAAATTACAAAATGGCCATAATACCCCTTCCCGCTTTTTGCAAATATAGTATTTTTTATTATATGAGGAAGGGTATTATGGCCATTTTATAATTTTTCGTTAAAGTTGTTAAGGAGGTGTTTTGGATACCTGAAAGTTCATGGTATCAATCCATTATTTTGAAAGTTCATGGTATAACCTAGAAAAAATGCCTATTGTTCATGGTAGCAAGATAAAATTTCGCCTGATAAAATAAAAGCCTGCTAGTTTCACGAGTACTGAAAAAAATTCAAATTTCTTTCCTGAGTAAAAATGCACACCCTATATATTATTTTTTGTTCGAGGAGTTTAAGTTTGAAAGTAATTGATCTTTTAGTTTTCACTGTAACTTTGAAATTTTGAAATTTTGGTAAACTAATTCAATAACTGAGAAAATTAGAAATACCTTCCTTTTCATCTTATATCCATGGATCTTCTCACTAGGAGATTTCCATATGAATAATATATTCGGGTTGACCGAGTCTAATTCTAATTTGATAAGAACAAGAGTTATTTGCATCATAAAAAAAAGTTGTAAGAGCCATGTTCTTATTCTATTTAAAAACTCCTTCGCAAAAAAAAAAAAAAAAAAAAAAATTCTAGCGAAGTTGCTTTATTTGCGGACGCAAGTTAAGGATAGTGATAGTGTGAGATGATGAGATGTGATTATTAAAGTGAGATGGAAAATTCTAACCACCATCCATAAATCAAAATGACGATCTGCTCCATACATCTTGTTCTACATATCAATCAACATGCCAACTTGATGATGCTCGATATCGAGGATCTCCCAAATCAGGACACGTGGCAGATGACGTGTCCCAGTGCTCACAAGAAAGGACCTACAGTGGCCGACCAGACCACTCCTGTGCCCGCCCTACGAGCAAACGCTGGCTCACCTCCGAGCCCCCTGCACGATTGGCCTCCTTGGCTTCCCAACTCGTCTCCGAGTTATCACAGGCCCGAGCCTCCTCGGCCCTCTCAGCTCGCCTCCGGGCTCGAGCAGAACCAAGATATCTTGGCTCTCCTGCTCCTCCGTGAGCTCTCCTGCCGAGGTCATCTTCCTCGGTCTCATTGACCGACCAACAGCACTGCTTGCAGGCGTAACCGCCATCCCGCGATCTTGCCATGCGCGAGATCTCCGCCGGCCACATCCCACGTTCCACGCCACCACGATCCCCCATTAACGAGCCTGTCTCGCCATTAATGTGAGGTCCCGCTCATCACGCGAGCGTGACATCGGGAGCGTAACGGCCGGCGTGATTCTTGCGCTTGCCTCTCCTGCTGCCACCGCTATATAAACCCCTTCTTCAGACGGTTCAAGTAAGCCATTTGTACTCCACTAAGCCGTTACTCTGCTCGGATCTCTAGTCTAACTTGACCGTCGGAGGGTCCTCGGTGGTACAACCACTCCGGGACTTCCTTTCAGGTTGCTCGGCAACCACAACCTCAAACCCAATGAGATTCACACGCTTCAGGAGCGACAGCCTCCAGATCCAATCTCAGCTACCCATCACCGCCATCAGCAGATCAACGGAAGGTAACATCTTGGCGCGATCCAGGTCACGTCAGCTGGCGCCATCTGTGGGAAATCCTTGATTCCACAAAAACAAAAGTTCACTTTCCGATCTTAACCCAATGGCGAGCGATCATCATGACGATCCAAGCACCAGCCGCCGCCTCCTCCTCAACGGAGGCACGGATGAACCCCCTCCGCCGAATGCCATCAACGCCCTCGCCGGCCGCATAGACCGATCCGCGTCTGTTGTGGAGGCGCTGATCCGCGTCCAAACGGCGGGGCAAGATCACCAAGTCGCCTCTCCCCCACTTCGGGGCTAGGACCCCTACAGGGAAAGAGAAGACTCCATCCGCGTCGGCACTGCCGACCGCAGCCTCATCATTTCCGGCAACCGCGGTTTTCTCGGGCCGACGCACTCGGGAACCTGGTGGGCATCGCTAAGTTTGGTTCCAAGGTCTTACGCTAGAGAGTTTCGCCCTGAGTCTCGTCGCACCCCTGTCCCTCCCGAGGCGGTGGCGATCAGCTCGCCTGTTTACAGGCATGACCGGCACCCCCTCCCTCGATGGGGTCGTGCATGCGAGACTCTTCACGGCAGCTCAAAAACAACCCCTCCGGGGGGGCGTAAGGAACCTCACCAAAGGGAACCAAAGCTCGTCGAAAATCATGGTTATGAAGGCCAGGGGTACGTCGGGTACATACGAGACTCAGCACCCCGCACCAGCCGCAGAGGCCGACAGCCGACCGACGAAGAGGTCAAGGGAGACCGAGCCGATCACTTTTGACGATGGGGAATTTCACGGCATATCCTTGCCCCACAACGACCCCCCGGTGATTACGGCTCGAGTCCATCAATACGAGGTGCACAGGATCCTGGTCGACTCGGGAAGCTCGGCCGACATTCTCTTCCATGACTGCTTCCTGCGCATAGGGCTCGCCTCGGCAGACCTGAGGCCGACCTCCCACGTCCTCTCAGGATTCACCAACCACTCCATCCCAGCGGAAGGGGTAATCACCCTATAGTTCAACATCGGGGAGGTCAACCGTACGCGGACACTGCCGGTGAAATTCATCGTAGCCAGAATCCCATCGGTCTACAACATCCTGCTCGGCCGCCCTACGCTGAACTCCCTCTGGGCCCAGATATCGACCTATCACTTGGCGATGAAGTTCCCTCTCGACCAAGGCGGGATAGGTCGGGTCTATGGAGACCAGCAAATTGCAAAGGTTTGCTTCACCGCAATATCTTCATCGGAGAGACTGGTCGACGATGTCGAAGGTGAGGGTGATATCAGGGGTTCTCTAGACACTCGAGACGAGCAAACAGAGGTCCGAGAGACCCCGATGGAGCCTCTGACAGAGGTCCCCCTCGTAGAAGGGGACGACAAAAAACTCGTTCAAATCAGGTCGCTTCTGACAGGAACTCAGCGAGATGACTTGGTCCACTTCCTCAGAAAAAACTCCGACGTGTTTGCCTGGGCGCCTGCTGACATGCCTGGGATCGACCCCAAAATTATATCTCATAAGCTCGGTGTTGATCCTACGCCCCGACCCGTCAGACAGAAAAAGCGAAGCTTCGCCCCGGTCAAACAGAAGGCTATCGAGGATGAGGTGGATCGGCTCCTCACCGCCAACTTCATTCGGAACGTGCCCTATTTGGAGTGGTTGGCAAACGTAGTCCTGATCAAGAAATCAAGCGGGAAGTGGCGCATGTGCGTCGACTTCACCGATCTCAACAAGTCCTGCCCCAAAGACAACTATCCCCTACTTCGGATAGATCAGCTCGTCGACAGCTCGGCAGGACACGAGCTATTGAGCTTCATGGATGCCTTCTCCGGCTACAATCAGATCCGTATGAATCCGGCAGATGAAGATCTTACCGCATTCACAACGGACCGGGAGGTATACTGCTATAAGGTGATGCCATTCGGCCTCAAGAATGCCGGGGCTACATACCAACGGTTGGTCAACCGCATGTTCAAGCCACATATCGGCAGGAACATGGAGGTTTCCATCAACGACATGCTCGTCAAATCAGTCTCGTCGACCGACCACACCAAGGACCTGGGCGAGGCCTTCGAGGTACTTCGCAAGTTCAAGATGAAGCTGAACCCCGCCAAGTGCGCATTCGGGGTCACCGGAGGAAAGTTCCTCGGTTTCATGGTCACCCACCGTGGAATTGAGGCCAACCCGGAAAAAATCGACGCCATCCTCAACATGACCGCGTCCAAGACCTACGTCGAGATCATGCGACTAACCGGGCGGGTGGCCACTCTGAGCCGTTTCATGTCGAGGTCCGGGGAAAAATGCCTCCCATTCTTCAAAGCTCTAAGGAAAATCCCGAGGTTCGAGTGGTCAGAGGAGTGTCAGACCGCCTTCGACCAGTTAAAGAGGCACCTTGTGATGCGGCCGCTGCTCACCCGACCAGTTGAAGGAGACGAGCTATCGCTGCATCTGACGGTATCCGACCAAGCGGCAGGTTCAGTGCTCGTCTGGGAGGTTGACGGAGTGCAGAAGCCGGTATACTACGTGAGCCACGTCTTCAAAGACGTGGAAACGAGGTATCCGGCCATAGAGAAGATCGTCCCGGCCCTCATAGTGGCCTCAAGAAAGCTACGACACTACTTCCAGGCGCACACTATCCTCGTCCTCACCGAGCGCCTGCAGGGGGCTATCCTCGCCTCACCCGAATCCTCGGGCCACTTAGAGAAGTGGAGGTGGGAGCTGTCCCAGTTTGACATAAAATACCGCCCGAGTCAGGCCATCAAAGCACAAGCCCTGGTCGACTTTATTGTCAAGTGCACCATCCCCAGCAAAGAACCGGAGCCCGCGCCGACCCTCGTGGATCAACACCCGATCGTGGGGAGACCCGACTCGGTCCCTGAGTGGATCATCTACGTCGACGGGTCCTCAACCGAGGAAGGCTGTGGCGCCGGCCTTATCATTCGGGGCCCGAACGAAGCAGAAATGGAATATTCCCTAAATCTCAGATTCAAGGCTTCAAACAACGCGGCAGAGTACGAAGCCCTGCTGGCCGGACTTCGCATGGCCTCCGGGCTGGGGCTGAGGACAATTCGAATCCGCAGTGACTTAAGCCCTGGTCGTTGGCCAAGTGACCGGCCACTTCGAGGCTCGGGAACCCCTAATGGTAAAATATCTGGTCGAGGTAAGAAAACTTCGGAAGAATTTCGACGAAGTCCAAATAGAACAAATACCCAAGCAGCTCAATGCCCAAGCTGACGCCCTGAGCAAGCTGGCATCATCCTACTCGGCCAACAACAAGCGGTCTATCCTCTTCGAAACCTTGCCACGACCTAGCATGGAAGACGGTGCGTCAATACTTCATGTGTATACAGCGCAGGAAGATGTTCAGGACTGGAGGAAGCCCCTCATGGAATTCCTAAGGGACGGTACACTCCCGGAAGATCGGGTAGCAGCCCGTCGTCTCCGGGCCAAAGCCCGTCACTTCGTCTGGAGCAATGGGAACCTTTACAAGAAATCCTTCACTCAGCCCCTACTTCGGTGTGTCGACCCCGACGAAGCCGACTACGTCCTCCATGAAATCCATGAAAGGGTCGGCGGCGCACACCAAGGGGCCCGAACCTTAACCCAGAAGGCATTGCTCCAGGGGTACTATTGGCCAACTATTCACGAAGACGCCCAGAAGTTCGTCAGGAGATGCAAAAGCTGCCAACTCCATGGAAGCGTATCCCACCTCCCGGCTACCGAGCTGACCGCGCTGACTTCCCCGTGGCCGTTCGCCCAATGGGGATTGGACATGACAGGCCAGTTCCCTACCGGCACAGGCGGGCACAAATATGTTCTCGCTACGGTAGATTACTTCACCAAGTGGATCGAGGCAGTCCCTATCAGGAAACCAGAAGCCGCCACGACCATCAAGTTCCTGCAGAACAACCTGATACTCAGTTCGGCATCCCGATGTGCATCATTACCGACCACGGGACGAACTTCAAAAACGAAAAAGTGAAGAATTTCTGCAACGAATATCATATCCTCATGAAGTTCGCCGCGGTCGCACATCCCCAATGCAACGGGCAGGCCGAAGTTGCCAACCGAGATGTCCTCCGGGGTCTTCGGACCCGCTTGGAGGGGCGCCAAGGCAGTTGGGTCGAGGAATTGCCCTGGGTCCTATGGGCCCTGCGCACGTCAAAGAAGACCCCCTCCGGGGAAACCCTTTTCAGCCTCTGCTACGGGACCGAGGCAATGGTCCCAGCGGAGATCGGGCTACCCAGTCATCGGGTTGAACACTTCGACGACGAAGCAAACACCACGGCACTGCGGACCAACCTGGATATCTTGCTGGAGAAACGGGACCGGGCTCAAATCAGGGCTGCCGCCTATCAGCAGCAAACTGCCCGGTACTACAATGCGCGGGTCAAGCGTCGTTCCTTCAAGACCCAAGACCTGGTCCTACGGCGAAACGAGTTCGTCGATCAAGGCAGGCTGCATAAATTCTCCCCGAAATAAGACGGTCCTTTCCACGTCTCCGAAGTACTTCCCGACGGAGCCTACCGCTTATAGGACGTGGATGGCTGAAAGTTTCCACGGCCTTACAACGCTGAGAAGCTTAAGCTGTACCGATGAAGTGGATACCTACGAGTGTGTACCTCTCCTTTCTCAAAGACAATGTAAATTTTTCTAAAAAAAGTTCTTTCTGCTTAAACAATAAGAGGGGAACGCTAGAGCATATGCCACGCAGCCACATGACGAAACTGACACGACATTCCAAAACGCTTCGCGTTTTCTATACGTTCGTGGCATGTGTCACTCGCGGCTGTCCATCTTGTTAGCGATATGTATGCCCTAGAGGCCATTACTATACATACGATGTATATTGTAGTGGATGCTTGGACATATATAGGGAGGACTTTCTTGCTCGACATGATAATATGCTATCTGGTTACTCTTTATCTTAACTTGCACTCTGATTGTCTCTATGTTACATGTTGATAAAGCCCTTAAGATGAGTACTTGACTACCAGGACTATGATGCAGATCATACTAGTGGGGACAGTATAGTCGCTAAGTACATCCTTCAAATGTTCCTAGTTATGGGAGTACCGAGACAGGGCATCGATACTCCAGAGTAGACTAGCGTATGCGCTTCTTGACCCATATGATGGACGATGGATGATCCCATATCCATTGGTGTTTGACATCAGAAAAGGTATACGGGTGCTCAGTGGAGACTGGGTACATTGGACGGACTCGCCGAGAACTCCCAGATGGTATTATACCTCACGTCAGATGGCAGTTCTCTGGTGACACTGGTACAGGTTAGTCTGTAGACCCGAGATCATCATAGAGTCTTGTGTGATTCCCACTGTGCTTTGATTTCCATCATACCACGTCTAAGTGGGCGTGCAAAACGGTGGCTTTTGGGTACAGTCCTGAATCACATGGAGGCAATGAGCGATAGGAGGGGTTTCGTCTCTCCCGGTATAGGGAGTTGATGTTGCGCTGTGTTCGATTGGCTATAACTGGAAATCCCTGACCAGGGTTGCTGAGATTTACTGGTAACTGTTATCAGTAGTTTCTCGAACTGTTATAGACCTCATATCGACACGACTTATCAAGCTACTGGGGTCTGACGTTTACCACCCTAGGCGAGATATGCGGCATATCAGACGAAGAGACCGGACTGTACGGGAGTGTTACTGGTTGGATTCACGGGAGAATGTACAGGCTTGCTTGTTGATCTTCTGATTGCTCAATACCTGGGTAGCTGTTACGTTTAGCTGACCGCTTGCAGTTTGTGGGTGTTTGATATGATCATCACCTACTGTCGGCGTATTGACGATTCTTTAGAGTCCTACACAGAGGTTTCCTAGCTCAGGCAAAACGGAGTAGGAGCATATATTGTAAGTCGATGTGCAACACCCCACGAGTTGCGGGGAGGCGGAAATATGAAAAACGATCTTATTCTATAAGCATACATCGACTAACCGAAGATCTTTGCTAAACAATAATTAACAATAACCATAGAAGTTCTTAGATACTATGTAAAGAGATTATACCTAGTGAATCGTGTCCTTCGTCTTTTCGATCTCTACGTCCTCCTCGGCCTCCTCTAAGTGATAGATGATCCACCCGAGAACCCTAATCCAAGCTTCACCTCCAAACTTGAGGTAACTAAGTTTCTCTAGTTGCTAATCAAAGGAACTTAGATCATATAGAGTTAGGTTATGGAGTGTTTAGTCTATTCTAATCCTTGATCTTAACTCATGAATGGTAGGATTAGAGTTTGAAGAGAGAGTGGGCTTGAGGAGAGAGAAGGCGAAGAAGATAATGATAATGAAATTGTTTCTCACTTGAATATATATGAAGCATAATGTATTATCAAATAAATGAATAAATATGATTATTCATCATGCTACATTAATTTAATATGAGTGATTCACTATATGAGTCATTAAGCATTTAATGATGCATTAATGATATGATGAGTTACACAAAATGAGTCACAATTGCATTTAATGATAATGCCACCTAAACCCTCAAGTCACCATACTTCTAGAAGCTTCCCATAAAATTACGAGAACACCCCTCCTATCCATGAAAACACGGAAAAACTTTAGACTGTATAAATCCAATAACCTGATACTAGAATCTGGCTTAAACCAAAGCCGTCTAGTAAAAACTGTCCGAATGTCGTACGTGCGTTTAAACACGTATTCGTCTGAACCCTTTGTCGTAAAACCATACGACCTCTATATCGTTTCGCCTGGAGTTGGGAAATCTCTGTGTGGGACTCTAAAGACTCGACTACTACGCTGGCAGTGGGTTTAACCACAGACCGCAAGCGGCACTAGCTGTACGTAACGGTCCCCAGGTAGATGTCGATAAGAAGGCCGATGAGGAAACCCACCCGAACTCCTACTGAGCCTGTCCGTGACAATATCCGCGCAGTCCGGTCTGTTCGTCTAAGAGTATCACATGTATGGTCTAGGGGGGTAGTGAACGTCAGACCCCTAATAACCGTACAAGTCGTGCCGGCATGGCTCAAAACCATCCGAGAATCTACAGATCAGTCCATCAGTAATTCTCAATCAGCCCTGGCCAGGGATTTATGGTAATGACCAACCGATCACTGTGCGATATCAACTCCCTATACCGGGAGAGACGAATCCCTAACAGTCGCTCACTGCCTCCACGTGGCTCGGGACTGTGCCCAACTAAAACCTGTTTGCACGACTCCTTTGAACCGTGGTAGGGTAGTAATCAAAGCATAGTGGGAACTCACACGAGACAAATGACGACTTTAAGTCAACGGACTATCTGCACACATGTCACCTGAGAACCGCTATCTGACGTTAAGTATAAATACCATCCAGTCAGTTCTCGGCGAGTCCTGTCCGGTGTACTCACACCCAGTGAGCATCTGTATACAATCTTAGGTGCACATCACCAATGGCTGCGGGACCAATCCATTGCCCCTCGTCAGGGTCTAGATATGTATACACTAGTCTACTCTGGAGTATCGATGCCCTGTCTCGATACTCCTGCGACCATGGACTTTTAAGAATGCGCCTATTGACTATCCAGCTCCTACAAGTATGACTGCCATCACAACGCCGGTAGTTAGGCAAACACCCTATGGGCTTTATCAACATGTTTATAAATACAAAGTAAAATATATCACACGTTAAGATAAAGACAAACCAAACAGCGTACTATCATATCAAGCAAGATTGTCATGTACATACATATCCCTAGCATCCTATACAATGAAGGCTTCTACGGCATATATATCCAACAATCTCCCACTTGCACTAAGGCCTATAATTGGCGCAATGCGTATCCACTGTCTACACTAGATCCAGTTGCTGGCGTACCGTATGCCCAACTTCTCAAACAGCCTCTCGAACTGGATTTGAGGGATGGTCTTGGTGAACGGATCTGCCGTATTGTCTTTTGTGTCCACTCTCCGTACCTCGATCTCCTGACGATCCACGATCTCCCTGATCAGGTGAAACCGCCTTAAGATATGCCTGGATTTCTGATGGGACCTTGGTTCCTTCGCTAATGCTACAGCCCCATTGTTATCACAATACAAAGGTATTGGATTGGCAATGGACGGAACCACTTGAAGTTCAGAGATGAACTTCCTCATCCAGACAGCCTCTTTTGCGGCTTCACTAGCAGCTATATACTCAGCCTCCATAGTTGAGTCTGCGACGGTATCCTGTTTGGAACTCCTCCAACATACCGCCCCTCCATTGAGGGTAAACACAAAACCCGAAATGGATTTAGAATCATCTTTGTCGCTTTGGAAGCCGGAGTCGGTAAAAGCCTCTACCTGGAGGTCCCCATTACCGTAAATTAAGAACATCTCCTTAGTCCTTCTCAGGTACTTGAGAATGTTCTTTACCGCTATCCAATGTTTCTCACCTGGGTCAGATTGATACCTGCTTACCACACTAAGTGCGTAAGCTACATCTGGTCTAGTGCATAACATCGCATACATTATAGATCCTACTGCCGAAGCGTAGGGTATAATGCCCATGCGAGCCCTCTCTTCATCAGTCTTTGGAGACATCTCTTTGGAGAGGGTGATCCCGTGACAAGCGGGTATATTACCGCGCTTGGAATCTTCCATACTAAATCTCTTTAGTATAGTGTCAATATACCTGGACTGTGAAAGTCCCAACATTCTATTAGATCTATCACGATAGATCTTAATGCCCAGAATGTAGGTTGCATCTCCCAAGACTTTCATGGAGAATTTCTGTGACAAGAAGAACTTTACTGATTGTAGCATAGGGACATCATTCCCTATCAGTAGTATGTCGTCGACGTACAAAACGAGGAAGACTACTGCTCCTTCTACAATCTTCCTATAAATACATGGTTCATCTACATTTTTGATAAAGTCAAATTCTTTGACTGTCTCATCAAAGCAGATGTTCCAACTCCGCAATACTTGCTTTAATCCATAGATGAATTTAAGCAACTTGCACACTCTTCCGCTGCTCCCACTGTCTAAGAAACCTTCTGGTTGATCCATGTAAACACTCTCTTCTAAATGTCCATTTAGAAAAGCTGTTTTTACATCTATCTGCCAGATTTCATAGTCATGGAAGGCAGCAATGGCAAGCAGGATCCGAATGGATTTAAGCATAGCTACAGGTGAAAAGGTTTCATCATAGTCCAATCTTGGTCTTTGACGAAAACCTTTTGCAACGAGTTTAGCTTTGTAGGTTTCCACTTGTCCAAGTGCACCAATCTTCTTTTTGAAGATCCATTTGTATCCAACTGGTTTCACCCCAGGAGGAGCAACTTCTAAAGTCCATACTTTATTGGTGTACATGGATTCCATTTCGGATCTCATAGCATCCAGCCACTTCACCGAGTCAATACTCGTGATAGCCTGCTGAAAACTAGTAGGCTCATCATCATCGATGATGCAATCCTCTCGATCCCCATCTAGAAGAAAACCATAGTATCTTTCAGGAGGATGAGAAAGCCTATACTAGATCTGCGGAGTGGCGTTGGTTCGTCATGTTCTATTAAAACCTGAGGTTCTACTAAGTCCTCGGCAGCAGTTTGAGGTTCTGGAATTTCTTCCAGTTCTACCGCGCTCCCACTAATTTCTTTTGCAAGAAATTCGCTTTCTAAGAAGACAATGTGGCGAGCGACAAACACCTTTTGTTCTTCAGTGTGGTAGACCATATACCCCTTTGAATGCTTGGGGTATCCTACAAACTTGCATAAAACCGATCGTGCCTCGAGCTTGTCCGGATTATGCTTTTTAACATATGCCGGACACCCCCATATCTTGATATACTTGAGATATGGTCTCTTCCTACTCCACATTTCATATGGAGTGGTAGGCACAGACTTAGTTGGAACTCTATTCAATAAGTATGCTGCTGATTCTAGAGCAAAACCCCAGAAGGAAAGTGGCAACTCAGCACTACTCATCATTGAACGCACCATATCTAATAGCGTGCGATTCCTCCTTTCTGATGCACCATTATGCTGAGGTGTATAAGGCGGAGTAAGCTGAGAGAGAATACCATTCTCTTTTAAGCATTCAAGGAAACTGGTACTTAAGTATTCTCTACCTCGATCAGATCGAAGTGTCTTGATACTTTTACCAGTTTGTTCCTCTACTTCATTTTTATACTCTTTAAACTTCTCAAAGGCCTCGGATTTATGTTTCATTAAGAACACATGTCCATACCTAGAGAAGTCATCAGTAAAAGTGATGAAGCAGGAGTGACCGCTTCGTGCATACGTAGACATTGGACCATATACATCACTGTGTACAAGTCCTAAGAGTTCTGTGGCTCTTTCTCCGTGTCCGGTGAACGGAGATTTGGTCATTTTTCCTTTGATACATGATTGACAAGTTGCATATGATGAATATTCAAACGGATCTAGATATCCATCTTTATGTAACTTAGTCAACCTTGTTTCGTTTATATGACCAAGTCTACAATGACATAGGAAAGCTTGATTTGAATCTAGAGCCTTTCTTTTAAGCGTGTTTTGAATATTGAAAATTCGAGGTTGATTATGTATGTATATGCCGTTTTCCAGTGTGCCATACCCAATCAGTTCTTGATTTAGGAGAATGTTCATGACATTTCTTTCAAGCGCAAAATTATATCCTTAATTAGATAACAAAGATACTGATATAATATTACACAACATACTGGGAATACAAAAACAGCTGTACAACACCAAAATGTACCCACTAGTCAACCCTGTGTGATAATCCCCTATTGCAATAGCATTTACATGCATTCCATTGCCCATCCGGAGAGTCATATCACCTGTCCCCAGTACTCTACTACTTCTCAGATCCTGCAATGAATTACAGATGTGCGAACTAGAACCGGTATCAAGTACCCATGATGTAGAGTTTACTAAAAGACAATTTTCGATTACGAACACACCTGAAGCAGAAGCAACAACTTGCTTCTTGTCCTTGGCTTTGAAGGCCAAACAATCCTTCTTCCAGTGCCCTTGCTTGTAACAATAAAAGCATTCGTTCTTTTCTGTCTTCACCCTTCCTGCCTTGTTCGTTCTCTGCACCTTCTTGACCCCACCCTTCGGTTTGGTGGCTTTCATCTTCTTCTTCCCTTTAGCTTTCGCTTTAGATTTAGAAGAGGATGATTAGCCAACATACATAACAGGGGTCTTCTCCTATTTCAAGGAGGTCTCTGCTACCCTCAACATGTTGAGGAGCTTTGGAAGATCAGCTTCCATTTCGTGCATGTTGAAGCTCAGCACGAACTGAGAGAAGGTGTGGGGAAGGGACTGCAAAATCAAGTCGATATACAAATCATTCTCTAGCATGCATCCCAGGTTTGCGAGTTCCTCTATGAGGCTGATCATTTTCAGTACGTGCTCTCCTACAGGTGATCCTGGAGCTAATCTCATCTTGAAGAGTTTCCTTGAGGTCTCGTACCTCACGATACGGGAGTGCTCCCCATACAATTCCTTGCAATGGAGACAGATGGATATGATATCCATACTCTCGTGCTGTTTCTGGAGTTCATTGTTCATGGACGCCAGCACGATACACTTAGCTCTCTCACAGTCTAGATCCCAGGTTTTGTGAACTTCCTTGTCCACAACTGAGGAATCTGGTCCTGGGATAAGGGGAGGAACGGCGGTGGTAACATATGCTACTTTGTCATAAGTCAGTGCAATGTTGACGTTCCTTAGCCAATCTTTATAGTTCTGCCCGGTCAGTATATTTTTTTCAAGTAATAGTTTTAGTCCTGTCATGGTAGCTGCCAGAGAGAGAGAAAAGAAAACACTCAGCATATGCTTCTTGCAAGTTTAGATTGTTTATTAATTTATCTAAACAGGATGGCTCCCACTGTTTCCTCAAATCCTTCTTCAAAACCTAAAAGAAGAACTAGTCAGGATTTAATCACACGTCACAATACTTGCTTAACCTTTCAGCCAGGCTGGTGTTTGTACTTCGAGGGAGGTTTTCCAACGCTTTCGCGAAGTTCCTTAATTAAAGAACCTCTTTTCCCTGGAGGCGTAGCCCCTTTAACACCTTTCTAGACACCTACTTGGTTTATAGCATTGATTGTTAAGTGAGAAAAATTCCCGAGAGTAATCCTACTTATCAGTGGGATCGGGATCCAACTATCATTGCATGATGCCCTAGATGGAAGCCACTCTAGTCACCACATTCCAGAAGGTATGCAAAATCTGTAAGTTTCCTTTATGTTTGAAACTCCCGATGTGATTTTTACCCCAAGCTCTTATGACCTTGACGTAGGCCAACAAATCATAAGACACAAGTCAAGTTCTACCCGTCGTTGTCCTGATTAATTTAGGTACATCGTACATGCCCTTGACGTAGGCCAACAAGGTTGTACGTCTGTCCTAAACTAATGCATCTATCTATGCAACAAATAAGCAAACATACTGCTACCATACACCATGCCTTGACGTAGGCCAACAAGCATAGCATGAATACGATGTGCTGTCTATTTGAAACGACGGAGGGTTACGGCTGGTTTTTGGCAAAAAACCGTTAACGTAGTGAACTTGATATAATCGAAGGAACCAAGATAGCCTTTATTAAAAGGAGTGGTTTAAGCTCCGCATTTAAAATTTGCTTTTTGAAGAAAACCGAGTGGTTTTGAAATTGTTCCAACGATTCAGTTTAGGTTTTATTTTTCTTTGCATTAATAATAATGCGTCCCATCATTAACCCATCATTACAGATAACAATGAAAATGCAACGTCCTCTTATGCCATCTACATTCGCCACGGGGTCCCGTCATCACCCGTTAGGTTACTTAACTAACGGCAGAGCGGGGGCTGGGCCAGTGCAGGTGTAAAACATAAGTGACGTCTAAATGGCTATCATATATAGATATTGTACATTCGTCAGACGCAATAATAGGCATTCCAGATCACAGATAAACTTTATTGGATATACAAGCAATCCGCGTTTCTTTTGAGTCTGCAATGAAAGACGGATTACACAGTTGTGATGAATAGCCATTACCCCACCCCAGACCCCTACGGGTACGGCAAACTACTCGCCAAGTACCCGAAGTGAAGCGGTCTCCCTCAACGACGTGAGTAGGCCACTAAACACTTCAAAGCACCCGGTAGTTTGTGCACACCACCTTGGGTCTATCCTAGGAGCAAAAACAGTAAAAAGAAATAATACAACGGTGGCTACAACCGCAACCTGGATGTGCCCCGCAAAATAATATTACAACTTATTACAATTACATTGAATGAATTAATATAATAACCCATCACAAAAACCCCGGCTAATCATCGCAACAATCCAATACAGTTCATAATCACAAACAGTTAAAACATAACAGATATGTGCAACCCCCTGCCAACCGATATACTAGCAGTTAGGGGAGGTTTACGAACACATAAAACAGTTCACAGATATAATCAAATTAGCAAACATCGTATAATTTCGATCGATCAAACCCATTAGATTCATCTCCAAAACTTCTCTGTAAACCTGAGACCTGAGCAAAAAATAAATATTCCAGAAAAGACGAAATATTCACAGAAGAGTTACTGGGGAGATTTGGGGTGAATCGAGCTCAACTCGGCCACGGATCCGCGGCGGATAAGTGGGATCGGCCGCGGTTCCGCGGTGTGTTGGCCAATTCATGCACCCAAATTTCTCCAGTATTCTTAGGTTTTCCTGTAGGTTATTCTGGAGGTCCCTGAAAAAATTTTGGACCTCAATTTAAAATCGACAGAAACTATGTGAATACGATATATTTTCCGGTTTGTTTTGCGTTCGAAATTCATACGACTTTGCAAATGAGTTAATTATTATTTAGTGAGGCTCTGATACCACTGTAAATCGATGTGCAACACCCCACGAGTTGCGGGGAGACGGAAATATGAAAAACGATCTTGTTCTATAAGCGTACATCGACTAACCGAAGATCTTTGCTAAACAATAATTAACAATAACCATAGAAGTTCTTAGCTACCATGTAAAGAGATTATACCTAGTGAATCGTGTCCTTCGTCTTTTCGATCTCTACGTCCTCCTCGACCTACTCTAAGTGATAGATGATCCATCCGAGAACCCTAATCCAAGTTTCACCTCCAAACTTGAGGTAATTAAGTTTCTCTAGTTGCTAATCAAAGGAACTTAGATCATATAGAGTTAGGTTATGGAGTGTTTAGTCTATTCTAATACTTGATCTCAACTCATGAGTGGTAGGATTAGAGTTTGAAGAGAGAGTGAGCTTGAGGAGAGAGAAGGTGAAGAAAATAATGATAATGAAATTGTTTCTCACTTGAATATATATGAAGCATAATGTATTATCAAATAAATAAATAAATATGATTATTCATCATGCTACATTAATTCAATATGAGTGATTCACTATATGAGTCATTAAGTATTTAATGATGCATTAATGATATGATGAATCACACAAAATGAGTCACAATTGCATTTAATGATAATGCCACCTAAACCCTCAAGTCACCATGCTTCTGGAAGCTTCCCGTAAAATTACGAGAACGCCCCTCCTATCCGTGAAAACACGGAAAAACTTTAGACTGTATAAATCTAATAACCTGATACTAGAATCTGGCTTAAACCAAAGCCGTCTAGTAAAAACTGTCCGAATGTCGTACGTGCGTTTAAACACGTATTCGTCCGAACCCTTTGTCGTAAAACCATACGACCTCTATATCGTTTCGCCTGGAGTTGGGAAATCTCTGTGTGGGACTCTAAAGACTCGACTACTACGCTGGCAGTGGGTTTAACCACAGACCGCAAGCGGCACTAGCTGTACGTAACGGTCCCTAGGTAGATGTCGATAAGAAGGCCGATGAGGAAACCCATCCGAACTCCTACTGAGGCTGTCCGTGACAATATCCGCGCAGTCCGGTCTGTTCGTCTAAGAGTATCGCATGTATGGTCTAGGGGGGTGGTGAACGTCGGACCCCTAATAACCGTACAAGTCGTGCCGGCATGGCTCAAAACCACCCGAGAATCTACTGATCAGTCCATCGGTAATTCTCAATCAGCCCTGGCCAGGGACTTATGGTAATGACTAACCGGTCACTGTGCGATATCAACTCCCTATACCGGGAGAGACGAATCCCTAACAGTCGCTCACTGCCTCCACGTGGCTCGAGACTGTGCCCAACTAAAACCTGTTTGCACGACTCCTTTAAACCGTGGTAGGGTAGTAATCAAAGCATAGTGGGAACTCATACGAGACAAATGACGACCTTAAGTCAACGGACTATCTGCACACATGCCACCTGAGAACCGCTATCTGACGTTAGGTATAAATGCCATCCAGTCAGTTCTCGGCGAGTTCTGTCCGGTGTACTCACACCCAGTGAGCATCTGTATACAATCTTATGTGCACATCACCAATGGCTGTGGGACCAATCCATCGCCCCTCGTCAGGGTCTAGATATGTATACACTAGTCTAATCTGGAGTATCGATGCCCTGTCTCGATACTCCTGCGACCAGGGACTTTTAAGGATGTGCCTATTGACTATCCAGCTCCTACAAGTATGACTGCCATCACAACGCCGGTAGTCAGGCAAACACCCTATGGGCTTTATCAACATGTTTATAAATACAAAGTAAAATATATCACACGTTAAGATAAAGACAAACCAAATAGCGTACTATCATATCAAGCAAGATTGTCATGTACATACATATCCCTAGCATCCTATACAATGAAGGCCTCTAGGGCATATATATCCAACAAATATGTGATATGTGTGGGACCGAGAATAATACGTGTATGCGATACCGTATTAGATTCTTGCGATAAATGATATCGGCTGGGTATATGTGATATAGCCGGGTCATCGGATCAAGTGTTGATTCGATGAATCGATACATATTATATTAGTCGGTTATATGTGATATAACCGGATTATCGGATCAAGTGTTGATTCGATAATTTAATATATAATTATATATGTGATATATTAAGTTACATTAACTAATATAAGCTCACTAAAAGATTCTTTTTCTCACTTGGATAATACATTGATATATATGTGATATATGTTAATTGTATTATTTTATTTTGTTACAAAATATATTATATATGTGATATATAATATTGTAACAGGTTATGATTACAAATGCAACATGTTTTGTGGAGATTAAATATAGTTAGGGTTTGATTTGGGTTGGCTTTTTCATGAAGCTTCTAGAATTTTATTTTTGTTTTAAACTAAGATATTTTTGTGTAGATATTTTCTAACCCAACCCAAACCCTTTACTCTAGTTAACTCTCTACATGGGTTAAGTTTTTATTCTTAACTCATGGTTGCAATTGTAACCAAGACAATGATTTCATTATTCATCACAAAGTGATTTCTTCTTTTTCTTCCTTTGAGAAAAGCTTTCTAGCTTTTTCTTTTGTGATGTTTATAAGTGAGAAATTGAAAACAAATGAGAGCTAAATTCCTACTTCATCATCCTCATCTATTCTAGTCACTTAGATTAGGGTGTTTGCTTTGCTAATACTTGATTAGTAAAGTAAGAGCTTGGGCTTGAGTTTTTTCAAGGTAGATCATATTTGTTGTTGAAGATTGGAAGCAAGCTTGCATGTTTCTCTTCAGGGAGCCTCTTAAGAGTCCGGGTACTTGATAATCGCAGCGAAGAGACCTCGACACGGAGCTTTAGAAGTGAAGGAACGGACTACAAAGGTTGTAATCCCTAACTCTTAGATGTAAAGTTGTTTACATGCTTGTTTATCTTAATACTCTAGTTAAGATCTTGGTTAGGGTTTGTTTAGTTCCCAAAATTTTTTAAAGTAGCATGATTAATGCTTGCCAAAATATTGCTAAGGTGCTAAGCTAACCCTACACATCTTCCCAAAGCCCTCACGAAGAGGCAGTCCAGCAGCTACCCTGCTCGGCTATCCCTGGTTGGTAGCTCGCCTACCCCACGACGCCAGGGATCCAAGCCCTCACTATGAGGTGACCGAGCAGCTTCACTGCTTGGTTCATCCTTGGCAGGTCCCCCACGGCCCCTCCAGCGCCAAGGATCGAAGCCCTCGCAAGAGGCAGCCCAGCAGCTACCCTGCTCGGCTATCCCTGGCTGGTAGCTTCCCTACCCCACAACGCCAGAGATCTAAGCCCTCACCAAGAGGTAGCCCAGCAGCTACCCTGCTCGGCTATCCTTGGCTGGTATCTTCCCTATCCCATAACGCCAGGGATCAAAGCCCTCACCAAGAGGCAGCCCTGCAGCTACCCTGCTCTGCTATCCTTGGCTGGTAGCTCTCCTACCCCACAACGCCAGGGATCAAAGCCCTCGCCAAGAGACACTGGGCAGCAACCCTGTTCGGCCATCCTTAAGGACAAAAAACCCTCGCCAAGAGGCACCGGGAAGTAACCCTGCTCGGCCATCCTTAGTAGGCCACTTACGGCCCCTCCCGCACTAAGGATGAAAAACCCTCGCAAGAGGCAACCGAACCCGCCCTTGTTCGGTTATCCCTGGCTAGTAGCTCCCTACCCCAACAAACCAGGGATCAAAGTCCTCACAGAGGCAACCAGACCCGTCCTTGTTCGGTTATCCCTGACTGGTAGCTCCCTACCAAACCAGGGGTCAAAGCCCTCACCAAGAGGCACCGGGCAGTAACCCTGCTCTGCCCGTCCTTAAGGATCAAAACCCTCGCAAAAGGAAACTGGGCCCGCCCTTGCTCGGTTATCCCTGGCTGGTAGCTCTCTACCCCAACAAACCAGGGATCAAAGCCCTCGCCAAGAGGCACCGGGCAGCTACCCTGCTTGGCCATCCTTAGTAGGCCACTCATGGTCCCTCCCGCGCTAAGGATCAAAGCCCTCGCCAAGAGGCACCGAGCAGCTACCCTGCTCGGCCATCCTTAGTAGGCCACTAACGGCCCCTCCGCGTTAAGGATCAAAGTTCTCGCAAGAGGCAACCGGGCCCGCCCTTGCTCGGTTATCCCTGGCTGGTAGCTCTCTACCCCAACAAACCAGGGATCAAAGTCCTCACAGAGGCAACCGGACCCGCCCTTGTTCGGTTATCCCTGGCTGGTAGCTCCCTACTGCAACAAACCAGAGATCAAAGCCCTCACCAAGAGGCACCGAGGAGCTACCCCGCTCGGAACCATCCTTAGTTGGCAGTTATGGCCCCTTCAACAACTAAAGATCAATGCCCTCGCCATGAAGCACCAAGCAGCTACCCTGCTCAGCGCCATCCTTAGTAGGCCACCCACGGCCCCTCTAACAACTAAGGAACATGAACTCAATAAGAGGCATCCGGTCTATCAACGTCTTAGCGATCTCTACTTCGACTTCGGGTCCATGGAGATACCATCTTCCCGCCGGTCCTTGCACACTCGGCAAGTGATCAGATTCAAGTCGACGAGTAATCGCTAGACGAGGAACATGCCGAACATAAAAGCAGTACTGTCCGAATACAATTGTCTACCAACAAAAGGAAGTACAAGCACAAACACTACTGCGAAAACAAAAAGTGTTTATTCACAAAGCCAAAAGTCTTTACAAGGGTATTGTGGGCTTCCCAGCCTTATCAAATTGCCTGGAGGCTTACAAAAGAGAGAGGAGGAAAAACCAAAAAGGTCGGGCAGCAAGCCCCGCCTAGACCTCACTCCCCTCATCGCTACCGGCCGGAGGCATGATCACCGAGAGTGGGACCCGAGCATGAAGCTCACCGTCGGCGAACTCCGGAAGATGCACCTTGATGGCATCAAGAGCTTTGTTCCATGCAATAGCGGAGGCCTCGCCGAGGTCGACGTAAAACTGGTCCGACTCCTTGTAATCCATCACCGCCTTCCTAGCCCGGATCTCGGCAACCTCCGCCGCCTGAAGTGCCGCCTCGGCATCCCACCTGCTGGCATCCCTCGCCCTCTCCATGGCAGTAAGGCGGTCGGCCAGTTCCACCAACTTCGCCTCGACGGCTTGGTGGGACTCACTTAGGTAGCGATAGGACTCTTGGCACTTTGAAATGGTGAGATCTGCGGCTTCTGACCGGGCTCCGAGCACAATCGACCTCTCCCTCTCCAGACGCAGCTCGAGTCGCAGACCCTCGACCTCCGAAGAAGACTCTTCTGCTGACCTCGCAGCCCGAATAGCCCCCTCGGCTTCCATACGAGTAACAAGGGCGCAGTGCTGAAGGACCTGGCGAAAAATGGCAGAGAAACTTAAGGACGCCCGAACTAAGAAAAGGTCGCTCGAGGTAACACATGAGGGAGTACATACTTGAACCGCCTCTTGTGCGATAGCCGCCATTTAGGCCCTCAAGGTCCCCCGCGGCATCTGGCCCCCGACCGACTCCTCCATACCAGTAAGAAGGTTAGCGGCAACGAAAAGCCCCGATAGGACCACGAACTGAACGTCCCCCTCCTGCACGAGAGTCCCCTCCGGGACCTCCGTCGGTGGCGCACGAGAGACCGCCCTCTTCCGCTTAATAGGAACCCCGTCTTCGCCCTCTCCTGCATCCCTCGTCTGAGATTCGGGAACCCGTGTACGCCTTTGGCCGCTGCCGGAACAATCGTCAGGAGCTCGTGACGGGGCAGGTGGCCCCGCCGTCGGAGGCACATCCGGCGTAGGGCTCGAGTCAGCCGAAGGCACGGCCGCACCGCCGGCCCCCCTCTAGGACTGAGCGCCGAAGGCACCAAGAGTCTGGGATCGAACCATCTGCCCTGCCAAAAGGGAGAAGAGGCTCGACTCAGAAGGAGAAGAAGCAGAAGGAAGAAGAAGGAAGGCATCTAACCTGATGGGAAGAAGTCCCCGAGAAGAGAAAACGCAAGATCTGACCTAAAAAGAGAGCGCCGAGCAAATAAGACTCAGAACGAGAAAAATGTGAAGAGAGAGAGAGAGAGATCCTGAATCAGGCCTCCTCCCTATTTATGCTACTGGTGTTCTCATCCGGTGGCGATAGTCGACTCCCGCCAAAACGATTCAGTGCACTCGACGGCCACGATCGCCCCACTTATTGCAAGCGCATTGGCGGCGTCCTATCGGACGCCAGAAGCCTGCGGCACGTCACATCAGCCAACCGGCACCCGACACGTGGTCTGTCGCTTCAGTAAAAGTGCACACGATCCGGCGCACCCTCTTTAATGCAAAGGATCTCGCCCTGATTCGTTGGCCTCATCCAGAAAATACAACCAATTGCCCAGAGACACGCCCGACGATATCTTCGGAAAGGAGCTCACCTCGGGTGATCCGGCAAACCACTCTCGACCCGACCCATCAGCTGGTCGGAACGAGAGTGGGGGGCTAATGATGATGCTCGATATCGGTGATCTCCCATATCAGTACACGTGGCAGATGACGTGTCTCAGTGCTCACAAGAAAGGACCTACGGTGGCTGACCAGATCACTCCTGTGCCCGCCCTACGAGCAAACGCTGGCTCACTTCCGAACCCCCAGCACAATTGGCCTCCTCGGCTTCCCAGCTCATCTCCAAGCTATCACAGGCCCGAGCCTTCTCGGCCCTCTCAGCTCGCCTCCGGGCTCGAGCAGAACCAAGATACCTCGGCTCTCCCGCTCCTCCGCGAGCTCTCCCGCCGAGGTCATCTTCCTCGGTCTTATCGACCGACCAACAGTACCGCTTGCAGGTGTAACCGCCATCCCGCGAATCTCGCCATGCGCGAGATCTCCGCCGGCCACATCCCACGTTCCACGCCACCACGATCCCCATTAACGAGCCTGTCTCGCCATTAATGGGAGGTCCCGCTCATCACGCGGGCGTGACGTCGGGAGCGTAACGGCCGGCGTGATTCTCGCGCCTGCCTCGCCTGCTGCCACCGCTATATAAACCACTTCTTCAGACGGTTCAAGTAAGCCATTTTTACTCCACTAAGTCGTTACTCTGCTCGGATCTCTAGTCTAACTTGACCGTCGGAGGGTCCTCGGTGGTACAACCATCCCGGAACTTCCTTGCAGGTAACTCAGCAACCACAACCTCAAACCCATTAAGATCCACATGCTTCATGAGCGACAGCCTCCAGATCCAATCTCAGCCACCCATCGCCGCCATCAGTAGATCAACGGAAGGTAACATCTTGGCGCGATTCAGATCGCGTCACAACTGGTCTTAGCTCAGTTTGTACTAATTTCGTCTCCAATGTAAGAGGATACAAGTTCAAACTCCGAAGGGGGTCGATTTAACAAAAAAACAAAAACAATAGACTTCCATACCGTCTAATCTTTTAGACATACATATTTTGACGTGTAGAATATGATGCAAAAATCTCATCTCACCATCTCATCCTATCGCTATCCCATCCTATCACTATCCCGTAGGTTAAAATATAAAATTATATATATCTTACCTAGCATCATAACTTCCGGAGTTTTTGTTTGACAAGAACCGTGGATATTATTCAAAATAATATAGACGTTGATATGGAACTACATATGGGTAAGACCAGCTTAGCATGATGAACAATATTGAAAAAGAAATTAATGGTAAGTGAGGTAGGGTTAGGATAGAGGAGAGAGGAGGTGGGGACTGAGTGTGGATTTTTTTTTATTGGCTCAAGTAACTGCAACTTGTCCATCATACAAAAAATAAAAGGATGAATGAAACAATCCCTGGTCCCCATCTCACCAAAATCTGACTACTGTGTCAGAGATCCTTTGGTCTGCATTTTATTCATGCACTCAGAATAATGCTTATCCAAATATATAGTGGGGGATCTCTAGACCAATAATTAATGAGCATAAATTTGCACTAGCACTCCATTGTTTAGGGTTTGAAGACCGATTCGGATCCTCTATGCTAATAAAATGATCGATGGGTAGAAGAATATAGTCGGTTTTAATCATAATGCAAGTCGCTAGAACCTCTTGTCTGTAAAAAAAAAATTAGAGCAGAAGATCTTGATCGGTGATTGTTGAGTGGTTAGATCCTTATTATGGACATTTTCATTGGTGTTCTCTTTGAGGGCTTTCAGGCATTATCAACTTAATTAATTGGTTAAAAGTGTAATAGCTGATAAATGTTATCAACTGTTAGTTCCAACTTTATTAATTCCTGATGAAGCTCGATATCGGTGACTCTTCAGATACTGACACGTTGCAGATGACGTGTCCCAGAACCTATAAGAAAGGATCAAGAACTTCAGTTGGGATCACACCTCGGGCCTCCGGCCCGAGAAGTCTCCCGACCTTCGGTGGCCTTCCAGACAACCCCCCCCCCCCCCGGCTCGCCTCCGAGCTATCACAAAACCAAGATACCTCGGCCTCCCGCTCGTGCCCAAGCCTCCCACCGAGCTTATCTTCCTCGGTCTCACCGACCGATCCACAGCGCTGATCGCAGGCGCCTCCGCCACGGCTCCGCGAATCTCGCCATGCGTGAGATATCCGCCGCCCATGATCCCACGTTCCACGCCATCACGATCCCCCATTAACGAGCATGTCTCGTCATTAATGCGGGATCCCTCTTATCACGCGGGCGTGACGCCAGGGGCGTAACGGCCGGCGTGAATCTCGCGCTCGCCTGCCCATTGCTGCCGCTATATAAACCCTTCTCTCAGATGATTCAGCTAAGCCATTTTCACTCCAATAGGCCGTTACTTTGCCAAAATACCCCGTCTAATTTGATCGTCAGAGGGTCTTCGGTGGCACAACCATCCCGGGACTTCTTTGTAGGTAGCTCGGCCTCAACCACACAAACCCATTGAGATCCACATACTCTAGGAGTCAGCCCTCCAACTCAATCTCAGCCGTCCATCAGCGCTCGCAGCAGATCAACGGAAGATAATATGTGAAGGAGATCCAGAGCTCTATCAGTTGGCGCCGTTTATGGGAAACTAGTTCCATTCAACCAAAAGTTCATCTTCCGATCTCGACTTCATGGCAAACGGTCACCACGACGATCCAAGTACTAGCCGTCGTCCTCCCCGCAGCGGAAGCGAGGGAGAATCCCTTGCTCCCCCGAACGCCATTCACGCCCTATCTGCTCGGATAGATCGCCCCGCGTCCGTCGTAGATGCACTCGTCCGTGTCCAAACAGCCGGACAGGCTCCCCAAGTCGCCGCTCCCCCCTCGGGACCGGACCCCTATAGAGGGAGAGAAGACTTTGCCTGCGTTGGCATGACCGAACATCGTCTCGTTGTCTCCGGCGGCCGCAGATCACCCAAACCGACATATTCAATGACCCGGTGGGCGCCGCACAGCTTAACTCCGAGATCTTACGCCAGAGCGCCTTGCCCCGAGCCCCATTGTGCCCCTGTCCCTTCCGAGGAGGAGTCGGTCAGCTCGCCTGTGTCCAGGCATGACCGACACACCCTCCCTCGACGGGGTCGCGCGCACGGGACTCGTCACGGCAGCTCGATAACGACCTCGCCAGGGGACCTGAGGAACCTCATCGAACGGAACCAGGGTCGTGTCCAGGCAGAGGTCTTCGGCAGCAAAGGCCGAAAATCAGAATATGCTGAATCATCGGGATACCACGGCCGACTGGATGCCTTTGAAAAGAAGATCGAAGGCATGCATCGGGAAAGTCGTCATTCAAGCGACGGGGCTAAATACGTCGTCGACTCGCTCATGAAGCCCTTCACCGAAGAGCTACTCTCCATCCATGTCTCCTCCCGGAATAACCCTCGAAGGCCTTACTCTTCGACGGAAAGTCCGACCCGAAGGACCATTTGGACGCGTTCGCAGCCGGGATGAGTTTCCAGGACTGTTTTGATGCCATCCAATGTCGCGCTTTCCCGGACACTCTCATCCGCTCCAGACGAGACTGGTTCCGAGGACTCGCGCCACGCTCGATCTCAACCTTTGATGAGCTGGCCACCCAATTCCTCGGCCCCTTCGTCGGGAACAGACGGCAGAAGCGGACCGTCGACCAGCTCTTCACCATAAAGAGCGGGGACAAAGAAACCTTCAAAGGGTACGTTACCCGCTTCTACAACGCCCTCCTCGAGGTCCCAGAACACCGGGACGAAACGGTCATTACGGCACTCAGGTCGGGTCTTAGGCACAAGGAGTGGCTACGCTCCTTTGCATTGGCGCAACCTAAGACCATGACCGAGGTAAAGGCCTGGACCGAACGTGAGATCCATCTTGAATCCGAGGTGAACGTCAATCTGCCCTGGACGGAACAAGCTGATAACAAGAAAAGGGCCCGGGAAGAGAAAAAGAAGATTGAGCGGACGAAGCCCTACTCCCCGAAGTTTCAGGAGTACACCCCGCTCAATGTCTCCCAGACGGTACTGCTGGAGGAGGCTAAGGGCGAGAGATTCTTCAAGCTCCCCCAGTCTCGAACAGGGCAGCAAAGTGCACCCGGGGCCCCTACTGCTGCTTTCATAGGTCGCAGAGCCACTCCACGGAGAACTGCAAGCAGCTCCGAGACTATATCGAGGAGCTAATTCGCTCGGGGCACCTGGCATACTTGCGGGACAAGAGGCAAGCTGACCGTGAGCAAGAGCAGTGTCCCCCTCCCGGTGAATTAACAATCGGCCAAATCATGGTCACGTCAGCGGAGGGTACGGTGAATACCTACGAGGCTCAGCACCCCTCACCGATCGAGAGGACTGACAGCAACCCGAGGAAGAAGGCCAGGGCAGCCGAGCCGATCATTTTTAATGACGAGGACCTCCACGATATATCCCTGCCCCACAACGACCCGCTGGTGATCACAGCTCGGGTCCACCGCTACGAGGTGCAGAGGATACTGGTCGACTCTGGAAGCTCGGCAGACATTCTATTTTATTACTGCTTCCTGCGTATGGGACTCACCCCGTCGGACCTAAGGCTGACCACCCACGTCCTGTCAGGGTTCACTAACCACTCCATCCCGGTGGAAGGGGTAATTACTCTCCAATTTAATATCGGGGAGGCCGGCCGTATGCGCACTGTGCCTGTGGAATTCATCGTAGCGAGAATCCCGTCGTCCTATAACATCCTCCTCGGCCGCCCTACACTGAACTCCCTCAGGGCCCAGATATCGACCTTCCACCTGGCGATGAAATTCCCGCTTGACCAAGGCGGGATAGGTCGGGCCTACGGAGACCAACGGACTGCAAAGGTTTGCTTCACCGCAACATTTTCGTCTGAGCGGCCAAACAACGATGTTGAGGGCGATGGTGACATCAGGGGTTCTCTGGACACTCGAAACGAGCAAAAAGAGGTCTGAGGGACCTTGGTGGAGCCACTAACAGAGGTCCCCCTCGTAGAAGGGGACGAAGAATGAACCATTCAGATCGGATCGCTTATGACAGGGACTCAGCGAGACGACCTGGTTCACTTCCTCAGAAACAACTCTGACGTGTTCGCCTGGGCACCTGCCGACATGCCGGGGATCGACCCTAAAATCATATCTCCCAAGCTCGGGGTAGACCCTGCGGCCCGACCGAAAATACGGAACATGACCGGCACTTAGATTACAAACGTCTCGAGGCGTACGTACTCTAAGTAAGCCGAACCCAGAAATCCAAACCAAGAAAAGTAGTAGAGTGTAGGAAAAACCATATGTGAAACAACCAGTATGCAACCTAATATACAACGCCTAAAGGCGAGGATCACAACAGAAAAGGAAGCTCAACAGCAAGAAACCCAATGAAATATAATGCGCGATTCTAAGGTCGAAAGAATAAACATCACTGGTCTCTATCTCAAATAAAATACATGTTTGGTTGACGGAACTTCTAGATACAACTGAAATATAATATACAATGTATAATGATGGGTAAGATACAAATAAACCTACCTACTAGCAAGTCACCCAAAAGATGCATTGCCCGCAAAGCCGTAATGAAACCTATACGGCGAACCTGCAAGAACCTTGGGCACAACGGGGGTGAGTTGCCAACTCGTGAGTAGAAAAAGATCTACGAACAGAAAATCGCATGTATGACGCAATCCTAGGTCATACGATCATAATATATAATCCTCAAATATATAACCAACAGCCTATAACAGTGGCTAGGGTATATATCTAACCCAAGTGTAATCCCATGTGTCCATGTCAGTGCATCAGGTGGCAATGTATCATATGGATGATGTATGAATGCATGAAACAGAATGCATGTACTGAAGAAAACTGCTTTCATAAATTAATGAGATTTCTGTATTTTTAAAATGAGGTATCATAATGAAATCAGCATAAAACAGTGTCCAGCATCGGCACAAAACATAAATCTCAATATCTCGATATCTCTGTATCACAATCTCTGTACCTCAATATCTCGAAATCTCAATGTCTCAATCACAATATCTAGTGCGCCGTCAGTCCAGATCGGCCCCTACCATCCATCTCATGACCACGACGGTATCCTCCGGATATCCGACGTGTCGGGTAATATCACCGGTCGGTCATGCTCCCCTGCACAGGCTCAACGCCATCTCCTGCGATCTTCTTGCCCCGGGGTACCGCACCGGGCCCACCATGCACCCGAAACGGTTCATTCGTCTCCTCGAATCGGGTCTCGAAATCCATCAACAAATCTCATGGTGGACGACTTATACATATGGGAAAACCGCATTTTTATTTAAAAAGAGAGAAAGCAGTTTATATATGTTTCGCGGTTTTCCTCCAAATCCAGAAAATATCATGGAAATCCGAATTATCAATAGCATGTAAACCATGAATATAAGCATGAGAATCCATGAATGCAGCATATAATGAACAACAGTGTACATGAAGTGACAAGTAATAACTACAATGTCAAGCTGGCATATATGGCAAGCACACTAATATCATGTCACTACTAGCTAACAAGATAAATCAAGCAATAATATTCTCTAAGTGTACGTGACATGGCAATTACCGATGAAGATGTGTGTGCGCCGGCAAATAAGTGTACGTGGTACATACGCATCATCGGTAATGGTGCTGGTGTCCTAACAACATGATATCAAAATTGGAATATGAATCACAATAAGTATGCGATGCAGAGCAACAACAATAATGTACGGGAGCTGAATACTAAACACAGTGATAGCTAAACTGCATCTAATGTCATAAGAGTCATACAGCTACGCCAACTATAAGGCTGAGCTAATAAGCTAACTGCAGGTAAGGGAAACCGCCTAACCTCTGAGTCGATATATATATATATATATATATATATATATATATATATATATACAGTCGGTGATCCCGCCTCAATCATATCACATCCGATATAATATCTATGATCAGACATCCCAAGTTTATAGTGCGGATCAAACATCAAAATATAGCTCGTACGTAATCCGTCGTACGGCATCCCCAAATCTGGGTACGGGTCAATATCACATTCGTCATATCATTCATCTGGTATTCTCTTAATCAAATATCATAATCTGGGTACTGACATACGTCTAGTACAATACTAATATCATCACTATAACCATGATCTAACTACTGATCGACAGTCTCGTATAAATCGATATCATCATCATATATCATCACAAGGAGTAAACAACGCCGAATGCGGCCTATCCTAATTATCTTGTCATATTATATCATATCTCGTAACATAATCACATGTCGATCATTTTATATGTATAAATCACTATGCACATGGCATCGTCATCCAAGACCCGCTATCATATCAGGACGTATCTCAAATACGAATTTCACCATATCACCGATATCATAATCTCGGATCAAATATCATCGACTCATCTCAATCCCAAGTACCATCCTCAAATCCGTATGTGAACACATAGTCCCATACCCATGTGACCACATAACTATATAGAATCCCATAAGCATATATGAAATAAGGATGTATGCAAGTATGTATGTGTGTATATGTATGTGTAGTGTACCCACTCCCCTAGGGTCCGCAACACTAAACTAGTCCAACACACAAATATCCATCCTAAGCATCAATAATTTCCCAAACAACAATATAATAATTGTAGGTGTGTATACGCATCCGTATACATCACCACGGACTGCGGGGGTGCTATACGCCATCCACCCGACTTCTCCCCGTAGATATAAATCTACTCACCTTTACTTGCCGATGTCGATATCTCCACGTGCTAGCTTGTCGCCTCAAGTCTTCACGAGGGTACCTGCATATAATAAACAATCGCCATTGCTATAACATCAAGTCCAGAAATCGAAACTACATGCATATAGCTCATAGGTTAGAACCTATAGCTTATACGTACCAAATAAGTCAAACGGCCCTTGTTGTCGATGTACAAACATGCGACAACCCAAAATGAATTCAAATATCCAAAACTCATCATTCAAATACGGAAAACATATCCTAATTCCCACACAAGTGTTCCCAGATTTTGATTCAGGTCAGTCCGATCTAAGCAAACAAGTCTAGGGTCATATATAGGATATATGTGAGCTATGGAGGCAATCTGGGCTTCTAAGTCTACAAGGTGGCCGGCCCCCTCTTCATGCAAAACCGGCCTCGCCGGCCCACTTAGGGAAGTCAGGGTGTCAGGTTCATAGGGAAACCTCCTAGTAGTCAATACAGGGCAATGGTCTTGCTAGTTTTTCCATTAAGTCTCTAGGGTCACTCCAGATCCTAGGTAGGCTACAGATCTAACACATGAACCAGGGCTTGGGTCACAAAGTCTAAGTCGTGTCGATGTCGTAATACTACACTGTAGGAAATTGGTCCCAGATTCCATCCTAGGTCAAAACAAGGTAAGTAAACAGGTCTATAGTGATGTATAGGGTCTCAGTAGCCTACAGCAGAAACCTGGATTCCACACCACACAAAGTGGCCGATCCCTCACACATGCCCAACCGGCCTCGCCGGCCTCCTTGGCTCCACTGGGGTTGGTCTGGCTACAGGGGGTCCCTAGGTTCATAAATAGGTCTCTGGTATTGTTTGATTGTCTTGTTTTTCCTCCAGTTCATCCCAGATTCTTGGTAAGCACCCTAAAAGTCATTGTTTGATTGTCTTGTTTTTCCTCCAGCTCATCCCAGATTCTTGGTAAGCACCCTAAAAGTCACACTAAACTGGTATGGTCAATTCCTGAGCCAGTGCATCTGGTTCAAGTCCATGGTTCAGGTCAGGGATCATGTCACCAAGTCAAGTAATTACCCATAATATCCTCCAGATTCTTCCTACAATCATTGTACAAAAATCAAGCGGGACCAAACTACCCTAAGTATCATCAGATAACTCCTCCAAAGAAACCAAACCCTAGCTTTTCTATTGGGCCGGCCTCGCCGGCCATCCCTTCATTGGCCGCCGGCCAAAACCGGTGGGTAGGGGGTAGGGTTTCAGTTGGTCTCCTAGGGCTACCTGCACAACATTCTCACCATGTTTGTTTTTCTAGTATGGTCTCGGGTCAAAGCAGGTCATCCATGTCACAAAACAACACCAAAACACGACATCGAACCAAATTTAAGCTAAAAGGAAGAGTTTATACCTCAAGTGGGTCCTAGATCGAAAGAGAAGGGAAGAAGGAGGAGGAGAAAGGGTTGCTGCTGCTGATGAGCTGCTTCAAATGCTACTGATGTTGCTGCTGCAGGTGCTGTTTTCTTTTGTTCCTGGAGCTGATGCTGTTTCCTGCTGCTGCTGCTGCTTGTTACTCTCTCTTTTTCTTAGTTGCTGTTTGCAGCAGCTACTGCAGGGCTGAGGTTGTTTTTGTGGTGAGATGAAGTGTTGTAGTTGTGGTTTGATGATGGTGTTGTGGGGTGTTGGTTTGAATAAAGTTGTTGCTGCTGTGGCTGTTTTCACAGCAGCTGCTGATGTCTGCAGATGTTTGATGCAATGGGCTGAAATGTGTTGAGCTGGTGTATGGGTTCAGCAGCTGATGTAGCTGCAGATGTAGGGGTGCTGTTTTGTGGCTGATGTGAGTGAATAGGGGCTGAAAAGTGTTGATGGTGAGTGTGTAGGTGTTGGGCTATGGTGTATATGGGGGCTGAAGTGTGCTGAGGGTAGGCTGATGTTTACATCAGCTGCTGTTGCAGCTCATGATGGTGCTGTTGTAATGGTTTTTGAGTGTGAGAGTGAGTGATGTGAGGAAAGATGTGATAAATGAGAGGGAGTGGTATGAGTGAGAGGGGGGTGAAAGAATACAAGGGATTATGGAATGAGATGGATCATGGCACACCCTAACCACCTCTCTCTCTCTCTCTCTTAATGTTGCTTGCTCAAGCCATCAAGGCTCTCCCTCTCTCACCTACCTACAAGTCAACCCCTACCCTAATCAAATTTAAACAAAACTACACCCTTAATTAAACTAATTATCTTAACCAAAAGGTTAACCCATCATGGTCATCTACAAGGTTCAACCCTAGGCTTAACATGGGTCCAAAACATGAAACAAGTATGACAAGTGTAGAAAATGTTATGTGCACATTTTTGCACAAAAGCCAAAAAATCCAATTAGCGATTTTTAATCGCGGTTAACACCAAAATAGCATTTGATCCATCATAAACACTTAAAAATGGCATATTTCCACAAAATACCCTACCTTAGAATTTCCAAAATTTTCCTCCGGAATTTTCACCATTTATCGGTAATTAATTATACCGACTATTAAAATATTCATTAAAAATTAATATTAAATTATGAAAATTCCCAAAAATAATATTTTACTTTTTTGAAATGTTACAGGTTTGCTTCACCGCAACATTTTCGTCTGAGCGGCCAAACAACGATGTTGAGGGCGATGGTGACATCAGGGGTTCTCTGGACACTCGAAACGAGCAAAAAGAGGTCTGAGGGACCTCGGTGGAGCCACTAACAGAGGTCCCCCTCGTAGAAGGGGATGAAGAATGAACCATTCAGATCGGGTCGCTTATGACAGGGACTCAGCGAGACGACCTGGTTCACTTCCTCAGAAACAACTCTGACGTGTTCGCCTGGGCACCTGCCGACATGCCGGGGATCGACCCTAAAATCATATCTCCCAAGCTCGGGGTAGACCCTGCGACCCGACCCGTCCGGCAAAAAAAGCGAAGCTTCGTCCCGATCAAACAAAAGGTGATCGAGGACGAGGTGGACAGGCTCCTTGCCGCCAACTTCATTCGGAATGTGCCTTACTCTGAATGGTTAGAAAATGTGGTCATGGTAAAAAAGTCAAGTGGGAAGTGACGCATGTGCGTCGACTTCACCGACCTCAACAAGACCTGCCCGAAATACAACTATCCCCTCGCTCGGATAGATCAGCTCCTCGAAAGCTCGGCGGGCCACGAGCTACTTAGTTTCATGAATGCTTTTTTCGGCTACAACCAGATCCGTATGAATCCGGCAGACGAGGATCGCACCGTATTCACTACGGACCGGGAGGTATACTGCTACAAGGTGATGCCTTCCGGCCTAAAAAACGCCGGAGCTACGTACCAACGCTTGGTCAATCGCATGTTCAAACTGCAGATCGGCAGGAACATAGAAGTTTATGTCGACGACATGCTCGTCAAGTCGGTCTCATCAGTCAACCACGCCATGGATCTGGGCGAGGCCTTCGACGTCCTCCGCAAGTTCAAGATGAAACTGAACCCCGCCAAGTGTGCATTCGGGGTCACCGGGGGAAAGTTCCTCGGTTTCATGGTCACTCACCGCGGTATCGAAGCTAACTCGGAGAAAATCAACGCCATCCTCAACATGGCCGTGCCCAAGACTAATGTCGAAATCATGCGGCTGACAGGGCAGGTAGCCGCTCTAAGCCGTTTCATGTCGAGGTCTGGGGAGAAGTGCCTCCCGTTCTTTAAGGCTCTAAGGAAGATTTCAAGGTTCGAGTGGTCGGAGGAGTGCCAGGCCGCCTTTGACCAATTAAAGAAGCACCTTACGACTCCACCGCTGCTCACCCGACCAGTTGAAGGGGACGAGCTTTCGCTATATCTTGCGATATCCGACCAAGCTGCAGGCTCAGTGCTCATCCGAGAGGTCGACAGAGTCCAGAAGCCGGTATACTATGTGAGCCACGTCTTCAAGGACGTGGAAATGAGATACCCAGCCATAGAGAAGATCGTCTTGGCACTCATCATGGCCTTAAGGAAACAACGGCACTATTTCCAGGCGCACACCATCTTCGTTCTTACCGAGTGCCCTTTGGGGCTATCCTCGCCTCTCCCGAGTCCTCTGGCCGCTTGGAGAAGTGGAGGTGGGAGTTGTCCCAGTTTGACATAAAATACTGCCCGAGGCAGGTCATCAAAGCATAAGCCCTGGTCAATTTTATCATCGAGTGCACCATCGCCAGCAAGGAGCCGGAGTCAATGCCGGCCCCCGCAGCTCAACCCTCGGTCTATGGGAAGCCCGACTCCGTCCCTGATTGGATCCTTTACGTCGATGAGTCCTTGACCGAGGAAGGCTGTGGTGCCGGCGTCATCATTCGGGGCCCGAACGAGGAAGAAATGGAGTATTCTCTGAAGCCGGGTTCAAGGACTCAAATAATGCGGCGGAATACAAGGCTTTGCTAGCCGGACTGCGCATAGTCTCCGGACTAGGGCTGAAAACGATTCGGATCAGCAGCGACTTCGCCCTAATCGTTGGCCAAGTGACCGGCCGATTCGAGGCACGGGAGCCTCTGATGGTGAAGTATCTGGCCGAGGTAAGAAGACTGCGAAAGGACTTCGACGAAGTCCAGGTGGAGCAGATCCCTAGACAGCTCAACGCCCAAGCCGACGTCTTGAGTAAGCTGGTTTCGTCCTATACGGCCAACAACAAGAGGAACATCCTCTTCGAGGTTTTGCCATGGCCCAGCGTGGAAGACGGGGTAACAATGCTCCCAGTGTATACAACCCGGGAAGAAGACCGGGATTGGAGAAAATCCCTCGTGGAATTCCTAAGGGAAGGTACGCTCCCAGAAGATCGAGGAGAAGCCCGTCGTCTCCGAGCTAAAGCTCGCCATTTCGTCTGGAGCAATGGGAACCTCTACAAGAAGTCCTTCACTCATCCCCTGCTCCGGTGCGTCGACACCCATGAAGCTGACTACGTCTTCCGTGAGATCCACGAAGGGGTCGGCGACGCACACCAAAGGGCCCACACCTTAGTCCAGAAAGCACTGCTCCAGGGGTACTTCTGGCCGATAATTCATCAGGACGCCCAGAAGCTGGTCAAGAGATGTAAGAGCTGCCAACTCCATGGAAGTATATCTCGCCTTCCCGCTACCGAGCTAACCGCCCTAACCTCCCCGTGGCCGTGCCCACTGGGGAATGGACATGATAGGCCAGTTCCCTACCGGTACGGGCGGGCACATGTACGTCCTCGTCGCAGTGGACTACTTCACGAAGTGGATCGAGGCCATTCCCATCAGGAAACCGGACGCCACCACGACTATTAACTTCCTGCAGAACAATACGATACTCCGGTTCGGCATCCTGAGGTGTATCATCACCGACCATGGGACAAATTTCGAAAACGAAAGAGTTAAGGAATTCTGCAACGAATATCGTATCCTTATAAAGTTTGTCGCGGTCGTACATCCCCAATGCAACGGGCAGGCCGAGATCGCTAACCGGAACGTCCTCCGAGGTCTTTGGACACGCCTAGAAGGGCACCAAGGCAGTTGGGTCGAGGAATTGCCCCGTGTCTTATGGGCCCTACGCACGTCGAAGAAAACCCCCACCGGGGAAACCCTTTCAGCCTCTGCTACGGAACCGAGGCAATGGTCCCAGCGGAGATCGGGCTCCCCAGTCACCGGGTCGAGCACTTCGACGATGAAGCGAACACCTCGGCACTCCGAACTAAACTGGACATCTTGTTAGAGAAACGAGACCGGGCTCAGATCAGAGCTGCCGCCTATCAACAGCAAACCGCCCACTACTACAACGCGCGAGTCAAGCGTCGCTTCTTCAAGATCGGAGATTTAGTCCTAAGACGGAACGAGTTCGTCGATCAAGACAAGCTACATAAGTTTTCCCCGAAATGGGACGGTCCTTTCCTTGCTTCCAAGATCCTGCCCGGTGGAGCCTACCGCTTACAAGATGCGGATGGTCGCAAGTTTCCACGGCCTTACAACGCTGAGAAGCTCAAGCTGTATCTCTGAAAAGAGTATCTATGTATATTTCTTCTTTCACAAAGATGATATAAACTTTTCTAAAGTTCTTTCTATTTAAATAATAAAAAGAGAACAATGGGGCATCGCAAAAAGGTGAATTCTATTTATTCAAAGGTATTATGGGCTCATCAGCCTTACAAAAGGAAATATTTACAACAGAGGGGGAACAGGATCGAGAAAGTACTCCTAGTGATACCCAGAGTCAATTTCCGCTAGCCGGGCCCTAGCCTCTGCAGCCCGTTCCTGCCGATGCTGCGAGCGAACCCGGGACGCCACGGAAACACCCGACGCTCCGCCCTCTGTGCCTTGGTTCACGATGTACCTCATTTTGAAGCACTCCAGAATGAGGGCCAAGGATTGGTCATGCTTGGCTTTCGAGATGAGGCCGAGCAGGAAGATCGAAAGTACCTTGTCGAGCGCCTCGTCCAGCAGCTCCTCGGAGAAAGGATTTTCCAACCCTGGGGACCTCCTCCAAATTGTGTACATCAGCAACTGAAGCAGGGACGACCATCGAGGGAGAAGCCGGCCGACGTGATCCTCGAGGCGCTGAACCACTCCCCGGTACCTATCCTCGGCCAGGGATTGGTCGTACAAGGAAACGTCGTCGAAGGTGATGATCTCTTCGATCGAATACATGCGCCCAGTCATCCCAAAAAGCGATGCCGAAGAAGTTTCCGTCTCCTTCTCTATTTATAACCTAAAACAGAATCCTGAAGGACCCGGATTCACGCATGCATGGGCACGAATCCTGGGATCCGCCAAGATCACTCCAATGCCGCGCTGCCATGTAGCAGAACTAACGCGACTTCCCGAAACGTTATACCTCCCCCAAGCGTCCCTGGCACGTGCATCCTGCGACGGTCGCTCCCCCCAATGTTCACGAGCCAAGGAAGGTTAGACTGAGCCTCCGGATCCACTGAGTAGCTACCCTGCTCGGTCCATCCTTAACAGACCACTACTTGGGTTCCTCAACGAAGCAATGTAAATTCTTTTAAGTTCTTTTTTAAACAACAAGAAGGACACGATATAGCATTGTAGAAAGAAGAATTTTATTGATTCAAAAAGGTATTATGGGCTCCTCAGCCTTACATAGAAAAATAAAAAATAAAAATTACAGCAGCGGGGAGGGAGTGCAAGAAGCATTCCTCGTGATACTCCGAGGATATCGCCGCCAGCCGGGCCCTTGCTGCCTGGGACCTCTGCCTCTGATGCTGCCCGCGAACCCACATGGCCATTGACGGGCCAGGAAGCTCCTCGGACGGGTACCCATCGGCGAGATGCCTCAATTGGTAACACTCGAGGATGAGTGCCACCGAGCGATCCCGCCAACTCTTCGAGATCAGGACGAGACGACATAATGACCTCAGCCTCTCAACCATCTCGTCCTTCAGCTGTTCGGATAAGGGGTTGTGCACCCCCGGCGATGCCCTCCAGATAGAGTACATAAGCAGCTGAAGAAGGGGCGACCGCCGGGGGAGCAGGCGGCCGATGTGATTCTCGACCTACCGGATCACCGCCTGCCGCGTCTCCTCGAAGCAGTTCTGGTCGTACAGGTACACGTCCTCGAAAGAGATAATATCAGGGATGGTGAAAGGTAAAGTGTCCATTCTTACGTTTTGGGGATGAAGAAAGGGGTGATCAACATGCCCTTCGTTTTTTAACCCTACAGTGCCCCAAGAGTCCAACAGTCGCTCGTTTCTTCCATAACTGTACCGCCACGCGGCGGACATCCCACCTTTCTCAGCGAAATCGGAATGACGCGGCTCTTATGCTTTACCCCTCCCCCCCGCGCGTTCATAACACGTGTCGACCGCGACGGTCACTCTTCTCGATGCTCAAACACTAGGGAAGGTCGGATAGAACCACACAAATCAACCGAGCAGCTACCCTGCTCTGTCCATCCTTGACTGGTAGTTCACTACCCACCGACGCCAAGGATCAAAGCCCTCACCAAGAGGCCACAGAGTAGCTACCCTGCTCGGTCCATCCTTGGCTGGTAATTCCTTACCCCACGACACCAAGGATCAAAGCCCTCATCAAGAGGCCACCGAGCAGCAACCCTGCTTGATCCATCCTTAGCAGGCCTTTCCATGCCCTCCCGCGCTAAGGATCAAAGCATTCACCAAGAGGCAACCGGGCACCAACCCTGCTCGGTCCATCCTTAGCTGGTAATTTCTTACCTCACGACACCAAGGATCAAAGCCCTCATCAAGAGGCCACCGAGAAGCAACCATGCTCGGTCCATCCTTAGCAGGCCTCTCCATGCCCTCTCGCGCTAAGGATCAAAGCCCTCACCAAGAGGCAACCAGGAAGCAACCTTGCTCGGTCCATCCTTGGCTGGTAATTTCTTACCCCACGACGCCAAGAATCAAAGCCCTCACTAAGAGGCAACCGGGTAGCAATCCTGCTCGGTCCATCCTTGGCTGGTAGTTTCTTACCCCACGACGCCAAGGATCAAAGCCCTCGCCAAGAGGCAACCGGGCAACAACCCTGCTCGGTCCATCCTTAGCTGGTAATTTCTTACCCCACGACGCCAAGGATCAAAGCCCTCACCAAGAGGAAACCGGGCAACAACCCTGCTCGGTCCATCCTTAGCAGGCCTTTCCATGCCCTCCCACGCTAAGGATCAAAGCCCTCACCAAGAGACAACCGGACAACAATCCTGCTCGGTCCATTCTTGGCTGGTAATTTCTTACCCCACAACGTCAAGGATCAAAGTTCTCACCAAGAGGCTACCGAGCGGCTGCCCTGCTCGGTCCATCCCTGGCTGGTAATTTCTTACCCACCGACGCCAGGGATCAAAATCCTCACCAATTGGCCACCGAGCGGCTACCCTGCTCGGTCCATCCTTGACTGGTAATTTCTTACCCCATGATGCCAAAGGTCAAAGCCCTCACCAAGAGGCCATCGAGCGGCTACCCTGCTCGGTCCATCCTTGGCTGGTAATTTCCTACCCACCGACGCCAAGGATCAAAGCCGTAATCAAGAGGCCACCGAACAGCTGCCTTTCTCTGTCCATCCACGTCTAAGCGATCTCCACCTTGACTTCGGGGTCATGGAGATACCGACCTTTCACCGGTCTTTGCACACTTGGCAAATGGTCGACTTCAACTCTCAACTCGATGTGCAATCGCTAGACGAAAAACCAACGTAACATGAAAGCAGTACTGCGTAAATAAAAATGTTTACCACAAACAAAAGAACACTGCAAAATGGATTTTCTATTCATAAAAATCAGAAGTCTTTAGAGAGGTATTTTGGGCTCCCCAGCCTTACAAAAACGCCCGGAGGCTTACAAAATTTTAGCGCAAAGAAAATAAGGAGGCAGGGAAGTTCAGGCCTTAGGGTCGGGGAGAACATCGATGAGCTGCGTCCCCACTACGACAACCAGGGTTGCGTCTTGAAGGTTGGCATCCATTGCAGGAGCCTCGGCATCGGGAGACGAGGGGACCGATTTCTCCCCAATGCTCCCACTGGGGGCCTCTTCCCCTGTAGTGTTTCCAGGGGCATTCCCCTGCGCGTCATCCTCGAGAGGGTACTTGTCCCGGAGCTTGCCGTCAGGGAACTTCGGCATCTGCGCCTTGACGGCGTCGAGGGCGTCGTGCCAAACGACGGCAGTGGTTCCAGCGAGGTCGGCGTAGAACTAATTCGACTTCTTGTAGTTCTCCACCGCCTTTGACGCCCGAACCTTCATTGCCTCGTTCTCCCTCCGGAGGGTGTTCACCGTCTTCTTCAGGGTGGCGACGAGCACCTTGGAATCTTCCAACTGGGACTTGGCGGCTCGGACGACCTCTTGGCACCTGGCGGTCTCCCGATTCGCGGCCGCCACCCGGTCTTCAAGGGCAACGACGCTCTCTATCGCCGCCTCCAGCTCTAGCCTTGAGCTCTCCTTCCGCAAGAAGAGCTCGCCCGCGGCCCGCATCGCCGGGGCGATTTCCTCGTCCTCCATGTTGATGACGAGGACGACATGCTGAAGGACCTGAAGAAAAGAAAGAGGGTTAAAAAGGAAAGGGAGGCACCCGATCACGCGAACAAAAATGCCGTATGAAGAACCAAGTGGGGTGCGAACCTTAACCTGCACGGCCTCTTGAGCTATGGCCGCCATTTGGGCCCGGAGGGACCCCGAGGGATTCTGCCCCTGGCCGACCTTTCCATCTTCGAGAGCAGGCTGTCGGCGACGGAAATCCCTGAGGGCACTTCGAAGTGAAGCTCCCTATTATCCATGAGAATCGGGGAAGCCGGGGAGAGGGGCCCCGTCCTATGAAACCTTTTGAGGAGCGACGCGGGAGAACCAGTCTCGCCTCCTACCTCGGGAGCCCGGGGCTCTTGCTCCCGAGCATGCTTTCGGGTCGACGCACGACTAGACTCGGGGGCCCGGGGCACGCTTTGGTGCCTGGATGGAGCGGCCGCCGGTGGAGTCGGAGCCGACGACAGGCGAGAAGGGCCGGCGCCTTCGGCCTTCTTCCTTTTCTTCGTGTCAACCAGGGCCACCCGGAACTTGCTTAGGTCCATGGGTTCTGCATAAGACAAAAATACAAGGAGTCAGCAATGCCAATAAAAGTGAAAAAATGCACAAGTCTAAACAGGTCGCCTGAAAGTTCCTAACTTACCTGCGAACTGGGCGGGGCTGAGCCCGGCCCAACCGAGGGCCCGCTCAGACAGCAGCACATCAGCCTGAGGGAGGGGCTCCCACTTCGGCACCGCCACCGCATCGGGATCATTCGACCGACTCACCCGCGGATATTTGGCCCCTTGCCACTGGGTGGGCACAGGCCAATCCTCACCCTCGGGCGGAGAAACAAACAAAAACTTCTTCTTCCATTCGTGAATGGAAGAAGATACTACGACGATCCCCGACCCGGCAACTGTTAGTTATATGTATGCCCTAGAGGCCATTACTGTACATAGGATGTATATTGTAGTGGATGCTGGGACATATATAGGGAGGACTTTCTTGCTCGACATGATAGTATGCTATCTGGTTACCCTTTACCTTAACGTGTATACTGATTGTCTCTCTGTTACATGTTGGTAAAGCCCTTAGGATCTGTACTTGACTACCTGGACTATGATGCGGATCATACTAGTGGGGACATGGTAGTCCATAAGTACATCCTTCAAAGTCCCTAGTCGTGGGTGTATCGAGACGGGGCATCGATATACCAGAGTAGACTAGCGTATACCTTCTCGACCCATACAGATGGGCGATGGATGATCCCATATCCATTGGTGTTTGACATCAGAGATGATATACGGGTGCTCAGTAGAGACTGGGTACACTGGACGGACTCGCCGAGAACTCCCAGATGGTATTATACCTCACGTCAGATGGCAGTTCTCTGGTGACACTGGTACAGAGTAGTCTGTTGACCCGAGATCGTCATAGAGTCTTGTGTGATTCCCACTGTGCTTTGATTTCCATCTTACCACGTCCAAGAGGGCGTGCAAAACGGTGGTTTTTGGGTACAGTCCCGAGTCACATGGAGGCAATGAGCGATAGGAGGGGATTCGTCTCTCCCGGTATAGGGGTTGATGTTGCGCTGTGTTCGATTGGCTATAACAGGAAATCCCTGGTCAGGGTTGCTGAGATTTACTGGTAAGTGTTACCAGTAGTTTCTCGAACAGTTATAGACTTCATATCGACACGACTTATCGAGCTATTGGGGTCTGACGTTTACCACCCCTAGGCGAGATATGCGACATATCAGACGATCAGACCGTACTGTACGGTAGTGTTACTGGTTGGATTCACTGGAGTGTGAGCGGGCTTGCTCGTCGATCTTCAGATCGCTCAATACCCGGGTGGCCGTTACGTTTAGCAGACCGCTTGCGGCTTGTGGGTGTTTGATATGATCATCATCTGCTGCCGGCGTATTGACGAGTCTTTAGAGTCCTACACAGAGATTTCCTGGCTCAAGCGAAACGAAATAGGAGCGCATATGAGATATGTGCGGGACCGAGAATAATGCGTGTATGTGATACCGTATTCCATTCTCGCGATGAATATGTCGAATGGTTGTATGCGATATAACCTAGTTATCGAATCAAGGATTGATTCGATAAATCGATACATTGAATACTAGTCGGTTGTGTGCGACATGACCGGATCATTGAATCAAGTGTTGATTTAATGATTTAATGCATAATTATATATTTGATATATTACTTTGCACTAACTAGTATTGGTTCACTTTAAATGGATTTTCTCACTCGGATGTGCGCATTATATATGTGATATGATTTTGTGCATTTGCTTGTATCATGTTTGATGATACATGCTTTTTGGTTTGTGTAAAGATTAAACCATGGTTATTTAAATGGTTAGGGTTTTGTTTTTCATATCTATTTATTCATTTATTTATTAATTTTCTTTTTGGAAAAAGAAATGAGAAGAATGGTGGCTTTCTTTGTTTGTAGTTGAAGATTCATGAACCTTTGACTTTGTCCACCATTCTTATCTCATGCTTAACCTAACCATTTGATTTAACCCTAGTTTAATCTCTACACTTGACCATGGTTCTAATATGATAAGTATTCATTTTCTTTTCCAAATATAATTAACTTATCATATTTCTTTCTTCTTCTTCTTCCTTGAACTCAAGAAGAAAAAGCTTTCTTCATCAATGGTGAATTGAGCAAACAAGTGAGAAATCCAATTCTAAAGTCTACCCACTTCCTATTTCTTCATCCTCTACCTCTTGCCAAGTAGTAGAGTGTGTTTCCTTCACAAGTTTTAGGGCTTGGTGAAGGTGGAGCTTGATTTAGCGATGCCTCGACGTAGATCATCTTCGGCATGGACATCGACGACCTAGCTCACTTATTCTCCGACGAAGCCGACTCTAGAGCCCGGATTTGATTTGGACAGCGGAGAGGACCTCATCTCGGAGCCGTGGAGGTGGAGGACCGGATCTACAAAGGTTGTATTTCCGTATCTCTTAGTTAATTGTTAACTAGTTAGCTTTTTCGCCTAGTTTTCTAGCTAACGATCCGTAGTTTAGGGTTTCTCGGCACCGTAAAATATTATTATGGCATGGTTGATGCCTTGTGAGACCTCATTAGGATGCCTAGGAACCCTACAGTGGTATCAGAGCCTAGCTAGAGCCTTAGGCGAAGTCCAGACGGAATCTGAAACCCGATCGAACCGAAACCCTACCCGCAAAATTGCTCTCTGGACGATTTTGAAATACTGGGATTTTTCCATATTAAAAATATTCAGAAAACTCAGTAAAATAATCTAAGAATTACTGTTGAAATTTGAGGCCTTGATTCATTAAAGGGGGCGCGGATCCGCGGCCTCACAGTAGGCTCAGGCGGCGGATCCGCGGCCCTTTTGTCGTGTTGTGCATTAATTTCTGCACAGTAATTCTTATATATTATTTATGGTGTTTCTAGGAATTTTTAATATTTATTCAAGAGTTGAATTTTCTGGAGTTGTTTTGGGGATTCGGTGTTTCGATCGGGGTATCAAATTTTGTCTGTGTGGCTTTCCGGATAAATCTTAGAATATGTTAAAAAGTTCGACCGGATATAAATACCCAATTTTTCCCCTGTCGGGAAATTTCCAAGTGTTGGATTTTTCCGTAGTTTAACGACGTTCTAAGTAGTGCAAGTAACGCGATGGTCCCTCTAGAAGACAACAAACCTTAACTCGATTATGTGACCGTCTTGAACTGCCCTTTGAACCTTCGGGTTTGGGGCAGTACGGCGTGCCACATGTGAGGCGTTGGCTTGACCCTTCTACGGCTGGACCGTTGGTACTGAGGTACGAACTGAATGTTGTTAGACTAGTTTCATGTGTTGATCTGTATCGGGAAAACTTGGGTGTTAGAATGTTCGATCGGAAAGTTTAACATTTTCTATTTATCTGGAATGGGATACAATAATTGGAATTCACAAATAGTTATGAGATAACTGAATGAATGTTATAAACGTAGCAGTTTAGTCTCAGATGATCGGTTGCCACGGAATTTTGATATGATCAAAACTCCGTCGCAATCACGTAGCGTACGCGGATACTCGCCGGGTAAACTTAATAGACAGCCTCACTCCATAGCCCCGACCAAGTGACTGTAGGAGAACCCCGTCGCCGAAAGCATCCGTCCGGGTGCTCGCGGTGGCGGTGTTCCGCCTTGGTGCACTTCGTCGACGGTATCGGGGGTGCAGCCGTCTACTGAAGTTTGCGACGAGCATTCGATCAGGATGTCGGGAATCTTGTTGAATTGCCCGACTTGGTATTGAAAAGTGTTTTCGATGTTGAGACTAAAATGCGGGGTTTATAATTGTTAGGCATGCGATGTCTAAGTATTTCATTTGGTCAGGCATGCGATGTCTGAGGTGGTTGCGGATTCCAACTGTTGTAGTTTTACACTTTCTTTTCTGTGACCGTAAGTGTAATATGTGATATCGCCGGTTTCGTTGCTATATGTCAACGACAATTGGGATGGACATATTTACTTACGTTGATGACATGTGATGTTATGTGTGTTGCTGGATATGTTATATTGGATCGTCGTGTTTGAATAGCCGGGGGTTTTTATGTGAGATGAGTGTTTTTCATTTTCATTCATGTAAAAACTTGTAAGTAATATTCTTTTATTGGGGCGGTTCCAGGTTGCGGAAGATGTCACCGTTTGTATATTATTTACTTTTCCGCACTAGGATAGACCCAAGGAGGAGGGCATAAGTAACCGGGTTCTGGAGTCTAGAGGGAGACCAACTCGAGGAGTCGAGTCCGGGTCTCCTAACTCTAGATTTGGTAGGGTTGCTTGCCGCTCTCGTAGGGGTCTAGGGGTGTGGGTTTGGCTATTCATCACGACCGTGGAATCCGTGTTTTATACTGGCTCGTATTGAAAACACGGACGTCCTAGTATATCCAATATTTCATATGATTCTTCTGCTGCGATATCTGTGATGTTCTGTGATAGATACAGTATATAGTATATATGATATATTATATAGACGTTACTTATGTTTTACACCCGTGCTAGCCCTGCCCTGCTCTGCCGTTAGTTACCTAACCTAACGGTGCACGAGGGGACATCGAGGCGAATGCGGATGGCATAAGTGTACGTCGTATTTATCTGTAATGTTTAGGTATTTAAATGATGGGACTTCATTAATGTGATTAATGAAATAAAAGAAACCTAAGATGTTGTAGAATCGAATTTCAAAATAAAACAGGTAGCTACAGTTCTTGCTTTGCACAGCGGTATATGCGATATATCCTGCACCTTATTCGATGAGGAAAGGACCGAGATCCCTTCACCGGGAGTGACTCCTTTAGCAATAACTGGCAGATGCTACACACTCGGTTTGTCTTTTGATTGCTTTTAAGTGTTTTTGCTTTGCACAGTGATATATATGATATATCCCGCACCTCATTCGACGAGGAAAGGACCGACGATCCCTTCACCGGGAGTGACTCCTTTAGCAAAACTAGAAAAGCCTCAAAAACACTCCATTTCAAAATTCATTCGATCCTACAACGATATCAAGTTCATTACGCAATAGGTTTTCAGAAAAACCTGTCGTAGCCCTCCGTCATTTCAGATAAGTACTAGTTAGTATTCGTGCTACGTTTGTTGACTATGTTAAGGCGTAGTGTGCGGTAGCTAATTAGTGCTTATCTGCATAAGCATATGATGCGATTGGATTAGGGTAGTCGTGCGACTTTGTTGACTATGTTAAGGGTCGTGCGGGTGGGTTTAATTCAATCGGGAAATGACGGGTTGAACTTGACTAGCACTTATGATTTGTTGACTATGTTAAGGTCATATAGCTGCTAGGGGTAAAACATTATCGGGAATTTCAAGTGTTGAAATTTGCAATGAGATTGCATACCTTCTATGAGATAGTTGGATCCCGATACCCGCTGCGAGTAAGAGTTACTCCTGGGAGAGTTTTATACATTACAATTAGCCGATCAAGTAGGTGTCTAGAAAGGTGTTAACGAGGTTATGCCTCTGGGAAAACGAGGTTTACATTAATTAGGTTCGTGCGAAAGCACGGGGGACCTCCCTCAAAGTACCGACACTGGCCTGGCTGAAAGATTGGCGAACTTGTAGTGTGTAATTAATCCCGGCTAGTCTTTCCTTTTAGGGTTTGAAGGAAGATTTGATAAAAAGCAGTGGGAGCCATCCTGATTAGATAAAATAATAACCAATCTATTCTTGACAGAGCGCACGCTGAGTGTTTTCTTCTCTCTCTCTCCAGGTAGCGACCATATCACGCCTTAATCAAGATAATAATACGGATTATTGACCGAACCCGCTTGTTATACTGAGCTGGGGAACGTTGGTCCCGCTCCAACTTATAATTGTTATAAGACAGAGCAGGAAATTGGGGAATACCAGAATTCCCATGCCGCCCAAACGAAGAGAGTGCATGCTGATGCATCATCTTCGGGTGTGTTCATTATACAGAACTGTTTCTCAGTATCCTTTACGTCCTGGGTATATGATACCAGATCAGGATCCCAGATATGTAATCTGTTACATAGGGCTAAAGAAAGGTAGAGAACTGAGAACGGGTGATAAGTTTCATGAGGCAGAAAACGAGGCAAGAGTTGCAGCCAAGTCTGTTGGTCACTGTCACCCTGTATTGAAAATACATTGATTCTGAACGAATGTTATTAGATACCGAACCTGATATACAAAATCGTATCTATCTCTTTATTAGTAAAGAAATGATAAAATTTTGTATTGTTGGATAATGTTTTGAACATTTCCTATATCAAAAGTTGATCGGATCAGGCACGCTATCTAAAAGCATTGATGTTCTAAATCAAACTACAGTTCTTAGTATATGGAACACACACAAGAGGAAGAGTTCAGAACTGAACGAATTCTTCTTGAGGCATTGTAGACTAGGTCATATCAATGCGACCCGACTAGCTGGAGTTACATATAGATGCATATTTAAATCAGTTTGAATTTACATCTTGTGAAACTCGCCAGTCATGTCACAAAGATAAGATGACCATAGATCCGTTTACTGGAAACAGAGAAAGAGTTAGTAAACTCTTGGGACTGATACATGTTGATGTATGTAAGGTCCCCTCTCTACACATGCCAAGACCGGTTCTTTGTACTTCATTACATTCTCTGATAATCTCTCAAGATTCTGACCTATGTTCCTGTTGAAACACAAGTCCGAACCTTTTGAGATATTCACAGAATATAAGTTAGAAGTAGAGAACCAATAAGGGTATAAGTATTACGTCCTTTGATGTGATCAGGGAGGAGAATACTTGAGTACGGAATTCCTGGACTATTCTAAAGGAGAATGAGATTCTCTCTCAGCATTACTCCTCCGTATACACCATAGCACGATGGTATATCGGGGCGGAGCAGATACACCCTATTTGATAAGGTGTGCTCTATTATGAGTACTACTGAGTTACCTAATTCCTTTAGGGAGTTATGCACTTGAGAAGTTGCATACCTATTGAATAGGGTTTCAATCAAATCAAGTTGCCTACCACTTCATATGTGATATGGAAAGGGTAGAGCCCATGTCTTAAGCTAGTTAAGATTTGGGGTTGTCCGGCCTATGTCTGAAAGCAAAATCCGGACAAGCTCGAGGCAAGGTCAGTTATGTAGAACCGGAAAGGTTCCAGCTATACAAACTAAAGCAGATGATTTGATAAAACCAAAGGATTCAATAGTTACCAACGAACCTCAGCCTCTCCGCCGATCTAGTAGGGTTCCTCACCCACTTGAGAGATACTTCGGTTTCTCTATGACAGTGGGAGCGAGGATTGCATCATGAGATGATGACCCAACTAGCTTCGAGCTGGCCATCAGGGGTAAGACTCTGTAAGAATGGCTGGATGCTTAGTGATCTGAGATGGAATCCATATACACCAACAAAGTATGGACTTTGGTTGCTGTATCTGAAGGGTTAAATCCCCATCAGGAGCAAGTATATCTTGAGAAGATTACTTGGTGTACATGGAAAGGTTGAGACTTTCAAAGCTAGACTTGTTAAAGGTTTTCGTCATCGACCAGGCGTGGATAATGATGAAACCTTTTCCAGTAGCTATGCTTAAGTCCATCCAGATCCTACTTGCCACGGTTTCATACCATGACTACGATATCTGGCGGTTGGGTGCCATGACTGCTTTTCTAAATGTTGTTTTAGAAGAGAACGTCTATAAGTACACAGCCAGAGGGCTTCGTAAACAGTGGGAGCAGCGGAAACGTGTGCAAGATGTTTTATATAATGAAGCAGGCATCGCGGAGTTGGAACATCTGTTTTTGATGAATTAGTCAAAGAGTTTGACATCATCAAAATGGTAGATGAACCTTGTATAAACAAAAAGGTAGTAGGGAGTATGGTGACGATCCTTGTAGAGTACGTGGATGACATACTCTTGATGGGGAAGGAGTTTCCTATGCTACGCTCGGTGAATCTCCGCTTATCACCATAATTCTCCATATAGGATCAAATTGATACCTCCTGAATCCTGGATTTTGGATCTATGAGATAGATCTAAATGGATGTTAGGATACTCACTAGCTGTAGTGAGATAGTATCAGTTGATCCTGGGGAGAATCACTGGAAGGGTTCCAGGGTGATAAAGACGACTGAATGTCAGTCGCAGGCATTGTCTTTACCCTCAGTAAAGGGACGGTATGTTGGAAGAGTTCCAAGCCAGATACCGTGACATACTAGACGATAAAGGCAGGATACATCGCTACTTAAGATGCTACCAAAGAGGCTGTTTGGGTGTATATAGGTTCATGAGATGAACTATGTTCCTACCATTGTGTGACAATGGAGTTGTGGCTTATGCCAAGGAACGTCCGTCCCATCAGTGATCCAGACATATTCTAAGGCAGTATCACCTTATCATGGAGATAGTTGATCTCCAGAGTGATCGAGGTTTGGAGAGTAGACTCAGAGGACAACACAGCGGATCCACTCACAAAGGCCAGTTCCCAGAGAGAGACTTTTATGGGATGGTTGAGTATGAGATACTACAACCACTGCTACAGATGGCCCTAGTGCAAGTGGGAGATTGTTAGTTATATGTATGCCCTAGAGGCCATTACTGTACATAGGATGTATATTGTAGTGGATGCTGGGACATACATAAGGAGGACTTTCTTGCTCGACATGATAGTATGCTATCTGGTTACCCTTTACCTTAACGTGTATACTGATTGTCTCTCTGTTACATGTTGGTAAAGCCCTTAGGATCTGTACTTGACTACCTGGACTATGATGCGGATCATACTAGTAGGGACATGGTAGTCCATAAGTACATCCTTCAAAGTCCCTAGTCGTGGGTGTATCGAGACGGGGCATCGATATACCAGAGTAGACTAGCGTATACCTTCTCGACCCATACAGATGGGCGATGGATGATCCCATATCCATTGGTGTTTGACATCAGAGATGATATACGGGTGCTCAGTAGAGACTGGGTACACTGGACGGACTCGCCGAGAACTCCCAGATGGTATTATACCTCACGTCAGATGGCAGTTCTCTGGTGACACTGGTACAGAGTAGTCTGTTGACCCGAGATCGTCATAGAGTCTTGTGTGATTCCCACTGTGCTTTGATTTCCATCTTACCACGTCCAAGAGGGCGTGCAAAACGGTGGTTTTTGGGTACAGTCCCGAGTCACATGGAGGCAATGAGCGATAGGAGGGGATTCGTCTCTCCCGGTATAGGGGTTGATGTTGCGCTGTGTTCGATTGGCTATAACAGGAAATCCCTGGTCAGGGTTGCTGAGATTTACTGGTAAGTGTTACCAGTAGTTTCTCGAACAGTTATAGACTTCATATCGACACGACTTATCGAGCTATTGGGGTCTGACGTTTACCACCCCTAGGCGAGATATGCGACATATCAGACGATCAGACCGTACTGTACGGTAGTGTTACTGGTTGGATTCACTGGAGTGTGAGCGGGCTTGCTCGTCGATCTTCAGATCGCTCAATACCCGGGTGGCCGTTACGTTTAGCAGACCGCTTGCGGCTTGTGGGTGTTTGATATGATCATCATCTGCTGCCGGCGTATTGACGAGTCTTTAGAGTCCTACACAGAGGTTTCCTGGCTCAAGCGAAACGAAATAGGAGCGCATATGAGATATGTGCGGGACCGAGAATAATGCGTGTATGTGATACCGTATTCCATTCTCGCGATGAATATGTCGAATGGTTGTATGCGATATAACCTAGTTATCGAATCAAGGATTGATTCGATAAATCGATACATTGAATACTAGTCGGTTGTGTGCGACATGACCGGATCATTGAATCAAGTGTTGATTTAATGATTTAATGCATAATTATATATTTGATATATTACTTTGCACTAACTAGTATTGGTTCACTTTAAATGGATTTTCTCACTCGGATGTGCGCATTATATATGTGATATGATTTTGTGCATTTGCTTGTATCATGTTTGATGATACATGCTTTTTGGTTTGTGTAAAGATTAAACCATGGTTATTTAAATGGTTAGGGTTTTGTTTTTCATATCTATTTATTCATTTATTTATTAATTTTCTTTTTGGAAAAAGAAATGAGAAGAATGGTGGCTTTCTTTGTTTGTAGTTGAAGATTCATGAACCTTTGACTTTGTCCACCATTCTTATCTCATGCTTAACCTAACCATTTGATTTAACCCTAGTTTAATCTCTACACTTGACCATGGTTCTAATATGATAAGTATTCATTTTCTTTTCCAAATATAATTAACTTATCATATTTCTTTCTTCTTCTTCTTCCTTGAACTCAAGAAGAAAAAGCTTTCTTCATCAATGGTGAATTGAGCAAACAAGTGAGAAATCCAATTCTAAAGTCTACCCACTTCCTATTTCTTCATCCTCTACCTCTTGCCAAGTAGTAGAGTGTGTTTCCTTCACAAGTTTTAGGGCTTGGTGAAGGTGGAGCTTGATTTAGCGATGCCTCGACGTAGATCATCTTCGGCATGGACATCGACGACCTAGCTCACTTATTCTCCGACGAAGCCGACTCTAGAGCCCGGATTTGATTTGGACAGCGGAGAGAACCTCATCTCGGAGCCGTGGAGGTGGAGGACCGGATCTAAAAAGGTTGTATTTCCGTATCTCTTAGTTAATTGTTAACTAGTTAGCTTTTTCGCCTAGTTTTCTAGCTAACGATCCGTAGTTTAGGGTTTCTCGGCACCGTAAAATATTATTATGGCATGGTTGATGCCTTGTGAGACCTCATTAGGATGCCTAGGAACCCTACAGCAACGTCCCTCCGTTGTTTTCTAAAAAAGATGTATACCCAGCTCGGCTCGTCCCTGCGAGTGCTAGGGTGGTTTTTGTAGCAAAGAGAAGAAACGAGAAGGCTTAGGCTGAAAGGGATCAGACCCAATTTCAACCGGACCAGGAACCCAAGGAGGATCCTCCAAGAGTTCGGCACTAACTGACCCGGGGCTAACCCAAAACAATTCAATGCCGCACTCATCTCGGGGGAGAAGGGCAGACGCATCCCGGCCCAAAAGGCTTCCAGGTACAAGGCAATCTCGTTGCCCCGTACCTGGTCTACTCTCTCCCCCTCCTTGGCCAGATAAAGCGAATAGCCGGGAGGAATGAGGAAACGAGTCCGGATGTTGGCGAGCTCATCCGCATGCCTCAGCGTGGAAGGCACGCCAAGAACACCCATGACCTGCGCTCTGGGGACCGCCCCCGTCGCACGACCCCGGGAAGCATGACTAACCCTAACGTCCCGGGGAGACTCCGACTCTGAAGAGGAAGAGGAAGAAGAAGTAGAAGAGGAAGCTTCAGAGGACTCTATAGACTCTACCTGGACTATTTCTACAGACTCCTCGGAAGAAGACATTTAACCTGATCAAGGGGAGGTATCCTCGGGAGATCAAATGCAAGGAATCCGACCTGAGGAGAAGAGTGCCGAGCTAACACGGCCAGGGACGAGGAAATTATGGAGAGGTATGGGCTCTAGTGGGGACCCACCTCAATTTCTAGCGGCCGACGTACACATCCTGCGGCTCCGATCGTCTCCCACTAAAACAACATTTCGCAACCAATGGCCGACAACGTTCCACCTGTCGCATTCACACTGGACGTGTCCTTTCGGGCGCGGAAATGCCTGCGGCATGTCTCGCTAGCCAACCAGCACCAGACACGTGGGCTGTCGCTTCCCCTTTAATTTGAGATCTCTCCCCTGATCCGCTGACGTCATCAAGAAAATACTACTCTTTGCCCGGGAATGCGTGCCAACGATATCTTCGAGTGAGAGCTCACCCTGGGTGATCGGTCAGACCACTCTCGACCCGACCCGACCCGACCCAGGAATGGGCCGAGACGGAGTGGGGGGCTAATGATGAGGCTCGATATCAGTGACTCTCTAGATGCTGACACGTTGCAGATGACGTGTCCCAGAACCTACAAGAAAGGATCAAGAACTTCAGTTGGGATCACACCTAGGGCCTCCGACCCGAGAAGTCTCCCGACCTTCTGTGGCCTTCCAGACCACCCCTCGGCTCGCCTCCGAGCTATCGCAGAACCAAGATGCCTCGGCCTCCCGCTCGTGCCCGAGCCTCCCGCAGAGCTCTTTTTCCTCGGTCTCACCAACCGACCCACAGCGCTGATCACAGGCGCCTCCACCACGGCTCCGCGAATCTCGCCATGCGCGAGATATCCGCCACCCATGATCCCACGTTCCACGCCATCACGATCCCCCATTAACGAGCCTGTCTCGTCATTAATGCGGGATCCCGCCTATCATGCGGGCGTGACGCCAGAGGCGTAACGGCCGGCGTGAGTATCGCGCCCGTCTGCCCATTGCTGCCGCTATATAAACCCCTCTCTCAGATGATTCAGGTAAGCCATTTTCACTCCAATAGGCCGTTACTCTGCTAAAATACCCCGTCTAACTTGATCTTCGGAGGGCCCTCGGTGGCACAACCACCCCGGGACTTCTTTGCAGGTAGCTCGGCCTCAACCACACAAACCCATTGAGATCCACACGCTGAACCCTCCAACTCAATCTCAGCCGTCTATCAGCGCTCGCAGCAGATCAACGGAAGATAACATCTCAAGGAGATCCAGAGCTCCATTAATTCCCTTTAGTTCTTACAAATGTATGGATAGAACCGAATCAAATTGACAAATAAAATCTGAGAAAGATGGTTTATACGGTTTTATTCCTTGAAAGCTGGATGGTTTTTTTCCTCCTTTTGTTTTACATTCAAAAAACAAGAAACAAAAAGAAAGACATTGCTACATTCTTTTTTTTATTTTTAAAGGAGACATACATATATATATGAGGTTAATGGAGGAAAGAGGCCATAGGAGGGAATTTCCTCCTATGGCGTCGAAAAAATACACCCTTCCTCATTTTTTCCGATGATCGGCACCCACCATCTTCATCTTTATCATCTAAGATGTGGGTACACCAAATTTCATGTGATTCTACAACTTTTTCACTGTTGATTTAGTGGGTTCAAAATTAACGGTTTACCGACAATAGAACTTTTTACATTGCTAAATAAACGGTGAAAAGGTTGTAGCATCAAAATTTTGTGTACCCATATCTTAGATGATAACGATGAAGATGGTGGGTGCCGATCGGTAGGAAAAATGAGGGAGGGTGTATTTTTTAAACGCCATAGGAGGAAATTCCCTTCTATGGCATCTTTCCTTAATTCTCTCTCTCTCTCTCTACACACACACACTGAATCTTTAGCAGATTTATCCGACAACCTTTCTTTATCATAGAGGATGACAATGATCTTAATGGAGGTCAATATCTCCTTCAGATGTTGTCCTCCGTCGATCTGTCGCGAGCGTCTATGAACGGATGAGATTGGGTTTGAGGGTTGTCCCCTAGAGCGTGTAGATCTCAGTGGGCTTGATTTGGAATGAGACCGAGCTACCTGCAAAGAAGTCCCGGGTGGTTGTGCCACCGTGGACCCTCCGACGATCAAGTTAGCCGAGTTTTTTGAGCAGAGTAGCGGCCTATTGGAGTAAAATTGCGTTACCTGAGTCGTCTGAGAGAGGGGTTTATATAGCGGTCGCCATGGGCTAGCTAACGCGAGATCGACGCCGGCCGTTATACCCCTGGCGTTACGCCTACATGAATGGCGAGATCCCCTATTAATGACGAGATACGCTCGTTAATGGGGGGATGCGACGGCGTGGAACGCGGGATCATGGGGCGGTGGATATCTCTTGTCTGGCGAGATTCACAGAGCCGTGGCAGAGGCACTTGATGCGATTTTGGTGCACACCAGATGCACTAAATCGGGATTCTTCGTGCATATCAGATGCACCTGATTTTGTTGTCAGGCACACTCATTGCCCTTGACAGGAGTTTCGTGCACACCTGTTGCACTTAGATTTGGTTTCTGTGCGCATGTATGGCACATTCATTGATTTGATTTCTGTGCGCACCAGACGCACATGGCATTATTACATATACTATTGAGTATGATTTCCTTTGAACTGTATGTTTTCATGATATTTACTATTTGGTATACTGACTGAGTAGGACTAGTCAGAGAACAGTACCTGAATATATTTTTGCATGCATCGATAGTTATTGAAGGGATTTCCAAAAGAGAGCTATAGTCTCAATATTTACCTACGTGTCCGAGATGACATGAAACATTTCACAAATGAAACCCTTCTAAATTATTTTAAAATAGCGGGACGTGTGTGATAAACAAGGGATATGTGTGTGTGTGTGTGTGTGTGTGTGTGTATAGTTGTTTTTCTACAATAAACGTCCGCTACTTGTGCTGTGATACGCGTATCGCACAGCGACTTGAAAAATGTTTGGCATGCATTTCTTCCAGATGTTTTGACGAGTTTACAACGATGTGTACTATGTACATGTTATAGTTTTGAGTATATCATGTTGGTTTTCGTATTGGACTTTGACAGTGGTATTTTCACCATGACTTCGATGATTCCTTAATACTTGATGGGGTTTTGATTTTGAGTTATATACTCGTTTTTCATGTGCATCCATTGCGCTAAGACGTGTTTTATGTATTGATGATTTCGGAGCCCCGACGACTTGATGGTTTTGCTAAAATGTTTTAGTATTTGGGGGAATTTTAATTTAAACTTGTGGACCGAATTTCTTTAAGGGGGGAAGATTGTAACGTTTTGAAAATCGTTTAGGTGAAATTTCGGATAATCGGTAAAATAACTGGTGTTTTCCGTAAAAACCCGGAAATAATTATTTTTCCACATGAACTTAAATATATCTATTCTAGCGATGAAATTGCCAGTATTTGATTTTTAATTGGCCATTAATAAATTTCTAGTCTACTTAAAATTTTTCCGAAATTAATTATTTTTAATATTATTTTAAGCTTTCACTAATACATTTAATTAGTGATAATTACAAATTGGAATGGATTAATACAAGTTTAGTGCATCATGACATATTAAACCAAAATGTAACATGTGGTCTTTGAAATGAAAAAAGTTGTCAAGATGGTTTTAGAAAATATAAAAGAAAAAAGCTTAAATTGTCAAAATAAATTAAATAGAAATTGAGGTTTGGTGTTTATCTTCTTGTGTGTGCACCCACTCACTCACCTACACTTATACACACACCCAAACCCCCATTCCCCATCATGGAACCGAGCCATGACAGCCCCCAATTCCCCACACATCTTTTCCTCACAAAAAAAATGAAAGAAAAGAAAAATAAAATGATAGAATAAACAAAGAGGTATGGTCTTTTGTTGACTTGGGCAATTTCCTTGACCTCACACCACACCTCACATTCTTTCTCTCCCTCTCATTTCAGCAGCCCCCTCCCTCAACAGCAGTCCCCCATTTTCTCCTCTCATTTCTCTTCAAAAATTCATCATTTTACCTCAAAAATCAAGCTAAAACCTCAAAAATCCTTCAACCCAAGCTTTACCTATTGTTCCTTGGCCTTTCAAGCATGGATCTTGATGCAAGAAGCCATCTTTGGAGGCTAAGTTTCTATGTTGATCTCATATATGCGAGGTATAAATCCTAACCCATTGATTACTTGTTAGTTACTACTTCAATTTAAGCTAATTAGATACTTAACTATGAATTAAATTGCAAGTTTGAAATTCAAGAATTGGGTATGGATCAAGTTAGGGTTTTATATCATTTGAACATGATTTAAGTGTGTAATTTAACATATTAAGGCATGTAAAATCTAAGCTAGTGGCTAGTTTGCAAATTATTATTTTAAAATTTTACTAATTAAGCTAAATTGCAATCTAGAATTTTGGGATTTTGTAAATAAGTGAGATTAAAAATTTAATTATGGTTTGTGTGACTAAATTAAGATATTTAGTGAATATTGTGGCCGCTAGTTTTGTTAAATATCGTGTTTTGAAGTAAAACAGGTAATTGATGCTTACTAGGTTTTTGGAATAAAATCGATTTGATCAAAATTGAGATTTTGTTGATATATAACCTATTTCATATAATATATGATGTGTTGTGAATGCGCGATTAGCGCTATTGGGTTTTTGGTTCGTTTTTGCCATGTATAGTGACCTAAGTTGTAGTTTGTAGCGTTGTCGCGGCGCATTTGGTGCGCCAAGTGTGTGCGCGTCAAGTTAATACGCGTGGTTGATTTGTATTGGTTGTGTCCGCGACTAATATTATATTTATTCTCTTTTTACTTGTGTACGTTGCTAGGATCGGGTGCGGAGGCGTCGGATGTGGCGCGGAAAGGACAGAGCTGAAATCGGAGCAGATTAGCTGAGGCGTCCAGATGAGTAGATATATATCTATGGGGGAAGTCGGGTGGATGGCGTATAGCACCCCCGCAGTTTCGTAGTATAGAATGCGAATGCGTTATGTTATACACACACACGCGCGCGCACACACACACTTGTGTATTTATTGAGATGCGTATACGTAGTAAAACAGGTTTTAGATGACTTTGGGTTAGTGTTAGCGTATTCGTAAAATAGTGTCGTTAGTTAGTTTCTAAGTCGCGAACCCAAGAGTAGTAATTTGCATACACGCACACACACACACACACATGTTATTTTCTTGTGCGTATATGAGGATATGTATACACACACACACACATATGTATGTGAGTATGTATATATATATACGTATACATATACTTGGATGATGATGATAGTATATGATATTTGGAGATGAGTCAATGTGATTGGGCACGATGCCATGAGATCGGTGATGTGATTTGAGTCGTGTGATGAGACACGACATGATATTATAGCGGGTCCTTAGGCGATGCGTTTTCACACACACGCATATATATATATATATATATATATATATATATATATATATATATATATATGTTGATGGTTTCAGTATGTACTAGACTTAGATCAGTACCCCAGTTCATAATATATGATGATAGGGATACCAGATGAGTAATGAGATAAATATGATATTCGACCCGTACCCTGATTGGGATGCCGTACGATGGATTTACCGTACGAGATATAACTATGACGATAGATCCGCACTCTTGACTCGAGAATGTCATATTATATATTGTATCATGCGTGATACTATTAAGGCGGGATCACCGACTACTAGATATAGATATCGATTCAGACTTAGGTGGATTTCCTTACCTTTCGACTAGTCTGTTAGTTTAGTCCTGTAATTACTTAGTAGATATTAGACTGAGCTCGAATCATACTTATTTTCAAAACTAACGAATCGTGAGTATTTTAAAGAAAGGCCAAGAGATACTATGGATATTTCAAAGGACGTGCATTTCTTAAAAAAACCATAGCCCTTATTTTTCTAAACACCACGATTCGTGCGATTTCAGATACCAAAAACCGTATGACTCGTATATAGGAATGTATATTTATTCATTATTGCATTTACTATCCATTGTCATTTATTCTTCCTGTTCGCATTGCATTGCTTGCTTATATGTACTTTCATTAGTTATTATGAAACCTGTTGTCAGGACACCAGCACCATTACCGAGGATGCGTATGCTCTACGTACACTTGCTTGCCGGCTCACACACATCTTCATCGGTAATTGCCATGTCACGTACACTTTAGAAAAATACTATATTATTGACATAGCTTGCTAGCTGATAAATCTGATATATCATTAGGATGCTAGTTTAGATATTGCATTCTTTACTTAGATACCCGTGCATGTTTATTTATTCATTTGTCATGCTATATTATAGGGCCAGTCCAGATTGCCGAAGCCTAGTATTTACTGTTATTTACTATTGAGATTGGGATTTCGGATTTCCATAAGATTTCTGGATTTGGAGAAACCGCAAAGATTTTATGAACTGATTATCATTTTAAAAAGATATAAAATTACGGTTTTCTCCTGATATGATTTGAGATATGTCCATCATGAGTTTTTCTCGGCTCTTGAGCGATATCATACACCCGATTCGAGAAGGTCGCAGATGATGGCGTTGAGCCTAAGACAGGGGAGCACTACTGACCGGTGATTTTATTGTGACGCGCTGGAAATCCGGAGGATACCGACGTGGTCTTTTATTTGAGGATTTGGGCCAGTCTGGATAGCCGGAGCCCTAAATATTGATATTTGATGATACAGGCCAGTCCGGATAGCCGGAGCCTGAGATATTGAGATTTGATGATATAGATCAGTCCGGATAGTCGGAGTCTGAGATATCTAGATTTGAGATATATATTTTGTGTCGATGATAGACACTGATTTTCTGCATGATTTCATTGATGATACTCGATTTTATACAGAAATCTCACTGAGATAAGAAAACAGTTTCCACATTTAGATGCATTCTGTTTTCATGCATTAATACATCATATTTATGATATATTGTAACCTGAGGCACTGATACGAGCACATGGGATTACACTTATGCATAGATGTTACCCTTGCCATTTTTATATGCATCAGGCCATATTATTTTTGAGAATATTATGATCGTATGACCTAGGATTGAGTCATACATACGATTTCTGCTCGGTGATATTTTCTACTCACGAGTTGGCAACTCACCTCCGTTGTGCCACAGTTTCTTGCAGGTTTTTCCGTACAGGTTTTCTTGATGGCTTTGCTGGCACAGTGCTTCTTTCCGGGTGATTGCTTTGGTAGGTGGGTTCACTCGCACTGTGACCACCATTGTACTTTATTTATATTCAGTTGTATCTAGCAAACTCCATCAACCAGATTTGTATAATATTTAGACTTAGAAGGCCGTGTATTATTCTTTCGACCTTAGAGTCGCGCCTGTATTATTATGGTTTTCTTGATAATTTTGAGTTTCCTTTTGAGTTTTGATCCTCGCCCTTCGGCATTGTATATTATATTGCTTGCGTGGTTGTGACCGCCAATTAGCGAAGAGCTAGCTCCCGCTTGGGGATGCCTTTATATATATTTCATGTGTTGTACCCATTTGGGACCAGTTTTTACAAAGGAAACTCTGCCGAAATTTTCGGAAATGACTTAATATTTTAAAAATGTTTATTACGATTTTCAAAGTGATTTATACGCAAACTTTTAAACGAGTTTTCCTTCACTTTCTTCTTTTAAATAGTTTAGATTTCTGGGATTTTGGCTTACTTGAATTAAATGGGGTCCTATAGACTTCATATGATTCAAGTGCCAGTCACGTGCCATTTCGGGTCGTAACAAACTTGGTATCAGAGCGCTAGTTTTAACCTTGGTTTGAGTCTATGTTTGACTATGCGAAGTCTATGGCGTATATATATTCGGAACTAGGCTTGACCTTATGGAACTTAGACTTAGTCGAGGGGGTACTAGACCCGAACTTTCGTCGCGTAGGTTGACCTTGGTTGATGGAGTAGGTGACTTAAGGAGAGTGACATACCGTGTGTATGTTCCGCGGCATACTTACGATACGCTACTCCGCTTAAGAAGTCTTAGGATGTACATTTCCTTGCACATTATTATATTCATTCCTTTGATTTATCCTCATCGATATCGGTTTATGATTTTGCTGCCACGATTACACGGGCAGAGAGAGTTACGGCTAGAGTTGCGGTCAGCACGAGCTCGTCATGGACGAGGACTAACCATGGCATATTTCCGGTGACACAAGATTGCGTAGACGTGTCCTTCTATTGTGTTTTTCACGTCATGAGCGTTTGATGGATTACTTTTACGAAAATTTCTCGGATGTGCTGATCAGCACCAGAGGATTGGGCTACCGCTAGAGGCCAGCCAGCATGTGATGACTGTAGCATTTTGAAAATTTAGAAATAAATAAAATTAATTAATTAAATAATAAAATGTTAAATTAAAAAGTTATTAAAACCAAATAAGACATTTTCATAAATAGTATGTAAAACAAATTAAATTAAAATTTTAATATGTAACATAAATAAATTATAAGGGTTTTAATGTGAAATTTAGTTTCATTTTAATTAAAATAGTGTTAGGCAATAACATAGGCAGTGAAGGGTTGTTATGTAAAAATTTAGGAAATTGTGCAAATTTGAATTATTAAGGGTGTAAGTAGAAAAAGAGGTTAAATAAGGTTTTTGTTCAGAAATTATTCACAAGATAAATCATTGGGATGATAACACCTTGACACCTCCTACTCTCATACACAACACCCACCCCACACCTTCTCCTTGCATGAGGATGGCACACCTTGTAGGTTGACACCTTCTCCTATACCTTACTCTTCCCTTTTCTCATATAGATCTTATGTTCGGATCAGTAGCTAATTCAAAATCTAAAAATTTAAAAGAAAGAAAAAGAAAACTAAAGCAAATAAAGAAGAACAAGAGAAAGAAGAAGAAAAGAGTTAAGTCTAGGGATTCCTCACCATCAAGCTAAGAGCTTGAAGCTAAGGGTTTGGGTGTCTTGAAGGGAGTTTTTCAATCATCCTCAGTTAGTAAAAATTCCTAACTCAGTAGAATTAATTCTGGATTTGGTTTAAGTTTGAAATTAAAGGTCTATAATATCGTATTTTAGGTAAAACTAAGCTCTGTTGTAATCTGCTATAATTTAGATAAAAGTTAACTTAACCAAACAGTGCCTTAATAATGTATGTTGGACCTAGAACCAACCATAGGAGCACGAACCCAGGGGCTCGGAATTTGGCCGGCGACCAATAGGTGAAATCCGGCGTCGCCGGATTTTTAAAGGGATTTGGTGTTTTGGCTTTTTGGGTAGGTCTCTGTGTAGGTGTTTGGTTATTTTGGTATTGTTTAATTAAGTTAGTTTAACTGTATATAAAATCTGGGAATTAATATCGGAAAGGAGATCAAAATTCTAACATACGACACGGGTAAAACGTAACGCGTTCTGTTTTTCTGTCGCGATGCAGCATTGGGTTAAATTTCAGTGAGGTTGAGTGTTAGATCGTTGCAATAGTCGTACGTAGTGTAATTAGCATGTACAACTTGTGTTTTCTTGATTTTTGCCGTATCGGAAATGTAGCCGTTTTCTTAAACAAGTTAATTAAATGATAGGTTTGAGTGCGAGAACTTCGAAGGCCGCAAGGAAAGGAAAAAGATTGGCGATTCCTGAGTAGTACGACGTATTCCGGTGAGTAGACTAAATATCTACCGAGGGATTGTGTAAAGATGGCGTGATACGCCCGTATTTTGTTAAGTTGAAAGATTGACTTTATATGCGAAGTTAATAACATGCATTCATATATATCTACACATCATTATGTTAGTAGTTGTTAGAACACTGCACAATTATCGACGAGTTATGCCGCACGTGCACATCTTTACATGTTACACTACACCTCGTCGATATTAACATGTCACTTTTACACCAAATAATTATCCTGTTAAATATGATTCTATCATACCTTAAACATCATTAACAGTAGTACTTTGCATAAATGACATCATGTTTCGTATTTAACTGTTCGAAGTTTATATAAGAGAAAAATTTTATTATTGAGGATTTATGGTTTTGAGCTTTCCTATACTATTGCATAAATCCAGTGATTGTTCATTATTGAAGTGACATGTCCACCATGAGATATTTTTATGATTTGGTTTTTATTCCAAACTGAGTTGGGGGTCATACGGTTGCGGATTTATAAGTTATCCAGACTGAGTCGGGGGGCATACAGTTGGATACATGGTGGACCCGGTCGAGACCGAGAGGCAGGATAGCCGCATGATAGGCGGGGAGCCTAACGAGGATACTTGATACCGGAGATAGTTGTGAAACACGGCGGATATTTAGATGATATCGACCGGTGTTATTGATTACTGGATCGTTCGAGGAATGATGCCTGAGAGAATGGAAGATTTGTGTCGATGATGGACACGGAAAGATGAATTTTATTTGGAAATAAATGATGAGATTTCAGTTTTGGTTATGTGATTAGTAGTACGGATTCATGTTTTCCACATGTTATCATGCATCATAATTGTCCTTATTATAGTTAGTTATAGTTCGTCATATTTACATTATCAGCCGTTATATGTTAGTCTTATTCACTGAGTTGGCAACTCACCCCCGTTGTGCCACAGTTCCTTGCAGGAGTAGAGTGGACGGTTAGCAGCAGTGCAGATCCAATTTTTCAGCTTTTATCGCATGTTTTGATAGGTGGGTTACATATGTAGTAACCTTCTCTTTTGGTATTTTATTTTGGATCTAGAAAATCTCCATCAGACTTTGTATTATGACTTAGAATGAGAGATGGTTATATGTATATTATTTGACAGGTGAGATCGTTGTTATGTTAGAAGATATTTCTTTTATTTATGTATAGGATTCTTATTGATATCCTATAAACTGGATATTTATTTCCGCTGTTGATATTCTTAATCCCAACTAGGGATGCAACCAAACTTAACACTTTATAACTGTTTGTATTATGAATTCACTAGTGAGTTATTGTTAAGATCTTAATTTCATAAAAACTGTGATTTTTACTTAGAAATTAAATTTTTATAAAAATTCCGCAAAAAGGATTTTGATCTTGATTTTTCGGCTTACTCGGGCTGTGTAAATATCTTTAGATATTATACAATCTAAGTACCGGTCACATCCAAACTTTGGATCGTGACAAAGTTGGTATCAGAGCTTAGGATTAACCTTATGGAATCGAGTAGTGAGTTAAGATAAGTTGACGTGAGTTCGTTACTTAGGATGTCCTTTGGTTTGATGGAGTAGGTGATTTAGGATGAGTGCATTACCGTACATATGTTCCGCGGCATATTTACGTTACCATACTCAGCCTAACAAATCTTAGGATGTATATCTTGATTTGTCCTTCTTTTGACTCTCTGTTATTGATTGTTCCTATTCGTAAGCCTTACCAACTCTCGTTTCTTGTTCCAGTTGCTATGGCTACGCGAGCTAGACGAGCCGCAGCCAAAGATGCAGGTAGGGTGAGTCCGCCTGTAACGGCGAATGGTACACCGGACGTTCCGGCGGTGCTTTAGCATGTTGATCCTCCTCCTCCAGATTGCATGACTAGGATAGAGGAGGGCATGTTAGGATTGCAGCGAGTGGTAAGACAGCTGGCTGAGGCCACTCGAGTACAGAGACAGGATCCAGCACCGACCATGTAAGAGTCCGAGGTACAACCCATGCAGACGGTCGCACTGGTAGATACGAGGGTGATGGAGGTATCGCTTCCAGAGTTTATGAGGTTGAGACCTCCGGTATTTACAGGGACCGATGTAGCGAAAGATTCTCAGTCTTTTCTAGATAGGGTGGCGAGGATTGGCAAATCATTGCGATGTTCTGATGCGAGGTCAGTTGAGTGACTAGCTTTCGTTTAGAAGGACTTGCACAGGAGTGGTGTGAGTCGGTGGAGAGAGGGCGAGCTATGGGTCCTCCTCCGATGTCATGGACCGTGTTTTCCGAGGTTTTTCTTTCCAGATTTCTTCCACAGAGTGTGAAAGACGCAAGAGCTAGCGGTTTTGAAGCGTTGCGGAAATCGGCGAGTATGTCGGTGGCAGATTATAATTTACGATTCACCCAGCTGTCGCGCTATGCTCCAAATTTAGTTCCTACGGAGGAGCTTCGGGTGAAGAGGTTCCTAAGGAGTTTGGACACGCAGTTGTATCTAACTATAGGCTCCCAATATTTTGATACATATGCGCAGGCCATGGATGCAACGATATGAGTGGAGAAGCGTTTGAGCGAGGCAGTGGTTGTTCCGGAACCAAAGAGGAGTAGACCGATTGGGTCGATGATTAGGCAGTTTGGCAGAGGTAGAGGCAGATATACTTCAGGCCACAGTTTCGGACGAGGTTGGACCCAGGGACAGATGTTCAGTTCATACCCCGAGGATTAGAGGACCCCATTTACCTGTTATAATTGCGGACTTCCAGGGCATATGGCAAGGGAATGTACCCGCCATAACGGGACTGTTACTCCGCAGGCTGATTTACCCCCTCCACCTTCTACGTCGATGGCTTTACTTCCTCCCCCAGTTGGCACTATGCGCTAGACAGTTGCACCACGAGGTCGAGGTTCTGCATGACGCTTTCAGAGAGGTCGAGGAGATAGAGGTAGAGGACGACAGGATGCGGGCAGGGACCAGGCACGGGTTTTTGCGCTGACTCCACAGGATGCCCAGGCATCAAATGCAGTTGTGACAGGTACTCTTGCAGTATGTTCGTTAGATGCACATATTTTATTTGATCCCGGTTCTACACATTCTTATGTATCTTCACACTTTGCACTTTCTTTGGGGAAAGCGTCATCGTTGTTAGAGTTACCGTTAGTGGTGATTACTCCGGTAGGAGATTCTTTTATAGCTCGACACGTATTCAGATCATGTTCTGTATGTATTGGTGATAGAGATTCGCTAGTTAATCTGATTCTCCTGGATATGTTAGATTTTGATATACTTCTCGGTATGGATTGGTTGGCCGCTTGTCATGCCTATGTAGATTGTCGGGGGAAAGCAGTTAGATTTTGTTTTCCAGGTGAACCGATCTTTGTTGTGCGGGGGGACTGTAATATAACTCCTGCCAACCTGATTTCTGCTCTTTGTGCGGGACGACTCTTGAATAAGGCTTGTCATGGGTTCTTAGCATTTGTTCAGGACTTAGGAGCCGCTGAGATTTCGTTGGACCAGGTTCCGATCGTACGAGAATTTCCGGTTGTGTTTTCTGTTGAATTACCAGGATTACAGCCCGATCGCGATATTGAATTTTGCATTGACTTGATTCCGGATACGGGGCCTATTTCTATACCACCCTATTGGATGGCCCCGACGGAGTTGAAGGAACTCAAAAGCCAGTTGCAAGAATTTTTAGATAGAGGACTTGTTCGTCCCAGTGTATCGCCGTGGGGAGCTCCTGTCTTATTTGTAAAGAAGAAAGACGGTAGTATGAGACTGTGCATCGACTACCGACAGCTGAATCGCGTCACTGTGCGAAATAAGTATCCACTACCACGTATCGATGACTTGTTCGATCAGTTGCAGGGAGCTGGCTACTTTTCAAAGATTGATTTGCGGTCACGGTATCACCAGTTGAGGGTTCGGAAAAATGATATTCCGAAGACTGCTTTTCGCACACGATATGGACATTATGAGTTTTTGGTGATGTCGTTCGGACTCACCAATGCCCCAGCAACTTTTATGGATATGATGAACCGTATCTTCAAGCCCTTCCTTGATCAGTTTATTATAGTATTCATTGATGATATTCTCGTTTATTCCTGGAGCAGAGAGGAGCATGAGCAGCATTTACGTATCACGTTGCAGACCTTGAAGGAGCATCAGCTATTCGCTAAATTCTCAAAGTGTGCTTTCTGGCTGGATAGTGTCGATTTCTTAGGTCACGTAGTTATGAGAGATGGGATACGTGTGGACCCAAAGAAGATCGAAGCGGTACAACACTGGCCCAGACCTGTGTCAGTTACTGAGGTTCGGAGTTTCTTAGGTCTGGCGGGTTATTACTGACGCTTTGTGCATGATTTTTCTCGGGTCGCTGCACCTTTGACCGGATTGACTAGGAAGGAAGTTCCATTTCTTTGGACAGATGCATGTGAGCAGAGTTTCCAACAATTGAAAACTCGCTTGACGACTGCACCAGTCTTATCTTTACCTTCTGGGTCAGGTGGTTTTGTTGTGTATTGTGATGCATTTCAAGTGGGTTTAGGCTGTGTATTGATGCAGCACGGTAGGGTTATAGCTTATGCTTCTCGATAGTTGAAGAGGCACGAGCAGAACTACCCCACTCATGATTTAGAGATGGCTATTGTAGTTTTCGCACTGAAGATTTGGATACATTACTTATATGGAGAGTCATGCCAAATTTTCACCGATCATAAGAGCTTAAAGTATATTTTTCAGCAGAGGGGTCTGAATCTAAGGTAGCGTAGATGGATGGAACTCATGAAGGATTACGATTGTGAGATCTTGTATCATCCAGGAAAAGCGAATGTTGTAGCAGATGCTTTGAGTCGGAGGCCTGGAGGTAGCTTATCTCATCTGCGCACCTTGCAAAGACAGTCTTCTACAGACTGGCAGATTTTATGTGATAGTCGTATACAGTTTGAGTTCTCCTCGACAGGAGGACAGTTAGCACATGTCCGCACCCGACCTCAGTTATTGGATCGTATTCGAGAGACACAGCCCGCATATGCTCGTATAACGGAGATCATGGATCAGGTTAGGCAGGGCAGAGAGTCGGAGTTCGTGATAGATGACCGTGGAGTATTACGTTTTGGGACTCGCCTTTGTGTGCCAGATTCTGATGGATTGAGACGTGAGATCTTAGAGGAGGCCCATCGATCAGCGTATAGTATTCATCCTGGTTCCACCAAGATATATCATGATTTGAGAGATGTTTATTGGTGGGAAGGAATGAAGAGGGACGTTGCAAAGTTTGTTTCGAGATGCTTGACTTGTCAGCAAGTCAAGGCCGAGCACCAGAGGCCGGCAGGAGAGTTGCAGCCCTTGCCCATTCCGAAGTGGAAATGGGAACAAATTTCTATGGATTTCATTGTGGGTCTACCCAGGACTAGCCAGAGGGTATGATTCCATTTGGGTGATTGTAGATAGATTGACAAAGGCAGCTCACTTTCTTCTGGTGAAGACGACGTATGGGTTTGCAAAGTATGCTCAGATTTATATCGATGAGATTGTACGATTACATGGAGTTCCGACGTGCATAGTGTCAGATAGGGGTACCCATTTTACTAGTAGGCTATGGCAGAAACTTCAAGAAGCTCTTGGTACACGAGTGAATTTTAGTACAACTTTCCACCCACAGACGGATGGTCAGTCAGAGCGGACCATTCAGACTTTAGAGGATATGCTTCGAGCTTGCAGCCTTGATTTCGGTGGTAGTTGGGATCGTCACCTACCTTTGATAGAATTTTCGTACAACAATAGTTTTCACGAGACGATCCAGATGGCACCCTTTGAATCTTTGTATGGGAGGAAATGTCGATCACTTGTTTGCTGGACGGAAATGAGCGAGAGTAGCATTTTGGGACCACAGATAGTACAAGAGACTACGGAAAAGATTCAGCCGATACGAGACAGAATGAGAGCGGCCCATTGCAGACAGAAATCATATGCAGATCGACGACGTCGTAGACTCGAGTTTGATGTGGGAGATCATGTGTTCCTTCGTGTGTCTCCGATGAAGGGTGTGATGCGTTTCGGAAAAAAAGGAAAAGCTCAGCCTCAGATATGTCGAACCTTACGAGATTATGGAGAGAGTGGGTGCTGTAGCTTATCGTTTAGCACTTCCACCGAGTTTTCCCGATGTGCATCCGATGTTTCACGTATCGATGCTTCGTAAGTATCTTCACGATCCTTCTCACACGATCCAGCATCAGTCCTTACAGCTTGACCCGGATTTATCCTTCACAGTGCAGCCTGTAGCTATTCTAGACCGGCAGGAAAAGAAACTAAGATCAAGGTTACTTCCATCTGTAAAGGTTCTTTGGTAAGGAACGAATCGTAAGGAGATCACTTGGGAGACTGAGGATGCGATGCAAAAGAAATTTCCACATCTTTTTGAAGGTACGTCTAGCTAAGTTTTAAATTCGGGGACCGAATTTTCTTAATGGGGGAATATTGTAGCATTTTGAAAATTTAGAAATAAATAAAATTAATTAATTAAATAATAAAATGTTAAATTAAAAAGTTATTAAAACCAAATAAGACATTTTCATAAATAGTATGTAAAACAAATTAAATTAAAATTTTAATATGTAACATAAATAAATTATAAGGGTTTTAATGTAAAATTTAACTTCATTTTAATTAATATAGTGTTAGGCAATAACATAGATAGTGAAGGGTTGTTATGTAAAATTTAGGAAATTGTGCAAATTTGAATTATTAAGGGTGTAAGTAGAAAAAGAAGTTAAATAAGGTTTTTGTTCAGAAATTATTCACAAGATAAATAAATTGGGATGATAACACCTTGACACCTCCTACTCTCATGCACAACACCCACCCCACACCTCCTCCTTGCATGAGGATGGCACACCTTGTAGGTTGACATCTCCTCCTACACCTCATCCTTCCCTTCTCTCTTATAGATCTTATGTTCAGATCAGTAGCTAATTCAAAATCTAAAAATTTAAAAGAAAGAAAAAGAAAACTAAAGCAAACAAGGAAGAACAAGAGAAAGAAGAAGAAAAGAGTTAAGTCTAGGGATTTGTTCATATCAGAATTTTGTATTATTATATTTCCCATTCTTAATCATATTATGAATAAATAGTGATCCATGTCTGCTAAATAGTTGCAGGTTACAGGTTCTCAGAACAATACAGTGAAATTCATGAAAAGATGCTACAAACGTGAGACTACGACCAACAAATAGATGAATCTGTATGATGCCGCCTACCAGTTTAAGGAACAAACGAAGATCAGCGAACATTTCAATGCACAAAGTACAAGGGTAGCACAAGATTCAGAACTTCACGGCAAAAAGTTCACAGCATTCTGCACTGTGGAAATCTGGAAGAAAGTAGAAAAGATTCTGAGAAACCAAGTGAAGAAAACAGAAGGAAATAGCAACATGAAGAAACCCTGAGAAGTTGAGCCAGAGATCCTCCAATATGGCCACGGATCCGCGGCTAAACATGGCATTCTGCCGTGGTTCCGCGGCCGTGCAGTGCACGTGTCGGTGCACGTGTCGGTGGGTGTTGGTGTTTTGACCCGGCTTTCTTAGGGTAGTTCTGTAAATTCAAATGTGGATCAGATGTAAAACCTAGGGTTTCTCCTATCTATAAATGGGAAAGCCTAAAGCCTAATCTGGCATGCCTCTTTTTATTTTTCTAGATTAAAATTTTCTTTCCTTGTAATCGTTGAAGTGATCATCAATAAAAGTAAGTGTTTTTCATTTTATCTTGCATTCTTCTTAATTGAAATTTATTTTTCTGCAATTTTTTATCTGTCTTTATTTATCTGCAAGTTAATTAGTTTATTAAAAAGAAAAAAATTATAAAAATGAATTTCATCGTAACTTTCCTAATGAGTGAGTAATTCCTCACTTGTTAGCGTTAGGATAGGGAAGGCTTGAGAGATGGAAATCTCTCTCATTCTTTTCATTGCTCGTATAAATTAATTAATTAGGACTCTATTTAAATTAACCATACACCGCTCACTATGGCACCCTATCCTACGAGATAGCGGTGATTCCCTAGTTAGACCAGCTGTGGTTGATTTATATAGAGGTTAGGGCTAAGAGCCAAGAAAGGACGGATAAGGACCAAAAGGAAGAAACTACGTTTCTTCCTAGTCATGCTTATCCCCTTTGTTGACTATTACCCTAACACCTATGTTCTTAACTAGGGCAAAGAAAGCAGTGAGTAGAATTCTTTTTCCAAACTAATCTAATCCTAACCCTAGAAAGACATTAAATCAAATTAATTTCAATCTTAGATTTTTAAATCAAAACCTACCAAAAATAGTACTTAACTCGTAAGAACTTAAAGAAAGAACATGTTTTCCCTGTGGACCGACCTATACTCAACCAGCTAGCTACCAAGCGACACCGTTATGGATTGCGGTATATTCTTGATCTTAATTTTAAAAACGCACATGCAAAATTACATATCAATCAAATGGCGCCGTTGTCGGGGACACAGTAGTTATTTTCTTTTTGTAATTTCGGGTTAATTGAAATTGAATTTTTTTTTATAAAAACTGAAAAACAAAAAAATAAAAAAATCATCTTGTTATTTTTGATCGGCTTTTGTGCGAATTGTGCAGGAACGGAAGACGGACTGATTCAGATCTGGAGCAAACCCAGTGAACAAATCAAGAAACAGAGGATCTGAACAGACAGAGGAGAACCATAACAGCAAACAGGAAAAATTTGGAGATCCAAACCAACTAAGTAGCAGCGGAACAGCGGCAGATTCAGGAGTTTGACCGCGGAACCGCGGTCAAACCGTGACGTCAGCTTCCCAAAATTTCTCTGTGAGTATTTTATCCTCTCTTCTACCCTCTGTACTCTACTGAAAAATTTTCCTGCAGGGTTCTTTACGCAAAACTTCTTCTCCCTCTCCAATAAATCATTTTTGTGCAGGATTCTTTGCGCCGCAAATAAAAATAAAATTTTTTGGCAAGTGTTTTAGATTTTGTGTGTTAATTGCTTTGCATATTTAAAACGGAATTTAAGGGGATATAACACCAATCCAGATTGTGTGGGGATTTCATTACCCTTCTTAAGACCTCAGAAATCACTAAAAGCATATGCATCACCCTTGAGTTAATTAAAAAATATCTAGACCCAGCCAATTAAGGACTGTCGCGCTGATTAGGACAGAGGAAGGTTGTGGGCATTCAGTCGTTTATCTAAACCTGAATTTTTGGTGTCTAGGCTAGACAAGTGAGAAAGGTAACTTTAAAAGGCCCGTCTCACGGTGATTCGTGAGCGGAACCCTCCTTTCTTCATTTGTGCTTACCTGGCCACAATTGGCGGTGAAGAGGTGATTTAAGGGTTATCTCATAACTTGTCATTTTGGAACAGTTAGGAGCAGTCTAGTTGACTTAGGAGACCCTAGCTCTAACTTTGATTGTGCATTGTGCCGTAGATCTGTACAATTTTTTGCAAAAACTCTTTCTAAAAAAAAACACTTTCAAAAATTTCAAAACTCCAAAAACAAACAATTTTTTTAAAAACAAAAAAATAATATAAAATAAAATAAAAAAATCACATTCTTTTTCTTCTCATTTCTCTCATCACATCATGGGTACTCCACCTCACAAAACTCTTCCCGAACTTTGGTACCCTCAACCAGACATTACTTCCTACGCTTCTTATTTTGGTCGAATTTCGAACGACCCCTCCATGCCCAAAATCTCTTTGAAAGATCGAATAGACGCGTCTAGGACAACCAGTTGGACTCCGCAATCCACCTTATATCAACCATTTCAACCTTCACCACCTTCTTACGTTGATACCCCTTTTTCGAGTCCTATTGTAACTCCGAAACCCATGTCTATTGCGGAACATATTGAACAATCTCGTAACCGATTTTTCACTCCTTTCACCACTGCGAATTCTTTGGATCAACAATTCCATTTACCTTCTTATCCAAATGTTGATCCTACTTCTGTCCAACCATTCAATTCCTATCAGTCCTACCCGACTTTTGCACCTTCCCTAGACATTGCTTCTGAACAGCCATTTGGGAGTTTCCAGTATCCAAACAACTTTAAATCTTTTACTGAAACCCTGTCACAACCCATGTCTAGTCTGGAACAGTCGTTGAAAGATTTTATGGTAGCGTCAAGCTAACAGATGATGGATTTGTATGCGTCCATAGCCGCTCTTATACAACCTAGTGACCCGGGAGATAGTTTCCAAGTAGCTCCAAATTTTCCAATATATGATGAGGCGGTTGGAAAGATTGATAATTTGAGTGGAGAGAGTGAGCTGTGCACCCTTCCAAATCAAACCTACCCATCCCTAATTGAATCCCAAAATTCCGGTTTTGAATGCCTATCAAGTGTTCCAAATGATTCACCAGTTGAAAATAAAACGTTTAATGAGTTATGCGACTTTGTAGTGTTTGATTTACCTGATTGTGAAGGGTCACTTTCGAGTGAAACCATCACCAATCTTTTTGACCTCTACACCTCCACTCTAGAACCTGAATTGATTGATATCCATGATTTTGATGAGGTGTCTGAAAAATTTAATTTTCACTTGATCGAGGATATTGACGCTGGGAATATTTTGGTTGCTGAACCAACAGATTTGGATGAGTTTCTCTCTTCAACTCATCATCCCGAGTCATTAACTGTTTTTCCCGAACTTCATATACGTCTGGATTTTGATGATAATTGCATGGATGGGATAACTTTTGAGGGGAATTATAAGGATAGTATTGAGGATGAACCAATTTTGTTTGATGAGTCGGATTCTCCAATTCATCCTGTCCCTTCCACTGACTGTGTACACCCTCCTGAACCTTTAACTGTTACTTTTCCTAAATCACCCCCCTTCATCATTTCCATCCTCGTTCCGAACTTGCAAGAAACCGTTACACTTTCATTTTCAATGTCTGGTTTACCAAGTTCGACGTACCCATGTTTTCTCACGAATCTTGAGGGATTTGACCCCATTTCTTGACGGGTTGATAGATTAGCACAATTGCTTTTTACACAATGCTCATCACAATTTGTGCTAATTTATTCACTCAATTTACACCCTCAAGTTCATACTACATTTCTTTCTCTCTTCCGCTATTCTTCTCCTAATATACCGAGACCGTATTTCACCTTTCTTCCCATACGGTTTTGCGTATTCTCCATTTCTTTCCTCTCCTCATTCTTTCACCAACCAACACACTACAAAGATAAAATTTTTGAATGGTTGGTGCTAATCTTTGGCCTGTGTAAGGCCTTATATAGCTTGATACTGTGTTTTTCTCCTTCCTAACTCTGAACTTTAACGCTTAAACAGTGGAAATACTGTTTCACTTAAGTTGGGGGGGGGACCTTTTTGTGTATATATATTTTGTTTTCTTTTTCTGTTAATAATAATAATAATAAAAACAAAAAAAATATAAAAAAAAACAGCGGAGTGCCGACAATTTTGACCCTCTTGGTGTAGCCTGACAGTGAGGGCACTGTCAAGTTTAAGTTTGGGGGTGTGCTCGATAAGCTTTCTTCCTTCGCATTCATGTGTATATTTTTTGCATTTGCATACTTATTTTTAAATCAAATGAAAATTGAAAAAATTTAAAAATTAAAAAGTTCAATTTTGGCCATATTTGACTTAAGTTCGACAAGACGGTTGACTAGTTAGGAAAAACTAGATCCTAAATTTAGTAAGTTAAAAACCTTTAAAATAACCTTTCTTAAAGTTTAATTGTAAAAAATATATGTTCTTATAGTTTATTTAGAAATAGGCAAATTTTGAGTTCAGTTCTTGGGCTAAGTCAAAATAAGGGAAGAGTATTGAAATTTTTATGTGAAGTGTAAGTCTGAAAAATAATTCCGAATCTTAAGTCTAAATTCTGAAAATATACACCCAACAACTCGCACAAACACGCACCTTGAAACTTGGGATAGTAGAGGATACCTTGAAATGCTCTTGTCTAAAATCCTTAGTATGAAGGAAAATAAAATAAAAAGTATAAGTGTGAATAAAAAAAATGAACACTGGTTTTGTAATTACTTAAGGCTGCATAAATAAAATAAAATATATAGCGATAGTGCTTTATCACCTAGTGTCTTAGACCAACTGGTTAGGGAGTCACTGCTAAAAGCCTTAGGTATTACAAGACGAGGAATTATGTCTAAATGCGCAAGCACATTTTGTAATCGGTCGTTTAGTATCTCAAGAAGTATTAACGGTCGCATGAAGGATGTGCGAGCAATTTCATCTAAAATTCACCAACTAAAAGTATTTTGGATGATGGACAAGAGTATGATAGCTTGAATTGAATTTCCAAGTGTAGGGGTGATACATACACACACGTAGGGGTATATGATTAGGGTTTGGATGAGAGATAGGAATGAAAGATTGGGTTTATACCTTCAGTAGAGATAATAGAAATTCCTAAGTTGAGATGGAACCTTAAAGGAAAATTCAAAAGATGCTGAAAGCTTAATAATTTTGCAGGACATAGACGTTCTTAAGTTAAATGAAAAGGAAGTGTGAAAAATACGGGTTGATGATTTCCAAGTTAAAGATGATAGAATTTCTTGCTAGAATATCGAATTAAAGAATGAAAGTCAATAGGTCAAATTGATCGGATTTTGTGGGTAGTATCCGCTGAAAACCCTCAGGAGATAACACTCCTCCTACTAGGCATACCTAGAGGTTTAACGGTTTGTTGCACGAGCTCAGTGCAATCACGACTCCCTGCGAAAGTGAGGTTGGGATTTTTCGAGAATAAAAATAGCTTTGCTCAGGACGAGCAAAAGATAAGTTTGGGGGTATTTGGTCATATCAAAATTTTTCATTATTATATTCCCTATTCTTAATCATATTATGAATAAATAGGTGCTTTTGATCCATATCTGCTAAATAGTTGCAGGTTACAGGTTCTCAGAACAATACAGTGAAATTCATGAAAAGACGCTACAAACGTGAGACTACGACCAACAAATAGATGAATCCGTATGATGCCGCCTACCAGTTTAAGGAACAAACGAAGATCAGCGAACAGTTCAATGCACAAAGTACAAGGGTAGCACAAGATTCAGAACTTCACGGCAAAAAGTCCACAACATTCTGCACTGTGGAAATCTGGAAGAAAGTAGAAAAGATTCTTAGGAACCAAGTGAAGAAAACAGAAGGAAATAGCAACATGAAGCAACACTGAGAAGTTGAGCCAGAGATCCCCAAATATGGCCGCGGATCCGCGGCCAAACATGGCATTCTGCCGCGGTTCCGCGGCCGTGCAGTGCACGTGTCGGTGCACGTGTCGGTGGGTGTCGGTGCTTTGACCCGGCTTTCTTAGGGTAGTTCTGTAAATTCAAATGTGGATCAGATGTAAAACCTAGGGTTTCTCCTATCTATAAATAGGAAAGCCTAAAGCCTAATTTGGCATGCCTCTTTTTATTTTTCTAGATTAAAATTTTCTTTCCTTGTAATCGTTGAAGAGGTTATCAATAAAAGTAAGTGTTTTTCATTTTATCTTGCATTCTTCTTAATTGAAATTTATGTTTCTGCAATTTTTTATCTGTCTTTATTTATTTGCAAGTTAATTAGTTTATTAAAAAGAAAAAATTATAAAAATGAATTTCATCGTAACTTTCCTAATGAGTGAGTAATTCCTCACTTGTTAGGGTTAGGATAGGGAATGCTTGAGAGATGGAAATCTCTCTCATTCCTTTCATTGCTCGTATAAATTAATTAATTAGGACTCTATTTAAATTAACCACACACCGCTCACTATGGCACCCTATCATACGAGATAGCGGTGATTCCCTAGTTAGACCGGTTGTGGTTGATTTACATAGAGGTTAGGGCTAAGAGCCAAGAAAGGACGGACAAGGACCAAAAGGAAGAAACTACGTTTTTTCCTAGTCGTTCTAATCTCCTTTGTTGACTATTACCCTAACACCTATGTTTTTAACTAGGGCAAAGAAAACAGTGAGTAGAATTCTTTTTCCAAACTAACCTAATCCTAACCCTAGCAAGACTTTAAATCAAATTAATTTCAATCTTAGATTTTTAAATCAAAACCTACCAAAAATAGGACTTAACTCGTAAGAACTTAAAGAAAGAACACGTTTTCTCTGTGGTCCAACCCGTACTCAACTGGCTAGCTATCAAGCGACACCGTTATTGATTGCGGTATATTCATGATCTTGATTTTAAAAACGCACACGCAAAATTACATATCAATCAGGATTCCTCACCATCAAGCTAAGAGCTACAAGCTACAAGCTAAGGGTTTGGGTGTCTTGGAGGGAGCTTTTCAATCATTCTCAGTTGGTAAAATTTCCTAACTCAGTAGGTTTAATTCTGGATTTGGTTAAAGTTTGAAATCAAAGGTCTATAATATCGTATTTTAGGCAAAACTAAGCTCTGTTATAATCTGCTATAGTTTAGATAAAAGTTAACTTAACCAAACAGTGCCTTAATGTTGTATATTGGACCTAAAACCAACCATAGGAGCACGAACCCAGGGGCACGGAATTTGGCCGGCGACCAATAGGTGAAATCCGGCGTCGCCGGATTTTTAAAGGGATTTGGTGTTTTGGCTTTTTGGGTAGATCTCTGTGTAGGTGTTTGGTTATTTTGGTATTGTTTAATCAAGTTAGTTTAACTGTATATAAAATCTGGGAACTAATATCGGAAAGGAGATCAAAATTCTAACATACGACACGGGTAAACCGTAACGCGTTCTGTTTTTCTGTCGCGATGCAGCGTTGGGTTAAATTTCAGTGAGGTTGAGTGTTAGATCGTTGCAATAGTCGTACGTAATGTAATTAGCACGTACAACTTGTGTTTTCTTGATTTTTGCCGTATCGGAAATGTAGCTGTTTTCTTATACAAGTTAATTAAATGATAGATTTGAGTGCGGGAATTTCGGAGGCCGCAAGGAAAGGAAAATGATTGGCGATTCCTGAGTAGTACGACGTATTCTGGTGAGTAGACTAAATATCTACCGGTGGATTGTGTAAAGATGGCGTGATACGCCCGTATTTTGTTAAGTTGAAAGATTGACTTTATATGCGAAGTTAATAACATGCATTCATATATATCTACATATCACTATGTTAGTAGTTGTTAGAACACTGCACAATTATCGACGAGTTATGCCGCACGTGCACATCTTTACATGTTACACTACACTTCGTCGATATTAACATGTCACTTTTACACTAAATAATTATCTGTTAAATATGATTCTATCATACCTTAAACATCATTAACAGTAATACTTTGCATAAATGATATCATGTTTCGTATTTAACTGTTCGAAGTTGATATAAGAGAAAAAATTTATTATTGAGGATTTATGGTTTTGAGCTTTCCTATACTATTGCATAAATCCAGTGATTGTTCATTATTGAAGTGACATGTCCACCATGAGATGTTTTTATGATTTGGTTTTTATTCCGAATCGAGTTGAGGGTCATACGGCTGCGGATTTATAAGTTATCCAGACTGAGTCGGGGGGCATACAGTTAGATACATGGTGGACCCGGTGGAGACCGAGGGGCAGGATAGCCGTATGCTAGGCGGGGAGCCTAACGAGGATACTCGATACCGGAGATAGTTGTTAAACACGGCGGATATTTAGATGATATCGACCGGTGTTATTGATTACAAGATTGTTCGAGGAATGATGCCTGAGAGAATGGAAGATTTGTGTCGATGATGGACCTGGAAAGATGAATTTTATTTGGAAATAAATGATGAGATTTCAGTTTTGGTTATGTGATTAGTAGTACGGATTCATATTTTCCACATGTTATCATGCATCATAATTGTCTTTATTACAATTAGTTATAGTTCGTCATATTTACATTATCAGCCGTTATATATTAGTCTTATTCACTGAGTTGGCAACTCACCCCCGTTGTGCCACAGTTTCTTGCAGGAGTAGAGTGGACGGTTAGCAGCAGTGCAGATCCACTTTTTCAGCTTTTATCGCATGTTTTGATAGGTGGGTTACATATGTAGTAACCTTCTCTTTTGGTATTGTATTTTGGATCTAGAAAATCTCCATCAGACTTTATATTATGACTTAGAATGAGAGATGGTTATATGTATATTATTTGACATGTGAGATCGTTGTTATGTTAGAAGATATTTCTTTTATTTATGTATGGGATTCTTATTGATATCCTATAAACTGGATATTTATTTCCGCTCTTGATATTGTTGATCCCAACTAGGGATGCAACCAAATTTAACACTTTATAACTGTTTGTATTATGAATTCACTAGTGAGTTATTGTTAAGATCTTAATTTCATAAAAACTGTGATTTTTACTTAGAAATTAAATTTTTATAAAAATTACGCAAAAAGGATTTTGATCTTGGTTTTTCGGCTTACTCGGGTTGTGTAAATATCTTTAGATATTATACAATCTAAGTGCCGGTCATATCCAAACTTTGGGTCGTGACAATGACCATTCACGCACTATTATTCTTGATAATTGAGGCACTGTTTAGCATGCAGACGAATGAGTCTTTTGTTGATGCGACTGACAAGATATCGCCCCAGATTTTGGAGCTATTACAGCACGAGTTGCACTTAGAGATGTGATAGAAGATCGCTAGTCACCCATGGAGGAACGACTAGAACATGTGGTTAGTTGGATACCCCGATGCGAGGTCATCAGATTGGTGGATTCCATCCAGAGAAGACTTCACGCAGATACGTTGATGAGTCGAAAGAATACAATCGAATGTCAGAAGCCCATTTTTCGAAGTTTAAAGTATTCGGAAAAATATGCAAGTAATTCTGTGGACCTTCTAGAAGAATGAAACCCTAACTCGATATAATGACCATGGGAATGCTTTTGAACCTTAGGGTTTGCGGCAGTTCAGCGGTGCCATTAGTGAGGCTTGGATTTGCCCTTCTACGGCTGGTCCATAGGTACAGTGGCATATACCAGATATTATTAAACTGTGCACGAGTGTTGAGCTCTCGCAAAATTATGGGATTTTGATGAATCGATCGAAAATTTCGACGTCATCCGGATATCATATAATGGGATACTTCATGAGAAGACTTGGACCCAGGATCGGTCATATTACGCACACCCAGTAGGCCAGAGTTCGGAATCATTGATGAGATATGTTATGGGTGACCATGATAGTTGGCCAGAGATGTTTAGAAGATATACCAGAGCGGAACTGTTCCCATCATCATTTCCATGTTGAGCCGTTGAACCGAAGAGTTATGTAATTGACGATTCACAGTGAGAGACGAGAGCCTAAAGGGCACAAAGGCGCCAGACCATGAACAGGAGGTCAGAAGATATCTTGCTCTGCTAGATTTGGATGCACCGACACCTTCTCGACTGCGAAGGAAGGACATATTGACGACAGTATTTACGATTGGCGATTTGGTGATTCGAATATCACATGTATATTATTTCGGATTTCGGTGTTTTTGGGCAATTTATTTGCATGATTGAGATTTTGTGCACCACAGTTGCACTTGACTTCGATTTGATGTCATTCGAGATGTTGATTTTGATTTCATGCCTATGGTATGTACGTGATTTGACTAGTGCTTTCGGTATAGTTTCCATGCACTTTTAGTATTTTGAATCGATTTTGTGCACGCTGATGCACATGGTTGTGTGATTATATACCACGGTATACCTGATTTGGATTGAAGTTTGTTGTATACCGTCGATTTCGATTATGATATTTGATTTTGTTTTCGTGCACCATGTGCACTTGATTTGGATTCTTGCGCATATTTGACGCGCTTGATACGATTTTGGTGCACACCAGATGCACTAAATCGGGATTCTTCGTGCATATCAGATACACCTTATTTTGTTGTCAGGCACACCCGTTGCCCTTGACAGGAGTTTCGTGCACACCCGTTGTACTTAGATATTGTTTCTGTGCGCATGTATGACACATTCATTGATTTTGATTTCTGTGCGCACCAGACGCACGTGGCATAATTACATATACTATTGAGTATGATTTCCTTTGAGCAGTATGTTTTCATGATATTTACTATTTGGTATACTTACCGAGCAGGACTAGTCAGAGGACAGTACCTGAATATGTTTTTGCATGCATCGATAGTTATCAAAGGGATTTCTAAAAGGGAGCTATAGTCTTAATATTTACCTACGTGTCCGAGATGACACGAAACATTTCACAAAGGAAACCCTTCTAAATTATTTTAAAACAGCGGGACGTGTGTGATAAACAAGGGATATATATATGTATATATATATAAATATTTTTCTACAATAAACGTCCGCTACTTGTGCTGTAATACGCGCATCGCACAACGACTTGAAAAAGGTTTGGCATGCATTTCTTCCAGATGTTTTGACGAGTTTACAGTGATGCGTACTATGTACATGTTATAGTTTTGAGTATATCATGTTGGTTTTCGTATTGGACTTTGACATTGGTATTTTCACCATGACTCCGATGATTGCGTGATGCTTGACGGAGTTTTGATTTTGAGTTATATACTCATTTTTCATGCGCATGCATTGCGCTAAGATATGTTTTATGTATTGATGATTTCAGAGCCCCGACGAATTGATGGTTTTGCTAAAATGTTTTAGTATTTGGGGGAGTTTTAATTTAAATTCGGGGACCAAATTTCTTTAAGGGGGGAAGATTGTAACGTTTTGAAAATCGTTTAGGTGAAATTTCGTATAATCGGTAAAATAACTGGTGTTTTCCGTAAGAACCAGCAAATAATTATTTTTCCACATGAACTTAAATATATCTATTTTAGCTATGAAATTGCTAGTGTTTGATTTTTAATTGGCCACTAATAAATTTCTAGTCCACTTAAAATTTTTCCGAAATTAATTATTTTAATATTATTTTAAGCTTTCACTAATACATTTAATTAGTGATAATTAAAAATTGGAATGGGTTAATACAAGTTTAGTGCATCATGACACATTGAACCAAAATGTAATATGTGGTTTTTGAAATGAAAAAAGTTGTCAAGATGGTTTTAGAAAATATAAAAGAAAAAGGCTTAAATTGTCAAAATAAATTAAATAGAAATTGAGGTTTGGTGTTTATCTTCTTGTGTGTGCACCCACTCACTCACCTACACTTATACACACACCCAAACCCCCATTCCCCATCATGGAGCCGAGCCATGACAGCCCCCAATTCCCCACACATCTTTTCCTCACAAAAAAAATGAAAGAAAAGAAAAATAAAATGATAGAATAAACAAAGAGGTATGGTCTTTTGTTGACTTGGGCAATTTCCTTGACCTCAAACCACACCTCACATTCTCTCTCTCCCTCTCATTCCAGCAGCCCCCTCCCTCAACAGCAGCCCCCCATTTTCTCTTCTCATTTCTCTTCAAAAATTTATCATTTTGCCTCAAAAATCAAGCTAAAACCTTAAAAATCCTTCAATCCAAACTTTACCCATTGTTCCTTGGACATTCAAGCATGGATCTTGATGCAAGAAGCCATCTTTAGAGGCTAAGTTTCTATGTTGATCTCATATATGTGAGGTATAAATCCTAACCCATTGATTACTTGTTGGATTACTACTTCAATTTAAGCTAATTAGATGCTTAACTATGAATTAAATTGCAAGTTTGAAATTCAAGAATTGGGTATGGATCAAGTTAGGGTTTTATATCATTTGAATATGGTTAAGTGTGTAATTTAACATATTAAGGCATGTAAAATCTAACCTAGTAGCTAGTTTGCAAATTGTTATTTTAAAATTTTACTAATTAAACTAAATTGCAAACTAGAATTTTGGGATTTTGTAAATAAGTGAGATTAAAAATTTAATTATGGTTTGTGTGACTAAATTAAGATATTTAGTGAATATTGTGGTCACTAGTTTTGTTAAAACATCGTGTTTTGAAGTAAAACGGGTAATTGATGCTTACTAGGTTTTTGGAATAAAATCGATTTGATCAAAGTTGAGGTTTTGTTGATATATAACCTATTTCATATAATATATGATGTGTTGTGAACGCGCGATTAGCGCTATTAGGTTTTCGGTTCGCTGTTGCCACGTATAGTGACCCAAGTTGTAGTTTGTGGCGTTGTCACAGAGCATTTGGTGTGCCAAATGTGCGCGCGTCAAGTTAATGCGCGTGGTTGACTTGTATTGGTTGTGTCCACGACTAATATTATATTTATTCTCTTTTTACTTGTGTACGTTGTTAGGATCGGGTGCGGAGGCGTCGGATGTGGCGTGGAAAGGACAGAGCTAAAATCGGAGCAGATTAGCTGAGGCGTCCAGATGAGTAGATATATATCTACGGGGAAAGTCAGGTGGATGGCGTATAGCACCCCCGCTGTTTCGTAGTATAGAACGCGAATGCGTTATGTTATACGCACACACACACTTGTGTATTTATTGAGATACGTATATGTAGTAAGACAGGCTTTATATGACTTTGGGTTAGTGTTAGCGTATTCGTAAAATAGTGTCGTTAGTTAGTTTCTTAGTCGCGCACCCTATAGTAGTGATTTGCATACACGCGCACACACACGCATACATGTTATTTTCTTATGCGTATATGGGGATGTGTGTGTGTGTGTGTGTGTGTGTGTGTATATATATATAGATAGATAGATAGATATATACACATATATGTATGTGAGTATGTATATATATATACGTATACATATACCTGGATGATGAGGATAGTATATGATATTTGGAGATGAGTCGATGTGATTGGGCACGATACCATGAGATCGGTGATGTGATTTGGGTCGTGTGATGAGACACGACATGATATTATAGCGGGTTCTTAGGCGATGAGACACGACATGATATTATAGCGGGTCCTTAGGCGATGTGTTTTCACACACACGCATATATATATATATATATACATATATATATATATATTGATGGTATAAGTATGTACTAGACTTAGATCAGTACCCCAGTTCATGATATATGATGATAGGGATACCAGATGAGTAATGAGATAAATGTGATATTCGACCCGTATCCTGATTGGGATGCTGTACGATGGATTTATCGTATGAGATATAACTATGACGATAGATTCACACTCTTGACTCGAGAATGTCATATTATATATTGTATCATGCATGATACTATTGAGGCGGGATTACCGACTAAAAAATATAGATATCGACTCATACTTAGGTGGATTTCCTTATCTTTCGATTAGTCTGTTAGTTTAGTCCTGTAGTTATTTAGTAGATATTAGACTGAGCTCGAGTCATACTTATTTCCAAAACTAACGAATCGTGAGTATTTTAAAGACAGGCCAAGGGATACTATGGATATTTCAAAGGACGTACATTTCTTAAAAACACCGTAGCCCTTATTTTTCTAAACATCACGATTCGTGCGATTTCAGATACCAAAAACTGTATGACTCGTATATAGGAATGTATATTTATTCATTATTGCATTTACTATCCATTGTCATTTATTCTTGCTGTTCGTATTGCATTGCATGCTTATATATACTTTCATTAGTTGTTATGAAACATGTTGTCAGGACATCGGCACCATTACCGATGATGTGTATACTCCATGTACACTTGCTTGCCGGCTCACACACGTCTTCATCGGTAATTGCCATATCACGTACACTTTAGAAAAATACTATATCATTGACATAGCTTGCTACCTGATAGTTCTGATATATCATTAGGGTGCTAGTTTAGATATTGCATTCTTTACTTAGATACCCATGCATGTTTATTTATTCATTTGTCATGCTATATTATAGGGCCAGTCCAGATTGCCAGAGCCCAGTATTTACTGTTATTTACTCTTGAGATTGGAATTTCGGATTTCCATGAGATTTCTGAATTTAGAGAAACCGCAAAGATTTTATGAACTGATTATCATTTTAAAAAGATATAAAATTGCGGTTTTCTCCTGATATGATTTGAGATATGTCCACTATGAGTTTTTCTCGGCTCTTGAGCGATATAATACACCCGATTCGAGGAGGAGGAGGAACCGTCTGTGGGTGCATGGTGGACCCGGTGCGGTACCCCAGGACGAGAAGGTCGCAGGTGATGGCGTTGAGCCTGAGACAGGAGAGCACTACTAACCGGTGATTTTATTGTGACGCGTAGGATATCCGGAGGATACCGACGTGGTCTTTTATTTGAGGATTTGGGCCAGTCCGGATAGCCGGAGCCCTAGATATTGATATTTGATGATACAGGCCAGTCCGGATAGCCGGAGCCTGAGATATTGAGATTTGATGATTTAGGTCAGTCCGGATAGCCGGAGCCTGAGATATCTAGATTTGAGATTTATATTTTGTGTCGATGATTGACACTGATTTTCTGCATGATTTCATTGATGATACTCGATTTTATACAGAAATTTCACTGAGATAAGAAAACAGTTTCCACATTTAGATGCATTCTATTTTCATGCATTCATACATCATATTTATATTTATGATATATTGTTACCTAAGGCACTGACATGAGCACATGGAATTACACTTATGCATAGATGTTACCCTTGCCATTTTTATATGCTTCATGCCATATTATTTTTGAGGATATTATGATCGTATGACCTAGGATTGAGTCATACATACGATTTCTTCTCGGTGATATTTTCTACTCACGAGTTTGCAACTCACCCCCGTTGTGCCACAGTTTCTTGCAGGTTTTGCCGTACATGTTTTCTTGACTGCTTTGCTGGCACACTGCTTTTTTCCTGGTGATTGCTTTGGTAGGTGAGTTCACTCGCACCATGACCACCATTGTACTTTATTTATATTCAGTTGTATCTAGCAAACTCCATCAACCAGACTTGTATATTATTTAGACTTAGAAGGCCGTGTATTATTCTTTCAAACTTAGAGTCGCGCCTGTATTATTATGGTTTTCTTGATGATTTTGAGTTTCCTTTTGAGTTTTGATTCTCGCCCTTCGACGTTGTATATTATATTGCTTACGTGGTTGTGACCACCAATTGGCGAAGAGCTATCTCCCGCTTGGGGATGCCTTTATATATATTTCATGTGTTGTACCCGTTTGGGGCTAGTTTTTACAAAGAAAACTCAGCCGAAATTTTCGGAAAAAACATGATATTTTAAAAATGTTTACTACCACTTTCAAAGTGATTTATACGCAAACTTTTAAACGAGTTTTCCTTCACTTTCTTCTTTTAAATGGTTTAGATTTCTGGGATTTTGGCTTACTTGAATTAGATGGGGTCCTATAGACTTCATATGATTCAAGTGCCAGTCACGTGCCATTTCGTGTCGTGACAAATGGGGCGATAGCCCGGGAGAAGCCCCCGATGAGTGGTGCTTACCCTGTTTCCTTGTGCCTCGGGACACATCATCTGCCACGTGTCACGATCTGGGGAGTTCCCAATTATGAGCATCATCATTAGCCTCCCACTCTCATCCCGACCTATTTATGGATCGGGTCGAGAGTGGTATGATCGGTCTCCCGGGCTCAGCTCGTAGTTAAGGACCTTCTCAGCGTGGATTTCTGAGGCAGTTAGGCGTATCCTCGATGACATCAGCGGATCCAAGATTAGATCGTGCATTAAAAAAGGAGCGCCGATTCGATCGTACGTTCGTTGAGGCGCGGGCCATGTGTTCGACGCCGATTGGCAGACGTGACAGGTCGTCACTGTCTTCTGCGCTCGTATCCAACAGCTCAGATCTTTGAAGTACTATAAATAGAGGTGGGATCCCCCCAGGGTCCTCACTTTTGCCATCATTTCCCTATTGCTGTGAGAGATAGCTCGGCGATCTTTCCTTTAGGTCGGATCTCTCGCGCTCTTTCCTCGGAAGACTCTTTCTTTGAATCAGGTTAGATGTTTTCTTCTGAGGAGTCTGTTAAGATTGTTAGGGTAAAGTCTAGGGAGTCTTCTTCTGCTTCCTCCTCTGTCCCATCCGAGTCGAATTCCCCTCGTAGAGTTAGGGTTACCCGCACCGCTCGTGGTCAGGAGACGAGAAGGGTCCCCAAAGCGCCCATCGGGAATGCTCGCGATGCGCCTTCCTTCCTAAGGAATGTGGATGTGCTCACCACGATTCAGGCTCGTTTCCACATTCCCCCTAGCTATTTGCTTCGTTTGGCTAGGGAGGATGAGAGGGTAGATCAGGTGCAGGGCAAGGAGATCGCCTTGTATCTGGATGCGTTCTGGGCTGGAATGCGTCTGCCCTTTCTCCCTGAGGTATGCGGGGTGCTACATTTCTTTCAACTAGCCCCGGGCCAGTTAATGCCGAACTCATGGAGAATTCTCCTCGGGTTCCTGGTCTGGTTTAGACTTGATGAAATCCCCTTCAGCTTGACCCTTCTCCTCTCCTCTCTTTGTTTTAAAAATCATCCCCGCACTCGTAAGGATGAGCCGAGCCAGGTGTACGTTTCCTTTAGAAAACGCAGGGGAGGGGCGGCCGGGTTGGGGGTCATAGTAGTTCCTTCTTCCATCCACGAATGGAAGGAGAAGTTTGTATTCGTCGGGCCACCGGAGGGCGAGAATTGGCATGTGCCTGTACAGTGGCACAGGGCCGACTGCCCGTGGGTAAAGCGGTAGTCCTCTCCTATGGTGAGGGCGGTGTCGATGTGGGAGCCGATCTAATGGGCCGATGTTTTGCTTTCCGAGCAGGTCTCAATTGGGCTGGGCTAAGCCCCGCTCGATTCGTGGGTAAGTTAGAAGCTTAGCCGACTTGTCTAGACTTGCATATTTTCTTTTGCCCTTTTCAGCGTCACTAACTCCTTTTGTGTATTCTTCTTTTTGCAGAGCAAATGGATCGTTCTAAATTCCTGGCTTCCATGGCCGTTAAGAAAGGGAGGAAGACCGGGGGCGCTAGCTCGTCATGCCCTGGCTCGAGCCCGGTCCCGAAGGAAGCCGCACCAGTTGGGCCTTCCTCCATGCCCCGAGCTTCGGAAATCAGCCGCGGGGAGAACCACAAGCACGCTTGGAAACCGGAGCCCCGGGCGAGGGAGGTGGAGGATGAGGCTGACCCCCCAAGATCCCTCTAAAGAGGTACAAGAGGACGGTATCTCGACCTCCGTCCTCCCCGATTTTCTTGCAGGAGGGGGACGTCTGCTTCGAGGTGCCCTCGGGGCTTTCTGTCACTGATAGCTTGCTTTCAGAGATGGAGCGATCGGCCGGGGGGAAAATTCCCCGGGGGACCCTCAAGGCCCAAGTCACCGCCACTACTCAGGAGGCTGTACAGGTCTGTATCTGCTTTCCGTTGAGGTTTTCGTCAAGCGTTTTTTCCTCGGATCGGATGCTTTTAACTCCTTCTTTTATTTTTCTCAGGTCCTCCAGCATTGTGCCCTCATCGCCAACATGGAGCATGAGGAGATTGCCCCGGCGATGCAGAAGGCGGGCGAGTCTTCCTTGCGGAAGGACGGTTTACGGCAGGCGAAGGAGACGATCGCTGCCCTCGAAACCCGGGTGGCCACCGGGGATCTGGTGAACTCCAAATGCAAGGAGTCCATTCGCCTTCTGAAGGAATCCAACAAGGCCGTCCAGGCTAAGTTGGAGGAGGCCAAGGTGCTGAACTCCACGATGAAGAAGTCGCTTAACGCGTGCAAGAGGGAGACCGAGACGACGAAGGAAGCGGTGAAGATCGCCGACCTCCGGGCTGTGAGGTCGGTGGAAAGGTACAAGACGTCAGACTAGTTCTATGCCGACCTTGCTGACGCCTCGGCCATTGTTTGGCACCAGGCCCTCGACGTTGTCAAGGCGTTGATGCCGGGGTTCTCCGATAGCGAGCTTCGGCTCGAGTATCCCCTCCCCGAGGATGAGCCACAGGGGGATGCCATCGGAAGTGCCGTCGGGGGAGAGGCCGCCGGTGGGAGTGCTGGAGGTAAGGCTTCCGGTGGGAGTGCCGACCCAGAGGCAGTCATCCCGGCTCTCAGCGCCGAAGCTCCTGGTGGGAGCACCGACCCTAAAGCCGTCACCCCGGCTCCCGACACCGGCGCAGAGCAGGTCGAGATCCTTCCCGGCCCCAAGGCCTGAGCCTTCCTGCCTTCTTCTTTTTTTTGAATTTTGTAAGCCTTCGGGCAATTTTGTAAGGCTGAGAGCCCATAATACCTTTTGTAAAGACTCTCAGATTCAGAATAAAACCGTTTTGATTTTTGTTCGCGTGTCAATGTTTTCTTGTGTGAGCCTGTTAGCATTTTCCTCGTCTCGCGAGTCAGACTGTAGGTCGATGACCGGTCCTTTCGCGTCGAGTGAAATCCAATTATTTTTCAAGTATACAAAGGATGGTGTCCTTATGCCCCCGAAGTCGAGGTGACGATCGCTCACTTAAGATACATCGGTTGGCTCCTTCGAGTAGAGAGGTATAGATTTTCCCATTCCTTCGAGTTGGGCCGGCGACCACTTCTCTTAGATCCTTAGTGTTGTTGGCCGAGAAATAAAGCGGTTCGGCGGTACCTAAGCGAGGGCCTTAGATCTTTAGTGTAGATGGGTAGGAGCTACCCGCCTGGGATTGACCGAGCAGAGAAGATACTCGGTGCCCTCTTGATGAGGGCTTTGATCCTTAGCGTCGGTGGGTAGTAAGTTTCCTGCTAAGGATGGACCGAGCAGGGAAGTTGCTCGGTGGCCTCTTGAAGAGGGCTTTGATCCTTAGCGTAGATTGGTAAGAAATTACCCGCTAAGGATTAACCGAGCAAGGAAGCTGCTCGGTGGCCTCTTGAGGAGGCCTTTTGATCCTTGGCGTCGGTGGGTAGTGAACTACCTGCCACGGATGGACCGAGCAGGGGAGCTGCTCGGTGGTCTCTTGATGAAGGCTTTTGATCCTTGGCGTTGGTGGGTAGTAAACTACCAGGTAGGGATTGACCGAGCAGGGAAGCTGCTCGGTGGCCTCTTGTTGAGAGTTTTGATCCTTAGCGTAGATGGGTAAGAAGTTACCTGCTAAGAATTAACCGAACAGGGAGGATGCTCGGTGGTCTCTTGTTGAGAGCTTTCGATCCTTGGCATGGATGGGTAGGAGCTACCCGCCAGGGATTGACCGAGCAGGGAAGCTGCTCGGTGGCCTCTTGTTGAGGGCTTTCGATCCTTGGCATGGATGGGTAGGAGCTACCTGCCAGGGATTGACCGAGCAGGGAAGCTGCTCGGTTTTGCGAGGCGTCGTTCGATCTCCCCCGACGTGTGAAAATCTGGAAGAGTGACCGTCGCGGGCGACACGTGGCTGAAACGCATAGGCGAGGCGTTCCATGATCTGCGTCATTCCAACTTCAGTTCTCCGTGAGATACGGGATGCCCGCCACGCGGCAGTCCTGTATTGGAAAAGCTGAAAATATCCCAAAATTCGCGCCCATGTATGCGCAAATTTTGGCCCCTGGGAATTCTGTTGAGGCTATAAATAGAAAAGGAGCGTGGGTTTCTTTCAACGTTGCTTTTCTGAGATGGCCAGGCACATCTACTCAATTGAAGAGATCGTCACTCCTGATGACGTCTATTTGTACAACCAGTCCCTCTCCGAGGAGACGTACCGGTGGGTGGTTCAGCACATCGAGGACCATTTCGGCCGTCTACTTTCTCGTCGATCGACCCTCCTCCGATTGCTGATGTATGCAATTTAGAGGAGGTCCCCGGGTTGTACAACCCCCTCTCCGAGGAACTGCAGGATGAGACGCTCGATAAGCTGCACACACTCTATGTTCTCGGCCTCATCTCGAAGAACAAGCATGGTCGATCAGCGGCCCTTCTTTAGGAATGTTTCCAAAAGAAGCAGATCGCGGACTCTTGCCCGTCGAATAGAAGTTCCGGTGCTTCCGTGGCGTCCCGGGTACGTGAGCAGCATCAGAGGGAGCGGGCTGAAGAGGCTAGGACTCGGCTGGCGGAGATCTCCACGGAGTACCATCTGCAGTGCTTTCTCGATCCCCTACCCCCTCTGTTGTAATTTTAACTTTGGTGTAAGGCTGAGGAGCCCATAATACCTATGATAAATAAAATTCTCCTTTGGCGACGTACTATTGTTTCCTTTCCGTCTTCTTTGCGTGTTTGAGTGTGTTCATAAAACGAAACCCGTGACCTTTGAACCGAGGAAGAGGGAAACACATAGGAGAAGTTTCTTCAAATTCAAAAGACTTAGGAAAATTTACATCGCTTTGGTAAAGAAGAAACATATATTCACAGATTCAATTTTTAAATTCACTTGTACAACTTGAGCTTCTCGGCGTTGTAAAGTCGTGGAAACTTACAACCCGCTGCGTCCTGCAAGCGATTGGCCCTGTCGGGCAATACCTCAGAAACGAGGAATGGGCCGTCCCACTTCGGGGAAAACTTGTGCAACTTGCCTTTCTCTACGAACTCGTTCCGCCTTAGGACCAGATCTCCAGACTTGAAGGTGTGATGCTTGACTCGTGCGTTATAGTAGCGAGCAGTTTGCTGTTGGTAAGCGGCGACTTTGATCTGCGCCCTGTCCCGCTTCTCTAGCAAGATGTCCAAATTAGTTCCGAGTGCCAAGGTATTAGCTTCATCATCGAAGTGCTCGACTCTGTAACTGGGCAGTCCGATCTCTGTTGGGACCATCGCCTCGGTGCCGTAGCAGAAGCTGAAGAGGGTCTCTCTTGTGGGGGTTTTCTTCGATGTGCGTAAAGCCCATAAAGCTCAGGATAGTTCGTCGACCCAACTGCCATGCCTTCCTTCCAGACGAGTTCGAAGACCTCGGATTACATCTCGGTTAGCGATCTTGGCATGCCCGTTGCATTGAGGATGCACGACCGCAGCGAACTTCATGAGTACGTGGTATTCATTGCAGAATCCTTTGACATTGTCATTTTCGAAGTTCGTCCCATGGTCGGTAATGATACACCTCGGGATCCCGAATCTGGATATTATGTTGTTCTGCAGGAATTTGATGGTCGCGGTAGCGTCTGGTTTTCTGATGGGGATAGCCTCGATCCACTTCATAAAGTAGTCTACCGCGACGAGGATGTATTTGTGCCCTCCCGTACCAGTTAGGAGTTGGCCTTCCATATCCATTCCCCACTGGGCAAATGGCCGTGGGGATGTCAGGGCTGTTAGCTCAGTAGCCGGAAGACGGGGTATGCTGCCATGGAGTTAACAACTCTTGCATCTCCTGATGAACTTCTGAGCGTCCTGATGAATGGTCGGCCAATAGTACCCTTGGAGCAACATTTTCTGGACTAAGGTGCGGGCCCCTTAATGTGCTCCACCGACCCCTTTGTGAATCTCACACAGGATGTAGTCAGCTTCGTGGGGGTCGACTCACCGAAGCAGAGGTTGCGTGAAGGACTTCTTGTAGAGATTTCCATTACTCCAAACAAAATGGCGGGCTTTGGTTCGGAGGCGGCATGCTTCCCCTCGATCTTCTGGGAGAATACCCTCCTTCAGGAACTCTACGAGGGGTTGCCTCCAATCCCGGCCTTCCTCCTGGGCAGCGTAAACTTGAAGCGCTGTCTCCCTGTCTTCCACGCTGGGCCGTAGCAAGACCTCGAAGAGGATATTCCTCTTATTGTTAACCGTATAGGAGGAGGCCAGCTTGCTCAGAGCGTCGGCCTGGGCGTTAAGGTGACGAGAAATCTGCTCCACTTAAACTTCGTCGAAGTCTTTTCGTAGTCTTTTTATCTCGGCTAAATATTTCACTATTAGAGGCTCCCGGGCCTCGAAATGGCCGGTCACTTGGCCTACGATTACGGCGGAGTCGCTGTGAATTCGGATTGTCTTCAGCTCTACTCCGGAGATGATTCGTAATCCATCTAGCAAGGCCTCGTACTCCGCGGCGTTGTTTGAAGTTTTGAACCCGTGCTTCAAAGAGTACTCCATCTCTGCCTTGTTCGGTCCCCGAATGATAAGGTCGGCACCACTCCCCTCCTCGGTAGAGGATCCATCGACGTAAAGGACCCAATCGGGGATGGAGTTGGGCTCCTCCTCAATCGAGGGTTAGGGCTCGGGGACTGGCGCCGATACTGCCTCCTTGTTGGGGATAGTGCATTCAACAACAAAGTCTGTCAGGACTTATGCTTTGATAGCTTACCTCGGGCGGTATTTGATGTCGAATTGAGATAACACTCACCTCCATTTCTCCAAACGACCAGATGATTCGGGGGAGGCGAGAATAGCCCTTAAGGGATGCTCGGTGAGGACGAGGATAGTGTATGCCTGGAAGTAGTGCCGTGGTTTCCTTCAAGACACGATAAGCGCCAAGACAATATTTTCTATGGCCGGGTACCTCGTTTCCGCGTCCTTAAAAATGTGGCTTACGTAGTAGACCAGCTTCTGGACTCCTTCAACTTCTTAGATGAGCACCGAGCTTGCAGCCTGATTAGACATCGCTAGATACAGTGATAGCTCGTCTCCTTCAATTAGTCGGGTGAGCAGTGGGGGAGTTGCCAGGAGCACTTTAAATTGTTCAAAAGCGATCTGATACTCTTTCGACCATTCGAAGCATAGGATTTTACTCAGGGCTTTGAAGAATGGGAGGCACTTTTCCCCGGACCTCGACATGAAGCGACTCAGAGCGGCCACTCTCCCCGTGAGTCGCATGATTTCGACGTTGCTCTTCGGCGCGGCCAAGTTTAGGATGGTGCTGATCTTCTCCGGGTTTGCTTCGATTCTTCTGTGGGTAACCATGAACCCGAGGAATTTTCCACTAGTGACCCTGAACGCGCACTTGGCGGGATTCAGCTTCATTTTGTATTTGCGGAGGATCTCGAAAGTCTCGCCAAAATATTTGGCGTGCTTGTCCGACAAGGTCGACTTGATGAGCATGTCATCGACGTAAACCTCCATGTTCCTTCCGATCTATGGTTTGAACATCTTGTTGACCAAGCAATGGCATGTAGCTCCAGCGTTCTTGAGGCCGAAGGGCATCACTTTATAGCAGTATACCCTCGGTCTGTTGTGAATGCGGTAAGCTCTTCGTCTGCCGGGTTCATACGGATCTGGTTGTAGCCGAAGAATGCATCCTTGAAGCTGAGCAATTCGTTGCAGTGTTGTCTAGCACGGCAGCAAGGTTTCGGAAGGCATCGTCCATGCCAATTTCAAAAATTTCCGTTCTAGCTAACCCTAACCTAGAATCGTTACTAGAAAATGTGACGAAATAATATGCAAACAACTTTGCAAACAAGTGAACAAGAAATACAACCTTTGAGATCGGTCCTTCACTTCAATAGATCCGTGCAGTCGACCTTCGCTGCGATCTATGAACTTCCGGACTCTTGAGAGGCTCCACAAGATGTACGTAACAAGCTTGCTGGAAGTCTTCAAGGCCGAAGATGATCTACGTCGAGGAGACACTAACCCAAGCTATCCCTTCACTAATTATGGAATTAGTAAAGTAAACACCCTATACTAAATGACTAGTAGTAAAGGATGATGAAGTAGGAATTTTACTCATTTTAGAAATAATTTTCTCGCTATTTTTCATCATCTTCATTGAAGCTAGAAAGTTTTGAGGAAAAAGATGAAGAAATCTCTCATGATAAAAATCAAGTCAAGAATGGCAACCCAAGGTGAGTTAGTATCATATACTAACCTTTGTAGAGACTTAACCATGGTTAGGATAATGGTTGGGTTAATAAAAATCTTATGCAAAACTAAACAAGTGGACTTAGTCAATGAACCATGCAAGCTTCTCCAACCTTCTAGTCATGACCAAATCAAACTAATTTTTGAATTACTTAAGAAATTAAAAACCCTAGATTATCTCTCGCATGGCGTAAGTCACACACACACCCAAGTTGAATGTATCATCAAGTATGACACAAAACTTTATACACTAATATATATCATATATATACACATGCACAAAACAAGTGAGAAAAGAAATCTTAAGTGAATGAATATTAGTTAATGTAACTTTATATATCAAATATATAATTATACATTAAATTATTAAACCAACACATGATTTAATAATCCGGCTATATCACATATAACCGACTAATATCATGTGTATCATCTTATCGAATCAACACTTGATTCGATAAGCCGGCTATATCACATATAACCGACCGATAACACAAATCGCGAGAATAGAATATGGAATCACATATCGTATTATTCTCGGTCCCGCACATATCACATATGTGCTCCTACTCCATTTCGCTTGAGCCAGGAAACCTCTGTGTAGGACTCTAAAGACTCGTCAATACGCCGGCAGTATGTGATGGTCATATCAATCACCCACAAACCGCAAGCGGTCTGCTAAACGTAATAGCCACCCGGGTATTGAGCGATCAGAAGATCAATAAGCATGCCTGCTCATACTCTTGCGAATACAATCAGTAACACTACTATATAGTCCGGTCTCTTCGTCTGATATGTTGTATATCACAGCCTGTGGGTGGTATAACGTCAGACCCCAATATCTTGATAAGTCATGCCGATGCAAAGTCCATAACGATTCGAGAAACTACTGATAACACTTACCAGTAAATCTCAGCAAGCCTGGCCAGAGATTTCCTGTTATGGCCAATCGAACATAGCGCAGCATCAACTCCCAATACCAGGAGAAACGAAATCCCTCCTATCGCTCATTGCCTCCATGTGACTCGGGACTGTACCCAAAAACCACCTTTTTGCATGATCCCTTGACCGTGGTATGGTGGAAATCAAAGCACAGTAGGAATCACACAAGTCTCTATGACGATCTCGGGTCTACAGGCTAACCTGTACCAGTGTCACCAGAGAACTGCTATCCGACGATAGGTATAATACCATCTAGGAGTTCTCGGCGAGTCCGTTCAGTACACATCCTGGTAGTCAAGTACACATCCTAAGGGCTTTATCAACATGTGAGAGCAAAACGGCATCACGTATACTAGTCAACATGTTAAAACAAAGATCAACCAGATAGCATTCTATCATATCAAGTAAGAAAGTCCTCCCTATATATCTTCAAGCATCCACTACAATATACATCCTGTAGGGTGTTTTTCGTCACCCCATTGAGATGAGAATACGCGCGCGCTTGTCAGGCATATTACAGATCCCCCTGTCTAATGTAGGCAGGGGGGTTTATTAATTGTGGGGATCCGAATCTCCGGCAGCCGCGAACTAAGCTGCCATTAATTACCCCTCGCCTTTGGAGCGAGAGAACCTTCAATTGACGGGTCAAACAAGCCATGCAAACTCAATATGTAGTGTTGTGTTTTGAAGGGTTTTTGGATGCATCGGGGGCCCCGCAGAGTTTTTACGGGGTCCTGCTATCCGGATAGCGGACTGGGGGTCAAGGGGGCTAGCAGCCCCCTTGTGGGGTACGGGGCAGCGCCCCGTTAGAAATTTTTTCTAACATGGGAGGTATTTTTAGTGTGGAGTGTGTGTAAAAGTGAGGAAAAAATGGCGTCCAAAGGACGCGTAGGTGCCCGCACCTCGCGTGCCAAGCACGCAGGCACTGGGCACAGGCACTGTGCGCCAGAGCACCAGTGCCCTACGTACCTGGCATGCGGGCGCTTTGCGCCAGCGCCCCATGTGCCTGGCATGCGGATGCTGGGCGTCAGCAGCAAAAAAGACTTTGTCCCTGCACTGGGAGCTGTACTCCCGATTTGACTTATAGAGTTGAACTCCTGACAGAGATTAATTTAGGGAGTTGAACTCTAATAGATCTTGAATGGAGTTAAACTCCTAAAAATATTTAGAAATGATCAAAGGGGGCTGCTTTGTTTCTCCCCTTTGACCCTGGATGTTCCCAAGATGGGATTTCTGGAGATGGGTCTCCTTCTTCTTCCTCTGTTGGCTGGATCTTGAAGAACAAGAAGTACGAGATTTTAAAAATCTCTTATTTTTGAGATTTGATGGGAGATCTGAGTTCCCCTTTGTGGGTTTTGTGGTGAAAACTATTTAGTTTTGGCAAAGAAAGGGTAAAACTCTTGATTTAATTGAAGAAAGTTTAGAACCTTGAGGAAGGAGAAGGAGGCACATAAACCCTAGAGTTTTTAGAGAATGAAAAGTGTATGTTTTATTCATCATCATGTTGCCTTATATAGGCTTACACATTTACATATAGCCCCTTAGGCTTTACAAAATGGCATTTTGCCCATCCCATGCCTCATGTGCTCATTTCTTTTGCACATAAACCATGGGCTTTACAAAAATTTGGCTTTATGTCCATTTTGCTTACATTCATGGATAAAAAATTACATCAAATTTATTTATTACATAATTTTTATTTTGGCATGGGGGGAGGCTGGCTGCTTCATGTTCGGGCTCGACTCGGGCATGAGCCCACTTGATCTGGGCTTGGGCCCACCTGACTTGGGGTTGACCTTGACTTTGACTTGGTCAATCAGGGTGCAATTTTTGACCCCAACAAAGTGCCCCCCATCAATGAATGCACACCACGTATATGATTTGTATGCATAAAATTGATGGATTTTGAAGTTGGACTTCGAGGTGGAACATCATTTCAGGGGCGGAACATCATCCCGGGAGCATAATTCTGGGGATCAGAGCATAATTCCGAGAATTGGAGCATAATTCCGGGATCGGAGCATCATTCCTGAAGAGCGGAGCATGATTCTAGCGATCGGAGCATCATTCTGAAGAGCGGAGCATGATTCCAGGGATCGGAGCATAATTCCGAAGAGCATAGCATGATTCCCAGAGGGCCGAAGCATAATTCCGACGAGCGGCAGACATTCTAACCGAAGCATAATTTTGATGCAGAGGTTGATTTACAGGCGAAGCATAATTCCGACAGGGAAGGTAGATACTCCGAGGCAAAGCATGATTTCGACACGGGGTACACTCTGAGACGAAGCATGATTCCGGCGCAAAGCTTGTTGGTCGACTTGATTCCGAGGTGGAGCTTAATTCTGACAAGGAGGTCGCTGGTTGATTCTGAGCCGAAACATAATTCCGACAGGGAAAACAAATACTCCGAGGTGAAGCTTGATTTCGACGCGGGGTACACTCTGAGACGAAGCATGATTCCGACACAGAGCTTGTTGGTCGACTTGATTCCAAGGCGGAGCTTAATTCCGACGAGGAGGTCGCTGGTTGATTCCGAGCCGAAGCATAATTTCGACAGGGAAGGCAGATACACCGAGGCGAAGCTTGATTTTGGACAAGGGGTACACTCTGAGACGAAGCTTAATTCCGACGCAGAGCTTGTTGGTCGACTTGATTCCGAGTCGGAGCTTAATTCCGACGAGGAGGTCGCCGATTGATTCCGAGCTGAAGCATAATTCCGACAGGGAAGGCAGATACACCGAGGCAAAGCTTGATTTCGACGCGGGGTACACTCTGAGACGAAGCATGATTCCGACGTTGGGCTTATTGGTTGATTTGATTTGGGTTGACATCAGCATCGCTACACTGGAATATGGTACCAGGAGCGAATCAGCATCTGTCTTTGAGAGGATTTAGGGATTTTTGTTTTGGTTGGCATCTGCATTGCTGCACTGGGATAATGCCAGGAGCAACTCATCATTTGCCCCGAGAGGATTTGGGAATTGGTTTTTGGGTCGGCATCAGCACCGCTACACTGGAATATGGTACCATGAGTGAATCATCATTTGCCTTTCCCTGTTGGGAAGCGATGGCTTAGGAGACAGGTTTGGATCCCTATCACCTAAGGCTTTTCAATTTCATGGGCCATAAGGGTCCCATAAAAGCATTTTCTCCCTACGAGTCGAAAGGATCTCGTAGGTGTATTTTCTCCTTAGGAGTCGTGAGGACCCCCAAGTGTGTTGCTCCTTTATGAGTCGTAAGGATTTCACGCGGGAATTTTCTCCTCACAAAGTCGAGAGGACTTTGCGAGTGCATTTCATCTCTTTTTCATGAGTTTGCGCCCTTTCGGGTTTTCACAAACTCGCCGGCAGTCCTGCTGTTTTTACTCACGGAGCCCTTTCGGGTTTTCATCCATGCCCATTTTGCTTGTGGACATACCCCTTTTTTTTGAATTTTCATCGCCGGTTGGAGTTTGAATGTGGTCTCGCCGGTAGGACTTGGGAGAGATTGGGATTGTTTTACGCCTATGGATTGTATACAGTTTTGCAGGATGTATAATCTAGACCGTAGGGCCGGAAAAATTTTGGTACTTTGTTGGTGTCTGCATCGCTGCACTGGAATATAGTACCAGGAGCAACTCATCATTTGCCGTTGAGGTATGGGATTTGGAATTTGGTTGGCGTCTGCATCGCTGCACTGGAATATGGTACCAGAAGCGACTCATCATTCGCCACTTGAACATTCAGAGATTTGAAATTTTGGTTGGCGTCTGCATCGCTGCACTGGAATATGGTACCAGAAGCGACTCATCATTCGCCGTTTTTTTTACCGCGATTGCTCTATCATTTCAGCTTTTCTTATCGCGAAGGTCGCGATTGCCTTATCATTTTGGCTTTTTATTCGCTGTTGCCCCATCGTTTCGGCTTTATTTTCATTTTTATTTTTACTCGCTGATTTTTATTGCGAATTGTCCCATCATTTCGGCTTTTTATTATTATTATTTTTTTACTTACACTTTTTTATTTACACATTATTTATTTACACACATTTTTTTTTTACATTCCCAGTTTAATGACTTAGAGGTCGACTATTCTCAGTTTAATGACATGGTGGTCAGCTGTTTCTAGTTTAAAGACTTAGCGGTCTACTGTTTCCAGTTTAATGACTTAAAGGTCATCTGACGGAAGACTTAGAGAAGATACTCGATTGAGCAGTTGTCGAGGGTACCACTAGAACTTGCCCGAGATGCCCCATTGCTTTGTTGATGTTGATGGCCTTGCCTTAAGCTGGAGCCAAGGAAAGTCGTTCAAATACCGACTTGCGTTCGAAGATGGCAATTGAAAATTGTTAACCTGCACAAAGAAGCATGATTTCAATACAGGAAATCAATGTATATGTTGATTGAGTTTGCATGGTTATTTAACCCGAAATATGGGAGGAGAGATTGGTCCCACCGGGCGTGCCAGAACCTGTAGGGTGTTTTTCGTCACCCCATTGAGATGGGAATACGCACGCTTGTCAGGCATACTACAGATTCCCCCTATCTAGGGTTGACTGGGGTTTATTGATTGTGGGGATCCGAATCTCTGAAAGCCGCGGATTAAGTTGCCGTTAATTACCCCTCGTCTTTGGAGCGAGAGAACCTCCGATTGACGGGTCAAACAGGCCATGCGAACTCAATATGCGGTTTTGTGTTTTGAAGGGGTTTTGGATGCATCGGGGGCTCCGCACAGTTTTTACAGAGGTCCTGCTACCCGGATAGCGGGCTGGGGGTCAAGGGGGCTAGCAGCCCCCTTGTGGGATGCGGGGCAGCGCCCCATTAGAAATTTTTTCTAACGGGGGAGGTATTTTTAGTGTGGAGTGTGTGTAAAAATGAGGGAACAATGGCGTCCAAAGGACGCATGGGTGCCAACGCCTCGCATGCCTAGCACGCAGGCGCTGGGCGCGCCAGAGCACCAGCGCCTTACGTGCCTGGCACGCGGGCGCTGAGCGTCAGCAGCAAAAGAGACTTTGTCCCTGCACTGGGAGCTGTGCTCCCGATTTGACTTATAGAGTTGAACTCTTGACAGAGATTAATTTAGGGAGTTGAACTCCAATAGCTCTTGAATGGAGTTAAACTCCTAAAAATATTTAGAAATAATCAAAGGGGGCTGCTTTGTTTCTCCCCTTTGACCCTGGATGTTCCCAAGATGGGATTTCTGGAGATGGGTCTCCTTCTTCTTCCTCTGTTGGCCGGATCTTGAAGAACAAGAAGTATGGGATTTTAAAAATCTCTTATTTTTGAGATCTGATGTGAGATCTGAGTTCTTCTTTGTGGGTTTTGTGGTGAAAAACTATTTAGTTTTGGAAATGGAAGAGTAAAACTCTTGATCTAATTGAAGAAGGTTTAGAACCTTGAGGAAGGAGAAGGAAGCACAAAAACCCTAGAGTTTTTAGAGAATGAAAAGTGTATATTTTATTCATCATCATGTTGTCTTATATAGGCTTACACATTTACATATAGTCTCTTGGGCTTTACAAAATGGCATTTTGCCCTTCCCATGCCTCATGTGCTCATTTCTTTTGCACATAAGCCATGGGCTTTACAAAAATTTGGGTTTATGCTTATTTTGCTTACATTCATGCATAAAAAATTACATCAAATTTATTTATTACATAATTTTTATTTTGGCATGGGGGAGGCTGGCCGTTTCATGTTCGGGCTCGATTCGGGCATGAGCCCACTTGATCTGGGCTTGGGCCCACCTGGCTTGGGGTTGACCTTGACTTTGACTTGGTCAACCGAGGTACAATTTTTGACCCCAACACATCCCATGTACAGTAATGGCCTCTAGGGCATACATATAACTAACAATCTCCCACTTGCACTAAGGCCATCTGTTGTAGTATCCAATACCCAACAATATAGCAGTGGTTGTAGTATCTCATACTCAACTACCCAAAAATCTCTCAAATAGTATTTAGGGAAGCAGGCCTTGGTGAGTGGATCCGCCGTGTTAACCTCAAAATCTACTCTCCATACCACGATCCCTTGGAGATCAACCATCTCCCTGATCAGGTGATACTGTCCTCAGAATATGTCTGGATCGCTGATGGGACGGGCGTTCCTAGGACAAAGTCACAATTCCATTGTTGTCTCAATAACACTTATTGGACACTCAATGGTAGGAACCATGTTCATCTCATGAACAAGAAATGTCCAGACAGCCACTTTGGTAGTATCGTTGGTAGCAATGTATTCAGCCTTTATCGTCTAGTATGTCACGGTATCTAGCTTGGAACTCTTCCAACATACCGTCCCTCCACTAAGGGTAAAGACAATGCCTCTGACTAACTCTCAGTCGTCCTTATCACTATGCGAGCTCAAACCAAGAACTTTCTTTTAGTGCTTCTCAAGTACTTAAGAATGTCCTCCACAGCTATCCAGTGATTCTTCCAAGATCCGATTGATTCCTGATCACTACACCTAGTGAGTTAGCTATATCTGGTCTGGTACATAACATCGCACACATGATAGAGCCTACTGCCGAAGTATAGGATATCTCTTGCACGCGAGCTCTCTCTAAATCATTCTTGGAAGACTTCTTTTTGGAGAGAGTGATTCCTGAGAAAGTGGGCGAACCACCACGCTTAGAATCTTCCATGCTAAACCCCTTTAGTATAGTGTTAATGTACCTGGATTTGGGACACTCCCAACATCCACTTAGATCTATCACCATAGATCATAATCCACTTGATGTAGTAGGTATCATCCAGATCTGCCATGGAGAATCTTCATGATAAAAGGAGGTTGACCGAGTGTAGCATAGGAAACCATTTCCTATCAAGAGTATGTCATCTACGTACAATACGTGTAAGACAGCCTCACTCTCTACAACCTTCTTGTATATACAAAGTTCATCCACCTTTTTGATGAAGTCAAACTCTTTCACTGCCACATCAAAATAGATGTTCCAACTCCGCGATGCGCGCATTGATCCTGATGGACTTAAGCATAGCTTTGAAAGTCTCAATTTTTCCATCTACATCAAGAATCTTCTTAAGATCCATTTGCTTCCAATGGGTTTTACCCCTTCGGGTGCAACATTCAAAGTCATATTTTGTTGGTGTACATGTATTTCATCTCTAATTGTATAGCATCCATCCATGATGTACGAAGAACCAACCTTGGCATTTGTAGACAGAAGACCTTATACATCATTATGTATCAGTCCCAGAGTTCAGCAACTCTATTTCTGTTTCCAGTAAAAGGAGTATTGGTCATTCTACCTTTGAAATAAGACTGGCAAGTATCATAAGATGAAACTTCGAACAGATTCTCATATTCATCCTTATGTAACTTAGCTGGTCATGTCGCTTTGATATGACCTAGTCTACAATGCCACAAGAATGATTTGTTCATTTCTGAACTATTCCTTTTGTGTGTGTTCTATATTTTGAACTGTGGTTTGATTTAGAACGTATATGCTATTATATAACGTGCCTGAATGAATCAACTCTTGATTCAGGAAAATGTTCATAACATTATCCTCCAATACAGAATTACATCATTCTTTAACTCATTAAAGAAACCGATGTAATGTTGTATATCAGGTTCGGTATGTAATAACATTCGTTCAGAATCAATGTATTAATACAAGGTGATATTTGCCAACTGATTTGGCTGCAACACTTGCACCATTATCTACACTTAGAGATATATCACCCATTCTCATTTCTCTACTTTTCTGCAGCCTATGTAACAGATTAAATATGCGGGATCCTAATCAGGTATCTCATACCTAGGACGTAGAGGATATTGAAAAACAGTTCTCGGTAATGAACACACCCGAAGAAGATGCATCAACATGCACTTTCTTCGATTGGGTGGCATGGGAATCCGGATATTTCCCTATTTCCTGCTCGGACTTATAACAATTATAAGATAGAGCGGAAACAACGTTCCCTAGCACAGTATAATAAGCAGGTTCGGTCAATGCATCCATATTATTATCTTGATTAAGGCGTGACATGTTCGCTACCAGGAGAGAGAGAAGAAAACACTCTGCATACGCTCTTGCAAAATTAGATTGGTTATTATTTTATCTAAGCAGTATGGCTCCCACTATTTTAGTCAAATCTTCCTTCAAACCCTGAAAGGTAAGACTAGCCGAGATTAATTACACCCTACAAGTTCGCCAATCTTCGGCTAGGCCAGTGTCGGTATTTTGAGGGAGGTTCCCCATGCTTTCGCACGGACCTAATTAAAATAAATCTCGTTTACTCAGGGGCGTAACCCCGTTAACACTTTTCTAGACACCTACTTGATCGGCTAATTGTAATGTGTAAAACTCTTCCAGAAGTAACTCTTACTCGCAGTGGGTATTAGGATCCAACTATCTCATAGAAGGTATGCAATCTTATTGCAAATTTCAACACTTGAAATTCCCGATAATATTCTGCCCCAAGCGTCCTATGACCTTGACAGAGGTCAACAAACCATAAGCTGCTAGTCAACTTCAACCCGCCATTTCATGATTGAAATAAACCCACCCACACGACCCTTGACAGAGGTCAACAAGGTCGCACGACTATCTTAATCCAATCGCATCATATGCTAGCATATAAGCACTAATCAGCTACCGCACACTACCTCTTGACAAGGTCAACAAACGCAGCACGAATACTAAATACTACTTATCTGAAATGACGGAGGGCTACGACAAGTTTTTAAGAAAACCCTTTGCGTAATGAACTTGATATCATTGTAGAATCGAGTGAATTTTAAAAGGAGTGTTTTTTAGGTTTTTACTAGTTTTGCTAAAGAGGTCACTCGGTGAAGAGATCTCGGCTCTTTCCTTATCGAATAAGGTGCAGAATATTTCACAAATACTACTATGCAAAGCAAAAACTATAGAAGCAATTAAAAGACAAACCAAGTGGGTTGTAGTATTTGCTAGTTTCTCTAAAGAGGTCACTCCCTGTGAAGAGATCTCGGCTCTTTCCTTATTAAATAAGGTGCTGGATATTCTACAAGGAATACCGCTATGTAAAACAAGAACTAGAGCTACCAGTTTTTAAACAAGTTTCTACAACATTTTTAGGTTTCTTTTATTTCATTAATCTCATTAATAAAGTCTCATTAATTATGCTTCCCAAGCATCACATATGAAACGAAAGCAGTAATATTAATTATATCTCGTATATATAATATAGGCATTCTTCTCAGAACATATCAAGTGATCACATCACAAAATATCAGCAGCAGAAGAACACATATGAAATATTGGATATACTAGGAATTCCGTGTTTTAAATTAAGCCAATATAAAATATGGATTTCACGGTCGCGATGAATAGCCAAACCTACATCTCTAGACCCCTACGAGAACGGTAAGCAACCCTACCAATTCTAGAGTTAGGAGACCCGGTCTCGACTCCTCGAGATGGTCTTCTACTGGACCCTGGACCCGGTTACTTGTGCTCCCCACCTTGGGTCTATTCTAATGCGGTAAAGTAAATAATATACATCAATGGTGACATCATCCTCAACTCGGAAGTGCCCCAATAAGAGAATATTACATACAAGTTTTTACTTGAATGAAAATGAAAAACTTCCATCTCACATAAAAACCCCGGCTATTCAAAATATGATAATCCAATATAACATATCACAGTAACACATAACAACACATGTCATCAACGTAAGTAAATATGCGTATCCCAATTGTCGTTGACATATAGCAATGAAACCGGCGATACACCACATATTACACTTACGGTCGCAGAAAAGAAAATGAAAAACTACAACAGTTGGAATCTGCAACCACCTTAGACATCATAAACCCAATGTATCACATACTTTGGATTTCATGCCCAACCAAGTAAATTCCTTAGACATCACATGCCTAACAATTATAAACCCCGCATTTTAGTCTTAATATTGAAAACTCTTTCCAATAACCTGTTGGGTAATTCAATAAGATTTCCGATAACCTGATCGAATACTCGTCGGAAACTTTAGTAGACGGCCGCACCCCCGATATCGTCGACGAAGTGCACTAAGGCGGAACACCGCGGCCGCGAGCACCCGAACGGATGCTTTTGGCAATGGGGTTCTCCTACAGTCACTTGGTCGGGGCTATGGGGCGTAGCTATCTAGTAAGGTTACCCGGCGAGTATCCGCGTACACTACGTAATTGCGACGGATTTTTGATCACATTAAAATCCTGTAGAAACCGATCAAATGAGACTAAATTGCTAGATTTATGAAATTCAAATTAGTGTGGATTCCAAGTATTGTATCCCATCACATGATACCCGGACGATGTTAAACTTTTCGATCGATTTATCAAAGTCCCACAATTCCCCGAGAGCTCAACACTTATGTATAGTTTAATAATACCCAGAACATGCCACAGTACCTATGAACCAGCCGTAGAAGGACATGCCCAAGCCTCATTAATGGAACCACGGAACTGCCGCAAACCCTAAGGATCGAAAGCAGTTCCATGGTCATTATGTCGAGTTAGGGTTTCATTTTTCTAGAGGGTTCACAGAATTACTTGCATGATTTTCCAAATACGTTAAACTTGGAAAAATAGGTTTTTGACATTCGTTCGAACTTTTTAATTTCGCCTAGACAACAAATGAATACCCGAAACAATGTTAGAATTATGAATACGAAACACTCCGAATTGCTTATAATGTAAGATCACATCACATGAAAAATTAGCAAAAACAAACAACACCTGAAACACCAAAACCTAGACAATGGAACACAGGAAAAATTCGAAGCCCAAATTCTACTGTAGAACCGGCCTGCTCGGTTTTAAGCCTCATGTGCTCGGCCGAATTCCGGCCAAAGTGCTTTGAATTTCTTCTGTGTTCATGTCATATCACATACAATATTCTGCAGTTGTTTAAAAAATATTTTGAAGACCTTTTAAATTCGACAGAAACTAAGTTTTCGTGTTTCAAGTTTCGGAGTCGTTTCGGTTTTGTAATCCTAGCAAGCATCGTCTAATTTTTTAGCATGGCTCTGATACCACTGTAGGGTTGTCTAGCACGGTAGCAAGGTTTCGGGAGGCATCGTCCATACCAATTTCAAAAATTTCCGTTCTAGCTAACCCTAACCTAGAATCGTTACTAGAAAATGCGACGAAACAATATGCAAACAACTTTGCAAACAAGTGGACAAAGAATACAACCTTTGAAACTGGTCCTTCACTTCAATAGCTCCATGTAGTCGTCCCTTCGCTGCGATCTATGAACTCCCGGACTCTTGTGAGGCTCTACAAGATGTACGGAACAAGCTTGCTTAAAGTCTTCGAGACCGAAAATAATCTACGTCGAGGAGACACTAACCCAAGCTATCCCTTCACTAATTGTGGAATTAGTGAAGCAAACACCCTATACTAAATGGCTAGTGGTAGAGGATGATGAAGTAGGAATTTTACTCATTTTAGAAATAATTTTCTCGCTATTTTTCATTATCTCCATTGAAGCTAGAAAGCTTTGAGGAAGAAAATGAAGAGATCTCTCATGATAAAAATCAAGTCAAGAATGGCAACCCAAGATGAGTTAGTATCATATACTAATCTTTGTAGAGACTTAACCATGGTTAGGATAATGGTTGTGTTAATAAATATCTTATGCAAAACAAAACAAGTGGACTTAGTTAATGAACCATGCAAGCTTCTCCAAGTTTCTAGCCATGACTAAATCAAACTAATTTTTGAATTACTTAAGAAATTAAAAACCCTAGATTATCTCTGGCATGGTGTAAGTCACACACACACCAAGTTGCATGTATCATCAAGTATGACACAAAACTTTGTACACTAATATATATCACATATATACACATGCAAAAAACAAGTGAGAAAAGAAATCTTAAGTGAATGAATATTAGTTAATGTAACTTTATATATCAAATATATAATTATACATTAAATTATTAAATCAACACTTGATTTAATAATCCGGATATATCACATATAACTGATTAATATCATGTGTATCATCTTATCGAATCAACACTTGATTCGATAAGCCGGCCATATCACATATAACTGAACGATAACATAAATCGCGAGAATAGAATACGGTATCACATATCGTATTAATCTCGGTCCCACACATATCACATATGTGCTCTTATTCCGTTTCGCTTGAGCCAGGAAAGCGCTGTGTAGGACTCTGAAGACTCGTCAATACGCCGGCAGTAGGTGATGATCATATCAAACACCCACAAGCCGCAAGCGGTCTGCTAAACATAACGGCCACCCGGGTATTGAGCGATCAGAAAATCAATAAGCATGCCTGCTCATACTCCTGCGAATCCAATCAGTAATACTACCGTATAGTCCGGTCTCTTCGTATGATACGTTGCATATTACAGTCTGGGGGTGGTATAACGTCAGAACCCAATAGCCTGATAAGTCATGCCGATGTAAGGTCCATAACGGTTCAAGAAACTACTGATAACACTTACCAGTAAATCTCAGCAAGCCTGGCCAGGGATTTCCTGTTATGGCCAATCGAGCATAGCGCAACATCAACTCCCAATACCGGGAGAGACGAAACCCCTCCTATCGCTCATTGCCTCCATGTGACTCGGGACTGTACCTAAAAACCACCTTTTTGTACGATCTCTTGACCGTGGTATGGTGGAAATCAAAGCATAGTGGGAATCACACAAGACTCTTGATGATCTTGGGTCTACAGGCTAATCTGTACCAGTATCACCAGAGAACTGCTATCCGACGATAGGTATAATACCATCTAGGAGTTCTCGGCGAGTCTGTTCAGTGTACCCAGTCTCCATTGAGCACCCGTATACCTTCTCTGATGTCAAACACCAATGGATGTGGGATCATCCATCGCCCATTATATGGGTCAAAAAGCGCATACGCTAGTCTACTCTAGAGTATCGATGCGCTGTCTCGATACTCCCACGACTAGGAACAATTATAGAGTGTACTTATGGACTACCCTTGGCCCCACTAGTATGATCTACATTATAGTCCTGGTAGTCAAGTACACATCCTAAGGGATTTATCAACATGTGAGAGCAAGACAACATCACGTATACTAGTCAACATGTTAAGACAAAGAGTAATCAGATAGCATTCTATCATATCGAGCAAGAAGGTCCTCCCTATATATGTCCAAGCATCCACTACAATATACATCCCATGTACAGTAATGGCCTCTAGGGCATATATATAACTAACATTCGTGGCCTGCCAAGCTGTCGACAAGCCGATCTATCCAAGGGAAGGGATTGTTGTCTTTTGGTCAGGCCTTGTTGAGACCTGTGAAGTCGGCGTACATGCGCCACTTCCCGCTTGCCTTTTTAACCATGACCACATTCGCTAGCCATTCTGAGTAGGCCACGTTTCGGATGAAGTTGGCTGCAAGCAACCTGTCGACTTCGTCCTCGATCGCCTTTTGTTTGATCGGAGCGAAGTTTCGTTTTTTCTGCCTGACGGGTCGGACCGTCGGGTCGACCCCGAGCTTATGTGAGATTACTTTGGGGTCGATCTCGGGCATGTCAGCGGATGCCCAAGCGAACACGTCCGAGTTTCCTCGTAGAAAGTGGATTAAGTCTTCGCGCCGGGCTCCCATTAAGAGTGATCTGATCTAGACAGTTCATTCATTGTTCCCCTTGACGAGGGGGACCTCTGTCAGCGTCTCCACTGGAGCTCCTCGGATATCTTTTTGTTCGTCACGGATATCCAAGGACCCCTGAAAATCACTCGCGCTTTCAAGGTCGTCGGTTCGCTCCTCAGAGGTGGATGTCGCTGTGAAGCAAATCTTTGTGATTTGCTGGTTCCCATAGGCCCGGCCTATTCCCCCTTGTTCCAGTGGAAACTTGACCGCGAGGTGGTAGGTCGAGATTTGGGCCCGAAGGGAGTTTGGCGTCGGGCATCCCAGGAGGATATTGTAGGTCGATGGAATTCTAGCGACGATGAACTTCACTGGCATGGTTCTCGTATGGCTCACCTCCCCAATGTTAAGGAGGAGGGTAATCACTCCTTCTGTCGGGATGGAGTAGTTAGTAAACCCCGACAAAATGTGGGTGGTTGGCCTCAGGTCCGACGGGCCGAGCCCCATACGCGGGAAGCAGTCATAGAAGAGGATGTCCGCCGAGCTTTCCGAGTCAACCAGTATCCTCTGAACCTCGTAGCGGTGAACCCGTGCTGTAATCACGAGGGGGTCGTTGTGAGGCAAGGATATTTCGTGGAGGTCTTCGTCGGTGAAGGTGATGGGCTCGGCTGCTTTGTTTTTCTTCTGGGGCTGGCTGTTAGTTCCCTCGACCGGCAGGAGGCGTCAAATCTCGCCGGCTCCAGGCGCACCACCCGACGATACGACCATGATTTGGCCGATCGTCAATTCTCCGGGGGGGATGGTTCTCTTGCTCCCGGTCTGCCTGTCGCTTTTCCCGTAAGTACTTTGCTAAGTGTCCCGAGCGAATCAACTCCTTGATGTGGTTGCGAAGTTGTTTACAGTTCTCTGTAGGATGTCCCTGCGACCTATAAAAGGCACAGTACGAGCCTCGAGTCCGTTTGGCCGTTCTATTGGTGACTGGAGGGAGCTTGAAGAATCGCTCGCCCTTCTCCTCCTCCAACAGCTCAGTCTGAGAGATGTTGAGCGGGGTATACTCCTGGAACTTCGGGGAGTATGGCTTTGGCCGGTCGACCTTCTTCTTCTCTTCTCTGCCCCTCTTCTTCAGGTCAGCCTGGTCGGCCCGGGGTAGTTTGGCGTTTACTTCGGACTCGAGCTGGATTTATTGCTTGGTCCAATATTTAACCTCGGCCATGGTCGTAGGTTGCGCCAATGCAAAGGAGCGGAACCACTCCTTGTGCCTAAGATTTGACCTCAGAGCAGTGATTACAGTCTCATCCCTGTGCTTGGGAACCTCAAGAAGTGCGTTGTAGAAGCGAGTGACGTATCCTTTGAAAGACTCCTTGTCCCCGCTCTTTATAGTGAGGAGGTAATCGACGGTCCGCTTCCGCCATCTGTTCCGGACGAAATGGCCGAGGAACTGGGTGGCCAGCTCATCAAAGGTAGAGATGGAGTGTGGCGTGAGTCCTCAGAATCAGTCTCGTCCAGCCTGAATGAGAGTGGTGGGGAACGCTCGGCATTGGGCGGCGTCAGAGTTATCCTAGAAGCTCATGCCCGCCGTGAACGCGTCCAAATGGTCTTTTGGGTCGGACTTCCCGTCAAAGAGGGCCACATTTGGAGGCTTATTCCTCAACGAGACGTTTACAACGATCAGCTCTTCAGTGAAGGGTTTCGTAAGCGAGTCGGCAACATACTTGGCCCCCTCATTTAAAGGACGACCCCCCGATATATACCCTCGATTTTCTTCTCGAGAGCGTCGAGACGGTCGTGGTGCCTCGAGGATTCAGCGTATTCGGAGCTATGGCCCCTCCCGCTGGTGGCTTACGCCTCGCTGCAACTCCGGTTCCATTCTATGAGGTTCCTCAGGTCCCCTGGCGAGGTCGTTCTTGAGTTATCGCGGTGAGTGCCGCCCGCGCGACCCCATCAAGGGAGAGGGTGCCGGCTATGCCTGGGAGCAGGCGAGCTGACCGACACCTCCTCAGGAGGGACATGAGCGCGATGGGCCTCGGGGCGGGGGGATCTTTCATGAGACCTCGACGTAGAGCTGTGAGGTGCCCAGCGGGTCATTGAATTGGTCGCCGCGGGGGACCTGTGGCCGCCGGAGATAGCGAGACGCTGTTCAGTGGTGCCAGCATGGGCAGCGTCATCTCCCCCTCTACGAGGTTGCGATCCCGAGGTGAGGGAACGATGACCTGGGGGGCTTGTCCCGTTGTTTGGACACGGACAAGGGCATCCACGATGGATGCGAGCCTGTCTATCCGTACAGACAGGGCGTGAACGACGTTAGGGGGAGGAGAGGATCCGTTCGTGCCCATGTTGTGGGGAGGGCGGCGGCTTATGCTTGGATCGTCGCGGTGATCACTCGCCATGAATTCGAGATCGGAAGATCAACTTTCGATGAGTGCAATTTTCGAAGTTCCCACAGACGGCGCCAACTGATGGAGGTCAAGATCTTCTTCTGATGGGGGTCCTTTTCGGGTCTCCTTCAGATGTTGTCTTCCGTCGATCTCCCGGTGGATCTTGGAGGTGATCTCCTATTGCATGTGGGTCTCAATGGGTTTGGAGGAGATTGGTGACTTGGGGAGTTTAGCACTGAGTACCTGCAAAGAAGTCTCGGGGTGGTTTGGTACCACCGAGGACCCTCCGACGATCAAGTTAGCATGAGATCCGAGCAGAGTAACGGCTAAGTGGAGTAAAAAAATGGCTTACTTGACCCCTCTGTGATGGGGGTTTATATAGTGGCGGTGGCACGCAGCAGCAGGCGCGAGAATCTCGCCGGTAGTTACGCTCCCGACGTCACGCCCACGTAAAGAGCGGATTGCCCATTAATAAGGATCGTGAAGGCGTGGAACGTGGGATGTTGCTAGCGGAGAATCCGCGCATGGTGAGATTTGCGGAGCGGCGGTTACGCCTGTGAGCTGTGGAGTTGGTCGGAGGACCGAGGAAGACGGCCTCGGCCACGGGGCTCGGGGACAAGTGAGAAGGCCGAGGAGTCTTGGTCTTATGGCAGCTCGGGGCGAGTTGAGGGGCCGAGGAGGCCAATCTGCAGGGGGCCTTGAGGGGGGCTAGCTTGTGCTTGCTGTCGAGTACAGGGGTGGCCTGGTCGGCCTCTGTGGGCCCTTTCTTGTAAGTTCTGGGACATGCCATGTGCCACGTGTCCTGATCTTAGGGATCGCCAATATTGAGCATAATCATCAGCCCCCCACTCTTGTCCCGACCAGCTAGCGGGTCGGGTTAGGAGTGGACTGCCGGGCCGCCCGGGGTGAGCTCCCTCCTAATATTTCGTCGGGACGCGTCCCCGAGCCGTGAGCTGTCTTTTCTGCCAGCGAATCAGGCCAAGATCTCTGCATTTAAGGAAGGTGCGCCGGTTCGTGCATCTTGCCTTTGAAGCGACGGTCCACGTGTCAAGCGTCGGTTGGATGACGCAACGTGTGTAGACCTGCGACGCCTGAAAGGGTGTGGTCCAGTGTGGGAACGATAAGTGGAGCAACCGGAGCCGTTGGACGCGAGGAGGCGTTTTGGCGGGAGATGAAAGGTGTCGTTGGATGAGGTCGCTCGTGGTGATAAATAGGGGTGGGGCACATTCCAGAGCCCCTACTCCTTCATATTTCCTTTCTTCTAAGTCTTGGCTGCTCAGTGCTCTTCTTCTTTGGGATACATGGTTCGTTCCCACTCTTTGGGTCGCTCGTTCCAGAGGGAGGCCAGCGATGCGGCCGTGCCCCTGGCTGGCCTATGTCCTGCGTCGAACGTTCTACCTGCAATAGGGTCGTCCGCTTCGTTGGCGGCTCCTGGTGATTGTTCCGGCGGTGGTCAGAGACGTCCACGGTCATCCGAGCCCCAAACGGGAGATGGAGGGGAGGGCGAGGACGGGGCCCCTTTAAGAGGAAAAGGACAATTTCTCGTGCGCCGCCGTCGATGGTCCCTGAGGGGATCCCCATGCAGGAGGGTGATGCCGTCTTCATGGTTCCGTCTGGGCTTTCCATCGCTGCTAGCCTGCTCGCCGGGATGGAAGGGTCAGCAGGAGGAAGACTTCCGTATGGCACCCTGAGGGCCCAAATAGAGGCCATAGTCCAAGGGACGGTCCAGGTACGAACTCCTCCACGTGTTGTTTTTGGTCTTCCTTTCTTTGGCCTGAGCGCCTCCCAGTTTCTCATCCGCTTCCCTTCAGGTCCTTCAACACTGCGCCATCGCTACTCGTATGGAGGCCGAGAGGGCGTTCCACGCACCGAGGCCAGTAGAGGCATTTTCTTCGGAGGTCGAGGCCCTGCGGCGTAACCTGCGTCTGGAGAGGGCTAAGGCCGATGTCCTGGCAGCCCGTGCGGAGGCTACGGAGCTCGCCAATTTAGCGAATCGGGGCATCCATCGTCGCCTGAGTGCGTCCCACCGGGTTTCCCAGAGGAAGCTGGCGGACCTGGCCAATCGCTTCACGGCCATGGAGAAGGAGAGAGATGCCAGCAGGAGGGATGCCGAGGCGGCGCTTCTGGCGGCCCTGACTGCCGAGGTTCGGGCTAGGAAAGCCATGGCCGATTACAAGGTGTCGGAGCAGTTTTACGCCGAGCTTGGTGAGTATTCCGCCGTCGCGTAGAATAAGGCTCTGGATGCCGTGAAGGAGCATCTTCCCAAGTTCGCCGATGGCGAGCTCCGTGCTCGGGTCCCACTCCCGGTGGCAAGGCCTCCGGCTGACAACGATGAGGGAAGTGAGGCGCGCCCCTGGTGGCAAAATCTTCGGTGGTGAATCCCCCAGTGATGAGGGAAGCGAGGCGCGGGGGGGGATTTGCGACTTAAGCCTTTTTGATATTTCCTCGTCCCTCTTTTATAAGCCTCCGGGCAGTTTGTAAGTCTGGGGAGCCCGAAATACCCTTTGTAAAGACTGTGCGCTTGATAATAAAACTTCTTCTTTGGTTTCATCGGTCCGCACTTTATCTTCTATTTGTGAAGAATGCTTGTAAAATATCCCTGCTTGCGCTGTTGGGCTTTCATGTCAGGTCGGCCATCTGTCCAGCGATCGTTCGTCGAGTTGATTTCAATCACTTGCCGAGCGTGCCAAGCGCTGCCGAGAAGAAGGCATCTCCATGGCCCCAAAGTTGAGGGGGGATCGCTCGAGTCTTGGATAGACCTGATGCCCCTTGTTGGTGGCTCGGATCCTCTGCATGTGATGGGCAGAGGGCTGTCCGCCTTATTTGTGCCGAGGATGGATGGGAGGCCGCTCCATTGCCCTTTGGCGAGGGCTTCTGATTTCTGGCGTCATGGGTAGGCAACTACCAGCCTGGGATGACCGAGCGGGGTAGCCGCTCGGAGGCCTCTTTCGAGGGCTTCGATCCCTGGCGTCATGGGTAGGGAGCTGTCAGTCGGAGTTGACCGAGCAGGGCGGCCGCTCTGTTGCTTCTTGCGAGGGCTTCGATCCTTCAGGACGGGGACCGAGCAGGATTATTGCCCAGTGCCATTTGGCGAGGGCTTTTATCCTGAAGGATAGCCGAGTGAGGGATTCTTGGGCTCGACTGCCTCTGGGAGGGCTTTCTGATCCCAGGAGTTGCGGTAGGGAAGCTACCCGTCGGGGATAACCGCGCCAGGGGACGACTGGGTAAGGAGGCTACGCGGTTGCCTCTTGGCGAGGGCTTTGACGTTTGGCGCCGTGGGTAGGCAACTACCATCCTGGGATGACCGAGCGGGGTAGCCGCTCGGATGCCTCTTGCGAGGGCTTTGATCCCTGGCGTCATGGGTATGGTGCTACCAGCCGAAGATGACCGAGCAGGGTCGCTGCCCGGTTGCCTCTTGCGAGGGCTTTGATCCTTCAGGACGGGGACCGAGCAGGGTTATTGCCCAGTGCCTCTTGGCGAGGACTTTGATCCCTGTCGGTTATGGTAGGAAGCTACCGGCCGGGGTTAGCCGAGCAAGGACTCGATTGCCTCTGGGAGGACTTTGGTCCTTGGTGCGCGAGAGGATGCAGAAGCCTACCAAGGACCCTTGGCCGGGTAGGGTTACTGCCCGGTGCCTCTTGGCGAGGGCTTTTGTCCTGAAGGATAGCCGAGCGAGAGATCCTCGGGCTCGACTGACTCTGGGAGGGCTTTCTGATCCCTGGCGTTGCGGTAGGGAAGCTACTCGCCAGGGATAGCCGAGCGACGGTTGGTCTCGACTGCCTCTGGGAGGACTTTCCGATCCCTGGAGTTGCGGCAGGGAAGCTACCCGCCAGGGATAACCGAGCAGGGTAGCTGCTGGGTTGTCTCTAAGGAGGACCTTGATCCTTAGCATTGGAGGGGTTGTAGGAAGCCTGCTAAGGATAACTGGGCAGTGAAGCTACGCGGCCGCCTCTTGGCGAGGGCTTTGGATTGTAAAGACGGAACTCTATTCGAGATGTTCCGACGTTTCTTTATTCGAATGGACAGAATTTTTAGAGAACATTTACATCATCTTTGCGAAGAGAAAAAGGGGGTACACACTTGCTGTCCTTGACCTCATTAGTATAGCTTGAGCTTCTCGGCGTTGTAAGGCCGCGGGAGCTTGCATCCGTCTGCGTCTTATAGGCGGTAGGCTCCGCTGGGGAGCGCCTCAGAGACGAGAAAGGGACCATCCCACTTCGGGGAGAACTTGTGAAGCCTGCCTTGGTCAATGAACTCGTTTTGCCGTAGGACCAGATCCTCGGTCTTGAAGGAGCGGTGCTTGACCCGAGCGTTGTAGTATCGGGCCGTTTGTTGTTGGTAAGCAGCATCCCTAATCTGAGCCCGGTCTCTCTTCTCCAACAGGATGTCCAGGTTGGTCCGTAGCGCCGAGGTGTTTGTATCATCATCGAAGTGCTCGACCCGGTGACTGGGTAACCCGATCTCCGCTGGGACCATTGCTTCTGTCCCGTAGCAGAGGCTGAAAGGGGTCTCCCCGGCGGGAGTCTTCTTTGACGTGCGCAGGGCCCATAAGACCCGGGGTAGTTCTTCGACCCAACTGCCTTGTCGCCCTTCTAGGCAGGTCCGGAGACCTCAGAGAACGTCTCGGTTAGCGACTTCGGCCTGCCCGTTGCATTGAGGATGCGCGACCGCGGCGAACTTCATGAGGATATGGTATTCTTTGCAGAAGTCCTTCACTTTCTCGTTCTTGAAGTTCGTCCCGTGGTCGGTGATGATACATCTCGGGATGCCGAACCGGAGTATCAGATTGTTTTGCAGGAACTTGATGTTTGTGGTGACGTACGGTTTCCTGATGGGGATGGCCTCGATCCACTTGGTGAAGTAGTCTACTGCGACGAGGACGTATTTATGCCCGCCTGTGCCGGTGGGGAACTGGCCGATCATATCCAATCCCCACTGGGCGAACGGCCATGGGGATGTTAGGGCAGTCAGCTCAGTAGCGGGGAGGCGAGGGATGTTGCCGTGGAGCTGGCAGCTCTTGCATCTCCTGACTAGCTTCTGAGCGTCCTCATGAATAGTGGGCCAGTAGTACCCCTGGAGCAACGCCTTTTGGATCAAGGTTCGGGCCCCTTGGTGCGCACCGCCAACCCCCTCATGGATTTCCCGAAGGACATAGTCGGCTTCGTGGGGGTCAACGCACCGGAGCAGGGGCTGAGTGAAGGCCTTCTTGTAGAGCTTCCCATTGCTCCAGGCGAAGTGGCGGGCTTTGGCCCGTAGACGGCGGGTGGCTTCCCGATCTTCTGGGAGCGTACCGTCCTTCAGGAATTCCACGAGGGGCTTCCTCCAATCTTGGTTGCCCTCCTACACCGCATATACGTGGAGTGTTGTCGCTCCGTCTTCGACGCTGGGCTGAGGCAAGGTTTCGAAGATGATAAACCGCTTATTGTTGGCCGAGTATGACGAAGCCAGCTTGCTCAGGGCGTCGGCTTGGGCATTCAGCTGCCTGGGTATTTGTTCTACTTAGACTTCGTCAAAGTTCCTCCGGAGTTTCCTCACATCGTCCAGGTACTTCATCATCTGAGGCTCCCGAGCTTCAAAGCGGCCGATCACCTGACCGACAACAAGGGCTGAGTCGCTGCGGATTCAAATTATCTTCAGTCCTAGCCCGGCGGCCATGCACAGTCCGGCCAAGAGGGCCTCGTACTCTGCCATGTTGTTCAAGGCCTTGACACCGAGCTTCAGAGAGTACTCTATTTCTGTTTCGTTCGGGCCCCGGATAATGAGGCCGGCACCACAGCCTTCCTCGGTTAAAAACCCATCGACGTAGATGACCCACTCAGGAACCAAGCCAGGCCCTTCCGTGATGGGACACTGAGTTGCGAGGGGCGGCGTGGACTCCGGTTTCTTGCTAGGGATGGTGCATTCAACGATGAAATCGGCCAGGGCTTGCGCTTTGATGGCCTGCCTCGGGCGATATATTATATCAAACTGAGATAGTTCCCACCTCCACTTTTCTAAGCGACACGAGGATTCTGGTGATGCAAGGATAGTCCCCAACGGGCGCTCGGTGAGGACGATGATGGTGTGTGCTTGGAAGTAGTGCCGCAGCTTCCTTGAGGCTACCACGAGGGCTAAGACAATCTTCTCTATAGCAGGGTACCTCGTTTATGCGTTCTTAAATACGTGGATCACATAGTACACCGGCTTCTGCGCTCCTTCGGCCTCCCGGACGAGCACCGAGCCTGTTGCTTGGTCGGATACCGCTATATACAGCGACAGCTCGTCTCCTTCAACTGGTCGGGTGAGCAGTGGTGGCGTTGCGAGGTGCTTCTTCAATTGGTCGAAGGCGGCTTGGCACTCTTCCGACCACTCGAACCTCAGGATCTTTCTTAGAGCCTTAAAGAACGGGAGGCATTTCTCCCCTGACCTGGACATGAAACGGCTCAGAGCGGTGACTCGTCCCGTGAGCCGCATGATCTCGACGTTGTTCTTGGGCGCGACCATGTTGAGGATAGCGTCGATTTTCTCTGGGTTAGCTTCGATTCCACAGTGAGTGACCATGAACCCGAGGAACTTTCCCCCGGTGACTCCGAATACGCACTTGGCGGGGTTTAGCTTCATCTTGAACTTGCGGAGCACTTTGAAGGCCTCGCCCAGATCTCTAGCATGGTTGGCCGACGAGACGGATTTGACGAGCATGTCGTCAACATAGACTTCTATATTCCTCCCGATATGTGGCTTGAACATGCGATTGACCAACTGTTGGTACGTGGCTCCGGCGTTCTTGAGGCCGAAGGGCATCACCCTATAGCAATATACCCCTAGGTCCGTTGTGAATGCGGTGAGATCTTCATCTTCTGGATTCATACGGATTTGGTTGTAGCCGGAGAAAGCATCCATGAAGCTCAACAGCTCGTGGCCGGCCGAGCTGTCGACGAGCTGATCTATCCGAGTGAGTGGATAGTTGTCCTTGGAGAAGGCCTTATTGAGGTCGGTGAAGTCGATGCACATGCGCCACTTCCCGCTTGACTTCCTGATCAGAACTACGTTCGCCAGCCACTCCGAGTAGGGTACATTTCTGATGAAGTTGGCGGCGAGAAGCCGATCAACCTCCTCTTCGATAGCCTTCTATTTGACCGGGGCGAAGCTCCTCTTCTTCTGTCTGACGGGTCGGGCCGCAGAATCAACCCCGAGCTTGTGGGAGATGATTTTGGGATCAATCCCAGGCATGTCAGCAGGCGCCCAGGCAAAGATGTCAGAGTTATTTCTGAGGAATCTGACCAGGTCATCTCGCTGAGTCTCCGTCAGGAGTGATCCGACCTGGACGGTTTTTTCCTGGTCCCCTTCTGTCAGGGGTACCTCGGTCAGAGGTTCGACCGGCGTCCCCCGGACTTCCTTCCGCTCGTCTCGGGTGTCCAAGGAACCCTTGATGTTGTTATTTACCTCATCGTCGTCGGCCGGCCGCTCGGACGAAGACGTTTCGGTAAGGCATATCTTCGTGACCCGCTGGTTCCCGTAGACCCGACCTATCCCGCCCTGATCGAAAGGGAACTTCATCGCCAGGTGGTAGGTCGATATCTGGGCCTGGAGGGAGTTCAGCGTCGGACGGCCGATGAGGACGTTGTAGGCCGATGGGACTTTTGCTACGATGAAGTCCACAGGCAACGTACGTGTGCGCCCGGGCTCCCCGATGTTGAACTGCAGGGTGACCACCCCTTGTGCCGGGATGGAGTGGTTGGTGAACCCCGAAAGGACGTGAGAGGTCGGGTTGGTGAACCCCGAAAGGACGTGAGAGGTCGGTTTCATGTCTGCTGGGGTGAGCCCCATGCGTAGAAAGCAGTCGTAGAAGAGGATATTTGCCGAGCTTCCTGAGTCGACAAGTATCCTGTGGACCTCGTATCGGTGGATTCGGGTCGTGATCACCAGTGGGTCGTTGTGGGGCACGGATATGCCGTGGAGGTCTCCGTCGCCAAAGGTGATGGGCTCGTGGCCCCTAGCCTTTTTGCTCGGGCGGCCGTTGGCGTCTGTTGCCGGCGTGGGGTGCCGAGCCTCGCAGGAGCTCGACTGGCCCCCTGTCGTCATGACCATAGTTCTTGATGGGCCTTAATTCCCTCCGGTGGGGTCCGCGAGGTGGTAGCCGGTGGAGGAGCCGGTGACATTCGGTTGAGGTTCGCCCGCGCCACCGTTGAGGGGAAGGTGGCGGCTGGTACCTGGATTTTCAGGGCGATTACTTGCCATGTGGATGGAGATCGGAAGGCCAACTTTGTTTTTATGGAGTTTGCGTTCCCACAGACGGCGCCAACTGATGGGGGTCATTTTCAGGTCTCCTTCAGATGTTGTCTTCCGTCGATCTCCCGGTGGATCTTGGAGGTGATCTCCTGTTGTGTGTGGGTCTCAATGGGTTTGGAGGAGATTGGTGACTTGGGGAGTTTAACGCTGAGTACCTGCAAAGAAGTCCCGGGGTGGTTTGGTACCACCGAGGACCCTCCGACGATCAAGTTAGCATGAGATCTGAGCAGAGTAACGGCTAAATGGAGTAAAAAAAATGGCTTACTTGATCCCTCTGTGATGGGGGTTTATATAGTGGTGGCGGCACACAGCAGCAGGCGCGAGAATCTCGCCGGCAGTTACGCTCCCGACGTCACGCCCGCGTAAAGAGCGGATCGCCCATTAATGGGGATCGTGAAGGCGTGAAACGTGGGATGTTGCTGGCGGAGAATCCACGCATGGCGAGATTTGCGGAGTGGCGGTTACGTCTGTGAGCGGTGGAGTTGGTCGAAGGACCGAGGAAGACGGCCTCGGCCGGGGGGCTCGGGGACGAGCGAGAAGGTCGAGGAGTCTTGGTCTTGTGGCAGCTCGGGGCGAGCTGAGGGGCCGAGGAGGCCAATCTGCAGAGGGCCCGAGGGGGGGTAGCTTGTGCTTGCAGGTCGGGTACAGGAGTGGCCCGGTCGGCCTCTGTGGGCCCTTTCTTGTGAGTTCTGGGACATACCATCTGCCACGTGTCCTGATCTTATGGATCGCCAATATTGAGTATCATCACCTTCAGATGTTGTCCTCCGTCGATATGCCGCGAGCGTCGATGAACGGATGAGATTGAGTTTGAGGGTTGTCCCCTGGAGCATGTGGATCTCAGTGGGCTTGATTTTGAATGAGGCCGAGCTACCTGCAAAGAAGTCCCGGGGTGGTTGTGCCACCGTGGACCCTCCGACGATCAAGTTAGCCGAGGTATTTGAGCAGAGTAGCGGCCTATTGAAGTAAAATTGTGTTACCTGAGACGTCTGAAAGAGAGGTTTATATAGCGGTCGCCATGGGCTAGCTGGCGCAAGATCGACACCGGCCGTTACGCCAATGGCGTTACGCCTGCGTGAATGGCGGATCCCCTATTAGTGACGAGATACGCTTGTTAATGGGGGGATGCGACGGCGTGGAACGTGGGATCATGAGGTGGCGGATATCTCGCGTCTGGCAAGATTCGCGGAGCCGTGGCGGAGACGCCTGTGATCTGCGTTCTAAGTCGCTCGATAGAACCGAGGAGGCCTAGCTCAGCAGGAGCCCTAAAAGAGGGCGGGAGGCCGAGTTAGTTCGGTTCTTTGATAGCTCGGAGGCGAAGGGCCGAGAATCTCGGCATGTAGGAGGGCTCGGGGGTGAGCCAATGGTCGTTTACATGGTGAGCACATGAATGTTCAGGGCATCCTCGGAGGTCGGATCCAGGCAGCGGGGCGATAGCCTGGGAGAAGCCCCCAATGTGTGGTGCTTGCCCTGTTTTCGTGTGTCTCGGGACACGTCATCTATCACGTGTCACGATCAGGGAAGTTCCCAATTATGAGCATCATCAGATCTCAAGCCTCACTTTCGAAAATGGATGCGTTAACTTTTATTGATTTCTTTCTATTTCATTAATTATAATGTACTGAGTTTTTAGTGTTCCTCAATTAACAACTCTATACTTGCTTCAGTACTGCTTGTAAAGCTATATACTAAACTGTATCATATTTTTTCAGAAAACTCCTTGGCATTAAGTTTTCTTTAAAAAGAACCATTACCTGCAACACATGTAGTTTTTTATGACTTAAATACCCCTAATAAGCTAATTAATCTTGTTTCTAGATTCATTGCGCAACATTTTGTATGATGGGTTATTTTATATTTTACTATTTCCATAAATTTCTTTAGGCTTTTGATGGAGGTCCTTTTCGGCTCTACGTCAGATGTTGTCTTCCGTTGATCTTCCGGTGGATTTTGATGGTGATCTTCTGTTGCGTGTGGATTTTAATGGGTTTTGGTGCGATTGGTGATTTGAGGAATTTAGCGCCGAGTACCTGCAAAGAAGTCCCGGGGTGGTTTGGTACCACCGAGGACCCTCCGACGATCAAGTTAGTACTAGATCCGAGCAGGGTAACGGCTAAGTGGAGAAAAAATGGCTTACTTGACCCCTCTGTGATGGGGGTTTATATAGCGGCGGCAGCACGCAGCGGTAGGCGCGAGAGTCTCGCCGGCCGTTACGCTCCCGACGTCACGCCCGTGTGAAGAGCGGATCGCCCATTAATGAGAATCGTGATGGCGTGGAACGTGAGACGTTGCTGGCGGAGAATCTGCGCGTGGCGAGATTTGCGGAGCGGCGGTTACGCCTGCGAGTGGTGGAGTTGGTCGGTCGGAGGGGCTGAGGGGGAAGGCCTCGGCTGGGGAGCTCGGAACCGAGCAAGAGGGTCAAGGAGTCTTGGTCCCGTGGCAGCCCGGGACGAGCTGAAGGGCCGAGGAGGCAAATTTGCAAGGGCCCCGAGGAGGGCCAGCTTGTGCTTGCAGGTCGGGTACAAGGGTGGCCTGGTCCGCCTCTATGGGCCCTTTCTTCCGGGTCTTGAGACATGTCATCCGCCACGTGTCCTGATATCGTATCGCCAATATTGAGCATCATCATTAGCCCCCCACTCTTGTCCCGTCCAGCTAGCGAGTTGGGTCAGGAGTGGACTGCCAGGCCTCCCGAGGTGAGCTCCTTCCTAAGGCTTTGTCGGGACGAGTCCTCGGGCTATCAGTTGTCTTCTCTGCTAGCGAATCAGGGCGAGATATCAGCATTTAAAGAAGGTGCGCCGGTTTGTGCACTCTGCCACTGAAGCGACGGTCCACGCGTCAAGCGTCGATTGGCCGACGCAACGTATGCAGGCCTGCGACATCTGATGGGATGCGGTCCAGCACAGGATCGACACGTGGAGCGATCGGAGCCGCTGGACGCGAAGAGTCGTTTCGGCGGGAGATGACGGGCGTCGTTGGATGAGGCCGTTTGCAGTAATAAAAAAAGGGGTGGGGCCCGTCCTTGTGCCCCTACTCCTTCATATTTCCTTCTTCTAAGTCCGAGTTGCTCAGTGCTTGTCTTCTTTCTCCCGCTTTCAGCCCCCGAAGATTCCCTTTTTCAAGATTAGATGTCTTCCTTTGTAGAGTCAGTAGATGTTGTAGAAGTAGGTTTTAGGGACCCGTTAGTTGTGTCCGATTCCCCCCGGGGAGCAGGGGTCGGATCCTCTCCCCGGGATCGTGCGGCGGGGGCAGCCCCCAGGGAGGAGGCGGTAGATGCGGCCCCCGGCCCCTCGTGTTGGGTGAGGCATGAGGACGAGCTCGCCAATGCTCGGGCTCACTTCTACATCCCCTCGTGTTACACGCTCCGACTGGGCAAGGAGGGAGAGAGGGCGGATCAAGTACGGGGCTAGGAAATCGCCCTGTATTTGGAAGCTTTTTGGGGCGAATTGCGCCTGCCCTTCTCTCCCGAGGTCGTCGCCACGCTGAATTTTTTCGGTCTGGCCCCCGACCAGTTAGTGCCGAACTCGTGGAGGATCCTTCTCCGGTTCTTGATCCGCCTGAAGTTACAGGCGGTTCCCTTCAGCCTCTCCCTTCTCGATTCTTCTTTCGTCTTCAAAAGTCACCCTGGTGGTCGAGCGGGCGACCCGAGATGGGTCTATCTCTCTTTCAGAAAGCTGCTGGGGAGCGCTGCCGGGACCGGGGTCGTCGCCTTGCCCTCTTCTATCCATGATTGGAAGAAGAAAATTTTCTTCGTTTCCCCTCCCGAGGGCGAGGACTAGCCCGTGCCTACCAGATGGTCGAGGGAGAAGTGTTTGCCGGGGAATGAGTCCAATGACCCCGCCGCGGTGAGAGTGGCGTCGTGGGAGCCCATCCCCCGATCTGACGTGCTGCTGTCTGAGAGGGTCCTGAGCTGGGCCGGGCTCAGCCCCGTTGAGTTCGTCGGTAAGTTAGGCTAGCTTTTTGGCTTGTGTTTTGCTCGTGTTGCTGAATTGTTGGGTATTTGCTTTGTGCAGCATCCATGGACTTCGACTCGCTTAATGCCTCCATGCGCCAGCCGAGGAAGGTTACGAAGGCTGGGGGTGCCAGCTCTTCTCGCGCGAAGCCCGCCCTGGCTCCTACGGCTCCGGTGGTAGTGTCCCGTGAGTGTTCGGGGGCGGATCCCGCCCCGGGTCCCAGCAGAGTGTCGGGCTGGAAGCAGGCCCTGGTTCTGGAGGACCCGGACTCGGAGGAAGAGATCGGCTCTCCCTCGGAGCCGCTCAAGAGGAGCTCTCAGGGACCTTCCTGGCGCCGGTCCTCGCTGATCGTGGTGGAGGAAAGGGGCCTCCGGTTCGCGGTGCCATCGGGGCTATCCGTTGCGGATAGCTTTCTGCATTAGATAGAGGCCTCGGCCGGAGGTAGAGTTCCCGGGGCGACCTTCAGGGCTCAGCTGGCGCCCAGGAGTCCGTGCAGGTAAGTATTTGGTTCATTGTGAGATTCAGTGCCTCCTTCATCTTCCTGATCTCTTTCGTATCTCCCAGGTCCTTCAGCACGTTGCTCTCGCCTTGCGTATGGAAGCCGAGGTAGTAGCGCCGGCGCTGGAGGCTGCGGGTCGGCTCGCCTCACTGGAAGAGAGCTCCAGGCAGGAGCTGGAGGCGGTGACGGCGAGGGTTGCTGCTTTAGAAGGCAAGGTGGAAGCCGGGAAACAGGAGGTAGCCCGGCACCGTGAGGCTGTCGTGACTGCCGAGGCCAAGCACAGGGACGCCCAGGTGCTTGCCGGCAACCTGAAGAGGACGGTGAAGTCCCTCCGGAAGGAGCTTGGGGCGGCGGCCGAGGCGGCCTAGTCGGCCGAACTGAAGGCGGTGGAGAGCTATAAGAAGTCGAAGGACTTCTATGATGACCTGGCCGTGGCTACGACCCGCATCTGGCATGACGCCCTCGATACCGTTAAGGCCCGGATGCCGGAGTTTGCCGACGGAGATCTCCGTGCCGAGTTCCGCCTTGCGGACGCCGATGAGCAGGGGGTAGAGGTTCCTGGAGAGGAAACCGCCGAGGAACCCGCACGTTATGTGGTGAATGTCGAGGACCTCGAGGTCGCACCTGGCCCCGAGGTCTAGAGCCCCCGTCTTCCTCCTTTTATTTCTTTGTTTTTGGAATTTTGCAAGGCCGGGGAGCCCCAAAAAATACCCTTTGTAAAGCCTTTGTCTTTGGTAGGAATAAAATTTTTCTTTGGTTTTATTGAATCGCGCTCTACCATCTGTTTGTGAAGAATGCTCGTAAGATATCCCTGTTTGCACCGTTGTGTTTTTATGTCAGGTTGGCCATCTGTCTAGCGATCGTCCGTCGAGTTGATTTCGATCACCTGCCGACGAGCATGCCAAGCGCTGATGAGGAGGTATCCCCATGGGCCCCAAAGTCGAGGGGAGATCGTTTAGACCTGGATAGAGTTGATGCCCCTCACTGGGGTCTCGGATTCTCTGCGGGTGACGGGCAGATCGCTGTTCGCCGTATTTGTGCCGAGCGTGAGTGGGAGGCTGCCCGGTGGCCCCATGGGGGGTGCCATCTTTTGACTTCTGGCAACGCGAGCATCGACCACCAGCCGGGGCTGACCGAGCAGGGTAGCTGCTCGGTTGCCTCTTGCGAGGGCTTTGATCCTTCAGGATGGGGATTGAGCGGGGCTACCGCCCGGCGCCTCTTGGCGAGGACTTCGGTCCTTAGCGCGGGAAGGGCTGTAGGAAGTCTGCCAAGGACCCTTGGCCGGGCAGGTTTTCTGCCCGGTGCCTCTTGGCGAGGGCTTTGGTCCTGATGGATAGCCGAGCGAGGGATCCTCAGGCTTGACTGCCTCTGGGAGGGCTTTCTGATCCCTGACGTTGCGGTAGGGAAGCTACCCGCCAGGGACAACCGAGCAGGGTAGCTGCTCGATTGCCTCTTGCGAGGGCTTTTATCCTTAGCGTTGGAGGGGCTGTAAGAAGCCCACTAAGGATGACCGGGTAATGAATCTGCGCGGTTGCCTCTTGGCGAGGGCTTTGACCTCTGGCGTCGTGGGTAGGCAACTACCAGCCTGGGATGACCGAGCGGGGCAGCCGCTCGGGTGCCTCTTGTGAGGGCTTTGATCCCCGGCGTCGTGGGTAAGGGGCTACTAGCCGGAGTTGACCGAGCAGGGTAGCTGCTCGGTTGCCTCTTGCGAGGGCTTTGATCCTTCGGGATGGGGACCAAGCAGGGTTACTGCCCAGTGCCTCTTGGCGAGGACTTTGATCCCTGTCAGTTGTGGTAGGAAGCTACCAGCAGGAGATAGCCAAGCAAGGACTCGACTGCCTCTGGGAGGACTTCGGTCCTTGGCGCGGGAAGGGCTGTAGAAGCCTACCAAGGACCCTTGGCCGGGCAGGGTTACTGTCCGGTGCCTCTTGGCAAGGGCTTTTGTCCTGAAGGATAGCCGAGCGAGGGATTCTCGGGCTCGACTGCCTCTGGGAAGGCTTTCTGATCCTTGGCGTTGCGGTAGGGAAGCTACCCTCCAGGGATAGCCGAGCGACGGTTGGGCTCGACTGCCTCTGGGAGGACTTTCTGATCCCTGGCGTTGCGATAGGGAAGCTACTCGCCAGGGATAGCCGAGCGACGGTCGGGCTTGACTGCTTCTGATCCCTGGCATTGTGGTAAGGAAGCTACCCGCCAGGGATGACCGAGCAGGGTAGCTGCTTTGGCTAATTCTTTGCAAGGTGTAGCCCGACCATCCAGTTGTAGGCATGGGTAACATGAACGGTCGCGGCGACTGTGCGCGTAGCATGTGCATTGAATGCGGGGTGAGGCGAAGCGTCAGGGGCGCATCGTTTCGATTCCACCAGAGATGGCTTGGTGACCGCCGCGTGGCAGCGACTTTTGGGTGAAAGCGGGCGACTGTTGAGCTCCGTTGGGGCGCAGTGGACTATATAAGGCTGAAAGAGTACTGGTCCTTCCATCCTTCATAAACAGGTCGTCGAAAATGCAAGACTTCCCGTTTACCATCCCCGACATCATCCACTTCGAAGACGTGTACCTTTACGACCAGAACTGTACCGAGGACACGGTGCAGTTGGTCTATGGGAGCATCGAGGACCATTTCGGCCGGCTGCTCCCCGACGTTCCTTCCTGCTGCAGCTGCTGATGTACTCCATCTGGAGGGCATCGCCGGGGCTTTACAACCCCCTGTCCGAGCAGCTCTATGACGAGGCCGTGGGCAAGCTGCGGTCCCTGAGGTGCTTCGGTCTGATCTCCGCGAACCGGCTGGCTCGCTCGGAGGCGCTCGTCCACGAGTGCTACGAGTTGAGGCTCGGGGTCAACGCGCGCGGGAGGAACCGAGTGGAGAGGTTGGATCTCGCGACGCCTTGGCTGGTGGAGATCTTTGCCGAGTATCATGAGCAGTGCTCTCTGCACCCCCTTCCTCCGCTGTTGTAATTTTCATTTTCTTTTTGTATGTATGGCTGAGGAGCCCATAATACCTTTTGAATAAACAAGGTTTTTCCCTTTTTTCGCAATGTTCTATTGATCTTTATTAAATTAACAACAGACCCTAGGAAGAGTTTACATCGCCCTAAAAGAAAAGCACAAGCTAGTAGATGATTTTATTGGCTCGGCCCGAGCTCCCTGTAGGACAGTTGGCCTCCGTGCTTGGCACAGGGTATGGGGCTCCCTGAGTTCCTTCATAAACAGGTCAGCGGGAGGGCGATGCCGGCCTGCCGAAATGAGCATGATCTGACCGATGGTCAGGTCAGCGGGAGGGCGATGCTGCTCCTGCTCGCGGTCGGCCTGCCGTTTGTCCCTCAAGTATGCGGCAAGGTGTCCCAATCGGATGAGCTCTTCGATGTAGTCCCTGAGTTGCTTGCAATCCTCCGTGGCGTGGCCCAGCGTCCGGTGGAAAGCGCAGTAAGGGCCCCGGGTTCTCTTCGCGACCTGACGCGGGATTGGAGGGAACTTGAAGAACCCCTCGTTCTGGGCCTCCTCTAGCAATACTGCGAGGGAGACGTTGGGGGGGTATACTCCTGGAACTTCGGGTGATAGGGCTGCTGACGCTCCGGCCTCTCCTCCCGAGCCCTCTTCTTCTGGTCGGATCGTTCTGCTCGGGGAGGTTTGCGTTCACCTCGGATTCCAGCTGAACCTCGCGCTCAGTCCACGCTTTGACCTCGGCCATGGTCTTGGGTTGTGCCAACGCGAAGGAGCGTAACCACTCCTTGTGCTTCAGTCCAGATCTGAGCGCCGTGATGACGGTCTCGTCCCGGTGCTCGGGGACCTCGAGAAGGGCATTGTAGAAGCCAGTGATGTAGGCCTTGAATGTCTCCTTGTCCCTACTCTTAACTGTGAAGAGGTAGTCGACTGTGCGCTTCTGCCGATGGTTCCCAACGAAGTGGCCGAGGAACTTAGTAGCCAGCTCGTCGAAGGTCGAGATCGAGCGGGGCTCGAGCCCCGGAACCAGTCCCGACCTGCGCGGATAAGGGTAGCCGGGAAGGCCCTGCACTGGGCGGCGTCGGAGTGGTCCTGGAAGCTCATCCCCGCGGTGAAAGCGTCCAAATGGTCCTTCGGGTCAGTTTTCTCGTCGAACAGAGAGACCTTTGGGAGCTTGTTGCGCGAGGAGACGTGGACGGCGAGCAATCTCTCAGTGAACGGCTTTGTGAGTGAATCGGAGGCGTACTTAGCCCCGTCACTTGAGAGGTGGGCTTCCTGGCGCATGCCCTCGATCTTCTTCTCGAGGGCGTCGAGTCGACCGTGGTATCCCGAGGAATCGGCGCCTTGGGATCCCTGGCCTCTGCTGCGGGTGACCTGCGTCTGGGAACGGCCCCGGTTCCTCTCGATGAGGCGCCTCAGATCCCTGGACGAGGTGGCTCTCGAGCCGCCGATTTGGACCCCTTCTGTGCGGCCCTGCCGAGGGGGGTGGTGTCGACCATGCCTGTGGACAGGCGAGGTGACTGACATCTCCTCAGGGGGATAAGGGTCGTGAGGAGGCTCGAGGCGAGGCGTTCTGGCGGCGGACCTTGGTGTGGAGCCGTGGGGCGCCCAGCGGGCCTCAGGGAGTACCGGCGCGAGTGATCTGTGGTCAGGAGTCGTAGCCTGCTGGTGGTCAGTCGTCCCGACGGGAGTAGAGCTTTCTGGAGGTGGTGGAGCGGCGATCTGGGGCCCAGGCCCGGCCGCTTGGACGCGGACGAGCGCCTCCATGAGGGACTGTAGCCGATCTATCCGGCTGGCGAGGGCGTTGATGATGGTCGCTGGAAGAGGCTCATCCACGCCTTCGGTGAGTGGAACGCGGCGGCTGGTACCGGGATCTTCAGGATGGTTGCTCGCCATGCGGACGGAGATCGGAAGGCCAACTTTGTTTTTGTGGAGTTTCTTTCCCACAGACGGCGCCAACTGATGGAGGTCCTTTTCGGGTCTCCGTCAGATGTTGTCTTCCGTTGATCTCCCGGTGGATTTTGATGGTGATCTTCTGTTGCGTGTGGATCTTAATAGGTTTTGGTGTGATTGGTGATTTGAGGAGTTTAGCGCCGAGTACCTGCAAAGAAGTCCTGGGATGGTTTGGTATCACCGAGGACCCTCCGACGATCATGTTAGTACTAGATCCGAGCAGAGTAACGATTAAGTGGAGAAAAAATGGCTTACTTGACCCCTCTGTGATAGGGGTTTATATAGCGGCGGCAGCACGCAGCGGTAGACGCGAGAGTCTCGCCGGCCGTTACGCTCCCGACGTCACGCCCGCGTGAAGAGCGGATCGCCCATTAATGGAAATTGTGATGGCGTGGAACGTGGGACGTTGCTGGCGGAGAATCTGCGCGTGGAGAGATTTGCGGAGCGGCGGTTGCGCCTGCGAGTGGTGGAGTTGGTCGGTCGGAGGGGCCGAGGAGGACGGCCTCGGCTGGGGAGCTCAGAACCGAGCAAGAGGATCGAGGAGTCTTGGTCCCGCGGCAGCCCGGGACGAGCTGAGGGGCCGAGGAGGCAAATTTGCAGGGGGCCCCGAGGAGGGCCAGCTTGTGCTTGCAGGTCGGGTACAAGGGTGGCCTGGTCGGCCTCTGTGGGCCCTTTCTTCCGGGTCTTGGGACATGTCATCCGCCACGTGTCCTGATCTCGTATCACCAATATTGAGCATCATCAACTTTCAACTTAATTTATTATGTTTCTTTTATTATGAAAGGGAATAATCTATATAATTTACAATTGGAACTAAGGAGATAAGTGAAGTTTAGAACGTTCATGGTAGATCCGAGTAATAAAACAAGTTAGGGATAGTTTATTACAAAATACTGAAAGTTTGGGTCGTTTTAGTGAAATTAAACCGAACCCCCCCCCCCCCCCCCCGGCCCCAAAAAAAGATAGAAGTTGAATAGCTCCAAACTTCAATAATTTTAGAAATTTTGAGGCAAACCATCCCTTCTCCAAATGAATGAAACAAGAGCTCGCATTACCCTAATTAATTAATTCCTCATCAAACAACCAAATATGGGCATTATCATCTCTATCCTTTTCTTTTATCTTTTTTACAATTTTTTTATAAAATTGGATAGGGTTAGCCAAATTATCAACTCTATATCTATTTCTACTTGCATACGTTCCCTTAATTTGTGGACCATATTTCGATAGTTTATGTAAAATAATGCATTGCCCATTCCTCCATTATATGGATTTTAAAATTTAAACAACCCTTAGTCAATAAACTGCACTCTCAAAGTTCTTCATGCAAAGTCGTCTTCTTCGTCTTCTTCTTCTTAGTGTTTCTTAGAATATAGGAGGGCATTAATGGCCATCTTTTTCATTGTGACAACATTTTTTTGACCTTTGAATGGAAAAAATTGAGTATGGATACATAGGCTGCAACGTGCTAAATCTATAATTTATGCCAAATTTTATGTACTGACTGCTTACTATACATTTGTCTACATTGATATATTTTCGGTTATATGACCGAACAGGCTAACACCGCCATCTGTTTTTTCATGAACTATAAATACGTATTTCGAATCATTTGTATACATCAAGCGTAAGCGGACACATACGACCATATAACCATATATACGAGAAAGCCATCCTAGGTATCATGATACAGGCCTTTAGATCAAGAATTGTGTTACCCACAATACGAATTATTTCTTGACATTTGTGATCTCACATCAATCGTTGTACTAATGTGATTGCTTCTCTTTAAAGAAATTGCAATGGATCATGAATCAAATCATATCAAAGGGAGACTTCACATTGTGAATTCCAAGCAGGCCACGTGCCATTTAATAATTAGGGTGATGGATCCATCTCATTTGGGTCATATACATTCATTGGTCGCTATCTTAAGCTTTTGATTGGTACGTAGAGATTTTCATTAATTTTGAAAGCAAGCATACAGATTACAAAAAAAAAAGTGAAGAATTTACATTAATTTTTGGAAACACAAATAGATTAGATTAGGCACATGGGTCATGGGTGAGTGCCCCTTCGAGGGTTACACCTGTGGTGGGATAGGAGCCACCTTGTCGAGCCTTTTCTATCTTATATATGAGAGGGTCCCTCCCACTTCCTGTTCGGTTTCGGATCCGATTTCGGTTTGTCTGGCTAAGCGCTCATTTAGGCTAGTCTGCTAAATTAACGGATTGAAATTGAAACAAACGATTCAAAAGCAGCGAATTGAACTTGAGTTGCCTCTGACTTATCGTTTCGATTATCTCCTGCGATCTTTGTCCCCCGATTTTATTATTTGGATTTGTATTCTAATTTCAAGCGGACAATTAGGCAATCCAAGCAACCAATACCCAAACATGCAATGATTCATATCCATGTGGTTTGGTTTGCCTTCTTTTTGTATGGGAGCGATATTTTGGCATCATTTGTTGAATAGTCGTATATGAGGCTTAACTCACAACCAACCTTAAACCACACTTGTTTGTTTTGTATAAGCCCTTATTATTTTGTGATCGTTAATGAAAGAAGCCGGAGTTGCACTAAACAAGACTGACCGAACGCAAGCTCGGTTTAAGACGGACTCGATACATGCTCGAGGCTGCCAAAAAAATGAACAAACCAAAATCGAACTGATTTCAGCTTATTCAAGTTCGGTTCGTCAATAACTCTCCGGGCCTCAAATGTATATCTATTAATATCCAATGTGAGAATACTGTATTTATAGATTTAAAATGCCAAAAAGTGCTGCTTTATTTGATGTCTTGGATTAGAAATATTGTGAAATAACGAATGTATTTTTTTGGGCCAATGGAACACAAAATTCTAATGAATCTTTTAAAAATGTCTACAAAGCTTATACATTAGCCCGGCCCAAATTTTAAACCTAGACAGAATTGCAGTGGGGTATGATAGCACAAACATAAGAGCCGTTTTTTGTTTTCTATGAAAATTTTCCCACTAAAACCTAACTAACTAGTGAATTGCACATGCATTGCACACGAATTTAATAAATTATATTTTTGTAAAAAACCAAATTAGTTAATCTCTACTGCTGGGGTCTCCAAATTTAAAATTGATTAATGATATGACTTTGCTGCTCTTCAAGAAAAATCAATTAAAAATCCTAAAAATAATCCAATTAAGTTCAATAACCACAACTAATCTCATATCTTCCTTACTAATTGTAATTAACCCTATCTCTTCCCTCTTCTTCTTCTTTCTCTACCCACAACTGTTATATCTTCTCTGCAATCGTTTCTTTCCAATAAATAAAAAAGAAATTATGAGAAGAATAAGGAAGGATAGGAAAACAAAATCGAAAATAATACAAAGACAGAAGAGAAGAATAGAAAGAGAAGAGGAGAGCACACAACTTGCTAATTATGGTAATTCATTTTATTAAGTTTTTAATATCGAATTTATGTGAGTAGACGGATAATATATTTTCCATTAAGAATTTCCTTATTAATTTTTCTTAGTATCTTTATGAATTGGTATTTTACGGATACAACATTTAAAAAAAGAATCGAAAACGATTATTAAATTTAGAATATGAAGATACGTTGTCATATTTAAATACACATTTAATCGATTAAGCTTATGCTTTAATATATAAGTGCATCGCACGTGCAGAATGCCATCTACTTCTACTATGGTGTAAAAGGCAGGGGGTCTCCGATTTTGAAATTGGTTTGGAGATTTGGCTCTCTAATTTGCTAAAGAAATTAATTTAAAAAATATAAAAAATCCAATCTCAAATTGTAACCGTAACCTATCTCATACATCTCTTTTATAACCAACTCTACAAATCTTTCTCAGTAACTCACTCTGTACAAATTTATTTTTAATTATACTTAACATGTAACATGTATCGTACGTAAAGGAAATGATTTCGTTAAAGAGAGAGGGGTTAGTGTAACGAGTTTTATTATGAGAAAGAAAAAAAATAAAATGCATCCACTAAATTGTAGATGTGGCTATAAAATTTGATTTGATTTTTCAGAAGTTTTTAGTTGATTTTTCTTGCAAATAAGAACGCCACAACATCAAATTAATTTCAAAATTAGAAACTCAGTGTCACGCCATGTTTCCCAAAAGAGAGTAGTGGGCACGTTACGAGATCCGCGACGTATTTATACTGAGAAGGATCCTTCTCGAAATAAATACGTTAAGCGTACCATAAGCGATATATAATAAACAAGAATTGAACGAGAGCATAAATCCAACTACATTATTACATTTCCAAGTCCGCAAAGTTCAAAACAATCGACAACAATTCTGGATTATAATGAAAAAATAGAATTAAATAAAGCCTGAACAATATGCATGCTGAAAGGTAAAAGGCTAGTGTGCTGATAGAAATCCGCTTAAGAAGACAGTTGCGAAAAGTCCTCAGTCGGCTCAATCTCTCTTGTCCTTAAACCACCTGACGAACATTCCCAAAAAAAAAAAAAAATATGGAATATCTATCAGCGATCTTGCGCTCGATAAGTTCCCGATTTGAAATATAATATAAAAAGTGTAACGACAAGCATACAAGTAGATATGAAAGAATAGTGTGGTGAACAAGCATGATATATCTGTTAGATATATATGCCCTAGAGGTAATTATTGTAATTGTTGGACATGTATATATCTACAGGATAATCTTTCTCAATATGATAGTATGCTATTTGGTTTGACTTTATCATTCATGTGTATAGTTCTACTTGTTATTACTGTCGCTAATACATTTTGATAAAGCCATTAGCATCTTTGCTTGACTACCAGGATTGTGATGCAGATCATACTAGTGGGGCCTAGATAGTCTATAAGTATATCCTTAAATGTTCATAGTTAAGGGGATATCAAGACAAGGTATCGATATCCCAGAGAAGACTAGTGTATACGTTTCTTGACCCTTTATTGGGGCGATAGATGATTCCATATCCATTGGTGTTTGACATCAAAGATTGTATACACGTGCTCATTAGAGACTGAGTACACTGAACAGACTCGCCGAGAACTCCTAGATGGTACATACCCATCGTCAAATAGCAGTTCTCTGGTAACACTTGTACAGTTTAGTCTCTAGACCTGACATAGTCATAGTGTCTAGTGTGGTTCCCACTGTACTTTGATTTTCACCCTACCACGGCTTTACTGAGCCGTGTGAACAGGTGTTTTTCGAGTACAGTCCCGAGTCGCATGAAGGCGGTGAGCGATAAGAGGGATTTCGTCTCTCTCGGTATTGGGAGTTGATGTTGTGCTATACGCGATTGGCTATAACCGCAAGTCTCTGACCAGGGCTGATGAGAATTACTGATAAGTGTTATCAGTAGTTTCTCGATTGGTTATAGACCACACATCGGCATAACTTATCGAGTTATTGGGGTCCGATGATTCCACCCCCAGACTCGATATACGACATATCAGACGAAGAGATCGGATTATACGGTAAGTGTTGCTTATAGGCTCTACGAGAGTTTGAACAAGTTTGCTTGTTGATATTCTATTCGTTCAATACCTGGGTAGCCGTTACGTCCTGCTAGTATCGCTGACGGCTTGTGGGTATCTGATGTAATCATTACCTACTGCTAGTATATTGACGAGTCTTAAAAGTCCCACATAGAGGTTTCCAAGCTCAAGCCAAAACGAAATAGGGCACATATGGAGATATGTATGGTAGCTTGATTAAATACGAGTATATGATACCGTATTCTAATCTAACGTTTTTTATATTAGCCGGGTTATATATGATATAACCGGATTATTGAATGAAGTCTTGATTTAATAATTAACTAATATATTACTCATTTTAATTCTTTTCTTTATTCATATATATATTAGATATATACAAATGTATCATGGTTGATGATACAAAGAACATGGCAATATGAGAATCACATTGGAGGAAAAATAAAGATATATATATATATATATATATATATATATATATATATATATATATATATATATATATATAAACAAAGGAAGAGATGAATCATGGCTTCTAAAATATTCTCAAAGGTGCTAAGAATCATGACTCATAGTTGTTCCCTTATTTTATTCATCCATACTTAACATTATCTCTAGCTCATCTAATCTCCAAGGTTCATACTCAATTTCCAAGTTCATCCTCTTCATTTTCTTCTCTAGATTTTTCTAGGTTGAAAAAGAAAAAAAGAAAAGAAAGAGTTTTAATGAGAAAAAAACCCACTTCATCAACCTACACTACTCTAACACATTAGTATAGGTTGTTATCTTCACTAATTCATAGATTAGTGAAGTGTGAGCTTGAGAGTGAGAACCTTCGAGGCGGATTATCATTGACGACAAAGACTTCGAACAAGCTTGTTCCATCTTTTAAGTGGAGTCGAAGAAGAGTTCTAGGACTACTACTCGGAGCAATTGAAGTGAAGGCCGAGTCTACAAAGGTTGTAGTTCCATTCACTTAGTTTTAATCTCATTTTTGTTTTGCTTTGATACCCTAATCTCTAGTTCAATTCTTATTTAGTATACTTAGCTCTTTAGAATTTTTTAAATTGCTTACATGCTTTTGTTAAAACCCTAGTGGAGGTGCTAAGATATACTTACAATATCAATTAAACATGGTAGCTCTATATAAGCATGTCAGTTTTACTTTACATGTTTGTTGTAGTGCGATAGTGAAGGTATGTATGTATACGAGAATAGTCCGTCAAACCCACGGACCAACAGCACGTAGAGTTAAACTCCTTCGAACCTACAGAACAACGACACAAGAGATTCGGGTTAAGTTATTTTTAGTGGACTCTCGTGCCACAACATACATTCTTTACCAAACTATTCTTTTCCCCGTCTATGTTGGGTTATAAAGAAACGACACAATCTTTACACGAATCCATGAATACGTTTGGATGTTGCAAGTTCATATCAAGTTCATGCAAATATGTATTCATAGGTCGAATCAAGTTCGTACCAGGCATGCAATATGTCAAATCAAATAGTCCATGTAGATACAAATATAATGAGGAAGCCACATGGCAAGAAATGAGACAAGTACAATATTCAAGCACAAACCAGAAACAGTGTCGTATGGTAGTGTAACGACTCTGAAATCTCTGTACGGAAATTCTTCTGTTACTATACAGAAAAGAGTTTGACAGCCTGTGTATGAGTTATAAATCACTTTTGCTAAATAAAAGCAAGAAACAACCTGTAGCTCACTGGTAAAGCCCTTGCACTGCTGAGACATAGCCCCTGTGTTCGATTCCCATCAGACACAATTATTTTTTTCTGATTTTTCTTTTTAACTTTTTGGAAGCCCAAAAGATTGCACATGCAATACACGGGGAAATGAAAAGTTCAGAAAAATCAAACATTTGGAAAATGGTGTACACACTGAATAATCCACGTGGCACAAATATCGACACCAAAAACCTTAGATCGACCGGCGGAAGTTGCCTCTGGGCCGGTGGGGACGGTCCGATTGGGTCCAATTAGATCCATGCTTTTCATACACACCTCTTCAACTCCCCTCAACTTCTTTTCACTGTTTGATTTCCCTGCAATCAAACAAAGACCTTTTATTTCACAATTTAATATCATTTTTAATGCTTTTTAATCCAAATTTTAATTCCCAAACCCTAATTCTCTACTATAAATACCATCCCACACTTTGGCTTAGAGCCATTCTGAAAATTCAAGCCAAAACTCTCTTAAAAGTTCCTAGGTGCATGTGAAATAAAGTGGAGTCAGCGAGCAAGTTGGTTCCGGCGAAGATCGAAACCAATTCCAGAGCTCCCGCGATGCCACGAAAATCATCCTCTCTTTTTTAACCTTTCTTTGAAGTTTCTAAACCGTAATTCCCTCCAAATTCTCCTCCTTTTCATTGAAAATCATTTTAAATCAAATATCGGTAAAAGTGGAGTTATTACCGATATCATCTTTTCTAAAACCTATAACTCTATTATCTTTTATCATTTGGTCAAATCAATTTTACCACTTCACTTGTAATCTAAATACCAATATTTAGAATCAAGTTTAAATCAAGAATCTCATGTAAAACAATCATAATTGAACTCTTACATTAAAGTACCTTGAACTTTGTTATCACATCTTTATGACAAAATTGCTTAACAATACATTTAGGAAAAATTCACGGGGTAACGACCTATCCCACATGCACACTTGGTTTCATAGCACGATGCCTGATGGTATGTGTTTTTGGTTCGAAAATAGTATTTACAATAAAATACCACATAATTCTAAAACCGGATTTCTTTTAAAGCGGTATTTCATTTCCTTTGCAATTATACATCTACAACCCTCTTTAAGGGACAGCTAATGGATGGTGCGGATTATCATACATACTTGGGCTACTAGAGCGAGATGCAGACCTCCTCACAGAGCATTCGATCTTGAAAGGATTTAAATACGTTTTTAAGAAATATGAATTTTCTAAATAAAATAAAATTATTTTTAAAATTAAAATTATATAAAATTATAAATC